>OX454334.1:52841716-55425716 GCA_949716465.1 Chalcosyrphus nemorum | reverse complement strand
CAACACAAGGAGGTAGGGACAGGCAAGAATCCTTGTGCAACTTGTCCTGGATGCGTTCCAATGTCTTACAAGAAATACCTCAATGTGTGAAGGCATTTTATTTTTTTTTTTATGTTTTTTCTCTCTGCTGTTCAGTAAGTGTAAACTTACTTTCGTATGCAAAAAAACAAGGACGACAAGGCAAGGATGAGAACGATGATGATGATGATGCATGCATATGTGACTCAGGCTCAGGCGACGGGGTTTTTGTTTGCTTTTATTTTTTATTTTTGCATTCATAACATCTCCCTTTTTGCCTGAGATAATTTATTGCTTAAATTCCAAAAACTGAATTTTGATACTCTCTGTCTTGTATGGCTGCAGAGTGGGGAGTAAGAGAGTACTAAGGAGTTCCTTTGGGAGGATTTTTTGTTTGCTACTCCTTTTTCATGTGGTGTCAGCAGCGCGTTGTTGGCCTCTTTTGTTTGTTGCATGTCAGCAATGTGTCTCTAGCTACATACCAGTTAGACAAATGTCTTTTCTGAGTTTCCTATTCATTCGGCGGCGATGAGAGTGAGGGAGCTGAAGGTAACAAAGAGAAGGTCCTCCTTTGGTGCAGTTTTTGGATTGAGTGTGACAAATAAATAAATTTGCCAAAAGTGTCGCCCTTCAGTTGCACACAAAGTGTAAAATTCTCACACAAATGGTAATAAATCATTGCATCCTGATGTGAAAGTCCTGTGAGTTACAAATTTCACTACACAAACACACATACACATTCATGCACTTAGTCAAGTTTTGACAGAAGCCAGAGTGTGAGGGGTTTGCTATGTTTGGGGCCGGCTACCTCAGGAACATTGTTGCGGTTGAGGGAGTTTGTATCCTTTTTTATCGTTTCGCAGGACTTCTTTTCGAAACAGAAAAGATGCGGATGAATTATGTACATTTTGTGTGGGTGACAGTGGATTTTTCTTGGTGCCATATGCCTGTTGCATACTACCCTTCGTCGGATGTTTTTTTTAAGGACCAAGTCCGCCATCGTAGTACAATAAAATAGACGGATATCTCACGCAACGATTGCGTTTTAAGGAAGTTATAATCCCTTTTAATTGCTCAAAGTACATTTGCACGCAAAGTTTTTTTTTAGGTTGCTCCTTCCTCGCCCTCTAAAGATGCCCACTTGATGATAGATCGTATCCTTTAGATACACACAGACACAAAACTCATTCAATTCCAATTGCTTGGCAATAATTTTTCAAATTGCAAGCACCGACATAAGTATTTATTTGCGCGTGTGTGTGTATAGAGTACCGCGAGCGTGTTACAAGTGGCTTGAGGTTCATAGTAAGGTCCTTGACGCTATTAAACTTTCACAAAAGTTGTCTCTCTATTGGATTTTACCGCATAGCTATATGTACGTACGACATGGTTGTGTCGGTTGAACGCAGTTGGTGAAAAGTTTAATTGACTTGAAATGTTTTCAACGCTCCTTTTACCGGAGGGTAGACAACCGCTCAACTGTAAGATATGCTGTTGGCACATGCACAGGTATGCACTTCGTACTAATATATCCTTCTTGAGTGAGAGAGAGAAAGAGAGAGAACTTTAGTGCTCTAAAAGTCGATAGGTTAGTCGTAGCGGGAATTATTAATGCCTTCTCTTAGGTAGTTTAGGGTGGCACTGAAGGATGTACACAAGTATTACTGCCAGAGGAGCAATTTAGTAAATTTTATTCCTTGTAATTAGTTTAAGGAAATGCGTGTGGATAAATTGAAATGTAGATTTGAACAGTTGTTCAGTTGAGTGAAAGAGTGAATGATTTTAAAATGGGCTTTTATGAGGGTTTATTTTGCAAATGATGGGCTGTAAAAGGGCGCGCGGATTTGATTAACCTTTAATTGCGAGTTATGACTGAAGTTAGGTTTTATTGTGAGGCTTTTATTTATGGGAACTTTAAGGTCTTCCTGGATCCATAAAACTGATTAGCTCATGGGTAGGACAAGTGAAATGGGTTAATCAAAACTGGACAAGGCAAGAGTACCAACATCTGTCAGGCTGAAAATGCGCAATTGAGAGGTTCATCCGAATCAATCTCGAAAAAGGATACAGTAACTGCGAGATAGCAATACTGTCAGATAGGCAAGCAATCATTAGAGCGGTTGATTCCTTTATCATCAAATCGAAGCTTGTATGGGAATGCCTTCATAAACTTAAGGAACTAGGCATAAACAACAAGGTTACTGGATCCTTGGGAACGTCGTAAACGTGGTGAAAGAGGACGTGGTGGCTGGACCTGAACCATTCAGCGGAATAGGGGATCACACTATACAGGAAAAATACAGGAAAACGGAAAAAAAGAAGGTAGAAAGGCAAGAACCGGGAATAATACTACAGGCCTAACACAAACTAAGAAACTACTGGAAAACTACAACCGGAAAAGAAACAAAGCTTGAATCTGTCTCAGCAAGAATAACCTACACATCCTAACTGGCTTCCTAACAGGAGACTGCAAACTGAGGGAGCATCTACGGAAGCTATTTACAACGAATGAAGGCTTTTGCAGATTCTGCAATGAGTCAAGTGAGAATCCGGAGCACCTTCTAGAGTCTAACTCAAAACTTAAGGCCCTAAAACTGGTGCAGACCAACGAATGGGTAGACAAAGCTGAATCAACTCGACTATTGATGATGATCATTTATACATGTAGATACATATTAACATAAATATATAATACACTGCATCTACATACATATCTTCAATGTTTCTCTGTGTTTTAACCTACACATACATATGTTACAAACGTAATACAACCTTTGGATTTAGGGGTATTTAGGGTATTAAAAATTCTTTTCAAATTCCCTTACATTTAACTGCAATACTAATCCAATGCTTATTTATTGCTCACCTCGATGTGAAATATGACTCTTTACTCCTATATAATTCCTTTGCTCATAATACATAAAACTATCTCTTTCCAACAAACACCCCTTGCCCACTTGTCAAATAAAACTCACCATTGTACTACCCATAATGGTGGGCAAAAGTATGCTCTATACAGCACTATGCACTCTAAAGCCGAGCTATGACGTCACCCAGACGTCAATTTTTAATGTTTTAATCAATTTTAAAGCAAAATACAGGTAGAAAATAATGAATTTAGCATCAAAACATTATATTTTTGTAATTTCAATCAATTTCCCCCATAAATTCCCAAGAATAATGCGATTTAAGAGAAATGAGGAAATTACCTCGTGCAAGGCAAAAAAATGCAGTGAGATGAGAAATGAAACGAGTTGACTTTTTCTGAGATTCAGTGTCACGGGAAGAAAATGTTTGAATTTGTGGACTTTTCTTAGATTTAGTGTGTTTTCTTCACGGATTTCGATGTTTATCAATAGAAAATGAGAGAAATTGCAATAAAATTGATGTTTTAAAGGAATAATGTCATCGGTAATTGGATATGGGATGGAAAACTGGAAACAATTCGATGAGAAAGTAAAGGGTCTTTGAGTTTGAATAAAACCACCTGTGACTGAGACATCAATGAAATTTTTTGTTTATTTAGAAGGCCTATATAATATATATGTAGTTATGTATGGAATGTAGTGTCATTCGCTTTGCTTTGGGGTGTACATTCGAGTGCTTGTGCTCGGCGCGGAAGCGGCTGCCTCGCGGTCTTCTGCAGTCTCTAACGGACAGCGTCGACATTTTTGGCAGATCTTGCATTTCTTTGACGTATGGGTATTGGTGGCTGACTTGAATTTATCCATCATGTTGAGAAGGACGACTGTAAAATGGGCAAAGCGCGCGAAATGTTGCTCGTACAGAAGACTTACTTTCATAGGACAATTAAATCACTTGCACATTATATTAAACGCTAAAACTCTCCATGTCGATTTGGCAAGATAGATTTAGTAAATGACAGTCAATTTGACAGATGTAATTTTAAAAATATGGCCGCAATCATCTGGTAAACTTTAGAAATCCCTATTGGAAAGACCGATATTGAATCTTAGAATCGGCTCAACTTAACCTTCATTTATAATACGTTTTAGGACGGTTTTCGGTAAAGTAATCTCAAGGTCTTTCAATATCTTTCTCTAAGAGTCTTGTATCTCATTTTGCTAAGGCTTTGACATTCAGGAGTCGTCGTTTTTTCGCGCCTGTATCTCCTAGGCCTAAGTCTTTGCATTTGTCTTTGCAATTGCACCTCATTCGTCTTAGATGGGCCCCCCTCAGTAGGAACTTGTAAGGTTTGCAATGAGGATTGAGGAAGTTTGACCTGTTTGGTGTCAGAAGTCCTTTTGTCGTCTTTATACTTTAGAACGGACATAGTTCTCATCAAGGAGTGGCATGAGGTTTTTGCGTTATCTCAGTGGAAATCTAAAGATATTGGGTAGTCAAAAAGGCTGATTGGCAATAGACTGGTTAGTCAGTGATTAGTTCGACTTTGAACCTTTTATTGGTAGTACATTGATCATTTCGTTGGTATAGAAGTCTCCCGGGAGTGATTGATGGCTACTCGACTGTCTGCCTGGATAACTCTGTCTTCCTCACATTTTAGGTCGGACAGTTCCCGGTAGGTCTCAGTGACAATTAGATCATGTATAACTAATCTAGTTGAATCCCCTTGAAATCCTTTTAATTTCACACTTTTCACAAGGACAAACAACTTCCAAACGCGTTCTAAATAAATTACAACACTGCACCCCTCTCTTTGAATCCTAGCAAACCCTTTCCATTCTTTTAAATAATTTATAACAAATTGAATGCAACACAGCAGCAGCAGGAGTAGGAGTCGTCCTTCGAGACCCTTGAAAACTACAACAAATTAAGATTAACAAGCATTTCCTTTCAACCTATTAGCCTATGCTAATGAACAGCCGCTGCCGCCGTCGGTCGTCGTTGTCCCGATTCAACAGACAAACGACAAACGACAACAGATTACAAGATTTCATCCTTAGAAAACTATGTATACCCAACATTGGAACAAGGATGAATGCAATCCTTTTTCGAAAGGATAAAGTTCCATCCAACAAAATGTCAAGGCATTTTCGGGGTGATAATTTACCATAATTACAGTTCTCCCTAGTTTAAGGATACAGCAACCAAAAAACAGCCAACGATTTTTGTTGGTAAAAGGACATTTATTGCATATCTATCAAATTATACCCAAGGTATAGGCACAGCCATACATAAGTATATAAAGAAGGAAGGACGTCTCTTCTCTCGAATGCGGATTAAAATTCTGTAACAGAGTTAATTCGTGTGTTTTTCGGCCAAAAAGGACGAGGGGAATGCAACCTGATGTTGAATGTATCAGAAAGTCAAAAGTCCTAAAGGCATATCTTAGTCAGGGATATAATTTCTCGGACAGCCGAGAGTTGGTGGAGTTCGAAGAGGAGTTGGTTAGGGAGAGTAGTAAAACCAAAAGTAATCCTTGTGTTTTGCGGATGTTTTCCAACAGACATTTTGCTCGGTTTTGGCAATAGAATTTAATCTAAGAAGTTGTTTTTTCTTTCCTTTGCACAGACGCACGTTTTGTAGTTTTCGACCGACCAGCCGGACGGATGAATCGACCGCTAGTTCGGTGAGAGGGAAGGGAGTCTACCATGTGGATTTTGTGATTTCTGTAGATTTTGAATGGAATTTATACAATCGGTCTCGGTAATTGCATGTGTACTCTTCCTGGGGGCAGATAATGGAATATTTATTTGTTTTAGTTTTCATTTTTTTTTTTTGCTGAGGGAGTTTTTGTTATATGAGATTAGAATTTAATTTTTGCATTTGGAATAATGGAAGTAGGGGATAGGTCCCTTCCAGACAGAAGTTTGTTAAAATGGTAAAACTATTTGGTTACAAGTAGAAAGGAAGGTATATCAATAGCTAGAGGGAACCTGTGACGTTGAAATAAGCTCTAGTAATTCAGAGGGAAGAAATGAACAGGAGCATAGCATTGAAGGTGTTTTTAGGGTGCAATAGTCTTTAGTCTTTCGCTACTATTTTACAGACATTATGAAAGTTGTTCCACATAGAGGGTATTTAGGGCTTAAGATGGGCTCAGCATTGGATTTAGCGAGATAAGTGAGTCTATACCTTGAAATTAGAAATTCTTCTATTGGCGGGTTTCGAAATACAACCAAATGGCTGAGAGTTTCGTCCCCAATGGTGGTCTATCTAATAGAGCAGGCAACTTGGAGCTGAAGCTGAACCGCATGCGTTTCATGATTGTACTACGTAGGGCCTATAGCACCCAACGTATAGTATGATTAACCTTATCGTGAACCACTTCCAACCAACCAGCTTACAATGCTTCTTTGAAAGGTCTGCATCAACAGAGAGGTCAGGGTGTCATATGACTTATTCCAAAAAGGTTGCAACTTAAAGCTCAAATTCTTAAGAGATCCGGCTGTTCGCCAGTAGTCCACAATCTAAGACGGTTAGTGGGTTGGACTACTGCGAAAGGAGTTCCAAGTTCGAATGTCATGCGAGAGCTTCTCCAAGCCCCTATGCCCTTCGGATACGGCATGAATCTGTATGTCCCTTCTGTATGTGTAGTAATGCATACCACGCACAACACGTACAGCTGTGAAAAGCTAGGCCTTGGCCCTCTATTATATTTATTTATGTGTGCCAGGGAATTACTGTGTGTGTACTGAGAGTCTAAAGACGAAGTCAGCTTCTTCCTGTTAAAAGTGTCATGCACCTGTTCGACACCCTACTGGTAGTGACTCTTTTGAAGGATGCACAAAATTTGGATGCATTTCTATCAACGTAAGTGTGTGTATATGTTGTGGCCTTTTGGCTCGCAGTATTGCGGGTTTTGTGTGCGAAATTCTATCAAAGCAAGGCTGTTCGTTAAAGCTAGGAGTCCTCCAAAGAACCACTGAGACTGAGAAGCCTTCTCCTCCTTTCATATGATTAGGAATGAATGCTGAAGTTTTAAAGATTCAGTCTCCTAGAGTCTAGTTTAAAGTTTGCAAAAGCAAAGGCATTTCGTTTCAATTAAGTCTGAGGATCAGTTGATAGGATAGAGCCCTTTGAAAATTGGAAATAAAAATATCCCTTCACTCATTTTCATTAATCTTTTGCCTTCTATACAAGACATCACCTAATCTACGGATCCTTATTCAACGGAAATTATTCTAGTTTCACAGTCTGGCGCTCATTTAGATCAATTTTCAGTAAAGGAAAATGTTTAATAAAAATCCCTCTTCAACTATTTTCAACTAATTGCCCTTCCAAGACGTTAAGGATTTCAACTTTAAATATTTACTAAAAACTCCATTTAACACAACATAATCACTCCATCCATTTTCTGGATGTACTCGTTCTCGTTCGCTCTGTATTTTTAATCAGACAATTGTTCGCTCTGCTAACGGATGCCTAACCATGCAGAGCAGGCAAAAACATACACTCTACTACACCAACACCCGCAAAAACAACACAATCCTTTTTAGCTCCCACCACAGTACCTTCTGAACTGAACTAACTCTCTCTCTTCGTCCTCTGTTCAATTACAAACAGCAACAGAGCGACAGGATATTACTCCTCTCTGCGCAAAAAAGCAGCAAGTAAATGCACTACGTGAAGGGTGTTCAAAAAGGATGCGCTCGCATCCTTGTTCCGTAAAATATAAACATCGCTGAGGGATTTTACTTTCTTAAATAGCGCTCATGCATTTTTTTGCTTTCTCCTTCATATCCTGCAACTTTCATCCTTTTGCACATCCTAGACACAACATACTTTGTTGTGTTTTGGTCTGAATTTTTAATTAACACTTTGAGTTTACGTTATTGAATTAAAAATCCGTTCGTTCAGGATAGAAGAAAAAAAGGACTAAATATTCACCGAAAAAGAAAAATTATTATAATTAAAACAAAGGGATACAAATCCATTGACCTCCTCTTCTTCTTCTTCTTTTTCTGTAACCCCCCCGCTCTGTATCCTGCTGTTACTTCCATACACACACAGAGTTAGTTGCCGCAGGATAAAGGATAAATAATTGCTGACCATTGAAACTCGTTGTATAATTATCCACAAATAAGAGTGCAAAAAAAAAAAACACCGGGTATCCTTACAAAAAAAAAAAGAATCAATAAAATACACCCATTGCAACCCACCACAACCACCTTCGACGGAAGGATATATAATTGTTGTGCTCGTTTCTTATGTACTGTGTGTGTTTTGTTTGCAAAACAGTAATAAACAAACAACGGGAAAGGATAACCGACGAAGTGTGTATTAATAGTTATTTCTGTCGAACACAAGGACTCTCTCTCTGGCTGCGGGGCGGGCTGGTGGCTTTAGAGGTGGCTACTGGCTAGTGGCTTTGTTATAAGTTCTTTTGCGCTTTTCTAGTGGTCGCACTTGTGCACTTGAAGGCAGCTAGACAAATTGATGGCGTTTTTATCTGATGTCTGCAATTAATTATTGAGACATTTTATACCCCCCACCACCCTCCCTTTGCGCTTTCTTGTGAATGTGGTGAAATGTTTTTACAGACTCATTACAACTCAAATGCAAAAGAATACTAAGCATTAAGGTTCCAATGTCCTTAAGGACTTGACTCTTGAGGGTGTACAAACATTGCATTGCTCTAAACCAAACCAAACACATTGATCATTGAAAATACGTAAGCAATTAGTTTGAAACAGCTGTTGAGTGGGGACTTTGGTTAGTTCAATTGGTCACTTGCATTAAGGATATGCACGCAGGATAATTAGATATATAATTAGAATACAAAAGGAAATTGTTTTGTATGCCATTGGCAATTAGGAGCCAACGATTTATGTGTGGGAACACAGTTGGTGTTGAATGTTGAAAGTTTTGCTAGTTACTAAGCGATTGGGTTAGAGAGATGAATTGGTGTATCCTTGCCGAGGATTTATGAGTACATTGGTTGATTTATAACAAAATAATCGATGTTGCAGTGTAGCGTAGCCAGGGGGAATGAATTGTTTTTGTAAGCAATGGCTTAATCTATGAACAAAGGCGGTTTTTGGGGTTAGGTCCTTTATTCGCAACTGCTGCAATTTTCATTAGCATTTGCTCATAGCAAAATGACTTGTAAAAAACTCGTGAGCAAAAAAAAAATCCTCGCGAGTCAAATTTGAACACTTGCACGTAAGGGAAATCAGTTTCAATTGATTTGCTTGCTCTTTGTAAACGAATGGATTTTGATTTTTTTGACATTCAAATTTCTAGCTTGCGAGTGAGATTCGAAGGCTTACGTTCACGAGTAAGCGAGTAACCGAGAGGGGAGAGTACGTCGTTCTTTTCCATCTGCTTAATTTCTTTCTGAGCTGTGTCTTTTTTTTGAGTGAAAGAGGAAGTGATGTGCAGTATGTAGTTGAAAATCATCATTCGATTTTGTGCTTTCAAGATGCTCAGCTTCACTTGCTCGCGAGCAAAATTATGAGTATCGAATTCTTTTTGGAAATATTTAAGATTTAAGTGGAAGGAGGTTTGAATGTCTGACGATTGCCACTTGGTCAGCAAAACAGACTTGAAATTTCAAACAAAACTGAAGTGCATGCTCATTTTGTTATCGAAAATTATCGATAACACGCTTAATTTCCTAAAGGGAGTCAGAAATGACATAATTTTCTTCAAATTTGGGGTAGGGTTTCGGGAGTGAATACAATATGTGTCCCAAAATGTACCCACTGACTTATTTGGCTTGTAAAATCAATCGATAACCGATGTATGTTATCGAAGTAATAAAATCTCAACAACTACCGACATTGAAATTCGCTCTTGTTTACATTGTTCCTGAGAACATACTTCAGATGATGTGGGTAGAGAATCCCCAAATTATTACTTGAATTCAAGGATATGGGCTGCTATCGAATCCTTCACGGATTATGTACATACACCGCCATCCCTTAATCATGAATAAAGAATCAAAAACCGCCAATTTAATGTAATTACTTGTAATTAAATTAGAAATCCACGAACGCCAACAAGAGTATGCGAGAGAGAGAGAGAGAACGTCGACGTATCTAATTAAATTTACATCTTCTGTTTTCCGGATGAAATGCGAAAATCATTAATCACTCCCCCTACTGGCGCCCGCACTGCATGGGCTACTGTCACTAAAGGAACGTATTATACATATGACAAAACTAGGAAGTACTCAAACAAAACCACCTACCACTATCATCATCTCAAAAGCACACACACACACATTTGTGCATGAGACAGGGATAGAAGGTAAATCCAAAGGTTTTTGTTTAAAGTGTCAAATCCCTCGTCAGCTTAAGGGGATTTCAATTCAATTTAAATCCAATAATGGAACCAGGAGGCATCAAGCAAGCAAGCAGGCAGGCAAGCAGGCTCTGGCAATCACCTCGAGATAGTAAAGCGCAACGAAAATCCTTTCGCACAATGAACAAAGGATCTTAGATCGGTATTGTGAAGGAACCTTACCCTTTCTGTCGTCGCCGGTCCTCCCAAGCATATACACACACATTCAACCAGATGACATATGTCAAGGATATCCGATCCTTGAAGTCACATGTCAATTAGTATCGACACAGAGACATTCACAGTCGCACAGTTATTTCATCGGCTCCTTTCGCCTTCGGCTAAATTTACTCCAAGGATATTCGATTCAAAGTAATTATTCTCCACAAAGGTATCGAGTGAGAGAGATGCAGAGTGCGAGAGAACAAGTGCATAGGTCAACTGTAATACAGGATATGGAGGAGTACAAGCCCTAAGGACATGTAAAAGATTACTATTAAGTAATTACAAATATTTGCACAATTATTAATATTATTTAATGCCTATCTCTCTGTGTGGGTGGGCGTATGTCCTTCATGTAATCACAATTTCATGATAATCAAGATGAGAGCGCTTTACCGTTCTACTCTAAAGGATTAGGAATTTTCCATAAACCATAGGCTGGCACGTATCCTTTTGTCTGTTTTTCACTTTCTGTGTGTGTGCGTTGGATTTGCGTCGAAAATCAAAGCAAAGAAAATTATTGTTTACCCAGTTTAATGTATCAATTAAAAATGATTGAGTGTAATATGTTGAGGCACGTCCCAAGGATAACGGTTTTATTTGGTGTATCCTTAAGACTTGAAGCGAAAGCAAAATCTGTGTGTTTATTTATTCGAGCTAGGATACTTGAGTGAGAGATAAAACCTCTCTAGGTGGGTAGGTTTATCCAGCCGAGACTCACCAGTCACCCACCGGCTGGTAAACAGAAAAAGGACATCATTGACAGGACTACGTCTCTGACGTAGATTTTCTTTGTTATTTCGAGAATTGTTTTTTTTTTTTGTTTCTTTTTTGTGTGACATAATGCAAACGATGCTTGTTGCATGACATGGTTGGGTTGTCTCACATCCTTCACCCAAAGTCCTTCGCCCTGAGAGTGTGTACTCATTACTCGTTTTTTTTTCCTGCGTTGCGAAACGATATACGGTCGGTCGGTTGTGTATTTCCGAACTGTTGCTTCGCATTGTGTAAATATTTGCGAAGCGAATACACAAAATAAATTTTTTATCCTTTTTTTTTTGCAGAGAAATAGTGAGAGGGAGAGTGCGAGGGGATGGTGAAATGCACCCTATTCAGGATCAGAAAAAGTTTTGAGATGGGTGATGGTCTTTTTTTTTTTTGTATTATTCTGTGAAAAGGATGTGTGACTTGGGCCTATGCATGCATATAACTTTTGTTTGCTTAAAAGTCTGAGTTTTGAGTTAAGGCGAAGTAGTAGAAGAAGGACGAACAGGGAAAAAAAAGGAGTGAATTGTGCAAATGGTGGCTAAATTTGATGAGGAGACTCATCGGAGCGAGAAAATGTTTGCTGTTTGGTTGGGATAATGGAATGAAAAGATTGCTCGGATAGGGTGTGTAGTGTATTTAAGGATTATGATGAAAAAGTCTACTTAAGAATGGAAAAGTTTTTTTTTTTGCACACAAAATGGTGGTTTAACACGTTTGTTTGATATAAATGTGACATGTGTTGTGGTGGGAGACACTTCGGTGGAAAAGAGGGAAGAAGGACATGATTTTTGTATAAAATATGAACTACGCGCTTGGGAGGATGTCTTAGGAGCTGTTTTGAATGAATGCATGGATTGGTACAAATGTTGTCAAGGTTCGTGGCAGACGATGCAGGCAGTTTTTTTCGCTTGATATTTATTTTCACACAGTAAGCGTAGATTTTAAAGCTGAAGGACTATTTGTTGTAAATGGACGATAGTTTTTCGGTATGTTCTTGTTCCAATGATCACGGGATCTGAGCCAAAGTCAGCCGAGTTCGCCAGAGAAGAGGAAATGAGTTCCGGAGACACGTTTGTGTGGTTTGAAACTTTGATGACAGAACGATATGATCTATATGGTTAGTGCCTTAGCTGATTCGGGAGGATCACTGGCTCCTTGTGTTCAACTACTACTTTGGAAGATTAGATCCTTGATGTAAGGTCGTTTCGGTCATTGAAAAAGCATTGACTCTTTCGAAAGTGCGTAGAAAGTAATTGGCTTTACTCACCAAGAGGGCGTTGATACGTACATATAACAGATGTTAGCACCACAATGGCATTGACTCTTAGCTATTCATACTTGCAAGACCTTGTCCAGCCAGGTGATCAGTCTCACATTGATTTGATACGCAGCAAAGGGTAAGGTAGACACGCTGTAGTCTTCCACTGGCTTAGATGATGCTCGATGCAATGGATTTGAACCTGCCTTACTGTCGGTGATGATACTGAACTAACAGCCATAGCAGTCAGTCAGGGGCTTGGCGACCACTTGGGATTTTGACGCTGAAAAATTGCAGTAGCTTGTGAGGCTAAAGGGGAGCTAGATTCCCAGATTTCAAAGATTTTTTTTTACTAAAGATGGCATTACCTTCACTTTGTTCTGTGCCAAGTTGGCAGAGGATTGATGAGTTTGGGAAGATGACCATATATTGATGGTATCTTGGCCTATCCTGCATGTTGCTCTTTCCTTATTGCCGAGTTGGTAGTCGGATATCTTATAAGAGCCTGTGAACTGTGCTGTTTAACCAACTATAAAACAGTTTGTTCCCTGAGATCACTACCTGTTTTCGTACGCAATACAGAGGCTGCACTTGACGTCATGTTTACTTTATTCCTCATACAGAAGCTTTGGTCTCACTATCTTAAAGGTCGATCGAGCCAGTTCTTCTCAGTTCGACTCCAACTCAACAGTAGCTATTCCCAAGCAAGGTCTGCTCATAGAATGGTCTGCCCATAGAATGCTTTGAAGCAAAACAATCGAAATAGATCATTCTATTTGAGGAAGAAGATGCTCATAAGTGGTTACCCCGCATACTCTCTTGTTTCTCACATTAGAATCCCTAGTAGTTATCCCTGTAACTGCAGGGGACCATAACTTTCTCAAAAGGCACGTAACTAGACCAATACATATTAGATAAGGGTTCGATATGTTTGAAAAGCTTGTTAGTTGAGAACCTGGAACCCACCAGGCTCTAGTGGCTTTCTCTTAGATCATTGTTAGGATGCCGACATTCAACTAGACAGTTGTTGCTTTGTGGACTTAAACAAGCAAACAAAGTCTCAAGATTTTTCCAATCTTTTCGACTTCTTCCAGTCGCCAAAAAACCACTTCAATGTCAATCTTCTATTCGTCTGTATATTCTATTCACAACTCCCCTCAATGTATCTCACATAAATATCAATGCAAGCACAAACTTGTGAACATTCATTTCAAAATATTATATCCAATTGTGTATCCGCAAGATCGTAAAACAAAAATTTGTATCCGCATAGAATTTTACTACTTCCTTGCATCTACATAGTAGGTATACTCGTACAACTCAAAAATTTTGTCCTCATCATACATAATCTTCGACAAAGTCTCTCACTCTCCGTCTGCGAGCGAATATCCTGTGCGAAATGCATCCAACAACTCGTACATTCATTCAACTTTCATTGACCATTTCTATGCAAGTGTACAAAAACTTGGAATGTCAAAAAGTTTTCTTTCCTCCTGCCTTCTTTGCCGTGTCCCTGCTAAGGATCATATTCACCAAATAATCTCCGCGCTAAGAAAGTCTATAAAATGCGAGCGGAAAATCTTAGTTTAATAATCATGACCATGACTACTACTACTACTATGATGATGATGATGATGATGACAAGGACGACGTTCCAAGGAGTCAGAGTCGTGGAAAAACTTTTTGGGTTTTTTATTACCACAATTTCGCGTAGCAGCAGCCATACCATATACGAATGCGAGTTAACTTTGTGTTTGGCTCTCTGCTCCTGCTCCTGTTGAAATGATGCATAGAGTGTGTAATAATAATAAAAACGGAAACGAAGTGTTGCTCCAAATCATGTTGCAAGCACGAAACATCTAACATTGAATGTACGTACGTACAGTGTACAAATGTACACCAAAAAGTCCTTAAAATAATAATAAAAAAAAAAGAAACCAAACAGAATCCATGCGGAGAAGGATCTTTTCCAATCTTCTATGTTATATTAGCAAAACTACTTTCAAGACACGCTATACAGTGGCTGCATACATTTGTAATGGTTGCTGTATGTGCGAAGTAATTGCTTTCCGTCTGCAGAAAGGAGATATCCTTCGCGAAAATAAGTGTGAGGATGGGTTTTATTTTTTTTCTTATTTTTTTGCCTTTCTGTACTGTTTAACTTGTATCTAGATAATAGAATCGTAAAATTTTACCAGCATGAACTGTGAAACTTTGTGATTTTTTTTTTTCGTATTTTTGCGAAACAATGTGTGGGGCAGGATGAAGGACGAATTGGTGCCTAGCAATCTATTTATGGAAATTTGACAGGCAATTCCAAGAAGAACATACAAATCCCTGCATCTAATTCAATGGCCTCCAGAAGGTATTTTCGTTTCGAAGGCCTCTGACAAGGGTCAGCTTGAATACTGGTCAAAAGGACTCATTTGCTGAAAAGTATCCATTTTTATGGCTAAAGGAGGACCATTCCTCAAAGCTTTGTCCTGCGGCAAGGTCATGGTGCTATACATTAGACTGACATTAGTTACAGCTTAGAAGCGACTTGGGTGAAAGAATCTCTTCGTAAACATGTCCTGCGATCAGTATATGGTACATCCAATTGGATCCCAGGCTTTGTGGTTTTTGGAAAATTGGCCTTTTTTATGGGTTTAGAGGGAGCTTTTGGCTTCAAACAGAGTTGGAGTTAAGTCCTGTATCTCTTTTTGAGACCTAGGGTTTCTGGAAATGTGCTTCAGCTCTCCTCAACTCTTTCGCAGTTGCCGCACTTCCTTATCGATTGTTCTGCGCCATGTACTCCTAGGCGTATCCTGTCAAAACAAAAGTTATCTTGCAAGAATTCTGCTCAATAAAACCCAGAGCTCAAAGCTAAGCTGAAAGATAGGATCACTTGTGCCGCAAGAAGAGCTTCAAAGGGAGGTCCTCTGTCAACGATATTCGAGAAGAGCGGCTAATAGGGACAGAGTCTCCTGAAGATTGGCAATATTTATGGCTTTGGGAGGATTTGAACTAAAGAAATTAAGTTTCCTGGATAGCAAAATCCTTCTACAGAGAATTACAGAACTACCCTCACGTTTTCACAGAAAAAACTGTTAGAAGTCCCTTCTTCTTGCGATGCCGACTGTATAGCCAGTTCCTTTCGCAACAGGATATCCTTGTCTGACTGTCTACCTCTGTCAGTCCTTATTGCAACCAGTCATTGTCGTCGTGTGCCCACTGTTATTTTTATGAGTATTTCCTTTGCAATTTTTCCTCATATCACTCCGTTCCAAGTTCTGTTCTGCTTACGAGGAAAAAAAACCTAAACCAAGGAGTAACGTTAGTAGACTGTAGCTTCCTTTATTTTCCAGTCGCAAGCAATGAACATCACATCATAAGAATACAGAAGTACCAATAAATTTGTTTTCGTCTTCTTTTTTTTGAAAAACTCAAACGCGAAATGCTTTCTTCTGTGCTGTGCGGGAGGTCCTTGCAAAAAGGAATGCTTCTCCTTTGCAAAAGTTTTCTATATTTTTTTCTGTCTAAGTTGGTCATCCTTAAATCCATTGTCCTTGCTTGAAGAAAATATCAACGGTATGTGATGATGATTTTTCGTTCGTTCCATGTGTGTGCGTGTGTGTGTATGTGGTGACAATACAAGGATTCAGATAAAAATGCGATGACGTTGTCTGCAATATCAATAAAATTTTATTAAGAATCCCGGTTTCTCTCTTCTTCTTACCGCCACCCACTGAGTGATGCTTTCGTCCTCAGCATTCGAGAGAAGAGAAAAAAAAACGACAACACAAAAGGACGAAAAATCGAAGGATATTTCTCTCATTTTATTGTGTTTATCTGTTGAAATGAATCGATTGGTGAAAGGAAATGTCTTTTTCTCTGTCGTTTTGCTGACTGTTCAACAATTGGGACGCACCAAAAAAATACAAAAAAAAAAAAAAAACTTGTATTTATGGACTCGAACGAGGTATTTTCGAGTAATTTTCATAAATTTTAAGGATTAATGTGCGGAGGTCAAGGCGAACAAAGGAAATGCTTACTTGAAAAGGATTTCATTCGTTCAACGCTGTTGGTGGGGTCTCTTCTTTTAGCATTTAAGTTTGCGGTCAAGTGAGTTTTCATCACAAAAATGGATGTCAAAAATTTGATGGATGTTTTGGTTTTTTTTTTTTTCTTTGGACAGGACGACCGAAAGGAAACAGGTTACCATTGTTTGTGAAGAATTTTTTTCTCGGAGCGAATTGTATTCCTGTCTAAACAAGTGATAAGCCTTAACAATGGCGATCGTATATAGTCTCGTATCCTGAGTGTATGAAATGTTATCCGGAATTTTTTTTTTGACTGTGGGTTACGCTTTTCTGATTTTTATGACGGGGGGTGGATTGTTTTCTTAATTCAGGAAACAAGGATATGAAGTTCCGAGAGCAATCCAATCAAGGATCAATCTTTAACAAAGGCCTCTGTTTGTTTGAGATAAGAAGTCAGCTGGTAAACGAAGGAACGAGTAATTTGGGGGCAAACGAGAAGAGAGCAGAGAATCCTTGGATTTAATGCCGAAGGATGGCCATTAGGTGATTTATGAGAAGGTTTTATCTATCATATCTGAAGGGAGTTGAAAAAAAAGGTGCTTAAAATAGCCTTGTGGAAGATAAGGAGTAGTAACTATTGCCATTGGATTCTAAGCTCATTATTCTCGCACTTAGGCTTTCATTTTTTAACTGGGTATTTATCACTTAAATTGGATAGAATGCCATGAGTACGAGCCGACAACATGCCAAATTCCAGGACGAAAGTTGGAAACGAATGAAAGGGAAAAGAATAGGAGCTCTAGTAGTATCAAACCCAGGCATTACTAGGTGTGAGCACATGACTTCAATGGGGGAATTCAACTTTTTTCGAGTGTCGAATGCACTCCTTCCATGCACTCTTTCAACGTAATTTACCAGGTTTCCATGTGTCTAAAGACGTCACCCTTCATCAGAAGAAAGAATACCCTCCGTATTTAGTTTTTCTCCCAAGCAAAGGACGTAAGAGGTCTACTACGATTCCTACTATTGCCTTCATGGTTCTAACTCAGCGCGAACATATCTTTCTTTTCGGTGTAAAATACATAATAGGCCACTGGACAACTCATGTCATGAAGGACATACGTTAATTTGCCCCTCCGTTCTTGTGATGTGACGCCTTTGCCTTTATGCTTATATTCCAGAGCTAAGGAGCTGCTTAGTTTAATGGAATTTTCATGCATTATGTGGTTTTGTGTTTACTTACGATTATAATTTTCGACAAATAGTCAGAATAATGTTGTCACTTACCTGGAAAGAAAAAAAAGAGAAGAAAATTGTTAGATGAGCTTTAGAACGAAAATTGTTGTAAAAATGAAGGGAGTCAAGTGTGGGTTAAATTTTAGTGCACAGCAAGTTTTAGAGACCCTCAGAGGTGGTCACTTTATAAGATCAAAAATTAAAGTTATATTTGGCATCTGATTTACTACTTTTAACAAGTAGGTTAGGCACTACTCTATTTGGCTGTGATCAAACGTTTGATAAATTTTCTTGCCAATTTTAACGAAATTCCTACAACTTGTTATTTGACATGTTTTGCCTCTTTGTTCATTCAATTCAACTCCATTTTTGAGCCAAAAGCCTAAAAATCTACTTACATATTTCAACGACCAAAAACTTTGGATTTCGGCTTCCCCTACTGGGACTTGAACAAATAAACATTGGGTAGCGAGCAACAAAGTCAGCACATTGCCACTGGGCATCGTCACTCTACATATGTAGTTATGTGCTTCACGGTTCCCCACAAAAAAAAAGTCCAAAGGCGTCAAATCGCAGCTCAAAGGCGGCCAATTGACATCGCCAAAACGGCTGATAAAACGATTGTGGAATTTGGTGTGGCATAGCGAGCCATCCTGCATGAATTAGAGATCGTCCAAATCCATGTCCTCAATTTCAGTAAAAAAAAAGTCGGTTAACACGGCTCTGTAACGCCCATTGTCGACCGAAACGTTCTTTCCAGCCTAATTTTCGAAGAGCTGAATTGAATTGCACACTCTCGGCTACAGCAGCCACATTCTCGTCTTTTTGACGACGGGGATCATGTTTGTTGTCCACCAGCAAACCAGTCTCACGAACTTTTTGCATAAACTTAAGTACAGGTAGGTGCTTCATTGCGGCCAAAACTTCTTTTCAAAAAAGGTACTGTTTGTAGTATACAGCACTCACTTTGGAAATAAGTTTTGACTCATTTCGTTCCGCTTAGGTATGATGCTGACTTTCTGTCAATATCTCCAGGGTGAAACAGTCGTCAGTGTCAAGTTAACCTATGATTTAAAAAGAAACCACTAGTTAGCAAGGTATATAGAGGAGCGCAGTTCCTGTTAGTACCCTTCTTCGCTAGCCAAGTTCCCAGGCGGTTAGGTGGAATGCCTTTGACACTCAGTTTGTGACACAGATTATGACATAGCTCTTTGTTCTTGTAGGTTTCATTATATAGTATGAGTCGGTAAAGCTACACTTTACAAAAGTCCAGAACTAGAAGTGCATACAATACTTTGAGCCATCACACGCAACCCAGTATTTCGTTCCAATTAAGAGATTCTCTGAATTCTTCTTCCAGGATCTGTACTAAGTTTTTCTTCATCTCTTTTTTCCAAATATTAATAAGTTTACAACATCTTGAATCAAATGCAGGATATAACCACACAATTTAACAGAACTCTCTATCTCTCGTGCTATGTGTTTTTTTGGAAAAAGTTTAGTCATATTCATTGTTTAAGGAATATATTTTCGATAAAATGAACAAAAGTAAATTTACACAATTTTAATGAAAATTGAGAGGAGAAGAGGCCGCCCCGGTGATTGGGTCTCCAAGTTGTTTGTTGTGTGATCCATAGGACTGAGTTGAACTGCACACACACAGACACTCAAAGTATTGGGAATCCAAAAGGTTATTCAATTTCAAAATATCTCTCCTCCCACTAGTTCTGTCCATCTCGTTGTTCGTCAGAACGTTGCCACTTGTGGTTTTGAAACATTCCATCTTGTATCATCATCAGCATCATCATCATCAGGAGCTTGGCATCAATCTGTACTCGGTTGTATCTATCTATCTATTGGTGTGTGTATGTGTGTAATGCGAAATGTTTCTGCTCATCGGTTACACATTCCTTGTTGTTTTCCCCCCTGGAGAAGGAGTTTGCGGGTGGACTCTAACTCGACTATACGTCGAAGATATGCCTTATAGTGTGTTTATCTTAGTTTTTTAATTAACGAATTCCAATGAAACTTTGAATTCGAAGAGCAGGAGGAACTCCCTGGTTCTTGGTTGGGTTTTTGGTCGGCTGCAAGGCGAAATTTTTTGGGGTTTTTCCCCCCTTAGTAGCAGGACCAGAACTAGAATGTTTATGTGCCTCTCTCACGCCTTTCAATCAAATTGAAGGGTTTTACGCCAGGAGTAGAGAGCAGCAAGAAAAAAAAAAGAACTCTCAGGATGCGAATCCTTCCTGCTTCCTTCCTGGACTACACAGAGGAGTATAGGGTAACGTCGATTCGGACAAATATTGACTCAATCGGATGTGTATATCTTGTGGAGAGAACAGAACACGACAACGACGACGAGGAACCTTCAACCCTTCTATCCGAGTTGGAGTTTTTCGGCTAGAGTCGTCGTGTGTGTGTGTGTGTTAGTGTTGACATTAGAAGAACACGATTTCTTTTTTCTTTGGGCGGCTTCCTTCCTCTCTTTGCTTGGATGGAGCTAAATTTTTTTCCTTTTTCTTTTTATTATTACTTTTCGTACTTATGTTTGTCCTTTGGAATTGCTGTTGCGCGCGCTTGGCAACTTCCTTTGCTCCTTGAAAAACTCCCGAGGGTAGATTCCTGTTCTTAATTAATTCCGAAAAAAGGGTGAAAATCCATGAAAAATGTTCACTTTCCCTCGTCGCGTCTAAAACACAAAAACATACACACACACACACCGAAGGACGATTGATGGCATATATATTGTAGCAAAAGTGTGGGTGAAGGACTAAGAAAGAGTAAACCCTTTTTATTTTTCTGGTTAAATCCACAAGGAATATAATATATTGGCGTAATAAAACGACACACAGAGCAAGGACTCTGTTGAATATACACACACTTTGCTTTTATCGGCTTTTTAATTACTTAATTCTTTGCAGGAGCGCAGCGGCGGCAGCAATGGAAGTGGTGGCGTTATTGAAGGAGTCCTTTTGTGTTGTGTTGTGGACGTTAATTAACCATATATGTTGGAATAACATCCAAATGATTGCAATTGTGTGGAGGGAGGGGGATCCTTTTGTCTATTTGCGTGTGTGTCTACTTGTGTGCGGTTCTAAATTGATTGGTGGAAAGGTGTGCTCTGTTGCATGTGTGTAGAGAGTGATGTCCTGGACAGAATGGAGAGTGTTGTTTACTTTTTAATAATTGGATTGTTGGCAATTAACAGAGATGCTTGACTCTATCTCTCTGATGGTCTGCCATGGTATATGTATCTCAAGTGAAGGAATTGCCGCTGGTGGACCATTTGACCGATGGTTTTAATTGATCAAGTTTGATGTTGAAATTAAATGAATTTAATTGCATCACTTCGAGCTGAGTTTAGTGAGTAATTGCATGCGTATGTATGTGTGGTTGTATGGAAGTATGTCCTTGGGATGTTTGGCTACTGTTTGAGAGTCTTTGAACTTTGGCTGTGATTCTGTTATTCTAATTTGTACCATATTTTCGGAATCTTACCAAGAATTGTTCAGTAAGTTGGGCTTGGGGGGCATTTCCAAGGAAAATTATGCTCTGCACTTTAGAATAGAAAGGACAAAATGCGGTTCTTTTCTTTGAATAGACTGCAAAAGAAAGCATTCGAACAAAGCTATCGACCAAGGCTAAGTTTCCAACCAGGTGGAAGAAGTGTAAGTGAATGTTTATTTTGTTCAAATTCGTATCCAATTTTACTCAGAGAGCTAGAATATCACTTCAAGGATCATGTCTCTTCTAGCCACCGATAGAACCTTTTGGCCTAACATCATACTTGTATGCAGATAAGGGGGCAATATATCATTCGTACCTAATGTGTACAAAAAGTCTGGCCTTTATGGTGAGTTCTTAACCCATGTTCTTTGTGTCACTGCTCTTACTCTCCAGCTTCCAAAAAAAGTTGGTACTTTCACTCAACACACTTAAGTCTTAAGGCCCCGACCCATAGAATCCGTCGACATCCGTCGACGTCGATCCGTTGTGCGTTGACGTTGAAGTCGACGTATTGCCGGATAGAACAGTCCCATAGAATCCGTCACAACCGTCAGCTGATTGTCAAAGGCGATGATAGTTTCTTTAATTCTCTCTCTGCTTCCACCAATGAAAATGCGTACTCTCAATTTTCTTATGCGTGAACTTCAATATGTGAATGTGTGAACTTAAATACGTGAATGTGTGTACTGACAACGGATCGACGGATTGAAAAAGTAGAAAGTAAACCTACTTTGTCCGTCGAAGTTCATCCATCCGTTGGTTATGGGCCGCCTCCCATAAGGTTGTGTGTATTTTATCGAGCTGTCAGTTAACGTCGACGGAACAACGGATCGACGGATTCTATGGGTTGGGCACTTTACACTTATTTATTCTCACCACTGAACAGGGCTCTTCTGTCTGCTGTGATCCTCTTTATTTTCCGATCACCTTACCACTCTCAAACATTCTCACCACTAGCTAGCCTATTCTCATTAAGTCTATCTGCTCCCGCTCTTAACTTAACTACCTACCTTAGCCTAGCTCTCATTCATTTACACCACTGACAAGTCTTTTAAGTCTGCTCTTATTTGCTGCTACCCAACTCAGCTAACTATTCTCACCACTAAGAAGACTGTTCTCTTTCTTACCTAATCTATAAGCACAGTCTCTGTTTAAGGCTTAAGCTGAGTGTTCGTTTCAAAGTAATGGCGGCCGTTCGATTTAATTTTTTACTTCGTTTTCGTTGCAATTAATTTTCAAAATTGTTGATATATTGTTTCATTAGAAGTTGTAAATGTTGTGTTTTTGTTTTTTCTTGGAAAAAAAAGTGTCAATAAAGTGTTGCAAGCTGACTTTTTGCTCCTTTTCATTATGAGACTCTTCTTTTCGGTTCGCGTTCGTGATCGGGAGTGTTTGTTGGCGTGTGTGCCAGATTCTTTGGTTTGAATCGAGCGAGGACCGAGACAAGTTCGAGGAAAAATGGTGAGTCTGTGTTGAACAAAATGTTATTAACGGCAACTTGTTTACTTATTTGAAATTGAGGCAATTAGAGGGGTTTTTCGCTTGATCTTTAGAGGCTTCCTGAAATATTTTAAAAATCTAAATGTTAGGGCGTGGTTAGCCTATAAAAAGTCAAATGTCTAATGTCGAAAGGTCTTGAATATTTGCAAGACGCTCATTAGAAATCTAGATTATAACTCAGACTTCCTACAAATAGTTTAATAGTCCGTCTGAATTTTTAGCATTATATCCGTTTATAAGGACACTTCATACAAAACGCCCCAACAGCGTCAAATCGCAGCTTTTGATGGTTCTAAAATTTGCATAAAATTCAGCTGTCAAGTATGAATAATTAGTTGCCCAAATAAACACCAACAGTTTGATGAATGAACCTCCGTGAAAACAGAAGAATATCTTCTCATTCGTCCTGTGACGAGTAACTCTGATTGTGGGGATCTTACATCTAATGAAGTACTTTTCTTTGGAAAGGGTTATTTTAGAATATTTTCTCCAAGTTCATACCATATCCATCCAACATTTAGAGCTAAGTATCTGATCAAGATTAGCGTTTGAAAGAGTATTCATTTTGTCCTTTGAGATAGGAGTTCGTAGTTGTTTTGTTCAACCAAAATAGCATCCAGTTTCATGGACTATTTGTCGTCCTGTCCACTTAGAAGTTCATAGAGTCAGTAGTGTAATTTTGTCCCAAATTTTTGACTCTTTTGCTCTCATTGACTTTAATTTGTTCGGCTCTATACCAGTGGGAAGGTTGTGCATATATCCTTGGTCAGTTTTGGGTGCTTTAGAAGACTATCCTTGCGACTTATTTCAAATTTTCCCATCGCACGTTTTGAGTGAGGAAAAATTCTTATGAAAGGTGGGAGAAGGGAAGAAGATATTCAACCTTAGAGAGTAATTTCAGACAGTTTGAGTATAACATCATTAACTTTTCCATTTCCCACACACCATCCATCTGCGAAACATAATAAAGCCTCTAGTCATAGTCCTAAGCTATTAAGAAAATCCGCTGTCAGATTCTATAAATCTTCTCAGACTGGCATACCGATTTGCCGCCCAATTCAATCCCACGCTCATCTAAACTAAATGTTTGGCTATTTATACTAACTTTACGCAAAAGGCAATTAGAAGATTTATAACCAAAGAAAAACTTTCCACAACACAAGCCACCAGCTGCACATCAATTATGTTAATTCAACAGAAAAATCACAAGTTAATAACCAAAAGGACGACGTTGTACGCACCTAAGACAGGTGGATTCTTTTGCTTTTTATCGCTCGCGAGTCCATCCCTCCCATACATATAGCTGGGCAATTACTCAAATCTTTTGATAAATTTTCGCATACAAATATCAAACATTCATTCTTGCACATTCCCCTGCCATAAGACCCTCCGTGACAGATTACATTCATCGTCCCCTGGTCCCCCTTCCTTCTCATCGCGAAAGGACGACATTTCATTCTAATTTCAGCCGCCGTCGCGGAAAAAAAAAAACACACTGGAAGCCTTCAAAAATAATTTTTCTTGTTGGACATTTTTATTTGACTTTGTCATGTTGGTGGGAAGGAGGAGGCTGAGGCGAATTAAATTTTATCCCACGGGGTTGTCTCCATTTAACTCTACAGTTAAGCACATTCTCTGCACCACCCTCCGGCAGAAGAAAGAACAGAAGATTAATTTTTGAAACATTTGCTGCAAGTACAACAGAAAGGACGAACAGAGGAAAAAAAAAAAAACGCTCACTGGCATACCGAACTTTAATATCCTTTCCGACAGCTGCAATTTTTCACCTGGCTAATTTTCTAGATGAGACGACGGCTTTTTTTTTTCCGTTTTTTGTTCTTTACCAGAAAGTATCTCAGAGAGAGAGAAATAGGTAATTAGTGTTCCTACGCAGTAACAGACGGGCGGAGGATACTCCAACGAGGAGTCATCAACAATCTGTGCGCGCTCGGGACTTGTACTTGCCGCGATATACACCTAACGATGTATGTGTAATTTTTGGCAATTATTTTTATTACAACGCGAAAAGAAAGCAGCAGCACCGAGAGAAATTCCTTGCGCAAACACAGAAGAATATTTAATTTGATTGCCTTTCCCTAAGCCTAGAGGGGGGCTTAAATTAAAAATTCCTCCTTGCTCCTTATTCTCTCACAAAGAACTATTCGTTCACATGTTCCGACACAAAAGTCAACAGCGGTTTTATCCTGGCTATTCGTTAATCTCAATATTTATTCAAAAAGTAAAAAAAAAATGTAACTTTCTCCTGTAGCGAGTCCTGGCACACACCTCTGTGTTTTTTTTTCAAAAAAACCACCGTCTGTTGCGCGAATAATTGAAAAGTTGAAAAGGAGTTTTATTTGAATGCGAAAAGCCAGTTTCGAAATAAAGACTAGAAAGTCCTTTATAAGTAACGGCGACTGACTGTAAAACTTAGTGCAGGGAGTTTAGTTTATTTTTCATTTAGCCAAAGTGCACATTAAGTAGTTCTTAATGTAATTTTGCGGTTTAATTTTATGATTTTCTCTTTCTGGTCTGGCGGAGCGGGCGAGAGACTATTTAACCGTGGTCTGAAGAAGGACGAACAAAGTTGGCTTATGGTACATACATACCTATAAATTTATTGAGCAAAGTTCTTGAGATCCTATTTGACCATAAAATGAGAAGATATAATATTGGCTTAGGTTTTTTGGCGAGTGAATTGTTTTTTATGGGTGATGGCATTTGAAAAAGTTTATAATCACTTTAGCACGCATCAATGGGAGGGTAATAATCCGCAGAAGGTTGTAAAAAAGAAATGGAGGAAGAAGGGCCTCCCAGTTGGGAGGATTTACGCATGAGGTGTAATTTGAAATCATAGCAGAGGGTTTCTGAAATTATGTTTCGTATTTCAACACTTATATTGAACTTTTGCTTAAAACTCTGAAAACTTTATGGAAGATTAGTAGTAGATCACTTTATTGCCTCCTGAAAAGCTGCACATCAAATGTCTTTAGATCTGAAACTTTGCATACTTTTAGGATGAACTCTGAATCATAGTTTGTTCTGTTGTATTTGTTAATTTGGAATGTTGTTAACAATTTGATGAATTCGCGTGAATGTTTCAAGGTTTTGTAGGCGTCTCTAGAGTCCTCCATTGATACCTATTTTTCTGTTCCTGAATTCAAGCTCTAGAATGGGAAGGTTTAACCCTTCCTTTTAAAGGCGCACAAGTTAAATGTCGCTCCATGCTAATACAGAGATTGTCCAGCCTGTTCTTTACAGTATAGCAATGTAGCCTAAGCGTACAGAGCAGCCATGATCAGATCCTTACGCCTGCATTCATCACTTCAGATTCGGTTTATAGCTGCAGACAGCATATCCCGCGTGCCAGAAATTTAGCCACTTGCCGTCTTGCCGAGGACACCTTTTTGGCCAACAGAAATGGACATGCTGAGCCTAAGGAAATTTTCTATTAATGATTATTCCTCAAAAGTTAGCCAGATGGTTTAGCCTCTAGGCTCTTGCTTGACTGGAAGTATTTCCAATCCATCAATCGTGTATATGACCCTTTTACCATTACCAAACGTTTTCAACCAAAGATGAAAGAATTTTTCCTAGTTCTTGCCTTAGAAGACGTTAACCCTCGTGGGAACCCCTAGAGGTTTCTGCAGACCTGTTTTTTTTCCAGCAATCAACTCCATTGGGCCTCAAAATGATTGATGTTTACTAGTGATTCCTTCTCATTCCTTCTGCCTTTGTAAAGCGCATATAACCTACTTCCATGATCTAGATTTTGTTCAATACTATTTCCAGTAGCACGTTCACCCCCGACTGTCCTCAAACACTAGGATAAAAAAACCAAATCCCCTTCTTATATTCAATTTAAAGTGAAATTACCACCCCTAACTACACAAAAGGCTTTACTACAATCCCTGCTCCCATCGGGAATCGTACATTCCATTTCCGCTTAATTATCCTTCTCCCAAATGGCACGATACCGGAAAAAGATAATATTTCTTTTAATTTTTCACTTTGAAGCTTATATTGGCTTTCTTTTCGACTGCTTCCTTGGCGTGTCCTTCATGCAAATGATGCACAGTATAATCTATAGCCTTTGTGCAAATTACACATATTATTCACACAACCCACTACTTTAACTCTGCGGGTTTTTTTTTTCTTCTTTAAATGTGTGCCTTGCAAGCCAACCGAATACAGGAAAGAAAAAAAAAATCATAGGTTACAAGCAGACAGATTGTGCCATCAATTTCAATTTACCTTGGCAGGATCTGTTGTGCTGTGGAACGTTCGCCCATAATCTCTATCGCAACTAATTTGATAAAACCACCACCTGACTTGATGACGGTGCGGTATCCAATAAAAGGAAATAAAACAAAACAGCAGGAGACGTTCTACATTCCAAAGGACGAAAGTGATTTTTTTTCTTTTCGTCCAAAAAAACAGAAGGAAACCCTCCTTCACCTTGTGACTGCTGTCAGTGAGTGTGTTGCCTATTACAGTCACGTCCCACGAGATTGGTTTGCAATTTCTTTTTCTCCGCTGTCTTCTTATTCTCTCTTGTGCTTTGCATTTATTTTTTTTTTTTTTTTTTTTTTGTTAAATTCGCTTTCAATAAACATCAACATAAATCTCCACAAAGAGCAAGAGAGAGAGAGAGACCGACAACACACATGCTCTTGCCGGGGTATCCTTTCAATTTGTAGTCCCGCACAGTTGAAATAATCTTCAATCACCTGTCCAACAAGAGGAAGGTGGTAGCCCGCCTTCTCTCAGATTTCAAGAAATCCTCGCTGGTTTTTTGCGTTTTTCGCCAAGACATCATTCTGTTATCCTTGGCGAGGTTACAAATTAAAGGAAGTCTCCCATTTCATGAATCGCGGGTGGTTTTTTTTTTTGTTTTTTGAAAAATAGATGTCAAACCGAGTATAGATGTGCTGCATGAGTGTGGGGCATGGCAAAATAATGGGAGACTAAATTGAGTGTTATGCACATATCCTTGGAGGAAAAATTTCATAAAAATAAGACAAACACCAAGGTACCGTCGTCGACAAGGACGGTCCTACTACTACCCAGGGAAGAGAAGAAATAAAAATAGAAACAAAGGAATATATCTTACACCTGGTGTCACCTTGCCTCCTTTCAAGGATATTACTGTGTTGGGTAGTAGTAGAATACAATGGTTTTCGAAGCAAATGCGTTGTCAGAAAAAAAAGAAAAGAGGAAACAAGTGAAAGGAACGAAACATCTTCGAGTAATGGCGTCATTTATGGACGAAAATTGTATACATTCATATTTTATTTAGATATTCTGCAAGAGCTCTTTTTTGTTGTTGGTTTCTTTTGTTTTCATCGTCCCTTTTGGAACACATGTGTTGCTTCTCTAGGCGAAATTGGATTGTATAGTTGTGTGTGTCCTTCCGGTGAAATGGGTGCGGGCGTGGAATTTATATGCATTGTCACGGATGTTTGAGAGTGCTGTTACACACTCTTCTTTTTCTTTTCCTTGGAGAATGTTTCATAATACTTTTTTTTTTGGGTATAAATTAAGGATAATTGAGTGTGCTTTGGCGGAGAAATAGTCTAGTTGAATGAGTGACACTATTAGAGAGAGTGTGCACAGCGAGAGAGAGAGGGAAGTCGTAGATCTAAACTAGGGAGAGCAGGGATGGATATTGCTTCATAATTTGTTCCAAGGTGCTTCAGCTTAGGAGCCATTAAGATAGAGAGCTTGTCATTTTGGATGTAGTGCCAACTGTTTTGGTAGAATTGTACGTAGGTATCTATAGACAATTTCGCATTCAAGTGAACTAGCATTGTGTCGTTCATGAATTAGTCGGTCAATTCATTCAAACTTAAGCCGCTGCTTCGAGATCATAGTCTTTGCGCTCCTCTTCGACGACTACAAGTAGCTATCGTGCTGAATGTGAGGGCTTTCTCTTAGCTGTACTATAGCCAACTAGTCTCTTTCACTCGTGAATAAATCGTTCAAATTATTTCAATTAGATTCACATATTCAATGATTCAATGAACGAAATAATATCCTTTGTCACTGTTTGTCCAAAAACTAACTACTTGCTTTTCCGTGTCGTGGAACTGATGAGACAGAAGGGGCACAAGACATTCCCTTTGATGAGTCTTTTGGATCACAGTCTCCTTACAACAGTCGAACGAATCATTGATCAAAGCTTTATACTCCTTCTTTGTCCTATCATTGACCGAATCATTTATCATGCATGTGCGAAATCATACTGTGTTTCCACAGCTTCTCTTGACCAGTATTTATATTCCATTCCAAGTTCACAAAAGGAAAAAGTGATCAACTGGTATACTAGCCATCAGATTCTTCCACTTTTAGCTCAAATGAACGATTTGAATCACAGCAGCTTAAGAGTCATTCACTTTCTCATGTAATTTACCGATTCGCTCTGGAAGGACATACAAAATCACTGACTTAACTTTCTTTCTGCCGTTTTAGGCTCACAATAGCGTTCGCCATGGGCCTAGTACCTAGTGTTTTTTGATGACCTCATAACCTAACCAAACCAAGCCAATTCGAGTTGCGCCTTTGCTTCAAATGAATGAGTTGAACCGCCCGAACTAAAGGAGTTGTTACTTCTGCGATTTGTTATGTAAGTGACTGATTCTTCAATCACTTTTGGTTTGAATGATTTGATTAACTGAAGAGAGAACAGTTATTTACTTACTCATTTTTACATCTCAGTTATCAGTGCATTAACCACTTCTGGGTTCAAATGAACGATTTGAATCACAAGAGCTAGAGGAGTCATTCACTTTTACATTTCCTCATGTAATTAACTGATTCGTTCAGCACTTTTTCTTGAAATGAGTGAATTGAATCGATCTAGCTAGGGCAGTTGTTCACTTTAACAATTCGTCATGCAAGTGAATGATTCGTCAATTAATTTTGACTGAAGCAAGAATAGTAGTTGTTTACTTTGTCATTTTGGCATCTCATGTCCTAAATCTCCTGTTGAACTTGCTGTTCGCTGTTGCTGTATAAATGTGTTTCTACTATCAGTTATCGGTTCATTAATTACTTTTGGATTCAAATGAACGACTTAAGTCACTCCAGATAGAACAGCTCTTCTTTTTCTCTATTCGCCATGCGACTGATCGTTTCGTTCATCACTTTTAAATGAAGCAAAGGTTTGGAGTCGCTCCTTCAGTACCTCCTATTTTCTGACTACATTGTAAGTTTTTCGCTGTCCCATTCTTCCCTCTCCCTGCCTTATTTACCGCCTCATTTTCTTTCTTTAGAGTCCATCTTAAAGCAAATAGCAAATGCTCACTCTTCCCTCCCTCCGTACCCAGTGTGTGTGACAAATTATATGAAAGTTCATAAAATTCACTAAAAGATACACCTAGCACGTAACATGATAAATGAAGATACATTAACCCCCCTTCAAGCACACACTGTGTGTCCATAGAACATATCACTACAATCAACTCAAAGAACAAGGCGCCCGAAATCCCTTGAGGACTTTATTTTCAAAATAAATGGCCAAAGTTTTCTTACAAATTTCACCTTCAAAAGTAGGTTCATACCCGAGTGAAAAATATCTTTATTTCTTTTTGTTTTTTTTTTTGTGTAAAAACAAATCCCTAAATAAATCTGCGGCTTTAATTGACTTTTTGACACATATCATAAAACTAAAGCGAGTCCTGGAATGAGAGAGAGGAAGCGGAGGGCTGGCTATAGCCGGTAACCTAGCCCCAAAATATGCAAATATACATAAATCTTCCTTGGAACGAATTAATCATTTGGCAAACGTACGCACTCACAGGATACAGCCATAGATAACACCTTTAGGAGTGTCCTCAATTATTTAGAACCAAAGACATTTCAAAGAGAGAGAGAGATAGCGAGTCCTCCCCGTCCGTGTCGTTTGGTTTTGTCCGCTGCCGCCGCAGCGAGCAAACTTCTGTGCACAACTTAATTGAGCAGCTAAAGTAGCATTAATTCAATTTATTATCAGAAGGATGTTGTTGGATAGGATTTAGATGTGTGTATAAATGTATCTTCTGGGTGAAATGTGCAACACTTACCGGCATAGTTTGACTTCCGTGTAAATTAGTTATAGCTGTTTGGGCTTCCTGATGGGAACTAAACTTTACGAAAGCACAACCTGAAAATAGATAGATAAGATGCATGTTTAGAGATAGTCGAGGATAAAGAGTAGCTTAATTAGTTATTTAACGGTCTTTCGGACGATATAGATATTATAATCAAGTTTGTATCTATAGATGGAGTATTTAATGGGTTGAAGTTGATTGCTTTAAAGTGGAGAGTTGTTGCAGGGATAGGCCTTCTAACGTCTTCTATAATTCTCTCTTTTGAACGCCCTCTTTGAAGCCCAAGAAAAATTACTATCATCCTCTCCTCGTTTCATCAAACTTTTGAAAAGGTGTGCAGGTATAAATAGAATCTCTAGGATCATCCATTTGGATGACTTGGGGAATTTTCATTAGCATTCTTGATTAAAGTCCAGCTCGCGCCAAAGGATTTTGTAATTATTTCCGAATCATTTTTTATTCTAATGACTTTTGATTTCGTTCTGTCATTAGCTTTACGTTCATCATTTTCTCTTACTTCTTCTTCCTCCTTCCCATAGAAAGAGAGAGACCTCCCCCTGAGCTATTTTGGATGTGTCCTTGATACCTGCTGCCTATGGATAGATTTATTTTTTTCCTTCTCTTCTTCTTTTGACAAAAAAACTGAAGAAAAAGAAAGAAAAAAAAAACAGAAGGAAATGAAGAAGAACTGAAGGAGAATTTGTAATTACAAGTAATTGTGAGAAATGGCCTAATTAAAGATTTAAATGTCCTCCTACCGCTCATTTTTTTTTCTCTAGAACTTGAGTGCGGGTTGACAAGAAGATTTTATAGTTCATTTTCATTTCAAGGATTCTTAACTTTTGAGAAAGGAATTGCCTCCAAATGGGGTGGGGTGAGGAAAGTGAGACAAAAAAAAAACGAGAGGAATTGGTTTTAGTTGAAGGTAATTACTTTGAAAAGGACACAAGAGTCTGATAAAAAACCAAAAAAACGAAGAGGAAGAAGATGAATTTGAATGAATTGGAATGAATGAAGGAATTCGCTTGATTAAAAGGTGGAATCAATTAGGCTTGTAATTTAATTACTTTACAAAAGGCAGTAAGCGAAAAAGAGGACGACGACAAGATGGAGAGCGTTTTTTCTTCTTTGTTTTTTTGGTTTACAAAGGCGATGAAGTTAAAGGGGATGTAATTAGGGTGGACAAAGGAAGTAGTGAGCAGTAGACAAGTTTCTCTATGATGAAGGGTCATGATTCCATCGAGATCATGAAGTAGTTAGAAGTTTTCTTCAAAAGAATTGAGTATAAGACTTTGGTAGGAACTATAAAAAACAGAATCTGTCTGGGGACTTGAGCTTGAAGTGGTCAAAACCAGAGGGAAGTAAGAGAAAGTCGTAGAATCTTTTGGAGTGTAGGAAGTGGTTGAAAATCATCATCAAGAAATGAGTCTAGTCTGTGATTATGCTATTCAAAGCGATTAGTGAACAAAGCTAGCATTCGTTCTTTTAGACTTCAAAGTGTGTATAGGTTAGGTTTTTGGGTGCTCTTTTGTGTCAACGCCTCGCTTAGACTACTAAGAGTCCACTTATTCCACTCCTAGCCTAAGTTACCCAGATATGTGTACAAATTGCAGGAGTTTTTTGAGCTCAATGTTTCCTAGACCATTCAGTGCCACAGGCAAATAGCTTCCTAGAGCGTCCGTCCTTATATTGGCCCGAGGGGGACAGTCACACAATAGGTGACGAAATCTGTTTCTTGCTACAGAAGTCGCTATGGGGTATACCTGCATGTTTGCCTATCACGAAGCTAACGAGTGTTCGTGCATTCCTACGACTTAGTTCTCCTCTTTTTATAGTAGATGTGCCATTTGGCTGTAAAGCATGTGTCTACTCTACACTATCGTTTGTTAGCTTTCTCACAGGACTATTTTCCCGTGCAATATGCTAAGCGGTGTACTGAACTCAGGAAGGAACTTAAAAGTGACCCTTTCCTAGCCAATTCATACTCCCTTTCTTTGGCGGCGATCTCCAAGTGGCCTGGCACCGAACAGAAGACACCTTCTTAGCCACTGAAATATCATCCAGTCTTTTAATCCATTCCTCCCTGCTAAGAGTTCTGATAGAGAATCAACGCTCATAGTTTTAAAGTTGTATAGTCCGTTTCCGTCCGCAGTCTTGACATATTCCATCGGTTCAAGATTGATGTATGACTGACTATAGGGACGTCCATAGATCAGCTTCTGATAGTCTCAGTGCAGTCCCGCCACCAAGATTCAGTATTGTTTCAAGACAAGCTGTTGGTGTTAATCTCTTCGATCTCATCACCGCAAGAGAGCCTGCCGGTTGAAACTTTGTACCACTTTCAAGGTGATATCTCTTCTCGAGCGCCTTCCACCAGACAATTGAACCATAGGTTAAGATAGGTGTTACCACCAGTTCACCACATCAGGTGTAGGTCCTTATGTCTTTCCAAAGCCATGTCTGCATGCATATAGTGCTAAGTAGGCACAATCTTGATTCGATTGTCTATGTCGTATGAGGTAAGGGGGGCAAGAGAAAGTGTATTCCCCAAAGATCTAAGCTGTAAGATCTCCTTTCGTCTCCACACTCACTGCACCGTATTCCAGCTGGCAATCATGGTGATAAAGAAAGACCTGTCATGGCTAAAGTTTAATGCAATATCCACGAGGGATATCACCTTCTTTACTGATACTCAAGTCGCCAATGTTTCACTTTTAATTCCAAAACTGCCAAGTAAGGGCATCTACATATATCCTAATAAGATGGCTGAACAATTCAAAGTCTATCTAATATGGGTATGCCGGGCCACTGTGACATCCAGGGCAACTGTATGGCTAGACACAACTCTCTCTATTTCATCACCAAGCAGACCTGGCTTAAGTTGGATCTCAAGCGCTCCTTCAGCCTAATCAAGCTAAACAGATCTTGTATCAGTATCATAGTAGGTGCCATCAGAGGACACTGGATCATAGAGAGGTCCGCAATCAGATTGGCTGCAGCGGGGTCAAAGAGGAGGAAGTGGCTATACTTCATCTTCTGTTCAGTTGCCAAGCTCTCTCAATTCGAAGGAAATTGCATTTAGGTGAACACTTCTTCGAGAATTCAGACTCACTTACTGACATAGTCTTCAATGGCCTCCGCCACTTCATCGTAAGCTCCTGCTTGTCTTATGGGGTAATGTAGGGATTTTCGATCCAATCGGTATTACGTCAGGCTTCAATGGCCTAAGTGTGGTTGTACCTACTGGAGTCAGTTAATCTAAACGAAGAAAGCAATTCTCTAGACATGCAATAGAAATGGTTGTATTATTATTAAGGCAAGTCAAGGTCCTTTTTTGGATAAGAAATGGTCCATACAAAAGTATAACGAGATTTTTGATGTATAATTTGTCATCGAAGGCACATTTGTTCTCAATGTTGAAGCCTACAAAGTGGTCTAGCTGGGGCTTGTGTCATAGCACGCGATATGACAGAAGATTGAATCTTAATTTGGTTCACATTGCCACAGAAACTCTACAAGTAAATTCGTGTGCAGTCTGTTTTTTCGGCAAATAAATACTTTGAATAGGTGTACGAAGTGGGGGAACAACAGAAGCATTCAAAACTGTGAAGTAGTTTTTGAAATCGAGAACTTTTTACTCTCGTCATTTATTTTCCCAACTAGCTACTTGTTTTTGTAATAAGAATTCATATAATACTTCATAAATTTAATACAAATTAAAAATTAAAAATTAATTACATTTTTTACCTTTCTCTCTTCACACACTCAATCGCGCTCTGTCTCTTTATCCACTGCCACCCCTCATTTAAATAAGTTAATAACACTATCAGTGAACCGAAACAGAAAAATATATACGCCAAACGGGAGAGGGAGAAAAAAAATCTATAATTACTGAATTCTTCCTCCAGGAAGAGCATAAATATTCATATAATTATAAACCACGCATAAATAAAGTCAATTTGAAGATAATTTAAAAATGTTTTATGCCGACAAAATATTTCACAAAAAAACGAACGAAAAAGTCATTCGTTGGAGAAAAATAAACCAATGCTGCCACTTGAATTAATTGTTATCAAATTGAAAATGGAAAAACAATGCGCAAAATGAAATGATTCAGATCGTCCACTTCGTACACCACCACCACCACCGCCAAGCTATTCACTCTGTCACCAGAGTAAAGTGATGTATATCCATCTATCTGAGATCGTTTCTTTTTTTTTTTTCTGAGTAAAATATGCAAAGTAAGATTGGTAGGTTCCCCCTCTCTGTACTTTGGAGTAAAAAAAAAACAGAAAATAAAAATCCATTAGTACTGGACGCACTCATTAAAAATGCTTTAAAATTCACTTTACCACAACGCGGATGGCGCGCATATATCTTTTTCTGCATTATTAATCAAGATACATTTTTTTTTGTCTTTTTTCTGTCTGTTTTGCGTAGTGTGGGTTAAATATTAAATAAAATATCAGTGAAATTGGTAATTTTTAACCAGTGGCACAATAATAATCTAGGAAAAGCCCCCTCAGGAGGTGTTCAGGATGTCACATCCATATTGAGGGACATTTTTACGTTTGCATTAATTGATATGTAATTCGTTTTACCGTTGGCCCAGTTTGTGCGAGCGGAAATGATGAATGAAATAAGGATGCAGCGGCGGTGTGCTGATGGAATACTTCTCAGGATTCGCAAAAGGATTATGTCACACCCAAGGCTTTTGGTGTATGAATGAAGGAGTGTACTTTTCTGTGAGGTTTTTGAAGGGTTTTTGGTTGAACATTGGAACAACAATACTGGTGGATGTGAAGGAGACCTTGGAAATGGTGGACAAAGTGTATCAGTGTAGATGGAGGTCTTTCTTTTGAAGCTTTGGAAGGAGCTGAGATCAGGATTGTATTATAGTAAGGGATAGGTGTACGAAGTGGCGACAGACATCCTAGAGAACCTTGCATTTGTTTGCAAATAGTGGGTATAGTGTTCTATGTTGTCGTAGCTGAAGGGATTCTAGGTTTTCTTTGAAGTGTACGAAGTCGCCATGATCCAATTTGGGCATATGGCAATGATGTATTTAAAAGTCCATGGAACTAGTGTACGAAGTGTAAAAGCGGCTAATCTGCACGGTCGTTGAAGTGTGCGAGGAGGTTGAAGTCAGAACTGTGCCACACTAAGGAGAGAGTGTACGAAGTGGCAGAACGTCTCGAATCGAAGTTAGTTCTCAAAATGTGTTGCTGCGAATGCTTTTAAGATTTCTGCTCCACTAGTCGATTAGTGTCTGAAGTGTAGAACTAGTGTCTGAAATGTAGAACTAGTGTCCGAAGTGTAGAACTAGGGTCCGAAGTGTAGAACTAGGGTCCATAGTCTATAACTAGTGTCCGAAGTGTAGTACTAGTGTCCACGGTGTAGAACTAGTGTTCGAAGTGTAGAACTAAAAGGAGTATGACCCGATGAAGCAAGCTGCTGTTTGACTGAAAAAAGAGTTTAGAATTCGTTGTATCCCTAGAGTTTAGAGTTGACAAGAGTGTTAAATAGGTATGGTGTACGAAGTGGGCTTTGGCAGGTTTTCATGAAACATGAGGTAGGCATGCCTATGTTGAAGATAGTTCCAAAGAAGGAGCCCCATTGTGTGACATGTTGGGTACTCTCCGGTGCAATAACGCTTTTTTCTCGTAAGGATTGGCATTTAAATGGTGACAAAGCGAGGCCAGTCGAGAGCCTTTTCAATACAAAAAGGAATCCATAAACAGAACTCTGTAAAGAATAGTTAAGCCGCCTACTTAAACCATTCCCGCACCGATGACAAAACTGTCATGCCAAATTCACTTAATGTCCTTCGACAGATATATATCACCGAAATCACCGGATAAGTGCACCACACATGGTAATTACAGCCCCCATAGTTAAGGGATACCCGACCAAACAGTCGTAGGTTTTTATGCATACGTACAATCGCTTCTTTGGAATCTCTCTTTAGCCTACCTTACCTATCTTTTATCCATTATTTTTCCATTTATTCGCCGCGATTGTCTATCTGCACTCGCATGCATACAATCACTGTCACATTAAACAAAACCGAATCGAGTTGGTCACACAATCAGTAAAAAGGATAACAAAAATGTTAAAAATAAATACAAGACAAAAAAAAAAAAGGATCTACGCCGCCTCCTCCTTCCAGTCCGCCACATGTGTATGTATGAATGTGGACAAATAGCTGTCGGCGAAAGGAATTTAATTTTCCATTTTCTCTCCTCCATTTTTTTCTGTCCTTTTGGACAATTTCCACGAAACAATGATTTTAATGTGTGTGTTGGAGGATTTTGGTTTTTTTTTTCGCTTTTGCTTTGGTTTATTTTTTCGGTCACAAAAATTTGAGTTGATTTAATGTTTATTCATGCGTCCAAATCATTTCGCCCCTCTCGAATGCGGAATTGGTCTCCCTGGGGGGAGATGATGGAGAAGCGCATCAACAGCTTGAAAAGAGCCCAAGTCCTGGGCATCAGCAAGTGGTCAGTTGTGTTTCTCTTGTCCAAAATGGAGAGGACACACAACAGAGAACAAGAAAACAAGAAATCTGATTGCCACCCTTGTTGTTTTGGGGATGCTACCATGTCCTAGTGGGTTGTTTTGGTTTAAGGGTGGATTTTTTTTTCTCCCACCTCCTGTTGTGTTTTTTTTTCTTCTTTAGAATTTCTTCTTGTTATTATTTTTCCGTTTGAGTCGTGTCAGCGGCCAGTGGTCACCCTAATGAAATTCTCTTTACAAACAGACAGACACACGGAAGGACAACGGCTAGGGGTGAACTCTTTACACGGAAATTTTTGATTATTCGCTTCATATCTGCACACGGTAACGTGATTACTTTGTGCAGAGTCCTTTTTGTTTTTTTTTTTGTTGGTTCGCTTCTTGTCCTCGGGGTTGTTTTGTTCGCTTTTATTATTCACATTTTTGCTAGAGTGAATTAAGTGAATGAATGAAGGCAGGTTTAGTCTGAAAGATAAACATCCGTGTTGATGCTTAATTGCCTTCAATGGGTCTGGGTCTGGCTCGGTGTTGGGTACGAAGTCTGCAGTTGTGTTGGGGTGTTTTTAACTCTGGTTTTGTTGTGGTTTAGATACTCGTGTGCATGATATGAATGATTGAGTAAGTTTTTATGTATTTTTAATTGACATCAGTTCGCCGAAGGTGCAGGGAACAATATGTGTGGCAGTGGTCATTAATAAAAGTGAATTATTAAAATGTGCAGACGGTAGGACGGGCGGGAACTATGTGCAGATCCGCAGTAACCGGCTGATAGAACTCTCAGGGTTTATGAGCGATTTGTATAGAGTGTACGAAGTGGTGAAGTATTGAAACTCGAGGAATGGTCGATGTATTCTTGGGGGAGGATGGAGCTGTTTCTGAGATTTAGATCTACCACTCTCTTCCTCTCTGATCATCGTAATGAGTTTTAGACGGAAATGATAATAATTTTTGGGTCCTAGTTGAGATTGGGGCAATACTTTCGAAATTATGCCGAAATGACTTGAAGTCTCCACTAGACTACTCAAGTTATTAGAAGAGTCAATATCTTTTAGCAGAACGGCACAATGTTGTGGAACTCTAGCTATATTTGACCTAAACAGAATTATCCACAATCCAAGGAGTTCTTTGTCGACGTTTTCCCTTTGTCGAATGAGTTTATGAGTTTATGTAAATAATTACTTCAAATCCTTAAGCTCTACGAAGGGCAAAGGGCGTCAACAATGTCTGCGTATCATGTTGATCGTGTCGTCTGGACCTCCAACTCATTCGTAAAGAGCTCGATTCCTCCTTCACTATTCTGCATCACCTTTGCCTTAGACTTTTCGCTGTTCTAGTCGTAGAGTCTCTAGTCTTTAGGACGTCGATCCTTGTGTGATGGATATCTGTGTGTTTTGTGTCTGCATGAATTCTTGGCTCACCACAGCCTCTGCAACGGCCTTCTTCTGACAAGCACAATCTCTTCATGCAATACCGCAGAATATTGTGTTCCCTGATAGTTCTTACAAGGGTGAAAAGATGTTCTCTTTTTTTTAGTACAAATCCTTCGATTCTGGCTTTGTAAAGGCAGCCAATAGTTTTCTTGTTTTCGGTTCTATGGAGGTCAGACTAGTATTTGCTTCTCTTGCAGCAGGGAAGTGTCAAACTTGTGTGTCCAAGAAGAGAAATCCAGGAGCTGGCTTGTTCTGATGTAGATGTCGAACCTCCTCTTGCTGATTCGTCAGACTTCTCATTGTCTTCTAATCTTTCATGTCTAGGAACTCAGCAGAACGTATTCAGTCTTTCAGCTGTGCTTTAGTAGACTCACAGGTTGCTGTTGTCATTGCCAAGATTTCCACTTGCTTCTTATGGAGAATTGATTGTTCTGATGACTGTCATGTGTACGGCTGGAACTCGTCCCACACGGCTTATTGTAGGATGTCAGTCGAGGCGACAAATGGATTCTTTATACAGATGCTAGCTGATGAAGATGAAGGAAGTTAGGAGGATCTTCAACAAATCTCGCCAGCCAAAGTTAAGAGCCAGCTCCTTCCAGTATCGTAGGCCAAGTTAGCAAGATTATCCAGCCATCTTAGCCGCTTTATGCGAACTCTTCTAGCCTAGTCGAAGTCCTTGTATAGGCCGCATAGTTTGGCATTGTATATTCTTGTCGACTCACTGTCTATGCAAATGGGACTAAAGATCACTCAAAGAACTCTTCTCGCCAAGGTATCCTCATCTGATTTTGTCAAAGTCCATGTTTCTGTGCCATATAGCAGGACTAGTATCATATAAAGAGTTCAAGATAGGGCTTTGTTACTCAATTACCTTCTTAGTCTGTAGAAACACCGATTTTGAAGAGTGATTCTTCGTTTGCTTTCCCCAATGATGTCATTCTCTGAGCTTAGCATAGAGTCTACTTGGTCTACAAGTCCTTTACTATATCGAAATGATATCTGTCGTTTTGGGTGTCCTTTTTTGTAGACAGATTATATTTTGTCTTGCCTTGCTGCCCCGATCTCAATACTAGCAAATGATCCACTGACGAGCGGCTGTATTCATTCGATTATGTCAATGTCTTCGGCGTAATCAAGTAGGTGTACAGCTCAATTAATGATTCACACATCTCTATCGAGCCCTCTGTTTAGCTTTCCTTTTCACTTTCCTGAGCTTCCTTCTTTAGGTAGGATTCACACCAATCCTCCTCCAACGCACTTGAAGCCAAAACAAGTTTTCTGGTGACAAAAGATTAGTCTCTCAAATTAACAAATAGACCTTCAATAACCATCCCACCCTTTTCGCCAAATATTCCTCCCAAACATGGATAAAGTTTCACAATATCATTAAGAATATTAAATAAATTTCTGTTTTCTTTACTTTTCTATCCCCCAAAACAGACACAAAAAAAAAATAGAAGAAAAAAACTCCTCAATAACATCATTATCCTTTTATGAGTTTGTTCACTAATTTATCCTTAGGCAAACAATCTACAACCATTCCACGTTTCGTATATGTCAATGTCCTTCTGTATCGAAGGTACCCCAAACTATAGTCATACAAAAAAAAAAAGTGTATATGTCCAACGAAACGAAACATATTTCCAAAAAAGTATCTCGCGCGTCACCTGAAACTTATCTCATTAAATTAATAGGACCAAGGGTTGACCACCCTCTGGTAATCATCACATACTGTCTCTGTCTCCTGTCTTACAACCAGGAGCAGGAGTATGTGCTCTGCATGTTTACCCGAGGACACATATATTTTTGTGAGTATCCTTCCATGGATTTTGGCTCTTTTTTCTATCGTCCTTCGAAGCTTAATGGGAAAAATGTAACATCGAACACACTCGTGTGATTTCGGTTCTTTTTTTTTTTTGTCAGACCAATTTGCACCCTTAAGGGTTGTATGATGAGTTGTGAGTACCGTACATGGATTTATGAAAAAAAAAAAAAAAGCAGCGAATAACCCGCCTTGTATTCGATTACCCAAACTTCACCCGGTGGCGGTGGGGTAGTCGATGCGTTTGGGGGGGGAAATTCGATTTTACCTTTCGGTCAGTTCGGGATTTTTAATTGGATTTTAAAATACTGAAACTGAATGGTGTTTGAGTCTGTGTGTGTGTTTGTTGGCTTCGGGTGAAAGTTCACTGGATTGGTAATTTTCATCCCTTGAATGTCTGAGGGGGTGGTTCACTCAGATTGCATACAGTAATTGAACTCAAGACCAGACATTTCGTTTCGGGGCACAATTGTTCGTTAAGAATTGCAGTTTATAAGGTTTTTTCTTCTTTGTTGGTGACAGAGAGTCCTTCTTGTAGTTATAGGTACTTGAGCTGCAGTAAATGATATCCTAAGGGCGAAGGTTCTTTTGCACTTTAATTTGCTCTCTTCTAATTCAATCTGAAGTTGTAGCCTTATGGGCATGCAAGTTGATTATGTACTCGTAAGATACTTGAGGCCACTTGCAAGTAGTAATTGGATGTTTAACTAGAAGCTGGACATAGATTAATGATGTTTCGCTAGAGCACCTTTAATCCAGGGAAAAGCCCTTAAAGTCCTTGGGAAAATCGCTGACCAGCGCTTGACAACACAGTTTCTCTGTCAACAAATTGATTTGCCGAAGGAAGACGAATTGATGATGCAGCAAATGTTATCGATGACCCTTCTGCTGCCTGTGCAGAGAGACACCCTTTTTGGGGTGGTCATCGTCCATCCGTCCGTCGTCGAAAATGCAAATTAATTCAATTGGAAGTTTGTTAAGCCCACTGACTACTAAATTCGCATCAACAGAGCGCAGCACAGCATAGCACAACCAATCACCAATGTCACACACAAAGTGTCCGCCTGGGTATATAAATCATCCTAAGCCACCTTTACCAGGATACTATACGGCCGGCCAGGATATGGTTAGTTGATTTGTTGTTGAAATGACACTCACGTTGTCGAGAGATATAGATTTCTCCCACACTCTCGTCTCCCTTGAGTCCTCGCCGCATTGCATTCATACATATATTTATATATTTGTGAGCAAAATATCCTCTTCTGTATCAGGACCTGAATGCGAAATTATCTTCTATCCCTCATGCCGAAAAATTTCCATCAAAAACTGATCAAATTGCATGTCCTGTGGCGAGGCAGAGCGCACACAAAATCACAAATCACATAACATTGATTTTTAATTAGATTTTTCACTCTCGTCCTAGGGATTATACCCTATACACGGTGAGTGTCCTTTGCGGAAATGTGAAGAGAAAAAACAGTTCTGTTCAATTAAACTTTATGACGTTAGGCATCCTTGGGCCGAGATGGAATTTTTTTTAATTTTTCCCCTCTGTATGGCCAATGTCCTTGCTTCAACTGATGACCTGACTAATAGGTACGTGAAATTCTCTTTTAATATCTCACAAATATTGCGATAAATACCTGGCCTTAATCAAAGCCTTGTCGCTCCTGACCAGTGTTTTTATTCTGCGGCCGATAAGCCCAAGAGGCAGGATATATAGTAATATTATTACTTTTAATGGCTTTATGCAGTATAAAAATGATTTTTAACAGTTTAATTGAAAGTGGTCGCTGCTGCTGCTGGTCCGAGCGAGGGGTGGCTTTTAATGAAATCCAATTTCATGGCTGCCGCTGCGCTCAGCGCTGAAAGGACACGAACACGAGTGAGGCTGCATAATAATAAAATTTTAACTAAAATGAAATGCCGTTCATTAAACATTATTTTTTCATTAACATCGGCCGCGACTGAAATGCATTAAAACGAAGGTAAAATCAATTTACAGAACGAAGAAGGGTGCCAAGTGATTTCTCTTGAATAACTTGATCCAATTAAAGTGTTTCGCTCGCCCTAATTACCCACCACGTTGTTGCATGTTTGCCTAAGCACATAAGCAAAACTTTCTTCGTTCAAGCACACAGCAACGAGGTAAGCCGCTAACCAAACGCAATCCCTTACCCGCAGGCACATTAATTTTATAGCGCATCTAGAGGTGCACAACCAGCTAATTGCCAAATATTAAATGTACACTACGTGCCTGGGAAACATCTTCCTGTTCACCAAGGAGAATGGCTCCTTCAAACGAGCTGCAGCACTTCTTCTAAGGACCTGCTTCTAACCCGTGTCTAAGTGCAACTACTACTACTACTACTGATGAACTTTTACGCAAAACTTTACCACCAAATTACCCACAAAGGTGTTTTGCCATATTTGCCTCTGGAAAATAAGGATCCTTTGATGAGAAATCACATACAAGGTTGTGGACGGCGTAATTTATTGCATATTAAGTAAGAGATTACGTACTTAAAGCCGCACAAAGGATTCAAATGAATTTCAAATCAAATAAAAATAAAAGCCAAATCTTTTCTCCCCCCAAAAAGGGGGATGAAAAAAAAACGAATTAAGGTTGAGGGCTTATATCTCCTAAGTACCTTCAAATCACATGAACTTCTGTACAAACGAACGAACGAAAAAAAGGGAATAAATTTTGCAAGAGATATAGGTACAACCTCTCATCCTGTGCACAAGCCTCCAAGAAGAAAAAAAAAACCAGGACGACGAACAAATCCCTTCAAATTGATTTCGGGTGCCAGAGAGAGCAAAAAAACCAAAAAGGTATCTACACACAGACGAAAGAAGAAGGAATAAAATATTCGTATGAAGTAGAGGTAAAAAGTAGGATGTTTCGAAACTCTCCCAAGGATATGAATAAAATACGCATATCCCTTCTAAATCAGCCAACAAAAAGCAATTCTCATTTATGTCACAAACCGTAATGCAATACATTCCTTATAAAGAAGATGGAGAAAAAAAAAAGAAGTTACATGTAAATCAAGGAAATGAATAAAAGGACATATTTTCTAAATTATATGAGATTTTGTTTAGGGAGCAGCAAATGGGACACAATAAATGTCGTCCTTCGAGAAGAGGAGGGCACGCAATCGAAGTAAAGTTCTAACAGAGTTTGCTTGAGAAACACAATTTCGAATGATAAAAGTTGCAGAGATTTTCGATGAGATCTCCAAGCAAGGATCCAAAATGTTGCTTTTGGTGATAAAAACTTGCGAAATTCGTGTGTCAAATGTGCTAAAACCTGTCTTTTGGAGACAATTTTTGACTTTCTGTCTTGAATATTTCGGAGAGCCACTATCTGTTGAGAGTACACTGTATCTAAGCCTTGATTGTACAAGTCAAGGTACACGCGACTTTTTACCTTAATGCCTTCAGGTAATACAGTGCAAGCAGGGCATGTTTCAGCTTCTTAATTGTGGTTACTTCTACGATCTGGGGCCTATACCAAAAAAACTACAAGTGAAATTTGACAACTGTAGCATCTGAACTGCATGGTTTAGCAACACACAATAGTTGTCAAATTTCACTTGTAGTTTTGTAGTATAGGGCCCCGAATTTGGCACACAATAATCGCTGCAAATCGTTTCAATATGAAAAATGGGGGACCAAGTTAAGAGTCATGTGGGACCTCGTACCTACTGTGTTGGCTTTTCTAGAGTAGCTCTTAAAATCCACACAAAATGTTCTCGTTTTGAGAAACTCTTTTGAGGGTTAATCTCTAATTCTCTTGCATTGTATCGATGGGTTTTTTGTAGCCTAATGCATAGAGAGCTTTGCTTAGGTCTAAGAAAAACACTTTCACTTTGATCTGGAACGTGTTCTAGTGTTTACTTTGTAACTAGTGAAATAGTCTCCCGAAAATAAGAATGTGATTAGTTTCTTTTTTTGGGGTTGAAGCAAATTTTTAGCCGCAGGTTCGGTTGCTTAGTCTGTCCGCAATATTAACTTCACTTAGCACACGTACGATATAGAAATATTTAAGTGCCTATGTCTATTGTGGGTGCCGTGGCGCAGTGGTTAGTGCGTTGGACTACTACGCAAGGGTTCCAAGTTCGAATCCTGAAAAATACCATCAAAAGTTTTTTCACGGCCCCACCTCTTCCGAGTGTCTGACAAGCATTCAAGAGTATAACTGTCATGAGAAAGTTTCTCAAAACCCCTCTGCCCTTCGGATACGGCATAAAACTGTAGGTCCCTTCTGTACATGCAGAAATATATACCACGCACAACATGTACAATTGTGAGAAGCTAGGTCTTGGCCCTCTATGGGCTGCTTACGGCCTGATATTTATTTATTTATTTTATTTTATGTCTATAGTACCTATGCTCAATTGAAGCTCTTCACGAAGTATGGATGTTGAATGTGGCCGACTAATTTTAGATCTAATACTGAAGCTTTGGTCTTGCAGGAGGATAGAGTTTCGAAACCCTTGCAGTCACTTCTGTCGAGTCTATAGACTTGTCTCCGAAGTCAGTCCTATTTAAGGTTTATGGGCCATAAAGTAGAATAAGTTTACAGGGAAAACTGTTTTCAATTGGAAGTAGCTTTCAAATAATAAGGAGGCGTGGCCATTTATAGATATGTATACTAAGTCTAAGTGGCATGCAAAATGCTTTCACTCGAACTGAAATCTCACATTCTATAGCTTTAGCCCAGCTTGATATGCAAATGTAAAATAAAACACCTCTCAGAGACTAAACTATGTTTTAAAACAATGGGGTAATGCTCTCATGCAGTTGGACTTGAGTCTGAGCAAAGGCGTTTTTCAAACCAAGCAATATCTGCATACATACATAGTTGCTTAAGTTTAAAGTTTCTTATCAAATTGCTGAAAAATTGGGCGTTTTTGTATGTATTTGTAGATACTTCACTTGTCAATTTAATAGGACTATCCTTCTATAGAGAGAAAATTTCAGCCACGAGTTTTCCACAATGGTTTTTCTAAACATGTAGTCGTTCCCTTTTTGCTGAAGTCCCTTAGCCTTTTCAATTGATTTCATAGGCTCAATTCTGGCAAACAAGTTGATTATATTCAGCTGTTTATTTATACTTTTCAAAGTTCTTATATAATTTAATTTATTAAAACTTTTTCTCTACTTTCCAGACAAAGTCTTGCAAGTGACTTACTCAACGTGCATCAGGCTTACGTCCACTAGAAGTGTAGCAATGGAGCACGCGTTTTTTTTTGTATCTCGAAATATGCGAGTGCGTTGCGAAATGAAAAATAAAGTTCAGTGCTATATGGGCTCTTAAAATTTCCCATGATCAGTATGAAATAAAAAAAAGAAATCCCTTTTTCGGTTGAGCGTCGTAGTGCGAAATTAGATCTCGAATTTTTCGGTTTCCAGTATAAAAATATTGTCCATTTTTAATTTAGTCTTAAAGTATTTTTCGTGGAATAATGTGCTGAAAAATATATCAATCCGCCCCTTCTCTCATAATTTGCTGTCACCGCGGATCCATACAGGTATCTATCTCACTGGAAAATTGCCTTAAAAATCCCAAAAAAAAAAAAATCCCCTCTCTGTTAAAAGTTGCTAAAAATTTACCCAAGAGTGTTAATTGTTTTTCCCTTGTTTGGCTTTTTCAAAGTGTTAATTTCATTTGTGTTAAGTCTCGCTTTTGTTGCCTTGGCGTCTATATGAGTGTGCGGTTCGGTATCGCGAGTGGTACGAGAGCTCCTTGCTTGGAAACTTCAGTGGACGTAACAAAATATATGGTAAGCACATGATTTCGTTTTGCTTTAGATAATTATAGCCTATACTATTCGTTTGAGTAAAATTCTTTTGAGTTCGAGTAAATAGAGTAGTGTCCGTATGAATTCACTCGTAAACAGAAATTTTGTAGGCCTAAACGATTCAGGGATTTAAATTAAAATAAATTTACAACAGTTGGCTAGTGATAGCTAAAATTGAAATTAAATTTCGAGTCCTATAAATTTTTGTGTTCCAAAGTGAAAATAAACTAATGCTCAGAACTTTGTTTAGTCTTTTCCGAATTTCTACTCAAAACTATTTGGCTTCCGGGATTTTATTGAAGAAAAGTTTTAACATTCTGTGTTAGTCCGCCGATAGTAGTGGTCCTTCGTATTTTTTGTTCCTCAACACTGAAATTTGAAAGGCTTGACAGTCCAAACTTTAGAGTTACAGGAAGGCGCTTCCATTGCTTTCAGGCGTGCAATGGGTAGGGGCTTGTAATAATTTTAAACCACAGGACATTTTTCTAAACATTATTACAGCCCACCCCTTTCTTGCTCAAAGTTAGGTGTAAGAATAGGTATCTAATGGGCTGCTAGCTAAAAGGCCAAGATGAATCTTGACGGATTCCTCTGTTTTGTCATTGAATCCATTGATGATTTCAAAAGTACGAAAGAGTGCAGTTGTTTGGTGTACCATCTCGATCGTGGAAGTAGAATTCTTCTAAGAAAAGTGTTTCATTTTGTGGGAGAGAACAAAGGAGTTCTAACTTCTCGTTCATACAACTTCTTCAAACATTAAGCAAAGTTTTAATGCATACTTCTTTACTAGACAATGTCCAGTGTAGATACTTCATATTGTATTCCTAGGTAGGTGTTGTTATACAAAGAATCTTAATGCTTGTCTCCATTCACTCTTTTAGGATATCAGACAGCGTTTACCTAGAGTATGCGGGTCTAGGATCTTTTCACTAGAAAGCATCCGGGTTAGTGGTCCTAATAAATCTTTGGCTGGAAGGATGAGTAGTGTTGTTCTGTCGGTCGTAAGATTTCTTCTCAGAGCTGGAAGACTTTGATTATGTTCATTTGATAAACTTCCCGAGGTTCACCCCAGTGATCTGGGTGGTTCTGACAGTGTTCCCAGTTTTAAAAGACTGGCCAGAATAAACCCGAACTGTTGTTCTAAGTTGTCAGTGTCTCTTTTGTCACAGGGCACCCATTTACCCAACATAATCCTAACTTAAGATCGCGTTCAGGCTTAAGACTTACAGAAGAGTCCCAAAATGTTGCATATTCGTACGAGTGACCCAGTGGTACGTCTTGGTATTTGCTAAGAGCAGAGAAGATTCTTAAATTCGAACTAATTTTTGGGTCAAACTCTGGATATTAGGATCGAAAGCGCGACTTCCGAAGTCAAAATCGATCAGACTTTTAAGAAGACCTTTCCAACAGTTGAGCCCGATTCTGGTTGCTTTTGAAAACTTAAATTGGTGCTTTGCCACAATATTGTACCAATTTTTCCTAGCCTCCTTTTTAAAGATCTCCACCTCTAGATACTTGCTTTCTTTATTGCCCAAAATATCGTTGCTTCTACACCTCGGGCCAGACAACTCCCATTTGCATTTCATTTGAATAAAACTCATCAAATTCAGTTGACGGTCCTTCAAGAAATAGCTTATATCTAATTTTTTGCTTCAAGTATTCATTGTCTCTTTAAGAAATAGAATCATTTCTTGACCTTGCCATCGACTCGGATCAAAATTATCTATCTAGACCCACCTACGCCTACTTGACTCTCGAAATAAAACTCTCCGAACAAATTAAGCTCATAAAAATCGTCGTCCTTTTCGTTTTTTTTTCGTATTCTTCAAGGTGATCTCTTGGATGTTGAATTCCTTAAGTCTATCCTCTTTAATATCGAATTTTATTTCTCCATCTCAGCGCACAATTGCCCACCTATCCCCTGTGTGCGTTGTGTGTGCCTTCTGTTCACATTGATTGGATATGTGCGTATAAGCGGAATTTATTTGGGTCTATTTAGGCTGACTTCCTCTCCGACAAAAAAAAAAAAACGAATATGAGGTATACACAGAGAGAATGAATCCATATAAAAGACAAAAAGGACATTCTAATAAAAATGCTTCTCACAGTCATACATACAAACAAACATACACTCGTAGCTTCAATGCTTAACTGTCACTTCAAATAAAATTCACTTCAGTGATCGAATATTACGACAACGAACAAGAAGATGCTGAAGATGATATCAATGGCATTCACTTATTCCCAAGGATATCTAGCTATATGTGCGAGGGATGAAGAGGCTTACACATAACAAACTGCCAAAGCCTCCCCAATTGGGAATAAAGAAGGGACATACAAAACTTCATCGGTTTCTGTTTGAAAAAAAAAAAACTTTTTTCTTCATCTTTCTTTCTTTTTTTCCTCCTCTCTTCAGGGAATCCCCCCGAGGACGAAACGCACAACCCATACATCTTTTCCAGAAGTTCTTCATCTCGCTTTTTTTTTTTTTTCAAAAATACTCGTATACAGCACCATAGTGCGTTGTTCTAAGCCCAAACTACGTCTCGTCTAAAAGCTAGAAGTGGACTCTTGTTTTTTTTCTGTGTATGACTAGTTGTTAAGGATAACCACCAGGATGAACATAGAGCACAAGTACACAGTCTGTGTAGAGTACCAGAAGCCCCAAAACGAACATTAATTTTGGGTGAAATTTCCAACACACAAGAAAAAAAAAGAAAGGACATCATTCGTCGAATGGTACTATATTCCATGTCCTCTTTGTGTATGTTTCTCTATAAACACAATCAAAACATGCCCACTGGTCGTGTATCCTAGAACGGAATAAATATCCAACAAAAAAAAAGTCAAAACACACATCATTCGAAATCGAGTTGAAGGAGAGAAGAATCCTTGCCTCCTTTGAGTGAGTGTGTGTCTATATTTATTTTCATATGCAGATACGAAGGATTGTTTGGTTTAACATGTTTTTGTTTGGTTGTTTGTTTGCCTTTTGTTTTGTTTGTCATCCCTAAAATAATTGGAATAAACGCACAGGATATCATTCATTATAAAATAGGACAACACACCGAGTGCAGAAGAAAAAGGACGAAACAAACAGATATTTTCCTATGGCAACTTTTGCCTCTTGACTAGTAAAATTCTGTTCCTCCTTTGATCAAGAGTAAATTTGAATTCGAAATAGAAGTGTACGTTTGTGTTTTGTGTCTGCTGCAAAAAGGACGACAAGAAAGGAACAAATCGAAAAGTGTAATAAACATCAATTAGGGAATTTTCATAACATAGCCAGTCGCCCACCCGCTACCGCCTCCTCCTTCTGACTTAAGGCCATGGAAAAGATGTAGATTTGCCAGAGAGAGAGAGTTATATGTTGAATAAGGTCAGAAAGTTATTGCCAACATAGGGTATCCTTCTCTATGTGTGTTTGTGTGTGTTTGGGAGGAATATTGTGTTTTGTTTATAAAGAAAACTTTTGAAGGCTTATTTATTTGTTATATGAGTACATTATGGTGTGGGGGGAGGGGAAGGTAGGAAGTTCTTTAGATGAATACACAGACCCGAGGCGATGTATCAATTGAGAATCTATACCAATTTGAATCCATGCACAGATGAGGGTATATGAAACTTGTTCATTGAAGTGACATGATAAACACTGATTGCTTCGTTTTAGTTTCTCTATCTTAGATAGGATTTTTTTTCTTTTTTAATTTGCATTGGCATTTGAAAAATCAATGCTAATGGAAGTCAAATGTAATGGAAACTGAGTACAGATGTAATACTTCGACAAAATGAAGGAGGAAATGCATGAAATTATAGTTTTTTAATGCCAATTATAGTAGTTAGCATTGAGTTTTTCAATTGGCATTGAGCTAATGAAGATTTTTTTCAATTATATTGAGCATTTTATAAGGAAATCAATGGTTTTCGATAATTTGACCCGAGTTTTGAGGGTAGGCAGTGTGTAACGATTGATTTGGTTGCCAAATTGAGTCAGATCTAGTCTGTTCTAAGAATATTAAGTAAATTTCCGCTTTTCTCGTTCAACAGTATAAGAGTTTCTAACAACTAACAGGCATTTAGAGCTCAAAGAAGCTTGAAACGTTCTGAAGAGTTCATAGTTGCTATTGTAAAGACCTTGGTCTCTATAGGCGTCCAGGTGCTGCACCCATAAAGCAACACCAACCACATGGTAGACAGTGTCACCACGGTTTACCGAGACTTCCGCTGGTATTTGTAGTTTTCAGGGCTTTTGTTTTGGCTGTGTTGATTTTGAGGCCTACTTTGTACGCCTTAGCCTCTAGATTGTGGACCACAAGATGGAGGTGAAAGCAGACCAACATCTTCAGCCTAGGCTAGCTGTTACCATAGTTGTCTTGCGTCAATGCTGCATGGATAACATCACAGCAAAAATAACAACGGTGACAGTGTGCATCCTTGAGGTAATCCACTTTGGATTTCGAGTTCTTCTTACACCTTACCACTGTGCAAGAAGTGGCGTAGCCTAAGAGAATACTTCTCCCGCGCAAGGCCAACCAGATAGCATCTCTATTCAAGGTGTTGAAATCCTTCTTGAGATCTGTGCTCCACGCATTGCTCGATTATGCAGCATGAATTCCTTCGATACAACAGATTGTTTAGGTCGTTGTGTCGTTGTCGCAGGGGCATAGGTTATACGTAAGGACAAATCAAAGGGGCTGTGATGGAATGTGACTTCAATTATGTCTACTTTTGAGGTACTTTTGAAGCAAGACAAGACCTATAAGTCTTTTGGAGCTTGGCTACCGTCTAAAGAGTCTTTGGTGCAAGGTAGAGTGAATTGTGTTCATGAACTATTTTGGGAATAAGAGAGGGGCTATTGGTTGTCAAAACACTAGAGTTTTTAAGGATATTTGAGAACCTTCAGTTGGCTTTTCAAACACCTTGCTAGTTAGCGATTTGAGGTCAAGTAAGTCACCACTTTTGAAGCATGACAAGAGCTACCTTCTAAATATAGATTCTCTTAGAGTTAGTGCTAAAAAGTAGTTTGATTCTGACCGATTTCAAATTTGTAACTCATCAAGTCCTTCTATATTAAATGAAGCATAAACAACTTTATCTTCCGCTGGACTAAACCGCGTTTCCTGCATAATTTGTGGCCGCTTTTGCACCTTACACACAAACACTGAGTAAAATTTTGCAAATTAAATGTTCTACTTGATTATGTACACTTCCTTGCCAAATAGCTTCTAACCGCAAAGCGATTGACATCATTATCACTCTTGTACTGTGTGTCCTTCCGCTTGACTTTAGATTGAATTTATTTACAATTGTGTTTGTCAAGCCACACGAAATTAATTACCTTCAGTCCTCTTATTATCAGCAAGAAAAAAAAAATTAGAACTAAATACACCCTTCCGCTTGAAGGCATTTTCATACACACGCATGCACTGTATACTCCTTTGGGTAACTTCATCACACAAATAATGCATCTGGCAAGGACTTGCGGTTGCCACTCGGGGGTTATATTTGCTTAGACTTCATGTTCAGTCGCTTTGTTGTGCACTTAGCGTGGGTTTGTGTATGTTTTAAGCCACAAGTTCACGCCTGTAGATTGTTTTTCTTTTTAAAGGGACGAGTTGATTCTTGAAAATACAAAAAAATACAGACTGTAACACGTACTTTAGAAAAATAATTTCCAATCTAAATCATGAAGCTTTGAAGAGGGGATACTTTCACCCTGTAGCCGGCATAAGCCACTATTTATTTTTGGAATCCTTTTCGTGTTTTTTTTTTCTTCGTTTCTTTTTGGGATGATGGCTTTTGTTTTGTATTTAATTATCCTTCGTTTGTTGTTAACCTGTGAATATTTCATTACCGAATGACCTTTAAGAAGTGAGCTGTTGGATGTGAGCTAAAACAGGGTTGATAGGTACGAGTAATAGTGTTGTTTGGGTAAGCTGAGGGATAATTGCGTTATGAAAAAGGATGTGCAAATGTCAAAGGTAATTCGAAGAGTCAAAGTATCTTTTTTTTTGTTGGGTTGTTGGTTCAAACGTGAAAGGAAGTGAAGGCTATTGAAAGGCAGGAAAGTTTAATTCGATTTTCGATTTGAAATTGACGGGGGATTTTCAGATTTTCGTTTGAAAATATCGAGGGTTTTCAACTTGTTTGGGGGTCAAAGTTCAAGGACTAGTTGGGAAATCTAATTTTAAGTTACTAGCTAGGGATGTTGTATCTGATAAGGATTCTATAACCAGGTTCTTGGAAAGGAATCTCGCAATAAATAACTCCTCAAATGAGTGGTGGGTTGCAATGAATCCACAAAGTTTGGAGGATTTTCGCGTTTAAACATCGAATGTGACTTAAAGTTATGAGATTTGCAATTTGCCACGGAAGTTCTTGGATCCTTTACGGAGCTGAGAATATGAAGCTCTCTACATACGTCGTTGGTATTGGAATTATGCAGGCAACACCAGGAAACAGCTTTATAGCAGTGTGGAGTACTTCAGGACCTCTTTAAGGTTAGGCAGAGAAATATATAAAGCAGTCGTCAGGTATGTTGTCCTCAGTGATAAGCTCTGAGTAATGTTAGCATCTGGTCTTGGCGTCAACCCTAGTAACACTGAACTCACCACACTTCTACCACTAGTCGTCCTATGGTCCAGTGTTAAGTGCACGACTACAAAACATGGATAGCCTCCTATATATGCAACAGTATCGTTGACAAAGGATGGGGCCTGCAGCCGAAGTTGATCATAGGGATGTACACAGCCTCAGTAAGTCTAGTCCTGACGTATGAGTCGGTAGTATGAAGGTCGGCTCTGGACACAGGCAGTAGACAAATTGGAAGAGAGAGTATAAGGTTTTACCACTAATTCTCTGTTGGTGTTCAAATTACTGGGGAGAACTGTATGTGATTTTTGCATTCGCTTATAGTTCACAGTATACTTTCGCGTTCGTGTTGAGAAGTGCTTTTTCATTTAATGACTGAAGATGTGGCCATTATACTTTGTCCAATGGTTCCAGGAAACATTCAGACCACCATTACTTACTTGCGGAACTAGTTAATAAGGCACTCGGAGCAATGAAGAGTCCTCAATTTCTTAAATTTTTCTTAGAAAGGACAACCATAGATTTTACAAGCTGTGTCATGGGGCCAATTACTTTTCTTAAAATCTTGCTGAGTAGTTGAAATGTTAGTCTTTGGTTGGGTTGAAGTGCGTAGCAGCAGCTGATTGATGTAGCCTCTATTCCGATCTCTCAAGATCCCATTGAGCTCCTTTGGCGTAGAAGTTCCTAGACTGAAACACTGAAACAAGGCAAGAGGATCAATGTACATTACTTCCTTATATTTTTGGACACCTGGCCCATTTTAATAAAGAAGAAGTATTAAGGATAAAGTGCAGATTAGGGGATCTGGAAAGGAAGTATTCTGAACTTTTCTCTAAGTCTGTGTTGCTATAGCCTCAGCAAAGACTGCATTCTTCTGTGGCCAGCTATCAGCTGATTATGGCAGGTTTTAAGCTCTTTGAAGAGCGCTAAATTTTGTCAACCAGCTCGCTAGGTAAATATTCATTTCAGCTCGTCAAGGGCCCCCCTTTATCGTTTGTATCGTATTTCTGTTAAACTAGGTTTCTATGGTCAATGGCTCTCCCTTTTTCCAATAATATCATGGAATTAAGTCCATCTTAACAAAAATCAACTTGAAGACCAAATTCTCCTTCAGATCATCTGAACAAACTTTCCACGGAAACAAAATTAACAACAAACTTTGAAACGTTGCGATAAATTTCTTCCTCTTCTCATCGTCCTGATCCTGTTTTGCAACAAATTGCGAATAAGAAATACAAAACAAAAAAAAACGCTTAATTAAATCAAGATTTTAATTAAATGACTTTCTGATGACCCGCTTACGTAAAAATCACTGCCAACTCCCCCAAAACCCTTTTACCCAAACCGTACTTGGTAAATCTCAGCTTTCTATCTCTGTCTTTCTGTCTGTCGTGTTTTTAACTACTTCATCAACTTTTTATCAGCCAAAAAAAGTTCCAAAAATAAACAACAACAAGAACAAGAAATCCATAGAACCAAGTCCTAGTGTCCTTTTTTGTGATTCAAAATCCCGGCCCGGATATTACTCCACTCCACTCTCTGTGTGTGTGTTGCAGTGCCTCTGTGCATTTTCGTTTAGGACAAAACGCCATCGCAACAACAATGTTTGCAAGCACTTTAGATTGTCGACTGAAATTAAATGTTCTTGTCATTACATTAAGAGGGGCTTGCAGGACTACTAGAAAACAGGACAACTATTACTAGTAGTACTTCTCTGTTCTCCTGTCTGTTGTCTTACAAGAGATTCTAGTTAATATCTTTTGTCGCCTCGAAACAGTCCCTCTCTTCTTTGGTAGGTTTTCCACTGCAACAGAGGAGAGTCCTTTGTACTGGGTTTCCACACTCAACAACGCAAAAAAAAAAAAGAGAAGGTGTTCTAAGGATACGAAATTTTATTAAAGGAAAATTGTTGTTTATATAGCACTTAGGTGTGAATGAGATAAAATAAATTGTTTAGCGCTATTCTTGAGGAGTTTCTTTGAGTCGTCGCGCTCTCACACCCACCCACCCAGCCACCGACCCATGGGGCAGGGGTATTGTCTTTTTGTCAAGCGGAAACATTCCTTTTGTTTTGTCCTCATTGTCCTTGGATCCGGCTGTTGCTACTGCTATACTGCTGCTGTTGTTGTCAACATCGCGGTGAAATATACAATTCAGCGTTTGGTTGAGTAGATGAGATGGGTGTTAGTGTTGGTGTTGGTCCATTTATATCCTTGGAGCGCTCTCCTTGTGGAAATTTGATTCTAGCGAAAAAGTGTTGAATTTCGTTCAACGAAATAATTTTGAAAACGTTTAGCAAAGGCTCTGGCACAAAAGTCTTCACTACATTCTCGTCCTTTTTGCCGTGCCCGCCCACAGGAGCAATATAAATTCCAATTTAAAATGCCATTACAGAGAGAAGGCACTCTTCTACTGCTACACATAGGCATATTGTTGGCAACCCCACTGGAAGGATGGAATTTTTGTTAGCGTAATTTTTCTTCAGCATCTTTCGGCGACGACAACCCAAGGACCTACCTACCCCCGTGTCAGTGTAACTAAATACGATGGTGTAAATTAATTTTATGCGCGCACTTTATAACAAAATAGTTCGCGGAAAAGGATCAAATGAATGCATAGCATTCCAAAGGGGGGTACCCCAAAAAAAAACCCCCGACAAACTCCTTAACCGAATATCCTTGCTCAGACGACTATGAAAGGAATGGTTTGTGTTAACACTTTAACGAGATTTTATTGTATAGTCACACCAAGGCGCTCGCTGGCAAACAAAAAAGTATACGAGTAAACAGCGAAAACAAAAGTGAAAGGATTTCTAGGAAAACATCCTTTTTTGCTTAAGGACTAAAGGAATGTGTTTCTTACTGTTTTATGGATTAAAATTGCTTTCGCGGTGTCACATTGTTTTGGGTAGGCAATTGAATTATCATGGCGCGGAAAATATAAATTGTTATACCTACTATCTACTCCCAAAAGGAAGGATAATATTATGAATGCGGGGGGATTAAGGACCATTGAATAGGGATTTCTACGATGGGTTAATAGTAGGATGTTTAGTTTTCGCGACGACGATGGTGTGTATTGTTTAAGGAATTCTCTTTCAATGCGCCATTAGAATGGAGAGTAACTAATGAGGGGTGTTTTAGATGTTAATGGGCGAATTTAATTAGATTGTAGTGCTAGCTCTCCTCGGGAAGGACACTAACATACAATAGAGAGTGAAGACAATAATATTGAAGAAGAAGCTGTGCTGTGTTTTGTGTGTGTTGAGTCAACATGAAATTTAATGGATTAAAAATCTTGCTAATGGCTATCCTTTAAGTGAATTGACGATGGCTTAGTGTCGCGAGGACTGCTTATGCCATAACGTGTATACAAGGAGGACCAACAGAATCTTAGTCGCGTGAATTTGTGAATTTAAGCTATGTACGGGGAGGACATCCTGATAGGAGAGTAAAGGATTAATGAACTCTGTTGTCGCTAAGGGATATCGAGAGAAAGGTTCAAACTAAAAAATTTCCAAATAAACTGTTTTTCCAATAAGCGTTTCCTATCTTTAAATTTAAATAAAATAAACTGTGAGTAAGGTATTATTGATTTGTTGTATTTATTTGGAAGGCTCATGTATGCCATTGTGAATGAAATATAAAATAATTCGAATGTTTGCTGTGGCTTTGCTGGGTGCAGCGCATCCGAAACGTCTGATTTCTCTTAACTGTTGCATATAAATTAGGCTGAATTTGGCGAATGTCATTGATTTCTTGGCTTTTAGGGTAGTTGGGGTTCGTGGCTTATTGGCACTGACCTGTGACTTAAAAAAAGACCACAAGAGGAAGTCTAGCTGCGTCAAATCGCAAGATCTCGGTGGCCAACACACATTGCCTTTGGGTGAGACAACCATGTTTGCTTGTGCATAGTGTCTATTGTGGCACGGGCTCTGTGACAGGTAGCCCCGACTTGTTAAAACCACACATCATGGGTGTCATCCAATTAGAGGCGAAAGAAATCGAAGTACTTCTCAGATTGTCGCATAAGTCGCTAAGTAGCAGGAGAAATAAGCCAGACGTGCAGTTGCTTATAGAATCTGGACACATGGCGGTATCCAACACTCTGATGCTGATGATAGCCAAATTTCACATGTCCTTATGAATTCTTCCATAAGACTAGTAGAGACAAAAAACTAAAGATGACAGCAAACGGTGATTTAGTCACTGCGAATGGGGAATCACAATATCACAATCACTCCTTGCGATAGACACACAAAATGAGTAGAATTATGAACAAAACAAAGGCTAATCAGAATCCTTTGTCATTTTAGGAAAATGCACAAAATTTTCTAAGCTCACAATCGCAATTTATGTTCACTGTGTTTCGAGCATCAGCTGTGACAGCTCTTTAGCTCAACTCTACAAATAGCTTCGGACTAAACTGGTGTTTCCTTCTGGCTGAGTGTCACAATTGTCAGCGATTGACCTGGGTGTCATACATCTCTAACTATTCTGTTCTGGGACAAGCTATTTGTCAATCCTTTCGCATCACGTTTTAAACTAAACCCCACCCAATGGATAAAACTAGAGCAAACATATGCATTATACTCTGAACAAACAACGAAATGCTTCCGCTTATTTTCATCCGAGTTTTTTTCTCTCTCCGTTTCTCTGTTAGAGTTCCCTGGAACTGTTGTTGTTGTTGTTTTGTTTTTGGTCCTGTTGTTGATCGCAAACATTTTCGCATTTTATTGTCTATCTATATCTACCGGGTGCATGTGCGTTGTTTGGGTATCCTGTGTACGAAAATGTTATGTTAATATTTTTCCGTTTCGTTTGTTTGATCAGTTGAGGGGGGTGGAGGGTTCAACTGTGACCCCCTTTTCGCCCTGAACTGGCCATGACACGTGTGTGTTTGTGTACGACGAGTAGTAGTAGTGTCTACAGAAGCGTATTGTATTTTAAAATTTCGCGTTTCAAAAATTCCATCATGCGAGAAAGTTTGGACTCCTATGCGGGGGGTGGCAAAAACTCCTGCCGCAACCCCTTTTTTTGGAGGAAAGAAAGAAAAAAAAAAAAACATAATAAAAATATATATGTGTGTATATCCTGGGAAATGTTTATGTTCATGACGTATAGCGATAGGAGGAGGACGAGGAACGCGCGCGTAAAAATGCATGAATATGTAAATGTGCCAGCTGACAGGATATTGTCAGTCATCATATAGAGGGAATCTCTGTTGGAGAATATAAACTGAAACTCGCTCTTACCTCGTTCTGACATTTTGTGAAATCTATCGCATTAGTTATAGGAACGACAAAGGCAATTTTAAACACAAAAAATAAACTCATACGACCGAGGGGTGTGTAGCGGAACTCTGTATGTCAGTTGGATTGTGATGCTTCGAAATTTTATCGTTACTGACGCTCTTTACAGCATGACAGGATATACTCATATGTGGGTGTCGGTGCTTTCCCTTGTTCGTCTATTTGGATGGGCACATACGTATAAAAGTAACAAAAAAAAAAAAAATTACATAATTCAACAACACAACACAAAATTTGATGACTTTCTTTTGGGCGCGATGGTTTCTTTTTTCAATGTGACAAAGTTGAATGGAATAGATTTTGTCACGTTCGTGACAGCTTTTGTGGCTTTAAAAACGGAAATCAGCTGATGAAGTACACAGGCTCCGCTGGAATGGGATCTATCGATTTAGGGATGAATTTTTTATGAGTGTCTAATGGAAATGATGAGCGAGCTGATGAACTGATGAGATTCCTCTTAAAATCGTTGGCAAAATTTTGTGAATGTGTGAGGGAGTTTTCTTTATAAATTAGTAAAAAGGACTTTAAAACTACTAAGTGCGACTGTCATTTTATAGAACAGACTTGACACCTGCAGGTGGAATGCCTGATGAGTGTCCATTAATTAGGTTAGGAAAGGTAAAAGTTGTGGCTATGTGTGTCGTATCAGACTAATTGTACTTTTCGGTATCCAAACTGTAAGGATTCTGAGCTCAATATCAATTTCTGAAAGGCATAAGTTGGCATATATATTTGTCAGTGCGAATTCCCCTGCTAGATGTTTTTTCTCATGACATTTGGCATGACCTTCCTGTACGGTTTCGTCTGCATTTAGCACAAATTAGCTCTGACTTTGTAGACCTTTTCCTTGACTTATGGCCAAGAAACATAGGTTCAATTGAAGCATCTGAATCGAAACGTGGGCGTTTGACGGCGTTTGGTTGCTAGATACCTAGTTATCTAACTCGCCTCTATTGAACCTGCCCAATGAGCCAAATCCGCACTAGATTTTCACTCAAGGTGTCTCCTGAGTATTCCCTTTTCCACAGGTCATTATATTTTTGGACTATTTTCTATCGATTTGGTAATTGACAGCTTCAACTTGTCTTTTCTTAATGCTTTTTAAGTCGTTGTTGAAGTTGTTCCAAAGACTGAAAGACAGTAGGAGAGGTAAACTACAATATCATACACACCCTCATTTGACTCCGCATATAAAGAAGTATCTGTGCGTTTGAGAACATGGATAATCCAATGTTTAGTCGTTGGAGTACTCGATAGAATCATTGCAGTTCCCAAACACCTCCAGATTTGATTCAGCTCAAGGCAACCAAATACGATGTCAATGGACCGTAAACTTACAGCAGATCTTCTCCTTTGCGGCTATATGTAACATCAGTTTCAAGAGGAGCATCAAGGGGAGCATCTATGTGGATCCAGTTTGCGAATCGTTCATGCTATTAGTTCAATGACTGGTGATTTCAGAACCTTCACATCCTTTGAGGCAGCCATTAAATGTACTTCAAAGTGATGCACAAGGAATAAACGTAATGTTTCAGCTAATTTTGTATAGGTCTGCAGAAAATTTCCATGAATTCCATGGAAACAAAGCAACTGCTAAGTTCTTTGATGAGAAATGGCAAGTATCGAAGAGTGACAGCTGTCAAGGAATCCTAAGAATGACAGCTCGGTAATTGAAATGTAGAAATTGACGCGGAAAACCTCGCAGTACTCATTTCAGCTGGACTTGTACCTTAAGTGAGCCTCAATATTTCTGGGAATGGAGTCATTTGAACTTGATTACAATAACCCTAAATTTGGACTGCCAATATAAAATGGTCTACGATTATATCTAAAATGGAGTAAATGGACCGTCACACTGTGACAGTAAGTACAAAATGACAGCTGTCAGGCAGTTCTCAGAGAGTGACAGCTCTATATAGAAGAATCTCTCTGAACTTATGCCAAAGTAAAAGCCCACTTTAAGCTCGGTAGTCCCAAAAAACGTTGACCACAATTATAAGCAGATAATTGCGCTAAAATAATTGGACTAAATGGACTGTGCTCAATGGCATTGCCACAACATAACCTTTTTTTTTTTTTAATTACACCGCTTATTATAATTTTTCTGTTGCTTTTTTCGTGCAGCCTCAATGTTATTATTAAGGCTTAAAGCCATGCAACGTATTATTATTTTTTTTTTTTAACAATTTTCATGCATGCATTGATTTTAAATAATTAAATCTGAATTAACATAATTAGATATGACAAAACAGAAAAAAAAAAGTTAGTAACCAAAGTAGCCACTGTCCCGCAACCGCCCATAGACATTGTTGCCATGGAAGTTAAAAAAAAATCCGATACAACATCCATCGAACACAATATCAGACCTTTAATTATTTTCCTCGTCCTTTGCACAGGTTTTTTGTGTTTTTTTTTTTGTTTGGCATGTCCCTTCTCATTCATTATGCGTCATTAACAATTACTACGCGAAATGTACTTTGTTACCGTTTAATCGCCATAGGCAGTTCCGTATTTAATTAAAATAACAAAAAATAAAGATACAAAAAAAAAAACAAAAAAAGATAAAATTATGTAACTATAGAGGGCGCGAGATATAAATCCTTTTTAACGATTTCCCGCCGACGTAATCATTGGCTATGTATTCAATTATCTGCACATAAAAAACCGTTAGGGTGGGTTCTTATATAGTTGCTATTTAAAAATTAATAATAAAGGTGTTAGCCTTAATAAAATGCGACACGAAAAAGTCAACAATTAGCCAATGTTAATCCCATTAGATGGCACTCTCTCTGAGTTCTCTCGTGACTCCTGTGTTGGTATATAATACGAAATTGATTCTGACGATAAAGTGGGGTTATCTTGGCCAATAAATCTAATTAGACAGAGGTTGACTTTAGTGTTACGAGTACTATAGATACTTGGGTTTTTTTTTCTTCTTCCTTCGAATGTTTAATTAATTTTGAAACAGTGCCAACTAGTGGAGCGACCCACATCAACTTCAATATCAGTTTGACTTGTTGGAGGGAGAAGCAAAAAAAAAAAAAAAAACAGGGACTTCATTTACTTTCACCTCTGAGAAGATCCACTTTACCCTTTTTTTTTTTTCGTTATTTTGCTGGGGTTATCCTTCGAAGGCACTCGATTATATGGAATAAATTTACACAGAGGACACTTTTATTGGATTTCACCTTCGTAGAGGATAAACTAAAGTTTTTTTTTTTCTCTCTAGACTCTCTTTCGTCCTTTTTTGGTTGGTCGGTTGGTTTGGCACCTAAATTATGAGACAGTAATGAGATAGTTCGGACACATACACCTACATAAATTCTTGCAAGACAAAACTTTTCCTATCATCTATACAAACAGATAGAAAGAAAGAAAGGGGGAAAGGAGAAAAAAAATCGAAACAAAATAAAAGAAATATCCTTTAGTTTGGTTCGTCCTGGTGGCAAGGTGCGGCAAAAGGTGCACAGCACACATCCTGGCCCGTTCCATTCGTCGTTTGTTGGTGTGTAAATTACTGTGTGACCTGGCGGTGACCTTCACAAAAGGATATTGGATTTTGTATAGCATTTCCACCCACAGTTACATATATATTAATTCCTTGGCAAGGATTATATCCTTACACACCGTTTTTGTGTTGTGTTGAACCTCTTTTCTTAGTCAGGGCTCAGGGATAATAAGTAAAAGTTTACGTAATTGAATTCTTCCTCTTGTGTTTTTTGGTGGCAGCGTTCGCATTTGTGTGTGTAGAAAGGAAGACGACGACATCGAGGATGATGATATCATGTTGTTGTGTATCCTTGTGTAATCTCGTGTATATGAGGGGAAATATTACACTGGTGGTCTTAATGACCACCACAGCGTGATGCGATATAGTTTCAGATTTATTTTTACGATTAATAAAAGTGGGCAGTGTGTAAAGAGGGGCCGCCGCCTCTGTAGTTTTGAAGAGTGTCATTTATGGATTTGAAGAGTTAATTTTAAGTACTCCCTGGGAAAAGGATATTTGCATTTCTTTTATGGGGAAATTATATTAAAAATGAGGAGTAGAGCTATGCACATGATATCAAAGCAATTTTGTGTTTTATGCGATCATCCAAGGAAAGGATGCACATATTGTTGGGTCTAAAAAGGGCATACACTCAAGATGGCTTTTGATTGAAGACGTCTTGGGTTTCGTTTTTCTTTTTTTTTTTTATGACAAAAGCCACAAAAGTTAGTGCAGTTTGGCAAGAGGATGTCATTAGAGTATCATGATGCACGGATTTTATGAACTTTTATCGTGCAGTTAAAAAAGCTAGTCTGGACAGGAATTAATAGAGTTTTGATGGCAGCACACAGAAGGCAGAGCAATATATGTAGATTGCAGAGCATTTAAATTGCTCTTGTTAAGGCTGAGTCAGGGTTAAGTGGATGCTTGGGGATACATAGAATTAAGATTCTATATCTTCAAAGTTTTCGCATAAAAAATGATGAGTACTTGTGGTTGGTTGGTGATTTACTGTGGTATCTCATGCAGAAGGCAATTCTCTTTTTGGTTCAAAAAATAATGCATACTTTTAGGTGCTATCGGGGCCTTGTTATCGAAGGCGTTTAATTCTATTAGCTGGCATTTTATAAAGGTGGCCTTTTTAAAATATTGCTCTGTGTGAAAGCATTTTATCAACATCTTGCAAAGCAAATCAAAAATGGATCTAAATTAAGAGGAAATCATTCAGTATCGAAAGGGCCTCTGTTACTTTCTACACGTCTCTTTGATCATAATCTCAAAACTCATTTAAACTAAGAAAAGTTTAATAAAATACAGTCGATTTCACGCAAATCTTTAAAAAATGCTGCATACCTTTAGGAATATGAACTTACTTGCATGCTACGCCTATAAAAGTGGCATATACTTTCAGGTGCATGAATTTACTCTAGAAATCTCGTATAATGAAGGACGAATACGCGCACTAAAAGTCCAAAATATTAAGCATAATGGGTTCCATAGAAGTTTTTGAACCTTTTAGGACTTCTTTTAGAGAATTTGTACAATAGAAGTAAGGTGTATACTTTAAGGTGCTAATGCATTTTTTCAAGCCGGTAAAAAGCAGGGCATTTTCCAGTCTTTAAAGTAGCTCTCTATTAGCGATCTTTTACTACACGTCCGGAAAAATGTCCAGCACCTAAAAGTATGCATACATTACAAACATGGCTTGTAAATAGCAACGTTTGCAAAATCTTATAAAATCATTCGTATATAGAGGATCTTCGTCAGTTTCTAAATGTAATCTGGGTCCTAATCTCAAGCCTCAGCTAAACCACAAAAAGTTAAATAGAGAACAGTTCTTTTTAGGTTATTCCTCTAAAAGTGGTGCATACTTTCAGGTGTTGGAACTTTTTCTAGACACATTCGAACACATTACATGGACTTTAATTTCAATATATCAATGATAATGATTTGGACAGAAGTTTTTTAAGCTTTTAGGTTTTTTTTTGAAGAATTTTCACAATAAGGTGTATACTTTTAGGCGCTAATCCTCTTTTTTTAGCCAATAAAAAGCAAGGGTATTAGATTCGTTTGGATGGCTTTATTCAATACGCAAAACTATCAATCCTTTACAAAATGACCCTAAAAATGCCCAACACCTAAGGATATGCATACATTTTGTAAGGATGAGATGTATATCAAGGAGGATCGTTACATGGAATAGTATGCAAGATATGGACTGTCTTATTGCAAAGGCAATCAAAGTATCAGCTGATGCCGAGCACTTGCAATGGCTGGGTGAAGGCCTCCTCCTGGTTCTAATTATTTGAAACTCTCTGCGATTTTAAAGTCCATACTCTAGATTGTGTTTGATATCAAAACGAGTGGTATCCGCTAAAATTACAAAAGTTAATGCAAGGTTCTTTCACAACTTTTATTACCCCTAAGGTGCCCTAGCGTCCTTCCAACCGCTCACATGCTTTTGAGTGGCTTTATCCGAAAACCCAGTGCGTGTACCAACTCCAAGAGCGATTTTTCAAATATTTTAATGAACTTTAAACGAGGATAATTAATACCCCTACCCCATATCATTTTTCCAACATTAACAGCAGTTTGGAATTGAGGGTGGAGGTCACCTCCATCCTCTGCCACCCCACAGCATTACACTCAGCGAAAGCACGTATAAAATTTCGCGGCGCCTTCAAAAGTCTCGTATTTCCATGGCGCAGGAAAAAAAAAACGGTTTTTGTAATTCAAACCCTTTTTACGAAAACCAGCCAAGCCCCCCCATGGCTAACCACAGAAATCGTCCTGGCGATGGGGGCTGCTAGCATTGCAATCTGCACCATACAGTAGTGTAAAGCAAGCGCCCCCCCTGTGTGTTGTTGTGCGGGGTGTTTTGTTTCTTCTATGCGGTTTTTGCTCCTGTTTAAAGGCTAAATGTTAATGACGTCATTTAATGTTTTTTTAATCCTTTTTTTTCTCGGTTCGCAAAAATAGAAAAGAGAAATACGTGTACTTTGCTGTTGACAAGCCAACCACAGTGCTAGCTAGAATGATGGAAGCAGGATTTGACATTTTAAAGTGGGCAGAAACGATTGCATGACAAGCGAAACTTACAGTCAGGGACGAAATTATTGGCTCAAGTAATTCTTTAGAATACATTATGCCCTTGCTGTTTGTAGATTCATCCCTTCTTGATGGGAAAGCAAAATCGATTTGGAATTCTACCTTTGCTTCACCGTCTCACTTGTCCCGGGAGTGCATTTGTATTTCAAGGCTTTTACATTAATTAAATTAATAAACGTGTAGTGTGGGCGAAAAATTCTATCAGCCGAACACAACGGGGGGAATTTGCTTTTATAGCGATGTGGAAATACCCCAGCGACACTTTCATTAATCCTTTTTCACTGCGAGGACTTCCTGCAGAGGCGGCGGTGGTTTGCCACCCCTCTGTCTCTCGCTGTCTGTCATTTTAATAGTTCTCTTGTCAATCTCAGGATTTCAATTCCTTTTTTTTTTTTTGTTCTTTGCATTTAATTTGTTGTTTCATTACATTTATAGCTCGGTGTACTATGTCGACGTTGAGTGACACACTGGCATTTGTGTTTCTATGATTTCATGAGTGTGTATCTTAACAAAAAAATCAATTAGTTTTTAGGCTTAAATTTACCTTGAAGTCTCTCAGAGAAAGTACACGAAAAAGGATGGAAGCCGTATAAAAAGGATACGAACAACAATTTCCATGGCAACTTTGGTCCAGTAAAAGTTAAATTAAAATCCCTCCCGCTGTGAAGCACCAGCAGATACAAGAGTCATATACACATTCAAACTTTATTATATGTTTTGTACACATGATTACCTGTGTGAAAGTTAAACCCAGATTGGAGGTGGAAAGGGCATAAATAAATGGAGAAATAAAAAGTTCTCTCCTGAATTCTGAAATGAAAATGTCCATCAGGATGTCCAAAAACCACTTAAGAAAGCTGAAATAATATTTCTTTTTTTTTTTGCTGTGCTTGTCGTCCTTCCTGTTGGCTGCAAACGGGCATCTGTGTGTGAAAGGATCTCCTCTCAGAGGGAACCAAAAGCAAGGTGAAATCTGGTTTTGAAATGCACAAGAAAAAAAAAATAGAAAAAAATTCACACAAATTTGCTAGAGGGTGAGGTGAATATTTTTTTTTGTTATACATTTTTTCGGGTAAATGCGGCGGAAAAGGGAAAAATCATTCTGATGTCATATTTTATTTCCTTGGATAAAGTTAATTGCCTCGTCATCATGGGCGGTGTGAAGTTTAACAAGTTCCTTAAAGCTTTGAAAATTTTTTGTAAAAAAAAAAAAATTGAAGGTCGTTGATTACTTTGAAGTTTTTGTTTGTCTATAGGCAGCTGTGACAATATAAGTTCCTATGTTCTCAAACATCCTGCAGAAAACACTTGAATTCACTTTCTATGAAGCAACAGCGTGTATGATTTTTAGGTTCATTTAGTTTTCGCTTCTCGTTTTGGCTGACTATAAGTAACTCGCTTCTCTATTTCGAAAGCCCACTTACAGTGTATGTATCTAAAGGCCCACGTTAGGCGCCAATTAAGTTATATAAAAAAGTCTGAGAAAAGAAAAGTAAAGTCAAATTGAAAAAGAAAAGTATCACCTTGCTCCAGACCTCTTAATTTTAATGCCTCTCAAGTTTTTCTTGGATGCAGTTTAGTAGATCAATTTAACTTGCAGAGAACCCATCAAACCGATTATCTTCTGAATGATTTATACTCTTAATTGTCTAGCAACATTTTTTTTTTTACCCGAAAGACAACAAGAAATAGGTTAGGATGGCTATAGAGGTGTGTATGTCGTTTATGCCTGTTTTGCTAAGTGCTACGTTGCCACAATAAATAAAAAGACTTGGTTTATAAATGTTGGTCTGAGTTGTAGTTCATCTTCTAACGAATACCCGGACAGTTGGATGCCATTTCAACGGTCACTTGCAAGAAGAACAAGGATATAGGCTCCATGGCCCTTATTTAGTGTCAAAGAAAAAAGCTACAGCGCTTGTCTGCCCTCTCTTGCTTAACTCTACTTTGGAGCTATAGCATAAGTCTATAGCTACAGAATACCTTATGTTTTTGGACTGTCATTCAATTAAGATACGTGGCTGACTCCCAAGTGTTGTTTTAGTTCCTTTTTGAAGAATAACTTAAGTTTTGCACATTTCCTTCAACTCGTCCTTTATAGAATTAGGAAGAAAATAACACTTTTTCAAACTGTTTTACTTCCAAACTTAACTAAGAACAGCTGAGACAACTCAAATTTTCAGTTTCTTCCAGCGCCCATTTAACAAGAAATCCAAAAAATATGCTTAACTGAATAATGGAGGGTATTTTAACTTTACCTACCCTGGTTTGACATATTATTTGGTTCAAAATAGCTCTTCCTTATGGGGATACTACTCAAGTCTTTAATTTCTTTTAGGCCCCACGTTTGGCGCAAATTATCAAAAAATGAGCTTAACTCAACGAGAGTTTTTTAATCCTACGTTCCTTCGTATGACATATTGGTTGGCTTAAATGGCCTTAAACGTTAAATATTGCCCCTAAAGCCCTGCTAAGTGACACAATTAAAAGCCCCTGTTAAAAGCTAACACTTTTAAACAGCCAACAATCTTATACAAAGGAATAGCAAACTCAACAAAAACACTGAAACATCGAAACCACTCAATAGAAATACACTTGACATCAGCATCACGTAACAATTACAAATCAAATACAATTACAAAATGGCAGATATTTCAAAATGACACTCCATCTAGATACAAAGTACGAATATATATATATAAATTTAGCATGGACATTTTGTTACTACTATTTTTTTTGTTTTGTTTGTTTAAACTCACCCTTGCTGGCGCCGTCTGGTCCTCGTAGGATGGTGCACTCTTCAATTGTTCCAAACGCATTAAACAATTGTCTTACATCCTCCTCCGTTTGTTGCTTACTTAGCATACCAACAAACAGTTTACGATCTGCATATTGTCATCCAAATGTACGCCAATTCCATACCCATGATAAGGATGCAGCACCACGAGCAAAACCACCACCACCACCACCATCACCAACAACATCATCATCATCATAGTCATCATTAAAACGAACAACAACAAAATCCATACGCAGCATCATTGCATTCGATTGTTTTTAATGTCGTAGATAGATTGTTTTTTTTTTTTTTTGTTAGATATATTCGTAGTGGTACATGAGAACCATTTGCGTATGTTCATGCATCCAGAGAGAGATCCAATATCCCCATTCAATTGAATTGAATCGACCAACAATAGGGTTTGGTTGTTAGTCCCATGGGGTTGGGAGCGGAGCACAAGCGGGGGGGGTAGTTGTATTTTCGTCCAAAGCCAGTAAAGTGATGATAACGACAATGACGATGACATGAGAGATACACACATGATGGTTCATGTTGTATACAGATGATGATGTTCAATGTTGTCATTAATGTTGTTGTTGTTATTCGATTCGTTCGATTGTGATTTGCATTTGGGTGTTGTTGTTGTTTTATTTTTTGGTGGACAAGAAGAGGTTCAAATTTTGTGTACGAGTATGTGCGTTGTTGTTGTTCAGATGTGGATCAGGTGGATAAGAACACAAAAGTGTGTTGGTTTGTTTTGTTTTTAATGAGAATGGATTTCGTAGAAGGAAAAAGAGAGAGAAAAAAAAGACAGAGAGATATAAGATACTATTAATTGTTGTAAAATACATTAAGAATAGTGCTAACAATAATACACACACATAGGCATAAGTACAAACATTTCCTTTTTTTTTTTTTTTTTGGTTAAAACATCTATAATTTGAAGAATTTCTTATATAACAAAAATTTCATTAAAAAAAAACAAATTTAAAGAAAAATAAAATAATTGGTAGCAATGCAAGCAAATTAGATACATTTGTTGTCCTTAAGACTTTGGTTTGGAAAGTGCAGTAATTAAAAGTCATCGCGTGTAGGAGAGAGGCTCTAGTTTGAGCCTAGAAAGCTAAAGGGGTCCTAGAATTGCTGTGTGATTCGGAATATAAATGAGCAGGGATCACTCAAAAGTGACTTCAATGTAGAGTAGATCGTATAGAAAACATGAAGGTCGTGTTTTTGAGCGACTTTTTGTTACCAGCTACGAGGAACATTCAAGACAAATTCCTCAGAACAAATTGTGACGGTCATTGGTTAACCAGTGGCACCAGTCAGTGGTAATGCAAAAAGGAGCCTAATTCCCAGCAGACGGCTTTATTCGAAAAGAGACGTTAGAAACCTAGTCCTGGTGGTTTTCTTTTAAATCTTGTATACTTTTCAGAGCATCTCGCCCTGAAAGTAGGCAATTTTTTTCTGTTTTTCTCTTAATACATAAATGTTTCAAATTTTCCCCTCATTTAACTAAAGCATACGGTGTTACCAAATGTGGTTGTATCTATTGTTACCAAGACGTCATTGGTCATAAGTCCGCCGACTAGTCAGGCAAGACGAGAACCATACTATGTCCCCAACTGGACCTCCTCTAGAGTGCTAATTAATGGCTGACAAATCAAACATCCTCTGCCACTGGAAGATCTACTAGTTTTAGTCATATAGATAAGGATTGTATGTATAAAGAAAAAATATGTAAAAATATGCTAAAGGTTTTCGCACTTTGCAATTTGGTTGCATACTTTTAGTCGGAGTTTAAGATTATCGTCTGTGGAAACTCGTTTTTTGCATATTTAACCTCACGATCACTTAAGAAGTAGTTCTAAATAACTCACTATAATTAGAATAGATTTATACTTTTTCGGTTTGAAACCATGATCGACACGCCACTAAAGATCACTTTAGCTCAGATTCAAACCACCAATCTGCGAGTTACTTGCTCTCTTTGCATATTTGCTTTCGATTGATATTCTAGAAGTCACCTTTGTTATTGGAGAAGTTAAAGAGATCGTGAAGCCTAGTCATGGGTCATATATGAGTATACAGGACACAGTAGATGTACCTGAGTGAAGTGGCGAACATAGCTTTCCCTATGAGTTAGCTGAGTACTTCACCTAGTGTCCTTTAAAGGTATGGTTACGGTTTCAATCAAGACACTTAGTAAGCTCACAACTGATTACTCGCAAAGGAGTGCCAGCAAAGAATTTCACTTTAGCTCAGACATGATCTAAATAGTCCACTCTGGAACCCTATTACACTTCAGTTTTAAGCCAAAAAATGTCTTCAATCCTATTCACCGTTTAAGATTGCCTTTAAACGGTTTTATGCTTATACGTAAGCGTTTCGAGTGCGCCTGTTTTGGCAAAGCCTATTTCATAGAATTGGCCATTTTTCTAACCCCTCTTTCCCATATTTTCTTCCGCTTCTAAGACTTGTATAAAATGTAATTACTTTTTACTACTTCCTTTGCAATCCACTCACAGTGTAACCCCAATCTTTTAAACTGTCAGAATTGTATGAAAACGACGAACCCTTGTAAGCAATCCAAAAACATACAAAACATCAAAAAAACGTCCAAAAACCCCCCATTTAAATGAAGTAGCTTAAGTATTCCAAACGTTTTACATGAAACGCAAAAAAAGAAAAAGAAATCGCTTATGTCCTAACCATTAAATGTCAATCTACATCTCATTGAATTGTTCACCTACAAACGATGTCAGTGCTCCTTCATATCATATTCTTCTTTTTCTTTTTTTCTTTTTTTCTGGATTTTCCCATTTAAAGTGCAATTATGTATATTTTTTTTTCGAAACCCATACAATCTCCTTACCATATCAACCCCTATCTATCCATGATCGTTGAAAATTACCCTCCCAGCAGAAAAAAAAAAAACGACTGTAATTTTCACCCTTTTTCGAACACTTAAACCGTATAGAGAAAGGTAGCAAAGGCAGCCAACAACCGACATACAGTGGGTGTAGGCAACCCCAAAAAAGAAATAAAATCTTAGCACACCCTAGAGGTACAATGGCTAACCATATGTACCTGCTTGTGTGGGTGTGTGTCCTACCCAACAAGCTCAGGTTAACCCCTTTAACTACCCAACGAATGTCTTTTCGGGTCTCGGGAACTGGCTATAAGGTTCCAGGGGTTCCCATGGAGAGAATCACATTAGCCATATGACGTTAAGAACCACTTAACTTGTCTATATGAGCCTAATGATCTTTTCCGCCCAAATGTTTCCCATGTTGGCATGTGAAATGAGCAAGAAAAGCTGCACGAGGATACTACTTGCAAAAAAAAAAAAAGGACACGAAAAAGAAAACAACGAATCTTATATATTATTCTGCACAAGTTGCACACCGGGACACACCGGGCTGTACAACACTGCTAGACAGAAAGAATTTTCTATGACATTTAATCGCTTTGTCTCTCTCAATGGCTAGAGGTGGGCAGCAGGAGTAGGACTCAACATAGAGAATAAGAGGTTAAAGTGAAGTTTTTTTTTTTTGTTTTTTGAAGAAGGACATAAAGAGCCCCAAAATTAAGTTATTTTCGGTTAACTTTGTGAAGTTTTTCTTTTTCGTGTTCTTTTTATGGTCTTTTCTCTGAAAGAGACTTGGAAAATTAGAAAGAAAAAAAACAAAAACGGCAGACTTAATTTAATTTGAAAATGCCATGTGGTTGGAATTAAGCTCGTCACGGGATTCCATGTGGCGGATGAAGTCAATTCGAGTGTTGTGTGTGCGAGGGTGGAAAAGTTTTGCGGTACGAGTTGATTGGTAGAGTGTATTAAGAAAAAACAGGGGCCAGAGTAAGTACTTATTGAGTCGGTACAAGAACTAAGTGCCTTTCTTAAGGAAGGCAGAAAGCTTAAAGGTGTGCCAGACACTTTTTTCGAATCGATTCAGTCAAGGATTGCATTTCTGACTTACGATAATGACTGTGAGGCAGATCAGCTAGTAACCAAAGGCTAGGAAGTGCTGCAATCAACCCTCAAAGGCAGTCCTGTAAATGTGGTTCATAGGTTTTTCTGAAACCCAGCATTGCATGTATTGATATGATATCCAACTTGTTGGATAAATTGGGTATTTGCAGTAGGATCAGACTCAGAGAAACCGAATGCTAGTGCACCAAATCTTATGGACACAACAACATTCTGGAGCTAGAACCAAATCGAGCCAACTTTATATAACTCTCGAGTGAACTTCCTTCTATAAGACTATTCTATATAGGTGTTGGGCAAGGATATTTTCTGATTCGTTCAATGTTTTCGTGTCTTACCGGCTTCCTTGATTCGTGCAGTGTGTCCCAGAGAAAGTTCTTTCTGTACTTGATGCTTGCCACCTATTCTAATAAACCTTTACACCATAGCCATCCTCATTGAGGGCTATCAAGGCTATTAGGTCAGCCACTACATTCTCGAATCTATCACTCTACAGACTTTTTTCTTGCGATCTGGGTGACTTCTAAGAAGAAGATTTGGTCTAAAATGTCTCGTGATTTGAGCGTCTCTTTAAAATCTCTTCAAACGCAAATAATGGCAATCTTCTTTAAAGCGTTTTCTTACTCGTTTCCTCAAGAAACAAGACCTCATTTCCTCATTACGTGATCGAAAATCCCCTCAAATTTAATAGTCTTCCAATAGTTTGAGCTCAAATCGTTCAAATCTAACAAAAGATGATAGTAAATCAAAATAAAACCCACTCAGCCATTACGTCATGATAGATAGATAGATAGATACATAGATAGATACCCTCCTTCCCAAATGCACGCGACTAGACTTTCTATCACTATTACTCCTAAGACTATTGTGTCATTCTTTGGCAAAAAATAGAGAAACAAAAGGACCAAAAAGGACACGCTTTGAATTTTAAACACCATCACCGAGTGAGGCGGAGGCCTAATAAAGTCGTTTTATCTCTTTGTATCACTTTGCGTGTATAAAATTCGAAAAGTATCCTTGTGCCTATGCACATATACTCAAACACTCGATCTGTCTCTTTGGAGTACTTAAAAATGTATCTAATTACTTTTTGGGAAATTAATTTTTACTACCCAGCATCGATCGATGGCAGCGAACAATCTTTACTTAAATTTTTTGCTTTTTATTTAAATTTAAGACTCTCCTTCGCTCTCTTGGGATGTATCCTTGTTTGTCGTCAAGGATTAGATGGATTTTTTCCATTTTCCGCTCTGATTTAAGAGGGCATTGTGTATAAAAATCACTGTGTGGTAGTTAAGTGGATAGAACGAACTTGGCTTTTTGCTTTTTTTTTTTTTTTTATCGACAGAAAGAGAGTTCACCTTTCACTGCACTTGTAAATTTATTTTATTACTCAAACAGAAGTGAAGTGAAGCGACCAGGACATCGTCGTCGTCGTCATCTCGTATTGCACAATAAACCTAATGTATATGGGTGTCGTCTCTCCCCCTCTGTATGCCTATAGTGGGTATGTGTTGTGTACTATAAAATTATATTATAAAAACATACACACCACCTGTGAGTGTTTTGTAGGACGAAGAGTCCTTGTATACATACAAAAAAAAAAAGCCAAACGGGTCGTAGAAAATTTTATTTATGCGAAATTGTCGCTTTCGGTTTAATGCCAGTGATTGCGCGCATTGCTCCGCGCGAATAGGTCGTTTGGTTTAGATATACCTGTTATCCTTATAAAAAAAACCCTGTTTCCCATAAAATATTTGCAGTGGCATTAAAGGTGAGCTGCTGCTGCCGCTGCAAGTTGTAGGGCGGCATCGGTAGCTTTATATTGGATATAATAAACATAAACTTAAAAGGAATATAATTTGGTTTTAGAGGACGGCAATGCAATCGTATATCCTTATAAACTCTTGTATGTGGGTGTGGTGTTTGGTTGGGGGCGGGGGTGTTTTATGGAAACCTCGAGTCAATGGACAAATTTATGGATAACATTAGAGATAGAAATGTGCGTCGTTTTGGACGACTTATGTGAGGGGCATTTTGTGAGCAAATTGAATGTGTTTTTGTGCTTTTAATAGCAGACCCTTCAGTCCAGGATGATTGTACGAAGGTCAGGTCAGTCCGAGCGGGAAGCGAGATATTAATATGACAAGTTTTGTGGATTACCTTTTAATGGGCAACAAAAGTTGAGTTATATTCTTTTATATGAAGTAGAGTTAATGGTGTCTGCGGTGACCATTATTTCAATAAAGGACCTTCAAATGAAATGAACTGAATATAGCGATCGTTAAACCAAACATGTTTTTAAAGTAATTTTTTCCCTTCCAAGGATGCAATTTGAACGAAAAATAATAGCTGAAGTTGTGTTACGTAAAAAGTAGCGGGAATGGCCACCTAAGGGGTCTTTTAGGCTTAAGGCAGCCGGTAGTCTAAGCTAGGGTTTTCATTCTTTGCTACCCATTGTTATAGTCCAATTGGGCAAGGTTTCCAAGTACTCTTCTAGGGAGCCTACCATGTGCATAGGAGGTGAAGTATAGTACCTTTATTCCTAGTCTTCTTGTTTGCAGTTTTACTGAGGAAGCCACAGTGCCTTCTTACAGTGAAGTCTCCTGTGTGTGATCCACTTTATGACAAATCTGCAGCTAAATGAGCTATGACCCTGCAGCTAAATGAGCAAGTATGTGCCAAGTGGAAGAGTCTAAAACTGCGAATGACTTCCGGGAACCTTTCTCTGTAACTGCCAGGACAAGAACATAGACACTCAAGCAGTCATCATAGCCATTTCATCAACTGCAACCAATCAGAAGCTACTGACATTCTTCAGGTCAAGACATAGCGTCATGCTTTGCTGGTTCCCAGGAAATATGAGCTTCAAAGGCAGTATCTAGATTGCGCTTATAGTCGCACCAATCACTGAATCAGCACTCGGTTCTATTGGCCATCAGTCGTATGTCATCCAAAAGACCTTTGGACACAGCTTGCCTATGCGTTTTGAGGACATTGTGGACCCTCTTAAGAAAACGAGAAGGCAAAGCAACTACTGGCGTTAAAAAGACCACAAGTGCCTCTCTTTGTATGAAACTGTAAGGGTCCCTGATAGTGGACTGTCTAAGGAGAAAGACTTACCAATAGTTGGAGACTTGTTCTTCCCTAACAAGCAGACAGAACGAGCTAGCTAGAGTCGCAGGACTAAGAAGAGCCGCAATTGCAGATAAGACAGCTTAAGGTGCTAACTAGAACCGCAAAGTAATTCTTCAAAACAGTTCCACAGGAAGAGTAGTAGAAGTATAAATTCGTATTCCTGGTTTGTGTATTGAGTATGAGGTATATTTCTTTAAGATTTCCTTATTTAGAATGGCTTTTTCCGTCTCATATAGAATTCTCCCTGCGCCATCTACCTAGATTAAATCAGCCCACAACCTTGCCTTCCAAAAGGATCTCTTCATCCCACCCCCTCCTTTGCCAGTCTGTCATTTTTATGTCAATATATTTAGAAGCATTAGTAAGCTTTTAAGGATTTTTCTCTTTTCCCCCCAATCGAACCTCTCACATCACAAACACAAAGGTTATGTCTTTCTTTTTTTCTAAAGAGAAAAAAATATTTTTTTATCGTCATTTACGCTGTCGCTCACCTCAGTGACATATGATTGATGATATGTTTGCATTTCTAAAAATAATTCAATTCCTTTAATGGATTAAATTGAAGAAGAAACATGGGGAATTCCAATATTCACGCACTCATCTAAGAAATAGACATTTAAGTCAAGCTACAGCAGGCAACCCCTCTATTCGAAATGGAAGCTATATACCTATACATCCACAACACAAAGGGGTAGTTTTGTTTCCAGTTGACGTAACTATTGATTGATTAATCGAATAAATGAGCATTTTTACCTTTCAACTTAAAGGTTTCGAATTTTTAGAGGACAGTAGTTGTCCTCTCTTGAATTCAACACCTGATGTTGTGTATGTATGGAGTTTATAAATATTTGATCCAAACTAAAAGTAGAGAAGGCAAAAATAGAGTTGACGGGCTTAGATTTAGGTGACAGTTTGGGAGGGTAAGAAAACGCCGGCCTTTTTGGAAGAATAGAGGGGAAAATCAAGGTTGTTCCCAACTTTCTATATTTAGAAGCTAATTTTTAAGTCTTAAGATAGGCCATTTAAAGTCGTCTCAAGGTTAAGTTCTACGAATCACTGGAGAAGGACATCGCCATTCTGTCAGACAGCAGTCAGGCTATATTGAACAGCTGATTCTTTAGCAATAAATTTCTGCTGAAACTAGAAACATTTTCTGAGATGGAGCCTCATAAGCTGCCCTCATCTTAGACAAGGCAAATACTGTGAATTATGAACGAATGCAAAAATCACACCCAACTTTGTACCGACAATTTGGACGAGATCCATATTGAGGTCATTCCTATCCCTTCTTCTATATGAATAGGGAAAAAATCCTAGTTTACTGATCTAAAATAAATATCTGCTTCGTATGCTGACAGGCACATGTGTCATTGTATGCTTAAGGAGCACCTGATGACGTTGGCCATAGGATATGATCAGCACAGCATATTCTGCAAGTATTTGGTAAAAACATCAACCAATCTTCTCACTGAATTTGAACTAATAATTCTCAGAAGAAGAATCTTCCTGGGTAGCTATTTTTAGCAGAGAATGATCTGCTAAATTAGTCGGTATAGAGGACGTGCCCTTACATCGAGAATCACATCGACTAGAGTGCTAGCACTGGGAAACAATAGACCTCAATAGGTCGCTGCACAGTATATCTATCTATCGATCCATAATTAAAATTCAATTTTGACTCAATTACCATTTCATTGATTTGTCCAATGCTAATGACAATTAGAACCAGAGACCATTTTGTCTGTCATTGGTCGAATTATGCATGGCTTTTTTATCGATCTTAATAATTTTGTTTGAGGTTCAATGAAATTACGAAATTGACCAATGAAAATGAAATAACTAGGAAATAATTTCTCAATGCCAATGAAATCATATCTCCATTTCTTTAGCAGCGTTCTCTGTTTGTCTATTTCTGTCATAGATGGCTTGGCATTTGATACCGAAATCAATGAAAATGTCAATATTAGTCAATGCGAACAAAAACTATCACACATTTCATTACATTTTTCAATGCCAATGAAATCTTGCCTCCATTTCTTTCAAACAGAGAAGAGCTGCTCTGGTTTCTTCTTCCTTCCTCAGCGGTCACAAGTTCAGTGAGAGGAATGTGAGAACTAATGAAAATTAGCATAATTAGCATTAAATTTTGAAATCTTTATTTCAATTTCGCTATGAAATCCAGTCGCGCTCGTCTCGCCATTTTAAGTTCTATGAAGAAGACACGATTCGCTGATTTGACTTTGGTTTTTTTTTTTTGTTTTGCATTTGACTTCAAGGACATCCAACTGGATGATGAAATTTGTCAGAAAATCGTTCGTCTGAATTGTTATTTCTGACCATCATGTCAATGACATCATTCTAGAACCCATTTATAACCTCAGTCTCTGCACAGCAAAATACAAAAATTGAAATCATAAAACCAAAAACCGTCTCGGTGTTCACTTCAAACTCAGTGACATCTCTTTTAACGACAAGGACACAAGCCAGCCATTAAAACACAGCACAACTGCCACATCTGTTTGCATCTAATTTGAGCCCTAAATAGAAACGTAACACTAAAGAAGCAGCTTTCGACAAGAGAAAAATCTACCCAACAAGGACAACGGGCGGCGATGATGGAAGAAGGAAGGATGGAAAAATCATAACAAACTTCAAACTTCACTCTCTCATGTGAAATGATGAATTACCAACGCTGGTTGGTTAGATACCCCTGCAGTAGAAACTGCCCAAGTAATGATTTCTGATCCTTGGCAAAGGAAGAAGAATGGTTACCAATGGTTAAGATGGATTAGTATGCCTCTTATACAAAGCCTGCTAATCAAATTTCATTTCAACAACATCCCTCCAGGGATTCATAAACATTCTCGAGTTTTTTTTTTCGGTGGGTTGTGGCCCAGGAATGTTTCTCTTTAATCCTTGATACACACACATATATACTTTGTACTTATATACGCGCTGAGTGGCAGGCAGTAGAGTAGGTAAAACTTGAAAATTATTTGCAATACCTATGGGTCCTTTTAAATGTGTATATCCTCTGGTACACACAACAAGACCAAAGATAGAGCGAGAAACACTTTACTGTCTGGAGGGCAAAATTCAGATTTTCTCTTCTTCTATAAGTAGAAGCTAACTATAGATACGCACAGCACATCACAGCAAAAAGAGGATACATTTCTTGGAGCTTCTTCTTCTTCTTCTTCTTAAAATGATAATTTATTTTGCGGTCTTGCGGCTCTAATGGAGGGTGGTTAATCTATTTTACTTGAAGTATGACTGGTGCTTTGCTGTTAGACACGCAACTCTCACAAACACCAAGACAACAACAGCAGCAACATGGCGGAAGTCTTTCTCGTGTTATTTTGTTTTTTAGTTTGGCGGTTCCTTCATCCTACGCGTCGGTTAATTACTGTCAAAAGTATTATGTGAGAGGCCTGTTCAGTGTTCAAAGGAAAACGTCGACTAAAAACTTTTAACTTAAATGTTAATTAATATTGAAAGATTTTGGTATTCCGTTGAGAATTGACTGTGCCAATGGGGGGGTGAGCAGAAAAGGACATGCGAATGTCGGTGACGGTGTGGTGACTAAGGTGCGGTTTTTAATTTGAACTTTTCGCTGGTTTATTTTGACGGGATTTTGCGCAAAACTTTGATTGGAAATTGTTCCAAAAGTTTTTTTTTTGTTTTCTAAATAAAAACACTAAACATTTAACCCTTAATAAAGGAAGTTTTTTGGTATTGAGGTGGTCCTTTAAATCGTTACAAATTGTTGTGACTGTTGACTTTAAGTGGGCCTTTCTGACTAGAAGTTTTGGTCGTTAAACTGACACTAGTAACAGCTAAAACTCAAATACCCTCGTTAAAATTGATCTAACATCATTGGCGATTTGGATTCTAATCCACGCTTCCGAAACTGAAGTAGACAATCAAGAAACCATACACATCATTATATGGGCCTGCATAGGTATGGCCTTCGTGGAAACAATTGGCATCAAAAATTATCTTAATATGTGGTTCGGCATATGTCAGGATGAAAGCGCTGAAGAAAAGACTCCACCTTAAGAATGTCGCAAAGATCCAAAGGACCGGTTATCTGAAGGTGGCAACATCAACCAACTTTGGGGACAATACTGAGGAAACTAGGAAGCTTAGACTGTTCTACGACTACGAGAAGTCAATCTATTGATACCTTAACTTTATGGTCAGGTATTCATTGTAAAGTGATGGAAGAGGTCGAGGAATACATCTTCTCACTACCAACTTGCAAGCGAAGATTTTCTGACGAAGGGTGGGATGAAGGTTGACTTCCTATAGAGAGGGAATGACTTGGGCATCTCTACCCAAAAGGACTGTTTTCCTGAATCCGGATTGTTCTGTGAGATAAAAACCTTTAAACCTAAGGGTATACGTAGAGGCCTCCAAGCTGAAGTGGGAGCAATGAATCAAGCTGCTGATTAGTGATGGGAATGTTGGCAGTCACCAAGCGTTAGTGTCAAGATCTATAAGATCCAAGTTCGTATAAATATGTTAAAAGCAGTTGGATAGATTGAGGACCGAGCCACATGGATATTCCTGGGAACGAAAATCAGACGAATTAGTCAGACGCTTTACAGATGCTTTCTGAAGCTTCATAGTACAATGCTGAGCTGGCCATAAAGTGAGATAGTGTATCGAGCAACCTGATAGAGGATGGTGTACGCCAGCAAAAGGATGTTGCCAACAGCAACAAGTCGAAGTGAACGCAGAGATTGATCCCAAATATCGACCTTTCGATCAACAGGAGACATGGAGAGCTGACTTCTACGTGACGCAGATGCCTGACCTCCACAGTTTTGGGCATGAAGACAACCCTTACTGTCGAATGTGCTCAGAAGCAGTGGAAAACACCGAACACATATTGTTTCACAGTCCAGGGTATCGTGAAGGCCGAAACCTGAACCTGACGAACAGACTGGGTGTGAACTTAACTCCAGAGAACATCATCAGACTGATGCTCAACACCGAAGAAGCTTGGGAAGCAGTAAGTGAAACTGTTGATACAATCATGAAGGAACAACGGAGACAGGAACGACAATGAAACGCAGCGCAGATAGCAGCAAATACGAACGAGCCGAATAGATAAGGCTGCAGTCCCCCTTGCGATGAAATGCTTGACGAAATAAGTAGAATAATACAAATGAGTTCCTTTTCGTGTAAGTCTAGTCATGGTTCACGCTTTGCCAATCAATTCTGAACATGAATGTCAAACAACTGTCAGAAGTGTCAGCTTAGTTCGAAGCTATCGCAGTTAGAAGATCTGTCAGTAAAGATCCAAGTACTCTTGCTTTGATTTTTAGGATCTTTTTGACGCAATCCAAGTATCTCTATCCACGATAATTGTAACATTTTCATCGATTTGGGCCACATCACTTTTCCAATATACTAAAATAGCTCAAGCTTTTAAATACCAACAAAATATGGAGCACACTTAAGTTTTCCCTCACAAAATTATGAGCTAATTGGACTACGTATAACATTTTGATTAAAATTTTGTATTTTGCGTTCGAAATACTTTTTTTTCAAATTTTTCTTTAAAAAAATTTCAACATAACACAGAAAATACTACCTTTTTGTAGACACGCCTGTTATCGATTCACTCGCTTGTTGCCATTGTGAACGAATACTAGTGTACCGTGAGGCTAGAAAAGTCCATTCTTAGTCTCGCACTGTGCTTAAACTTTAAAAACAAATCGCCTACTTAAGTATACTCAAGTATCATGAAAACATTATCAATATAGTAATTTCTACAAAAAAAAACTTACATCGAATTTTCATTTGTTCTTAGAAAAAAGACAAAGAAAAAGGACACCAAAGAATGCCAATCAGTTTTTTAACGATTTTCGAAAAGGAAACCCAAAATTACATTCAAAAAACACTCGGCTAAGAGAGCATAACACAATTTTGAAACAGAAAAAGTAAATCACAACATCAAAATCCACATGACAACATTCGAATTTTTTTTTTATTTTTTTTGACAAAAAAACTTAAAAAACTTTTTTTTGAAAAATTTATTAAAGCCAATTGTTTTGAATTTTCAACACCCAAAATGATTTTTTTTTTGGAAAAAAAAAACAAGAATTAATATATCGATTACGACACTTGTCACAACATGAAGACACTGGAAGGTTTACCACACTACACAGCTTCAGGGATGTGATATCCTTTTGATTTGGTCTCACAAGAATTTTTGCGAATATTGTGCGCCCTTCGAATGGTCATTTTTGCTAGTCCAATTTTTTAGAATTTTTGATAGATATCACATTTAAAGCAATGCAGTCTGCCAAAACAACAAGATATTTTGGAAAAAAATATATAACATGTCCACAGTTTCAACTACTTTCTTTTGTTCATTTTGTTTTAGATTCTTACTTAGAAACTTTTGATACCGCGCTCCTTTTGTTTTTAATTTATTTATTAAAGATTTTAATGAAGAAAATAATTTGAATAAAAATGTATTTCTCCCTGTATCCGGTTTGTTTTTAGAATTTAGCGCTTAGATAGTCCTTCGGCTGCCATATGTGTATCCTTTGGGATTGAGAGTGCTTTCTGTTGTTTGTGTAATTTTGGTCGAAGTTTTGTGGAAATATGTATACCAGCACATAAAACACACTGTCGAGGAACTTTTTTCGTTCTAAATTCTTGTATCTTGTATAAAATTAATGATATTTATTCTTAGTTTTAAATTTAATTTTGATTTTGGCTTTTTTGTCAAATTTTTTTATCTACATATATGCATGTGTGTGTATATATATTTGGATTTTATATAAATATTTTATATTTTTTACAATAATTGTTATCTATATTTTGTTTTAAATTTAGCTCATCTTACGTCAGGCACAAACAGGATACAAAGGTGTGTAAACTTAATAATTGCGCGTCGAAGAAACAAAAGGGTTTTCTATGGCTTTGTCGTCCTTTTGCTATTGTGTGTGCATTCTCTTTTTGCTTGTGTCTATTTTCTTTCTTTCTGTCCGTCGGTTTTTTTATTTGTTGCTTTCCAATGCGACACGATAATCTCCGTGTATCCTTAAATGAGCTTAATCCTCTTTAATTGCTTTCTTTCTTTCTTGTTTGTTTTTTTTTGTTTTTCTTGGTTTTATTTAATAAAAAACAAAACAAGATTTTTTTTTATAAGTATTTATCGCAGTTTGTTGAACTTGTATCTGATACATGAAATCATTAGCTGGATACTATGGTACTCTATCGATTTGATGGACGTTTACTTTAGTTTTGATTTAAATATTTTTTTTTTCCTTCTTAATAAGTTTCGAATAATTGATTTTTTTTATTTTTTTATATATATATTTGTTTTTATTTAATTAAATTGCTGTGTATATAGATAGATACTCTCTTCCATTCCATTCACTCAGATCTCCATGGAAGTCTCGAGATGGCGATACTTCATCATCAACGACCTCATGGTTAATTGAATTTCTGTAATGGATTTTTATTTATATATAAAGATATATTTTTGTTTGGTTTTTGTTTAATTTTTTATTTTATAAAAAAATTTGTATGGAAAAAAAAAAACAACAAAAATTGTTCAAAAAGACATTTAAAAGAACTATTTTCCAAAGAAAAATTCATAATATATATTGATATAACAAACAATCCGAAAAAATGTTCCAAATATATATTTAATTTTTGTATTTCAATTTTTTTTGGAATTAATATTTTATTCTATTTTTAAGGCATAGAATAAAATACACAGCGGGATACATTGAATCACACTACACAGAGAAAAAATGTTGCCAATTTTTGTAGTTCTTTTGTTTTTCGATTTTTTATTTTTTTTTTATTTATGCCAATTGAGTTGTTAAATTTTGAATTTTGATTTCTTTTTATATTTCTTTCTAGCACACAGAATAAATATATATTTTGTTTAAACTTTTTTTTTTTTTTTTTTACAAACAACATCGACAACAGCACCATAGTAAACAACATCAAGTAATTTTTCAAATATTTTTTTATTTTTTTGTTTTTCAATTATTGTTCTCGTTCATTTTACACATACGACAACGATGCAAATGCGAAAATATTGTGCATTTGTAGTAAAATTTTTATTTTTATTTGTCTATTACTTGTTGGGTGGAAATTTAAAGACACCAATTGTTCCTGAAGGCTTTCTAAGTACTTTTTTTTTACTCAGAAAAAGGTACCAATTTTGTTAATGTTTTCTCTATTAATTAATTTTGATGACGGTTAATGGTGGTTTTAAGAGACATTGAACTGAAAATGAAAAGTAAAATATTCAAATGTTATATGCCCAAAATTTACTTTGGAACTCCAGTGTACGAGCAAAATTAAATGTATTGAGGGTCTCGGCAGCTGAGGGAAGAGTTAGAGTGAGTTGAAACCCATTGACCATCAAATTCAAAGGATATACGACTTATGAAGGAACATGTAGAGCCTAAGTACTATTTAAAAGCCTCACTATATTCCAAATGACCTATTCACTTCTAAAATACTTCGTCATAAAGTAGTACTAAGTTAGGAATTTTAAAATAGAGAATTGACGTCCACAATTTTTAGAAGAGAGCATGTGATCAGGACTCAAGAGTATTAAGACCTGTCTACTTAGTACCTTAGGAAATGAAATAGTATGGTCACGGGCTGAGCAGCAATGTACAGAACTGTGAACTAGATTTATATTATTGTGAATCAAACTTGTGAATGCAACTCTGTTAGAAAAGATGATATTCTTGCCAAATATATATTTCTTCTGTTTCCTGAGAACGCTTACTTTTATAGAACAATTCGTGAATAACTCATCAATCGCGCTATAATTCACAAGAAACAAGTAGTGAATTCACAGCTAGTGATTATTTTCTTCAAATTATTTGTAATGTTGGTAGATTTCTTTGTTCCTTGAGAAAAGTGGTAGATATCTGATGATGAGGGATACCTTTTAGAACTGGTGTTCTATAGAAGATAAGGTAGCCCCTAGTCCGATAAAAGTACTTATTCACCTCCGAGTTCACATATACCATTTAAGGCAGTAAGCAGCCCAAAAAGTAGCAAGACTTGGCTTGTGGCAGATTTAGTGCGTGTTGTGGCGAATTCACTGGGTTCAGAGTGTTTTTTTTGTGAAGTCTTCTCATGATAGTAATGCTTAGGGCTACTTGTCAGATGTTCGCAAGAGGTCTTGGTTGGTTTCTTTTCCGATTCGACACTAGATCTCATGAAACCGATAGCAAGTATATAATTAAAGTAGAAAATCTCCATAGATCTATACCAGAGGGAATGGTGACACATATCTGATAGGAAAGGCCTAAAATGTCCATCTGAATTGGTATAGAAGATGAGTAAGCCAAAGTGTACTAAAGCTTTAAAAGAGTCGTTAAAAAGCTTCTCATTCGCGTTTTAATTCACGGGTAACACTGACTGAATAGGTAGTCTTTTTTCCGTCGGTTTGCCGTATGAAGTCGCCATGCTTCTTTGGCCTTGGGAAGGATGGTAGATTCAAAGATCTGTTTGTGTTCAGTTAGGTACACAAAGTATATTAGCTCGTTGGTAGAGAAAGGAAACTCATGTTATGAGATGTCTGTGTCATTGACATGATTTCAATGATAAAGCTTGAGTCGAGAAGATGTTCATGGGTATGAGGTATTAGACACACGCTGAAACTGAATCGTCGCAGTATTTTTTTCCCAAAATCAATGCTCTTCATGGCTTTACTGTAGAAGATATAAGTTCAAAATGCCCTCTAATTTTTGAAATAATATTTTATATTAACCTTATCCATTTCATTTTAAAATTAACAATCTATTTCTCTTCTATTTCCAGGTGAGTGCCATCTACATTCTTTGCATGAAACCAAATATTGGGGTAAGCAAATACAAGACCCATTTATTGAGATAGAAATTCAATCAGAAAAGATTTTTAGAAATTTTGGGCAAAATTTATAGAAGCCGTTCAGGATGTTGCATTCTTCAAATTAGAGGGAAGGCTAGCTCTTGTTTCGCATACTTTTTAAATATGGGGATAAGCTATTGTAGGCGTAACGTAGGCGTTTCTTGGTAACTGGTATATACTCCCGGAGCTTTTAAAATAAGGACCAAAATTCCTTATAATATTTTGTGACTCTTATCGAAATCCCAACCTTTTTTATTGCCTCAAGGCAAACTATGTTCTCCAAGCCACAGAAAGGCCCTCTTCCAACTAATTTCATATCAATGTTCTCGAGCCTTCGGCAGGTCCTTGACAAAAATTATCTTTTACTGTTTCCCCAAAAAATTAAACATCTTTCAAAAACAAAAAAAAAAAAACTTCATCGTACGCGCGTGCAGTTACCAACAATGTCAACAGAGGGAAGAAAAAAATGTCTACCCAAACACAGATCAGGACTTCAAAGTCCTTCCTCCATCCACAGCGAGTGTGTGTGCCTAGTTCCCATGGTTTTTTTTCCAAATCACACAAGAGGAAGAAAAAACCTCGCCCCCTCTAGTGATGAGAGATGGTGACGACGATGAACGTTCTATTTCTCATGGTAAAAATGTTCCCAATAATTACTTTGGTCCTTATTTGTAGAGAAAATTTTACGCATGGCGAAATGTTTTTCTTTTCCGTTTCCCCCGACCGACGTTTTTTCGGTTTCGGTGTTTTGTTTGACAGACTTAATTTAAATATTATTTTTGTATAAATTTTTTTTCTTCTCTCTTCTCTCACTCTCTGTCGACTCGACTTGAGTACTCTCTCTTATTATTTTGTTTTCGGTCCTTTTCAGCATGTCTAATGAGTTCCTTTGAAGTTTTTCCAACTCACCCTCTGTGTGTGTGTGCGTAGTACTTATTCTTTTTGGATAATTTTGCGTGTACAGATACTTTGTGTGTATCTTTAACTATATATCCGTGTTGAATATCAAAATTGTTCATCGATATGGTGTGTATAGAGCGTAATGAGAAATATGTTACTGTTAAAAGGAATCTAATGTAATTATAAGGAACGAAGGACGAACACAGCGAAAAAAAAATAAAAAACCAAACGCAGATGCTGGAAAGATTTTAAGTGGAAAGTCGTTTTGCTGTGAGATATCACTTTTAATATCGAAGAACACAGAGGAGGGAGGGATATTTAGTTATCGGATGAGGCGGCGAGGGGGACGAAGTTTAATTTTCAAGAAAAAACTTTTTGATGTTAAATGGATGGAAATGGTTTCCAAAGAAAATGAGAAAGTAGAAAGGGGTTCCTCCTTTTAATCACTTGGATACTCGTATCCTAGCATTCATTAAACCGTGTAACCGTTTCTTTATAACCACTACTCCTCTATTTGCGTATTTACGAGTGTATCCTTGCATTATCATTTATCTCTTCCTCCCTGTGTAAACTTCAAATGACTTTTTATGGCAAATACCAATTAAAATTTCATAACAAGAACTTTGATTCCGTCGTAATGCAGAGGTGACTATATACCTCTGCCCGCTTGCTGCATAAAATAAAACTGTTGAACGGAGATTGAAGGAGGATGAAAGATGGAAAAAATCACGAGATATAATCATAAAAAGGAAGGTACAGAACTCAGGGTTGTGCGGAGGTTAAGTAGTAGATGAGATTTTGCCGCCCACCACCCACAGGGCCAAGACCTGTCTCAGAGAGAGAGAGAGAGATACCTGAAGTCATTACAAGTGATTTCGCTTAACATGTGTAGTTTCATACATCACTTGAACCTGTGGTTTCTATACATCTACACACAGACACAGAACTGAGGACGAGAACGAGGACGAATTATCCTTTGTTCGACACTTAACTGCAAAAGGAAATTGAACTTCGGCAAGGGAGTTGGGAGTTGAACAGGATCCGCCGCCGCCACCACCGGCTCTGCAAAGGTGAAATAGAGATTCTTCATCTAATGAAAAAGCCAAAAGGATTTTAAGCTCATAGAAGGCTTACTGTGCATAGCAGCATATGGGCATAGAAGGGAAGACGTAGACTGAAAGCGAACACAACACTAGTATGGTACAGCGATTTCAAATAAATCCTTGTAGGGATGAGTATCATCCTTTTGCTCGTAGCGATGCATTTTCATAGAGGAACATGGCAGTTGTGTGTTGTGCTGCTGCCTTGTTACACGAACTAATCATACACCTTGTTCGGTTCGGTAAGAAGACTTTTTCGGTACAAGACTATTGACACGGTAATGAGGCTTAGAATGAACGATGAAAGACAGGAGTGGAGGGCATAGCAACGAAGGGAATTTTAAAGCTAATTCAGGTTTGCTTTTAATAAAAACAGAAAGAGGTAGGGAACTCTACCTGCAGGACGTCTACTGTATGCCTTGAATCGTCACGGGTGGGACAGTCGTTCATTGTTTGTTCTGTCTAATATTTTGTGGACTTAGAGCATCATATCTTATCTTCAACTCATCAATTCACTTCATATCGAATACTTCTTTGAGATTGTCAATCTATGCCCTATGGGTCTCTTAGAAGGAAGCTCCTTACAAGGGGTTCAAAAATGAAGTAAATTCTGTGCAGATGTGCGCTGCTTAGGCTGAATGTTTCCCTAATTTGGTTTGAACTCACTTGTCTTCAAAATATTCCAACAAGCTCGCAAAAAACTTTAAAAAAGCCAGTAAGGGCTTATTTGGCGCCCAACTCGGGCCCACTATTTTCCTCATAGCGTCCATTTGCATGGCTTACTGTGCAAACACAACACATCTCTACAAATAGCTCTTCATCTATCGATAATAAATGCCAATTGTAATGGAGTGAAGAATCCATCAAAGGAAAGGGGACGACTACGCTCTAAGACCTTCTTGTGCTTTTCAAAACCTTTACCACTTCAAATTCAAACCCCCAATTTCAAATCTATCTATAGAAATGTTTACTTGATTCCTTTCAGAAGAAAATGAAATGATTTTCTTCCTTTTGCCCGAGACCGAGAACAACACACAGAGAAATACAACAAGTGTGAGTGGCATTCGGGGGGTGGCTTAAATGGTTCCAAAGATGACGACGACGACGCCAGGAAAGCCTTCAGCATAGCATTTCTCAAGCCTCAAGTTGTATTGTGGTGGATTTTAATTTAATTTTTGTGGTTTATGCGCTCAGAAATTAATTGAACTTGTTGGGTTCTTGATTGTACATTGGAATCCCTTCTTCATCCCTTATAACATTGCACCCTATTCCTCGTACAATGGCCACCGCTCTCTCTTGTTCTGTGTGTGTTGTATCTTCACGTCAAGCTTTTCAATTCTCTGTCGACATTTCGTTGTAAAATCCTAAATCTTCTTTTCTGGTTCCGGGTTGCTTGCTGCTCCCCATCTCTGGTTGTGATGTGTTCTTTGTGTCTGTCTGTGTTGATTAATTTTCTTTGTACTATTATTTGAGTTTTCCTATATACCTATACCCAACCAGGTACCGCACCTAAGTAGGCTTTGTGAAAAATTCTTTGGTTCTCTCTTCTTGTCTCGGAAGTGGGGTTTTTTTGCTTGCTTGTATGTGCGAGAAGCATTTCATTGATTTGAGGCTTAAAAGTAATGCCTTCAGGGCCTTTAATTAAGAGATTCCTTGCGAAAGGATTTTAAGGGTTCAATAAGACTTTGAAAGGCTTTTGGATTTCCTTCTCTTCTTCCTGGAAGTTCAATTGGAATTTTAAATGAAACAAAGCAAAAAAAAAAAAGAAAAAATCACCTCACCTATAGAGCATTTATAATTCACTGTGCCTTGGCATAAATCTCTCTCTTTTTCTGTCTCTCTGTGAAGCCTCACACACGCTAGGGTTTTTTTTCTTCGTCCTTTTTTGCTGACTGTAGTCTGTCAATTTTCTTCTTCTCATCCTCTTCCAGTTTGGGAGTTTTTTTCTTTTTTTCTTTTGCGTTTTTGAATTGTTTATGTTCTCTAAAAGGCCCTTTCAACTAACGTTCATAAATTTTACATCAGGAATATAAGAGACTAAAACCTAAAAAAAAAAAAATACATGCGGAACCCTTATCAAGTTATGGTGGTTGTTCCATTTTTTTCTGCCGAGAGTCCTGTCAAACGGCACACGCCAAAAGGAAAATACACCGGGGGGGTGTACTTAGTTTTATGAAATAAGTAAACAATGTCATTCGGCAAGTTTCCTTGGTAAGTCGCAAGTGAAATCCTTAAAATTCATTCTTGCGAGGCTGGCTAATAGACTTTGGGGGCACAAAACAGGACCTAGAATACGTTTGAGGAATACTAATTCGAATGGCACGTTGTAGCCAATCCTAGGAAGAGGAAGCACACTTCTTTTGGGGTGAAAGTGCACAGTATTTGCGAAAGTTTGCACACAATCTTGCCGAGCGCAAAGGGGGACATAATGAAACGTGCGTTACAAATTTATCATACGATTCCTTTTCATGAAAAATTGAGTAAATATGAACTTGATTGTTGAATAAATCGCATGAGTTCCACCTGTGACAAATATTTGTCCCACCCCTGTTCTTTTTTGGAGCAAAACCGAACTTCAAGTCCTTGAATCCTACGAAATCAAAAACGACCTACAGAGAAATATGCACTTTCTTACGTTCCTAATGCTTTTTGTACTATAGAAACGTGTTGATAGGACAAATTATGTCCCACTCGTGATATGAAAGGCTCAAGTCGCGAGGACGATGTTCAGTTCCTCTCTTAAATTAACTGTAGTATGCGAAATCAAACGAATAAAAATCTTAAACTAGCTTTTTTTATCGCTTTTGTACTATATTGTCATTTTATGGGACAAATGATGTCCCACTCATGACAGGAAAATTTAAAATTTGTTGAATAAAATTCAGTTTCTAAGCCAAAAATACTACCAGCTTCTGTCCATCTAGAGCAGTAACGATTTTGTATTCAGAAATGCATTTGATGGGACATGATATAGACCACCTGTGACAAAGTTTTTAGGGCGAAATTGCTTTTCCCATTCCCAAGTTGTACTGTATCTTGTAAGACTCGATGCAGAAGGGTCAAATAAGGAGTGAGACTACAGGTTTTTGCCTCTTGAAATGCTTTTTATAGAGAGGTACATTTGATGGGACAAATTATGTCCCATATTTCATTCGACGTCCAGTTACTTGGACAATCTTCCACCATCTTTAAAGCAGAGGTCTTTGCAATCAATTTATGTGTCAGAGAATGCATCAGAAGAAACCTTCTTATATAAAACAAAAATATAACGTCAGAGGGTCAAGTAGCTCTTAAAGCACTCATGTTATTTGACTTTAAGACCAAGCTAGTTTAGAACAGCTGTCTACAAGTAGTTCTGCAGCTCGCTCTTGTCTGGGTCTCTGGGCCTCTACAAAGGGGATAGCACAGAGGACCTTTGGTAGGTCGAATCAGCGAAAATTAGATATGCATTTTGGTTTAAGAGAATTTCTATTTCACGTTTCAATAATTTTCAAGTAATGACAGTATTGACTGTGTCCTTAGCGTAAAACTGTGATTTCAGTGGTCTGCATAGAAAGCCTTTATGCAGCAAAGCACATCAAATCTACTTCCCCTTCTGGTGCGCAAATATTCTTCTCTTATTTCCTGTTTCCCGATGGGACTTCCTGCCCCGTGTAGATGGCCTCTTTATAACCCCTTTCCATTTGCGTTGACTTCTTTGCATCCACCTTCCGTGAAAAATAATAAAGAAATTCCTGCGCCACCCTGTGCGTAATTTAAGTCATTCGCTAATTAAAATTTACTCTTTTCCTCATCTGCTTAATGGAATTAGAAACCGTTTCTGTATAGAGTTGGTTTGCACACACCTATCCCCTAGTATCATCTACCCGCACGTTTTATTGCCTTTCGGGTTATTTCCTTTTTCTTCTTCACAAGAAAAAAGAAGAAAAACTGAAATAAGACGTTGGACGATGACCTAATTCAACAATCGATTCCACCCATACACCCTTTTTTGTCTCTCCCACAGAACAGCTATGATCTTCTTTAAACACGAAAAACAAGGCCAAACAGAAGGAACTACAGCCATTCATCCTTTCAGCAGCACTATCAGCGTTGTAAAACTGAATATATTGCATTTTATTGTCCAAGGGGTTGAGTTAGTATTTAATACCTTGCGTCGGCGGGTGGTGATTTGCGTTAGACAATATAATCACCCCGGACTGCTGCCCACAAAATGGATACAAGGTATCTATGCGTTTAGAAATTGTTTATAGCCAAACAATATGTTATATAGTAGATAAGTAGTTGAACCAAACACCATATAAAAGATACACACACAACACATACATATGTACATATAGGTTCTCCCAAGAGATGTAATCAATTACTTAGTGTTCTCTCACCCTTCGTTCAAAGTTCCTTTGAAAGTAGATACATGTATATGGATGTGTGTGTATATAGTAGAAACATAGGCCAGGGACTCGTGTAGAGTGTATATCGCCCCAAGGGGTATTACGTGAAGCTTTCAAGAGTTCTCAACCCCCACCCCCACCCTCTCTCGGTGTGTTTCGTTGCCATATATATCCGTGGATTAATAATTAACCTCGCCAGGATGAATTCCATTTCCGATGAAGTTTATTTCCATCTAAGCTCCCCTGCCGCTTGGCAACGCAAAAGCAACAAAAAAAGAAAAAAACAAATAGACATAAAATGACCTAAAAAAAAGATGAATACGAAAGAAGAAGAGAAAGGGTGAGAAATGGGATATCTAACCTAATTATCTTGTATCCTTATCCTTATTTCTTTTCGTTTTGTAATGTGATACAGCATGTCACCAGATCGGTAGGCATACACATTCTATTTAAAATTAATTTGAAATTCTCTCTTTTAATTCCTAATTCGGCGTTTAATACTTTGTGACAGAATGTCACAGGCTCTGTCTCACACTTGAGGACTAATCTTAACTTTTCAACGTTAATTAATGTAATTATCGTTTGAGGATAATTTTCGTGATGAATCCTTTTCTAATGTTGTAGTAGTATAGGCTTGCTTCAAGTCTTTCTTCTTGAAGAGGGTGACACAAGTTGACGTTTCTTTTTTTTTTTTTGAAGACAAATAGAAAGTAGGTATATGATGAAAAGGATACCAGGAAAAGTGTCAGATTGTTTTGTGAGTTTTTCATTGATCTTCGAAATTAAACCTTTTTAATGCGTTCGTGTCGTTTGGTCATTAATTTAAATGGAATTTCTATTTTTAGAATGAGAAGAAGAAGTTCTTCTTTTGAATGATTATGGTCCTTCGAGCTGGAAAATGAACGGGCGCCCAACGTGGAGCCTTTGTTTTACACTCGATTAAATGTTTTCTAACACCTACAGAATTTTGGCGTCTTCAAAGACGTCTTACGTTTTGAAATGTAATCAGGAAATATTTATTTAAGGTTGGTGTCTTTTCAAAGAAGAATTGAGACAAATTTTTGACACCAAGGTGTAGGCTGAGTTTAGTGTGATTTTGGTTCTGAAAAGGGACATGCAAGCAGTGGCGATATTTACTGTAATAGTTGATAATTAAATACTTCCTTCCCTCTTCTTATGGCATTTAAAATGATGTTGCAGAGATTAGGACAAATGGGAAGGTTCTAGGTGGGACAATGATGGGACAATTGAGGGCAGTATTTTTTTAAAAACGAAATATAGTTACGTACAGAACAGTTTTTGGATAAATAATTGCTCATAGGATAAGTAAGTCCATAGTTCTGATACATGTGGTGCAAAAATGTACCATCAATTGTCCTAGGGAGCTAAATTTCAATTCTCTTTAGTTCCTACATGAATATCATCATAAGAATACCCTAGACTGGGTTCGACAGTGCTTAGTTTGATACAAAAAACATCTTATAGACTGCGTGGTACCTTACGTTAGAATTCTGCTTTCCAGCAAACTTAAACTTCCCTCTGCCTTCTTAAAGACCAACTGCATCACTCAAACTACTTGCTGGGTCCACCTTTAACCGCAATCGCTCCTTGTCATATTTGCTGACTCATCGAAATTTATTGCCAAAAATTTTATGACAGGGAAAATCCTTTCGAAAAATGTTCCCGATAATGCGTTTCTCTGCTCCTCGCAACACCATGATCCGCATCCATAGCCACTGTGAAGCATTCACCCGTTTCGCTAACATTAATGTATTCCTAATATCACATGCCTGACGCTTAAGATTTTTGCCTCGTAAAAGTGAAAACCCATAAAGTATCCCTTCCTTGCAGAGACTCTACTCTGCCCATCATCCCCCCGCCGCTCAGTGTCCTTGTCCCCTTGAGACTGTATACAGTATATAAAACAATTTTCGTTTTTATTGTTTATGCATCGTAAAATGTTCATTTTCGTGTGCGTTAATATTCCCAACAGACACTCTACATGCAGATATCACAACGTACATGCATCGCAAAGGACAACCACCAATAATAATTGCCTAGCAATAGGCTTCTATATCTCTCTGTCTGAACAATAAAAATCCACCAAAGGATAGCTGCTCCTTTGTTAAAACTGGAGTCAAACGTCGACTGTTTTTTTTACACTGTTGCAAAGTGTTATACAATTTTGTTTAATATATCCTGAAAGCACTCTCCGGTGTCCTTTTGAATTATGCCTTTCGGTTAGGAAAATTACACCCTTTTTGTGCCGGCTCTAGATAGCATCATAAGCCCAGAGCTCACGGACATAGGAAGTAGTAATTTGATTAAAGTCGAAAGTTTCCTACATTATATCCATGTATCTATGTGAGTATCTATATATGTGTGTCTACTGTTGTAGGGTGTTGTTAATTATTTGATGGATTTTAAATTGAAATTTCACAAAAATTTCACTGTGTGTGTGGAAGTTGATGAAATATTTAAATTAAGATAAATCACCGCAAAATAATGTTCTAGTAGAATTGAGTCAGCTGGGACTGTTTACCGCGAACAATTTACTAAATTGCACCATGGTGAGCTGAACCGAACGCGTTCAGGGATAATGATGATGAGTTGGCGGAGATACATCCACACATAGTCGTGTTGTTGTTGGTATGTGAAGTGAATTATTGCATGATTCTGGTATTTTGGGAGGTATGATCCAAAATTCGTATTCGTGTTTAATTAATGCTTTTGAAGCGAAAGTTAAAGTGGGAACTACAAGGATATTAATTAATTCCAAACTAATTAGTGTTTGAGGGGCACATGTGATACAGCAGTATTGTAATGGGATAAGGTTTCGCAGGGTTTTATGATTTGTATGCACTAGATACTCTCTCTCTCTCTCTCTATAAAAAGGACCATGACCTCGGGAGAATAAGAACAAGTATCCCAATTCAATCCCAATTCAGACGAATGACTAAGCGGAATCACCCCTCATAAGGGATTCAATAGACGTTTAATTAAATTAGAAATTATTGCCATTATCCCCGTCTACCCAACCACCTCCTCTATAAACTTGGGGTTCGAATCGAATTTCCTTAATTTTGCCCAATCAATTTTTATGGGCAAACTTTCGCATTGACATTTCTCGTGAAAACAAAACCATCTCTCCATTGTGAGTCCATTCATTGATATTATCGTTTTCTTCTATCCATTTAGTGCAATGTTTGTGGTTAGAATTTTCGCTTGGTTTAGTAATTGTTCGAGATATTTTTTTTTTCTATTTTTTGTTTGGTATCCCTTCTTTGAGGCGATAAAAAAATATATACAGAGGGGATAAGGAAGAAGACTGAGAAAGTTTTAGTCATAAAATTAAGGACACAAATTGGTGATATTCTTTTCTTTTTGTCATTCAAATAATCGATTGAACAAATTCGAAGATTAGAGCTTGGAGTAGCTTCTTTTGTTCTATTTAGCAAAGTTGTTATGTTAAAAATAGGATCGTAATTAAATTGGCATTTTATTAAACCTTTTCTTCAAAAAAGATTATCAAACACATAATTGAGCAAAGGACTGGAATAGAATAGCCAACAGAACCACGGAACAGGGTTTGAATCAGGTGTAATAAAGCAGCGTCATCTAGCGAGGGGTATGCTACATTCGGACAAGGTTTAAGTCTTTGCTAAATACAGTTTGCAATATTCATTGCAGTTTTCATGAAATTTATAGTCCTAAAAGAAAATGCCGTGCCCATAAAGGCAATGTGTAACTTTGACTCGTTTAAGTACTTTAACGTAATGCGCCATCTAGCGAAGGGCTTGCTATATGTACATATGTGTGAAAGGTTTCAGTCTTTGCTAACAATATTTAAATTTAATTGTGAACCAAAAGCAGAAGGCTTAGTGGCCAGAGTCGTACATAGCTGCTAGCACTTTAAGAGCTCTGTCACAGGAAGCGGGCTCCAGGCAGTAGTTTACGAGCTCTTGATTCAGAAATTTTAATTGGTTTTATAATTCGACCCACTAGTAGTAGAGAAAAGATGTCCATCTGTGCAGAGATCTGCATTATAAAGATAGTGCTGGCTAATCCGGGGGTCGCCAGGTATCCGGACGCTCCTTTTACGACGGAGCTATTTTTAGTATAGGTTCGCAGCCACGTAGATCATCGGCACGGGTCGTACTGAGACGAGACGTATTAATATGAGGAACTGCGTTGAGGTGTATAGTCACGTATGGGGTTTGTGATACTTGTTTTGTGAAGCCTTAAAGATCATAGAAATCCTGATGCAGGCCTCCCTGCGGTGGAAGAACATGTTCGATCGAAATACCCGAAACTCATTGACTTCTACTAGATGCATAGTCATGTAAACTACTTCAGTTAGGTCCACAAAATTCGGGCAAATGGTGCCCACAAAGTAGACCTCTTATTCCATATCTACAAGATGTTTCATAGACGTCTAATGACGACTGCTTCGAGTAAGAGAACTCAAACACATTTATCAAACCATTACATCTTTAAGTCTCTGTTTAGCCCATGACTGTCAAAACTTCCCATAGGAACTTAGATGAAAATTTGGGTTGGAAAAGCAAGCATCTGAAAGTGTCACACTTTAATTTTAATTGCTTCATGACAATGTATGACCTCTCTTACATTCCACAAAAAGTTTTCCCCATCTTTCGATTCAACCTTCTCAAACTAGAACCATCTATCATTCTGCTATATCTTCACCTTTTGAATTGTTTGCCATAAATAGAGGATTGTGCCCTCAAAATATCTTGCAACACATTTCAAGAAAAGAGAAAAATACGTCATCGTTTCAATTACAAAGTTTTTTCCCCAAGACCAAGTTACTCGTATATTTTCTTTTTGGAAACAGAAACACTTTTAACCCAAAAGATATCTTCCATATATTGTCATATCCTTTCCAAATTACTCTTTCTTCTATCAGTTACATGAAAAATAAAGACAAAACGTTTGCCAAAGAAGGACGAATGGCAAAAGTTCGTCTCTTTTTTTTTTTCTTCTCGAAACAAAAACAAATGTCAATTCTTTTGATATTTTCTTTAATGGACTAAGTTTTCCAATAGCTCTCATAAGTTTTTCTCTTTTTTTTTGTGTGATGTGCTGCTGGTGATATCCTTCTTGAGATCTGTAGGTGATTTCCGGGATATGAAGGAGGAATAAAAAAAAAAAAAAAATTGGGAAATTTCTATACGAAAACTGAGAGAGAAAGTAATGAAAATATGGAATAAACTTTAACAGAGGGTAGTAGTAAATAAATTGCAAGGGAAATTCACTGTATGATTTGGAAGCTCAAACTTTGACAGCAGTCGCAACTGAAAGTGATGAAAGTGTTTCGGGATTGAGTTATTCTTTTTTTTCTTTTGGAAGGGATTGAGAGTGATATCGAAGAATGAAAGGAATGGAGGGGAATGAGAGGAAGTTGATAGGTCCTTTGAACTTTTGTTGTGAACTGACCTTTGTATTTGGAAGAGGGATTGCGTTATAGAGCAGCTTCAACTGAACTATAATTTCGATAAACTATGTCGTCAATCACCTTATAAGCATTTACAGATTCAGCTTGAATGCGGTTCTCCTTAACTGTGAACATGAAGTGTGAATTCCCTGTATTCTAAACCACTGCTTGTCCTCTAAAAGTGAAGTCAATTACACTGCAAGTGTGCTATTTCTTATCCATATTATAGCTGCATAATTTAAAGACGTGAATAAGAATTGAATGTTAAGTTTCGTTCATCGTGATCTCTAACCCATTCTATGTGCAAAAAGTTCAAACAAGAGCCAATCACATTTTAAGTTGTCTCATCTTCACTGGAGTTTGGTTACAGACAGGCATTCACAATCTATTTCTGAGTTGTGAACAGGTAGTGAATGTGAAATTCGGTTCACAGCGAATCATAGCTTAAAGAGTTTTATTGCTTTTCGTATCAGTCTCGCATTTTGTGTTAAAAGTGCTGAAAAATGGAAGCCAGTTGAAGTAGTGTAGGCTTCAGTGAGATAGACGCAGTCATTCACAGTTTACTATCCAAACAGACAGTGAACGAAAAGTAAGTCAAGATCAGTTGAAGTAAAGGCAATTTCGAAGAAAGTTGGTTCTAAATGACCGTCGCGAACTGGTGGAGAGTGAAGAATTTCATTCACAGTGGCATCTTTCCCAAACGATTCAGGGTTTGTTTTTTCTATAAATTCCACCCAGAGCTCAAGTAGGAAGCTATTTTTCGTTGAAGTAGTTACAGTAGCAGTTTATATATTTTTGAGTCACAGGTGTGAAATTTCATTCACTGTGACTTATATCGCAAAGATTTATATGTTTTTGAAAGATGTTTTCCATACTAAGTATGGAGAAATTAAGTAGATTTAGTTTCAGAGGAATGTGGCTAGAATTTGGGAGAAGCAATATCAAGGAAGAATGTCAGAATATTTGGGTTTCTTTACTTTTGAAAGTGTATTATTTCGTGATTCATACTTCATATATGTAGACCACAAAGTTATACTACACATCTTGTCGTATCTCCAAGTATATTTAGTGGTTCCTAAGAGGCACCGAGTTAAGCTTTAAAAGGCGTCTACTACGACAGGAGCTCTCTCTTCTTTGGGCAAGAGTTTTAATAGAAGACTTGTCCTGGTTGATGTCTGAGACCTAAGTCCTTCTTTGTATACAATCGGCCTCCATATGGGCTATAAACATTCATGTGATGTCTTGCTCCATTTCGCTTGCATTTCGGAGGTCCTTTGGCCCCACTCAGGAAAGTATACAAGTCAATTGCTTGAGTTCTTCCTTCTTTTTTGCAGAAAATTTCAGATCTAGTTCATGGAATTCCCAATTGAAAACATAGAAATTCATGAAAAATTTCCACTCATCCTGTATCTTCGCCTACTAGATATAGTAAATTTTTGAAATATTTTTCCATTACTCATTATCAACTGCACAATGAAATTCTAAAAGTTTCATTCTAAACCAAATTAAAATTTTCCATTTAATTCGAAAACCGCCTTTGGTTACAATCCCTCTCCCGATTCACTGACTCATTTCCAAGAAGCAAAAAAGAACCCCCCCCTCAACAGGATGAGTAACAGCATTTTTATGTCCACCCAATCTAATAGGACTCGCCTCATGGCTCTTTGAATTGCCAACATGAATGGACATAAATAAAAACGGAAAATTAATAACAAATTCTAGGCTATTAATTCTACAAAGTTCACATAACACAGCAGTGGGGCAATTAAAATGTCCGGCTCATAGAAAATCAAATACACTCATACAAACACACACACACAAACAAAAAGAGAGTAATTAAGCTTAACCATTATTATTACAATTTTTTCTTTGGCATTTCCTAAATCGAAAATGCCTGATAGAAATTTTTTGTTTTTTTGTTTTTGAGTTGAAAACTTGATGAAATCGCCTCGCCGCTCTATGGTTACCCATAATAGGCATTTGAAAAGGTATGCGCATACATATACAATCCATAAAAAATAATAAACAATTAAAAGTGGATGTTATACAGATAAAACCAAAAAAGAAAAAACAAGAGAAATATCCTTGCTTGGTGAAAAGCCACTCATAACTGTTACCATGGTTTTCATCTTTCATATAAATATTTTTTTTTTTTTATTATTTGTGCAGAGGGTTTTTTCGTGATTATTTTTGCGTTTCGAATTTCGAATTTTAATTGGAATTTTGATTGGAGAATTTCATTGTTTTTTTTTTTTTTTTTTGTATTTTATTTTATATATTTGCGTGACCAGAATATTACCATTACTCGAAGTTTTATTGAGAGTATAGGGGCGAGCGGGAAATGGAAATAAAATCCAAACGTGGGTTTTATTATTATTTCTATTTTTTTTGTTTAAAGTATTGATTTAAAAAATAAATAATAAATTTGGGAAAAAAAATTAAATAGTTTTCGTTGCTATAGAGGATTTATGTGGTAAAAGGATTGTATTTTGACAAAATTTACATATTTTTCGAATTTTTAGGTGAAAAATGCAAAAAGGGAATATATTTTTTGGGAGATTACTGCTTTTTGTGGGAAATATTAGAAGATTATGTTTTTGTTTTGTGGCATTAAAATCGTAAAAATAAATTCTATTAATATTTTAGTTCTCAATGTAGACAGGGCTTTGGACAATAGTCGTTTCGGAGTGGTAAGCTCTTGAAATCCGACTGAAATTAGAATTTAATTCTGTGTTTTTTTTTTTGGGGGAGGGAACTTTGCAAATTCACTGGCAATTATCAGCGCACTAATCCAATGACATTGAGCCACTAGCGATGTTAAATAAGCAACCAAAATAGAGGATTAGGTTTTAAAGTTATCGTGAGAACACTAGGACCCATTGCTATGTCTAGGATGAACGGCAGAAAGAAACCTAAGCTGAGCACACGATTGCTCTACGCTAATTGAGTAAATCCTTAAGTTTGTTTCTTGAGACTACCTCTTCTAGATTGCTCAACAATTACCTGCAAAGACTTAAAGTTCTATTTCTAGAAGAACCCTCATTCTGAGCACGATCCTTCGAGGCGTGTAAATCCTCGCAATACCTACAAATGTTTGACTTTGATAGTTCAATTCTAATAGCGTGCCTTCTCAGTAGACAATGTCCAGAGAGGATTCCAATCAAAAGACTGGTTTGTGATCTCCCCAGCTTAATGATTGCTTTTGATCTTTTGTGGTTAATCGTTGGCCTTTGGTCACCCTTTGTCCATCCAGATTTGCTTATCTGCGGTTAGCCCTGTTGTGTAAACAATTGAGAATACTTCTCCACACACACTTACTTTTTACTTACTTATAACCTGTATACCCTTTTGGGTCGTAGGGCCTCTACAACGACCGCATCTCTTCCCTACTCTTTTCTAGTTTTCGGGCTTCCTCCCCGACTGTTCTGTGCCACGTACCCCTAGGAACGCCGTGTATTCTACCTTCCTAATGGAAGTTCCGCAGCTTGCTTGGCAGTCTACCTACGCATTCATTGCCCTCAATATCACAGTGTCCAGTTGCCAAACATCATCTAATACGATTCTGCTTTCATAATATACTGAGCCTTACTCTAGCGCTTTGAGCGCAACCTGACTGTCAGTGAAGATCGCAATATCCTTGTTGGTTAATGATCTCATTTCAAGTAGTTTTGCAGGCTAGAAATCGACCTGGAATAGACTGCATAGGTCGGGGAGTTTTAGGTACATTTCTAGGTCCAAGTCTGTTGGCGTTGGCTGCTAGCGTTAACTACTTCATACGGAGGGTCAAAGTCGAGAAAACAAGAAATATCATCCAATTTCTCCTGAGTCTCGGGGAATGTGTTCCTATGAATGGAACTTTGCCCTATGCTAGTATCCTTCAAGACAGAAGAAGAGCATAATAGAAGCTTAAGCTGAGTTGTTCTACAGAACACAAAAGGGTTCATTACATGAGTGGACGAGTCCCTTAGAATGTATTCAGGCTAACGCCCAAAATACTTTCTGTGACATATTCGTCTTCTCTGACTCAAAAGGGCTTGGACTTAGATCTGCGATTAGAAGCTAACACAAAAGGATGTAATATATCTCGGCTAGTCCTTTGCAATGAGCTTAGAGGCTAGGTTTCAAGACAAAAGCCTCCTCATCTCCTTAATTGCATTCCAATTTACCAACCCAATAGCCTCAAATAAAGAAATTTAATCAAGCTCCTTGATGATTCACATTCGAAGGCCACCTCTCTATATAGTCATTAAAACCTAACCACAATAAGGATGAAAAAAAAAAGGAAATACGTGTATACTAGTTTATAGGTTGTACGCGAGAGCTTGGTGGTGTTTTGGTTAATATCCTTAATTCCCTATGCATTGTCTGAGCTGTTGTATTATAGCCGCACCATGCATATACCTATACCATTTGCAAGAAGGGTCCTTTACCGTAACCAGGTGTATATTATCCTTCATTCACACAGGATATGTGTGTATAACAACACACACACGGTAAAGCGCGCCGTTCTGTCGCTCTCTCATGTCCCTTATGTGGCGAATTATTAAGTGCACCATCACATATATCCTACACCTTTACGGTTGGAGTGGGGAGGTTTTATTAAATGGAGGTAGAGGGCGTTAATAACTCAGGTGGGGATTAAGTATACCAGCGTAATTTCATGGTGAGTTAATAATCCCCGATAGACGACTTATATAGGAGCTCGTAACTTTGCCGTTCTGTAAGGATATAATGATAGAAGGATGCTACTACACAGCACAACAGCCAGCCGCCAGCCGCCTGGTTCCGTTTGTGAGAGATCTCACCATGTCTGTGGGTAAATATGAAGCTTGTTAAGTAGTGATATAATTAAACTATCTCTTGTGAAACAATAGTGCACTTAGGTTATCATCTTAACATTAAATATATGTTTTACACAAGGATTCAAAGTGTAGTTTAATTGACTTAAAATTGTGCGGCGGCAGCGGCACTAATGAGAAGGGAGCAGTTGACTGTGTTTGAAGGAGTGGCATTTGTATTTTAATTGAGAAGGGAGTTTTTAGTGCAAGTTCTTAACAAGACTAGTCGTGAATTGGTGACCGTCATTCGTCAGGCAGATAGGGTTCCTTGAGCAGGGCAAACTCCATCTTTCAAAAGAAATGGTCAACCAAAGAAGCTAAGCCTCAATTCCTTGCGACATGCTCAAAGCAAGAGGTCCTAAGCACTTAGCTCTTAGACTGTTGTTGTGTGAACCTTTGACGACTTTGATTGTCATCACCATATTGTCTAAATAATTAACACTGATTCCATGGACAGTGTCCTGCCTCTATTTTTTCTAAAAATGACATCCTTGTCGCACGGTAGACCCAATAAAAGTTGAACAAAACAAAAGGAATAAAAAAAAGGATACTTCGTCACCATTTCGTATAACCCTCATCAAAAAATCACCATCCAGCTACAGTTCCTGTATGCAAAGCACTTGAGTCAGCTTTGATGTTTAGAAGTTCACTGAACGAACCATAAAAGGCTCCTATTTCGAAGGATGTCTCACTACAACACTACGAAAAAAAGTCTATCTATTGTACTTGAACACAGGCCAGTACTTTTGTATCAAACACTATCCTCTCCTGCTGTAGCACTTAGGGATAAAAACCATCCTTGTAAAAAGGCTTCTTTTCAAAAAATCCAATCCGACAAAACTTTCACACTACACACACACCCCTAACCGAACCCTCAAGCATTCAGATCCAGAGAAGGTGTCACACAAAGTGCTTCACATACACACAAATGCAGGCACAGGCACAGGCACAGGAGGAAAAAAAAGGACCAAAAACCCATCCAACCAACGTTTGCTTCAAAAAGCCGAATGGAAACCATTAAACGAATTAATATTTACTTAGGACTTAAACACGACTCCTAGAGGTCCTTTTTTTTTCTCTTCTTCTTTTTGTACACAATATGCCTTCCTACCTATACGCTTCAAGGATTGAGTAATGAAATGAATGTCATTATTATTCGCCTTTGACTCGTGAATTGAATATGCATATGTAGTTGGATGAAAACCGATTTCTTAGCTAAGGATAACCCAACGGAGGCAAGAAAAAAAAAAAACACTCCTTAGCACTACTTTACTAACTACTCTTGATGTCAGAATCAACTTTGGGATCCTTATTTGAACAAATACACCTAGAGTAGAGTAGAGAGGACTCTGTGTGTGTTTACCATTCACAAACACATGCTGTGCCAGAGAAACTGTTTAAGTCTATTTAATATTTGCACTTTAGTGGGAAATTTTGAGTAAATAAAATGAAATAATTGTTTGGCTTTATGGATGAGGATAAGGACTCAAAACTGTAGTTGACATATGAAGTGGGTGGAGGTGACGGTGGAGGATGAAAGTCCTTGAAAAACTGGTGTTGATAAGTACTAGAGAGAGTATGGCTTATAGCGTATTGCGAGGAAATTAGGCTGAATTGGGTGTCATTAAAGTTTTGTGTGATTTTTGCGGCAGACATCAAATAACGGTTGGGGGTTGGTGACCCAATTTCATAAGCATCCTTGAGAGTTTAATTGAGGAGCAAATGAAGCCTTTGAACTGTTGAGTGTTTCAAGAGGAGTGATCAAATCGATTTTTGCTTGATTCTTCAAAGAAAAGCGATTGGGGCAGAACTCATATAGTGTTTTTACCTGAAATTTTAAGAATTTTAAATTGAGTATAGTGTCAAAAGAAGGCTTGTATGCGAGGTGTTTTTGAAGTAAAGGTCAAACTTTGTCACCTCGCCCTACAAGAAGAAAAAAAGCATAAAATCTCTTCTATTTTTCAATGCAAATCACGGCACTCCCGCCCACAAATCATAAAGACTTGATGTTTCGTCTGCACGCCCACCTAAAATCATCCGCCCTCGCACACCACTCTAGCTAAAATACTTTGTGTCCTAAGTGATGATGATGAAAATGAAAGCAAAGAGCTAGAAAACATTTTCGTTGTTCGGTTAACGAATAGAAAAAAACCACCACTACACCATCAGAGAAGTGCAAGAAAATAAAAGAAGAAGAAAAAAAACGTCAAACAGGACAAGAACTTTCGAAAATGGAATCGAAAGGCAAAAAAGCAATTTCCGTCCTTTTAAGGGTAAAACTTAATAAGCATTTTCAATTACCTTACGCCAAAAGGATTCTTTTTTTTCTCGTCTTCTTCTTCTAGTTGAACTCATACTCTGTCGTGTCCTTTCTAAGCTTGTGCTCTCTCTCGTTTGATTTCTTTCTTTTTTATATTCTTTTCTGTGTGACCTAACAGCCGCTGGAATATCAAAAAGGCTCTCTCTCCTTCCCCTCTATACTTTTACGGCGTTAAAATGTGTAGATAAAGTACCTACCCTTAGGTAGAATATGTACCTGAGTAGTGCTATAAAAAAAGGAAAAAAAAAAATGATTCCTGCCAAATAGAAATGGACTATGCTTGTAGCGGGTGTTGGTGATGGTTAATGGTGGCCTGGTTTTGACCACAGTTCTTCGCATTTGCATCCATGGAGAGTAGAAGGAAGCAAAAAACTCTCAAGTAACACCTCATTCTTTATAAAGGGCTTTTCTTCCTTTTTTTGATTTTGAGATGGGAAATCTGTTCTTTTTTTGCTTTCGCTCTTTCTTTGTTGCCTTAATTTGTGCGAAAACATAATAATTTTCTTTACTCTCATCAAAGTTTTTTTTTTGGGCCCCTCGTTGGGCGCCATAAAAATTGGAAAAACGTCCATCCGTGTGCGTGGCGTTAAAAAAATAAGAAGAAAAAATTGCCAATCTGCGTAAAGTGGTCGACAGTCAACGGCAAAAGAGAAATACAATCAGGGACCCACTCAACGGCATAATCTCCTGTTCGGATACTCGTTTTGTATACGATTTGCATAACATAATAGAAAGTTTTTCTTTTTCGAAAAAAAATTTGAAAAAAATGATGGCCCCCTCTCGCCTTCCCTTGTACAACAATTTGTGTTTTTCTTTTAAGCTTCTTGGGATTCCCCATAATAGGTACCGCGCGACGATGGGTGGATGAATTTTAAGGACTTTATCAACTGTTCTTCTTCTTCTTCTTCTTGCTGTTGTTGTTGTTAAGAAAAAAAAAAAAAAAACAACACCCATTTACAGGCGACTTGTTTCCATCCATATTGCACACGCACAGGTGTTTCCAAATGCAAATTTGACCGAAATTTCCCATCATCGCGACCAGGCAAGGAATTAAAACTCACTCCGCTATTCTTGAATTTTAATAAATTTTGAGTACAACGAAACAGGATGAACAGGAAAAAAAAAAAACAATTCAATTTATCCATCCATCCATCCATGCCTGTGTGAAGGCACACGACGAATTTAGATGACAGAATTATTGCTTGATAGGATATTTTATTGTGTGTAACATGAGAGAATTGTTTGTTTATTAACATTTGCACATCATTTAAATGCCTATACGGAGAAGGATATTATTCATATCCTGTCTTCATTCATATTATTCTTCTTTCTTCTTAAAAGCGCCCACCGAACAGGTCCTCTCTCTCTCTTCATTTATTCAATATTTGATGAAGCCCGCCAAGGAAGCGGAACAGCAGCAAGGATGAAAAAAAAAACTGAAAGACACTGTGACATGGGGGTGGTATAATAAGGGTTGGGCGCGAAGCACACATTTATAAAAAAAAAAAGAAGAAGATTGTATGCACAATGTTAAAAGGTGCTGACGATGGGTGAAAGAAAATGTAATAATACGTTGGATTTTTATTAACTTGAGAAAATTTATTTCATTTTCTTTTTGCACGAGACCCACCCCCCTCCTCCACAGCTCCGTTCCGTCAACTATGCATCCCCCTTCGCATGAATGAATATTAAATTCACTTTTGCCTGACAGCTTTCACTCTGTATTAAATTGTAATATAACACATAAATCCTTTTTGGTCACAAGCGAGTGGCGCGTACAAAGTGGAAGAGAGCATCTTATTGTGTGTCGGTTGGTCCTGTGCGTCCTTATATGATAGGCGTTTGATACGTACATACATATATGCGGCAGGGGGGGTGTAAGGAAGTGAAAAAAGGTTTCATTTATTTATATTACATGTCGAGAGAGAGCTACTATGTGTGTGTGTATTCATTTAGTCCAGAGCCAGACTCATGTGAGTGACTGAATGAATAAAGGGCTTGATTGTTGGCCTTTGTCCTCATAAAGGACGCTTTTTTTTCAGGGCCAATGCAATGTTTTTTCCTTCAGCTTCGCCTCTCTGAGGAAGAACGTAGACTATTTTTGGGGGCGAAGATAAACTAAGATGGATTAGAGTGGCGGTTGGGCTGCTGTGTGGGTGTGAAAGGTCACATTTATCCTTGTTAGAACTCGCATTTTTATATTATATAAATTGATATAAATTTCGCGTGGACTTGTTGTAAGTGTGAGGGTGTGAAAGTTTTGCCTTGAAAGAGAGTACTTCGTTAGCATATTTTGTTTGTATTTTTTCTGTTTCCACGTATGGCGAAGGATTTTTCAAATAAATGGACGTAATTTTTTGTTCTGTCCTGTGTGTGTGTGGGGGCGAAAAAGTTTGCATGCTAATGATGGGTACAAATTAGAGTGTCCCGCCTTTGAGACGATACAAAACAATGATGAGTTCAGATAGAGTATTTATCCTTGCAAATGTCCACAGCATAAATGGAAACCTTTCTTAATCCAATTATCGCTGAAGCTACACTCCTCACGAAATAGTCATCATGAACACCCTGTGTGTCGTATAAATAGCGCATTATCACAGTTGGCGACGTGTGTTCCAAAGGACATACTTTTATCCAAAATACGTGAGCACCCTGGCACACAAATCTAAAGAGCACGACGAGCTCTCTTTGTTCTCTTCCATTCTAATGAGGATATTGCCTTCTAATCTAATCCTTCTCGTCACTTCTGTGTGTAATAGAAGCCAACCATACACACAAGAAGGACATTGACGGTTTTTCTAATTTTATATGGACCCTCTCTTTTTCTCTCTTCTTCTCTGTGTGTAGAAAAAGTTCATTTCTAAGGACAAAGGACGATATCTAGCTACCATAGCTTGGAGGATGAACATTATTGAATGAAACTGAAATAAATTGCCCCCGCTATGGGTAGTAGTTTTCGTAGTATTTCTTTTCGGTTCCATGTCCTTGGGTTCTTCTATTCACAATGTAAATTGTGTGCTGGTATGAAATGAAAGGAGAAAAAAGGACACGAATGCAGAATATAATTTGTGCTACTGGGGGATGTGTGACGTTTGCTGCTCACAATTTATCTGCAATTTACGTTTGGAAGCTTTGGTCGCTGCTCCTTTCTAGTTTCGAACTTGAAGTAAGTGTAGCAATTGTCCTTATAGAGAAGAATATGTGTGTGGGTGGATATGTGTGATAGAGAATCATTGAGTGAATTCATTCACCCGACAAATACACATCCTGCGTTTGGGGTATAATCTTCAAAAACCATTTCTAACTCACATAGTTCTTCGCCGGGAAGGATATCTTATTAATTTCTAGGATTGTGGCTGAATCAGGACAATGCTCTCTCGTTACTCTTTCTCAAATGGTTTCTGTGGAGCACAGGTTTGTCTTTATTTTTTTTTTTATGCTGGAGGGTGGAAAGTTTTTTGTCTTTATTGGATAAAGTTTAGTCATTCAGTTATCCTTGCTTTTGATGTGCTCTTTTACTTTAAGGATAAATACATTGCTTTACATAAGGATTCTCTACAGTATATGTATAAGTCTTCTTCTACTTGACGGACAGCTGAAAATTTTTTTCATAAAAACACAAAAAAATAAATAAAGAGAAGTGGAATTTGAAAGGACATTCACATGGAAAATGTTGTTCTCGTGTTTTGTTTCGGTTTCTTTTGTTGATGTTTTTTCGAGCTGCGAGTTTTTTCTTTCGCTTTTTTGCGTTCTACTTCATGCATTTACCTGCTGTCAGTCACATTCGTCGGGAGGACTATTGTACGTAGTATGCAGGATATGAAGGGTTTATCTTTGGAATTGTTGTGTAATATATTCACATTTGTTACGGTTCAGCATTTTTGTTCTGTGTGCTGTTTTTTTGTGGAGGTGGAAAAATTATTATGTAATAATAAACAATTTTGATGAAGGATATTTGTACACGTTTGCAGGATATTAGAGTGGGAGTATGATTTTGAGTATTTTTAGGGATTTTAACTGGAATGTTATTCGACTATAGAAAAAGCAGGGGAATAGAGAAGAAAAGCGGAGCCTAAAAGCTCGCTGTAGAACTTTGCTTTGTTTGTATTTCATTGCATATCTATTGGCGCATGAAGGGGTTGTCTAAATTTGTACACATTTTTCGTTAGCAAATCTTCAGTTAGTTTAGAGTGAGTACTTGTTGGCAGTCGCAGGCTAATAGGGAAGTCTATATTTTGAGTACTAAGGACGTCTTATGATCGCTCTTGTTTTCACTGTTGGAATGACATACATTAGCAGTCATAAGTCGAAAGTAGATTGGTTAAATGCAGATGGTTGAAATATTTATAAGGTCATACTAAAAGTATACCAAGAAACTCAAAAAAGTTCAATTTACTTTGCATATGCTTAGGCGCTTGGATTTATTGTGAATTTCATCAGAGTTTTCTCTGCTTTTTGGTCTTCTCTGTTCAAAATCTCAACCAATGCTAGGATTGATTCGATTATTTTTAGCAAGAATGGACAACTTTACTTTAAACTTTAGCGTTGGTAGTTCAAAAGAGGTCTCTTTAGACAAAGCAATTACGCAGGGTGGATGTTAAGATGTCTACTTCCCTTCATGACTCAATTTCGAGAATCAAAATTTAAGTAGATGGCTACACGTGGCCTCGGTATTCAGCTTCACAATAATGCATTCATCTTCACCACCGAAAAACCCTTTTATGAATTTGATTCCCATTGTAATGGAAGACATACGAGTACATATACATACATCACTGTAAATGTCTAAGGACATCAAAAATGAGATCCTTACAAAATATAATTCCCTCTCTCTATGCAGATATATTTCAAAAGTATAGCTTGTGGTCTATTCTATACCCTTAAGTAAGTTTTAGTTTTAAGGGGGGTATACACCACGACGACGACGACGACGGTTTCGGCTTTCACTTATGACATGCGATGCCACAAAGGATAACACATAACTATACTCATCCTCTCCGACGTAGCAGCAACAGCAGAAGCACAAGCAACCATCAATCAAGGATGTTCCCTATTCTCACTCCACATATGAGTAAGTGTGTGTTGTAATAATTCTCTCCTTCAAATACTGTTTCATCCTGAAAATAATGCAATTTATGGCATTAAAAACCGACTTAGGCAAAGGCATCCTTCTGCTGTGTATACGTGTGTAGGTGTGTCTGTAAGTGGATATCATATAACAATGACTAACGACGTCGACGACAACGACAAGTACGATGACGACGGTGATTACGGAGCGATGATGGCAGCCAACCAACAACTATACGACACGACACAACACAACGTCTTGATATCAAAAGGATTGTACACAGGATGGGCGCCGTCGTAGGTAGAGAGCGAGAGGAGGAGGGTTAGCAAAAGCAAAAAAGAGTATGTAACTGGCATACAAGTTGCAATATAAAAGCCATATCAGGAAATTGTTGCTTGACGTTATTATAATTAAACTGAAGGGTTTCCACAGTGCTACTTCAATTCATAACCAGCAACAGCGCACAACGAGACCGGCTTCGGGTAATGAAGTAGAGAGCCATCCAAGGGATGAAAGCCATCTTCTCTACGCGAGAGTGAGGGCGTTGTTTTTTTTTTTTCGAACAAAAAAACTCTTACTCCTTGCCGCCATGCGTCGCCGGAAGAAATGAACTGATGCTGTTTACTGTGTTTAAGCGAAAGATGATACATATACATCTCGTAAAAGCAAAGTAATTGTTATAATAACAATAAAAACAGTAACATTAAGCCAGAGAGCCAGGCAAAGTCACCCCCTTGAAGGCAACATCTCACCATCATCACCATGAGGACGAGTGCGCGCCGCCGCCTCATTGTAGTATCAGATGTCAAAACGTGGAAAATATTTAATTAAATCGTTAAAATGTGGTCCAAATTAAATCTTTATTAAAAATAAGGCTTTCGTTCCACCCCCACCTCACATCAAGGATACAGACAGCAATCAACGTCATTGGAGGAGCGCATAAAAACCACAAATAATACCAAGGGGGGTGGGAGGACGAAGGAAGTGGTTGTCAGCCAGGCGGAATCGTCGCTACTTCTAAGTTGGTTGCACAATAAAAGTAGTGGCTTGGTTATTGGAAGCGAGTGGAGGCGTGGATTCCACCCCCAACACAATGGTTGGTGGCGGTTTCTTTTTTTTTGTAAAATTCTTAATAGGAGACAGCGTGACAATTATGTCAGAGTCGTAAATGTTATGTGTGCAGCGCAATCGGGAGAGTTATGGACTTGTGAATGGCGGCGGTATGCGGTGGGTGTGCTGCGCTCTTGCTTTGACGTTACCCAGATGAGTCGTTTGGCTTGCGCGCGTTTTATAGGATTTAATAAAATAAAGTGACAGTTGACAGTTGGCAGTATATTTCGCAGTAATTTTTTGCATTTAATTTGGTTTTTGTGTTGATTTTTACTGTCGTCGCTGTTGTCGTTTAATAAATTGCCACCAATCGCCACCATCCCCAACCTCCTTTGAGGTGAGGCGGCGAGTTGGATGAGTAGCTGGATCCTTATGGCCTTTTTATAATTGTGTCCTATTTATGGGGCAATCATATCTATTCGGGTGTATTATGACATAAAAATTTCAACGCCAAATTAGAGTGGCTAGGGTATTAATTTACTAATTAGAATTGATCTGTATCTCATGCTGGCATGGTAGAAAGAAGATTAGATTCCTAATAAGAATATTTCATTAGAATTACTTTTAATAGAAGGAAAAAACTGCTATTGACACCTTAGAGTATGCTATTGAACGTGAGTGGTTTAAGTTTCATTGCATACTCTCTGGCGCGTGGGGTGTTTCTTGAACGAAATTGCTTATATTGATTGTCTTGAATAAATTGGCTTTATTTTGAAGAGTTTTTGCTTCTACTGAGGTAAAGCTGCCGTCGAGAATGTTGTGAGGGACTTTTAGTTCGTTAAGGAAGTTGCATGAAAATGCTTTATCTCTTTAATTTTTATACAAACCTGTTGTCCATTTTCATCCTCAATAACATTTTTCCGCCCTTTAAATCCTCGTTCAACTTGAATCTTTATGCCCATTCATGACCTCTAAAAAGGCTCTTAATTATAGCCATTCGACATTAAAAAAAATTATATACATTTCAAGTCAAGAAAATAGGATCTCTTATTCTAAATCCGCGCAATAAAATTTTCATGGTCAAATTTAAATGTTGCCACTCGAAATGATCCTCATAATACAATACTTTTCAAGCCAGGACCCATTCCCATTCATATATACATTTAAATCGCCTTCCAGATGTTGGTTTTTGCCTTAAATTTTTATGTCATTTTCTTCATCTTCGATTTAACTTTAACCAACTGAAAGGAGAACATTGCCAGCTACACACAAGCAAATATAAAAAGATACAACATCTTAGATACATCGTTGTATCCCCTACAAAACAGTTAATGGCCTGTGAACATTCAAAATGAGATCTGCATTAAAATGCTGCTGCTTTTAATATCCTTTTTCTTCTTCTTCTGGTTCTTCTTTTCTTCTATACATTTACTGTGTCCTGCCTGCTGATAACAAGAGAAAATCATTTCAAAGTAGAAAATAACCCTCCTACCACTCGGAAGAATAAAAGCTAAATCTGCTTCGGATAACTGAAGGACAAACAAGGAAGAGAAAGAGTAGAGGATGTGCAAATGGTTAACAAATTCTTGAGTAATGCAGTTGTGCGTTGTCTCGCTTTTGGCTATGACTACTTTTTTCGCATCGTTAATTTTATATCGTTTAGTGATTCCGATTATGTTTCGTTTCTTTTTGTATCCTTTTTTTTTTGTTCATCCTCTCACGGAGGGAGGATATCCGTCGTGTCCTTCGAAGCTATTGTGAAATGTGTCAATGATGGTGGAATTTTTTGAAAAGTTTTTATGCCAGATAGGGTTGGCGGTGGTGGGTAATAAGCCGTGGTTCTAAAGTTTTTTTGGGACCAAAGAGCCCCATTAGGGATTGTAATTTAAGTTTGATAATATCCTTCATTTGAACTGAATTCTAGGGAAATTCTCATCGTCCAATTTCGCTACCAAAAAGATAGTAGGCCAAAGCTTTGATCTAGAGAAGTATTCAAAGAGTCTAACCTAGAGCACATAGAAGTATTCCTCAAAAAATGGTTCATTCAAATTTCATTGCATACAATTTGGTGCAAGTTGTATAATAACTAGATAAGCTGTCAAATACGTATGCTACTCTCTCGTTAAGTTGTTGGTATGGAAGAGCAATGGATCGATATAAGAATTTGTCTCATTAGAATGACGATAATTTTCAAGTCACATCTCTGTATGAGGAAGAAATGGCAGAGATTTGAGGTTGTTACAGTCTCATTAAGGGTTAGGACCAGCTTTTTAAAGGAGGCCTTCCAGAAGTTCTCAGAGATTCCTTTAAGTCAGCACATTAAAGGCTCGCATTCTTTTTCTACTGGATACGTCTCACCACTTAAGTAGGTCAACAACCGCCAGTGAACTATTCGATTTATTCAAACAGCCCCCCTCACTCTGCCTTTGATTTTTCTTGTTTTGTTAGACACAACAACTCAGGTCAGCTCGACCACCATCAGCCGCAAATCCCTGTCAATGTCCTACCTAGAAACAAGTGCTTTTTCCGCCCGAAAAACAACCCCCAGGACACCAGGCAAAGAAAATCATATTCATCATCAATCATCACGTCCAGACAAAGAGTCAACAAAGTGAATATGAAATTCCATAGGTCCGACTTTTCTTCATCTCTTTCCACCGGAAAATATGGCGTTGGTCCTGCCAGATTAATGTTCATCCATTCCTATTCAGATGCAGTCATATACGCTGTGGCCTGATGATTACGCTCTGAGGTCACCACTGCCAAAGTGTCGGTGTCCTGAAGATAAGACCGCTTTAACTCTTTCCGTGCCTCCAAACCACAATCCTAAAACACCGGCCAAAAAAAAAAAAAAGGGGTGGACATTCAAAAGGACGAAAAAAAGGAAAGAAAAATTCCAAAAATATGACAAATGACAGTCAATCATGCTACAATTTCGTTTTTTTTGGTCGGTCGATGGATTTTTATTTTTTATTTTTTGTTCGCCATCACCTCTTCGTCCTTCTATTGTGTTCGTTAAGCTAACTTTATGGTGGAATTTCTAAAGGCGTGTCTCGCCTTTTAGTCCAAAAAAACATCCAACCAACCCATTTCCACAGTAACTCTCGAATTAAGACTAATAAAGTCGTTAATAAAAATTAAACGAATGATTTATGTAAATGTATTAGTCCGGTGGTTAAGAAGGACGAAAGGAATGACCGATTGGCAAGGTCATTAATTATATTTTTTCCGTTCTAGGATTACGGGTGCAATTGTTTATTATTAACAATTTCTTTCTTTGTCGCCCTTTATATGAAGGAACAGATCCACTGACCCGACCCTGTCGTTTATCTTCCTTTTGGTAACAAATCATGATAAGGATGGGGGTCTAATTTATTGGCGGTGAAGTGTTGAGGATAGTCCTTTCTAGACGTCAATAATGATGAATTTTTGAAATAAGTACCCAAGTCTTTAAAGGAATTACAGCATTAGTAGGTATCGTTAGAGCTCATTTAAAATTCAGACAGTGTCCTTTTTGTAAAAAATGAAAATGTAAAAGCCTGAATATTTTCTTTTATAACTCGACTAGCAAGATCCCAGACAAAGTTGAATTGTTATTCAACTTGACATCTAAGAATTGAATTCTACTCCATTCCTCGGTGAGCAGCAGACAGATCCTTTCTCTGCTGCCGGTAATGCACCTTTCAATGCAAAGTTTATTTGAAGTATCTACAACAATACTTGAACAACTGATTCCCTGCTGATGATTATGATTATAATGTCCTTTCCGCTACGGTAATATTCCATTCCAACTTAAGATGGAGTACAATATGGCCATGTAGTTACCATAGTCCTTGTTGTAGTCTCAGTCCATTAGGAACAGTGGAATAAAAAAAAAAAAAACACAGTAGGGATTTTGACCTTTGTGCTGTCATTTCACTGGCTTATGCATCCTATAGCTGTGCAGGTATGACGACAGGTAAATTATTATTTCAATCACTCAAAACCAGACAAGACTACTAAACCAAAGAGAGGGCGGCGGATATATCCTTGAAGGAGAACGAGCATTGAACGAGCTTCAAACAATCAAATGTTATTTTCTCCATCTCTTTTTATGGATATCCTTTTTTTTTCTTCTATTTTATATTTTTGGTGTTCTATCTGGAAGGATAAGGAATATTCCTTTTTTTTAATCGTTTCTTTTCTTTCGTTTTTTTTTTGTCTCTGTGGAAATGGATAGAACAAATCTGTAAAAAAAAAAAGAAGAACGCCCAGGAAGAAGAAAAAGAAGAAAAAATCCACTTAATCCGATGAAAAAGACTTGAACAACTGAACATAGAACAGAAGGTACTTGCCAAGGATGAAGAGAACTGAGAGAAAAAAAGAAGAAAATAAGTTCTTGACAGTAAATTGATTGTTTGCGCTCTAAGGATGCCTTCCTCGTGTACCTACTTGTAGTTAAAGAAGTAGCAGGAGTCTACTACTGGCAACAGAGAGAGTCTTCTTTCCAATTGAAAGCATGTCGTTTCTGTGTTTATTTAAATGAAATTCACAATTTGTAATGCAATGATTTGGTTGTAGGTATTATTGGTGGTTTATTCAAGGATTAAGGATAATTTTTTGGGATAAATACTTTCTTTTGTTTTGCGTTATGAATAAAGAGTTATGGCCAAGGAAGGGAATGAGTTGTGTAGTGAGCAGTAAACAAGGGGAAATATTGAGCCTAATTGTATGCAGTAGAATCTGAAGAAATAAGATTTTGTAGTGTGCTTTAAGGCGATAAATTGCAAGGAATGGGTATGATTCTTTCCTTAAATACCATTTTTGGTGGATAGTCTTATACTTTATAAATTTTGACTTGCAAAATGAAGAGGTTTGTGGGAATAACCGACTAACGTCTAAGGGGAAGTATATAAGCATTGAGTGTAATATCTCTAAGGATCAGAATTGATCAGAGTACTTGCGTACATCTAACATTCATTTTGTCATTAGTCTAAAATATAGCGAAACTGTTTCTGTGCACATTTTTTTTCTGCCTTAATGTATGCAATGTAACTTGAATGCATCATTTACTGAGGTATGCTTTTAGGACCAATGGTATATGGATATAGGTGATATAGATAATAGAAAGATTGACGAAAAAAATTTAGTATGAGCTCGGGAAAATGTAAAAGCTATAGACGTTCAAATTGTTCAACATAGCATTGTGTATTCATTAGCCGTTCCACTCAATTGAAGTCTGGCGATTTTGCTTTATCCACACATTCACCGCCTACTTGTATGCAATGAAATTTGAATTATAACTTTTTAAAGGGTATACTTTTAGGCATTCAAAATTGAAATACTGAACAACTAAAGTCAATCCATGTACTACGCATTAGACCTCGATTGCTAACGTATCTTAAACCATTCTTTTGTGAATCCTGACCTTCCACGCCATCTCTTGAGTAAATAGACAAGTAAATAATCCTAAATCTACACATAAATATCATTATTGCTGTGTGCGTATACTTTCCAAGGGCGACACAACAAAAATACAAAAAAAAAATAAGAAATCAATGTAAATTCACAAATAAGCTTAGAAAATTGTTTTTCCTTCATTTTCCTTTCACTAAATACACACGGAAATCCCCTTAGAGCCACACAACATAAAATACAATGTTCCTTCTGAGGACTTTTTTTTTTCAAAAAAAATTGAAGCCTCCTTTAGAAGAGCAAAAAAATAACACTCACACAAAGGACATCATTTATTGAAAGCAAAAATAAATAAATAAATAATTTTTGAAGAATTCATTTCCTTCCCGAGATTTTCCTCAAACAAATAAATAAGCACGAGTTTTCTTCTTTTTCCCTATTTCTTTTTTTTTTCGTTCTGTTTGAAAAGCGAGTGAGAAGGAATAGAAACAGTCGAATGGAAAGACTTTGATCCTTTTCAGTTTTTCATCACAGTTTGGCCTCTCTAATCATTTTCGTCCTTTTTTTTTGTTGTTGTTTTGTTCTGCGCTACAAAACATATCGATTAGAAGGTTTTTTTTTTTTAAAGGAATTTGCCACCATCGCTTTTGTTTATCTCGAAAAAGCAACAATCCACACACCACGACCGCGCCACCAGGGATGCGTGTTTGAGAGATGAAAGCCGGGAGTACAGTACAAAGTACACCTCCTCCTCTCTCGCCGTCAAAAAAGGACGAAGAAAATCGAAAAAAATCGATTTTCTAACACACCCCCGCATAGAAGCGAAAAAAAAAAGAAAAAATCCACCCAAAGTCCGAAAGTAAAATACAAAACAGAACAGAAAACACCCTATTATCACCAACACTCACGCAGAGATTATTTGGGTGTTTTTCTGATGGCAATGATGATGGTGATGGCAGCCGAGGGGGTGGTGGTGGTTTACATTTTTATTTGGAACAATAGTATATGTCGTTGCGTATATCCTTATAGATGTGTCTGAAGCAAGCCAGTCGTCGTCTTCGTCATCGCCCCCCCTCAAACTACTTACCAAACAAAAAGGAGCCCCCATTCTCAAAAGTATGTCCAAAGTTGGTGAGATTTTTCTCTTGGGAAAAATTTACTTGAAGGTCCTTGCTGCCGTTTATATTGCTGCAGAAATAAATTCTCAGCGAAGAATAAAAACGAAGAAGAAGAAAAAAAAAGTTCAAAATTAAAAGCCTTTCAAAGTATAAATGAAAGTGGTAAGAGAACAGAGAAAAAAAACGGGCGGGCCAACAAACACATAATAATTTGTGATTGCCGAAAGGACATTGCTAAGAAAACGCCAAAGAAAATACATCGTATAGAACAGTGGAGAGCACAAACGCCTACCGTAACACAAAGTTTTTCGAAGCAATTTTAGACGTGCACAAAGGACTATAAAAAAGTATAAAAACTGGGTCATTTTTTTTCGGGGTTGTTAAAGGATGTGATGAAAGAAAAAAAAGGACTTTTTTATTTGTTGTTTTTCATTAAAACGAAATGAGATTAGGACAATTGGTGGGCGAGCGTTTTGTGTTGCATCGTTAAGCAAATGCGGTTGTTAAAATGACTTGGCCTTGATTTTTAACTCGAAGTTTTCTTTGGCTAGCGGTTTGAGTTCAAACGTCAGAAACAAACATTCTTAAGGAATAAGGAAATGTCTTGATGTATAGCAGTTGATGTCCTTCTGATCAGTGAGCTCGATTTTACTTAACATAGTCTATTCCTTTTCTATTTGTATGCAATGAATTTTGATGTGATCATTTTTTGAGGTATACTCTTAGGTGCATGATGTTTGCTTACAAGGAATGGAAGTAGTGAAAGTCCAGTTTAGTGGTTAGAAATGGGTATAACTTAAAGATTAAGCGATATGGCTCCAAGAGATAACTGATAACACAGAGAGCGAGAAAAAACATAGCAAATTAGGGAAGTAAACTTTCAGGATACATACCTACGCGTTTATTTTCTTGTTTTTGTTATATGTTTTCTGATTGCATACACGAAATATTTCTCATTTTTCTCCTCTATTTAGTGCTTAAAATCGTTCAACCTACACATATGCAATGAAGTTTCTCCCAATTGTATTTCGGGGCATACTTTTAGCCACCCAAAGATTTATAATGTCCCATTTCTAACCACTAAACTTGACTTTACTTAACATAGTCCCTTCATTTCTTAGAGATCTAATAAAGTTGGAATAATTCATGAGTCCTTCAGCCAACATTTGCATATTTAAATGCCAAAACCAAGCCTTCACCTATCCAAAACATATGCTGTGCCTTCATCAAGCAATTAATGGAAACTGATCAATTCCGTTTGTCCTATTTCCCCCGGTGTACCCAAAAAAAAAAAAACTTCATTTCCAGCCTGTCACATGTCAAACTCTGTGAAAAAAGGTCCTCAATCTGACTCAATGTCAGTTCATTACACGCTACGCATATTTCCTTAATGTAAACACCACATATGCCCACATTAACTTAACCATTAGTTTCTCAGCTCAAGTAATTCATTTCCTTAAGGACGAGCTACCTACACCTAAAAAAAAAGTTTTTTCCCATCTCCCACGAGACACACCACCATCGAATCGGACAGAGAAAATTACTCTCCAAGAAGGAATAAAACTTTTCATAGTCCATTGCTCTTCGATTGATGGATGTGTATAATTTTTTTTTCCCTCCCACCGAAAATAGTCCTTCCAAAGGATATCTTTGTGTGTAGGCTACTGTGTGAATTATTAAGTTCGATTGAACGCACTAAACAATACGTAATGAAGCCTGTATTCAATTATCCTTGTGAGACAACGGCCAAATAAAATCGAATCCTTCTAAATGAATAAGAGCAGAGCCAGAAAAAAAACGGATCTGCCCTTGCCCGTCAAAATCAAAATGATAAATTCAATATCAATCGAATTTAATGATGTGCTCTCCTTCTGTATATGTGTGTGCAGCACTCTATTACGCAGCAGGAGAATACGAATAAAAAAGGAAGCAAACGAAAAAGAAGAAATACTTGACATCTATATTAAGGAAGCCAATCAATACTCCTGTTACGACTTTTATTCAAGGATAATATCCTTCTTCACTTTTTCTTTTTTCTTGGTACATACCACCTTCCCGCACCACCGACGCACTCTCTCTTTGACCCTAATCAATGATAAAATGTCCTGAGAGAGGGCCTCAGAGCAGTATCGGAATAAATGCAATCTAAGCAAAAGTGATTTTGATTTGATATATTATGTGTGCGTATGAAGACTCTATATTCCCAAGGACTCGGGGATATCTTTTCTTTTTTTTTGGGCTCAGCAAAAGGTGAAGGAAATGATTCTTTTCTTTTTTTTTTTTTGCTTTCCCTTATAAAATATATTCAAAAAAGAAGAGAAGGAAACTGATAAAAGGAAAAGATATAAAAAGAAAAAAACGGGAACTGAAATTGACGGAAAGGTCTTTAACGAACACTGACTGACATTTTAATCGACAGTATGCGCTACTACTGCTCTCCGTTTTTTTTTCTCTTCTGCGTGAATAGAGATTTGAAATCGGCATATAATCCTGTGTGTCTCGAACGAAAAAAGGATGTCGACGACTACGCACATTTATACATTAAAATTATATTGTAAGGCAGCAGCCGTCGTCGTCGCGCGGGTGAGAGGATGAGAGGCGAGGGTTAAAAGCACACGCATATTCAATGGTGAGGATATTTTCACCCCTCAAAAGGATGTGTCTTTTTTTTTTTGCTGCTGCTGCTACTGCTTCCCTGCTGGTGGTTGATGCTGATGCTGATGTTGTTTATCTATTTCTGTCTCGTATCCTTTTGACCTAGAAAATTAAAAGCTATAATACGTGTGATAGTATGTGTCTGGCGTGCGTGGGTAGTCGTCGTTGGGTGTGTGTGCATACATATGAGTATATCTATTTGTTGGGTGTGTACTGATATGAGGCTAAAAATAGACTTAATGAAATGTCTTCCGAAAAAGGACGAAGGAGGGTTATGGTTAGCTCATTGATGATTTTTAGACTTGTATGGGGTCAATATATTCCACAAAAATGTCGACGGTTGGCGTGATTTGAATAAAATATCCCTGGTCACATTCACTGTTATTGGTTGAGTATATCAATGTCAAGAGGCTAGCTAAGGTCTTAGGCAGATGTCTCGCAATGATATCGCAGTAGGAGATTTTCTCTATGGTACTAGCTATGACTTTCACAAGAATTTGCATAGGACAAAATTGATTCTGACACCAGTAAGATCTAAGTCTATCTTAAACATAAGTCTACAATAACTTTGTTTTTCAGAAACGTCTCTTCCCTAAGGTTGTCTTAAGCCGGGCTTATTTACTGATCTCTACTGACTGTAGGTCCCTAGCGTTTTAACCTTAAGCTAGGCTTATACTGACTATTTAAGGGAAACTGAGCAAGGATTTCGACTGTAAAACTTTGATTCAAGCTCGGGTTTTATTCTAACCTTAAATCAGATTCTAATTCAAGCCCGGCTTTGGCGCTATGGCCACAGATTGGAGCGTTCGACTACTGTACGTTAGAGCTCCTTGAAGTCATTTGTTCTTTGGATACCGCATAAAATGTGGGTCCTTTCTATTCGTACAAATATGTACACCGAACTCAGCAAGGACAGTTGAAATAAGCTAGGCCCTGGGCCTGATAAACTTAAAGGCTGAGTTCGATTTAAGTTTGTACTTCAAAGAAGCTTGGCTTTGGGCCTTTATTAACTTAAAGTCAGTAGAATTTAAGCTTGTACTTCGGCTTAGGCATACGTCAAAGCCTATATATGACTTAGGCCTGGACCTGAATCTAATTTGGCTTCAAGCCTGAACTAAATTCCCATAAATATAATCTACATATTGTCTGAGGTTTGATCTCGTCTTAAGCTTGCCTTAAACTTCGGACTAGAACTAAGCCTTCTGGTGAGGTTTCTAGTTAAACCCGAATAAACCAAAACTGATTTAAATTTAAAGGCTATTAATCTTATTCTAAGGATAACTTTGATTTTGATCTTGAGCTCTGATTCGTAATTGGACCTGTGGGCTGATCTCTACTTGAGTTCAACCTCCTACCTAAGACTGGTCACTTTTCTAAGCACTAGTACGAAGGTCTCAAGCTTTGAATAAACTTCAAAATTTAATCTAATAAGACCTTGATTCTGATCTTATTTTGAGCGAAGATTTAGATTCATGGCTTTAAATTTGTATTAGCTGAAGGTTTGGGCTTAAAACTTTAGAAACTTTGTAGTTTGCTTGGATTCGAGCCTCTCAGTCAGAAGAGATCTTAATTATACAGTATTTCAATTTAAATCTTGTTCGAAGTAAGTCCTTGATTTACACTTGTTAATTGTAAATTTAGGCTCGAATTTGATGCACAGTTTCTGCCTTTGTGTCGTTTGCAGTCCGCTGGTAGTAAGATTTCAGTTGGTTGATTTTTCGAGCCGTCTCGCTCAAAGATTTTGATTTACTTTCCCATGGATTTGACCTCGTAATCAATCTTGGATTGAAGATTAAATTGGTAGCAGAATTTTGAATTGAGTCTGGGGCTTCAGAGAGAGTTCTGTCCTGCAAATTACCATCGAGGTGACAGTGAATTTCATTGGAATATCGATTTTCAGTTATTCATTCAATGTTTTTTTCTACTTTAACTTGTCTGTTTCTCTTAATAATAGACACAGACGACGACTGACCTCGTTTCTCATCCTTTAGTCTAAAAGAAACATACCACTATTGTTCGCCTGATGATGGTATCCAAAGCAAGAGATTAGTATCTTCTGGCCATAAAACTCTAAGTATGATTGGAATTTTACTAGTTAACAGCAACTATAAAAGCTACAACTAAATCCGCTGGACATCTGCGTCAAGCACGAACCCAAAAACACAAACCATGTCTTCCGTTTAAAGCCGTCATTAACATGTAGATATGTCCATTTTACGATTGCGAATTTTCCACTCATTTTACGATATACAAATTCAACCCAAACCCTGTTTACTCCAAAATAAATCCCCAAACAAAAAAACAAAAGTCCTAATATTGTCCTTACACGTGTTTACAACAAACACGCACCCGTATCAACTCGTTCTCGTTCCAATCCTTTTGGCTAAACTTTCTCCAATCTAAAATCAATCAAATCGATGTCCAAATATGTACTTAGGATCATTCTCCAAAATGGATATGAAGGACAGAAGAAAAAAAAAAATCAATTTCAGAAAATAATTCCCTACATACACGACGACCATAAGTTGGAACTTAAAATCGGGGAATTTCTTCATAAATTTCATATGCACCCTCATTTGATGATATATTTTATTTCCTGACACAAAAAAAGGGTTTTCAGTTTTCACCACTTTGCGTGTCTTTCTAAGTTTTTTTCTTTTCTTTTTTTATTAATTTTTCCTCCTTCCATCCTCTGATGTCAGATCATCGTAAAAAAAAGGAAGAACGAGGACGACTACTACAACTACGTTGACAATGTCCAATTATCTTATCCGTTGTCGATGTTGGCTGGCATTCTTTCAACTATAAACTTCCCCCCATCCACCACCAGCAACTTTTGACATAAACATGTGTGGCCTGGAAAATCTGTGTTTTCCAGCGAAGCCACCATGTACGGCGAGTAGTTTTTTAACGATAAGAGCATAAGACCTTGGCGCGCTTCGCGTAGCACGTACGAAAAGGAATTGACGGAATTCGCCATCAAATAGGAGTATATACGCAACGGCAATTTCCACTCATTGATTTCAAATAAAAATTGTGTGAGAGCTGTTTTTTTTTTCCCTGCTGTTCGTCCTTTCTCTTTCCGGTTTCAAGTTGGCGTGCCTTCTTTTTTTTTTGTAGCCAGAACTTGACATGGGTAGTGGAGGAGAATTCAACCCCACATTTGCTCATTTTGAAATATCAACGCTGTCATTTAGAGCAGAGCTAGGGATCTAGGCGGTAAGGGGGTTAAGGATTTTATTAAACCCAACAGGATGGTGGACAAGAGAGGGGAAGGAAGGAATATATTTATTCATCGCTTAACACATAGTTGCAGCGTTTGCACCTAAGTTCTGTTAGACGAATGCAGAATGTTACATTCCTTAATTTTCAAGACGACTTTCTCATGAAAAAATCTTTTGATAGAATGCTTCCGAACCCAAAATTATTCTCAGGAATCCTCAAAAGTTCGACGCCCGACTGTGAACAAGTTGTCTTTTGAAAAAGAAATTAATGACCCACAAGAATCTCTCATGAAAAACTCTCGCATGAGACTTCTGACAGCTGACAGGGCTGACGAACTGGCAAGAGGTGGCTTAACATTGACAACAGAACCAACTCACCCATCCCGCATTGTGCTCTTAAGATAGAAGCAAGGAAAAGGCCACCAGAGAGGAGCAGATTACAGGTGGAAATCCATAGAGACTTGCGTCGATACAAGGGAACTATGGCTCACTTTGGCAAATCAAGAACCTAGAGATTTGTTTGGAAAGTCAGAAAATCCTTCTCCTCGTCAGCTCATACACCTAATCTAAGCTAACCTTGGTTGAGGGTTTGTATTTTACTTTGAACCAAAACTTAGTTTAGACCTCGCTTTGGCATTGGCTTTGGTCCTAGGCTTGAAACCAGGCTCAAAAATCGATAGGGCTTTGGATTCGTGCCTCGGATTGGACGTGATACCTAGTTGTGGCTCTTCTAAGACTTGGATGTTGACGGTTTCCATCAAGGGCTTGGGCTTCAAACTTATCAATTAGCTATACCATTTACATTTGAAATCAAATACTGATTTGGACATGGAAAACTCGGTCTATTTACTAGATTTTCAGTGAACAATTCTAGCCACAAGGCCCCCTCTTTGAGCATTTCTTATTTTCCCCTCATGCTACAGTTCTCTTGAATCTAAATAAACCATCGATTAGTTGCTTCTAATCTCGAAGTCTAAGAACAATTGTAAACCATTTCAGCTTACGTTTTATCTCATTATATATTCAGTCAGTCCCACTTTATGTACTCGTACTTACATCCCTTTCCAAAAATTCAAAACTGAAAGGCAAACTTGTTGCACCCACTGTCCCTGCGGCAGTAAAAATCCTTGACTTTAACAACCTGAAATGGGTTCAGAAATCTCTCTCTTTCAAAAAATATAAAAAAAAGTTCAAACATTGTTTCATTGGCATCTCTTTAGAATCCTTGCTGCTATCATCATCTAAGCATTGGTTTTTTGTGAGCACACAAAAGAAATCACCCACTATTTCTGTGTGTGAATATTTTATCCATAATTTAAAAGATCACTCGTTCGTTGGGTTGTTTGGTGCCTTTTTCCTTGGCTTTTTTTAAAGCCAAACACAGGACCGAGAGAGTCAGTACCCAAGGGCAACTTAACGAAAAATCCTTTCTTGATATTATTTAGTTTTAGTTAACGACCACCATTCGAGCGAGAACAGGATTCGAGGGAAATGTAAATGTTTTATCCCTCGAACTCTCGGTGAGTACAAGAGGAGAAATGAATGAAATGAAAAAAAAAAAGGACTCACTAAATGGTTCCGAAAGGGATGTTCGTCTTATTATCGTGATTTTGGGGATTTTTTTTTCCTTCTACGTCTTCCTTCTAACCGAAATGGTAAAGGTTATGTGTGTGCTCTCTCTCTGGTTTGGGGGGGGGGGGGGATATACATGCTATATGTAGTGGGTGTGACGGTTGTTAGGGGGGTAATCCATTTTATGCGAATCATTCTCTTAATATTTTTCATAGGGGAACACAGGAGGGCATACACTCTCAGACTGGTTGTGCTGTGGATATTCATTTCGATGTTTTACTGAAAAATTCTCGAGAAAAAAAAGAGAGATGGCAAAACATCTGGTGATTGCTTAAATCGATAAAGTTGTCGAATTCTCGGTTTTTTTTCTTCAGCTTGTGTTCAAAGTTGTACAAAAAAGGAATCGAGTAGGACTGTGCCTTCTTTTTAAAATCAATTTTTTTTCTCTTCGTTTTGGAAAAAAAAAAAATTGAGATATCGTGCGAAATGCATGAATGTCCTTTAGGATTTTGAATGAAGGTCATGCCCGACTGGATTATGTATACTTAGAAGAAGACGATTTTTTTTTTCTCGAGTTCACCCGTAAATATATGTCAAAAAGTTTGTAGCTATATTTTTATTTTTCGAATTTTTTCTTTGTGCGAAGGTAATCAAGGAGAAAATGACTTTTCATGAAGGACATTTGCCGTGGTGAAGGTCGAAATAATGAAAAATGTGTCTGATGGTGATTTGGTGATTTTTTTATATTTTTCTGTTGACATTTATGTTGGTCTGGGCGGGTCTCGTTGGATATTTTTTTTTCTTCTTTTAGCTAATTTGAAGAAAAGTTTCGCCTAATTTTCTGATGTGGGTTTGAGTCGGATGTGGTAGATTCTTTAAAGGTTAAGTGACAGTTGGTGGGAATGTCCTCGAAAAGGTGATTTCGGTGGTTGAGATTATTTTAACATAAAAACTGGAAGAGGTTGACTCATTTTGGTGGGGGTTTGCAGGAAATTTAAAGCTGAATTCTACAGTGGTCTGGAAAAGTATTGCGAGGTGAAAAGGTAGCTTAGAACTACTGGTGATGTCTTGATAGCTGAATTGTGGTACTGCCTATATTGCGGCCATCCTAAGAGAAAAGGCGTTATGTCTTCTTCTTCTTTTTTGCAAAAAAATTATCGATTTTTTATTCTTTAAGACACTTTTTCTTGATTCAACATAAAGACTCTTAACTGGCGCCCAACGTGGTCCTTACAGAAATTAACAATATTTTTGTTTTACAGGAGCATATGTTAGATTTCACATATTTTTAAGAATAGCTTACGAAAGGACTTATACACATGAGACCTAAGATTCCTATTACTGTTGAATATTTCACAATGGGTCCCAAAATGTATCCTTTCACTTGCCCTAACTCTCGCGTTGTGTACATATTTACTTAATTTGGGTGAATAGCTTTAAATAATACTTATGACTTCCTCATACCTTTAAGATCCATTTGTTTTTTAAATGGCGCCCAATATGGGGCCTTTGATTTGACTCGATTTCCTGATAACCCAGTGCAAAATATTGCATTATTGGGAGCGCTATTTATGCACATTTCGATGAATAGCTTAGCGGTCCATTAAAGGTTCTAATTTCAACGAAGATTCGGGATTAAGCCAAAGATTTTGAAAAGAGTGTACCTTCCAAATTGATTTTTCTTAGTCCGGATCCAGTGGATATCAAGAAGCCCATTAATTATCTAGATGGGTTGAAAAAGGAAGTAAGAATCTACACATCTTAGACCCCTTTAAGAAGGTAGTAGCTTCTCTGATACCTTCTAGATATATACCTTTAATTAGACCAAACCAATCCCTACTTAAACGATCAGCAGGGTGTCCTTAGATCTCTTCTTCCAAGAAATATCACAGAATTCATTTCAAAGATTCTATTTTCACCAATTTCAGTTAAAAGTTCTCATGAATATAAGTTGTTTAAAGGAATGCAAATTTCACTGTAGCCTTCAGGACAAATATATGTAGATATTGGCGCCCAACGCAAGGCTTTTACTTTTTCCTTCCTTTTTTTGTCCTAGGACTTATGTCACGTTCTTCTTAGATTCTAATATTTTCCTAGTCCCTTAAATGTCGCCCAAGCTCTTTAAAATTCCATCTTTCGCCGGCGCCCTCGAAGCACCACATCACCTCTGATTAATTTGCCTTTTGACACAGCCCACGATTGAGTTCATAATTTGATACCAGATTCAATGTTTAATGTTGCGTCTTGTGACTTTTCTGCTTATGTATATGTTAAAAGAGAAAAAAAAAACTAAACCAAAATAGCAATAAGAAGCCATACAACTGAGAGAGCGGCAAAGACATTTACGATTTGATAGAAAACCTCCTTTTCAATTTACGTGACATCATTACACAAGGACAAGGACAAATTACGCGCGCGTACACGTACGTTTCTTCTACGTATTTTGTTTTCTTTTTCTCTTCTCTCTATGTGTAGCTATTTCGCTTTGGCGTAAAATAAAAATGAATGAGAGGAGGGGGGGAGGGAGTTAAAATGTGTAACCATCCATTCAAATTGATGAACCTTAGATGGTAGGTGAGTCATAATAATTCTCGTCTAGATGACATCCAACCCTCAAGGAATCATTTTCACTGTGAACTTCTATGTATACATGTATACATGTGTTGCTTGTGAACAATTGTCATCGTATTACACTCGCTCGAAAGAGTGTGAGAAGAGGATGTGAAAATTAAGGGTTCATATTTCTATCGTTATATCTCCAGCAGGGGAATTGGGAGTACTTTGAGATAGTATGACGGCCCCCAATTGTGCGAGAGAGAAATAGTTTCTTACCAGACCCTATAGAGTCGTTTAGTCAGGATAGTTGTACCCTTGAATGACATTTGGGATGTCATTTAAGTGAAAGAAGTTAATTGCTTTGAAAGTTCCTCACAAAATTGCATCGCTTTGGGGAGATATTCTTTTGAAATGGGGTTTTTTTTTTCCTTTTCTGTACGTTTGTCGAAGGATTCACCTTGGAAATGTCAAATTGGAATATTTGGTTGTATGCATGCATATTCTTGGAATGGATGCGTTGAATGGTATCGTCATAATCTGAGTTGGAATGAGTTTCTCTGGTATGGATGGTATTTTTTTTTTTGAGAATTTGAGAGTGCATTTGAAAACCTGTTCTGAGAATCAAAGTTATTGGATTTCAGAGAAATTATCCTTTGAGTTTACATTTCGACGAACGACTGGTGGAATGGGGTGCAAAATTTCTTACAAGGAATCAGAGAAACTGACTCCAATTCAGCGTATGGAAGTGGTGTTTAATTGTGCCCAACACACGAGTAGAATAGACCAAAATCATGTTCAAAAAAATGATAGACAGCCTGCCTTCCGAATAACAAAAAAACTGTTCTAACCTAACACAAGGATGCTTCAGCTTTTCTGCGTCTTCAAGAAGTTAAAGTGTTTTATCCTTCCAAATCTCCAAGTCTACAGAAGTCAGCGTACACTAATTTTTAGTCCCTACTTCTATTTCAATTCGGAAAAGTATTGTGCTAAGAAAGTGTTCAATTCTGTGAAGAATTCTTGAGCCACTGTTGGGCGCCATTTAATATTTTAACACTTAATACGCAGGATGGGCTAGGGCTTCAGCTGATTTTAAATCAAACAATATTGCTATACACTCTTACAAGTTGCAGTCCTTGTGCAAGTAGTCACTTTAACCATTGAAGAATTTTCACATTTCCATCGTTAGTTGGGCACCAGTTTACAGCTTTTGTTTGGTATAATGTCAGTCAGGGAGTCATGCAATGAAAGAGCCAGTGGTTTACTTGATTTCAAAAGCATTTACGACTATAGTCATAGAACAAATAAGACCTTAAGTCTTTTTATAGACTCAATATTTTCGTATTCAGCTAGGTTCCAAAGAAAGGGATAATTCCGAACATTTATTGGACACCAAAAGCCCAAATAAGGGTCTACATATATCGGCCAAATAAATAAATACTTCTTCTTGGCAAATTTGAAGAACTCGCTGACATAGACATCAATCGCCTCGTATACATATGTTCACCATCAATTGGGCGCCATTTAAGCGATTCGATTCTCTTCATAAAAGCAGAGAGCCTTAAGATACTATTCAAGGTACTGAATCGACATTATAAGCCATTGCCACAGTAAGAACCTAGACCAAGAGTCTTGCAAATTTCCTGCCCATTCCCTTGCAGTTGGGCGCCATTTAAGCGTATTCAACATTACTTCTATTTCCATGGCTTTTTTCCTATAATTTATACCTCTTCTCTGCAAAGTTACAACATTCCATCTAATCCATAATTTCTCTACCTTTTTATCCATCGTAATCCACCTCCTAATGAAACACACATTAATCAATGCTTACATTTCGCAAAAAAAAAAAAAAAACGCTCCTTAGCGCGTAAGGTAGGAAAAATATCATCGCGTCAAGGTTACAATTTGTTTCGGCGCAAGCAAAACCCCCACGGGAAATAAATATTCCCGGCACAGAAAATTATCCCAGGCCATATATCATTTGTGTCCCACCACAATCAGTATAAAATAAATGTATCCTTCTTCTTCTTCTTCTTGGCTTCGCCTACAGAGAAGCTTAACACAATTCATAATCACGTATGTGTGAAATGAATTTCATTATCTAAGCAAATGGGAATAAATATACTCATACATCTGGCTTTTTCTTTTTTTCGTTCTAAATAATATTTTATTTTCATGTGCAAAGCAGCAATATTGTGCAAGCATAACATTCTACACAAAACTGAAAACAAATCAAAATCTCATTCAAAATTTTATTATTTCTAACAATTTATCCAATTTGTTTTATTTTCTTAAATTTTGCACAAGAGACAGACACATTCAAAGACTAAATTTTAACAAAAAAAAAACACAAAATAAACAAAAGTCACACAGTAAACAAGAAATGTCTAATCTATTTGAAAAATTTTTATAAAAGTTTTTTTGGAAAATTTCGGCTTGAAACAGGACTTACCGCCACGACTTTCACTATCCGCTGGCTTAAGCTGAAGGGCACGGTTCATCTGAAAGAAAGAGAGGAGAAAAATTTAATTTTTTTTTATCCTAGTTTTGTGTAAAAAATAAATCTTTAAATTACGTAAGAGGAGGAGAAAAAAGAACTGCTGCTAGGGTGACACTAATTTTCGTTTCACTAATGAGAATAAACTGTGGTACCCTATAGTTAGGTACAAATTGCTAAATTCCTTTGAAGATTAGAATTTCGATGAGAAAAGAGAGAATCCAATTTCAAAGCGAATTAAGTTTGAAACGCTCCGCCTGACTTGAACGGGGTGGCAACAACGACGAGGACGACGACGACGGTGTGAGTAATGGGCCGTGAAAGTGGTAGCGAAAATTTTCTCCCCTACCCTACCTTCTTCTCCTTTTTCTTTTTGCAATTCCAATTATTTCATTGATTGAAAGTAGTAAGGTGAGGTCGTTTTGGAGACACGATTTAAGAATTAGGGGGGGGGTTTACAAGATTAAGGATTAGATGTATAGACTCTATTCTAAGGGAAACTATAAGGAAGTCGAACTTATTCGCGGATATCGAATCTGATTGAAAAGTAACACGGTAATGGAGTAAATTTGTTAAGTTTCTTGAAGATATTTTGGATCCTTATTGACAGGTTGTCCAATTTATAGGAGAAACATTGTTCTTTCTTTGACGATCCATCGGGGAATTGACATGGATGACATGGAATGATTCAGTATGTCTACCTCCTTCTTGAAGGGCATGAATAAATCTTTAAACTACAGTAGCAAGTGCGGTAATTTGTGAAGTGCTAATTCTAGATTAAGGCCCAGCAATCCGCGTGAGAGATATTCACCAGGCATAGAGTTTCACGGGTGAGGGCTGACACCACTATCTCTTCGAATATCAGGGGAAAGAATCTAAAAACGACAGAAATTTTCAACTGAACAATGGGATAAATACGAGCGAGTCCCAATCTCCAATCACTCTGACGTTGAAAAATTATTGCAGCGGATAAAGCAGAATCTTTGGTTTCGTCGAGCGAGGAACAATGTGAAGTCTCACATTGCAGACTGCGTAGAATGCTGCTATGACAAGAGAGCGCCAGGAGTAACTGAAGAAAGGATAAACATCGTTTACGTAATGCCTTCCAAGAACTCGCCTAGGGAAGGCTTGTATATTAGTCATTACGCCATAGTTAAACCAATAAAGGACACAAGAACCAAGCCGGTATTTGAGATGCTTACTGACTTAACCACGTACTTTGGTCTACCCGATACCATAATCAGTGACCAAGGAACGGCCTTTAGCCCAAGCCCAAGACTTCAGATTGAGTGCATCAATCAAACAATATACGGAGTACTTACGGACTTCCAATACCGAGCTTGGCGATTGGGACTAAGAAGGAGAAGTACATTTCGCTTACTTACTTTTGTACAAGCCATGCACGCGATACATCAAGATGATGTTAACATGGGACAGTGGCGCGCAGCAGTTGCCCAGCGGATAGCCGAGGAACAAGAGAAGTAGAAGATGCGATCCTACTGTATACAGTAAATTAGATCTAGTCGTCAAATAGAGCGATCCCTCATCAACTGAAAAATCCAACAAGTTGGAGCCTAAGCATCCTACATTGTAAAGTCTTCGACAAGATCCATACGTACTTGAGGAAATGCACAACGACAGGTGGCACCATGTTTGACCAATAAAGTTATATGGGTGTCAACTGATAGCAGGATGGCAGGAGCTGTCTTAGATGTCGCCTGTCAAAAAGACCTTTGGAGGGCACATGAGGATGGCAGTAGTAAGAGGTCTGCTGTTCAATTACGCACGCTCGAAGATCTTTAAGACTGCCCAGGTTCATCAACGACCGACTTAATGATACAAAGGGAAACACAGAACCTAGGCTTCATCCCTCTGTGTGGTAGAAATTAAGATCTAAATGCCTGCTATCGTGAATGACCACTGGTCTGCTGCATCAGGTACTGAAGGGATTGTCGCTACTACTCCTATTTGTTTGGAAAGGTTCAGAGATTGAGAGCTTACTTGATTAGTGAAGGAAGGGAGTGAACACACTCTATATCCAACAAACTAGTTTCCACTGAAGACCTTCCTATAATAACTACTGTCAATCGCCTGAGGATAAGTCGACCAATACATCGACTTTGAAAAGCCACTTGATGCTTCACAAGATTATCACAGACGAAGGATGTCTTAGGAACTAGTATTTCAAAGTAGGGCTCAAGGAAAGGCTGCCTACTTTTACCAATATTTAGTTTGGCTACGGCGAACAGAGGACTCCTTTCATCGCGAACTCAAACACCTGGACTACGTTAAAGATGTAGAAATTTCTCACAGGATAATTCTATACCAAATGAAGGCATTTGCCTTGAGGAAGAAGTAGACGTCGTTGGCCGCAAAATAAACTCATCAGAACCGAATGGATGCCGCTAAGTAAGCCTCGGTGCACAGTCCACAGACCGCCTTAAGCAATTCACTGCCTTAGAGACGACTTAACTAATAGAATTCGTATAATACTGTAGCTTGGTTCAGACCAAATTTCTCTCTGCAAACTAGGCCAGTAGTTTCAAAATACGAACTTGTAAAAGTAAAAGTAAAGTACCCTAGACAATATCATGACTCCAGCTTCCTATCACACTGTTATTGTTAACTTTTTTAGACTTTACACTTTGAGAACTAGATTTTGTCCAAGTATTCCTTTGAAAAATATGTCCAACAACTTATACTAAACTCTTCCTTTTTCTTTATTTTCAGGGCCACCTCCAAAGTTGTAGAAGAGAGCCCCATACACGGTGAGTGCTTCCTAGTTACATAACATTTTTTTTCCGAACATTGATTTGAAAGGAATTTCATATTCATTTGATCCTTTTTTTTCAAAATCCATTTGCAAATTCACCAAATCGCATATTTGTGCGGAATCACACAAGTAAAAGCATTAATTGCAAAACACGTTTTCGCCATGACACAACTAAAACCCAGTAAAAGCTATTTTCCATCACTCATTCGACAAAAGCAAAAAAAAAAAAAAAAGAAAAAAATCGCCAGGATTTCAATTCCATTAACAGCGGCGAAACCATCCCATTTTTGAAAAGCACGTCCAAATTGCAGCGCACGACCATTTACAAAATATTGTAAATACCAATTTTTAAGCACAAAAATTCCTCTCGCAATTAAAACTAAAATCCATCCTCAGAAAGGAATTCATTTTCCCACCATTACTCAAAAACCAGTACCGCAGCGATCGACACACGACGCGAAGCGCGTCCATTATCTCTCAGCGAAACATCCATTACTAGTAATTTCACCAGAAGCCCCCGCCCGCCCCCCCTGTTTGATTCCATTGTCTATTTGTATCTATTATTTGTTTAAGTCTATATAAGTTTTTTTTTGTTGTTGTTGGTTGTGTTTATTTTCAATAAGAGCGGACTTTGTTGTATAGAAAAATATCGATGGTGGTTACGACGTGTTGTGCACCATATGCAGCAAGGACTCGTTCGGTGTAGGTGTATTGGAAATTCATTGATTTTGATAGATAAAAATGAAACGTTCCCCAACGAACAATAGTCTTCTCTGTAGCATATGCAACTTTCACTTAACTTTTGATTACATACATATACATATATAAACCCAGTATGTGTATGGAGAAGGACGTGTGTTTCATAGTGGCAGGACCATTGCGCGCACACAGCGGGTGGGTGGAAAACTGCTGGGCATGTTGATAACACTCAATTTTCACAAAACAATAGAAAGTGCTTTACAAAAGCTATAAAACGTTCTTTTAATTGCATTTCGTTATAGTGCGAGGATAGCATCTACCTCCCCCCCGTTGGGGTTGAGTGTGAAATGTGAAATGTGAATATGATAAGGGATTTGCGCGAGGGTGTGCTGTGTGCTGTGTGCTCTGCACAAAAGGATTTCCAACACACACACACACACATCGAATTCAAGTAGAGCGAGCCCATCTCGTCGTCGTTGTCCTGTTTCATGGTTGCAGGACATGGTTGTTTGCAATAGTTTTTCGCCATCTTTTGTGATTTTTATTCGCCGTGTTCTCTTTCTCGTCCTTTTATTTTTATTTCCATCGCTCGACATGGTATGAAAGAATTTTTACTTCCTCCACACTATAAAAACTGAAAAAAATTCATTCAAAGCAAAGCAAAGCAAAAAAATAACCAAACAGGATCTAGGACGAAAACAATAGAAAAACGTGAATGTGGCTCGTAAATTTTTTTTTTTCGGTTCCCTCTTGCGTCCATTGTTAGAGTTGCTGCTAACAAAACACTCGACAAAAACAGAAAAATTAATCCTTTCAATGTGTCCTTAGGCTACATGCAAAATAAATTTCCTCTCCCCAACTACGATAAAAAGGACCTCTTTAGGCCTCTTTCACACGAAACAAACATTAACAATTTAAAAAACAAAAAAATACAAAAAATGTCGCCGATTAAACTGCGTTAAAGCGGTTCCCGGTTACGGGGGTGTTGGCGTTGCACATTAGTTTAGCGTTCCATGGATTCGTGTCACTCTCTCCACCCACACAATTAGGAGGCAGGCGGGCGCTGAGGCTAGATGACGAACAACATTTTCGCTTATTTAGTTGTGTGTATAATTAAATTAAAATACGGTACTCATCGGATAAGTCGTAATAATGCTATTAGGCAAATGCGGTCTACACTGCCTGTTTGTTGGGCTCCTCTGTGTGTGTGTGTGTGTGAATAAATTGCAATTACTTAATTTGTAGTTACTCACGTTTTGCAGAACTGTAAGTACCTACATGCGACACAGTTTAGTTGCTGTTTTGTCGTCGATAGGGGGCTATTTCCGGTTGTTTAGAACTTTAGATGGAGTTGACATTGTTTCTTTTTTTCTTTTTGTTTTGCTTGCTTACCACACAAATTTACTTAAATTGTTCTAAAATTGTTGACCTGAATAGAATTTTTTTTTTTGAAGCACGCAAGAGTGTATTCATTTTGATTGCTGTTAAGCATGAGTCAGGTGACGGGGTGTAACCGACTTATCATCTGTTGCTTGCTTACTATCGAATGAGGCATTTGAAGAACATTTTGGGAACCGCCGAGTCGAAGTCATCCTTTGATCCTTTGATGCAGAAAAAATTCCATAAGCTTTCCTAGAAGTCGTCGAGGTTGTTAGGCAAATCTTTCCTTTTACTCTTTCCTCTACCGCAGATAGTAGATCTTAAGGCTTGCCACCTAGAGTGTCCTTCTAAATATCCAAGAAAATTCAGACTTAAAATTTCAGACAAGACGCTCATGACATTTCAATTCTCCTGGCAATTCGAACTTGTCATTGGTGAGGGTTAAGACTGCAGAAACAAAGGTATCTGTGACTTACCCTACCCACGATTCTGATATATAAATGGCCCAAAATTTAAAGTTTTGACCTACTTCTCAGCCTTGCGGCCGCACATCATATTACTCTAATATGAATACCAGGATGGCTTCTCCTTCCCACTGGTTCCCAAAGCTTCTACGGAAGTCTTTGTGGGGGTCAACGTAACTTAACCAAGTCTAACATTGATCTAGTATTGGCGTTTGGTTCATTTCAAAGCGCCAGTTTCTCTTAGCAGCAACTTTCCTTGTGTAGCCAGTTCTTCTTCTCCCTGGTTATATCGTGATATGAGGCTACACAGTCACGCTATATCGCTAAAAGATAAATGTCAGTCTTTCACAACCTCTGATCACTTAGGGTAACTGCCTGGCTGTAGATGAATTTGTGTGACTAAATCAGGTCTTGATATAACATTAACAAAGAGCTAGTTAGTCGCTTGTTGACCGGCCGTGTCTCAGGCAAAGATTTTCTAAGGCACAGTAGGTGTTTCAGAAAGATCTCTCTTACACTTCTTCAGAAGAACAGAGGAAGTTTTGTTTATTTCTTTGTGCTGAATCTGAGGAACAGAGGAAGAGGCGTTCTCATGACAGTAATAATTCTGGATATGAGTTAGATGCTAGCCAGAGACAGGCCGCAATGGTCTGGTATTTTTGCAATTCAATTCATGAATGCCTCGCCCAGTAGTCTCTGGTCTCAGCACTACCTACTTACCCACATGGAAGACCATGAACTTTTTTTCGTCAGAAAATTACCTTCCCCTTTCTGTTCTAACATTTGATAAACCAGGTCACAAGAAAAAAACTCAACTTTAAATCATGTCACAGCCTCTCAAATGTACCAGAAAGGTTTTTAGAAAAAAAATTTTGATATTTCTTAACTTTCTGTCAAACCTTTGCAAGTTAAGTTCGTCAAAGTCTATTGGTTCGAAAACAAAATACACCATACAGACTCAAACAGGTTAACATTCAACCAAACTCAAATAGCTAAACTCTTTAGTGGAGACTTTTTTTTACTCACAGAGCAACGAACGCGAATTTCACCTCGAAAGTTTATAACCAATCCAAACCAAAACCAACTAAATTCAACGAGTTGTTCTCTTCAGTGGGGACTTCAACCTTTTTACTCAAAGAGCAATGAACGCGAATTTCACCTCGAGAGTTCAAAGCACTCATTCACTCATACGACAGCCAGAGAAAGTGAGAAACCAATTTGGCCTTGGTGGTGAATTTCTCCTTCGGGTTTTTTTCTGTCTCAAACGATTGACTTCCACTCTCTTGTCCTTACTCTAGTTTGTTTTCACCATAAGCGCTCTTTAGCATGAACTCCTTCGAACTTATTTGTTTTCGAGCTAAATTCTAAGCTCAGCTTTAGTCTAAGTGGAGTGGAGAAAAGTTAGTATTTTTTTTTATTTTGGCCTTGGTGGTGAATTGAATTCCTTCCTTTTGCTTTCTGACTCCCAATTTCTTCTGGTTTATTGTCGCGCTCTTTTCACCATAAGCAGTTTTTTCCCCATAAACTCCTTCGAACTCATTTGTTTTCGAACTAACTCGTGAATTGAGTTCCTTGTTTACGAACTAGTTCGTGTTTTCGAACTAACTTGCAAGTCCAGTTTCAGTTCAAGCGGATTGGAGAAAAGTCGGTGTTTTTTTTTTTTTTCTTATTTTCAACAAAAAGTTGTCCAATTAAATAGTTGTTATATTCAATTGAAGTTTTTTTTTCACCCTTTTAACTGTTAATTAATGTCAAGTGTTAATTTTTTCGCGAAAATGTTGTGTTTTCATGGAACTCTCTGGAAATTTCTCGAAGGGCTTGAGGATGTTCTCTTGTTGGCGCTACATTTGTATGGATTTAGAAAGTATTCTTAACATTGGAGAAGCTGTATTTAAAGCGGTGAGTTGTTTAGTAATATTCCGTTTTACAAATATTTAGAAGGAACAAAAGATTTATAAGAGGTTTACTGAAACACGCTCTAAATCATGAATTATTTCAGGGAATTATACTAAATTTATTCACAATCACTTATCGTCGATTTCTAGATTAATTAGCGAAGTTTAGGACGTTTTCTAACTTGTCGGGCATATTGTTTGTCTCGTTTGGTGGGATCGAGGTTAGGTTAGGGTGTATTGCGCGATGAAGAAACATTTAAGAAATGTCTATCGAATGTTTCGATTTGAATCCTTTAAGCCCATAAGTGGCAAAAGTCGTCTACAAAGCCTGCGCTTCATCTTGTTCAGGGTTTTAGAAAGCATTTCTGTTGCTTTCATTTCAAAAGAACTTCTTGTTTACTGTTCTTAGAATAGGGCGTCTCTCTATTCTGTGTGTCTGAATAAGGGAAACAAGCTATCAATAATGAGTAGCCGTTAGATCCAACCACCCTGTACAAGGGCTCCTCATGATTGTCGAAAGCACAGTGTCCAGTACTAAATTATGTCTGAGATTATTCGTCTATTTGATGGACTAAGCACGTCTCTTGGTGCTCAAAGCTAGCCATAGTTTCCTCACTGTTTCACATGTGTTCATACGAAAACATGATACGATGGCCGAATCTTCAATCTTAGTATTGGGATCACTGCAAAGGGGAAAGGCCGCCGTGCATGCTTGTTAGAGTTTTTCTTTCCTGCAATCTTGATATGCCCTTGCATCTAGCAAAGGCTCATCATATTGGAGCTATCACAGATATTTCATTTGGAAGCAATTGCAGCTCCTCGTAAGAGCCAGTTCTCTAACATGGTAGTAGAGCCATTAAGCCATGTTTCCTCTCGTTTCGCTGTCTAGTTTCTGGGGCCATTTATTCGTAAGCAACTTATTGTTCATAAGGCTTCTTCCATGCTAGACCTCGGTGCAGAAAGCTTGGTTCATATTTCATATTTGAAACTTAGGCAATATTAGGTTTCAATGTTTACTCTCCGTGGTTTGTGTCCAGAATAGGAATTGTACGTACTCTTTGCATTGGTTTATAATTCACTATATTTTCTCCCTTTCAAGTTGCAATACACTAAATATTTTCCATGCGAGTTATTAAGTTTTATTTCGCTGAGAAACAAATGTATGTGGTTAGGATATAACCATTCTAAAGTCAATTTGCAAGCCCACGATATATCCTTATGCATGAATACGAGTTAAATTACACTAATTACCGAAATGGAATTATCACAAAGTCCACCGCCTGCCGCCTCTCTAAAACGGCCCCCAAAATGAAGCGAAAATTATAACAAACTACGCAAAGGACACATGCGAACGAACACAATAATTGCACTAAAATTCATCCCCACATCCTGGGTACACCTACAATTTTGTAGCTAAATTAGTTCGTAATGTGATTTATTGGGTAAATCATGGAAAATTATGCTAACAAAAGATATTTCTATTTTTTTTTTTTTTGTGTTGTAGTCCGTAACGGGCAAGCAAACAGGGTGAAACCTAATTACAGTTCAGTATTTTACTGTCCAAATAAAGTACACATCGGGAGTAAGGTCCTGTCACGGTAATTTTGTTTTGTCCCCCGTGTGTGTGCTGTGCGCACACATATTTGTTTTGTTTCCATAAAAATAAAAACATTCATACACGAGAACTATCATTAACATTTAGATTGCTATGTGCGTATTTAATTTATTTAAGAGTACAAATAAAAAGCAAAAGACATAAAAGGACACAAACACAAGTATTGACGAGGCAAAAACCGAGTCTGATGTTTCAGTTTCAAAAAGAACATTCCCTTTAATCATGAAAGCACAAACATAGAGCGAGAGAGAGGGCGAATTTATTAGAAGAAAGTAGAAAGAAATCCTTGTTGGTTTTTCGGTGAAACGAAATCAAAAGCGAATTGCAAATGAATACGGCTTGCGGTGTGTGTACTTTGGCAAAACGAAGAAGAAAAACAACATGCAAACAATTGTTGCTCCTGCGAGCGCCGCGCGCCCTTAAGTAGCTAGTGGAGATAATTTAATTAAAATTTATACCACACGAGCTAAGCAAGTTTTTTTTTCGGGCAAAAAAAAAATATACCTCCAAACGAATCAAGATAAATACCCACAATTAGCACGTCCTTAACGCACACATTCCCCTTGCAGAGGAACTAATAAAAATAATAATATCCATCTGGTGGACACAAAAAAAAAGCAAGACACAGATCCTTTGCGAGAGCAGACAATACGGCTTGTGCTCGTAATGGGCATCTATAAATAATTCACCTTGGGTATTTCATTCCGACTGCAATGTGGTACACCTCTGGGTTTTGTATCGTCCTGTCCAACAATTGCTGCCGCTGCCGCTGCTGGTGCTGCTGGTGCCATTTAACCATGAACAGAGGCATTAAAGGAGCTTCGTTTCGGTTCGGTTATTTAGACATTTTTAGCTTTCTATTTATTTTTATTGTTTTTTTTCTTCCTTTTCTTCTTGTGGCGCTTGGTTGCTCTATTGAATCCACCTCCACCTTCAACTCCACCCTCTATAACTATTGTTTCACCGAAAAAGGATTTCAAGGGATAAGTAGCAAAAATCGTTGTGCTTAAAATACTAAGCTAAATACAGGATTAATAGAGGATTTGAAAACGAACGAAAAAAAGAAGAAGGTCTGTTGGGAGAGATTCCCATTTTGAGAGGCAAAAGGACTCGTCGTGTCTGTTGCTTTGGCTTACTAGGTATACTCTTTTCAATGGTGAATAATTATTTTCGAAAGGAATAAAGAAAATTAACAGCTATAAGCCGATCTAATTGAAATGGACGATTTAGGAGGGACTGACTGACTATTTGTTTCGATGGATTTAGTGTGTGCAATTTGATGGATGGAATTTAATTGGACGATGATTTGCATAATGCAGTCTCTGCAGGGATCAAGGATAATGATGATTTTGATTTACATTTTTAACAAAGGTATTGTTGGGAGTTTTTTCTGAGTATCCAAGCAAATCCCTTCTGCTTTGACAAAGAATAGCTTGGCTTCTAAGTTGGCATAATCTCTCTTTGCTAAGATACATTAAATCGACTCTTTTCGGAACATAAGGGCGCTTCCGCAACAAAGAACATTTTCAACTAAATTTTTTGTTCAAAAATCTTAATATCTTTCCTCTGTTTTCTAAAAGCTCGCAACTGTTAGACGAACTTTTAAAACTTGATAGTCCTCTTGACATCTCTAAGTCGAAGAATCATTTCTAAAAACGCAGCAGTTTCCATGTTTCATTGATGTTTGTTGTATGTTCTCAATTTGTTCTTGACTGATGTTTGCAAACAATCTATAAACCATTTTCATGTGGGCTTGACTCTTCTTTCTGAAAAGGTTTCTTCGTAGACAGTCTCTAATTTGCAAGGATTCACAATTATGTTTCATTTGTTTCAAAAATGTTTTTGCAATGTTTCACAAACTTTGCGTGAACAACTTGTTCTCGGTTTAAAATTTTCGGCATTTGCTCTTATAAGTTGATTGATGTTGCAATTCATAATAGAGGACAGGATTTCTGCTCCTAAAGAGGTCTCTTATGCAACAATGATTGTTTCAAAATGTTCTTCAATTGTTTTTCGTATTGAAATTGTTCTTATTTGTTGCAGAAATGTCTTTCTGTTGGTTTGATGCTGTTCTGTTGGTTATTCTTGCAGTGACTTTTGGTTGTGTTGCTTCTCTGTCTAAGAAATTTCTATTTGTTTGAAAATGTTTCTAGAATGTTTCCACGTGTTTTGAACATGTTTTTGATTCAAATTTAAGTTTTAAATGTTTTCCAATTAATTTAAAAAGTCTGTTGGACCATTTGAAGTTATATTTCCTTAGACGATTATTTTGGTTATGGAAGTTTCTTTAGAAGTTTTTAATTCTTATTTCTGAGCTACTTGCCGGGATACATGTGTATGAAAAGAAGCCCATTAAAAATTGAGGCAATAATTTAGCAAAATGTAGAATTTGAAGGGCATTTGCTGGTAGATTTCGGGTTGGGCTTAGGTATCCTAACTTCACCTTTGGGTAGGTCTATTGTGTTGGCGCAGTTTAAGGTTGATAGCTCTTTCTTTTGGAACCCTTTTTTCTCCTCTATGAAACAATTTGTTTTAGCAGTGCAAACATTGTTAGGGTCATCTCGGTCGCTCCTTTTTCCTTGCAGAAGTTGTTGAAGGCAAATCCTCAGTCTGGCAGCTAGTCTCCTTTTGGCACAGTGTCCAGTCAGATTATATGTGCGTTATGCTTGAGAAGTCTTAGTCCATGAACTGGTTTTTGTCTAGTGTTACTCTAGCCTGTTTGATTTCATAGTTAGTTACCCTCTTTCCTGCCATTTGACTGGATAATATAGCACCCATAGGGCGTTGGTGGCACAAGGAAGTTAGTGCTAATTGTTTTTGTACTAGAGGACCCAGCTCATCAGCCTTGCAATTTCCTGATATGGCATAGTGGTGTAGCGACCAGCAGAGAGTAGGAACTTGGACTGAAAATCAAAGGGCCATAGATTTATAGAGAATTTCTTTGCCACTGTCTTGAGCTTTGAATACATTCGTTTGAGAGAATCTCCTCAGATTTGAATTCTTTTCTTAAAAACATGGAGAGTGGCTCTAGTTCTTAGAGGTATCTTTGCTGCAAATGTAACCCATCTTTAACAACAGACTGTATTTTGCCCGCTTAATGCGACCTTCCATCACCCTTCTTGTAACAGTTTGGCACAAACTTCGTTTGCATTTTTAAACAGAGAGAATCTCATACTTTTTCCGTGGTTGCTGGTGGTTACACCTCACCTCCGGGAAGGTTTCGCTTTCCCAGAAAAGCAAAAAATAAATAAAAAATCAGCATACATATGGGTTAGTTAGCATCCCCTCTCTCGGCATAAATTTGTTCACCCTTGCTTTTGATGTACCCTTAGTTTTTGTTTTTTTCTTCATACTTTTCTCTGTTTCTTTCACTATCGCTTGTGTGTGTCTTTCGGCGAGTCCTTGCAATTAAAAATGCTATTTCCGTTTCGTTTTATCATCTCGTGTACCATCATCATCATCATCATAAACATCATCGCGCGTAGTCGTTATGATTATTGTCTTACGAGTTGCACGAGGGGGTTGTTGGGCTCAGGCACCCTCTTCAAAGGTGTATAGGTAAATATAGTCATTACTTATTACTTCTCTGTGTTTTTTTTTTCTGTCGGTCCTTGTGCCAAAAGGAAATGATAGAATCACTTTATAATCTTCGTGTGCCTTTGGTAAGTGGAATATTTGATTTATTGCTGTAAGATTATTTCATGATAACCAGGCCAGGTCCTTCTCGCTCTCTGTTTGTGTTTGTGTGTATGCCTTAAAGGTACAAGGTAACTTTGGTATCTAGAGGAAGGGGGACCTCATTTCGTTTAAATAATTCATAATAAGCAATTTTGGGGAAAAAGGATTTTCTATAATAAATTGATGAGTAATTTTCCTTCTTTCAAAAAACAGAAATGCACAAAACAAGGGGTTGAGTTGAAAATTTCCGTTGATGGATTCGAAATGAGTCTATTAGCCAGAGGGGAAAGGGACTGGATACAAATGATCTTGAAAAAAAAAAAAAACCGAGAGAGATTGTATGAATGATTGGTCTAGTTTTGCCTGTCATGGGAATAGATTTATTTGCTTATTAATGATGAGTGATTGTGAGAAGGAAATTGGCCCGCAGGATGCCCTAAACTAATTCCAATTTAATATCCTTTCGGGGGTCTCTCTCTAATTTCTCAATTACTTTCAATTAAAATAAAATTAACCCTTCCAACTGAATGGAATGTCCTTCGTCGTCCATTTCAATTTTAAAGGGATTGTTTCTGATTCAGTCTCCCCCCCCCTTTTTTTGGACATATCCAATCCAACTTGGCATTTGTACATTTCAATTATTGTGTCCTCCAGACACATTAAAATCTGCCATTTCCAATACGTTGGGCATCCCAATGAATGAATTCCATGGTACCTCCAAAAAAATAGGACAAAAAATTGTTGGCAAAACCAAATATAATTTCCCGCGGAAATTTCCAACAAACCAACGCAAGAGAGCGAGAGAACAGAACGGTGAAAGGACAGATGCACATATGAACGGAAAACTCAATTTCGAAATTAGTTTTCCTAATTAGTTTTAAAATAACACCCAAACAGCATTAAAGCGTCATTTCGCATAAATGTTCCCCCAAAAACCAAAAATGTGTATAAATGTCCTGTCGTCTCTCCTGTAGCACCAACACAATGCGGTTCAACATGGACGCGGACATGGACGTGTGTGGTAATTATCCGCGCATTTGTTTTTATATGGATTCCCAATAAAATGTGATCCAGTCCTATATGTCCTTGCTTTCATGCACACACACATGTGTGTTGTATAGAAATAAAATGGAAAAACCATTGAAATTGCATACCGCAAAAATGTCGGCCCTCATTGACGCCATTCGGTTCTTTTGGGGGAGTTCAGGGGCCAGATGGAGGTGATATTTCGTCCTAGAAATCGGGATTGGGGTGTATGATTGGTGGTATGTGCCCAATCGAATCAAAAATTATAACTAATGAACCCATAAAATATGTACAAATCGACATTAAAACCGATTGCTTGCTGTTTGAGCTCTGATGCTCAACAGTGCGTAGTTGTTACGTTGGGTGACGTGACGACGGACGGTGCGGGATGGAAGCTTGTGGAGTAATTACGTAGCGCTGACTTCGATGAGCTGGAAAATATCTGTAAAGCCAATATAACGCGATGTGACACATTCTGTGGACTTTTTTGGAATTTTTTCCCTCAATCGGTGTTGTGAGAGATTTTTGGGATTTTGTATCGGTAGGAATGGAGGGGGTCTCTGTGAACACTAATAGTAATATTTGCACGTCTCTTTTTACTCATTTTTAAGTCTTTTAGTTTTTTGGTATATTTTTGGCACCAAAGTGGGATTTTGAGGATTAAGTAGGAGTAGGCATGGAGTAGATTTGTTTGAATATAGGGCGTTAGGGGCTTCAGTAGTGGAGGATGTTGTAGAAAAAGTTGTTTTTTTCAATTTTCGTAAAAGGGGGATTTTTGGGATTTTGGGGATTTTAAAATTTTGTATGAAATCGGTCTTTGTGAACACGAATAGCAACATTTACACATCTCTTTTTAATTTTTCGTTAGTCTGTTAGTTTTTTGGTACATCTTGTGCACAAATTCGGGATTTTAAAAACTTTTAAGGAGTAAAACTTGAGCAGATCTCTCTTAAGTTTGTGACTTAAGCACCACAGCATATTGTAGGAATGGTTGCTTTTTTAAATTTTCGTATAGGGGGATTTTTGGGATTTTTTTTGGGATTGAGTCTAAAATGTATCTTTTCGAACAAAAAAGGTATTTAGCGCCCATTTCGTTTGAAAACAGCCAAATCTACGTGTATTCTGTAGTCTTTTGCTAGCTTTTTGGTTTCTTGGTACTTTTTTGGGATTTTTTGTGAGTTAACTTGCGTCTTGCGTCTCTCTTCATTCAGTATTTTGGTAATATTCTGTATAACACTTTCATTTTTCATATTTTCCTGAGTGCCTAGCCTAATTTGGGCCAACGCTTTCGAAAAAAGAAGTCAAAATCCATTCCCTTTTCTTGCCATACACACTGTGTTCTGCCAAACAAATTCATATTCACCACCACCACTGCCAACCAGCACAAAATTTAGTTGCGCAAAAAGAAGAAAAACCTCGAAAATTTATTCTCGAAAATTTTATCGAAAGGCAATACGCCTGAAGGGCGAATTTTTCAAACAACCCGCTTCCCACCTCCCCCTTCTAAACCGCCCTCATTCCAAGCCACCTTTTCAGCCAACAACACACGACGAAAAAACAACAAGAACAGCAGGGGAACATCCAGCGCCTATGTACGACGAGAAACAAATTTCACATTGATCAGCAAGTTTTGTTAGAGCTTTGGAATATATTTGAATAAATCATCTGCCACTCCTCTCTCTGTGAAACACCACCCACCCATTTCCACTGTGCGGCGCCCAGCCACCCCACTACTTTTCAGCGTGTATCTCATTAACCCCAATTTTGTCTCTTCACCGAATTTAAATACAAGAAAACGAGTAAAAAAAATAAAATAAAATTTTATATATATCTGTACGTAAGCAGCATTTTCCATCAACTTGTGCCCTATAATTTTTCCACCCTTCTCAAAGCTGGTGACACACCGTGCGTCGGTTCGAGATAAATAGGGCAAAAAAGGAGGAACAACACCGCGGAGCTGTTAATGCCGTAGACCCTATACCTATGTCACATACAATTAAGCAACGACGACGACGGCCAAAATTGTTACGCACCACCAGAAACAAATTGAGAGATTTTCTAGCAACAGCAACCCTTCGAACAAAAGCCGAAGGACAACGAAATTGAAGGACAGTTCAAGGTGTACCCTTTGGATATATAAATCCGGGTTTTTATTACGTGTTAAGTGCTATCTGCAATTTACTTTCGTAAATATTTAATCGTTTGCAGTATAGAAAAGGATATTTAATACAAGATACGCAGAGTACCTACACACACATAATGAATGCATTGTTCAAAGGGGAGCAACAAAAATTATTTGAGCACAAAAGGACCAAGCGAAACATTAAATCCTGCCCCAAGCTTAGTTGGCAAAAAAAAAAAAAGAATAAAAAGAGAAAGAGAAGGAGAAGGAAGGAAGGAAGGAACAATAATAATATATCCTCCTCGCCCAGCTAATGTTTAGTGGCATTTTTATTGCATATTTAATATACGAAAGATACACACATCGTATCTTTTATTCGAATTTATGTGTATCTGGCGGTTGGTGGAAGATGTACGCACCAGTGGAAGTTACATTTTCGTGGTGGCGGCGGCGACGGCGGCGGTATTCATTAAACTCATGCGAAAGAAAATTTCTGCGTCAGTTATTTGGCCAAAAAATCTGGAGGGAGGTAGGAGTGACCCAAAAAGCCAATGACATATGGTGTTTGCAGAAGAAATAGATGGAAAGGATGAGGTCCACTTCTTAGGACCAAACATCAGCTTTTAGAGTTAACAAACACCGAGCAAATGAAAGGAAGAGACATCGGCTAAAAAGACTGAGTTGAAGGTTTTTTTTTTTCACTATCATTTTGGCAATGCCTTACTGAGGGATGTTTGATAGGTTTTTCTCAATTCAAGTTTCTCTTGCCTCAATTTTTACTAATCTATACTAGGAAAGCATAGCCCTCTAGTTTCCCCAAAACATCATCCATCTATCATAGGCTTATTTTGTTTCAAAGATCAGAGGGTAGGCCCCACAACTTGTGCTCAAAAAACTGCTTTCAAAGCCTGCTATCAAATACATCTTCCCGATGGTAAAACCCCCGTTTCAGTCCCGAGTCTACACTTCTGACTTGTGGTTATCAAAAACCAAATCTAAGGTCTAACAAAGCATGATATTCAACTTCTGAACTTCTGTATATACTCTTAGCCCCATGTTGGGCGCCAATTATAGTAAATTGGATTTTTTTACAATCTTTCTGCTGCCACAATCATGAAGCTCAATGCTTTTCAGTGCGATATCCTAAAGGAGGGTAAAAACAAAAACTATTTGCTCCATTTTAGCATGTCCTACGATATCACACCACGACTGGTGATTCATAGTGGACATGAAATCAATGAACTTCTTCGAAATGAAAACCCCATCAAAGTAACATACTCAATTACTGGGTTATACCCGCCAGTCAGTCAGTCAGACACTTGTCAGTCTGTGGACAACTCTGACCTACATCTAGGTTCTATTTCATTTCCTTCATCATGTTACGCCCTCATCCTCCTCCTGCCGTCGCTAATCAATTGCAATTCAACGCGACTAACGTTCGTCGTCGTCCCATAAGTCATTAGACATGCAACTAAAGTACATGTCGCTCTTCCTTTGAGACAATTTAAACATGTGATTATCCTTGAGATATATACGACTATGGCCGTTTTGGATGGGCGCCCATAGCTACATCCATCCACCTTTTAGCTTTTGAACGATGACGACACGTCGTCGTCGCGAACCACGTCTCGAATTCCCTCTCGTGCATTAGGTATCTGTCAAATCGATATTTATTATATTTCTTTCAATGCGGTACTAAGCTCGTCAAAGATACATAGATACTTTACTCAATTACTCATCAGAGTCGTCGCCCTCGTCTTCGTTGCGTGCCACTTCTTCTTTCTTTCTTTCTTTCTTTATTTTTTACGATATGAGCTTCTTATTGATTTTTAACCTCAATATATAGATTCGAAAATGTATCTCTATCTTGTAATATTATGACAGCTATGACCTAAAATGTCTGTAATTTGTTCAAAGGGCGCGCGGGCAGCCGGCGGCGGTGGTTTTCATGTGTTCACATGACGGAAGGAAGGATGTATCCTCACGCGCATCTCGTTGCTATAAATTTCTCGAACCAAAGTATAAAAATGAAGAAGAATGCAATAAATTTTCCCAACGCAGAAAAAAAAAACCCCAAAGACCGGGTCGAGCTTAGTATTAAATTTTTAATGAGGGTCAGTGGTTAAAAAGGCCGAGAGAGTATTATTAGGGTTTCATTGAGAATGACCTATACCCGCCCGAGTTATTTTCAGCGAGGTCTGACGCGCGCATCCAAGCATTAAGCAGGATGATATAATGGCCTGGCATTCGAGAGAGCGAAACTTTGAGGGGACTTGAACGCATCTTTGAGGTACTTATCTCTGGATGGAGGCACGGGTATCTATGTATGTATTTTATGGGCTAAAAATTTCATACATAGGTATGTAATCACATCACGGTCGGCTGTGAGTGAGGACTAAATATTTTACAATTCGCGTAAATATCCTTGGCAATAAAATGAGCTGTTTTTTTTGGTTTCTTCCTTTTGTGGCGAAGCGAATTTCAAATTGCCGGGCATTTAGGTGATGGTAACTGTGGCTCTTTGAATGAAAAGGTTTCGGTTTCGGTTTTTTTTTTTTATGGCTTTTTGTACTATGGTACGTGTTGGGAAAAAATTGATGCAATTTGTTGGTCTCGTTGTTGTTGATTTTTTGGGAGGAGAAAGCGATTATGTCTAGAGGAAGTTTTTCGAGGGTTTGAAGGGGGTCCTTTCATCAGCTAGGGAATCAAGATGAAGATGTAATGGGTTTCAAAAGGGAGTTTGTTGGCCTCTGGTGAAGTACCACTCATCACACAAGAGCTATACACAAGTTAGTTATACACACTTGGACTTTGAATTTGCGGCAATCATTGCCGGCTTAAGCAACACCTTATATGAAGCTTGACTACGAAGATAGTTGCCACTCCTCCCATCCTTCCATGTCGCTTTACATGACCAGTGCCAGACTCTTTAATAGCTTTGAAGCTATCCTCTGATTCGGGCTTAAACCAGGATTGACTTTGCATACGTACCTCAACTGTAGTTCTGGTATCATAGCGTCTGACTGTACGTCTGCTAGACCTATGCTAGTGTAGTGCAAGGTTTTACAAATTTCAGTGTGGGCGATTCCAGAAGGCACACTGTTCAAGACGACGGATGCCTTTGAAGAGGACACACAGACTTCATTTTTTATCCAACTAAAGCTGTATCGTGAAGCCTTTCACATGGCAAGTCCTTTTCCGAGTCCAAAACAGACTCCAATTTCCACCAACTTACCTCTCTTCACACAAACATCCATCCAAACAATGCTTTGTGTGCGAAAATAAATCGCATGTCCTTTTTAGTAATTACTACATTAAAAGCCGGCTCCTGATTGCCACATTTGTCTCTCTTTTCTCTTTTCTCGTTCGCTTTCAGAGTCCTGCAATTTGCTTAACAGCTATGCCCATTCGTTGCATAAAAATGAAAAACAGGTCCTTTTATTTACAGTAATTCTTTCCCTGCTTTTTCGTTGTATCTGTGGAGGAAGAATTATTATCGCGTCGGGCGTAAGAGAACGAGTAATAAGGACTATAACAACTTCCAGTGAATTTTTTTTTTTAAGAAAAACATGAATACTAAAGGATATTCCCAATAAAAAAAAAAGAATAAATACACACAAAGGAACACTTCCAAACAAAGCAAAAAAAAAAGCACTAGCAAGAGAGAAAAAAAGGGAAAAAAAAAGAATCGCAACTCCTTAAAGAAGGATCCGGAATGTGTTAGTAATTTATAAATTGCATTCCGTTCTGTCACTTTTCATTTAGCACTTTGATATATGAGCAAAAGCGCTGGGGAATTTTCCTCCAGATTTTAAGATAAAGGAGAACGAAACAGACGAAGGGAAAGGCAAAAATAAAAAAGGGAGATGGAATAAAATTACACAGGATAAGGACCAGGAGGCGGGGGCGTGTGTATTAAAGGAATCCATGGTAGAAATTAAAGCTTGCTTTACTCTGATAAGGATGTGAGTTCTTAACTGATTGTTGAGAAAAAAAAAACCTCTGAGAGTCCTTATAAGGAAACGTGAGTGTGTGACCTAGACCCTGATTCACGTTTGCAGGGAGAACTTGCAGGGAGAATTTCATTTCTGATAGTCACTTGTGATTTATAATCTCTTCGTGACTTTCTTATCCCATATCCTGGTTCTACTCAAGAAACAGATTAAAAAGTTAGACAGCAAAGGGACCGGGGGGAGAGAGATAATTACATGGCTTAGGTGGGGTTCAGTTTAGGCTTTGTCTTGTGTCTATTTTTAAGGATCAAGGGAAGGTGGTTTTCTAAAGATGATCCCAATTGGTAGGACGCAAGGTTTTGGCAATCCAAACTAGATAGGGCATTAGGCGAAATTTGACAGAAGGATGTATGAAAGTAGTCAAGTCAAGTGAGTGGTGCTAATGTTCTTCTATATCAATTGTCTCTTTATCGGCAGTATCCTATTGACTTCATTTAACAATTTACCTAATTTTTCGAACAAATCTCCGAATAAGTCAAGGGTCATGAGGTTTGAAGCAATTGAAGAGGTTAGAGAACTTGCTGAACATAACACTCTGCTCATTCAAGGCGTCCATTGATTCCCTCAACAAAGAGGAGTAATGCAGCTGTTATTCAGGAGAAACCCCAGTTTTTTTTTCATCGTCTTAGGACCCAGCAGGTGTGTATACACTTGGTTGGTGTAGCTCCATGCCCTTATTCAATTGATTCTTTTAAAAAGTGGAGGCATTCAGCTGTTACTTTGTAGTAGTGTCTGGGGCCAAAAGGATTGTATAAAAGCGATTGCTAAGTCACTAAATCCTTACTCAAGGCTTGATTTCTGTTAAAAAGTGAGGAGATCTGTGAGTTCATCAACAGGAAAGCCGACTTTCTTTTGCTTTAGAGGCCAAACGGGTGTACAAACCCCTTAGACGTGGCACCAATTTTTAGACTGACTGTCTGGCTCTAAAGCTATAATATCAAAGTTTCCAACCTGACTTCTTGTTCCAAACTCCTTTGAACCGCACTTGGAAGGCGTTGAGGGGCCCTTCTTTACCCTGTAACCACTCCTGGCTTCTTTTAAAAACAAAAAGCAAAATCTTTTCATCAAAAAGACTCAAAACTTGTCATGACTGTGCCGTGCCATGTGTTCCATTGCTAATTAAATAATCTCTAATAAACTAATTCCTTTCATCTCCCTGGTGCGTCTTTGACTTCCGGCACATACTGTTCCCATGTGTGTACCGCCGCTGCCGCCGCAAGCTTATAACGAACAACCCCTGGGCTTTCATTCCCTTTTCTGGTTTTTTTTTGCCTCCTCACTCTTGTCATCTTATTTATTTATTTCGCTTTCATTTCGTCGTTTTTTTCTTCTTTTTCTTCCCTCTCTCTGGCATTTTTCCTAAATCAGTTTTCGTCTTATCATGTGAATCCCATGCTCACCTTTATACTACGTAGAGAGAGTCATCCCCCAGCTCAAAACCCCAGCCTGTATCCTTACGATATGGATGTGTGTATACATAAAATATGTCTTTAGCACATAAAATGATATGTGAGAGTATGTTAAGGTGTTTTAATGCAGTAAAATTCCGAATAGGGGTCTAGATGGCGACGGCGGCGAGGTGGTTATTTTTATGATTATTCTGCTTTCCTTTTGGTCCTTTCGCCGAGCTTGGCACATTGTTTGTCTTCTTTTTGCCAATCACATCCTACCTACGTACTACTCTCAGGCAGGATATTAAATGTAATCAGACAGAAGATGATGATGAAGAAAAATTGAAAGTGACATTGCACATCCATAGGCGCAAAGCTATATCCTACCCTACACTCAAGGATATTAAAAAAAAACTAGAAACCGGAATGATTTTTTGATCAGAAAACACATTTTCCAATTTCATAGGAATGATAGATTTCCCAATGCATTTTCCAATTGAATTTCATGACTGAGTGATGGGCAAATATGTGTGTTACACATGTCTACACAAAAAAAAAAAAGGATCCACAAAAAAACAGGACGAAAAAAACCTCCTGACACTTTGTTTGTTTACTAACGGTGGTGGTGCGAAGTGCCAATATTTGACAGGTGTGGCATATGCAAGGATAATCGAAATTGAAAAGTGGATAAGGTTTCCAAAATGTTTCTCTCTCTCTTTTTCTTCCATTCGATTGGCGTGTGTGTGTGTGTGTGTATGTTTTTGAATTTGATTTGGGTGCTAGAGGTAGAACAAAAAAAAAAAAAAAAAAGGGTTCTCCCCGCCCGTTAATAGCAATCTGTCGAATGTCGAAAATGTGGGTGAAACTCTGTGAAATGCGTGTAATATGCTAGCACAAGGCAGTGAACTGTCATTCAAGATTCGGTTTTCAGGTTTCAGGAGGCCCTTTTTTCCTTTGTGTCTTCCTTTTATTTTTGTGTGCCAGCCTTGTTTCCTAAGACAACATTTACGGTTTGAATATGAAATGGAAAATTGATTGAAAGTCTTGGGGATTGTTTGACATTTACATGCATTGACAGAGGCACGTTGTAAGACAGTGGTTGTTGTTTTGTGGGCTGAAAAATAAATTGACACATGCGAAAGGGTTTTTATTTTTTTATTTTTTCCTTTTTGTTGCTTATGGGGTTGTTATTTTCGTCCTAGATGGGTGGGGGGGGGAGGCAAAAGCAATGTGTGTTGTGTGAGTAAAGTAGGCTACACACTATCAGTTTTCAACTGACAGTATTGCTAAATTGATGGAAAACTGATAGTGTGTAGATAGAACTGATCAATGAGGATGGAACTGATGGCGAGGGTTGAATTTTTTCGTGGATTTTGCTGGTGCAGGTAGACTTCATGATATGGCATTTTGTCGAGCGAGGGTCATATTTGATAGTCCAGGCTTCTGTGTCCCACATCTTTCGAATTAGATTACAGTGCGTAAAAATTTTTGCCTGCGCCCAAAGAAGAAAAACCCAAAAATAAACAAAAAAAACTGGAACTGATGAGGGTTGAATTTTTTCGTGGATTTTGCTGGATTGACGGAGAATGCTGCATGTATGTGTATAATGAGAGGTAGATTTCATGATTTGGGTCGAGCGAGGGTCATATTTGATAGTCCAGGCTTCTGTGTCCCGGATCTTTCCACTTTTTCACACACTTTTTTTTGTTGTTAGTGCAATAATAATACATACACACAGGCAGACAGACAGACAGACAGACAGACAGAATCGCCCGACCTACTTGCGCGTAAAAATTGTTGCCTGCGCCCAAAAAAGACAAAAGAAAATGAACAAAAAAAAAGGAGAAAACCTTCGAAAAACAGACGAACCACCTGGAATGATAGTGTGTAGCCTGGAATGAATTGATGAGAACTGACAGTCCAGGACTGTCAGTTGAAAACTGATAGTGTGTAGCCTACTTAAACATTCTCTTTTGATCAGTTCGAAGGAATTTAATCGAGATAGTGGTTTCGATTATGGAGATATTGGGCAAAGGAAATCGCTTTAATTCGAAGAAAGACAACAGAAGGTTCAGGGCGTACTAGATTCCAAATAAATGAAAGAATAAATGGAAAAGAGAATACGCGTTCGAGGAGTGGAATAGTTGAAGGTACGCTAACAGTTGAGTCACTCTTTGGACAGAGTGAAAGGGGAGTCTATTCCTGATTAAATCGTAGAGTAGAAGCAAGATAACCAGGCCCTTTTTTGATACAATCTAAGCGTCTTTTGAAGAGGTCGTTTAGGTAAGAATGAAGTCCTTCATAATTTCTATAATTTCTAGCGCTAGAACACGTATTAAGATTGATATGCTGTGTGATATGTCCTGGCATCAATTTAATGACAGTTCTGCAGTGGAGAGTTGTGAAAAACAAAGATGAATGGGATCAAAGTTTGTCGACTAAAGGAAGCAATGTAGTACAAGAATCTCTTACAAGACTTCCCAACTCATCAGCATCGACTACTAGCATAATTCAACGCCTATCCAAGTGTCTTGAAGTAACTGATGTATGGAGAGATAAGACAAGTGCTGGCGGTCTTCACCATGACAACACCTCGCAAGCAATTGGCTGATTCTGCAGTGAATTCTGATGACAAAGCTGAGGAACCAAGGTAGTGTATAAGCGGAGCAGGGTTACACATATGACGCACCTTCCTGAGCTATGAAACCACAGTTGATGGGTCAAACTTCCACAGGAAGATAGCCTGGACTTAGTGCATGGATATAGAGAAACCCTATAGGTTATAGGTAGCTGGCTGAACTCTTGGAAGTTTCTGCAGAGAAATACCCGATGAATTCCATAGAGTATTGATGGAAGACAGAACCACCTCGGACTATGATCATGTGGGGTCTACTACCAAGATGACATCAACATCAAAACCCATCTTAAACAGAAACCCAAGACAGTCCTCCATGGTCGCATTCAACTCAGCCTTGTTCGACAGTCGATTGTTGGCGTAGTCTCATCTAAACGTAGAGGCACCGAACTGGATATGCATAGAAGAACCGAGTACAGAGACCATCTGGAGAAGCACTGTTTCCAGTGTAAGAATGAAGGACAGAAGGGACCACGAACCTTCAGATTGCGCTTCTATCCAGAGGAGAAAATGACCGTGGAACAGAAACACGACAAGGATCAGAAACAACTTCATGGCTCAGCACGCAATGCAGTGGAGCCTGCTCACTCAAGCTGGCAGAATGAGCAGTGAAGGATAATCAGGAAGCTCTTTAGGAACCAGTTGGAGGCAGAACAAAAATGCCTGTACCTCCTGAGGTGTGACAGCACTTCAGTAAGTAGCTCTGCCTTTAAAGTCTCTCCTTGTTTTCTGATTTTGGTTCTTTCTTATTAAGTTAACGATATCCTTTCGGAGGACAAAGTAGGTCGACTTATATTTTTCCTACAGTCAGAAGTTGAAAGAGGAAATTGAGAGCTTTCCTTGTATGGATATGTTTAGGTCTTAAATCAATAAGAGAACTAGGCTAGCAAACTCTTTGTGCTAGGATTAACCAACGGGCAGTACAATTTCTTGTCTGTTTAATGCTCAAAGAGCTGCTTGATCTCATACTCTTGAAAGCTCAGAACTATGTCCAAATCTAGCATATGTAAAAGATTTCTACAGCTCATTACATGCTTTCTTTTCTTTTTCTTTCAGAAGAATGACAGCAATACCATACAGCTGCGTCTGCTCTTGACACGGAAGGCTTCAAATTCAGTCTACTGGTTGATCTTTGGCTTCCCGAGAAACTCTAGAAGACCCCAAGTCTAGCTGTTGTACATTACATGTGAGTACCCATTTCTCTCTATCTAATTATTTCATAAAAATCCAACTTATATCGCCATTGCGTCCTTTCACCCCTTCTCTTCTCATCATTTTCACATAAAATTTTTCCGCCATAAAACTCCCTTTCTTTCCCGCACATACTGTGCTCCGTACCTAACCGCACCATAAATACTGTCGACTGTCTCATGAAAGAAAAAAAAAACGAAGCCGAAATGCTTTAAAAATAAATCCAAAGTATGTGTCACCTGTGTGTAAAGCGCGCACCCCACATATCTGTTCAACGAAGCCGTAAAGTCGCAGATGAGTGTTACGACATCACAACGAAAATTTATGTAAATTTTTGATAAGGATAAGGCGTGAGATTTTCCAAAAATCTCCCACCCAGCTTCAGGTTTTGCTTTTCTCATTCTGCTTCAGCGAATGTTAGCTACATTAGCGATTAGAAAATAAAAAAAAAAAAAAAAACAACAACAAAATCATTCAGCCAGGCTTTCAAGGATAATTCCGAGACCCAGCATCTCCCTCCACATAATCTCAATTTGTTTTTATATCCTGTGAGGAGTTCCTTTTACGCGCAGCTGTTCGTACGCGATGTTAAGCATTCCAAAATATTACTTTCAATAACTAACGGTACTATAATTGAAATACCAAAAATTCCTTCCCCCCCCCAACAAGGCGCGAATGCGAATGGTGTGAGCGTTGCGTGGTGCCCTAAGAGGATGAAAAACAATTTCAGAGTATCTAGAACCGAAATTAATATGCACAATAGCACATGCGGTCGGATTCCGAAAGAGCCCAACCTATCAATGAAACATAACAACAAATAAATATAAAAAAAAGAAATATTCCTCTTTTTTTTTGAGAGAGAGAGATAATTCCTGGAAGGAGATGGAGGAGGAGCAGGAGGACTTGAATAGCTAGGAGGACGAGAAGAGAAAGCGTGAAATAATTCCGCTTACGTGATATCATTCATTATTCATATGTGTGTGTCCTATTTCGAATTCTATGGCAAAACACGCAGGACTAAACGCGACCGCCCTCACATTGAGCGTGAAAACAATTTCAATCCTACAAACAGGAAGCATGTATGTGCGTGTGTTTACTACTGTTTATTATAATATACTTTTTTTTTTTTTAATGATTTTGTGTGTGAAATTCTACAATCGAAGCAAGGACTCGTCGACTCCTAACAACAATTCCGCTTCTGGCGAATTCGCTCTCTGTTCGAGCGGTCTCTCTGTGTTGTGGTTCTGAGGTATCATTTAAGGGTTTCACTTTGTCATGTCCTCTGCGCGCTGCTGCCTGCGGTTCCCAAGCCTCACCAAAGAGGAAAAAGGACGAATAACTTTTTTCTTTTATTTTTTTGATAAATTATAGTGAGTTGAAATTTTGTTGGATTGAAATATTAGATGGTAGTTAATAATTTTTGAAATACTCTCCAATATATAGAGTTGTCCTTTTGCATTTTGAGTGTGTGTGTGTTGGTATTCCAGGGGCGGGTTTGTTTTTCGTCAAAAACCCCAAAAACGGACATTTTCATTATTCATCGGCTGCAGAGGGTTCAGAGGGAAGTGAAGAAGAGTTAACTTTGTCATGAAATATGGTCGAGTATCATTTTGGTTTTAGGTTCGTGCTTTGGGGAGAGAGATAAAGATTCCACTCCTTGGGGAGATGAAAACTTTTGTAGGTAACTTTTGTAGGAAATTTAACTTCATATTTTCAGGGAGTGACTCGAAGGTTTTTGGGTGTCAGTCAGTGGTTTTTCGGTATCGGAGTCCCAAGGGTCGACGTTTTGTTAGATAATTTATCAGACGGGTACACTTTCTATAATTTTCAATTTCCAAATAGAAATGGATTTGTTTTTTAGAGAGTGGGGGTTGGCAGCTATATTTGGGTCAACGGGAAGAGCTGTCTCAATGAGCTGGGCTAGGTTGAGTGGCTTTCAAGCTGAGACGTCGGGTGTTTCAAGCTTCGGTGTTAATTGTGTGGAAATAGTATCTTTTTTAGTTCATTTCATTCGAGTTTTAGTTGAAATATTTCACTGAATATTGGTACCTAACCTAACCTTAACTTGTTCCAAAAAAAAAAATTGACCCAAGAGCACGGGATTGTTCGGTTTCTAAACTGCTGAACCTTGTTCTAACCAGAGAACGCAGGTGCTTCCAAGGAATATGAGTTGTAGGATGTATTTTAGCGTCAGGCATCGTACTAAAGTAAGGGTTGTCTAGTGTAAGCCTCCAGCAATAAGGCTTTTGTGTACTACTCTTGGTTTTTCGACGTGTACATTCGCTCTAAAGTTTGATGTCCAATAGCCAACAAGATGGTAGTCTTCCATAAACGTTCAGCGTCCAAAGCTAAGTTAAGTCTGTTACTAAAGGCGGTAGCCCTCTGAAAAGGAATGTAATTCGCACCTGTTTCCAGAAGAATCTTGAGAAAAAATACTGGCGCCCAACGTGGGGCTACTGCAAAAAGAGAGAAGCCTAGAGGACGTTGTAAGAAGAATTGGTTTTGTAACTTGTTGCCACGTGTTTTCATTAATTCTTAGGAGTTTGTTCAAGGCTCCCAATTCTTAGCTCTTAAGTCTGGTTTTGACTACTGCGTACGAGTAGGCATGTGGTATTGCTACTGAGTCTTCTGAGCTTCATTCTCTCGACGGATAGCAGCAAACACACCCGATCTTCAATAGTTTGTCCTAGAGAGATCCCACTGAACACAGTCGGAAAATATAGTAGCTTACACTTGAGTTTTTCCATCTTCCTAACAGAGTTTGATACCGGATTGCTTAAGGGGCTAAACAGAAAATAGAACTATTCACTTACATATATTCCTCTACTACTGAACTACTTGAGCCTCTTTCTGAAAAGCAGTCGACGTCTAAACGAGGTCGCAAAGCTTTACAAAAACTATTGGCGCCCAACACGGGGACCGGTTACTGGTGGCTCTAGTACTTTACTTCCCCCTTAAACCTTTCGACTTTTACTGAAATTTCGAAGGCAAGTTAGAGACTTCCTCAAAAGCGTGTCACTTTTTTCAGTGCCGGCTTACCTCTACTAATGAAACAGATATTCTCAAAGTTCTCTCAGATTGCTTTGGATAGATTCTGTCGCCTACAAAACCAAGTCACGTTATCATTTAAGAAACCAATGAGTAACTCCTTACATGTTTACTTCCAACACATGGATCCCTATTGAACTGAATACAATCCTTCTTCCAACTTCTCTGCAAACAAGACTTGTACACAATTCCATCACAGAAGTATTTCCATCAAAAGAATTCTATTGTGACTAGCTTATGTATATACGAACTCGAAGGACGAACGAAGGGGAATGTGCCTTGTCATTATCAAGGATGTCAACGCCATAGAATAAGGTCAATGACATTCTTATCCGTTTTACACACACATTACGCTCGAAATCCTTCTCTCCTCAGAACAGAAGAGGGTGAGTTCCATCTTCTTCTATCGATATTTCAATATTTTCTTTCTTCTTTTCGCCCCCCCAACTCGTCCTTTCAGCTCGTCAAATTCTCAGCTCCAATATAATATTAGATAAAAGGAATGAGAAAGATGGAATTTCATCCCTTGGCGATGGGAAAATATTGCAAATATCAGTTGGATGACAGGACTCTTAAGATTTACTTTTTCTTTTTTCTGTGCACTTGCTGTTAAAGTTGCTGTTGCTGTTATTGGAGTTTGTTGTGGATGCCTCAATAAGGGATGCTTTCAACGTAACCCTTTTAATAAGAGCACTCTCTCAGTGTGCATTCTTTCACATCAAAAAGGATAAACACCATTCGATCGCATCAAGGTGAATATTGCCATGATGTGTGTCTGGGACACATCAAACCGAGTCTCAGACTGGTAATCGTAGTAAAATAGCTTCTCTCCACCACTTTTATTTCGTCTTCTTTATGTTTTATTACATCTATCCCTTTGCCCACTTGAGGGGCTTCGTTTCTTCTTTTAGAGTGCTTATATTTTTCTTGCAAAAAAAAAGATACACATAAAGTTGCCAAAAAAAAAACTGCAACCAAGGACTTGTGTTGTGGTCCTTGTGCTATCGCGTCTTTTTTTTCCTCTCTGATAGACCCCTTCGCGACAGGGGTGAACTCATAAAAAATGCACACGAAATTCTGTGTGTGAATATCTTGACACCATCCACATCCGGAATGGTTGTTGGCCAGGATGAAATAAAAAAAAAAAAAAAAAAGGGAAAAACCAACATTGACATAAAATGTATTCGAAAAAAAAGGACTATGACGCGCGGTTTTTTTTGTTTAATGTAGATTTGTAGCACAGGATGATGGACGTGTAAAACGGTTTCCATTAAAAATTTATTACGACTGGGATTCACGCTTCCTTCCCCTGCTCCACGGAGTATTACTTAGCGATGCTATTTTAAATTACATTAAAAAAAAATTAATATATTTTTTTTCTTCTTTCTCTCATTGGTACGGTGGGGCGACATTATAAAGAAGCACGTGCAGACCTTTAAGCGGGTAGACACGAAGCATTAAGTTATTTATGAAGATACCCCACGAGATTGGCACTTAAGTGTGATGGGCTTGAAAGCATGGAGTAAATATTTACCAATTGAGGGAGTCCTTCCGTAGTTTGTTGCTGGTTGGACTGGTTGTTGTAGTTCATTTGGGCGGCTGGCATTGAAGAAAGACCAGCTAGCCACAAGCTGATGTGTATCTTGCGGAAAATAAGGATGCACGTTATTTGGCGCCCAATGTGACTTCAGTGAAATTTGTTTGCGTTTTACTATATCAAAGTTTGATACATTAATGAATTTGTCGGGTTAAGAAGCTACCTCGAGGAGCAATGAAATGCATCCAGAGAGCAGTTCCCTTCCTACCCATTTTACTAGAATTTGTTAAGCCTTTCAAAGGAGTAATGAGGTGCTTACTGTTTCAACACTCACTACAATTTGACTACATTTTTTACCCTATTTCCTCAAACCATTTTAATAAAAGATTTTTCTTTTCTTTCAGATGAATACGCAGAATTGTTTTCAAGAGGTGTCCTCATTCTTGGACTAAGCATATGAATGTACATACAGGAGAGATCTACTATGATCTTATCCAATCCTTAGGAATTGAATCGCTCTAAAGGGTGAGTCCTAAATGTATCCTTTCTGTAACTATTTCTTTACACTTTATTTTCTTTACAGCCGCTCTACGAACAAAATATTGGCGACTAATTCGTTATTTGTTTCATTCACATGGACCCCAGGCTATAGAAAGTGTCATCTAAAAGTAAAAGAACCGGGTCCGAAGACAAAAAAATGATCCAAGGTAAATATAGTACGTAGTACACACACTCGAAGGTTGCAATCCACAGAAATTAGCAGTAGTTTGTCGGAATCACTAGCCTCGCAAATCGCAAATTTACGTATCCTTCTTAAGTTGAAAGTACCTTTTTCACATGCATTTTAAATATAAGTAATATACTTTGAGAATTATTAAAAAAACAGGTTCTTTTTTTTACAGATATTTGCCCTTTGAGTCGTAAAAAATCCTTGGATCTAAGACTCACAGATGACGAAGGCTTTGTTGCTGACCAATACCGACAGATAAGCATCCCGTGGTGGACACAAAAACGTCAAGAACCATTAAAAAATAACAAGAAATAGGTACGTAACCCATAAAAAGCTTAGCAGCATCCAATCTTCTCGCGGATCCTTAAAATTATATGTGCTTCCTTTATTCTTTTACAGATCAGAGCAACTTCAGCATGAGCACGGCAACTTTATCATGAGCAAACCTACTTTAGCCTGCGTTGGCATAGTGGACTAAAACTACAGAAACATCACCTTTTCAAAGAACATAACTCAATAACACTCAACTATTAAGTGTCACTCGTAATATCCATGAAAGCAGCCAAAAGACTCACCTTAGAAGGCTAGAAGCCGACTCCGAATGGTGATTACGTTCTTTTTTACTAACCTCTTGGCCTTAACCTATTTTCTCTTTACATTTTCCTGTACAGGCGAATAAATCCAGCACGCCAACGTAGGACCTTTCAAAAGAACAGAACTAAATGAGCCTCAAGTGTCACTTGCAATCCATGAGATCAGCCAAAAGATTTACTTCTAAACGTCACTGACTTCGAAAGGTGACTGCTTTTCTTCTTACTACGCTTTTCACTTTCATCCATCACTAATTTGTCCTTATTTGAACAGATCACTTCTTAACCTGTGTAAGCCATCAACTATATCTCATTCCAAAGAACATCGTCCAAATACATCCGCACTCATCCATCCAACTTTACCTACGCATCCATGAACTCACTCATCATAAGCACATGCAACACACCAGCAACACTTACACCAGTAAAACACTCGCTTTTGTTATTAATTTGTATTTAAATAAAAATAAGAGTCACCCTGTACTGTATACAATCAAAATAAACTACCTTTCAACCTAAATGGTGATCTTTGTTTCATTTCTCCAGAAGGTAAGCTCTCTAATCAAATTCCAAACCACCCTGTGTCCACCAACCCATCCAACCAAAATAAGCCACACCCTCTGATCTACACAGTGGTCTTTGCCTCATGTTGCTAGCTCCCATGCAACACGAGATATTGCCAAAAAATCCCACCGAATTTTCATAGAAATTTTCATAAAACACCAGGCCACCAGAAATCCTCAGAAAGCAGTAGGTATCTTTGCGTCAAGTGACGCGTCGCGACGCCCTCTTTTGCCAAAAGCAAGCGCCAAGCATGACCTACACGCTGAGCTTTGGTTCATGGCGCTAGCGTCACTGGGAGCTGAGATATCGAGGAAAATTTATATGAAAATTCTAGTAAAACACCAGGCCACCAGAAATCCCAGAAAAGCAGTAGGTATCTTTGCGTCAAGTGACGCCATCTTTTGCCAAAAGCAAGCGCCAAGCATGACCTACACGCTGAGCTTTGTTTCATTACGCTAGGCCATCTGTGAGCCGAGATATCAACCAAAATTTCTGCGAAAATTTTCGTAAAACACCAGGCCAACAGAAATCCCAGTAGGTATCCTGAGCAATTTTAACCATCGATTTCAATTTGATGTAACTTTTTTGTTTGTGGACGGATTTTAATGATTCTGGTGTCAAATTAAAGGACATTTTCTGGAGAACATTTTAGCATTGGAAAAACTGGAATTCAATATGGCGGATTCAAGATGGCGGCCATACTATGTGGGAAAATATTTGATTTAGCTGCAGGAGCTCCATTTGTTACTTGATCGCAATGAAAGGCAATCCTTTGAAATGAAGGTTGGAAGGAAAATTCATAAGCTTTGTGAAACATCAGGCCAACAGAAATCCTCCGAAAACTATAGGTGCAGTTACTTTGAATGAACTAAGGCCACAAACATAGGGAGACCTGTGAAGAAATAAGAAATATAACAAATCAAAACAAAATAAAGCAATAATGAAGGTATTTAAAGGTTTGGGAAGGAAAGGACTAATTCTGACGACCTTTTTGTGATTCATATGACCACAAGCTGTTCCTTAGCTCATAAATCTTTCGTCTAAGCCATTGGAAGCTCCAAAATCTCTCTTGCCCAACACCTTATAAATATAATTAAATTAACTCCATCCAAAGGAACTTGAAACAATTAAATTCCCCTCAACCTTCTCATAACTCTTTTTCCTACTCAGACTCCAAAAGAAAAACTCCTCCACCCCCTCATTTATTGGCTTAAACACTTCCAGACACGAAAATAAAACTTAACCGTGCCACAAAAATAGAAAAAAAAAAAAAAACTCTTCCGGCGTCAAATGCTTAACCATGGTAAAGTTCAAAACTATAAACGTCACACGAAAATCCTCTCCTTTCGCTCAGAAATCACCTTCTCCCCTTTTTCGCAGAACCCTTTTTTTTCATTTCCATGTCTTCTTCATTTTTAATTCCCTTTGGACGGGCGGACGGCACACAGAAGAAAGAAAAAAATTTAGTTAATGAATTCACCACACAGTCAAACGTGGACAACTATCACCATAACCTCCTAAAACCGAGACCCCAAACCAACAACAGACCTGCCTTTGTTCATCTCTTCTTCTGTGTGGGTATATACCTATGTGTATGCCTTCCACTTGGGTGAGGATATTATTTTTATGCAAAAAAAAAACAACAACAACCACCGGTCCGCCGACGACTAAAGCCGCATTTGAATGCCTTCATTTATATGCAAATTTTTGTTTCACCTTCAGTCTTCCTCTAAAAAAAAAAAAAACTCCTGCCGGACCTAAAGTCGCTCTCGACAAAAAAATGCCGGTGCTAATAATGGAATGAGAACTTTGAACCTAGATACGAGTACACACATACAGATACGCATCGTGGTTTAACAAAAAAAACCAAAAGGACGAAAATATTTTTGTTCAGAGGAAAAAATATGCGGGCGATGGCTTAATTGAAAAAATGCCTCAGGGTGCGGGTCGGTACACTGATGAGTTCCAGTTCGTACTAAAGTTCGTTCGCCAGACTTTTAATGTCTAAATTTTGTGGGTAGTTTTAGGTTGGCTATCACGAAACTGGTCACAGACATCTTTATGTCATTTACTCTGTTAGATTCAATTGCGGAAAGCAAAACTTATTCAAATTCCTTGGAAAGAAACAAACACACAAAAACAGTGTATGCAATAAATTGAAGCTCTTCTTTTCTTTTGATCAAACTGTATCTGGACGAGAGAGACTGTGTGCACAGCACACAATCAAGTGCATGTTAATTACATTCTCCACAGATAATAAACTAGAGAATCAACACATGAATAACAACATTTCCACAAGAATAGCAACAGAAGGATATGTGCTGCTGCTGCTGCTGCTGCTACTGCTCAACGAGCGGGCAATGAGTGTGATTGAAAGGATCTACGTATGTTGCGAATGTATGCAACTAGCTAGAAAATTATTCAATATTCACATCACGTAGTAATTGAGATCTAAGAGAGTTTAGTTTTAGTAATTTTACTTTTTTTTTTTTGTTCTGTTCTTCTTCTGTTGTTTGTGTGCGTTTTGCTGTTAGTTCAAATGGAAAATTGTGTGTACGCGTGCAGATGTGTATGTGCTGAAGGATAAGAGTGATTCAACCGCAGATGAAATTTAATTTTTTTTTTGCACTTAGACTGGTGAGGCGAACGTTGATTAAAGGATGTGCCAGCGGAGAGGGAGAGATTGTAGCAATCAAGGCGAAATTTCAAAGATTTCCAATTGATTTCCGACACTTTGAAGTTGAAATGGAGAACATGTGTGATAATTCTCGAAAATGGAATCATATTTCAAGCGAGGATGTGAAATTAGTCAGTAAATAGTGATGCCTTAAAAAAAAATCCGCAATATGTAGCATGAAAGCGACAAATAAGAAATCACTTGAACTGGCGCCCAACGGGGAGCCCCTAACAAAACTCTTGCTTATCAGGTAAGCTTATGCATACGTGACCAAGAGAGAGATCAAGGATCAAACAACGAACAGGGAGTCACACGAATGGATAAATGGGTAGGTCGATGCGAAATTAGCGATTAACTTTAGAAATACTCGGAAGGAACTGCGTAAAATTGTGTAAAAGGTGCACTGGCAAGCATACAAAAGCTACGAAACTGTGGCTCCAAAGGTTGGATGGAAAGAGTGAAACTAAATTAATTGGCGCCCGAAGCGGGGCTTTCCACAAAACACATAGAAAAGGGATCCAAAGGATGGCGAATGGAGCAGATGATACCTCGAGGTGAGGTCTATGAGCCGTTCCAGGATGTGGATGTAGTCCAAAAAGCCAAGATATGCCGACTAAATTGGCTCGGCCACATCGAGAGAATGGACAACAATACTCTAGCCAAGAGGATCTCGAATGCCAGCCTCCAGGTTCGAGATGGAGAAAAAGGTCGAACCTGCGGTACAAAGACCAAGCTGTCGCGGATGCCAGAAAACTGTCTTCGCAACCGGAAGACTGCAGAGGATGGAAGCAACGATGTCTCAGGCATGGACTCTACAAGTTTCGGAAGGCCTTTAAGTAAGTAGTAACACATAATAGAAGGATGAGTATATTTTTATTCGGAGTAGGTAGATAATGGAACGCTTTCGCTAAGAAAAACCAACTGCGGTCCGAAGGGAAAAATTCAAGTAAACTGGCGCCCAACTCGGGTTCATACAAAGAAGTTAAGTTGGACAGCATCTCTTCGAATTTCAAGAAGAAAAACGTCGATTCGTTGTTAGAATTTTTGGATTCCTATGCATCTGAAGCATAACAAAGATCTTTTCACAAAATTGGCGTCCAATGCAAGTTCCATTCGAAATCCTATTCCCTGCTTAATAGATGCTACCAGGAAATTCAAATTACCACTTCAAAATACCTCTCTCTCTGTCGCTCTTCACCCCCATTGTTATCCATCTTAATAACCTGTCATCAAATAAGAAATATTGCAACAATTTAATTGCACACAATAGACTTGACTCCTTTTTCGTCCTTGCAAGAAGCAAAATAAAAGAAATAAGCTTGCAACTTAACAAACACTTGACTCAATCCTATCATGTTTCACATCGCCATTCGAGAAAAGGGGGCTTCATTGTTTGCCCATTGTTGCCGCTGTTGCATGCATATTCAATCGTTGGAAAATTGACTAAAGCAGGAGAGGGAGAGAGGACAGAGGAAAATTTTCCACTTCAAAACTATTGCCGAGACACAATCACAATTGCAAAAAAGAAGGCGATAACAACGACGACGCCCATTTAACTGCTAGAGCCAGAGAGTAGATGTGATGTGATGAGGCGGAAGGACGACTCTGAATCCTTACTCTTAAAAGAGAAAACTTTTCCATTAATAACGATTTTCCATTAACTATCGATTGATTTTCGCACAGAGCACTATGCAGTGTACAAAGAAAAAAAACGACGAGTCCTTGCCATAGCAGCACTTACGTCGAATTACAGGCCCATTGGGTGTGTGTGATGAAATGTGGCAGTGGCGGCGGTGATGCTACTAAAAAACGGATAAGAATGGCGTAAAAAACTTCAACTTCATCTTGTTCAAACACCATTTTGCATTTTGCACCTTTTGTTACGATAAAGTTTTCTTTTCTTGTTTTTTTTTTTTTTTTTTTTTATGAAGGAAAAGTATAAAATTCCTTACGACACCCTATAGAGCGCGCGAAAGATACTTTGTATATCTCGTTGAAAGTCGTAGCGCTAAAGCATCATCAATACAATTTAGCGTAAACAGTTTGGCCGGGGAAGTTTCACTTTAGCCGAGGATAACAAGAGAGTAAGAGAAAAGGAATCCAAAAAGTTTATGCTTTTCATCATTAAAAGTTTTCGTCCTTTTTTTTTCTTCTTTTTCTTACAGTGACAGTGGTATGAGGGATAAAGGATCCCAATTTTACCAAGGGAATCCTACCGCTGTCGATTCATTCAAAACCCGACAGATGGCATGCAAATTCAATTGAAAAAAAAAACATGTTAACCAAGAAGGATTTGCCAAAAATTAAGAAAAAAGAAAAGAATTCCATTTCCTGTAGTAGGATGCATTTTATCCTTATCCTCACCACATCACAGCCATGGATATGGTCTGCATGATGGATAAATATGTTGCAAACCCACTCACAGTTATTTAGACTCGCAAAAAAAAAAAGGATAACACGAACGTAAAAGGAAAGAAAGTAGCCTAGCATTGGCTAACAACATGTTGCCAACTTTATCTACATCCTACACGAGCAGCGGAATCCTTTACCTGTTGCAAAATACAGTTGCAAATTCAGTGGGTTTTTTTTTAGATACATAAGAGTAGATCTACAACTAGCTACAGCAAGGACTATGATGCACAACAGGCTAGGCATGGGTAATGGCAGTCGTTGCTCTGGCATAACCATGGAGATGGATGTGCGCGCATTCAAAATGAGCTGCATACCCCTCCTCTATGGGTATCTGCTGCATTGTTGCTCTTGCTGGGAGTTGGGAGAGCGCAAAACAGAAAAAAAAAAAATCCCCACTAAAATAAGGACGAACTATAGTGCATAGATAGTTAGTAGTTGTTGCACTGCAACGAGTTTCAACTCCTCCTACAACTTGTGTGCTGCTACCAGGATATAGAATATAAAAAAAAGCAATGCAATAGGACATGCGTTCTATTTTGTAGTAATAACAAAAAAAGTCTGAGGAGAGAGAGAAAAAAAATTGTAAGGATGCAATTCATCATGCTTGCCGGTAAGGATAATGAAACAAAAGGAAGATTTTTTTTTTTTTCAATGGATTACTTTGGAATAAAATTTATTTACTTTTTTTTTTTACTCAGTTGTAAGTGAACGGTGGTGCTAGGGAAGTCTAGTGCATTGACCTCATTTAATATGAGCGAAAAAAACATGTCCACTGGGTTTAAAGGTTCCTTTGAGTTACATAGAAGAGCTTTGCTAATTGGAGTAGGAGGAAGTGAAGCACGTGGGAATCTATTTATGTACACGATGACATATTTTTGAATGGAACTTTCCATTAAGAACGTGTTCTAGGGCACGCTGCCGGGGGTTTAACCTTTGAAGTTGGGGTTCAGGAGTTTAAGATGAGCTTGAAGCGAGGCACTTTAAAGCTAGTAAAGTAAGTAAGTAAGTACTTCAAGACTGAAAAGTATTAGCAACTTTGACAAACCAGCCCTTTCTATTTCAATACAAAAAGAATCTCTGAAGTCCCTCTATCTAATTGGGGTGCAGGTATAAAAGAGGAAACAATTACTTCACTTAATATAGAAGTCTTGACTATGACAGCTTGAACTCTTACAATGAAATCTTCGCTGAAGAGTTGCAGAACTGGGCTTAGGTACAGACAATCATTTGTACGCTTTAGACACCATCAACGAGCAGTAGTAAAATCTATATACGAAAAGAGGGAAAAAACTCTAACTCAAGGCACCAAGATCAAGAAGAATGATACTCTAAAAAGCCGTCAAGTCAAGGTACTACTGGTGCATACTAGACAGTGTAGGGAAACGACCAGGCACTGGAACATAAGACGAAAGCCTTAATACCATTCAGTAGTCCTTCCACCAACTACTAGTTAATAACATCTTTAAACACGAATGAGTAGTCCTAATCTCACACAGCTTAGCAATAGATGTTAGGCACGTCTTACGATAATAAAAACATCACTAACTACTCCCTTCGAAGTAATGGATGAACTAATTCCCAAAGACCATTGCACCAAGGAAACAGAGTAAAAGAATGCCACCTGCGTCCAGCTCTCGAGCCAGTGAAGAAAGGGACTGACGGGCCACTGTACCACTACTAGATCGACGCAGCCGCAGACAACCTTACTTCAGCCTAAGCTTGTAGTTCACCCCATGTAGAAGTCACAAGAATATGTCATGAAACCATTCCTGCAGGTTTCAGCACTTATATTTGTGCTGCATGCTAGAGAAGTATTAGCCCGCTTAATGACGACGAGAAACCCTATGGGGGCTACGACATCTTCTCAGAAAAGTGTTTTTCCAGCAAAGAATTGCCAATATCACCCCGGAGCTATCGTCCCTAATATGCGAGAGGTACACAGTCATTTAGGTTGACAGGGAAACAATAGTCAAAGTACAAAGTCACATTTCGTTTGCTCTCAGGACATAGATCAGTTCATGGTTATGGCTGGACTAGACATTGGTCAATCCATGAGTATTCAATGTAAGTAGCTTGCTAACAGGAGTGACTCTATACTGCGTAACAAAAATATAAAACTAAGGAAATATTGAGGTTAAGCTCCACAAAACGTATGAAGATACTGTGGCACAGTAGAGGCACAAAGAAGAACATAAGCTGTAGTAGGGCATAGCGGCATAGTTGGTCAGAGATCACGCCATAGAAAATACAGGCTTGTAGAGTAAACAAAATTGGAGAGGATCAACTTCAAGAGATTTGCTAGAGAATGATGTCGTGTACAATATGGGACACTATCAAGCAAGTTGCAGGGATAATCATGAAGGACCAGTTGGAGACCTGGGAGAAGTAGAAACAGAAACAAAGGCTGAAAGACAGTTCGCATAGAACCAGAAATGGCAAAATCCAAAAACAAGTCGAGGAGTACAGACGGAAGAGTAGACTGTAAGCCAGTTAAAGGAAATAATGTTCAGCGGGAAGAGTGGTACAAGGATGAAGTCATGACATCGATTATCCATGCTTCTAGCTGACCTTATTGAAGTGTACTTCTTGACAAGCAAGTTTACGTTAGACTTATGTGGTAGCCCATATCGAATAGGACTAGTAGCGCAGTAGTGTAGTGATTAGTGTATTGGTTCACCGCCCAAAAGGTATGTTCTTTAATCCCAGATAAGCAATGAAAACCACCTAAGCCCTTAATAATAAGTCACATAACACGTTTGCTTCCGAAAAGCTGACATGTGCTCTGGACATCTTTTGTCTAGTAAGATGTGGGCACACTTAGATCAAAAGAAGGTCCACCACTGGCTTTAATTCTTCATACAACACACCGCAGGAGGGCAAGACTCGCGTACAGACTACAGTCTAGTAGGAATGCACAAGATTGGAAGGGTTGTGATTCTCCTACTCCGGATCATAACCTCATCTAAAGGAGAAGAATAAGATTACATAGCAAGTGCCTCAACAAAGCAGAAGATACGTCAGGCTGATCAGATCGCCTGTGTTGTCAAAGATATATGCTTCGCTTCTATTTGACAGGACTGGGCAGGTACTGAGAAGCTGAAGAATAGTTTACTCTTCGTCTTTTCAAAATCTGCAGAGGCCCTCTGTTGAAAGGTTCAGGCTTACAGAATGTAGGCTTTAGAGGTAATGTTCTGTTAAGCAAAAGTAAATCAGTTTTGATCTAGTGTTGGTCATGGTTGATTGGAGATTTTGGAACTAGAACATGGAACTGTCTTGAATTTTCTAATGGCATTCAGCCTAAGCTAATCCTACGTATACATAGATAATCGTCCTGAAGGTTTTCGAGAGTAATGATTGCCAAATTCAGAAAATTATCCGTTTTGGTTAGAAAAAATTGAATAACAATAACAATTGAAGTACAATCCAACTGACTGAATTCAAAGACAAGCTTCAGACTAAGATTGTTTAGGAGGACGACCAATATTGAACACATCATGATCCACTCTAGACAATCACAAACACCACCTTTAAAGAGCATTCCTCTAAAATCCTCATCCATAATCCTTCTCAACATCCTCACACAGTAAGAAAAAAAAAAAAAAAAACAAAAAACCCCAAACAATTCCTCCTTCCCAATGAAAGTCATGTAAAAAGCATGAAAACCCTCTAAAGAACCAAAGCACGCTTTTTGTGGTTTTATGAGGCATTTGTTTTTCCAAGAAATATTACCCTGGCACATGAAAACTTTACGTCTTTCTTTTCATTAATTGCATACAATTTAAGTCATTCACTTAAAGCCACCAAAGCAAAACACTATTCCATAAATAGAGACTCGTTCACAGTCACCCTTTTTTTTTTTCTCCGCAAGCAAGAAACAACAGTAAATAAATCTAAAAGCGTAACCACATTCCACATAAAAACAGGAAAAAAATGTCGTGCTCATTATTACTTAACACTTGTAGATTTAATTCTTACACCTTGTTCCGTGCCGCTTTGGTAATCACGACCGCAAAAAAAAAACTAAGAATAATGCCGTCTAACACCTCCTGCCGCCGCGGATCCTCAGCAGGGAGCACAGTACTCCTGCAAAAACTATACAAAACATAGAGTGGAGAAGGAAAAAAAAAATATTATTTCTAATTTTCTGCTCATGTTCCGCGTGACTCACGCACGCATTCTACCCTCACCCTCCCGCTCTCTCTAACGTCACCCTTAGCGCCGATTTGAATGATACCTAATACCTCAAGTCAATTTGCCTGCCCTTCAACGTGTGGTGTAAAACTACACAACTATGTTATTGCACCGCAAAAATTGCTACTCTAAACGTCACGCTCCTTGGGTGCATACCACCAACTCACTCACTGACATTTTGTCACCAAAGGATTTGTGTATTGGATTCTATTGTGACGTGTCTGTGATTCCAGCGTTGTAATGCCATGTCATGATGAATGCGGCACACACAGAGCGGAGCAGTTCATGCATAAATAAATCGGCAATAATCGTATTTATTAAGAAGTTTTACTCCTGCCCTTACACACAGACACAGGCATAGGGGAGAGGGGGACATTTGAAACGTTATCCTGGAGTAAGACATTCATTTTAATTGCGGCCAACTCACCTAAGGCGAGAAGTACATACATATTAGCTCTGATGGAGTGTCCTTTGTGTGACTGCTTAAAGGGTTACACGGAGATAGTCAGAGGGTAAGAGTCCTTATTTTATTTTTAAAGCTTAAGGGTTGGCATTTGTTTAAATTGTGACATTATGCAAAGTGCCGCTGATGGCATTGCGAGCTATGTGCAGGGGGTTTTACTTCGCCATTGACCTGTTTTGGGTATTTGTGAAGCGTGTCCTGAATTTCAAATGGCGACTTGAGGATATTGGTTTTTATTTTTATTTGCGGCAAATATTTTTATTCGGTTTCTTATGAACTCTGCATTATTGAATTTGTGCCAAGAAAGGGGTAAGGGTGTCTTAATTATGAAATAGCCTCCGTCTTCGTGGCATACGCAATGCAACCCTTGGAAAGACCACCGGGTTTCTTAAATACCCGAAGGCTAAAGGATACTAAAGAACGAATCTGACAGCATCTTAGACGTTGGAAAAAAAAACCATTCCATAACAACTAATGTCTACAAACACAGCATCGATTTACGACGAGGAAGAAGTGACACACACGAGGAAGAGTTTAACAATTCATAGCTGAGGAAAATGTGGCACCAGAAATCAGCTGGGAAAAAAGTCGAGGAATCGACGAGATCTCGAAAAACGAGGAGGGATTTAACCAAGAATTATCAGTGACATGTTGCCAAGCAATAATGAGTAAAAATATCAGAAGCAGTCAGACAAGGCAGCATCCGTTTGTATCGTGAACTCTGCGATCGGACTGCGACAGGAACAGATGGATATATGTAGATCCTTGTAACTCATTTCTCCATATGTCTAATCTTTGATTGATGACACCATTTGACAGACTTAATTCACTGATAAAGCACTTCGTATATTCCAATAGGAAAGGAGAAAAAATACTGTGAATCATAAGCGAATGTAGAAATCACATATATTTCTTGCCAGCAATTTAGACACCATCCTCGGAGAGTCAAGAATTCAACCTACTACTTGAGTGTTAAAAAATTCTGCTACATGAGCTCTTGTACTAGATCGTGGCTACTCGTAAGGATAAAAGCCAACAGGCTAGGAGACAAGAGCTGAGGGGAACAGCAACAGGGAAAGTTAAGGTGGTACACTGCGCTAGAGAAGGGTCTATATGGCACTAGAGAAAGCCGAAGTTCGGGAAAGGAATCAGCTAGATACAGGAAAATATGAAGAATATTTCTGAAGGAGAGATGGCTCTAGATCAGTCTGCGAAAAAGGAGGACACATCGTCAAAGAAAAGCTCAAGCAATGATAGAGACAGAACCGGGTTAGGACTTGAAACAGTGGGAAATCTAGGGAAATATAACTAAGAAGAACAATTTAAACTTTCTGAAGAGGATTCTGACAGACTACTGCCATTACAAGGATAATTTAAAGAAGCTTCTGTTAATGCAGGAGACGTTCCCAGACGTTCATGAATTAAAGGATTCAAGGTGGAACCACGGTATTTGGGAAAGAGTTGGGGCCATCTGCGGAGCATTGTCAGAAATTTTACAGGTAGCTATCGTAGTAACCAGAAAAGGCTACAGAACTGAAGGAAATTACATTAAGAGAATGCGGTAAAGCAAAAGAAGGTTTCTGCAGATATGGGAGCTCTATGAGTCGCAGACCAGATACTGAGACATTGTGAATAGATCAATAGATCGAGGAGTAACATTTGCCTCCTTCATATCCATCTATTCGAATATTTCGTCAACATTTTTAGCCTTTAAGCAGAAAGGATTCTTCAGCTCAAATATGAAGGGATATTGGATATCTCTTTCACTGTTCTACTCTCAGTATTTTGCCTTGCTACCTTTAAAATACTTCTAGCAAAACTCCAAGCTGCGTTGCCAGTTCTTAGAATAAGCGATTTCCAATAGTCAAAACCACTTGCCGTCAAAGCAACTCATTTGAGACCGGGTAAACCGGGTATCATATATGCAGATTCCCTAATAAATAAAATAACCCTTTGACTTGACAACCTTATCTTATTAATAATTCCCCCTTCAAACGAAAAAAGCCTAAACAACATTACGCTATCAACAAACATATCGTCCTTCGAGCTAATCATTTCTCAGAAATCGCAAACTAAATAGAGGGCTTATTACTAAATTATGGGGAAGTCCCTTCTAACTGTATTAAATGAAATAGGTTAGCACATAATTCACACAACCTTGTCGCTGCTAATTTGGATAATTCGCCCTGAAGTCGGGAATGCTTCATTTGGAAACTAATAAGTTACAGTTCTCAGTTGTTTTCCTTTATTCCCATTTCAATTAATTTGGCAACTACTTGAGGTGATAGGGAACAGTTACAGGGATCGTTGTGTGCGTGGGATTTGGTGGAGAATTTTATGGAAAGTACTATGTGCTCTTAAACTTATGTTTTGAATAATTGGAGAATTTTAAGAATTTTTCGAAATGTAAAAGGGATTTTGTGAGCCTAAAAGCTTGGTTCACAAAATGTCATTCACTTTCGAAAAATTCTAAAAAATCCTCAAATATTTACACACAAATTGTATTTATAAAGCAAACCACAAAATTCTTTCCTTCAAATTCACGTCCACAATTTTCAAAAATAAAATTTAAAACTAAATTAAAATCCTAACGAATTATACAAGCCTTTAACCACTAAGAATTTTCTCGGATTTAATTTGAAAAATATAAAACAATTCATTATACAATCGGAATATCAAAAATAATCGAATATCTACTTAAGCAGAATTATAAATTAATACAAAATTATTGGATTAAATATTGTATAACTGTATCAACATTGACCCACATTGCTGGTGGATGGATGGAATCCTTGAGGCTATTTGTTCAGTGGAAGAGCAATATTGCTCTTCGTTGCAAATATAATTGAATGCTTATGCAGAAGGCGGTTGGCATTAAATTAGGTGTATATGTATTAATTTCCAAGAATTTAAGCTTCAGTATTTAAATATTATTCGAAACTTTGTGTATTTTGAATGAATAAATTCAAAGTGATAGTTGCTGATGAATTAATGAGGTTTTTCTTAGTTCTAAGAATTATTGACTTCGGGGGGAAAAAATTTAAGATAAAATATTTATGTAGTTGCAAGCTAAAAGTCACTTAAATTTTGTAATTTGAATTCGAATGGATGTGTGTTTTTGGTGGGAAAAAATTGAAACTTAAATTGAAACCAATAGCAAATTGCAGCCGTGATATTAACAGATAGAGGTTTGATGTCTCGAATTGGTATAGACATTCTTTGCTATGCTTTTCAACAAAATTTAAGCACACAGAGTTTCCAAAATCATCCACCTCAAAACTACAGAAGAATCCTTTTCTAAAGTTAATCAGGAAATTTAATGCGAATGCTTCTGCAAGATGCAAATAAAGTTCGGTTATTGAATTCATTTTCATCATTTTCGTCTTTAGTCATTGGAACTAAGAGAATTTCGATAAATAATTTTGAAAACAAGTCCAGGAAATTAGCTCACTTAATACAAATGTTCACTTGATTTGTAAAGAAGGACAATGAAGAAGAGTCAAATTTGTATGGAGTGCTTTGAGAATAGAATGAGAATATATTTGGTTCACAAAAAATAGATCAGTTTAAAATAAAGTTTCTTTTTCTCTATATTTAAGGACACTGCTTTTGCTTAGAATTTTAGGGGCAAAGTAAGGGCTAGCGACTTATGCAGAATGAAAGTAGATCCCTCTCTACATTATCTCTGGGTATAATACTCTGCCCTAGCAAATGATTAATTACGTCAGCCATATAAAGTCAATGAGAACAGAAATCATATTTTTGGGAACTACACTGTCCTTTCACGAATGAAATTATACGATTGAGACTCTCTTCATAAAGTGAAGCAACTGTCTAATGGCCCTATGAACAACATCACAAACTTAATTATCACGGTTGGGTTCTTAAAATACAAAATGACACTTCTTAAATATCACTGTTTCACTTAGGCTACTACTGTCATGGGAAAGCTTCTCAAAACTCTCTGTCCTTTTGTACGACGTTCACAATTGCAAGCAAGTTCTGAGGCGTGTCTGAAAATGATGTATTTTTATTTAAATGTAAAAAAAAACCAACTTTAAAATAATACTGTCGAATTGAATGAACTGAATATAAAGTTTGAAAGAGCTCGTCAAAATTATAGGTAAGTATATTTTAATTAAAAAATGCCTTCTTTACTCGAAGAAGTATGACATATTTGGGAAAGAGTTTCTTGAAAACCCATAAGGCGATATTGAAATTTGCAATCTGATTCAGCTGACTTTTGCCTCAAGAAGTTGCGTGGATTTTCTGACGGACTATAGGCCATCACTGTAAAAAATGGGAGACAGTCCGAAAGAAGGAAATTTCTTGACTCTAATGTTTAAGAATATTTGATGCACTTGTGGACAGAAAGGGGGATTTTTATGTTCAATTAAAATTTTAGAAAATTTAAGTGCCAATTGCAAATATATCGGTGGGTCCTTTTCAGTCAAAATTTTAGTCAAAATTGCTTTAAGGATGTGTACATTTGGAGTCAATCCTGTTTCAAAAAAATGTTAAAAACTACTAAGGTAAAAAATTATACACAACAGTACAGCTATTGTTGTCCTTTTGAGATTGTAAAAATACCTTTCGAGCACTTAACACATTTGTAGCCCAAGGCATCGATTTAAAGCCTCCCTTTTGAATAAATGTAGCAAGTTTTTAGATTTAGAAACATATGCTAAGCTGTTATGTTTTATTTTATTTTTTCACTTTCAAACTAAAAGCAAAATAATTTGCACATTTCCGACTACCAACATAAAACACTGATACAGTCCGAACTGACATAAAGGCATAGCGACAACTTCCTCTATACACTTCGCTAACAAGAATATTAATTTTTATCGAATAAACTCTGATAAAATTGAATCATGTAATCCCTTATCTTGTCAACGCATACGATGAATGTAGGTTACGAAACTAGGTCAACTGCAGAGGCACATTTGTGTCAATTTAATTGGCACTAAAATGCTTGAAAAGGGTTTTTTTTTTAAACCATGTACACGAATAATAGACACCCATTTAAAGGCAGAATTTTGATTTGAATTTTTCAATATTTGACCTATCAAAAGAAGCATTATTTTAACGACCTAATGGACATTATTTTTTGGTATGAATTTTATCTTCTTTTTAGGAAGAAAAACTTGAAAAAAGAGGAGTAGAATGAGTGAGTAGAATAATAATAGAAGTGAGTGTAAAAATCTCGACAAAAGGAAAGAAATTTCTTCAAAAAATGTATAACTATCGGAGGGTTTTTTTGCTTCAAATTCAGTTTTAAATAAATATTGAATAAGGAAATTTTAGGTCACAAGGAGTCAATAGAGAGCCAGGGTCTGTTGTGCAGGGAGTACATTTCAGCATCGATAGAGGGACCTACAGTTTCATGAAGTACCCTGAGGGCAGAGGGTTTTTGAGAAGCTATTTTAGTACAGTGCAACTCATGTATATTTTCCAAATCGATGGCTTAGCGGACAAATGTTTTAAGTGTGTTTTTGGTCACAAGTAGGTATACGATTTGATTAAGTCCAAAAAGGGCTTCTTTTGACCTCATGAGATGCCAAACTTCGGGGAAAAAACAGTTCAAAAGCCACGACTATTGAAATATAAAAATTAAGAGCTCTGTCCTGTAAAATTACCTACTTTTTGAGCACTGAACACATTTGTGCACTAAGCCATTGAAATTCTCATTCAAGGTGAGGCTGAGGAAAAACGATTGGTATTCGAACCTTAGATCCCAAGCACAGTTCTGCACAAAATACTAAGCCAAAAAGCCACTGAGTCTACTAAGATATTTAGCCTTTAAATGTTTCACAAAAATCTGTTTTCTGACCTGAAATTATGCCAAATTTGGTTGTCAGTTGAATACCTCTTTTCTAAAGAGTTGCTAACATTCTTTGTATGGAATTTAAATACACAAAAAATGAAGAGATTACGTCAATTCTTTGATAGCTTTGTTCAGTGACTGAAAAAGTAACACAGCACAAGTTAGTGAAAGCTATCAGAACAGGTTAGAACAGAAAATTACAACGAGTCAGAACGTGCCCCAAAGCATTCTTCTTATTAGCAGTCAAAACTATTAAGTTGTCAAATTATTTTCATTTCCAAAAATACCCCAAAATTTACTACAGAAAATCATGTGCTGGACTCTACTGTACAGACTCATTGAACAAAGCTGATTTCATTTTCCTGACTTCAAACTTGACATGGAAATTTAGCTATTTTCTGCAACATTTAAAGGGTAGAGCGAGTAGAACTTTAAGAAAAACGGCAAAGGACTGAAGAAAGGAGTGTCTGAAATAATACTGAGCCTATAAGCATCTCTCTAGCACTTTCAATAGAAGTTTGTTGAGGGACTTCTCTCAAACAGCTATGATAACCCTCTAATGCCTTTATATACACCTCCCCGTCAATGCTGATTGAGTTGAAGTATATGCAAATGTATCCCACATAATCCTCTCCACAGCAAGTACAAAGCCCAATTCGTCATTTTCTATCTGCCTGTACAAAATCAACTTGTATTCTGTCTTTCTCAAGTCAAATTCCCCACAGGATTTCGCTCAAAATCTTAACAAATACGATAAGTCCTCTAAACAACCTGACACTGTCAAACTTTTACTTCTTCGCGAAGATTTCCAAGCACCCCATTTTTTTAAATAGATTCATCTCCTCATCAAGAAAAAAAAGCTAACACACACCCTCGATGACGATTTCGCCAAAATGATTAATTGCTTAAAGTACCTTCTATAACCAAAAGATACTCTCTCTCTCTAATCTATCTATACGATACGAACTCGTATCTATCCATAGAAAAAAGAAAAAAATTGTTATGCATGTTTTGTATGTACTCACAGTAACTTGTTGAGCAAACTCAACCTTCGGTTGGCCGACAAATTCAATAATATGAACCATATGGAATGATTTTTCTATAACTTTTGTTTATAACAAGAAACTGAATTTTTTTGTTTCGAATTTTCAAATTCGAAAGAGGAAAACGAAAAGAAAAAAATCTAATTGATTTTTTCCAATTTTTATTTTTTTTTTTTTGGGTTGAAATATCTTTTAGATATTACAATCTACCGTATGGTATATATTTTTTCACAAATATCACTTCAAAACAAAAGATACGTTTTTTTTTCTTTCTTTTTGTTGTATCTTTGAATTTCTATCACAATTGAGAATCACTGATTTTCTTTTATACACTTTCCATGGGAATTTGTGAGAAAACAAAAAAAAAAACCAAAATTTCGATTTCGTTTTCGTTTTCGGCGATTTATTTTTTTTTTTTCAATTTTTTTTCAAAATGTGTGCATCACTTGTAGAACCACTTGATGCACCACTTGTGTCACGAAACAAGAATCTAAGTATAGAGATAGTACTCTTGTTGTTTTTTTTTGTCGCGAAATTATATGAAATTTTTCAGCGAAAATGTGAAATTTTCGCGGTGGTTTTTGGGTGGTTGTAATCAAATAATTCTCTCCGTAAAAAGGAATAGAGCCCGAATAAATATTTCGAATAAAATTGGAGTTGAAAATTTCGTGTGAAAACGAACAGAAAATCACGAGAACTTATTCAAATAAAAACAAAAATTCTTCTTAATATACGCCACACTGGATTGTGAAATGATGGTCGACGGATTTTAAAGAATGAACGAGAGAGTGTGTTTCAATTTCAATTTCAATTTCAATTTGAAATTTGATTTTTTTGGTAATTATTTTTTTTGTTAAATTTTTGTTGGAAATATATCGAAATATTTTTTCTGACTTAACTACACAAAACTCAATATCATACTAAAAGGACGGACGAACAACGAATCATATCCGAATATTCAATGAGATACTAGGATACCCAGTCAGAAAAAGCTACACACTGCGCGATGTCGATGTGGTGTATAGAGGAGTATCTCACTCGTACTCGTGACTCTACACACACCCACACAAAGTGTATGTGTGTGTTTGTTGTTGATGTTGTTGTTGATATGAATAGAGATGTGTTTTATTTTTTGATTCTCGAGAGGGAAACGTGGAAAATTTGTGAAACCACCACTACTACCAATTGGAGGGAAAATTTTCAACATATACATTGGTGTATGTGAGAAAATGGATTTTCTCCAATCTCTTGAAAACAGCTAGAAGCAACCCCCTGAAAATTGTGGTGGATTCATCAGGTACACACACACACACACAGTCATACACCGGGGTAAGTCGTCCCTTACGCAAGTCAGTGGAGCACAAAATAAAACGACATGGAGATAAGGGGTGGAAAATGTGATTCAACCCCCGGTTTCGTGTCGTTTGTACGCCCACCACTCTCGTGGTTGCTATCTCTTTGGGTGAAGTAATATTGAGAAAATTGATAAAAAAAAAACTGCCAACTTTGACAGGGAAAATGAGAGAAAAAAAAAAACACAGAAAAACTCTTTCTCTATAGAGCAACGGGGGAGATAAAATACGCAACAATTTTTGGTCGACTATTTCAATGAAACAATTGGGAAAAAGGATAAAGGGACGTAACGAAGGGCGCGACGAGATATCCATGCTAGACATGGAAGTCATAAAATTGTCGGGGAAATTGCTCCTCTCTCTTGGAAAAGAAGAAAAAAAAAACCTAGAAAGAGGACATGTTGTTTTTTTTTTTTGTATCGGAAAAGTGTGTCAATTAGAATCCTGATAAGTGACTCTAAAATTAGGAAAACATTGAATGGGAAAATAAAGTGAGAGCAGCATTTTGACAGTCGTGTACAGAAGGCGTGGGGGTGTATTGGGTTTTCTTTGGTCTAAAAGGTCAGGTTTCAGCATTGAATTTCTATATTTCTTTTGATTGAAACGCATGCTAAGCTTTTTAAAGGAAGAGCCAGAGAGGGAGGGAGGAAGGCTGCTTCAATTGGAAAACACCAAGTGGGATTCTTTATTGACAGGTTATTCCGGTGACGATTGATACCTTTCTTTATTTTGGTTTCAATCCATTTATTGCTTGACATTTGGTAGTTTTGCTGCGCATTTTAGCTTGGAATTTGTAACATATTGTGGTTGATATTTTGTAGTTCTAGGACAGAGGGAGAGTGGCATAAGGTTCTTTGAAGAGAACACTAGGCGGATATCAGTTTGCTGTGTTCGTGGATATGAATATGTTTTAGGGGACATGAAAGGCTAGCAAGAGAATTGGTGGCAGCTATATCAGATCAAGCAGAACCGTTCGTGAAACCCTGCTTGAAGCAGGCGAAGAAAAAGCCCAAAAGAGGGGTAAACAACCGCAAGAAACCTAAGATCGTTCCTTCACGAAGCCAGGACTAAGAGAGTTATACGAAATTGCTTTCCAATCCCGTGTAGAAAAAACGAGGAACATATGAAGACGAAGCACATGTGATTGACGAAAGAAGTCATGAGAGTTCCTGAGGATACAACCTTTTTTCTATGGTATGTGGTGGAGACCTACACTTCTGGAACAAAATTCTACGGAGACACTACTTCGACGACTTTTAGAAGCTTTCTAGGGCATCAATCGGCAAGATAATGAGCCTTATGGCTTGTATGCAGCAGCCTATTAAGTACCTGAGTAAAGAAGTAGGAAATGGGCAAGTTATAACCTTCTACTTGACCCAGTTGACGCCACACTGGGTCAGTAGTGATCTGTATATTCGGCTTCTCGAGCTAAATATATAGGAATAAGTTATAGTCAATAGAAGCCCGGAAAATGTCTGCCCAACTCCGTCATAAGGAAGGCAAGATTGCGATATCAAGCTAGGAAGATCTTATTTCTAAGTCACTGATACACAGAGAGTCACATTACAACTTCCCATCTTCGTTTAAAGGCTAAGTTCCAGATATAATGGCTGGGTTTCTTAGAAATGGGTACACGTTGAGCAGGTCCATATGGCTGTTGATGTCTAAGGTGGGTGGGTCGGACTAATAAGTTACCGCTCGCTGAGATTGGGTCCATTTGCTCTGGGCAAAAGCAGAAGATAGTCACTGAATTACAGCAACTCAGTGATATGAATCTGAAGGGGACTCTGACAGCTTAGCATCAACTAAAGCCCTTCAGTTTTGAGAAGAAGTTACTACCAAAAGTCGCTTATTTTCCTGACGGACGGATAGTGTAGGGCACCTTGAACACTTGAACGAATACCAGGGGCACAAAAATGCACATGTAGCTAACTTCTCAAGTACATTCATCCAGAGAAATAGACCTTCTCCTGCTTGTGATCTAAGTATTCTGCCAGTTGAACGTATGTTGGACTGAAAAACGATTAAACTAGATCTATACTGATGTCGTCATCTTATAAGAAAAGAGTCTGTAAAGCCTGCAGCACCAAATCCTTAATATGTACTGTTTGGTAGAAGTTAGGTCTTGGTCCATAACCTAGGCACGAAGGCTTTTAGCGAAATAAATGAACATATTGGTGAGAAGACATGCTTGTATTTCCTTCGAATTGGAACTCTGTTTTACAGGACCTTCCAGTTGTATTGACTACTCAATAAAACAATGGGAAGCTAATAATTATGCTGAGTACTGGTCTTAAGACCAACGAAAAAGTTGATAAGCCCCAATGACTTATAGAACAAACAAACAATTTTAACTTAGCAATGAACATCTGAATATTCTAACTAGAAAATATCAGAGAAGACTATGGAACACATGTTCGTACTTTTGGAATCGTCAAGGTCCGTAAAAATCTACCAATTTACCTACCATGAGTCTCAATTAGCACAGCAGAAACTTTGTTGACCATTAGGCCAGCACAATCGATGTTATTGGTCGCAGTGCAATAGGGTTCCAAGCTCAGAAATGTTTATTTTTAAAGACACAACTATCCAATCCTACTATGAGAGAAGCTCAAACTAAGCAAGCAGCTGCAGTTGTTAGTATCAGCGGGCAAAGGTGTAGGACACTCGCATCAAATGTACTTTGCAATATCATCACCCTCACGAGACTTTGTAGACTGTTGCACTCAGTTGCAGCACGTTCAGATCCAACGGTCTGTAAGAACTGAGTCAAAGGACGATCAAAAAATTGAATAAAATCAAAAGCCATCCCATCATTGCTTTGGAAGTTCATCCAATGATACAGATATCAACACGAGGTATGCTAAGCAGAGCCTCTAAAGCAGAGTCATCGAGAATACTCCCATAAGACAAAACGATAGTGATACCGTCTAGGAACTACTGATAACAGATGACAACAACCTCTGCTTAAAATGGCAATACTGAGTCGAAAGGAGAACTCCAGTACTTAGATTAACCAAGCTGATTATCCAGAGAAAGGAGGCTTGTCCTGTTTCACATTTGTACAACTGTAGACCTGTGTTGGACTTTTGCAAAAAATCTTTATTTGCCCAAATTTTAACCCATAAATTTTTATAGATTCCACCGGTATTATCAAATAAAAACAATAACTCCCCAACCCTAGGAAAAAAACCAAACTCCATTAAAGCCATTTTGAGAGGGAAAAACCCCCTTCAAAGCCAAAAAAAACAAAGTAACCGGCATCCATTTAATAATATCACCGCAAAAGTATCTAACCCAAATAACCAAATCCAAATGACAATTGTATGCCATCATCAACAGATTGCAGGATAAAATATAAATACAACTCTATACATACCTACATATATAAATATAATGGATACATAAACTGCGTTTGGCTTACTCACCATGGACAAGATACGACTTACAGTTACAGTCTCCCCCCCGCAAGCAAAAAAAAAAAATAAAAGTTCAATAACAACTTTCACAAGAGAGACTTGTGTGTTGGGGTCTCTATTAGGGGTGCCTTGGTCTATTCTGCGTTATTTTTTCCCCTAAAAGTGCGTTTCATGCGTACCAAGGGTGGCTGGGCGATTTTCTACACCAAATATCGTATCTATTCTGCTTTTTTTGTGAGGTGAATTTGATGCGAATACTCGCAGAAGGAAGAGAGAAAGAAAGTGCTTTTCTACTTAGAAAATGTTTTTATTTTTGAATTGAAAAGGCGATTAATTGACTTGATTGGAAGGATGGGACAAGGATCACTGTAGTAGAGGTTTGGCTAAAAAATCCTACACGATCAAATTCGAACCGAGGATGAGTAACATTTTGTAACCATCAGCCCGAAAGGATCTAAAAGTATCATAATAGCCGACTCTGCTTATAGTTTATCAGAAAAATGAACTAGAGACCTGCAATATGTTAGAGAACTCATAGAGAAGCCGTAGATCAAAAACTGTCAATATATGTTAGCTAAGAGAAGCTGCTCTAAGGAACAGTGGCTTTGGAAAAAAGTTTCATGTGATGCCTTCAAAAATATAGCAAACAGATGACAGTAATTCAGTGGCCAAGTCTACTTAACAAATTAATCTGGAATTGCTTCTAAAAGACCCTTCGAAGCTGACTGTGAAAGTGACTTAAGAGCTATAAAAGGATGTGATTGTATTTCTATAGAAGATAGAAGAGTGATAGACTATGACGTGTAAGGCTTTTCAGGCATAGGTTATGATTATTAGGAGGCTTCGTTGTTGGTTGGAATCTGCAAGCAGCAGGCGCTTGAATTGTACCATAGGACTCATCATCACACAGCATCGGACTTATAGTTGGATCACAAATGTACCACATGTCTAATCAGACAATAAAAATCAGTCAGCAGTGCACTAATAGGTGCCAATTCGTGACATGGCATCATGTCGTGAAACACAGCCTCATTGCAAACGACTTCTGCAGAAATTGCATGAACAAGATGGAGGAAGACTTCACCGTCTATGCACATGTCAAGCTACCTTATTTTGAGGAATGTTAACCCTAGCAGAGTATATACTTCTTCTTGGCCAAACAGAGAAACTCAAGTATCTATTGACTCCAGTTGTTTTCAGAGTTAAGGACAGCTCAATGAGGATACGCCAAATTTTTTTGGGATCAGAGACGGATGTAGTCTAAGTAAGGCTGCATCACATGTAGTCTTCAAGCCGAAACCAGACTTAACATGGAATGCGACAGACTTTATCAAAGAATCTTAAGCTGACAGTCGTATTACTTGGATCTGCCTTTCCTAAGAAGAATACGAGGACTTAATTGAAGGAGCAAACCTAAGCGGGGCCTATGTCCAGGAGGGCCTACTCTGAAGTATGGAGTGAATCTTAGAGCTATCGAACAGGTTGTTTCGAGCTTATAGAGGAGTAGAACGGGCTATAAAGACTATGGTGCAAGGAGCCGCTGAATCATGAATAGTGTTACATAGTTCATTCTTCCACTTGCCTCTTGAGTTGGGTTCTGTATTCTTAGAAAATATCTTGAAGTCTAACTGATGAATAAGACATTAGCATTATTTGCTTTCTCAGACAGAGGACTCCCTTAAACATACCTCATTCCATCAGTTTTTCAGTGAAAGCTAGGAGGAGACTTATATGAAAACAAAACTCAGAAGGATATCAGAAAAAAATTACGTGTTCGGCCTCTAATGAGTGAGCTATGACTTGAGCGTGGCTTGGACAACTTCTGCCCGTCAGCCCCTTTGCACATAACCTAACCTTACTTTGGGTCTTTTGGTAGAGTCTTTATGGGGCGCTAGAAGATATGTTGGCACATTTTTGTGGATGACAGTTGAATGTGCTTTCCAAGGGTTACACTGAGTGTTCGTTGGGCATCAGGCTTCCTCCGAAGATTCAGAGAAAGGAATCAAGTATGGAGTAAAACTAGCGCACATTGGATCAAGAGGGGACACACTAACCACTTCACCATTGCCAGACAAAGTGAAATTCAGCACTGGTATTAGACACTTTGTTATAATGACGCCCAAAGGAAGTTTTGTAGAGAATCACGCTGGAATCTTGAAGTCTTGAAGATGAGAAAATACAGCTTATAGTCTTGTAATCATAAGGGTAAGTATGCGACGCTGAAATCAGTCATCGGGATGGGCTATTGCTACTTCTTTCGAGCTATCTCGGTTCTGTGGGTTCAAGACAAACGCTGTAAAAGTCTATTTTGCGAAGCGAGAAGCCAACTACTATTTGGAAGGGAAGGAGCGCATAAGTTTAGCATATCTGGGAAAGTGTTTCGACTTGAAAGAAGCATATGTTGAAAATTAATAAGTTTTAAGAGAAATACTTGTAAGGCACATAGTTCATATTACCCTAGTTAACTAGGTACTGACAGTTCTTTGGAATGCGATGCTACAAGAAAGAACAAAAGCTTGAGAGCCACTGCTACAGATGATGCTTTTAGATCGAGCTGAAATCTTGATTAACCAATTTGCTTGGTCACAGTCCAATAAGAGTTCTGTACAAGGGCAAGGGCAACAGTTCTATATGCCTAATCGAAACCTTTAGTCTCGGCGAATGACATTTTAACAGAAGCCACACAAAATGTGAATAATCTTAATATACCCCTCAATCTTCACTGGTTTGTGGATGACTACACTACAAAGCTAGGCCACGTTGTTGCCACATGTGGGTTCTCTCCAAGGACCACCTCAACTTAATAACATTTCGACTATTCGCGGCTACAATCTCCTTATCAATTAATGGCAAACGATCGAGCATTTAGAACCAATAAAATACCCGATTGCTAACCCATCTACTAACGGTCTTTTTACTGTCAAATAACAAGGACATCTTCTTTTTTCTTTTATCAAAATAAAACTTTCAAAACTTTCCAAAAACCCCCCTCATCCGAGATATTTGATGGAGCCCCAGCATTAGTAGAGACATTAATAAAGTTGACTAAACTCCAGCCAGCCACCCGGTTTATTCACACCAATCCAAGAGCACCTACTTACTTCACGTCTTCGCGGTGTAAACATCCCAGCCTCATTAAAATCGCATAAAAAAAAAACTTTGCCGTCGTGTCGTGCAAAAAAGATATATAACTCGACCGCCCAACCCACCGTCATCGTCGTACTCACTATATAATACAGATTCCTCATATATTTATCGTTACGTCAATTTTTATGTTCCTGTTTTTGAGTGTGACTCTCCCCCGTCTCAAAATTCCCATGTCTACATTGCCTAATTTGCCCTCAAAAAAAAAAGAAAAAAAGGTGAATCAATAAAATTTCATTCTCTGTCTATAAGGAGGCAGGAAAAAAAATCTCCAAATTGTTGAAATTGCATTTGAAAAAAGTAGAAAAAAATATAAATAATAATATTCTGCCACAGCCACTTGAAAATTTTCTTGCTCTCCTCTTTCGTGCGAGAGTGTGTGTGTGTTTGAAGGGAAAGAGGTGTTTAGCTTATAGTTCACCAATTCCATGGGGAAAAATTCAACCGAATGGTTGTTGTTGTGGTGAAAATCATTGGGGCGGTACCATGCTTGGAAAATTCATTCGCCTTATTCTTATCACACATTCCTCTTTCGTTCGTATTTCAACAAAAACTTTATTGGTGAGTTCCAACTCACCACGGGTTCTCTTTCAACTTACGTTCCACATTCACTTGGGGTAGAAATTTCTCAACATCATTCCAATGGATTCATTCAGTATTTTCCCCAGCGGATACTTTTGCTGACATAAGGTTTTTCTCCAGCAAATCATGGAGAAATTCACCACACTACCGCACGGACACCCCCTCGCGGCGACTTGCTTGAACTTTCCTTTTTTTTTTGCGAAGGAATTTCTGTGTTTTTCTTGCCCTTCTCATCATCGATCACAAAATTTCGCCACCAGAAAATGATTGACTTTAAGATACAAAATACGACAGCAAATTGTATCTAAAAGTGTTGTTCGTAGTTTCCCTGTTCCTAATTGTTTTTGGTTTGTTTATATCTCGGAGAAAATTTTGTGTTCTTTTTTTTTTTTTTACTTAGTTCCTCTTTTGTTTACATTATCCACTGAAAGAAATAGACACAGAAAGATAGAGAGCGAAAGAGAGTGAATTTATCATGAAACCAGAAGAAAAAAGAGGAAGCGAAAAACCCATTTCAATTAGAGCGGATTTGTTTAATGTATCTAGGAGGAGGATCTATTTTTAGGCAACAAACCTAACAATATGTTTGGTCTGTCGAAATCTAAACATTTAATCCATTCGAATTCAATGGAATGATGCTTCAGATACAACGCCAGAGAGTGAATAAAACTGACAGAGGGGAAGCAGCAAGCTGTATGCTGTAAGGTAATTGAACCGGATTACCGTGTTTGAAATTGGGATCAAGATTTCAAATCGGATAAGGTGACTGGGGAATGTTTTTTGTTTTTTTATTTTTTCCCAGTTGGGGATGACCTAATACAGGATTAGCGCGATGTACTTGACTTGTTCACATGTGCAAGAGATTTATAAACAAAAGTGTACATAGCCTTGTAGGTAGATGGTTTCGATATTGAGAAGATGATACCAATTCGGAGGTAATTGAGCTCGAGGAATACTTGTAGTTGTACTTGTAAGGTGATACTGCGTTCTGGAAGACATTTTACAATACGTAATCTCATTTCGATTCAAGGAGAAACTTCAAGGAAAAGAAGAGAATATCAAATATACTCGATTTGGTAGAAAAATTAATGATATGATGGAATGCGATGCGAGGAGATTGCAGGTCAAGTATCATAGGTCCGGTATGCAAGAGAAAAGACTGCAACATGAACTATGTCGTAAGAAGGATGCAGCAGTGGAAGGCGTCTAGGTTCACGTGGTTAACATTTTTCCAAAAACAGAACCGACCTACGGGTTGACGATGGATCAGATGTGAAGGAGATTCTTAAAAGCTTTCATATGGCATCTGTTCTGAGATTCCAAGCTTGATTCAATGGTAAACCGTCCACTAAGCACCTACAATGTCAAAGACGCCACACCCTTAGAGTTTTGTAGAAAACTGTAATACATACTGGAGCTAGCATTACCGGAAACCTTTGTGCTGTGATGCGTGGTCTCTCCCCTACAGACACTAGCTGCTAGAATTAGCAGTGAGAAGTTTCAGCAGGTAAGAACTTTTTATACAAATCTGGGGAAAGCAGCCTTAAGCACAGATCCTCTGGAGCTTAAATAGAAAGGTCCAAGAAACAAAATATCTCTGAAAGTATAGGAAGTTCATGGAGGATATGTACCCTGAACGAATGGCTACGATGCCCTGCTGTAGCAGTAAGGACCACACATGAAAGGCCCTGGCTCATTCCTCTTCGACATCACAATGGACATGCTGACTTCCACTCTAGTGCTAGAACTCATGAGAGAATACACAGCTAGATGCCATTGTACTCGTAGATGGGACCAAGGTACAGTTAGAACGAGATCATAATCTGTGGCATTTGGCACTGGAACATAATGACAGACCTCTAACGTCAAAAAGACTGAATATTTTTTACTGCTTTTAAAGGCAGTACAACCCGATGTCATCGCTCAAATATGTCAAAGACGTACCTACATACATATATCCACAACAAACTGATTCAAATACCTGGACTTATACGGAACTAAAGGCAACCAAATAATCGACGGCATTGTATACAACATTACACCCTCGTGGTATGAGCTACTAGTTTTTCTAAAATTATTTCCCTGTGAGAGGACAACCAAATAGCATCAAGAAGTGCTGATTTAACATTTCTAAATTCAAGTACAGCTTACAGATGTCTACGACGACGCATGTTGAGATCAAAAATTCGGTCTATATCATAGAAAGGGTTTCAACTCTTAGTTCGTATTTATCCCTTTAGTAAGGTTTGGTCAGAGAAATATACTACGAATTACTACCATGAAGGTATCAACCTCAAATAAAAAGGGAAAGGTCGAGAAAAAAGTACGAGACGAGACTCACATTAAAATAAGAATACATAGCTCAAGCCATCATCATCTCCTATAATTGGAGATGAGCAAGCATTTTCTATGAAAGAGCATCTAGTTGAACCAAAAGACAATGTGGTAACAATGATAGGGTCCACACGGAAGTAATATCCAAGGATGGTTCTTCGTCACATGGTTCCAGCGAGCCCACCGACCATAGACCACAACCAGCTGTAGGGATGCATGGGATAATGTGTCCGACTAGTAGGTGACCATGGTGTATTGATGGTCATTGAATTAATGGTTCGGTGATCAAGTCCCAACATATGTCTATTTTCACAGCAGTAGAGCTATATAAATCGCTCAGAATGCCATCAGTGTATTTCAACACAAACGCCAAAAAATACTGTGAATTACAAACGAGTGTAAAAATCAGACACACTATATTTCCCCAAAGTAAGACACAACCAATCTAATGCCACCTGAGTTGCGAATGTGAACAACTACATCAACTGCTTCCTATTCCTTCTTCTCTCTTCCAATTCAAACAATGCCTGGGCCCTGTAAAACAGTCAAAAGAAAAAAAGGAATCAGAAACTAACCTGATTCACGGCTAGTAGATTCAGAGTTTAAGGAGACCGCTTTTGACCGACTACTATACCTAAAGCTAACATCCTGGGAATCAGCAATATCAATAATTGAAATTCAAAGCCAAACGTCAGCCAAAAGCACTTCTGTATCAAATAAATCAAAACAACAATAGCATTAAGATGGCCTCATTAACCAAGTGATCCAAAGTCATGAGGTCTGCCGATGCTTTTCGATGCCACACCAGCGAATGCCAAGTGTGAACTAAGAGGGATACAGAGAAGTAGAAAGGTTATGTATGATAAGCTACATTCAACCTCGCTGTGGAAGAACAGAAAGGAGATGAAACCTATTGAACATCCTAAATAATTGCAACGTCATGAAAAGACTGCTAATTTGAAGGGATGCGATGAATTAGGACAAGAAAGAAGTTATAGTGGTTTGGACCTTAGGTCATATTCGGCTTTGGTATAGGATTTCTCTGGATCATGTCCGAACTAACTTCCCACTGCACGGACAAGATAATTAACTTCATAAAATTCACAGGATGGTTTATAGGCAACAATTAATAATTCTTTAGATCATGAGTGGAACAAGGTTTTAAGTGGCCAAGGATGGATCAGCATTGACTAGAGTATGGCATGCAGCTTTCTTCTCGTCTACCAACGATCTAGTATTCTCATAACCTTCAGAAGTTAAATGGGAATGTTAGAACTAATAAGACTGATAGAGACTACTGGTCCAGAAGTCATAAGCAAGAGAGGGCCAAATGCTAGCTTTTCACCAAACAAAAGGACAAAAGGTTTTCGAAAAGACTTATGATGACAGTAACATTCTCGGATGTTGGCCAAAGGTTCATAAAGAGGGCGGTCATGAAAAGACTTTAATGGTATTTTCTGGGATTCGAACCTGAAACTTCCACTGAATCACGTTTCCACAAGCTCTGTCAACTTAAAACCCAACAATAAGAACTCCTCCTCACGGCATCTAGATTTTACCCATCTGCTGCCTACAAATTCGCAGTAAACTGCAGTAAAAAGTCCCTGCTTATATGCAAAAAGCCTTTAAAAAGGCGAAAGGACTACAGAAAAGAGAGAAGGAAAACAATTTCTGACCTTCCCAACATGACTCCGTGTCAGTATAGCAAGCTACCTGCTTACAAATCCAATTACATTGCCATACATTAGGCAAACGTCAAAGTTGACCATTGCAGTTGTAAAACTTTGTCTTATTCGATAATTGTCCTGCCACCTCCTCGTTTCACCATCAATATAACTGAGATTTCACAGGACTAATACACTTAGCACATCGCTTCTAATTACTATTGTCCACATAAAACAACTTTACTTCTTCGTATACCCTCTTTATGCGCCGCGTCACTGCACACACACATCCGTAAGTATATCCTGCAGCTGAGCGCAGCGAAAAAGGACAACTTTTTGAAAACTACAATAAATAAAATTAATTTCCATCATCCTGTTATGTTCGTTTCACTCTATAAGCGAGGGAGAGAGAGGAGAGAGAGAGAGAGAGAGGAGGAGATGAGAAAAACTGCAGAGCAAAAAAAAAAAAAAAGGACGAAAGAAAATCATGCGAACCGGAAAAGTTTTTAATGTCATATCCTTAGCATACTGCATGTATTTTGAGCTGCTTCCAACTATACAACTACTCCTGCGAGTTGCCATTGTTCTTTGCTCCGCTCTGCTCTGCTCTGCCTGCCTGCCGTAGCCGTAATACCCGGAGCCGAACGTTTGAAATTATAATTTTAATGAACTTTCCTCGGAGCATTGTACAACATGAAATTTAATTATATCGCCGGGTTAATGCCGATGCCAAAAGGGACGACTTGGGTAAACGTGGGCGGACTACTCTATACCTACATGCATCTACGTGGGGAGATACATATCTACATAGATACTATGTCGCAGTTTAAAATATCAAAAAAAAAAAACCGCCCGCCCCCCCCGCTGGGTTATGGATGTGACACTCTAATACGCCATCGAATGTTACTTTTCAAAAACAACAACCTTCTACGACAGGACTCGTACATAGTTCACAATAAGCATTGTCCTACTTTCTTTCATCCTTGCAAACTCTGGGAATGTGTTCTCTTGCTCAACTTGTGGGGGATTACCATCCACCAATTGCTGGGGTTTCGACGACAGTCAGCAGGTCACTGACTCTGATTTTTTGTTTGCATTTCATCGCGGTTATTATCCTTCCAAATCGAATGTAGGTGGTTCAAAATCTCGCAATAGAATTACATATTTATATTCGTTTGGCAGCAGAGAGTAAAAAAAATAAGGACGAGGAAGCAATATCCTGTGGTAGTATATCACCTTCGATGGAATTTATTTCTACTTGAGCTGTTTTTCTTCATTATGCCAAGAGATATATCTTGATTTTGTCGACAATATCCATGGTTTGTGGGCGACTTGTTGTCATCTAACGGTGTATGGCAAATGGCTAAGGACGAGGAGAGATATGTGTGTGCTTTCGCATCTTTCAAAAGCGGGGACAGCATAAATGGGGCGTTTTTACGAGTTGAATGCATTAAAGTTATTGTTAATGCAGTGGCGATAAAAGGATGTCAGATTGTCTTGCAAGGAATCACTATTATGGAAGGAGATTACGGATTGTATTTTTGTTCCTTAAAGTGCGGGGAAAAAGATTTAAGAAGATTCAACGTTCTATATTCGTAAGTGAGGAAGAGGACTGCTGGGGAAGGATTAAAGACCAAGCGTGAATCCCAGCGAAGGAAAAGGCTGACAAATTGGCTAGACTGGGATCTGAACAAGACCTCCGAACGCACTCCTTCCCGTAGAATGTGCCAAATCAAAGGTAGTACCTGAGTTCAAAAGACAAAATGTCTCCAAAACACTCTGGACGATAAGATAAGGACCAAAGATGTCCTCGGATAGAATAAAAGTAATTTGGCGATCTTTAGATATGGGAAGCATTACCAGTGAGAACTTTTTGGCGGACCATCAGACAAGAAAGTGTCTTTAGAGGCTGTGGCAACACAGACACTTAGGAAGACTCAGAACACCTCTTGTGTAAAGGCCCTAGTCTCTGTTCTCCCGACAACATGAAAAATCTGTCTCATATGACACCAAATCGAATACGAATCTCATAATATGGTCCAGGGAAGCCGGTCGAATAACAAATAGACACAAACTAGGAGCCCAAAAGATCCACTGTGAGATCTGACTGCTGGCGTTGTCCTTTTACTGTGCCTTCTCCTACCAATGCTAAGCTGGAATTAAAGAGACTCCTGCAGCATGGGACCATCGATCTGGAGTCCATATATTGCAAGAAGATGAGAAATGTGTATCGTAGCATTGCGACATGAAAAGCACAATCACATCCATGCGTTGGCTGCAGGAGAACTAGGAGCAGCAAGCACTTAGTGCAACAGCAAAACGGTTTGTAGAAACAAAGAACTGAGAAGTGACCGTAACTTAGATCCACCCAACACAGGCTTACGTACTGTGCTAACGTTGGATGAGGATCAGCCCGAGTAGACACTTTTGGACTAAGTATTCGCTGGCAAAACGCATCCAAGGCGGAACGTAGTATAAACAGAAGAAAATTGTCGAATCATACGGCAGTAAGGAAGAGGTAATAATACTTGAAGGCGTAGCTTTTTAGGGCCATGACTGAGCTACTGCTTCCACTGGTGCTAGAGCTTACAAAGTCAGATCAGTTGAAGAGGAGCATGATCGTCAAGCAATCAAGAAACAGACAACCTATCTGCTGGGATCGTGATTAATTTAGCAGCTAAAATTCTAACCATAATCCTGGATCGAATTAAGGAACACTCTCAATGCATACATCGATGCCGACTAAGCAGGTTATCAATCCGAATCCACCCTGTGAATATCAGTTGCCATTCCACCTGCTGTTTATCTATTTAAAAAGGCATTTGATGGGAGCCTTGAGCCTCGCGCTAAAGAGGTTTGCTAGATAATTTAATAGCACAAAGGGTCTACAAGCTTGATTATCGGTTGAAACACTTTGACAATATAAGCCCACTACCCCAGAGAATAAGGGACCTTCTAAAAGTGATAGCATTGAGAGGAAAGCGGACCTCATTGGACTAAAAATGAACTCGACAGAAACAAAATGATTAGCCTGCGACCGAACTCATCAGCATTGCTGGATAAACAGTTTGAGTATTGTCTCAATATATAGAAGTAATGCTATGGCTGTTTCGTTGAAACGTTGAATCCGAATACCTTTATCAGAAAACTGGCCATGAACCTAAAATCCCAACCACAAAACGATAAAAGCGGCATTCAAATTACACTTTCCAAGAAGGAGACAGGTCTATAGCTAAGCCCGCGATGCAATAGAACCGGCTTACGGCAGGAGACATGGCGGTCCTAGGAGCTAGCTGCGTAAAATGCTATGTGTACAAGTTAGCCTCTTTAACAAATACCAGTATGAAAGTTAGAAACGAATGGAAGAGCAAAGAATAGGAGCTTTAGTAGGTTGAAACCCAGGCAGTACTAGGTTTGAGAACATGATATCAGTGGTACAGGACAGAGTGATTGGACCGTATTCTTTTAGAAAATGAAAACAGCCGAGTGGTTGGTGTCAACGACGAGGAGAACTACTCCAAGATGATAAGTGACTTTTTGTGGCACGAATTGGAACTTATGAACTTGGATAGCAATTGGTGCAAATGAATGAATGGAGAGACAAAGTGCAAGAGACTTGCGAACTTAAAAGCGTTTTTCCAGAGCAGAATTTGCAGAGACGAGGAAGACATTGCACCTATTCATCACCTGCGCTGTCTGATTGTCCAGCCCTAGCCATTAGAAGAAAGAGTGTTCGTAGAAGTCAATTCTTCTCCGAACAGAAGGACATAAGAGGTCTACTGCATTCCATACTAAGTCTAACTAAGCGAATATATCATTTACTGTGTTGAACAGACAAATAAATATGCAATCATTATTAGGAACAAGGCATCCTTATACCTAATTTAACCTACAAAGGTACTCTGAAGCTCAATAGCCCACAAATAGGAGATGTTATATACAATTTGGTGGCTATAACTTGTTGGTATGACTGGACGTGATCTTCTGATATGATGCCCGGGATTTGTGAACTAATTCTTAAACTACGCAAAAGCTGAAGAATTTGTATGTGTTTTTATGTTTACTTACGACTTAACTTATCGACAAATAATTAGAATAGTGTTGCCACTTACCTGGAAAGAAAAAAAGAAAAAAACGATTGTTAGGTAAGCTTTAGACGATAAATTTTTATAGAAAAGAAATGAGTCAAATGTGCTGGATAATTAGTTTTAGAGATTCCCCAAAAACTTAACAATTCTTGACATTTTTGGTCACTTTATAAGCTCTAAGAGGTTGACGAGATTTGGACTCTAATTTACTACTTTAAGTGGCGGATTAGATTGGTTCCACTCGCCGAAAGGGTGACAAGTCTATAGTTAACCACACGATGCAATGGAACTCGTTTGATGGCAGGAGACATGGCACTGCTAGGAGTAGATGGAGTAGAACAGTCAAGAAGAAAGTATGGCTACTGGGAAAGAGTTGAGGAAAGCGGAGGAATCGTCTACTATGGCTCGTAGACGTTATGAAGGTTCTACGTCTACATTCGTAACCCTTCTAGACATGTAAGCCAATTTAAGTGCAGATAAGATCGTAGCAGGAGTCCCACAGCACTGTGGACTTGGTCCACTCGTGTTAAATGAAATGAACGATGGTGTTTTCGTAAGTACTACCTATAGTCACAATAAGAAGACTATACTAAGCCCAAAACACTAGAGGAGGACTCAAGGTCTTAAGAATTGAGTTGGGAGTAGCTCAAACGAGTTGTAGAACTCTAAGTAAGATAGTTGACGCCCTATAATGCAATGGTTTAAGTAAGAAAGGAGACACGAACGCTAACTGTTTGCTGGTTTAGGCTGAAGCGTTCAAAGCTACACATCGACGAACTAGTGGCGAATTTTTGGACAGATTTCAGACCTGACTGAAGAAATCTTCATTTCATATCTGAAATCAGTCCTATATAAGGACCGAGTACTATTGTTTTAATAGAGTTTGAGCCATGGCTACATTTGAGATGTCAGTATGGACAATGATCACTGCTCGTTCAGTGTCCAAGAGGCGCAAGTGAAACCTTCAATACCGCCTTCAGTTGTTTCTTAACCTCTTATAGGAGAAACGAAAGCACAAATTTCAAGAACCAATACAACTAAGACGATATCGACATCATGGACAGAACAAAGGGACTAATCCATGGACCTGGTGCAAGCATAAAAGCAGAAGCAGGTAAAATGAGTCTGATTCTAAAGGAGGAGGACTAACGAAACATATGCTTTCTATACAAATACTGGGACACAATACTCTGCTATTAACTACGCAAAGGACATATGAAGAATCAGACCTAGAATATAACTAGCCGATTGCTATCTTTATGGCCTTAAAAGGCACCTATGTAACGAGGTCCTATGGGGAAGATGCTTGGACTTTATTAAAGTCGAATGGAAGGGCAATTGGAACTTTTACTAGAAAAGTTCTAAGTTCTACGTGAGATGAAGGATTATGGAGAGTACAGTGATACCGACTTGGTTGAAGAGACCCACACTCAACGATTTAGATGTCTAGGACACGTATACCCAATGTTCTAGCCCGAAGAAACTTCAACTCTATCCCTAAGCAACTACGCAGAAGGCGAGAACTTCGATGGTTTGCTCAAGAGGAGTGCATCCTTAGCTGACTCAGTGTAGGTACCTAAGGGGAGGCTTGCTGGGTAGGACGACCTGTAGTAGGTACAACAACTAATTCAGCTATAAAGGAACTACAGATATCCCCTATCACGGCACTCAAACTCTTAAAATCAAGTACATCAATGCATTCTCCCCATACGAGCATACTTCCTGCATTAAAGCGTATACTCATGAGCATTTGGCTATCAAAAGAGCGTTTCCCTCCCTTCAAATAAGTCATAAAAGATATAAATTCCATTTATTTTTATCCTTTAAACTACGCGTCTTCAATCGGGCCCCTTTCGCGCCGTAGTGAATCCCTTCAACTCAGTCAAACTGCTGAAAGAAGTTCTTCACTTGCAAGGGTTGCTCTTGGCCGAAAATTTATAGTTATTGTTCCAAAACCCCATCCCCAGGTTCTTCAAACATTTATTGCTATTTTGCTAAACCAGCAAAAAAGCAATAAAATAAAGAAAAAAACATATTTTTCGCTTTGATATTAATCAAATATTTAAAGATTGAATACAAATGGATATCGGAAGCGTATCCATGTCCTTTTCAGGTCGAGATGTGTTTTTCTTCTCTCGTTCTTCTTCTAATATTTATTCTTTTTCTTCTTCCCATATTTATTTTTCTTTTAAATCGAGATTTCTTTTTCTTTCCAAAACCCACTTGCAAAAGTAAGTATTTTTTTTTTTTATTTACAATCCTGCTGGTCAAATTCAATGATAGATTTCCATGGAAAAATGATTTCATCCCCCTCAATAATAAAGCTACACCCTGTTTGGTCACATGCGTATACACCAAAAAAAAAGAAAGAAGAAACCATCAAACTCCAAGCAGTCCTCTTGGGGGTCGGTCTTCGTCCTCGTCTTCGTCTTCGTCTTGGTCTTCGTCTACTTAAGAACATTCACAAACAGTTTGGGAAAATTTACGTTTCACAGGGAGGGAGGGGGGTATATCCCGCTTTTCGAAGGATATTTTTCAATTCAAATAGAATTACATTTTCCAGATTGAAAATATGATTTATTTTTGGGACACAAGTTTTATTTTACAACTCAAATAGAGAGGAGTATAGCTAGCAACCTTAAATGACAGCTAAAGTAGGAGAAGAAGAAGAAAAAAAAAAAAGGACATTTTGTCCAAATGTAAAGTTCATTTCCATGTAATACGATGGACACAGATACACACATGTTTCATAAGATATTCCATCAGCTCTCGACTCTCAAAATGATAACAACAATAACCTAGGTGGCCGACCAGAGTACAGCAACCTCGAGAGCTAGAGAGAGAAGGAGAGTACAAAAAATAAAGGATATATGCGTTTCAAAATAATGTATCGCAATCTTGCCCTCGGGGGTGGAAAGGTTATCCTTCGCATAGTTCCAACTTCAATCGAAAAGATGATAATACCACTTGCACAAGAGATACTCCTATCATCATCATATTCCTTGTGATAGATGAATAAGGATAGCTACTACTGAGACTAGTTACATTTACATACACATGCATCCTTAATCCTTTTAACACATTCTTGTCAAAATATTCGGAAAACCCAGTCCGCATGGAAAATAATTCATTTTAGTTGCTTGGCGAGGACATGAATCGAAAGGAGTCGTTGTATTATATTGCAATATGCAGACTGAGAGGGTTATGTTAATAAAAGTGGCAACAATACCAATGATATATGGAGCGTGTATGTGAATGTCCTGCGGTGGCAGTAGTTTTTCCAGTTCAGAGTGCCATCGACATGGAATGGTGTGAAAGTGAAGTGGACAATAGAGAAGGATTCTTTTTCTCTTTGTATTATTCATGCTAGGAGTATAATTTGTGAGTATCTGAGGACATACTCGTAACTCAATCCAATCGACTTTGAAATGAAGTAATAAGGAATGGAAATTCGTTTCATATACTTTTGAATGCAAGGGACAATGAGTATAGAAATGATATGCTAAGAGGAATAAAATGTACTAGAGTCGAGAGGCATTGGAAATTCAAAGCTTCTAAGTTAGGAACATATTGTGGCAAAGGACTAAGGACAGAATGTTAAACAGAAAGCCGATTGAATTAGAGTCTGTTAGGGAGTAAAGCTTACAGACAAATAGTGTGAAACAAGCTCAAGTAAGCCTTTCAGTGGTCGTGCAACTTGAAACGCTGGAGTGCCAAAGGGGTACATTCATTCACCTATTCTCTTCCTATTTTACATAATTGATCGCAAGAGAGTAAAACGTGTTTACCTTTAGTTGAAAGAATGTTATGTCAATTCCAAGATTTTTCATCCTTAGAGTCTTTCAGTAAAAAAACCTAAGGAGAAACGTTGAAGATCTGCAGAAAATCTTGCAGTGAAAAGTTATCATGTTTGTTATAAAGAAATCCTCTCTCCATTGTTCCATAGCTTCCAATGGACGGCTTATGCATTCCACAGAAGGAGTTCATGCACCTTCTTGACATCTAGGACGATACCTATACAAAAAACATTCCCGTCGATGCATGCATGCTACATGTTCTGCATGAAAGTAAATGAAACTCTGCTGTATAAAGAAAAATTGTTTGCAGCGCTGCATTCACCAAGAAAGTAGGCACGAATGAAAATTGGAACTTTAACGAGCTAAACCAGATTCTGCTCTATCTATCTCTATCTGTGTGAGCACCAATAGATGTTTATACCTATGTTACAAGCACATCTATAGAGATTGTGTATGCAGAGCTGCATGCAATATGATGTCATAAGTGGCAAAAAATTTAAGTAGACTGGAGCAAATGCACATTTTGGACCTTTTCGTCTACTGCTTCAATATTTAAAATACAAATCTGTAGATATTCTGTGTGCAGCGCTGCATCCATATCATGTAGGAAACATCAAAATGAGAAATGTTTCAACGTCCTCAGAAGAACGGTTCTTAAACTGTGTCTTTATTTGGCATGATAGACTTGCAGCGCTGCATGTAGCATATACGTGAATACTAGCAGCACTGCACCCAAAACACATAGACGGCTCAAAAACTCAAAAGATTTCAATGGCCAATAATACGTTTCTTAAATCGTAATTTTCTTCTTAATTTTTCATTACGGACTTGCAGCGCTGCATGTAGCAAACGCGTTTATTCTTGCAGGGCGGCACCCTAAGCATAAAGGCGGCAGAGATTTAAATGTCCAATAGTAATTCGATCGTAAAACGAATCTTCATTTTGCAATACAGAGTTGCAGCGCTGCATGCAGCAAATAAGTGTGATCGTGCGCTTTCAAAACAGCGCTACGTGACATCTACTCGACGTCCATAGAACTCTCAGAAATTAAATAGATAACAAACTTCTTAATGAGGAATACATTCAGTGAAGTTGCCAGGAAGCGACACCGTAGGTAGACCCCTGTCCTTAGCATTTGCTAGAGGATATAGAGTAGGATCCATAGGGCGTACTTCAGTGCATATTGGGGCTGTAATAGGTCCAAAAAAGACTGAATTCCTATGCTGCAAACTTTCACATAAATACAGGATATTCCCTGAACCACTTTTGCAAATCTCCGAATCTCATCAACCGCCTGACAATAATCCCTTGAGTCACTCGAAACTTTATTAGAAAACACACACAAATTCAATTTGCCCCCTGTCCATACATCATACGCATTTGTGTTTTGAGAAAAAATCAAAACGCCAAAAACTGCATCCTCAATCAATCAATTTCTTTGTCAAATATGTTCACAAACACAAAATGTCATTCATTTACTAACAATATTCTTCCACACAGAGAGTGAGAGAGAAATATTTCATCAATATTCTTCAAAAAAAAAAAACTCCACTTTGACATTTGAAAATACCTGGAAATGCACAATAAAGAGCTTTGTCTAGCGTCAGTCAAAAAAGTTATTTTTCAATAAGGACACCTTCTCCCGAAGGACGGGGGTGGCGGTACTGCAGTAGGTTCTTTGAATTGACGTCTACACTATAACAATATTCGTAAGGTTGATTGCAACAAAATTTCCGTGCTATAATATAGCACGAGTACAATACAAAATGAATGACATTTCTCTGGCACATATTTCCCTGTGTGTGTAAAATGCAAGATGTGTGCTTTTGATTTCCAACAAAACAAAAACTCAAAAGGTATTTGTTGAACTGGAAATGGTAATAACATGGAATATTTAAATCAACAGCAACGTTGCCAGTAAAGTCACAAAAGTTTTGAAGGACTTGGAATATGTGGTTTTGTGTTGGTCCTGTCATATATTCGAAAAGGTAGAATTGACCAAACTGTGCTTGTATGCATTATTTGATTGAAATCAATATTTCTTGTATCCTTATTTGGGTATTGAACTTGTGGCAATTAAATGAACTTGTTATGAAGCAGTCGTTCGCAGGAAAATTATGGTTGGTATCATATATTGCATTGAAAGGGGTTGGATATGTTATTAAATTGTAAGTTACAAGCACTAATTTGTACTTGCGAATGTTTAATAAGATTTGCTGCACCACCAAGTGTGAATACAAAAGCCGCGCAAAGGTGAGAAGGATGAACAAGGTCTCTTTGTACCAACAGTGTAAAGAACTTGTAATTTACGAGTTTTTTCTTATAAGTACAACTGTTTTCTATTTGGTTTCCTCCATCAGAGAGTATGAGTACTTAAATCGCGAAAGTGCAGTTCAAATTCAGGGCTACAAGGCCTTCTGGCAAAGTACTTGTAGTTAACAAGTTTTTTTCTTACAAGTTTGTGAAATATTTCAATGACGTGACAGATTTTCAAAGACGTCATTTTCGTTTAAAAGTTAAACTTTTATTTCATCAAAAATGCATGTGAATACAAACTCAAAAGAATACGTCAAGGAACTACGGGAATTAGGGCTTTGGAAAGAGGCCTCGTGAGGCAATGACAGGACGTAGGATTTACCTGAATAGGGACTAGAATGATGTCCTAGGTACTCAAGTTCCATTGAGATCTAAGCAGCGTATAGAAGTAAAGAGAGGACTGTTTAATTGCTTTCTAAATATGGCTTCCAGTTTGAGTGAAGAGAAGGGGCCCTAGATGGCTGTCATGTGGAACACCAATGGTTTGGATGGACCAGAAGCAAATAAGGTAGAAAAAGATTTTCATTTTGATATTATGGGTTCAAAACAGAAAAGGTATTTGAGATATCTTATCGAAACCTTACTCAAAGACTTCTTTGCTACCATCTAAGGCTGAGAGGTTAAGGCACACAAATTCGAAGAGGTCTTTAGTAGAAAGGAAAAATTTGAGATTAGCATTGTTAGCCTTGAGGCTTCTCGAGATACTTTAGAAGAGTTTGGGATATGAGGTTTTGTAGAATACATATCAGAAGCCAAGTTCGAATCCGAAACAATGGGTTTGAATATCTGCCGTCAGTCCTATGAAACCGTTAAAGTACTGGACGAAATCTGGACAATACAGATACCAGGGGCCGAAACTCCAGATAGAAAGGCTGCAGAAAGGACCGGTCATGATTAATACCCTAAGCTATTTACTAGAAAATAAGAAAAGGAATCATAAAGTTAAAGAATCACCGCTTATGATCGCACGTGTTAGGGAAAAAGGGATGCAAACATTTGTAATTGGAGGATCAGTGCATGGCTTTAAACATCTGGAATCTGTAATTAATATCAAAGCAAGCTAAGGCACTAACATACGGTCTAGTCTGTGTAGCTATGTGGATGTGGACCTGAAGAGAAACCGCTGGCTAATGCTCTTTAATTGGTGTCTGCACAGTCTCCTAAGTATTTTCTGGACCAAGTCCAGCTCAAATCAAAAGCATTTACAAAGAACACCTCTCGAACTGATTGAAACTACTATACAATGACACAAACTTGCTGCCTTATAATGGGAGGACACACGATTCTTCGACAAGCACTTGGTGTAAATCAGTCCAGAAGGAAACACGGCTTAAGGTACATTGCCAAGCAGCCCACATGATGGCACGCAGTCATTATAGAGCCTCTAGGACTCACAAGGACTTAGAGAACTCACAGAACACACTGTACAACATATCTTCGTTAAAATTAGTGCGACAACATGTGTGTCAGAGTCTAATACACCATCAACATGAGCTGCTATCCAGAGCTCTACTCACAGATGATTAAAGTCAGGTTTTCTATCAATCTATCCCACTTGAACCCCAAGCCTTCGTATAAAGCGAATCATTCCTCAACCAAGTCCTTCTCTCGATTTACAAGTCCCTTTTATGCCATTCCTTGATGAAAACTAAACAAATTTTATGTCACTATCCCACTCTCTATGCTTTTAAATCTACAATGTGATTGAAAATGTACACCAACCCTCCTGTTCAAGTTCAACATAATACAACTTTGAAAATAAAACATTCAAATCCTTCGAATTGAAATCCTTTTCGCCCCCTTACCCACTGGCACCTTCAATATTAATTAGATGGTTGAGAAGATAGTACCTACTTTGCCCTCTTTTCAAAAATCAGTGCCATACCCACGTAACTAACAAATTAGGAAAATGCCAACACAGATATCCATTCGAAACTACTCAAATCCCTAGAAACAATTTAATATTCTTAAAAGGGTCATCTTCCAGTACAGAAACGATGACGACGATGGCGATGGCGATGAGGAGGAGTAGTAGAGGGTAACTCTCTCTAAGGAGCATCAAATATACACTACGCTCAGCCCGTCTCCGAATGTTGATTGCGAAAACCTTTTTGCACGTTTTACCTTTATTTCTATTTTAAGTTTTCTTCCACCTCTCTCTGCTCCTGTATTTTTTTTTTTGATAGTAGTTTTACTAACCATCGTTCCGCAAAACAAATAGCAAAGGAAATCACAACCAACAAGGACGAGACCAACGACCAACGACCAACACACGAGATGAAGGTGAGAGTGTGCTTGTTACAAAAATGTGTGCGTTCTTAATCCAATGGAAAGCTTTTCCCTATATCCTTTTATTGCGATTATCTTGATCAAATATTTATTGAAGAGCCTTTTTTTTTTCTCCAAAGGCGAGCGAGTTAGAGTTAGAGAGAGAGAGAGAAAAAGGGACTCTAAAACCTTTTGCGCTTAGTAAAAGAGATGGCCAACTCAATTGTTATCCTTCCGCACATGGTAATAACATTTTCCCTCAAAAGTACTTAAAATCAATAAACTTGATGTCGAAATGGAGTCCTTTTTTGTGCTCTGGGAGAAGAGATTTTACTAGTTCGACACGCTGTCATATACATCAAACGCAACCAAGCGCACAACGGGGACTGGGTGGTGTTTAACGAATTGATCCTTTGCCAGGACTGACAGTAGTGTCAACACACAACACAGCACACAGGGTGTACGTTGCGAGTGAGGTAAAGTCGCGTGAATCTAGTGATTTATGCCATTGACAGGATGTAGGCCTACATTTCACAAGTGGTACATGTCACTCATCGTATTCTCTCATTCCTTAGAAATCCTTTATCGCTAAGCGCGCCGCCGCTTGGACGTTGAGATTTATGTCTGTTTCTACGAGCTGAACGGAGTAAAATTCAATTTTTCGTCCTTTTTTTTTCTCGGCTAAACGTCAATATACTTCGTTTCCTTTTTCAATTTTCATCAAAAAATTTGTTTTCACATTTCTCTAGGATGCATGTTGGTTGGTTCTATGGAACGAGAACTGTTTTCGATTTATTCCCAATCGGTCGTGTCCTTTGGAGTTTTTTTTTTTCATCTTTCTGTGAGTCCTTTTTGTGATGAACGTCAGGGAATCGATTTGGCGTGTGAAATTGAAGGATGAGACCAGACATATGCGATGAGTGAGTGAGTGTGTGTAGTGCGACATTTAGACGATGAGCATTTATTGAAACGCGATGGAGTGCAAATCAAAGTAATGCGTATCGAGGGGCGGCGGGCGGCGGGCGGCCTGATGACAGCACAAGGCAAAGGAGCAACGAACTGGATAACCTATTTTTCGTTTGATGTTATTCTGCTGATCCGAATGGCATTGATCAAGTGGAGTTGTGGATAATGACATCCGAAGAGGAGTCGAGTTGAGTCATGTTAATGAGATTTAATCAAATGGCAGGATGAGTTGCGGAATGATGTGATTTCAAGGTTGAAGGGAGGAAGCCTGTGAGCAATGGGAGGCATATTTTGAAAGAAGAATTCGCTTGTTGTATCAATGTGTCTAGAGACATTGGATGTCCAACTAGCAGGCTCCCACTTTGGATTATTCTATGTCGACCACATCAACACGCTGCGGACCATCTGCTTTCTGTTCCTAGATCTTGAGAAGGCAGTCCATAGTGTCAACAGGGAGTTTATTTGGCGTTAATCAATTGTTATTTTTCAGGGTACGAAAAGGTACGTCCTGCATAGAGGAACGTTATCAGAGGAAGCGAAGATCCAAAGTGGGGTCCGACAAGGTTGTATTCTGTAACCAATACGGAACGGAAACGGAAAATTTGAAGGACTCTTACATCTGAACTGAAACAGCTCTTCCATAGAAGTATGGATCTCTACCAAATGCCGCATGATGTGAGAAGGGAGGCAGGCATCGTCCCGCTGAAAGTAATACGGCAAAAGCCAAAGTAGAAGCCTTGGTACAACCCCATTAGCTCACATATGCATTGCTGGAGAACCGATAGAGAGAGTAGAGGATTTTTTTGGATATTGGGAGTTTAGTCTCGACTGACAATGGAACTGGAACCTATTCCAACCTATAGACACGATCATCCAACGACAAAAGTGGCTGCCGGTTGGTCAAACTCTCCGAAAGGGTGGCAGATCTAAGCGATGCAATGCGGGTTCCAACCCGCTTACCCAGGATGCAATACGCGGCAGTTCTAGGAGTACGTGGAGCAGAACAGTTGAGAAGGAAGCACAGCAACTGGTAAAGAGTTGAGTAGAGCTGAGGCACATTTCCAGAAATCGCACCCGATACCACCTGGGCGTGATAGATGTCTTGAGATCCCACAAGGGAACATAAGTAAGTAAAGTATATATCGGTCAAGTGACAATCACTCCTTGTAAGGATTCAATCAAAAAACAATTCCCCACCCTCAACCGAGTAATAAATCCCATTCCTCTTCCGCAGCCTTCCAAAGGATTCAAAACTCTTTTCCAACAAAAAAAATACCACCGTTCTTCGCCAGAAAGCCAACAAATTAGTAGGGTAATTGCGGGAGAGATGCCGCGTCGGGATAGATGCCGCAGCTAACCAAATTCATACATCTAGTCATCCGCGCAAAAAAATTTGTTTTGCTTTTAGTGCGTTAGGTATTCAAACGAAAACGTAGGAAAAAAAACTATTTACATACGACATGTAAGGGGAGTTTTTTCTCCTTTTTTTGGTTTTCTCACCCTTTCACGCTAAGGAAATTTTTCATTATGTTTCTACTTGTCGATCCAGAAACAGGTGTCCGTGTGTTTTCTCAAGTGTAAGTATTTTGTGTCATTAATTAGTGTTTAAAGAAGTCGTTGGCGTGATTTTTTTTTGTTTCCGATTTTTGTTAGTTATGAGAGGGGGTGCGGCGTTTCTCCCTCACTACAGGGATAGATGCCGCACTTTTTTTTTGATAAGATGCCGCATGTTGAATTTTCGAATTTTTTTGTTTAAAAGGAAATATAAGACTGTGTTATGCCGCGAAAATATACAAGAATAACTAGCAGAGGAAGCTGGAGCCAAGAGGCGATGGAAGAAGCAAGAAATAAAGTGCACGACTGTTAGTTGGAAATGAATAAATTTTTAATAAAAATAATAAAATTTTTGAAAAAATATTTTTAAAAATTTTGCATAAGTTTAAATGCCATATTTTATTAAGCATTTAATCTTGCCCACATTTCGATTTTGATAAAAATCCATTGAGTTTTAGCCGAGAAATAGCCATATTTCTAAAATCAGTTAATAAGAAAAGTACCGGTCTACGTACTTTTAGCCAAAAACGTGGTACGCCATCGTATAGCATTTACTCAGACTAACTCGAATATGAAATTTAATCAAAATCGTTGGAGCTGTTTTCGAGAAAATCGTCTTTTTGTGAAATTGGCCTTAAGTAAAGTACCGTTAATAACAGGGCTAGAACAAAAATTCCGATTTCACCTCGAACTGCGACCCTACAGATATGAAGTTTAAAGCAAATCGGTCCAGCCGTTTAGGCTGCAGTCCAGCGTACATACACACAGACAGACAGACAGACAGACAGACAGACAGACAGACAGAATTGGCAGACCCACTTTTTCGAGCTTCTCTATTATCGTAATATCAGAATTCATTGTTATCTCGAGTTCGAATTTTTGCACGAATCCAATACTTGCCCTATATTATAGGTGCAAGTAAAAATATTGAAGAGGGGATGTCCCTTCGAAAAGCCGAAAAATTATTTGGCGTACCAGCTAGAACGCTGTCGAGGAGGTCAAGTCTCCGATAATCCAACCAGAAAAAAAGCCTTCAAAAAAAAAAAGATTGAGCTGGCTGAAAATCTGAATGTTTGTGCCGAATGTTGGGAAAATTAGTGTTCGACCAAAAAGCGGGAGGATTGGATCCAATGCACGAAATGTAAGAAATGGCTACATGAAAATTGCACACGCTACAAAACCCCAGAATCTTCCCTTTGTACAGATTGTGGACGTGACAAAGAGCGAAAAAAACATACAGCTCAATGAATTTAATATGCGGCATCTCTCCCACACATGTCGGGAAAGATGGCACACTTAATATATTTTATTTTATTATTAATTTTTGTTAAAAAAGTTTTTTTTTCTTATTTAAGTAATCAATTATGGTAGAAAATAAATCCATATTTATGTTTTTTTGAAAATTAAAGTTTGTTTTACTTTTACAAAAAAATTACATCGATTTTTGAAAAAGCGCGGCATCTCTCCCGCAATTACCCTATATCCCCAATCCGTGCACTCTCTCATCCTTGAGAAAAAAAAAAAACCGCAAGCGGAAAGGAAATAGAAAAAAGTACAAAAATCCCTGGCTAACTTAAAATATTCCATCAACTTTATGAACTTGTCTGCGGTTTAAAACGCTTTTGGCACAATTCCGCTTCGCTTTTTTTGCTTTCTCCTGACTTGTCCCCCTTTTTTCTTTTATTTTACTTTTGCCTACGGACCTGATCCTTCAACACGAAGAGTTATGGTCTTATACACTACTCAACTTTTCCCGAAAAATTATTTGCATCAGAAAAATTGCTTAAAGGTTATCACACACACACACACACACACACACAGAGAGAGAGATCCACCGTGGCCCATAATTAGCCAATCAATTCCTAAGGACCAAAAGCAAGTAAAAGAGAGAGAGAAAAAAAAGGAAACGGAACCCCTTCAAAAAGAGAGAGAGAGAGTGAGCAACTCTCGAGCAAATTTCCGGGCATAATAACAATATAATAGAATCCACACAGCCAAGGAGCAGAAGGACTATCTTCGGCAACTTCCGCCACCTTTTCTCTCGAGGGTTTTTTTTTTTTCTTTTTGTTTCCTCCTTTTTGTCATCTTAAGCCGAGTAGAATAAAAAAAATCCTTGGGTAGATCCACTCTAGCTGACTGTTTTGCGCATAAATTATTTTATGACAGCGCTCAGACATTTTTTTCGGAACTACCCCCTCAGGGGGTGGGGGTGAGGGGGTTGTGATGCCTGGCCGTCGTTTGTGTCGAGGAAATTGTTATGAGTGGATGAATTGGGGATTCTTTTTTTTTTTTATATAAATTCCTAGTCCCGTGTTGTGTGTCCTGCCTTTGTCCTAGTACAGCGTCCTATTGTGCGTTGGACACAGCAGCGCGCAGTTTGATCAAAGGATTTAAGCACACAAAAAAAAAGCAAAGGCGGTTGTTGCTACCCTGCCTCTTGTCTGTTTTTAGCTTAGGGATGTTTTGCATTTTCTAGTTCGTTTTTTTTTTTTTTGTTGAGTGTTTCGTTGTAAAGAGAAAATGATTGATGCTTATAATTTATTTTGGTTTTAAAGGTGATTGTGGGTGGTTAAGGATTGGGCTGGTTGGTTACGGCTAATGACTGGCGAAAGAGGGAAGTGAATCTCTTCAAAAAAGTTGTCCTTTGTTGCGGATGGGATTTCTTTTTTTTTGGGAAACAATAACTTGCTACACAGAGACCGCGAGAGAGAGGGGTCACAGTTGTGACTTATTTTATAATTTTAATGTCATTATAATCCTGTAAGACACATTGTAGCAGACGCGTAGTGAATATAAGAGAGTTCGGGAGCAATTAATTGGTTGTGCAAAAAGGAATTATTGGTGAAATTTTACCCCGAAATAGGATTATGTATTGAACAGCAAGTGGGCTCTAATTAGGCTTAAGGGATGTAGTACTGGTGGTACATTTTAATGAGAGCAATGAAAAAGGGGTTTCCTTTGGGTACTGGACGATGTTGGAGGTAAATCCTAGCTTAAATGTTTTCAATGGCTATTTAGGCCTATTTGTTACCTTTTTTTCTTTTGCTCACTCGGGGGAGGCAGTTGTGCACGTACAGAACGAGTCTTTGGTATTGATGAGTGGGTTAAAAATAGGAAAAGGAGATTCTGTATAAGGAGCGGAGAAGGAAAGAATATTTTTATGAATTGAAGACTCTATTGGTCCGAGAGAAAAAGAATTCCATACAAATAACTCTTCCTAGAAGCAACAGAAACCTTCTTTACGTCAATAGAATGATAGTTCTACAGTGGAATGTTAACCGGGCTTTATTGTGACACTCCATGGGATACTACGTCGTTAGAATGAAGGATGGTTGCAGAGTCTTATCGGCTGAAATCAGGGTCGAGTTGCTAAAAATATTTGGTCTATTTTTTGTCTCAGTAGACAGCAGCTACCTGGCTTTCCTCCGACAGTCGAACAGGCGACCAAATTGGTCACGAGTTCATCGATGCAAGACAATCAACCAAAATCTTGTGACACCTAAATACAGAGCCCGACTGTCCAACTGCTAGCCGCCCAGAAGAAGAAACTTAACTTTGAACGTCTTAGGACGTCAAAAGGAGGCAGAGCCTATAAAGAGCACCTGACCTGACCACAATCAGGTAGGTAGTCATGATCACGCTTGGCTACGAGTTAGCACGAAAAAGGACTCCTTGGTGTGATGATAAGTGCGTTAAGCAGAAAAGGATGACAGAAGATGCACACATGAAAGCGCTGAAACCCAAAACAAGATAAGCGAGAGAGGACTTCTGAACCAAGAGGTAGGAAAGGAAGAAGAAGGACCGCGAAGTTTTCCAGCTGAAGGATATCGTTTATCCAGCAATAAGATCCATCATCTTTTATAGCAAGTCAAGCTGACCTCAAATACAGCACGCAGACTCTTGGTTACAGCGAAGGCAACATCATGAAGAACAGGAAAATGTTGATGCATTTAAGCTACACTTCCAGAAGCTGCTTATCGGACAGGAAGTAGACAGAGTGATAGCTCAAAGAGAACTCAATCCCAGTCAATGAAGAACCAACGCCTCCACCTAGTATTAAAGAAGCTAACGTTCCCATAAGGGCTCTGATGGGCTTCTAGCTCAACTCTTTAAATACGGAGCTACGGCCTTGGTAGGGTACATGCACCAAGTCATCAATCAAGTATGGATGGAGGAACACATGCCCGACAGCTTTATAGGCCCCATCTTCAAATAAAGGCGATATTATTGTATTGAAGGAACTTTCGAGGCAAATCCCTATTGAATGCTAGAAACAAGATCCTATCCCACTTATCTAAAACCTTTCCCAGTGGCTTTTGGGCCGGCACATAGACAATTGACGAAATTTTCACAATAAGACGAATCGTGGAACTATTTATTGACTTTAAAGCCTCTTATGATAGCATTCATCGTCAAGAGCTCTACCAGGCGAGCTAACAGAGTTAATCGTCTGTGCAATGAGGAGATAGTTCTTCTGAGCGCCTTAAACCGTGAACCAGATTTGGGCAAGAACATACTTTGGGCAGAACTTCACTGTTTGTAGGTACAACGACCAAGTTGCGATGAATGCCAGAAACATTGGACTTCAGAACTGAAAGCAGCGTTTCCTAAACCGTAGAAGATTGAGAGCGGTCGTGTTTTGGACAGAGGCCCTCCAAGGGTAGGGAATTCTATTAAATAGGCAGCAGCAAGACGTTGAAGCTCTCACTGTTTTGCAGCAAAACAACAAAAGTTTGAGGCAGAGTCTTTGACTTTTAACTTGATAACAGCTCTAGCAATCTCTGGGAGGAACATGACGATTGCGAGAAAGAGTCTAATTGTAACAAATCAGTCCAATGACAGGATGGCCATGGCTGCATAATTGAACAGGCCTCTCTTCTTAAAGTGCGTGTAGTGCCTTAAAGCTAGGATACAGACAGCAAAAATGCAGATGTGTTTATTAGCAAATCAAAAGGTCTAAAGAAAGGAGTCCAACGAGTCTTATATGACTCCTAGTGGTAGCTTGTCAGCTATGCCAGAGAGAGTGTGTCCCGAAAGAGAGAGGATGTTTCTGGTCTAGCTGGACGATATGGTCTTAGTGTTGTCTTTTGAAGATCATCAACTCCAGTAAAACAATAAGAAGTCCCCCATTTTTCAGTCGAAAGTTTCTCCAAAATAGCAAGCAAATTTTCCTCATTCAAAACCTCCTGATCAACACCCTGACATCAGGCAAAACTCCCCTGACTTTTTACAAATCAATAAATCCCTCTGAAAAGCAATCTCCAGAACCTTCTCTCCTACCAACTTCGCTCAATCACTCACCAACCAATCTACAGCCCACCTCCACACTAGTCTGATCAATTTTAATAAGAATATGAAATTTATAACCCAGAATCCCATTAGTTACGTTGCCTCTCTATACGTACATATGTATGTTTACTTTTTTTTGGTACAAATTAAAGATCAATTTGTCACCCTGTCAATTGCCATTCACCTTTCACATAAAATGTGCGTTCCCCCGACTCCGGTACCTTTTACTGTCACGAAGTTCTCCCAAAAGCCACACACACACACACACGGATACTTGTACATAAATAAAAACCAAAATAAATTACCATAAAAGGTTACAGCCTATTTAACAATTTATCCAAACACATGTAGATATGTGACTGATTAGATACTTAACTCCTTTATATCACCACTGCCACAGCCATTACTTTTGTGTGGAGGAGTAGTGTCCCGACGACGACGACGACGACGAAGCCGAAAGCACGACAATAATTTATAAAGAGCGGCTCCAAACCGGGGGGGACACGAGCGTGCCGCACATAGAAGCGACCTATCTAGTTACACGAGATGAACCTCATTGGTTCACTTCACGCAATATTGTCATTCAACCGCAAAACTACAACTACAACTACAACTACAACTACAAGGGCAAGGATAAAAATAAAATAGAAGGCCCACATTGGAAATTCCATCAACTTACATCAGCAGGAATTTATTTCGACATCCTCGAGAGTCGAAAAGGACGACTAACCCCCGCATATTCGTCCTCATAACTTATTCAACCCTATAAAAGGAAAAAAACTAGAGACAACCAAAAAAAGAAGCCCAAATTAACCATGGCACCTTGGTGTATTGACGACGACGACTGAAGCGGTACTTGAGCAATTTATGGCCTTCACCTAGCAAATTTTTCTCTTGTTTTGAATTTTTTTTTTTTGTTCGGTGGGAAGGATGTCAGAGGAAACCCCCTGTAGACACGCACATCCGACGACGGACTATATTTGTGATATTGTGACGCGTTGGCGTGTTTTGTTAACCAAATTAACGTAAATATTAAGAAGTATGAGCATACTTGTGTTGTAATTTAATAGTTGGATGTTTTTGTTATCCTTATTGTAATTGGCTAGAAATGGGCCTATTTAGGAGTGAAGAGGCTTTTCAAGTTTGAAGAGGGATTGATGTGTTGAGCAGCAGTGGTGGAAGGAAGTTGGGCTGGCTTACTCAAAGTTATTCTTCAAAAAATAAGCTTTGAAGGACATGACAATACCTACTCTAAAGACTGATAACTAAATATGTGTTAGAAGGGCGAACAAAGTTGTAAGGGCTATCCTTAGCGGTCATACAGTATACAAATCTCAATTTGAGTGTAGAAATAGCTCGAAAAATCGTAAGTATTCCGTGAGATATAGTTGGTGGCATTAGTCATTCCAGAAAGGGTCAATTCAAGAACTTAAACCAGAACACCTTTCAAGCAAACACCTCGCCCTGCAACCAAAGTGAAACGATGAGCCGAAAAGAAGGTAACTATTAGGTGGAAGTGATCAAAAGATGGGCCTAACTCAACCTTCATTCAGAGAGTCAGCCTGTAATCAAGGCACTGATCTTGTACATGACCAAATCAGAACTCGAGTGCGATGCTTTATTGAAAAGAACGAACCACCCAGCTAAGGGAGCCACTCTCTATTGTGCTTAGTAACAGAGGAAGTCTGTAGCCGAAGCATGACTTGTGTCCTGTGTCCTTTTGTGGATATTGTGCCTTAACTTTCTCCGTTCTGCGCTATGAACTTCTTGGACCGCTGCCGCATATCCTGCCATCCTAATTCAGTGCATACGAAGCATGTTTGGTAGCTCCGGTGGGGATTTAATCACCATGTATCAGACCATCGACTAGAGTCGATTCCTGGGGGCCTTCACGCTTGTAGTACTTCAGTAAGTCAAAGTGAAGTCTAGCTAAAATTGCTCTCTCTTTTACCGACATCTACAGAACTATACAACGCTTGCATGATAGAAGGAGAGTTCCCCAAATGATGGGAGAAACAAAGACCGTTTATACTATCAAAATCTAACAAACCAATGCAGGATTCCTCCCTCATCTGTGCACACTGTGAGAAAAATCCAGGAGTGCATCGTAAGTGATACGTTGGAGAGCCCGATCTTTCAGACAAAAGCTCTTGCATATTATTTCCGTATCCAAGCTTCAATTCTAGGGCGTCATTAAAGAAGGACGGATGGAAGAGTGGGAGTAAACAGTGTTGGACACAAGCTAGAGAACCATTCTGGGAGCACTTAGCTCCAAAAGGTAACTAGATAGGGATTATGACGGTCTATTTAAGAAATAGGATAGGTACGTTACTACAACTCCAATTATTATGAAAGGCAGTACCTATAACTACCCTCAAGGCTCTATAGCAGGGCCCTTACTTTGGAATCAATATATGATGACGTAGGTAGACTGAGAGTCCTAAACTTAGGAATCGTTGCAGGAACCAAAGGAGTTGAAGTGTGACTGCAAGGAAGCTATTGCAATAATGGATGGCTTGATAGTAAGTCCTAGAAGACAGAAGTAATGCTTATCAGCAGCAGTGAGGTTATAAAGAGTTACCACAGGCGATGACGTTGTTATTTCTAAGCCAGAGTGTAAGTATAACTTACTTAAAGGGCTCCCGACCCTTGTAGAGTCCCTGCCTGAGACATCGCTGCCTTCCATCCTCTGCGGTCCCGAGCACGCTGCTTCCAGTTGTGAAGACCAAGTTTTCTGGCATCCGCGACAGCTTGGTCTTTGTACCGGAGGTTCGGTCTTCTTCGCCGTCTCGAACCTGGGGGCTGGGATTCGAAGATCCTCTTGGCTGGAGCATTGTTGTCCATTCGCTCGATGTGGCCGAGCCAATGTAGTCTGCGTATCTTGGCTTTTTGGACTACATCCACATCCTGGTACAGCTCATAGAGTTCGCGGTTGTATCTTCTCCTCCATTCGCCCTCCTCGCATAAGGGACCTAATATCCGACGAAGTATTTTACGCTCGAAGGTGCCCAATATTTGCTCAGCTTTCTTACTTATCGTCCAGCACTCGCTGTAAGTATAAGGACTAACTTTATTCTTTAGAGCAACATTTGAACCATGCAGCAGAGAAAACAGCAAGGACAACAACTACTTCGGCTAGGGTTCATGGCAAATTTTGCTGAATCAAAGCAAAAGAAGGAACTACTCTTAGTAATGGCTGCAACAAAGGTGATTCTTTACGGCTCCCAAATGTACGCAGATGCTATGAAGACTGTGTCATATAGAAAGAAGGCAGAACAGAACCTAATGTACCAATGAGAATATCGTTCCCTCAAGGCACTCATTCATCATGAAGTTTGCCAAGACAAAAAGAATAGGACGTGAGTTAGTATCAGTTCGATGAAGGCAAATGGACGCAAAGATTGAGCTTCTACCCAACCCATAGTATTACTGGCCGTAGATTCTACTGAGGCTCCACAGAGTCGGACATGATAAGAACTCTGGCAGTCAGGCATGTGAAATGTTGCGCTGTTTATTCAATTGTGAAGAACTTGCTGAGGAACAAACTAGAAGAGGACCTCAATCGATACAATGTCATCAAAACGGCAGTAGTCAGCGACAAAGTGACAACTATTATGAAGGAGTAGCAAAGACAGAAGGGGCAACGAAATGCGATGCAACGAGGGATCCAGGAGAGGCGCTAGACCAAAACAATCAAACACCAGAAAAAAATTCAGAAAAATGTGGGAAAAAACTAAACGAAAAGGGAAGATGAGCTTGCTGTAGGATCACACGAATTCAGGAGAAGTTCTGTGGATTTCAGTTCTTTGGTAAGCCCATCACTAAGCCTAACAAAGCCATGGCCTTAATACTTGTAGTAAACCACGTAAGAATACATTGAAAAGGGGAAGAAGACAAGTCTGATGCCCAGTGTCACCAAGCAAAATTCGAAGAGCTGTGCGATGGATTTCATTCAAAGGAGGAACAAAATGCATAATGAAATAAGGAAGACGACTTAAAGCCGTGAAAAATCAGGAAGCTGTGAGGACCGAGGTGGACCGAGGTGGAGGAAGAAATCAATTGTGTAAGGCCTAGGCTTGGGAAGGATAGCACTAGCGATCCCGGAAAGTCGTAGATGGTAAGTGATAGTGGCTGGACTATTAAGTTCTGAACGAGGAAAAAAAATCTACTGCGAAGAAATAAAATCGAAAGCCAAAAAGACTCGCTGAAATCTTGGCAAAACTAAAGGGTCTAAGGCAAGTGGTAAAGTGGGTCTATAAAAGGGGATAAGACTCACTACGACTTGAACACTGTTCTGAGAATTTAAAGAAGTGTTACTGCTTGGTTAGTATCTGCCTTGTATACGCCGATTTTGTTACAAAGGAGAGCTTTCAACAAGTGACCGTGGACTGCAATGAAAAGTTAACTTCGTCTCAATCTATCGAAAATTTGTCTAACTAGCCACTGAACTCATATAAGACATTTCACAGGGTACAGAGTTTTTTAATTACTTCCTGTAATCATTAAATCCTGCCGAGTTGTACACTGAGAACTCAGACTTCAGAGCGAAACCTATAGCAAGACAAAAAGGCCGTTCACTACTAAATGGGAACTGTATGCAATAAGCCACAATCTTTTTGAAAAACATCTCCTGCAAGAGAGCTCCTATACCATTCTTCAGTTAGGAATTAGTATCAAACTGCCACAGGATTCCTTACTGGCCACTGTCTAGTCAAAGACACTGTCTAGTCCGTGACGTAGAATAAAGCTTCAGTCAACAAGTGAAGAGAGAAGAACACTGTCAACAAGTGTGGTCTTTAATATTCAAGCAAACGACAAAAGGTCCAATTTGTGGCCATAAAATGAGTACATCTCACTTGAATCGATAGTGTAAGCTACACAATTTGTATGGATGCCCTTACTCGTACAAGAAATGGCTCAATCAAACTCCTAACCAGCGACCCACTTTTATAAAACATTCATAACCCTGATTGCCCCTCTCAACCAATCCCCTTCAGAGCGAGAACACATTCTCACTCTCCATTGCTAATGACCACATGCCCACCACCAATTTGGCCATTAATTTCATATCTGTCGCAGGTATTTACTTAAATGGATATTTTCCTTCTCCAAACTTAAATGGAATGGCAAATGGAATGTCCATCTCTTTGATTGAAAATGGCCTGATGGCCACCATCCACCACTAGGCTCAACTAATGATACAAAAAAAAAAAAAAAACAAAATCAAAAACCGATTAATTCAAATGACAAGGAAAACTTGCATACAATCCGACCATTTAGCCAAGGACTCCTCAACGAACAACAAACTAATTATCCTAACGAGCTGTGCTTCCAAACACACATACACACGACTTCCACGTCCAAATTGGCTGCAACTAATTTTCCACCAATCAACTCCTGCGGGTGGGATGAACAATTCAGAAAAAAAAAAAGAAAATAATTGTTAACTAAACTCATTTATTCCAATTTAACAAATTGATTTGCCTTCAATTGATAGCAATAACTTGGTCATAAATTTCATCCCCACCCTCGGCCTTATCACAAATAAGAAAGAAAAAAAATATGAAAATAAAATAAACAGGACTCATTAGTTTCGTAAACAAATTCTGTGTGTGTGTGTGTTTGTGTGAGAGAGAATGAAGTCCAGGACACCAGCAGCAGGACAAATATTTACTTCTAAGCTAATTACCTGTAAACATCGTGATAGTATTATAAGTCAACCCTTGTTGCTGTTGTTGGGGTACTCTTGCTCTTGGGGACCAGCGCAAAGGACATCACAGTAATGAAAAGGTTATTATGTCTAAACAGAGGACAAAAATGCACACAATACGAGTATGCACATACACATGGCGAAATAAAAACTAATAAAAATATTTTTGTCATTACTTTTTCTGTGTTATTTTTGGAGGAAAGGACGAAGGCGAAGTGTTTAGGAGGCCATAATTGAGGGTTGATTAATTAGCAAAGGGCCCAAACATACTTTGTTTTCGCGTCCTCTACTATTTGTGCGGCGGATATGTTTGTCAATTAATTAAATTACAAAGTAAATTTGGTATTTATGAGCCAAAAAAATATGAGAAATGCTTCAGAGGGAAGGTGGATCATAAATTATTTACGTCCTGTGTTAGAAAGGGTAGCAAAGGGTTTACTAGTTGATTTACAAGGGGGATTCAGGCTGAGAGTACCCTATTGTCAATTGTGGGTTCAATATGCCATCATGGCCTTATAGCCTATGGGATGAATTGGTTATAGGGACGAATAAAATATGAACTAGGAGGCGTATGTACAGCTGAAAGAATCCACCCCTATAGACACAGCTCTGACGGGAAGCCTCTCAGGTTAGGTGAGGTTAAGTGAGCTAGCTTTCCTGACAACAGCCAAGATACACTGGGATCAAAGATAGGAGAATGCTCTACGGCACCCAAACATCAGCTGGGACAATAAACCCCAAATAATTCAGTAGAAAGATAGAGGCAGTTTATAGAATCAATGCATTGAGAGCATACAGCGCCTTAAGAAGCACCTCATACGGCTGGAGCTTTTCTGACAAAGGTAGATTGACCGAGAGATTGATCCCCAATATTGACCATTGGATCAATAGGAAACATAGAGAGCTGAACTTTTACCTGACTATTGGCGAACAGACTGTGGGTGGACCTAACCTCAGAGAACATCATCAGACCGAGCAACGAAGGCAGGAATGACAACAAAATGCATCTACTTGCTGCCTGTAAAAGGCCAAGGAAGAATGTGCAAATGGAATAATGACTGATGACTTATTTAATCAAATCTCTATACTCTCTTGTAATAGAGAGCAGGGCTGATGATGTGGCCTAGATAACCGTGAAGATGAGAGTATCGGAGTGGCTGAAGGCACTATGCAGAGCTACCAACATTTCGGCAAATATAAATATACAAAAGCTAAAGTGCAATGGACACTGGAGTAATGCTTCTCCTAAAACTTGTTGTTCTTTTAATTTATTTTGTCGGGATGGAAGAGGTTAAATAGATCAAGGAATTTAATCAGAGTGCTGCAAGCAGGATTCAAAGCAATCATCGATCTTCTCCCATAGACCACGAAAAAAACTGGAATAGCCAGTCAAACTGACACCCTCAAGATGTAGTAATTCCAGGAAACTTTTCACTGGACCAAGTTTAAATATATATATCAGACTTAAGAGGCACTCTAGATCATACCAACAGGAGGTCTTTGAAGAAACAGACTACAATGAGGGCAATAATACGAGGTGTGAACAAAAGATCCTGTGCCGTATTTGCTTTCGCCGTAACCACACTGTAAGACACTATGGTACATTGATTGGTCATGGACGAATGAGATCACTACTTTTGAAGCGATCCTGTCGTCCAGAAGCGCATTTCTTGCCAAATAACCAAATCATTACCACGGACCGTGGCCCATTATTGCTTTGGGAGCAATCTTGTCCTTTCTTTCTGGTCCCTAGAGAGCATAATACTACGCGGGGTAGACAAGACGGTAAGAGGATACTTCCACTATAAAATTAGAAAGTAAGAAGCTCTTAAAAAGACTAACAAATGAGCAAATTATAAAGTCCATAGTAAGGAGCGCAGGTTACTATGGTAAGCGTGGCTAAATACATTACTGGGGTACTTAACTGAACTTGTGGGGGCTTAATACACAATAACACAAGTCTAAAGTCACTTGTCAACCTGTGCTTTGGTGACTCATATTCTCTTACAGGGACAGTAGTCGACGTGTTCACAGGCTTGTCGTTTTATTCAAGACTTATTTGTCCTGTAAAGCAATAGGTCCCATGTCTAAAGGGGTAATGCTCGACCACAGATTGATATTGTACGTTTCACGTTGAATAGAATCTACTAAAAACACTTTTTAGATGGTTACGTGGATGTTCTATCAAACATCAGTGGGGCTTGATATGTCTGGAGGATTATACTTTAACTGCTCTGAAATGGATGCAATATGGACGCAAGCACACTCAATAGAGGAAATAAGGATGAGACGCTGGTCCAGAGGCAGCAGTCTACTTTAAAGCCGGTACCTACTGCTCGTATCGACATTTAAAGGAGTAAAGGAGCTGAAATCCAAGGAGGCACAGGAACTGCAAAGAACCGAAAGACTAAGAAGAGCCAAAGCGACTTATAGAAATGACATAGCAACCAACAAACCAACTCTATGAAGAAATACTCGTATGTATCTACCTAAAGTAAGTTTTAGTCAAAGACTGCTGTGCATTGGTATCACCAGGGCTAGACTAGCAGCCTGTAGTGCACTGAGAGTAAGCCAGTCAATGAACTGGAAGCCAAATGGAAAGAGGCACTCGACAATCCTTGAGAAATATTTTGACTATGTAGCCACGCCATACTTAGACTTTATTAAGACTTTTTGTATCGTCTAACATAGCAGAGAAGAATGGAAAATTTGTTCCTGGACACGAAGGTATCCCAAGCAATGAAAAAGCTTACGAACTAAACAAGCAAAAGGTTTACCAGAGCAAGTTTTTCTGTTTTGAAGAATTCCGCTTTACGAACTCAGGCTTGAAGCAGAGCAGTAAGTCAAAGGAAAGGGGAACATAAGGTGGACCTTCCTCGAAACTTGTAATGCCACAAGGACAGAGCAATGACCGAGAGACTTATACCAAAGGACAATTTCTTCCTATCCTCGTAAGTATCAACATGGAGTATACTACCATTTAAACAGATTATGCTGTTAGGAAGAAGAACTTTACAGAAGCTGTGGGAGAGTTCTAGAAGACATCACTCACTTCCCTTGCCACTGCCCTGGAGTCCAAGATTCCAGAAACAAATTCCTCGGTAACTAATTCTTCCATAACCTTTAAGAGGTCTCCAGCGGATCTGCGGACATGAAGCTGTATTGCATCAAATACTCATGGTGAATTTTAAATGGAAAACTGTTCAAGGCACTACTCTTTCCTCCTAAGGAACACAATTGGACAGCGCTGGCCTGAGTAGGGAAGGAGTCTTTTCATTCTACTAGCCCGTCTACCTAATATAACCTGAGTTGTAGTCTCGATCGCCATATGAGCTTTAAGCAAATATGGATAGCTATCCGAACGAAATAATTAAACAGCTTGAGATCGCATTAGTGAAGAGAAGTCTGGAGCGTAGCCTGTTGTGTCAATAAGGAGGGTTGTCCTCCAAGAACACTTGTATATATACACTTCCCTCTAACTTCCCTCTCGCATTAAAAAGTTGCACCCACTTCCCCCAGATTTATTGGAAAATCATAAAAAAATCAAAACAAAGTCAACCTCCTGCCACTTATCCTTCACTGCTGCTTCAACTACACATTTTACTATTCTACCCAATGAAATCCCAAAACAGTCAAGTGCAAAACAACTTCTCTCCTGCCGGTCCATTAGCTCGTACCTCTAGGCAGCAGCACAACTTTTTCTAACCTCCAACATATTCCCCGCTTAATAAGGAATTCCTAAAAAGGAGTTACAAACTCAGAAAAAGCCAAAGCAACACAAGGAAAAAAAAAAATCTCACACAAAACCAAAACCCCTCGCTCGAAGGATGAGATTCCTTTATCTAATTAAGTCTCTCATAAAATCTGCAAATAGTTTCCGTTCAACTTCAATAAAATAGTTGAAAAACTAACCCTCCACCAAAACTAATATTGGTATCCTTTTTTTGCAGGATGTACGAGCGCGAACACGCTGGCAAATTAAAAGAATCTCAAGGTGTCCTTGTGCATATAACAGAGCAGAATGGGTCATTAGGTCTTATTACCCATCCGATATACTGAACTAAAACGAAACGTGATTGCCCTGTCTGTATGTATGTGCGTGTGTACAAACTGAATAATTGATCCTGGAAGATGACCACCATCCTCCTCTCTTTGCTTCTTTTTGGCCAATTGCAATCCAATTAATGTCACGAAGGGGATTTCTTTATTTTTTTTTTTTTTCTACGCTATTTGACCGCTCTTAATGAAAATCTAATTTTATATGCAATCGAGGACAATACGTTGTTGTTGGTATGGCTGAGGACATGGCCTTTTTTCTGCTGCCTGTGGTGGATACCTGTGTGTATCTGTATCTAGTACAGTTTGTGTGTGAGTTTTAATTGTCCGTGTTTCGGTCGAAGAAGAAGGAAGAAGGAGAGCCAGCAGAAATGAGAAATATAAAAAAACATGAAACGGTTCATCTCTCGCCCTCCTTTAGTGGAATGTCAAATAGACTAAACGAGATTTTTACCTTTCCTTGATGACATCACGTACGAAAACAAGGAGGAGAGGAGACGAGCATCATATACAATTTGACCGCAGCTCTATGGTGTTGGTGATGACTTTTGTGACATTGCCATGAGGGCAAAGGACAGAGATGATTGCCTGGAAACAGGTTCATCATTTGGTTGATATTTGAACGAAAGGATGACGCTTGTTTTGTATTTTGAAGATTTTTATTGTTATTTTTTTGTCCTTTTTTTGTTTTTTTTTGCTTGTCTTCCTTTGGGTGAGTTAAACTGTCATTTGGCAAACAGGGGGGGACTAAAGTTGACTGACTGGTGAAGGGGGTACCTTTTTAAATGGTCTGGACTAATCGCGAAATAATTGCTATAATTTTGGCTACATGTCTGGAAAGAAATGAGCTTTGGAGGAGACAAAGGAACTCGGTTCCTGTTAAAGCGGATTGAAGGATTTTTAAGAGGTATTTGGCAAACAAATTACGCCCTTGACTCAGCACAGATATCTCTTTTGCATGTCATTATCCTGACACAAATTGAATGGTTTTTTGGACGATTTAAAAGAGACCATAGCCCAATGGTTGTTAGACCTTCCAACAGGGGTAAGCATTGAGGCGCCCGAAACCTCGAAAATTATTCCTCTTTTTATAAAAATGGCTTAAGTAGCTCGGAAAGCACTCAATGTGAACACGAAAAAATACTGCGAATTATAAACGAATGCAAAAGTGACGTACAATTCCCCTCAGTTGATTCAGGCAGAATCCACAGAAAGGTAAATATTGAGGAGCACAACACACATTGAGTGCATCTCTGGAGCTAAGAATGGTTCGAAGTGGAAGTGGGTAAAGGTGAGGACTTACTTTGGAGTCTGTTGGTGTTTAATCAGCTGACGGTACAGGGGTGGAACTACGAACCAAGCCATAAGCTTTCTTGCAGACAATGAAACGAAGGCTTCCTCTTTAGTTTTGAGTCCCTCGGCCTAAGAATAAAGCAAGAAAAACGAGACTAGAAAGTCCAGCTGGTGGGCAAGTACCACAAAGCAATTATCAGAAGAAACTTAAACAAAAGGTGGTGAATCACTGGAGTCAGGTTGCTTGAAAAAGTCAATAAGAAGCTTACAAGAGGCAGTAGGGCGAAGGCTTCAAGGGAACTATCTTCGCTGGAACAGGCTTTATGCAAAGATCAGACCAGACTATCATACAAGTCTTGAATTAGCTGGAGACGAGGTAAGGCCACCTGAATATTGGAACAAAACCTTGATGAAGGCTAAAGAGGGATATGACTGATCGGACGACTCAAAATAGAAGTGCCTGGCGACAGAGTATAAAGAAAGTTGATACAAAATAGGCGTAAAATTAAAACTAAGGGAAAAAACTAGTCCTGAAGACTATCCCCGCAAAAAAGGTCTATAGAAGCTGAAGAAGAAGAGTTTCACTGAAGATATCGAAAAAAGAAGCCTTGCACGATGAATCACAGAATAAGGAAGAGTATGGAGAAAGTGATGACCGAAGTCGGGAACCCCATGTAGAGGAAAACAAGGTCCAAAAGGTCTCTTGCGAAAAGACCCAGTTGTCTCACTTAGTTCGTCAAAATCTTGAACAATCTGTGCAGAGTATAGCAGTCAGATCTTATCGCCACACAGAAACTTGTATTTGGTGCTGAGGTGTCAAGTTTTGCTCCTCTGATACGAATGTATATACGTTGTAGTCTAACTGGCGAAGTACTTGGTTGTATTTGTTGACAAGCGTACAGACTACCCTCGAAATCATTGCCACTCTATTGAAACATGAAATTCCTTCTTCCACTGGTAAAACATCTCAAGTTAAGCCTCAACGAAGTCTCGGTGGCAAAAAAGAACAAAGATCTTAGACCAAAAGGCATCCGATCAACAGCTAGAACTGATGTGATCCAAAAGGAAGCTCGCATATGAGAAGAGGCCCAGAAGATGAACCCAAGAAACGAAGGCTCTGAGCTTGAGTGCATAACAGAGATCCTTAAAGTCTACTCAATCATCGCCGACGTCCCATCTGACTTAGCCGGAACTATTCTTATGCCAAAAATCCATGAAAGCAAACTTCCAGCAACCACTGTTCCATGGAATCCTCCTCCAGCTCTATTAGACTCTTCAGAATCCCAAAAATGCGTGGGCGTGTGTGTAGTATCCCCACCCATACTCGTAATGGTCAGAAATTTGAATTGTTTTGTGTGTTTACGCCTTTGACGTTTGTCCTCTGTCTGTCACTGGAATGGGTGTCAAAAAGACAGACGACATCACAGCTCAAAAGGGACAGACGAAACCAAAAAAAAGTCTCTCTCTCTCTCTCTCTGTATTTCTCGTTTCTCTCTAACCATCATCGTCATCATCACGTACGTGATAAGGTTGAACTTGAAAGATAAACTTTCATATTTTTCTCGGTCTCGCAGTTCTCATTAAGTGGTACTTTCGTCCTTCTTGTGCATCACACCTCCTGGCCTCTGTTATATGCCTTGTATAAGCTTCATCACACCGGGGAATACGAATATCCTTAAGTTTAATTTTATACGCTCACATGTTGGTTGGTGTATCCTTTTTTTTTCCTCTCTTCTGAGTTGCTGTTGCTAATATTAAGTTGAGGTTCGTGTTTTTTTTTTCTCTCTGTGTTTTTGCTTTTGTGTTGCCTGCCCTTAGGAATGTTAATTAGGAAAGTCGAATGGAATTTTGGGCTGCAGAAAAAAAAAAAAAAAAATAGAAATACACCTGCAGACACAAACACAAACATGTAATGGGAATATGATACAAAAAATAAAGGATAGAATATTCATATCGTGTGTGCCGACCATGTGTGTGTGATGGCTCCCTAAATAGCTTCGAAGGAAATTATGTGCGGCAGTAGGGGGCAGCAGCAGCAGCAGCTAAAGGAGTTTATTAAGTCATATAAAGTCGGTTTATATTATGTGTGTGTAGTTGGGTGGAGAGTCCTTAAAAAAAAAAAACGAAGCAGTTCCCAAATTTGTGTTGGGGTCTTAATTAAAAAGAACTTCATGCAGATAATGGTCTTAAATTTGACGTTTAAAAGGGTGCCACATAAACCACCAGAGATTTTAGAGGGTTTTCGATGTCAAGGACATTCTTATGAAGATCATAAAGGAGAGAGAGTTGCCTTAAGGTATTTATGATTGCATAAATGAACCGGCCGTAGCTATGGGATGTGATTTGTATGATGGGGTAAACGATCAGATCTTAATCACATTCCTTCCTCTAAGTTTGTAATTTGAATCAGAGTGCACCTATTAACTGAAAAATTAAATAAATCCCATTCTTGCCATCAGTTTTTAGCAAAGTACAAAACCCATGCGCCTGAAAAGATGCAGTTTTTTTCCATTTTGAATAGACAGGCAAACGAGAAATTTTATAAGAAGGGTTGAAGGTAGAGCACAAGTCTTGAAGGCTATCGAATTTCTACACCTAAATCTGCTTAATCGGATGATTGGTCCATTAGTGGACAGCACCATTATGTGTTATAGAAACGACTTTCGTCCCTCTTTCGGTTTCCCTAGCTTTGATGACTGTTGGGACGTAGAGAATCCTAACTACTGAGTGACGGTACATGGAAACCGTGACTTGGATTTTTGTGAAGCAAGCTGAAGCAGAATACTCGTAGACAAGAGCTGGTTCCCTCTAATCTCTGGGCGATTCAGGATCAGATCGTCAATTTCCTGGTTGTACTTGGGACACCAATCAGGCAAACACTGCTGCTCGTAGTCAAGACTAGCTCAACACGGGACAGTAGCAGACGTGGCCAAGTGGAACCTTAGACAAGGAGAGAGAGGAGGACAGGTCTCGAAAGTGGGCATCAATGAATGACCTTTACCGGGAAGACTTAAACGGGTACAAAGTACAAACAGTGGAAGCAATCAGGAACAACGTGGCACATATAAAGGCAAGAGAATAAGCAAAAGTATACCTTTTGAGGCAGAGTCAGTCCGAGTATAATGTACCAAGGGGCAGTAGATCCCCTCCAAGTCACTGCTTTATGGTTGGCCCTTATTTCTTCGATAGAAACATAAGCAACACTGTTACTGTGCCTGGGGAGTACTGCCAAAAATGGTTTCAAGAGGATAATGCAAGCAAGCCACACGCGAACGTGCCGGAGAGTAGGCAAGAAGGAAGCACGGAAACTGGGAAAAAGTTGGGGAGAGCCAAGGCAGACGTTATAGAGGCCCTAGGACCCTTAAAGGGAATACAGCAAGAGACACACTTTGAGCGGCAACAGTGGACATAATGTGTTTTGCAGATGCTTCCAGCAAGATGACCGACTTGACAGTTCCAGTCTATACGACCAAGCCACAGACATTGGCGGCTTTGAAAGTGATCATCCAACAGAAGGTTTGGAATTTATCCTCCGACTCTGTGAGACATGTCATTCCAAATTGAGATCACAATCTTCCCATTTTTGTACATCTCTACTGATCTGTCGCCGATACTATCTTTTTACTGTGACTGACTAGATTTCCATCTGTTTTTTTGTAAAAATTTAACAAACAACCTGCCATCAATCAAATCCTGAAATCTCCCTGAAATCACCTGTCGCCTGTCTTCAATTTCCCATTGCAGTTTGTTTTTTGTTTTTTTTTCTTCTCGTTATTTTAATTTTCCACTTTCAATACATGACACAGCAATTAATTACATTTGTTTACAATCATCCATTCTTAATTAAACAATGTCACAGGATTTCTCTGCGCTGCCACGGGCACAATTTTCTATCATATAAGTACCAGTGTCCTTGTGTATCGTGTTTTACTTAAAAAAAAAAAAAAATTCACTATAAATCGACCGTGGGTTGTCCATTCTCACTCTCCTCCCAGATGATAGTATGTACTCTTACTCGTGGCATAATTCTTGTATTTCCTTCCTTTTAGTTATTGAGTTTAATTCAATTTATTGTTCCTGTCCTCCTGCCATCTGTTATAATTAAAAAAATGTCAATAATTGCTACTACGACGACGACGACGACAACAAGGACGATGACGATGGCGCGATACAAAAATAAAAATCTTTCTTTCTCTCTTTCAACGCATAAAACAATCGCATTCAAGCCCCAGGACATTATCGTCCTTTCCACTACTCCTCTGAAACAACTCAACAGCGCGCGCGATGTCTTGTGTGTTGTGCAAAAATCACCCATTTTCAATATGCGGCGTGCTGGACAACAAATAAAAGCAGGAAAAAAAAATACTTGTTGTGTCCTCGACAGGACCTCACTCAACGCCCACGCAGCACACATCCATCCGCTCTGGCTCCTACTAAAATTCTAGGAGTTCCTCTTGCACCACCCTCCCCCTGTTTGTGTATATGTACATATGGATGTTTGTGTATTGGCATCAATACAATTATTGAACCAAATTCATTGGATTAATGGGAAATCACGTACCGAGGATTTTACCCAGTGGGTGGGCTGCTGCTGCCGGCCCACACCAGTTATAAATATATATATTTACTCCTCCTCTCTCGAAAATTAAGTGTTATTTGTTTGTTATTATATTGTTTTCAGGTTATATTTGCTTTAACATAAACCTTTGTTTGAGTGTTTTTCATCGAATTTTCAAGTTTTTCTCTCTTTTTGATTTCACGGGCGCATCCCGGCGACGATGGAAGGAAGGCTTTTTGTTTAAAGAAGGCAATCACACTTGGGTTGTGGAAGGTTAATAAAGTATTTTTGAAATTCTTTTTCAACAACAAAATATTTTTTTATTTATTGCCTCGACAGAGGTAGGTGGAAAGTTTTATGGTAGCGAGAATAACAATTTAATTAGCCAGCAGGGGCGCTTTAGGGTGTGCATTCAAAAGGATTTATTTTGTTTGCGAGTGCAAAAGTGACGGGGGTCTATAGATCAGGAAACATAATGATAACTGAGTTTTTACTGACTTTTGGACAGAAAGCAGTGAAAAAAGGGGTGAAGAATGTCCTTGATTGACGAAGAAAGGCAAGAGTCTCTGACTACAGAATATCCTTTTGAATCTGTAGGTTCTCATAAGGATTTAGAAGCTGACGGATCATTTACACAGGTTTAAAAAAAAAAAAGAGTCCAAAACAATCCAAAAAGTATGCAACGAAAAGTAATGATTACTGAGTTCGGAACCACTGCACCTAAAAGCAGACATTTGCCTCATCTCATTTAAATTGAACGTCCTGTAGAGGCTTAACATGATCAGATGATTCATATACTTAGAAATAAAGTCGCTACTAAACATATGGCAAAATGATGACAACAAATTCTGTGAATTATAAACGAATTGAAAAATGACAAACAACTCTCACCAGAAAATTTATAGACCACCCTTAGAAGGAAAGTTTCTGAACTAGTGTGCTCCTGAGAGAGAGTTTTTTTTAGCAAACATCTTATGGAGGACTTACACGAGTGACTTATTGGTCAGAATTTCGTCAGAAAATGTCAGAAACGTTTAAATAAAGTTCATATTTGGACAAATAGTACTATATTTACAGATTTTCTGACATAATTTTACAATCAGAATTTCTGACAAATATGTCATTCATTTTTTTCGACTTCGAGAAGCACATTGTACAGAGCAGTTGAGAAGCATCCACGGAAGTTGGGAATGGGTGAGGATGAGCTGGGGACCTTTGCCAGAAACCACACATGTTGCCTCGCAGGCTACGTAGGACGTCGTACCCTAGTATTCGTTATACGCAGGACTTAAGTTAGTAAGTTATCATCATCTAGTTGCAATAGTAGATTATTTTCGCTTGGAATGAATCAATGGTTGACAAAAGTCAAATAAGCTGAGGGAATGTTATAGGAACGATTTGTAAAAAAAGAGCCTGGTGTTTGTCAAAGGACCCATCAAATTTAGCCGCCAATTTTAAAGCAAAGATTAGAAAGAGAGAGAAATATTGTACAGGTGTTTTAATTCAGTCGTTTGCTCGTTGAACTAGTCCTCTTCATGGGATCCAAACTTGGAACTCAAACTTGGAAATAAGAAAAATGGTCCCAGCTCTTGTGAGTGTCTGACATACTTCCAAGAGTAGTTCTGCCCAGAGAAAGCTGTTCAAAGAGTCATTGTTCTTGGAATACGACATAAAACTGACATAGATCCTTGTGTTATTTTTCTCTAAGCCTAGAAGTATGCAATCCATCTTATCTCTGATGTTTAAATCATGAACGACAGCTTGGAATATAATTCAATCAAAGGAGGGACTAACAAAGCTATAGAAGCAAAGAGGTCTAGGTAATCTGAAAGAAAAGGAGTTAAGGGGAGCAAGTTTGCTACGATGTGCCTAAGAGTATGCAAAATCTCTTTCCTTTTCTACTTTCATCAATGTTTGAACAAACGTTCATACCAAAAAAAGGAGCTTTAATCAATCCTAATAGTGAGCAATATACCCCCAATGTATCCTGGACTACTTAGTGTCCAATTAGCTAACTTTGGACCCACATTGCAAGCGACTAACCATTATTATTCAATTCTCCAGCTCTTCGCCGGCGAAAATCCTTCATAGAATAACCGCAGAGTGGCAATTTTCAAAGTAAATTACCTTCTCGAATCGACCGAAAACCATCAATTTCCCAAACGTGTGACTCAGTGATAACCAATGCCTATGGGCCATTCGATTACCTAACCTCTACGCACTCTCTAGGTAGTAATTATTAATTCCGAAAATACCATCAACCACAAGAAGCTTAAAATCATGAGAAATCTCCAACTGCCAGGCACAGCCTACAACACACAAACACCGCGCCGCCCACCCCCTCTACACATGCGTAAGGATCAAAATTGGAATATCCTTGTGCTGCTTTCATTTTAAAATAGAACGAAATTCGATTTCATCTAGGTGCTATAGGAAGCGGGAGGTAAATTCTCAAATTGCTTCTCCTTACGGCATCCATGACAGGAATAATTACACAATATTTACTCTTTGGAACGGAATAGATGACAGAAAAGCAAAAAAAGCCGAGAGAGAAAAGAAAAAAAATCAAATATCACCTCGTCTTTCTATGCACTTCTACTATTACATGTTCCACTTGGAATCCAATCGAAGTACGCTTCAATGATCTATAATCATCAAAAAGCAACACAACGGACGGAAGCGCACAGGCACCGGGACGACTAAAAGTCCTTCTTTCTCCCCAACAACAATGTAACACTCTGCATACAGATAGGAGGAAATACAAAAACCCTCCTCAAGCCTTGGTCAAATCCACACGTAGGCAATTGCAATATTAACAACAACCCCCTCCCGAGAGGGAAAGGGGATCCTAGTGTATCATAAAGAGACTTTGCATCGCTTCGACTTTCGGGGTGAAGGCACACACAAACACACATACATATGTATACTAAGGACACTGTTATGTGGTAAGCTTACTTAAAATGTCGACAGGTGATTTAAGTCCGGAAATAACCCAATCTCGGAATTTCGCTACGAGAAAATCCTATAAAGAAACTCAAGGAGTAATAGGCATAGAGGCACATAGTACCTATACACCTGCCTAACTCCTGTCACAGGATCCAACAACGGTCCGTCCGATGGCTGTTGCAGATATTAATGGTTTCATGTAATAATCTTCTATCACTGGGTTGTTGTGTTACCTATGATGTATTGTGGGCGCACAGTGGGGCGAACAAGGCTGCGAGTTCAGGATCGGAAATATAAGTCCATTTTGGGGGGGAAAATTCCCTTCGATTTAAGATGGAATTTCGATTAAATTGGTATCATTATAGTTTCTTGAATTCCACTGCTTGTACTGTACTTTGGAAATGGTCATGGACATTTGTCTGATATATCGGATTTACTATTTGAAATCCCCAGGAAGGCATGAGAGCAGAAAGGATTGTAGATACTCCTTGAGAAACTTTTGAAGGTATTTTTCTTAGAAGTGATTGAGAACCTATAAGCCTCTGCACTGGTTTCCTTTATAAACGTGGAGTGAAACTAACTAGAACTGACGAACTAAGGAGATTTGCCAGAAGAAATTGTCTGGAGGTAAAGAGGACTAATCAGGAACGAAAGCTTGATACACTATTCGAGCTGACGAGACTAGAAAACGAAGCATTTTTCTGGGAAAGATTCTTAGGTAATCTGAACGATGAAGGGCTAAAGTTGGCCTTTTATAGTAGGTCTTCCATTGGTACTACAACTGCTCTAATCAGCTTCAGTGTTTAGTTCCAACCCCACTTAAAGTAAGGAAGGCACGATGGCCCTGTAAAAGTTCACTGCTGACTGCTCTGTTCACAAGGATCCATTTAACTGCCTACTATAGGAGTACGTGCCTTGCATTAAGGGACCACAACCCTGAAACTTCACTGAAACTTTCCTACTGAACCGATAATAGACTTCGCCAAAGGAATATCAGGACACGCCACACCATTTGGACATCTATCCGTATACTCAGCTGAAATTGTTTTAAAATTACCTTTCTAATCGAATCTCTAGCTACACTGAAGCATTGGAGCCTCAATTTTATCGGAACACTATCAACATCGTTTCACCACAACAATGGGACCTTAACAGAAGAAAAGATTACTCTTGGCAGGAGTTGCGACATCGATGATGCTTCCTATAGCGGCCGAGAGCAATAAGCACCAAATGAAAGCACTGAGAGTAGACAGCGCCTTCCGAACAACCTCATACGACGCGGCCAATAGAACTCCTCATTAAAGAATCCGCATGGAAGTATCGTGCCAAAAAACCAACGACGCCACCAGCACCGAGTCTATTTGCAGATGAATCGCCACGAAGAACAAACCTGGAAGAATGGAAAGACAGATGGAACTATTCTAACTAAGGTAGATGGATACAGATAGACCTTTGGCTTGGAGAGTTGAGCTTCTACCTGACACAGATGCTTACTGGTAATGGATGCGTCAGGGCATACCTCCACAGATTTGGGCATGAAGACAACCCTTATTGCCCAATATGCACGGAATCAGTGAAAAACGTGTTCCACTGTCCATGATATTGTGAAGGCTGCAACTTGTTGGCGAGCAAGCTGGGTGTGAACTTAACACTAGAGAACATCATCAGAGTGATGCTCAACACACAAGAAGCTTGGGAAGGAGTAAGTGAAGTGGCTACCATCATGAAGAAGCAACGAAAACAGCGCAGGTAGCTGCTAAGAAGCAGAGGTATTTATGACTCAGTGCTGTTCATCTATCAATCCCAGGATTCGCAGAGAAAACGAATTGGACAGATTTACTTATATTTAGTAGGAGTGCTCTTACTATAGGGACCAAATCCAGAGTCTGTTTATGGCTCAGTGCCCGTGTGTCTACCTATACAGTCATCTATCTACCCAAGCCTTTGCAAAGAAGACGAATATGATAGCTGGGAGAAGTTGGGCAAAGGAATGCAAAGGCATTCTGTGGAATAGGAGATCAAACGATAAAATAGGCCTAAAACCTTAAATACTACTCAGGCTATGAGGTAGGTTAAGAAACTACCGCGGAAGTATAATGACTCGTGGCCTGTAAAGACTAATCTACATCTCTTTAACTAGGTACTGCTGCAGCTGAAGAAAGCCATTGCTCCATTATAATCAGTTTGATTCAGCAAAATGATTGTCCTAATGCCTTCTCTCTATCTTTCTACCTAGAAGCCTTGTCTCAAGTCCCTAAAACAATCATCCATTCCAGAAGACTAGAATCTTTTAAACTCGTGTTTTGATCACCTTTCAGAATCACTGCTCAACACACTGTGCCACCTATCGCATAACAAAATATCCTCACGTTTAATATATTGTGTAACATCCACCCGAAACAGCAAAGATGATACAGAGAAAAGGAACACTAATTACAAGAAGTAGACAGCCATCCCAAACCACGTAAAATTGGTGGTGTAAAGCCGGAACTCTTCCAGCTTTCAACCTGTACAAAGCACCAGCACACAAAACCTAATAAACAATAGGAGAATGAGGATACGAGACAACGAAACATTGTGGTTTTATCCCGTGTGTACTGCTAGTCCTTTTAATACCGGCACAAGAATGTCCAATAAGTCAAAACCTGAAAATAACCCAAAACCCGCTTAACCAAATGCATGAGTATATGTCATAATGTAGATGGCAGGGGTTATAACCATTCCTTCCGCACCCTCACCCTCGTCCTCGCCCTCGTCCTCGCCCTCGCCTCCGCTCTCAGTGAACAGTGACCCATCCTTAATGATGAATAGATTCTGGTTACATTTCCTGACATTTTGACTAAGGTGTTAATTCAGCGGTTTGACTAAAGGATGTGGTTTTGTGTTGCATATTCATAGTTACGGGTGTCCTTGTCGTCATGGTAGTGGTGGTGAATGGTTTTGTTTAAAATCGGTTCAGTAGGCCTTGTTGTCTCACTCATGTAAGATGCAACAGCAGTAAATCATATAAATGCTGGCTGCATTTTGAAGTATGATGTAATTTTTGGGGCCGCCACACAAGTCTTAGGGGCTGTCACTTTGCCGAAGCTCTCGAATAATTTCGTTTAGAGTTGAGAGTGTTGAATTGGAATAGAGGGGAAGCAATTTATTGCAAGCTGGCTGGTGATAGATATAAATTTGCGAGGCAAATAAGACTTTAAGGATCTTGATGAAGAGTTTTTAAAATGACTCACTGATAAAGGAGAATTTACAAAAAATGTATCACAGCTTGATAGGTACTAAAAGTGGAGTGGAAAGTACTTTTGTATTAGAAATAAGTGCAATTGTATTAGAAAACTATTCAGTCTGATGAAAATGTATCGCAACGTATTGTCTTTTAGTAACAGAGTACCAGAAATCTAATACAGTTGGTGCTTTCATGTCTAAGTGACAAAAAAATAAATACTACTTTCGTAGCAGAAATGATACGATTTTAGGTGAAAGCTACAGGTTTTGACTGAGGTGTTCCCGGCTAGAAACAAGGTATATATTAGGATTCTACTACAGTTCATGTGTTTGGAAGTTTAAGGCGTGAAAAATAATACTTTTGTAGAAGCAATGATACTGTGGCCATTTTGAGTACAATGTATGCACTAAGAAGTGCTATGAAAGCTTTCTTCTTCCAGAGAAAAGTGGATAGTTAGAATGAATGACTGAGCAAATGAGAAGGAAATACCAATATATGGACCAAGCAAAAACTAGTTGATGTTTTGAATCCTTAAAACCTTTTTGAAGTAAGCTACTATGAACTGATATGTATTCCCCCGACCAAGTATTGTAAAGAATCAAAGAGTCCTGCTTGGAGGAGATCAAAGTAATGCTTTTAGGAGTAGTGATCGAGGAGTAGTACGTGTCGAATACTGTGTACTGTGAAGTGCATCAGGTATCCATACTGTCACCTCTACTGTTTATGATTGTTTTCAACGTGGTACTCCGTGCAGTAGAAAAATAAAGTGGCCATGGACGTTGTACTTTTAACAACTCGACTATGCAGACAATGTTTGCCTAATGATTTGGATCTTCAATTGATGGCCCGGAAACTAGAAGCCCAGATGGACAAAGTAAGCTAAAAGAGCTCAACTCAGCATTGCTAGACACCGATAGGAAGTCAATAAAGTAAGCAATTGTCTAGGAAAAGCAAAGTTATAAGCGTTATAAGCAGTACTTGGAATATGGACACCAATAAGATGCACAAATCTGCTGCAAGTCAATTTTCTAAACTGTCTTAAGAGCACTCATAACGAGCTGTTATCAAAAAACGGGTCAGGAATACACAGACATTACTATCTATGGAGAAGAGAAGATAATGGTGGACACACTATATCGAGCGAAGACAACTAGATTCCGAAATAGGTATATAGGGGAATATGATCTTCAGGAAGAGGCCCTAATCAAAGGAGGTGTGTAACACCCGAGGAGGAATCGAATTCTATATGAATGAGTTGGAGGTAGCTGGAACTCTTTAAAGAAGTCTAAACAAAGATGGAACGGAGGTATTGCCTATTCCTCTTGAGAAGTACAACGTAATAAGTAAGCAGGTACGGTAATAGCTAAGTTCCTGTCCGACATTAGAACACTAATGGTCGAGATTTGACGCAAGTGTGATGTTAACTTTCCTGGTGCTCGGGACAAGTGAAAACCTATGGCTCTGAAGCCGATCAACCAGTGGCCAGTGTCTTTGTGGAATGCAGCAAGATATTCCTGCAGTACTCATGTGACAGGAGTTCGCCACAACCCTAGCTAGCCGCGGGCTACATTGGTAGCAAGAGGTAAAAGGGATGTATGTGCTCAAGTTCGAGACAGCAAGGTTGATAGTCAAGGCTCAAAGAAAAGGTTTAAGTCTTTCCCTATGCCTGGGCCTAAATTCGCGATTGGGTGCTACGATGACAATTGTGTGTACGAAGGCTCGACACAGACTGACTGCTTTTAAACGTCAATAAAAGAAAAACACGATATTGTTAAAGAAGGAAAGACTGCAGACAACTTATGTGCCTTCTTATGGGATATTTTGGTTTGGCAAAACAGATCAAGCGAAGCCTCTATCTGTGACTTTTGAAGAGAGGGTGACGACACCTTAAAATACTTGCTGCCTTTGCTCATAGCAGTCAGAAGATAGGGCAGATGGGGGCTAATGTGGTGGATGTTCTTCATCACTGAAGCGCATAGGATTGAAGACGAAAGAATGCTTAAAAATGAATGCTCTTTTGTGTATTATATGGGGCTAGTTGGACATCAATGTTTTAGTCGAGTGACCAAATAAATAAGTAGTAAGACATAGCTCACTTAGAGTAGAAGACTTTTCTAGCATATCAATCCCAAATGCTGAGTTGTACGACTTAAAACGAGTACAAATTCCAAGACTCCAAGATAAGTAGTTTGCGTTGGCAGTACCTTTTTCAAAGCTGGCTTTAAATAGATAGGAAGAAAGACTAAATTATACTGCGACCTGTTGGTCTATTTCGGCCAAAACCTACACTCAATCTTTCTGCTTAATGTAAGAGCCCGAGAAGCTACTATAAGCTAGAACCGGCCAACGCTCATTTCCAAGAGTCCGCTCAAGGTTTGAATTATGGAAGAAAGACCTTGACATCTATGGGTACAACTACGAGTATTTTTCAAGGACCTAACTCCATTTCTACCCTAAGGATACCTAAGGATACTAAAAGGAAATAGATATCATTTTTAAGCGAAACAAGAGCTCTTCCCATGACAGTTTCACAATGATCTCGATCTTTCATGGTGCCACATAAAGCGCTGCAAAAAATGAGCTAAAATCTAGAAATTCTTCTATCTACGAACTACGACGCAAATCCCAAATAGAACCGACCTAACTCCCTATGCCCAGACAAATAAATTTAATAAAAAATATCATTATCCTTTTCCAATATAACATAATCAAAATATTTTCTTATTTCTATAAGAACTTATCTTACCAAACCCTCATTGTAATCAGATTCTTGAATTCTATCACATACCTGGAAAGAGAACAAGAAAAAGAGAAGAAAAAATCCATTAAAAATGTACCCAAATAAAATTATTTCGCAAAAAAGAAAAAAAAAAGGATATAACTTATAATACAAGGATGACATTGAAAATCTGTATCCTGAATAAAACATTAAGCCGCCGCCGCCGCCGCCCGCCCAAAAAAAAATTTAATCCACATCCTTTAAAAGGAAACGAAAAAAACTTCGACTCTCTCGATATATACTTAATAAAGCCCGCATTAAGGAAGAGAATATACACATCCCAGTAACAGAAAGGAAATATAACTTTTCTTTTTCAATTTCGCCAAGGATTAAGGGTTTCTTCTCGCCCCGCTAATCTATCTTCATTGATTTTAAATTGAGTTGAAAAAATTTTTATTCTCCTTCACATCAAACAGAAAAAAAAAAAATAAAGAAAAGTTTTTTCTTCCTCCTCCGACTCCCCCTACTCCTTATAGTATCCTGTGTGTAGGTTTTTTTCTTTTGCCTGTAAAGGATTACTTATAAACTCTTATAGCAATCGTATTATCCAATTATTGATGAGAGCCAATTTTACGACCATATACACATGGTCCATCATTATAAGGTGCAAGGACTCTAGTGTAATCTATCTGAGGAATCACACAAGGATATTCAGGTAAAAGAAGAGAAATCTAAAGGCAAATTTAACAACGTTTATCGGCGGCGGCCTCGGTAGGATATTTTTGTGACTAACACAAACACACATGCATGTGTAGGTACAAGGACTGGGTGGAAATAAGTGAAAGGATATTTTCTTTAAATCCGATTATGTTGGGAAATAAAATTTTCCCTCATATAACGTTTTTTTTTCTCGATTCTATTCAGTACCATCTCTGTTGCACCCAACTCTGCTGCCACCCACTGTTGCTGGCAATCTGCTGAAAGTCCTTTGAGTTTGTTCTTTCACATTTTGTGTATGATCGCTTAACTGAAGTTTGTTAGAATGGCGTGGGTGTGTGAATTTGCCAGACGTACAAATGAGAACTTACTTTTAGTCAGAGTCCTTGATGTGTTTCTCAATGTCGTCGTTGTCCTCGTCGTCTTCGTTTCTCAAGGTGTGTGCGCGAAGGATATTATTGAAAATATAAGAAAGAAAGAAAGAACACATTCACGGAATCAGCAGAAAAAAGAATGAGAAGAAATTCTATGATGCGATGTTGGTGTTTTACTGGTTCCAAGGAGGGTGGACTTTACTTTTCTTCTTCTACTTCTACTTCTTGTGTTGTTATTACTTTAACAATAGTTTAATCTTTTTTGTAACCCCTAGTTGCTTTGTGATTTTCTTTTCCTTTTGTTCAAATTTACGACATTAAATGGATCGATGGGGTGTGAGGGGGGAGGGATTTTCTAAAAAGAAACTGGACGTTGGTGGACTTTTATAAAAGTTGACTGACTTCTGACGGATGTTAAGGGAGCAAAACTTTTTTGTTCTGCCTATTTGTTGGACAATTGATTGTCGTACGCACGGTAATCCATCTTGTGTGATCCACTTAGTGACATCGATTTTAAGGACGAACGTATTTGATGTATTGGCCATCCATCACATTCTTAGTTTTCAAACTTTAAACATATTTGGTGGGGCGCATAACTTTCCATTGGTACTTTACACTTGATCACCAAAACGGCTGGTGTGTGGGTTCAGGGTGCGTCCTTTTCTTGAATAGTTCAGAATTCCTTTTGTTTTGTGGGAGAACTTTATAATTTCTGCATTTATTTGAAGTGCAAATGTCCTTTAATTCACAGTGATGTTGATTTTGAATGTGGGGTCAGTTTCAGTTTGAAAATCGCCGGCTTGTAGCCAAAGAATCATTCATTTTGAGGCTCATTCAAGTTTACAACCATTCATTTAGGCACATTGCTTTCTGCTAATCAAGAACCTGATTCAATTCCATTCATTTGACTCATTTAACAACATAGATAGAAAGAACCATTCAATCGAGCCTTAAAAGAACAAAATAACGAAAAGTAGTACTTCAGCTGAATGAATGACTAATATTCTATTTAGGGAAGCGTCCTATTTGATTCACTTAAAAGCAAAAATGGAACGAACCAGCGAAAGGAACCCACGAAAGATTCCACTTCTGGTCGATAAATGACTCGTATTCATGGTTCTTTTCTGAAGATGGCAGAAAAAAGAAGATAAAACCGAATTGAACCACTCCTCTGAATGGCATTTGATCTTGCTTCAAGTGATCTATCCTTTCTTTCGTTTCTCTGGAGGGAATCAGTGTATGGCGCTAAGGTGTGGATAGCCACGGTGTTGAAAGATTTGGCACTCAAGTCCTGACCATATCCATTCAACTTCCACAGCAACAAACCAAATTAATTCACTTAGAAAAGCACTTTGTGTATTTCCACAAAAAATACTGTGAACTACGACCGAATGCAAAAAAATCACATACAACTCTCCTCAGTTAGTTTGAACACCACCCATGGAGAACATGTTTAGGTCTATTGTAAGACTGCAACCATTGAATCAATTGATCCACTTCGTTGAATCGTATTTTAGAAGGAGAACAACTGGGCTATTAGATGGGCACCATTTCAAAGGATTCAAAGTGATTATGGTAGATTAGCTTAGGGTCGAACGACAGGCTAAGTAACATGATACCTTACTAAGGCTACAAGGGTCTCGGTATTTCCCAAAACTACTCACTGAATCAACTGGAACGAAAGACTGGAGACATAGGTTTGCCAATTCGCTAGGATTAGTGAAATGCGTTGCTGTGTATACTTTTCGTAGAGAGGAGAGAGATTGGCTAGTATCTACACCAGAGGGGAAGTGTAGCTTAGAAGCAGTTTCAAGACATTGCCCTGTGATGACACCATGATTGTTGAGGGCTACCTTTATTCCCTGATGAGACAGTTCTTATCTAATGCATTAAGTGTGAGTGGGAGTTTGAAAGAAGGTAAAGAATCGACTGACTTGTGCAAACGGACACCAGCGTGTGGTCTAGCATCTACTCTAAATTGCTAGATATATTGATATACATTTCCAGCCACAGCAGTGTCTTCCAAGCGAATGTCCTAGCAGTGAAAACACCCGCCGGTGAGTCTTTATTGACAGCCATCCAGCTGTAGTAAAGCAATTAATGGGACAGAAATCAAATCTTAGATGGTGATGTGAGCTTAAGTTCATTGATCACAGTAGAAGAATTCGTTGTGCTGGGTTTCTCGAAGGGAATTTAAGCAATGAAAAAGCTGATGAATAAAAGATGTACTAGGACAAGCTGATCTCTCTCTAAGCATCCCTAGAGGAAAGGCGAATTTAAGGTGGATCCCCATGGAAACTTCTAACACAACAATGGAACTATGGACTTCCTTTTACAGAGAAAGAACCGAAAGATTTTAAAGGACAGAAAATCGCTTTCCACTACCGAAAATGTTATACTCTGTGGTACCAGTTAAGGACATTCTGCCGGACGGAACAAGAATTTTGCAGTGACAAGGAAGTTCTAGAAGAAACCACTCACTGCCTTTTGCTAGTGTTCTGGACTTTAATATACCAGAAACAAATTGTGCGGTAACTACTTCTTCCATAACCTGGAGGAGTTTTTTTTAGCTTTTCTACGAACACGATGCTGAACTTTATGAGGTCATCAGGGGGGCTTGTATGCGGCAAAGAAGTTTGTAAGTAATTAGCTAAGTCAAAACTACATTTTCAATAGGCAAGACATATAGTCCAACAAGCGCTGATCTGACTGCGACAGGAATCCTTTGTACCTAGCCTAACCTAAGCCATGCTATTGGCTAATATACGGAAATAGTTTCCTCTTCTATTTAAGAGACAGCGGCAACAGTTTTCGAATTGAAGGTGCAGATTCTAGTGACTTGATGTGGATAGCGCATTGTTCCTTAGCTACGACATAGTCTCTTAGTTGACACTGTCTGAATAAAACGTGTAGACATTTGGAAGACGCCATGGGACGCCCTATACTGCTTCAGTTTTAGGTGCGATTCTATAGATACAGAGGTAAGGGAAACAATTTTGAACTTTGGCAGGAAATCATGGCTATTTACTCTGTACGTCCCTGCCAGACCCTATTTCGGACCTTTATACTGAGCCGTGTGTGGAAAGGAATGTACTGAATAGTATTCTCGAGAAGAACCAGGTGATTAGGAGACGAAAAACCAGTCTTTAGAAGCACGTTTAGTGAAGGTGAACGAGAGTTGGATCTACCATTCTTCTCCCAACTAAAAACCACGTCAAGTTCTTCCCATCTTCTATTTGAAAACCAAAAATTCCACTCAACTTGCATCAAATATTGAAATACCAAAAGCTAGCTTCCCAAAATCATAAGCCCAATCTCCTTTGTAACTAGATAACTGCCGAGCTAAATGCGGTTTACATTTCTATGGAAACGAGAATAGAAATTTGTTTCTAAATCCCCAGCCTTAGAGCACTTAAAACTTTATTGCAAAGGAGTCCTGTCTACCTGAAAAAAAATTGAACTTCCAACAAATCCCCAGATAACAATTCGACTTATTAAAACCAAAGGAAACCAGAAACTCCTGAGATACTTGACGACTTTCAACGACATGAATCCGATTATGTTACTTAACAACTGGCCCTTACTATATACCCTTACTTGGTTGCAGTTGATCCTGAAAAAGCCAGTCTCTCAGAATTTTCACATCATCTAACGCAAACAGGAATAAAAACGAGGAAAGGATTCATCCCAGATGTTGTTATTTCTGTTGGGATGCACAATTTTCAACCGCAAACCAATTAAACTCTCATTTATACCTACTCTCAACGAAAAAACGCCAATCTTTAAGGATCTCTTCACTCAGAGAAAAGAAAAAAAAGGTTATTCCTTGGCAACACTCTATTAACATCATAATCCTAATAAGGACAACAAAGGGAGAGATGGAGAACCAAAACCACAATTCTCACTTCACTTTAAGCTCATTAGCAGATTTAACTTTGCCATACACACACACACACACACACAGGCAGACCCATTCTTTAAGGATTTACTGAGTAGTAGTTTCTCCCACCGAAGGAGGTACAAAACACAAAGTCAGCATCTGGATTGTTGCTGGTCTACGGCAAGTTTAAGTGCTTGCTTACACTTTATTATTATCTTTTGGCATCATAACTGAATGTAAACCCCCCCGTCTCTCTGCTCTGTTCTCACATATATCCTTGTTGTATATCCGCAAGGCGTTTTTCTTCTCAAAAAGGAGCTTGACTTTACCAAAGGAAAACACACAGTCGAGGATGTGGAAACAAAACTCATGTCACTTGCAGTGGCGGCACTGTGCTATAGTTGCTGAGGAGAGAAATTTGACTTGAAGTTACCAAGGACTAAGAGTAGAGTGATTCTGGGTTTCTTTTTTTTTTCTGCTTCTCGTGTGTATGTTTCTTTATTTGTTTGCAAAGAAAAAGGATATGAGGTGAAATCCTTGTTTTCAAATAAATTATAAACAAAAACTATGAAAAGTCTAAAACATGTCAGAAGGACTTAAATGGCTTACAAGGACGAGGCGATACAGAGACTCAGAGACTCAGAGTGTATGAAAGTTTTCACATAAATTCAAATTAATTGTCCTGCCAGGACAATTTGGGTTAGGTGGATGAGATTCGTGTAACTTTTACTTAAAAATTTGACTTTGTGTTTTGCTACTTTTGTTTTTTCTAATTGATTTGGGGCGAGTCGGGAGTGTGTGTCTGTCTAAGGACAGTTGAGGAAGGAACGCCTTTTGGTTCGATTAGAAAACTTAGGTGGATCCCTTTGAAAGATGTACTTTCCCATGAGTTAGAGAAATGATATGTCGTATCTCAAAGCGTCGTAAGAACTGCCTGAGGAAGGACCACTGTTTGACCTTAGTCTTGAGCGGGCTTTAACTTTTCGGTTCGCAATTGAAGTGACTAACGTCGATTGTATTTGATGAGGGAACATTCTCAAACGTTTAACATAGAAAAGTACGTCTATATAGACCTTTAGTTCTCAGCTGCGAAATACTGGGAACCCACCATGAGGCATCCGCGGAACAAATGTTTTTGAAGCAACAAGCCACAGAAACATCCACAAATGACCCAAGAATATAGTGGAATGAGTAATAGTTCGTCAAATATCTGGACTGAGGATAGTCCAAACTAACTGAAATACTGCTTCCACTAACCATTACTGGCATAAAGGATACTAGATGCCGTGGACTCGAAGGAATTGAAGCAAGCGACGCAAATATACACTTACAGAGCCAAGAGCTTTAGAAAGCGAATATTCGAGCAAGAGCTCATGTGATATAGACTAAGAGATTTGGAAATAGATCCCCATAGACCATCAAGCAGATGCCTGCCTTGTAAACACCTGCATGGCAGCATTTTACAGATCAGATTCTAAAGTAAAGAACGACACTAACAGATGATTCGCGACAACGTAAAATTCAATAGGACTCTGTGATCCTGGCAAGAAAAGAAGAGAAGAATCAGTCTTCAGCAAGACTTCTTGAAAGAATAATCGCTCTATGGCAGGAGAAAGAAAGGGCATGGCTATCAACTGATACATGAAGATGCATCAACTAAGGCGAACAGATAAGAGCCAGAATCACAAGGACCTATATCGCTTAAAGATAAAAGAGAGTACAGCATGGCATGCGACAGGATAAACGCAATGTTGGATTGGTTGGTTAGTTGGTTTAGACCGGTCCCGATGAGGCTTCACTTAGACCAGAACTAGGTCCATTATACAGCCGATATGTAAGATGAGTGGATCATCATCTTAATGTGGGAACCTTCTTTGTATGAAGAAGCTAGTCTTGCTGGTGTTGCCGATATCGTCAAGGTCGAGAAAGAGGTGAAAGTTGCGTTCCTATCCTCTTCTTTCTCATCTCTACAGCTTCTACAGAAGTCGTTGTAGGGAAAGAACAACCTTTGGGCATGTCTTGTTCGATGGAAGCTAAAGGAGAGAAGGTCTTTTGAAAGCCTCCAGTATCGACTTTGCCCTGGGTTTTGTACATCGTAAAAATTGACAGTATTTTGTGGTACAAGACATCTCGTTGTAACCATTAACTATTGTGTACTTCTAGTTCCTATTTAGGTCATATTCATTGGGCAGCTAGTATTCCAGGATGTCCACTGTGTTGATCCTTGTTTGAAGCTTCTTAGTCTTGTTGTTGAGCAGGCCACCAGAGCATGGATTAGGGGCACTGTGGTACTAGCAGGTCGTAGAGTTGTCTTTGCATCATTTAAGCGTCTCTGTGGTTCTGGCAGAAAGAGAAGTAGCAGTAATCCTGTTCCAAGTCCATAGCTTAACAAGGGACTCCACTCAATTCAAGCCTTGGATTTTGTTTAAGTCCTTTCGGTTGCCGGAATTCCTTTAGTCGTATAGAAGGGTAAGGATGAGACAAATGCATAAAAGTCCAAAAATGCTATTCAAAACCGATATGATAGTGGTTGGATCAGCTCTTTGATGCTTTAATAAACCTCAACCAGGTCTTCCTTTCAACACACTCATTTAGTCAACTTCGATATTTTCTGCCTTGAAGCAACATCCCTATCAAACTTTAGCCCCAAATAAAGTCTTAGTCTTTTCCCTCGAAACAATTTAGTACCTTTCACTTTCGTTTGGGACTTAAATTGAAAATTAATTCACGACATTCGTTAACTGAAAGTCCATACTAAATAAGAATTTATCACCTCCATATGAGTTTCTTCCTTGTGCACAGACCACCCGGGTTCATGTGTAATTCACTGTGTTCCAGAAATTAAGTCGAAAACTTCCATATTGGGATTTCCTCGCTCGTATACTTTATTTCTGTTTAGTTTTCTTGTTGGGCTTTTTTTTTTTTGTTGTGTTGCCTCTCCCGCTTTGACATGATAAAGGAAAAACGAGTGGGAGTCGAAAACTTGCCGAAAATGAAAAAGTTCATAAGTGGAAGAATGGGAAATCCAGCAAAGCTTAGGGTAGTCGTTGCAAAACTTCAGTGCGAAGCTGCTGTCGTGTACACATCACTTTACTTTGCCTTTCTTTTTTTTTTGGGGAAAAAATTTCATGATGTCAAAACCTTCATCAACGGGCATTGTCCTTTAATACAGTTAGGTAAAGTACAACTAAGGGTGGCTAAATGGAAGTGTGCTTCGCCCTGATGAGGGGGGGAAGCAAGATTGGAAATAGAGAGCATTGAATTATAAATTTGCAATAATGAATAGAGGTTAAGTTATTGCGAGGTAAGTAAATATTTTCCCAAGGATAAGGAGAAATTATGGCGCTAGTTTGGTTGGCGAGGAAGACATCACTATTTATGGGGGGACCTAATGAAGAAGCAGATGAAAAGTTATGCGAAATTCACCTGTGGGGAGGGTGTTCCCTTCCCTGTGGTGTGTTCTATACTTGGAACTACAATTAACACAAGAAAAGAGAAAAATGTGGCATATTCTAGGGAGGAAACGCTGCCTAAAAGTATGCAACGATTTTTGATTTTCAGTTTTAAATGATTGTCCTGGCTTTGATAAGACAAGTGGTGATGAACAGGGGTTAAAAGGACCACAAATGGGTAGTTTTAAACCTCCCCTTGGCTAAGAATCATAAAGCAAAGTGAAGATTAACCCACGTAGTCTCTGTCAAACGACATGACTTTTAGCTTCTTAAGAGGGATACTCTAGAGGTAATCAACATAAAACTTCGACGTCAGCTGTCTCTAAGAATCACCTTAGTCCCAGTCCCGTACTTCTTCAGCTACCTACAAACCTCACACGTGAGCGAAAAACTTTCTCGACAGCAAAAGAAAAAAAGAAAAAAAGAAAAATTCAAATATATTTTAATTCCTTCACATAAAATTCTACTTAAGCTCAAAACGAGTATTTAGGTGCATGGTTATGGTTTTGTTTAACTACTCACATGGTGTCTGCAAGTAGCATCTTTCTGCCATACACACTTGGCCGTAACTTAATATAAACACAAGACAGACACTTTCTCCCCTTGGCTTTTATCTTTGAATGAGACGAAAAGGACCATGCAATATACTTAAAAAAAAAAGGAAAAAACAACATCAAATCACCCTTCTAGGGGTGAACGATAAAATCACATGACTTTCCACATATGCCCTCAAGGATGCAACAAGAAGAAGGTAACGACTGCAAGAACGCACCCCCATGCAACACAAGTCGTCGCAAAAGCAGAAGAAGAAGAAGAAGTCCTTAATGGGTTGAGAGCCATCAGGAAGGAAGTATGTGGAAGGATGTGTATTCAGAGGCGAACATCAGAGAGCGTAAACTTTCTTAAGTGAGTTGTATCGTAAAGTAAATTAAAATAAAATGAACTAGGACACACCTTAATATCCTTTTGCAAGACAAGCAACAAAAAAAAAGAAAAAAATAATTTGAAACAAAAAACCAAACGATGTTGAAAAATTTCGCCTCCAGGAATATATACATACATATATACACACGTACGAGGGAGAGACGATAAAATAAAGAAAAAAAACGAAGAAAAAGTCGGTAACTCTTTATTTGATATAAAATATGCTGAAACAGGAAACGGAGATGTTTTTTTTTTTTCTTCTGCTTTCTTTTTCCAAGTTCAAGTCGGAACAACATCCGTTTGCTCATTATATGAGCATGTGTTTAAGAGAGTGTGAAGTTTCTTAAAGGTGGGCTCGACGACGACGACTCTTCTAATACGAACAAGGATAACAAAATAAAAAGTTCTTCATCGTGCAGCTTTTTTTTTTTAAGCAATACACCAACGAGACTTTATCTTTAGGTGCTCTCATGCACAGCAAACACCGTCGCCGACGTCGTCGTAGGTGAGCGAATAAAGAAGAAGTTTTAGGTTACCCATACCCAACCAGTACACATGGTTTGGTGGCTATAGCACCCGAACGAGGACGAGACTGAGTATTTTGAGTCAACCCCTCCAATTTCCGCCGCCGACGACGCCGTTTGTCTTTTCTTGATGATATGGCATCTAGCGGAAAATTAATTTTCCCTAGGTGCTTTATTACAGCTCTCTCTGGTAGATTGCTCAAATTTGTTTCCTCAAAATACAGTGAGGTGCAAAAGTATTGAGTTTCCACGAGACCAACAGTTTATAAGAACTCGTCCATCAAATGGATGTACGGCAAGTGGGCAAATGGCACGGGATTCTATGAAAATTCAAGCGTTTCCAATCATCCTGCCAACTCTTACATCTCTATTGTCCGCTGATTGTCTGAAACACTGGCTGCGGTTCAGGTAACTAACTCCTTTGGAAAGCCTTTGGGCCGACAGAGGAGATGATGAGAGTGAAAGGTTCTCACTTACTCTTGATACCCTCGACAGCAAACGATCCCTTAAGAGAATCAGCAACCTAGTCAACACCATGCACGAGCTGCTAAGAAATATTCAGATCACAAGTCAGTGAGGAATGACTAACGCTAGTCAGTATCTTGAAATGGAGATGGAGGCAGAGGAGCATTAAGGCAATCTTCCCTGCCACTTAAAGAACGTTTCGAAACAACCAGGACTCTCGAGAGAGGCTTTCATACCTGTATGCGAACAGACAGGGGCTGAATTTGTAAGAGTGGTAAGTGCTTATAGCTCCATAGAAGAAAGGACTCTGCTTTGAAAGAAACACTGAAGATGAAGTAGGAAACCTTCTCATCCAATAGAATCACAGTCGGAGCTGTAAATATGCAGGAATCACTTCTGCAGGCTGTATAGCGGCGACGGAGATCAATATTCTTCTGTAAGGTTGAATGAACCCTTCAAAGGAGACGATCATAGCCAGAATTTCACTCCACCAAATCAAGGCAATACCCAACCTGAAGTCCATCAAGACTCCTTGACCTGGTAGCTAGCTCTTTAAAGCATTGGATATCGATATCTGATAAATGGAATATTACTATCTTTTACCCAAGGAAAGGAGACTCACTGAGCTGCCCTATTTAGAGAGAAGAATTAAGGCCTCATTAGCACAGAAGTGGGGTATTGTGTCCGCCACAAATGTCACTTCCATTCAGGTGTTCTCAGAGCCATTCGCCTATCAAGGTTGCAAAATGCATGAAAATTTCGAAGTGTCAAATGGAGAACTGACAAATGTTTGTGTGAATTGAGTGCACTACGCCCGAAACCCTGCTGGCACCCTAAAATCTATCAAAACTTCATACAACTGCTTGAATACGCCAACGATATTGGTTTACATTATTGAAAGCATAAGCTACCAGAAGAAATGGGAGTAATGCGATATCCTATTTCGGCGTGGAGTCTCCTCGGAAGACCTGGACAACCACTGTTCCTTAAATTTTTAGCCAAACTACTTCAGTGTTCTTCACTGTCATATATTCTGGCACACCGTCACTCAGGCTGCTATGAAACTCTCCACATTCAAAGCCATGATATTTAAGAAAGTGAAAGAAGTCCTTTTCTCTTCTTCTTAGTCTTCTTAGCTGGACAACTCAACCTTTTTACAAGACATTGAACATCTTCTTAGAGAAAGCACTGATAAACCAAATCACAGACATGAAGGCACGAGCTTTCAGCGCCAATACGGTAAGCGCAGCCTATCAGAGACGACACTAGCTAGGTCAATGTACACAGCTAGGTTGCTTTGGCCAAAACTGAATACCAACAGGACTCCCAAAATTCAAGAGAATAAAACCTTTCAAAGTCAATAAACATCTGGGACTGTACAATAAGATGGCACACTCTAAGACTGTGGTCAAAATGGCTTCTGCAGAAGCTACAAAGATGAAGAGGGGGAAAGAAACCATCAGGCCCTTGGTATGCACTTATCCTCCCAAAATCCGAAAGGCTACAATAAGGTGTGCGTAATCTAACTAACGCCTGAACACTCAAATTCAATTCTTTCATTCAGAAAAGAGGATGGTTGTCAGAGGAATCCGAGATCCAAAGTGGAGTAAGACAAGGTTACATTCTGTCACCAATACTATTCTTTTTGGTGATTCGTGCAGCTTTATCGACGGTAAACGGAGGAATTCGATGGACTCTTCCATCTCATTTGCAACATATTGACTTCGCTGAGGATGTATGTCACCAAATGACAGATTAAAGACGCAATGGACCCATTTACAGTCTAAAATGCATCCTCATCGAGGGCGATTTCTAACCAGCCAACCTATTTCTACATAGCTTTAGCTCTAAAGTACCAAAACGCCAGCTACATCTTACAACCCTCAAACAGTTCTCATTGAGGGTTACGCAAGAAAAGAGTTCTTATCCAAAAGAGACACTTAACTTTTGCACCAGACTGTACATATGTTTCATGTTGTATTTTATTTAAATTTCATATTATTTGTGTGAGTGAATGAGAAGCCTGAGAGCGATTTACAGTTGAAAATATAAATCTTAGAAAATTAAATCGTCCAAGGACTGGTACATTTAACAATTGGGATGTTTTTTTTTTCCTTTTTTTTCATAAAAACCTTCTTTTTTTTTTGGAAATTACTGCACGAGTGGCTTTGGAGTAAAGTATTTTCTTTGATTCCACGTGGATAAAGGTGTGAGCAATTGAAGAAATTCAGAGGTAAAAGTATGTTTTAAATGGAATCAAATAATATCCTTAATCAAATGAAGAGCTGGCTTTGGAAAAGGAATTTGGAAAAAATCTTTCTTAGGAGCCTTGAGCTAAAAAAAATGAGGAAAAATTGTGGTAAGCTTTGATTTTGCCTCGATTTTTAAACATCAACCCACAAACCAATGTCAATGGTGGAAGCTATCAAAAGTCCGTGAAAAGTGCTTGCATACGTCGACGTTGTTGGCATAAAATTAGAAGAACTCAGCCAGCTGCCAACGGTGCCTTTGCTAGGACGGAGTCAGAAGCGGCTCAAATGGAAGAAACCATGTTCATGCTGTCAACAAAAAAGGGCAATCAACACCGAAGAATTGGCCAGAACGTCACAGTTGGCAGCTACAACCTCGAGGTAGTAAGGGACTTTGTCTAACTTGCCTTTGCTTATCAACTCTGACAATCATAAAAGCGCAAAAATCAAGCGAAGAATAGCCCTTGCCGCTGTTTTCTCGAGCTACTAGGGGAATTCAACATTAAAGCCCTAACTCGAAGAACTAAGGAGACATTGTATAAAACCCTGATTATTCATGTCCAGCTTTACGACGCTGAAACGTGTCGCTTCGAGAGGAAAATTCTTCGTCTCGTTTGCGTTGACGGGTTTTGCAAGAGAAGAATCAACAAGGAACTATGCGAGCTGTACAGCGACGTCGACCTGCGTATTTGAAGTCTGAGAATTGCGAAGTCTGAGCTCGCAGAGTCTTCGAATTTAACCCCGAGGGACGACGTAGTAGAGGGCCTTCTTGCGTGTAAAAGTTCAAGGAGACATCGACCAACTTCGAGTGCGCAAATGTAGGCAATTAGCTAGAGACCGAGGTAAATGGAGAGGCTTGTTGGTTGAGGCTCAGGTTCACTCCAAACTAAGTTATCTTTGAATTTGACTTAAATTTTAATTAATCCTTTAAGCGTCTTGTCTTATTTCAAAATTTCAAAACCCGACTTTATTTTTGGTTCACAATGTTGATCAGCTGTGACCTGTTGTGTCTCCACGCTAGAGTTCAATTTGATGTGATTCTTGAGATGAAGGGCACCACTTCCAGTTAGAGATGGTGTTTTCTAATTGCTGCTATTTGAACCTGGACAGCACTAATCACTGCACCACCAATGCGTCCACAATCTGTAGTACCCATCCTATAGTATAGACGGCTTGCTAAGATGACCCTTAGTCTTACAGTGACCTTTGGCAATATGTGCTACGAAATAATGAGCCCCTATGGTTCCATCGATTAAAGGATTCCTTTGTAGAGGCAGTAGCTGGCGTCCTTTCTTCTTCTTGTTAAGTTGTGGGGCTCACTTCTGCTTTAGCTTCGTTTTTGGTTGGGCTAGGTGCTGTCTATGTTCAAGCAATAGATACCCTGAGGTACTTAATGTAAGCCTCTGACTCGATAGTGTGCTCGCCTAGCTGTATTGTCAGATGCTCGACTTTCATGTGGCTGCTTATGAGGACAGTCTTCGTTCGTTATATTCCACTAATTCTAGGCCCGATGACCGGAGCCATGTTTTCCCCTGGAACCCAGTAGATAATTAGTATAATAGCCCAGTTTGTAAGGTATTCCAATACAAGTTTAGCGTCTTAATTAGAGCCTGACTCTCTGACAGAATGGTGAACTCTTTCCAGGCTGCATACGATATAAAGCTTGAGTTGGCTTATTCTTTGCCTCACAAAAACTTAGGGTCAAGTTGCTACACTGCAGTATTTATGCTTCTCTTCACATCCATTTGAAAGAAACTACCTTCCCTCAAACGAAAGACCATCATGATTACAAAGGTCCTTCCACTTAGATTACTTTTTCGCAACATCCATATACTGCACTCCAGGCAATCCGAGCGAATTATTTTCACAGACATTTTTCATGCAAGAAATCTCATTTTATCTGTCAGATTTTTCCTTGTTTCCCTTTCGGTACAAATTTTCCCAGTCATCCACAAATTTGAATACACTAGGTGGGCACTATAAACAAAGTGGCATAGTGGGGTTGAATGTTCTCATATTTTTTTGTGTCAGAAACAAAAAAAGAGATCCTTGGACAGAATTTAAGGATTCATAAGGTGCTTCATATGAGTAGCTTTAGTTTAAAGATTTATGAAAGAATTGCATGGTAAGAGTTATCAAGAGGGCAAAGGTATATGCAAAGATAATTGAAGTGCCACAAGGTTGCCATTTGTTACCCGTACTTTTGCACATTTTTGCTAGAATGGGCTATGAGGTAGAAGATAGGTTTAAGAGTTGAATGCGAGACCATCTAACAAAATTTGTGAAAGGATTTATCACTCAAAATGAATCCAATGGCAAATGGAACTCAAAGAATTTTCTAATCCAGTCTTTGAAAGACAAAATTCACTTGATTAAGCATCATGACCCTTAGATTAGGCATACATCTCTCTTTCGCCTGGGAAAAAAGAAACCAAATGCATGTTACTGCGCCCCGTAGTAATAAAACATGAAACATAAAAGCTTTCATTTAAAGCCTGGTGGCATTCTCTGCATGTCCTTTCCCAAGTAAAAAAAAACTACGCCACTGGACCAGCAGATAAAACGAAATTCAAAGACAAATTTGCAAAAGTCACCAACAAGAGGACGACGACGCAGCGCAACATACGTACGTTACACAGGATTTCCATTTCCTTTTTACCAGCAAAGTATAGTGTCCTTTGCGCAAAATAAAAAAAAAAACGAAAAAAAATAGCAAAAAAATCTTTGGACAATTTTTCTTTTTTCCTCCTTTTGCAGGACTTTTTTTCTGTTTTTGCGTTTGTAGTTCACATTCAGTCAACCTGAAGATGAGGACAGAGAGATATTCTTTATTTTGTTTTTTATGCAACTTCCTTTGGGTTGTAAAAAAAGGACACGACACAAAAATAAGAAAAAAAAGTTGACAGTTTTATTCCATGCCTATTATTCGCGTTAGGTGGTTTATTCCCGGCGGCGGGTTTTTTTTTTCTTCTCCTGTACACGCTGTCCAAAAAGCCAAAATGAAGGACAAGCAACAAGAAGATGAACCGAAGGATGAAACGAACGAGGAAATGCTATTTGCAAAGTAGTTTTGTTGAGTATTTATTCGCTTGTATCTGTTTTTTTTGTTGGATGGTGTATACCCTGCGAGACAGATGTATGACTGCTCCTTGCGAGTTGTGAGTGTCCTTTTTAGTAATAATAATTGTAACAACAACAACAACATGAAAAGTTTTATGAGCAGTTTTGATTTTGGTTTCAAAACGAAGCAAAGTCTCTTGTCTCTGTTGTCTTCCTTTTCGTCCTTTTACTACTTTACTGGGGTTCCGATTCTTTCCTTTTACAGCGGAGACGGATCAAGTTTAAACATTTTTTCTCACTTTGAATTTTTTATGAAGAGTGACAGTAAATTGATTTAAAATGACTTTTTAAAAATTCGCTCGCTGCAAAGCGGCGGCGGCGGCGGAGAGAGTCCTTCTTGTTTTCGCTTTGTCAAATGAAAAGGTTATAGCAAACGAGAGTTTTTTTCTTTCTAGTTTTCAACAAAAGATTCGAGAAGTACATATAAAGTTTGTTGAGGTTTTTTGGGCAAGCAAAAATAGAAAAAAAAAAGGAGAAGAACAAAAATTGTGTAAAATTGTCGAATGAACTTTGTTTAGGTGGACGAGTGGCAGAAAATTGCAAGGATTTGTAGTTTTGCTTTTGAAGGTTTCAAGTGAGAGTTTATTGAGGGTTTATCAACAAGGATATGAGGTGGGTGGGTGACAAGATACACAGACTGCGCTTTGTCAAGCTCTTGTAAAGAAAGGAAGTTCTTTTCTCTAAGAAGACATCAATTTCTGTCTTCAGACTCAATCGGGAGCATTATTTGAGCCTAATTGTTGATTCAAACCCAAACTGGCAGGAAGAAAAAGGCCTTCAGTAACACGTGGAGTGTCAAAACAGCTGTGGTCTATTGGATATACAAGGCGGCGGTTGTAAGATCCATTCTCACGTATGGCTCACTAGCATGGTCGAGATGGTGCTTTATTTGCAATAGCAGCTTTCAGACCTCACCAAAATATGGAAGATTGCGTGCATGGGATCAATGGCAACCATGCTTGGCTTCATTCGGCTTGATATACCACACTGTAGCAATCTGGAGGCCATAACCGCTGTAACATTGAGAGAAGACCGATGGTGGCTTCTCCATTCTTTCCCAAAGGGGGACTATCAGTCGACGAAAACCTATCACAAGAATCAGATGCCTGCATTTGAAATGAGATTCCTCACAGAACATTCTCTATGAACAGAGGAACCAAGGAGAAAAAGCAGTTGATGTTCTATAGCGACGGTTCTTAGATGATGTTGGCATAGGAGTCAGAGGTTATTCTGCATCCCAGGAATGAATCACGACGACTTTAAGGTCTTTCAGGCTGATGTCATAGCCATCAATACAGACTGCTAAAGGTGCCAGGCGCCTGCTGCAATTAGGTCGATCTATGCTTTGGGAGAACCTGCAAACCACTCTCAAACGAGACATCTAGAGCAAATACAGTGACCCACTGCTCACAAGGTTACAAGGATATGGTCAGCGCTTATACCCTCTAATTTCTAGTAGCCCCAATCACTTAATAGAAGACGAAGCCGACGGTCGAGCAAACAGGATCAAGCTTCATCTAGAGAGACATGCAAATCGAAGTTGCAGAAATATTAAGGATAAAGAAGAGATTGAATCTATGTGGTTGACATGCTATATCTGTCAGAAGTATGAGTACTCTTGGTAGCTTCTTCTATGTTACTTAAGAAACGTTAAGCTAGTGGACCTCCTGTCCTGTTTCTGAGTGAATGTTATTTTTACAGCGTTTCTGAGTTGAATGATTCGGCACAATAAACTCGAACTCTTGGTCATGATTCTTTTGTAACAAGGCACCCATCTATACAACCTAACCTAGATGGAGGGACCAACATAGCGCTCATCTATGTAGTTGGCAATATCAGCAGAGAGAACTACACGTCTTGTTCCAAGGGATTTTCGAATTCACATGTCGTAGAATCGAGTTTCATTACTTCCGACAGACTCGTCCTGAAATATGCTAGTAAAGTTTGGGTTCCCTGCAACGAAACTAATACCTATGACAGGTGACTGATAATAATGGAACATGAGTCATCTTTTCCTTAATGCTGAAGAGTTTGAGCCTTCGACTACCATAATCAAAGAATGGGTTCGCTCATTTCAACAAGAGTCAGAGAGCTTTAAAGACGACCTCTGTCCAGGATGCCCTGCAAAAAAAAAACTGGTTCTACCCGACCGAAGAATAAAAATGTGTCCAATACCCGATGAGTAGCAAGGAACAGATTGGAGAAACTATACATGAGCATTTAAATGGGTGTGTGCCGGGTATTGAAAGCGAACAACCCTACAATATAGGCTTGACCATGAGAGACTTTTATTCCTTTCATTTGAAGAAGGAGTTACCAAATCGGAGGTTTGCTGATAATAATGAAGTCAAGGCGGACGTGGACAGTCATTTTGATGGCATTATAAGCCGGAGGTGAGAAATGTACTTAACCTCGAAGGAGGTTATATTGAGAAATATAAATTTCGTGGTATGACCGAGAGGTACAACATGCGATGTGAAACGCCTTAAATTAATAAACTTTGGCAAGACTACGCTGTAACTTCTTCTATTCCCCCGTCAGCCACTAGCAGATAGCTTTGCTCGCCCTTGAAAAACCCACGAAACCTTAGGTCGGTGACCATCTTTCGCCTCAAATGTCACTACATCCACTATGGGTAGCCTACAAAACTTCTTTGACTTTCTTGAAAGTGCGGTCGATACCTTGCCCAGTCAATTACGAACTTTGTAATAGCTTAGGGTTGTGGAGGACGGTTACAGCTTATGAAATAGATGAAGTTTGCAGACAGATCTTACAAGTGCTCCTCATTTCGGGGTGTTCCTGCGTGAATGACGTTGAAAGGACAAGTAAAGAGGGCATGATGCCTGCTCATCATCCACAGTGTTTTGTATACACTTCGCAACGACTATCTCATAAAACAGGGACTTGAGCATTTGAACAGGAAGTGTTCTGAAGCTCATCCCTTCTTAGCCGCATGTCTTTTTACTGAGTCGGATGATTGTAGCAAGAGTAAGATCGGAAGGTCTTGTTTGCTTAAAGTGCGATTTGCATCTTGTCGTCTTTTGGTCAGAGTTTTCTGGAGATACAGCATGATGTATACCTATCGCTTGCCTGATCAAAGAAGAGACGAAACAAAGGTTTGAACCATTGACAGGCACTATTCACATCGCTTTCAAATCGTTCCTCTAACGTACAGCTTTATCAAAGAATGGATCATGCCCCAATATATACACAATGCGATGAAATGAAACCCGGCAGTCCTGGAAGTACCTACGTGGCGCAGAACAGTTGAGAAGGAAGCAGGGCAACTGAGAAGGAATTGGAAAGACCTGGGGCAGATTTGCAGTAGCTGCACCCGATGACCCGTAGGCATTGTAGAGGCCCGACTGTACTATCGCTGGACTTCGTTCTTGATCATACTTTCGGTTGGTTAAAGACCTTAATTATGAGCAGACATCTTCGTCACAAAAACGACATCCCTCGAACCGCAATGAGACAGTATCTAATCAGTAAATCAAATCCAACCAAAGACAATCCAGCTTTGCCAACTTTGTCCACAGGTCAAGAAGTTTTCCAATAAAATACCTCAAAGGACCTGCACTTTTCATTCGAAATGAAACATTTCACAAACAAGCTGTTTAACTACTAAAAGTGCAACAACCTGCCACATAACTCATTATAATCCTTGCCAAACAGTGCTTTGCCTGCTCTTCTCTTCCCCCAAACCCACTCACAATCGTGCATTTGCGGGAATTACCATCAAAAAAAGGAACAAACTTAAACTGGGGTTGTAATGAAAAATTATTGCAGACACTTAACATTTTTTTCGCGCCCAAAAAATAAAAGGGATCCAACAGAAAGGACCAACTAAAAATGTGCTGAAAAGATATATTACCTTCCTTTCTACTATTTCGATCTCACACCTCTCCTCCTCTTCTGTGGAGGCGAATTCTTTTATCCTTTGAAATTCCGCACACGCGAATTAAAAATAAAAGAAAAAAACAAACGCCAACCGACTACTACGTGCGCTCCCCTGTGGGTAGCAAAGAACTCAAGTAGCTATCTCGCCTCGTCCTTTCAACAGCCAAAACAACCGCCAACAATACCAACAACAGAGAGAGGGAGAGCGAAAAAAAGGATAATTAAGCATGAACGCGCTTCTGCAATTCACGCCAAACCAGACAAAGAGGTGACAGCGCAAAAGGCAGGTGCTGGTGGTGGTGCTAGTGGTAACCAAATTGGAAGTCCTTTATCCTTGACAAAGAAAACACTTTGCCATTCTTACAATGCAATTAAATTAATATCACAGCAGATAAATATACATTGTGCCACTGTTTGGTGGCAGAAGCTCTTCTTCCTTTTTTTTTTTTTAATTCCAACGAAAGGATACCTATCCTACTGGTGGTGGTTTGATTCACACTCGCTCTTTTGGCAACGGTTCAAGGCATCTTTAAGTGAGTCACTTTGATAAATACTCTGAGCCTTTTTCTTTTCGTTTCTGTCCCCTTCCAGAGGAAACACAGAATGTAGTACAAGGACTTGCAGGCATAGCAGAAAAAAATATATATAATACCACCAAAGTGTACCTTTGTGACCACCAGAGCCCTATTCGTACATGAAGCAAGCAGAATCAGCCCACAAAATGATGATGCTACTTATGCTACTGAAGCTGGGGTTGTGCCTCATCCGTCGTCCTCATCTTCGTGCCAAACGATGACTGGATTTTTGCAAGCCCAAGTGTGCCCTGAAGCAATAAACGAATGAAAAGAACCACTCGCTGGATGGAGGCCCACCACGTTGTTGTACATTTATTTATTTATACTTTTATAGCCGAAGCTCTATAGGATGAAAAATTACCCTCTTGTTGCTCCATTGCCAGCCAGGGAGACAGCAAGCCAGCCAGCCTGCCAGAGTTACTTACTACTTCTACTCAGGCTAACTCGCTCGCTTTCTGTGACTACAACTCACACTCTGTGTGTGTGTGTGTATCCTTAAAAGACTTTTATCCTCTTACATGAAATTTGCCATAGGGAATTTGCATATTTCATTACAGTCATATTAACGCCTTCTGCCGTTCTCTTCTGCCAGTCGTTTATGATGATACTTGCTATGGAATGCTTGAATGAATGCACTTTGTCGAGTGTATAGGGTTGATATACCTACTGAGAGAGAGAACCAAGAAAAAAGGACTCTTGGTGTTGGAAATACCGACGACAACACACCTTTGGAGAATGAACAGAATTAAGCAAACAATTTCGAGGTAATCTTTTTTCAGAAGGACATTATTTCGAAAATGCAACAAGTCCTAATGGATGCGGATTGCGGAAGGATTTGAGAGGAATTTATTGGACAAAAATGCGAGGCAAATGTAAGGAAGAGGAGGAAATCAAGTCACTTAATGGATTTTTGGAATCAGAACTGTTCTCTGGAGGTATTCGTCAGACTGTGCGCCCCCAAGAGTATCAAGACTCGCGTCCTTACTTAGACGACACGAGTATGTATCCTTTGATCTGCAGGTTTTCTTTTGAAACAGCAATTGGAGGTCACTATTTGCTAGATTCATTCAACTTGAGTGTGTTCTGAAGCAGGGCTTGTGGAATCGCCAACGACTGCCAGGAACTACCTTCCCTAGCACGAGAGGGAAGGAATTGCAATCAATTCAACTCTACTCTGTATAGCTGATAGGAGTAACTTAGATCCCTGAGTTGTCACTTGCTTGGGAGATAACGGTTTTCATGGAAACGACATGGCCAACACACTAGGCATCATAGGCTAAGAGTCGAGCTTAAATCACATCTCTTGCATTCGAAATCAGTCATTTAACAGGGAGAAAAACAAAGCTAGACAGACAGACAGACTCGCCCTGGACAGACCACGACCGTTAATCCTCATAGAGATCCCTATGGCTTCTAACTTAGAACTTTTTTAAGTTCGAGACTCGAATGGAGTACATTGCTAACAGAGCATTTATATGACCTAGGGGCACCTCTGCGGCAAAGAATTTCAGAAAAAGTTTTCAAAAAGTCATAGTTCTTCTATTTATTTAGAGACTCGAACGGAATACTAAGCATTTAGCAACAAGAACGCCCAAAACTCTTTACTAAGCCCACTAAATCTAAGAAAACCTCCCCTCCAATGCAATATCCGGTTGAAGTCCTTTCTGTTTTACTTATTTCCGAAACCACAAAGGAATTCCTATCAAAAATTTTCCCAGCTAATTAATTCATGTGGCTTGCATGAGTTAATTTGTGCATTGTCTGTGCTTCCATTCAAAAACACACGGCTCTGCGCTGCTGTTGCTGCTGCTGTCCTAACCTCAAATTGCCATCTCCAACAGGTAGATCAAGTCTCTCCACACACATAGAGAAAAACCTCTTTCTCTTGTCCAACCAAACCAGAAGCCACTATGATTTTCATTGGTCATTTACAAATAACTACTCGTCGTCGTCGTCGTCCTGCCGCCACCTCTTGGCTTCTGGCTCCTTCCTTCCTTCCTTCCATTTCGACGGCTTTATGGAATTTATATTATCCTTTCGGTCATAGCAACAACCGGATTCAGTTATGGTTACCAAGGTGCTGGTTGCTATCATCACTTATCCCACAAAACCAAAAAAAAAGGACCCAGCCTTAGACGTTGCACTAGGAGTATATATAATATAGAAACAGCAATTTCCGTATAACCATGCCACATCCTTATTAGATGTTTTGACGTAAATAACTTTCTCTCTCTCTCTGTGTGTGTCTGTCTTCATCTCTTTATCAGAGCAAGGACTAGCTAGGATATACTTCTAAAACAGCAGGCACGGTCTTTCATATTTGTGGTTCGTGTTTTGAAAGTGTGTGCACCACCCTACTCCCTTGCTTACCACACACCTGAGAGAGGCAAATGTATAGAATTGGTATGAGCGCTGCAGCAATGAAGGATATTTCTGTGGTATCCTGTGGATAGTCAAAATTTTGAGGCAAAATCAACGACTTAACCAGGAATTGGAATTATATTCCACGCAAAATGAAGTGAAAGTTTTCACTTGCCAGGCAAATGCAAATTTTTCCAAGGATGAGACAGGAGCGAGCAGGCTTATCCTCGTCAAAACAAATATTTTGGCACAAAGCACAAGTTCGAGAGGGATACCTACTTTTAATACAAAACAATTAAGTCGGTTCAGCTGCCATGTCAACTGTATAGTTTCGAGTTAGATCCATTGGCAGGGGAGTTTGCAACTGGGAAGGATGTTGTTTCGAGCAAAAATGAGATAAGAAGTTGTTTATATTTTAACTACGACAGGTGTGTGTGGAACAAAGGATAAGAAAAGTTTCGAGAAGCTAGTCTGCGATCAAATATTGACATATGTTCATAGAAGCATCTCTCACGAGGGTAGGGATAGAGAACTGTCTTAGTCATTGGATTGTCTTTATGTTCAGCACTAGAGCTTCTCAAGAGACACTAGCACATCACGATGTAGCCAAATTTTCTTGTAGGGAAGCACCTCTGGACAGTGTCATTTCACCTCAACTAAGACTTACAGTCAGGAATAAGATCCCTTTCAGTTTGGACAGAGAATGAACCAAGGTATATCTGACTATGTAAGGACTTGATGATGCTAGTGACAGGAATAGTTCTTCAAGTGGCTCAATACAAGCGCTGTGAAAAGGCAAGAACCAAGGAATAACACCAATCGAGCCATGGAAGGAAGTCTAAACCTACGACCAGTGTACCTAGAGATGCGAAATGAATCTGCTACAAGGCTCAGATCCCTCCAACACTTCAAAGAGGATGTCCCAGTGATGTTGTTAACTTAGCATCGCTGATGGCTCTCTTGTATGATCAAGGACAACTTAAACTTGGGAGAAAACACTCTAGAAAGCTATACATATGTATGGCCTTATGGAAGTCTTTAATTTGACTGAGTAGGTGCGACTGATTGATATTAGGCAACATCCTAAGAGGCTATAACTTGACTCAACTTCCTCTAAAGGGATCCTAATTCATGCAAACAATAGACATAATGTTGACACCCACATCAACCACCAAATGTCAAAACTCACAGCGCATACATATTTTCCATTTCCCATATCAACAACAACCATTTCCCTTTTCCATTGGAAAACAACTAAATTACACACTAACCAAGGCAAAAGGACCAAAATGCAATAAGCATTTAAACGCGCTCTCGAGTGCAGAAAAAAAAATAAATTTAAATCGACACTAACCGCCTGCCATTAAACACCCTTCATAATGTTATATCACACGACGAGACCCACGTATAGGCATGACTAGCCACATAAGTGGCGCTGTAAGCCACGACCCATACCACCAAAAATGAGAGCAAAAAAAAAACAACAACAACAAGGAATATAAAAGCAAGGATATCAAATATTGGACTCCAAGCACTATGCACAGAGTTGAAGAAGAAGAAGAAGGGTTATAACCGGAGCTACGTGACACGAATACAAATTTTTTCCCTATACACATTCCCCGTTATTACTTTGTCCACGAACAGAGCTAGCAAGTGTTGAGGAGGGTAGCAGTAGCACCACTTAAGCCTTTACGAAAACTTCCTTCCTTCCTTGAGCGGGCGCACCAACTCCAACCATATTTGTGTTCTAAGAAAAGCTGCAAACAATCGACAGGACCAACAACGATGAACGAGGCAACAAAATAAAAATAACAAAAAACAGCAGAGCAACCAACGAAATTACTGAAAAGCGAACCACTTTACAAAAGCACAAGTGTAAACAAATGCTCTCCAGGGAGCAGGCCAACCAAGGGTGTGTGTGTAGACATAACGATAAAAAGGAAAAACAAAATTATGATTGCGATTGCCAATTGAGAAGAAATTGGAGCGAATACAACAACAGCAACAGCCATCGTATCATTGACGAGCAGAAACTTCAAACATAAACAGACAGACAGGACGACGCGACGAATACGAAGAAAAAGGATACAAAACAAGCGGCCAAGTAAAAGTTCACTTAAGCAGCAGGAGAAGAAACAGCACTATAATCCTTAGCGCGTGTGCTCGCGTTGCAATTTGAGGATTCACTCATACACCTACTACTCCACCCCACCCCTCTTAGTCCTTGGGAATGAATTTAATTAATAGCAACTTTGTGCTTGTGTGCTGTGTGCTTCTTTCTTACTCGCTCTCCCTGTGATGTGTCTCCTCCTCGTCGTCCTCCTAGTGTCGATAGGATGAAGGAATATTTCGGATTTGTGAAGGATTATTTCACCACCTACTCCTAGTATGGATGGATCTAAAAGACAACCAAAAAGTATCTGAAGACAATTGATAACAGCAAAAGGATAGCTAGCAATGAACTCCTATAGTAGATTTGTGGTTCAGCAAAGACGAGCTAGAGTTCTCCCTCATTTCTTTTAATAACAATAATGCTCTCTCCATTCCATTGCCATTCGCTCTCGGCTCACACATTTTCCATTATTATTTGCTGTCTGCATGTCACGTTCCGATGAAATCCATTACGTTCGTTAGTTTTGCGCTAGCCATAAGGACCTCCAAGGAGAAGTTGAAAGTTTTTCAACTCCTTTTTTTTGGTTCGAGAACTATTTTCTATATTCGCGCTAAAGTGGTGTAAGATTCTTCTTCTTTCTTCTAAAAACGATGACGACGACGACCGACCGATATGAACGAAGCAGGTTAGGCAAAAACAATCATCGAACCATTCGTATTCGAAAGTTCCTTCCAAGGATATTATTATATGTGGCGTAGCTCTCCGACTCCTTCTTCGCAAGCTACTTTGTCATTTCCTGTAACATTTATTCCAATTTCATTCTGATTCTTTTGATTTGCTTTTAAGATCCTGCTCTTCTCTCTGGCACTGGACGATTTCAATATTCTTGTGTCGTCCTCGTCCTCGTCCTCGTGCTCGTGCTCGTTCTGGTTGAACACGTTCGTTCCCTTCAGTTCGATATGGCGTGCACTTTGCAATAATGTTCATTTCTATTTCAATCATGTTCTTTGGTATATACTATATGTTCTTCAGCGGGACGGACTTTCCGCACATTTAGACGTGTTAAATATTTAATGCGGGACCAGTTTATTAGGTTTGATGGGATTTTACTTCAAACCAATCAAACCCTGGGGGGTTTTAAGGACTTTTTTCCAGAGAGACATATGTTTCTATATCTATATGTGATGAGAATAGGGTCAAGGATGATGCTTGTAGGGACATCTGGAGGACGTATAGCTCGAGCTTTAAGTGAACTGTGAAACGTATTCTTTGAATATACTTTTGCTTTAGAACTCGTTTTACTGAAGGTCACTCAGAAGTCACCAGAAGGTGCCCCCAGTAGAGCAAAGGACATCTTTTGGATCGTAGTGTTATACAGATAACTTAAAGGAGATTGGCTAAGCACAGGAGAAGGAAGAGCAGATGTGATTGGCCTCGGACTAGCTACTCCTCGGTTCGGAGCAAATTGCCCGTTCTTGCAGATGGCTAAAAGAACCCTGAATCTATTTCTGTTCACTGGAAAGAACAGCATCTAATAGTGCTTCTCCTCTGTAAACTCCTTATTTGTTCGCCCCATTTGCCTACCAGGGTTCTATTGGATATAGTCATACACTATACTATGCTGCCAATAGCAGAAGATGACCTCTCCGAATGCCCCCACTAGGCACTATGCCATCGATGCCACCTATCGCTGCTGTTGGCATTGAGGACTAAAAGTACCTGGGGACCAATGAGTACTAAGAATTCTCTCATATAAATTGGTCATGAATAATGGACTTCATTAAAAGGGTACGCCTAACTATAAAAGGCAGCATTAAGCTCAGTTGAGGTATGAAAACCAAGAAGGGACGGAAGACTACAACGTGCCAGCTGGCATTACCCAAGATTAGGATCTATCTTCGAGGTAATTCGATGTGCCTAGCTAGGTTGCCAAAGTAATCAAGAACAAAAGCCATTCGACCTTTGCGAAGCATGTTATCGAAACAGAGTAGAGTGTCAGGCACCAAAACCTTGCAAAAGAAGAGTAAGCTTGGGCGAAACAGTCCCAATCATCAGCCACAAATAGAAGAATATATATATGAACCTAGACGCAGGAGACCAGCAGGTCCAAACAGACAATCAAAAAGAGCTTCTATCGATATATAGACAACTTTAAACCTGAACTTTGAACCGCACTTAGATAATGTAGACCGAAGGCATCAATACTACAACCACTGTAAGGATAGCGCCGAACAACGATGGCGCCACGTCTTTATAACCAGTGTAGTGACCTTAGTCGTGTCCAGTGTATGCTGATCTATGGCTAGCAACTGGCTATAGACTCAGCGTCTCAGGAAAAATGAGAGTAACATGGGAATGAGCCCCTCGGTCTGGTATGGCGTTCATCGATAACTTGATAGACGAAATGAAACGTGCTTACAATAGGAAACTCCCGAGTTGAATTTGAAAGTAGAGGAAGCAACAATCTCCATTGCAAAACAGGAACAGGACAGCGAATACACAAATTTTGGTGAAAAGAAAGTTGGAGAGGTAACCTATAGCTACATACAGTTCCTTACTAGGAGTTGAAGGTAGCTACATCTGTTTCATCTGTATCAGAACGCAAGATGTATCACTGTCCTTAAAAGAGATAGAACCTTAAGGACATCAGACAAGACAGATTGGAATATGTTGCTGTAACTATGAACAGAAAATAGCGAAGAGCAGACTAGAGGCACAGACCAGGCCCACGATAGACGGTCTTGACAGTAAACGGACCATCAGCTGCTGCCTGAAGAACTCCACTGCGATGGTAATGATATTCCATAGGGAGTCATCAAGAGTCACGAATAAGTAATATAACGCTTCACGGGAACTGAAAATCTTGTTACAAGTCACCGGTATGGGGCTTACAAAAGAACTATTAAAGGAATTGGAGAATTTACTGCCAGACCTTGTGAGAGAAGTCAGTGGAAATACTGTGAAACGAATCCAAAAGTGTATCAACTTTGGCGGGAATCTTTTGACCACGATTTAGAGATACAAATTTGTCCACCGACACCAAACAATATTCTGATGGATAGTGGACCATATTGGAATCAGAAAACACAAAGGAAGAGGCATCGACAGAGAGGGATTTGTACAAGTCCTTGTTCTTCTTTCGTTCGACGTTGCCAAATCCTAGACTGGCACTTGAGTTGAAATGACAAGTATCTAGATGATAGATGGACAAAATATGATAAGGTGAAGCGCTCTTCATAGGGATCTTAACGCGTGTCTATTATAGGCTGCTCATCAAAGAAGAATAGAGCTAATTAAGAGACTTAAGGTTCTTGGTACGCAACACAAGATTGAACTCAGCTGGGTCGCCTGACAGGAAGGAATGCCACAAAATGAGAAGGCTGACGAACTGGCAAGAAGTGGCTCAACATCGACCACAGAACCAAATCGCCTCTTAAGCTTTCAGCAGGGAAAAAAGCCTCAAAAGAGGCAGATCACATTTGAAGATCCATTGAGATCTATGTGTGTCGTTAAGGAAGACTATGGCCCACGCTTGACAAATCAGGAATAGAGAAACGGTTACATGGCACAACACTCTACGGTATCATATGTGAGAAAACTAAGAAGGAGGAGCTCTGTAGAAGCTATGTTAATGAAGAAGCTACTCAGGACAAAACGCACTTCTTATGCCACTGTCTCGAGCTCCAATATGCAAGATATGAGTTCCTGGGGAGACACTTAATCATCTAGAGAAACTCTCTGGAACATCAGTGAACTCCATATGACAATAGACAGAAAACAAGGTCAATTCAATAAGGGTAACCATATACCCTCCAATTATGGACATCACGATGGGTCAGCAGTGAGCTTAAAGAGGAGAGGAGAAAATTCTTCCCGCCAGCCTACATGCTTAATATTTCCCAACCTTTGCAAGGCGTCCTAAGTGTCACACGCACGCAGAGATTAAGCCTCTTCATTACAACAAGAACCGCATTGGAAAAGATCTTCTTCAAAATCATGAGCGACCTATCCTAAGTCAAGGAATGCAAGCTTGAGTTCCAAAATTTTTCACGGTGGTGTCAGGGAGGTCATTTAAGAAGCTCTGTACATTCAGTACTTTGCCTCTCTCATATGAGTGGAGACTGAACCAATTAGCTACTCCCTTCAACCTAAGGAAATCGATGACGCCTTCTGCGCCACCTTGCACAAACTGTAATGCTCCCTGTAGCAAGTTTTGCTGTCATAGTATGGAGTGGGGTCAACCTGATTCCAAATCGGCCAGCTCTACTCGTCTAAGTTTCTATCGACGAGGTCCCTAGGAACGGTCTACATAGCCCAGCCTTCACAGACCTCAAATATGCACTTCTCTATTAAATCCTTCTTCCCTCCTAAGTGCTCTCTACAACTAGGTACTCCACAGCTAGCTTATCTCGATAGTAAACCCCGATTTTTATTTCGTTCAACAACTTACTAAGCCTCAAAAGTATCAAAAGTTTTTTTTTTCAAAAATTTTAATCGCAACTCATTACAAACTCGCCATTGACTTTCACATCATAATCCCCAAATACAGAGACTATCTGATGAGTCCTTCTGTGTGTCCAGTGGTGGTGGAAACGCAGGAAAAAGAGTAGCGAATTTCAAATTAATTAGCTCGAAAAACTCAAAGTGTATTATATCGGCGGAGAGATAATTAAAAGCCGGACCTTCGATCCCCATATGTGCGTCGTCGTGCTTCTGCTGCTGCTGTTGCTGCTTGTATGCTAATTATCCTTTTTTGGCCAACTACACCCTCCCAAGCGTAACATATTTTCTCCTTTTATTTTTGTCATTGTACCAAGAGCCAAGAGCCAGCCACCCTTCCTCAAACTAACGGCGACGGCAGTCCTTTTGCAAATTCATTGCCTGCAACAACCGAGGAGGACGATGACTACGAACGAGTCTTTTTTGATGAAACAGTTGACAAGAATTTAATTTCGTTTCAACAGTTTTAATGCGACTGACTGAGCGTTGTCGTCCTGAATTCAACTCGTCGTATGTGTGAGCGGGAGGGTAAGGGATCTCAGTCAAGGCAGAAAGGAACTCTCTGTTGCTATTTGATTTTTTCATTTTGGCTTTCATCATTTTCCAGTTGTTGCTGTTGCTGCCGCTACTGTTTATTTATACACGCAAACATACAGATGGATGGGTGTGTGTATACTATACCAAGAGAGAATCCTGGTGATGAATGACTATTTTAATTAGTTACCACAGGACATTCGTTTGAACTTTGGTTGCATTGCTATGGCGTCGAAATGCAATAAGAAGTGGGTAGGGTTGAGTTCTCTGTATATCCTACAGAGTGTGTGTTATCTATTGTATGAGTGCGTATGGCTTCAGTTCATACAATGTCCTTCCTCTTGTGTGTGTTATAAACCTCAACCTCTCGTCTTTCGCGCTGTAATTATATTGAATTCAGCTTATGCTTGACTGACGGTCCGGGAAATCATATTGATTGACGCTTTTCATTGAGTTTCCCCCCGGCCAGCAGCAGCAGCAAAAAAACTCGGCATAATGTTGCAGTCTCGGGTTGATAACGGTCTGGTGGTGGTTGTTGTGGCAGCGTGTGTGCGTGCGCGCGTGGAATCAAACAGATAGCGAATGCATGCAAACCAGAAAGCGACCGATAATTATGATGCGATAAACTGATTAGACGGATGCGCTGCGCTCGGGCTCGGGGTTGAAAAAACACCTTCGCCTCCCCCCCCCACTCTATACATGATGGCCAACAATTTAGGTGGCATTTCACATCCCTTTTTCGGGGAGGCCAGGCCATATAATGAGCTAAAGGGTTTTGACATTAGCTTTGGCAATGGGCGTGCGGCTTTCATAATATTAATAATTATATGAGCTTATTGTTTTGATTCGAACAAACGCCTGTACATATGCATATTGTGTTGAAATTTAACATGCAGTTTACATTGGTTTACGGTTTCAGTGCATTCGACGAGAGGTGGTCAACCACACATTTCATCAGAATCTTATTATGTGTGCGCGGGTGGGTGGAGCGCGCAGATACTTTAATCATAAAATGTTGACTAATTAATGCTCCAACATTAATGTGGAATTCTCTGTGTGTGTGGTGGTTGTAAAACAAAAAAAAATTTAAAGGATTTGCCACAAAATTTGCATTTACATTGCGCAAAATGTTTCACCGAAACCAAGAGTCAGATGGAATTGTTCAATAGATGGTCCAACGAACACAAAAGGAGGAGGGTCTGTTGGTAGTTGGTTACTCTTTAAAAATTTACTGTATATCGGGTACATGACTTATAATCAGAGTCTCGATAGGAAGCTAAATATGAATCTATAAACTTATGGGAATACAGAGGCTATGCGACTATTCCATGACGAGACTTCGCCTGTCAAACTTATTGTTGGAAATGTTCAAGAAATAGGAAAGCAGCAAAGGATTAAGGAGTAAGCCAAAAGCCAGAAGGTGGAAAGCACTACAAAAACTGTCAGCCTCAATCTACTTGGAAGGTTCAAAGAGCTGCCTATCAGTGGTGCCCCTTCCGCTGGAATGTACATATACTTTTCTTCTTATACAACTCTTTATACTGCGATCTGATTCAGTGCCTCCTTACTGCCGTTTCAAAGGGGCAACAGTAAGTATAACTCTAGTCAATCCTCCATTCTGAATGGATTTAGTTGGCAAATATTGATTACACCACACCCAGACTTAGATTTGGTCAAAACTCTCCTACATCAATGCCAGCTCGAGACCACTGACTGGTCCAACCATGAGAAGAAGAAGACATTCCTCATTTACACTGATGCATCAAAGATGGAGTTGGTGAACACTGACACTGTAGACTGTTTCAAGGAGAAATACTAGCAATCAGAGAAGCCTGGTTACGGCACAGCTATGATGCATCAATAGCAAGGGAAATAAGTAATTTCAGAAATAGTCAACTGGGCATTAGAAACTTGAAGACATCTGCATCTAAAAGGTCTTCCTAGATTGCCTCTCATCCCTTATAGAGATCTAAGAGCAATACGACATTCACTCATTCTGGGATCGAAGCCACAAGGACATTAATGGGAACTGCAAGGCTGAAGTGATGGCTAAATTGGCTACTAACCCTCTCAATTAGACCTGACAAAATGAGAGTTGACATACAACTAACTACGACTAAAATACTGTTCAAAATGGGTGCTGCTAAGAGGACCAATGCTCTCTGGGAGAACAGTAGTCTGTAAGAAACCCATAGAGAACTATATGGCCTAATATGAGCCAGAAAAACTTGATAGGACACTGTCTCATTGGTCTTTAAGCTAGGTGTCTATTCTTCCCTTCAAACGATCTTGGTAGGAGCTGTAGAGGAGAACGTAACCATCCCTGTAGCTAGCACGCCCTGTTTCTAAGGAAAATAAATCCCCAGTGTATCTTTCTTTGATGACTGTGTTTCACAAATGACCTTAAAGGTTTAAGTGTTCCTGCGTTCCAACTGTAGACAGCCTGTCACCTAACCTAAAGACCATAAGTTTGATAAGGAAGACGCTGTTTTTTATCTATAGGACGAACATAATTGGTTTACTAATACAACTAACCTCTTTGGAAGCTCTTTGGAGCAGCAGAAAGGCAGGAGAAGAGTGTTCAATTACTAGAGCATTTGCTCTTGTTTCAATGGACAAGTTTCTAAGATGGCCTCAACAATGCCAATTACAGATTCTAGAACACAAAAGGTTAGTTAGAGGCTTAGAATGAAGATGGTTGCAAGGGAGTCCTTAATGGGAGAATGGGACCATTTGCGCCATGAAGTAGTTGACTAGAATCAATATATCCGACGCTTTTTACCACCGAAACAGGCGCCTTTCACTCTCCCTTGATATTTGTGTAACACTCTCTTTCAGAATACAGATGAACTCACCGGGTTACAAGTCACAACTTTCGCAGGATGCAGAAAAGTGATATTTCTTCCAAGTGCTGCATTGTCTAGTCCTGATTCCCAGCGACTACTTATAATCATCTAGAATAGAGTTCCACACAACCACGTCTGAGTATTTTAAAGTGCCTTGGATGCCATGGACAGAAACTTTGCAGTTTAACAAATAGGAAGGGGAGAATTGTGGACCTTTATTGGACCCATTCTACAGGATTGAATCGTCTGTGTCATGTTCACAATTAAAAGAAAATTCGCAATTCATATTCTAGACAGAGTTGACTGGATGGACCAAGAAGTACTAACCAAAAAGGAATTGGCCTTCGAGGCGTTGGCAGTGGAGCCAGAATTCATTCTGAAACCCCTAGACATGAGGCATAGGCCGATACCATGGAAGGAATATGACCTAGACAACAGACAACCTTTAAGGCTATGGATTTAGCTGTCATTATGTGGAAGGATCTGCAAATTGAGGTTCCTAAAGCCACTCTGGTGTCGAAACATATGCCTATCGTAGAAAATGAAAGAGCTTTTAGTGACCATTAAGAAGGAAGAAGACTCATCCAGATTTATAGCGAATCAAGCGATGCAATGGAACCCGCTTACCCAGGATGGCAGTATACGCGGTGGTCCTAGGAGTATGTGGCACAGAATAGTGGAGAAGGAAACACGGCAACTGGGAAAGAATTGGGTGTTGTGCTTAGGCACATTTACAGAAAACGCACACGATGGCACATAGGCCTTTGTAGGACCCACAAAGAAATACAGGACATAAGTTAGAAAGCACAAGATTTACAAATGACTGGAACTGAGTTTTCGTGGTCTGGATCCTCCTGTATCGACCACATGAACACCCTGGGCATGATCATCAAGCTGTGGACTGGATCGCTAATCCATCTTCTGTTTATCGATTTTGAAAAGGCATTTTTGAAACAGCTATAAGCCTACATCGGTCGAAACGCCAAGTTCTGTACAGAGAAATATTGCCTGAAATATTCGTGACACAAAGTCTGTAATATGGTAGAGCACACTTTGAGAAGAAGCCAGCTTACGAGACTGTACTTGACTTGAGATCCAGAGGTAATGATCTGTAGCTAGAAATTGGCTCAGTATGTCCTTTTGAGGCACACAAAATGGCGCCTTTCTTTCAGGAAACCATAATCGATTTTGTTACGAAAGAACCTATGAGAAGAAATGCCAAGTGAATATCCTCCAGAACCTTTTATATTTACTTTTAACTTTTATCACTCCATTGTCTGTTAGCGCATGTATCTGTCCCCAATTACTATTTCGATAAGTAGCTCGCAAAAATACACGAAAGGCAAAAAAAAAAAAACGAGAACAGAAACGCTGTTCGCGTATAAAATTTAAAATTCACAAACTTGTAACCGCCCTCAGCGCTACGAGTAGTAGAAATATCCATCCTTAATGATTCCGTTTGGCGGTACAATCCTGTTCAATACTACTGACTGACTGCCCTTCCGTCCCATTCAACACGAGAGAATAAAAGATGATGTTATCCTGATCACATCCTCTTCCCAACCAAAAACGACTGAAAAAAAACTGATTCGCTGAATTTCGCAAAAGGTAATTTCTGATTATTACAATCATTGCGATTGGCAATTCAAGGATAAAGACAAGGATGTACCACCACAAGTCGAATGGAATTAAAGCAAAAAAAGAGAGTATCTACCGTCAAATTCGACATCAAATCGAACATGCGGATACGGAAGCACTGCAAATGTACCGAGATCAGTTCGATATGTATCCATGAATGCTTCTTTATTATTATTTCTTCCTCCTGTCGGGGTTCCGATGGTATGTACCTCGTCGTCGTTATTTTTTTTCTTTCGCTTCATATATAAAAGGACATAAAATGTAAGTCGTCGTCCTCCTCCTCCTCCTTGCAACGTATCTGCGCCCGTTGGCAAAGTTAAGTCAATAAAATCTAATAATGCGGTTCGATTTTTCTTCATTTCTCCCGGCTACGGTTCATCCTTGCTTTTGTATCCTATTGTAATGATTCCGCTCTTATCCCTTTTTAACAATTATCATTTGATAAAGATGAATTCACTCGAATCCAAGGATGCGAGAGCTTGAGTGATAGATAAATACTCTCTCGCACAAACACACACACCCACACACGAAAACAGGTATCAAATGTGGTCCTGGTCCTCGTTCTGTCTCAAAGAGAGGGAAAATTTGATTTCATTTGTCTCGTATATCCTCAAGGATTTAGAGAGACAAAGAACCTTGTTCTGGTTAGTACATGGCTTTCGGCCTTTTTCCGGTAACAAATTCGATTGTTTAAAAAAAAAATCCTTCTGCCGAAAAGAAAATATGTGAAACAGCCGTCATGCATGCGCTGTGTGGTGCAGCTTTTTAAGTGGCTGCTACGCGCGGGGATGATACCTAAAGGATATACATATATCAGACCTCAAGATGGATGGATGGATAGACGAATGGCTGGATGATAAGTACTCTTCAATCGCAGTCACTTATTTGATTTTGATTTGCTTTATGTGTTGTACGTTGTACGAGAGGGTGGTTTCACTTTCTAGGATATCTTTTTTTCTGCTTTCATTCTTTGTGGGTGCCAAATCGAATTTTATTCCTCATAATCGAATTGAAAGATACGTCCATCAGAGTTTGAATGAAAAGCGCAGATAGATGGCAAATTGGGTGCTGTCAGTCCGTATTTTGTGATTCAATAGACTTATGCGCGCGATGATGAGAGGTAACCGAAAGCAAGATAGCAGTAACAACAAAAATATCTATCATCAGTGTGTGCTGAGGCGAATGAAGGATTCTATTTATATTTCAGTTTTTTTTGGGGCAGTTGTACACAGAAGTTTTGTAAGGAGGCTCTGCTGGTGGTGGTTATGCATGAATTTAATTTTCAATTTAAATAATTTCAAATGTCTAAGTGAAGAATATTGAATTTGACAGAGGAGAAGTTTAGCTGTCCAAAAGTTATGTGTTTTGGATGTCATTTGGGCGGTTTTGTTCACATGAAAAGGATTGGTGTGGTTTTTGGGGAGATATTCATGAAGATTTCGTTCAATTTAGAGAACGCACGAAGGCCAAGGGGAGAGCGTTTAAATGCAGAGATGGCGGAGGGTTCGAAACAAGATATAACGTTCAAACGACACCTAACTCGTTGAAATCCAATCATAAATACAAAAGTTAGTGAAAAATCGATTTTTTTTTTACTATTTTTACTCAAAAAACCCACTCATAAGCTTCAATTAGACACCCCATTTGCCCAAATCCGCCTTGATTTACAAAACCTACAGCCAATACAAGATCATATAGAAAAAATAATGGCCGCCATTCCACGTCCGCCATCTTGGAGTTCCCAAAACTCTAACTTCATTTGATTCCCCAATTCACGCCCTTTCATATGACACTTGAATCATCAAAATCCATTCAGAAACAAAAAAGTTATAGTCAAATAAGATGAGCGCATAAAATCAGTGATCAAGGGCATGATCAAGGCCACGCCCATCAGAAATTTTGGCTAGGTCGGGATACCTACAGCTTTCTGGTGGCCTAGTGGGAGTTCTTGACGATATCTCAGTTTGCATGGGGGCTAGCGACATGAAACAAACACCAACGTGTAGATTAGAGGGTGTAGATTAATATTTGGTGATTTTCTTAGCTACAGGGTGGTTAATTTTTTTGGTACATTATGTGTAGTACTGGGATAGCTTTTAGTTTATATCTTCGGTATTAGCCATGCTTGAGACAGAAAATAAACACCAAAATATTCGTCAGAGGGTGTAGATCAGAACGGAAGTTGATGCAGAACACAGGGTGGTTCATTGTACTACATTTTCGCTCTTGTTTTGAAAATTTTATGAAACGTATACATAAAGAATGAACTATTATTTCTGATTCCACCGAAGCTAGACTCAATGCTCCAAGAGTAAAGTGCTTCTGAGTAGACTGTGCGCTTAATAGTTTCGGACAAAATGCACCAAAAGTCCTACCATATACCCCCTCACTGGGTCTCTCAACTACCGTCCGTAGCGAGTCCTAACTAGCTTATAGTGTGAGCTGCTATTTCTGCCTAAGCTGGACTTAGAGATCCAAACTTCGTCCCTCGCGGCCTCTCTCCGCTACCGTCCGTAGGGAGTCTTCACTGACTAAGCTAGACTGCAGATTTTGATTAGGTTCTGAAATTTCTACCTAAGCTTGACTTAGAGCTAAATGATACAGTGGACAAGTTTCAGTCTGTCGAGAGAGAGAAAGATTTCAATGAAAGTAAATACTAAACTGCATCTGCATAAATCGGGGAAAAAGTGACCCGAATTTCACAGATACCAGGACAGCATTATGGCTTATGTGATGGGTTGTCTTTGAAACGTTTAAAACAAAATTATGGCAGTTCTGGAAGGAGCAGGAAAGAAAATTATTAAGCTTGCACTAGTGAAAGTAAGGCAGAGTTAGTACGCCTTGGTTGTGTGAATCTAAATTTTGTTTTTGATTACAGATAGCTATATGAACAGGGAGTGATCCTGACCGGGAATATGAGCACAGGGAGCTAATGGGTCCTCTAGTGAGAACAGCAGGGAACTATGCGCACAGGGAGTGCCGATCAGCAATCGCTTTGAACACAGGGAGCTGTAATTGCAATTGAGGCCTTGGGAGGGGTTTCTGGAAATATTTTCAAACTATATGGCACTCAATCGTATTGAATTTTGGATTAAAGTCCAAGTGATATGTATTCCTGCTCAACTACCATTTCCTATCTTTCTAGTCGGGACAGTTTCGACAATCTAAGCTTCGCCTTTACCAGGAAGATAGAAGGTCTCTGATCTGTCGGGCAAATTGGACAAACTTCGCCTTTACCTGGAAGTTTGACGGTCGCTAAAATGGAAATATAAATATCTTTTAAAAGAGTCTGAAAAGTTCTGGCGTGCAGGCAGTTCGTTCGTTACTGAACGCCAGTCCAGTCGGTCAAGTCGGTTGTTTGTTTTGTTAAGAGTCCATGATACCTTCTACAGTATACAAACTTATAACCACCGTACTATCTACTAAAATTTCCCTGCTCTTGAGATCTGAATGGCAAGTGCTGTAAGGATCATAGGACCCCAATGTTTGGTCTTAACCGGACGTAGATATTGACTCTCAAATGCTGCAAGGGCTAAACTGAACCTGACTACAAATAAGCTTAAAGTCTAGACCTATCTGGGTAAACATCACAACGTACGTGGAGTATTTAAGTAAAAAGGCATCCCAGATACGGAAAGTGCTTTGTTGATTGATGCCATATATCGATGCCAGTCGAGGATGTGACAGAAGGGCCCGATGCTAAAACAAGAAGAAAGAAAGAGCTGATCCCCACCACTGGAAAAAGGAAGCACTCCGAGACTGCAGATACCACATTATGGAGTTCCTGAACATTGCAGTTGACGCAGAGACAGAGCGTGATGTCTTCCACTGAAGGGCTGATGAATCTGCCACAGCCTCTAATACCTCAAATAACTAGGTAAAGAAACGCTTAGTTACAAAACTGTTCTCGCAAAACAAATATGCAGGATAAGCTAAGAAGAGTCGACAGTCTAAGAAGAGCTCAAGTGACAGATGTAGTACAAGCTGCTAACCACTTTGACAAATGGAGTGTGGACCTAGGACGAGGCTAGTACCTATTCATTGGTATAAATCAAACTCAGAATCGAACAAATAACCAGTAGTTCCTTTGTCCTTTTGCCCTTTTAAATGATCCTAAGTATCATGGTGTTTATCGGATCGAAAAACTAATAGAACTTTGACTTGCAAGTATAGCTTCAACTGAAAGAGAAGGAAAGAAGTGGAGGCTCCTTTTAGGCTAACTTGAGAGGTTATTCCAAATCAAGTTACTATGACTGGCCAGAAAGGCTCTAACTAACATGTTCATATGGGCATTTGGCCACTTCTGTGCCAAGAGACTAAGAATCCAATTGTTCTTCAAGTTGACGTTAAACTTCGATAAAATTTCGGTTGATCTCTTTGAAGAAATGCCCCTTGGAGAGTGCACCTATCTCTGACGATCTACAACGTCTAGACGTCAATTTAAAGTTCAAATAAAAACATATTCGTCCTTTAGTTACACTTTACCGCTACTCACATCCACCATCATGTTCCTGTCATTCAAATCAAATTGATATGATGGACTTGTAAAAAGTTTTTTGCGTCCAACAATTTAGCCTTACATGTCCATAAAAGTCTTACAAAACCACATTTCAGAGTAAAAACGCCCCTCAGCCATGAATTTTTAAAAAAAAAAACTTCTCCCCTGAGGCATGGCTCACATTATGCCGTTTCGAAAAAAAAAATCCCTGAGTACGGTTATGATTGTGTCAATAGTAAAACACATCGAACTACATAAAAACACACAGAAATGAGGGTGTTTAAAAAAAACAACAACAAAAAGAAAGAACATTTCATCCGACATATCCTGCCATTAAAAATCTACCGAACCGAGCACTTAAACACTTTTTTTCGTCCTTTTTTTTCTGTTTTTGGGAGTCGAGCAGGTTTTTTTTTTTTCTGGTGGCCAGAATGGTATCGTCCTGGTCGTTTGTGGCCTGGCCCAAGAGTAGGAGGAATATGTTAACTTACATGTGTGAGGACGAGCAGGAGAATAAGGACATAACTTCTACTCTGGGGAATAATAATCTGCAAATATGAACATTTTCAGTATGCAACGGAGTTAGTAAATATTTTGGTAAAAGTTTTTAAGGTGGCAGCGCGTCTTCGGGTAGTAGCACCCGCCACCCGTTCTTCTTCGTTTTTTGCGTGTTGGGTCCTTCTTCTTCTTCTTCTTCTTCTACTTCTTCTGTAGATATTGAACAAAATGAAAAAGTTTTGTAGTATCCTGAATATTAAATGAGGGAGAAACTCTTTCGACAAAAAAGAAAAAAAAAAACTGCTTGGGAACTTAAAGACCTTGGATAGGAAGAAAGGCATGTTCTCGAGCTCAGTGTTGATTGGTGTGGGAGCAAGGTGTGTGACCACAATGGCCGCAAAGCGATCGATTTTTTTTGTTGTAGAGACCACCACATGGAGGGTAGAAAAAAAAAATAGACGAACATTTGACAGTAACGAGGGTGTGAGTCTGACAAGAAGGGTGGCAGTTATGTGTAATTATGCAAAGAATTGAAGAGTTAAAGTTGTGCAACAGATGGCTTGGGAAAAGTGACTGAAAGGAGGTGGTTTTAACTTAGGGGGAATAAGGGGAGATAGATGTTGAATTAGGTTGCACTTCTAAACAGACTTTTTCCTGAAGATCAGCTGAACAGGAGTTGGAATAAGGAGACCCTTTAGCATCGACATTGGACATACGTTTGAACACAATCAGCTAGCCACACTATTACGCAAACAGGAGAGAAGTCAAGGCCCGTCTGCTCATGTATACTCATTAGCATCTAGAGGAATGCCTCGATGAAGGATCTGATCGCCTCTACTATGGATTTTGGTCACATATGGGAGTTTTCTTATACACAGCGCGATAAGCCTTTGCGTACACAGGAGACATCATCCTATTAGAGTCCGCGAATTCCTTGAAACTATCACAGAATGCCTACAATTGGCGCTCAACACACTTAACAATCGGGCGATAGAATGAGGACGCAACATATTGACTAAGTAATCTGTATGCATGCTATGCACCCTTCAAGAAACAGGTCCTTATTTCATGGAGCTGTAACGATTGAGAAACGTCTGATCGCCTGACGAATGGGGAACAAGGTCTAGACAGTGCCTGCTTCCTCTTTAAACGGACGAACCACAAGCTGACTTGAGAGACTTGATATGATATGACCATCAAGCAATATCAGCCGTCGCTTTAGAAACGTTCGAAACAGGCGTGGAGCTGACATCAGGCAAGAATGAGGGCACCATCTGCTTCCGTAAGTACGAACTACTCAAATTTGTTTAGCATCAGGTTCTCTAAAGGATTTCTAAGACCACAAACAGCCCAGGGACCATCCAACCACAATCACCAGCTCAGTGGATGAGAATATGGATGACCAGTGGAATGCTGTATTTGTGAGTGGGGCACGCATCCACATCGGTAAGACGCAGAAACACCATCGCACATGGCTTTCCGCAGATAGCCAGAGACGGATCGAGAATCGTATAGGAATCAAGGCTCGGATTGCAGAGGGCTCAGCTGTAGAGAGAACGGTCCAATACGATGAGAAAAGGATAGAAGTCACTATATCGACACATTGGCTTCAACGGCTGAAGAAGCAGTGAAGAGTTGTGGCAATAGGAATGTGTATAGCCGTGCGATAGTCAGTAGACACCAGCTTCCATAAAGCGAAACTTGATAGAATGAGGAGAGAATATGAGTTCTGCCAACTCTCCACGTCGAACACGCAGACTTTTGCGCTGGATCCTCCTCCACTGACCACATAAACGCCTTTCAGATAATAATCGACCAATGCAGTGAGTGTACGTCTCCACAAAATTGGTAAGTAAGTAAGTAAACATCGTTCCTGACAAGGAGTTGGATAAGCAGAAAGTGGCAAGACCTACAGCAGTAGCTGGCAATATAGGACATTTCTCTTCTTACGCCTCTTCAGTTATGTACCTTAGCCTGAACAAGTTAAACAGGCATACTCGTATAAAGGCAGAAGAAACCAAGCCTAAGGCATGAGGTTTGCCTTCAAGAAATAGCATGCATATGACGTATTCTCCTTAAGAAGAAACAGCTACTACTTAAACCGACTACTTCTTGCTCCAAAACATTTCTCACTAAACTGTGCGCCCTTAAGTAGATCTCTCTCTTCCCAGACTTTCCTAGACGAGTCTACCAAACAAAAGAAAAGAAAAAACCCATCATCCTCCTTCGATAATTTAATTCCGTATTACATTCTCCAACTTTAGACTTAAGCTCTAAGGATCTCCCTTCTCCTTGCAATCTCCATTGAACCATTTTCAACTAAAAACTGAATGAAACTCCCCCCCCAAAAAGTATATGTATCTTGAAAACATCCTTGATAAACATTGCGACCCATTTCACCCAGAATAACATCATCATCATCGTCCTCCTCTACACCCAGTTCAGTGGAAGAAATAGCAACAATAGCGCGACGGGCCTGGTTTACAACTTCACATTGTCTATGTCTAAATAGAGTTGAAAAAGCTTTGGAATTTTAAGAGGTTTTTGTGTCGGTAATGCGATTACACAAAGTTTTTCCTCCCAAGAAGCCAAAACGAATTAAAAATTTAAGGACACACACAACACAACACAGTTGTGGTCGATTGGAAAATTGTTTATAGGGAAATTTGCGCTGCGCCCACGTTCGATGAGAGAGGCGAAATCTCATTTAATAAAGATCACGTAAAATAGATCCTGAAATCCTTTGGAACTAATTAAATGAATTTACTCAGCCAAAAGTAAACACCTTGAGAGGCGGCGGCGGCGCAGGATTACCTACACGAAGCAAAAGCCTAAGGCTGATAGAAAAGGGATATATTAGACTTTTTTTTTTTTGTATCCCTTATATGAAGGATATCACACGTTTGCTTATCTCATAGGATACACCATACACCAAGGGTAAAAAAAAAATCCTAATTGATGATAACTTCCATTTAAGTGGAAGAATGAAATTATCTTTTGTGGCCCAGGGCAACAGGAGAAGGATACCAATACGAAAAGTAAAAGTCCTTGCCAAATAAGAGTGATACGGAAAAAAAAAATATTATTACACCAAATGTTTGCTTGATGGATTGTATCTGGTGAGTATCCTATCCAATTGATGGGATTTGGCGATTTTTCAAAACGAAATACATGGCATCTTCGCCTCCCATCCTCCCGCCATTCGTCCTGGTGATTTCACAATAATTGGGTGTCAAGTGAATTTTATTGATATTTGACTTTGACAGAAATTTGTTCGAATTTTTCTGTGCATTGTTAAGGACATTTGACATATCCTTGACGCGGGTGTACTTTTCTTTTTTTTTTCGTGCGCTTCATCTTTCCTGCAATGGATAACAGGGTTGATGGCCCATATCGGTGGTCGTCGCTTGGTTGGTTTCTTCAGCTCCTTCAGCGCGGGGGAAAATAGAAAAACGAACGAAAAAAAAAAAATTACAATCTTGGATTGAATGTGACATTTGCTTTGCTTTTATCCTTTTTATCCTGAAGGTAGAGTTCTATTTTTTTTTGTATTCTGTTAATGCGTTCGTGCAGAAAAGGTTTTTGTGATTTCTACGAGACTCGATGTCGGAAAAGTGACCTTTTGTTCGCGAATTTATCGAATTTCCTTCGTTTTGGTGTATCCGTTTCGAAAGGATGTCGTTGGGACATGTGATTTTTGGCTGAGCAGAGATACCAAGTGGGTGGTGGTGTTTGGGGGAGGGCTTGCTTTAAAGGAGCTAGTCAACTGTCCGACAGCTTTTTATCAGCAAGATTCCAGTCAAGAAAAGCGCATATTCTGGTGGAACTTTTGGAGAACTCAAGACATCATAGCATGTCCTTCCTTAGGCTAGATGTAACAACATGTATGCAGACAACCTATGCATAGATATGGACTAAACTGTACAAAACAGTGGTGGACAGAGGTGGACGAGATCATGAGCCTCGTTTCTAGCAAACAAACGTGTTGCTTGAACTACAAATCGTCCTAAATGGAGAGGACCTACAGTTTTCGACCATATGGCAAGGAGGATTTATTAGAAGACCTTTAAGACAGTTGTCCTCTTGGATGATTGTCAGAGATTTGAAAGAGAACCAATACAAGCCAAGTTGCCCTCACTAAACTACCTATATGTTTGGATAGCCCTAGCAGATCAAGTAGATGCAGAGGAAAAGAAGTGTAAGATGAAGAGATCAATCAAGAACCACACCAATTCACGGCAACAGCATTCCTAACCTTAGGTCAAGTTATGATGACAGGCTGCTGTCAGTGAAGCCACATTGCGATCGAATCATCTCAAGTGATAGAAATACGAGATCCATCAAATAAGCAGTGGATTCACACGCAATGCATGCTTACTACGGAACACAATAGCCCTAAGCTTGAGCTCCCTCGTCTCTGACAATCCAACCTCTTTGAAGAAAAGTCCTGCCGAGTAAACATTTCATTCAGATTTAAGGCCAAACCTTCTTTGAGAGAATGGACAGCAGAAGAACCAACAACGTCCATGTCCAGATGGACTCTGCGATCTTCTTCGAGGAACAAGCCTTCGTTTATGTCGTCCAGTTGTATACCTTGATTTCCCATTCTTACAACGGTCCTTGTCATTTTTGCTGTGCTGCTTCTGCACTGTGCAATTATCGAAAAGGACTCTTTACAAGGCTTTAATCATTTTACTCCTGCTCTAAGACCCTGGCGAATAGACCAGTACCTATATCCAGTATAATCCTTGTTTGTTGCAAGCAAATAATTGTTCAAAAGGTATTTGTTGGAGAGCGATATTCTGGGACAAAAATTGACTTAGAAAATAGACATCCACATGGCTCCCTGATTGAAAAGTCGAAGATCATCAGTTTGAACCCTCAAATTTTACAGCAAATATTAAAGAATCAAGATTAAAAAGCTCAAAGAGATTCTCAGAGCCAGAGTCCTATTGTAATAAAGCAATAAATGTTGACAAAAGAAAGTCAGCAAAAGCCTTTGTGGGCCCATAACGAAACAAATGAACTCCTGGATCAACTTTCAAGACTCCATACACTCTTATAGGCTTGTATATTCCATGTTGCCATCTGAAAAGGTTGTTATGCAGAGCAAAAGAGGGCAACATTTGTGCAACCATCTGCTCGAGCTAGGCAGACGTGTCTTGTGAAACTTATGAGAACTCTTTTGTAGGGCTTGGGACTTTCATAACGCGAATTTGCCAAGAATTTTAGGAGCTACCTATTTCGGAAGGACAAATATACTGTGGATATACATGACTGCTGTGACCATACTGACCTATGCTAGTCTCAGTACAAATGAAGACTTCATGCTTTGGAACAAGCACTACAAGACCAAGTATCTGGCTTGAGGCTATCCTAACTTACTTTTGAGAGACATCTTCAGGCAAACATCTGCAACATGCAGTGGAGAAGGCAGGAAGAACAACGGCTGCCCTGGCAAAGATAATGCCAAATATTGGAGGACCTACACTCTTGGCAATAGTCACGACGTCGACGACGATGACGCTCTACGGCTCCCAAATATGGGCTAGGGGCAATGACCAGGAAATCATATAGTGGAAACCCAGAGACAGCTTTCAGAATCAATGCATTGGGAGTATGCAGCCGAACAACCTCATAAGACATGTCGAAGTAAAGATGAAGCACCACGAAGTACAAACCTGGAAGAATGGATTTCTTCTGACAAAGGTAGAAGACTGTTTTCCAAAATAGATGTTTGGATCAATAGGAAGCATGGAGTAGGTACTGAACTTCTACCTGACGCATAGAAGAAGTGGAAAACGTGGAGCACATGATATTCCAGTGTCCGCTGTATAATAAAGGCCATAACCTGTTAGCGAACAGACTGGGTATGGACTTAACCCCAGAGAACATAATCAGACTGATGCTGAGAGCACAAGAAGTTTGGGATGCAGTCAGTGAAACCGTGAAGTACCAACGCAGGCAGAGGCTACAGCGAAATGAAGCTATCAAAGCAAACAAGGCGACGCGAGGATCAGAGCTCAGTGAGGAGCTACAGAGTGGCACTTTCGTAGGAATTCTCGTGGAGCATAATATTCTACGGTCATATGACAAGAAAGAAGAAATGACGTCTGACAGAAGAAGAGACGACGGTGACGATGTAGTCTATGAGTACTAGGTTTCCTTTAACAAAAAGTTCCCAATAGGAAATGTATAAAACCTAATACCATCCACACATGGGCTTAAATCATCACAACAAACGTGCACATGTACGTGACACAATTGACCATAAAACCCATCGACATTTGGAACTATCTGCAAACAAAAAAGGCACCACATATTATACATATATCCTCCCCAAAAAACCCCCTCTCTCTCACGTGCAGACATAAAAGACAAAAAAAAAAAAAGGACGCCAAATCCTTGTTCACACAAATTTGCATGAGTTCGTGTCCGTGAAATAAACTTTAACAGTTTAATGCAATGATTAATTTGATTCCACCGATTGGCTCGCCCCACTCACACACTCACCCCCGCAGCCAACGTTAAATACACATCCCTAGGTATACCCATTGCGCGTAGCTATAAGCCCAGGACTTCCTTATAACATCCAGCTAACTAAACCGTCTCATTCGATGGTTGTCATTCCATCACAAGGATAGGCGCTGCCGTCGCCTCGCACAGTGTACTTTCTGCCAGGACGAAAAGTTGTCATTGTAATAAAGTTTTATTGCAAGGATTTGGAATATTTGGTCGCAGGACTACAGATATTGCTGCTGCTACCGTTGCTGTTGTTGTTGTTTCTTCTTCTACTGCTGCTGCTGCTGGTGAATGGTAATCGAAAATGATGTTGCACTTTGGTGAGTTTAGCGGGCAGAAAGGAAGCCAGGGTTCATTTTCATAGTTTAACTCACTAAATGTTGGTTGGTCCTGCAATTGACTTGGAATTCTCCTCTCCATTGTTGTTGGACTCCTTACACATGTGTGTGTGTGTGTGTGTGTGAGTTGGGAAATAGTTTTTGTCTGCACGAAATTGATTTGGATTATGTGTACCATGCACACACACATGTATAGAATTATTATCCCACATGCATGTGAAGAGATTGTTTCTATGCGAAGCAGGACCTCGGAGCTCGGTGTAAAGATAATTGCATTTCTGGTTTATGTCGCTATGGTATTGTGCGCTAAGCTGAAGGATTTTATCAAATGTTTCAGGATGAAGGGCGGCGCGGCCACTAGAGATGAAAACGACTGATGTTGTTGAATGTTTCGTCTGTTAATTGTTATGACACAAGAGAGAGACAGAGAGAGAGAGCAAGCGAGAGTATTTAAAACTTTACTCATTTAATTGGAGATTTATTGGCAAGGATAATGGCGCAGTAGTTTTCTGCGGAGAAGTAGTATACCAATAAAGAAGTTTCGTTTTGGTGCGCAATCACTTTGAACTAGCGCATTGTCCTATAAATCCATGCTAATGGATGGCTTTTTTCTTTTTATTAATCGGAATGTAGCTGGCGCTCTTTAAAAACAAGCACTTTAGCAGATTGAGGACGAGTTTGAGGACGTTCTCATTGCAGGATAGTTAACTGGGTTTTTGATTTTTATTGAGATTGTAGTTTTAGTGCTTCGCTATGACTGTGAGGGGAAAAGGGGTTAAACAAGTTCTTCTGATGTCATGTCCTTTCTTGGCTTTTGCTTATAAATAGAAATACAAAAGAGAAGATGTGTGCTTTGGCTCAGATGCAGGATACCTACTTTAAGGGTAGCAGTATAGGACACAGCTCCATTCTTAGGAACACTTTTCAATGTAGAAATCAGATGACTCCCTACGGCGAAGAGAAGCACAGCAGGAAAGATGGGCTTAATAATGAAGTTTACCAAACAAAATGATCTAAAACCAATAAGGGAACAAGGTCGAGTATTTATTGAAAAGACTTGAACTTAGAAATGAGTCTAAGCCTGCCAGACCTATGCACTGTTCTCCAGGCCAACTTTTAACCCTGTTCAAAGGTGCCTGACTACTTGAAATGGGATCAACATCCAATGAGGATATTGCCAGCTTCATTAACAGTCAAGCTGTGCGCACAAGCTAGTCAGGGATTGCCCCTCAATGCATGGAGAATCGCGTTAGATTATGCTGGGTACCTAGACACTGTGATGTTCAGGGCAACGACTCATCTACAGCATCAATGCACGGCTGTGTGTTGCTCTAGGAGTATTCTCAACAGGATACACAACAGGGCTGGAGGGACATAGAGTATACAGAGCCTTATGGGCAGAGATTAACCATAAAAGATCAGGAGAAATCATTAAGCTAGGGAGGTCACAGATTAGGGCTACGATTGGAATCCTCTCTGAACATTCGTCTTCTGAGGAAGCATGCCAGTAGATTGGGATCATGAGGAGAAGGCTATTACGCATATGCTGTGAGAGTGTGAGGGCTTTTCTAGAAGAGGTAAGTTCATGGAACCAACCAAAGGACCTAATCAAGTGCTTGGGCGACGTGGTTTAGGTTTCTTTCTGCCGTTAAGGCTTACGCTAGTGATCTCGATGGACCCATTTCGGTACCTAGTTTCTCTATGACAACCTCATAAGCCTAATTTAACCTATCCTAGTCCGCTCTTTAGCAAAGGGCCCCTTCAAAGGAGATAATCAAGAGTTTTCAATGGGGTTTGCTGAACTTTGACAAATAATTGCGGACATACTGTTGAAGCTATATCTGTCAAATTGACTGTCGTTTATTTAGTCTGTCTTGCCAAATCAACGTTAAGAGTGATAACACTCAACATCATCTGAAAATGTCTCAATTGTTGCAGAAAAGAGAGCTTCCTGTTCGAGCTACATTTCGCCCATTTTACGGTCGTCCTAATCGTCCTTTCGAGAGGACTATTCACCGGGATCAATCCACCAATATTCACACGTCAACAAAATGTAAAATCAGACAAAAAGAAAGAGAACGTGCAGGAGTACCCGCGCCACGCACAAGAACTCGACTTTTCACAGACCACTACACGGCGAATTGCGCGTCATGGCTTGGATCTACACCCAACTGATCCAGGAGCTCACAGTTACTGCTCCTGATCCGTCAGTTTATTCGCTGACGGAGGCTCTCAAGCATTTGGAATTTGACCCCGATTTCGGTCGAAAAATTGAAGGAATTTCGGACTGGAGGCACCATCGGTCCATACTTCTTTTAGAACGATGTTGTCTGACCTTTAACGTCGTGCGCTATCGGTCGATGATAACCGATGATATACCATACGTAATGGCAAACATGAGCCTTCTAAACGAATGAAACTTTTTAATGATATCTCACTCAGAGTTCATTTTAGTTGATTTTGAAGATAGGAAATGCTTAATGAAAAACCGTCGCTTTGAAAGATTTCTTACAATTTCCTGTGAAAATGTGGAACACAACTTGGTTTTCGGAAACGAAGAATGGCTAAGGGTTCTTTACCAACTTCCGCGGCACTTTCTGTCCTCAAAACCAAAAAAATAATTGAATTTGCATCCAAATTATAAAGGATTCTTCAACCACCATTTGAATTACAGCCAACTCTTGTCCTGTCTTTTGTTGATGATTCCTCCCCACCACCTTGCTTGGGAAGAATATCTTGAATTCCTCTTCAAACAATACAAGACAAGAAAATCGAATTTAAATGCATAAACAATAAAAAAAAAAACAAAAAGGGCAGGGCAAGTCCCCAATTATACCTTTGACCAGCCTATCCTTTTGCACAGGAACCCATAAAACTAATAAATTAACGTAAATAATTCCAAACGAAAAAATATCCTTCTTCCTTCGCACCTTACGTTACGTAACCCAACACAGAAAGCGCCCACAAAAACACACAAGAAAAAGGACGACGAAGAACGAACAAGACCGAGGAAAAGAAGAAAAGAAAAGCAATTAATTGCTCAGGTATTTGCACCTCCAATTTGGCAAATTGAAATCTCCACTTTCTTAGAAGGACATTCTCTTTTTTTTTCCAGTGACTGGTGGTTAAGATGCTTCCCCCCTTTTCATTATCTTACCAATCCCAAAAATAATAGATAGAAGAGAAAAGGACGAGCTAGGAATCAATTTCTTCGTGCTGTCGTCGTCTTTGAACAATTTTAACCAATTGCCAGGATACATTTCGTCTTACTTCGCTTTGGTATTTAATTAATACTCTCCCGCCGCCCGTTCGAAAGGACATCCACTGCACTGTCGAGTAGTGAAATCTACTTCATTCCTTTTTGTCCTCTCTCTTGGTATAGATACTTTTTAAGTACTTCCGCTTGTGGTGACAAATTTTTCATCTACCCTTTTTGGCGCCAGGATCAAATACACCAACTACATGCATGCTCCTGCGGTTATGATACATTCCTAGCATAGGAACCACCGAGGTTGTGCATGGCTATACAGCAGCAGCATGTATCTGTCTTCCGAAAAAAGATGACTTTTGGCTTGTGGAAAGGTAATTTTTGGAAAAGGGACACCAGTCCTTTTTTTTTTTTGCAGAAACTGTTGCGCGCTGCTGTATGGTGGCTGTACACTATGTACGTGATGCGATGCGAGGTGAAACGTTCTCCGGTGGTCCTTTGGCTTTTGCGGTGCGGTTGGCAACATTATAAATTTTGTGCATTAGGGAAATATGCCACATGGATATGCGAATGCGATATCCCTGCGATGATATCAAATTTGAGATGAATTCATGTTCGCTGTTCACTTTGATTGATTGTGCGGAAAATTAGGGTTCAAATAGTTGAGGGTTTGGTATCAGTCGTTTTCAGGGAAAACTTTTTAAAGAATTTCTATGATTTTTGTTTAAAGGACTTTTAAAGGCATTCATTTGAAATGAGAAAGGAAAGTAGAAGACTCAATAGATTGTGAAATATTGGTGATCGGACAAACCGAGGTTCAGATCGGCCACAGTACTCTTACCATAACCTTAAAGCCCTCTAACCAAAGATATTTCTATAAGTCTAAACGCTGACCATCTACCTTCTTATGGTGCTGCTTAAATGACTAATGATTATGACTGAAGGATTCGCGAGAATGCAGCAGCGTAGAGCGGTATAGCTTGTCAACTTCTGAGGTTCAAAAGTTAATTGATAGTTGCCCATATTCTACTACGGGTGTGAGCAATGGCAAACGCGTCAAATTGTGGAAGGTTCTTCAGCTTTAAAAGTGAAAACAAACACTAAAAAGGTTCTACAGGTACCCTGGCGAGGTCTGTGGCAAATGGCCCTCTGGAGGGTAGAACTCAATGCCGATCTAACTGGGAATTGAGTGACAACAAAAACAAATCCAAGCAAAACCAGTTCTGGTGCTGATAAATAGAAATGGGAGCACTAGAATTGGCTGAGTTACAGCCACTATAGGCAGCTAGCGCGAATGAGAAGATCTCTATACAGAGAGGCTGATTTATCCGAGAGTTTCTTGATTACGGATACCTAGGAGGAAAAAGGTCCCCCATCAGAGGAGATGGCGGCGGTTGTTCCATAGAGCGACGTACTTCAAACATATTCCGAAGCCAAAAAGAGGTCCTCGTCTCTCTTCGAGAATGAGAAGAACTTCTTGTAGGTACCAATTGATAGGAAAGGCCACTAGAATGCCTCAATAGAATGCAACAACAACCAAGAAGCAAAGGAGCTGTCGTCAAGGTAAATTAAAGCGAATAGGGAAGCAGGTAAAAAACTTTGTTAAAGAACGTCAGATCCTGCGAAGTTAGACTAAAAACCACTTGTAAAGGACTCACACGAGGATGTTCATAAGCGGGGCTTATTGTTGTGGATTTCGCAAAAGACAAGTAGCCAGTATTCGTCAAAAAGAACTCAAGTGATGGAGAAAACCTAAGCGCCAGAAGTAGAGACTAAACTGCAGCCACGGTAGAGCAAATTGGAAACGTCAACACACCTAAAAAAGGTTCCTTCTACCTTACAAGGGTGTGACCAAAAGCGAAACCTTTAATTGCTTTAAGGGGCGATAACCTTCTATCGACATGAAGAGCCAAGAGGCGATCGTCGAGGGAAAAGGCAAATAATAGGACAAAAAGGGTTCATCACGCCATACTTCTAAAGGACAAGCAGTTGAAGTGGGTGTTGTTACCCTGAAAGGCTTACAGCAGACTCAATCTCTAGACCATAATGAGGCAAATGACGCTATGGAGGACGCGATTACGAAACCTTTCGAAAACTTGATGCTGCTCTTCACAGAAGAAACTTCGTTTTACAATTACACCTTGTAGCCCACACTGTTATGGTTCATAGAAGAAATAGCCTTACTTGGGAAATGTCGACCAGAAATGAATGAAGAATTTAACCACAAAGCTGTAGCTAAAGGCAAAAGGATCCACCAAAGCCTCCTTGACAACCAAAGGCAACTGTGAAGAATAGTTCAACACAAATGCTTTAACCCAAAACAAACATCATCAATTGCATCACTGAGTCTAGCTCAGCTCAAAAGGCCGAATGTGAATTAAAATTCAAATACTTATTCAAAGCATGAAGAAGCATTACTTCTTGATTCAGGTTTATGACCTATTCGCGCTTGTAGTGAACGGAATCTCGCAAGGAAACATTAATTCAAAAATTGGAGCATCTCTTATTTGAATATCTACTTAAGCCAATATTTGTAAGAATCACTCACCGATTTTTGTCATATTTTCAATTCATTCTCCACCTCGTTCAATCTCCTTTCTTGCTTTTTGAGAACAGTTCCTTGGCAACACAAATAAATCCGAACGCGAACCGGCTTTGGAGAACTGATCTTAATCAGGAAAAAGAGCAAAACACAAAAACACAGGCAGCAAATTTGATCACACTTTCGATATAAATCGAAGTAATAAACACTTGAAAGGGACATTGTAGAAATTAAAAGAAAATTGCATAAAAAAGGGGGGAAAAAAACTAAAAAAAGACATTCGATCGAACGGACACTCGATTTAATTCGCGCACTTTCCACTTTACCACTCACTTTCAAAGCCGAACTTGCACTGAGCCTATTTGCTGACAAGATTACTTTTTATAGAGATAGAAACTAAGAGAAAGCATATGCAATGATGACCAAGAGAAATGAGTGAAATAGGTTAGTTAGTCAAGGCTAGAGAAAGAAGAAAGAATTTCTCCACACGAAAAATTCCCCACAGCTTACTGAGCGGAGCTTAAGAGTGGTGGGGTAATGGATCTTTTGAGCTGAGCTTAGGAATGGTAAATTGGTCTCTTTTTTCTAGTTTCTCTTGCTAGAGTTCGTGTAAGCTGAAAGCAGAGTGTAAATTCTAATCTCTTGTTAATTTTGGAAGAGTTTGTTTTTTTTTTCTCATACTGAGAAGAAGGTTGTTTACATCAAAAAGGTGGTGTGATGCTTATTTACGTAAACAAAAATATGTGACAAAAAAAAAATGTAACGGCCGTTATGGTTTGAATATTTGAATTCGAATTTTGTATGTAAAGTGGCGCGCAAGGGCTTCAGGGTTACCGATGGCTGTAACATTGTTTAGAAAATGAATGGAGTGGATTTTTTTTTTCTGAATTATTTTTTGCCTAGACGATTGACTATCCTACATTAAGTTGCAAGGGGCTGCGGTGCCAGAATTGACCTACATTCGGGCTCGTCCCATGAAAAAAATCCATCGAAAAATTCTACACATCTTGTCTGATGTTTTCCTCTCGGAAGCCAAAGTCTGTTAACCTAGCCTGATCAGTCAATTTACGGCTGCAAGAATTCATTGAGTATACTTAGTTCTGTGGCACATCAAATCCACGGTAACATAATCCTCGACGCCGTCAAATTTTCGCAATGGAAAACCAACCTCATCATCGAAATTTAGAGAGGCTTCGCTCTGTTGCCGGCTTGTAGGCAATAGTTGACCTACTGCTTGCACTTTGTACGAGAAATTCTTCCAGTAATTTCCCAAAATTGTATATAAAGATGTGACCCGTCATCTAATTGAGATTAAAAAGGAACTCTGGGCACATTTCCAGGCACAGGAATGATATTCTTGATCCCATGTAGGGCCAGTCTCCTAAAGAGGAGCATCTAAGCGCCGTAGTGTCCTTAGTTGGTACCACATGACGTCTTTAAGCAACCGACCGATTAGTTGTCAAAAATATTGATAGCTTCTTGGCTCCAGACATTGTACTCTCGATTGTATTTGGCTTGGAGTCATGCTATCTTTCGCGGAGACCCTGGTTTTGAAGTTAATGCTAAGACCTATGTGAAGAAGGGATGGTGCATCCGAGAGTGGTGTTCTCATAGCGCTGATCGAGGATCGAATGAATCTACTCTTCATAGAGGTCATGCGTGTCTTATCGATCCATCAGACATAAAATACCTACAGAAACCACTTCAAAGAAGGCTCTTTCAATCAAATGATACATCTGACATATTTAGGTGTGCCCATGCCCACAGAACCTTAAGTTTATTAGTTTAATTACACAGAAATATGTATCTGCTTCACAGATACTTGGTAGCACGAGCGAAATGTATATGTATCTGTTCGAATGCTTTTAAGTAAGCTGTTTTTCCATTTGGTTAGATTCTTTTCTGTTTTCTGTTTTATTTTTTTGCTTAATTTTCACATGAAAAGTTGCATCAAAGTTAGGTCGTCTTATAACTGCAAAGAACACACAAGTCTTTTGATGTTTTCTAAAGTTCAACCCACCATCATGGCGCTCATTGGGACTTGTAATAATTCTTAAACACGTTTTAAGATTCTTGTTACGATTCTAAGAAAGAAATACCAAAAATAGCTGAGAAGAGAGAGTGGGAAAAAAATTAAGAAGAAGAAAATAAAACCCAAACCCCAAAGCGTTTAAAATTTCCAAATGAACGCCTCTCAAAAGCCTTCAAAAACAAATGTGTGTTTGCCACGAGGACGACGACAAGGATGATGATGGTGTGATGCTGATGCTGATGCTGATGACGCTCATGATAACTTCTTGAAATTCTCTCTACGTAATTAATTACAATGCTTGTCATCAGGATGACATACACTCTCTCTCTCTCTGTTTTCTACTACTACTAGTTTCGCCTCGAATGTGTCTTCAGCTCCAAAACAAAGGATAAGAAAAAAGAAGGCAAAAATTCTACTTGAATGAGATTTAAGTTTTCCACTCAACTACTCTACAGGTATCCTAGGCTACAATCCATCCTTTAACACACACACAGAGAGGAGGAGGTACAGTTTTCACAGTTGTTTCTCGTTTGTAGTATGCATATGTGAATTATAATCTCCTTAGAGAGCATTCATCTTTCGTTTCACATTTAGCAAAAGGACCCACAGTGGCGTCGGTCGGGATGGTGGAGAATTGAACCTACGTGCAAAATTGTTAAATAGTTTTGCAACAGCAACAGCAACAGCAGCAGCATACACAACCCACCCACGTGTGTAGGTAAATATATCTTTGTTCCTGTGTAAGATGTTGACAAGTTCCCCTAAAGAGATTTACCCTTAATCCTCTGGCATAGGTGCAGAGAACAAAGAATTATTATAATGCAAGCGTATTCCTAAGACCTATTCAGAAAAGGATGCTGAAATTTCACCAGAGGATGGCTGGGGTGGAATGCCAGCCAGAGCAGCCGGTGGAAATTAATTACTTTGCAACCCTGCAGCTAAGAGTTGTTCCTACATTGATAAAGTAGTCTATTTCTTATGTTTTGCAAATGAAAATACCTTGTACCAAGAACTCTCGGGCAGTTGTCATTTGAAGGCTACAGATTGTCATACAACAAGCAGGGACATGACCGAGATGACCCATTTAACAAGCTGGTGGCCATAGTTTCTGACCTTATTTGCAGTGGTAGATGGATCTAATTCTTATGGGAAAAGTACATAAGATAAGCCCCATCTTTAAGGACATCTGGTGCTGAAAGAATTGTCGAACGGTAGAAGGGAAGTCTAGGACGATACCTGGAGGCTGATCGACGAACGAAGGCAGCTAAAAGCTTGCATAGTGACTACCTTAGAAGCAGAAAGAGCAGTAGCGTATGACAAGACAAGCGGACCTAGCTTCAGAAGCTACGAGAAGGACAATCAATAGAACTACGAAGGAGCTGACAGTTGGTCGTGGTTTTAGCCAACACCCGGTGAAAAGCCTAGAAGTCTCTTTACTTAGTTCGGATGAGGTACAGCTCAAGAGATATAAGGAGCATATAATTTTGATTGATGCTTCCAAACCAGATGCAACTGGCTGAGGTATAAAATTCCCACGACCCACTGAAAGGGTGAGAAGGCAGTAGGACTCAACGAAATTTCCGTCAAGGCCTTACGAGCAGCGCCACAATATCGGCAGAGCTACTGTAATTAGGAGAGAATGGGTGGTAACCAACTTGACTTGGGAGAGATTTGTGTGGGATTTTCGCACTCGTTTATAATTCACTGTTGTTTTTTTGCATTCATGTTGAAATCATGGAAATGAGACTGTCGATAGGAGAATGCTACACGAGGCTTAGAGGAGAACTTCTCAGGCTCTGAACCTGTGTTAGGACTTTCTGCATCAATGGTCAGGGCTTCCATTGATGATCGGGTTTCGTATGAACAGTATTGGGCTCTCCTGGACGTGGACTGACTACACTGATGCTTCCAGACATTAGTGAGAAATTCTCTGAGCAGAAAAGACTACAACTAACTTGTTGTTGTTCCCAAGCAAAACATCTATCTGCGACGCTTTTAGAGAAGACCACGAAACTGCCGAGGTGACTATAGAGTCGATCACAGATGGAATGTGGAGTGGAACCTTCAAACTATACGAAGCTTGCTCAACAGGCAAGCAAATGACCACTCTTTTAGCAAAATTCATTCCACCATTCGATTTATAATGATGTCCTTCAACACGACACAGGAAAAAGAATGCCCATTTCACTTAACTAAGTCCATAACGCCATCCCTTTGACCAATCTCTCGCTCTCGTGCAACAGAACCTCCCATCAGCTGGTATTTGTCATACGACAAGCCTTTGTGACACTTTTTTTTCCTCCTCAACTCTACTTATTTGCTGAACAGAAAAAAAAGGAGAAAAAATCCTCGTAAGCGCCTATAATTGCCACTTGTATACCCATTTTCGAAAATGTCAATGCATATGACAGCAGCAGCAGCACTCGAAGAGTTATTTTGTTCGCTTTGCGCTCTCAAAAAGGACACATTTCTGGCTTTATCGTCGAGCGAAAAAAAAAAAAAAAACGCAGAGGCGTAAATAATAATTTTTGCTAGGAATGGTGACTCGCAACACTGAAATGCGTGAATCCAGCAAAACATCCAACCGTAGACTCTTCTCTGCCACTGACAGGTCCTTTTATGTTTTTCTTTTTATACAGCTTGTTCTCTTGCATGGTTTCTTTTTTTTTTTTTTTTTTATGTATTTAATCCTGGATGTCAAAAATGCCTAAAAAATTGAGTAAGCAATTAAAATCGCTGGAGCAGGAGGAGGCAGGACGGGGGCAGCAGCCTTGCAGCGGTGTTGGTGTGTTGATTTTGTCCCTTCAATTTTCGCCTATTCCTTGAGGGGATTTTTTAATTGAATTTTCTTCAGCGTCATCTTTTGAGAGAGCCAGCGAGTGAGTGTCCAATGCGAGTATCCTTTTTGTATTTATTTTTTTTTTAAAGAAAAAGACATAAACACTCATCGTCCTTCGACCCCTTAGCCATTCGTTTTCATTAATTAAAAAACAAAAGGATGACGAGAACGCGACAACGTCAAAAGGGATGGCGCGCGGACGGTCAAAAGGAGAACAAGAACACAGAGAGAGAGTCAAGATTTATATATTGTATATTATCCTTAGGTCATTACTTCCTTCGTTGTTGTTTTTTGTTGCTGGACCACTTCAGGATATTCACATAATTTCTTCTTTCCTTTGCGGCTTCAATGGCGGGATGACCTCAGAAAGGGGTGTTTGTGTTTGTTGCTTGCTTGCTTTACAGACAAGAGAGAGAGAGAAAGAAGCGGAATCTGGTTTAATAGTTTGCCTTTTCGTCCATCCGCAAACGCCACAAATATCCGCTACAATCTCCTCCTCCTCTTGGTCGTTACCATTCGCGCCGGGGCATGTAATTAAAGTCCTCTTTTGAAACAAACAGAGGGCGTAGGAGAAAGGATACAACGCCACACACAAACACGTAGATTTTTTAATTATCCTGCTTTTTGTCAAGGGTAAAAAAATTTCATTATTTTCAAGTAGTGTACGCGAAAAAAGCTAATTAACTTAGAACGAGTGCAAAATGCAACTTTACCACACAAACACACACACTCCCACCATGCAGAACGGTTTTATACATATGTCTGCTGCGCGATCAATTCGTTTCCATGTACATATGTATACGATGTGGACTTTCTTTTTAATCCAAAATCTCTGCAGTTATCCTTTCATGTATTTCATCGGGTCTTGATGGTTTTTTGACGTTGTTTTCTGTGTTCACCTTCTTTTTTTGTGTGTTGCTCTTCATATACTCCCAGTAGGGATACGGTTTTACTTTGTCCTCTTAGAGAGAGAGTGGAAAAAAAAGGACCAAACATACACCTACACAGGGCATTATACAGTTAGAAGTTTTTCCTCGACTGTAATTAATGGCAGAGACCATTTTATGCATGCATCACATACAAGCATCGTTTCCTGGTCCTAAACTTCACATCAGGATATTATCCTTTCAAACACATAGCCATAGTCCGGATTTCACACACACCCACACACACAACGACACAGAGAAAAGAGGCTATAGTAGCCATGCAAGAGCTTAACAGCATGATTGCTTGGTCTTGCATAATATCTATTCAGTACAGAGAATTAAAACATTCGCTTCTCTCTGCTCTACTCTATAGCCAGCCAGGAGTTCTGGTCGTCCTTCGTTGTCGGTGTCTGTCTTTTCTATTCGCAGGATTTGTTGGATGGTGTCAAACCTCATATTGTGGCGAGATGTATGTGGTATGTGTCCTTATTAGATAAATTCTACTATGGCAACGGATTTTATGCAGAGAGTACGGAAAACAGTAGCAACGAAAAAAACCAACTTAAAAATGAAGTTAAGCCGCTCAATATAGAGTGGACGAATGTGCATACATTGAACAACTCAAAATAATTTGACAGCATGCGAGCATGGGGATATTTTAAAGGGCCAATGGCTTAAAAGCTTTAAAATCCGGATTTGTGTTTTGTTTTTGGAGGACTTTTTCGACGGGGGGCCTAGGGAGGATGACAAGTCTTTCTAAGCAATGTATCAGGGGCTTAGAGCTGCTTAGGTCTAATGGGGATGCTCTCGAAAGGAGTTTTGGAACCGTTTTGAGTATCAGGGCAAATGACAATAAAAACAGTGGGGTCTCCGGGGCCGCAACATTTTTTATGCAGACTTTAGGTGACTTCATAGACTTCACTGACTTCAGATGACTTCAATGACTTCAGATGACTTCATTGCCTTCAAAGACTTCAATGACTTCAGATGACTTCATTGCCTTCAAAGACTTCAATGACTTCAGGTGACTTCACTGACTTCAAAGACTTCACTGACTTCAAAGACTTCAATGACTTCAGGTGACTTCACTGACTTCAAAGACTTCACTGACTTCAAAGACTTCAATGACTTTAGATGACTTCAAAGACTTTAAGTGAATGCAAGGAGTGCTAGTGATTCGGAAAAACTGTGAGTCATTTGACTTGAAATCCTCTAAAAACTGGTCTACGAAATCGCTCTAAAAGAGCACCGAAAGTAGGTCCCACTTAAGCATTTCCAACTGCAGGATTGAATGATTCCTATGAAGTCCTTTGTACAATCAGTCGATGGTTACTCTATTGAACTACTGTTCACGCAGTTGAAGATTCAAGTCCCCGAGTTTCCATGGCCCTAGCTCCTGCGAGGGTCTTACAAACAACTATGGATACTACCAGTTCCTTTTCTGATACAACATAAGACTCTAGGGTCTTTCTATATGTCTCCACAGCACAATAGAAGTAGAGCTGTGAGAACATAGTCATTGGGGTCTCTATTGACTGCTTGTGGCTTAATTTCTATCCATTTTAAAGATGAGGTAGAAGAACTTTGACTTAATAATTGGAAACGACCGAGAAAGTGACCAAGAAAACGGTTGAAAAATGCATTTAAACTCAAGAGAATCTCTGCAGGACTCAATGTTGCCAAAGAGCGACTTAAAAGCCTTCAATAAACTTCACGTGAACCCACTCTTACCGACAATTAAAGTAGAAACTTCAAAGAAACCTCATTAAAAGGTCAAGAACCTTAACGTCTTCCTTGTGGCGCACCACTAACCATCCCCTTCGGGTAAGAATTATCGCATTCCCAACATAACTACTCTATTCTATTACCTTCCTAAGATAATAACAATTGATTGGATTGTTTTACTACCTCTCCCTTGTGTCAAAGCTACCCATCGTCCTTTCACGTGGCAATCCCATGTTGTTTCTGCTAAAAAAAAAAACCCTGACATGGCAGAAAGTATCTATCGTCTTCCTTCTACCTGGCAAAAATTCTTGTAATTTGAGATATTTTCAAGAAAATGAAATTTCCACTAAATATTTGTTTCATTTGTTCTTGAGAGTCGTGCCGGGCGGGGTAGATAAATACTACGAAGTAAATGAGTATCTAAATGTGTCACTCTCCCCCCCCCCCCCCCTCCTGCGGAGGAACGACACAATGACATTTGAAATGTCAGATGGGAGCCACTTTAAAATATATATTTCCCTCTTCTCAAACTGAGACTCAAACTCTGGAGGGAGTGCGCTTATAGTAACAAATCATAAATTTTACTTCGAGGAATTAAATTTCGCTTCAATTGCTCAATGAAAAGAACCAAACAAAAGTCCTTTGCGTATCCTTACAAGAAACAAAAAAAAAAAAAAACACACACACCTTCTTCTTCTGCGTGCGCGATGGAAGATGGAACATTTTTTGACAGATTAATTGCGGTTGCCTGGCACTAGCAACGGTATACAGAGTATAAGAATAAAATTTTCAAAATTCCATTCGATGTCAGGAGGAAGTTCCTTCAGAGTCGCGAGAACAACACAACCCCTCTTGGTTTCGCTTTCATAATGATAAATTACGTTAATTAATACCATGACAAAGAAACCATTTTGATTTTGGTTTGTTTCGCAGCTCCACACCGGGGGGATGGGAGCGAGGGATTCTAACGCGCAACAGGCAGAGAAGCGTAAGGGCGAAAGAAGGGTGGGGCGCTTTATTTTCTTTCTTTAATTCGACTCATTGCTTATAAATTGGTTGAAGTTGCGGGGGTTGATGTTGTAGCAGAGGCGATTTTTTTTTTTTTTTTCAGAGGATTGACAAGGAATGTCATGGACGGGGGGGACGGGGGAGGCCTATTTTTTTGGGGGAAAAATTATTTTAATTTGGGGCATTTTTTTGGAGGAACGAAATTTTTAGCCAAGTTGTAATTAATCCTCATCAAAGCGATTCTGTTTCTGCCTTCCCAGTCGAGTGGTTTTTTTTCAGCAAGTCTAATGGAAGATGACTTGTCGGCTTTGGGAATAACCTTAAAGTTGGAGAAAATGCGCACGACGAAATGGAAATCAAGCATGGAGAATAGATGCTGAAGTAAAGTGGTAAAGGCGTACTTTCACATAGGAAGTCGCTTAGTGTCTTCTGGATAGTGATCCACGTGAAGACACATACAGCACCGGGAGCTGTTAAAACTATTCCAAGAAGAAATCTCGACAGCCTAACCACAAGTATGTGAATATGTTTGCACACGACCCATAAATATGTTTAAAGGCATTCGCTGGACACACTTAAACCTAGAACTAGACAGTCAAGTGTTAGGACTCTTGTTCACTATGAACAAGAAATATAAAAATACATCTACAGGATCTATCTTAAATCAGTGTGAAGGCATTGCGTGATCTTATTATGGCTACGATAGAAGGTAAAGACTAAGAGAACTTTCCTGTATTCCTATTAATCCTCATGTAGAGTAAATTGTCATCGTTAGTGAGACTTTCAATACGTCTTGCAAGGACATACATATGTAACAAATGAAGCTCTCTTTTTTCACCTTATTACTGAACGTCATTGGAATTTCTGCAGTTGGCCTCGATATGCATCACAAGGATGAGTGCAGGAGCTGTAGGCAAGAATTTGAGTCTGTACTACTGTAAGAATGTGCTGACCTATCCAGTTGAACTCTGTAGATATTTCTTCTCGAATAAAGAGTTAAATATTGCAGACCCTCTTTGGCCACAAGCTATCCAGGAATGAAAAGGCAAATTAGCTTCGCCCAACGACTGTTAAATATTCCTTAGAGTTTCCCCTTAACCAGATTTCTAAAGCAATTTTAATAATCCCGTCGTTCTGGTCTAAGTGAGAGGTGACTAACGACATAAAGTTCCACTCTTTAGATCCCTAGTTAGATCTAATCATCAGTAAAGATCACAAAGTTTTACTAGACAGCTTTGACTACCAAGGAACACAGACACTTTTTTGCAGAAAGAAATCACTTTAAAATAAAGAACGACCATAGAGCCTTACAAAATTGGTGGAATCGATATCAAAACGCATAAATTGGTCATCAAAATTCCATTAATATCGAATGTGGAACCAGTGGAAAACAAGTTAATTCATTGGATTGGAGTGACAGTTGCATAAGAGTGAGAAGAGTTGCATAATTGTATTAAGAAGAAACATCGCAAAATGAATGATAGAGTGGAGGAACTAGAGGCCGGAAGTATATTCAAACAGCAGCTCAAAACATCAGCAAAAACAGGCTGAGAAGCACTGAGACTGCTACTGTAATGGCGAGTGCGGTCCAAGGAATGAGAATCGCACAAACTGCCGCATTTGAGGCCATCCCCAACCTGCTTCTGGTAGATAGTTTATCATCGACAGCTTTTTTTATTAAGACCGTAAGTGGTGTCTATATTAACGAAGGAGAATTGTATGTAATTTTAGAGTTCGCTTGTAATTCGCAGTTTTTTTTTGCGTTTGTTGAATTTGTGTTGAAAAACACTAAGCTTGACACCTTATACGATGAGTGACCCCACTACCCTAGAGCATCAAGACTATATTACAAAATACCGGCACTTTACAAGAACTTTCTTTAAGGGCTTTCCCTACTAGGGAAGAAATGAAAAGTGAAGACATACCTACGTAATGCACAATCTATAGAGGTATACGCAGATGGCTTTGGAACGGTCACTGGCGCAGAATAATGAAATCTATATCGACTCAACCCAATCAGAACAATGTCGTCCAAGCAGAGATCTTCACAGTGACAATAGTGGTCCTTGAAACTGCAGTAAGCCGATTACACACAGAAGATGTCTACACCCAACCAACTATACAAAGAATCACTGCAATTGAAATGAAATAATAACTTCGTTCTGGCAAAGAGCTCATGGTTCATGAAGAATAGCAAAAGATTGCACTTCCTTTGCTTGCTTCTTCAACTTATCAAGTAGAGAGCAGGCTGATGAACTCGCAAGAGGATGCTTGACGTCTATATCAAAATGAGCTGATCCTCCATGAATATTCCATATTATAAACTCAACCCCGAAGCAGGAAAAAGAGCTACTAGTAAAACAAATGCGCTGATCTTCATATAAACTTACACCAAGAGAGGGAAACTATGGCTCACCTATGATAAGGCCTTAGCTGAAAGACTATTACGAAAAGAAAGAAATACCCTTTATAGCTCATGGGACACAATTTTCTGTGAAAAAGTCTGACGGAAGGAGGCTTTTGCAGATCCTACGATGAGAAAGTAGTTTGAGAGGACCTAATCCACTGTGTCACAGTTTTTGGTTTCGATTGCATAAGAAACAATTTCTAATGGAGAGACTTCTTTCACGACCCGCAGGAGCTTTCCCTTAGACCAACGAAAAAAGCCAATAAACTTCCTTAAATCCACAGGATGGCTTGTATGCAACAATCCACGAAGTGATTGAGATAATATTATAGAGATATGGTTATTATGGACAAGGGATATGTATACTCCTTTTGAGGGCATTACAATGGATACTTTCCCTGCAAGCTTACTAAAAGTGATCTAAGTAAACTCGTATGGCAAGTGCTAAAGTCGAGCTGAAGAGCTGGAAACAGAGAAACGATGTAACACCGAGCTAGTTGAGTCTTCATTGAGGAGACAGAAAACCATACCGGCCACCTTAACAACACTGAGAGCAATGTTTCGGGATGAAGTAGCCTGCACCATATTATACAGAGCGAGAAGTCGATAAAAAATGTCAATAAACTGCGAACCCAAAAAACGATGCTTCATCTGTTAGAAGGTGAGATCCAGTGCACAAGATTGTCGGCAATACACAATGCCCTTCAACTTCCAATTCAGACCTTTTACAAGAAGATAACCAGAACAAGAGCTAAGGATAGAGACGACCGTAGTTTAAGAAAGTGAAGTCAGTTCAAAGGGGTTTGTGTCCCTGCGGCGAAAAACGAGCTACAACAGGTTGCTTCATTTCCACGGCGCTGACAGTCATTATTATCAAGAAACAAGAAAAGAAGAACGAATTCCCACATATTTACCCAAGATGCAACACAGCCTTGTACACAGCCTTGCCCATCTCTTGACCTACAAACGCGAACTCTCCTTAAAAAATCTATAATACCCGCCTATCAAACAATCAAACACCAATAGACCACTTTGAAACCACAAATACTGAAACAAATTTAAAAAAAGAATAAAATTCAGGTATCCTTACCAAATTTTGAAAAACCGTGTCTGTACATACCTGTAAGTAGAAGAAGAGAAAAAAAACAACCATTAGCTAATTGATTGTAACAATTTTATAAATTAAAATAGAAAGTAAATTTCCTTTCGAACAATCACACACACGTAATAAAAGTATACCCCACCCCCTTTACCGTTAACACACAACATTTCAACGTGTGACGTTGAATTTGAACTCATTCTCCTCTAACCTGCATCCATTAATCCCGGCTTGTAATTTCCTTTTTCTTCTTCTCATCTCGCATACGTAATGAAGTTCAAATAGCTGAAAGCGTCACACACAACAAATTAATGTAAAAGTCCTGACTGCGTACAGAGGGGGGTGAGAGGGAAAAAATGGGGTGCGATAATCACAGGGTAACATGTTGTATGCCTTACAGTAGCTCCGGTTCTCAGTACTTGTACTTTTCCAATGAAAGTAGCCCTTTTGTGTCGGAAATTACATTTTCTGCACCAACCCTTAAAGTGTCAACTTCAAGGCTCCCCTACTGACAGAAGAAGAAGAAGAAGAGAAAATAACAGTACAGGAGCAGCACCAAGCTAGCACACGTGAATGTCAACTCGGTTGGTTGCTTTGCTGTGTGTAATCACAAAGTGATGTGTCGCATGCAATGCGATGAAAGCATTTAATATCATTTGTTGCCATATATGCCCCACAATCTCTCTGCCATCCTTCATTCATCGACCAGATTCAAAGAAGAAAAAGCCTAGAGTGATGTCCTGTGAGGCAAACGGGTGCAACAAAAAAAAACCGAAGCAACTGCCATCGAAATGAACAACAGGGTATAAGCCAGCAGCATATTGGATGTTCACTTATAAGCCAGATGCATATGCAAATGCATGTGCGAATTTATGATAAAGCTGACGACTAGGAGAAGGACGACGACGACGACGACGTCAGCCAATAGACGAACGATGACGCTGACGACAAGCGACAACCAACGACTACGACGACTTTTGTGAAGATACACAAATCCACTTGAGGGTGACTGACTGACTTATTACCCACTTGGTTTACACTTTGCATTATTTATGCGAAATAGGGGGCGAGAGTCCTTCACAGGACTTCACACCACCATTCTACTGCCTCTTATCGCTGGCAAACACTTTGCATGTAAAATCATTGGGGCCGAACTGTGCGAGCATTGAACGCGTTCATTGTTTCTACTACTACACTCATACTCCTCGGCAAAAGGACCAAGCGTAATACTGTTCAAACTTAGATAATATACAATGCACCGAACGCCTATCTTAGCCATTTGCATATAGGAACATTGTAGTGGTGGTGGCCTGGCCAAACGATAATGATTGTGCTCATGATGATGATGATGGCTGCCATATGGAATACAAAGTGGAATTGCAATGAAATTACTCAGCGAAGGACTAAAAAGCATCTGCATGCATGCATGCATGCATTCAACCAGCCAGCCATGCAAACGGCAACCAACCAACCAAACGGACAAGCCACACAAACCATAGTTCGTCACTCAGTCAGCAGCAGCAGGAGCAGCATCATCACTGGGGTGACATTGTTATGCATATGACATTTTGTTGTTGCCATGTCATTAGACATGTCAAATCGTTTTTTGGTGGATGCCTTGTGATGTGTGGTGTCTTCAGGTATTGTTGCGCACTAAAGGTGATATTAATTGGATGGCGGCATGGCCTTCATTTGATCCTTCATTTTTTTTTTATTTGCTTCCTCTTGCCCAACGACACTGTGACCTCAGGGAGGAAGGTTTGATGTTAGCCGAATAGACCTACTGAAGGTAAGTGTATCCTTGGTGAACGCCTCTTACAGAGGACGACGGGTTGGGACATTTTGCCAATAAACTAGGCGAAGCTTGACCAGCCCAGTTAACACCACAGTAAGGCTCTATTCAGAGATTCATAACTAGCCCTCGCTGGGTCATCCGCTGATTTGTGGCTCACAATGGCTCTGTGACCAGGATGAGGCATTCTACTGCCTGGTATAAAAGCAGTTAACAGTCCTACAAACCATTGAGGTGGACACTAATGCCTGCTCTCTGATTCTCGCCCTGACATGTATTCCAATGTCCTTCAAAGTCTAATGTAGCTCAATGAGATGCACTTCAGTCTGGTCTGAAACAGAGAAGGATCATCGGTATCGAGACTTTGGCGTTGGGTCCAAAAACACCGGCTCCAACTCAAAATTGGAGAAAAGGCAGACCAGTTTTCCAAACTCCAGTGCCGAAACAAAAATGAGATCAGTTTTCCCCATCATTATTTCTACCTCAAGTGACGTTTCGGAACAATATTTCCTGACTAGGAAATGTGTCCTACTAAGACAGTAGTCACTTTAAATTGAATTGCACTCCTAGAAGGCGTCTTCTTTATTCCTATTTGCGTGGGCTTTAATAGCTTCTAGCGAGTGCATAGGATAGATACACTTGGCGAAACCTCCGAGGCACACTCAGTGGCAAACTAATCAATTTGTTTATCTACGAAAAGCGGTGTTTTGTTGGAAAGTCTATAGCCAGTTCTTAATAAAACGTCCAAACAAAATACAGTTTTCATATTTGCTCTCCAAATGACTATTGAATCTTAGATGGCGCTGAAGCAAGTTGTAGGCAGCAACCATCAACGGACAAATTTCACCGATACTGGGAAATAATTAATGGTTGTTGTCTACAATCGAATTCAACGGCATCCTTGATCCGACTTTCTCGACACTTTATGATCACTTTTGGTTACTGTCTAAATTATCAGCACTTTTTGTTTTGTTGTTGCTTTCTGTGCAAGTATTTACTCAGCTGGCTATAGACTTTCCAAAAAAACTCAGTTGTTAACAGAGGAGAAGAGCCTTTGGTCTTTGATGGCTATAGATTGAGGTGTAAGCTTTTTATAGAGCAGACCACACTATATAAGGCTGGATATACTCATCCTTGGCTCATCATTTATAAGGATTGCTCGATCATCAGCTTAACCAAAGGTGATGCAGCTTCATCACTGTTGATAGACTACAAGATTGTCGATGGAAACCGGAAAATTGGAAGAAAAGACTACTCTTTGGAGACAGCTTTCAACTGCAGTCAGACACATCTAGGAGGAGGTTACTATAGCCAATCAATTTTTCGAAACCCGGCCTACTGATTACTCTTACTGCTAAGTCGTAGCCAGTGCTATCGAACGCGATGTCAAGGAAGCCAGAAAGAGCTGTTTTCTTGGAAAAGAATGATGCTTACAAAGGTATAGTACGATTTGCGACTCGAGGGCAGACGGGTAGATCAACGAGTCCTATCAGAGTCGGGGACAATACCCTATGAGTTCCAAAGCTCACACTTGACAGTAGTAGCAGCGTAAACTCCTAATTGCCAGCCAATAGCGCAATCTACGTACAAAATCGAGGGAACAATTTCACTTTGATATTCCACTCACTCGCCGTACGTTCTTTAACGGAACTTCCTCCTTAAAGCATTTAAAACTACCAAGAACCATGCATCTGCAAAATACCTCAAGAGATTCCAAAATAACAGGCAAAAAGCAGACAAAAATGTGGGAGAAAAAATCGAATCGAACCACGACGGTAAACTTAAATCCGTTTTCCATTTGCATCGACCCAAGGAGAAAAAAACAACAGACCCCCAGAGCTTTAAACTACCGAGCACATTCACAAATCCATCCATATCCTTGCCGCCGCCGCCGCCGCCGCCGCCACTACTCAGACATCCAGTCGAACGACAGTAAATTTTTCGAAAACGAAACGAAAAAAAAAAGAACAAATTCGGAACGAATTAATGCACCGCATTCAATTCACCGTCTCTGCTCACTTCTTGTCACCCGCACCACCAGGAGAGGAGAGGACACTCTCTCTCATTTATGTCAACAGAACTAACAGCGTGTACGTGCACGCGAAAGTAAAAAAGCCGCAGGGCTGGTGGGAAGCAGGAAGCCGCCTATCCTTGGTTATCGTGGCGCGCCGTAGGAGCCCATGTGGTGGAAAGTAAATCAATTCGGGCATATAATTGCTCGAATTCTTTTTTAAACCATTTTCCGGATTTTCTTCTTCCACATCATCATCATCATCAGCAGAAGCAGCACCATACGAGGACGTCACCATCATCATCAAACTGGTGGTGCCCGCATTTTTTCCATTCCATCTATTCAACCATTCATCCACATATCCAACCGCAATCCATCTTTTCCCCATTCGAACACATTACAACCGCTGCCAGGACAACCAAGCAAGTACTACATACATACAGAAAGAATTGAAAGAATCCTTTCTCTCGTCCTGGCGCAACATGTGAAGGGAATTTGAATATTCATGTGCCAAGGGCAGCCAGCACACAAAAAGGCGCCTGAGAGCACTCTACTACTCCGCAGGTGATTAGGGTTTTTGTGGTGAATGAAATATTCCTTCAAAACCCTGCTCCACCCACAAGGATATCCCACATCCATACATGTCAACTCTTCCTGACAATGGTTTCTTTATTCAACGACTCTCCTTCCTTCTTTATTTTTTGCGAGTTTCTCAGTTTGCAGGTAGAGATGATGGCTATGGTGGTGGCAGGATTCAGTGATATCCTTTTTATTTTAATAGCACAAATAAAACTTTAGACAAGGATTTGTCTACATCTTCATTACCGGACCGAGATTGGAATGCAATTCACCTTTTGCTAGCAAAAGCATCCACATCAGCATCAGCATCGGTACACACACATCATGGTAATGGAAACGAATCCCATCCCATAAAAAAAAAGGACGATGACAATGACAATAACGATGAAGAACATTTGAACACAGTTTCAAATCTCTGGTGAGAAATTTACTACTACCTACGGTCCCTTTTCCTGCACAAATGTCCTGGCTTAAGACGAGTGTTTGTGGCATTAAATCCCTGAACCGCGTTCTAACCAAATGAATTATTTAGTTGGACATTCGTCCTTTTTTCTTCTTCCGGAGCAAGTCCATCACCATCATTATTATCATCACCATATAATTCGCATTCAATTCGATGAGGGAAATTCTCTCACAAACTAGGGAGACGAGAAGGATCAAATGAAATTGTGTTCCCAGACGATATTCAATCTCATTTGTTTGACTGTTTTTTTGTTTTTTTTTTTCGTCCTTTTTCCACACACACACACACACATAGAAACTCAAACCCTTTTTGGCCAGAAGCCATCAACTAAATGGCCACAGATTATTGCTTTATTGACTGATGCGAGCAGTAGATTGCAGCGCACTGTAAGTGAAGGGCGAAAGGATACTACTAGATCCTTGTGTGTTGAAATTGATTTCAATCAAATAATGATGGAGAATAATTTAGAAGAAAGCTTCTTCATCTTCTTTTGCAGCAGCAGCAGCAGCAGTGATTCTCTGTACGTCCGTCGTCCTGGCAAACGGTAAATGACTGAAACAGATTCAATGTTGCATAGTGAGAGCTATCATCGTCACCGGTCGGTTGGTAGGTAGGTACCAACTCCTGCTCATCGTCTTTTGTTTATGACTGACGATGATTTTCTCAATGAGATTCAATTGAATCCTCACTGTGATCCTGTGTGTATTTGTTGGATACTGTATCTCTAGCTTTCTGGCCAACGTGTTGAAACAATGAATAAATGAGTACACACAGCAGAGAGAGAGAGAGAGAGAGAGAGAGAGCGAGATAATGATTAAATTTTCAAAGCATTTAGTGTGTGCCTGCTGTGTCATAAGGATTGACTTAAGATTGTATCTTGTACTATTACTATTTTGGAGTGATTCAGATTCAGATACAGATACAGAGAGAGAGACAGTGTGTCCTTATGGTCGGCTTTGTTTTGTGTGGTGATTGGATTCAAGGGATTTAAGTACAGAGCCTCGGGAGCTTTTGTTGCATTGCAATCTTGTTGATGGGCTATGTAAACGAATGACGACGTGGCTTCGGGGCTAGCTTAAGAGTGTCATAGAGGAATTTCACTTTGGTCACATGAAGTTATAAACTTCAGTTTAATGTAAAAGGATTAACCTCTTTGGTTTATTTTATTTATGGCACCTGACGGGTGACGCTATTTACCAAAACGAAAGTGAAGGAGTTGAAGGAGCTCTGAAATGAAAGGTTTTAATAGACAGTAATTTGAAGGACTTATGGTCTTCAAAATAAGAAGCAAGCTCAATCTATTAAAAGATCTACAACAGGAGTGTGAGTCAGTTCCTTTGGAAGTGAAAATGTACTCAAGCAGGAAAGGCTAGTGACAGCTACAGTAGGTTGAGTTCAATAGAAGAAAAAGTCTTGCTTTTTACGTGGCTTGCAAGTAAGCTAGGACTCAAATGCAATTGTGCTAAGACTCAACCACAAACGGCTACTGGGTAACAAGCTCAACTGAGAGTATATCTCCTGATTTATGGACCAATTTTCGTTTGAACCTGCTTAAAAATGCCTCTGAATCGGCAAACTAGTCAGAACTGACAGAACTTGACTAACCTGATACACCACAGTTCCTACTGAAGACAGTCATGAGCGACAGAAAGTTGACTCACCAAACTGATGATGCCTTTAAGTACTACACCATGATAGCAAGTTCTTGAGTATGACGGAGTTCGGCGACATGAAGTTTAGGACTATACCAAGCACATGCAACAAACTATGAGTGAAACTGCAGTCAGGATGAAATATTCACTAGAAATTGGTGGCCTAGAACTGGCTGACTATATGACCATGACTGACGTAACAAGCAGCCAAAAAGGTAAGAGAATGAAACCAATTTTAGGGCTACAGACTTAAGTAACCCAGTCAAATGACGTTACAGTTCCAAACGACGATTAAGCCGAACTTTTCCAAACATTGAAGGGTCAGAATATGCCTGAAGGATCCTTCTATCTAGAGTGGAAGGGCTACTACTTCTTCATGCTACTGTGGTGTATATGGGGGCCCATACAGGCAGACAAGTAGTGCAGGCTAACAGGACGATCAGGACAGACTAGAACCAGATTCCGAACGATTTCTGTCGAATCAGCCTGAGTGTTAGCCAGCATAGTCAGCATCGAGAATATTGCCAGAGAGATGCAAACGATTAAGCTTAGGGGAATTATGAACCATCAAGGTGGCAGCGATACCAGGAGAGTGGAAGAAAAAACAAGGGACACAACTATGGCACGCCAGAGAGATAAATACTCAAGTTGGTCTCCACCATTGAGGTATAGAGAAGGAGGCGACTAAATTACAAAGTTCCTGACGGCAGCCATAAGATATAGCTTCACAGATTTGGACGCAATAGCAAAATAGAAGATGCAGAGCAAATAACGTTCCCCTGCGTTCTACACGATGACCAGTTACAGGCTCTAGCTGTTGAAACTCTTTTGGTGCCACTGTCCGATTTCTTGCTCGTGAAACGTAGAGTAGGTAAGTCCAGAGTCTATGCTTCCTCGCCTCTATACTTTGCGGTGAGAGTGCCGATGATATTCTAAGCCAGGGTTACAATCATAGTAAATATCTCGAACTGACAGAAGACACTTGGAAGCTGAATGGAAAGCTGGTTAAAAACTCGTTAAAGAATGAAGCGGGTTCAAGCGATAAGCTGATTTGTGACCACTGCTGTAGAAGTACATAAGGCTGCTCGCATAGTGAGGCTATAAAGCGAAACAATGCGTTAAACGTTCCTTATATAGGGTCAAACAATGGAGTCATTCTCAATGGGCTATTGTGCTTACGTAGTGCCTATAGGTAAATTGAAGGAAGCTCCTCGTACGGAAAGGTTTAAGCAAGAAGTCAGAGATTGTCTTAGAGAGAGAAGGATTGCGAGAATATAAGTAGCTTGAGGATTACGAGAAGTTTCCACTTGCAGCACTGATCCACGTGGCTTATAGCTCCACTGCTCGCACGTATGTACATGTCTGGTTGTAGGTTCTTCCGAAACTCATTTTCTGTTCCCGCTCGTAAAGATAAGTGAACAAATCAAAACTCTGAGGATCCGAGGAATGAAGAAATACCAGGTACTCTGGGCTGAGTCAGGCTTCAGAAACTATCGCACTTACGGTGGAGTTTGTAGGATAGTACTTCCGAAACATATCATTCACGCTTACAAAGCAAGATGAGTAAATCTATATTTTGGTGCTATGCAATGCCTAGAGTTTGTTCCTTTTTCGATTCTTCCCAAGGACAAATCTGAGTTAAAGTTTTAGTAGGTTTTTGCTCCTGAAACTTACAAGTCGAAGAAGTGTGTAATAGCTCAAACTCTGCTTTACTGACTTTAGGCTTCTGAAACGCACACGTCACTCTGACACGATCATCATGTTATTATGCACCACCATCATAATTATTTCTCTCCTCCATTATGAACCATAAATCAATATTATAATCCCCAATGGAGTTGAATCCTTTACAGAGACAAAAACCTCTCCGTTAACATTAAAAACAATGTCATTCCTCCGATTACAATGTCTTCTTGTCGCCTGCCTATCAAATGTAACTCTCTAATGATGACAACATATCGAATCGTATGTAATGGATGTGCATCCTCAGAGAATTTCACATCACCAATTAAAATTCAAAAATACGTCAGGATATGCCATGTTAATACCCAAAATATACACTCAGCGCTCATGACATGGCGAATATCAGCTGTACAACGACACACTAAAAAGCCTAATAAAATCCATTACACACAGAAGCATACACCATCATCCACATCAACTATCGATCCTTATGGAATGTATTTTGGGGAAAAATCAAAAATCTCTCGCTTTTACTGCACAACAACGAGGACAATTCATTGCGCGCGCCTAATTAGTGTCAAAGTTAATTACATATTGAAAAGGCTTCCCGTTACACAATGTTCTGACTAAATTCTACAACACACATTATAAACGGAGTCCTTTTGGCTTAGCAGGATTTACATACACATGATAATGATGTCGATGTCGATGTCGATGATGTGTGACATTGATGGGAAAGTGAAACGTTACCATCTGGATTTTCTCTCTCTCTCTCTGTGAGGATGATGGAGAAATGAAATGAATATTACTCAAGGATTTTTCGCTCTTTATTTGGTTTTGGTATGAGCTCGATTTTGGCCTAAGGACACTTTGATCATCATTCATCGAGCCGCGTACACATGGAACCCAATACATTTCAGAAAAAGAATCCTACCCGGACATATTTGTTGAAATTTTGTTGAAAATTTGATATGACCAGGATGGTATGGCATGTGTGTGTGTGTCCTTCAGAAAAAAAAACTACTGTGCAGGGTTTTGTAATCTCCCTAGGACACATTTTACATGATGGAAGCGAGGCGTAAAAAAAACTCTAGGTAAACTCAATTTTCAACTCTTCTCGAATGGACGATATGAAACTGGACAAGTTGCAGTGATATCAAATTGATGACCATGAACAGCCAGGATATGCTATGATACGACTGCAGGCCAGAGACTGATAATTGAATATCGAATTCAAGCGGGTAGATGATGAGAGAGAGAGAGGATACGAAATTGCAAGCATTCGCAGCGGATGACCTTCTAATGTGTGCGCTATGACGCAGGTAGGTCCTTAAAGTCGTATATTTAAAGAACGCATCTTGCAGAAAGTGTGGTGCTTCCAAGCCTTATCATCGCTTTGATTTAGAGAAAATAAGGTTTATTTTTTGCATAGTTCTTGGCGCTAAGCGAGGCCCAAAATCATTGCATATTTTTTGGCACTTATTTTGAGTTTTCTCAATGAAATCTGCATACAAAGATATACCGGCTAAGAACTGGTTGTGGACCATCAAAATTCAGGAAAACGCGGCTCAAGACCTAAGGTCCAACCAACCTAAAACTAAGATGTATGGTGGTGGTATAGTGGTGGCGTTTTTTGTTAGTATGTAGCTCGATTCCTACTAGCATACATGAATAATCCTTGCCAGGTACACGCCTACGTACTAAATGCGTGCCCTACACACTTCACTTCGCGCGGTTGATTAGCTGCTTCCGAGGTAGCGTCTTGGGCTCTTTTAAGGGATTCTGCTCTTCGCAGCGTGTTCTACATACACACTTTGATTGAGCTCAGTCAACTCACCTTCTGATCCCGTCATCATCTAGACTTGGCAAGCTTCCTCTTTCTTTTTCAAAGTGTCTGCACTAGAACATCGCATGCCCTGCATCCTTCTCCTCATTCGAACTGTCGAGTACAAAACTATGGAGATACCCTCGAGGGTGGTAGTTACACTCCTTATCGCTTTCATTGTCCATGATTGTGGGAATGAGCTTGAAGCCTTTTATAAAGTTGTTCCGCCTAGTTGTTATACAGCCTTCTCCACCTTCTTGATCCTTGATTTGCCTCTTGCTGCTTCTAAGGTTGCCTAAGTTACACCAATTGCATCAAGGTCGCGAGGAAGTTGGTTGGGACGATTACGTCTAACACTGAGCATGCATCTTCGGAGATACATAGTTCGGAAGCCTCTAATCACTCTGATTGCGATGATGATAGCTTCACTCTAGCAGTTCTTTTGCCCACATCGGAGTCGTGTATAAGAGGATCAAGCTGGCCGTTCTGAATAGCACTACCCTACGTATGTACGTGTTCCGGATCACCGATCTTCAGGAATATTAGGAATGCATTCGTACTCAACGTGGGCTGTGAAGTGAAACCTTTCCTCGAGTATGACTCCAAGGTACTTTGATTGTCTGATTTCCTGTCCGAAAGTTAGCATGCAATTGGTTAAGACCGGCAGGCTCCAGCTATTTCTTGACTCTCTAAATTGCCTCGTGGATAACATGCTGATAACATGACAAGTCCATCGCACACAATGTTCCATAGCAGAGGTCCAAGAACTCAACCTTGTGGGACTCCTGTGGAAACGCCGTAGTGCTAAGTGCCATCGTCAGTAGGATACCCCAAAAGTCTGCTCAGTCAAGGACTAATTCAAGATATCCATTCTGAATAAGATTCTCCTAGAGAACGCCTAGTTTCATGGTGCAGATGTGGCTCAACGTATCATTGCTGCTACGAGTCACAAGTCTCGGTCTTTGTTTATATTGTCCCACTCGTCAACATTGAGATGGCATATGCCCGCACGCACTTCTCCGTTGATTGAGCCTAAGATTTTTGATGAAATAAATTCTGGCGGACAAGTCGAATGACTTGAAAGTAACGAATGACTCGTTCCATGAGCAGATTCTAAGTTCCAGCCTGAGATAAGTAAAGTCCTTGATGTCTTACTCTGCCTAGAATATGAGTTCATCTACAGAGTCTCAAGGACTGAGATTATGCGCAGATTACAACAACAATCCAACGTACCCAAAAAAAAAAAAACCTCATCCAAACGCATTAGTCTCACTTGGGAGAATAAGAACTCCCATCTCTAGAGCAATCAACTAATTGTCCTCTAAAAGTGGCGTCTGCACATTATAACCCGGCTTTCTATTCAATTAAACATTTCAAAGTCTCACTATACCCGCAGGAGCCGCAAACTCAGCAGCAGCACCACACACATCCTTCTGAACGCATTCATAACGACAAATGCAACAGTTTATCTAAATTGCAGACCTATTCGTTGCTTCCTTACACACAGAGAGCGCAGAGCGGGTCCTCCTCCTTTTCTATTTGCGTTATTTGTTAGAGAAAATTGAATTTTTTGTGCTTTGCATCCTTCTTCTCCACTGAGCCTGGCAGGGAGCCAAAATCTCCTTCTCGCTTCCCGTCATCATTAGGATTATGGGTTCTCACACATATGAGTTTCACAAACAAACGCAAAGAGGTGTAGAGGTATTCATTTGTTGTTTTTATCCTTAAACCATAGACGTAGACGACATTATTTCCTTCTTCAACTGTAGATGAAGATATTTTAAGAAACTTTCGAGGCACCGGAAATACATTTGGCATTTATATTCTCAACCAAGAGCAGCAGGGGTATAAGAGGAAACAAACAAGTAAGGATAATACTTTTAAGTAATAATAGAATAGCTACCTACCTAGCTACGCCACTGACACATGTCAAGGATACCATAGATGAAATTTCATAAGGATACAAGAACCCAAAGCGATATGCACGTACGGATCTTGTTTTAAAAGAAACCTCAAACGCAGGACCAAAGGAAAAAAAAAAACCAGTAAAAAACGAGAAGAAAGTCTAAGGATGTGCTGAGGAGCAAAGTTTTGCCAAAAAGAAAAAAAGAAAAGAGAGTCTAAATGAATCCAATGGCTGGGAAGGAAGTCGATTTTGTTAGTTGAAGAAAGTCCTTTTTTTCTCCTTCCTACTGATGGAAAATCTCGTCCTGCATCCAATCATCATATAAGGATGGCTATATGTGTACTTAACATTTTTTTTCCCCCTACTTTGCTACAAGTTTTTGAGCGAAAACTTTTCACCAGAGAGTATTGATTGAAGTGAATCGATGGTGGGGGTGGGGTGCTGGGGGAGTAAAGGACTTTGTGTACCTGTACAAATGCATGAAATTGGTTAAACATGTGTCGGCAGCTATTTAATTTAATCGTTTCGTATTTGAGAATGTATTGAAAGCATTTAAGAGGGAAGCGAGAGAGAAAATGAAAATAAATAGACAAAGCGGCAAAGTTTGGCAGCAGGATGCTAAATGACGTGCAAATGATTACAGTTCTGATGACGTAAGATACGCGTACATAACTGACCGTAAAGGACGAAAAGGAGACAGACATCATCTGCCGCTGCCACTCATCGATTAACAACATTTAACCAACTTGCAACGAATTAAAATTCACAACACACTCGTCATTGTCCTGCTCCTGCATCTAGTCGTAGCATTTCACGCTGACGTTCCAGCTCTTTATACGCTGGGGTGCTAATAAAATTTAATTGCCAAAGCAATGAAAAATGTCTGTCCTCATTCTGGTGGAAAACTTTATTACTGTCCTGTGTTTTGTTGGTTACTGGTTGCTGTTGCCAAGGACACAGTATGTGATATCCTCTCTCTCATCTTGACAGGATATAATTTACATATGTTACCCAGATCCTAATTAGATTTGCGTCAACACTATTCCCTTTGGTTGAGTGTGGGACACCACACACACATACAGCTCTTCGTCCTTTTTTCCATCATCATCATCATCATACACACTAAGGTTTTGACAAGTCTTTCAATTGTCGTGTTCTAAGTGTCACTTTTGTCACCCCAAACAAATACAGCTACAGATATACTGCGGTATGATGACTTTTGTGTATGGGTGAATGGACGATAAAGCAAGAAAAAGGACACCACTTCACACTCACTCTCTCTCCTTCTCTCTGAATTGACTGATCTAAGAATATAGATGAGTTGTATTCAAGTTTGTACTTAAAGCAATTGTTGGTACCCTTCGCCTCCCAGGGGAGGGTAGGGCTGTCCTTTCTCTAGGATTTGCTACGAATATGATTTCTCTCTTTCTGAATGTTCTATTTGTATTTGTTGTGCCTGCCATTGACAATCTCGGAGAAAATCTCGGACTTGTAACTCAAGGATTTGGTGATTTCCTTTGTCAACAGCATAGACCTAGCCATGAGGAGAGCAGGTGGCTGGGTGGAAGGCGTCTCTCCTGTTTGTTTAGAGTGCCAGGATCCCCTCCAGGAGGAGTTTAATGATTTTGTGGCGACGCAGACTTGAGGCTGTAGAGATTATAATGTTGATGGCAACAAATGGCGTATATGGGTGGCTGTGGAGCGCTTAATTTTGTCGCCTCTTTCTGTTCTGAAAAAGCAATGAAAATTCAAATCCTGAGGTTTTGTTCGCTGTTCGTCTTTGGACGACTACTACCTTTGGCGACGTCGGAAAGTAAAGGTATTTAAAGTTAATGGTGTGTTATTGAATTTTGTTGGCAAGAGGATGGGTACGACTAAGGTTTTTGGGTGGGTAGCGGCGCAATGTAATAATTTAAATGTAAATTGAAAGAGACGTGAGGGATTTCTTGGGATATGTCGATTTGGGTAACGCCTGGCATAAAGTATTCAAGTGTATGTGATCTCATTAGAAGCAAGAAAAGTCTTGAGTGGAGGAGAAGGGTTTTGTGGTTATAATATGAGAGAAGTTTTTTAGGCCTTTAATGTTTTGCACTTTGTTTTGAAGTTGATTCATAAATCACAGGGCTTTAATGAAAAAATTTACAAGTCTTTATGCACTCCAGGCTTTTTGTATGGATAGACGCTAGATACAGGGAAATAAAGCTCAGCATACATGAGAAATAGTCTGAAGAGTGGTTCTTCATCGAGATTCTACTGTGGTCTTTTTTGAACTGCAAAACGGTATCTGCTTGCTGCCTAAGATAATAGCTGGAATCATCTTGGAGCGAAACACACTTGACGCCGGACAAGCAGGTTTCCAAAGTGGATCCTCCTATGCCTAGCACATCAACACCCTGCGGATCATCATCGAGCAGTGTGCTGAGAATCGATCACCACTTCACCTGTTATCAATTTTGAAAAGGCGTTGGATGATGGATCCTGAATATGATGCGTCCACGTGTCACGTCTGGCACAGAGGAAAGCAGTCTGAGGAATTTGAAGTCCACAGTGGGGCTCGGCAAGGTTGCATACTTTCACCAATACTGTTTGTGCTGAATGCGGCCTTATCAACAGAAAATGGAGAAATTCGATGGACTCTTTCATCTGAACTCAAACACCTCGACTACGCCGACGATATATGCCTTCTGTCTCACAGAATGAAGGTCAGCAAATGCGGAGGCAGACGTCGTTGATCAGCCTAGAACCAAACTCATCAACTCATATATCCATTGCTGGACCAACAGTTGAGAGAGTAGAGATAGAGACCCTCCAATACCTTTGGAGTATTGTCTCAACCGATGGCGGAACCAAACTGCAATATAGCCAGCTGAATAGGCATAGTGAATTCTGCGTTTGGGATGCTATCCACAGTTTGGCGAAGTACGACTCTTCCGTCCCAACGTTGAGTCCGTGCTGCTATATGGATGTGGTACCTAGAGAGAGACCGTCACTATCACGAGGAAGCTGCAAACGTTTGTCAATTGGTGCCTGCGCTACATCTTAAGGATATTCTGGCCAAACCGTGTCTCAAAGGAACAATTTTATCAGGGAACCAACCAGAAACCATCGACGACGAAAGTAGGAGTGGATTGGTCATACTCCCCGAAAGGGTGACAAGTCCACAACTAACCAAGTGATGCAATGGAACCTGCTTGCCAAGGATGGCTTACGCGGCGGTCCTAGGAGTACGTGGCGCAGAACAGTCGAGAAGGAAGCACGGCAACTTGGAAAGAGTTAAGGAGAGCTGAGGCACATTTATAGAAATCGCACACGATGTCGAGTAGGAATTGTAGTGGCCCTAGGACCCACAAGGGGATACAGGACATAAGTAAGTAAGTTTTTGGACCCCAAAATGTAGGAGAAACGAATCAAAATGGCTTCCAAGACTAAAATTAAGTTCACTTCAGTGTAAGCATGATGATAGAGGCACTTTTTAAGTTATTCTGATTCCAGGTCATAAGTCCCAGGGTGATATTCCCCGAGAAGCTATTTATACTTTGATATCGCTCTTACAAAAAAGGAGATTGAGAGGAGCAGAGCAATGCCTCTGTTAAGTCAAGCTGCCCTCTTGAACACAGTCTTGGCTGAAAATTCTTTTATTTTTGACTGGTCAGTCTCATCAAATCCCTTGATAACCACTAGGTATGCCTTCCGACCTTGATAGGCTCCACTTTCCATTTCCAATTAAAGGACAATCCCAATTTCCATTCCTTCTTTCCATCTTCCCACTCAACTCACTCCACCTCTGCAATTTTGAAAGAAAGAAGAAAAAAACTGTCACTCCCTCACCGACTAAAGTCCAAGCTCCAAACCGCGTGCAATTGCAAAATTGTGAAAATACTTTACACACACACATTACCTCGGGGGAAATCAGAAACCTCTATAATTAGTCGAGTGTTCGCTGGGACACTCCTTTTGCGCTCATCCTTTCTGTGTGACCAGTTTTTTTCCTTCGGCAGCGCGCTCTTTTCGAGTCGATTTTTGTATGCATAAAGTGCATCTGTCGACATGGTACTATACCATCTTCCCGATGTACACATTCTATTTCAAATGGCAGGATAGTCCCGAGATTTTCCCAATTTAATTTCAAACATCCCCCGCCGCTGAGTTGGTCGTCGGTTCGCCAAGCAACACGGATTTGTTTGCTATTTTCATTTCGCTCTCCTTCTATACCTCGTCCTTGCTAGGTATATTTTTTTGTTTGTTTTTTTTTTTCTCACCATTCTTTGATAGCATTGCAATTTTCTTTAGTCTCGCAATGTCTGAGTTTTTTTTTTGTTTTTTTCTGATTTTCAGTTCGAAAAAAATAGCAAGACAAGAGGACCACAGGAAAAGGAGCAGTGCAACGCCAGGATGCTGCTTTTTGCAATTACAAATACAAACTCTGGTTCACGGTTGTTTTTTTGCCTGCTTTTATGAGGTCTAGCATCCGTGTGCGGGCTTTAGAGTTTAAATCGAATTGAGATGAGATTCATCCCATTTTCGAATTCGAATATAAAATGGGAAAAGATTTATCGCTTAATATATGCGCGCTGTTTTGATATACGAGCCATGGGTTCCGTGTATCTTTAATACTTTATTACCGAGGGTATAGACTGGAAACGGAAGCAGGAAGGGAGGAAGGGAGCCATGTGCTTTAAGCAATTTAAGTAATGCACCGAGTTAGTACAAAATATCGTGATAAATTTGTTATGAGGATGGTATAGTGTCAAGTTTGTATCTACAGGATTCCCATGAAAGTGCTTTTGAATAGCAATTTTGTCCCCCTGATATGCAAGCCAGGTTTTACAAGGAACTTGTTGCTATGGCCCTTTGAATCTCAGGACGCATTCGTGCTTTACAAATTTAAATATAACGCAAAGCACTTGTATCTGGAAAAGGAAGGTTCAAGTCCCTTTAAATAGGACTCATAAGTTGTTAAATGAAAGTAAGGCGGGTCATAGAGTAGAACCTTGTGGTACCCCTACATTTGAAGCAAACTAATCGACCGTAGCTCATAGTACTAATCTAATTTGAAGAAATATTTGAAGGACTATTGAATTGCGACACAAAGTGTGACACACTAGTACCAACGTTTGACGAAAACGATCTAGAACCATGGCCTAGTCACTGATTTACTATTAGGTTTCTTAGTACATCTAACACAAGGACAGGATTATTTGAAGATGTTCAAGGTGTCTTCTCTAAAATGCCCCTCATATTGGAAACTGGAGAAGCGGCTATAGAGAATTCAGAAAAGTCTTTGATTCAGAAAGCACTGGACGTCTAAGCAGTAGCAAAATAAACTATCATGGACATGAAAGGACGCTTTGACGAACAACCCTGGAAAGGATAAGTTGAAGTAAGGACTGCTGACAGAGGTAGCAAGATCCAATGATCTTACAGGAAGAAGTAGTTTGCTTTGCCATGTAGGAAATGGTACTAAAGAAGACCCACGGTAAATCACAGCACCATGGGTGTACTCATAGACGGATTGATGCAGTAAAGCACGCGAAAATCGAGAATTTATCCCAGCATCACTATCCAAGTACTCTAAACAGTCAGAGTTAAAGTGGCACGGGGGATAAAAGAACGTGTGGCACAACCGTGCCCTGACAAGCATCATACGAAAGAAAAGACTACTCTTGGCAAGAATTGTGACGTTGACGGCTCACAAATATGCGCTGGAGCACAGTCATATAGTAGAAAGACAGCAGCGCCATACAGCACCTACCGAGCAACCTCATGCGAGGTTAGTCTGGTGCCACTAGACCTCCTCGTAAGAACAGCGGAATGGGAATATCGTGCCACAAGGACAGCGCTGCCAACAGCAACAAGTTAAAGTGATGATGAAATACCACGAGCTGGCAGAATGGCAAGATAGATGGAACCTCTTCTTGGATATAGATGAACGCAGAGATTGATCCTCAATATAGACCTTTGGTTCAATATGAAGCAGGACAAATTCCTGACATAGATTCTAACATGCTAGTCATGGGTGTTCCAAAGGATACCTTTACAGATAATATTCTACTGCCCACGTTATTATGAAGGACAGACACACAGACTGGGTGTAGGCTTAGACTCAAAGAACATCATCAGGCTGTTGCTGAGAGCACAAGAAGCTTGGAAAGTAGTTCGTGAAACCCTGGCTATTACCATGAAGGATCAACGAAGATGGGAACGACAACGAAATGCGGCTCTGGTAACTGACAACATGTAAAGGGCGACCTGCTCCATCTGTTCAAAAAGAGGTATGACTTCTCACTGTCATCATACTCTAGAAAGACTTGGCAGTGGCCATACTGAGAGTCACATAAAGAGGTGTGGAGACAGAACATAGTCCATATGGAGAGACAGGTACTACCCAATTCTTGATGTGGAGAATTGTGATGGGCAAGACATAACGATCCTCCATGATGCCCTGACCTCATACTAGATCTACTGGGCATCAGAATACTATGAGCTGTTGCTAACGAAGGCCCAGTGCACTAGAAAGTAATGACTCGGGAGCTTCATTTGTAGCTTGCGACTGTACAACATACAGCAAGAGATAGGAAAAGAAGACAAGGAACTGGTGGCTTACGACGAACAAAAAGAACCTGCTCAGCTCTGTCAAACAACCGACATCCATGCTAATAAGCCTAGGGAACTCCTTGACCATAGCATCTGGGCCTTGGAAAAGAAAATGCACTGCAAATTTTAGAATGATCTCGACGAAACACAGAAGCTTTTTATCATGGAACTGGAAGCAGTAATATGTAAAAGAAGGACCTGCTTAGAGGCTGTACTTTATACCTATTCCCTATGGACTCACTTCATAGCTGAACGAAAGAAGCAGAGTGATGAAAACGACAGAATGAGACCTTCTCCTGTAATCAAAGTCACCAAGGACCCCTTCACTGAAAGCCCCTAACCAAATTATCAACTCTACATTCAATTTGTCATCGCATTCTTTTTAAATGAGCTCCTGAATCATGTTTCAACTGGCATTGTTCGAGAACCCCTTACATGCTGCAACCATCCTTTCAACCAAGTCGATTCGTAGAGCCTTGATTGCACAGCACTGATAGCGATTCAGCCTGCATTAACCAAATTAGTCCCCAGACTCAATTCTTCTAGCTAATTAGCAGCAGATTTAAAACAGATTCCAAAAATAGATACGCTTTTGGACAAAGCGGAAACCGCTTCCTTTGAACTCAAGTTTTTACGCAGCAAATTTCATCAAATCCTACTCACGTGTCCGATAGTCTTTACATCAGATTGCTATATGCATAGCTCGAGTTTACAAAAAAAGAAAAACAAATGAAACACCCTCGTCCTAGAATTGGAAACTGTATCTGGATTATTGATGAATCTGTCACAAGAAAATGTAATTGGACGGAACGATGCAACCGAGCAGACAAACAGCTATTCATCTGTGAATGTATCCCAAACCGACAACGACAACGACAACGACGACGAAGTTGGCACGGACGATGACGTGAGAGCGAAAGAGAATGACATTCGGTAGGAAGAAGAACCAGTGGGTGTTGCACAAAATTACCCCCTCACCGCTCTGCCACCACCCGGTAATATGTCAAAAACCTTTCGGCACAAAAGTAGATATCCTGCGGGGTTTGGGTTTGAGTTTGGGTTGGCGTGGATGTTTCAATCTATCTCTGTGTATCTATCTACACACACCCAAGCGGGATGACTCGGCTATATTCTGTACTTTTGGATTCAGATGAAGCTACTCTTGCCACTGAACTCACCCAATGACGATGAATATGATGATGATGATGACGATGATGGTGATGATTCTGTTTGCTCGATATGCACTAGCACGCCATCCAGAGCAACAGAGAGAGAGAGAGAGAGAAATGTGTTTGACGAAGGTGAAACCCAACGATCCATGAGAGCTGGGTTCAGTTTGCGCCCCCAATCGTCCTGTCATGCTACCAATATTAGAATATTTGAAAAATGGCATATGCCTTCAGGGCGCCGGGTGAGTGGGTGAGCGAACGAGCTATTGGTTACGTTGTTGGTTGAATTTGTGAAATATCCATCCAACCATCGATCCATCTATCCTTTCCATATAAACCCGTACCGCCCCGCTCGGGTGCTTTTGGGATATTCAATCTTTCGATGTATTGCATCAAAGTGATTAATGTCTGTGGAAAATGCATTAAATTCCGGTAAATGTATTACAATTTCACATCGAAGAGATGCGTCATCGTCATGGAGTATAACAGTAGCAGGGCACAACACTGACGACCGGAGACAGATAGGCCGACAGATTGCTCTCAATGCATGACGAACGATATATGCCGTGTATGCTGTATGCCTGTATGCCTGGATGGCCCAAGAATTGGCCAAATTGGAGCAAGAAATCTAATTAACAAATTTCATTGGGATACCAAAAACATAATATTTCACAAAGGACATTCAATGCATATGGAAGGTCCTTTTTTTTCCCCCGTCCATACACACAGAGAGAGAGAGCTCATGCAAATGGCGACTAAATGCGTGGGTTTATGAAATTACTGGCGCGCAATTTTGTTGCGTTGATTTTATGATAATGAAGTTAAACCTTATTAAGGGAAACCCCCTTTTGCGAAGCGTGGTTGGTGTATGTTTTTTGGCCCGCAGTGTGGATGGCGATATAAATTAGGTGGCGCACTGAGATTTATATTCGCTTTGGTAGGATGTGGATTGAACATTTAAGCGCTGGGGGAGGGGGAGAAGGCTTTTAAATTTTTGGTCAAAGTGTTTTGAATGCATGTTTGAGTGATGTGACATTTTTTTGTTGGACTTTAGTGGATTAAGAGGGAAGGAGTGATGTCAGAAATGAAGATACTTTGACTTAAAGAGGAAAAAATTGAAAATTGTTGCCTGAAAGTATGCAGCGGTTTTCAATTGAAGCCGATATTTAACTGACTTAAGACTGATTTATTTCCATTTTATTTAAATCCACAAAGATTTGCTCACAAATCTTGGTGCCGTGGTACCGTAGACAAGGAATTTTAAGCTTAGAGCTATTCATTTGTTTTTATAGAAAAATAGGAAATCGCTGCATAATCTTAGGTGTTAATCGCGCAGCACGGCCTAAGAATATGCTGCGGTTTTCAACTAAGAACTATTTTTAACGCTCAATGACTTGAAAAATGAGAAATATCGGTTTAGTTGCGACCTGTTGGCTTTGGTTATTTAGATCTAGAAAATTCATTCACCGATCTTGGTGGCAGGGTACCAAATTTAAGGAATTTAGAGCTTGGCGCGAAAAAACGACATCACAAATGTCAAACCGATACCTATCCATACGATTTTCACGAAATATTAGAAAATGCTGCATAAAATTAGGTGTTATACAAAGAGAAGAGATGCCCAGTGTCTAAAAGTATGCAATGATTTTTGATTATCTTATTTTTGAGGCCCGCAATATCTCGAGAACTTATTTCTTTGTCTATTTTATGGAAACCTATAAAAATTCAATGTCAGTTGCTGGGATAAGTAAAGAAATAGTAGCTCTAGCCTTCGGGAAGCAGTCGTGGATGTGAAGTACGAAGAAGAGGTCTGAAATTTGTTTACCTCCCAGCCTTTCTTCTACCTTAAGCCTTTTCACCTCTCAAGCAACCACATTCCTTCACTTAAATCCTCAAATTAAACTCCACAAACACCTCCTGTTTTTTTATTCAAAAATTACTTGGAATTAAAATTCACAATGAACACATTTCTCTACAAATCCTCTTCTAATCCGTTTTACAACTAAAAACCACATGGATTTGAATTCTACATCACCAGAAAATCTACATTTATTTATCGCCTGTTTGGGGGTTTCAAAATTGCCACCACGACCAGTGGCAGTAGCTTCGAACAATCCCCAACAATATCCTCCGCCATACAACTGGCAATCGTCCTCTCTCCCAACGGGGAGGGCGACAAAAAAAAAACACACACACACACAAAATAACACAAAATCCTAACACAATCGCGATGCTCTCTAAATTAATTATGTAAAATTCCCCATAGAGACTTAGGAGACCAGTCTTTTTCGGTCCTTCGTTCCAGAAAAAAACAAAAAAAAAAAAAAAAACAAGAAAAACACAAGAGAACCCGTAAATTTGCTCAGCAAACACTTTTAAATGCTTTTCGGATCAACTAAGGACTTAAGCTGTTGAAAGTACAGCAGAATGGTTCTTGGTTCTCCACTACTACTACTACTACTTGGACTAGGTGTCTCTTTAATTCCACTGACCACATATACTATTTTTTTTGTTTTTTTGGTTCGTTTTTGGAAAGATGCCATCTTCATCTAGCAGCGTTATCCTTCCACTCTATGGCCCCCCGCCCGAAATGTAATTGTCGACCATATTTCTTCTTACACTTTGCAGGTGCTGAACGCTTCCACTGACTTGTATGAAAATCCTGCTTTTCTTTTCCTCTCTTTCCTTTTTTTGTGTGTTTTTTTTTGAAAGGATATAGAGATACAGACAGAGAGAGAGATCCTTTTTTTCGTATATAATTTAGCTGCAGCAACAGCACTAGCATTGCAAGATTAGAACAGCCAATAAATTGAAATAAATGTTCAAGGATATATAGACGACCGGCCAGAGAGGAAACGACGAAAACAAAACAAAAAACCAAACAAAAAAAGTTCCAATACAATATTTTTGTTAGTCGTCTTGGGTTTTTTGGAAAGGGGAGGCCAAAAATCCTGCTGGGTTTTTGCTCGTCTCTAGTCGCCTTCACACTTTGCCAGGATTTAGTCTCTGGCCAGCAATAGAACTGTTCTCGGTTCTGGATACTATTTTTTTTTTTTTTTTTTTTGTGTGTACTTCCTCTCGTTCACGTTCATTTCGGCACGTAAACCGAATATCACCGGAACGTGTTTCAGGATATCAATTTAAGGATGAGCATACGTGTGTGCTAGTCGTCTAAACTCTATGTGCTGTGCTGCTGCTGCTGCTGACTGTGGTAGGTGGTGTTGGAGCCTCATCGTTTGTTTTATGTTTGCTTATTGTATTTAGTGCGACGACGATTTATTTTGTCAATTTTGTGCAATATGTTTAAATGTTTTATTAGTCCACCGAGTGTGTTGATGTCGGTTATTTGGCATTACGGGCAGGGAGCATAGGATATAGAATAGGAACACCCGGTGACCTCAAAGAGTATTTATCACAGGTAATCCCCCAGCTATCAGCAGTGGACCAGGTGAAATTATTTATTTCAGGTTTTTTTTTACACAAAAAAGGAAGTTAGGCGTTTTAATAGAGGAATTTTTGATCCGCGGTTTGCCAAGGGCCTTAGCCTTTAATAAGATTCAAACCAAGTTTTAAGCGTTTAGCACATGTATGGTAGCAGAAGGACTGTCTCCTTGGACCGAAAACAAAATGTAGACCAAAGTTTTTTAAAGAGCAGACAACGTATAAGACTTAAGTTAGAGAATCCTGACACTTTACGCCCGGGGAACACTCTTAAGGACTTAAACTGGAACCCAATTCAGTATGACAGCATTGAGCATTGTGTGTCTTAAAGTTGCCCGAACACCAAAAATAAACATCTAAATACTTTGTAGCTTGCAACCTCACATCGATTGGAGCTAGACTACTCCTCAAAGAGTCTTAATATATCCCTCATGAGTCTGAAACATGAGTATTACACTGCTATTTATTCAGAAAAGATTCTGCTCCCATCAGGGTTACTTAAACAACCAAAAGGCATCCCTTTCCCGCTCTAGGGTTAAGCGCAATGTCTAGAAGTATTCGTGGATAAGACACTTCTCTGGTCAAACTATATCGAGGAGTAGACAACAAAAGGCTCTCTCAGTTTTCTGGCAGTTTAAAGGTGCCTTCTGAAGGACATTATTGGCTTATTGTTTTTAGCTTAGGCGTCAGGTGTTTGGCGAAAGAGGCTTCCGCGTAAATATGTGATTGATCTCTGTGTCAAAGTTCAGAAAAAGGATGCTTTGGCTATGGTTTACTAACTTCCTTTTGATATTTACGTTCTGAGACTGAGGATGGAGTACCTAAGCAGACTATCATCCTAGATGACGCGTGGCTTTTGGTATAACTTGCACCGGAGCTTGCCCGATATTTATCTTAGGACTCACGTCTTTCAGATATATCCTTGCTTGCATTGCTACCAGAAATAAAATTTAAACGTAAATGTAAAGCCGATTGAGGTCTACAGTTTGGAACTGCTTCGAGCCAAGAATGGGTTCAAAATCAAGCAAGGATCTGACGCCGTAGTCTTCGAAGAAAACCACATCATCTTCTTACCCACGATAGCAGGATACGTGGCTGCCCTAGGAGTACGTGGCGCAGAACAATAGAAAAGGAAGCATGGCAACTGGGAAAGAGTTGGGGAGAGCTGAGGCACATTTCCAGAAATCGCACACGATGGCGCGTAGGCGTTGTAGAGGCCCTTTTCCTGTCTTTACTAGGATCAGTTAAGTACTCTGTAGCCCCATAGAGAAGCAAGACGTAAGTACAAACTGTAGAGCAGACGCAGAGCAGTTTCACCGACAGAGTTTTTAGATTTGTCTATGAGAAGGACTGTGAGAGCAGCAAGGAAGTGAGTGAACTGATAACGTTAACATAGGACTTAAGACATAGGACTTAAGGAATGAGTCAAGAGCCAATTTAGAAAGAAGTCAATTGTTGCAAAATGTCTCAAGGTATTGAGCCGCCAAACCTTACAAGCAGACCAGTAGGAATGCAATGACGTGTGAGGGTTGTGCTTCTCCTACTCCGGATCAGGACCAAGCCTAACTAAATACGAAGAAACAATTATGATATTAACCCATAAGCAGCCCATAAGTTCGGTTTGGGTGGACCAGAGGATAAACAGATCTTCGGCAGATGTCTTGCCTTCAAGTCTCCTACTTTAAAAGACTCTTGCGTAGTAATATCCAATCTATAGACACTATGAGTAATAGAGAGGTGACAAAATGCTCCAATGGCCAGATTAGTGCCATGGCAACAGTGAATTGTATGAAAGTAATGCTGTTTATCCGAACACAGCTTCTACGGTGGGTAGTTTGCGATAGCTATAGGCAGGGTCCATTCTATAATGCTCTAGCGCATTCAAAATGTACAAACTAGCTGTGGACAGGTTCGGCATACATGCATTCCGAAGCATACGGAACGCACCCTGATTGTGGACCAAATGAACGTCAAAGTTAGCATTTAAAGGAAGATTCAATACAAGAATTCCTGACCCAATTCTCTGGAAGAACTCGAGCACTAAGAAGAAAGAGGAGCTGCCATTCTATACCGACGATTCGAAGGTAGACATCAGTACGGGGCCGCAGTTTATTGTGAAGCCTAATGAGTAAACCACTCCTTTAGAAGAAACGACGACTACAGTAAGTAAGTCTACGACTACAAATCCATCATGCCTGATGTATTATACGCAGGACTTATATCATCGGATAGACTATCACTGTCTATGTAGACAGGCTCTTGATTCTAAGGTCGAGACCTGGGACAACCTGCAAATCAGTCTTAAGAGATATCCAGCCTCAACTGGGTCGCAGGGCATATCCATATCAAAGGATACCAAAGGGTTGATGAGCTCGCTCGGGCAAGGTCGATGATTTGGTAGCCCCAAATCAATTCCTTATGGAAGAAGATAGAAGATGAAACCACCGGCTGAACAGACAGACGCTGGGATCATTTGGAGACATGAATAATCACCAAGGTGGTTAAACTCAGTCATTGTAACTCAGAGGTCGTAATTAGGAGTCTTTGTGCCTTTGGTCTTTACGCGGAATGATTCTACTGTAGAAGTTGTAGGGTCGTAGAAGAAGTCGAATGAGTTCATCCTGCTCGATCCGTCAAAAGCATGTGAACTCTTAGTAGTCACTTCTTCTCGGAGCTCAAGGGCAACGATGAGTTGGTAGACCTCCTGAGATTCATGTCACTCAGTATCTGGGTGGTTTCAAAAGCGAACATTCTCTTACAGACTCAAATTGGTCTAAGTGAGCAGTGTCTTGACTGTCACAAGAAATTTAAAACATTTATGATTGGACAGAGAACAACACATGACACATTTAGGACCGTCTCTACACATCTTCTCTTCTCTTGCATCAGTTACCAGAGTAGAGAATTTGATTTGAGTTCTAAAATGAATTCAATCAATCTAACTGCTGCCTGAGTGGATGTGGTAAATAAAATAAAATAAAATCAAATAATTAAATTCCAATTCCCAGCAGTTACACTCCAGCTCCAGCAGTAGCATTTGCCATTTCTATTGCTGCGGGGATGAAATCTCCACACAACGAATCATTCGACCTCGAGCAAGAACCGACAGAGAAATCCATTTGTAAAATTAACAAAAGGTATATAGGGAGACTACACTCTCTACTCAAACGCTCCACACGTATCCTTAAAAAAAAGAAAGAAACAAAACACTCAACTGGAACACAACACAGAACAAAAAAAAAAAAAAAGAAAGGATCAAGGAAACAACATTCTCGGTTCTAATTTTCTTTTTACTAGGAGACGACGACGTAGAGACGTACCTCGCAATGTTTACCCTAATGGAAAACTTTATAATTTATTATATTTTCCTGTCTAATCTGTCGATGTGTGTTTCGTGTACTCCATCTGTAGGTGTGTGTACACATTGAGCACATGTACCATGTCGATGCCAAAGGCCCATTAATCATAAAATTAACTTTCTATATCCTTCTCTCTAAAATCCTTCGAAACATCGGCACCCAACCCAACCACCTAACCATCCACCGAAAAACATACAATTTGCGCCTTTAGCTGCAAATGAACACACAACACAAGAATGGAACAGGAAACAGCAACAAAAAAACAAAAAAAAAAGCAATCGGCAACATTTACAAAGTCCATACACACAGATGCTACTACTGCTACTATACACTAGACTGCGCTCCGTTGGGTTCTGCAAAAGATGAGACTTTATTGGTTGGCTCTCTGTGTGCGGGTTGGTGGGAGACCCTTACGCCCTCTCTATACACAAAAAGGACCTTCTGGAGTTGAAATTAAAAATTACACGAAAAAATAGAAAGAAAATGAAAGCATTTAGAGCGAACCGATTGCAATTGTGTGTACTAGCTCTAGTCCTCGTCGCAAGGATGTAGATATTTTCATGGAAATTATTACCACAGAATGTTGCAAACAATCCAAAGGGTCACCACTCTCTCCCTGTGTGTGTGTAGAATTTTCTCTATAGAAAGTCGCATTAGCATTAGCAGCACAGGAAGGTTCATTTGTTTCAGTTCTAATGGTCCGTAGTATTTTTCAATTTAGAACTTCAATTGCACGGGTCCGACATTGCAGGATGTAATAATAATTAAACAAAAAAAAAAAGAATACATATTTTGAAAATTACTTTCTTTCTAGCTTCTCGTGTTGGATAGAAAAACATATGTATATGGTGGGGGCGCGCTGACGCTGACAATGAATTGAATTTGTGGAAATGAATGGATCAAAGGAAAATTGAGCTTCATAATTAAACCGCATGGTGGTGGTGCATTGGCGGAGTCCTGGGAAATGAAATAAAACACAGTTCGAGGAAGGATCTCATTGGATTTTTATTACCCGTGTGTTTTTGTGGGAAATTGATTCATCGTTCGTGGCTAAAGCTAGAAGGAAAGGGGATGCGTTGAGCATAGATTTAGTCAACTGAATTTTATGTTGCAAAATTTGTTTGATAAGTGATGGAACCTTCGCCTTTACCTTGGAACCTTATAACCTTTAATTTGATATGTTGCATGATGGGGACCAACGAAATCATTTGCCCTGCATCGAAAAGGGCCTAGGAGTTTTCGAATAAAATTAGAGACTGCTCGGGGTCGATGGCACCATCAAAAAGATGCCCTTATACTGCCCCCCTTTTTTAGTCCATCAGTTTAGTCTACATTCACTCATCCGTTCATCATCCCATTCGTATATTCCCCTATCTGTCGATTCACCTATTCCCTAATGGCGGATGGTCGAAGGGATAGAAGACCCCATATGACCCTTATCGTAGAGGCCATAACATACAACACCTAAGGCATAGAACAACTAAGAAGATAACCGTAGCGCTGGCAAGGATAATGTTGAATATTTGTGGACTACGACCTAGAATAGAAGACTATTGCTGGGAAAGGCCGAGTCGCCAAAAATGCTGTATGGACCCAGGCAAAGAAGCATAAAACCGAATTAGTCCTCTGAGCGTAGGTATCACAATCTATGAAGTCATGCTAGCGGTGGGTGGTTTTCCATTAAGGAAGGCGACAATCGAATCGATCGAAGAAATAGCGATGCATGAAAGCCGAGGTTCAACATCGACCGACTTAGAGATCTCGAAGGACGTCAGGATTGTCGATTGTAGAAAAGCCATGTTTAGAAGAAATACATATTTAGAGGATGGGTGTCTGAGGATCAATGGACTAAGCGGCTCCAGCAACAGAAAGTATAGAGCTAGAGTGCATCTATCGCCTGAAGATGAGTGTTCCAGTTTCAACTGGAAGTGTGTGTGGTAAGTGAAATTACGACAATACATTGGCTTTAGAAGCAAAAGAAGCAGCATGTAGGTGTGACAGCAAAATGAGCTGATAAGTCACTGCAGCTTCAATTCAATATCCTGTGAAGGGGTTAGAATTCGTTCAAGAGAACGAAGTACTTTGCTACCTTTTCTAAACCTCTATTTGCTAGCATTATGTACCTAAGTTCGACTGAGGTGTACGAGGAGATAAGTTCCAGAACCTCGAGTAGAAATCATCAGCACGATCGGTGCTCTAAAAACAAGATGTTGACTGAAGGACTGGGTGGCATACGAGCAGCTCTCATTGCATCGGCTGGGAAAGCATATGAAACCCCTAGAGTTTTCCGGATAAATGGTCTTCCTCAAAGAAACTACGTAATGTATGCCTACATTCGTACAGGATTATGGATCCTCTCCAAATGCAAGTGACTGTGGAGAGGGAAGCAGGCTCTAAACGCGGCAAAACCATGAATCATCAGCCTGTGGAAGACCCCATCGGCCCATATACGACTTGCTGGACAAAAGGTTGAGGGAGTAAGGTATTTCAAATATCTCAACCTTTGTCGGAACAGAATGAGAAGAAAGAGCAGCAGATGGAGATGCGTTAGAAAGAACTGAACATGATGACGAGTAGAAGCCCTAAAACACACAAGAGGGACACAGGAAAGAAGGAATCAAAAGTTGCTTCTGTGCTGAAGCTGCTGTAAGACCTTGAGAGGCTTTTGGATTTCCTTTTAGCACAGGAATATCCGTGTTTGATCAACTTATCGCACTTTGTTTTGCAGCAGTGACATTTATCGCCACATCGCGGTCCTATTGACCGAAAGGACTAGCCCTTTTCAGTGGATTTAATTAAATATTTGCCTCATTCCATTTGTTAAAGATATTAAATTTCCGATTTCAAAAGGGACAATAAACACCACACAAAAAGAATAATGCCCGAACAATTAATTATATTACTTCTCTCGAGTCAAACATTAATATTTGCACTACACAAAGAGACATCAACATCGCGTGTAGTTTCCCAGAGAATCCTCATAACAAACATTTAATATCAATAAACCCATGTACACGGGTGTCCCAACCCATGCCACCTATTACCTAAACTTTGCAATTGGCAATGCTTCAATCGCGTCCTCGTGTTCGTCCTGCCTGACCATAAAAGGGCGAGCAAATTCAACTTGAACAAACATGCATCATCATCATCAACATGATGACTATATGTTCGTGGTCGCTGCTGGCAGTCATCATCCTCATCCTCATCCTCATCATCATCTTCTCATGGTAAATATAACGAAATTAATATTTCGAATAGGACACGATTCGATTTTGTGCGAATGGCAGTACAGCAGGATACCTGTCTCTGATATACAAGGCAAAATAAATAAAACATGCAATAATGTTTTATTTGCATACATCCAATAGAGAGAGAGAGAGAGAGAAAAGGAGGCAAACAGTGCAATGAGGAGCACAGAGAGTTGCTTTGATTCGACGAATTTTGATCCTGATTCCGGTTATGATTTTGATTCACTCTCTCTCTGTGTGTGTGTGTCCTTCGATATGAGCGCTGATATGAATTGAATCACCAATTTCTGGTCTTCCACTACCAGAAAATTCATTTATTGCAAAATATTGAATATTGACAAGGTGGCTGGCGGGCTGGGGGATACCTGATAGGTATCCTAGGTTACCTTGCATCTTCCGCATGTGAAAAGGAATCGTTTTACGTCGTCCGGATGCGATGTGTTCTGTATGCGTTCGAATGTAATATCAAGGACTTCTGTGAGTGAGAGAGATTATTATTTATTTTTTTGCTTTTCATTTTTGTTGGTTGGTCCTTCGCTTTGTAAGCAAACATCCTGTGCCGGAAGGATTTCCTTTGAAGTCAATTGGCTGCACGCTGTTGCTTCGTTCTATGACATTTGCAGAGATATAGTGTTTCACAAGGATGGGCAGCAGGCTGGAGGGACTCATTATTTGCTCTTTGTAAATATCAATGAATGGCTCTTTGGCATACAACCATATGTAGGATATTAGATGGTTTTGATAAATCTATTAAGTAATGTCCGGACCGACGAAATACACACCACCGCAAGCGTGCCTTGCTGTGCAAGTGTGTGAGCACTTGGAAAACGTTTTTCTGCTCGGCTATTTTGCAAGGCATGAACATGAACAAAGCGTTATCAACTAATTAATATCGAATTGGTAGCGAGGTCGTGAGCCTGAGGCCAACTAAACGCTTAATTACGTTCGTAGGTTCAAATATGTATACGTATATCCTTAGAGATAGGCAGGGATTATCTAAACGGCGCGGAATGGAGGATTGGACAGTTGTAATTGATTTCTAAAGTTTGCAAATGGCAAAGTGTGTTTTTTTTATTATAAATTTTAAATACATCAGACCGGATGAGAGGCTCAAGGACTTTGGCCCCTAGGCAAAGTGAATGGTATTGAAACCATTCAAAAAGTTTGAATTGTAAAACTAATGAATAGCTCGAGGTGTATTTGCGATGGTAGACTGTCTGGCCGAGGGGGCCTGGGGCATGAGGATGATGTGTTCACTTCTATCACTGAGAGTCCTTTTTCGAAACAAAAAGTCTAGACGCTTTTGTGTAGATAAGCATTTTTTTCTCAACAACCTTAATTGGCGCCCGACATGGAGACATGGTATTTTTATAATTTACACGGGGAAAGGATTTTTGAATACCCTTAATCTGTTGGTTCGGACATGTATTGTGAGAAAGAAGAAGATAAGAGGCACCAGTGTGCAGTGGTGATAGGAGAATCGTAGGTTGAAGTTGAGGTAGGAACTAGTCACCTTGTCATTGCGGCCTCTTTTGGCCTATTGTGTATAGGGGAATACACAGATCGATTTCTGTGGACTTCTGTACCCTGTTTAGAATGCAAAGAATGCTCTTAGGTACATGAGCCGACATGTGGGCTTTTTATTCCAGTTTTGGGAGGAAGGATGACTTAGAAATTGAGGCCAGATAAGACCATGTCTATTATTTCTTTCTATGGCAAGTCTTTTGGTTTTAGAGATGCAACTGCTATTTTCGCTTGAGAGATAGAAAGCAGCATTTAGTTTTGAGTGTATCAAATTCCACTTTGTTGGTTGAACCCCAACTTTGGCTCTTGTCTTTACGAATGAATGCGAAAAACCGAGGAAGGTGTTATTAGCGAGGGAGTGGATTGGCTAAGCAGTTTGTGGAAAGCTGCATTTATATGGTGAAAAACAGACCTAAGGCCTTGTAACGCAACCTGTATTGAACGCCCAGAAAGGTAAATCCTAATCCAATGAAGAGTCATGAGACCGACGTCACATGCAACTCCTGAAACAGAGTGTTAAATATCATGCCCAAGTACCTTCGTTTGGCCCAAGTAAGGGAGAGATTAGTTCCATTTCTTGGTGAATATACCATCAGATCACCAGTGGACCTGTTGCTATAAAAGCCATACTGTCAGTTATGGTTGAGTTCGTTTGAATCAAGACATTTCATAAGCTGACTATGAATGAACGTTTCTTTGAGATTGGAGACATTATGAGGGACAGGCAACCCAGAAGAGTAAGATAAACGGAACGGCTTTTGCCAGTGAGGATAAGCACACTTTGTTTTAGAACTACAAGAGGATACCATTTGAGCCAGCTGAATTGTGAATACTAATTCCTTAAAGAACTCCTGCAACTGTCCACCAACTGAAGTCGACTTGTCACATAGAAAATACGAGGCTTTAAAGTTTGAACTCGATCCAAAATGAGCGGATGGCAGGATAAGCGGCGGTCCTAGGAGTACGTGGCACAGAACAGTGGAGAGGGAAGCAGGCCAACTGGGAAAGAGTTGGAGAGAGCTGAGTCACATTTACCTATGACGGAGCGTAGGCCTTGTAGAGGCCCTAGGACCCACAAGGGGATACAGAACATAAGTGAAGTAAAATGAACAGCCTTGTTTATGGAAATGACAGTGCTTTGGGATGAATGATGAGGCTGAATTTCTCATATTTTTCAGGAAGAACCAAATATTTCTGCTGAATTTGGGTAACTAATCATTTTGTGGCTCAAAGAGTTGTCTTGTAAGAATTTTCCGTGTCGAATGTAAGCCTTTGTTGGCCAATTTTCAGAAATTTTCTTCAGGTTCTTAGATTTTTGAAACATCAAATCATATGTCGAATGTTGATAGCAGTCATTTAAGAACTGATAAAGAAGTTGTTTAGGTCATAGTTACAACATTATGGTCCGACTGAAGAACCTATCAAGCTTATAAGTAAGCTGTCTATGTTAAAGAATTTCTGATAAAAAATGAAGCTAGATTCTTGAGATATATAGAACGAAAAGAACAGTTTTAATGGACACCTAACGACGGGTTATATCATTTATTCTACAGAGGCCCTTGAAAAGGCGAAGGCATATAATACAATGTATTTAGAAGGCGAATTGAGAGCACACTACTATTTGGTTGCCACTACATATATGGTTCTTTAGAGATGAAGAATGCTTGTGTGAGGAGGGATTATTTTGATCTACTTTAAGTTTGAGCTGCGTGTAGGCAACAGATTTATAAGTAATTGGCGCCCAACGTGGGGTCTTTTACAGAGTGTGTCGTATACAAAATAAATGAGGTACAAGTTACTATTTTTAAATTTTGCTTACTTACGACTAGAGTGTAAAATATGGCTTCACTTACCTGAAAAGAAAAGAGAAAAGGAAGTTATTAATATTGTTTAAAGAACTTTTTTGTAAGAACTATATATATTGGCAATACATTTCAAAGAATAAATTAAAATAAGACAACAAGCTTGAACTCTCAGATATCTTAACCACTTAAAGGGTTAGCTTTCTTTTACATATAAAGCGAAAGAAGATTTGAGTATTGAAATATTACACATAAGAGATACGTAGCCTACTTGAAGGAGTCTACAAAATAAGGGACTACAAAATACGTTGTCTTTATTTGGAGCTTGCAAGTATACTGCTTTGAGTTGGATCACGTGTTAAGCCCCTACACAATGTAGCAAAACGCAAAATGGTTTGTGGACCTCTCTTTTACAATGAAATGAAAAGACAGATGCCTAAGGTAAGTTCTGCTGAGAAATAGAAGCCACAAAGGGCACAACAAGAACAAAAGAACGTGCCAAAAAGTTTAGAGAATTCATCAAAATCTATTGGAAAAAGAACTTATTGAATCATCCACCAAGATTTTTGATTTTTTTTGAGGCTACACTTAGAGCAACTAAACACAATCCCACTTTCTAGAGAGAATAAGATCCTTAGCGAATGCTGCTGGCCACCAGACTGGAGATCCAGAAGTTAGGATGGGTTTGAAGATGGCTGTGCACATTCTGTGGATGGTAGCAGGCTTGAGTCGTAATTTAGTGCTGAAGAAATTTTATACAGGCTTTGAGAGCTGGCCTTAGTCATCGTGCTCACTTTTCAGCTGGTTTAGAGTAGTAGTTTCCCCTAATCCTAAGGGCAGAGGACCGTCTAAGAGTGCAACCTACATACAGACGTAGAAAAAAGGACATTTTCAAAACCGAATGCCAGGTTAGGTTAGGTTAAACAGGCTCTTAAGCCAAAGGGTGCTTTGATCTAACATAAGACATCGACAAACTGTCTGCGGTGGCACCACAAATACTTCTGAAATTCTTAAGACTGCATTTACAAATTCTCCTAAACCAAACCTAATAGTGGGTCCGGAGTTATCAGTTTCATACTACTCGATCTATCCCTTCCAAAGTACAAGTCCCTTCAGTGCATTCACTTCTCCTTTTTATAAAATTTAAATTGTCCAACCAAACCGCTGCTTAATTTCTGTGCTACCCTCTGATCTCAATCCATTAAAGTGTCACTACCACGAGTCGATACAAGTGGAAGAAAAAAAAATCAAAAAAAAAAAGGGAAAACTCCTATCGAATTGCACCCTAGCGATCCGTGGGTCAACGTTCCTTGTCAACAAACTTTTCAAAGTGAGAAATTTAGCACTTTTTTCTCCTCGTGCATCATCGTGTTTTTTTGTTTTGTATTTATTTTTTTACTCAAGTTCACTTTGTGTCACGTTCTCTAATAGTAAATAGAAGGACTAGAAGGAGGAAACAAAAAAAGAAACACCATAAAGGAGTTGCTGTTTTTCCCCATATCCTTGTCCTTTCAGTCATTGAAACTTGTCGAACGTTGTGTGTGTCACACCTAAAATAGTTTCGCCGTCAGAGTGAAGGCCTCCATGAACGCAGTGTGCATAGAGTGTCGATTGAAAATGTTTAATTCATGCTGTAACTCAGCGACAAACAATATTTTTTTTTTTTCCTTTTGGTGGAGAATTTTTTTTCTAAACCAACTTCAACCCTAGCATCGGGAGCCAACAACGTCGTCGGGGGAGAACAACAGATGAATACACACACGTAAAACACATATATCAGCGCATACACCCTGTTCAATGGGTGGGGAGGGACACGATGCCTCCATCTACTAGCAAGCAAAGTGAACAACGTTTGCTGATGCATTTTAAATGCACCCAGTCCGGTTATAAAGCTGCTGAAATAATAGCTTAGCCATCATCATAGAGAGAGCAAGGCAGAGTGTAGCACTTGGGGGTGGCTGCTACTGTGCTGCCGTTTGTGGTGACACGGCAATGGCGGGGTGGGGGGGTTGTGGTACCTACTGCCGCAAAACGGAAGGCGACAAAGACAACAGGTGAAGTGCTTTTCGCTGTAACAGCGGCGCGTACCACTGGAGAGGTGGCACCGACAACGACGACGACGACGAAGGTCCTGCTGATGCAGTGCCACCATATAAAATCTCTGCGCTCTCATATGTGGCTTAAATGGCTTTCACAAGCACATGGTGGTGGTGTGTGCAGTGTGTACTCACATAAGCAAATTGTAAATGCATTTACAATTACATCACTCTAGAGGGAGCCCCATACGATGGTGGGGCATTGTCATCGTAGCCACCCTGTAAATGGATTTTCCAATTTTGATTTCGTTGCCAAAAAATTTACAACAACAAAAACTATCTAAAAAAAAAAAAACCTATAAGGTTGCATGTAAAGTTTTGAGATAGGTACACCCCACTGTGTGAAAAGCGAGAGATGTTTTATGGACAAACAAAGGACGAGGTGGAGCAGCAACCAGTGCATGGTGGCAGCATTTAGGACTACGACGACGACGACGATGACACAACAAAACACACGTCACACGGTTATGACAAGGAACACTGTCATTATGGGCTGCGCTACTAGGTGCTAGATGTACAACACACGACCAAAGTGTTTTGTGGAATACATGTCGCCACCCGCCGCCTGCCGCACGTAACACCACCCGGTGTGTGTTTGGAGAATGCTTTGGCTCCTCTTCTGTGATATGTATTCGCACCTTAATGCTGTCAAGAGAGTACCTACCAAACGAGTGTGCAACATGCACATACCGTACAGCGCTGTGACATTCTTTTGTGCGGTATTTTGATTCGAATTTAATGGGACCCCGGGTCGAAATGAACGCAGTGTCATGGTTTTGATATTTCTGCTTATGGACAGAGAATTGTTTATGATTGCTTGTGCCTTTGAACTGAATTTGTGAAAAGGAAATTCCATATTACATGGCAGTCTGAAGCGTGAAGAATTCTCCGAACAGAGTACTAGTTGGTGTTGTTTTGTGTCTCAGCTGCTTGAGAGGCATTGAAAGGTAATGCATTTGGAGACTGACTGATGTGGAATTGATGCATTTTGGGAGAAATCATCAGCTCAAGTTTGAAGGGGGGCTTTTCTTTTTGTTTCAAAAGCCTTAAAGGTCTTGTGGGTTTCGACAGACAGTCGGTGAATCAATGAAAGACAAACCGAGGGAAGATATTGACAAACACCGGGCACCATGACCCACAAGGGTATACAGGACATGGACGGTTGGCTTTAGCTTAAGCACACAGATGTCACCAAATATACTGAGATTCCCGAAAGATTGCGATTGTGTTTAAAGAATATTCAAATTCAAAAGCCATGTCTGCAGAAGCTTAGAAAATTCTTCCTCCTGGTTCCGACAGTGACACCACGTCATCTACTTCAGCACACAGACAAAACCTAGCAACCCAGATCTACTTTCTCAGAATCTTGTTGTCATTCCTTCTTGGATAAAACGCGAGGGTCTAAGTAAATCAGAATACCACTTAAAGCAAACCAATGCCCAGTATTGCCTACTGCCCATGTTAAATAGGGAGAAGTCTAGGCTGTTTGTTGCTACTCGCTAGTTTTTCTATAAGTGGAGAACTATGAATATGAATATGTACCACTATACTGGTATATAGGGCACGGGGAAGAGACAAATTGAAAGAAAGAAGAATGGACACGAAAGAGTGCAGTCGAAGTTGAATCTCCGTGGTTGATGTCTGAGATTATTGTAAGGAATTGTATGTGTTTTTTGCATTCGTTTGTAATTCACAGTATTTTTTGCATTTACCTTAGAATACATAAAGTATTTTCCGATCGATTTATGTCACTTTGTCACTGTGAAAAGTGAATCGCTATGGTTGCGATTTGAATACCGTACATTGGTGCTAACATTTGGGATAACTACTTACGCCAGAAATCATTAAAGGTATAGGAACAAAGACTATGTCATCATAGAAGTCTGTAAATGCTTTTTGCATTAAATGCCTAAAGTTAAGCCAAGCCAAAATCAAAAGGATGAGTGTGTACCCTAGTCAAAGGAATGGGAAATAGCCACCTCCTCTATGGGATTCAAAATGTAACATTTCATGAAAAAATATTTAAAGAAATTATACAAAATTTGCTTAGGAGTCACGAATCAAGCGTTCATATAGAGCAACAGAGAGAAGCTTCAAAGAAAGGAGTATGTAGAGGTCAAGCTAGATGATTTTAAGGAAGAAGACATTACTCTTCAGCAAGTATGTAGGCATATTGTGGCAATCGCTGTGTCACATGTGCTCTAATCGCAATTCATAAAATTCGGACAGCAAATATCACGCAACATCTTAAGAAAAATAGACCGTCTGTCCATGCTGATGATACACCACCGAGAAATGTTTATGGGTCTCTTGAGACCACTTTAGGCCACTGCTCACTTAGACTTACAGATTGGGTCAGATGAAGAAGGAGTCGCAGGAGGTCCATCAGCTCAAAGTTGCACAAGTTCACCAGATCTTCGAAAAGAAAGCTATCGAGAGGCTTCATTCTTCTGACAGAGAGGGCAAGACAGTCGGACAGTTTCAATTTCTTCCTTGCTGCTTTTGGAGTAGTCGTTTTGCAGTAGGTACACCGAGGCGCTCAGCATGAATACCAATGGCATGGTGGCCAGCAATTATAACAGGGAGGATCTCTGTATTATGAGGACTAAATTTCCTTCGCAAGAAAGATATATTTCTCTGGTGGTTCAAAGGCAAAATAATATGGTGATACGATGACTTGGGAACAGCAAGGATACACCATCTCAGTCTCGTACAGGAACTTCAAGTCTTTTATAGAAATACATGGCTCGAAGTGCCAAGGAATGTCCAATTGGATGAGCTGTCATTTCGCGCTGAAAACTTAACCTCACATACAACATAAACAAGTGTTGCTCGAACTAATTTATGTTGTATTAGGTGCCTCATTGTGGATCATAGGGCCTCTACAGTTTATACTCTAGATCGTGAGTGGGATCTACTAATTAGTTCTCCATATTGAGTCTGGTGCACCATATGCCACCATACAGCGCTGTAGATTATGGCTTCCTTTGCATTACATGGTTATCTTTGGACCTCTCACCTCTTCGGAATGTCCGATCAAACCAGTGTCGTCATTGTTTGGTTGAGAAACTTTCGTAGCTAAGTTCCATAGCTGTCTATTGGCACGAGCTCAACGTTGGAATGGAATATCTGAGCGTTTGATATTCTTACTCTTAGGACGTGTACTGTGTCAGCTCCTTGTGCCTTGGGGTAGCCTCTTCGACACTCTAAATCATAGAATCAAACAGTGACAAAGGGTGCAGAAAAAAGCAACATAATTACTTCAGATTTCTAGATCACTAGCTAGCACGTTGTGTTGTGCATTGGTCTGCAACTTTTGGACAAACTGAGCTAAAAGTTCTGATTAAGGTGAAATAGACATTAGAGAGCTGCTCTCTTTCCCCCTCTCTAGTTTTCGAGTTGCCTTATGATTTTAAGTTGTGACGTTCATTTTGCCATCAAAATGTATAACCAGTTCTTAAGGGGCTCCACTCACTAGTCCCATGAAATATATCGGCGCCTGCAACTGCTAAGTCCGTAAGCCCTTCATGTCGATATTATTATAATTGAATCACTTCAGGAGGCCCCCATTTCGAATCGATAAAGCACACTACATGCATCGCGATTAAAATTAATTGAAAAAAAAAGATAAAAATACCCACAAAGGCTCCATTGCACACGCACTAACTTTATCAGATTAGTACTTGCAATATACAAACACGCGCAGATACATATAAATCCATGGCATGGATACAAAAGTCACACACGTTTTTTGCCTCTACTGTGATTGATATCAGAGTGGGGCTGCAACTGTTGGGTTATAAGAGGCACACAACCCTTCATTTTGCAATTCATTATCGATGGCAAATCCTTTTTGTCGCTTAATTCCCCCCTCAAGTGTGATGCAAAGCACAAAGTACGCTTAATATCCTTATGATGCAATTCTCTTAATTGCATCCACAAACAACAAAATAAATACGTTTGCATGCAATCAATTAAACACATACCAAAGCAACAACGACATCGATTTACTTCGATTGCACTTTTTTTCTCTTTTCTTTTTTGTATCCTCTTTTTTTACGAATTGGTGTTGGAACCTAAAAAAAAAAGAGAGAAAATAAACCAAGCAAATATATTGTTTGCATGATTTAATTGTCCATCGTTTGCTGGCATTCATCCAGCGGTATTATTATGAATGTTTTCCTACACCCTACACACACGTGAATGTGTGTATTTTTTTTTTATATGGTAATTGCCATTGGGGATAATGTTAAATTATTTTATAAATATTGTGTTGCCCTGCCCCCCCGCAGAATCTTGAAAAATGCATAAATTAAGGACAGTGGCAGCACCCGAGCCCAGCTTAAGTGATAAGTAGCAAAATTTCAAAGAATTAAGCAAAAACAAAATATGAAAAGTAGATACGAGCAGATAGTACCCCCTAGAGTGCTGCAAAAAAAAAAAAAAAAAAAATTATAATAAAAATTAAATGCAAGGGGGGACCCAACGACCCAACGACCGAACGCCCGAGCGAGCACACATACATTTTTCCGGGTGGATGACAGGCGATTTTCGAGTTGTAAGCTTTCCAATTAAATGAATTAAATAAGTGAAAATTATTTCATGCACGCAATTCAAATAAATCATGAAGCAAACAACAGAGAAAGCCTGCCGCCGCCGGCCGCCGGGAGAAACATCGATGACCAGTGTACACTCAGTGTAGTCCGCCCGCCGTCCGTGCTTAACATTGCAAATGAGACGTTGTTTGAGTGGTACTTTGAATGAGATACAGTCAGATGTATTCTTTTTTTGGATTTAAAATTCTCGTTAATGGGAGTGATTTATTGAATTCAAATCCAAGGCTTTAAGAGGAGCTTAAAAAAATTCAATGCAGCAGATAAGGGGAACAGCAGTTCGCTCAAGTACCTACTCAGGCGGTGGGGTGAATTTTTTCCCCCCTCATGCATCTCATGGACATAAAGCAACAACAGCTGATGCAGAGCCCTTATCCTAGTATTGGCAACACTTTTTATAACGACAATTATTCTGACAGATGACAGCTAATTTGTGCTCAGTTTGAGTTGACATTTCACCATGATTGGGCTTACGAAAGAACAACACTCACAAATTGAGCATATTTGATTCGAAAATTGAACCTCAGTTTGGGAAACATAGAGCAAGTAGTTTGGAAAACTGTGGATCGTTTTCGTGCGAGGTACATTCTAGGTTATAATAAGCATCCACAGGGACGCCGCTTTATTCGCAAGTAAAAAGTTGTAGAGCGTACTATGGCCAACCACCACAATAAGTCTGTGCTCAAGAAGGAGCTCCAGACTGTGCAGAACTACCAGAATGAGTCAATTGGAGCTATTTCTATCCATCTATAGGGTAGATAAATAAATGTCCTGGGTTACAAGCTTACAAGATCTAGATCGTGCACAAATTGAAGCCGCGCATCGTACGTTGTGACCCCAAACATTTTGTTCACCGATGCGGCTTATATATGGTTGAATGGCTGTTAGATGATCCTCAAGTCTTTATTGAAGGATATTTTATTAAAAATTTTGCCAGACAGAATTTGACAGTTCATGGAGAGGACTAAGAGGACCCAGGACTCATGACGGAAGCCATAGTCATTTTATTCACAGAAATAATCGACCTGTGACTTAACGTCCAATGTTAGTTGGTAGTTTACGCCGATAAACCAGAGACAATGGACGGCTTGGTAGCCAAGCATTATCGCGTTATTGCCGATAAAAGTAGGTCTCTATCTGGTCGAAAAGAAAACCTTCAGATACAGGTTTTTCCAAGCCAGAAGAGTCACGCAGATGCCTGAAGTCATACTCGAAAGAGTGATCCAAAATCGAATGAAAGGGATGCACTTTCTTAGAAACATTCGATGAAACCATGTGCCGTATGGTTGGGCACAAAAGATGTACGTCATGAATGGGCCTTTTTTATTCAAATTCAAATCCTGTCTTCATTGGTCTAGAAAAAAGTTCCATCCTTGTCACTGAACTCTTCCAAACAAGAGACGACGATATGGTAAGGACCATGCAGCAGGTCATTTTTGGAGATTGGTCAAACGAAACTAAGCTCGATCCTAGAGAAGAATAAGCCTCTGAACTGTAGGAACTACAAAGGTACAAGCCTAATTAACCTCAACCTAAAGCCGAATGTGTGAAAATTGACTCGCTATCCCATCAAAGTGGAAATGAACAATACCGAACCTTTCGAAACCAGGTCGACGCCCCATCACGTCATCTGTTTAGCATAATACTTAGAATATTAAAATCTTCGCCATAAGATTAAGTTTAAGCCGATGACATCAACCGAACTCAGCGATCTGTTAGTGGAGATTTTGCGAGTAGGAAGACAGAAGCAGCAAAGATGGATTTAGCGATCAAAGAAATCAGAACAAAACCTATGCTATGTCAAACAAAGGGACAAGAAGGCACATTTTGGACAGATTGTCACAGGAGACAAGGACGTTGAAAGGATACCTCCGTTCTAAAGAAAGCTACAGATAATATCAGTGGAGAGGAACTATTATGGATAATAGCTGTTTCTATGAGTTATGAAGGCAATTGAGCAATAAAGCCACCAATCCCTGTCTGGATCCTGGCTTGTCATCCACGTCCTGTTCTATAGAGCGAAGTTGTGGGCTTTATCGCACGGGAATGCCTGCGCTTTTCCAACTGTCTTTGTATAGAAAGACTGCAAGTTTTATAGCTTAACTGCATGTCTTTTACAATGACACCGACTTAGACAGAAGAGTAACAAAGATGACCGGTATGTACAGCAGATTGTGCCCAACCTTCTAGCCCAGTAATTCTTCGAGATCAACCTGGATAGTAAGCTTAGTGAAGGATCACTTCGCTGCAGGTAGGACAAAGTTCAAACACTTTGGCGTTATCAACTGGAGGCGATTGACTCGTGCGGTGACTACGACCATTTCTTTGTTGAGGCCCAGGTCCACCCAGGACTGCTAAAGTGCAGCATTTGGCATTTTGGTGTCATATAAATGGTAAAGTATGGAACGACATAATGAAACCAAACGCCCGGGACAGCATCAGAACTTTTTGATTGTCCTTGAGTTATATATGACACAGCCTTTCAGCAAACTGCTCTCTATCTCAAATTCTACTGAAATTGGTCGTTATCCTTGCTCCAATTGATGTCATTTCCTTTTAAGTACAAGATTTCCTCTGACTTATTGCCCTCACAGCCTCATTTTGCCCGAAATAGCCTTCCATCGCAAACTCATTACTCATTTATTGAGAGATCTATGCTAAAATATTGCCAAATATTGGAGAAAGATTAATTCCAATATCCAATTATGAATTATACTGCCGAATAAATCATAACCACGTCTTCTTCTTCCTCTATTTGCATAACCCTTCATCAATTCCATTTCCACATAGGACAAAAGGATACAAAAAAGAGGATATGTATATCCAAACAAAACAGAGAGAAAGAGAGAAATAAACTTAATTAAAATATTGATCCACTTTAGTATTACCGAGAGCCGAAGGACCACCTTAATCACTCGCCCAATGTGATGGTGTGTATGCACAAATGAGAGTCATTAATCATAACACACCGAGTCCTTTCGAATGAAGCTCAAAATCCTTCTTCACACAGTCAGTTGTTCACCACTTGGTGGCGCGCGGCGGCACTCCTTCATTCGTAGTCCTTTCTTTCCAAAGGTGTATACAAGTGTGTGAGTGTGTGGGTGTTTGTGCCGCGCAACAGCCATCAGTGCTAACCACCAACGATAATAATTGATTGACAAACAACACCGGTACGTCGTGCATATTTCATTTTTAACTTTTGTCCTTACTCTGCTGCAGATGGAGTGTATGGGTGCTTCACTTCCTCATATGTCCTTTCATACATACAACCTGTATCTACTATATGGACATGAGTAATGACTAGTTTCTTGTTGAAGTTGATAGAAAATTAAGAAAATTCACCAAGAAGACCAAGATTCTAATCAGACAGAGACATACAATTAAACAGAAGGATACACCGGACCCAAGGAGAAGAGGAGGACGAAAAACATTAATATTACTGACATATTTCCCATTGGGTAATCTCGATTTTTCATCAGCTCTCTTCTCTCTCTCAACTCATTTGACAAGAGAGTAATGCGAGTTTGCAGGACAAAGTTACATACTATAGAAAGAACACCCAGAGCAATTGCAATTTTCTTAATTTAAAATGTCCTCGCTGCTCTGGTCTCGGAGAAGCTAACATCCATCTATCGTCGTCCTTGTCGCCGTCGTGTGTAGGTTTACTTAAAATTAACTTTATCCTTTCCACTCTCGACTGTGTGCTAGTCAAGGAACTTTACAACTCAAGAGCGAGGACATTTGATCATTTGTTTTGCAGGACAGTAAAGTATTTCAATTCTTTTTTTCTTTTCCGCATTTTCCTTTGCATTCTTAAGTGTAGTGGGGGCTCATTTGGACGTACTTATATGTCACACGAGAGAGCTGTGTGTCATGAGATCAGCAGGGGCATATGGGATGCCTCAGAGCGACAAAACTTCAAATGGTATCTGCAAATTGATCAAAAATATCCTTTCCCTCCATATTCATAGAAAGGATCGCTACTTCCCCGCCAGGATACTGCACTTTCTATTATTCGAGTTTTAATCCAAGACAAAAACTGACTTCGTTCTTATTGTCCCCATTCAATTTAGCTGCGCAATTTTCTCTCAAAAAAAAAACTTATTCAACAAAAGTCAAAGGAGTCCTTCCTCCACTCAGCTCATTCTGCTCGAGAGGTTAGGATTAGGATGTGACGCCTTTATTTAAAAATAGAGAATCTATTTTCTTTTTTCTGTTTTTGGAATAAAACGCTACAAGGGTTCGTAATTGAAGAGCAATGCGACAAGATAGAGAAAAGACTCCTTCAAAGGATAAGAATATTGAATTCTTTTTACTTTTTGCTTTTTTGCTGAGAGAAAGACAAAAAATTTAAAAGTTAAGCAAAGTATCCCTTTGTGCTGCGTGAAATCAAGTGAAATGTTAAATATGCACAAAATACAAAAATCTCAATCTGTATCTGTATCTCACAATCAAAGGAGAAAATCGTTTTCAAAATTCTATTTCACAGAACAAAAAAGGAAAAAGGATACCACTTTGGGTGATGATTTGTCTTTGAATTCGAGAGAACGCTGTGTGAGTTCAAAGATTTGAGGGGTCGAGGTCGAGGAATGACTTGATTTTGAGCGTAAAATTTGATTTTTGGTCAAAGGAGTGTCATTTTGGTTGACAAGGTCATACAGTGGACATTTTGTTTGAAGGAAAAAAAGGACCTTTTGTGGGTCATGCTGAAGTGTGTGTGAACTCATCCTGGCTCTCCCTGGTCATCTAGAACTCAAAAGCCAAGCAAAAGGGTGAGCATGGGAACCGTAGGAGTTTCAAGGCTAATCCCTAATAAATGTGGCAAATAACCTTCGCTAAACTACAATAAAGGACTTAAAATTAAGACCAAAATAGGTGACAATATGTCAGGCAACTTGGATAAGGGTCAAGAGGACTCAGCAAATTGTCCGAGGAAGCGTTGTAAATGGCAGAGAATCACTTAGAAATGCCGTAAATCAACAGGGCTATGCCTGTCAAGCTCTGTTTAAGAATATGGTTCAACGAGACGAGACAAGTAAGAATAGTAAATTGCCAACCCAAGATCCTAAGTAGCCATCACGGTTGATTCACATTCTTCAAGTCTTAATACTGTCCAACATATGGCTGTGGCCTCAAATAAATGATAAGGAACAGGCAACGTGAGGCTTGACTTCAAATAGGTAGAATGGGTAAGCTGCAACTGGTAGATGCCCAGCCTGAACTCGGAGCTCAAGGGGATTCGTTGTACTTCCCTGGAATGAGAATGAAGGAAGCTTGCGAGGGGACGGATAAGGAATCCACACTACTGCATCAGCCTTCCACAAACCATACAATCTTATGAAGTCCGCCATTCGGTCTAGTGGCTTTTTTAACAGGTCGCCCAGGTCGGTAAGGAAGAAGCCTCCAAGTGCTGTCATTCTTGGAAGGCAGATTTTGAAGCATTTGCAAAGAAACTATTCTGAGTCTTTCTCTTCATCTGTGCCATTAAATCCCTGCAGAGGTCATCTACACCTAGTCGCATGCGTTTTCGATGTGCCGCCAAATGGTTGAATCCATTTATGATTCCGATGAAGGGCGTTAGGTTCTGTCTTTTTATGGCAAGTATAGCATTGGCTCTTGGGTCATCGTGTCTCTGCGAATTATGAGCAATTTCTATCTGTCATAGAGTAGTCGCATGCGATTCAGTGCTATTCCAGATTGCGCAAGCTCAAGGGGCGAGAGGCTTAGCTTTTAGATACGATAGTCTAGGGGCAGCTAAGAAAATTGTGACAGATGTTGTGATAGCAAGGTACAAGCTAGCTACTTCTGTCAAACTTCAGCTGAAGCAATACTTGAGGATGCAACAAAGTGAACTATAATCTTTGTGCCACAAACGCCATGGTAAATGAAGGGCCATCAAGTAGCTCAAGAAGGAACAAGTACATATGGTGGCAAATTCGTGTAAGAAATTACCAAAGAGCTGATCAGGAAGTGTTGTTCCATCATGACCGCACATATACTCAGACTTCAGTGTCTTGCACTTCGAATTGAATTGAATTCTGTTTCCTATTTCAGAAGTTTCAAGCTCCACACACTTCGTTTAACTGTCAAGTCCTGGGTCATGTCTGCCCAGCTCACGTTCGACTCATACCCACACGTACTCTGCCCTGGGACTCTAAAGAAGGTGATGCAGTAGAGTAAACTATGACAAGTGAATAGACTGTGGCGTATGCATAACATTTGACTATATATGGAGGTGCCACAGACTCCCATGTCTGTGCATCACAGAGCCCATGAGAACTTGCCCAAATTGCGGCCAAGGAGTTGCTATTGGAGGTTCGCCTCCTATTAACAAGGTCCTCTGGTTAAAGAGGTGCAAGTTAGACGGTCCTTTGAATGTCTAAAGAAGGAATATAAAAGAAGAGGTGCGTAACCTAGAAACAATTTGATGCACTACTAAATAAGGTACCATTTCTAGCTGTTCCTGGAGATGACAACAATAGGAAAATCCAAAAACAATTGGAGCATATGGATCCACAATCTATAGACCCAACAATTACATAATAAAGTGGTATACAAAAGGATGGACTGGGCACAAGAACCAGCTTCTTCCTAAAATAATCTAAAATCAATATTGACAAAAGATAAGTAGTCAAGCGGCCCTCAAGGCATATGACTCCTTTGTTATCAAGTCCATACAAGTGTGAGGAATTCTACACAATGAACTTCTAGAAGAAACAAATATGGTAATCAAGTTCCTCACTCGAAAGAAAAGTGGACTGAAACCAGCAATAATATCCATGGCATGAAGCAAGCCAAGAAATTGATGGAAAGAATAAATCTACGTAGGAACAGGTTTAGGAACAAGACATTGAAAACTGAAGAAGCACTTAAGGACAGTAGTCATAGTTGAAGGAGGCCTCCGAAGGCTTTGCAGCGAGTCCATAGAATCACCAGAACACGAGCTGAACTAAGGCACTGAGCTACAAATGAATCAAATACCAAGGATAACCAGGAGTATAAGATTCTCAATGGAAATTCTGAAAGCAGTCACACTATGAGAGAAACTCTAAATGGGAACATACCTCTCCGAGGTGTTAGTAAGAGGCAAAATAGACCAATTGGTCGAGGTGCCATGCCATGTACCCCATCTTCAATCAATAAGCACCATGACTCAGGATTTGAAGCTATGGGATCCTAAGACCAAATTCAAGGTTCAAAGCAGAGAAGAGTAATTGTCACGAAACTGACAAGTTTTGGAGACGATTTCCGCCGGGTTTTGCATCACTTTAAGATCTCTTGCTGCATAACACGCGATAGAAAGGGCTCTCAAAGACAATCTTTAATCCAGCGCTGCTTCTTGAGCAAAAAGTACCTCCAACGAAACATTCAAGTTCACCATCCCATCGGCCACATTCCTCAGTCCATTACAGAACCTGTTGGATACTCCTCTACCGCCTGCCACCTGATTCTATACCGTCTGCATCTATTGTCCTTAAAACAATTGTTTGTTTGCTCTCCTTCTTTAGCATCTTTGCGTGGCGTCCAACCCTTTTGTTTACTTGCCCATCACACCCAACATTTATGGAATTTTCCTTCTTCTCTTTATTGTTTATGATCCTGCACCCATCTTTCTACACACACACACAAACACCATCAGACTTTTAAAAGACAAAAGTTCAGGAAAATGTTTGGTAATTAACCTGAAAAACAAGTTTATCATTGCCACAGATGTAAATTATCGAGGAAATACACTATACAATGCCGAAAATAAACTCCACAAAAAGGAAACACACCATAAAATGGCCAAAGGGCCATTCTAACCGTTAATGGTTGTGGCTCCTATCCCTCTGTATCCCTTGGAACAGCACAGTAACAACAGTAACTTGCAAAACTTGCAAAAGATATTTTTATCTCAATTTTTTTTTTGTTCTGTGCATAAATGCGGTATAGGTACGTTTCGTCCTTTTCTCGTTCCAGTAGTTAGTTTGTTGTTTTATGAATCCATACAACCGTAGAGAATGTAATCAAATATCTACGCGATGCAACGACGTCTCCTGGGAGACGACAAACACACACAGAGAGAGGCCAAGGATCTTCAGGTAGGTAGGTAGTACCTAGTAGTAGGGGATGACTCTACACTACATTGAATAAATTTCCATAAAATAAAATTTATGTTCAGGGTTCTTGTCTTCTTTTAAATATTTTCACATACACCTGCACATAGAGAGAGCAAAAAAAAAAAAAATCATTTCACTTTTTTTTTTTTTTTAGATGAGCGATGCAAGAAAAGAACATCAAATCTGCCAGGCAGATAAAGGATATCTTCTCATATTTGTACAAGGATACAGACGATAGAAAAGAAACGCTGTTTCCAAGTTATTTTGTCGGTTATTTTGCGATGATCCTTGCGCTAGCTACTAGGTTAGGTTGTTCTCCGTTCACACAGAGGACTCACCTTGCACAAACTTAAGCTGCCATGAAAATATCATAGATAACAGAGGGAAAACTGAAAACTTAAGGTGTAGCACGTGAGCTTGTTAAAAGTGGCAGATAAAATGTCCAAAAGGACGACAAAACATCCCTCCACGACGACGACGACGAAGACGACGAAGGAGATGGCGGATGTCATTCTATTTTTCGGACAAACATCGTGCTATTCTGCAAATAGATTGCAGGTAACCTCGCTGCATCTAACGATGATGCTGCTACCTCTGTGCTTTGAATTGTCTTTGTGCTCCACCTCCGCCTCCTCTGTTTACCTTGGTGAGTGACTGAAGTTTGTTTGCTTTTAAGTGCCTCGTTCATTTATTCACATTTTCTCTCGTTTTGGCCATTCATTATTTGTCTTGTCGCTCGCTAGGTAGTGCTGTGCTGCCCGCGCGACTTGATGCTGTGCATTCAATTTGGCACATGTCCTTGCTTCTTATACCAGCTTCACTCTCTCTCCTGTTTCGATGGCAAAAGTTTTTCATTTCTTCTCAATCCTATGGGACACAAACAAAATAGCATCACACACACACACACTAGAGGTAGAAAGAAAAAAAAGGACATTTCTTTCATGTGATGCTCCTGCCATGTGCCCATTTTGTACAAAAGACAGCTCCGTGCTTTGGCGGCGCTCCTCTGTGGTGATGGTCTTCAATGGCCGCGCGGCGCTAGCTCCTGCTGCTGCTGCGGCGGCGGTGGGCGTTCGCTCGGTCGGTCGGTCGGACGACTATGTGCAATATTTTTCTTTAAATTACAACATTTATGAAGACAAATTGGCTTATTGTCCTTTAATGGCTTGGGAGAGAAAGAACGACGACGACGACGATATACCAGGACATGGCCAGATGCTCAGCATACATTGTTGTTGTGGTTATGTTCTTCTTCTTCTTCTTCGTCTTCTGACTTGTGGCAGGAGGTGGTGTTTTGTTGTTTTTGCTTGTCTCCAGGTTTGCTGTTAGTGTATTTTATGTTTTTCTTGAGCTGCTTCCGCTTTTCTAACTGTCGCAAGGATAATAGAAAGAATGGAAAGTGCTCACGGTTTTTTGTCTCTTTGCATGTTGTGCCTGATTCAATGTCTCTGGGTCTGGTGTATAGGACATGATGCATAAAGGTAAGAGAGACAATTGGCTTAGGAAAATTTGCCAAGCAAAGGCGATTCAGTCGATGAAGAAATTTATGGCGGGTAATTAAGATTGTTTAGATGGAGGAAAGCTCCTGCGAGCGGGTAATTAATTTTCTTTACGTGCGCAGGGGTTAAGTTAATTGATTTTTTTTTTTCTAGAGAAAGTAGCAAATTTAATGGATGCAGCTGCTAGAGTGAATGTTTCACCAACTATGCGGGATTCGCTGGACTTTTTGTGGCCAAAATGGACAGGTTGAACTTATGCTACGAGTAACTTATTAGAAAGCAAAGCCGAAAGGACTTAAAAGCTTCCAGCTACTCACAGGGAAAGGCGGGAAAGATGAGTTACGACCGAGGTACAGCAAGTGTTCAAAGGAGGCACAAGCTCATCGACTTGACTTAAGAGAACACGAACTTAAGTGCAGAACACGATAAGCTAAGCACTCCATTGTTTCGTCAGCTTTGGAGAGCCAGGACTAGACAAATTTGGAAGAACGATGCAGTTGGAAAGATATTCAAGAGATATGAATAAAATGGATGGCGCTAAGATATCGAGGAGCTCCACGACCCTAAAGCATGTATTATGAGAAGCAAAGCCAAGAGGAAAGTCCCAACAATAATTCCATTAATCTGTCATCACATCCCTTATATCAGCTTCAGCGATCTATACGGATTGTGGGAGTGAAATCGCTCTCTACGTATGGAGCCAACAGGAAATGAACGCTCGACATAGGTACGACTACGTACACGCTAGAGTTACCGAAGAGTTTCCAATCAAAGTTGGTGAGCAGCAGGGAAGCTTGTTAGGTCCTTTGCTATTTATTGAAGATGGATATGTGATGATGAAATGTCTCTGTGATTAGTCAGTTCTCCGTTCCACCAGAAGTTACGAATAGTTGAAACATCTGGGGTCTATCATCACATCAGCGTAAGGTAGATTGATTCTTCTTTACGGAAAGGCTGTGGTGTTCCACAAGGATCGGTATTGAGACCTGTTCTTTAGGTTTTGCAGGTGACGCTATAATTGTGAAGTCTGCAAAACCACTGGAACAGATAGAGGATATAAGTAGTGAATGTGTCAGTTGTAGACTGGCAAGGAACCGCTCGTGAATGTAGTACTAGTGAGCAGTATCATATTGTTGTTTCTCCAGACAATTCTACAAGGCACATGAACGATGCTGGCAGTGAAAGAGGTTGCACGTGCATTGCACAATGAATCGAAAGTTTCCATGGAATTAGCAATGGCAAGGGCCAACATTGGAGAAGCAAATACAGAAGGAAGAGCATACTTAGATAGCTAATAAGCCCTGTGAAGTAATACAAGACGCGGAGATGGCAATAAGATAAAAAGTATTATGGAACTAAGCTCAGAGATGACCAGCGCCCTTGCCCCTCTTGGTCACGTCCTGCAAGAGTCGCACCAATTAACAAGAGGATGTTTGACATATAAGTACATATATCTACATTGAACATACCACCATGCAGTCTCTCGCTTGAAGCAGGGAATAAAGCCAGAAGAGAAGCGAATACTAAGAGGAAACTTGCTCCATGAAAAGGAGACTACTTGACTGAGCCAAAGGCAAGAAAATTATACAGAAAGATTGGAAATCCTTTTCCACCTTCGCAGAAAGTCTCACGGGGCTGGATACTCTGCGGTTCACAAGAAGAAATGAAGGCTGGCCTTTACAAAGAAGTCTATGCTGAGACAACCCACTTTCTTTGTCATCGTCTCTAGCGCACAAGTTCCTTTTGAGACTCTTCTTCTACTATCAAGTGCATGATGTGTTGCAACGCAGTAAATAACAGAGATAATGTGACAAGAACTTAATGCACCTTAACCCAATGGCCTTAGATCTAGAAACTATAAAAAGCGAGGGTCAAAATAAATGAAGTCCTTGAGCACTGGCATGGTAGTCTGGTTAACCGCTGTGGCACCGAACTGAGTAACAAAAATGTGAAGGTGAAGGCTGCACTAGGAAGGCTATCGAAAGTCTGATGTCTCTCTCCGACATGAAGTCAGTCGTGCAGTACTTGGAAAATGCGGTTCTAACAAAATACTTTATCAGGCATTGGGACAAGGACCTTTAGACATCATGGAATGGAAGAGAAAGTTGCAGTCGATTGAACAGTAGGTAGGAGAATTCGCATACCTAAGCAGGCAGTACAGCAGGACGCAATATGTAGGACTATATAAGCTTGCGGCACAGAACAGTTGAGAAAGAATCAAGCTCATGGAAGGGACTTAAAGTAAGATGCCTTGCAGGTCTTATAGGGTTCGTAGGGTGAAATGATCTAACTGTGGGATAATGGGAAAGGGACAACCTCTTATTGACCTAAGTTTGGTGCCATTTTTGCCTTTATGATTAACAATTTCAGATTTGATTCTAGAAATCACCGAAGGCTCTACAGAAGTCTTTCATTAGCCCACCGACCATGGTTTGGAGGAAGTGAGAAAGACCTATCTGACCGTAGGCTCCACATTCTCTTCTTAATTCTAAGCCAATCGATTGCATTCTAAATGTTCTTAGTTCCAAGTCAACTTTAGTTCAAGCGCACATGTAACAAGCTCAATTATACCTGACCATGCTGAACCCAAGCCCCAAATTAAACACCATCCACAGGAAGGATAATCAAAAATAAATTAAAATTAAGCAACATTTTAACAGAAGCTTTAAACAAAAAAAAATCTTCCTGGTTAGTTGCTGGTAAATCGAAAACCCGCTGTTGCTGAAACTTAATTAAAAACTATGAACTCCAGTCGCATTCATTACCGACACGCACATCACATTTTCATTGCAACAGCTTTCACAGCTTATAGCTGGAGTAGCAGGAGTAGCACTCGTTGTAGCAGCCTTTGCACATCACACATCACTCTGACACGCATACGGTTCAGTTGCAACAAAGTTGTTCCAACAACATCCATAGTCCTTATTTCGTCAGAGTCTTTTACAACACACAGACGACATGGGTCAGTATATTAATTTAAATCCTCTCTTCCGCGCTGCCAATAACACATACACTCAAACACCGCCCCAATTAACTTTTGGGTTCTATCCCTATCAAGCCTAGCGTGTGCAGCAGCAGCAGCACCCTATCTGTTCATTAAAGCTTATTCATCAAGTTTTGAATTGAAAATCAGAGTGCGTCAACAGTGGGAATGGGTTTTTCCAAGGGTTAAAGGCGATCTGTGTGTGTGTGTGTGTGTGTGTGTGTGTGAACCGTTCACAGGATAATAAAAAGAATATATACTCAATTTTAGTCAGTTGAGCTGAGTCCTATGTCCTGTATGCCGTTTTATGCATCGTACATGAGAGAAACCGAGCAGCATTTGTTGAATTTAACCGCAACGTAGCAACCCTTGGGTGAAAAACTGTCACCGCTACTGCTGGCGAGACCATGCCAGTGTGTGACTGTAGTTTATACAGATTTGTTGTAAGTAGTGGTGGGGTAGTTTTTTTTTTTTTGGTAGACGAACCCTCAACACAGTGTACCTATTGCTGTGCGTATGCTTTTGGTAAAGTTTAGAAGGTGCCGCTTTGTTGTTGGGTTAGGTACAGGCTGTCCGGAAAGGAAGTCCATGTATGCGGGACTTCAGCGCGAAAAATTGTTGGCTTAAGTCAGGATCTTTCTTATCTTATGACGGCTTGAAATCGTCCTGAGGGAGGGAGGGGTCGAGACTCTTTAAAATCTGGCACTATCAGGACAGGGCTCCATCAAAGGTCTGCACTTTCATATTGGAATCTGGTAAGATGAAAATGTTGTCTCGTACAGTGTACAGTGCAGCCGGTACGACAACAGCGTTCAACGACGTATTCTGTTCACTGATGAGCAAATGTTTGCCATTGAAAAAGTCTTCAAAGAACGATTGGGTGTAGCTATTCCTAGTCATCATGAGAAGCATTAGGAACGAGTCCTGATATTGTTGAAGGTGTCTAGCATTTCGTACCAGGAAGTGAGACTAGCCAGATATATCATCGGCGAAAGCTTAAGAGGACATTGTGAAGCGGTTCAGTCGAGCTATGTACGCCAACGAGTCACAAGATTCTGCCCCAGCTCACGAAGCAAAAACCTTCTTTCCGTGGCTCTTAAACCACATTGTGGGCTTGGATGATTGGCGAGACATGAAGTCAGACTTCAACCTGTCTCGAGCCTTTAAATAGATCCTTTGCCCGAGCAGTGCACAATTTTCAAATGAATGTGATGCGAGCTCTGTTATTGACATCACAGGCTGAAGCAAAGAGAGCAGTTTAAACGCCTTTACAAACATCGACTCAGGGTCTGGTATCGACGAGGATAAAACAAAATATGAATGTGCTACCTATGAACGCAGAATGCGATGCACAACTAGGAGAAGACTTCGTCTATCTAGACACTGCTATCAATCCTGTTAGCGATAACAGCACAGAGATGTTAATCACTGTTACCATGACATTAGATGCTATCAGGAACCGAACTAAACCTATACAAGATTTCATATTGATCTCACATTGCTAGCAGTGGACTCTGTTGGCTGAAAGTACACGAAACATTTTAGGCAGAAGCATTGTACTCCAGATGCCGCCTGAATGAAGGGAGAGATCTATCTAATTGTACATAACAATGACCCGACCGACTAAGTTGGTCACATACAGTAGATGATGGTAAGATCACGTTCAAGGGACCGCTGCAGTGGGTACTGGCATTGTGTGGATGAATATCAGTGCTCCAGCTCAGTCAACCTTAGACAGAGAACAGTGGTGGCTCATTGGAGCGCAAGTCGACCTCAATAAACTCGGTGTACGGAACTGAAGGCTTAGCCAAGGATAGTGCTACCTGTAGAGAGGATTGTTAGTTGAGGTCTGGTTTATCCTGACTTTAAGCGAGAGAGGTGGGCTATGAAGTGATAATGACTTCAGTACGTTACTCCTCGATTTGAAGAATGATTGTCCAAAATGCCATGGCCTTGTACTAGCTCCTCTGATGCTGTGCAATGTAATAGTTAGGATATCCTCAGATTTAGGATAACAGACTATGATATAGTAATATTTATGTTGATCGAATTCAAAGATGAGTACGAGCAAGACTTTTATGAAGCAATCGGGAGAGTGGCCATCAGCAGCAAACGACTCATGGAGACTATAAGAATGCTGCATGCAACGGCTGCCCTGGAAAGCATCATCTCAAATGTCAGCACAAGAAAAGCACAGGAAGAAGACTATTACTAAAAAGAGTATCAACTTTGACTATGCTCTTCTACTTATGGGCTGATGCCATGAAAGCAAAGTCGTCCAGGGAGAGAAACAAACCCTTGAGAGCGCCTTTCGACCGGCCTCTTAGGATCCGCCATGTAGTCACTCGTATGGTTCTTGTCCAAAAAATTCAACAGAACATTACAGCAGAAGAAAAAGCGCCTTTTGGAGTCGATTGCTGAAAGTACAACCCATGACAATTCTGGAAGCATGATAGAAGTCAAGTAGACACAGAGATTGATTCTTAAATACACGCTTGGATCAAAAGTGGGCATGATGACTTCTACCTAGCTCAAATGCTTATTTTTCATTGATTCTTTAGAGTCTGCCTTCACAGCAGTTGAAGATGCAGAATACCTTGCTGGCAGACAAACTGGGTGAGCGCTAGACACTTAAAAATATCCCTAGATGGTGAGCAAGGAAAATGCTTAGGAAGTAGTCAGCGATATCATGGTGACCGATATAAAGCCACAGTGCGAAACAAGCCGAGTACCTTAAGCGGTGCTCCTCCTTCACGATAAATCACTTCATGGCACCACCGTAAGGACCAGGAGTAGGATGAGAGCTAGGTTTAAGGGGCCGATACATATTACTTAGAGGTGCGCCATCCCAGAAACTCTTAACATAAAACGACCTCACCCACTTGCCACACACACTGTCTGTCCCATCTTCCCACCTTCCTTTGCTGAGCAATGAATTAAGTTGACTTTATCAACCGCACAGACCGTGTTGCGCTTCTGTATGTAGAGCAATGCAAAGCTGGAAAGCAACCCCTCCATCGCCTCCTAGGTGAGGTGGTAAGAGATAAGGCAAATACCATACCTTCACATTCTGTGTGTGCGTATGATTCCCCATTTCTATGCAAATTGCTTTCCGAAATGATTTTGCAATTTAATACCAAATAAAGCAGCACGCAACCAACAAAAAACCGCAAGAGAAAAAAGAAAAAAGTATCGCCACCCGAAAAACTTTATATTTTTTGGCGGGATCGGTCTGGTTCTGGTTCTGGTATCCATGAAATGAGCTTGTCACACGGTACAAATATTTACAAAGTTCTCAAACAACACGAGAGTGTGGATACAACACAATTTTATTTCTCGCCCAAATTCGCAGGGTTTGAGGACGAATGCTTTCTTCTTCTTCTTCTTCTCATTTTTATTTCTTTCTCTCGATTTTCATTCGAATGTTTGGTGTGTTTGCTGTTGCTGCTGCTGTTCGAGGGGTTAATTGTATTAGGTGTAAACTTTGGCGGATTTTCGTTAGCTAAAAGTTGATTTGTGTCTGTCTATTTAGGTTGAAGGAACGACGACGACGACACAACACAACACAAGGACGAGCGACGCCAAATTAAAATAAATTCAGTCAACTTATTCATGGGCAAATAGTAATTAGAAATAAGAGAGAGATTTTGCGTTTGTTGTGTCTTGTGTGTGAAAAAATACACACACACACACACACACATCCAAGGATACACATTCAATTTATAGCTATTAATTGAAAATCAGAGCGACAGCAACAGTAGCAGCAGAAAAGTTTGCAGGCGAATGGATAAGTGTCCTTGGTGGTGGTTTTTACTTTGTTTGTTGCTTTCTTTTTGGATTTCCATTTAATCGGATTTATTTGAAGAATTCTTGGTTCATCAAGAAATGACAAATCATGGAAATTAGGGGATTTGAATTATATATTTTCGGGCGAGCGTCTGATTTGGTGGGGGCGAGTCCTTAAGTGAAGAAGGATATAATTTGCTTACACAAATAGACTTTTAAAGAGGCAAAAAAATTGAAGGCGCGGTAGGTATTTAGGCGAAAAATCCTGGAAAAAAGGATACATCCTTACAAAAGGGGATCAAGTTCGAGGTCAGTTTTTATGGAATTTAAATGAGAAAGACAAGTCACGCAGCTATTTGGGGCTTGAAGTTGTTTTGTTTTACAGTCTGGAGAGGATGACACTGTAGAAGGATTAGGTTCCTTTGGTCTAGGTGTGCCTTTAAAGGGTTTGTTGGGCCAGTTGCTACAATTGAAGTAGAGCAGAAAGGAAAGACAAGTTGCGCAGTTACAGAGAAATAACAATGGTCTTTGCGATGTCCTTTTCTTAAGATTGAGGCCTTTTAACCATATATATAACTTTATGGTTCAACTCCCCAAATCGCTTTCACTTTCCTCAGAAGACTTGAAGAGAGTGGCATTCACACTATGGGATATGCCAATGAAAGAGCAATAATGACAAGAGGAAAAGTCATAAACGCCGCAGCAGATACCATGAGGAATGCACTCCAAGTAGTGGAGCGATTGCAAAATGAACAAGGGCTCCCCACTAATGTAGAAAAGGCAGATCTAAGGACCTTACAAGGAAGAGGAATTTGAGCCCCTAACTCTTTTCTAATCGGAACTGAAGGTGACCAAGAAGGTTAAGTATTTGGGAGTGTACCTAGAAGCTAGATTAACATGGAGCTCTTTCATAGAATAGAAGACTCGAAGGGTGATAAGGATGACTCATTTATGCTAACAGACCTATCGCAAAACGAACGACACCAGCATGCACAGTGAAAGTGATCCGAGGCATACTGCTGTTGGACTTATTCATTTAGAAAAGGGCCTCATCGATAGCACTTCATCTGCACCATCATGACAACTGACGCGGGCCTATGGTCTTAGCAAAATCCTTGATTTCGTGAAAAATGTGATTAAGGAGTTGAATATGAAGGAATAAAGAGAGTGACTGCTATCGAAAGGTTTTACAAGACTCTCATCGATGATGGAACACATGAAAGGAAGAAGAGAAGTGTCCATGATAGAAGGCAGAGCGGAAGCAGGTTTATATTTTTCAGAAGAACTGGATCTAGCTTGTAATATATGTCCGGGGAAAGACACCGTCTAACGAACCGAGATGATAGCTTTGCTGCATGCATTGGGTGATCTCAAAGAAGGTCAAGATGTTGGTACAAATATTACTTCGAAAATAGCAATGAGAAACCCATCAGTGAATCGACGTGAGTTCATAATCTCAATGAGTGCTGATCTCGAAATAAGATGAACGCTGCTCTCGGTGAGACAGTAAGACGTAAGGAGCAAGGGTAATAAAAAGGCGAGCTCATTCGAAAGGTAAGAGTCAGCCATGCGGTTCTCAAAGAAGTCCATGTCCTGGAATAGAGTACCTGATTAAGAACTGTCTTGAGGAACAGCAGAGAGAGTGGACAACCGGCAGAGGTTGAAGCCAGGCTCAAATGGCTATTAAAAAGCCTCACTCACAGGCAAGTTCTATGCCAGGAATGAGGAATACTGAAATGGGTGGTTATGCTATCTACTAATCATGGAAATTTTGCGTATCATCTTGAGAATATTGGTCTTTCAGAGCATGATACCTGTGAGCTATACTACTAGAAGACACTTCAAGAAGACTATAGGAAAATCACTTGAAAGTAGAGACTTTGCTCTAGTTACATTCCTGAATATGGAAGGAGGAAAAGGTATACTTCGTAGAGGTCAGAATGACTCTAAGAAACCTAGGCATCGACATCAGCCCTGGTAAGCTGAATTATCAACAAACATTCATCGATAATGCCTCTAGGGATACACTTCTAAGCGGGGTAATTGCTCCACTTCTTTGGCTCATTGTTCTTAAAGAACTACAGACACAGCGGCATCAAAGCTATTGCTATTGCTATTGCTATAGCAAACAACTGGACGGAGTCTTCAACTCACGAGACGCCCCGACCTCATGTTGGACCAAAAGCAGATTACATATTTATGTATAGAAAAAGGAATAAAGAAAGCCACAATAGACTTTTACTCATTTCACTGAACTTTTGGGATAACCTGGAACCTGAGAACTCTTCCCTCTATAGTAAGATCTATACTAACTTAAGGCCAATTGTTAACAAGGTCAAGTGTTTTCCAAGCAGAGGCAATCATCACCCTTTCGCCTTCTTTATCGGCAGTCAGGCAGCTGTCGCAGCAATCACTGCCATAGAAATTAAATAGCAGCTTATGAAGCTCTACAAAGCAGAACTCAGGCTTTATTGAAGACAGCACAAGGTAACGCTCTGCAGGGTCCCTAGACAAGGGGATAGTGCAGGCAGCGAAAAAGGTACCGAGTTAGCCAAGACCGTCATAGAAGCCGTACTAGAAAAAGCCGAGTGTGTGCATCCCGGCTTAAGCATTTAAGATCCTTGTTGGGAACATAACCATTAAAGAGTGGAACAATGGGCCTTTGTGGAAGGAAGGAATATATGGCCGCTCTATGACAAAGCAAGAGCCGAGAAAGTTATTCAGAAAGACAGCAAGTCTCTTTCCTTTGCCTTAGGTACCACCACATGAAGAAACTACGCCTCACGGAGGAAGAACTCGCTGTAGTGACAAGCGAGCTCTAGAGGACACTATCCTCTTCTTATGCCACTGTCTGGGTCTTCACCACTTTAGAAACAGATTCCTGGGAAACAACTTTCTTCCTCCAAGATCTAGAGGAACTTTCCGGCGTTTTGATAGAAGGATAAGATGGCTCAAAATATTTCCCTCCAGACAAATCGTAAAAACCCGCAAATTTGGCATAGTTTTTCGAAAAAAAAACCCCAGGTTTTGTATACCTAATGTACGAGGTTTTTGTAAGAAGTAGAAGTGCAAAATTCTTCCCTCAGATTGATTTCTCCCCGCCGATCAAAAGAACCATTAAATTTGGGCGAAAAGCCCCAAACTGTCAACGCTGTCAGGGAGGTTAGTAGGAATGAAGTAAGTAATTGAGTTGGTTTGTTTTTGGTCCTTTTTACTAGAGTGTGACATTGAGAGAGTGCCTTTTAGCCAGCCCTCGTGCCTAACCTAATATTTGCAGCACAAAGTCCCAGGTTTCACATAACTTTTTTGTCACCTTTTTACCAGGTTTCACATCAACTAAATAGTTTCCCGACCTTCCTCTTGTCAATTAAATGAGTTTTAATTCAAACTAGCTACTGACTAAAACCTCAGCTAACCGTCAGATAAAAATATGCTCTCCGCTCCTCCAACAAAGTGGTTTCACTGCACAATTTCCACTGAAACTAAGTGAATTTTAAACTTTATTTTCGCAGCAAAAATAAAAAAAAACAAATACCAACTAATTAGGGGGCGAACAAAATTGTATACATTTTTACGTTTAATGAAAGCAACTAGCTGCCACCGCCGCACATGGTAACGAACCAATTCATAGCTTAATTAAGTTACTTTTTCAAAAAAATAAAAATAAAATATAAAATTTAATGAGTTGACAATTTGTGCTTGAAAAACTTCTCTTAAATTTCCCGATAAATTTATATTGTACGAGTATATATTTTCTGCACTAATTATTGTTGGCATGTGTGTGCAAGTACTCGTATCTATGAAAAAGTAATTCAATTCTAGATACTCGATACCCAAATGTTCCATCGCTAATAAATTGAATTACATCAAATGTACCATGAAAAACAGGTACGCAGATGGATAGGGGGATGGGGAAGAGAGCAAAAAATAAATAAAGGACATGAAATTCACAGGAAAATTGATTTACTCCCTGATGATCTCCGATTCTCGTCCGAAAGAGATGCCAAACTACGACTACTCCTACCCATTTTATTGTTGATTTCAATTTATGTTTTTGTGTTGTTATCGATGATAATGAATCCTTGAAGCATACACACCCACACAGAGAGACCGAGAGAGTATCAACCAGAGGATGGATCATATTATGCCAATTAAAGGCAGCAATCGAATTTCTCTCTGATTTTTGTATGCTATGGAGAGATACTGATATACTGCAAATCGCCTCTGGCATAAAATCCTTCGAAATAAACTCAATATGAGGAATAACCCGCATGGGTAATAGTTCGAGTCCTGTACGTCCTCCTCACATGGGTGGGGCCGGGTGATTCGATGCCATGAACAGGTTCACGTTTTATGCCTCGCAGGCTTCGGAAAGACTGAGTCCGATGTTGTTTTTCTTTTTTGCTTTTTTTTTGTGTATTTGAGGGTGCAGCAGCAGCAGCAGCATCCACAGATGAATATATTGACCATGCCATATGGAAATCCAAATGTTAGTCAGTTTGGTTTCGGTTGGTCCTGGTCCGGTTGGTATGATCCGAAAATTTATCCTCAGCAAGGTTTTCTACTCCTGCTCGTCATACATATACATATATATACTGATTTTTTTTTAAAATGGTTTTTCCCTCATATATGTGAGGATTTGTTGAGGTCCTGGCAAACTAGCAAAACTGGCAAACGAGAAGGATATGTCATTGCACATGGAATTTGAAATTATCTCTCGGAACTTTGAGCACACAATCGACCAAATCCTGATATTGAGTTAGTCAATGTTCACTGACCAGAGAATATTCTAGTCCTCGTCCTTTTTCGGTTTTTTCTTTCTGTCATACATCGTCCATCGTTCATTTGTATGCATTGTAACTTTGTATTTAAAGATATTTACAAATATCTCCCTATGCACGTATGTTGTTTGTTGTTTTTTTTTTTTTTGTTGCAAAAAGGATATACGTGCAGCACGTGTTTGAGAATGGACCAACGTATTAAGTCAGTTGCAACTTTTATACCCATACATGGATAATTTATAATGCGATATGTTTCTCATTCTCTCTCTGTTGGTTGGTTGGTGGCTTTTGGTCAATTCCTTCTTCGTCGTCGTCGTCGTCCTATCTCTATGCACGAATGGATGATAGAGGCTGAAGGCCCAAAGGACATTACTATACACACACTGGACTATGAAACTCGAAAAACGTGTACTCTTAACGTATGGTTTACTGCCCTAAGGCTAAAAGTCGAATGCATTTGTAACCCAAGAGCTTGTGTGTGCGGTAGCTAAATGTAGGAGCAACAAGAGCGCATAGAGAGTGCCAGACTACTTGGGATAATCCCAATTAACGTTTCAGCTCTTGGCAATTAAAATGGAATTTATTTAATTTTCTCTCTCTTTACTGGTCTTTGTGCCGTGGGGTTTTGTACCTTGTGTCCTTGTGAATATATTTATATCACGTTTTAGAGGATGTTATAGAATGAATTCTTTTTTTTTTTCTTGGGGAGTTTTTAAAACATTGTGTCTAACTTTATTTGACAGTAAGGCGAGACGAACCCTGAGGATCATACTTCCATAAGATTTATAAGAAAATAACTTCAAAGGCTTCAAGTTGGTTGCCAAGTCGGACAGAAGGATCTGAGAGCAGACTTTTGTTAAACAACCTCCCAGCAAATGAATACTTCAGAACGGTCCTGCTATCGAGAGTGGAAAGCTTCTATTCTTTTGTGGGCTGCTCCAGTCTAGAAGGAGACACTGTCAAGGAAGGAAACAGAGGTTCTGCGCGAACAGAACAATATGCGGATTCGAAACGAAACAGTTTGTGGTCATGTCAATGAGATTCTAAGGTTTTACCATAGACTCACCACGAACTAAGGTGACACCACTGTTACTAGAAGACATAAGAAGGATGAAAGAAAGGACAACATCTGCAGCACTATAGTAAGCCAAGTGGGGTATTACGACAGAAGACAGGCGGGTACACAGGCTGGACTACTGAGGCCTGGACAGAAGAGAAGCACGATCTTTTGAAGTTCAGAAATCAGAAACAGAAATATATCGCCTTAGGCTTGGGCACAACATTTCGAACTTTTGTCCCAAATATTCAGGGGAGGAGGAAGTATCAGAGCAAGCAAAAGTCTAGTGCAGACACTTCCCAGTGGAAGTAGTGGATCAGTCAAGCCTAAAGCTCCTAATGAACGACATGATGAGGGCAGCGAATGACTAGGTGAAGGACTGCTCACTCATAACAAGCAGGCAGATGGAATTTAAATGAGTCACTCACAAGATTAAGAACTTTCAAGACGGCGAAGAGAGATGACATAGCATAAGCTACTAACCAGCACCATTCTGTGATACTTAATGGCAATATCGGCGGGATAAGATCCAAGGATCTGGATTGGTACGAAAGTCCTGTTCCAAGTATTGATTACCAGTGCCTTTAAAAGATAACCAGAATCGTTGCCCGATCACAAACAGGCAATAGATGATAGACAGACACCCGCAGCTTAGGCTATGGATTCCTGGACTTTTAGGTTGGAGTTAGAGAAGTACTTATATTAATATAGACCCAAATAGCAAGAGGATATGTTGGCCATCAAAGCACGTGAACATTCAAATAAATAAGTCCACCGCTTGGTCAAGATAGACTTTGAGTTTGAACGAATGGCTTGATCTCTACTGAACGGCATACAAACAAGAAGACTCCGTCTCTTATTTCCTGCTCTGGAATTCAGTATTCAGGATATTCATACCTGCAGGGTGCATAGACAGATGCCTTAGCCAATATACGTCGGCCACAGAGATCAAATGGACAGCAATGCTTCAGCCAAGAGGATCGTCGAATCCCAGCCCCCAGGTTCGAGGCGGCGAAGAAGACCGAACCTCCGGTACAAAGACCAAGCTGTCGCGGATGCCAGACAACTGGAAGCAGCGTGCTCGGGACCGCAGAGGATGGAAGGCAACGATGTCTCAGGCAGGGATTCTACAAGGGTCGGGAGCCCTTTAACTAACTAACTAGCTATGCCCAGTACTCTATTGTTTGGAGCTGCACAAAGCTTGTGCTAAGTTGGTAGCCAATTTCTCCTGACGTTTTCAGTTGGGAGTAGGTGGAGTATCGTCAGAGGCGCTTCTGTAGAAGAGGTCCCTTGTGCCCCGGTAATCCTATAACTATATGAGCATTTTCTAATAGACTCTCTGGTCTTCTACAGCGTGAAACTCCAGATGTGTACGAAGATTGGGCTGATTCTCATTGTATATAGCCGGTGATTTGTTTGCCCTTAATGCAAGAAGAATGAGAACCCTTAGTTGTTACTTCTTCTAAAAGTTGGAGGACTTACAAACATACATACATACATATGTACCTGACAGTAGACACAGAAATTGCTTAAGATTCTTGTGTTTTGCGAGTAAGCTATGTGACCAATTGATCAACTAGTTAGCGGTGACTGAATGTCAGAAGGCATCTAGTAAGCTAACATTATGTAAACCCCTTTTCCTTTAGCCCAACGAAATGATCTGTATCAAATGTGTCATTCTCATTCTATTGCCCCAAAAACTTACACCGTAAACGCACTTCACTTTGCATAATGGAAAAAAGATATAAATTTCGTCTCACATCATTTCCATTCCAATCAAAAACGACGCTCAAATATCCATACAATAATTTAATTCCTCGCACTCAAGGACCAACAAGAAGGAAAAACTCCCCTAAAACTATGTCATTACACCCCTCAAAAATATAATAACTTTCTTCAACACGAAAATGAAAAGAAAAGTGCAAACAAATGAGAGAAAAAAATTGTGTAAAACAAGTTATGAATAATCATGCTGTACGAAATTCGATTTAAAGCATAACCCATGAAACGTCAGTACCCGACATAAAAATGAACAAAGTTCAGAAAACGATAAACTGTCGTCACCTCTTTATAGGACTTCACCACCCATCCGCCCATCCGCCCAACCTGCCGTCTCGACACGGCCCTTCTTCCTTCCTTTCCATTTAATTTTTCCAAATCAACCGTTTTCACTGTAAAGTGAAAAGTGTAAAGATCACACTAAAGCATGGAAATACAAAGAGACAGAAAGAACGAAAGCAAAAACAGCAGAAAAAAAAAACATGAAACTGCTTTTGATTTGCATAAAATTAATTTCTGAAAAGCGCACCGCCTTTGCACACCCCAGCCACCCACCCCGCGATAAAGAATAAAAAATCTGAGCAAAGAAAAATGGAAAAAATCGCTCCATCATCCTTTGGAGAGAGAGAGAAGAGAAGAAAGAAAAAAAAAAAACCGTTCATATTGTATATTTTAGCAATAGAATGAGGAACGCGCGATGGGAGTAGGTATGATGTCCTGCCAAGCAGAATGACGAGGACAAGTGCAAATGGTGGGTGGCGGTCGGTCGGTACCTACATCTGCATGACTCCAAGTGCATGGTAATAGAAAAAGCAACCCCAAGAGTTAATGGATTGAACATAGAAAATGCTTTGTGATATTTCTTTTTATGGTTTTCATAATTTTTTTTGTTATGAGGGACAGGACATGGTGGTGACGATCTGCAGGTTGTATCTCAGCGGATAGCAGGGTCAAATTATACAGTCGGGCAATTTTATGCAAGACCAACGGCAATTTCAGGATAAATACTAAATAGTTATGCGAAGGAATTTACTGCCTTTCGCTTCGGGAGATTGGTAGGAATCAATGAGATGAAAGCATGACATCCCTGTCACTGGAAAGATGATGAGGTGGACATGATTGAGTTCCAAAAAATTTGCTCCCTAAATGCCTAATACCAAGAATATGATGCAAAAAACTAGTACCAGGACACCAGTGAGGGCTGCAGAGAAAGGCAATCAACTACAGACCAAATCCACAGAAAAACTGGTGAAAAAATAGTGACATTTTTAAACTGGATAGACGCTCCATAAAGTTCCAAAAAAAAGAACGAAAAACTTAGAGCACTTCTTCTTGCACAGAACTCAAAAACAAGTCCATTGTGTTTGGCTTCAAAACAAAATCAGAAGAAATATACTCTAAACCAAGAGATAAAAGCAGGAGTCCCATAGGGCAGTGTACTAGGTACCTGACTGTTCATCCATTATTTACCTATCGCATACAGCACTTTTGATGTGATGTAGGAGTTCAGACTATAGACAAAATTGTAAAGGAAACTACGACTAATGTTCAATCTTTGATCGTCAGAAGTTAGTCGCATTTGTTTGGATAAAAATGGCCTACGATGAGGATGCATTTGTGCCAAAAGTAGGTCCTTTTTTACTGACAGCAACGAATACAACTAAATTCCAAGAAACTGTTGTCCTCACACTCTCCACAAATGATGTATATAAGCTCCATTAAGTAGTTTTTAAGCCACCCTATTATACCGATTTGCAAGTCCTCTTTTGGGAAAGGTAGAAGGAATACCGCTGATTTCTTACAGATATCAGAGAGCATTCATATTCTCTGCCTACATTCTGAAGGATCAATGCTGTTGTACGCTCAAGGTGCCATCATTTGAAGCCTATGTTGTAGAAAGACACGACGTACCTTAGGACTGAAAAGTCTTCCTCAGACAAAAGTCAAAGAAATAAGTTTTGTGACCGAATTCAAGGAGCTCATAAATGGAGGTGGTAACAGACTAAGGTGTAGCCTAATGGTCACTATGTAGGCCATCAGACTGCTCCACATATTCTTCCCAATCAAGACACTTTATTACGATACCATAACTCTGCGCTAGAAAAACGAAAATACATTTTAGGTAGAAGTGGTCTTCTGTAATCAGATAGTTTGATACGGAAGCGTATTACGGAAATCAGAAGAACCAGAGTCATGACTCAATCTGGAGTTATTGGTCGCAATACGACTAGATTGCATTCCCGGCTTAATATGACCGGAGTTAGCCCAAAATGCTACAGAAATCTACCTTAAGACTGCCTTTAGAAGAGTCGCGTACGTGCATTGAAACTCCAGTACAACTGCTACCAAAAGCTAGTCCATAAATATAGAGCAGTACACTGAAAATAATTTCCTTGTAAACGAGATAAGGTGAGCTTTGTACTATAGTCAGAGCACATTCACACGAAGACTCGTTCCTCCATATTGCTCCGAAGAATGGATTAATCGTTGCCACAATGCTCCAAAGGACTTGATGATAAGGCAAACACTGACCGCTTCAGCTTTTTAAAAATAAACTCTAGGCTCAGGCTCTTAGCTCTCAAATTGCGTGGTTCAAGTTCGGCATAGTTCTTCATCTTGTGAATGAAACATTAAACCAGTAAGTCCTTATAAAGTCCTCTATTCCTATGTGTTTAAGGATTGACCATCAAAAGGCTCTGGGGCAAGGTATTAAGCAAGAACGACTAGAGGATGGAGATAAGGACTCATAAGAAAGCATAGTCTAAAGAACTGAGAACAGCGGATAAATGAAGAGGTATCTTGAAGTCTAAGGGCAAAAAGTTAGGAAATTCGGACGGAAGAGGGAGCACGATCTAGCAGTTGAGTCAGATATGGAGACACATCTGTTCTACTTGAGAGCTGTCACCTGCCGTTGCTCAATAGCTAGTGCTTTGGACTTCTGTGTATATGATTCAAGGTTCGAATCCTAACAAAGAAGAGTAAGGGGATCATGAGAAAATTCCGCAGAGTCCAATTTCGATAAGTGCAGAGATGCATACCACTAAGTCTTGGCACCCCCGAACAGCGCAAACATTTTGAAGATTCTCTCAATTAAGTTACGTTTTTCCACAGATATTTCTTTCCAAACACTACAGTCCAAACATCAGCCTTTAGATTGCTTAGAACCCTGAAGTGTCTCTCTTTTTTTCGCCTCCACTGTAGATTTTTCGTGAATGCAACGCGAAAACTGCTCGCCTCCACTTGCATGTTCACGAATCATTAGAATACATTGTTGTTAGCTAGTCCCCATATCCTCTTTGGTATCATATCTCAAGCATCTCACAACTCACGCTCGCCATTTAAGAGCTTAAGGATGCCAATAGGGAGGAGTCGAGCGCTCTGCAGCGTTTTTCCATGATAAAATTCCATCCGTTCATCTTTCCTAAGGTACGAAACAGCTACGTGATATCTGATGAAAGTTTAGTTTTAGTGTTGGCCTTGGTTTCGATGTTTGTGCGAGGCTAGGTTGCAGTCAAAGTTGATCCCAGACTGCACATTCTAACAAACAAACCCACACACATCTGTGTATCTGTGTATCTGACGCGACTTGGTTTGCTTTATCTCTTGCGATTGTTGTTACCAAAGTTGGTAGAGAGTTTTTTTTTTTTTCTAGGATTTCTTTAGAGTTTAAGTATTGTTCTATGCCAGGCGAGCTATTGTCGATTTTTATCGATTTGTCGTCGGGGTAACATAAATAATCGTTGCGATGATTTATTTTTGGGCAAAGCATATCGTGATGTTGGTCAGTTATTGCTCGATGGAAACAAAAGCCAGCTCGATGAGAGATGATGATGAAAGTTTAGGAATTTGTTTAGTTAAAAGGAGAGAGGGGCAATGTCTGTACGTGATCTTGGAAGCATTTGTAAATCATAAGGCTCATGTTGCTGAAAGTGGGCACAATAGCAGATGATTTTGGTGAAAAACACTTGAGAAAATCCTCTGAACTCTATACCCAAAACTGGCACGAGAAGGGAGCTACTAGGATGAGTAAATGCATTGCAGATAGGGGTGAAAGGGGTGACACTTTTGCGTACTAATAAGAAAAGGAAGACGTGGAACTGAATGTAGACTTTTGCCCACTTGGTACTGGATCGTCTAGAGAAGGAAGTATTTGTTTGATTAGGGAGAACGATTAGGTCACTACCTAGTTGCTCTATATCATCACTTGACTAATATGAAGCGACATTATTCATTGGGAAGAATCGAGAAGAAACACAACAAACAGCAATACGTTTGGAGTTGAAAATGATAGCGACATGATGTGAAAGAATGACACCTTCGTTGAGCAACTGGGTCGGAAAGTTCCCACAGGCAGACCAGTAGGGATGCAGTAAAGTGGGAAGGTTGTGCTCCTTCTACTCTGGACCTCGCCAAAAGGAACGAGAATAAGTCATCCAAGGACAGTGTTCTCAACTTTCTATACTAAACACAGTTATGGTTACTAAATTTTTTGGTGGCGTCAAGGCTGGTGGAAAATTACGCTTTCCTCTGTAGTTGTGCGAGATTGGCACTCATCCTTGCAAGTCTTGTAATATGAGGGGAACACCATCTGAGCTGCTAGGGCCGAATGGTTGGTTAAAGATAGCACCAAGGACAAACTTACTCCAGCGGCTATTTCTACGTCAACTCGCTGGTCCCATGCTCTAGCACAGCGTTCCTATATGCATCTTCTGACTAGTTTTGGTATGGTATTGGTAACTCTAATGGCTGCTCGATTCGTTAGGTCTATGTGCTTCTTGTCGGACGGTATTTATCGGGAGGCTTCGGCATATAAATACCAGGGCTGGGAAGTTCAATGGGTCGGACAATAGCCATACAAACTGAAGCTTCGATGACCTTCTTTAAATGCAATTACACCAGAAGGTTCAGGTTCAGGTTCAGGGCTAGTTTAAGGTTGAATTTTCCTGTGCTAAGAACTGACTTCAGGCAAATTTGGGGGCAGGAGCAGGATGTAGCTGAGTGGTAGTCAGTAGAAATTGATAGAATTAGGCTACGGTATTCATTTGGCAAGTAAGCTTCGCTGACGTTATGGCTTGGCCACCTAACATGGCAAAAAAGGCCTCAAATGCAGCACCCAAGGATAAGTGAATGGCCAACTCGAGCCTACTAACCACTGAGCCATGGCACTCATACAACAGCATAGATAGTAACTGCTTAGCTGCAGCACAATCTTCAACCCTTGTACAGAGGTTGACGAGACTGTTTAGCGCCTCCTGTTCGAATGTCCTGCCTTTATTCGTATCATACGTGGATGGGGTACACACTTCAAAATTCAATTTGTTTGAGTTGAGTTGAGATATGGCAGTGCCCTTCAACAGACCTGGAACCAAGATATGATTTCATTTAAGGAGAGACTTACAGAGAAGTGCTAAACCACTTATCATCAATCAAACAATAATTATGTTCCAACCTGGCTGCTCATACAATCACTCCTTCAAAGAAATGCCCAATTAACACACGACTGTATAAGGAGACGGTGGCACTGGAACAAGGAGCAAGGCTTTTGAGTACAATTTGTCTTGAAGGTGTTTGACCTTTCATGAAACGAAACAAAGCAAATTGAAGGTCTGTCATTCAAAGAAGGACACCAACTACAAGTGCCTCACACACTGTCTACAGCTCCTTAAAATGGTACGAAACGCTAAAGCCTTGGGATACCTAAGTACCTTATCACCAGATCTTCAATAGCAAGACAAAAACCTCGCCGCCGTCGACGACGACGTCTGCAAACAAAAACTACTTTCATTCGCCAACGTCACATAGAGCTTCTCCATTGTTCTTGTATGTGCAATTGAATTGATCGCCATCTAATCGTTCAGTAAAGGCATTCGAGCCTTTTATTGTCAACAAACGATAAACAGTTGAGATATCGACATAATCAATCAGTTCGGTCAATTAAGCTTTTTTCTTTCCTTTCCTCCTGCATGGGTCCTAGCTCTCTCTCTCTCTGTGCACCATTCGATAAACGATAAACGATTAGAAGACGATGGAGAAAAAAATAGAAGACTACGACGACGACGACAACAACGGCGATATTTGTTGTCGTCGTCGTCGTTGTCCTAGCAAAAGAAGGACCACCACAACGTGCAAACACTAGGCAAAGCCAAGCAACAAATGGTTATTTGGAACCAATCCAAAAGCGATGCACTGCCATTGCTATAGAAATATGTATCTATCGATATTTTTCGGGCAGAGAAAAACACTAGATAAGCGCTGTCATTAATAAATTCAATTTCTTCAGGAGGAGACTGCTCCTACAGGCTGCCATCGGATAGGCCCTCTCCTGAATGTGAGTGCAAAACAAGACTCACTGAAGCAGACGAATATCCTTTTTTTTGTCCTAACCAAAGGGGCTTTCAATTCTCGGCAAACATTAGTCTGCAACAGAAGAGGAAAGAAAAAAAAACCGGAGGAGATAAATTTTCAGTTTAAAACTTTCCTGCTGCCAAAGGAAAATTGAAACTTTTCCTGAAGGTGCGGATGGAATCAATGAGCATGTATGGCGAAATTCTCTTCCACAATTTCAAAGGAGAAAACCCAAAAACCAAACCAACAAACAAGACACACGAAGCAAAAAGTAAAATTGTAGAAATTGCCAAAGAAAACTGCTGATTGCTAATCTTTTTTTTTTTTTTTCTTCTTCGAGGGGTTGTTGCTCCTGAAAATCCATCCTCTCAGAAACTCAAGGAAACACAAAAGTTAGTGGCCAACAAATTGACAAATGTACCTGGTAGTACCTAGTTGCAGCAATTTTACGCCGTTAAATATGGTATCGTGAACAAAAAAGCAGAGAACTTGTTTACACATCCAAAACTCACAAATGAAGGACACACACATATCCTGCGAGAAAAGTTTTCCATCACTTGGCTGGTTGTTGATTTCTTTTTTCTCTTTTTTTTTTTCTTGGAGACTGCACACAATATTTGCCAAATTTTTACTCAAAGTTGGTCAGACAAATATATTTTTTTTTTCTTGTTTTTTTGTTTGAGAAGCAAGAGATGAAAAGTATCCATGTTTGACGAATGAAAGACAAATAGTGGAACATATACCTTTGAATGGGCAAATTTCAATTTATCGACAAATATTCCTTTTGAGAGAAAGATAAACAGAAAAAAAAGTAAAACAAGGATATGAAAAGGATATGTTTGAATCGGTGTCCCTTTGATATTTCTTTTTTTTTTGAAAATATTAAATTCAATTCGATGAGAGGGAGCTGCGAACTGACTGCGATTTACCATTTCAATTCAGACAGAGCGATAGATATTGAAAGTTAATAATGAGTTTCAAAACTTTTAGTAAGCCAGTTTGTCTCTATCACTGACTGCGCCCAGCCTATTGCTGAACAAAGAAAAACATCTTACACTGCTACTTTTCACTTTGTTGCTATTTGGAGCTGCTACTTTTTATTGCTACTGCTATTTTACACTGCTACTTTGCTTTTGCTATTTTATATTGCTATCTATCATAACTGTCTTACATTTGCCTTTTACTTGGCGATTTCTCTTAGACCTTATCAAATTGAGCTGCTATTTGGAACTTAACTGCTAATTGGGTGTGATTTTAACGTATAAGTACAATTTTTCAGGATCAATTTCAATTTTATTACAACCTACAGCTTTGGATGCCGCCCGATCTTTCGATCACAACTTTGCATTCGTCTAAATATACAAGGACTGAATTGCTATTCACTGCTACTGTCAACTGCTACTTCTTAGATTGTTGCTATTTCTCATTTTGACTCTAGAATCCCACTAGTGTGCGAACAAAGTTCTAGTATGAATAACTTATGGATCTTAGTCATTCAAGTTCTATACACTGCTATCGTGAACTGCTACTTCACACTTTGGTGCTATTTGCGATATTCAGCCATGCATTTTGCTAGGAAAAAGCTTCTATTAAGAATAACTTAGGAGACTACTTATCGGTCTTTAGTCCTCCAATTCCACATCTATACGTGTTGAAGGTATTCCTTGTCGTCACAAGATCATAAGTGGCGTTGACTATCTTGTAGCAGTAGATGCAAGAATGCATTAAGGACTAAGAAGTGCTTGTCGCAAATGCATAGAAAAGAGTGCGATAAATTCTATAAGACCCCACTACCTAGAGATGTGTTAATTCATGCGAAGGTTCACTTACAAATGGATCAAAACATAAACACATAAGAGGCCCCACAAATTTGAACTGCTAGTTCACATTTGACTCTTTTATTTTCACTGTTACTATCCATTTTACTGCATTTTGGCCGACTTAATTGCACTCTAACCACATGGTACCTGGCATTTCCCTCCTCTTTTGTAAAGTTACTTACTGCTAGTATTAATTTCTTACTGTTTGCTACTGCTACTTTGCATGTCGCTCATGTCTTTCACTGCTACTTTGTACATCACTCAAGCTTGAGGCTGTTCTTTCGTATGTAAACCATACATTCACTGCTATTTTGCACGGTCAATTGGCATTTCATTTTAACCTGGAGCTGCTACTTTACATTGCACGTAAATTTATACTGCTACTTTGCCATTCACTCCTATTTTCACTGCTACTTATCATTTTAGTGCAGTTTTTCACCGTTGAATTGCATTTTTTGCACTCTCAATCTAGCCACTTTCTATTACTCGACATTTTTGTATTCCACTGCTATTTTACTCCTATTTGACTCTGCATTTCACTGCTACTTTGTCTTCTTTTCACTGCTACTTTATTACAATGCTTCTTAAATAACTTCCTTGTTAGTTAATGCTATGCTTTTGCACATAGTTTGCAGATCTAGCTTGCGTTAAACTCCTATTTCCCATGGCAGCTTGCGTTTTTTACTACAATTTTTCAAGATTTCCCTTTTAATTCTTTGTGAACCCGCTACTTTCACTCCTAAATAGCGCTGTGGGTGCAGGTTTTTGTATCTATCTACTTCGTGCTTTGTGTTTTCTGCTACTTTTCATTTGATCACTGTTTTGCTCCTGCTACTTGCGTTACACAGACTTTTTGCTCTGCTACCTTGCCTTTCACTACCTTGCTACTGCTGCTGCTACTTTGCAATTCACTACTTTTTTTTTTTTTTTTTTATTTGATCTTTCCTCTTGCTTAACCTATACCCGCGCGATAACGATCTTGGGATCAAAGAGACCTACCTATTGTATCGAAAGGTTGGAGTTAATTCTAAAAGACCTTCCTTTTATGAAGTGAATATGTCTCTAGTAGCGGAGACATTCAGTTCCAGTGAAATAGGCAAGTGTTTGACATTCACAAATAATGTGCTAGGATGTTTCATTCTCCTCTACCTACTCTGATGTCGGTCGTGAGAGGATACTACGTGATAGGTAACCATAAAGTACGGCGGATATACCCCATAACGAGAAGTTGTAGGGATGAAGAGGAAGTAGAATCCAACACTGGCCGTCATAAGGAAAGACATTCTAGGGAGGTCTTTCCTTTCGGAGCTGAATGATCTAGAGAAAGTAGAGCTAAGGAAACAGCAGACATTTATACACAAATCTGCGTGGTCTCGCTTAGCAGTCGAAGCAGTTTAGGTTCCCATCAAAATGTTGGGTACAATGGACTTACAGTGGTCCAAGTGAACCTTTGACACTCTCTGTCAACAGGGGCACCCACTGACCTAACCTTCATCCTCCTCTAAACAGAATCGACAGTCATTTTCTGACACCTTACAAGTACGGCGAAATCTCAGACCACAATGGTCAGTTAGGACGCTCGTTAGTTTCTTAATGATTTCCCTAACTTAGTCTAGGATTTTCTTGTTGGAGTAGGCCTTGGTTAGCCTTGGTTAGCCTTGGTTAGCAAATTGTTCCAATGGCTTAGACGAAGCTTGTTTCGTTACCCAGTGTTGTAGCCTTCACATGTTACAATGCATTTCATTGCTATTTTATGCTACTAACTTTGGATCCCTCTACTATTGTTAGCGGGGTCAGCTATAAAGCTCCATAAACATCTTCAACACATATTAAGCCTTGCTTGGCTTAGGCGAGCAAAATCTCTCCCAACTTTATAGTCATTGCGAAACTCCATCCAAAGTACTTAATCCTTTTCCACTTGCTGTTTTCGAGTTCAGAATGAAAAAAACTTTATTGGGACCTTCACCAACACTAAAAGCAAAAGCTGACATAAATTTCCATTCACATCATTTCATTTTATACAATGCGCCCGAGGACACATTTTGAATACCTCCGCTTACATAATTTTTTTTTTTCGTTTTTCATTTTTATATTTTTTGTTTAACACAAACTTTCCTAATTAAAATTAAATACACCGACAATTTGAATAATCCCCTGTAGCGAAAAATCCTTTGTCAACACAAACCCCAAAACCAAAATGCAAAAAAAATAAAATCACAATTTATAGGAAAAAAAAAAAAAAAAACAGGGAGATGGATTCAAATAAAATGTATAAAACTCCACCGCGACTATTATAGATAGCAAAAAAAAAATTAACCGCAGATACAAAACTGACAGAAACTGACTGTGGGTAGGAGCCGGCTCTGCCCCCTCTGTCATGCCGTTTACAACCGAAATCTGAGTACTTATTATGTGCACTGTGCACAGAAAGGAACCTCGCCGCCACCAAAACAGGTCGGGTTTCAGTTCGCTCTAAATGCAAACGCCCCCTCAGTGCACCAAGCGGCTTTGAAAAATGATTCTCATTCTCGATTTCAGCAAATTTATTTCAATTGCAATTTAAATTTGAAAAAAGGACCTGAAAATCCCCACCAAAAAAACCATGCACACTGCACCCCACAATGCATGAAAAAAGAGAAAAACTTCAGCTGGAAAACGCTACGTAAATGAATTATTTATGAAGTGGTTTTCCGCTTTTCAGTTCTCAGTTTTCACTGTTGGCTCACGTTCAGCAGCGAGCACAATGTGTTGCAGTACAACTGTTGCTCCTCGCACAGAGGAGTCCTGGAGGAGTCGTCGTCCGACGATGGCTTGTAGTCCTCGATTTCATTTTCCGATTTCGAGGCGGTAGTTGTTGGACTGCATGGAGTACTCGTATCTCTCCTCCACAAAATGAAAAGATACAACACACACAAAAGTTCCGAGGAGTGAGAATTAAAAAAGGAAAAGGGAAAAAAAAAATCGCGGAAATTGGTGTTTAATAACTTTAATTTTAGGCAGAGGGAGCCCAAGGGATGATGATGGCTCATTCGCCATCAGGGGTGCGCACCACTGCACATGATAGGACCGCGGCACTGCAATTAGTTTGCCCGTGTGCCCAAATTGTAGCTCTCCTCTCTCGCTATCTCTGACGGCTTATTCAGTTCTGAAGTTTAACCCCGCACCTAATAGAGGAGAGAGAGAGGACAATTTGAATTTCGCTGACTGCCTGCCTGCTTGCTCGGTATCCTTGCCACGATTGAGGGTTCTCTGCCTTGAACAGTGTAGGCCGTAGTTTCCACAAAAAAAGAATTTGTTGAATATATTAAAAGAGAAGGGAGTTTTTTGCTTCCTTTTTCGTGGCATAAAGTTGGAAACTTTTAAAAGTGAGCCTCGAGCAAGAAGGCATATAATAGTTGGTTACGAGGCCGCCTTTCTTTGGCAGATTGAATGTCAGGGAATTAATAAGTGTTTCCTGGTGGTTTTTCCTCAAAAAAAAAAAAGAGAAACTTTTGAATGCACACAGAAGGCTGTTTTTGGAGTGTAGGCTGGCTGATCTATTCAAAAGAGGAAATTCAATTCAGTTTTTGTGGGTGGATTAGTACAAGTTTGCTGGCAGAAGAAACATAGATTGAAATTTAATGAAGGGTAATCGGAACTTTGTTTTTAATCAGGACATAGAGGGTAGCCGTAAGTGTTTGGGGGAATATATTGGAAAGTTAGTAGGGGGAATCCTCCTGAATTGAGAGCACAAGACTAAGTTCAAATGTATAGAGAAGCTAATTCAATGAGCTGATACCTGTTTCCCGAAGTAAACTTCAGAAAGCGACGAGATCAAACAAGGACTAGTTGTTCCAAGGCGCAGTTTCCATGAGAGCAATTGTGCTATGAAGCTCCTGCGTGAACAATTGCCCTACGGCTTTTATCTATTTTTAGCGTAGAAGGCTGTAGGAACTCTATGGACTATACGACGACACCAAATAGTCGCAGCTATGAAGGTAAGGAGATGTAGATCCGATGAGCATCACTGCCCCAGTTCAGAAGGACTTCCAGATCACACGCTCTGATTGCAAAGTAAAACAATTGGCTTTAAAGAATTGACGCTTAAAGGTACAAAAAAAAACCTTGACACAGTGGTTAAACGAAAAGCAAAAGCACTCGACACCAGCTTGAAAAATTACAGTGAACTTCAAACGAATGCAAATATTACATACAATACTTCCCGAAAGTGTGGACACCACCCACAAATAGCAAATACTGAAACCCAAAAGCACTTATCCACTTTCCACTTTCCTCAACTTGCTTATGTCAGTAAAAGGGTATGTGCCGGCTCGTAGGCTTTAGGATTTGCAGCTTAGATCTAAAGAACAGTCTTGTCGATTTCAGGAGAATATAAAAAGCTGGTTCTATTCAAATCACCTGACCAGGCGGTGTGACAAAACACATTAACGAGGATGACATACGAAGGGCTAAAGTTCCACTGATTCTGGAAAACGAGGCCACAAGTCTGTAAAGCTATCGTTTGGTGACTCGCTGTCTATCTCAACTCTCACTGAATGGCCATGAAGTTAGATTACAAATCCAGAGAATATACTATCACTTGAAGACGTAAGTGGAAGAAGGGCCCATGTTACACTGTGTAAGAGACAACCCAATAGCTCGAGGATTCACATCATATTTTAGAGTACCAATCCATAGCACCGTCTATGCATTTAAAGGAAATAATCTTCCAATGCACATACAGAGGTCTTTCGTCCTTTTGGCCCTTCAATTATGAACTGTCGCTACAAGATTCCATGGAGCTGTTGATGGAATACTTCGAGGAATTGGAGAAAGGAACCGAATTTTCGATAGGACGGGCTTGTGACACGATGTGAAGGGTAAGTCTAAAGCTGTCAAAGGATAAGAAAAACTAAAAAGAAGTCAGTTCAAGTAGTGTAGTCCAATAATAAGGGGAACATATGCCTTCAAGGGCTTCACAATGCCATATGAAATGCTAAGGAACTTAATTCAATAACCAAAGACCGAGGATATGATATTGTAAATATCGAAAAGGCATTGACATCAGATGAATGGAAAGAGGAAGGGCAAAAGAAGGTGTTACCAATCTTAGCTTTTCAAGTCTGAGTTATAGGGCATCTAAGTTGGAGACATTCTGACAAGCTAGAGGGTTTTGCAATATGCATCACTTGAGGGACCTGAAATTCTAGCGAAAACTGCTTCCAATTTTTGACTTTGCTATGTACTTCTATGTTATATCCACAAAAGGGCCACCTGATAACCATCTGCCAACAAAAGCTGAATCTTATCTACCTATATTTGTTACAAGAAGCAGAACAGTTGGCCGCAGACGTCTCTAATTGGGAAAGAGCTGGGAGAATGATGTCATGTTGCTATAAACTGTGGATGATTAAGAGGTCAGGGAATAGTTAAGCTATTAAATGAGGTGGCTATCTTGCCAAGAGTCAGGATGCACTAAGCCTAAAGAGAGGCCCATTGCAATACTACAAGTTCATGAACCAGAGGCGTCACCGGTTACTCGGGAGCCTTTTCCTATCTCCTCTGAAGATTAAAAGAGCCTGAAGTAGGTAAGTAGACTTGGATTAATTCAATCCACCCCTTACTGTCGAAGAGTGGTATATGCAAATGGAGTAATGAGATGACTGATTCAATCGAACACCTATACACTCTTCTAATAGTGATCATCACTAGATCCCTAGATGACCGTGAAGGTGTATCAAAGTAGCCACTAAGGTGACAACCCTATACCTAGGTGTACCGTGAAGGACCCTTAAGGGGATATTCTAGGACAGCCAACTGGAATACCGTCTCTAACTAGTATACCTTACGTGATGCATTAAGTGGAACGAATCCTCACCAACAGCATCAAGTGTAATCGCCAGAAGATAGGCTGGTTACAAGACTCCTTCAAAACACACAAATTTAACTACAAACCTACTCACAGTGAAACAGCATTCTCTCGTTCTTCACAAGGGAATAAAACTCAACCATTCTCTACTCCAAAATATCCAATCAAAATTGAAAGTACAAACTTAGCTCTCCTGTCATTGCCAACATCTAAAAAAGGTGACTTTAACCACAAACACCCACAACATGTTTGTAATAATATTTTCTACCATTTAACTTTAATCTTATTTCCTGCTCTAAATATAGACCAACACACAGGAAGTTAATTTCCTGATTACATGTCAGAAACAAGACACTCAATTATCAACTCTCAACTTCCAATTAATCCCTTCAAAGATTTCTTTCTTTCTCCCACAAGAAAGCTGATGTTTTTTTTTTAAAAGAAGAAAATGTAAAACCAGCCCTCAAACACGAAACTAATTTCCGCAAATTTCCAAAACACTCCCAATTAAACTAAGAACTATCAAAAAAAAAAAAAAGAATATCCTTAAGATACATCCTTGTAGACTCTCTCGAAAAAGCCAGCCAAAAACAGTTCTCGAAATACACTCTCCTGTTCGAGAGAAAGCACATTGAATGGGTAAAAAGGCAAAAACAAGTTTCGATCTACAGGTACCAAAGGACCTCTGTGTCGCTGCTTCTTAGGAGGTGCATAAGGCTCTGGTTCCTTTGAGATTACACAAGACGGGGCTCAACAAGAAGACGAGGGAGAAAAAACCCTCTTACGACATACGTTTTTGATGTGTTCTCTTTCCAAATCGAAGTTCAAAGGAATCATTTCCACAACGGAAATGAAGTAACGTCAAAGGAATATGCCACAAGAAGAGCAGAACAAAAAAAAAAAAAAAAAATTCCGAAATGCGGGTAACTGCGGTTCAAAATACCAAGGATTGAACAATTTTCTCTCCTTTTTTTACTCTTTTTTTTTATTTGCTACCTCCACACTCATCATTTTCGTATGAAGGTGTTATTCCGGCGAAGGAGGAAGAGCAAAGCGGGTTTTCAAGTTTTAGATTACCACCTTTAGGGAGTTGCTTTTGCCGCGAGAATAGCGAGAATAGGGGGATTTACTAGGAAGTGCTTTTGAGAATCAAATCAAATATATATTTTCTTGTTGTAATTACTTTACTTGGTTGTCTAAGAGTTGCTTGCGACTGACAGGAAATTGTTTTACTCGTTCTACGTACCTGAAATGAAAAAAAAAAACAGAGAGAAATTGGTTAGTCCTGGATTGATTTATGGTTTAGGATTTAAAAAAAAAAAAGATTGTGTACTTGGAAAAAAATAAAATCATGAATGTAAGTAGGTAGGTACTACGTTTAGGGAAATGGAATTGGGGATTTATTTTAAGAGGCATATGGTTGAGACGAGTTAAGGTTCTCACACGCACACACCCGTTCTGTGGTGTATTCATCAGAGATAGGCAATCCGTCAGATTTTCCATGGAATATGTCTGAATGAAGGATTTATAAGCCACTGATGGAGGTCGGGGATTTTGAAGGCAAAGAGGAATTCTTATGGGAATATCAAGCAATGGGGGGATGGACCGCATTGAGGTTTCCTTGGAAAGGTAAGCTTAGCATGAGTATTCAGTTAAGGACTTCTCCTAAACACCGACCTAAGGTAAAACACTCGTGACATGTTGAAGAAGCCCCTGAATTGAATCTAACTCTAAACTTGTGGTTGGGGGTGCGTCTTGTTAGCGTCTTACAAACACTCAAGAGTTTTCCTGTCGTACAAAAAGATTTTCAAAACTATCTTATCTTCAAATGTGGTCCTTTCAATACTATGCATAGAGAAGCTAAAAGTTGGTGCTCTTTGGCCTGCTTAGTTCCCACTTGTAATAAGTCCTAAGTGCTAGCATGGAAAGTAAGTAGCTTCTGATTCTCGTATATCATACAATGTATACCTTTGTGATACTCCTGCACAATGACCTGTAGGCGACGCCATCCTGTGAGGTTTCTGGCAATGAGTCCCATGTCTCTGCAACTCTTCCTCGTGCTTTATTCCGACTGTTGCGTTCCTTAGACTTCATCGACCATTGTGTAGTCTACCATTTACCAGTTTACTGATTCGAAGACCTGCTTCCGATGAATCCAGTCTTACTTTCGGCTTGCTTGGTTGTGCCTAGTTCTACCAGAATTGTTGCCTATTTTAAGATGTAGTTTAAACCAAACCGACTTAACGTTGGAATAGAACAGTCGTCCAAAATGCTAGTACTTCCCTTAGTGTGTGAGCAGACTAAGCTTTGACACCATTTCAAATTAAACAGAGTCCATTGATGTACGCATTGACACAGCAACAATAGATAGGTCTAACATCTAAATCAGCTTTTGTCGTTGCTGTGGTCAAAGCGTTTCTATTAAAAGTTATTTGTGATTGCATCAACCACCAGAGGAAGGACACAGTGATGTTTCAAGTTTTCGCACAGTTTTGAGCTGTTCTTCTAAGTGCGTGGACACACTTGGCTTCTCATGAACGTAGGCTTTAAATGAAAACGAATGAAGTTCATGGGAAAGCAAGTATGGCCAGCCACTAAAAGAGCATGACGATGATAATATTTCTATTATTTTTGGCTTTCCCGTTTCCAGGTTCGCCCGCTCTGTATTTGGGAGTAGTAGCTCAGCCTATAAACTCATACATAGAAGGGCTTTGACGAGCAGATTGACGGGTGTTCTAAAGTGTCCTAGAAGCTTATGACTTCTGTGTTGGAGGCTTTAACTTCAATGAACACCTATAAATGGGGACACTTGGCGGAATGAATGACTTATGCCATTTCAGCAAATGTCAAAATGGGTGCATCAACGAACATGGACTGTTGCTACAATAAATGACTTGATATTCATACTTGAGGTCAGTAACTGAAAGCTCTTAGAGTATTGCTAATACTCCTCTTACATCACACAATCCTAAGCAAAAGGTGGTCTCAAATTGGATGACCATACATAAGGGACCGACTTATCCCATGACAGTAATACTCCTGAACATTTGTTAAACGCTATCAACGGGTCGGACCATGAAAAAACGTTGGAGGTAATTTTTGCTATTCGAATGAGGAGCCCATGAACAGATCAACGCACTAACGACTGATCCAAAGCATACACTTTCTACACAAAATTCTTCTAAACCTTTAAACCATCGTTTCTGATGCTATAGCTCAATAAGGAGTTTCGGAAGCCCATAATTGTTAGATCTTCTCATATTGTGAGTAAGTAATCGAACTTATAGGCGAGGCAGTCGTTTGTGTCCGATTACTTTTTTAGAATTTATTTGGCTTGAGAGGCATCCTCGGCGGAATCAATAGAAATTATCAGTTCTACATATAAGGAGTCAAAATAACGTATCCCTAAAAGAGGAATGTAGTCGAGATCAAAAGTGGCATACAACAAGTCTGTATTCTGTCTCCAATTTTCCTTCTATTGGTAATGAGCGAAGTGCATCATGCAGCTTTGACGACAAGAGGTGGAGGCCTTCGATAGACCTATACATCCGAGCTCAAATACACCGACAACACTTGCAATGTAAGCTAGCCCTGGAATAGAGTTATGAATCTTCATTAAATGACAGCTGGTGTCAAGAGTAAGGCTAAAAAAATGATCAGCCTGAACCCTAACATCGCTAGGCAATCGACAGAGAGGATACAAAAGTTGGCAGTGTCTTAAGAGTACAGTCCCTACCAATAGTAGAACTGCACTGTATATAGCCAGCCAAAAAGTCTACGTTTCGGATTCTATCCCGAATCGGGCTAAGCACCAAGCTAAGAGTATTTCGATCCACCGTTTAGTTGGTGTTGAACCTATAGACACAACCATACGACGACGAATGTGGCAGTAAATTGGTCACACTCTCCGAAAGGGTGACAGATCTATAGCTAATCAAGCGATGCAATATAACCCGCTTACCCAAGATGGCAGAATACGCGGGGGTCCTAGGAGTACGTGGCGCAGAACAGTCGAGAAGGAAGCACGGCAACTGGGAAAGAGTTTTTTTTCAGAATACAATACAAGGTATTGTATAGACCCTTGGAATGAAAAGGGGATACAGGACATAAGTAAGTACTAGTCCACGAAGGAAGCGTCAACGGATTGGTCACATATTTCGGAAAGGTGATGGGTGCATACCACCACAAGCAATCCAATCTAATTTGCTAGCCCAGGAGAGCAGGAAACAACAAAAAATACAAAAAATAAGGCGAATCACAGTGGAAGTTGTTGGAGAAAAGTGGAGTAGGTGTAGAAGCCCTAGAATCCCTGAAAGATGGATGGTACCACAATCTGCAGAGAATCACAGTGGACTGAGGATCCTTCTACAATAGCATACCGCGAAAACACCAATAGTCTTAAGTCACTTGGTCGCTTGCCTCTATTCCTAAGTTGGGCGGAGGCTTATTTCCTGTGATTAACCATCCGTGGTTCGAATCTCAGAAAACTTTTTTTTGATGGTGTCACCTCTTGTGGTCGTCCCAGAGTATTATTTGTCATGACGTAAGTAAATTAAGTGTGAGGAGACAAATGTACATTAATTTATTTGTCCAATTCATTCATATCATTTCAAACTCAAGCAATTGTTTGCCCAAAGTTTAATTAACTTTGTTTATATAATACGATATTAATATCCCGGTAAATATTGATACAAAAAAGTATATTTATTATTAATAAATTAAATATAATTTTGATTAAGTAACCGCGAGTCCAATATTAAAATTTGAAACGCTTGTTTACATTTCATTTTAATTATAAAAAAAAAAAATAGTAGGCAAGTAGAAAAATATGTTAAATCAATCCAAAGGTGGACAAAAAATATTCAACATAACACAACCTCAAAAATATTTACAACATCCGGCAGAGAGTAAATAAAAAAAAAAAAAAACTTTAAAAAAAAAGAAAAAAATAAATAATTTTGCATTATCTCTTCCGCTACTGTGATTGATAGATTGATATGTTTGTGCATTTATTTTAAAATAATAACAATATGATTTTCCAATCTGTAGACAAACAATAATTATAATTAATTTGCATATTTATCCGAGCGAAAAATGTGATTCATAATCGAACAGAGTTCTGTTTTTTTTAAATGTATCCTTTTCTCTGTTTTATAAAATATTCACAGAGGGGAAGAAGGGGGCGGGAGAAGGCTGCTTTCATATTTAATCTGTATCTACAGACCGAAAGGGCAGACTTACTTTGAGTCTTTTTAGTTAAGGAACATGTCCCAGGTGAATCAGGCCCCTTTTACAGCTTAGAGGCTGTTAAGCATTGAAATTAAAATATTTATTGGGTTCCAAATGAAATTTATTCAAATAAGTCGCAAATTGTAATAAATGTCCATGCAAAGGGATGGACCACTCTAAATTAACCATGTGTGTTGCTCCAGTGTGTGTTGGAGTAGTACTCTAACCTTTTTTCGGGTTAAATTATGTACACAAATCTCTGAGGGGGTATCTGTTGTATCTGTTTTTTCTTCTCGGTAATCGCCCGTAAGAGAATAAGCCATATAGATGTATAGTTTGTGTATTAAAAGAGAATAATGGTTGAGGATAATGAATACAACTTTTTGGACTAAAACCAAATCTGCTTTGGGAAGTTGTGATCTAAGTTGTGTTATCAGCAGGCCAACGGGGGAATAGATTCTATTTTAGGAGTTTTACTCGTTCTAATTTGAAGGTTTGGCTTTTAAAGTAATTATTTGGCAAAAATTTAAGTCGAGTGGGGACTCTCTTTGTGCCAGGCAATTGAATCATTCAAATAATTCTACTCGATAATAAGATTTCCTGCCCGACTTAAGCACTGATTTGGAGTCATCAAGGACTCTTTCGAACACTGTTTGGTTTTCACTGGAACCTACAGATGACTCTCAGAACCAAAATAGTTTAGATCACATGAATCCTTCTAGTGGCTTAAGATCAAACAGGCTTTTATCTCCTGAGTGGCAAGTAGGGAACTAAGCTACAGCCAACTAAGTCAACTATTGAAAGTAGGTTACGTTTTCTTCTTCAATTTCATAGAAACCTAATTTTGTCATTCAGGAATGACCAAGAGTTTAATTCCCTTTCCAAAGGCCAGACGGTCGTTTGGGAACCTTTTTCATGACAAATAATACTCTTGGATGTTTGTCAGACGACCACAAGAGGTGACACCATCAAAAAAAGTTTTCTGGGATTCGAACCACGCACAGTAGTCCAGCACACACTATCCACTGAGCCACGGCACCACAGAGAGGACAAGTCACATGAAATAAGCCTCTGCCCAGCTTAGGAATAAATAGAGGCTTTTGATTGAAACCAACTTGCGACCAATTGATAGAAGGATCCATAGTCCATTGTGATTCCCTGAAGATTGTGGTACCATCCATCTATTGGTTGCCTCTCGGTTTGTGTCAAACCATCTTGTTTTTCGCAGCACTCACAATGTTTCCGGTAGGAGCTTGCTCCCGGTCGTATAGGTCATCAAGCAGGCTGTTTCCCGGATAGCAAATGGGACGTGTCCTTAGATTGCACAGTAGGCGTTGGATAGTTTCTGTTGTCTTCGCATCATGGCACTTCCTCCTGAAGTAGTAACGAGAGTTGATGTCCCCCATCGCCCCTGTCGAGCAGTGTCCACTAGAGTTCATCCTGCCAAGAGCTGTGGGACTCTCTCTCTGTCGCCTCTGATTGTCAATTACCTTGCTATTTCTCCTTTGAGTTCTAGTTTAGGGACTAATGACTCATGCTGACTCATTCCTTGCTACCTGCTCTGCTCCTTTTTGATATTGCCAAGTAATCGTGGAGGACTTTGTAAGTTTGTCAATCCCTTATTTGCTGTCGGCATCTGGAGGCTGTCTTCAACCTAAAGAGTTAGCTGTTTAGTGTTCTTGGTGCTGTTTTAGTGTCCACAAAGTTTGTGACCCTAAATGGGTTTAGATTCTTGCTGTGCAGCACGTGCTGCTTTCTTGATGGCGAAGACCTCAGATTGGAAGATGCCAAAGTCACTTGGAAGCTTGTATTAATCTGTGATTCACAGAAGCACTTGTTGCTAAACACATCTTAGAGCAGTCTTTACAGAGTTTGAAGTCCTGTTCACCGGTTGTTGTATAAGATTTTCACTCCTGTCTGATAGGAAGTATTTCTTGTTGTTCTGACGAAAACAACTGATCTGTATCTTTGGAATATAGATGTCCATAAGAGCTTTGCTTCCATGTGCTTGATTGTCTGAGACCTTTTGCCAGCTGCACTCCGCTTGAACTCCTGCAGACGAGGAATATTGAGTTTTTCTTCCAATCCTGCTTGAGACGTTCATCTGTGTGGTGCTCCTGTTTTTCTCACAATTGCTAATTTTTTTACTTTTGAAAGACCGACACATCAAATTAGTTTGCCCCAGGAACTCAGTGGTTCAGTTCATTAGATGATTGTGCTCAAAGTTCAGGGTTCGAAACTCACAAGCCAAACGGCAGATAGTTTGCTTACTACTAAGAAGCTCGCCAAATTACTTCTTTCTCACGGATAGTGACTAAGTTAAGACTGTCAGAATTCTGAGCTCAAGGTGCATATGTGTTTCAGACCCACAAATTCCAAGAAAGATAAGGTCTTGCGGCTCGGCGCTGGAGAATGCCTGATTGGCTTCCACTACTTTCTTCGAGAAGAAGTCTTATTTTTTATGTTAATATAAGGAGTAGTGGACAAGGGGTTGTGTCCTCAGTTGGAAGGAAGAGGTGGCATCAGAGGGTAATGCTAAGCCTTTGTTGAGGTAAGTAGATCTAAGTCAAACTATGCCCCGGATATCACTCAGCATATGTTGGGCTGTTTCAGAGTATTCAAGACAGGGTGTGTCCGATTGAAATGAACCGATTGGAGATTCTCTCTATCAAGTTCATCAGTGACTCTTAAGTCCACAGACCCAAATCTCCCAAGCCTTTTCAATAGTTCACTAGTCAGTGTTCCCTAGAGACTAAGCTCAGGATTCAAGGTTCGAATCTCAGTCACTCTCTGAGTGGATAGTGTCTTCGCTTCTTACTCACCGAGTGCATCTTCGAACCCCCAGTACTGAGACTGATAACTTTAATACCCCACAGCTGCAGCTGCTTTAAATTCCTCCGCATGACTGAAATCCTCTCAATTCCGTATCAGCGAATTTCTAAGGCCATCATAGCTGAATGCTTGAATTGTTCCTAATCGATGCATTAATATTTGCCAGCATCGTCATCGTTGTTGGTTTATGCATGCGCATCCTTTAGAAAATTTATATATTGTAATAACAATAAATGAAAATGTAATTAAGGGATTGCAACTGGAATTACATTTAAGCCGCTTCGCAATCGTTGAAAGGACACAATGTGCATTAGGTACAACAAATAATACCGGCACAACACAACACAATAGCAGTAGTCGGCAACACCTGTACCACATACTCACCGACTCACACGCATATTAAACAGTTGTAATAATAATGAAAATAATAATTATTATCCTCCTCTAAAGCAGACGTCGGTCGTTGGCAGGAAAGGGGATTTTAGAAACGAGAGACATATTAAGACCAACAATGAGGTGTAATTAGAATTGAGAATACGCCGCCACCGTATAAGGACTCTCTCCTGGAACATTTAAATGATATTTTATAATAATTAAACGATGTACCAACAATTAACCAGAGACGACAAGGACGACTGCGAGGACAAAACGTTTATATTGTTGTGCGCTCCCCCACTGGGGGATGGTAGACGTTAAATCCGAGAGCTAGTGCGCGTTTTTGGACACAAATTTGCATGTATCTGCAGAGGACAGCGAAAGGAGGACTCGCTTGAATTGCGTGTAGGCAATTAGTCACTATTGTGTGTGCAGTCGAGAGTTCACTAAAATTTGTATCTGTAACACAATACTCAATCAGTATATCAGAGAGCGATACAGATACATCTGCTGATTAATGGCATATCATTCATTTTCGCAGTCAGGATTCATAATACGCATACACCTCAGGTGGTGGACGATATCAAATTTCGAAAGGACATCATTTGATGAGTTTCTTTTTGGCCTGACGCAATTGTGGCAACTTTTATGCTAATGATGATGACGATGACGGCAAGGATACCTACTCATAATGATGACGTTTGCAATAATGTCTAACCACCGATGTGTGTGTGTGTGTGTAAGGAGGAATCCTTGCTCGCTGATATTATAAATTATAATGAAAACTCAATGCAAGCAGCACCCAATAATACCCGAGCCAGGAGAGTGTGCAATTTGATTATGTTAATGCGGCAGGGACGACGACAACGACGACGACGACGACGAGACATGCAAGTGAGTGGTGTACATCGTTGGGGCGGTTGGTTGGCTAGCTCACTGGCTGGCTGAATTTCATCAGAACGAACAGAACAGTAGCTGGAGACTACTTTTGCAAATGGTAGCGGAAAATTTATCGATAGTCTAATTGTGGCATATCTCCTTCTCCTCCTTCTCCTCTTTTTGTGGTCTCTGGCTGGTGTTGGTGGTGGAATTTTCGCTTACATATCATAATTTAATGCTTGGACCTTATGTGGCGCCACACATGCGATTAAACGCATCACATTTACTCTATATACACCCGGCATCTGCATATCCAATCCCCCCCCTTTCGCCCACGTGTTCGATGAACAACAGGATTCACAGAGTTGATTCCCTTTTTTTTTCGTTTTTTTTTGTGTTCTGCATTCGTTCGTTTTTGCATCCATTTCATGAATATGAGATGAAGTTACTATGGTGATGTGATGTTGATACTGGAGGTTCGGCATTCACATGTGTGCTACTGCTACTGCTACTGCTGCTGCTGCGTTAAATAACAGACAGGTAGGTATTTTTAAGTTTTGCATAATTTACATGTACGTTGAGCATATGATCGCAGGATGTCAGGCAGGTGGTTTCGACAGGTTTTTTTTTTTGCTTAATTCCTCTCTGAATGACATCGCGCATTGTGCAACGAGAGCAAGAGACGAGAAGGGAACCGGTAACAGTGAAACAAATTAAGTGAAAGACATTTTATGTTTATTGAATTCGACATTTAATTTATTGCATGCTACACGCAAAGTTTTTCAACTATACACACACATGTGTGCACATCCAAGTGGGTGAAGGGTAATTTTGAGAAGAATTTCGGAAAGGAAATTAAGTGAATTTCTTCATTTTAGAGATCGGGACTGTAGGCGGCCTAAAACAGCTAACTAAAAACTCTTTTAAGGACATTCGAAGGGTTTTAACTTTATTCATGTGTCACACATTCTTAAGAGACTCACTCTTTTTATGTCAATAAAATGTCTATCAATACACTGAGCCTTATCCATCACCAACTCGCTGAATAGTAATTTTACAGACTCAAGTCAAATTGTTGTTCATTCAAGTTATGTACACCCAAAATGCCCATTGTGACTCAAGACTGTGGAAAATCTTTGTAAATTTTCTCCGAAATTTGGGACAATTTCTATTCAAAAACATGCAACGATCCATTGAAACGATAAGACAAGTTCTTCTGCGCTTTTCTTCACAAAAACTCTTGTCAGAAGCTGAATTCTGATATATGGGTCATTTTGTGGTAACTCACGTTACAATGAAAACTTGAGTTCGCTTAATTTTCTTGGCTGATTTCCATGATTCTCTTTGCTTTAGTCAAAATTGTAAAAATGCTGCATTTAAGAGATAATTTGGAACCTTGTTACTACGATATTTCTTCAGCATATTGGTAACTCACGTTACATATTTATGACACAATATTTTCTTTGACATTTTTGACTTGAGTTTGAGAATGAGGCAATTATGGACTCACCTATATAACAAACATAAAATTTGGATATTAGTTAGAACTTAAAATGTTCCTTGAGTAACTCAAGTTACATATTCTCACAAGTGAAAAACAAGACGATAATTTATGGGTGATGCTGTCACATACTAGAAAAAATTTGTCATATCAGATCTCATGCAAGTAAATTGCTCTGAAAAGTCCACCTGTATGATGAATTAAGTTAAGTCACTGGTAACTCATGTTACAGGAATCGTAGCTGAAGATACTGTCATCACCCGATACGCCAGCAGAAAAAAATGGTTCGAATCTAGTAAAAGGCCTTAGCCTTTATAACAAAGCTAATATTAGATCGTCCAACTTTGAAACTAGAAAAAAATTCTAAGCAGAGATTCTTTACTAAGGAAGCAAGCAAGATAACATAATGTCTCAGAGGACATAGTATACTTGTAAAGCTTATGCCAAAGAATCATACGGAAGAGCTGAAATGCTTAGTCATTTCCTTCTTTGAACTTCTCACTCATCACAGTTGCCTTAAATTTGTACATTGTCCAGCACTGTGAACCATATAAGAGCCCCCAATGTACAACTGCATTATAGAACCTTCCATTTAGTTTAAGAGGCATCCTTCGAGCACAAAAGATAGTAAAGTATTCCTGTCACCTTATCCAGGGTACGCCGATTGACGTCATGACCGCTAGTTGCTTCACTGTTGATCGTAGACTGAAAAGTTTCGCTTTTGGGAAGAACCTTTCTATTGAAGCAAAAGTCCGGAATCATCACAGAATGGGCAGCCCAGATAACCAGTCATATTTGAACTGATTCGGTACCTATTTCCCTCCAAAGCTACCATCCATAGTAGTCGTAACTCCTTGCAGTTGCGTTCGATCTTCACTTGTGTTAGCTCTACCATCAGCAGAGGATGACTAATGCACTTTGTGGTCCGTCACTTTTCCCTCTACGACTGCATTAAAGAGCAAAGAACTGAGCACGCTTCCCTGTGGTACACCGACTATGATTGGGAATTCTTAGCTGAACTCTGCAAAGCATCTTACTTTTGACTTTACTCCCTCATACAGGGCTACACAAATGTTGTTTTCTGGGACTCCTAGCCGTCGTAGCGTCAGCAATATTAGATCTCTTAGTTTTCCATCAAACGCTTCTTCAAAAGACAAAAGTGCTTTGCAACAAGAGAGTGACATGAATCTTAACTGAGAAGACCATGAACTCAAAGCAATAATAGCCCCCCAAATTAAAATTTAGTGACTTTTCTCAGTTCCACCAGAACAGCAATGAAACATCGCAAAACTCTGGTATTTCCTGTCAATTCCTAATATTCCCCAGACTCTAATTAAGGTAATGTTCGAATTCATTAATATTTGAATGCACATCCCCCTAAAATCCACAAAATCGATCTACAGAGGATTATGTAGCTACCTTGTGTAACCTTCCTCACCAAAAGCGGTCATCTACGGTCAAATTACTAATTACCTTAATTGTACAAACATAACTGTGTACCTTTGAATAATTTAACGATCTCGTAAAACTTCAATATTTCATCGTCCTCATCATCATCATCATCATCTTGGTCGTCGTTGTCCATCGGCCAAAACGATTGGCATCAAATTTTCGCCCAAATTGGTCCTTCGGTTGGCCGGCCGTCTTCTCGTCCTCCAGAGGTTAGGTGAAGAAGTGAAAACGTCCTCATAAGCCACATGTAATACGATTGAAATATTAAACAGCCACCAAAACTATCAAATCAAACGAAATGGCCATCTAGCTTCTTATACAGTGGTGGCAATAAAAGAAAGTCTTAAACCCCCTCCCTCCAACAACACACACGTTTGAATGTGAATATCAGCTGTCAAGAGAATTGCATTGTTTTGCGACTCCAAAGGATAATACAAATAATTATTACAACAATATCCCTGGCTTCTACGAGGATATTCAGTACGCAAAAGGCGTAGCATGGCACACACACGTTTTCGAATACATTTAAGCGCAAAAAAAGGAGCCAAAAGCAAGGATGCCCTTGGGATAGATAACAATAAACTGCATTTGCCAGAACTATAGCACACACACACACGAAAGTGAGAGATGAACAAAAAAAAAAAAAAGGACGAAAACGAAAGGGCCGCATATAGCCATTTACACCATTTTGATGATGAGGAATAAACTGTAATCTTTTTTTTTTTTTGTTGGGGGGTTGCTGTGTGGTGCCTTAATTGTCCTCTTAAGGTTTTGTAAGACAGCAAAAAGGGATTATCACAAGGATGTGGAGAGAAGGACGGTTTTTCTTTTTTTGTATCCTTTGAATGGAGGATAGGTGTGCTTGGGTGTGGACAAGGATGTGAATAATGGTTGAGCGGTGAGTAGGCATTCATACGGTTTAATCTGTGATATATTGTTGGCATTTCGGTGTGAAAGAAAATTTGCACGATAGTTGAGACTAACGAGGAAAAGTTTATACTCAGTGGACATGTGTACCTACCTACATATGTTGCTAGGTAGGTAGTGGCAATAGAAAAGCAATTTCATAGTCATAGAGAAACGCCCTATTCCAACAGAAGAAATCCAAAAAAGTTCTCTGTATCTCGCAAAAAAGGCAGTTTGAATGGAAGGAAATGGTGGGCCTAATATGATGGGCTTTTTTCTATTTGGAGTGTAAGGGAGGTCCACTTTGCTTCAAAATCAATAATGAGGTTTCATAGGCGGCAGAAAGCTTAAATCAGGATTAAACTATAAAGAGGCTGTTTTCATAAGCTGGCAGAAGCCTTTTCCTGGATCCGAATGAAGCTCAGTTTAAGCATCAACGAAGGTGTACTCCCTTATTTCAACGTCACTACTCTCCATGCCATTAGGAGCTTGCTGAAGGGCTTTACTTGACGTTAGTAGACTCTTGAAAATTACCTTCTCTTAGATTGACCTTCGAATGAAAAATGAATCAAGGCTTGGACCAACGCTTGTTGAATCGAAACCACAGGACCACGACTTGAAGAGACTGCCTCAACACGGTTGGCTTTGATCCACAAAATCGCCCGAGCCACTTTGAATTTTCGGGTAACAAGACGCCACCACTTCTGTGAGTCAAGCAAGCGCGCTATAAGTGCCATCTCAGCTCAGGATGGGCACAAGATGACTTGTACCTTATTGGTCAAACTTTAGTGCTGACTCAATGCAAAACTACTTTACTGAGGGATGAGACATGGTGACTGTCTGGTATAGACTTTATGGGGAAGAATCACAAGCTTTCTATTTTACTGCATCACTATTGGACCACCTGTTTATCAGTTCGACATCAAGGAAGTACTGATAGTTTTTCCAGTTCGGGATAACTTCGACCCCGAGGCCAATGAGTCGCTGTGTCGTTCCATTCAATGTCTTTAAATATGATTTCAGGCACATGAGGAATAGGGCCCAATCAGAGAACGCACAACATCCAGTTGCTTTAATTCTTACACGAGCTAGATCTTGTAAGGACGTAATCTGAGAAATTCAACAAAATCGTCCATTGGGTCAAAAAACACAGCTCCCATTGCTGTATACAAAGGATATGGACTCATTTGGCCCCTCGTCAAGGCTACTGCCGACAAAAGAAACAGCTTCTTCTGCATGACTTCTTCGTGGGTGCGAATGAGAAGGAAAACGATCCATTGTTAGTCGAACTACTACGGTAATTTCCGCTCACTAAACCTTACACAAAGTTGCAAAATTTACAAGCCATTGACCGGTATATTCATAATGAAAAAGCAAATCAAAATGAACACAAATCAGAGGCCGAATTACAACAACTTCTAACGAGTAACTTGTCATCGAAATTCAGTGTTTGACACTACCGCCCTCGTAATTGAGAATACACTTTCGAAATCATTTCATTCGAACACTATTGTGCTTTCGAATCGTCCTACTCACTCACTCGTTCTCGATTTCAATAATTCAGCCTCAGCTGTCAACTGTCAAAATACTGTCAGCTAAGAGAAGTGTTGCCAATTCAGAAAAAAAACCCACATTTCACAATTTTTGTTCCTAGATTTTGCAAAATTTTTAAGAGTACGTCAAAACCATTTAAAACATCCCAAGTTTTCCATATAGCACTTCTTTAAGTGCTTTAAGAATATTCTCTTAGTAGTTTCTAGGTTTTCATGTATTTAAAGGTAGGAGGGGGCTCCAGAGATATATTTTCTAAATACAAGCTAAATACACCCTAAAGTTTACACCGTGTCATCATTAATTTCAAGATCAAGCATGGATCCCCGACAGAGCTTCTGCGTCGGCGCATATAGAAATATTGATTTGGGAAAAAAAGGCTTTCAAATGCATACTTTTCTGTACAAGGTGAGATGCATAGTTGTTTTAAGGATCTGACTATATAAGCACGTTTCCAAATTTATACTTTAAAAAGAGTCTTTGCAACTTCAATTTCTTACGAAAACAGAACACTTTTTGGAGAATTTTAGAATAAGTTTCCAATGAAATTGCAGCCATTCACAAGGTACATACAAAATTGGAACTTAATTTCAAACGTAGAGCCGAAATATGTCACCAAGAAGAGAAATTATACACTATAGGGTTAAGTAGAGTATATTTGGGCTTTAAAAAGAATATTTATATCAAAAAGTTTTACCTAATTCCATCGCCAAGTTTGAAAATATTTCGCTCCCTCCTTCACTCCTTCAAAAATGGAAAAAGTTTTAACACTTAAGTAAAATAGTACGCACTAATATATAAATTATTTCACAGACACTGCAGTTTCACTTGTTTAAAATTTTTATTTTGTTTAAACTTTTAATTGAACCGACTAATTGTGTATTTTTTCACAGAAACTAATTGACCCCGTGGTTTTTTTTGATTATTTTTCGATATATTTAAAGAATTTGTGTAGGATTTGTTTATATACACAGTTATTCTATAAAAATGTTGCTTTCTAAAGTCGAGAGAGATGTACTTTTAAATGTTTGAATTTCGTTGGAAATTTCGTCAAATCAAACTAAAAACACTTAAAATCCGATTGAAAACAAAGTCAAATATATTTTTTTGAATCAACTGAATGTGTTAAGGGATGATTTCAATTAGGTAACCCGGTATTCCCTTGATCCAAACACGCACTCTACACCAAATACCGAAATTATTGTTTTTCTTCGAGAATTTAGCGAAATTTATAAAACTTTTCCAATCACACACACGGATTTTGCAACAAATAACAAATCAACCGGCAGCCAGTACCCAGAAACAAGCAACAGAAGAAGGATCAGTTCTCCTTTTTTTTTTTTTTGGTATCCAATATAGAATCCCAAAATATAGTTGTGCTGGTACCAACTCCTTATTGATGATTGCTCAAGACCAAGAACCAAGTGAGAGGTGCTTATCTCCTATTGTTATCCATACAACAAGAAACTAAAGTTTTTTTTTTTTTTTTTGAGATTTATTAAGGGGGGCCCCAATTTGGGCAACAACAACTGACAAGGATAGATGGGAAACTAGACCAAAATCATTGCTAATATGAGTGCAAAATTTCCAAGAAAGAATCCTCGGAAAATTGCATCCTCACATTGTGTATTGGGGGAAGGAGAAAAAATCTCAGTTTGGAGAGGTGTTGAAAATGGGCAACAGTATTAGTTAAGAACACACCATACATACGTGTGTCTAGTAAAATGCACCTTCATCCCAAAAGACAACAAAAAGTGCATAAAACTGTCAAATAGAATCCACAACCACAGAGAGAACCACCAACCAACCAACCAACCAACAAATCCCGCTTTCAACAATCAACAATCTCCGCTATGAAGGGGCGCGTGGTGAAATTCCACACAAAATCCACCATAAATACACCGCTAAAGCACAAAAAAGCAACAGGCACTAATTCATCCCTAAGTTGGTCACAGTTGTGTTGTTGTTGCATTCAGCAACACACAGTTATTCAGCACAATTTGACAGGTGGAGAAATGTCAAACATTTTCTCACCTATTATATAATCATTTTCATAATTTTCAAACAAATGACAAGCATTTTGAAAATGGAATACCCTTCAAAGCGAAACGTCAAAAGAACCTGTCCATCTGTCAATCTTTCATTCAACAGTTTTTTTTTTTTTTCCTGCGATAAAGTGCTTTCCCTTCAAAACAACAACAACAACAACAAAAAAGCAGAAAAAATCAAAACGAAGAAGGAAAATCATAAGGAAAGCAATGAAAAAAAAAGGTTACGTATACGCCAACGGATGGTAGGCGGATAAAACATATTCAGCGCATGACTGATCGCATGCGCTTGCAATTTTCACATTGCACACGAAATCATCATCATGAGAAAATTTATGTACGAAGAATGTGATAAGCAGAAAAACGAAAAAAAATAAGGAGAACGACGATAAATTTTGGAATAAGGATGAAAATTTGTACGAAAAATAAAAACAATAATAAAAGAAAAGAACAGAGAGAGAGAGAGAGAGACAGAGGGGCTACAAACTGGATGAATATTATGACGGAGAAGATGACAAATGGTGTGGCGTATAGCAGGAGGGTGGAGAAAAAACCAAGTGCTTTTGTTGGTAAGGTCAAAGTAAGTCTTTCGGTTTTTTTTCTTTTCTTCTTCTTCTCTTTGGCCTGTGCTTTAATAGATTTTTATCTCCTTTTTGGTATTTAGCACGTTTCTATTTTTGTGTTTTATTTATTGGTACTCATCAGACGGAAAAATTACTTTCCAGTGAGGTTACATAATGATTTGGGAGTGAATTGCTAGAGTTCACCAAGGCTAGGGGAAAGATGTCGATTTTTTTTTTTTTTTTTTTTATGGATTGAAATAGTTTATAGTAAATGGTGTTGAACTAAGAGATTATCAAATATTTAGATACTCTCAAGCAAGAGGATTTTAGTAGCTTTTAAAAGGAGGCGATGAATCTGGAGACAATGACCTTTTGTAGAAGAACTAAGGCGATGACGGAATCATTGTGTATAGCGGTATAGTTTGATGGATTTTTGAATTATGTGAGATAATTTGAATGGTGTTTTTGAAAACGACTTGAAAAGGAGGAAGAAGAGGTTGTAGTTCCTGAGATTCAAACAAAGTCTCAGAAGAGTTGAAGAGAAGGTGATTGACGCCTATTTAGACTTTTGCAGGCTTTCGAAGAACACTTTGCAAGAAGACTCATAAAACAATGATTCGAAAGTAATTAGCCCGAAATAATACACAAAACTGTACAGAGGACAAATATACAGTCGCAAAAATGATACTTAACTCATTGCTCATGAATTTTTGTAGGCGTTTTGGCCGAGTACATGCTCGTCGGACTTGCAAGATCCCCACTGAGAAACTAGCAGAAAAGTCCTTACTGTCTCTCATTGGAGTGACGACAGGGCAATGAATACTAGAGCATGATAATCGGTTCACTGTTCAATGGAAATTTGTGTTCTTTTCTCTTTCCTGTGGTGTTCATTAGGTCTCCTGTCAAAGGAACAACACAGCATGCGGTTAGTCACAAGTATGCGGGCTGTGAATACCTTCGGAAACCTTCGGAGTATATAGAACTCTGTGGCGAAGTTTCCTTTCCAAACACATGTAAGTCAAAATTGTTTGAATGAAATTTACAAAGTTCGTCTCGTTTAGCATCACCTTCTGATACTGCTGACGAGCAACCATTTGCTTTGGTTAGCAACGATGTTTTGTAGAGCTCTCAAGGGCTATGATCTTCGGCTAAATTTCTCGATATGTTGAGGAGCAACCAAACCCTCTAAAAAGTTTGAAAGACGTTGACATTTGGGCGCCATTCTTTCCTCTTTAAATGAATCGAGTAAACCCAAATAGCCATTTCTTTTGATTAGAGGTTACATGAAGTGCAAAGAAGGAGTTTCTTAATGAAAATCAATTAAGGCCTTGAATTGCTAGGTTCAGCGATCTTGCCTTCAAAGAAGAAAACCAAAAGGCCCAGCATAAAGGTTCTAAACGATTAGATCGGAGAATCAATTGCGAAAAACTCTAGCAGGAGCGACTCAAGATGTTGCAACTTTTAGGCAGGTCATCTCTGTTGGATTTTGCCCCGAACGACATAGTGAACTAACGCCTCTCAAGAGGACGAATGGCTCATTTTCAAAAGGCTGTGATAGACATCTCTATGGTGCTGTGCATTTCTCGCTGACTCCCCTAACCGACCTGGTAAGTATATTTACTTAACTGCAACGTGCATGCTCTGGTACTTTAATGAAATGCTAAGAATGGATCGAATGTTACACAAGTGGAAGAAGGATCTTTCTTAAAGACACAGGGGTTGTAAAAAGTCTTAAACTCTGCCCAAGAAAAACGCTGGAATCAAAAGAAGCATAGAACACTGGCGTTAAGGTTATCATGAGCATTGAGCACATCAAAAGGAATCTTATTCAAATAGAGGACGTAATGGTTACAGCCTGGGAAGGGGAATTCTATTTGGAGCCAGTTTGTAATGGATGTGGAAGCTGTACAAAGCAAATGCGTGCTTTAAGACAGCCATCAAGATAGTGAAACTCATAGTAACTAGCCCTGGTTAGTGCTTTGGACTACCGAGCACGGGGTACCAGGTTCGAATCCCAGAAAACACCATCAACATTTTCCACGGTCCCACGTCTTGTGCGCCTGTGACAAACATAAAGAAGGTAGAAGAGGAGGCTTGCCATAATACATCCTGCCTTTGGGATACGACATAACACTGTCCCTTCTATAAGCACAAAATTGTATACCGAGTACAACAAGTGGCGTTGAAGGGAGCTAGACTTTGGCTCTCAATAGACTACTTTTGGCCAACAAATAGCCACCCTCTGGAAGGCTTCTACGATCTTCAAAGAGTATTTTGTTCTATGAATCACATGACATGCTATGCTATGAGGTGGGAACGTCCACACAAGTAGTCAGGTTGTTTCTGATGAAAGATTTTGCTGCCAAAATTGAGTGAGTGTCACGCAGTATTGTACCAAGGATATGCCTTGCCACCGTAGAAATAGGAGCAATGTGACAAGGATACATGAAAGGAAGAACGCTCAATGCAGTATATTTCCCAGAAAAATGTGTTTTCTCTTGTTTTGAATCTCAAGATAGAATAATGCCTTCTACCACTTCCATCTAGTTTTCTGGTTCCTCTTCGACCAGTAGTCTCATCAATTTAATACCATCCTAATCAAGTTAAATGATATTTCCGTGAGTCACACTTAACTTAATATTCCCTTACCATTAAGCAGAGTGGAAAAAAAAAAAAAAACACTAACAACCCAGCATCCTTATTGCGTTCAACTCTATCTAACTTCCCGATCGGACACCTGAGATGTAATTAGTGCCCTCGGTAATTATTTAACTACACAACCTCCAAGTAGAGAACCCTACTACCTACCAATGCCTTGATGCATACCTATACGAGAACGCCGCGCCGCGAAAGGCAGCAGAGCCTTGACTATGATGAACACTCTCTAGTCATCGAGAGTAAAGTAATTACATACATACCTCATAGATTTCGCTACTTCTTCTTCTTCTGCGTTGTCTGCATGCCAGCGCGCACACAGATACTAATTAAAGTATACCCTCTATACGTATCTAGATACTTTTATTATATAAAATTTATTCGCAATGTGCTTTCGATGTTATTCAGTCGAGATTAAAAATAACAAATTTCCTGAACGCAAATTGTGTAGCACCTGCTGTTTCAGCTTTTCATCTGCTACTTCTTTTTTTCCCACCACCACCTTCTTCTCCTGCTTTTCCTAATACTACTACGTATATCTTCTTCCACTGTCGTTGTCTTCTTCCACTGTACCGTGACTATTTTGAAGGTAATAATAAAACTATATCAAGTTTCGCGTCTTCCCGCTGGGAATTCTCTTTCTGTGGTTTTTCGTATATATTTTGACGGTAATTTTGCTGTTATTTTTGGTTTTAAACTCTACATCAATCTAAAAGATATAGATATGCAGTAACATGTAACAACGACTCATATGACAACAAGTGAGGGTGGTAGGTGGGACGTTTGACTACGAAATTATACACCCTTTTTGGGGGTATTTATGAATATTCCTTTATCGTCCTTAATGGCGGTGGTGGTAAATAATAAATTAAAGAAACGATGCTTAATTCATTTAAGAGGAGTTGGAGTCCGCAGATGTGTATCGCTGTCTTACTGAATCTCACTCCATTCGAACAGCACATAACCTCAATTTAAGTCTCCTTTTGAAGGCTGTCTTGTCGAGATCGAGCCATTTTTGACTCCATAAATACATGTCCAGTCAATTTCTGTAGCTACTATGCTAGACCCATATTGAAGGCAAGAGAATACGAAAAAATAATGAATAATGCAACAGTGGAAGTGCCCTAATGTTTGAAGGACCTCAGGAGGCCAAAGAGTGAGCAGTAAAATGATCTCTGGGGTTAAGTCCACACACAATTTGTTCGGGTGATCTTCATGCTTAAATCAGTGGAAGGGATTATTCTCTGCTTTCATCCACGTTCCTCTATATTGCAATTCTTCTTGCGATTCTATTCGCATCGATTATCCTGCTGACGCGGTATTTCCACACAGCTTCTTTAACGAGAAGATCTATTGACACCGTATCGTATGAGGTTCTTAAGAAGGCTTTGCACACCCTCATTGATTCTGTAAAAAAGCCTCAGTTGTTTTCATTACCCCAGTGCATATTTGGGAGCCGAAAATAGCTCCTTTTGTAAAGCATCATCGGTCTATGCTTACTAGCCAGTCCTGTACCATCTCTTTGCCAGGACGCTCTAACTCCTAAAGAAGCACTGGAAGTGAATCGTGTCCTCAATAGCTTTTGTGTCACCACAGCCTCTGCAGAGCTCCTCTTCCGTACTTTTTGGTTTTTTCACATGACACCGCAGAGTGCTGTACTCTGTGATGGCTCCAACGAGGATAGAAATGGACTTCCTATCTTTCCCAAAAAGATTGATTTGTCCGTCTCTCGGTCTCAATAGACTTCCACTTGTAACCTGCCTCCCTCGTGGCTTACTTTGTGCTTGAGAGCGGATGCTTAAGTTGGTTCAGTGGTCGAGGCTGAGCAGCATCCTTCTTATCCGAGGACTCAGCTGAGTGTACTGCGTACCAAGAGCCTTGTGTTCTTCGTGGCACAAGATTCTAAATGGTACAATAGAACTCATGGTAGTGTGTATACCTCGTGGAGACATGAAGTTACCAAGTTTCTACGGACTGCCCTCTGACAAGCGAACATAGTCTCCAGACTCATGTCCTGCATATGAACGTCTACTTTAAAGCCTGCGATTTGTTATTTTGCCTTACACCTTCTTAAATAAATTGCTGAGTCGTCCCTGACCGTAGACTTAACTTTAAACTGAATCACCTTGAGAGGGATGCATTTACTTAAAAAAAGCCATCCATACTCACTGCCAAGCCATCCGTTACAAATAAAAAGATGTAATATCTAACGAAATGAAAAATACCTGCATTTAAGCAAGGAATCCTTCTTCATATTTGCTCTACAGTACTGTTCACGCACAGTACGCCCTCACGAGCGTTCATATCTCCTTACTAACGACAGGATAATGGTATGAAAATAAGGAGAAAAAAAAAGGAGTACTATGGACCTCTCTCCACCCCCAGTTGCGTTAGCAACACTCTTTTGAAAATTCTTAACTAATTTTTTTGTTCCTCCTCGTCCTCGTTCTCCTGCTCTCGTGCAACTCTTCCAGGGATTATTATGAGAAAACACCTGAAATGTTTTAAATGTTTTGCACTGGCTTATTCCTTGCTTCTGTTGCGTTTGCTTCGTATTTCGCAGTTTTTTTGCGAGCGCATTTCTTGTTCCTCGTGCATATCTCGTTTAATATTAAAATGTATAGGATTCCTGTTTGGATGTCTAAATGGAAATATTTTCGCAGGATGCACTAAGCCATAGTCTGTTATTTTTTTTTTTTTTTGTTTTGCTGATTTCACTTAACAATTTTTAATTCATTTTTCATTTATATTTACCTTGCTCAGGTTATGGTACAAAGTTGTATCTGTATCTATGGAAGGGTATGTGAGGAGGACGTTTCTTTTTTTTTTTTTCCCTCTCTACTATTTAGTATTACATGCCAGTGGAATTCTAAAACATGAGTTAAAATGTTTTTAAAAAAAAAATGAATTTTTTGCCGGCAGAAGGTAAACACGAATTATTTGTTTATCTTTGTTTTTATTTTTATTTTTCATGGTCGGATGCATTTACCGGGTGTAATTCCTTTTTTTTTTTTTTAATAATTTACTTATGTTCGTCCTGAATGGTTGGGGGGAATAGTTAGGCAAATGAAATATTCGTATAAAGAATTTTAATTAATAAAGTAAGGAAAGGCAAATAAACTTTTTTTTTGTTTGTTTGTGGAAATAACTTGCAAATGTAATTAGATAGATTTCAGACAGGGTGGGGATATTTTTTCAAAGTTTATTATTTGAGAGGAAATAAGGTAGTTTTTAACACAAAACTTTACTTTTAAAGTTTCGAGTTTGCTCCTAAATCTATTAATAAACATGAAAGGAACCGGGAGTATCTTCTTAAAAAGTCGAATGATTCCTTTGACCCTTGGCTTGTCTTTTAGGGAACTCTTTGGACATGATCTTCTTTAGATGTTTAAAGTCCTTCTTAATGAATATTTATTTCTTCTTTGTTTCGAAATGGATGGTGTTTTGTCGACAGTGGATGTCTTTTCTCAGATAGTTTATAAGAATGTTCCTATTGACGTTCAAGACTACCAAATTAGAAGATCTAAGATTGTCATGCCACACGCACAGTTGTGCCTAATCGTAAATGGAAACCCTGACTAAGAAGGATGGAGCTTCGTCAGTAAGGTCCAAGTTTCACTGCCATAGAGTGTGACTGGGAGTATTTCGGTCTGGAACTACTACTGCCTCGAAGTTGGAAGTCGAAAGACATGCGGTCAGTTCTGCATCTAGGATGGTTATATTCTGTTTGTACTTTCCAAGAGCCGCTTATGATCGTCACGAAGTATCCGACATAACTGCCAAACATAGAAAGACTGTCTCATCCTGATTTCAGGCTTTGGTCCCATTTTCCATTCTATTTTCCTAAATTCTTCTTTGGGGTCGTGTTTTCCTATTCTTTAGACTAGTTCAGGGCCTATAAACCTTTACGATGCACACTTAGAGTCTATTGTCATGGTCAAACGTCTTAGAAAAAATGACACAAACTCTAGACAAGAAATGGAGTCATAGCCTACATTTTCTCCTCGCCGATTTTGCGAAACTCACAAGCCAATACCAAAGGAACAATTAACAACTGCTTTCCTATGATTGATTGATTGGCATACTTGGACGGACACAGACTACATATAGAGCGAAATGACACCAATACTACAGACGAGAGTCTTTGAATATAACTACGAGGATATACGAGGAATAGAGGACCCCCTCATCATTGGTTGCTAACAAGTTCCTGAAACAATTTGGAGCGCCCAATTGGAGGCTATAAGGTTCATCTCAGAGCACAGCTCGTAGATTTTAAATAAAGGAATAATTCTCTATGTGGGAGAGTTTCCTTCTTGGTAGGGTCAATGGTTGAGATAGACATCCATGGAAACAGGCCTTCTGATTCGTCAGAATTTTATCATCCCAACAGATGATATTACCCTTGGTTCTAAGGTACATACTTATGCATGTGTGTAGGCGGTTGACAGTGAGCAACGAAGTTACTTACGAGCTTTCAGATCTTCTGACCTCAAAGCAACCCCTTTCCACCCATTTCTTCTAGTTCAAAATCCCCCAACTAGTCCCTTCTACATAGATCAATGGCCCCTTAATAATCAAGCAATCGAATCCCCTCAACAAGTACCAATATTTATTTTCCATTTAATGTCCTTGAAGCCGCGCTGCGACTTATTTATGCAAATCAATCAAAACCAACGGCACAGACTTGAAAAATCTCAGACATTTTCACAGTACATTTACGGTTCATTCATAAATAACCAAACACTTTCCTTTCATGATGCCGAAAAATCTCCATTTGAATGTATTTGGGGGGGGGGGGGGGGGGGGGAAATCAGGACCTTCGCGAGCACAATACCTCATCGTTGAGCAATAAAAACTTTGGAAATTCCTTTTGCAGAAAGAAAATTTGATCTCACAAAAAAGTCATCATCTTAAACCTTTTCACAGTCACAATATTATGCTGCTGCTGCTGCTGCTCACCCCTCGTGCGGCGTCGGCACTCACCATTAGGAACAAACATTATGCATAATTGCATCCATTTGCATCCAAACTCTACACAAGGACTCACTAACGTAACCTCAACTTCATCTGTTCAAAATCTCTCTTTTATTCCTTCAAAATGGTTGGCATTTAATCAGCTTTTCACTCTTACTCTTGTCGTCGTTGTCGTTGTCGTTCGTCGTGGTATTCATCGTCCTGTGCGAAGGAAAACTTGAACTTTGCTTGATTCGATTCGATGATGGTGCTGCTGCTGCATGTGGTAAAAGCCACAAAAGAAACACACCTAAACTCCTTCTTCTGTGGGCTTCTACCCCCCCTCCCCTCTCTTAACTCAGCCCATTGCATCGAATATTAAATGCACTCACCATCAGGATGCCGAAAATTCCTTGCACAAAACGTAGCATGCAAAGTTTATGTTGCAACATTAGTCAGAAAGTCAAATGCATAGAAGTCGGCATTTCATCACTGTCGCACCAGGAATTGTGAACAAAAAAGAGGAATAGACGTCCTTTTTTGTTGGGGGGAGGGACGGCAAAAGGAATTCTTGTGTTTGATGTGCCATCGCATATGCACGGTCTCACTTCTTTTTCCAAATCAGAAAATTTTCTCTCCCAACAGAAATATAATTCGTTTTCCGGGGAATGTCCTTGCCGAGGAGACTCAAAAGAAGAGGATATCTTCTCTTTTTTGCATGGAGCCCCTTTTGTGAACTTGAGGAATTCAATCAAATCCAAGGAATCATATGGTGAAAATGATATCCATCACTAGCAGACAGCCGGCGCCTTCTACATGCATAAGCACCACGTCGTCCTCGTCGTCGTTGTTGGCGTTGCTTCCTCGGCTTTAATTCTCAAGGATTAAAAAGATCAACAGGAGAGAAGGCTGTGTATAGATTGGTGGCGTGGTAGTGTGGGGTGGGATGAAAGTCGAACAGTCGAAGGAATCAATTTTGATTTTCGCCTTCAATTTGTCTGCCCGAGAGTATGTGTATGAGTGTTGGTTGCTATTTGGATGGAATTGTGTGGTATGCCGCATGAAAATTACTCAGTGAATGGAAATAAATTTGAATTCGATCGAAATTGTGGGCGGGCGATGGAATCACATCGCACACACAGTGGGGGACGAGAAAACGCTTCCGTTTGCAATATTTATGAACAAACATTTCTTAGATGTTTGAAATGATTTGATGATTCAAAGTGGTTTAGATATTAACATAATCACCAGAGGCAGTAACCAGAAAAAGTCACAGAAGAGGGTCCTGTATGAGAGTTTCAAAAGCTTTCTTTGGTTCTTCTTATTCTGGAAATTTGAATGGATTTTGGGCTTAGGGTGGGGATTATCCTACCATAGACCGGTTGTAGGTCAACCAGATGGAGAGAGGCCTTCGATTTGGCTGCAGAGATTCGCCTGAATAGCATCATGCAGATCATAAGCAGGTCAAAAATAACTCACAGATATTAAGCCACCTACATGCAAACTCAGCAAGATGAACGTCCTTGCAAAAATAACCCTAGCATAGGTTCAAAACATCAGCTGATGAAGAACAATGTGACCATACATGCACTTTTATGTTTTAGCCTTTAAATTTCACATTTTTTCTCATTTTATAGGGTTGACAGCAACCACTTCGTTTGACGTTAGATGGAAAAAGTTAAGAATTCATTCGCTATGACTTAGTCAAAAAAAAAAAAAAAAAAAAAAACTATATGGTCACACTAAATTCAGAGAAGAAGGGTCTGGAAGATGTGGATTTTTTCCGGCTTAGTTTATTTATAGACCATAATTTAGGGATCCTAAAGAGACCTTGATCCAACACAACCTCACTAGATGGCAGCACACTTATTCTGAACGACTGTGTATACAACTACTGACATTTTTAACTGTGGAAGTAGGTGGGTACTATTTTTCTCCATACTAGATCCTAGTCTTGAAAACTTAGTATAGACCAATGAGTAAGGAAAGCATGCATAGCACTCTATCTCTTCAACAGAACCTTCGGCAAAAGAAGAAGCCTGCAACAAATGTTAATCCTATGGCTCTATACAGCGGTAGTCGATCCAATCCTCGCAAAAGGTTAGATAGGATGGTGGACGGCCAAAAAAAGCCTATAACTTTGCCAAACTGAACAAGATACAAGGAGTAGGATGTATAAGAACCACAGGCTCTTCAATATCAGCTCCGTAAGATGCCTTAAAAGTCCTTCTGGACGTGCTACCTCTAGATCTACATAATACAACTATTACATCGTATAGAGCCTGTATGATGGACTATAAAGCCCTATGGGCATACTTGTATTCTAAATTCACTACCAATAGAGCTCTTATGGCATTAGATAACTCCTCTGGGTATAATTTCCCGCAAAAGAAGATTGGAAAATGGACAGCTGATCAGGGATTTCGATCTACAAAGCCGCACTGATGGTTCAAAGTGTTTTTTTTTTTTTTTTTTCAGAATCCCTAAACTTCTTAAAGTCACTCCCAGATGCTTCAAGTGTCTTTCAAGATGAATTGCCTCTTATCCGCAAGGCCTATAGCCATATCAAAAATATATTACTACGACAAGTCCAATTCCATTGCTGTGGTGAAATGGAAAGTCACTGCAATCGTCTGGCTATCATATTCGAGATTAAAGAGCCGAGAGTTCTAGAACCAGAAAGTGAGTGAAAAGGTGCACAAGTTGGTTGAACCAGTAAGACTCTAGAAGAAGGGAAACTCGCTTTCTGGCTGAGCATTATGGAAATATCAAGAGGCTAAGCTAAATAACATGCCGTCACAAAGGACAGATATCCTTAAGTTAGAGAGCTCAATCAGAAGCAATAAGACTTTCGGATTAAAAGAGGTCTTCAACTTCGTCCTAAAGAAGACACCTAAGCTCAATCAGAGGCGTTTGATAACCTAACAAGGTACTTGACTGAAGACAGAAGTTTCATTTGCATTGGAAGCGACTGGGACTGGTATTAATCCAATAAGGCGACAAGGTCCCTTACCCACCTTAATCATAGAGATCGGTCTGAATAAGTACTATAATGCCAAAGGAAGCCAGACTCGCTTGGTGACCATTTAATGGTAACCCTGATGTGGCAACAAACGTTCTGTTAAGGCAAATATCTCCTCAATTTTCTTCAGTAAAGCAGTCACAACGATGGTCTAAGTTGACAATTTCTGTCATAGGCAGAATGGGCAATAACAAGGCAAGGTTGCGTAAAGATAAAGCCATGTCTCAGGACGTGACACTGGCCGATTGATAGAAGAACATGCGGTCAAACTATGTACGAAAGTTCGTATCTCAGTAACCCAAATAGGCCGCTAGCATATTCGTTATAAGAATAAGGCCATAAGCAGCCCCTAGAGTACCAAGGCCTAGCAACTCTCGCAACTATTCGTGTTCTGCGTGGTATATATGCCCGCACCTACAGAAGGGTCCTACAGTTTTAAGCCATATCCAAAGGCCAGAGTGATTTTTGAGAAGCTTTCTCATGTCAGGAAAAAAAAAATCCCACTGAAGTTAATCCCCTCTTCGCCGAATGTAATTTGCTTCATACCAAAGCCTATGATGACAAATATTTAAAGGATTTTCCTATTGCATTGATCCTTTCAACCAAAAGATAATTAGGTAAGGAATTTCTCAAATTAGAAGACAAGTCTTCATCCCCCATCTACTTTCTCATCATCATCGTCATCATCAGGAGCATCATTGTCGCCATCCTTACAAAGTATATCCCCAAAGAAGACAGTACACTTTGTATGAGTTAGGACAAGAAACTTTTTTTTACGATAGACTTACAAATAGACTTCACTTCGACCCAACTCAAATGGCAGATCCCAGAGAATCGGTAACGAAAGGACGGACACAAAATAAGGATTTCAAATATCGAAAAGTTATATTACAGCGAAATCCGCACTTTCTATCTCATCGTCGTCGTCGTCCTCCTCGTCGTTGTCGTCGTCTTTTGGTTTGAAGAGCTTTTCAATAACTTTTCTCGCCAAGTGACAAAAAACCGCAAAATTGCTTTAGTCTTTTGCATCCTCATCCCTTACGGTTGCGCCCACCACTGTAATTATATCGCACACAAAACGGAAAAGGGGTAGGCGTTTAATTTCTAACTCACAAGGACAAAACAAAAAATCAAAAAGGAAAAGAAAAAAAGGCGAATCCAAGAGATAAATTTGCGTTTGGCGAAAACGAATGCGTACAAGTGAATCAGGGAGGAAAATTGTTTTAACTTTTTTTTTTTGCAGAAAAAAGATAGAAAAAAGGAAAAACACAGGATCGAAGCCCGTCAGAGAGCGCGGCGCATAGTTTGTGGAACTCGTTCGCATTTCTGATGATGGTTGGTTTCATAGCAACCAAAGGATACCAATTAATAGAGTTATTTGAAAAGTTTTACACAGTATCTCGAGAGATGGGAAAAAAATAGAAGAAGAAAAAGAACGAAGTGATTTGAAGCGTAATGGAAGTTGTGAGAGAGAGTGTATTCTCATCAAAAGTTCTGCGAAATTGGGTGGTAATGGCAAATGGACAGGCGGCCACACTAACGACGAATATTCGAGGAGAAGTCGTTGTTAGGAGACTCAAAGTCTGTGCGAATTTCTTTCTGGAGGGCGCGGCGGCGAATTTGTGCATAGGGTACTTTGTAAAGTTATACTTTCAATGTAACCGTTGGTAAGGACTCTTTCTTCTTCCTTTAGAATGTGATACATAAATCCTCAACTTATTCACTAACTGGACATTCAACATGATTGGGGTTGACAGAGTTCTAAAGAATGATAAAATCTTTTTAAACAATTTTTTTTTTTTTTTTTAGGTTAACATCACTTTATCGAGTGGGAACAATGTCCTTGTGAGTTCGATGGATTTTTATTAAAACTTGTGATTCAACCGAGTGATTTCAATTGAAGGAGAAGGGAGGTTCAGTAGTTATCCGTTCTTCAAGTTAGAAAAGAAATTAGTAGAGGTTTTGTATAATCAGTATCACTTTTATTGCAAATTTGGCTTCCCGAAAATCAAGGGCATAAACATACATGCCTTCCCAGACATACCCCAAGCAAAAACTATACCTGAGGCTACGTAGTCTATCATCTGATCTAAGTGACAAAAAATAGTGTGAACTACAAATGAGTGCAAAAATCCCATACAACTTTTCCCAGATGATTTGGATACAACCCAAGGAGAATAAATATTGGATAAGATAGGAAACCTTCTTCTCTCTTTGAACTACCCCGTCGTCCGTACTCTGTACCTTAGTTAAAGAAGGTCAACTAGATACTGAACAAGCAGGTATCCTTTCTGTATCCTTATACGTCGACTGCGTCAGTAAAATACGGATCATTTTTGAGGAGCCTTGAACCAATAACCACTGCCACACGATGGCGAAAGGGGCACTTTTCAAAAAGATGACAGATCCATAGCCAATCATACGTTGTAATGAATTCTGCCAACTTAAGATGGCTAGAGATTGGGCGATCTGAGAAGTACCTGGAGGAGAGCTAAGGCTCATTGGTGTATAACGTCGTAAGACAAGGGCACACAGGACTAAAGGCAAAGGTATTCCTTGTCACGCTTGTCAAGCTTTTTTTCCTTGAGAGGACGGTTCCCTCATACATGGCTTCCTGGCAGCGTTACAGCGTTAAGTGATGCTCGGCAATGGCGCTGGCTGTCTCTAGCGATTGTAGCACTTGACATCAAACTTCTTCACCTCTGTAGTTCTGCTTCGTTTTGACATTCCACACCCGTACTGATCACCAGCTTACATTGCTTCCTTCGGACAGATTCGAACAGACAGATGAGTACCTTGTATCGATCACAATGTGATTGACTTGGTTCATAGTCTTACGGCTCTGCTTTCATTGGAATACAGAACCAAGCTATTTATATAAGACTTCCAGACCGCAGCAATGTTTTCCAAAGAGAGGTCTTGGCGGTGATTAGAGCCGCCATTAGTCTGCTGTAAGATCAGTATCACCAGAAGGTATTACATTCTTTGTCGACAGCCAGTCAGGTATAAAACCAATTACTGCTAATGAAATTAAATCCAAGCGTGTGAAGTACTGTCTCGAGAGCTAAAGGTTCTTGAAACAAAGCACAAGCTTCTGCTCTGCTGAATCCTTGGGCTCAAGCGCATCCCAGGAAATCTAAAGAAAGAGGAATCAGCAAGCAAAGCTTTATCAGATACAGTAGAACTGACTGATCTTTGAAGCAGGGAAACTACCCTTAAGAGACGCGAAACTAAGGTGCAATTCTATAGAAACTTACAATAATGCAAAGCAACCTTGGCCATCATTTAACAAAAGCAAAGTCCGAGAAGGTTTATGCGCAAGAACAGACGATCCCTCTCCATGTTCATGGGTCATACATAACCTCTGTAGAGGACACCACGCACTTCCTCTGCAAGTGACCGGAACTCCAACATTCCAGGAGTAAGTTCCTTCGCAAAAACTTCTTTCCTGATCTAGGAGAACTCTTCATCGCGAACATCGACAAGCTGCTGAATTTCACAGGATCATCAGATTGGTTTGTATATGCACTGAAACCTAGTACCTACCGTAAGTAATTTTGTAGGGATTATATGCGTTGAATGGGCAAGGGAACACATCTCTACTACCTATGAGTGACACAATGAATTAGGTCTGACTTGAGTGCGGCGGAAGTAATCTTCCGGAAACCTAACGTAAGACAAGTGAGCCTAACGTGAGCCAAGCATAAGAGACTCCTCGGCAAATTATAGGTCGAAGTTTCTCTCACTTTTTAACACAACAAATGAATGAATATTTCAACTCATGGCAAGTCTTAACATTCACTCCAATATGCTCTCCATAAGTGCAACTAATATAAGAGCTCACACAAAGTCTCAAACCTCAAAAGCGTCTCCAAATGCACCCACGAGAAGTCAAGCCACTTCATCCTAAGGACACCATTGGCTGCATGTTTGCTTTCACATATAAAATGTCACAAGAACCCATCCAAAACCTCGCAACACTTTGTTGCTCTTATCCTGTATTCGTCATCAATAAAATAGACCGTCAACCTCCATTCAAAAAGTTATCCAAGCTCCTTAAATATTTAAAAGCAATTACGATGCAGACGTGTATAAAATCACCATCACTTTTAAGAGTCACAGTCACAGTGCAATGCCATCCTGCAGGATAGCTGCACTTTTATATTTTTGGTATCAATGACTCTATTTCGCCATATCTCGCGACAGTCGTTCTTTTTATGTGTGCTCTCCCCCTACCCTTTTTAGAGATACTCAACTCAATCTGCATACACAATTACCCTCAAGACTGCAATAGAATAGATACTATATGCCATGTTGTAACAATGACTGAAGATACTTTACAAATCTGGCTCTGGACTTTAAGGCTCTTTAGGTCCGCAAGTTTTACAATACCATCAGGTGCCTTAATGCCTCGATCATAAAGATTTAGAGATGCGAGATGCTGACAGGCTACTCTACCAGGATACATACCCATATGTAGATATGGGCAAAAAAAAAAAAAAACAATCCAATAAATTTCATCCCACCGATGATAGTTGGGTTTCTTTATCGCCAACTTTACCTTCATTTCTTCCTTCTACCACCAGGACGAGCGGGAATAACCTACTTCAGCAAAATTTATGCCATACACACTGAAATCCCTTAACCTTAAAGCCCGAAACATCCACCAGAGAATGCAATCAATCTTTTATTATTACATTCAATGCGGTTAATTAAGGTCATTAAGGATCTGGAGAGGCTTCAGCAGAGTGAACTTTGGTTGGTTCGACGTTGCCACAGTTTCACAAGCCGCAAATTTGTTCGGCCCGAAGGTTATCATCCTTCGTATGGCTTCGTTCAGGTTATACAATCACCATCACAAACGCCACCCCTTTTATTATGGAGAGCGCTGCTTCCAGCCCTTTTTATTTTTCGGGGAACCATTCCCAGTGCGCGCCCGGAAACCCTAAATATAGCATAGAAGTTGTACTATTCAACATCCAACCAGGTTATGTAATCACTTTTATGTATCTCAGTTGTCGGAGGAGGAGGAGGAGGAGAGACCGAGTGGGGGTGCAAAAGGTGGTTTAAGGTTGCCACGGAAATTCATGTATGTATCTTTACGTGAGTGTGTGTATCAAAAAGACCACATGCGGCTTTGTTGTTATGTCGCAGATGTTTGTTCGTATTACTCACCCGTCGGCACCTATTATGTATCAAAGCCGCAAAAGTAGTACCGTACACGGTTCCATCTCGAACCTCTCCTCCTACTCCGGTGAAAGTTAACATTGCGTCGTCAATATAAAATTCCAAAACCCGACAACGCCACTATAACACAAACCAGCTCCCAAGCCGCCGCGCCGCGCCGTTGCTGCTGCTGCCACACACTCTCTCATTCATCTCCATTGTCGCGAGGGATTTTCATTGTTGTTGTTGTTGTTCGAATTTTGAAAAAGGGTGATGGTAGAGGACGTGTCACCCTCATCGACTAGGGTTGGCGTAATTAAATGAATCCCTAGTCGCCGCATCGTGTACTAATAGTGTGACTAGAGATTAAGATTTTATACTCTTGATGGGTGGAAATTTAGTAATTTCGAGGTGTGTTTGGTGAAGGATATTAAATTTAGGGATATGACCCATGTTACTCTGGGGGGGATTTTCTTTGGTCGAATAAGTGAGCGAGATTTTCTTCTTGTGAAAAGTATCCCCCGGTATGCATTTTACGGGTAAATCTTGAAAGAAAATTTCCAGATGAAGTGTCAGATATCGTCACTCTAAAGGTCCTTGCAAGCCTTTTCTGTAGGCAAACAATCATTCGAGTCCATCAAGTCGGCTTCAGTGTAGCTTGTGACAAAAAGGAATAAGGACGAAGGGGGTATTAGCTGGCAATATTGCTCTAGTGGCCTTCCTGGAAGCATCCTGACATGTTCTCGAAGCAAATCTCTGCCATTCAAGCAGCGGCTGGAGCGTACCGAACCTTCCTCAGCATCGGAGCTGCCACAGCCTTTGCATAGATCATCTGTACTTAGACGCACTCTTCTCCGGTGGGCAGCCAGATGGTTGCGGTTGTTGATGACACCTATAAACGAGGAGAGATTTGGTCTTCAGCGCATCGTCTTCTAGAGACACGACATAATATCCAAATTCCCAGCCTTCTGTTCGCCTGTCTCATGAATTCAAGTGCCATTTTGGACGCAGAAACTTCTAAGGCCGGAAGAACCATTGACGGGTCTTGTTCAGAACTCATCTTTGCCAATTCATTTGCCTTTTCGACTCCTAGGACTCCATTATAACTCGGGACCCATCAGAGTGTTATTTGGCTTTGTTTGAAGACTGTCATGAGCTCCTCGTTTCAGCATGTCACGAGCCTCGATTTGGATCTAAGAGCTGATGTGATGAGACCACTAGGACCTCCGGCTGGAACACACTACTATGATTGGAAAGGCTTAAGGGTAGTAGTCGTCCGAGATCATGCTTTCGTCTGATGGGAAACGTTTGCAAAGATCGAGTCCTTCCACAGTTTAATGCCGATTCTGCTTGCCAAGTCCTCCCTTGTTTGACTGACTGCACTATCCGTCGAAGTCAGATTATGGAGGTGAACAGTCGATGATGACGTCAAGGTTAGACCACTCTGCAATGTCACGCGTAGTCCTATCTCCAAAGGTTGAATTATGTTTGACGTTGGTAACTTATAGCAGTTGGTTCATTGAATTATGGGTTTGAAACTGAGATCACTTTGAGTCCTGTATTAAAGGCTGCAATTTGTGTGATGGATATGGAACCAGGAGAGACTATTTACGCTCATCTCTAAAGCTTCGTAAGTTGCTCTTTAAGATTGGTGACTCTCTCTGCTACTGCCCACTAGACTATGAATTCACGGGTCTGGCAATGGATATGTAGATTTGGTACTTAATAACTGATTGTGCCCCCATTCGTCCCCTGTATTTGGCTACGACTGTTGAGAGATGTGTGTCCTTTCTTCATTCTTTATCACAAGTGACGGCTCAGCAGTTAAGTTTACCTTCGAATGTGTCCATAACAACCGAGTTTTCTCTGGAGACTTAAAGAACTTAGAGGAAAAGATTGAGAGCGTCGTAAAGGGGCCTCCGAGGAAGCTTAGTTGTTATAATACATGAATCATCTAAGCCTAAGGTATAGCCACTGGGCACTGTACCATGGGATTTCATTCTGAACCCCTTAGATTCATCATCACAGCGACTATTGTAGAAGCTAAAAGGACAAGAAATCGACTTTGTTCCTTGTGAGTGTCCTACCCAATCCCTCAGAAGAATGAGCGACATTGGCAGTTGCTCCTTCTGGGAACAGAAAACCTGTGTAATGTTGAGCTGAGATTCATATCACTGTCTGAATGCCTTATACCCAAACTGATGGTCCAACTGAGCAGTGGCTCTATAAGCCACAGAACACCCATATACCTAACCTAAAACAACCTAGAACAAGGGGTGTACTAGATATCCCCCTGCCCATTCCACCTGCTCTCTATTAGTTCTAATAAATATGCCACAAAGCAATTCCCATTTCAATTTCAAATAAACAATACATCCCTTTGACAGGACAAGGACGAATTTATACACAGTACCGTAGCAACAGAGAGAAATTATCTATCCATCCCAAAGATTTTCGATTGAGGTTTTCAGAAAAACTATATTGGTTCTTTCCCAACAGAGACATATTCATTTTGCAATCCGATTAAGCGCAACCTTCCACTACAAATAATAAAAGTAGAAAAGGGAAATAAAATTTTGTAATAATAATTCAACCTTTTTCGAAAATTCCCACACATAAAGTTGTACAGCAACATCACAAGGAAACTGGAGGGAAAACAAATCATACATCGCTCAAGGAGATTATCTACACTCCAAAGGAATAGAAAAGGAGTTAAGTACGTTGATAGCAGAAGAGAATTGTATAAAGGAAGAAAAATATAATAAACTTGCATGAAGATTGTGTTTACATTAAAAATATAGAAACAAAAAAAAAAATGAATTGAATCAGTAAGAAGGAAGGATGCAGAAATGAAAACACACAGAGATAACCAAAGGAATTTGCACTAGGCAACGCCATAAAGATTGTTGAGAGACGCAAAAACGCAAAAACGAAAAAAAAGGCTAAGACCTTCAAGCGTAGTTGCTATTTCTGAGATACTCGTACTTGTATCTACTGCGAAAAGTACATTCTCCCAGAGAAAGAGAGAGCGAAAGACTAAAGCCGCTGAAGCTGAGAGGATAACAGAAAAGGATATTCCTACAATTTCTCTCTACTGAGTGTTATTTTCTGTGAAATTATTTTTTCCAAGGATAACCTCAAATCCAAAAATATAAATTCTTTTATAATACAAAATATAATCCTTTTGCATCCTGATGGAGTGATTGTTTTTTTTATATTCTTTATAGAGCAGATGAAGTAAGTGCGAGCAAATGGCTTGGAAAAGTAGGAAACAGTTGTTTCAATACTGGAAAATAGAAGCTCATTTCATCAAACACCTTTGAAAGGAATCAGAAATTTACCGTCAAATGGACTGGATTAAGGAAACAAGTGCGTCAGTTGAAGCGTTTTTTGAGATTTTTGTGGAAAAAACTTAATGGCATGTGGTTTAAATGCATGTCATTGGAATCGTCTTGATTATACCTTTCATTTGATATGTCACATGATGGGGAAATATTCTCTTTTCCTTCAGCTAGATATCTACAGGGTGCCCTAAAATTTTGAGCAATTTTTTTTGTGAATTAAGCCAGGGCCAACAGATCAGCTGTGGAAAAAAATCGGTCTTACAGTATAGACAGGAAAGACTATTCATCTTAATGTACGTCTGGTGTACGTTTGTGCCTTAAAAGAAGCCACACAGTGTGTAGGAAACCCATGGAATTTTCAAGAGTGGTTCTTTGAAACCTGAAAGGAAGAACTGTTGAACATAAGACAACATAGCCCACCAACGTCATTGGATATCGCTCCTCGAAAGCAGTTGTCCATTTATTAGGCCACCCAGACGAGGAAAAAGTATAAAAAAAAACTTAATGCAACCACTGACTCACAGTATCAGGAACTTTAAATTTCTGTTGCCGAAGATCCTGAAGGATTGTGTTGCTGCCTAAAGTGTGCCATAAGTTAGGCATAAAAAAGAGACCCCTCATTGGAGTGCAGCCCAAGCTTAAGTAAGGAGTTTTAAACACTTTTAACTGATCTCCTTAAAAGAGAATGACCGACTGGGCGGACTAATTTTCATCAACCTTTCCTCTCCAAGTGTTAAAACCTATAAATCTTCAAAAAGTGTGTACCCAAATAAATCGAAATCAACTCAATTACAGCCTGAAAGTAATCAACCAAGTCCAACTATTGCAAATAATTACGAAACCCTCTACACCCATCTTAGCATACATCTTTCCACTAATATACAGAGGGATAACCCTTTTTGGAAGGATCAAAACCGAGACCACGATTTAATTTCCAATACTTTGGCAAGAACAACTTTGGATAACATTTGCGCCGCGGCGCGCAGTGTTATGTAGATACAGCAGACAACAACTACTAGCCCGGGTAAATCCCTCTTCAGAAAATTGAATCACGTATCAGATTATCCCGCAACCCACCTCCATTCGTCCTCGTTCAAAACATAGACAGGAGTATAGTAGAACATAACCTCTTATCTGCGTGCAGTTGCTAATTCGACTAACTTGTTATTTGCATAACACCAAATTAGTCAGCGTACCACAGTCGTGGTTGCATCTCTAATCTCTCTGCCTATATCCTGGCGGCGCTCCTAGCTAGGCTCTATCCTTCTCAACTCCTATGTAAACGCGATTGGAGAAGAAGAAAAAAAAACAAAAAACAAAATTCAAATCACCGCAATAGTTTCTCAAGTGATTCGGAAAATTCGTGTCCTTCTGTGTACTGTTGTGAATCCTTCTGCAGTCTTCAGCAGAGGTAGGTACACGCATTAGATTATGGAATTGTTCCACAGTACGAAGTACACATTCAAAATTCATTGGATTTTACCGCCGCCACGAAACCTCCCAACACTTTGCCAAAAGTCGAACGAACACTTGCATGGAAATTTTGTTTGTTTTTTTCTGCATTTGCGATGGCAATTAGAAAAACATGCGAGATTGAGTGCGTTACAAGTGCTCGACAGGATACGCTGTGCGCGCTGAATTTCGGTAAGGGCCTTGAGCTATACTCCAGTCGGTTGTGTTGTGAAAGTAAGTAACATCTTTGTAGTGTATAGTACGTGTAGTGCATTGGATCGGAATCACAAGTTAATTCGATTATCCTCGGGTGGCGTATTCATAAACTGATTATAGGTATGCAGCGAGGAGATGTTACAATGCAATTTGATGGCAGCAGATTGAAGGGGGGCAGCGCGTGCGCCCATGCTTTTTCTGGATATGTATTGAGAAGGAACCGACACTGTATTCGGGTGAATTCATTAAATCAAAATTCCAAGCGAGTACCACTCACAATCAGACGTCAAAATATTTCAATTTTGATTGAGTAACAACAACAAGTCAGAGCAGAAGAGGTGAGTTGTTTACTGCACAAGGGCGTCGAAGTTTTTTTTTTGGGGAAAAAAATGGGTAGATGCTTCATTGGTAAAGAGGAAATTTTCGAATTAACAAAGATTTTGATAGTTTTTCGCAAAACAGAGATTGTTCTAGAAGGCCACTTAGTCGGCTTCCTTAAAGCTTGTTCACAACAGTCCCCTTTTGAGGACACAGAGAGTAAAGTAAGGTCCGCAGAAATTGCTCTTGTCGGAGTCGATTACCTGTCCCCAATGCTGCTATTCTTTCTCAAAGTAGGCTGCAAGATCACACCCTATTCCTGTGCCAACCTCAAGTGAGTAAAGGCATATATTCCAAGCAACCGACCTTTGAGAGAAAATACGTCTGCACCAAGTACGAACCCGCCTGTCTGCCACAATACTAGGGTTGAAAATCTTTGCACAAAATCTGGCTAACACTGGTAATGCGAACCTATATACTAGTAGACAGTTTTTGAATCATACTAGCCCTCATAGCAGGGGATTGTTCAAACTAATAGACGGTCTAATAGTTGCTCAGATCGAGGAGACTACTTATCAGAAAAGGTGAAGCTCACTGACTACAATCAGGCACCAACAAATCAAGATCTTCTGAGTACCTGGACAGAGCAATGAGGAGGGGAGACAAACATATAAATTGGCAATCAAGGTATCAAGCAAGGGACTGATATGATCGTGAGTGAGGCAGGCACATCTACACTACCAACCGATCAGGAACTGTATAGTATTATTGACATCATAATAAAGAAAGAGGGTATTAATCCTGGTGATCCAGAGAGTGCCCTTTGGCCATAATTGAATAAAACGAAAACAAAGATCGTGCACACAATAGCTCGACTCTTTGTCCGCACGCTTACTGGAGTAATCACAGGACAAAGCAACCAAAGGAACTATTCTTCGTGATTGTGAAGTGGCAAGAAGTAGATAGAGTCCATCCAACATGCCATTGCCTCGCACTACAAGAACAAGGACTAAGTATTCTAGGGTTTAGTTTCTTTTCAGGCAGAAGTATCAGTCAAGGATAAAGAACCTGCTTTGATTTATTAGGAGCACTAGGAAAGGTGTCCACTTCAAGGCTCCTCCATTATCTTCCCATTCCCCTCTGCTAGCAAATATAGGCACAACCTAACCTAGCCCAACGTGCAGATCAGTGCAAGAACAATCGCATCAGTGGCCACAATTTTGATACGTTATCAGCCGCAGGTATATAAAAAGAACTATTTGGTTAGATGACCCACTACTGTCCGTGACAGGCTTTTGTGAAACCCAAATAGTAGAACGAGTTGTACTTTCAAAGCAATTGACAAACTCCCAAATTGAAATCGAATCTGTTTCCGTCAAAGGCATTGCTCGCCTCTCATCCTCCTTCTCATAATAACTCCATGCATCTCACATAGCAAAAAAAAAACTTACAATCTATTGGCTTTACATCAAAGCACTAATTACTGCATGAAAGAGGAGATGTCTCCATGTCTCAAAGATATTATTACTCTTCACAAAAAAACATTTTAATTTCGACATACCACCCCTTTTCGCCCGCCAATCATACCACACCCCTTTCTATTACTAACATCAACTGCAGTCTCTATAAAAAAAAAAAAGGAAAGCCATCCGCTGTATCTGTGCAGTTCTTTTTTTTTTTTTTTTTGCTCCTGCTGCTCTCAACCAAACGTTATTAATCCAACTCAAAGGATGATTCATTTTAATTAAGTACAACGATATGAACATCCAATATTCGATGTCATAATTACGATCCATCAAAGTCCGAGATACTTTTTTTTTTTCCGCTACCAAGTTCCCATAGAAACCTCATTTCGGATGGAGGAGAGCAAAAAAGAAAAAAATTGTATCTGAAATAATAATAACCAAGCAAAAGTTCACAATTTGTTCATCTTTCACGCAGCGTGCATCCTAGTACTACTCTATAGACGTGTGTATAGTATCTACATTTTTAGAGGATATTTTTGCTGTGCTATTAACATGGTGGGGGTCAAACTTCGATTGGTATCTGTCTTTTGGACTAACTGCAATCGCAAAAATCCCAGCAATCCATCTATCTTTTAGCTGTTCATTTATATATTTCTCTTTTCATTTTTGTTTTTTAGATATCCTGCCTTCCGCGCCGCTCTGAATGGATGGATGGGTGGTAATAGCCTGGGTATACAAGGCTTTCAAAGTTAGCCTCGGCAATAAATATTAAAACGTCGATGTAGTGCGATTTTTCTTTCTCCCTTTGTGTGCGGGTGTGTGTGTGTTTGAGAAAGCATCATCTAACTTCTCCAATTCATTTCATGTTTCATCATTCAAGTTTAATGAAAAAATATCGCCCAAGGGATCGTTAAGTACAAACGTTAGATAATATGTACCTAACGCTCTAAGTGGATGTTTTGCAGATGAGATAGGTGGAAGGGATGGGCTGAACTTGGATTGCATAACTTGTGAACAAAAACTCGGGCTACAAATTGATGCAACACAAAAGTTTTATTGGACGCTTTGAAGTGCTATAATAGCTGGCCAACTAGTATGAGCATGATTTGCTTTCAAGGATTATAAGTAATTGCTGTTTAGATGATGTGGTGGTGTGGGATTATCATAATTTGCAAAGGACTTTGAAAGGAGGGCTTTTACTGAAAGCAACTAAAGGCGTATTGAAAAGAGTTACGAGGAGGTTTTATGAGTTAAAGTTCAGATATTAAAGTGAATGGTTAGCAATGCTAATATTAAGGCCTTAAAGGCACTGCTTCACGTTGTCGGTCCAATATATAGGACCTTATTCCATCAAAAACATCTCGAATGTTGGCCTCAAGCTTGTCCAAAGTGGCTCGTCCTGAGATGACCCAAATCCCTCTCCTTGACTACTCGAATATTGCATCGCTGGTATCGCAAGTAGCTTCGGCTTTTGGAAGCCATATCTCGGATACATTGATGTTGTTTAGCTCTGACCGCTGAAAGTCTATTAACATCGCGCTATACCTGGAAACAATGACGCAACACTTGTGGATTGTGTTCACAATTTTGCGATGGCCGCTGAGCCAAAAATGCACCTCGTCCGAGAAGAAGAGTCTTTGGAGGAAATGCGGATCTCCGGCCAATATTTTCAGCTCCTAAAGCACCTACGCATGTAGCCTCAAATCCAATCGCAAATGAACTTAATCATGGAGATTCCAAGACAAATGTTTGGTCTTGACAGTTGAGGAGTTTCCTGCCAGATGTGGTTTTTGGACGTGATAGTCCCTGCACCTTCACAGCAGGGATGAGTTTCTAATATCTATTCAGCTAGTAGTTTAAAAAAGACACCTTCAAGGTGATTTTGACTTACAGTGTCCCAAAGGAAGAAGAGTCAAATGAAGCCTTATGCTGGACGGCTGCTAGAGTTCAACATTTAGGTTAGGTTAGCTTCGGTAAATAGGTGCCTTGTGACTAGAAAGTCGCTGCACACTTAGACCAACAATTCGAGTCCATTGTTACCAACCATTTATCACTGGAAATGCTGTAAGAGAAACCCTCTATTCGAACCACCTAGACGGGGACTTAAGTCTCAGCAGGTCCATCCGCTCAACGTTGCCTAAGTTCTGACTGACTACCAAGAGTTCTCATCCTTCTGACGAATAGAGGAGGACAATCACACAACAGTTGCCGAACAGATTCTTGTCCTTTGAACCTCTTCTTTGTCCCTGTAACTTCTACAAGACGCTTCACTTGAAGACCAATGGCATAATGGTCAGGAACGACCCGAAATTGATGATCTCCTCTTGCTAAAGGCCGGTCATAGCGCCCCGGCCGTTGCGCTTTTATTCAGATGAAGCCAGTGACCGGTGGCTTCAACTTCTAACCTCCTCTGTAAGGAACTGATTGGAGCTACATACCATAAAAGGAAGAGCCCGTGATAGCTGCAGCTTCCACCTTTTCAAAGCCATCTCATCAGCCTTCCTGTTTCCTTCGATATCCATATGACCATGTCTCTTTTGAGACTGATTTGCAAGTTCTCATAAGCCTTGCCAGTGTTGTAACGGTTGCCTGGCTGTCCACAGACACAGGGATCGTCATTTCAACGATGTTGCTCTTCCGCAAGATTTCAGCAGCCTGGGGAGTCCTTTTTCCTACGATTTCACGATAAACTGCGGCTCCAAAGTATACCTTGGCATATCTCCGGTTCTTCCAGTAGAGTTCGACATTTAAACCATTGATGGCAAAGAGTCCTTAGACAAAAAGTACAGGTCTGATAAAGTCAGCGAATGCCACCTACCATAACTAATAGCCGCGTACAAGTCACCATGTTTCATCACTTTAAAAACCCTCAAAGCTACTCCTAAAGCCTTATGCTACTGCGTCCCATTCGTTCAGTGTAGTATATCCACTCATTTTATCAAACCACAACCTCTAGCGCTGGTGTTTAAAATTCACTCCTGCCGTAACAAAGAACCTTTTTTTTTTTAGAATCTATCCGCCGGCTTTTCAAGGCCTTTAAAAATACACATGAATAATTAATAGAATCAACCTACGCAAAAGGCTAAAAGAGAGAGAAAAAAACCGAAAGCTTGCTCAATTAGAAATGCAATTAAAGTAACCTCCGCGTCCTCCTCCTGTTCCTCCTACTTTGTTACATGGATTAATCTCAAAGGCCTTAGCGTTACGCATTAAAATGCAGAAAACGATTTGTTCTCTCTCGCACTCTCATCCTCATTCTCATCCTCATCATCCTCGTCGTCGTCGTCAAAAAGGATGCACTTTATAATATCCTTCCACTATTATAAACACAAAACTAAAATATAAACTAAAAATGGAGTTTGCCAGCAGCTAGCATAAAAAAAAACAACTCACCATCAGGATACAAGTCGACAAAAACAAAAAATAGAAAAAGGAGAAAAAAAAAAACAAAGTGCAACTTAATGCCAGCCACATGCCTCAGAGCAGAGATATAGAGATTCACTTGAAACTCAAAAATTTGATGCTTCGACGAGCACAAAAGTGCGGTAATATACACTCGCACTCGCACCCGTACTCTCTGTCTGTGTACATAGAGAGATGTTTGTATTTTATTGCATAGATATGCGTTCAAGGCACGTATCTGTCCCGTCGTAGACACACATGCCTCAGAGAGAGAAAGCAAGTTTAGTGTTTTGTCATACACTGCACAGAGCCCACTACTCGCGCCCCAAACTCAACCCAACTACAGTATGGTATCCTAAAAATGTTGAATATCCTTTCTGCCTCACGTGCGCTACCCGAGTTCTCTCTAATGGTGTATGTGATTATATGGTAAATGTTATGTCGTGCATGGTTAATGCTTATTGAGCCTGAAAATCAGCTCGGTCAAAGGTTTTTCACTTTACTCCTCGTCGTGGCAGCAGCATTTCCAATAACTAAACCGCATTTACTTATCGGAAGTACGGATATTTAAATAATGGATGGATGGATAAAAAAAGAACACAAAATGACAGAGGATAGGATTTTATTGGCCTTGAGATTTGTGGTTATGTGTGCTGGGCTTAAATAAGAGATCAATAGCTTAGAGGGGCGCTTACATGCTTTAGTTTGATATTGTGTTTTGAAAAACTATCATAAAATTTAGTGACATAAGCCAAACATGACAGTAATGCAAGAGATTTCTAATGAAATTGACGCCTACCATTGGCATTTACTGGGAATATTACCAATGAAATAAATAGATCTTTAATTTGAATGATAATTAGCATCCATTGCATTAGCATTGAGTGGTAGATTGCAATTATTTTTCATTGCTATCAATTTTGTGATGATAAAGTGTAGATTTATCATTAGCATTGAACTAATGCCAATTACAATTATTTAATGATGACAATAAATCCTACATATTTTCAATAAACTTTCTTCTATGTAAGGCGATGAAAGGCTCGATTTGTTTGGGGAGACCCTTGATGAGAGCAATATCGTTAGAGAAGTCAGGCAGCGGACATTCCACTTATTACACAGGAGGAGCTGACTGAGGCATACAGGAAGATAGGCGACAGAAAGGAACACATACCCGATGGCATTCCGAACAAGACAATAAACGTGGCTATAAAAAGAGACTAGACCTGTTTTTGATAACGATGCTGTAGTGCCTCCAAGAAGGAACGTTTCTCGAGAAGTGGAAAAGGCAACATCTGGGTCTATAACCAAAAAGAAAGGCGCCTTTATGAGAACCATCGACCTATCACGCAATATGCCCATTAGCCAAGAAGATTACTCGCAGTGGCAGACGAAAAAGAAGTCCTTTGAGACTACCAATTCGGCTTTAGAAAATGCGATCTACTATTGATGGCATAAGAGCAGTCGTTGATCGACCATTGAAGGCATAATCTGACCTTATGGCTATATACAAAGGAGTACTGTGCAGTAGTAGCTCTGGACTCGCCAAAATGGATACACCATGCTGCGTATAGTGACGACCTATTTGAACCCCAGAAATTTAAGATACAGCACAGGCGAGGGTAAGAAATAATACAACGTTACTGCGAGAGTTCCACAGGGATCAGTCTTAGGGCCTTTATTGTGGCACATGATGTATGACCGAGTCCTGCGATTGACGTAGACGGTAATTGAATTCGCTAGACATTGGCAGCGTGCCAGAAGGTAAACAGATTCGTGCTGTTGAAACCGCTGCAAGCGAAGCAACTATATGGACCAAAAGTTTGGAAAAGCCGTCAGCCTCGAACTAGCCGACCATAAAACAGAGGCGACGATTGTCTGATAGCTCAAAGAGTAGCTGAAAGGTTAGAATGAAAGCAACGCTTAAAGAAACCTAACGCCCATTGTAAGGTCTGACTTATTCCGGCCTATTTTGCCCCGCGTTGGGCGCCAGTTAAGACAAATATAGAGATTTTCTACCTTAACTATATTTTCTGGCCATGGATTCCAAACAAACAGGCATTTTCTCTTCAAATTCATTCAAATTAAACCATCAGCTATACTTTTGGCCTAGGCTGAGTCAGGGCATACTTAGATCACAGGGTTCCCTTGGGCCAAACATCGCATACTAATGGCAAACATGACCGCTTGAAATGGTTAGTCGATGTTACCTAATTGATATGACTCAATCCTCAAACCCATTATAAGCCGAACGTGGGCCGAGGTGGGACTGGACCTATCTGAATGGATCAATCCTCTTTAAATTTTACCACCAAACACCTTTAAAGGTTGAACACACAACAGTAGAAAACACGGTAGTCCAGTCTCACCCCGAGCTAAAATGTACAATTTCACGAAAGTACTCTTTACAATCCTTTGCTATTGTCCTTCGCCTGAAGCATTTGGACGTCTCACGGCGAATTGGTTTTAAGTTTAGCTCTCTATTAACTAAATGAAAAGGTCACATCCAACGGTTTACACAGACGACAACAAGGTAAACAACATGGCGTAAACATAACACACAAAAAAGTCTGCAAAAACGAAAAAAAATAAACCTTTTCTCCATTCTAACCTCTTGAATTACCCATCCTTCGGCGTTGCACCCAAATACTCAAAAACACAATTCTCAGGCAAACAATTAATGCAAAGGAAGCTTCTTTTATCGTTGTTGTGCACAACTATATGTATGAATATCCTTTCAACCAAGGATAAGGCTTTTGTAAACAAAACAACAACAAAAACCAAAAAAAGGTCGTCCTTCTATCGTCTGTCTGTGTGTACACAACAATAAAATGCACAATGTGCATCCTCTCAAGAGCACATTTCGAAAATTTTCTTAATTGTTTGCTATAGATTTGCGCCCCCTTCCCCAAACCATCTCCGTCATCTAAGCACAAGGCTGGATGGGTGGGAAGGAGAAGAAGAAGAAGGACCACCTAAGCCACTCTACCACCACCACATCACATTATTTTAATTTAATTGGTGTCGAAGTCAATGTTATTGAACATAAGGCCAAGTCAAGGTGGAGCCTTACAACAAAACAAAACACGACAACGACAGCTACAACGACGACGACGACGACTCTTACTTCCATCCAAACAATGTTGTTGGCAAAACAAAAGGTTGTTTGACTTTCGTCCTCGATGGAATGGGTGGATTTAATTAATTCAAAGACCCATTTCCGCCTCCTTCTATGTATTGTGAAATGAAAATGTTTTCATTTCATGTCCAACAGACACCTGCAGTGTGTCAATGGGACGGGTGGACGAGGATCTTCCTTCAAGAATGATTCCTTGTTCGATTTTGAACACACAATTTCCTTAAATTCCTCAAACAGCTTTATTGTTCTTCTGTTGTTGTAAGGACTTCTTCTAATACCCATCCTCAGTTCTTTGCTTTTTCTATTTGAAAGTCAAGCTTAAGAAGTGTGTAAATTGAAAGCAAAGTCGAACGTAAACCGAAAACAATAAATGCTTTTGTACAAATATTTTCCACCAAGACAAGGACGAGGGGAAAGGGCAGAGCGAGAGAGAGCGAATAGAGACTCTTGAGGATTTACCGGACAAGGTACTCTACTCACCTTTTATGTGTACAAAATTTCTTGAAATAATTCTTCCAGAAAATGAAGTAATTAATTAAGTAATGGCCGAGTGGTTCGTGTTGTCCGCCCATTTTACCATTAAAAGGATACAAATCCTTGTGTTTGTAAATAACCACATCGTCTGCAATATTGATGCAGTTGTTGCTCACTATATCGCTCTCTACGCTGATAGAGAGAGAACTATCTACAAGTGTGTGCAGGACCTTTACTTTTACAAAATAATATATAGAAGCAAGAAATAATCCCAATATTCGAACAAAAAGCGAGTGAGTGAAGGATATTACGTGAAATTGATGTTGTTTTCTGTTTTTTTTTTTTTTTCTCCCAGAAGAGGATATGGGAATTTTTCTTCTTCTTCCAAGTAAAGGATAAAAAAGTAATACCTTGAAGATGGTTGGTGTAGCGTTCAAGAATTGCTGTAGCTAATTGCATCAGGAAAGCTTTTAGTTGTAAGAAGATTTAAGGGTGCTCCAGGAAGCAAAACAATAAGCTAGGAGAGTTTTTTTTTTTTTTCTTTCCAAGGAACTTTTTGCTACAAGGCTAAAGTTTGCAAGGAAGTTGATATAATTCATTAAAATAGAAATTCCTCCTAAGGATTGCATTATTGTTGCATTAGTGCATTTCAGTAAGTTGTTCTCCTTAGAGTCCGATATATCGACTTCAATCAACATCACAGCATTCCATCTCCAAAAATCTTCAGTTGGGCGCCAGTTTTTTCACCAAATCTCTCTGTGGTAACCAATCAGAGATGGTCTCTCCTTCAAGTTCTTCAAAGCAAAGTCCAATGATCCATATCCGACTCCACAATGCAAAGGTATGGCTTGTCCATGAGTATTTCACCCCGCGTTGGGCGCCAGTTAAGTTGTATCCACAGATTTTCGTCCTCATACCCATTTTCTGGCTATGGATTCCAAAATGAGAGGTAATTTCACTTCAAATTCACGAAGACACATGGATTTTTTTTTCTATATCCCCATTTTCTGACCATAGTTTCCCAAAACAAGACGCATTTTGCACACTCACTTAAGTGAAACCATCAGTAAAGCCTCTAGCATTTGTTAAGTTGGTACGGATGATTGTATTAAGGCATAGTTAAGGTTAGATCACTGATCTCTTGTGATGCCACCAGATCACACACATACTACTGAGAGACACGACTGCCAGCCAAAAACAGTATTCAAAACTACTGTCAAAAAAGAAACCAAATGACGATTGCTTGAGCCTACTGTAGACTGATTAAAACAGACAAAAGATCATCGAGGTCGTCCAAGAAGCAACACGAACAAGTCAGCTGTTTTGCTGATTCTTCTCTGATCTTCTCTGTCCGTGATGCACCGGCAAAAACCATTGAAATGATGTCAATCACTGGACTAGGGTCTAACTCAGTGGAGGTCACTTTTGAAACGAGATATCAAGGAGATGACGCTCTCCTTAAAGTTTAAGTTATGTAATCCATGGGAAACTATGAATAATATAAGCCTCAAAAATGATACTAAATTCGATTACACAAGAGCAGGTTTTTGTAACCTATCGAGGGGCTTTATGATGAAATTTTGTACTCGCCATTAGTTGGGCGCCAATTTATTTAAATTCCAATCAATCGGACTGAGAAATTAAACTTGGGTTCATCTCTTTTTAATGCCACTCAAAAATATCATCAAACATCCTTCCACTTACTCCAAATGCATACAATTTTGATCATATCCGCTTATCTCTATGGCCCCTAGTAGGGCGCCAATTAAGCCATACCCCCATTCCCCTCATTTTCCACCCAAACTAACTAATTTTTCCTCAAAATTTCGCTCTCATGAAACAGCAAACTAATTTCATCTCATTTTAACCTCATAACTCCAGGGTGAATAGCTATCCTTTCAAATAGATGGTGCACCCCTAAAAGTTAAAATCCAAGAAGTCATGGCAACCCCCGAAATAAAAATGAAAGCCCCACAAAAAATAAAACTCTGAATGGAATGCTTTTTCCAACAAAAAAAAAAAAAAACAAATATAAATGAAACTTCCTTTGCCTTTCAGTCGATGTCCATCATTTCGACCGGCGAGTGTAAACAGAAAAAAAAAACGAAAAAAAATGTGCGAAAAACAACCATCCAATATTTAATTTTAATTGCGGATTCCTGTTTCAAACAAAATCCAGGTGGGATAGGTATAAGCATCCCCATTCGTGCGGTGCCACCCTAGCTAGCTGCTGTGTCATTATAAAGTTGAGTCACTTCACAAGGATTTTGTTGATACTGTTTCTATCTGTGGATGGGTGGATTTTTTTCATTTCGAATTTAATGGGCAAATATTGGATTGAGAAAATTTTGGAAAAACTCATTTAAAAAAGTTGGAATTTTCGGTCGATATGGGGTGCAGTTTTTCCGCTTTGAGAGAATCTGTACGTTTTGAAGTTTTCTGGGATGCGAACTTTAGCCCACTAACCACTAGGTCAGCATTTATACCGCCAATACCTTAGACGAAGACCCCTTGCCTTGTATGCAGCTCCTATGGACAGATACATTCGGCTTGTTCGCTTGCATTATGTTGTATTTATTTGTGGCAAACAAAAGTCTAAAATATATAAACACAGGGGATAGTTGCGACCATGGCAAATGCATCATAATCGCAAACAACAACGTTTTTTTGCGCTCACTCTTATCATAACGCTTTGTGGTGCATTTTTTGTAGCCGCATCGAGTCCATATATCCTCCGCGTTAGTGATGCTTTTCAGCGGATAAAAAAATTCAAAATTAAAATATCCTCATAATAGAATTTGGAATGGAAAAATATTTACAATAGAGTTTATGTCACGATTGGTTTGCTGTGTTAGGCATCAGTAAATTTACGCTACATGTTCCATGAAATGTTCAAAACTTCATTTGAATGCAGAATGCCGAAGCTATGAATTTCAATTTTTTGTTAGCATGGTCCGGCTTTGAAATAGTGAGCAATAAAAAGTTATCTGTCGGTGAAAATGTTGAAGAAATGCTTTAATACGGGGAGACAGTGTGAGTATTTAAAAGGAGTAAGGTCCACTCAACGAGCAGCAATTTAAACTATAGGCTATTTATGTGCACTATAAATGGTTTGAATGACTCATTTGGACCATGAACGATTCCATTGCACTATTAACGATTCAATTGCCATTGTGAGAGATCTCATTAAGCCGAGAAAGATCGATGGGAATTGGGAAGCAGACTGTGCATCTTAACTATGAACGTTTCATTTGAACTGTCAACGGTTTATTCAAATTTCATAGACAGGCATTTGCTCTGCAAACGATTCATTTAAATCGCAAAAGGTTCACGGGAACTACCAACTAACAACTATGAACGGCTCATCTGAACTCATCCAAATAGGCAACCGATTTCAAGAAAGAAAATCCTTACTAAGGCCAAGTTTTGACATGGAATGCATCATTTTTATGATCCTTTTCCTTCTACTGAAGATTCTAAGCCTGATGTTATAGCAAGAGTCAATTGAAGACAAGTCAGGAGTATCCCTCTTCACTAAAGCACCAAAGAGTACTGAATTCGTTTAAAAGTTGGAGTTTGGATGCTGTCTGCGCGGAGACTCAATAGAAAAAGAGACGTAGCCTATACCACTCTGACCTTGATTCTAGACTCAGTCACATCGAACTTAGGGTTTTAATTTCTGATTCTACTCTATGTCACCAGGTTTAAGCCCAGAGAACCTCAGATGTGAAGCCCAAATGATCGTGTATTAAAGACCTACAAGCATTGAACTGAGCTGAGACTTTTGCTGAGTTATTGTAGGAATTTTGACCATGAATAACCTAAAGCCATGTAACGCCACATAACCTCAGCATTCTCTGTCTTATCCTAAAGCAATAAGATCCTCTGAACCGCGCCAACCACTAAAGCCTTCTCCATATCGCATACAAGAGCTTCTGTGTCTTTGGCTCTGCTGAACGCCTTAAACCGATCGTCAGCAACCTAATACATCCTTATACTGCGGTTTCAGTACCGGAAAGTCCACCATACTGCGCCGGATTCTCGAACAAAACCCACGAATATAAAATAGATATGCATCACCTCTTCAAGGATTTAAAAGTTGACTGTGATAGCGTGTATAGAAAAGAATTATAGAGAGCCATTCCATCTAACCGTAGAGAATGACAATGGAGAACTTTTGTTACTCCAGTAAAGTAGGTAAGAACATCACCAAACCCTTCAACGTCAGGAAAGATCTTAGACAGGATGATGCGCTATCATGCGAAAGTCACAACACCGGAGTTAGAATCTGTTTCATGTTTATACAACTACGACTCGCTTATGCCGATAACATTGACCTACGAACCTAGGCACTGTGGTGAGCTCCAGGAATACGACACCAACACTGGGGAGATCAAACAAAGAACTGCTCTTACCATTCAGTGTTTCTAGGGAAGGAACAAAACCCTCTCTCAAACTACTAAAGTAACTCATTAAAAGACACTATCATCCCAGTCCCGTCCTGCTGTATGCCGCAGAGCCATGAACCAAATCATATGAAAATGCCCTTACTTATTTGGAGAGAAAAGTTCTTCCAGTGATCTTTAGTCCTGCCTGCATAGAAGAAGATATGTACAATGCCGAACCATTGGGCCCATGGCGCAGTAGAGAATGACCACGCAAAAAGTGGCGCATACAAGTTGAGGAGGACCTCAAGTTGGCTCGTAACTGTGCTGTATAGAGAGACATGTCCACACTGGACTGGACACTGTAGCAAAGACTTGATGCCGTCTGTAAGCGAAATGATTTTTGAGACATCAACTCTGTATATTTAAAAAGTCAAATCACAGCAAGCGGTTTCGTTGTTCTTCAGTTGTCTAATGGCTGAGCTAAAATCTTCAGTAATGGGTTCGTTCATCATAGACTTCACGTGGCTCTTCTTCATGTCCTCTCACTCTCGCTGTTTGTTGTTGAACTATTCCTAGAAGTGTTCTTTAATGAGACATCAACATGTCAATGCCTTCCCTCCACTCAGAAGGACCCACTTAAAGTCGATCCAACTGCAAAAAAACACCCACGTATCGTTTCATGTTAATCACACTGTCTCCCTTGTTTGGTTGCATCATAAAGCACCATATCACAGAGCCCTTTCCACACGCCCATATACACAAGATATCCGAAAATATGTTCGCCCGTGACGAATTCATAGAAAGCCCTAAAAACATGACAGATTTTTGCACAGAATCCAAAAAAACGAAACGAAAACCCCATTCCATGGAAAAGTTTTCGCCCAACAACACCCTGACAACCATCCGCTCCTCTTGCGTTGCACTCCACCCACACCGCACACCCCTTTGAGGAATCCATCCATATTTCGAATGCGACTGGAAAATCTCTCTCTGCTGGAGAATATTCATCGATGGGTGCTGCTCGTAGTAGTTTGTTCCCGAGTTTATAAAACTTTATACAAAAAAAAAAAAAATCAGAAAACAGACAAAAAATACAAAAAAAACGAGAGAGAAAAGAGGAGAGAAGAGGAAAGGAGGATCAGCAGCAGTAGTGGCATCAGGATACAATGATGAATGTTGGGCTAGGGTGGGTTCCGCTGCGTAGCAACAGTTTGCCATGGCAATAATTATGATTGAGTTTTATTCGAGAGAAGTACCCTTAATTTGTTTCCTAGGTATGTACACTGAGGGGTGGAAAAATGCTCGTATATCCCTACACAGTAAGGACAGGCAGAGGAAGGCACTCTTCAACAAAAAAAAAATCGCTTGCTACTTTTAGTGATGAGCTCCGATAGAATACTTATGTATCCCAACTTGTATTGAATTATTTTATTTTTATTGTGTGTTGGAATTTTTTTTTTTCTCGATACTTATCCTGGGCTGCCACTTGTACAAGTTGTTGTCCTTCTCATCGGGCATCCCTAGGATACAAAAAAAATGAAGATTTTTCCCAACCTCCTCTCCCTCCCTTTCTATAGAGTAGGTATGAGGGTGGAGGAGAAAAAAAAATCAAAATAATTGAGAGGATTCTGATTTCTTACTTTTTTTTTTGTAAAATTTTTCGATAAACGGTTATGGCGGCGCGCGGTTTAATGGAAATTAATGAAGAACGCTTAGTAGAACAGCAGAGGCCCCCCTTAGTGGATGAAATATTTGCTTGGAATGGCAATTAATAATTTTTGAGGGCATTTCCAAGTCAAATTAACGAAAAAAATGGAAAAAAACGAAAAAAAAAAAATTCAAAAAGGTTTCTGTTCAATTTAGATCGATGGATGGAATTGTTTTGGAGGCAAATTGAAGGACCAAAAAATGCCGAAATAAAAAGAAAAAAATAAGAGAAAAATGTTTCAAGGATATTTGAACAAGAAAATTGCGTATTTAATTAGATTTTAATTTTGGTGGTTTGTGTGTGGTGCTCCAAGGAGAGAATGGAATGCGAGCAAAAGAACAGGCAGAAGGATACCTACTCTCATTATACTATGTATATCAAAGGAATGGATAGCGTGATTAATTGCTCAAAAAGTGGTTGCAAAACTTGCCGGAGTGTGGCAAGTGTTTATTTTACTTAATGCGCGCCACAGCGCTGGGAAGTGATTGACGTTCGGCATGTGGCAGTAGGTATGACACAAAGTTGCCGTCCCAAATGAGAACAGATTGAAAGAAATTTAAGGGCTCTTGTTGCTCTTGTTGTTTGGCTTTTCTTGGAAAAAAAAAAATGAATTCTTGCAAATTGAAGGAGACAAACGAGTGGAAAATGGGATAAAGGATGCCTTCGGGATAGACACGAGTTGTGGTGGAGATTTTTTTTTGTGATTGTGATGGACAGGGCGAAGAAAGTGAGTTCAATCACCGTGTAATGGTAGTCAGAGGAGATCGAAATAATCAGTGGGAGTGAATGTGAATGAAACGAGTTCAAAGATTCATCAAAGGACTGTGAACTCAGGTGCGATAGAAATGGGTATGTAGGTATATCAGGAAACAGAATAGCAAAAAGTGGAAAATTGTTGAGAAGAAAGGATGACCTAGACTGAGATTAGAATGGTATGGATCAGCTAGCTAGCACCTTTCTTGACCTTCAATTAGAAACGTAAAATGTTGAAGATAAAGATAGATAAAGTGTGTAGTTATCCGGACTACCACTTCAGAGAAAATCATTAGCCAAAAAGTATGCAGCGTTTTTTGGATTTTACCTTTAAACTATAAAACTTTGGAGACCTATCAACAAGAAAAGTTTCCGTAATTTGTATCCTAGCCATAGCTTAGCACACGAGTGACCATAGGCTGCCACAATCGCTATAAGTCCATACTCTGTTGGAATAAAAACGTCTCCTAGTGGACTACTAGTGGAGTATACTTTAAGGAGGTTCGCTCGACGTGATGATACAGCATTACGCTACGGAGTAATGCATTCCTACAGAACTCAAGAGATACAAAAGAAATGATTTCACATGACAATATTTTATAGTCGTGAATGTTTGTTAGGCTGTCAAAAAGGAGGCTCTATTGTGTGAAACCTATGAAGCTATCTTTAACGTCCTATAGGTGGACCATTTAATCTCATTCCTCTGACATGTATCAAACAGAACGAATTCAGACTCTCCTCCTCAGACCGCCAGGAGTTCAAGGTAGAACGATGAGATGAGAAATGAAGGCTCCACAAGGCACTGCACGGACGTACATACAGGCCTAAGTGGACTGCTCACCATCCAATACTGGGAGGACTGATTGGACGAACAAATTCTATGAAAAGCCAATACTAATTAGGACCAGAGCTCTTATCATCGCATCAGGAAGCTGGTAAGTTGAGGCAAATGAATCGTCGCTAATAATGGGAAAACAACTGCGCTCAACAATCAGAGCTGGGGGACATGGTTGGTAGCCAGACTAATCCGGGACTAGTCAATGCCGGCAAATAGACAACTCTAGAAAACCGAAGGTCCAATGCACAGAACCCAAACCACGCTAAGTAGAATCGACTATGGACGCTGACCTACGCAACCGGAATGTAAGAAGACGATCTACGGAGAGAATGGTTCGTGTCAAGCTTAACCGTCGATGGAATTCGGCTGGCAGCTGACACCTCAGTATAATTCACAGTATTTTTTACACATACATGTTGGATCTTTTAATAGTGGAACAAATAGATGAACATGGTTTAAACTTCAGCACAGAACCCTTCAATCAATGACAGAATACGTTTCCGAGAAACTGTGCCTATCTGCAGAAATCTTCTAAATGAAAATACTGAATATCGTAAAAGTTTCTACCGTTTTTTGATTAAAGAAAGCTGAGAAGCCCTTAGAAGAGAAACCCAAGTAGGAAGATGCAACGAAAGACCAACCGTTTCCTCTATTTAATAAGGAATCAGTAGAATACTTGAAATTTATTTCGGCCTCAACATGGTTCCTAACCAACTCCAAATCATCAATACCTTCTTATGGAATATCATCTGAAAATTCATGGAATACATAAAAAGTTATAGATTAAAACAAGTATCTATGAAGATAAGTATCTCTCCAGACATAGATAAAATATCAAACAATCCAGTGAGGGATGCATGCAAAAGGAATTCGAAACTCTTTCTCTGCATTTCTTGTTCAAAATCTGTATTCCTGCTTAAACCTGACCCACGTTCGTCTCTTAATTAAACGCAACATTCCTGGTGATAGGCGGTAGGTAACAACAGAGAATCAAATGACTTGCCAGAGTACCAGATCTTTGCCTTCTAAACCAATTATTTTCAAGGCAATAAGACAAAACTTTAAATTCAAAATCTCAATTTGCAGAAAAATTATTCTCATTCTTGCCGCATCTCGCACAAACATCAAATTCAGGACGTGCCAGGTCGACGTCGTCGTCGTCGTCGTTGCACAAGAAAACCAGCCTGAAACCAGCCGAATACCAACGAGTACCTGCCTTAACATAGCTCTGCTCTCTCCCTCTCTCTGTCTTTTTCTTTTTCCCTTTTTGATGGAGGCAACTTCAACAACACATCCATCCATCCATTTATTGAGTATCCTTATTCCATCATATAACTCAGGTCCACCCCATCAACATTTCATTAATCCTGTTGCTAGTGCCAACGGTTGCGAAGTCAACGGTGGTGTGGTGGCTAAAAGTTTTGGCCTGGGAGCCCCATCCACCCATCCACCCACCCACCCACCTACAAAAAGGACTATACAAACGTGCCACGCTCTCTCGCTCTCTCTGTGTAGTGCTCTCTTTCTTTCGCATGGTCTAGCTCATCATTATTATTGTTGTGCCATTGTAGGGATATTCCATGAGGTGCAAGGATATCAAAATGGAAAATATATTTTCCAGTCAGTGTATAGGTTAGGGTTGATGAGCAAGGTGAGCCTCTGAGCCTGGTTGGCAGTTGCCTACTTGTGTGTATATGTATGCATGTATGGAATGTTTTTGTGTAACTACAAACTCTCGTCTCGGGACACGACATGAGAAACATCACACAAAAGTTGTTGTATTGTGTGTTGTGATGCTTTGCTTATGCTTTTGCTCTCTGGACCTGAAGCCGATGGATGTTGGTATGGAGAATTATTATGTGTGTTACCCTAATGATGTTGTTGTTGTTGTTGCTTTGGAGCTACGACAAAACAATTTCACTTCAATAAAAGAAATATGAATGCGAGCATAAACTACTATACCCATGACACACAGTGGGGTCAAGCGGAAGCGTAGCATGTTAAAGCCAGGGATAATCGGTTGGGAAATGTCAAGAGAGGAAATTCATACCACAGTGGTTGTTGTTTTCAGACTTGGCAGCACTGACATGGAAGGAAAATTGTTTTGCTTTGAAGCACACAGAAGTGTATCATAGAAAAGAGAAGGTATTGTGAAAGGACCTAGGTTACTTAGTGTTTGAAGTACATCAAAACTAGACCGGCTTTCTTGACAATAGTTGAACAATATGAACACTAACTCAGCAGGACTGTTTCTATCTCTAATGAATGAGAGCCCGACACATTTAAAAGACATAAAACCACGAATTCAATGAGATGTACCAAGATGTGAATTTAGCAAGATACGTCGACCACATTGGTCTGGCAAATGGACAACAATGCTCCAGCCAAAAGGATCTCGGAATCAGGCGTTTCTCGTGCGAGATGACGAAAAGACGGACGGAATACAAAGGCCACAAAACATGATCTTCAGAACTGAAAGTAGCAGAGGATGGAAGGCAATACTGTCTCTGACAGAGTCTCTCCAAGGACTACACCTACAAGAGGAGTCATTTTGAAAGTGACCATCTTTACAGTATATGTCATATAAGAGAGTCAGGATGAGGATGATTCTTCATAGACAAACCGAGATGTCTTCAGGTTTCTGCGATGCAGAAGAATGGTTGAGAGCATTGGTTTCGTTTAAGAAACAGACGACAGCTTCGCGTGCTGGAACCATTGAATTCTCTTGAGAAACTCCATATATGCTTCCATTTTCTACCGAGGAGCAGGGACCTGACCTAGGACATGACAGAAAATGCGGCTACCTACTGTAATCAGTCAAATGAATAGTCAGATTCAAAACAGAGTCCTGGGCATCACTATAGGGTGAGTTATAAACTTGCAGCTCTTCTTTAGAAGTTCTTAGACTGAATTGCGAAAGGAAAAGTTGTAAAGCCCAACTCGAAAGGAAAAGATTTCGCCAGAGTTAAACCTTGCTTTTAGAGTAAGACTGAGCTAATTAAGAACATAGTATTTAAAAAGAATTGGCAAATGCCTGATCGAAAGAAATATTAGTTCATAAAAAGATTTGACAACTTACGACTACAATTTTGATCCAAAAAAGTTTGCTTACCTGAAATGAAAAGAAAAATAAAAGAAAATTAAATACTGTTCACTTAAAATAGTCTGTAAAATTTTAAATTTTTGTAATATTTGGTATAATTCTCAAAAATATGACAACCCACTAGCAAGGGTCTTGTAGGAGCACCATCTCCTGATAAGTTTTGGTCCAAAAGTAAAAACCTAGCAGCTTTGTTAATAAGCCTTGCGCCTACCTCCTCAAAAGGACTCTTGTGAATTACGGAAAACTTACAAAAAGGGGAGATTGATTTGCGAACCTCCTGCGCCATTAAATATAAACTACAAGGACAAACTTGATTCAGATTTGGGCTAAAGATAATCAACAAATGACAATCACTGGCTACCGGACACGGACAACGTCTAGATCCTTATCGGTTCACAACAGGAAATGCCAGGGAACGAATTACTGCCAAAGAAAACGTATGACTGATTCGAACTCGTATACTCATATCTTCGTTGCTTGGCTCGACGAGACCTACCAGACGCTGTCATCTCCTCATTTCGATAAATCCAGCTAAATCTCAAAACAGAGTACGAAAAACTGCGATCTAATCGGATGTAACACTCGATTTATGAGGCTAACAGCCATTAAGGAGCCCCATGTCCAATAGGGACACATCGTAATGGTGATGCATGATTGCAGTTTCAAGGTAGGAAGCAACAATACTATGCTTAAGCACATGATGGGAATTCATGGTCTAGGAAACCAAATGAAGGACTTTTGCAACACCAATTGCTTAGTCATTTGGCAGAATACGTGGCGGTCCAAGGAAGGCTTGCATAAAACAACAAAGAGCAAAGAGTAAGGGAGAGCTGAGACACAAAAACCGAGTTTGTAGACGCCTTAGGAACCACAAGGGAATACGAATCATTTTCATGCCTTCATAATAATAATTCATCGGGATCTATGTATATGTCTACCAACAGTTTAGAGACAATCTCACCTTAGAAGCAGGAACAATCAGGAACACAATTAAAAACTACAACAGGGATTCACTAAAAACTGCTTCTCCAAATGTGGACAAACACCTTGGAGACAAATCGATGCTGAGCAATCAAAGCTTGCTTCGCAGTGGTAAAGAGAGAGTTAGAAGAGCAATAGAAGAGCAGCCTAGTGGGAGACGTCAGTGCAAAGTCCTCCAGGGGTACGAAGTACTACATTTTTGGAACGTTCACAGTCGCTCATTTGAAGAGCGTGAAAACGGGATAAATTTCCACAGAAGTTCCATTGAATTTCGATGCAACTCTCGAGGTCAAACAGACACAATACTGCCGTATAGACCACATAACGATGGTAGGGATTAAAATGAGCAATGCATTGCTTTCAATGGGGCTTAAGTACGGTTGAGGGGCTCCCAGGATAGTTGCGGTGCGGATGTCCGAGGTCCAAAAAGACAAGATGTACAAGTTTTGTAGGATTGATCGAATTTAATGAGGGAATGGATTCTTTTTTCTCTAAAACGTGCCTTAAACAAATAATTTTATGAAATTGTCTTAGACACTTCGGCACGTGAAGGAGCATAACTTCATCGCGAAGTACACCAAAGAGTCAAATCAGCTCGCCTAAACAAGCACAACAGTGGAATGCCCTACGTTTACGTTGCGTAGGAATAAATCTCCTTAGGACTGAATTGGCGGAATCTCAATCTCGCAGGCGTTGTCTATGCCAAATTATCAAGAAATGGAAGGACTGAGGACTACTGATCTTCCAAAAGTCAATAGCACGAGGTACCAAATTCATACAAAGTTCAACGTATTCACTAAAAATCTTCCCATTCTCTCACAAGACGCAGAATCACACTCCGATACATCGAAAGCACACCTGTCAGAGTTCCACCCCACTGTGTGTTGGTCCAAAATAAGCATCACTACTGGTAATAACTACCATATCCCAATTCCGCCTCCAATATACAAAAGCATAGCCTCTTACACTCAATCGAAAATTCTTAGAAAAACCATTCACTTTCGCCCCCTTTTCGGCTTCCTTCAAGGAAGCACACAGGTAAACAAGAGTGAGAATCATATTCTCTCTCATCGACAACGACCGACGACGAGTTATGTGAAATAGTAAAAAGATATCTTTTGTTGTCTCGATGGCAATGTGATATAACAATAAAAATGGAGAAGAAAATTGAAAAAAAAAAAAGAAAAAAAGAAAAACTTTAGTATATACTTACGAGAGTATAAATACTCAATGACTACTATATGATAACAATAATAACGGTTCAGGTTGCGTAAGTACCCCTCATATGATACACATGTCCAAAAAAGCTGTAGATACCTTCCTACTCACTAGGTAGGTACGTAATATGAAATTTTCAAAACGTTTCGTATGATCTAATGAAATTGATATTTCCCTAACGTCGTCGTCATCGTCCTCATCGTTTCTATAGAGAAAGAGCGAGAGAGAGCGATAGAATGTATCCTGTTTAGGTTGTCTAGGACTACACTAAAGTGAAATGGCACAGAGAGAAGTATAGTAGCTATTCAAGAATTGAATGGTTTTGGATGGATTCAGCCAGCCTCCCCAACCCACCTGAGGGGGGAATGCTCTGTGTTGCTAATAAGATGGAAGTACACATGTGACACAAGTGCTTCCATCCAAACTCTGTTCGCATTGTTAGTTCCTTTTTAAGGCGCTTATTGAAGTATGAATGTGATTTTTGGGGATTGGTTTGCATTTGAATGCCCCAAAAATAATTTCTATTAACGATGTGGTTTGCAGAGCGAAGTCCTTTTGGGGCAAAGGAGTCGAGTGCAACTTTTTAGAAGCTAATTGGATATTGGGATAGAAAAAGGTGGTTTTTAATTTTAATTCTAGACTCTTAAAGACTGCGGAAGAAGAGGACACAGAGTAAGTCCATCAAAAAGGCTATAGTTCAAGATTTGCCGAGCTCTGACTGTGTCCTAAAACAATCTTGGATGGAACCTAAACAGTACTTGAATGTGCGCCGACTTGTGAATCTGTCCAAGCCGAATACTTCGTCAACCATTTGGTATTTAAATGAGACATCCAGAGTCCAAGTGGTGACAGTATGCAAAGTGCATATCGCAGATAGTGAGCTACCACTGCGATCCAGTGATTTGCCTATGAAACAGAGCGTGGTAAATACCACAAGCTCTTCAATTTGTAGAAGTCTTTTGAAACTTTCTAAACAAAATTAGCTCTTTTTTTGAATCACAGTTCCAACGACGATTGTTCTATATCAATCACAGTTAATGCAAACTGTGATTAGGAGTTTACACAAATCATGCTCAACTGCTGGTGCATGCTAACCCATCGCGCCTCAGTAAGTATTACTATTTTTCAATCACAGTGACCTATTCACAGTTTATATTTCGTTCCTTATCTTTGGGTAAGGTCAGGTTAATGTGGGTGTTTGCACTAAACAACTGGAGCTTTTGATAAAGCGAAGGGTACATCTGACGTGGATTTCAGACGGAGCGTTGAGATAATCGCAGAAAGAACACTCAAGGACGTCTTCTTCTTTTAACGAGCAGAACCCGACAGGTACAGAGAAGGTGAAAAGAATTCTGTTCTTCTCTTCTAACAGGCAGTGACAACAATGCTTCTGATCCAGCCAGATTTGCCTGAAGATACCTATAAGACATAGTGCCAATTCCTCAAGGGGTTTTGCGTCCAACCTGAGTTCACTTGTGAAGAAGGGAAAAGACATAACCAAATCACGTTTATTCAAAAGGATGTCCAGAGTAATGCCTGGAAACGTCCTTGTAGTCCGGAACCCAACAGAAGGGAATGTTTGTCCGACATTTCCATGCGACACTAGTGGCATATGACAACGACCTTTGATGTAAAAAGGGACGAATCCAGGGACTTAATTATCACATGACTGGAGGTAAAGGCACTAATATTCTTGACAGATACAACGTCTCAGGCAGGACAGGGATACACTAAAATTCTTAGAAAGACGGAAGGAGACACGAACTTTGAGTTCTTTGAAGAAAACATGACCACCAACATCCATCAGTATAGAAGTGGATTGCACTGTCATCCACTTTTTCATGATCAAGGATTCATTGGTAAGATTAAGTAGATTGAAGCTCGAAGAATGGCCAAATTGAATGAACGAATACTGGGAGGAGGAAGAGAGAGAAATCACGCAGTTTGCTTGCCATTGAGCAGCAGAGGAAGTGCTTCGCAGATCACCACTAATACGTGTACTGGCGGTCCTTGAATTTATACCAGAGGCATGAAGTGGATTGCTTAGTCAACTGCAGGCCGTCACCAAACAGATAAAGGAGAACGGGTCTGACTATAGACCACACGAGGTGACAAGAGGCTTAAAACCCCGTTTTGTGGCAAAAGATCTTTTACCGAAGTAAAGAGGCACACTGGCCTGCGTTGAAGAACATTGGCTTCCAGATAAGTTGCCTGATCTCTTCTTTGTCAGTGAAGAAAAGGATGATGCCACTCATAAAACAGGGAGCTATCTAATGATTTTTATGTTGCCTAGAGAAGAAGACCACTTTGTGTAGTACACATTGTGTAGTCCCATTTACGAAGCGCATTTTGGATGATTCCGATGTTTTCCTGCTTTGCTGAAAGACCTCTTTGATTCATCCCTCTATTTGTGTTGTTCTGAATCAAGGGCTTAGCTTTTGGTGTGACACGATTCTGAGCACAAGTTACCACTCATGCTAACCTGGATACACAATTTCCGACACAAGCACTGTCTATCGAAAGCAAACATTCAGTGGGTCAACGAACTTTTTAAAGACTTTCTCTGAAGCCACGCTCTAGCCTTATTATGCCTACAACCCTCATAGATCAGGAAACCATTAGCATACGCCTTGAAAGAGTCATACTGTACAATCAACTCATTAAGTTCCCACCTGTTAAGGAAGTATTCCACCACAGTAATTCGTGTCTGCCAAATTAATGAAGGTCACAAACTTGTACACGACTTTCTCTTTATAGTAGGGAGCCGCCTTCCTATACAACATATTATAATAACTTAATTCAAATGACACGCCTAATTGCGTGTACTTAAAATATTTAATGAATACCACTTAACAATGTACAAATATGTGTGCCTACACCAATTCGGGATAATGACCCAACAAAGTTGCACATAAATCCAAATGAAGCAATCAAAACCATTTCCACCTGTTTTCTGTTCCCGCCCAAGGATCTGGTGGCAGTTTCCATTACTTCTAAGGCAAAAAGTATCCCAAAAAAAAGAAAACAAACATTTCATCCAGGTGCGCGAGCAATTACAACATTTACACTTTTTATTACGACAAATTGCAACATTCAGCGAAAAATCCTTTTTTGTTGCTACTCTCTGTCTCTTCTGCACAGAGCATACACTCAGTTTCAGTCAGTCGTCAAGGATTTCAATAAAAATCACGAGAAAAACCCGTCAGGACAAACGAAAAAAAAAAAAGGAAGAAAACCTTATCCAATTGAGAGCTTTATGTGTGTGTGTGTGTGTTGCTTCCTGCGAGTGAGTTTGCAACGATAATTATGGTCAATTATTCATTTAACGATCGCTGTCTGTTTGCTAAAGATAGTAAAATGAATTGTTATTGGGTGGTAAAGGTATACTTTACCAGGATCTTTCAGTCTGTCCTCTCCCTCTATAAAGAAAGGTGTGTGTGCGTGTGCATTTAAACATTTTTATTGACTATTCAGCAAATAGACTGTACCAAAGCACACACAAACTAAGGGGGGAAAAAACAAGAAAAAAAAAAACAACACCACAAGCAGGCGTAATTAAGAAAACGGAAATTAAAACAAAGACAGCCAGCCCACCCCCCAACGATCTGAGTAGTGACACTGTTCTGTGTTTCGTCCTGACGAGTATCATAAATTATCTTAAATTTTTAATGTCTCTGTCTTTCTCTCTCTGGCGCTGTCCTGTGGACATAGTAAAATTGTGATAAATTTAGCTTTCGAGTGTAATTTGGTGGTATTTTGCGAAAAGGTTTTTATTGTTTTGTCGTGGTTTCGTGACAATCCTTTGAGCGGGTGACGGGGGGACGAATATTGTACTGTACCTATATGGAAGGGTGATGGTTATTGCATCATAAAGTCGGCTTTTACGTTTTATGGATTTAAATTTTTGGATTTTAATCGAAGGACAACAAATTTTAATGAGCAAAGTATGGTTGGCAAATAAAGGATTTAAGTTATTTCAACAATGGTGTGCTTAGAATGACCCTCTCTAGACAAACTGCAAATCGATAAGTTTTGTGAGCTTGCCACAGTAAAAGTACTTTTATTATCTTGTCGCTACAAGTCCTTAAAAGGACTAGCACAGTCTAGCTCATTTAAAGTTATTTTAATTTTTGAAAATCTAATCTTAATGAGTAAAACTTTCTGCAGCAATAGCTACCAACAAATCCATGGAGCTGTCAATTTGACATGAAATTCCTGAGAGCAGACATGGAAAAAGGTAATATCAAGAACTGTTGCATACGTGTAGGCGAGAGTAATTCGGCTTTTTCCAAATAAGCTTCGAATAACTGAGACTACAGAAAAGGGACATTTGCTTTGTATTCTGTACAGTGAGAGACACAACTTCTTAGCAACAGGTGGCTCAATTTGATAGTCATTTTGATCTAGTAACATGTCAGCAACTGAAAGTATGAACACTTTCAAATTATGCAGTTAAATCCATGTGAAGCCAACAAAATCATACTAGGGGAATTCGGGGCAAAATGGGTAGCAGTATTACTGCTAGAAAACACTAAATAAATTCTGATAAATTCTAGGAAAACCCGGAGCTCCGTTGTGAGGCAAATCATCTAGACGTAAGTTTGGCTTGTTGCTTAGAATCAGTCCTCAATGAGGATGCTTTAATGTCCACCAGGTTGATTGTGCTGAAGGCCGTGGATCACTGGCACAGCCAACTGAAGTAGTGGGTCTGAAGAAGTAGTTTTCAACAATAAAGGAGAGGTGGGTCGCCAACACCGATTCTGTCCTTGATTTTGGACCCTTCGGTCACAGACATTGATTCTTCTCATAGGAAGTCAAATTGTGGCTACTGCTTTGCGCAGTATTGAGTGTCTAAGGCTCACATTAAAGTTGTACTTCATGGGCAGATGATCGCTAAATAGCTAGAGCTATTCAAAAGTTTAAGGGTAGATCTTCTTGGCTTACAAGTAAAAGAAAAGGACTAGTTCGGTGACCAGATTCACCACTTTAACTAAAGTTTCAGAAAGTCCAAGCAAAGCTAATCTTAATTAATACTATATACGTTCATCTATCTCTACTACCGCCAGCATACGTATAGAGAAGGCAGGTCCACGGAGAGGGCTTTTTTATGAGCTGACGGAATCGATCGAATGAGCTAATGCTCTGTGCATTCCTTGGAATGGAAGGAGCATTGATAATACTTCGCATGAAGCTCTCAAGCGACCTCAGAATAGTAAAGGAGTGGATGTACGAGCTCCTGAAAATGAGAGCAGCAGAAATCCAAGCATCAAATGGAATTATCAAGACCAACGCAAAAAGAAGATACCCACAAGAGAAGGTACTCTCTTCTTCCGCTTGCTGCAGTCGGACGTTACTTACTTACTTAGGTGGCGCTGCAGTCCGAAGTGGACCTGGTCCTCAACCAACAAATATGTCAAGCCCTCCACTGGTTTGTGCCACCTAAAGCGAGGTCACCCTATACTGCGTCGCTTTCCTTGTGAATCCTAGGGCCAAGCTGGGACAGAATATAGCCTTGTCATAGTACTCCTAGACTTGAGATTTGATAAAGATCATCTTTTGACCTGTTTCCCATTCGAAATAAGCAAGGAACCATTGGAGCCTCTCACTGTGCATTGTCTAGAGCTAGTAAGCCGTTCCGACGCCACACATCTTTTGAAGCTTCCTCTGCTTCTTGTCTCGGTTCATTGATGCAATTTGGCTTGTCACGTCGCAGGTTATGAACGATTTCTCTCATCTTCTTGCGATATGTGAACATTTATAGGAGTCATCTTTGGATGGCATTCTCCTTATTGGAATCAGCTTATTTGGGTGGCATCGTAGAAATAATTTAGTTTGTTCGGATGACCGTTTGCTTATTCTTCGTCTTTGAGTGCCATTCCTTCGTCTATTTAAATTTTTACAAAGAACATCAAAGCCATCTGGCCACAAATATTCATTCCAAAGTCTGTATTAAAAGGTAAACACAAGTTTTCCTTTGAAAAAGACAGCAAGTACTAGCTTGCCATTTTGTTGTCTAAATAGAAACCCACAAGATAAACTTATTTCTCTGTCTTATTACATTGCTCTGTTTGTCAACAGAGATGACATTCAAACGAACAGTAGTACGCTTCACGTTCTCTCATTTCCCATTAAAATAGATCTAAATCATTGATTATGTGGTTTGCACTGAGGACAGAAGAAAAAAAAAACCCGCACCAAGGACACTCTACCTTCTCAGCAAAACGCCAATAACAAACAGCAACGTGTACCCTTTCTTAGTTCGCTGCCGCCGCGCTATGTGTACCCGAGTTCACCTCTAATTTGATCTGATAAAGTAATTTGTCTTAGTGACAGTGGCAAACATTTTATTGAGAGTTCCCCCGCACACTGCGAGATAGAAAAAGAGAGAAATAAAATTGTCACCAACGACAAGGACGACTACACGGCGAGGACTCTGCTCCTGATGATGTAGAAGAAAAAAAAAAGAAGAAACAGAGGAAATTACAATTTTATTCAGTGCATGCAGGATAACACACACATATCCTGGCAAAGTGCACTACAGCACTACAGCACTACAGCACTACAGAAATATAAGTATTTCTATTTCTATGACTTATGTACACCGGAACGCGTTACACAAGTGATGGCGGTCTTCCAAGGAGTGGTGAGATCGGAAAAGTGTGCAGCAGTTCATGTCTTAACCTCGTTTTTATTTTTAGTTCGAAAGTCCTTGTGGTATGGTGAATCATATTATTGCGTTGAGAAACCTTTTTCTAGGTTTATGACCTCCAACAGAAAAATATCGACATAAAACTAAAGTGCACTGTGCTATTTGTTAGCTTTGTGTCATTCGATTGAAATGTGCAGATAGCTTTACGTTTTATGATTCAGAAAAGGAAGGAACAAAAAACAAAATCCTCCATCCACTCTGCGGGAGAGAAAACACAACTAATGGTGGCAAATCAAGAAGAAGGGATGTGGGAGGAATTTACTGCATGTACTCCGCGCCAGTTAATGAGCTAAATGACTTTTTATGGAATGAGGGCAAACCTATTTTGAAATGGATACATGGGATAGAGGGTTTTTTGCTAGAGCTGTGGCTTATCTTAGATCGAGGAGTAGTTTGCTAAATTTAACTCACGAAAGGATCGAGAACAAGATGGGGAATATTTTTTAGCATTAGCCACATGGGAAGAAGGTTTAAAAGCTCCATGATGGAACTGTTAAATGAGCAATAAATCGTGCTAAAGAAAGCATGACTCTCATTCGGATTACGATTCTTTTGGTCACCTTTTCTGGTAGAACTCTTCTTTTGACAGTCCCACCAGATGATACCTAATTTCTAGAAAGAGATATCGGGGATGCAGTGACCACTAGAAGACTGATGGAGCTCATATGAGCACTACCATTGAGAGAAGCCGACATTATCATTGCCAGTGTTATGCAAGAGCTACAGCAGAGTAGGCAAACAGCGAGGGCCGAAGAAGAGGTGACCTCTACAACTTAAGAAGGAGAGAGTACCTCAAGACCAGTCGCTAGAAAGAAATGCTTCGATAGGATGTACAACCAGCCATTAAAGCGCATGATTCGTCATTAAATCGAAGCCTTATATGGGAATGCCTTCAGAAACTCGATGAACTGGGTATGAAGAACTACTGAATCCATGGACACATTGGGAAGGACAAGGAGCCATAGAATCCTTCATTGGACCTGAAGCGTTCTGCGGAATAGGGGGAAAAAGAAGACAAAGCAAGAACCTGGAACAATAGTACACGCCTAAGACAAGCTAAGAACCCACTGCGATGCTACAGCCGAAAACGATTTGAAGCTTGCATCTGACTTAGCAAAAACTGGTTCTTAACAGAACATTGCAAGCTGAAAGAGCATCTACGGAAAGTAGGTATAACAAATGAAGGCCTGAGTCGAGTGAGACTCCAGAGCAGCTTCTAGAGTCGTATGGAGCAGAGAATATGCATTCTCAGATTCTTAAAACTGGTCTGGAGAGAGAGAGAGAGAGAGAGACAACTACTCCAAAGGCAACTATTCTCAACTCGGCTAAGTGGATGACAGTCAAATAAAATTCCAAAGGAAGGAACACACTCTAACGAGGGTATAGACCTCTGCAAGGACACAATAAACTAGTAGGTGCAGAATACTCTATACAAATAATAATAATGACTTATTGTCAGGATTGCAGGGAACGCTGTGATCCGAGAAGTACAAGAAGCAGGAAAAGCAAGGGGAAAGTACGCAAAGTATTGGGGAGAACTGAGCAGGACATAGACGTTATAAGAGGCCCTAGGACCCACACGGGAGTCAAGGATAGCAGTAGGAAAAGTTGTATAAAAAGTTACTGCAGCAACAGGCTCACTGAAAGAACTTGTGTCCTGCAATTGAGTAGTCCGGCCCGTTCTAACTTTGAATCCCTGCTGCACCATGTCGTACCTGCAAAGTGACCGCCAGTATCACAAGGAAGCCGCAGGTGTCAATAGGTGCCTACGCTCTGCCTAAGGATTTTCTGGGCAAAACGTGTCTCTAGCGAAAAGCTTTATCAGAGAATGGGCCATGAATCTATAGGACTCTCCGGAAGGGTAAAGGATCAATAGCTAAACAAGCGATGCAATGCAACCCGCTAACTCAGGATACGCGGCAGCACTAGGAGTACGTGGCGCAAAACAGTTGAAAAGGAAGCACGGCAATTGGGAAAGATTTGGGGAGAGCTAAGGGCAATTTCCAGAAACCGCATACAATGGCACGTAGACGTTGTCAAGGCCCTACGACCCACAAGGGCATACAGGACATTAATAAGTAAGTAAATGATGATGAGATACTGTGATGATAGCCTACATAATCCGAGAAAGAACCTGTGCTAGTGTCCTGAATTGAAACCCTTTTATTGGTCACCCTTTTTAGGAAAGTTTGAGAATGTTTTGTGCAGCACTCCACCCCTTTCTTGCCAAACCCATTCACTCTTCCTCCAGCGTTTATTTCAAAAGAACTCTCTCTGCAAATGCAAATTAATCAAATTAACCCGTTTAGTGATGTAAATCTCTATAAAGCAGACATTTAACCAAATGACAGAAAAGCGACATAGAAAATAGCGAACCCATCACAGACATCCTTCAATAAAAAGTATTTCCCTTTAACAAAAAAAAAAAAAAAAAAAAACTCCTGCCTGTAGCGTGCATTCCTCGACTTAATTTAAAGAAATAAAAACCTCAATAATTTCCCGGCGCTCTTTTGACAGAACAGCAAGTCCTTTTGACAGAAACCACTATTTTCCACTATTTGCCGGCGTAAAATCCTCTACGTGTGTATGTGTGTGTGTGTGATATATCAAAGCCTTGAATCTCAAAGGATGGCTTGCCTTTCAGGACCACAAAACACCAACTCGGCGAAACAGAAAAGTTATGCACAGTTCAAAAGGAAACAAGAAAAAAGTTCTACCTACACACACACAAGGACTTTATCATATATTCACATGAGTCGAGTTGAGTCTTTAGTGTGTCTAAAGGATGCTGTTTTTTTTTTTTTTTTATAAAGATGTGTTTCTAGGACCACCGCCACCGCCGCCGCCACCTGTGTGCTGCTGCGAGCGAAAAGGTTTCGACGCTATGGTGTTGTTTGTTAAGAAATTTGTCTCTTCGAATATCATTATAAAAGGCTGACTTTTACATCCTCTTCTGTGTCGCACTATATCGTGTCACACTGTTTCTAGCTAGCTTCCTTCGCGGTTTTCCATTTCTGCCCCGACATCCGTTGTTAGGACAAAATATACCTTAGGGAGAGCATTGAAACACACACCACAGTGCGGTGGCCCCCTTATAATGGGATTGCGACACAAAACCCAGGAAAGGGAACCATTTTTTTTTTTTTTTTTTTTTTAGAGAGAGATACTCAAAGTGCCAGACAATGCACAAACATATTGAATGGTTTCGCGCAGAGATAGATGTAGGAGTTAGGAATTTCCAATGTAAGAGGTCGCCCGTTGCGCGCTTGTTGTTTGTATTCTCTTTTGTTGTTGCTCCTTAGGATATCCACTATTGAGAGCCAGCCCGTTTGGTGTATCCTCTGTATATTGACAAGGCTGTTTCTCACTCCCACCTATTCCTTTGGGAAGTTTACTTTATAAATAAATGCCATACCGAGTACAGAGTATCCTTGTTATACTCTCGATGCACCAACTATTTTTTTTCTTTCAAAAAAAACCCCAACTGTGCATAGAAATCAAATAAACGAGAAGAGGGAGCGTATGTGTCGTCGTCGTCGTCGTCGTCGTCATCGCCCACCACTACTCTGGATAAAAGCAGAAGAGAAATCAATTTGAATGGGCAAACAAACAATGCAAACTGCATGGCACTACAACTACAACTAGTTCGCCTGATGCACAAGGATATAGTGTAAAATATCTCAAACTTAATATTTTAACAAGTCTCTCTACTCTCGCTCCAGTCTCATTCAGTTTGCGTGCTTGAGCTGTGTAAATATTGCATTCGGAAATGCATTTAATATTGGATTACGACACACGGCAGGAGGCAAACGATATGGGGGGTTTCGCAATTCGAAGGACTTTGACGAAGAAGTTGTACCTACACAACATATTGCATGTACACATGTGGAGAGGTGCGGCTGCGACAGCTATTAATGTAATTTCTAAGTAATTAATTGAAGCGATGGGAATTGATAACAAAAAAAGAACACAAAACTGCTTACATCATCTTTGTGTAGATACCATTTGAAGAAGAGGTTCCCCCTTGGGCATAGAAAGAAAAAAACCGACACCGATAGATTGCCGCCGGTGATTGTGTCCATTGAGTAAATATAGAATGATTTAATTAGAACACAAAGTGGGTGCATATAATTAAAATGCTATCCATCAACTGGTAGTCATTTTTTGGATTGGCATCAATTACGTATTTCATTTTTACCCTGAAGCCTTGTTCTTTAATCTGGCTCAAGCCTTGTGGTCTTTATTTACAGAGGGCATCATCAATTCGACAAACAAATCACATCTTAAATACTGAAAGTTCAAAGGACATACGCCCTCAATCACCAGAAAGGCGTAGCCTCGTCCTCTATCACTATGTCGGAAGAAAGGATTAGCCAAAGATCACTGTCGCAGTAAGTGAAAAGCTATGCAATCTGCTAACGACATCAAATAAGAAGGTATTCTTCGGTTGTGCCTAACAACTCCACATCTCATAATAGCAATCACAGTTCCATGTCGCGATCGCTGTTCCATGACAGAATAGAAGATACATACGCATCAATGGAAGACGCATACTTACAGATAGCATTGAACAGAGTGGTAGAAGCAACTTGGTAGTAGCTGCGATTCTGATTGAGAGCCACAAATAGTGTGAATCAAGAATCGCAATCGCAGTTGTTATAACAAATAGCAATTTAGCTTCACTCTAACTTCAAATAAGACTAAGAAAACGTCTGAATTACTTAGATGATCAATGAGATCAGAAGAACAATAAAAAAGTAGATCAGATCTACGGAATCTTCCGCAAGAGGCCCAATGTGATCGCATTGACAAGAAGAGGAGATCCCATCACCTACACTATCCAGTCTAAGATCTAGCATTATTAAGGGCACGAATGTAGCAGTATTGTCCTTCAGAAGTACATATTATGCAAAGCTAATTCGAAATCCTGATGGGTGAGGTTCATGAGTGCTGGACCTCTTCTAGACAGGCACTGTGAATAGCAGCTGACCTACCAGGCAAAGAAAAGGATTTTTAAAGATTTTGGACAGTTGAAAGGGCTAGTGGGAGAAGGGCCTATGTATTATTGGTACTCTAAGATGGAGCGGCTCCTAGAGCTATCATGCGGATAGTTTGGAAGTCACAGAGCTGTACAAGTAGACCTAAAACTGAGGTTATTTCTAGACGTGCTACTGTCACATATCTATGTGTACTGTCACATATCTATGTGTGTAGGACCTTACTCCACTTGATCCTTCATAGCTATCATACATCTTAATTTTAAGTCAATTGTTTCCGCCATCACCCACCCGTTTAGGGCACAAACCAAGGTACAGAGAAGGACTTGTATCTAGTTGGATCCCTAGCTTGAACTTTTAGTTTCGACTAGGTTAGGTTAGAATGGCTGGCTGCAGAGAATGGTCATAAATACGAAGGCTGCAAAAGACCGATTGTCAAACATTAAACCATCAGGAGGTGGCCTATGCCAATGAGTCGAAGAACTGCTCACCTAGATGCTTTTTCCTTCACTGTGAAAGAGTTTGAAAGGTTCATAGAAGACGAAAGTATAGTGTTCTTCTCCTCATCCATGCAGGTCCTACAGAAACTATTTTCAAGGAGGCTTAGCCCAATGACTTGCCTTTCAATGATAAAGTCTTCCGTGATGACATCTACCGTTCTACTAATGTGAGACCTGCTCAGTGCAAAGCTCATGGAGCGCTTAAGATCCAGCTTCGGCCAGATCTGCTTAGTGACGGAGGAAGAGGAACATTGATTTCCTTCGAAATGTCTTGGCTTCTGTTTGACTAGAAGTGGACAAGAAGCGTGTTGAGATCCTCCTTTTCAGGTAGAATCGGAGGGGTTAATGGCATGGCTGGAGGGTTCTTCAGTTCCGAATGCTAGAGTCGCCCGGAAGCCATATCAATTAGAGGCAATTCTAGAATTGAAGGTGACAGAGTCCAGGGATTTGACCGGAGCTTGAATGGTAGTAACGAGGGTGGCTTCCTTTATCGCCATGATTTAAGCTTGAAGCTCGCCACAGGGAGTAGAAAGACGGAAGGAGATCTTTCAGTTTAGATTCTGGGGAGGTAGATCTCTATTCTGTTTTTAGATTTATCCGTATAGAGTCACATTGACTGCCTGCCAACCGTCCAGTCGAATGTCAGCCTCCAAGTTTTCATTGAATATGAGCAGCCACAAGAAATCACAACATATCCATTGTAAGCACACAATTGCACAGACTACTCAACCGACCGATGCGACGGACGTTGCGTTCCACTCAACCATTTCAAATCAAAATATCATTTTTATTTTATTTTTATTTCTTAATATTTTTGTTCTCTTCCCTTTGCGCGCTATCATCTTACGAATGTAATCATCTGTGAAATACAAAGTCGAATGGAATATTTAAATGTGCGGATAATGGATCTCTCTCTCTCTCTTGGTTAACATCAAAAGAATATTTTCTTTCGATTGCATGACGGTCTGTCCGTCGGTCGGTTGGTAGTCGGTTGAATTGCTTTCTATTGACTATAAGTATAAATAGTAGTTTCCTTGGAATTCTATGCACCGTTAGATTTGTAATAATTTTAATCGGATTGAAAGGGAGTATACATGAATTTATTTGTGTTGTTTTGTTGGAGGCAAAAAGGAGAAAAAGGATTCGAAATCAAAGTGAATAATTGTTTGATTTATCGTGAAATTAACCGAAATTATTTTGAAATAAAGTCAACGACGACGACAAGGACTTGGTGTCTGGGTAATTGGTTTGTTTCCTAGGCAAAGGTTGTGCTTATTAGAGGAGCCAAGGGGCACAGCAACTGCTTGAGATGGGGTAAAGATATTTCTACTGACAAGAAAGCAAATTATTTTGCCATTTGCCGTAGGACAAGAAAACAAATCAGGCCATCTTATTAGTGAGGCACATGCACTCCATAAGCCGATTGGTCAAACATTCTAGCACTTGACAGTTAGTTACTATTTCCTGTTTCGCCCTAGATCCGTAACATCATCCATTACCAGTTGAATTCGCTTCTGCCCAGCCACGTGTCTCTCTCCATCTCTCTGTGTGTGTGTGTATAAAAATACGACATCACTTTTTTGTGTGCGCGCCTCCTCATTTATTACAGAAAATAACCGAAGGCGTCCCATAGAGAGAACATATTCATAATAAAAAAAATATTACAAGCAAAGGACGAATTATTGAAATTCCATCATCATTACTAAGGCATTAGATATGCTTTGTTCGTCCTGTCTTGTCCTCTATTGAAAATAATTATTCGTAATTTCGTTTTAATTCTGTCCATACACACACACAAAGAGAGAGAGAGAGAGAGGGAAGGACATGTGTTTACTGTGTCAGGCGGAAAAGACCGGAACGTACGTTTCAAGGAATCAATAATCCTCTTTTCCTAATTACTCTGTTCTTGTGTAAATAAGTCTATTGACATTGAATAAATACACACGGCGAGGTGTACCTCCTCTGAGATGAAGCTTAAAGGTCCGCAGGCTAGCAACATGGTCTCTCCTTATACACACACACATTCAAAGTACAGTGAACCGAAAAACAGAAAGAAAACTCCACCAAGCTGGGGGGATATTTAGGACGCCATCTATAACACCACACACGAAGGAGGAGACACATATTATTACGAGAACTAGCCTCGGGGCAGAATAACATCCTAAACTCGCACTCGTCCTTTTTACACAAAAAAAGAGGATAGCTACCATGCATAATCGCACAGCACTGCTGCCGGAGAGACATAGACGATGATTATACACGTACATTACATTAAATACTCGTTTATCCGAAAAGGAGATCGATCCTTCGAGTCGCAAAAGCAAAAGCAAAAGCGCAAAGGATAACCCAACTTTGTCTATATGTGAACATTTAAGAAAATGTTCTTCCTTCATACCATCTCACTTAAACGCGTATGTGGTGCATGATATGGGTTTAAAAATGATGACCAGGAACCGGTACGTAATCTGTGTCTGGTGGGTGATTTCCTCAAGGCATTTTCATCTCTCTCGGATTTCCGACGTTATTAAAACACAGACCACTAAGCCCCTAAATGAATATTGTAAAAGTTTATTTTATTAGTAAATGTGTGCACTACTTTATGCAAGCAGGAAGACCGGCTAAATACTTGTCCGTTTTTCGGCTCGTCCTCGTGTGTCATGTGATACTTGTAATGATGCGCGTACATCATCATCGTAACAGGAGGGAGCAAAATAATGTCCTACGGGTGTTTGCTATATAAATATGGACAGTCTTAGATACTAAGATATTTTTCAAGGGGAAGTGGAAGCGTGGAAATTTTAAAATCATTGCCTCGAGGGGGAGGATGTTAAATTGACGTGATGAGTGGGTGTAGAAAGTGAGTGGGCTTTGTTTTCACTGCTCGTTAGAGTCTTTGGAGGAGGCACGCATTCTTAGGAATTTCAGAATGTATTGTGGAATTTTTTTTAAGCTATTTAATGGACCTTTTTTTTTGAAGGAAATTTAAGGATGTATAGAGGGTGGGGGAGCCAATAAAATGCAAGTTTCCCATTCCAAGAAAAAACCCAAGGAAAAATCAAATGTGAAAAAGCTAAACTCAATGTGTTGCCTGACTTACGTACGTTCCTCTACCCAACAGAATCGCCTATGAAAGGAAGGACTTTTCGTGGACACACATATGGATGACAAGGTTAGATTGATTGGGTTTGTGAGCTCATCATCAGAACACTGGAACAATAATGGGTCCACGGCGCCTTGATGTGTGAAATCCTATACAATTAATTGCCCGTTCCGGAACGTTAAGACCCCCTCGACTGCCTTCGGGAAGACCCATCTAAACCCAGATTCATACAATTCAAAAGGATAATTCCCACGGCACAAAGGAGTTATCTTAGGACTGAGTAAGATGAGGTTGTCCAATTCTATGGAATGAATCTTCCCATTAGAGAAACGAGGTCCAAAGTTGCTAGCCACATATTGATAGCTACGTTCCAATAAAGCTAGAAAAATACAGTGCTATGCTCCGATTGACGATGGGACAGAGAATTGACAGGTGTTAAGGACAATTTGTTAGCCACTTAGTAAAGTGTTAGTTAAAACGGAAAGGACTAATCAGCGAATGGTAGTGATAATGGGGGCCTCTATGCCAAGATAGATAGCGACAGGTCTATGCTTAGACAAATAATGCGACTTCACGGACTAAGAAAGCGAAATGAAAGTCTGGTCTAGCTATTAGTGATGTACTTGCACAAGTTCTGTTGGGTCTCAAGAAGCCAACATCCAAACAAACCGATTACATTGCAATCAGCTGCCACTTTGGTCTCCTGTATGCAACCGCTTCAACTTGCTCAATACAATCAGCTTCAATGTCGACAGGCTCAGAGTTCTACAAGTGCGCCAACAGTTAATGGACCGCCTTGTCATAAGAGTGAAAAATGTTTTCGAAACTGAGTTCAGCACGCATGGTGGTAAAAGTCTGACGATTCATCACTCATAGGAAGAAATCTGGACATATGTAGATGGCAGCGCCTTCAGCAGTAGAAAGGCCAAAACTACAAGTCCCTATACTAGGTACTCAGAGTGAAGAAGTGCAACATAGTGTAAGGCATGACAATATACAGGCACAAGGGCTGTAAAAGCTAGGTGCAACAGTAGGACTGACTACAGCTCAGTGATGGCCAGAATTTTAAGCAACAAAGCAAAAATCTAAGCAGTTACTTTCTAATTTCGAAAGACGCCCAGTTCACTATATCGAAGAGAAGATGTGACTAGAATCCTGCACCAATTAGACGATAGCTTTTGACAGTATTAATTGGATAGGAATTCCAGGCATTATTAAGTACAAAGGTGGGAGAAAGACAACGCGTTAGGGCATATTAAATTCGAAAAAGTACCGCAGGAGTTCACACTGTCACCACGGTTATTTCTAGTGGACATTGACGGACAAAAAACACTACTATCACTGGCTCTTAACTCAGCATTGACGAGTGCAAAATCGAGAGAAAGGCGATATTTAGGAACTGGCCTAAGTACTAACTCCGTTCAGGATGGTATCAAAAAGCTTCCAGTCTAACGTACAATCACGACTACTTTAAGTCGGACATCACAAAGAAGTTGCTGAAAATCTTTACTAACAAGTGTCTAGAAATCATGTTGAGGATTTTTGTGGTTCAATCAAATCTCCAAAGACTAACACAAACGTGAAGATTACTACATAAAGCAGACAGTGTCAGTGAAAAGAGCACACCCTGTGATAATATTTTGCAAATGAAATATCCCAAGAAAGTGGGACTAGGACATTTTTTTCCTATACCCTTTCATCAATTCAAATATAAAGATTTCCACAAAAATACGTTTAAAATTAAATAGGCTTACCAATGATCTTAAAGTGTCACTCACCTGGAAGAGAGAAAAATAAAATAAAATTAGTTAAAATGTTTACATTTACAGCACTTTTTTAAATGAAATAAAATCAAAGTTAAAATTGGTGATAAGGAAACATTTAGATAGGGAACAATGCCTGGCAGGTTTAGGGATTAGAAGTGATCCTAAGATGGCATATTTATTAAGAAATCAGGATGCCAACTGGCACTATGGGCAAAATACAAAAAGATTAAAGACGAGATCATCGATGATCAATGATGGAACACTTCCTGAAAGCTAGATTGGTGACATAATCATCTCTACAGACGGGTCCATGATAGACAGCAGGATCAAGAGTAGCTGTCTATTCAGAAGAACTAAATTTAGCCTGTCTGGGGAAATACACATCGTTAGTCGTTTACTTGTAGGATCATCACTTGGACCTCTGTGCATAGGATTACCCTACCTCTTGCGAGTGAAAAAGCTACTAGAAATCCCTCGGCAACTTGAGTATGGCATCCCCTCTACGGGCTGCCTAATATAATAGCCTAATATTTATTTATTTATTTATTATTTTAATGTCAACAGAGATTATGCTAATCAATTAAAACTGTCTGAACTGAGCAACAGAAAAAAGGTTTTGTCATCTGTCCCCTTAGAAAATGCTGCGAAAATTTCGATGCATCCACTATATAGACCAGACATAGCACCCTTTAACTATAATTTGTTGCGGTGACAAGCTTTGTGACAAGCCTGTGAAACCACTTGACCCTATTCCTTGACCAAGAACCACAAAACCTCTTAACCGACTGCACCTAGTCTTTACCCGTGAGCCCACATTTTTATGTTGGTTCACAGCTCAAAAATCTGTGAATGGGTAAACTGCGAATAAACCTTTTTTTAGCACAGTTGGCAGTTTTACTTTTTTCAAAGAAGACAAACTATTTAATCTACTGATTTATACAAAAGAAGTTGCAAGAGTTTGAATTTAAAAAAAAAAATTATATATTACATAAATAAATTGCTGTAAATGAACTATCAAAATTTGCTATTCGGTTATTCGTATTCACTGTTCGCTGAGTTGTGAATGGACCTTAAGAACTATTTAGATAGCAGTTTCGACTAAATCTGTCAATAACGTCGTTTCATTTTTTCTGATAATCAAATGAGGTTTTGAAAAGCAACTGGCCTCTGAACAAATTCTAAATTTCCACCATTTTTTGGGACAGAATTTGACAATCAACATTTTTCAAAAGCGACTCACAAGTTTTTGACTCTTTCCTCGCCAAATTGCGATTCCTCAAATAATTATTTTCAAAAATCTTAACCAATATTTCTATTCCTGTTTATTTTCTTAAACATCTTTTCCCATCTATTAAATTTAAGACCACCTGCACAATGCCCTCCCTTTAAAGTAAAGATTTAAAATTGAACTTGCTAGAGACTCATCGATTTTTTCCAACAAGCAAAAAAAGCAAATTTAATTTCATTTTAGTTTTAACTATTGTTGAAAACATTTCAAAACTATCTCCTACTCCCTCTGTAATCTCTGGTTTTGCATTCATTCGCCCATCATCCCTTAAGATACAAATACCAACTGCATACAGTGAAAAACTATAAGAAAAACACCAAGCATCGCGCATCAAAAAAAGGACATTGGCCCCGAAAAAGGAGCGGTTTTGTAGCTACAACGCTATAGCTAAGAACCCTTTTCTACTCGAGGGGGGGAAGAACAGAAAATAAACAACAAAAAAAACAAGGGAAAAATCCTAGGCCTAAAGAAAGCATGTGCCAGCGCTGAGCCAATGCATTTGAAGATTTTCACCAACCTAGCGTCCTATACCGACGGCTATAACTTTGTATGCCAAAATGGGTTGTTTGTAGGGCGCGGTTTGGCAACTAGCCAAAACTCTGCACAATGAATTTTGCGAATTGTGTGAACCGACAACGTTTTAGTAGTTTGCTTGGGGTAAGTACAAAAAAAAAAAACAAGCAAAAAGATAGTTTCCACAACGAGAGTAGGTATCCCTTTTTCAGCTACTGCATGTGAATTGCACCAACGAACAAATGCAATGAAGGAGAAGGACACACAGCCACACAGGCACACAGTGTCAAAGCGCAATGATCATAATGAGGAGATGATGATATTCCAGTTGGGGTAGCAAACCCCCTGGAAAATGTTCATGTGCAATTTTCTCTCCAACTCTCGCTCTCTATCTCTCTCTTCGTTGCAAATTATATTGCTTCTCCCCTTTTGTGTCGCGCGGCAATCTAGTACATAGAGGCAGTGAGAATCTGTGTCAACAGGTTGCTTGTAAATAGAACGGAACATCGAGTCGTCCTGTGACTTCAGACACGACACACTATTTTGGGGGTGGGTTTTTGCCGTCCTATGTGCATTTGCCGAATGGCAGTGTTGAGCTTTTTTTCGCTTTTGCCTCGTGTGCAGCAATGGGAAGACAGCTCTATGTGGAGTTATGTCATAAGTCCGTTGTCATGGATTTTTTTCTTTTTTTCCATTCAACGTTGAAGTTGATTGATTTTTGACCAGTTTTTCGACGGGAGCATTACGTTGGAGAGGAGATATAATGAGACAGTAAAAGGCGATTAGCTAAGAGGAAGAAGTCAAGGGGTTTCTGTACTACTAATGGGCCAAGCTTCTGAGATTAGCTGGTAGGAATCCTAGAAAAGGCAATAATATAGATATTGGGCACACTGACAAAAGAATCACACAAGTATGTCATTGAGTCTTAGCGAAGAAGTGATTTCAAACCGAGGAAACCAGCGAACCTAACAGACAGACTAGTAGAGATGCAGCAAGGGAGGGCCTTCAAGGTAACCTAACAGATAAAACTCTCACCAGAGAGTCTTCTATGCATGTCCACTTGGTACATTAACACTTCTTCAGTGGGTCCCTTTTTATCCGCAGTAGAGGAGTAGAGGTCTCATCAGAGACCATTCAACCATTCATATTCTACTCAACGGGGAACACTTGGAAGAAATTGTACTCCATTGCCGGCTTCAGAGTCTGTACTTTAGATTTAAGCAAAAATATCATAAGAAACAGAAGCTAGGACCATAAATTGGATAGATTTAGCTGGTCTGGAACTAGTTGACAACAGACTGAGACTGTTCTAGGCCATAACCTGCAGAAGGGCTATAAAAAAAACTTCTGCTTTGGGAGCCATGAAGTCATGAAGAGTAACTTTACAATACTGTGAGTACTGGTTCAGTGGTTACTACTGTGCTCGTCGTTCTAGGTTCGAATCCCAGATAACGCCGACAGAGTTTCTTTCACAGCATCACCTCTTGCGAGCATCTCACAACCAGCCTTTCAAATACGGCATACACTGTAGGTCGCTTCCATGTGTAAAGCTGAGGGAAGCTAGTCCCCAATCGTTCTTATTCTTATAACAGGCTGTAATTTGAAGTGGCTAAAGAGCCATCCTTGTAGAAGAGAATCTCAGATACAGGCACCGCTTTCTTGAATACAGTCGAACATGGCTGACATGTTCTACTATCCAAAGACAGGAAAGCTGTTTCGATCTGGTCGGAGGAGCCTTCAACGAAGGGAACAAGCAGGAAGCTCTCGTTAGCATGCAGAGCCCACGAGGGTAAGTGATAAAGAAAGAGCCACTTCTGCAGCTCTTGCATCCCCAAGTCAAGGTGCATGATATGCCAAAAAACAGATGAAAGCACAAGGCCTTTTTTACGCCGAAAACATTCGCTGGAAGACTTGAATTCACATTTTACCCCGATCAACCTCTAAGACTTCGAACGCGGCAGTTTGTGCGCCTTGAAAAACTTTCAAAAAGAGGAGGAAGATACGAAACAGACGTAGAGCGCCACATAGCTGTCAAAACAATATTAAATTTCCCATGATTTGTTCCTTAATAAAGCTTCCAGCTTTTGTGATACTTTTCTAGCTTTTATCACTTGCACTTAAAGTATGCAAAAGAAACCAGAAAAAGCTGCACAAAGCCAGGTGGATGTAAGTATTTTCATACCTCAAGGGGTGGTGGTTTAGAATCCTTTTTTGGTTCACTTATTTAAATTCCTATAATATGGGACTAAGCCCATTCTACTCCAACATTACAGTTTCTGCTAGACAGGAACTGCCCCAACGGCCATGGGTTCAGGAACATGCTACTAGAAAGTTTAGAAAGTGGATAAGTTGGTCTCAATCTTTCGTGAGGTAAAAGCACAGAAAAGGAGTGGTAAAAGTTTTTACCTTCAGTAAAGAAATCAGGCTCAACTTACAGTCCAGTGGACTTTATAGAAAAACTTTCTTATGAAAGCTTTATAAAAAGTTTTTCCTCGTCTTTTTGAAAAAGTTTTTGTAGGTTTGTATCCTAACTTAAAGCAATATCCCATTGCATTTCAAACTGTCTATGTCCAGCTACACTCGCAACAGCAACTTAACAGTCATCTGCAAAAAAAAAAGGACATCCACCCACAGGATCCACTCATAATAATACCCAAATTCTCTCTAACCACTACCTCACCTCAGTCTAATTTTGAAAATAGCTCCTAGCAACCACAAATTCCAAAGATACATTTCTGCATCCCTGAGTTGAAACACAGTTTTGCACTATTCATGTAGATGTGTAGGACACCCCCACATCAGATGAAATTATTTTCCAGAATGTTGCTTCCATTCGTCCGGACGACCGACCGACCGACCGACGGTATCAATGATGTACAATTCCTAGAAAGTGGTCGCCAATTCACTTCGGAAAACTGGTAAATTTATAGTTGCAAGGCAAATTGTGCCTGTCTTCTATCATCGGGACGCGTGAATCCTGATAGTTGCTGTTTTCTGGTTCTGGTTTTATGGTTTTGTTGCACTTGTCCATACAGAGCAACACAGATATTCATATTATGCCCTGCTGCTGCTGCTGCTGCTGCTTCTGCTCTCGGACTAATGGAAACCATTAGCAAAACAAGTTGTAGTTTCACATTAATACCATTGTTCGTTGCGTAGTAGCCGCTACCGCCACCACCACTGATATACCAAGAGGCAAAACTTTAGGCCAATTTTGTGTGTTAAGAGGAGAGAACAAAGCATCATCCTGTATGAATTGCATTTTATTCAGACACACACATGGAATGCAATGCCCAGAGGCCCATTTAATTTAGTTCGTCCTGCTGTACTACTATGAGACTGTGACGACTGCGAAACAAAACAACACACACACAAGACAGGACATGGACAGCTACCAAAAAAATAGAGAAAGACCTTCAAACAGAAACAAGAACAACAACAAGGACGCTATAATGTAAGGCATTCTATGCAACAGTGGTATTAACAAACCGTTCGCCGTCGCAGCCACCGACAAAAACCAAACCGATTCTGGATCTGGATGTTTTGTCTCATACTGAATGAATCTCAATTAGATTTGTTCTCCATTTTGGATGCCACATTGCGTGTTTGTACATACATATGCAAGTGCAATCGGCAGAGGATACAATTTTGAATATCTGCCGGGCAAATTGAGATGATTTGTTAAAGGACGAACGGCGGTGTTGTGGGCCAGAAATTGAAAAGGCGGCTAAGGAGTTAAGCCGATGCGAAAGGGAATAAAGTAAGCCAAGGAGAAGGTTAGAGTGAATCCGAAAAGTCATTGAGTAGGCTGTAGCAAAAGATATGTAATGGTTGCGTGGATGTAAAGCGTTAGAGAGGACTCTTTGGGTAATGTAATCTTTCGACATTCGTTTCAAGATGCACAAACATCAAGATTCTCGATTCTCGATTGTGTAGAGGGATTCCAGCTCGAGAAGTCAAGGACCTTTGAGACGAACAATGTGAAGAGGTTAGGTTCTGTGCTATATCCTCAAGGAACATGAAAGGAATACTACCAGATGTGCGACTTCTAAGAAGCCATAGACTACGACATAAATAGAAGGATAAAGGACTATATTGCATTTGTTATGACAGAGGTAAAAGATCTCGAGAAACCACGGGTCGCAGACGATTAGAGAGCCATTTAGTTGCTCAAAACTTAGACGCATTTTGATGGTAAATAGTACGCGGTTTTACTCCTGTGGATATACGAATAAGTGGATCTGACTAGCACTATGCAAATGGCTTAATGGTGATTCAGATGCATTCATAGAAAACTATCACGAGACCCGTTCTTACAGCAACTGATACAACTCCAATTGTGCCCAGATCATCAAGGACAAACAAACAGAGACATTGGCTGAGAACTATTCAGAATCACTATGTCGACGAGAAAATATTCTGTCGACAGTGAGAAGGAGGATTTGACAAAGCCTATGACTATCAAAGCAAAGACATTAGACGCGTTATCTCCTGCTCCAAAAAAGCAAACACTTAAGAAACGATCTGCAAGCACGGGCAGTGGTCTTATGCTTGGTTGGCTCTGGTTTTGAGAGATGAAGAGCTTGGTAAGGGCTCATGCCAATGACAATGAATATCAGCATTCAACGAGCATATCTTTTCTACGAATAGCTTGAGCCTAACTTACGTCTTCGTGCATGCGTCGACACTGCAGTGGCCTACTGCAGAGCTTCATTTGTATTCCGAGAAGGAAGGATCCCAGATTTCACCAAAGCAAAAGACTGGAGATCAGTAATGTTCAAGGAAAACGTTCCCGACGAAGACGTCATGTACAAATATGAGGCAGAATTTGCCTCAATCCAAACTCAATGGGACACTAGAAAACCGATTCACTATACATCTATTTCCAGATGTAAAGCAGGCTCAAGATTGCTGCAACGGAAGGAAACCTCCTATTCACGCCGGCAGAATGATTCAAAGCTGAAAATTGCTTACACAGAAGAATCCAAAAGGAGAGTTTTAGGGATAAATATGGGCTGCTCCGGAGGAAAGTAACATATACCGAATGTGCTGTATTAGCTGCCTACAAATGTGATGAAGTCACCTCAATGAAGGGACACTGCATGAGATGAACCTCATGACTCAATAGTTAGATGAATGTGAGCACTTTTAGGATATGATGGGTCTGCAAGTATTTCCCGCACCTGATCCGCTAAACAAAGTATGTTACAGCATTAAGGCTACTAAAAGAAGGAAGCATAACTTCCATAACTGGCGTCTTTGACACATCGTATCAAGTCGGCAAGACTAAATCAATTTGTAAGATTTGTGATATTTTATCGGGACAAATGCCGAAATATTCACAGATTTGTCGCACAATGCGTTTTATACGCTAAATAGGCAGTAAGGCTTGCGGCACTAGACGTCCACAAAATCACAACCAGAGACCTAGAAGACAATTATGTCAAGACGACAAGTCTCAGTTCGCTTGTATGACCATGACTGCCCGATTCATCCCACTACAAGAACTCGTAGCGTTGTCTTATAGATCACAGAGCATAGGACCCAGCTTATGGGTGGAAAGTGCCAGCGTCTTCGGAAGAACTGTATAGCAGTGTGAGGTAGTCTCGAGGTAGAAAACCCAGCGTAAATCGAGGTAAGCATTGTCTTTTTCCGATACAGAATATGTGGACACGCGCTGATGGCTATGAAATTTAGGAAGAAATTAATGTGAGAGAAGTAAATGAGATTTATAGTTTATTCTGAAGATTTATTGCTCATCTAAATGAAAAGATAAAACAGCCCATGAGGTGTATGGTTCTGCTTATACATATATTTTCGCAAAAATGCACTTTTACAAAAAAAGCCCACCCTTTCAACTGAAAAAAACCCCTCTCTTCCAACAAAATGAATATGATTCCGTTGAAACTGAAATTGCAATTACATTGATAAAATTCCCAACCAAGGACCAAGTAGTGCATTCAAAATGCACCACCAGTTTCCATGTAACAACCAACCGAGGGTTAGCCCGAAAGTTGAGCAAGTGATTATGCAGCTTTTGTGTGTGCGAATTGTTCCAACTAACCCACCAACTGACCGACACCACTTCTCAACAACAGTCACATAATGTTGAATACTACTTTTTTATGAACAGAGCGCACAGAATGAAGAGACGAATATTTCCATCATCATCATCATCATCATCATCATGCTGAGAGAGAGAGAGGGAGAACTACAACTACTGATGGTGGCCGAGGGTCCTTTTGTGTGGTAATTCAGTGAAAATGCTAAAATGCATTTAAAGCATTTTCTATGGCGCGCTGCTGTTCGGATTGCATTTGAATATCGTTGATGTAAGTGGAGCATGTAAGTGAAATATGGACTAAAAACCTCCCTCTAACCACCAGAGAGATGTGTGCATGTGTCCTGGACAGCAGGAGGCGCTTGATAAATAGTGCAGTTCCTATCTCTAGTTTGTGAGTCTATTTTGATGAATTCGAAATGAAAGTCCTTTAAAGACTCCCTTCAAGCACCTGATTTGGAATTTTTCTATCCCATCTCATCTAGACTGCTTGTTGCAGCCAATTTGGCAGCAATATTTCGACAGAGGAACATTTGTATTTGTCAAATACTTGTTGGCTTTTGTTTCGTTATGGATGGGAGAAAAACTGCACTCCGACAGGATAAAATTTGTTTGCCAGAATGTAGCCATTCGAAGGACAAACACGACTACCTTGCGTTTTGGCAGTCATGTCCTTTCCTAATAGAGAGTACAAAAATCAACAAGTTAAGCATCACATGATCTAATATGTGTGCTCTATTTCACTCGCGCAATTTTTCGGTTACGAAACAAGGATACAAATTTGTGCAACAAAATACACTCGAGTCCTTGGCAAATGCCAGCAAAAATACGAGTAATGTTGTGATTTGCATTGCGAATGTGAAAACATGAAACAGTGCTTGGGAGGATTTCTTTTTTATTAAGTGGCCAAATGATTGATGATAGTAGACGATGTTGTTGAAATGGGGGACACTTTGCTTTTTGTGGGCGATAGTCGGTGTGGTCTTCGCCTTCAAGACAAAGTCAAATTGCGATGGAAAATTCGCCAAGGATTCTTAGTTACGCAGTGAAAAAAGTAGAAGCTAAAAAATGAGGACATTGGAGGAAAATAGTACTTTTTGGTGCTCAACTATGCTTGAGATTATATGATTACTTTGCGAAGACCAAAAGGATAAAAATGCACTAATTTCCATAGAAACTGATGGCAGGAAGAAGCTCATTAAAAGAGTTCCGAAGAGTATGCTTTGAGAGCCATTCAGAGAGTGATAAGTCCAACGCCTCAACAAATACCGACAAGAAAGTAGCCTTTACCGCGTAATAAGTTGGGATGCCATGAAGAGTTTGGTATCTCCCCAAAGTGGATATCTGTTGACACTATAGGAGTTCAAGCGGCTGGTGCATCATTAACATCCTATCATAGCAGATATGGTTGCAAGACGGGTATGTGCCAATGACAGAGAGCGTTCTTGGTAGAATGATCAAAGCAGACTTTCGCGCTGCCTCCTGCATCGAACAAACAGGAGCAATTCGTCGAGTACAGATCCCTCATACACCTGCTTTTCATCGATTTTGAAGAGAGAGAGGCAGCCCAGAACAGTTATGTAGTTACATGTATACGAAGGTGGTAAGTGTCACGGCTTACACGTTAAGTGTCGGAGGCATTTGAAGTCACAGGTGGACTAAGTCTAGGGTACTACTGTCACCCTTATTGTCGTTCTACTCAGTGCAGCATTGTCAGAAGGCAACAATGAACTTCGTTGGGATATGACAACTTAAACTGAGAATGTTTTCCCACTTCTACATCGAATGATGGACCTCCACTTGATGGCTGACAATCTAGAAACTGCCTACAACGTTTCTGACACCCGCGGACAGGAGTCGAGCAGGTTGCAAAACTTTTTATAAGAAAAAAAGTGTGCTCTTGGCAACAGAATGTGTGCAGCAGAATCGAAAAGGTTAAAGTCTGGTTCTCTGAGCTTAAGAACCTAGCTGAGACTGTTCCACTCCAAAGTAGAATCAGTGTCTCGTATGAGTAGTGGAAGTTGGACACTTGTAGAGGAATACGTTTACCAAAGAAGGCAGGCAATAACGAGACATTCTATCCTCTTGTATTTGTAGCATCAAGTTCGGTATTTAGTTCATTTTCCAGCCTTCGTTTTTCCTCGTGGGCAGTAAAAGGGCGACATGTTTCGGTTCTTCATCACCAAGAACGTACTAGACATTCAGACGGGCTGTCGACCTTAAAGCAATAAAGGCGATACCAATCGTGCTCTGGTAGAAATCGCGTCTGATCTCCCCGTGGCTTTTATATACCAATGATCCTCTCCTCAAAATAAGTTTGTGTATCCGCCTTTCCTATCTTTGCTGCCATATCGTTATTATTGTTGCTATTTTTTGTCAGCTTAATTTAGTAGAGTTCGGGGTTCCACTGATTCCATTCCGAATTCTTCTGGCTTCAACTGCCGGGATATCATGTGCCGCGTCATTCTAGATAGTCCAATGGCCTATCTGTCGGCCTGACAGAATTCGTAGTCCGCAGTCTTTACTCATCTACAACTCATAGAACATGCAACTATATTGGAGATGCGTAGAGTATTGCAGAGCTCATGATCCTAGACAGGATTACTCTCGTCATGCTTCTTGGGCTTCCAACATATCACAGCACTCAGCGACGTCTATTCGTTTGATGCCATCTTTAATATGTTCACCATAAGTTTACCAAAGCTAAGGCGGTCGTCTTAACGCACGTTTCGCAGTGTACAATGTATCTTTCCACCTTTACTTTCATGGACTCTCTTATTTTATGGCCTTCTTCTGTTGTCCTGCGAATACTACGCTCTTTTACCAGCTAATCCTTCACAGAATCAATGGTTGAGCTTCAGCTCGTCTAAATGTTTAGCTATGTCATCGAAAACACCTATTAGTTGAACTCAGTCTCAGTATATGTACTATTGAGCAATATATTCCAAAGAACCGGTCTAAGATCGGAACCCTGTGGAACGCCAGTTAGATTAATAAGAACAGATTTACTATGGTCAATTTTAAGTGTGTTGTATTCCTATATACCTAAGCCTAAGACAACAAGTAATATAGGCTGAAAGGGTTTAACAAGAGGAAACTAACACAGAGATTAGGACTTATTTAGGTTTCATGCTTGTTCTTTCTAATGAGATTTTAGGACACCCTTTCTCTATTACATAATCTTAATTAGCTGAAAAAGCCAAACTCCCAAAGAATATCTAAAGGCCTACAAGAAAGAGTTTCCAACCCCCAAACAGCATCTAAAGAATCAACTGATTTCGAATCCTTTTATAAACTTTTACAATTATGAACCCGAAAAATGCAAAATTCCCAAACCCACCCTCCCTCTCTCTCAATTCTAACATGACACGCAACTCTGCATCTTAATTCATCATAAAAAAAAACTTTTGCAAAATAACTGGAAACCAGTTTGGTAAATTAAAATTGAAATGACCCCAACTTGCAGTCGCTTTACACGCCGCCGACTGCCTTAAGGGTCAGTCATAAACATTCCCTTATCAGAACCACTGTCAATTAATGTTCATAAGAATTTCATGTTCCAACGACAACGCCAACGACTATGACGATGACGACAAGGATACCCATGTCGGTTGGAAGATTGAAATAACTTTGTCCAGTTAGCGCGCATCTCACATCAAGATGCACCCGGCGCCGCAAAAGGCCGACTCCAAGTTCTCTCCGCCTCAATGTGAAGTTATTTCAATTTTCTTTTCAATTATTTTCATCATTTCTGTATCCGGGTTCGTTCGTTTCCTTTTCCTTTTTTTTTGGTATGAAAAACTTTCCCTCTCGAAGAAATGTTGCCCCAGCAAAAGAGGCTGTCAATTAAGAAACTCATTGCGAAAGTTTATGAGAAACCATATAAACCCCCCGTCGTCCACCCGCAATAAACTGGCAGAGCAACAAAAAAAAAAAAGAAGAAAAAGAAAAATTGTCCATAAACAAGCATACGGGCCAACAACCAACCAACCAACCAACAAGCAACACAACGAAAACTTTTCGGGGCTTTCCACTAAGCGAAAACATCTTCACGTAAAGTATATCTTTTGGTGGTTAAAGTCCAAGGCCGGTACCAGAGAACTACCAGAACAAACCAGATCGACGAGGACTAGGACTAGAACTAAGACTAGGACTATGCATTTCATTGCCATTGGCGTTTGGACCCACCGAGAGGTTGCGGTATCAGATGAAACCCTCACACCATGTCCATGTCCTTTATACATGAAACTACTTGAGGCGCAACTTTATTCCCACCATTACCGACATCACAAAACAACTTGGATGCGATTTGGTCATGTTTCTCTTCTTTCTGTGTGTGTGTGTGTGTGTAGCACAAGGACTTGTAAGTAGTTTGTTGATCAGGACAAAACTTTGGATGAGAATTTTTGCTCTCTCTTCTGCGGGACAAATGTTACTACTACTTCTGGTGGTGGTATTGATGGCGGTGGTGGTTCTGATGGTCTCGTTGGTGGTTTTCAAGGAATCGAAATGTTGTATTGTTTTTTTTCTTTTTTGTGTTTATTTAGATTGTATGTACATATGTGTTTGTGTTTATTTGTCTCAACGACTTAGTTTCGGGATTTATCCTCTCTCTCGTCGTCCAATGGAACAAAACTCGAAACAATTTTAAGTAAACAAGAAATTTACTATTGACTTTGGTTTTATATTGATATGTCCAAGGGTTTGGGGCGAACGAGGACAAACAATGTTCCTTTTGTTTTAAACACATAACATACCGATGTCAGGGACGATACAAGTTTTGGCAAATACCAACTCTTCAAGGATTGAGTTAGAGTTGGAGTTGGAGATAGGGTCTGGGGTAATTTCAAATAGATGATGGTTGGATAAATACAAGGAGGGATTTTTATTATTTTTTAAAATAAAAGACTTATGAATTATGGCACACACGTGATGAGTTCGCAATGTAAACAGGGGTTATAGTGAGACTGTTGATAAATCCTTCAGCTATGTGAAAAAACGATGGGGCCACTGTCAAAGGGGTATGGCATGATGCATGGTGGTGTCAGTGAAGATAGACAGGTGTGGCAATGGAATCGATATGGGACCTGGTGATGCTACAAAAGAGAATGATAATGATTCAGAAAGGCGTAAGTGGAAGAAGACATCATGTTCTTCCTTTAAAGTCTACGAAGCAGCACAGCAAAAGTTGCCATGGTATCCACAGTAAAGATCAACGAGACAAGGGCCAAGGACTGGTGAGCTTTCATAGATAGAAAGATAGATAGAACATAGGTTTCAGAACATCAGACGATGATTCCTAAAGTAACCCATGCAATATGAGTATCCAGAGTAAATGAAAGAGGTCAGAACTCCGAAGAGAAGAAGCTAGATAGTGAGCACGAAAGTGTACCAACACAATCCACAATGAAGCAACAAGTCGAAGGCAAAAGACTCAGAAAAGTCCAGCTCATTTCGTTTGCCACAAGCCAGGCTTAAATGTAGATCTCAGAACATAGCTGGCCGAACCTGAGGTTGCAAAGGCTAGCATCAAACTGATGGAAGAGGATTGAAGAAGATTGTAGCCAGACTCAAATATGATTGACGGCAGAATCCGAGGAACTATTCTATCAGTCGAAAGATGCATAATACTCTCAGACCAACAAGTTGATCATGATGTACAGGATGAAGAAGAACTCGTATCCCTTTTTTCAGCGGCCTTTAGTTGATGGCGGAATCGCAGTCGTTATATGGCAAAGGCTCAAACAGCTTCTGGCAACAAATGGAAGAATAACTTTGGTGGAATTTGTGGCACATTTAAAAGGGTACTCGGCAGAGTAAGCCGAGAGGAAGAGAGTGCATCAAGTACTTAAAGCAAAGGAGAGGCACGATGCTTTTCTTCAACTATTTGGGACTGAAATGGATGAAATATTGCTTAATTACCTACCTCTACCTCTACTTAGTTGTGGACCAATGATGGTCAAGTGGCTAATCCATTAATCCGCAAAACTGCAGTCATACCAATGGGAGTACTTTAACAGACATATGGGCCTGTGTGAGGCATATGTTGTTAGCCTGAAGAGCAGGTATGCTTCTTTGATGTCCAAGAGGAGACCTGAGAAGGACAATGGTTGGCGGAAGGGTTCACTTTAGTGGCGAAACCAATAGACGGTTTGGCACATTCAAAGTTCAGATCTGGAAGGATCAGCATAACTTTGTACATACATCGTCCTAAATGGATAAACGAAAGTGTTTATAGTGAGATACTGATGCTTCTTTTTCTTCAAACCAGTTTGCTGGACCTAGCTGCTAAAGCTCATAAAAAGAGCCTTCCAGGTTTGAATTTGTACGTTCGGGTAACTAGCTTACGACATTCAAAAGATATACAACGTATAGGACAGAAGACAACGATCTATCAGCTAGAGACTATGCAATTGTAGACATCCTCAAAATGGAAAGAAAAAAGTTTAAGACGAGAACCGTATGAAAAGGACGAGGAGTAGAACACATGTTAAACAATTTTCCACCTCTGACTTTCTTGTTAAAGATCAAATGGAACTCACGAATTAGAAGGCAACATATGGACGAATGTTGAGCATATATTGAGGAAATGAAGGGGACTTTGAGACGACAGAGATAGTTGCCAAAAAGAGATAAAGACCAAAGCCTTAAGCTGGAAAGTTGGGGACAGGACCGGTGGCTTCAAGGCAGGCTATAAAAAGGTCTATCAATCGCTTACAAGAATATTTTTCTCGAGCAACAGTCAAAAAGCACCCAAAAGGCCAGGATAGATTTTAACCGTTCAACCTCAAGTATAATCGGCATTTCGGCCTAGATCCCTTGGACTCGCAAGGCAGTTTTATGTAGACCCAAACGGCTTAGTAGATTCTAAACCTAGTTTACTCAAATAACCTCATACTGCAGTCCAAGTCTACGGTTTCAGACTGAATCACAAAAAAATCCAAAGTCCAAATCCCATGTTGGCTCTTAAATAAACCTCTCCTCGCCTCATTTGTCAAATTACCCAGCGCGCGCGCCAAGAGGCGATATGTCCCTCATTTCAGGACATAAATTAGCATACTTAATGTTTTTTAATAAAACCATTAACGCTTGCCATTTTTTCCGTCCACAAAGGAACTGCCACCACCTGCCTGCCTGTCATGTTTTATTAATGTCACTTCCTTCAATCTTCCATTTCTTTTTTTCTCTGCGTCTCTTTACTGTTCTGTGCAGCGACGAAACACCAAACAAAAGCCTCTGGCAACCACTACGAAAGAAGTACCAACCAAATCCATGAGAAGGAAAAAAAAAAAAACGGCAGCAATTCTCCTCCGAGAGGAGGACAATTAAAAATTCTTTTGATACTTCTTCGTCAGAGGAATATTCCACAGGAAAAACAAAAAAAAAAAAAGGACGAAACAGCAAATCCCCCAAACAGAAACGTCACTCGCTAACACATTATCACATCATAAGGTAAGGTGAGGCCCAACACAACACTGTACTGCCAGGACAAGAGCGACAATGGTGTTGATGTTGTGAGATGAAACTCTGTGAACACGTGTACACTACTCTTGGAGATTTGCCATCATCAACATCATCATCATTGTCCTCCTGTTTTGGTCCTTTTTTTCTCTCGTCTTCTATTCATTCAAATGAGAACAAGAGAGAGCGAGCGAATCCTTGACAATAACAGCCCTCTGTGCACTTCAAGGATCAGAATTCAAAAACTTCATTTAATTAAAGTCTTATGTGGAGTTGCTCATTTCCTTTTGTGTTTTGTTTTTGCCCTTTTTATGCTTTCACCTTCACCACCCCATCATCATCATCATCATCATCACCTAGGTCTCCCTCTGTTCCTTGGACTCAAAGAAAGTTGTTGTCAATGTGCGTCAGGAAGTCCACTATGGAAGTAGCCCCTGAGTGATTTTGACACTGGCTCCTGCCCAAAACTGATCCCAAGGATCTCTTCTGTGTGTAGACACTTTGCCACCATAAAGAGAGAGATGACAACAAGTCACTCAGTTAAAAGCGAGAGAGATGTGTGCTTAGTGTGTAGCCTCTGGAGAGCAAATAAAACAATGAAAATGTGCAGCAAGGACTGTACTAGGACTTTGTGTATATGTAAAATCAACAACTTGGAATTTAATTCTTCTTAGTCCTTTGTTTTATCGAAATCGTTTTTTTCTTCCTCTTTGTTTGTGTCTATCTGTTCTTTTGTTTTCCATCTTTGGTCTCAAGTTGGTGGAAGAAACAAAACAAAAAAAAAAAAATAAGAAGCCAGTCACCACACCACACAAGGACTACTTTCAAGTGGCAGGAACAATACTGATGGTGTTTTCGAATTGAACTGAGCACACAAAAGGGTGTACAGACATCGCTTTTATTTTCCTGTTCGATTTGCTAGGACCAGTTCATATTCGTCCGTGCGAAGGCAAATACAATTAACTTGTGTGGCACTTGAGATGGTTGAGAGTGTTTTCTCGAAGATTTCTGCGAGATTTGTTGAGATCAACTTGGGACCAAACTTGGCTCCATTCTCTGCTTCGGAGCCAATTTAGAGCAAATTGAAGGATTTCAAATTAAAGTGGTAGAACCAGAGGAAACAGAATGAGATTGGAGGAACAAGAAGTTTGAGAATTGCTTCCTAAACTTTGAGAACGAAAAGGTGTTTGACTGACTGTAAGGGTCTTTGGCATACGACGCATATGTACCAAGACGATTGACTGACTATCACTATGTTCACTGACCAGCACACCCGGAGGACAAAACAGCGCTACTGCTCCTAATTATTTGGAGAGCCTAGCAAGTCAAACAAGGGGAAGAAGGGAATGATAGTCAAGCCCTATTAAATTGCAAAAATAAGCTAGTGCCTAGGTAGGACAAGTATCTGGCTAATCTAGAAGCAGTCAATGCAGGACAGATAGACTTTTGAATCTTCCAGAACCCAGAGGATCGCCACACGGTATTTAATAATAGTCGATCAGGGCGGCAGTAGGACTAGGCATGATAGCTGCGAATAGGGGAGAACTGAGGCATAGATCGGATAACGGCCCTAGGCCTACAAAGGAATTCAGGACAGAAGAAAGGCCATTTATATTGATAGTCAGAATAGGCATTCCTAGACTTCATTTACCAAGGCTCCATAGTGTACTCCAGCATCTATATCAGCATAACTCTGTAGCCTGATGAGCTTCGTCCTGCTTTGTGGGGGTAGAGTTTGTCTGAAGCCAATGAATATACTCCTGCTTCTTCCCGTCACCGGACAGTCGGAGACTGTACAAATTAGTAAGGACTATACAGTGACATCTTCTCTACAAAATAGGTATAAGAAAACCCAGATTACAAGTTCTGGTTTACAGCTTGTAGGCTTAAATACACCTGAGGATAATCCTTATAGTCTTTAAAGTCAAAGAAGAGGAAAGCCTCATTTTATATAGTGCGAGCAATTGGAAAGGGACTTCAGCCAACCGACGGTAGACGCTTGTTTCAAAGCCAACAATGCCAAATGGTTTAGCAAGTAACAAGCCGTCATCGAAAAGGATAAGATGCGATCAATCGGAACGCTAGGATGACCCTCATCATGTCCAACTCTTGAAGGTTAGCAAGAGGAAGTCAGGACACTGAAAGTGGACAAGTCTACTCTTGTGAACCAGCCAGCCAGAAATCCTCGGTGTGTTGGGTGCACGAGTTGAGTCGAAAATTCCCAAGTTAACACTCTTGCCTATTGCAACGAGGTGTAAGGCTTAGTACAGTCTGGAGGCAAAAGCACGGCTTTGAGGAAAATATAAAAAGGGACTGGATGTCTGTCAAGGTACCACCATGCCCAAAGTATCGACTTGATCACTGGATAAGGTGACAAATGGTCCCACCGTCATGTGTACAATCTACAAGACTTAAGACTTAAGTCTTACGGACCTTAGACAGTTTGTACTAAGCATCTGCTGGATGCTGAAACGTCCCTTGACACTGTAGTTCAGGGGACTTTAGCTCCAATCAGAGAAAAATTTAAATAATTTCTTAAGAAAACACTCAAGGGCGCTCAACAAGTTCATATGGTCAACATGAACAAATTGGTGGATTCTTAGACGTTTGCGCAGTTTAAGGGGAAGAAGTGTCCTTAGACACGAACTGTGGACTCAGAAATAATCCGAATGGACGTAGTTCAATGAGAACTAGTGCTACATAGCTCAAAAAACCGTCTTTTGTGCGACAAATGGCACCATTCTATATCTTAAGACATGGATGTCATGTCATGTGGGCCCTACTGATCACAAAAAGGAAACATAGACACTATCAGTAGAAAGGTTGCCGTTTCTCTTCTCCCACGCTAAGCCTCTCTCTTCACACTTATTCCCCTTCGCGTGAAAAGAAGGAGAAATCCTTTAAAAAGCTATCAAATTGTATAAATTAAACAATCAATGTATTATAATCCACTGCACACAGACATTATAAAAATTATATGATAATCAGCAGGAAAAAACAATTTAATTACGAACAAACATGCGATACCCATTAAACCACAGACATACACCACTCAGCTGTCCTCCTCTGCTCTGCCCCTAGTAGTAGCAGTTGGAGACTGCTCAAAAATTAACCCAACCACACACTTCAAATCAAGTGCCAGAGCATGCATCATGCCCTGATGAAACCATAACCTCAACAATGAACAACGTTCAGCAGTACTTCCACAGTTGAGTTGCCGACTCGTTCTACATCAACTGTGAGCCACCCTCATTTTTTCCGCTTATTTCGGTACAAAAAGGATGCCGTGCATGCCGTCACCCCCAAGCATCCTTTTGCTGTCATCACAAATCTTAAGATTTGTTTGTTGGCAAACAAATAAAAAAGTGTTATGCCCTTTTCTTCATCAAAGGACACACGCACACACAGAGCGACAGAATGATGACTTTGTCTGTGCTTATGCTACTGGCTGCTGTATACTCCTCTTCGGTTGAAAGGACAACTCACAGGACAGACCTCTTTCTCACCGAGATATATGGAGCAGTTTCTTTTTTGAAAGGAGACGACGCGCTATCATTGTGAAGTCGAGAAATATTTTGTATATATAAATATTCGCCTACTACTACGCTCGCTCTGTGTGTACAGTTGGAGATATTTTCGCTGGAAATCATCACCATGAATCAACAATCATCGTTTGTGGAACGTCCTCGGCGAATTATTATTTTCTTTTCTGTTTTTTTTTTGCTTTACTCTCTTTGGCAGTAGAGAAAATAGAATGCAAGTAGTTCACTGTTCATCATCGTCCTGGTAGCTTGTTTTTTTTGTGTAAAGCCTCCTTTGTGTATTGAAATCGAAATCGCTTGTGACACGGTGTCGTCTGTGGCTGACATTTAACACTATTTCTGGAAGGCACAAAACATGGTCTAGGGTCAATCTATTTTTAGATTTCTCATTCCGAGTGTTTTTAGAAAGGACAAGTTGAGTGCCTGCTCAAGACAGCGGCGGCGGCGGAATGGAGGGTAGACGAACTTCAAATGGGGGTCTCTACTGACGGCATTAAGTAGCCACCGAAACTAGACTAAGGGACTGTGATTCGGTTGAGGGGGATGTCGGGTTTAATTAATGCAAATCATGTACTTTTCTTTCATCGTAAAGGAACGGATTGGATGGCTTAAATGACAGCACAAATTGTGCATATTCCAAGAAGTGAGCAAAAAAATGTCTGTGAATTATAATTGAATGAAAAAGTAATCTCGACAACTCTCCCCAAAAGTTTAGACACAACCCATTTAGAGAATATAATGTAACCAAATACCACCGGAGCTTTAAAGTCCAATACATCAACAAACTTAGAAGCGATTTCGAAGGGAAACGTACAACAATGGGTGATTTTACTTAGCGCTTTTCCTCTTAATTTTAGGCTAGATATACCTGGGACACTAACCCATGTTACTGATGTTTGGTTCTTCCATTTGTCCATATAGGGTCGATATTTTGGAACAGCCAGATTCTGGGCTAGAGTACTTTGCACTGCCATTATACCCTGTTATGTACTTTCATACGAATGGTTTATCTGAAGGAGAAAAGAACCTATATGAGGAAGGAAAGAACTGATCTAGGCGTTTAATGGCTTGCGGTAAGATTGGTTTGAGATTCGCCTGACAAGGTAGGCTGGTGAACGACAGCACCATGTTAGGAGGCGACACAGCTAAGTCAATTTTAATGGCAATAGTTCAAGCTGAAATAGTTCTAAGTCTGGTTTAAATCAGACGGAGAGTTACCGTTTCCGAAGAAGGCTTCTCCCTGTTCGAAGTAGACAAGCAAAGGCCATACCCCCTACCACATAACACCATTGGTATGCTATCAAAACTAATAGGATTGCCGATACACGGAAAAGGATATGAACGAAAACAACTAAAAGCATCGAGCTCATGTCTCCAGCAAGAAGAGCAGAGAAGTACAGCGTGAACAAGCCCGTTCATATCAATGCCATGGCGATAGACACCAAAGAAGAAGAAGCACTTAGAAGCGATACGAAAAGGGTATATAGAACCAAAAGGCTCCAGCATACAGCTAGTGAAAGGGTTGGACATTTCATTAAATAGAATATATCGGATGAAGATAATCTCTGGAAAGAGCATTTTGCAATGCCTTAGAACCTAAGGGAGGGGCTGAGCTATCTTTGGAAAGACCGTCCGATCAATAAAAAGGAGTTCGTTACCACTCGCAGAGCTCTGAAAATCAGTACAACGGTGGGCCTTTATAGCTGAGTTACTGGAGGGCTTGGACGATTGAGAACAGAGAACAGAGTTGTAGTCAAGTTCCCGATGGAAACTTCATCTGCTGAATCGACTTTAAAAAGGCGTTCCAATAGTGTAAACCTGGAAATTATTTACCGTGTCTTGAATAAGGGAGGTAGTCCAAGCAAAGCCATAGATCCACTTGCATCCAGAGAAAGACCGTCTGACGAATTCAATTTCTGTCTGACAGGATAATGTGCCCAGAAGCAGCCATTGTTCGGATGAAAATCCTCTCGCAGAAAAGAAAAATTATCAGTCTGCGACAGAGCACCTGGAAAACTGAACTGAACTAGACAAATAGCTGGGGGCAAACAATTTTGGGGAATATCCTCCACCGTGTGTGAACAGAACTGAATATAGCCAGCCAAATTGGCACTGCGATTTGGATGTGTTACTTTGAACAAGGTTATCAACCAACGACAGTTAAAAAAGTGTAGTATGACTTAGAATAAATGCGAAAACTGGAGCAATATTCTTTTCAAGTCACTGAAGCGTACTTTACGTCATTTCTGTTGTACCACAGGGCTCCATAGTAGGTCCACTAATCCTACTTCTTTTCACTTTATGGCCTCTTATACTCAGAAAAATGTACACTTCTTAAATAACCTCTCTCCAGACAGTCATCTATTTAAATGAAGAAACTCTGTAAATTATCCTCCTCGCCTCCAGAATAAAATACCGCCGACCGAAACCATTAACCAAATTAAACCAAATTTTCTCCCCTTCAATCTTCTAAGCGGAAATCTCATTTTCACAAAGCCCCCTTCATTGGAATAGATGACAAAAAGAAAAAAAAGAAGAATAAAAAACAAATTGTATTCGCAAAACGTTTCGCAATTATATTTTACGATTTCACCACTGCTCTAGATTGCTGCCACACTACAGGACCTTCTCTCTGCTCCACTTGAGAGAAATCTCGGCGGTGAAAGTTTTTCCAGAGAAACGAGTCAAACTTTATTTTTCTGGTCCATTAAGTAGCCGCAATTTGATACACAAATCTGTGCAAATATACTGTTTTAAGGGAGGCAGGAAAAAAAAGAAAAATATTTTATATATCTTCTTCTCCTCTATTTTATCTTCTTCTTCCTCCTTTGCCATGTGAGATCTACTTGCAAAGAAGTTCAAATGACTTTTGACTCATAAAACATCTCAGAGCAAGCTTATGGCTCGAATTATATACGATTTTCGATTTCATATTTCGCGACTTTCACACAAGCCATGAATAAAATTTTAATAAATTTCATCGTTGACAATAACAATTGTTCACCTTTTCGGTTTCGGGGCGGAGAAATTGTTTCCTTCTCCAGCGAGGCACTTGGAATTGCCCACCCACCGACACGGCCGGAAATGTGCCATTACTCGAACTGTTCTCGTCAATTTGTTATTTCAGTCGATGGCGGCTGGCTGCAGAGAAAAAGAGTTCTCTCCCCTAAAACCCATTGCGCGCCTTCTTTTCCTGTTTTTGCTGTCGATATTCCTCTTCTTCGAACGATCTTTTTCGGTTTCGATTTGCTATTTGCCAGTGATTTGGAAATGAGCCAAAGTTGCCACTCTAGCGGAACAGCGGTTATACCGGTGGTAAGACAAAAGAAAAAACAAAAAAAGCAAATAACCCTCGTGAAGCTCTTCAACCTCAACTGTAATGTCTTTGGATTGAGGGTAAAAAGGATGATGAGCAATGGGATGAAACAAAATAAGAAAAAACTAAAAAAAACTAAAAGAGAAAACTCAGAAAACAAAAGAATTTTTGTAGAGGCAATGAAAAAGGGGTCACAGGGACCAACCAAGAGAGCGAGAGAGAGAAACAGCCTTAGAACGCAATCAACCAATGATTTATATCGTTTGCAGTTTTTAATGGCATTCTTCAGAGGAGAAATTTATGTATTTCCTCGAGGCTGACGCAAAAAGACCGATTTAACTTAATCGGTTTCGATTTTTAATTAAGGCGGCCGACGCGACGCGGCGTGATTCAAATGAGCGATGCTAATTTATAGATTTGATTTGTCTAAAATGATTTGAGAGAAGGGGGAAAAACTGCCAAGGAAGGCTTTCAAAAGAGAGTCCTACACAAATCCTTTTGGAAAGAACTTGAACTTGTCATACAAATGGATGCAGTTTGAGAGGAACTCTGTGTTATACATGCTGAAGATATGCCACACTTATTCTCAATGCTAGGTCAAAATCAAGGACATTCACTGCTCTAGAATCTCCTCTGGACTGTTGGCTATTTCATGGTCCAAAAAGTTGCTAACCATCCAAGTACAAAAGTCCTAGGAATTGCCCCTAGTTGTCGGGAACTTTCATCCCAACAGCCAATGGATGACATTGACAGTCAAGTGTCAAGAGATCGAAATAATATAATGAACTCAATAATGCGCTCCAATTTGACGCACAATTGGGACCCAGGACATTGAATCCCAATGGCCAATCGACTAGCTTAAGAGAGCTCAGAACTAAATCAATCAATGAGCCAACAGTGTTTAATAGACTATAGAAAAAAAGGCACTCCTAAGTTAATGAAGAACTTCCCTATTAAGCGCCACATATAAGGTCCTATCCAAAGTATTATGTGAACCCTTTTGCAACGTATTAATCGGCAGGTACCAGTGTCCTTCCCGGCCCGGGAGATCGACAGTAGACACATTCACACTCAGACAAATCATGGAAAAGACCAACGATTGGAACAGAGGATACAACCGCGAAGTCTATAAACTGTGCCAGGATCTAAGGATGTAGCCCAAGAAGCCAAGATACACCGACTACATTGACTTGGGAACATCGACCGAATGATAAACGATGCTAAAGTTAAAAGGAACTTCGAATCACAGCTTCTACGGCGAACAAAGAAGACCAAACCTCCGGTACAAACACTTGAAGGCTCAGTAGCCCTTTAAGTATATAAGAAAAGGTTGAACCATGCAAGCAACTAGATGGAGTTTCCTTATCTGAACCAATGCACTGACCATTGAGCCACAGTCATTCCTAATGCCCATGTGAAACGGCTTTTCACTGCAATACCAAACTTCAGCTAAGCTAGAAAATAGACCTAGATCACTGGGGGCTGTCATATATAGGCTAATGCTAGGGAAATAGTTGAGCAGCTCTAGAGGGACAGAGAAACACAATATTCAAGCTGTCCCCATACCCCGTAAAAGGACTTTGGAATATCTACGGTTTCTTAACCAGGCTAAAAGCCTTAAAAATTTCCCACAGATGTGGGCAAAGCTTTACCCTGATATCCAAGACACAGGCTATGGATGAATTGAATGAGATAGGAAAGAGTTGATGTACTGGTATTCGAAATACAAGGGGCACTAGGTCTCAATATTTATTCTCCATGGTTGGTGTCCAAGCTGACTGGGTAGAGCTCTATCTGATGTTTCCATTCGTTCATAATTCGCAGTATTTTGTTACTCTGAAAATTGAGTAGCATCGAACAACACCGATAGGAGGATTCTGCTATTCAGAGTACTAAGCTTCATCCTTGTGTCAGTCTAAGTGGAACATGCTCAATGAAGGATATAAGAAGAAAACACTAATCTGCATGCTTACTGAACAGGTTTCTCGACAAATTATAATCAAACAGTCGTTATGGTATTAATCGACATTCTCGGCGATTGCTGGCTAGATAACAACATTACCAAGACGGTAAAGGAGGAAGAGAGGGCGATATCTTCAGAGCTCTCGCAAGTCAGGTGAGATACTATATCAAGAGCCAAGTGAACCCGCAAACTTACCAATTTTAGAGCAACGCGAGATACCCCTAGTCACACGAAGACTATAATCATCACCTCACACAGTTCACTGGTATCAATAGCAGACTTCAAATAAATCAAGAAACTGGCCATTCAATGACCTCTCCTCTGGTTAACAGGACACATCAAGTAGCAGCAATACCGAAGACAAGTCAGCATACCCTTGGTAAATGCTTCTTCAAGGATCTGAGAGAAAATTGGCAACATGATTTGAGAACTATTCATGTGTTCCAACGGCCTGAGTTCAAATACATCATTAGGAACTTATTCTAACAAAGAGATTTGTACGAGTTCTGGCAACAAAAGGGCCTTCTCGAAATCTCGTGCTTCAAAGCCTAAATTCCTCTCTAAGCCTGGAATTTCAATAGGAATTTCTGCACAAAGCCCATTGCATGTAATGACCTTTACACTTTTTCCCCTCGATATATAAACTTTATTGCATTTCTGTTTTTTTTTAAAGCTCCTGGTAACGCTGTCAAATTCAGTAAAATCGCAGCCAAAAGTCATGCATAGAAAATATGACAATAACTTTCTGAATTAGAATCCATATCTCATAGCAATTCGTTTTGCAATCAAAGGACATCCGGCGTTGATGGATCGTAAATCGATTCACCCTCGTACCACACACCCACCCCTCGGTTTGACTAATCAAGACTGCCAATATGCAGACACTTTTTTCTATGTTTTATAACTGAGAAAAAAAAAATCCATCATAAATCGTTTGAATGCCAGTAAAAATATTGTATAAACTTGTCCATCATCCGATTTCTATCTGATAAAAAAGTCAATTTCGATATCTAACTAAATTTCAAATAAAAAATACACATGACCGACACGTCGGACACGTTGGCAATGGCTCAACAATGCACTTGCACATTTCGGTCTTGTGTGTGTGTGTGTGTTTGTGTCCTGTGGGCATATGAAATATTTTTTTTTTAGTCCTGTTTTCCTTCTCTGTTGGATAAAATTATCCGTCAATGTCAAATGCAGACGATGTCAGAGTTCTATTCAAGAATGGTTGTGTGTCTGAGCAGGCAACACCACCACCACCACTATCGCCACCACACTTTGAACAAATGAAAGCCTTTGGTCAGTGCACAACAATCCATCGGACAGACCAAACACACACACACACATTGGAGTGAATTTTACCACCACCGCGTGTGTGAAGGAAGACGTGTATCTCAACGTTTCAACAGACACAAAAGCCTCACACACCGGACTTATACTACTTAATATTGTTGACATTTGTTAGATTGCCCATCAGGATGACTATTGTCCGGACACTGGCTGACAGGACGAGAAAATATCAACACTAACCGAGGACAGTATGAGTTAAATCCCATTTGAAAGGGGCCATTTCTCTGTGACACTGTGACCTCGTCATCTGTACTTAAGTCAATATGGGAACGTGAACGTTAGTGCAGTGCACTACTACCGGTACCAAGTCCCGTCTTATCACACAGCAGGTACAGTAGTAGTTCTCTGTGTCTCTATGGAAAGACTAATTGTGATCTTCGTCTGAAAGTTTAATTTTGTTTTCCCAAAGCCAAAAGCAAAATTATCCCCATCTCCAAACTAGAGTGTATGTGTGTGTGTGTGTGTGTAGTAGTAGTAACGAATCCTTCCATTTTATTCAACATCAATTACCCAGCTGTCATTCTTCCTTTCGTGTATATTCTAGACGACGAAGCCTCGTCGTACTCTCGGTCCAATAGTAGCAGCAGAGTTCACAGTGTTAATCGAGAGGCGACTGGATTCAAATTTACATCCCCTTTTACAAAAGGATTCGTACGTAGTAGGCCCTAGCCTTGCCCCGTTAGGTATATGGAAATGTAAGCGAGTAGACATGCAATAATCTCGTCGACAATGGCCTGTAGTAGTGCACATAGTAGCTACCTAAAATGTCCAGGTTTGAGATTTTTTAATTAGTGAAGGTTGAGTGAAGGTTGGACATTTATTGTTCGAAACAAACAGCAATTCCATTTTCCAAAGAACACAACACACACACATACACACACATTCAAGAACAAGAGGATGATGGGTTGGTGTAGAAAACCCCGAAAATGAATTGTACTCCAGAAGAAGTGAATGCAAAAATGGAATTGAATGGTAGCTGGACGAAAATGAAAAGGATTTTAATCAGCTGCAGGAGGCAGACGAAATAGAATTCGGGTTTTCTCATTCTGATTTCTTTCCTTAAATGGCGCCCAATTCGGGGCCACAGATTTATACTGGAAATTCTTCTTAAAGAGGCTATATTTTAATCAACTTCAACACCTTAAAGCACTTGTCATTAAATTGATTTCCCATTATCCAAATGGACATTTAATATTTACCAACTCCGACGAACAACACAAAAAGAGAGAAAATAACAATTAAATGAAACTTCCCACATCGAGTTTGGAAAGAAAACTTTCCTCCTTTTTGCGCTCTACACATGTGTTGGTAGAAAACTTTCTCAGCAGACCGAAAAGGGAACCGGAAAAACAACATTTATTAACAACATATTGTATTTCCCATGACCACCCTCACGTACGTATGCAAACAGCTCAATACTTGAAGCCCATTAAAAGTTGGCTACCACCCCCTTGAGAGCAACTCTCCTTCTTTTATACAAATAGCCCAAGCTCAATGACTTTAAGTAATGGCTACCAGTTAAAAAGAATAATTGGTGTTCCCAATTGATTTGCAACACAGGTAACCAAAACTAATTAATTTCCTTCACGGTCATTAATATCAATCAATGTCCTTTCGCGCCCGTATTCATCGCCGTCGTCGTTGTTGTCGGCAACAACAACTACTTATACGGAAAGTGAATAAAGGAAAAATCAAAGAATGACCAACACTCTCCAATGAATGACCGGCAAAGTGAGTCACGGCTATGCAAACCTCTTAAGCGTCAGAGGAAAATGGTAATTTATGGATTTTGACATGACAAATATTTTTATTTACATAAAAGTGATAAATATCCTGTAATAAGGGATACAGAGCGATACAAGCTGGACATGTTCTGATAGGGAAAAAAAATAAATTAGCGTGACGAAGTTTCTCTGCAAGTGGATGGGGCAATAAATTTGGACAAAGAAAAGAACCGGTAAAATATACAAAACCCTGACTTTCTCGGCAACAAAGTTCACCACATGATACTAGAAACAAGACACACACCCAACTTCTTAGCACTTTTCGTTGGATCAACCCCAGTTCTGATAAAAGCCCGACAATCCAAAACTCCAAAAGAACAGCCTGCACGTCGAAAAGCCAAATGGCGTCTTAAACGGAACCATCACTTCGAAACTCGCAGCAGCGCATCACCACAACAGCAACTACAAACAATGTGGCCTAAACCACACTTAGCTTCCCAACTATCTATAGCCCAAATGAGCCAGAAGAAGATGCGCACCAGATAGCTCCGAAGCTTCGACAGGAAAAGAACCAGACGATAAGAAGAGAAGAGAAGAAAGTTATGCGGAATAGAAAAGGAACCAAGCAACTTTGTTTTAGAAAGCCAAGCAGCTGGCTCCAAATCTGGGACACAATCACTCCGAAACAGGCAAGGCAACATACATAGTTCCAACAGCATAGGAAGTTCTCAATAGATTTAGGCCATACATCTGGCAATTGCTTAGCAGGCATCAAATGAACAGACCAGCAGGAAAAGGTACCTGCATCCAATGTCGAAAAAGGAATGCCATTTAAGCTACTGCATGTTAGATATCGGGTCATACAAGAATTACTGCTAAATGTGAAATGTCTACTCCTTCGACCCCTTCCAAGCAGTTGTTGTTGAGGCTTTTATGCGACTGAAGAGCAGGTGGAACCAATTTGAGGACAGAATTTGTTGATACTACTACCTTCATCAAACAAACAAAAGTCTCGCTTTTACCCTCGCGGAGATTCAAAGAAGAATAGTCCTAGTAAACTGCTGTAGTTTAACATAGCTTCTGGGATCAAAATTCCTAACACAGAGTGCCAAACTTATGCTCTATCGAACGCCCATCTTACCAGGTATACTTTATGGCACCAATTGCTGGACGATGGGTAAGACAGAGAGAATACTTGACGTCTTAGAACGAAACATACTTCGTGGGATATATCGAAGAAATGGGCAACAATTCTCTGGTGAAGATAATATTCAATTTATTGGAAGCATTGTCCAAACAGCTATACAGACATGTCTCAGCCAGAATCTAAAGGTTGAAAGCCCTCTTAGTAAGTACACAAGACCTCTTCTTTGACTTCTTGTGATCATTAAAAGATCCTGTCCCAAGACAAAAATTATTTTAACTTCAAGAACTTTTATTTGAATTTGTAAACTTAATTTAATTCCTAAATCTAATTCGCAACATGAAAAAAGCGGTTATAAATTTAAATTCAAATCTTTAAATAAAAGTGAACGGTATTTTTTCTTTGCAAGTAAACAAGTGCCTATGTAGTTGAAATGCTTTCCCTTTTTTGCCTCTTCTTAGTATACTAACTCTTCAAATTTCTCTTCATCAGCAATCAGCTTTTAAGTAAATGATCTCTTATATAGTGGGAGTACTACTCTTTGTAAGCAAAATAAAGAGAGAAAAAATCTCCTACCTTATTATATATTTAAATCATCCTCCTTTACATTCTTTCTTGATTCGATCTCTTGCTTGATCATTTCTCTTGCTCTTCATCTTGAGTTCCGGGATCACACACACACTCATCCGAACGCGAACCGTTATCAAAGAACTGTTCTTGTGGCAAAGGAGGGATAAATTAATAAAAAAAAAAACACCAGGAGCTAGACATTTTTAGCCAAAAAGCACAAAACTAGACACAATTGCTAGCATATATTTTGATTAAACTTTTAAATTAGAAGAAAAAGAAGAACACTTGCACACATTTCTAGTGAGGGGGAAAGAGAGAGAGAGACACAGTGACTTTTTAAAACATTCGAACGATCGGTCACTCGATTTAATTCGCGCACTTTTACTTACTTTTCACTTTACCACTCACTTTCAAAAGTAAACTTGCACTGAGCCGCGCGGCTATTAAGCCTGGCTTTTATAGGGCTAGAGACAAGGAAGAGAATTGAGTGAAATGGGTCAATGCTGGAGAAAGAATTTCCCCACATCTGAGAATTAAACTTATCTTACTCAGGCAAGTCTCTAAGTGGCAAGCAAGAGATCTCCTTTTCTTATTTACATCTCAAGAGCAAACGTAAGCTTTCTTTAAGGTGAGTATAAGTAAAGGCGAAGACTGGACCAAGAGTGAGTGAAATAGGCCAATGCCAGAGAAAGAATTTCCCCAAATCACCTTCTTTCAAGTGGTAAGTGATCTCTTCCCCTTACCTCAAAAGCAAACGTAAGCTCTTTTAAGGTGAATACAGAGACAGAGAACAAGAGCGAGTAAGAATTAGGTCAAGGCTAGACTCTAGAGAAAGAATTTCTCCCAACACATAGAAATTCACCACAGCTTAGTGAGTGATTTGAGCTGGTAATTGATCGCTCTCTCTTACTATTTTGTTTGCAAAGAGTAAGTTTAAGCAGTGAGTGAAGTATGAATTATAATCTCTTGCTTAATTTGTGTGGAGTTTAAAACTCCCACAGAGAAAAAGAGTTTCTATTTTTTTTGGTTGTTTGTTGTTTACTTCAAAGAAGTGGCGTGATCTTTAAATCGGTAAACAGAAAAAAAATGTAACGTTCGCTCTGGTTTGAATATTTGAAATAACTGACTTCTTTTATGAATTGCTTAAAAGTCGATTGGTTCGGTTTACTATGGCGTATACGTAATATTTTTTTCTAAAATGTACAATGGGTCTATTAAAAGGTCTCTTCTATAGACCTACTTTGCATTGCCTTATCTTGATCGAAAGACGTGGACACCATCGCTCTTCAAAGCCTTTAAAAACATATTTAAAAAGTTACAAATAAGTGCTTTGAAACCTTGAAATACCACCTTGAAGCCTTATTTACAACCCCAGCAAAGCGTTGTTACCCACCAAGTCCCCATCTCAATTTGTGTCACCTTAAAGCCCACCTTTGTTCTTTAAAATATCAGCAAATGCCACCTTCAAACCCTTCCACCATTTATCTAATCGAATAAAAGCCTACACAATGATTCGCCTTTCCATGCTGTACTGTTCGTATCCATTTCATTCACTTACACGTTCATCTCGTGCAATAAATCTAATCACTTCCAATCATCAGCTTAAAAACATTACAATTTATCTCATTATTATACGCATACTCTGTAACATGTAATAATGTAATATGTAGCTCATCCTTTCCGCAAAAAAGGAAAATTATTACGCTCAGCATGAATCCTGAATTCTGAATAGCAGCCGGAGCACCACCACCACCAACAGCAGCAGCAGCACCCTTCAATTTATTTTAATTCGTTGGCTATATGCCAACGCAACAATTGCACTTGTACACACAGACACACAGACAGATGGAGGCTCTGCCATTTTATCTCTCTGGCTCCTTTAATAAAAGAATATGCCAAACGGAAATGCCTGAATGGGCGTACACTATGCTAACAAACAAACGAAAAAAAAAAAACAAAAATGTGTATATTGAGAAAAATATGTATCCAGCAATAATAGGCAGGATAAAATATTGAAAAGGATATTACCAACAATTGCCGAAAGGAATAAAAGGAATATGCTCTCCTTTAGGAAAGAAACGAATTAACGTGATAAAGATGCCACACAGCAGATGAGCCAGCAATCTGGGGATCTGTTAGTAGCATATTAGGAGATGAGGTACAAATTTGTCCCATGATTCGAAGGTTGTTTTCTGTTTTTGGGGGAGGGCAGTGTAATCAAATGAAATCACATAAAAACAAATAATGAAAACAGTAGCAGTAGCAGGATTCAGTAGGAAATAGATAGAGTTAGAAAGATCGGTGGGAAAGATGGTATAGCTCATAGGAGAAGCTTGCTGATATGATAGTAAAAGAAATGTTCTTCATCGAAATGTCTAATTGATCCAGCCAGGGGGAATACAATTTAAGACAAAATCAGGTTTTTAAATAAAGAATCATGCGCTAGAACATCTTAGACGGTAGAAAGAGTTCTAAGATCTGTATTAAGCGCAGTTTTCAAAGGACGATTTTCAGAAAAGGGCATTGTCAAGTGTCTTGTCTCGGTCAGACACAGGACAGCCTTCATACTCTGCAATCTCAGGCTTTCCGCTGCTTTCAGTTGTGATATTACCCGCGACAACTTGTTGTTTGTACAGGAGCTTCAGTCCTATGCGACAGCTGTGATTCAAAGATACTCCTGGGTGGAGCCTGCCGCTTGATATGGCCGAGCCAACATTGTCAGCGCTTATTGCCTTCTTGAACTATATCCACATCTTGGTACAGCTCATAGAGTTCGCGGTATTATCTTCTTCTCCATTCGTCCTCATCACATATAGGATCAACACATCACTCGACTAAGCCTGAAGGTTCAAGTGTTTTGCTAGACTTTCATACTCTTTGTGAAGAAGAAACCTACGTGACTTTGTGGCTAGGCTCCATTAATCAAGTCAAGTAATCCTTTTTAAACTTTTGGCTCTAACTTAGTTCCGCGGTCGGTCACAAGATTGACTTGACTCTTCGATGGGTCTTAGGTGGAACAGAGAAGGCTTCTCTAGACATCAATCTACTTTATGTCCTTTATGTGTTTTTCGGTTTAGGGACTCCATGGGGTCTCCTTCTCTGAGCTGCAGACTAAATTAATGCTCCATAATGTCTTTAAGAAAACAGCGTCTGTGGAGAGTCGTCAACCAATTTCTTTGGCCATGCCCACGCTTTCGTCTGTTTAGAACGTAAGAAGAAACTGTGAGTAGATTGGCCACTCTTTCCGTAGGATACATGCTTCATAGAGCCAAAAAATATACAGAGAATCACAAAAAAGTTACAAAAAGTGCAAACACCTTGCTAGTAACGACGCGAAACCACTTAGCCCCTTAGAGTAAATATGACGTCATTTGGAGTGTTTTCTGTTTCGATTACTGGATTACAATAGCCCCATAGTGGCCGCAGTGATAAGGGCCCCAGTTCCCAGCTCAAGCTTCGATCTATAATGCTTCGTGGTTCCCTTCAAGCAGAAGTTTGTAACTACGTTTGTTACCCACCATAGCCTAGAATTTTAAAAGGCGGTAAAGATGATACCAAACATCGGAAGACCAAAACACAACAAGAGACTTAGAAAGCTCTTAAGCCAGATAGATGATCAATGCTAACATAATTATTTGTTTGAGAGCATGTAGTGCCTTCTGAATTCCTACTACGCCGAGTGTGTAAGACAGCACGACCGCATCATCAACAGCGACGAGGGCAAATGCCCCTATAGTATGACCAAAGAAAAGTCTGGAAAAATAATGGCAGATCTAACATCGTTCTGACAAATGCAGATGGAGTCGGAGTGGTAAGCTTCTACCGGACCTCCACACGACACAACTCCTGTTGCCCAACATGCAAAGAAGCAGTTGATATTGCAGAGAAATCATGTTCCATTATCCAGGCTGCCGGTGAACCAAATGGACGAGGACCTAGCTTGGCCGTCAGTTAGTAACACTATGGCAGCTATCATAAAGCACCAACAAAGACAGGGACTAGAAAAACAGAGCAGCCGGCCGAGTATGTAAGACATATTAGGCAGCATCAAGAGGAATCAAACAGAACATGAGACACAGGACACGCACCACAACTAGACTTTAGAAAATGCTGTCAAGTAAAGACTCACGACGAGTAAAGACAATAAGAAACAGCCACCAAGTGTTGCGTCCCACAAAAGTCATGAAAAGCTAGATGAGCTGCGTTGAAAAAGTCCTAAGACGCGATCAGTTTTCATACAGTTTTTGTTGAAAATATTATCAACTTCTCCAATCTCTAGAGGCACAAGTATGACGAATATTCCGAAGGTGAACATAGGAACTCTAAAATGATTTCAAGAGGCCATGAATCATCACAAGTTTGACAGTCTAGCTGAGGTTGATAGAAGGTATACAACACAGAATACATCCACAAATCTTCTCCATACCGTCTACAGAAGTACCCACTTTTTCTCAACTTACTAGGTACAGATAAATCTAAAACCAAGCAGGTCCTTAAACAACCGAACAATTTAATACCTTTCAGTTGAATATTTTAAAAATTATCCTCACCAAATCGACCAATAGACTAATAACGCAATCTCATCCATTTAAACGATGATGGACAGCAAATCAAGATTGTGCTTTCACCTGACAACGTCCATGTTCTTGTTAGAGAGAAATCCTGTTCAACACCACAAATTTTCATCCAACCTCTTCATCATACATCAACAGTTCTCCATCGATGGGATAATTGAATCAAATTACCCCGCTTGGACCCCCTTTTTGCGAATCGACTGATGCCAACCTAGGTATCTACCTACAATTCCAATGTCAATGATGCTGCTGTCAAATGATGACTATGACGACGACGACGATGATGTTGATGATGATGATGAGATTCTCTGGTTTTGGTATCCACAAAACCAGAGGGCGAATTTCGAAAACGATATCTGCGATATCCATCGAAGCAATTTGCTTTTGGTCTCTTCTGCATACACATAGCATACACTCACCGCAATCGAAAACCATCAGACAAAAGCCGGGCCTATACACGAAACCAGAAAGAGAGAGAGACGGTATAGTACCCACTCGATGTGACACCCAGGGGACAATTATAATCGCTCTTGTCGATAAGTATCTCATCGGAAAATGCAAAGCATTTTTTTTTTCTGCTTTCTGTGATGATGCGCCCGTGTCTACACGTTTGTGAATCACGCTTGACACGATGTTGTCTGGCTCCTGGTTGCTGACTGCACATAGAGGTAGACAGACGGGCTCGACAAGATCCGCTTGCACACATTCATCTGACAATAAAAATAATAATAATAATGTGCAATTACACAGTCACAGTGTAACCACATGCAGGATACACACCACGCGAATAGTTGGCATTCGTTCGGTCCACTCGAGTGCATAAATTTTGTCAAGAGCACATTATGCGCGGCAAAATTAACAGAAATAAACGAAACCGAACCAAAAATTAAGGACACACCACTGACACTCGCTGACGAAAGAATGCGTTCCCCGACCATTTCATTAGTCGGAATGTAAAATCGTTGAAGTGAGAGAGTGGATGGGTGGACGAGGAACAACCCGACACACAAAAAAGTCCTTTGCCAGCCCACGGGGTTCGTATATGAGGTTTTCATTTACTGTAAGTGCACTTTACATTGTAGTATTATGAAAATGGTCTCGGGTACGGATGAGGTTTTTACTTAAGTGGAACCTTATGCGAGGCCTACCAAGAGAGACACTACCACTACCACACAGAATAGGACTCTAAAACTCTGGTGATATGTCAAATGTTGGGTTCTAACCATCGGGGATATATATTTAGAGTGCCATCCCATAGGATAACAATTTTTATTTGCAACATCCTTTTTGCCAGCTCCAGCTAGATGATGGCTCTTCCTTTTATTAGGCATTTAAAAGTATAATTTCAAAGTGCTTATCCTTGGTAGGCCTTTCTCTTTCTGTAATGTATGGGAGCGGTGAAAACTTGGGTTAGTTAATTGTCCGCAGAGACAGAGAGAGAGATATAGAGAGGCAAGAAATGAGAAGTTAATCGTGTGGAAAATTAACACACAAGCAAGTAAGTGATTAAATAAATGAGCCACTGTTATGGCGATGATAACAGACAGAAAGAGAACGAGAACGAGAACGAGCTAGATAGATGGTTTTGGTTTATGACATCTCCCATAACATGAAATTAGTGAACTAATGAGCCGTACAAGGAGATACATTATCCGTCTCTGTTCTGGCTAGATATATGTATGTGTGATGAAAGTAGTAAACGGATAATGGAATAAGTACTTGCTGCGTAGTAAGAAAATGTAAAGAGCTGTTAAAAGGGTATGGTCAGGGAAAGATTTCACCCAAAAGGACTACATATAATCGTTTGAAATGGAGTCACAACCTTGGAGGAGGACATTTCTTGGCTCTCGGCTTTGAGGAGGATAAATGGACTTGAAGCAGTTGGCTCAGGCAACAAACAAACTGAATGACAACCTTTCTACAAAGACAAAAGCTGGAAGCTCTTCAAAATGCTGGGGGAGAGGACTAGGTACAACCATTGAAACCAATTTGGCATCGAAAGACGAAAGTCGATTCTATCAATATTCTACTAACCCCCATCACCTGAATTAACTAAGCCTCTATAGCATCCTTATTGGTCTCGAGAAGTCCTGTGATCCAACAGTGTATATAGGCAGTCTCTTTCACACAGATCTACTCCGTGATACACACCACTAACCACCCAAGATAAGTGCGCCGTTGAATAAACTCCAAGTAAAAGTTGGTGTCCCTCAAGGCTGAGCATTGACCCCATTGCTGTTCAGCATCCTGTCCAGTAGATTTTTTTGTAGAAACCACTTTTTTCGGCTGACTACGTAGCCCTTCTAGAAGATGATATAACGAACCTACAATAAGCTCTGCTTAAAGATGGATGCTCTCCACTCCTTTGGACTAAGGATAACCCGCATGAAATTGAAATTGTTGAATTCTGTTTTGAGAAAGGCGTTGCCAGTGGGATAGAACTAAAAATAGGAGTCCAAATCTTCACAGAGTCAAACAGCTTTGAATGCATAAGCTCTAGAGGATGGATCAATAGAAAAAGAAGCTGCCAATACAGGGCATGTTATGTGATTAAAAGCTTCTAGAACAGCCAAGAGGCCAAATCTTTTAACAAGTCATGATGAACATACGCCTCCAAATACTAGCCTAGTAGGCATACTGATATGAGTGGAATGACGTTGCTTGACGAACTCAGCAACAAGAAGGCTGCCTGTTGAAAGTCCCAAAGGAATTACCATCGAAAGTATGGATAGGTTATGAGTAGATCAAACGACTATGCAGCAAGGCAAGTGTTGGTTTTGCCAGAGTCAGGGCGGAGGCTGTGAAGACCATTCAAAACCAGAAACCTTGTGACATCTTATGAATGAAAAAAGGACTAAAACTCGACTATAGGGAGAGGCAATTAAATAATGCTCAACTTGCAGCTGCATTCCGTTACAAGCCCTTTAACCATTGAATTTAAAAAACCCTCTTCCAGCTCTCTGCATTTGATTTGTCAATTTGAATAGCATTATTCCTACGGTCTGTGTTCTGTCGAAAAACGAATTATACTCATACGCCTATTTGTATGAAAACTCATTTAAAATGATCAAAAACCAATTTGGGTTACCATATTTCATACATGATAATCGGATTTCCACAAATTACTCCGGACCTCAAAATAAATCTGGATATAGTAGGCATTCCTCAGAAGAGAAGAAATAACAAAAAAAAACCATCAACCCGTCGCCTAAGGAAATCCCATCCAAGGACGCACGAAACCCCAAGAAAGACTTAAATTTTACCTGAGAACCGCTCTCTTTTAAAGATATAGCTACTACTCCTCGTCACAGAAGGATTGTGTATACACAATATTGTGAATCGATGGGCATGATGATGATAACGACGATGATGACGATGATAACCTCGAGGCTACATTAAACTAATCCAAGTGAATGAACGACAAACTAACTATACAAGGATGAAAATTCCTTTCTATCCTTCAGATACGAGTATATGTACATATAGAGAGAGATACAACCTAGATACTCATATGAGTAGGTATACCTATATAGTTTTTAGATAGAGTGCAAGCAATAAAGGATCAAAAGGAAACCAAAGGGAAAATCGATAAACTAAATAATATACGAGGGGCAAAAGTTTTTCAACCCTCCCGAAGCCGCCCAAAAATATATATCAACATTGCACACAGGATCCCTTCCTTCAGGGGGCCGAACCGATTGTGGGTGAACAAAAAACAAGGCACAGAGATGACTTCACGTGCAAATAATAAAACATTGAGTATGAGCCTTGATTGATGCGATTGTCAATGTAAGAGCTTACCAAACCGTATGGTGTGGGAGAAAAGGATGTTTGTGTCAAATCGAAGTTTTTTTTTTTAAAAAAAGTTTTTTTTCATGGCTTCTTTTATCTCTGGATATCTTTATAAAAAATTTAAGCTTTAGGCTACACTTTTGGGACATGTAGTTATTTGTTGTGCTTCTTCTTATTTTAACTTGGGTTGTTCAAACTGAAGAAAGTTCGACAGTTGAATTGTTTATAAGTTTGTGTGTTTTTTTTTATTGTTTTTCTGTGAAAAGTTTAGTTACCTTGAGTTGAGACAGAATGTAATCCTATCAGATTTTATGGTACTTACCTAAAAAGAAGAGAGAAAAAAGGACTGTTAGATATTTGTCGGTAAATTTTCTTAATCAAAAGTTAAAAAATATAAGAAAAATGTTAAGAGTTGTAACTTAGCTAAAGGGGTTTGTAAAAAACATTGAGTTGGTAATGATTTGGGCCTAATAAAAAACTTAGGTGGGTATTTCCACAGTGTGAGTTCTGCCCAAACTTTTTTTAGCAACGATATATCATCAGTACTGTATAAAAAGTCATTCAGACTGGCAAAAGCCTAACAGTAAAGCTTCTTATAAGACTACCAGTCATCCGTCCATCATCATCAGGCAGAGTTTCACATTGTGTAACATCAATATGACCCCACTAATGGCCAAACCTCTATCAAGGGTAATGCATGCGCCGAAACAAAAAGGAGTCCGCCTCACTAGGTGCTCGCTGATCAGTTTCCTCTAGGTGCTTCTATATGAGAGTCAGTGAGGTACGGAACTAGAAAGACGTGAATCTGGTAAGCGTTCCGTTGGAAGCCTTCTCTACACCTAGTAGGGCATGGCATCCGACGGTATGCCTGTAAGACTAAGATGCCTAAAGTCCTAAAAACTACAATGTGAAGGACACAAAAAAGTAGATGATAAAAGTATCAAGGGGAGACTTATGGACTGAGTCCTTAGACTGATAAAGAGGAAAACTAGTGGACCATTTGCTGGCCACGTCCAGAGTCATCAACTTATCTAAGAAAAGATTGTTTCTAAGCAAAAGTTGACAGATAGTATAGCATGTACTTGTAGGTCGTACCGCATCCTTATCTCTCAACGGCAAGTACATGAACTATTGAGGTTGGTTTGTCCTTAACGCAAAGAATTCCTCACGACTCATCTTAGACCAGTTTTTTGAACGTTTGCTCCTTCAATTCTAACTAAAAGCTTATTCAATTTGATGGCCGACTTAGCTATTTATCTTTACAAACTCATTTACATATTCATAAGTAGTCTCATCGACACCAGGATAAGTATAAAGAAACAAAAACCCTCGTTGAAATCAATTACATTTCAACAAAGCCCTGGACACATCTACAACCCCGATCAATATCCTTGGCAATAGTAAAAAAGAAAAGGAAATCGAACCAATAACCGCAACAATAACAGAAAACCGCGTTATTATCAATTTGATGCATCTTATTGCATTCATTTCCTCCGTTCAATGCAAATTAAGGACCCAGCTCCTTTCAACATTGACCATGAGATCAAATTTCCTGCGGGATTCTCCATTTTTGTCGGCCAAAGTACTCCCAGGAACAATGAAACTGCCATATTTCCTACATTTTTTTGGCGTCCTTCCTTGGACCGAGAGAAAAAAAACAACGTTCGAAAGAATAACCAAGCAACCACTGGCTTTTTACAGTAAAAGAGGCTAGCTATCGCCCAGCTCTTCTGTATTGGTAAACATTTTCAGATGGCTGCACTGACAGGCATTTACCAAGTTGTTATATTCCTTGGATGTTGGCCAAAATATTTGGCCCTCTAACAAACCAAACGAAACCAAACCACGAAACCGTCTTTCTATCATCACCCAATCGATGATGATGTGGAAATTGGTTGCAACCCTCAACCTTCATGGGTTCCTTCAACCCGGTACCAACCATCTCTTTTGTATCCTTTTTCCTTAAAAAGACACTTTTTTCCCCCCACTCACTGGCAAGGCAAAGGAAATTTATTTACTTAAAAAATTTCCAACAGCAAACACAAAATACGTTGCCAATCTTTTGATAGCCCTTTCTCGCGAAAAGGACTTTCCATAAAGAAAATATCCATACATAGGTACATACATATATATTTCTCTTATTGAAAATCGTGTCCTGGATTCCTTTGACTGTGTTCTCGAAAAGAAAAAAATTACTTGAGCGTTTCCTGGACGGAAATAAAAAATTCGCTAATTAAGTAAATTGATGATCAAGAGCATTCGTGCCATATTTTTGAACCCCCCCTTATGCCATCCTTTTACAGACTGTGTGTGGGTTTTTTTTTTTTTTTGTTGGAGAAAAAAAGGATATTGGTGAATGATTTTGAATATTGCTGGTGGAGTGGTGTGCTCCTCTCTTTTAGAGAGGGTGCACATTGCATGTGCCATGCGAAAAGTATAATTGATGTAGAATGAGAGGAAGGACATTGCATGACGATTCGATGGTTGGTGTGAGGATGCCTTTTTCACTTGTCGGTATAAAAAGGATATATTTTGATGAATGGAATTTTAATTGAATTGTCGATGCCGATCCAATGATGATGGTATCGGCATGATGGTGGTGATGTTTGAGTGAAATTTTTGGCATTTGGCACTTTTTTTTTTTTTTGCTTTTTGTCTTTTGTCGGATGCAACCACGATGATTTTCGACCAAAAATTGTGGGCAAATTAAAAGGTGATGATGAAATATGAATTATTGATTGAGAGCCGATGATGGATGATTGAAAAGGAACAATTACTATTTATTTTTGGGGGAAAGACTGCGAGTTAATTGAAATATTTTGGGACTTTCCTCGGAACAAGTCTTTAATAAGAAGGAACGTGAACTATTCCAAAGCTACTATATGGACCGAAATTGGAGACATTCACAGAGAGCTTAGGAGCAAAGAAGTTCGTCCAAATGAGTACACGAATCTTGGCTTTCAAGGAGACCAGCTTAGACACTAAGCACCGCTCCATACAGCTGATGAATCCAGCTTTGAATCATCGAATCATTGAATAATGGAAAAAAAGCTGACAGTTCCATAGCCAACCATTCTGTGCAATGGAATCCGTTAACCAAAGATGGCAGAACGCTTGAGTGTCGTAAGAGGGCCCAGAACAGTCAAGATGGAGGCACGTTAGCTTAGGAAAATGTAGGCACAATGCTAGGAATAGTACACAATGGCCCGTTGACATATAAAAGGCCCTAGGTGCCATAAAGGAATACTATACATAAGTAGTGAAGCAAGCATGTTTGACGCGGCACTTGGCCATTCTGGGATTCGAACGTTGAGCCCCATGTTCAATAGTCCAACGCACTTACTAACCGAGCCAAGATACAAATAAGTTCACCGAGGATTAGATCTTGAGTGCCTTCACAAACTTTGGAGGGATTTACTTGCATAAACTTAAGGACATTTCTCGACTTGAACACGTTCGCGAACAGTTGGTATTTTTCGGGATATTTCGCTGGAACAAAAGATCGCGTTCAAGTCGATAACTATTATCCGTTTGCACAAGAAAGCTCCTGTCATTGAGCGGTATATCCCGCCTTGTTTAAGAAGACTTTATGAAGATCACTTGAACAAAAGTCGACAGAGGAAGGTGCTCTTCGATCCACATACGATCTTCAGCTCTTAGAAAAAACTCAGTGCGCTCCAACATCAGTGCGAAAAGATACTGTGAATTATGAATCAATGCAAAAATCTTATACAATTCTCCTAAACTATTTTTAGTTTCAAACCCAATTCGATTATTCCTTGTTTCATCGTCTCCGTCTGTTGCCTGAGTATCAGTTCAGGACTACTCGCGAGAGTTGATATGAAATGCAAGGCACGAATGCACTGCTTTCAATTCTATAGAAAACGTTTCGATATCAAACTAAGAGAAGACCAACAAACGTCAAATAAACCAGCCAGCATCCAATAAAGTCCAGCTGCACCTTAACGAGAGAAAGACCCTCCCCCCCTAATGAACTCCATTAATCCTTAAAGTACCCTGTGATAACCCCTATAAAACTCTTTTCGAACAAACGTTAAGTTCGAACTTTTGTGTAATCCTCTGACCCGTGGAACACCTTGCTGTTAAATTAATTACACGCCCTTCATTCGCAATGCAACTGACCCAGGTTGCACGTGTGCACCACCTTTTGGCACCGTCAACTGCATCAATTATTATTCAGACGTTCACGCCCTCACTTCCTCGGCAACTCCGCGCGGCAACAACGAATCATTCGTTCCCATTGCATTTTTGCTCATTGTTCACTGCGATACGAAAAAATTATAATTAATTTGTGTTTTTAATTTTTTTTTTCTCTCCCCCTTCCCTTCCCAGCTCTGGACTTTTGTTTCGGTCATGGTTCTTCGACTTCGACTGGCTGGCCGATGTACACTTTACCCGACCTGTCGAAATATGGGTGGCAGCGTGAAATCCCCTTGAATATTTAAGTCTTACACCAGATAATGAATTTTTAATTTAAATGAAAATCGCTTAATCAACACATATTCTGCCCCCCCCCCACCACCCAAAGGGCCCCATTTTTGTGTCCCCTCCTCCATTTTGTAGTGTGTACTCCCGTTTTTCAATTTTCCACTTTTTTCTTCATGTGTGTGTAAAAAAATCGAAATTTTTGACATGAATAATTTACCCTGTATAACATTTGATATGTGCTGTGCATGTTGCATCGTCACCGCTGTCGTTGCCGCCGACACAAGTACGACGACCGTTGTGCCGGTCGAGTGCAAAATTTTGTATGTAAATTTGACATTTTGCTATCAGAGTCCTTGTGTGTGTGTGTTGATGTCGTCCTTTGTGATGTTTCAGTATGGTATGCCTATCCGTCGTCCCGGAATCGAGTCCGCTTTTAATGCGGCCATTTCAGGTCATTGCGCATTCAATTGTTATGCAATTGATGGAATTTAATTTTCTTACATATTAAAAAAAAAAAATTGAAAATATTCTTGTTGTGTGTGACAGCATTTATAATAATTTTGACAAGCGAAATGGTTAAGGGAGACTGCAGTTGTCATACAAATGTTTTTGGTGAAGAAGGAACTAACGACATCTATGTTGAAACATTACTTTTTGGAGAGAACAGATAGATGGCGGGAGATGTGGCAGTGATCCATTTATACTTCTTAATTGCAACATATCGCTTGGAAAGGTCTGGAGAGATACATAACTATGTATTCTAAAGAAGGACTCCGTAAATTGTGAGCAGTATAGTGCCTTATTTGCCGATGACAATCAATAGCCGTGTTTTATTGAAACGTGTATAGCCAGTTAAGTACATTTTTGCACACAAAGCAACAACAAAACGAAAAAGAAAATTAATTTACTCAGCAAATCCAAAGTAAACATAAGGTGTGCATAAAGTAGAGTCATAGATGGCGCTGACTGCGATTGTAGACAACAACCAGGTAGGATCAATGGTTGTTGTTTATAATTCGAATAAGCGACAGTTCGTATGTCATTTTGAAGACCAAAATGAGAAGTGGGTATAAACGCGAGTATGAACGTTTTATTAAGAGCTGGCTATACACTTTCGAATAAAACATGGCTTTAGCCAGTAACCCAAAGTGAACATAAAGACAATTGATAGATGGCGTTGACTTCTGTTGTATACAGCAACCATTCATTGTTTCACAGCGATAGTAGGACTTGATGGTAATTATTGTTGACCACGATTCGATTCAGTGCCATCTAAGATTCGAAAGTCATTTGCAAGGAAAAATTGAAAGTGAGTGAGACCGTTTTATTGAGAGCTGGTTACACATTTTCTAATTGAACACGACATCTGACGACAACGCCTATATGACAGCCCTAAATTTGCCCTAAAACGTTCTATTTTTAAAAGTCTCAAAAGCCCAACAACTAAGTCGAATCAAAAGCACTTGTCCAAGAAAAGGCAGCCCCATTAGATGATTAGTATCTATGACACTTTGACCCATCACGTCTCTTCTCTAAAAAAGTATACCAAACAACATACTCGGCGACTAAAGGACGATTTGTTTCGATTTGATTTTGACCCATCATCGTATGGCATTTGAAATTCGATTATATATCATCCAATCAAATTCGGAGAGGACTACAAAAAGCCAGTTCGGCCTGCCACGTACAATTTAGATCCACGTCCATCAGTCAATTGCTCGGGGGTACAATTTCGGTACAATATCTCCCCGTCCGGTATCATAAACTACTCACTTGACATGAGCTCAAGACAAGAAAAAAAAAAACAAACCTTAACCCTATATTTTGAAACAGAGCGAATCCTTTTGCGAAAATACGCCTTCCTTCTCATCTTTAGTAAAACAAATCACGTACTTGAGATGAACGATTGTACGGGGGCGGTGGAGGGTGTACACGTTGAATTTGATTAAAGGCACACACTCTCTATAGATGAGAGTTAGATAGAGTTTTTTTTTTTGTTTTTTGTTTTACCCTCTGGAAAACTTGTCAACGTTCGAAGAGTTCCATTCGAATTGCCTCGCATGTGGAGCACCGCTTCTCTAAGGCGCATTTCAAAACTATAATCGCTATCTCCTTCCGATGGTAGAGTTTCCACCTCCCTCATACGTGGGATTTAACAGAAAACTTTTCTCAAAAGAATTTAAACTTGGGTTTTACGATGCTTAAGGTGTCGCGACAGATATCCTGTGGAATTTTGAAACTGTATCAAAGTAAAGTTTTTGCATATGAAGGCGAGGGTGAGCCACATCCATACACCTTCTTCTGGTATTTGTTCTCGAAAAGAGGATATGAGCTAGAGAAAAGAGAAGCGATTTGAACATTCTAATGGAAACTGAATTAGGTGCATGATTTTGCGAAAGTGACAGAAGGGAGGACATAATTCAAATTAGATTTGCATATGAAGGATATGCCTAGTGGATGGTGATAGTATTATTAAATTTGAGTAAGTTTGTTTGCTTGCTTGCCTGTGGAATGTCTAACTAGATTGAGTGACCTTCTTTTTATACAGAAAATGGGGAGTTTTGTAGACGTGTTTAGCCTTTATTAGGAGATGAAGTAATTTTTCCAATTACTTAAAAGTTATATGAGATTCTTGGAAAGTTGTTAACACGTTAGGGCAGTCCTTTGAGGATTTTGAGTGATGTGATGTCTGTCTACGACTTGAATGTAATTTGAAACTAGATCACGTAGCTTTAGTTAGATGTTCTAAAGTAATTTAAGTAAGTTATAAGGATTTGCTGGACAAACAGGGTGAACTTTTCGAGCTTCGAAAGATGTTGATCCTTGCCTAGGATTCATCATTGGCATAAAACATTGGATGGGCTAAAAAGCAAGTCCGATAGGGTAAGTTAAATTCAAAGTTGATAACAAATATGAGTGTAAAAAGTTGCCAATTTGAGTAAAGTTTTTAGAAAAAAAAAAATTTATCTACTTGCTTCTTCAAATACCTATGATGGGAGACCTTCTGTTCTGAAAAAGTTAGCCTTAATTATCGACGCAAGTCCTTGGTTATATAACTACCTTAAGGGACGTTATGGAATGAAAGGAAGTACAGATACTAGCGTGGACTATAAAGAGCTATTGAGGGATAGTTGTATTCACTATGCCATGGCATTCTTAACATGACATCAATAGCCGTGTTTTATTGAAGCTGTATAGCCAGTTAAGTAATTTTTTGCGCAAAAAGCAAATACAAAACAAAAAGTGAAGAGCATTTAGTCAGTAACAGAAAGTGAATATTGATTCCGATTTTAGACAATAACCAGTAATTGTTTTGCAGTGATAGTTGTATTTGTTCGCTGTCTACAATTAGAACTAAGATCCCAATGTGATTTTGAGAGCAAAAATTAACAGTGACTATGCTCGTTCTATGTATTGATATAACTGGCTATGCACTTTTCAATAAAACACGGCAAAAGACGCAGTTAATTCTCATAAATTTAAAAAAGGCTTCAGAGGGATAAAGTAGAAGTAAAAAGTATGTGACTAAAGACGTCTGTCTTATGAGCTTGGATGCACTATGCTTTAGGCCCAACGCCATCTAAGTATGTAGATAAATAAAGCACAAGGTTTCTATCTTTCTCGCCGACAGTCACAGTTACAAGGATATGAGGGATTTAAAAGGCTCTAACGAAATAAAGGCGCGAATCAGAAGGCACTGAGTCTTCATAATTATGAGTACAGTACTGCCATCTAGTGGCCAACCATAAAGAACGAACTCACTACTTTAATGACTCGCTGTACATCTATTTAAAAAGAACATCAGTCCTTGCCTGAGAATACTTTTACTCTAAGTGCATCTATTCATTAAGTCCCATCCACAAGAGACTAAACCACTTTTGGTTTCGATATCAATCAAATTTCCTTCGCCATCAATAGCACTCTTGTATGCAGGACATACTGTTTGCAGTCCCACTCCAATCACAGTTCGGATGCAATAATAGTTTGTACCTGAAATCATCTATCTCTCATCGATGGATATACAACAGAAAAGAAGGAAAAAAAACTAGAACAATATCTAAATGCATAAGGGATGCGTTCCCACTCCCACAGACAACTGGAATAGAATGAGTGTCGCCAGTGCCACCTTAATCAATTTTCCTGGCACGGCTGAATACCTGCAATTACTATGATTTTTGCTTTTGTTCAAAATTTTTCTATTTTTCTATCGGAAGCTGATGGAGGTTTTTGTTTCGTTTCAACTACAGCTAGCTACTATTTTTTTGTACTCATCGTGTGTTGTGTTTCTCTATCCGTTTCTAGATTTACGATTGGGGAACATTTTGATGGGCGGATGGTTGGTACTCCGGTATACAGAACAAGAGATCCAGCTCTGCTGATATCAAATATGTAGCCTTTTATCCGATGACAGGGCACTCGACCGAGGCATGCAAGCAAGCGTACACATGCATGCAATAACTGAACGGAATGAATATTCGAGTATTTCCGATTTTTCAACAACAATCAAATGGATTTCAAATGACACAACGACGACGACGAACAATATAACAAAAATTTTGTGTTCTTGTTGTTTAATATTCCACGTGTGGGTTCGTATCGTAGGTAAAAGTTAGAAATCCTTTTCCTCTATGCACGAGTGGCGGAGAGAGAATTACTTTATTTTCATTGCAAAACAATTGGTAGAATTTTACATTTTGCATTTTAGGGATTTTATTTTGATATGAGTTTGGTGTTACAAAAGAAACGCGTGTAACAAAGGTATCTTGATCCGCAGATGAGCAGAGGGAAGTGGTTCGTTTTGAAATTGCGCTGTCTATGGGGAGTTCAAAGGACTTTCTGTCAAGATCAAGTTGGATTTTGCAATTCTACGTAGAATTTGTTTGGTTTCGAATATTTTATGAGCTTTTGAGTGGACTATTGCAAAATTACACAAAGAATTAGAAGGACACGAGCTTTCTGGTAAACCTTATTCCAAATGATTGAGCTTCTTCTTCCCCAAAGAAGACTCGGTGACCAAAGGCAAATTTCTATCCAGGATAGTGAAGCATAATATCAACAGAGCCAAGGTACTTCCGCGCATCCGATAGAAAGAAATGTCATTAAAGCACATAGAGCCTTGAGTTCATAATATCAGCGCAGGTGTTCCGCAGGGGTCAGACTTTCCACCGCTTCTGTTGCACCGCTTCTGTTGAATGTATGACAGAGTATCTAAAGCTACCTGGCTCGGCTTTGCAGCGAATCATGTCAAGAGAAGGTCTCCTAGTAGCGTCCAGAATCAAAAATTGCATTGACTGTGCTAATACCTCGCAAAAGGACTGTGGAAAAGGAAGTTTTTCGAGTTGGAAACCACACATTCTGGTCTAAGTGCCTAGGAGATGTCCTCGACAGTTGAATCACATGTTCATTATAAAGCAGAAAGGCATAGCAGACTCAGGTTGCCTCTCCCTCTCGGGTGCTGCCAAATATTGGCAGGCCGGGATGCGTAAGGCAACTCCAGAATGGTAAGTTCTATTCTTGGTCGACGACGGCATTCTCATAGAAGGACAATGTGCGGTTTCTGAAAAATTTGGGATGGATCGACGTTGTCAAAGACTTATCGCGAAGTGATACGATGCCAGCTTTACCAGGAGCCTTAACGATGAGGAAAGAGCTACATAGTACACAGCATTTTGGCAAGCCAGGTGGGCCAACAAGACCAAAGGTAGATGGCCCTACAGGCTCACACCCGTCATTGAACCTTGGACAAGAAGGACGTATGGACCATGTACTAAATCGAATCTAAAAAGCCACATAATGAAGTCAAGGGGTGAGATCAGAGACGACCGTGCAAATTGACCTGCGGCGAGACGAAACAAGAAAAGGGCTGGTGTGGCAAAAAAGTAGATTTAACAGAGAATAACTTGGTATTGGTTGCTGTCCCAACTATCGGGAAAAATTGTTGTTATTTTTGCATTTGTTTATAATTCACAGAAGAAGAATTGAACAGACAGAATTGCTATCCATGACTGTCCCTGTTGTGGCCCTGTGTCGACAGGATAATTATACATGAAAACTACAATCAAGTGGTGTCAATTAGACTAAGCAAAAGTACACGACACAACCACTTAGGGACTTTAGCGTGTTAACAATGTGGTTGCAGTCCTTAACTGTTCTCAAGCTACCTACGCATTCAGTTTCCACCTACCATTATCTTTACGCTCCTCATTATTTACCTTCTATCAGTGTCTATTTTCACTTATAGCCTACACTTATTCCATTCTCATTCGCTTCAGCTATCATCGGTTCGTTAGCAATCACGCCAACTGCGTTTCTCGATCAGATTCCCTCCCATACACAGAACAAAGGTCCTTAATTACGCAATACAATATAATTATTAAATTGTTACCTGTCAGAGGCTTGCAATATCAAAAAGTCAACTCAACAGTTTCTACATGTGTGGATACACCCTCTCATACCGCCTACCAATCAGGTTAAGACTCATTCATTCGAAACATACTGTGCACAAGGATACTTACATCGATACAACGATATTTGATAGTGTAAACGATGACTAGAAACGACAACGACAGCGACAAGGACGACGACGTCGACGTTAAGGGGCATGTAAATCCGACTATACACCTCATTTACAGCAGCTATTCAACGTATGTTCGAATCACTTCAATTGTGCACCCCATTTGTGAATTGACTCACCGGAGGGTGCAACCACAATGCAAGTAGTGTAACCGAAATGCCAGAGTAGTATAAGGTTTGCATGTTCAGCAACAACCTAACAACAACAACAACAACATTTTGCCATATTACATAGAGAACAGTCCCGAGTCCTTCGGTACAACAATATTGTGCATTACCATCAGCAGTGCAATGTGCACTGCATTTAATGGGCAACCCATTCGGGGGCAATTGCAATACCAGACGACCTCGGGTATGGTTAACTCCTTCGCTTTTTTTAGGATATACCTACCACCCATGCTAGAAACAAGGATATTGTATATTTTGCTTAGCTGTTTCGGTTGAAGGTGCAGAACATGAAGTGAAGCAGATATTCACAGATTTTAAGTGGCAAGTTTGATTTATAAACGACGTTTTTTTGTGTTTGAAAAAATCAGCGTTCATTTTGAATGATTGAACTTGAGCAGGTGCTTGATGGGAGGAAGGGGTTTCTGATTTTTTGAAAATGGTACCCAGTTTGAAGGGTAATTTGTCAGGTGAATATTGCTAGCCGGTTTGGTTGAGACCTAGTCACGGAAATTTATCTAGAAGACGATAAAATACTAGGTATTTTTTTCGAAAGGAAAACATCTAATAAAGTCCTTAGTGGAGCAGCTTTTAGGGATAGGTAGTGGTACGCTAAATCGCAGGAGAAGGACGTGTAACATTCTACGTTGAAGTACAGACGCTAAATACTGGGAAAGGACTTTTTACCCAGTCTGTTCCGTCTGTCAATTTCTCGTAGGAATAATGAATGCAAGATGAAGAATGACGAGCCTCGGGTGGCAATCAAACGTACAAGTACAGATTAATCTGTGAACCAGTGTGCAAAAGAACTCTTCAAAGACAGACGCAAAGTTTGTTGACAACTTTTGGCTATCCATTGTTGACAGTGCTCCGATTTAAAAAGGTTAAAATATCCGCCTTTAGATGGAACCGTCTTACGCCAGATTCCTTCAATAAATCCGTCTGGGCTGAGCGAGATACCATGTCCCTATCACAAAACTGCATGAATCCATTTATTTGCCGTTGTGAATCATTCACTAAAGAACGAGCCTTCCAAAGTCTAACGCACAGTTTTCACGTCCCGATACACACTTCATAGAATAGTGCCTCAGAGGTTGGTCCTCAGCGATATATTTAGAGTATATTGGCAGACGGTTGCCACAGAATTGAGTGTACAATAAAATCTTGCAGCAAGCACATTATCAATACTGAATGAGATGAAATGTTTCGATTCACTGTCCAAATTGGACTACCTCAGGGATGCATACTGGCACCTCAATTGTTCTTACTAGTCATCAAAGATGTACTTTGTGCAGTGTTGACTGGAAGTAACCCCGGAATTGAATGGATTATGACATCTTACCACTTTTACATGGAATAGTGAACCTTCAGCCGATGCCACACAGTCAAGAAGTGCTAGACAGGAAGTAGAGAATCAAAACAACTTCCCATGGTCTTCCAGAGGAATCGGTGGTATAAAATTGGATATGTGTCGAATGGTGAGGAAAGCAAGTACTAATGAGCTTAGAAGTTCAACCTCCATCTAATCTATTTCAACGCATATTGAGTACTATGTTAGGCATGCTGCAAATCTTCCGATATGGACGTCTAAGTTCTTGCAGTAAGTTAGAGGCAACTCTAGGGTCTACGGGTGCCTTTAGCACAACAGTACTGTCACTCTTCTGTAAAGACTACATCGCAGTCCTTTTACTTCTGAAAACAACTCTCTAAGGATCTGAAATCAGTTATATCTTAAAGCCGCTGACCTCATTTTCGAACTACTTTGTTAACTTGCCATGTTTTTCCTTTCAATGCAACTGAACTGAACAATTTACAATCAACCCCTGTACAGAAACATTATCCTACAATGAGAAAAACTTCTAATTAACAGATCACATCGTTCCAAACAAAACAACAAACGTTCTCCCTCGTAACAATGTCTAAATTAATTCACTGCCTTTTGTAGAAGAATCCATCATAAAGCTCTATCCCACCCGTCACAAGCAATTTAAAACTCAACTCATAATAACTCATTCAAATCTATCTCATAACCTCCAGCGCGTCGCATACTACTCCTCCTCCACCTTCTGCTTCTACTCTAGGCTGCACTGAATATAATTACATTTATTTAGTTTATTAATATTGCACAAAATGCCTGCGTGTATACAGCTCATCAGGACACAAATACACACAAAGCACTCAAATGCATATCCTGCATCCCATTTGAAAACTTAATATAAAATTCAATTGAATTGCCAACTGAAATTGTCACGTATAAATCAGCTAGGCGAAATGTATACAAGGATTCTAAGGATACCCCCTACATATGTAGTATAGGCTTGGCATAGGCATTTGAAAAGGAAGAAGAAGAATGCACCTCGGTTTGTATACACAAAATATGAATATTTATTATTGCATCAGGACGACTCTTTGGATACAAGGCGCGCGCGATGGTGTGACACACTTGCATCGCATTGAAGGATGTGATGTGAAGTATGAGCAGTTTTCCGTATATTTTCCTGTTTTGCTGGGAACTTTTTTTTTTTTTTGTCTTGTTGGTGTGGTGTAAGGGGTGTCTGTGTGAAACCAAAAATATCCTTGCGAGTAGGTAAATCACGTTAGTCCTTTACGTGCCTTCACCATATTTTACCGTTATACAACGCGGCCCTTGATGATGACGCGCGCGTTGGAGGACGACGTTATACCAGGACGACGACGATGACGATGTAATCAGGTATATTGTCTGTGCCTATAAAAGGGGAACGGCGAAGTACGAGGAGATGGAGGATTTATTCGCTCTCTCTGCTGTTCATTCTAGAAATCACGGCTCAACCTAGTTCTCGATTCCTTGCCGAAGAAGGGAATCTTCCCATCAACACCCATAAAATGCCACTAAATGGAAATGGTGTTGTTGATGGTACCTAGGTACTAGTGCTGGTGCACGGTGGTACTTTGGTGACATTCTTTTGGAGGACACCTTCTAGGTACCTTTGGCAATTTAGCGATTTGATATATGAATTCGAAGCTGCAAAGGATCCCTTTTTTTCCACCTCTCACAGCGGTACAGGACTGCTACTGCTACTGCTACTGCGAATCTCTTAATAATTCATTTGCAAATGGCCTTTTTCACATGGTTTAGGATTCCGCTTTCATTTCTCTCTCTCTCGTGACAGAGAAAGGGTGGGCTCTTCCATTCACCAACCACCCACCAGACAGGCAAATGAATGCGCGCCTGTCGTAAATGCCTTATGCCCCGAAATGGTAAACCTCTTTTGGGGATTTTTGGAGGAACACCAAAAGCGTGTTCGTTCGTTTGGTTTTTGCCAGCGCAAAAGCTTAAGCAAACAACAATAACGATGAAGAAAAATCTCCACAACACCTGGATGACAAATAGGATGGAAACCGATAGTGAAATGCATGCAAATCATCGGAAATGGGTTTCTGTGTTGAGTGAGGGGGAGGAAGGAACGACTAGCGGCGCCAACAGCACAGGGGTGGGATTAGATAACTAAAGTGAAATTGCATAAACAGTATGTCGGACAAAAAGGGGAAAGCAAAATTTTAACTGATTTTTAGGATGGTCAAGAATCCCGGACACGAAGTCCTTGAAAAAAAGTTCCTAAGAAGAAGACCGATGCGAATCAGAGTGGGTCAAATGAGATATTAGTACCCTTCTACCTTTCTATTGATGTACAGGGACTGGGTGTTGATTAGACGGGGAAGGATTTGCATGTAATTTTTACATTCCTTTGTAATTCACAGAATTTTTTATTTTTCGCGTTCGTAGTAAAATACATTAACGAAATTCTTAGCTGTCAGGGCATTTACGTAATCGCGTCAAACACAGAAACCTATGCATAAAATGAAACGAGATTTTTGTAGTTAGATTAGGTAAGGCAAGGTACGTATCCTAAAAAGAGTCAGGATACGCTTAGACCTATGGGAGGTCAAAGAAGATCAAGAGCAAGAAGAGAAAGATTAAAATCGCCTGACTGACTCAATCAATCCTAGCTTTCAAAGGACCATGAAGGTAGAATGTGCCAAAGGAGTAATGGGATGACTGTTTCAATCGAACCACTGAACTTTCTTGTAAGATAGGAATAGGCCGATGGTGTGGCATAGATGAGCGTGAAGGTAAAAGGTGTATGAGAGTATTAAAGTGAATGATTCAATCAAACTCATGGTACTGTTCTGTAGTTGGTTGATACTTAGGTGGACCGTCGAGGAGGTAGAACCACTAGACAGTAATAGAGGTGACTGATTCAATCAATCCCTGTTGCTTGCAGTCTAGCCTAGAAGTGTAAGCTGTAACGATATCTATGTTAGACAGGTCGCTTGAATCTTCTAAGAAGTATTCTCATAGCAGTCTCTTTCTAAGAATAGCTGGCGCCGGGGATGGCCCCTTCCTTTCACTGTCTTTAACTTCTACAGAAATCATTTGATAGGACTCTCAATCTAATGGCCTGGGTGTTGTCCTTCCATTCACAGTGATTAAGTTACTCCATTTATTGTCTATGATCGCTACTGCTTCGTTCAACATGTGAAGTTTCAGCATCTGTCTGTCCGAATATAGGCCAGCAGGTTCATAATTCCGAAAAAAACGAGTACAAGTACCAAGTTGTCGCATTAGAGCCAGTGTCGTGTGAGGTATTCTACTGCCAATAATGGTATCTCCCTCTAAAAAGGAAGACCATGCTATCAGATGTCTACTCAAACGATAGAGTTGGTACAAAATCATTTCTTGAATGAAAATACTTATAAGGATCAGTCAAATGAGGCATCTTTCTAAAGTCGACAGTGAATAAGCTCTGAGTTATCTGATTTTATTATATGTTGTTGAGCTACAACGCCTACACCTTTTGCCAAAACTATGAAATAGAAACTCATATTGGGAGTGGAAGAACTGCACAAGAACACTCGCGAAAGACATGACTGAGAACTGAAAGCCCGCTTCATACAGACATTACTTCATATATACTACAATCATCACCATAAATAATTTATTTAAAATTTAAATCGAATTTAATTGGATTTGCGTGAGCACGCGAAAAAACATTTCTAAAACACTTAGTCCTTATTAATTCCAATCCCGTCTTTGCATGTCAGCCTACAATGTCGCCTAAATCTCGATATGGTCACCTCAACTAAAATGCACAAATTGCACACAAATTCTTGGTACTAAACGTGCATTAAAATGCAACATAACAATTTGCACGCAACAAAAAAAAACCACCAAAACACTTGTCACATGTTTGGCTCTTCGTTAACCCTTAAAAAAAATAAAAATAAATATTTTTTTACAAATTTTCCTAAGCCTAATCGCAACACGCCATCTAAATGGACTGCAAAATGTCCCATGGAAAAGGACACCCCTTGACAGAATAAAAAAAAACATCAAGCGCCAAACGGTACACAAATTATTTTTTAATTGGCACGATATCACACAGAAAACTTTTCATGTTGTCATCATCATCGCAAAGTTTTCCCTAAAACCGGATATAAGCTAGCTTCGCCTTGTTCCGAATTCTCTACTCTCCTACTCAAGACACCGAGAGGCAAGCCCAAAAGCAGAAGAAAAAAAAAGGTCCTTATCCACAAAAAATAAAAATATATATACTATATACTTTGTGGAGAAAGTTTTAAATTTTTTAACATGCAAAGTTTTTGTCACATCCTCTAGAACCGGTCGCTGTTTCCTATATTTTCTTTCCTTTTTTCCTCTCGACTTTCCTTAATTTTGTCAGGAAAAAGGAAACAGGACTTCAGAGAGAGAGCAAGCGAGAGAGAGTTGCAGAAAAGCAAATGCACTTTTAAGACCTCGTCGTCGTTGCGGTAAGACCTAACTTTATAATAATGTCTTAATGACAAGGACTCGTACAGAATTTCAAAATCAATAGGAATACGAGAGAAATAGTGCCCTCCGACATGTACACAGCGACGGGGGAGTGTACCTCAAGCGTTCTGTACAAATAGAGCGAGCAATCCAAAAAAAAAAAAGAAGAAAAAGATAAAAACTCATCTACACTCGGTGGGTAGGCAAAACCCGTCACGGCCGGCGGAACGCTACTGGCCCAGACCAAGTCTCCTCGCTCTGTACGGTACGTGTCCTGAATCATTTAATGCGGAACCGTACTCAACGACGACGAGGACGACACCAGCACCTGAAAACTCAACTTGGTAAAGCTCAAGTCAGAGCGCAGTCAATGTATCGCCACATCGAGTGGGTAGATGCATTCGTTTTTTTTTTTTGCTTTTTGTGAAGCAACAAATAAAAGGATACTACTACTGTTGGTGTTCCAATTCACTGAAGATAGCAAAAGGACCGCTTTTCTTCACTCATGCACGTCATCGTCGACCAGGTGAATCCAAAATAACACACACACACACAAGCACACAACATGGAGTGCACCCCAAAAAATACATCCCTAGCTGAGGATGGAGGATGCATTTCCAAACCAGAAACTTGTTGAAAAATTCTCTATACAAGGATATGGGTATCTACTGGGTCCTGGCCATTGTAATTTGGAACACGTTTAACGCTTGAAATAATATTAAGAATAGGAAAAGGTGTGGAATAGAAAATGGCCAAGATGATGATGAACCGGAAGAAAATACACAGAAAGAGAGAGAGGAAGGAAATGCACGTGAATTAAGAGATAAAAAAACAGCGAAATCGTGTGCAAAAACTTTTTAGGACTTCCATTAACTTTTAATTGCGGTAAGAAAATGACACAACGGTGATGAGGGTGAGTGGGTGGGCTGAAAGTCACAAAACTTAAGTCTTAAGCAGCACATGAGAGTGAAAGAAAAGTAAATTATCAGCTTAGGTGTTGAGGAAAATTAAAATTAATGTGATGCCAGGAATCTATGGTTTTGCCAGGGGGGTGCGAAGGGTTTTCCGTTAAAACAATCAACGGTTCGAGTTAATTAAGATAATTAATGACTGATAGAGGGGAATAGGAAATTGCTTGAACTTTTCTAGTGGGTATGTCAAGTTCCTTCTGCGGTTTTAAAGTACTGCATGAGCTTTATTGGTAAGTGTGTGATGTAAGAATGTGATGAAGAAGTACGTGCAGAATTGGCTTACTGAAGAAGGACATTAAATCTGTATCGTCTGTGTGAAATTGAAACCCTCAATCAGTGTTTTCATGAGTAATGCAAGTCTAAGTCGCTAAGGTACACATCTGACTAGGAAGGCAACTATGTACCACATCCGAACTGGAGCACGCTACCTTCAATTTCGAAGATTTTCAGATTCTTTATCATAAGCGGAGGAGGCTGCCTTTGGGATCTTTTTTTAAGACGGATGCAGTTGCATGGACAAAGGTCGAGCAGATGATAAACAGTGAATAATTGAACGTACTATATTGGCATCTTTAGACTACTAACTAGGTTCAGATATGTAGAGCCAATGGACATCAACGCTTGTTGGGAAGGTTTCTTTGATTTCCTACACAAGGAGGACACAGTAGAGTTGGCCGGAGAATTCTGTCGATTGCGGCCTAATTCCACCATGAGTCGTAGTCAGCAAGTGAGTGACTATGTCGTACATCTACGCCTTACGCCCTCCGACTGACCAAACCTCAATCTTTTGTTGAAAATGATTTGGCTGAAACAAAAACTTAGATTGCCACAAAAGAAACGTGGGCTGACTGGGACTGAGCTATTCTGCGTGCAGGGGTTGAAGATTATTCGACGGCAGATTTGAGTACATTTCTAACAAAATTTCTAGAATATTTGAAAACTTATAGGTACTGAAGTTATAGAGTCTCTCTCTCTCTTTTCTCGTTAAAAGACTTGAAAAACTTCTTGACAACAGCATCAGCAACAAGTGTTTTGAGCTCTATCTTCCCGATGGTAGCTTCAATATGCACATCTAAGAGTAAATCAATGCGAACAACTCTAGAGAAAATGAGAAATAGGCCTACACTACGTTGGTATTTACATTAGCTGCCTTTCTGGACCCACAAGATGCATTTAATATTCTACAGAATGGAGCTACCAAATGTTCCTTAGAAAGTATAAATGCGTCCAAAACATTAGAGATTGGCTTTGGGATATCCCTGTCCTTAGAACTATAACTTTCCGACCTCTGATATAGTGCACAAAGCAATCCATTAGTAGAGAATATACTCAAGGTATGTTAGTATGGATTAGCCGGTCACCAAAGTGTCGACACTGCTATATAGAGGGCATCGAATATCAGGACACAACTACTAACCTTTGGCTACTAGAAGCATTCTAAGAAATATCATCAACAAGGCTTACCAAAGCTAGTTCAAATTAGAAGAGCAATGCCTATGGGAAATCCTATCCAAGAACAGCATTAGGGATACTCTCTGGCCATTGCGTTTTATGGAAGTAAGTCATGCCAGCTCATTAGCCTTCTGGATATCCGCTCTGTAAGCCTTGTGCTGTGTTTCAAGAACATTAAGGCCTTTTAGGAAAAGAAGCTTGAGCGTACGCCACTGTCCCTTTTCGATTAGTCCTGGGGCTGGACAGATTAAGGATCAATGCCAGCGGTTAGTTATTATCATTTGTGGCCTTATAAAGAGCTCACAACTAAGCGAGGTTACCGTAGCCATATATTGGAAGAAGGCATAGTGGACAGAGAGAAGGTCATCAGCGTAAGCTGTAGTTCGACGCCACTGTAAATGAATTGCTTAAGTATTACGACTGAAATAGGTGGGGAGATGACGCTGCCCTGAGGAGTACTTCTAGAGGCCCTTTTAAAACAGAGTTCAAAATAATATTCCAATGTTAACATCTCTTTCAAGCTTCTGTCAACAAAACGCTAAGTAGGTACTTAAATTTAAATCCCTTTGTTGAACAATTCATTAACTTTTTTGTTCCCACCACTCTCGACTGAGGACAAATTTATAGGTATATTGCGTATCTTTTTTTTTAAAGTGAAATATTAAAATGCACCTGCATAATGCAGGCGCAAAACTCACACCAACAATAATTCCGTGCGCAATTATTATTTTCTGTTTTTTTTTTCTTTTAAAATTGGCTCACCACATATTAATCAGGTTCACAAACAAAAAACCAATTAACGTGTTTTTTTAGCCATCAATTCAATATGTGCGGTGGTTTTTTGCGTCTTTTTTTGCAGCCACGACCACAGGTGACATAATTATCAATTATATTACTACCACACATATTTTCATAACTTTTTTTTTATTATTATAATTATAATTACGCGAATATGATGGGATAGAAGAGTGACAAATAAAAAAGCGAAAAAAAGTTATTTTAATAATCTCATAACACATAAAATCACTGGACAATAAAATTTATGAAATTCGCCTGGCTTATTTGTGGATTATTTTGTACCAAACATCTGTGTTAAAAATAAAAAGAGAAATTTAATATGACAACAAACAATAATTAAATAACTAACGATGAGCTGACAACATCAGCCAAAAACAATTACCATCCATCAGAGTGTGTGCAACCGGCTGGCGGGTGACGGTGCGCGGGGTGCAAGTGCATGCAAGTTGAATCCTCTTAGAAGGACATGTGTTATCCAATTTCAATTAATTTTTTCATTTTATTTGGGTTCTCATTTATTTGAGTGTTTTATACATTTTTTTGTGTTAATAATGTCAAATCAAAGGAAAGAAAAAAATTGACAGAATGAAATGATGGTCATATAGTTTTTTTAGGGAAACTTTACTATATTGTTAGGTGAATTTAAATTTTAATAATTTAAGCAGATGGAGTACTTATGTGACAATCAGATAGATTGGAGAGGTGGAAATTTATGGTTTTATGAGACTGAGCATTTTGAATAGAAAGCGGAGGACAGTTTTCTATCAAAGCACACTTTTCAAAATCGGTCATACATAGAGAAGAACCCCCCTTTAAGGGCAAGTTAAAGTTTAGTCATAAGTATGCCTGAGCCTTAAATATAATATCAAATTGGTTTTATATTTCAGTCAGAAGAACATTGGCGAGCCTAGGTCTTGTAACAACTACAGAGGCTCGCTGTCCTGTTGAATATCCAACGTTATGTGTGAAGTCTAAATCACTAATCGCCAGCGTATCTTCCGGCACAGCAGATGGACAATAGATCGAATTTTCACACTCAGACAAATCCTCGAAAAGGCCAACCAATTTCAAGTCGAAACCCACCAACTATTCTTCCACTTTAAAGCCGCTTATGACAGCATTCATCAACTCGAGCTCTACTAGACGGTAGCCCAATTCGGGATACCGTCAAAATTTATCTGTGCAACTTGAAAACATCTCTTCTGAGTTCTTCCAAATGTACACTGCTTTGCAGCAAGGAGATACGTTATCTTGTGACTTCTGCAACAAATCTGTTCAATTGCTAGGATACGCAAACGTTATTGGCTTTATGGGAAGCTTTCGACAAAGCCGTCATAGAGGCGTTTACGACTATTGAAGAGCAGGCGAAACGAGTGTCAGTAAGGACAAGTGGATGAATACAAAACTACGAGTAAGTATATGCTTTCGACAAACAAAAATGTACTTCCCAAAAACTTTGGACGCCTCTGTTGTTTTGAGGTCCACCTACCTTAACACAAATGTAGCTAAATACTACAACACCTTTTTTGAGATCCGACGAAGAATTACCCTCGCAAGCTACTTCCTACTTTGTTTTGGCAAAACAACAGGAGTCAAAACTCTGAACGCAATGGGCCAAGTTATTGCTCTATAGAACCCTCATCTTACTAGTTCTGATTTAAGTACGCCGATTGATGGACAATTAGTAAGAAAGCTGAGGAAAAGAAGAAAAGTCTGACATTAGGTCCCTTATATTACAAGGGCGAGGAAGGTACTACTGCGAGCCCTATGAACAGTACAAGGGTCTAAAAATAGTCCAAAAATCCAAGATGAGCTGCCTACATTAGCTCGACGACATCGGAGGAATGGACAAGAATTCTCCAGCCAAGAGGATCTTCAAATCAAAGACCTCTGGTTCGAGTCATAGAAGAAGATCGAATCCTCGGGTACAAAGACCAAGTTATCGCGGCTTCCACTTGAACTGGAACTTTTAGGTGAAATTTGTTCTAAGTAAAGTTGCGAAATAATATAAATTAGGGCTAAAAACTAGCTTCAAATTTCACCTCCAGGATTTATGCAATAGACCGCTTCTTATGCTGCAGTCCGCTTGTGTTTCTTAAGAATTCTAAATCCACATTCTCTGGGTACCGCGCAAAAGGGACATTAAAGCTCGCCAGGCATTCCTAAACATTCTCAATTCTACTGGCAATGGTCAATCTCAGTATGCCTTTCATTACATGTCAGATTGCATAAAGTACAACTGGCTAAACAGCCAAAAGCACCACATTTATAGATGTCATCACGGAACCTTCAGCTAGGCCTCCTCCTAAGCAACCTCGGCAGAAACTGCACGAACGATGCAAACTTAAGGTCAGAACAAACGTTGAAATCAAGAACGAAAAAATAGGAATATCTACCGCAAGGACACAGACAATGTTTGGGCCTAAGGACTTAGCACACACAGTCAGGCAAATCATATCTCGGACACGAACCACATAGTGGCAACATAGAGCGCCATCTATTTGTTTGATCATGAATCTTGATACAGAAAGTGTACCGTGATTATTGTTTGAATAGAACTTTTGGTTTCGAGTGGAACAAGCGTTTTTTAAAGAGCAGAGAGACACTGGAGTATGACAAACTCAGAGCCAAAAGATTTCAGTTTGGACGGCTGAAATGATCTAAAAAGTACGTGATTTGGTTGCAGAATATCGCAGTGCTACACTGAAAATGATGGAAAAGCTTAAAGCATCACAAAAGAGACTATTTGAACCATGTTTCTCGAGGACAAAAGTTTGTGCCAAATGTGTTCCTCACACATTGGATGATGATCAAAAATTGTTGAGAGACTGGCATTCTAGAGATATCATTGCGGCCTTAAGGAATGATCCAAACTTCATTGAAAAAACTTTTAAGGCTAATGAGTGCTCTTCGTTCCGAAAATTGAAATTAAAGGACGCTTTTCGATGGGCACTGAAGGCAATTCCTAAAAATGAGCTAGAGAAGGCATTTAAGGCATAAAACTGTGTTGAATCAGGAGGTGAATATTTCGAATAAGTCCGGGATGTTATTTGCCACACTGTATTCTTCTGTGACGCAGTTAATCCCCTCCCTGTACAAGTATGTAGACACTTTTGTCAATATTTTTCTTAAAGGTTATATGCAAGAATATTTGATAAAAAAGAATATTAAATAAAATTCAGTACCAAGTGCAATGGATAACACACAATCATCAAAAATTCATAGCTGCAAGGATATAAAATATCTAAACACCTTAGATGAACCCATAAATACATATGTATGTTTAAATAAAAGTAAAACAACGTCTAACGTACCGACTCGTTTCGTTAGCAGGGGTAGTAATGTTTTGTACTATAATAATGCTGCACCCTTCTATGGAGTTTGATTGAAAATTTTTGGGGTGAAATCTGCAATGAAAATTTGTTTTTTTCGAAATTCAATGCAAAAATTTTGGTATTTTGTTCAGATTTCATTCTAGAAATACGATATTTTACGAATATTACAACACACAGCGATAACACAGAGAATATAACACATAATACATTTATATAAACGAAATAGAGAACATTTTTTTGCAGTCCAGTTTTAGCTGAAGTATTAATTTACACATACATCTGGTAATGTTCAGTCTACGAGCACAAACAATTTATATATATTTTTTTTTATTTAACACAATACAGCAAAAAAGAACAAAAAAAAAAGAAAACTAATAAACATTTCTCAAAAAAAAAACCTTGTTTAACCAATTTTTGTTAAACATACACGATAAATAAAAATCAAAAAGAGAACACAGGTGAAAAACTAAATCAAAAAAAAGGAAAAAAAAACCAACAAACACTTAACATTGAAATAGAACAGTAGGTACACAACATTGTATAAATAAAATAGAACTACGTATACACAACATCGAGTGTAAAATTAATTAGTGTTTGTTTTATAAGAGAGAAAAGACTGAATTTTGTTTTCTCCACCTGCAAAAGAGTTTTCTAAAAAAAAAAAAAACCGAAAATATTTTTAGAATATTCATTTTAAGGACATTAGTCAAAAACTGATCCCCCAAATAGTCTCTCGAACCCTTGACATCTGTTTTATTTGCATATTTTTAGCCATATACACAGACAGACAGACAGACAGAGACATACATGCGGTTAAGCTGTCGATTTTTGAGCTCAATCGCTGGTCAAATATTTGCAAAAAGCGCATGTGGAACACAAAACACAAACACCCAAAACCAAAACCACATAGTACAGTAGCAGCCATCATATCAGTGCATCACACTTTGCATAAACCGCCCGCGATTTGATTGAATTTATTCGGTTTTGTGACCATTTGAGTTCATTTGTGATGCAGGATTTCATATTGTAGACACACACACACACGCAAAAAAAAGGAGCAGAGAATTTAAAAAAATAAAAGAATTAGTGCATATAGTATGCATATTTATGCATGGAAAGCTGTGACGCCCACAAAATTGAGGTTAGATAGGTAGAAATGTTTTATTGATTCAATATTGTGCGCGGGGCGAAAGCAGTCATCATATTCTATACATTTTTACAGTATTAAAAACCACAATTTAACATTCGACAATAAAAGGGATTTTTTATTTTTTTTTTCCTGTCCTGTCCACCCTCAAAGGGTGGTTCAGACGTGGATACAAAGGAAAATCTGCTAAATTATATATTTGAATGCGCTTCAATGGAATTTCTGGTCAATTTCATTTGAATTTAGTGGCAGTGTGACGGGAAGGAGGCATGAGTGCCATGTGTGTTATTTCGCGGACTTGATTATGAAAGAAAGTTTTTTTCTTTTTTTTTTTTTAAATAAATTTTAAATGACAAATTTATGAAGGAGGATTAAGTGAGAAAGTACATTTGTTGGTGGATGTGCGATTTTATAGAATTAAGGACGCATTTAAGGCTTATATGGTATCACAAATGAATAAGGCCCATCATGAGAGACAGTTGGTTGGAAACAGTCCTATATCCCACAAAGATGGAAATAAGGGATAACACATCAGAAGTACATTCATCACTATGCTGTCTGCGAAAGTAGAAGGACCAACAGCATCAAAGAGCAATAGATAGGCACAGCTCTACCCAAGACCCAGTGAAAGGCTGTGGCGATTCTTCAGTTGAAGCAGGCAAGAATTAACTCAAAGGAGAAGGGTGGGTTTGAACCAAGTATTCGGCAGAAATATTCCCTAAATTGAGACAGAAGTTTCTGTGGAAAGAAATGCCCAAAGGTGCAACACAATTCTAGTGAGGATGAAATTACTGCGGCGACCAATGGACTCAAAGCAGCAAAGCATTGTATCTTGATGACCTACTCGGGTAGTTTATCCAAACACAAGTCCCTTGTGAGAGCCTGGGTGAGTAGAGGAATGAAAAGATCATAAGAGCTTTTATAGTAGACAACATAGGACAAAAGCTGAAGAGGTATCTACGTGCTGCTTGCTCTGATGATGGTCAATGCCCAATAAACAAACTTCTGCTCTGTATCCTCCATTCATCAAGAAGTTCGTTGAGTATCGATTGCCATGTCACCTTGTGTTCATCTTATTCTAAATGGCAGATAAGCAAGAAGACTACTCAAAAGAAACTATCAACATTACATAGAATGGATCCACATAAAACGTTTTGCATAGAGCAAAGCTGTCTGAGGAAAGGAAAGGCTCCGTCCACCAATATTGCTCTGGCGATTAGCAATGTGCTGTTTTGTCCACGGAAACCTGAAGAATTCGATGGACTCCAAGACATTAAATCACACAAACTTTGGAGAAGCTCGGACAGGATAATGTATCCTCTAAATCTGAAGAGGTCGCGTTGTTGGACAGATTGACAAATTACGGCTTATATGGCAGTAAGGGGAGTAGAGAGTTCGAACGGCTTAACCGATGGACGAGCCAAATAAAATGTTCTTCCCAGTCGAAGAGACAAAGTAAGGACAAGCTACGACTATTCTATGTCAAAACTGAGTCTGAGTTGCTATATGGATGTGGTATTCGGAATGTGATTGGTACCATCCCGTAGCTTGATGTGGTTACAACAATTGGTTTCACTGATGATATTGTCATGACAGGAACAAATGAAGCATTAGCACAGATAAAGCTCGGCTAGTATTTTCCAAACTTTAAATCAGAATCTGTCTCTAAGACTGTTGAATTTTCCAACGAGACCATCAGGTCTAAGGAGGTAGCTAAACACCTTGCTAAAGAACAAACTGCAGCTCAAAGTGCATGTCGATTGTTTAACAATAATACTACCGCATATGAAGAGGATCTCTCTCGAGTATGATGCCTAACATCAGTGGAGCAGGATAGACCAAAGAGACTATACTTTCAATGGGTGTTACCTAGATTTTGTTATATGCCACCTTGCTCTGTGTGAATGAGACCAAAAAGCTATCATCGGCAGAGAAGCTAATGCCAACAGTCGAAGACTGGATAAGTGAGGATTGTATGTAACTATGATTTTAGAGCACACACTATTATACTCCATAAGCTTTCCGCCATGACGAATTGTTTTAGGATATAAGCAGCCCATGAAGCGCAGAGCTCAAGCTTCTCATAAGCAGAGGTGTTGTGCGCACTGCATATAGAAAGGACTTACTGTTTTATGCCAATTGCAAAAAGCAAAGTGTTTTGGAGCAGCTTTCTGATGAGAATAGTACTCTTAAGATGTGATATTTTCTGCGACCTGAACCATAAACAGAAGTCAAACGGACAAACCACTGCGCACAATCGTGGTTCCTTTTTAATGAGTGTATGTGTCAAGAATGTATATTTTAGGTTACTCTTCGAGGTCAATCTTGTCCTCGATTTTTGTCTTTGTAACATAATTGTCTCAACATTTCAACTGAATTAAGTCACGTGCAAAGCATGGAGATGTTACAGACACTCTGGCTACTGGGGTCTCTAACACTAGCTGAGGTAACCACCGCTTCTTACATGTTTCACAGCTCGCATAACTCCAAGGATCAAATGTCCATCATATAAAGCACCCATGGTGCTAAGAAACAATCATTCGTTAAGGAACTAATTACAATTTATACTCATAATTGCTTGTAAGTAGCTTAAAGGATCCATTACACTATTATGATAGACAAAAACGTACCTTACACCTTCAGAAAAACCCCTCCACAAAACCCGCGTTAATAAGTTGAAGAATCACTCGAAAACGGAAAGAACCCAGAGCAATTCTCTTTGCATATGTTCCTCCTTCCCACCGACAACGACAACGGTACACAACGACAACAGCTATCTTTTCCTAATAACCGCATTTCTCCATTCCCGGAAGAGTATCATTTTTCCTGCCGTATTGTACTTCATAATTAAAAAAAAACTCCTCCAAATCCTTGTAATTACTTCAATTCCCCACAATGGGATACAAAATATGTTGTTGCCACAACATAGAAGGCTCATACTCCAATCCCTTATTCTATCCTTACAAATTAATGAAAGCTACCATTGAAACATTAAACGTATCTACAGCTCAATTATCTCTAACTCTAACCTCCTTTCTGAGAACCCCCGCCCGACGATATGCTGTACCTGTGTACGATTCAATATTGAAAAGGATGCCTATGCACTCTGCACACATAGAATCCTACCTACCTCCAATTTGTCAGAAAAAAAAAGGATGCAAAATAGAAAAAAAGCAAGGAATTCCTTTTCATATCACAAATAGTCCTGCGAAACCACAATTTCAACAACAACAACAACTGCAAGTACAGCGAAAGAAATCCGTAAAAACAACGAGAGGATCTCGTTCTCGTTCGTCCTGGAATTTTACATGTTTATATTTACTGAGGGATTTTTGCGCTGTAATTAAAAACCTCACGGATTTATGGATATAGATGGTAGCAGCAGTGGTGGTGTGGCACCAGAACTACTGGATAGATGCGCGCTCCGCAAATGTATCGGACTGAACGTTTGTATACCTAGTTGGTGGTTGCAATGAAATTGTTGCGGCTTCCAGATATACCTAGAAAAAGATAGAAACGAGTTCCCAGGACGAGGTTTACATTGAGTGTCAGGTTGTTGCGCACCAGAATAGTTTTATACACAAAAAAAAAAAAAAGGACACAATTACTTTCACCAGATTTCTGTTTGTAGCCAAAGATAAAAGCACACACACTGGCGTGCGACTATATACAGAGGATTGTAATTATAATGGTGTACCATTTAACCAAACGACAAAAGAGGAGCAACAGTCGAATGAACAGCAAACGAGGTGCATGGCGTTTCCTTTGGTTTCTTCCACCTGACATTTGATTTGAATGTGTTGTACACTCTTACTCCTGGCTTTATGTTTTGTTGATTATTTGCAAGGCTTAGAGATACGTTTTCATTTTCACTCCTTTGAGCGAGAGATGTTTGTTTATTAATGCTTTGTAAAGTCTGAGCTTTACCAGTCACAAAAATTCCCGGAAAAGGACTTGAAAAAAGGTCAAAAAGTTAAATATTTAAGAATATCAAACGACCTACACACAGATACGCTCTTGTGTTCCGTGTTAAAATTGAAACAAAGGACCTTCCTGGTGATGGCTATCCTTCTACAGTCTGTTAAAAAAAAAAGAACGTACGTACGCTTAACTCATTGCCATTTCTCATTTTGGAATAAATATTTCAACGGCAAACTCATTTATTTCTTATGAAGATTTACGTACAGGACGACGAGGGATGGATACATGTTGCGTCGAGCGATGTCCTCTTCTCTTTGGAGCAAAGAGGGCGCTGGCGCTTTTAAGAAAATTAAATAACAGATGGGTGTCATGAAATCCTTATCCTAAAGCATAACATTGAAGAGGGCAAATAAATTGATGACATTTATTTTCGGGGGAGTTGTTCCTTTTTTTCTTCTCTCGGGTTGAATTTGACCAGGTCAAGGTTGTGCATGGGACAGAATTCCACTTTTTTAATGGCCACGGCAGGAATATGAGTTGATTTATTATTTTTTTTTGTAAAGTGTCTCGGAAGAAATATGGAGGAGTTGCTTTCGATTGACACAAGCCAAATGAAGGAATGGAGGAGTATTTTTTGCCAATGAGACAGTTTTTCGAAGAAAATTCAGGGACTCATCCATGCAGGGATGATATGGGTAGGAATCGGTGGTCCTGAATTGAATTATAATCAAGTCTTAGAGTTTCCTAAGAATGTTTTAAATTTAGGAACTATTTAGAAGAGTTTTAAGATAGCGATTCTTTTGCAAGAAGTCGAGTCAAAAATTTACCTAAAGAATCTGGATTTAGTATTGAGTTCTCCTGCAGTCATGTCATGAGGAAGGCTTCCACCACATTTTGGTTTCAAGAGACATAAGATCATAGACTAAAAGCACCCAAAAAAGGCACTACAACTCAAAAATGTTACCTACTTCTTCACTGGCTTCAAACTAAAGCCAAATTGAGGCTGGTAACACATTCAATAAAAGTATGCGACTTGAAAAGCCAGCTCTACGACAAGAACTATGACTATGATGGCGAGAAAGAGCGCTAAGATGTGTCTAAATATATTCAGTTTTTGCTTCATTGTATCTTGTCCAGAGTTTTCTGAAGACATGGCACTAAGTAAGCCATGTCCTTCAGGCAACTACTAATTGTCTGCATTTGAGTGTTTTTTTCTCGGACTCCTGAAGTAGGTCTTGATTTGATCCTTGCTTTGCCAACTCATCATCCCTTGACGGAAGGACTGCTCTAAAAGAGCTGTAAAATTCGAAGTACAAGTACCAGTATCGGGGATTGTACTATTGTACTTCAATACTCTGGTATTTTTTCTCGTCTTTCGTAGCAAGTATCGCGTAGTTAAGTATCGAAGTTTTGAGCAGTACTTTCAGGTACTTGATTAGATCTTTGATTCCCTTGAAACATAGGCTAGGAAGTAAAGTACTACTCACTCACTTGGAAGTACTGTACCTAGTAAATAATACTCGTACTAGAGAGGAGTAAAGTCCTGCAATACTTAAGTACTTTAAGTGTCTGTTCTTAGGTTCGTTTAAGAGCACTGATCGCAGCCGATTCCTTGACCAAGTGAGTGTAGTGGAGTTTAAACGATTGGTGGTATTTGTAGAACGGAATTCTTATGAATTCTTTGAGAATAGTTTTTTCCCTGCTGGTCATCAGACTAGGCCAAGAAGAAAAACTGCCAAAAAAGCCCCAAGGCCTAGCTTTTTAAATCTATACGTTTTGAGAGAATCAAGATTGGAAAATCATCGGGCGTTATTTTTTCGAAAACTCCGCGGGCCAAACAATTACTTGGGATAGCGCTACAAAGCCAGGATCCTGATCGACCTCCTTCTTCCTCAACTAGATGAATTGAGACTGTAGAAAAAGTGGTTCCAATAGGACGGAGCAATGGTGCATACTGCACGAGCCACAATCGAAATTCTGTGGGCTAGTTTTGACTGCATCACCGGTCTTATCCATTCGGCAAGACTTAACCGTTCCAGACTTCTTTTTTTATGGTTTCTCTATATATATCAATGGAACAAAATTTAAGACATCAAATAGACATAACCCAAAAGCATAACCAAACTTTTTATTTCAAAAAATAATAACAGCCAAAGACAACTTTCGCGCGATTCATCTTCCCTTTCTGTGATGTGTAGCTTAAGAGCACTACCCTCTGCATTCATCGCCTGATCGTCGTAAGGATTTCAAATCATAGACTTACTAAGCTATGTGCTTTCATCTTCCCATTTTCTTTTACAAACCTCGGCAAATTTCCAACTCCTACGCCTACTTTGGCATGAAATCACCAAGTATCTTCAAAGCCCCTACACAGTTAAACTTAGTCCATTTAACCAGACTTAAATCACCTCAATCAAATTATACGATTTTAGGGTCTTAAGATTCATCCACCTCGATAAGACCTTTTTAAAAAACAAAACAATCGGAAGGACTAAAAAAAAATCCAACAGTGTTGCATGCCTATTTCAACCGCATTCCACTCCTGAATATGCAATTAGGATTTGCGAAAAAATATTAAAAAAAAAAAGCAATAGTCCTAACCTGACACAGAAAAATAGCAAAAAAAGAAAAAACCTAAAATCCGGATTGTGAGCAAAAATAGTAAATTGCATGTAAAGCCAAAAAGAAACAGACAGGACCTTCCGAAAATCTGCTTTCTATTTCCTTTGTTTTCTTTTTTTACTTTTATTTTTTTATTTTTATCCATTTGAGTTGCCGTTTGCAAATTTTCAAGTAAATTTCTAAGCGAATCTATTAACTCCATTTGAAATTCAATTAAAACGGAAACCCAGTATGCATACATAGGTTTCTTTCATGGCTTCTAAGGGCTTCCGTTGTTCCAACCACAACAAGATCTGGGAGGACGAAAAAAACGAATTAAAATAAACCGCAAACTCTCTCTATTTATGCCATAATCAACAAAATAAAGAGAAAAGAAAAAAAAAAAAGGAATTTATATCTCGGTTTCACCCTTAACTTGCTGTCCACCCACTTTAACTTCTACTCTTTATGTGCACACGATGACTTTTCCCGAACCAAGGCAAAACACGAATACCAGAAAAACAGAAGAAAAAAAAAACGAAAAGGAAAAGGAAAAACATGAAGAAAGAAATTGGATTCACTTCCGTAGAGGGTGAGAGGACGGGTATCCATCCTTACATGGAAATGAAAACGAGATTCAAAAACTGCCCAAGATTATCTTCTAGTTTTTTTTTTTCTGTTGCCCCCCCCCCCACTTGGAGGATATTCCACCAGACTCTGTGCTGAGCTAAGCGTTATAGTAGGCCAGGCACAGGCAGGCAGGCAGCTACTTGTTCAATACGCCTTCAACTATATGCTTTTGAAGAGCCAACACTCTTCGGGTATAATAGTATCTTGAAGTTCTCTCTTCTTCTTCTTCTTCTTCTTTTTTTTTCCTCGTCAGAAGCCAGTGGTATCTGTAGCAGTAGCAATGGTACTTGATTAATTGCATGCCTGACTAAATGTTCTTTCTACTGATTTCGATCATCATCAGTCTTTTTGAGCGAAAAAAATACTCTGTAGTAGGAGATATAGGCAAATGAAAAAGGATGTAAAAAAAAATGAAACTCTCCCTTCCTTATGTGGACGTGTAGTGTGTGGCTATCTAAGGAGATAGTTAAATGATAAAGGGACCATCATTAATCAGACCGACAATTTTTGGTTCCGTACTATGAATGTCTATCTGTCGGCCGCAATCAGAGTAGGTATGTAGTCTTTCCTTTTTTGTGGGCGGATGCACTAGGCGGACAAGATAGTTCGTTCTACTTTTTGAGGGCACACTATGTGGGGAAGATAAACGGTCCTAATTTTTTTAGAAGGCTTCTGCTTTGACCGAATCGAGACTAGTAACTTTTTTCGGCGACAATATTTAAGAAGAAGTAATTTCATAGGAGAGTACAGCTTCAAGGATAGGATCTACTTGAAGGAAGCGTGTTTAAGGCCGAACTTTGCGGAACAGGCATCTGAACCCAAGAGAAACCCAGACCCCTGAGCTCGAGCCGTACCGATCTATAGATGGATAGACTGTACTTAACTACTTCTTTATAATGTCTCTTCCCTTGCATCATTATTACCTCGAAAGACATATTTTTCTCCTTTAATCCACCCCGCAGTTATGGGTTGCTTGAATTTCTTTATTCCACAAAAAAACAAGAAACACAACCAAAAAGGCTTCCCCAAGTTGCTTTGATGCTTAGTGGCTGAAAAGTGGTGCCAGTGGATGGTCTCTAGTCCTTCAATGATAGCCGCTATGATAATGATGATGATAAGGATCAAATCAACTCTTGACGGGGCAAAGCAACTGCTCTGCCTAGCATGGACAACAATTGTGGGTTAAAAACTTTCTCCCTAAAATATTTTAGAGAATTTTCACCTCTCTTCTTCCTCTTTTTATTTATTTTTAGCAATTTTTTTTTTGTCTATTTAGGTACTCCATCCTAGTAGTGGTTTGAAGCAAGTGCAGTACTTCATTTCGTCCTTTTGATGGCTCTTAATAAATTTTTCCAACTTCGCATGGAAATAACTTTTCTGTGTATTTTTATTTTTAAAAATGGATGGTAACAACTGGAAATTTTCGTATTAATTCAGTGTGTGTGGTATGGGATGCATTATAATATGAAATGCACTAATAATAAGGTTTATTCGCGTGTGAATTAAAGGACTCAAATAAAATGAGATGATTATAGAGCATTATGCATGCAATTGACAGACCATTGCTAAAAACAAAATAAACAGCTAACATGCGCACGTTAAAAATTATTTTAAATAAAATTATGTGAAACATTGTGTGCTTATTGAAGTTTTTCATATCAATGGAGTGAACAGTGAAGGTGGGAACGAAACACGAGTACGAATATACGCTCAACACCGACAAATTGGACAGTATGTCGGAGTGAGTAGCTTCAAAGTCGAAGTATAGTAAGAACTTTTGAGAGCTTGACTCTGCCGGGCTTCAGAGTTTTCGAATATAACGTAGAGGGACAAGACAGAAGAGGTGACTGACGCGCACTCCATCAAGGAGACATGAAACTTTGCAGTGCGCAATGTTGCGCTGGTGTTGAGATTCTGTAGACGCTCTTCTCTACGCCACTTAAGTATGTAGGTGAGGATAATGCGAGCTTATATTCGTCAGCCTATCACAGAAGTTGAGTGACCTCTCGATACGATCGAGACAGCAAGTAAACAGCTACATACTATGTTCCTCAAAGACGGGTATTCTAAGTTACCTTCTCTTCCTACTGCCTAAGCAACTGAGCTCTCATACTTACCTATACGAAATCTTTTTTTAAGATGACAGTGTCAGCCACGCGGGCTAGAGTTGTACAAAACAACCGTGCCTCCTAATAAAATATGTTGAAATGAAATTGAAATGTAAGTTGATGGAATTGGTTCAGTCTTTAATAAATAAAAACCCGATTCACAAAAAATTAAATTTAAATTGAATAGAATTGAATGGATTTGAAGTAAAATTGAAATAAATTGAAAACGATTGAATTGATTTTTAACCGGAAATTAAGACGGTAACGCTATTTTTAGTGGTGCTTATTGACTATTAAAAAGTTGAATGGAATTGAAATAAAATTGAACCTGATTGAACTGATTTTTTTTTTATTAAAATAAAAACAGTGACGCGATTTTTAGTGGTGCGAATAAAATTAAGTGGAATCGAAAAAAAGTAGTAGAAATTGAAAGGAATTGAATGAAATTGAATGGGATTAAATTGTGTTTAAACCTTAAATGAAGCCTCTTTTGTCATTAGTAGTGGTACTAGATGAAAATTAGACTGTGTGACTCAAAGAAATTTGGCTTTGGAAACCAAACAGTCCCCAGGGTGAGCATATTTAGGTATACAAGGCTCCTTCATGCTAAATGTCTGAACCAGGAATTGCTTTACAAATACTTGGAGTCAAAGGGAAATGATTTAAGGGCCTCCAAAGTTTATAAAGGGTTTATATAACAAAGCATATCAAGCCTAAAAAGGTTCTCATACGGGCCTTCATAAAGCTTTGATATTTGATAGCGTTGAATTGAATTGATATATGCAGTGCATTTGTGTAAGAACAGAGAATTATCGAAAAGCAAAAGCAGTGCCCCTTTTTTTACCATTTCAAGACCACTTTAGCATTTAATTTGCTTATTTGCACTTTATACATGCGCGTGGAAACCTTTACGATAAAAGCAAATTTTGCCTCACCTCAAACGTTCTTGCTTTGCTACAAACAAAACTTAAAAGCAAAAATTAATTGCATTTATCTGAAATTCTTGTACCGAAAAAAAATTTATATATATGTATGTAGGTATGCGCAAAAAGCAGCAAACTCAGCTCTTCAATTATAGAAAAATTAAAAAAAAAAAATGAAAATACAAATAAAAGTGGGTAAAAAGTAAAACCACTTCAGAACGCTGCGACGAATTCACCCACCCACTTGCACTCACAGTGGGGAGGAAAACTTTATGCAAATTTAAATTAACTTCCCTCATAAGTACTTAAATATAAGCTAGTTAATATGAATGTATGACGGAAATAGAGGAGGCGTGGTGGGGCGTATGTCCTTACCACCAAATGTGAGTATGCCATGCATACTCTTCATATAATATTTTTCGATGGCAAAAGTTTTGTACTATGCATTCAAACAGAAGTTCACTCGCAAGGATGCAAGGCTGGATCTCACCCCACTCATCAGAAAGTGAGAGAAAAACCACCAGAACTCTGAGGTGAAAGGACGAGACATCGTTTTCAAATATAAATTTTATGACGAAGGAGAAAGGTGGAAAGAGATTTTTTCTTCCCCAATCCTCCTTTCTAAGTATTTTTCTAGTAAAAAAAATAATAATAGAAATGCAGAGAGTTACTGCCGCCGCGCGAGCTTACATGTGCAATTTTCCAACGAATGAGTGGGTAACTAGCGACCCAATCGCTGTTTTTTCGGTTAAGTGAGTTGTATAGCGGAAAAATGGGAAAATATTTTTTAACGATGGCGGAAATTAGTATTATTTATAATATTTAGGTTGGAAGTAAAGTTCTAAATTAGCTCTCACTTAAAAACTCACGAAGGCGAGTAAAAGGTCCTAATCTTTACACCAAAAGGGTATAGCCTTTGTGGTCACGAATGTAAGCCTGACGAGGGATCCATATAGGTTGTACAAACGCCCTGTATGTTTGTGCTGAGATGAGGATAATTGCAGTTAAGGTAATCTAGTGTGAACTTTTGGATTACGTGTTTGAAGTGCAGAGGCTTTTACCAAATTAGCTAGGGTTGAGGGGCTGATTTTTGTAATCAAAAACCAAAAGGAAATGCTAATTAACAAGAAATTTAAGTGGCTGTAAGTAATTTGGACAAATTCTTTGACTTAGCAGGAAATTTCAGTTCCCTTTGGTGCCCCTTGAGAGGCTCAGTATTTGGTGCGTTGGATTAACACACAGGAAACATTATATGGTTTATTTCTCGCTCCGCCATGAGAAAGCTGTTCAAAAAAAATTTACCCTCTCGATTCCTACAGCAGTAAGCTTCACAATATGCGTGCAAACACGTAATTCACGCCCAACACGTATATTTCTGCGACAAAATATCACTCTGCTTTCTTGTCAAGGGAACAAAGAATCTCACACTTATTACCAGAAACATAAAATTTCAGTGCCCCTTATGAGGAGTACCTATTCAGAGCATTGGATGATATAGATGCCTTTGGTACAGGGTAGGAACATCATTTTCTCGCTCCACTATAAGAAAGCTTCTCAAAAACAATTTACCCTTTCGATTCCTACAGCAGGAAGCTTCACAATATGCGTGCTAACACACAGACCCCGCACAATACGTATAATTCTGCGAAACTAGACAAAATATCTCTCTGTTTTCTTGTCAAGGCAACAAAGAATCTCACACTTATTACAGTTAATATAATGTAATCAGCCTTCACATCCTTTACATAAACGACTGCATCCTTTACATTTATATTGCATGACCAGCAGCAATAATGCCATCCCCAGCGGTGTGCCATAAGTATTCAAGGAAATTCCTTCATACAAAAGGCCAAACCCAGCCAAAGGACACAATCTTCTCGAAATAAAAGAAAAGGCCAAATGGATTTGAAGAATAAACGAATGCAATCTTTTTTTTTTTTTTTCTTCCTTCAGACATATATTTGGATACCACTAGAAGAAATGATATGAGAAAAGACAGTGGAGTTACCAGAGAGAGAGATGATCCCAGAACTCTGAAATGAACATGAACTTGGTTGACCGTATGCATACATATCCGCAGCAGGATATTTCTTTTCTTATTCCATGCGGCACAAAGGATATCTCATAAACACTCCTCTATGCTTATCACATAAACTTGCACACATATACTACTTTTTTTTTTCTTTCTTTCTTGAAAGAATGAAAACATAAATTTATAGCATTGGACTTTGGGAGATTGTGCAACAGAAGCAGCCACCAGCCAGCAGCCAGCATCCTTAGAAACAAGCTGCTATCACACATACAAAACCTTCATCAGGACATTCAGGAAAGAAAGAACAAAAAAATCTATAACACTCTTCAAGATGGTGTGTTGGGCTTATGGGAGTTCAATCTTTTTCTCCTCCACACAGGCAAACACACACAGATACTTGTGCTGACATAAATAACCCTCTCACACTTGTCAAAATTGCGGTTACGATTCGTTTAAATGCAAATTGAAAATTGTATTTTCCTAGTACTGGTATCGGTTTGTTGTGCGAGAGGAAAACTTTATTTTTGAATTTTCCTCTTGGGACTTTTGCATTCTTCTTCTTTGGATTTGGATGTTGGCCTTATTCTTCTTCTGCTCTCTCTCTCTCTCTCTTGCTCTGTAGCCTTTTTCTAAACTGCCAAAGTTTGTTTACTTCAGTTTCCCAGTGCCACATACGCTTAGAGGGTTAAATCTAAGAAATAAGTAGTTGGACGTGTGTGGCTCTGGTGTTATTGTTATTGTTGTTTGTTGTTGCTTTATCTAAGGATAGTGCTACTGCTGCACAACATAGCTGCAATTCTTGTTTTCCCTCTTTTTGATTAAATTCAAATTCAATTTCAGCAAAAGATGCAATCGTATATATGGAGTTGTAGATATGTTTTGAAGAGTGAGGAAGAGACTAAAGGGCAGAAAAGGAATAAAAGGAAAAGAAAGGATCCCTATTGTACATGTAAAGAAGGAATAAAAACTCAAACACTTTGCAAAGCTATGAATCTTTGATTTTGTGTGTCAGTTTCGATCTGATACTGAGATATGATATTGGCACTGACGTTTGCTAGGTGAAAGGCACTAAAAGGAGCCGTTCAAATGCCATGCAATATGAGTTGTGTATTTCTTGGAAAAAGTTTCCCAGTATTGTTCGCTAAATTAAATTCAAGTCGAAATGAAATTTGATATGTACGCGTACCTATGCAGACTGACGTCTATGAATTGTGAATTGGGTACCTATTTTTGTGCAAGCAATATTCGAAATGAAATGAGAGTGAAAATTTGCAAAATTTATTATAGATTCGATGGATGAAAGGAACATTCGATTGTTGAGCTGAGATTTGAGTCCTTCTTTTGATGGATAGAGTGGCGGACAATATCCTTTTGAATCTTTTGAGATTAATTCTCTCCTTTTGCGTGACACAAATTTATAGAATGGACTTTAGAAAGCTCTTCAAACATACTTTTGTGCCTCACTACCTTAGAAAATACGTCATAGTAGATTCACATTACTTCTTCCTGGTTTCAAAAGCAAGACTAGGCATTCAGGCTAAGTATTTGCAACAAACTGTGTTCATTTGGCGCTTGTATACCGCAAAAACAAAAAAAATCGTTGCATACATTTAGGTGCTAACAATTTTATTTCACGGCAATTGGGTGGTCTAAATGTCTCATCGCTCTTCTCCCCCTCAAATTTTTACATAAACCTCGATAAAATATCTTTCACAGTCTTCCAGCGAATTGTGTGTATCATGCAAGATCATCATATTCGCACAGTGAATGCCTCAACATGCATTTAAATTCAAAATACAGTAACAACTCTATTCAAAACATATCCCTAAAATAGATCTAGATATTCCAATCAATAAACTGATAAATAAACAAATAATAAATACATTCGACGCCTCTTCTTCTGTATCTAAGGTCAATCAAGTGTACCAGCTGAAAAGATGTATTTTTAGATATAGTTTCTATATTCACACATAAATTCATCTGAGTTGTGTGGATACAGTGCAAAAGGGGCGATATGTGTTGGCTGTAAAGGATGGGGGAAAAAAACAATGGGATTTACAGCCATTTGAAAGCGTTGGCGTCAATAATTGCTTTCAAATTGAATGCATCGGATAGATGAATTTCTTAGTCAATGAATTTTCAGATATTTAGCAGAAGACTGTCATTTTCTTTTATGGATGCGCTTGGGTCGCAAATAGATTGTCCAATAAAGATAGAGATGGATTTTGACGTCTGCCCTTGGATTTGCAAGAGGAAGGTATTTGAAATTAATTTGAACTGAAGTTGATGCAATTGTGTACTTTTCCCAAACTTGGATTTAGAAGCGTAGACTATGCAATAGGCCTTCTATTAGCCTTGACAACGAATAGAAGGAAACACTTTGAAAGAACAAAATACTAGACAAGCTGAAGCATGATGGCCAAGCAGACATCAAGAGCTAATACAAAATAATAAAAACGTCTGAACTTTCTGTGAGGACATGCCATTCTACCCTATAGCCCTGCTGTACAAGGCACAACATTCACTGAAGAAGAAAGGTTTCAGCTACAATAAAGACGAAGCAGAAATTCAAATCTTGAACCCCATGCACAATAGCCTTACCGATGAGGACCCACACGGCGATAACCTATCAAAATGTAAAAACTGTGGTGAATATCCTTTTCATCTTCTATTTGGGAGTAAGACATTGAAGGAGTTAAAGAGAGATCTAGGCGCTGATATATAAGTGATGTACCAACCAAAACAGGTGCCACATTTACCGTTCTCATAAGAAGAAAAAGTCATAAGATTTTTCAGTTATCTATCCCATAAGACCCTCGAGTTTATTAGACGAACCGAAATGAAGGACTTATTCTACAGTCACATCGACTAGAGTCCTAGCGCGGTTCACAATAGATCTGCATCTTCACCAATTCATAAGATCATCACTTAGTTAATAAAGGAAATAGAGGTGAGGTCCTTCTGAGGTACTGCCCAACCACTTCTTTGCTACTGTCCAATAGAGAAGCTAAACGGTTAGCTATAGTCTCAAGAAAGTGCTCATATCAAAAGAAGGACCAAGATTACAATATGTTATAGTGCAAGGTATTGTTAGAAAAATTATATGAAAAGAATTCAGCTTTCTTCTCGTGTTACTAAGATATACGTATCTCCAAAATAAGAACACGATTGTTAGCCTTATTTTCAAATAATTATCCATTAAACTTGTAATGAGTTTACGATACAAAAATCGAACAAAAATAAAGCTAATAATGAAGGACTACATAGAAAAGCAAAAATATCTATCCTACTGAGAATAAAAAGGTTCAAAACACCCCTATCCAGGTGATTTAATCTGTGGGATTGAGCAACTAATGACTAAGCCCACAATCTGCTCTAAGTCATCCCCTGACGTAGGTTCCTTGCGCAGTGACAGGGGTTTTTACCAAATTCAATAGGAAGGGAGCAACGAATTACTTAACCTAGTGCAAAAATGTGACTAGCTACTAAAATATATTTGGAGATGTGCTTAGCTACTAATAAAAAAATTTACTAAAAAATTACAAGCAATATTTACCCATAAATAATCGTAATAATTCGAATACTCTGGCATCAGGAACATATCACAGGGACTCTCCATTTTACACCAATTCACCTTCCACTTCAAGCTCTAGATACAAAATATCAAGCAATTCTACCAAACGAAAAACTTAAAATTAAAAAAAAAGAAAAAAACTTGACTTCTCCTTCTCAAAACTCACTCACACTTTTGAACAAAAAGGAATATATTAAATGAACCACCTGTATGACAGTTATCTGTTCGTTTCGTCTGTTTTTTATTCCTTTTCGTCACCTCAAGTAACTACAAGCACGTGAGACCGGAAAAGGAAATCGACATGAGTATAAAATAAGACACACAACTACATTCAACCGTATGAATGAAAGGACCTTCACAGCTTTAAAGACAAAAAAAAAAAAAACCAAACGCAACCGAAGAGCGAACGTCGAACTCGTGCTTGTCGCCGAACTGCACCACGTTCACAAATGATACCTTCCCCGGTTCTAGATGCAATTTAGTATCTGCACAAGGAGGAGCAAAAACTGTAAAATCAACTACTACCCGCACCGAAGCGATTTTTAGCTTTTTGTACGATTTGCACAGCTCTCCTTTAGACTACGTGAAGTGCTTAGCTGCGGAAAGTAAATACGTTAAAAAAAAAAAAAATATCGAACACCAGCGACAAGGGGTTGGAGATACTAAATGCACATTAAAGGAACTTTACTGCACCTGGGGTGTATCAGGTGCTTCGATTAATCCCGTAATTACTACTTCTGTTTGAAACTAATTACACGATATGCGTTCGCGATAGATAGATAGATACGGTACTGGGATGGTAACAAATTGGCTCGGTGTGTTAAATACAGGTACAAGGAATCAGAGAGACACGATAGAATAGACGTATTGAAAGGTTTCAATTGGCGTGTACGGCTAATTCAAAGCGCGCTAATTCCAATGAGGCACAAAGTTAAAGAGAATACCTATACTGACTAAATTATTTCGAAAAATATCTGGATTTTCTTTTTTGGAGGCTCGCGCTACGCTCCACATGTGGCATAGAGCAACTGTATGTAATGTGTATCTCGCATTCTCACCCACTCTCTTGTGTAGCTAGTTGCTTTGGCTCTTGAATTTTATTGAACTGCTGCTTTGAGGGAAACGACTGTGTTGTGTTGTGTTCCTCTTGATTTGCTATATATTTCGAATTGTATTTTGAACAATTTTTCCAGCCACTGTTCCAATGGTGACCAAGGGAGTGAGGGGGGTGTGCGAGTTTGTAAACAACATTCAATTGCCAGTTTGTTGGGGGGAGAGAGAGGGGTTTATGAGGCTACACTTTCATGCAGTGATTTAATGATGTATACAAACACACCTTCACGCCTGATACTCAAAGTGTTGAGATTTGCGTCCAGCAGTGTTTGCAACTGGAAGCTAACGCGAGCGGAATTTTGGCGTATGCCGCCTGTTTCAGTTGAAGGGGAATTATTTGGCGAAAACTCAGGGGGATTTTTGAATGGGTAGTGCATATGTGGTCATGACTCATGAGCTGCTGTGTTTTTTGTTGAGTCATCTTCTCTATAGTAAAAGAAAAACAGCAAGCTACAGGAAGAATATTTGTAGACGAAGATCCAAGCCTATCTTCTCACGACTACCAATTCTTGGTATTCGTCTGAATAGAAGATTTGAAAGGACTACGTTCACAGAGGCTTCGTGAAGCTTTCTATTGATAGCAACTCTTGGAATCTCGCCAGTTGCTCCCCAGAATCAAGCCCCTGAAAAAATAGGATTCAAGCCATGATCCTGTGCCCTTGCTTTTCCCTGGTGCACAAGGTTAGACAAATGTCACGCTGCCTGTACGTTATTAAGGACTTCAGTCCATCTACTTTGAACCTAGCTATTCTTGTGTCGTTAGTTCTTCGAGCGGCAGCAGTGCGTAATCAGAGAGTAGCTGTCATGAGATGGTGATCTTGTACCAATCCCATATCGTCTGTTTCGGACGTCTAAAAGACTACTTCATAAACAGCGTCTGATGGCAAAATGGCTCATTTGGCTAGAGGTTGCTTAGCTGTTAGTTGTCTGGCAGGCTTTGTGCTCAAACATGGTGCAACCTATGGTCACCAAATGTTTCTGTCATTTCGTATGTCTAGCCCATGTCGTTCTATAACACGTTTGAGCCCTACGTTGTCACTGTCTTCATTGGCCTTCAGATCTTCCATCACAATGACAATGTCGCTGTTTGGTGTTGCATAACAGCTGCTAACTGGTTGTAAAAACTCTCCTTTTCTTCCTTAGACGAACGATTCGTGAGGGTGTAACACTGAATATTGGTGAAGCGAAAGCGACGTTCTCTCGTCCGGAATCGGGTCGTCCCTATCATCGTGCAGTTGTCAGAAAATTAGACCTCTGCGTGGTGAAGGTGTAAGCAGCAGTCGAACGCCATATTCACGGAGGCTCCCGAATGGTCTTCCGGAGTAGAGTCATACCATTTTATCTCTCTTACGTCCAATATGTCCAGCCTATAACGCATGAACTCATGCTCCAATTGAAGGAATCTTGGGTTCTGAGATCCTTCACTTTGAGAGTCAATGAGCGTCATCACATTCCAGAATCCAGTTTTAGTCCGAAAACGATAGCCAAAGGTCGTCAACATGTTATCAGTCCTCGTCCAAGGCATTGAGTCAATTTCCAACGAGCTGTTTTCGGTAAAGCGGATTGCTGGTCCAGGTTACTTAACTGGGAATTTTTACCTTAAGGCAGTTCTACGATGAGAGTAGTAGAAGCACCCTTCTGTTGCGTGGATGTGGGCTTATTTCTGACATTGAGTCTTTGAGTTTGCGGATCGTGTATGGTGGTAGACTGCGCTATCTTTATAAGATTAGAGACTTTAAGCATAGAAAAAGAAAGACAAGCCTTTTTTTATCGAGATTTAGGGAAGATTTCGATGAGAATTTCCTCTCGAAGATGACTGCCGAACAGAGGAATCTTGACTGAAATTTAGGACCAGCCTTAAGTCACACCAACACCTTAAATATTGAACCTGATCCTTCTACCTATCGCGTGAGCCACCCCTGTATTCCATTTGCCAGCTTCTCTCGCTCTCTTGCGATCCAGTAAAAATTTTATAGCTATTCCCTGCTGTTCGACTTTATGCGATTTTTTTTTTGTGTATAACATTCTAATTATAGAACATTTGAAAATTTCACAATATAACATGTAAAAGTACGAGAAAGAAAGAAAAATTCATTAATTCCCAGTCCAGAGCACCGCACAAAAATCGCTGCAAGGAAGTGAGCTGATGGGTGTTCTGTCGATTTGTTAGTCTTTCCTCATTTGTTCGCGCAACACATCCGTCCGACACCGACACTAAAGAGCAGCATCTCTCGAGTGGGAAGTGTAGTGGGCTCTGGACCAAAAAAAGAACCCCTCAGCATAGCACGCAACAACGGTACATAGGATGCTGGATACTTTTCCTCAATTGTTGGTATAATTCAACAACAGTCTGTCCGTTGCATACTACATTTTGGAAGAGAACGGCCAGTCTGGTAAACGTTGCACTCCTTAATGAAAAATGTTTACATTACGAATTTTTCTCATTCGGGTTATTATTGTTCTTTCTTTTTGTTTCTCCATTTTTTTTTTGTTAATTTGTTTTGTTTTCTTTTGGGCTTTTGTTAACGAAAAACGTATACTATGCAAATAGTCGGTCCAGTTGTGTGTCTGGCAAAATACATTTCAATATAAATTGACGAGAGGAATACATTATGATATCTGGCATAAATGCATCCGTGGAACTGATGCTGTATCTGAGAGGTTATTGCCGAATATAATGGCAATAATGCCGAAGGAATAAAAAGTGCAATCCGACGGAGAAAACAAAAACGAACGCCGAATATAAATATAAATACAAATTGCAAGCAAAAAATAAGAAAACACAATGAAATGCACGGGCAAAGGGATGTGTTGGGTGAGAGGCAATTTTCTGAAATTTATAATAATGAACATTGTGAATGCTCTCATATTATTCAGACAGAAGTATTTTATTTATAAATGATGTGTAAACACGAATGGATAAAGGAGCTGCTTCTGGGTGGGGTAACAACTTCCCCATGTACACAGTTTTTTTTTTGCGCGTCATAATTGTAAAAAAAAATAATAACCAAAAGAACAACTTAATTGGATATTAAGCAATACAGAGAAATGTCGTAGTTAAAACGGAAAAAGGTGTAATTAGGGAATTTTTTATAATTGTTAGTATTGCAATTAAGGAGGCTATTTATTGCCTTTGTGCTCGGTTGGGATCTACAGGAGGCTGCTTCAAGTTTTGGTATTATACTTCTTTTCTTGGAAATGTGTTTAATATTTGTTGTCATTGAAGCAATAAAAAGTAGCGGGTACAGCTGGATCTTTGTGCTGTTAGTTGAAAACGAATAAATTAAAAAAAAAATAATACAAAAAGATTAAAAAAAATAGAATAAAAGAACCAAATACATAATATGTATTTTTAAAATGTTATTATAAGTTAAAATGACACGTTTAATGATAAATAAGATTTTGTTCATATTCTAAATTTGATACAAATCCCTTCAGTTGTAAACGATAAATGAACATATTTCTAAGACCAGCAAAGTACCGTTATACGTACATATTTTGTCGAAAAACGTGGTACGCCATCATGTAGCCTTTGCCCAGGCTTACAGAAATATAAAATTTAATCCAAATTACTAGAACTGTTTTCGAGAAAATCGACTTTTTCTAAAATTAGTAAAGTAATTTTAAGTAAAGTACCGTTCAAAATAGAGCCAGGACAAAAATACCAATTTAACTTCGAATAGTGATCTTACAGAGCTCAGATATGAAGTTTGAAGTAAATCGGTCCAACCGTTTAGGCTGTAGCTTTATATACACCAGTCAAGCAGTCAGGCGGAGTCGGCAGAACTACTTTATCGATAGCTTCCCTATCATGGTTATTTCAGAATTGATTGTTGTATCGAGTTCGAAAAAATCATTGCATAGATTTCGGTGCTAAACTCTCTCTGAAAATCTGCTTTTAGGTGTTTACACGAGGGGCACGAGCCTCCACGGGTAGCACTTCTGAATGAATTGAGGAGTAGTCAGGTTTACTTTTGCTCTCAATTTCTGTCTACACATTGTTCTTGATCTACAAACTAGTAATCGATGGTATACAAATTTCAAACTAAATTCGCCACCTTAATTTGAATAGAAATAGATAGATACCACTGTAATTGCTGCGAAGCCTTCATAAATATCGACTCGATTTTATATGCGTGTAATCTTTATTACTTCCGACAGTAAAACGAACAAAAAAAGACTAAAAGAATTGAAATTCCATTCCATGGCACCCATTACAGAAATAATTTTTCAACTGAGCAATAAAATTGCACGCTGCCAACTAAAACACCATCAAACAATTCAACAATTCGGAAACAGCCATTAATAATGTTCATAAATTTTCTTACACATACACTTGTATGTGTGTATATCCCTAATCGACTGCGAAATAGTTGTTGCAATTCACGCAAACCGCCAGTGTTGCACCCGCCAGTGTAATACAATAAACCATACTGCGAACAACAATAGCGACCAGCTTAAGCGCGCACTGTGTGTGTTTATTACATTTTATTGTTATTATTACTGTTTGAAGCAGTTATACTCTACCAGTGGTTTGAAGTGAGTGTATAATATGTGATATAACACGCAACAAAAACAACAAAAAAAAACCCAGTTGCATATTACAACACTTAACTTAAGGTATAAATCACCACATACAACCCCTTCATACGCACACACATACACACACAATCATATAAACACATCGATTCATATTGTGAACTTGTTGAGTTTTTAATGTTCAAAGTTTCTGTGTTGAGTTTCTTTCTTCGTCCTTTTTTCTCACTCCCTTTTGTCTAGGGTTGTTCATTCCTTTGAACTGCACAAAGTACCATTTAATGAATAGCTAAACTTTCTCCAACTGAATGCAACCCCTACGAACACACCCACCCCCATTGATTCGCCCTCTTTTAATAGGGTGAATGTCGTTTAGACCATTTGAATAGTATTTATGAGTTATAGTGTAGTTGAATAGTTCTTCTTCTTCTTTTTTGGGATAGGAAACTATTCCACTTAACGGGTTAACGATTAGAGTAATAACACATAAAAATGATAAACTTTTACAACACATATACAGACACATAAGACACATATAGATACAAATATACAAACATTTATTTTTTTTTTAGCATGAAATATTCCTCAAGTGCTCACAAAAGAAAAAACTTAAAAAAAAAAAAAAAACAGAGCCAAGTAACGACAACGAACGACAGACAGACAGATAGATAGAAAAAAGAGAAATTTACAGTTTTTTGAAATGCAACATGAAAAGTGAGATACGACGACGAAAAAAAAAAATAAAGAAAAATTATTAAAAGATTGGTTTAGTATGGCGGCACTGTAATGGCCTCTAAAGTACTTACCCCGGGTAATGCCTGTTTGTCATGTGATGCCGTTTGAGCCGTACTTTCCGGACTGAAGTACGTCAAGAAAGCGCAACCTGAAAATGGAAAATTGATGGTTGTTGAGTAAGTCATTATTAGGTGGAGGCTTAATGTATATCTCGAGGGCTGTTTTACACGATTATGGTTGCTTTGGGAATTATTAGAAGGAACATTTTTCTTTTGCTCGTGAGTAAATAACAAAAACACTTAATTTAAGTATACGGTTCTTGAGAGGTACCTAATTGGGTTAGTGGCTTGGGTGGAACACATAAATTGCTTTAGGATTTAGATCTTAATTTAGGTGGCTATTACGAAACGAAAGAGGGCTGCACTACAAAGAAAGGGGACTTTAACTCTCGACACAAGAGGTAGAGCTGCAAGGGACAGAGTTCTAAGGAATAGGATTTAAATTCTAGCCCAATATTTAGACTGCAAAGTGTGTTACGGAACTCAACAATCTTGACTGCATAAGTAGGAAAATCTACAACAGAGATCGTGGACATTCACTTCCTTGGCTGATTGCAACTCGGTCGCAATCCCAACAACACCTAATCATCACATCAGAGCAAGACCCCTAGTACTAGGCGGTATATTTTAGTTACAACGATAAACAGCCTAAAGTATCATATCTTAGAATCTAACCAGCATCTTTGAAAGGGTGTCAAAAGCTCGAAACAACGCTGACTACTCAGAATGATGTAAGGAAGCCCTTCCTACCAAAGGCTAGGAAAATAGATCTCTCAGCCTACAATCGTTTCGTTCGAAAACTATGGAAATATTTCGAGATCTATACATCAAGGTAACACCAAGTCCGATCTGTTGACACATTCATTATCTGTCTCCTAACGAAAAATCATAATACATCATTCCCTGATATATAGGAAAAGGCGAGTTAACGCTCACATAACATCCATCAACTGCTTTATAAAGCTCATGCTAATTAGCACGCTAATAACTGCAACCTTTAGAAGGAAAACCATCAAACTATGTGTCTACAGAGGCATACCACAAGGAGGAGTACTGTCACCACAATTGTTGAACATAAGATTCAACGAAGCTCTTCTCAAAAATTAAAAATTTCTTTTGCGGGTTAGTAACAACCTCATACGAGTATGGGTAAAAGGTCTCCATGCCTTGATAATTGTGAGCACGAGCACTGGGATACTTCGACCAACATTAAACAAAAGCAAGTCAATGGGAACTCTGCAGCACTATGCTAGAGGAGACTACGCAGCACCTACAATGACTTCTGCAGAATGTGTAGCAACAAGGAGTTAGAAAAGACCATGAGTCACGACCACGACTAACTTGCAGAAAAGCACGTGGTGAGTAGGAGTGCGACCCATCAACTTCTCGTCGGTTAACAGCACAATGGACCTCTGTACTTATGGGCTTCCTCATCGAGCATAGTTTCGAACCAACTAGTATCGAGTATACTGTCTACAAAGTCTAGTCGCAAGCTTTACAAGACAGCAAAGGACACGTAGAAAGAGGATGGTGCCAATAGTATTCCCAGTCTACGAGTTTCGATTGACATCCTTGCTAGAACTGAACTTTTCAAATTACCAACCATGACTTTCATGAAGAAACTGAGTGGCACTGAGTACGCACATATGCCTATAAGTATGCAATATTTTACTGAAATCCATCAATTTATTGCATTTTTTTAGGCCACATGGCAGGCATTCTTAAAGCTCTTAAAATATAGTAATTCGCAAAGAAATGTAAAGACCTTTTTAAGCCCCACAAAAATATTAAAAGAGCTCAGCACATGACTGCAACCGAGTCATGCACTTGTAATATCCTTCTTCTTTTTTTTTTCATCAAATTTCCAATTTGTTTATGTCCCAAAAGTAATTATTCCATAAATCAACATAAATATTTGGTAAAATCATGAAAACATACAAAAAAAAAAAAAAGGATGAAGAACTTCTCCTTAAGGAATTTGTTTTGGTCCACCCGTCCAAAAACCACTCAGTCGCACAGAAAAGTCCTTGTAATTCGTTGACAGAGAGAATAACTTGAACCGAAAAGTAGGCACTACTAGTACTTTATATAGTAGAAAGTAGGAGGGGAGAAGCAAATTTAAATGACAAACAGTCCAATCTCAAAAGTCTCCCTCAAAAGCTTGAGATGTCCTCCCGAAAAATGTAATGAAGTAACTAGCGGTTTGGGGGAATGGAGTAGGACTATAGTTGTTTTTAATTAGCATTGGACTATGTTTTATGCATTTCTGTGGGGAGGAGTGCAAAAAAGTTTTCTTTTTTTTCTCTCATTTAATTTTTGTAACCGGAAAACGCAGAAAAAAAAGGAAATTTAATTCATTTTGTCCTTTTAGTCCACTTCGATTGAGGAATGGTGACGGCTGTGGTAAGAAGAAATAAAAAATCTCCTTTGCTTCGCATTTTTATTTACGTATTTTGGTCTCGGCTTAGGTCTCATTTGGCATCCGGTTAGACCAAAAAAGGGACTAACTTTGCATGAAGAGGCATGATTAAAACTTTTCTCTGTGGTTTCATTAAAATGCCCCTCATGCCCCATGGCATCATGTCAACTGACTGTATGAATTTATAAATGAGTATGGGTTGACCTCAATAAGAGGAAAAAACCTTCGATCAAAGTGCAAATACCTACTTGAGTGGCTCCTCTGTGTGAAGATACTTTGTCAAGCAACAAACAGTGGCAGTTCAAGTGTGCCCCAGAAATTCTACAACCACCCCCTTGTTCAATGTCTATTCTTTCAATTTCATCTACATCCTCGAAATGATTAAGCCACTCGAGAGGGTGGAAAGGGAACAAAACAAAGGGAAAAAAATCCGTTGCTAACCAGGCTTCCATCCGACACGAGATGAATTATTACTTATTCGACCATAATAGCTCTGTTAAAGGTTTCCACTTTACCAGAAGAAGATCGGTGTACTTAAACTCAGCTGGATAAGTGCTCTTGCCAGTATTCCTGCCAGCAGATACTTATAGTAGGGTGAGCAAGAATGGATGGTTTACTTTTTCAGACGATAAGCAATTGCGATGAAATGAAAACAAACCGAGCTTTAACAAGCACTTCATCAGGAGCAATAGTCACTAGTAGGTAGACAGAGGCTAAAAAACAAGTAGAGTAAACCGGCTAAGGGGAATCATTACTTTAAGATATTTCTCGAATGCAGCCAAATAAGGATAGATCTGAGAAAAGGAGAAGGATTTTACTAACCAGACGTTCTAACTCAGTGATTCTGTATGCTAACCCGGTCTGGGTAGAACCAGTAACGACTCTAGTGGTAATAAAGAGCCATCATGCAGGCTCTGTGCAATAAGACAATCACGCTATTGACCTAAAATGATCCCTCTAGAATAAGTTGCTAAAGATCTTGATCAAAGGAAAGCCTCAAAGTACAAAGATAAAGTGGTTAATAGGAAAAAAAATTAGGATGGCAGGATCTGCGGTGGTCCTAGGACTACGTTGCGCAGAACAGTTGAGAAGTAAGCATGGCAACTGGAAAAGAGTTGGAGAGAGCTGAGCACATTTCCAGAAACCGCATACGATTGTGCGTAGGCATTTTAGAGGTCCTAGGACCCACAAGGGGATAGACCAAAAACTGCCCTCGAATCAATCACATGGATCAATCACATGGCTCCTCTCTTTGTCCACCCCACTGTACTATAATTGCCAGTCATTCTTTTGAAGAACTAAGAAGAACTTTCACCAACGGCATAATCGTGTGGTTCAATTGTTTTTTTTTGACCCTAACCCCCAGAGGCATTGATGCACCTCTATATCCTACAGAATCCTCAAAGAAAATTTCTCCAGAAAATTCACACTTCCACTACTGAGTTCTCCTCATTCAAAAATATATTCAAATCTGCACAAACGACTTCTGACTCTTGGCAGCGCAGCAGTAGTCCAAATGAAATATTCAATTGAAACATTTAGACTTTTGAAAGAGGAGTCAGTGTGCATGTGGAATAGGATGAACGCGCGCCCACTCCCAAGTGTAAAATCCCAAGAATGGTAATTTACGACAATTGGTCCGGTGGCATAAAAGATTTTAAAGACACAGACATACTGGTGTTGAAAACTCTTGCTTCCCCAAAAAAGTTACCATTAAACATGCAGATGCAACATGCAGATAGAAGTTCTCTGTTTCCTCCTTGGGGTTTCTTCTAATTAAATGCAAAGTATTTTAACCCTTAAAAGGGTTACCCAGCACAAGTATGTGACTGATTTTTCCAAAGGCCAAAGGGACAAAAGTGCTGTAGTAATTTGTGGGTTAGATGTACGAGTATTCCAAACCGCCCTCGCATCATTCACATTTAGAACAAACATTAATAAAAGAACAATTGCTATGCTATGCCCCGGTGGTGGTTTAGTTCTAAATGGCACCCAAAGGGCTGAAGTTTAAGCCAAACCAATAGATGGTATGTTGCAAGGAGATCTATGGACGAGGACAAAGTTTTGAGACCCGATTAGGTACTTTTTTCGGTTCGGTTCTTGGTTGGACAAATGCAAATGGCAAAAGTTCGAAAAGGGTTATTTGCGGCGAGCATATGGATACGTTTGGCCAAGACATATTATGGTTATTAGAGGGAAAAATTAACGGCTACCAAAGTTCGAGGTTGGATTGTTTAGAAATTAAAATTAGTTTTGGTAATGTGAGTTGTTTTTCGGGGAATATTTAGTGCACTCTGTATCGTTTAATATTAATTGATATTTATAATGAGTTGGTAGTGATTTCGTTGATAGTAATTTCACTGCGAATGTGAACTGTGAATGTGAACTATGACTGGGAACTTTTGTCACTACTTCCTTGAAAGGTTCTTTTATAGAAGTGCTTCATTGGACAAATCTTTTGCACTGTCTATTCAGAACAACTGGATTGAATTGACCTTTTGCAACAGTGTGCCACCTCTACTCTGCGAAGTACTGGTAACTGGTACTTTAAGCTGCTATTGAAACTGCTATTCTTATTGTAACCTCGATCACTAGCAATCTATTCAGCTATTTACTGCGAGGATTGTTCTATTGGTTGGTACAGGTGAATTCTCCTATTTATGCAAGAAGTAGCTCACATGGAAGCTGCTATTTTAAGCTACTATTTGGCACTGCTATCTCGGCTGCTATTCTTATTGTAACCTCGATCACTGGCAATCTATTCAGCTATTTACTGCGAGGATACGAGGAGAGTTCTTCTGCTCAAGTAAGAAATTGCTCACAAGGAAAATGTCCGTGGAGTGTTGGAGACCTGAGCATTAACTTAGAAAGTAGATTATACCCTGCAAAACTGTCTCATGATCGATGCCTATGCTATGCTCTTCATTAATAAGAATTAGTGTATTCTTGTAAGTGTTGGAGACGACCATGGAGCAGCTATAGGCCTATGTTTATAGCTTTTTCGTCGATCTTACAGAGACCATTTCCCAAACATGTTGTACCAATCAGCATGGATCAGAAGGATCTATTGATATGATCATCATCTTGTTCTGAGACTCCTCAAATGATTCAGCCAAGATAACAAGGACAGCTTGACGCTTCTCAAGAACGTTACAGGCTTCGTAGATTGGGTGCAAAATTTTGTCTACCACCAAACCGAACTGCAATATGCTCGCATTTAAAATGTATTAAAAAAAGGAAAGTCAACATAAACACATCACTTTGGTGGCGGCAGTAATAAACATCCCAAAGTCCTACCATCTAAATCAATCCAAAACTGTGACATATTTACTGCTGCTCCTTGTGTCAGTCTGTTGCAATGCAACAAAAGGACTTAAATTATCCCCAACACCAGCCATATGTCTCCTATTCCTCCTTTCTGCATCATTTGGTAATTTCCATTCATTTGCATTAAAATGTAATTAATGTTTAACAGAGAGGCATACAGACTACATGCGGCCCTGTGCCTTATGTTGAGTTACACAAACATTCAGAGAGAGAGTCAATTTCCTGTTTTTCGGATGCGAATTTTTTCTTTTTATTCTTATTTTTTTCGTCCTGACTCACACCCATCCTGTGAGACCTCTTGGTTTCAGAAAGTGTATAAAATTTGTAGAGACATCCTCGGGTATATGTGTGAACATTCTGCAACTGCGGTTGCGGGAGTCATAGCACATGTATGTGTATGCGTGTGGTCCTTAAATTATTTGCGCATTTGTATGTAATCTCTTCTTAATATGTTAATTTTAAAGGATTTATGTGAGAGAGAATGGTATTCACACGAAAAGTTAATTACAATTTGGCTCTACAACAGGCACACATACATGAGTATATGTATACACCACAAGGATACTCATTTAGTGTATTGTTGATGCAATTGGTGTCCTTAATTTGTACAAAGAGCAAGCTCACGAATTGTTTTCTGGGGGTGGGGGTTGGCTGTGTGTTTGCTAATGTGACGCTGTAGGCTTTGTGTGTTGTGTTTAGAAGGCCTTTTGGGCAGAAACAACAAAAGATGGAGTTAATACATGCGTAGGACATTGTTGGGAATTGCGTTAATTTTTAATTGCTATATGAGAAGTACGAAACATACGAAGAGGTTCCGGTTTGTCCATGTTTGGTTATTCACAAAGCAATTAGAAAGTTCGAAGGTTTCCTTGGGGAGAGATGTTTTGCTGGCTGCAGGCCCATGGTGTTAGTAATTCTACGTTTGTGGCATAAATTATGGATTCCTTCGCTTTTGGGGTAAACGTTAAAGAGCCATAGGCTAGGTTGGAAAATTAAGAAAAATCGATATGTGCATATGTGTAGGGACTTCATGGGTTATTCGAGGTTAAGTATGTGTTTATTTATAAACAATTAGACGGGGAAAAACAGGGAAAACCTCACCAAAAAAAATAAGGCTACATGTGCTAGTAATTAATGTGTTTGTAGCAGTGGAAACGAATGTAAACAACCAAACCAGGAAGAGAAACAAAAGTCAGCAGCCGAAAACAAAAATAATCCTGATAGGAATGGAGAGGGACTTAAATAGTATTTGAGAGGTTCAAAAAGATCCTAATTCAAGAGGCAGGTGAGAAAGCGAATGACTAGTAAGTATCTCCTTTCCGACAAACATCAATGTTGAGGCGATAGCTCACTTCAAACGAGAGAACTCTGCCAGAAAGTATGCAGCATTTTTTTTAGATTTAGGTTTACACCGAAAAAGAAAGTAAGTGGAGACTTAAGATACGTATGAAAAATGCCTCCTAGAAAGGCTAAGAAGCCAACCTTGACAAACGTAAGACGACTTGATTCTCAAGTTGAGGCGATAGCGTACTTCAAACGAGAGAATTATGCCTGAAAGTATGCAGCATTTTTTAGTTTTTACGCCGGAAAAGGAGGGGAATGAAGACTTAAGCTACGTATACGCCAACAAACTAATACTGTCGAACGAGAGAGCTATGGCTATGTTATGGCCCGTCTACGATAAGAGGAAATTTGGTAATCTTATAGAACTAATTGGCAGGGATATACGCACAGCCAGTAGCATCATGACAGGACACTGCGTGATAAGCAATCATGTGCCACAGCTAGGTATACCCCATAATGACTTCTGTAGGAGTTGTAGGGACGAAGAGGAAATCCCCCCCATTCCAAGTGAGTGAATTCTGCCTAAAAGTATGCAGACATCTCTAAATTTAGTTTACGGTGGCAATAGATACCAATTTTGTGCAAGAATTTCCCAGTTTTTTACATTTCAGAGAAAATGCCAAGTTTGCGAGGAAAAATATTCAAATTTTCCAAGCGAAATTCAACCAAAATCGTATGCCTTCCTCAGTCTTGGCTTGGAAACGCTTACCTCTATGAGGTAGACTAATAACGACATCATCATCCATTTAATTGAATTAATCCTTTGATCATAAGCATAATTCCATTCCCATTAACCCATCAGTTTATAGCCGCAACCACGCATGCCATTAACATTCATAACTAAACAATCCTCGAAATGGATTCTAATTGATGTGATAATTACCACAGAATACGTCACATAATTTGTTATTAATTAAAGAAACACATACAACACACATAATAGTCGTATACTTAACGCCCATGCATGAATGAGCGGCTCGACCTAACACTGTAAAGCGGATTTCACCTGCACAAATTTAGCATTAGCTTGCCACTCCCCCCAACTCGTCCAAGTAAAAAGCTTCCTCATGTTGGAAAATATCCTTCATACGTGTTTTTGTCTCTGTCTGTTTGCTACCATTACCTAAGCCTATATTAACCATTTTATTTCTTCTTTTTTTTTACTTCTTTCCTCGAACGATGTGCTGTGTAATTTTTTTTTTTGGTCCTGGAATGGGGAGAAAAGCTGCTAATGACTTTTAAAGTACTTGCAGAGCGCAGCCCTAATTGGTCTCTTTACAGTTTTACTTTTTTTTTGTGAATTTTTTACGAAATTACTTTGTCACGTGTATAGGGACATCTGCGGTACGATACATGACTTGTATCAAAGGAATACAAAAAAGGAAAAAAATTACAAAGCATTACGGTAATTTATATTCTTTTTTTTATTTTGTATCCTTCTTTGTGATTCTATTCTTGCTTTCGTGTTTTCCGGCACCTTTTTTTCGAGACGAAAAAAAATGCAAAGTGGAAAAGTGGCATTTGTCCTATTAAAGTCGCATAAGGAGCGCTTTTCGTATGCATGTCCTTTTTTTGTGTGTAATTATAAAAGAGAAACTTGATCGCATATCCTGCAGAGAATTCGCTTGATGGTGGTTACGGACTAAGAGAAGATGAAAGGCGATGATGTGACTTTAGTCGGGTGTTTTGTGCAGCGCTTTGACTTTTGAAGATCCTTGGAGGGAAAAAGGTTCTTGTGCCTAATTTGAGCGTGAATTTCGAGGGAATGATAATTGTTCCGCCTTAGGTCTACGCAAGTTGTGAACAAGACCTGCTTAGGGAGTGGGAGATTACTCTCAAGCTGAGTTTTGAATCGTCAAGGTGCACTGATTAGCAAATCAATGTGTTCCAACTGGTTCTGCTGCTTCAACTGGCTTGGCAACAGCATCCCGTGGGTCTTCGGAAAAGGCAATACCACCAGAGGGTCTTACTTTTTTTATTGATAGCCAGGCAGCTTTAAATAAGCTTGAATTGATTACCAAGCTACCTGGAGAGTGACTGCCACTATCACGTGGAAGCTGCAGACGTTCGTCAGTAGGTGCCTACGCTATATCCTAAGGATTTTCTAGTGTTCGAACAGCTTTATTAGAGAATGGGTCATGAATCTATAGGAAGGGTTGCAGGTCCAGAGCTAACCACGTGACGCAATGAAACCCGCTTTCTCAGGGTGGCAGGGTATGCAGCGGTCGTAGAAGTACGTAGCACAGAACAGTCGAGAACGAAGCACGGCAACTGGGAAAGAGTTGGGGAAAGCTGAGGCACATAGGCGTTGTAGAGGCCCTAGGACTCACAAGCGAATAGACGACATAACCAGGCAAACTACTCTCATCAAAAGAATAAGCTAATCACTTTCTAAGTATACAGTCTTGCGCAATGAGGCTTGAAGCCAGGAAAATGGCCACAAAAGCGGCCAACTTAAGGTAGAGCTGTATGGAAATTTACAAGACCACAAGGGAAATATACATCCTTGGACAGAGCAAGGAAAGAGATAATCATTTTCCATCCTCGTAGGTACGCACGGTCAATGATGCTCTCTAGCTCCATTCAAAGGTAATCACAGAAGAAGAAGAACTTAGAAGAAAGAAAGGACGAGGGTTTTCTAGATGAAGACAGAAGCTTTTTTTTTTGCTTACACCCTCAGTTCCACCGTTATAAAGGCGGCTGCAAAAGAGAGCTCTTTCCCTTTCTTACTACTGTCACCACGGCAATGTCACCATAGTACTGGCCCTAAGACCCATCCCTGTGGGACACCAGAGGTGACGTTATAGTAGCTTACTAATTCGTTAGTAGTTTTTGAAATAGGCCATCACATTACTCAGTAGTACATGCTCGGTGCATCCTTCCTATTAAAATGATCTAGGTATATCTTAACTACCCTGAAACGTACTCCAATTCCACATTTCCGAACTATGTACATGAAGGCCATTCGAGAGAGAAGTAACCTACAATCCCTCTTCAAATTGCACACCTAAACACAGTGGTCAAGCCTCCTGATGTAACCATCTCTTTCATATAGGTATGCCCGCCTCTTCTATTACTGACCTAACATAAAATTGTCATCATCCTTTCTCTCCCTGAGGATCCACCTTTAAACCACTCCTTTAACGAAAAGCACTTACCCTAATTTTTAGCAGAAAAAAAAAAACTAATCACTTAGCGTTCCACCAAAACACATCCTCTTACACATTTTCGTATGATTATTTGTATAAAATTCCCATAGAAGGACCAAACACAAAAAAAGGGATATACTTACTTGCTATGTGCTCGTTGTGAAACGCCAACATTTGGGATGCTGTTGAATTTTTATACGTATCCGTAGTGAAGAAAATTTTCAAAAAAAAAAAAAAATACACAAAAAAAACAACCGGCACTAGAAAGTAGTGCTCCTTCACACAACTACACCGACACAAGGACGACGAGGACGACTTATACCCGATTCACCTGCAAATAGAAGAAAAAATAAAGAAAAAAACTTTAAACATTGTTCAATAAAGTACAAAACTTATTATAAATTTTATCGCAGTATCCTTGGAGAAGGAACAGAGAGAAAAAGTCACAACGGAAATAGATCAAAAGAGAAAAACACTCGGAGGTGAACTATGCAAGAAGATTCTAAAGCGTAAATAAATGATTTTAATTTATGTCCCTGTGACATCAGAGGTAACAGTTTATCCTTGCGAAAGGACAAACTACAAAACAAATCGGGAAGGTGAAGAAAATGCCAACAAAAAAAAACCCAAAAAGTTTCGTTGTCTTGTATCCCAGTCAACCTGTATAAGCAAGCAAATAAGGGTTGAAGGTGTTTTTTTTTCTGTCCTTTTTTTTGTTGGTCCTGGTCCTTTCCAATTGCGGTCTTACAAAGTGGTATTAGATCAGTGAAAAGCATCCTTTTGGGGGGACGAATGATGAATACTGTGACCCACACTAGTCGGCCACATTTCAACATAAATTGTAGTCCCACGCTTGACCACCTCTGTGGGATATGTTTAGATGGGAAGAGGACTTTTTTTTGTTTTGCTTTTATGTCCTTTCTTCCTCGTTGTCGGTGGAGAGAAAGTTATTGCAATAGAGATAATGACGATGGGTGGTTGGACCATTGTGTGTGGAGAATTTTTGCAAGATTTTTCACTGGGCGCATGTGTATGAACTCTTTGGTCAATGGTCAAGTGAATGGGTACACAAATGCGAGATAAATCAACAAATTTACGTGGAGTGATGACATTGGGGGGACATTTTAATTTATTTTGTGGTAGTTGACATTTTCTTCTTCTTTAGGTTTTTCTTTTTTAAACAAAATAGAGGACATTGAGGTCGTTTTTAGGACACAGAAGTAGGGAGTTCTTGAGAGCCGAAATAGGCTTGAAGAATAAGCCGGATTTGTAAGCAGTCCTGGCATCATTTGAGTCCTGAATTTGGCATTTGACTAGAATGTACATACACGAATAGATGTTGCAAGTGTCTCGAAAAAAAAGTGCGTCCAATTTCAAGCAAAAGGTATGAAGGGATCTACCGAGAGCAGAAGGAAATATAGCCTTTGGGGTCTAAAAGGAAGCAGGCTATCCAGGAGCATCCACAAAAAACTTGAATAAGGGAACAACTTTGTTCAAAATAGCCGCTTAGAGAAGAGGAACTGTGGAAGTTCATTAACAATGCGCAAGGCTTACTTCTTGAGGAAGACAACAAATTTCTTCACAGTTGGCGACAATATTGTGAAGGACTTTTGAAAGAACAGCTCCTGGGTGATTTTGAAAAACCATTCGATAGACAACGAAGATAAGGATGGCCTAAGACAACGAGCACGTGATCATGGACATGTATGAGGGACAAGACAAGATGCTTCGCAAGAGTTACCGAAGAGTACCCAGTCAAAGTCGGTGTACCCCAGGGAAGCACACTTAGGCTTTTGCTATTAATTATAACCCTATATTATCTACTCAACGGAAAAAGTGACGATTCCCAGAGTGCATGAGTCATTCTTTGCTGATGGAGCTATCCTAAATGAAGATCAAAAGCCCCTGCAATGAGAACATGATATATAGATTGAAGTTTTAGACGGAAATAGGTGCCAAATTACATATGTGCTTAAAAAAAGACAGAGCATCTGTGCTGGTCTCTGATCTACATCGGCCTTCTCGAGACATTTACTTGAAGTGGTGCTTCCTAAGTGCGAAAAATTCAAATATCTCGGATCTATGATCAAAATGGAAGCACCTTTTCCGGATGACATCAACCCTAAGAGTCTAGGGGTAAGTTAGACGAAGCAGATGGAAAACTCAGCTATCTTCTATGACCGAAAGATGCAACCTAAGCTGAAAGGAAGGTTCTTCACCATCGAACGCGCTCACAGTGCTGGACAATTTTCAAATAGTATGACGCTAAATTAACAGCAACTGAGAAGAAGATGCCTCGCATGACAGCAGAAGTAACAAAACAAACCTTGAGGTAATCTTCATGTAAAAGAACCCCTCACAAGCAAGATAAAACAGGACAGGCTAAGGTGATATTGTGATTTTCAAAGGCAAGATCATTCAAATCCCGTGAAAAGAGAGGCGATTCCCACACAATCGCGTACTTCTTGAGTTACTCTCTGGCTTTACTACGTGTGTCATATCAAGAAATGCATGTCCTAGTTACAAAAAGCCTATACCAAACAATCTACTTGGGAAATCAAGACCAGATGTTGCCACTGGACACTACAGAGTTGACAAACATGAAGCCGAGATTGGAATCACGCAAAACCTTTAAAGAAGTCGCAAGAAGTTTAATGAGAAGAATGTTTGTCGTTTTCTGCCGACCACAGCGAGGACCTGAGAACACCCTCTAGGTAATCCTTTCTCATAGATCTCAGCCATACCACTGACTTTAAACCTTCACCCTTTTACCCAGTTTTCGATGTTCCTTATTAGACATTCCAAAACTAGAAACAGGCGCAATTTGACCGAATAGAATCTGTGTAAAAGGAAGAGCTGATTCACAAGACTGTCACACGTGAATACTGCTTGATTGTTCCTTATTCAGCGTACAAACAAAACCCATCCTTTCACTTCCTTCGAACTCTTTAAACCCATATGCACTAAATATGACTTCTTTTTTTAAGTTTACCACTTTTGTCAGTAAACTTTATAGCCTCTCAAGTCTTGTGCTGCCATTTAAATTGCACTCTAAGGCACATTCTACACCACCTGATGTTTGGTTAAATCGATTATCCCATATAATATCCCTTATGTTATTTATAAGCATTACTCGTTGCACTAAAAATAAAATTTACGTTCCAATATACAATAAACACTTCTAGGGAAATAGCCCAAGAAACGACCAAACGATTGAGCACCATCTGGAGGTACTCTCGCTCGCTGTCTGTCTGCTGTTTGTTATCGTCGTCGTCGTCGTCGTCGTTGTAGAAGGACATAAACTAGTCGTCCTGACCGTAAACGAAAGTACGCAATAATTTCTCCAACTAAATAATTCAAAGCATGAAAATCATTTAAAGTTGTCTTTGACGTTGTCGTTCACCATTTACCGGGTGTGTGTCTGTATATATTCACGAAGAACTCACACTCCGTTTGATTGTGTGTGATTAAATCTGTCTCCTCAGACAGTAAGGATAACTTCTAACGGAGAAGTACATAAAAGCTAGAGATAGAAATGCACTCGTAAAAGGTATGCACTTTTTGAGGTGAAACGTGTCATCCAAGATGGGAATTCTCCATCCACCATTGAGTGGTTTAATTTTATAATTGTGTAGGGATTTCGTGCAAAAGGATTGGGCTAATAAAAGTCTCCTTTCTACGTGACCAACGTCATAGGGATTAGTAATGAATAAACTTCTTCTGGGCTCAACCTCAACATTGACCTTATGTCGCGTTAAAAATTCGCATAGTCCACGTTATTTAATAGAATCTGTTGCCTGCCATTTACAGAGGAATATATCCTCCATCGTCCTTTCTTTCTATTCACTGTGTGCGGCACACAAAAGCAAAGCTCAGCGGTTCCATTGTTTTAGTTTCACTGACTCAAATGAACTTTGGCATGAAAAATGACTCTGGTAACGAATGTATTTGCGATCCGCAGAAGAACATCCTTATTCACATTATTTTCTGTTCGTTTTTGGGTATGCGAATAGCACTCGTGTCGTTATACTTCTGACTGGAAGGATGGGCGGTTCTCTATGCCAGAGATTTGCCTTTTTTTTTTTTATTCGTCTCTGTACATCTTTTGGGTCGTAACGCTTCTTCATATGATGTGACTTATACCAGCTGGATAGTTGAATTTTTGTGCACAGTTAGCTTTATAAAGAGAGCAGAGAACCCAACAGGATATGTTGGCCAGGGATAGAGGATGGGACACCATTCATATTTACCTCCCAAAAATATACACTCAGAGACTAATGGTAATTTTATTTCAAGGAAATTTAATTAAGGATGTGAATAAATTTAAACTTGATGATCAAAAAGAGGATGTGAATTTTTTGTCCTAAAAAAAAAAAAAACAATACGAGAGAAGCGAACTTGTTAGATGTTTGAAACTAACGGGCATTGAAAGGACATGTGACTCGGTATGATGAGAAGGCTGGAGGGCATGAATTTTAATTCTATATTGGATTATGTTACAAAGGAATGTAGATTTATTTTAGTACATAATTTACGTGACTGTAGAAGAGTCTCCCCTTAAAAGGCTTAGTAGATGTACATTTTAAGGGAATCTAATAAGACATCGTTATGAAGGGTAGTCATCGACTTCAATAGAATAGTATGTGCTCATTCGTAAGTCTGGGACACTTTATGGACTCCTTAAACTAGTTTACTGCTGTATGGTTGGTGTCCAAACTACATTGCTTAGTCTTTACATGGTTTCCTGTTCTCTACTTTTAATTCGTCGAAATTTATTCACTTAAGCATTTTACATTGTACAAGGAAAGGGATAAGTATAGTAAAGATTCTCCAGATCCACCCTGTGGTAAAGAGAAAGCTAATTACTTCCTTATCGCCTATCTTCACTACCTCCCCAAGTTTTTCCAAGAAGGGCTTGCTAAATGTGTATCTTTTGTCTTGCCCTAACTAGATCCGGGCTATTCCATAGGAAGTTGTAGCTCTCGATAGTGATATTGCAGCTGCGGCATCTTCCATTAATGCTTAGTCTATCCTCATGAGACCCATAGGACCAGTGGCCATTCTGACTACAACTCTGGCAAAGTCTACACTGTAGTTGGTCTACATCTTGTGCTGGTGCATCACTGAACGTCTATACTCGTATTGGCCATCGGTAGAAAATATCCTGCTCTTGAGAGAACGATTACCTTCTTTGACAAGGAACTAGATAGGTACTATCGCTAGCTCACTTGTTCACCTCCACTTTGCTGGAACTCGTCACTCAGAGAAGACTGATCCAGAACCGAAGACTCAAAGAAAGATAGACCCCTGGATCATTAGAAAGCATGAAGAGCTGAACTTCTATCTGAAGCAAACGTATACAGGTCACGGATGGGTTATCGTCCAACGTACACAGAAGTATTCGAACACACAATGTTCCACGGCCCGAGACAGACAGATGATAAGCACGCAAGAAGTTTAGGAAGCAGTTAGAGAAACTATGGCTACCATCACGAAGGAACAATGAAGACTGGAGTGAGAACTAAAAGCGCTGATGGCTGCCAACACGGAAGTAAGCTGAAGTGCCATTTCAAGATGAAATGCATGAAATGGGGTAAGAAGGGAGGTGGACTTGATTGAATAATGTGCCACACTGCTTATTAATGATCCATGCTAAGACCTTTTGAACACAATTCTTAAAACTATGGCCTTTGAACCCCACTTCTGAGTTTCTTAGAGGATTTCTACGATCTTGCAGTCCAACCACTTATTTAGTCCACCCACTTCCGACAGTCCTTTGAACAAGTTTGAGTATTATCTTAACGATTAGATTGTTCACACTTAAATCTTAAAAAGTTTAAGCAAATAAAATATTAATTCCTTCCTTCTGCAAAGCCGAAAACCTCGAAATTTAAGATCCGACTCATTAAACTCATAAACTTCCCCCAAACACCTACAAAACCGACGAAAAAAAAAACTTTGAATATTCCATTTCGCACTAAAATCGTAGAATAAGCACACTACACACACATGTAGGTGTGCAACAATCTTTACCTTAAACTTCCATCATAATCGCTAAAGTTGTTCAACTATTATATTCTCTCACCATAAGCACGGATTATATTTTCTCTTGGCACACACATACGCCAGCCAGCAGCTACAGCTAACAAAAGAATCTCAAAATCCTCCATAAACGACCCGAATCTGCATCTTTTGCAAAGCACCCACTCGACTCGGCATCCTCATCATCATCAGAGTAGCTGCAGCAGCAGCAGCAGCAGCGTCCTCCATCATAATCCTCAAAAGCATAATTAAGTTTCCGCATGCACAAAAGTTTCTTAATTTCAATTTAAGGAATTTAATAACTTTACGATTTATTGCGAATTCGGCGGATTCCGGGTTTTTCGATTCGATGAATTAAAATCTACGCCCACACGCCCATACCCCTTCTTTTTTTTTTTTGGGAAGGCACATCTGAAATAGAGTACTCGCTCCACAGGGCGGGTCGGATAATCTGCACACATCACATGCAATACTGTATTTAAATACCCACATGGTGTACGCGGAGCACCTTGTGCGACATACGGTTGGGACGGCACTGCACACCCCCCCTCCGAGCAGATTTAATCATGTGAATTCGTACATAAAAGAGGCGTAATTAATACTCTTCATCCTCTGATAGAGGGGTTTTTTTGTGTTTTTCTGTTCACCCGCGTATGATGTCCTTTTTCGCCAGTTTCTCACACTTGTGTGCAGAATTTTTTTTTCTTCTCCCTTTTTGTATAAGTTTTCATTCCTTTTTTTTTTGTGGGATATTTTCCTTTTTGGCCATTCAACTATGCGAATAGAGAAAAAAAAAGCAACCAAGAGTGATATATTTTTCGGTCCGTTCGGACGGTATACAAGTTTATGGGCCGTGACAAAAAATGGTTCCTATATCGTTTCTCAACGTGCAGGGGCTTACAGGAGCAACGAAAAAAAAAAAACCGTTTAAATGCAGATACATATAGAAAGCGGCTGCAGAAAATTGACGACCCTAAAACCCGTTGCACGCGGGTGGTATGGTTCTTTTCTATTTACTTGGCCAGGAACAGAAAAAAACAAAATAGAGAAGAAAGTTTTTCACTTTTTCGAGGAGAAATATCGGTTAGCAGCTTAATAGTCTTGCAAAAGGGAAACAGTGTTGTAAGTAAACAGTGTGACTGGAAAATAATTGAATTTCTAGTTTTGGTTCCCAAAAATCCATTTGAGAGTGTGAATCGAAAGCAGACGGAAGGAATTTTTTGTTTTGCAAAACATACCCTCTAGCTATGAACAGATGCATCACTCGCATCGTAAAATAGACGTTTGACACTTTGCTTTGAGTCTGCATCGCCCCTACTGTGGCAAGGAATTAAATTATACATTTGTATAACAGAGAGACGTAGAAGGATCTTTGGTGAGCCATCATCACCGGGATTGGTATGTGTTAGGGGACAGGACTATCGGGGAAATGACCTCTGAGAATCTTTGAGACGAAATTGTTCATAAGATCTAGGGTACTGCTCTGAAAAAAAGCAGTAGTAGTCGGAGAACTGAGCCCAAAACAAAGAAGGAGGCTATTATAAGTCCTCTATGGGTGGCGAAAATTCCTGATTTTAAAGGACACAGTGCCTGAAGGTACGCAAGCCAATGAACAATGGAATGGTTCACAATTGATTAGTGGACCCTCTCAGATTGGCCAAAATTAAAACCATGACATGAGCGACAAAGTTAGATGTTCCCATCAAAAACAGTTTAGGAAAGCTTTCAGAGCTCGCCAAGAATTATTCCCGAATCCTAGAGCGTAACTTCATCAGAAATATTCAACCATCTAAATAAAAGGAGTCATCAGCTGCAAGCCGTGTTTTATTGGAAAGTACATAGCCAGCTGAGTAATTGTTTGCACTTGAAGCAATAACAAAACGAAAAATTATGACAACTTAGCAATACAAAGTGCGCATAAATTGTGTGATCGAATCTAATCATAGATGGCGCTGACTGCGATTGTATACAACAACCTTATGTCCACAATAAGCAATGATTGTTGTCTACAATTACAATCAACGCCATCTATGATTCGCTCTGATTTGAATATCATTTTGAAAGTAAAAATGAAAAGCGAGTATAGAGGTGAGTATATAGCTGGAAATGCCACACTTTCGAGTCAAAACGGTACATCAAAAGCGTTACTGATCCACACACTCATCTTCGGTCACCGACACTATACCACATAATACTGGAGTTGACTGTTTTGGAAATATGGGGCGATGTGATGACTTAAATTCTTAGAAAGAATGTGAACTATTTTTTTCAACACATACTGTTCCCTCAGCCACTTCATACCTAAGGAGCCATTTCGGATTAGTATCTTCCCATTGATAGTGCTTTGCCATCAAACTTTTAGAATTGCATCTTTACGGCCGCAAGACTATCAAAATCATCAGTAAAACTTATTTAAGTCAGGTGAAAGTTCGCTAACTCTGATCTTTGAGTAGATATGCATTCCACACACTTTACGAGCTACATCAACGGGTATATCCTTAAATGCTTTACTCACATCCCGACAGAGAACTAGAAAACATAAAGGACTTTACTGTGTCACATTCAAATATGACAAATCCATGTTACGTGAAGTATACAGCTCTTTTTTTTTTTTCATATATATTTTCTCCATGGGTAGAGAAACCTGTACATGATGTCCTTAAATAAGCGTGATACTGAAAGCATCCATCCTTTGTACTTTATTGTTGAGTAGCTACGCTTAGATATTTTAAACTACACACATTCGAGGACAATTTGGGTCGTAGATGTTTTGTACACATCATATTATGTTTACATGAGCGGAAAACGACAAACGTTACGTTTATATACACAAGTTTGTTGTTGTTGTCTTTTTTTTTTATTATTATTATTTGGCTTTTTTTCTGAGCGACCAAAAAAAGAGTGAAAAATTGGGTATGAATGTGAAAAGATGAAGAAGACGTCCTTGTAAACATTAAAGGAGATGTGTGATGTGAGTAAACGAACGAAATGATGAAAGACTTGAGAATGGAATGAGAACGATGGTGGAGGTATGATAAATGTGTGCTTGAATAATATTTGAAATATTTTTAAAGAAAGAATATATGAATGACTTTAAGGAATGTGTTGAAGGCTTCATTTGAGGGGTGAGGGTACTTAGTCGATTGAGCTATTGGGTAAATAAAATACCGGTGAAGATGCCTCTCAGAAATGGCATTTAGGGTATCTTAATCCTTCGAGTCAAGCATTGTTGTTGTTTGAATAGTCAAATTTCTCCTCAGCTCAGGTGGATTAGCTTGTAAACATTTACATTCGTGAATGTATTTGCATTGCACGCGAAATGTGTCGAATACAGTTTGAGTTCGGACTTATCGGTAATTTCGGCTTGTGGCGGCTATATTACTGGTGCTAAGTCCAACCAATTTGCGCTGCCTGCATCGCGTAATTGTGGTAAGCGACAAATTGGATTGTGTAACTACAGACTACACAGAATGTAAGGTACATTGGATTCCGTAATAGCCACCTTTACCATTTATTGGATGCAATAGATAAACAATGAGGTAACGTGAGTTACCAGTGAATGCATACCTTGTAAGATTTTCTATATTACTGAAATTCTCTTAAAGATCCTTCCTTACAACTTACAGAATCTAAGGATCTACCAGCTACCTAACCATTTTTCTGTAACGTGAGTTACCTCAGTATATATTTAGGAATTATTTTAGAGATTTTTTCTATAATATTTAGATCGTGTCCTAAGAAGGCTAAAGGACATCTTTATATTTGTCATTATTGCAAACAACTTCCTTCTCTCTGTAACGTGAGTTACCAGCGCCTATCTTTATGACTAATTTTACAGTAGATCTTGTTCCGAGAAAGTGTAAGAGCACTAATAATTTGTATATGTTCTCGCTTATTGGAAACATCTTTCTTACTGGCCTTCTGTAACATGAGTTACCTGTCATATATTTATGAATAATTCGAATGCTTATTTTTACGATGTTTAGATCCTGTGTCAGCGTAATAGCATAATAGCCTTCTCTATATTCGCCCTTATTGCAAATATTTTCTTTTTTACTTGTCATCTGTAACGCGAGTTACCAGAGTCAAAATATGACAACTAGACTCTAACCAAACAGGACAGCGATTCAATATTTTGTTTCTTTGTTTTAAGTTTTTAAATGTCCCCACAGTTTGGTTGACGATTTAGGAAACATATGTAACATGAGTTACTTAAAGAAATATGACCCTTATGCTTGAGTCATTCTAAGTCTTATAGTTCTCTTTGCTAAGCTGAGTTCCCTTGAGAAATGTAGGAAAGAAGATAAAAAATCTTGAATTTGTAATGTGAGCTACCAAACAGCTTCTTAGAGAGGTCGTAGTATGCCCAATCTACTGACAGTAACAGATGGAAGTCAAAGCGAACCTAGAGTTCTGATGAATGTAACGTGAGTTATCATAGAAAGATCCAACCGCAGTAGAACAAGGGTTTGAAAAATAATGTTAAGAAGGCCAACAGAGACTTGCACTGACATCTGAGTTCTTCAGATATCTGAAGATGGTTATGATTTCGATTCCATGGATCGGCAGGAAGCCTTGTGGTAGATCTAAGAGGTAAGAGAAATTCTAATCCAATCAAATATCTGCTTTTCGCAGCGAGAATCCCACAAAGATAGAGTTCTATTGTCCTACGTAGTATCCAGCTTATCCGTGATACTGTATCTCAAGGGCAAAGTTTTAAAGAAGAGTACGTCTAAGAGCTCATCCTCCCAGAAGTGGTGTGGTGTGTTTTCCAGGAATAAAAACTTGATTTCCACGCACAGTAGTCTGACCACGTCACCCGCAGAATTAATTAAAACCAATAAATCTACGGATTTCATCTTGTTGTTGTTCCATCACACAGAGTCTATTGCGAAGAAGAGAGTAGTAAACACGATAAAAATAAATCACCTATTGTTTACTAAGTGGCCAATTTCAAGAATATCCAATAGATATTCTTATCTGTCATTCTAGCTCACTAAAACCCCATTTGGTGTGCCACAAAATCGCTTCTCTTCAAAACCAATTGATAATAAATTTCCACTAAATACTTGATTACAGTTTATGTATCTTTTGCTGCCACGTAAACAGTTTATCATCGTTATCGATCTGTTTAAACCCAGATTCTTGACTTCCATTCCCATTTGTATGTTAAAATATTAAACATTTCCGTCATCTTTCTTAGCTTCAATCCGCCCCCATCAAAATCGATTTTTCACCCACCAGTCAGACAACAATAACAACAACACAACCACCCACAACGATGACGACAAAAATGAGAGCAATTTCACTACTAATAAATTCCACTCATAAAACCGAGAATTTCACATGGACGCTTTGAGCACTTCATTCACCAAAAAAAAAGGAGAACGCCGACTGGCGGCTGGCAGTCTTCAGCCGAAGGTGGGAGGGATGGCAACCATGTACCTAAACTGACTGACTGCCGGCAGACGAGAATGGTTTGTCCCATTAAAACCTCTTTACATCCATCAATAAACTATTCAAAAGTTTCTCCAAAAAGACCAAAAAAAAAAAAAAACAGAAAACATCTCATGATGGTTCATTTCTCAGAAAAGGACGACGAAAAGGGATAGGCATGTGTAGGTAGTGTATATCTAGCGTCTGAACGAAATAACGATGTTAAATTTTCCATTTATGTTGGCTGCTGGCCCTTCTCCTAAAGTATCCCACTGAACTTGAGATACACTTATTCGCATTCGTACCTTTTCACAATTACCTTACCGATGCCGGATGAATGTTTACCATCCGGTCAGGATGGCTACTGCCTATGAACAGGAAAAAAAAAAAAACGGAAAACACCACAGAGATGATGTTTCGGTATCCTTTTGGCCCCTCTGGGGGCTGCTTTCTATTCTTTCTCCGACTTCTGGACCAACAACAGCCGCCATTTGCCAGTTTATTCAAAAAGGGTTTGCTGGTTTCTGCTTTTTTTTTTTTTTTTACTACCTTGGGAGTTTTATGTTCCTCGCCAAGATGGACGATGAGAGATGGTTCGGGGTAGGTACTTGCTGAGGGTTTCATATGGACATTTACCTCATAAAGTTACGTGCACATAAAATTGTGAAAATTTTCGTCCTTAGAACGAAGAAAGAGAACAGAAAAATAAAAGGAAAACCTGCGCCTGTAAGCGAAGGATTTTTTTTTTATTATTCTTTCAGTGGCTGGGTGTTTGGGTTTACTTCGTTTGCTTTGTCCTGCGCCGCCGATCTCATCGTTGTCGTAGTTATTTTAGGAGGGGGACAAATGGTTTTATTTTTTGTTCCTTGCCATGTGTCGTCTGTTTATGATATATGTTCAACGGTATGTCGTTGCTTAATAGGGTTGCCAAATTACGTTATAAATTATTTTAGGAGGTATACCTATATGTGTATCGCTAGATAGGGATAAGGGGCCACTTTGAAGAGCTTACAATCGTTTTTAGTTTCTTTGGTTATTTATTTTTACGAGAGCGACAATTGCAACAAAATACATATAAAAAGAAAGGATACAAATTTTGGCAGTAAATGGAAGGATTTTATATTTCTTTTGTTTTGAGGGTAGGCTTTAAAAGAGAAGACGAGCATTGAATTAAAAAATTAATTGCTTTGCTGAAAGAATCAATATAGAACTTAGTGATACGCTGAAATGTTTGCGGAGAAACAGCTACAATGCATTTCTACAAAACTCTAAAGGATGAAGGCACTAAAATCAGCCCTTTAACTCGTAGTAACCCTCAAAGTGGTCACTGTCAATAGGTTCGTCGGTTTCTGTCAAAATCCGTCAACAACTAGGGCAGCGATTACCTCAAAATTTTCAATTAGCTTATCGTAACCATCCTTAACTAGAATTCACTACCAAAAGAAACCATTTGGTATAATAATGAATGCATCCTGCACCGCAAAGCTAAAGCAGCATAGCCAGAGACAGAAGGATGTAGAAATCTACGAAAAAGGATCACAAAGCTTCTAGCTATTGGGGAGTCTCAAGACTAAAACAACCTCCGAAAGGTCAACTTTTACAAAAAGAGTAAGAAACGCAGTCACTAAAACACAGGGCCTGAATTGCTTAGAGGTTAGTAAACAGAAAAAGGCAAGAGGAGAACACACTTCTAGTCAACCATGAACCAACGCCAACAATCAATGTAAGAGCTATGAAGGTTTTGATACGGAATATCCGTTCTAGCGTACTGTACGAACGTCTGTTCTGTGGTGTCACAACGGGCCTATTACTAGTCTGAGTGTTGTGTTGACGTTTCTTAGCTGGCAGTCACTTTCAACCATACTACCAATCAAATCCTGGAAAAACCAATGAATATTGCAACGTACACACTACACAGGTGGACTTTCGAGCCTATAAATTCGCGTGCAAGTTCTAACCGATGACTGACATCGACAGTCCTTTTTCTGCCACTAATTCATCTTGGTAAGATGGAATCTTAGGACACTGTGGGCAGTTTGGAAGCCCGCTTTCCTTATACTTTCCTTACTTAACCTAAGGATATCTTGGTGGGGATTATCTATTCCCATGGTCTAAACGAAAATAGTTTTCTCAGTAATCACCGATGTGGCTGCTTTCAAAGAGGAGGCTTTTAAGGTGTTAAGTAGTGGAAACAAAGGAAGAAAGCAGATCAAATATTGAGTGCCTTGAAGCGAGAAAGTCTTTGGGTATACAAGGAGGCCACATCGAATGACTGCATAACAATGTTCCAGATCTCTAAGTTCATAAACTAACCTCCTATGGCAGAATGGTCTTCATAACTGAAATCAACATGTACGACTCCTTAGAGAATGGAAGGCAACCATATTCTATGTAGTGACTCGAGAAGGTGTCAAAAGACCTCCTGTTTAAGTGAGTCAAACTAAAATATTGTGCCAGCAGGGCAATAATGTTGACAGCAAAGTGGCAGGAAGACGCTATATCAATAGGAACCATGGAGGCTGATATATGTATATAACCATATAGACGCTGATCAGTGATCAGGTAAGGGGGTTGGGAAGTAGTTAGTCAAACTGCATCTACCATCATAAAGGGACAAGGGAGACAGGGCGACAACAGCGCTCCAGAATATGAACTACCGATTGACATCGTCAGCAAACAAATGGTCACCAACTTAGCAATGACACTGCTAAGGGCATACAACATTGCGGGTATATTTGGCTCTCAAAAGACCATACCAATCATGGAAAACAACATTTCGCTATTGTGTATTCTAAAAACCCTTGAGTTGTCTATCAAAAATAGACAATCTTTCCCAAGTAGCCTGATAATAGACAGCGCAGACAGGATAAATTTTTGCAGGAGTACATTCTTGTTGTATTGTGTTGCAGACCCCAAAGGATCCCTAAAAATAACGCCCTCTTCAAAACTCATAAGCTTCGTATTTTTCAAAAGCATCAGATGACTTCTCCCAACCACTCGCCCTCCAGAGCCCCTTGCTATATGAACTATTTCTGACAATTAAAAGGAATGACTACGTAAAAGAGCAGCTCAAAATAAAGCTCAGTTAATAGCATTTGCACCATCTGAATACAAAAATACCTTCAAAGTCCAACGAAATTGGAATATTCCAACTAATTTCCATTCTTGCTTCCTTTCATATTAGCTGCTCCGCCAGAACGGAAGTACACTTTTCAATTAATTCCACTTCCCGCGAGCATATTCACGATAATTGCTCTCTCCAACACTGTGAGCAAAAAACAAAACACAGTTCAATATTGAACAAGAAATCCCTTTTCCACAAGACCATACCCAAGCAAGGCACTTGAAACGTCTCCTTTTGTGCCATTTGTGCAATGGAAAAAGTATTGCAATCATCAACCAAAGAAAAACGACGCACAACAGGACGACATAAAAGGAAAAATTAAATTTTATATAAGAGGATTAAAAACACCCTCCACTCACACTTTTATCCCCCCCATTTAAATATGTGTATGACCAAAGGAAAAGCATAATAGGAAGCATGCCAACTAGGTACCAGAAAGGAAACAAGCTGGCAAGGAGTACCCATTCATCCGTAAGTCTACAACTCTTTAGTACAACCAAAACGAAATGAGCAACCAAGCAGCAGGCTCAAGCATCTCCTCTTCAGTACACACACACACACACACACACAAAATGGCACATTAGGACCATCAACTTCACAAGAGTAGATATGCCTAGGTGCACGGATAGTGTCAGAACACTTTACCAGCTTCGTATGGCGAAAAATACGAGTCCTGTCGATGCATACTCGTTTATAGGAACAAAACTTGAAGTGTGCATGCGAAACTAGTAGATATAAAATTTTATAAAATGGGAACAACGCTACTAAATAGAAAAGTTTCCTCCCCCCGTTCTCCTACCTCCTCTTCATTTAGTTCAAACTGTAGTCTTCATTAAAAGCAGGAAACACCAGACTGACACACAACCTTCTGATGGTGTGGTGCGTCTAGGCGCCCTCCTCCCTCTTTTTTGGGCCAAAACAGGACGCAATTTCGAATGTTATCCTTGGTGTACGACGACGTGCAAGCCGTAACATAAGTATAGAGATGTTGTACCACCCACCGCCACAGCTTATGGGTGCGAGTACTTATGGCGGCAAAAGTTTCTCGCGTTCTTCGAACGAAATTGACAGGCCTATTTCATGTCGAGCAAAAGGTTCCGTTTCTTAAGCCCTGCTTTGGCAGCACACACAGAGCCATTATGAAATTAATTTTTCATATGGCTCTGTCCCGAAAACTAGTGACTACTGAGTGAGTGAGTGAGTGAGAGTGAGAGGACGTCCGTCGAATGTAATTTGTGTTGCTCTTGGCCTGAATTACATAACCGTGGCGAGGGAGGATGTGTTGTGTTGTTGTTGTTTTCCTTTCTTAACATCTAGGGGGTTGAAATTCCCCAGAGAGAGAGTGTGAGCATTACGTGAGATTCGAATTTATTGCCAAAGCAGTTAGTCATGTACGGAATGAAAAAGTTTTATTTAGCCTAACAGAGTTTCCTTTGGCTGGGCCTAAGTCATTAGGCTTTTATTTCGATTAATTTTTTTCTTCTTCTTCTTTCGTTTGCTGCTTCTTTTTGTTCGTTGTTTTGTTCATTGGCGCGTTCCGGTGGTGTTAATGAGATTATGAAGAAATAATTACAGTTTGGTCGGAGATTGAGATTGATTCTTAATTAATTGGATTTGATTTGGTAATGTGTATTTTTTTTTCGGAAGCAGCAAGGACGGCGGCGTGGAAGGAATATCAAATGGCGAGCAGAACTCATGTCTTAAGTTTTGTAGGTCGCCATTTACACGATTATTTTCTGTCGGGGATTGAATCCGGCATTTACTTTGAATGACATTTAATAATTTTTGTAGTGACTGCCTGTCAGATATTTAGAGTGAGCTGAACGAGGTCAGTTAGAAAATAGATGATGGTAGTTGTGTTATACAAAATGCTTGAGTTCTTTATTAAAGGAATGCACAGGAGGAGCTGCCAGAATATTGGAGTCGCAGAAATCGGAACAGTCATAAGCAACTTTAGTGGAATTGATAGCGATATACCAGTACTCCAGTCAGGTAGTGGCGAGCCTTCAAAAGAAGAATAGTTCTTAAAGTGTAATTCGTGCCAATACTGTACAACCAGCAGGAAAAACACATGCCATAAGTATGCCAAACAATTCCTCGCAAGCAAAGAGTACAAAACTATGCCTATAAGGTTTAACTTGAAAGAACGTGGTCAATTTATGTATACTCTGGTGGGTTCACATCTTGACTTGAATCTACGGAGAAAAAGGTGCCTACGCCTCAACCTTATGAAACCCTTTGCGTCTATGCTTGGCGATACAACCCAATACCTTTTTAGATATATTCCTTACGGAAGTATCAAACATCTACTACGACCAAGTGTAGGCACAATAGGGTAAATGCGGCTTCATTTGCATGGAGACCAGATTCCACTTCAATTCAACTAGCCATGCTTAACGTATGCTAGAGTGAAGAAGACCAATTCCGAAGAATTCAATCAGAGTATGCTTCTGAAATAAAATCAAAGTCTCCCTGTGAAGTCTCGTGGGGAGGAGCACATGGTTCTTGGGGTACAGCAAATGGTAGATCTCTGCTGAGCACTTAAACATGAAGGCATAGCGATATTGAGAAAAGTGAAGAATCAATTGAATACATTTGCTATCAGGACACGAGTGAGGAGATGCTTCTAAGAATCTCAAATGTGGGCTCTGAAATGCCTCCGCCAGAAATAGATGCAATAAAATGGTGGTATCGCTGCTTCAGCTATCGAAGAGAAAAGACGGACTTACCAAGACGGACAAGAGACCAAGATCCACTCAATTGGATTAAGCGTACCAGTAGACAAAAACAGTTTTTATGACGAGCTCAAAAACGTAAGAAGGCATACTGTTGCATCGGTTTATCCAGAAGTAATCCATAAGTCGAAAGTAATAGGCTCAGCACTACAACTTGACAAAACTGATAGAATAACATTGCAACAAGAAGATGGACACACACTGTCTGTCTGCGTTCGATAGATACCACCAGTTTGTCACTTTGTCCGAGCTTTGAAAACCAGAAAGAGTACATTTGCTGAGCATTTCCTTCTCTTGAAGCAGAAGCTCACTCAGGGAACATTTTTGACTTAATCAACAACACTGCCATCCCTAATGAGCCTTGACATATGAATATTAGGGATATAATGAATACAAAACAAACATCACCCTAAATGCCAACAGGCGGAACAAAAAGTAGACCAACAACTTATAACAAATTCATGGGTTTGGCGAGTTGCAATAATCCAATCCTTAAACCCTAGCATAGCCAACTTTAAACTTGTTTATTTTTTTCCAATTTAATCTGATATGAAACTATTTTCTACCTTATTTCCAATTTCCCCAATCCAGAAGGAGTAATATCCTCAGGGACTACTGTGACTCATATAAGTTCAGACATATTCCATTTCCCTGCATCGATTGGGTATCGAGTGCGCTGACAAAATTCTCTCTCTCTCTCTCTCCTCCTCCTCTTCTGAAAACAGACAACCAACCAGACGCACAAAATGAAATTGGCACAGGAAATTGAATACTCGATAAAATAACAAAATATTCACAAATAACCAAAGATAGCTACCCAGTACTGTACATGTGTGTCCTCCTCGGTCGTCCTGCTTGTTTTCTCCAAACAAAATATTCTAATACTCTTAAGTCTTAGCATGCAAGATGGAGGTCCTAGACCTGAACCTAAACCCCAAAAGATATACCAAACCCATAATGCAAACACCATTATCTCTCTCGTGTCTGACCCAAAAGTTCGTCTCGGTTGAGGAGAGACAATACCCGCACCCGCAATGTTAAACGTGCAAAAGGAGTCAATGAGAAGGACGAGACGTCGACGACGACGAGGACGATGACGACGATGAAGACTGATATTATTTTGTTTTAAAAGGCAAAATCAATAGAATTTTTGTTGTCTTCGATCCCCCAAACCAGTGCCCGCGTTCGCCACTTTGCTTGTCACTCTAAAGAGTATACTGACAGGACGAAGCTACATACATACGATGATGGAAGAGGTGTGGGTGTTTGTTGGGTGGTAAGCTGTCAAGAGACAAAACACAGCTGCCCCATAGCAGCGATGTTTTTTTTTGATGATATTATATTCAGTCAATCTTAATTGTTTGAGAGTTTATTTTCGTACGAAGGATTGTTGTCCTGGAGAGGCGAGCCTCTGCATGGATGTGTCTATGTGATGATGGAGAAGAAGGAGTTTTTTTTTTTTTGTGCCATCAATTATTGCATCAATTTAATATTTGGCTAGACGAGAGACAGCAAACAAAGATATAAATTTCCTAGAAAGGATAACAAGGGTCTATACATAATACATGGTGTGCTTGGAAAGCAATGATGGATCTATTAGGATGTATGAAATGACATTAGGGCACTAAACGATGAGTTATTTTCATGGAAATGTAAGGGATGATATAAGTAAGTTATGAAGAGATTCAAAAGGTCGATTTTAAGGAATTTAAGGTGATTAACTTTGGCAAAGATGATCTAGGTAGAGTCAAATAAGGCACAAGGGTAAATGGCATCACTTTCAGCTCATAGAGAGCCCGATGGCTTTGTTCCTTGCAGCAAAACTGTTTTGAAAGGAGAATACATTACATAGTGCTCAGGGAGAGGAATAACAGCCTCAGATCTTGACCTAAAAGGTGCCTCTTTCAGTCATAGTGAAGTCTTTTGAAGAGAAGTCCCAGATCGACGTTTTTTTTTTTCTAAATGGCAGCTGCATAGCCTTAACTTCTTCTCGACAAAGTTGAAGGTCTTCCCATTTATTTAGAACTAAATCCAAACATGGTCTAGGTATAATCAAAATCCCTTACCAATTCACCCACTTTTCGCCCAATTACCCTCACTTTCTTTCCACTTAATTCAAATGTCAAGCTAATTACCAAACAAAAAAAAAAGTCAAAGTCAACAAGGCTAAAATAAATACGAATCCAAATTTACAAATCTAATTAATTTGTCAAAAGGAAATCACTAAATGAGAAGGAAAAAAGGACCTCAAAAAGCAAGGCATCACCCTCTGCTTACTCATACATATATCTAAAACAAATCTCGTTTAGTTGTTCAATTAAACTCGTTAGAGTCAACTATTGCAACAAAAAGATGATCGAACGAACGAAAGAAACATTACAAAAAAAAACAAAAAAACGTAAAGAACATCCGGTGTTCTGTCGACAGGCTTCAACATCGAATATCGTCCTTCTAGAGGAAAAAAAACCTACATTCATATAAAAAAACAAAAAGTCCTTTCCAAGCCGTCAATTTTTCGTCCTGGCTGTGCCTCTGCATTCATACAGTACGCCATACCTTAGATGGCAGGACTCTAACCAAGTTTCCATTAACTTGTATTGACTTTTTCACACCCTCCACCCACTCCGCCCATCATACATTGGCTGGGGTTTTCTTTGTTCCCATTGCATAGAAGGATGATGGAGGATGAATGATGGTTCTACATTCTCTGTTCTCCTACTTCTTCTTCTTCCTTTTTTTCTTGTTCTTTCAAATGATTTGGGAACATTTGTATCCATACTCATGTTCTTGCTTTTTTGCTTGATCCTAGCATGCCTTTCCTATTGATTATTTTTCTTTTTTACTCCTTTCACAAGGACTCTACATATGACTGATGGCAGAGTTTAAAAAAACAAAACACCCAAAAGGTTAAACACTGAAGACATTACTTAAATTACAATTTAAATTAAAGACTTGTATTTTATTCCTACATTCCCAAAGACTCATCTGAATGTGAATCCTTTGGCAGGAGGAAAGAAAATCAATACCTGTGTAACTACATTTGAAAAGTAACTTCAATCTATCTTTCCAGCATTTACTCACCGAGACTTTCTCTCTCTGTTAATAGTTGGCTTGGGTATTCCAGGAGCAGAGTGTGGGGTAAGAGGAGTAGAAGGTTTAGAAATGGGAATGAAATGTATTGTCACAGATAAAAATGAAACACAGGAGCAGAAGCAGAAGCACGACTAGTAGAAGGCGAAAAAGGACACTTCCAATACCAATACCAAGGAAGGGAAGAAAAATGTAATTTACAGTATGGATTGACATTAGGAGCTATACGTGACTACTGTCAGTAGTAAATTGGATAACATGACTAGACATGATTTCGTTTAACGTGAAGTTCTTATCAATATCCGAAGAAATTGGTATTCGAAGGAGATACAGTCTGTGATACATTCGTTTTGTGGGTATTACGGGTATAATATGTTTGTGTACAGGAGACTGTTGGAAGTGGACTGGCAACGAAGTGAGTTCCCAAAGCCGTGAATTGCTATTTTGGTCTGTTACATAATTTACTAAGCATGGATTAACAAATTAAGGTTTTATTATCAAAACTGGGTATTTTTCAAAGGATTTGAGAGGTTGAAGTAGTGGTACGATGCACCAAAGAGCAGAGGAATCCTCAAAACAAAATCTCCCCGCCTTCGTCTATGGGAAGTCTTGAAGATCTTGGAACTCACACTAGGTCCACGAGGATTTATAAGTTTCAAGTGGCGAAAGACCCAGTCAAGAAGGCTCTGAATAGAAGCTGGCAGTGAACAATAAGTCGGTTCCACCTCCTTAGCAACATAGTACTAGAGTTCGATGAAAAGCCACTAGGGCATGAACTGCAATCTCTACGTGTGTCGGGAGCATTCTCGGTCCAAGATCCTTCGATAAACTAGACTATGAAGAGCATAAGGACCTATTCACAAATATCCGCTAGGCCTCCCAAGCTAAGCCTAACCACGGTGAGGTGGTAATGTATTCATTGAATGAAAAGTTTGATCTTCAGTCTCCACCCATGGCCATAATTTACTCGGAAAGCACTACGCATTTTTCAACACGAACGCAAAAATACTGTGAATTATAAACGAATTCAAAAAACACATAAAACTCTCCCCTAGTCAATTCGGACAGCACATATGAAGAAGCAGTTTTGAAATCTAATACCAGGACAGGGGACAAACGAACAGTCTAGTCATGTTAAACCGATCCTCAACTACCTGAAAAGTTGTCATAGCATTCCTGCCAAGCTAGTCCGACTGTGCAGAATCATAACTACTCGCTTAAGCTAACTGGAAGAACTCAGCTGGCTGTCAGTGGGGTATTTGCGAGCATTGAGATCTCGGCAGCAAGGATGGGTTTAGCGGTACCTTAATGCAAGAAAAGATATATGCTGTTTACAAAATAGGACACTGAACATCGGCATCTTGGACAGAATGCCAAAATAGATAGATATAATTTCGAGGTAGTAAAGAATTTTGCCTATCTAAGGATAAGGATGCCCTTGGTTGTTTTGAGAGAAAAGTACTTCAAGTGCTCTTTGCAGAAACTATGATTTACATCAAAGGAAATTGATTAGGTTTATTGAAAGTAGGACTTGTTAAACAATGCAACGCATTTGCAGTTTCTCTCTCAAGCTAAGATGTTTTCTATACCTATTATTCGATGGACAATAAATTCAATTTCCTTTTTACTAAAGGATTAAATCCAGGAAAAAAACTTGCAATTATTACTCCCATACTCATCCTTAAAGACAGAGAGAAAAAAACAACCACAACCTCTTGGCTATTAATCATCTTTTAAAACCCAACTTGATTGTGTGTTGTTGAAACCATCCTCCAACTTGGAATAATTTTCACCAGATCTATGCTATTGCCTCTCCGAACAAGTGGCATCCCTATTCCATACTTAAAGCAGCAAAAGAACAAAACAAAAAGTGCAACACAACTAGACGACGACGAGGAGGACGACTAGAAAAAACACAAGGCAGAGTAATTAATCATTTTAAAATGACAAGCGCACTCTTAACCGCTGTCGATTCCAGGATACACTATATGCGATGACGAAAAAATATCCTTGGGTATACTCTATCCACCTCTACCCCCATCGTGAAACAAATAAAGTTGTGTTGCATACTCCTTTTTCTGTTCTCCATCTTTCATCAGCAGAGACTTTGACGACGCAACTGACACATCCCTACTACTCGTACATCCTTGATCATCATCATCATCATTCGCATCGCATGCCAACCCTCTTCACCGCATGGTGTTGGCAATTTGGAATTCCAAGTTAAGTGGGTTTCATAATGTCATTACACCACATAACCTAAATACGCTCCTCAGCCAAACTTAATGAATTCGAAATTGAAACGAAATCAACTTCTGAGGTTTTTGCCATTTTCTCAAAATATACATGTCTAGATACTTTTTCTCTGTTTTATTATTTTTTTCTTTTTGCTTTTTGCTGGTTGCGAGTTGGGAACTCTGCACAGAACATACCTACTACTCATCTCCAGTCTCTGTGTGACGAATGAGGTTATGGTTTCTGATGGTGGTCGTGATGATGATGATGACGGTAATGGTAATGGTGGGGTAGGCAAAGCCATTCGTACGCTAATGGTTATGAAATAGGCTTTGAGAGCGAGAGCGAGCGAGCGTGCTAAGTTGCTTCTGATGTGTTTGTGCTAAGTAAATTGAAAATTTGCTCTTTTGAGGTTTAACTTTTCGTGTGTTTATGAATGAAGCTGATGTTGTGTGCATAAAAGCGGAAGTAGCACCCGAACATATGCGAAGTCGTCATCATCATCATCATCAACAGCAGCAGAAGCAGCGTACATTTGTTGACGCAAAAGTTTAATTCAAACGGAATTTTTGTGACCTTTGCAATGTTTGCTTGAAGAAATCTTTTGCACCAACCTTTGCGCCAACTTAAATAAAGAGGGTAGAGGGTTAAATTGGCGCATTGGGGAGAAAATTAATTTTAACTTGTGGTTTTAAGAGAGTCTGTTGACTGGGTTTTGTGCTGAAATGACTTAATTAGAAATGGAAGAGGTAAGCAAGTTGCTAATGAGGTCGCTCTTATGCTATTCCATTTAAGGGAAACTCATAGGTATTATAGGCCAGCGATATATGCTAACCTTCTTTTCCAAAGTCTTGAAAGCCAAAAATATTTGAAAAGCCATCTGACATAATATGAATTTTGATTACAATTTTTAAACAATTTCGGATTTTTCCACTATGTGCCAGCATATTGTGGGAAATAGATAAGTTCAATACTAAAATTCATTTGAATATTCACGCAAAATTTAAGATATAAAACCTTAAAGTTCTAAAATTGTGATCGATTTTTCACTGGTTTCAAAGCCTCTGAATCAAATATTTTTAGAACCAAACTAAAGTTTTCGAAAGAAATTTTAGCCGAACCAAACCAAGAATCAAAATTTTTAGCGCACCAGAGAACGAAATTTTCAGTTTCAATTAAATTTTATAGAAATTTGTGCAAAAAATTTATAAAATAAAACTTGAAATTTTGTAAATTTCAATCGAAAACCACAGAGAACAAAATTTTCAATTTCAATTAAATTTTATTAAAATTTTTAAACAAAATTTATGAAATAAAACTCAAAAGACTGAAAATTTTGACCAAAATTTCACTGTTTTTTAATCCAAATACTCAGATATAAAAATTTAAACAAGAAATTTAAATCAGTTTAATTTGAAATTTCATACATAATTAATTTTGGCAGAATTTTGTGTTAAATCCACTCGATTGTATCAACAAATTTCAAAATCTTACGGAACGAAATTTTCAGTTTTCTTTAAATTTTATTGAAAATTAAAGCTGAAATTGCAAAAAGTTTGTCATTTTCCTCAAAAACTCCGATAAAAGAAATTGAAACTAAAAATGTTGGTCCTAGACTACAATTTTCGTAGAAATTTTCCAAATTTCGCTTACGATTTCGTGTTTTGATGGTTTCGTATTGGCCTGAAATTTTCAATTTCCAAGAAAAATACACTCTAGCTTGCAAATGTCTTATCTCACCAAAATACGTCTTTGTTCAAAAATGTTGACAAAACCATTCCCAATCCTAAATTCAAGTAGCAGCCACTCTTTAGCTATGACTACTACTTCAGCAGCGAGTACCTCAAGCCCCATATGATCTATTACTATTTCAAAAATCCCGCTGTCTTTTTCCCAAAAAAAAAAAACTTTCATTCCATTTAACCACAATCCTACAGCAGACCAGCTTGGTACCGTACCGCTTAAATCATTGCCTTGATCTCTTTACCTTTAAACAGCGACATTACAAAACTCACAAGCCCATTCGCAAAAGTCATAAAATTTCCGGTCCAAATATAAATGGAATAATATACGAAAGAAAAAAAAATGGCAAGGTAACTCTCCTCCTCAGAAATTTAGACATCACTTGAGAGAACATTGGCTTTTGGGTGCCCTTAAAAAGTATACCCTGACTCCCAAAGTCGTATATAACACACAAAAAGTCCTACTACCGTTTATGCCTCTCTAGGGTGTACAAATAAAAAAGAAGATCCTCCTTTATCCCCTACCATCACAACGCCAATGCCACCCAATACAAGGAACAAAAAAAAAATCAAGAAAACCTGTCCAAAAGGCTGCGAACATTTTTTTGGCAACCCTTTCCGCAAATGTATGGTAAAGTTGTCTGGCAAAAGTTTACCTTTTTTTATGCCAGTACTGCTCCTGCCTCCCGTCTCGTCCTGGTTACCTGCTATCAGCACACCGGTGAAGGTAGGCTGTAAGTTCTGCTTCGGCCTTTTAAACTTTTGCCTTCTTCAACGTCGTCGTACACACAAACACGTCAAGAATATTTTGTGCGGGGGTGTATTTATACATATTCCTTACTTAAACGACGACCACGCCGCCGCCGTCGACACACCGGTAGTAAGAGACCAAGTACCATAGAAGTCATCCTCCACACCGGTGGTGGTAGGTATTTCCTCCCTCCCACCCCCCGGAACATTTTACATCTTCTGATTTCTCGATAAGTTGTGTTTCTCTCCGAGTTTTTTTTTTTTTTTTTTTGTTGGTAGAGGTTGAGGGTGTAGAAATAAATTTCATCTCCCAAAACACCACCATCCGACCGGCACAACCGTAAGGGATGCCCGAATTTGTGTGTACGCTGTAGGGGGTAGTTTTTTGGGAGGCTTTTGCTACTTCTACTGCTGCACATAAAGGGACCCCAAAGCAACCAACCAAACCCACCCAATTCACCTGAGAAAAAGTAACATTTTTAACTGGAATATTTCTTCGAAAACTCGAAGCTTCGTGTTCATGGTCGTGGTTAGAGAGAAGTGGGTAGTGGGTTAAGATTTTTACTGCTTTCTTTTTAAACTTCTACTACACGATGCTACGTAAGATTTAGGTTAATTTATGAGGTTAAGTAGTTTCTCTGGTGTGCTAAATATCCATTGAAAATTATGAGCGAGTGATGTTGAGACTATAGATGTACGGTGGCCTAAAGGACTGTAAAGAGGAGCTAGGGGAGATTTCTTATTACTTTGCATGGAAATACTCATCAGCGTTTTCTTGAGAAAAGTTGCCTCTTGATTGGATATTGTGACACCTTTTTAATTCGATAAAAACAGAATTGGTTAGATGCAAGCGTTAAATTATATAATTTTGTTGACTAGATGAGGTATATAAGAAATCTGCGTTTTGGTGTAAGGAAAGCATGCAGGCTAGCATAATGGAAAATAAAGCGTGACCTCATAATTTTCCATTGTCTAAACACCTTAAGTGTCAGCAATCGCTGTCAAAGAATAAGAAAACCAATAAAATACAAATGCTAAAGCAGATATAAGGACAAAACATGTTTCAGATGAGAAACAAAACAACAGTACTGAATACCTTGCAGGTGTCAGTTGAACTGCGTTGACAAATTGAGGAGAAAACATAGCTATACAACCTTTCTAGCATAATAACCAAAAGTGAGCGATAATACAAAAACAAAACACTGTAAAAGAATGCAATAGTAAAAGACAAAATATTCGACATTCGAACTTAAGATAAACCCTACTCCACTGGCTTTAGAATGAAAGGAAAAAAGGCAATAAGATTTACCACCACCATTATAAGTAACGAGAAAATACGCAACTCACCGTTATTTTCGAACTTGTTTCCAGTCTTTCTGGCAAAAAAAAAGCGATGTAGGGGAAACAAAACATTCGCGCACTGCTCACTAAACTTACAACCCAGAAGGGGAACACTTGCATCTTAATAAATGCTGAGGTAGCACTAGCGATTTTTATTACAAAAAAAAATAAAATGGGGTACGGGTAGGTATAGAGAAAAAGAACTCATGCAAAAAAGAAAAGGGGGAAAGGGGATATGAACAAAAAATAGGGACACATACACAAAGGCTTTTTGCAAAAAGATTGGGGTGATAGAGGGCACAGGTGGGAACTTCTCATTTTACACTAATACAGACACACGAAAAAGAGACCACATCACTTTACTACAACCGAAGGTGCGCAGCATACCGATACCGAACCGAGCACTGCGATTTAAAGCTGCGGCACCGGATAAAAACACACACAGAGCCACAAAGTGATGGGGGTAACAGGGACAATAGATGAGAAATGCTCTCTTAACACACACAGAAAGACAGCTTCACTTCACTATACGACCGAAGGGGCACAGCATAAAACGAAACCGATACCGAATACACCGACACGACAAACGCGAGCGGAAGCTGCGCCACCGGAAGGGGAAACACACACAGAGACTTATTTACACTAACACATTCAAAGGGACAGGGGTAGTAGGGGCCACAGGTGGGAAATGCTCACTTTACACTAACACACACACACAAACACTAGAGAGAGCACTTCACTTCACTTTCACTGCACTGATCGACGACCCGAAACTTACTACGAGACCGAAACCGAACTTACCAAGCCAAGCGACCGCGAACAACTGATGCTGCGCTACTGGATATTCTGTTGCGAGACCTACAAAATGCATCGGGAGTTCATTCACCTTGCAGACAGGGTAATGAACTCCAACGAGACAGAGAAAGAAGTTGATGACCTCTTACGGGTTTGATTGTTGCATAACAAGGTCAAGTGCAAAACTGACATCTGTGCGGGACTACAGTTGTTGTTTCACAAGAAGTCATTTGGAAGCATAGAGAAACTAATAAGACGGAAAGGGAAATAATTTTTAGTTCTTATTTGCAGACATGACAATATTGGGGCTATGTTCGTAAATACATTCTTTTTTATTGTCTTGGCAACATGCACGACATAAGCTAGCTAAAACTAAAGTAGGTAATAGCACCATTTTATTTAAATATTGAACAAAAGGGTACATGGGCATGGGCTGTCAAAGGATTGCTGAATAATCGAACAGATGTTGTTGAGATAAGACTTCTGAATACCAGTCATAAGGACAACCCCTATTTTATATTATCTGTAGGGAAGCCTATGATAGGATGCCACAAGACATCCCATCATACTTTGAAAGGTCTTTCAAAAGTACAACTACATATGTATATAGAAAGGACTCTAGTACGCGGTATTGATGATAGTTTACATACGTAAACCCATTTGGAGGGGAATTAGTTGTTGTTTAAAACTTTTGAAGAGTTTTGTAGTGCCTTTGCTTAATGAATATTGACTGTCTACTACATATAGTGAAACTACTGAATTTTCTATTAAATCCTTCGGTCAAAGACCCTAAAAACTATATCTTTACGTTTCTTTGATTGCAAAAATACATAAACCTACACCAACTCCCGACTAGACTTGTAACTATAGACTCCCCTCGGCAAACTGTTTCGACGACTTTAATGTACTTCAAAGTCCTCTTACCCATCACCAAACAAGGCGCTTCGTTATGGAAAATTTAGCTAAAAACGTCCTCAAAATAAATAACCCATTGAAGTGGCATTCAATGAACTCGTAAGAAACGAAACGCGAACGGGAAATGTTCGCTACAATTTCAATACCTCATCGAAACAACTTGACTTTTTTTCTTTCTTGAATTATTTCTCCTTCTTCTTTTTTTTTTTTTCCTTAGTACAGGTTTCTTATTGAGGAAAATTTTTCGTTCACTTAAGAACTGTATTCAGAGGGAGTAGGCACCTACATATATTTGAGACGCGTGAACCAGAGCATAAAAATATGAAAAACGAGCAGTGTTTCGAGTGTGAGGAGGAGTTGAGTTATGTACATTACTTCTTTTCAAAAGGTATATTCATCAAATCGATAAGAGGGGCTGCATAAAATTGTACATATTTTCGGTTTTTTTTTTGGCCAGACAACTACGTGTTATTGATGAAAAATTTCGTTGCCATTAATTTTTAACTGGCGGTGGATGAAGCAAATTTAGATGGGCAAAAGTTTATTTGCTTTTCGTGCTTTGATCGTAATTTAAAGGTAAAGTTGAGTTATGAATTTAAAAACGAATGAAGATTAGTGTGATTCGAGATATAAGAGGAGGAGGGATGATTAATCACTATCTTGGTTGTGGAAGGTGTCTATAGGACTCACTGTCTATGAACAGGGAGGCCAACTGAAATATATGGCACAGTAGAACAGAGCAAGACTAGAGCAATACTCTGGATATCAGATTGAAGCTAAGGGAGATTTTACCCAACAAATTTCAAAGTCTCACAAAGTTTAGTGGTCAGAAGCAACAAACCATTCGCACGAGGCAGACCCTATCAAGACGCCCTGCAGGAAACTCTAAACCCACCTAGAAGCTAAAAGAATTGCCGGCTTTTTTAACTCAATTCTCAGAACCTTCGGAGACTTCAGAAGCGCACTAAGTGGTACCACTTATTAATTGTCCAATTGATGTGAAGAGAATAAATCCGTTTAAAAAGATATTTGGAGAATTAAGCCAAGCTATTAGAAGAATTTCCCCTAACTCACCACAGCTCTCCTTGAGGTCAGTGGTCTATTACCCTTTCTTATTTCTAAATGAGTGAAACTCAGCGCTCATCTTTTGAGAGTTTTGATTTTAAACGTAAACAAGGACAGGAATATATTTAGGTACTTACGGAGATATCTGGTGACACGAAATAACGTCCGTTTGGATTTGAATATTTGAATTTAAAATCGATCAAAGGAAAACGAAATTAATTTCACAAACCATCTTAGCTAAGATACAAAGCACTGACATTGTGGTGCAGTCAAAGGACAATCACTTTTCAGAATAGAAGATATCCTACCAAAACCAATACCTTTGTCCTTGAATGGAGCTACATTTGATGTTCGCTAAGAATTTTGAGGGCTAAAGATACGATTAGAGATCAATCCTTCCTCCGAGGTCAAATTTCCGAGTGTTTGTCCAACATACCAAAAACAAAGAATACCCCAAATACACCAGGGGCTCAAAAGGACTTTGACCAGTCCGTCATATCTCTTCAAACTCAACGATATTCTCCCAGTCGACCTTCTAAAAGCCAAATCACTTTGCGTGACATGGATTGAGAAGTTACCGACCGCTACCCTCATTTAACCTTCCATAAGGTTAATCCTACACCTCTTCACACTCCATGCAAGAATAACAATAACCACTTGTCCAGGACAATGCCAAAGTTCAACCACCTACACGCACCAACCGTCCTGTGTGTGCTGTGTCCCCTGATAATAATGACTTATCACTCGCCCTCTGTAAAGCCCCATCTGTCAATGGCTAACTATTGACATTTACACAAACTTCATGGATCAAGTGGTGGTGACAGTGTTTGGTGATAGCCCGAGATTGTTTCGTTTCCCCTCCTGCCAGCCGACTCCCCCTGTGTCCTACCCATCTCACTTTAATTAAAATGTAAACTTATCGGGTTGCCTAATCGTTCAGTCATTAATCTAATGCATAAATGATGTCACTTAAACCGAAAACCCACCCTTATAACGTAACCAACATTCAGTCATACAAAGATATACAGTACTCAACCCAAAGTTGGAAAGCCTATGAAATGTCCTTCAATCAATAATCCTCATCATATACAAAACATGTTCACGCACATTGTTTACTGGTAAGTTTGTGTGTGTGTATTTATAGACGGGGAGTTGGTGGTTAGGTACTCTTTTATGGGGTTTACTCAGTGAGCGCAAATACGATTACAATAATTAAACCATGGTCAGTCCAATTAATATAGACCGACCACAAATGTCAGGCGGGAACTTCTTCTCCCGCCCCCGCCCCAACACCCACAAACATTCTGTGATGATGATTCACATCTCTAAGATGACAATGTACCGAATCGCTAAGCCCCAAAATATTTACCCAACACATTCCTAGAAACACAGACCAGGACTCAAGCACACAAAGCTCGAGTGAGAAGGGAAGAGTTTCTTAATTTATTTACACCAGCAGCGGGTGTGTATAGCTTTTGCAGACAAACAGGTCCTCTTGCACCCTAACCAATAGAGTGACCACACACCATTATCTGTAAGCACTTAGTTTATTTTGAGCAATTTATATTGCATGGGGGGCTATAAGCTATCCAATAATGTGGAATTATCCTTTGAAACGAACAAAAGGTGAAAATGCAAGGCGAACACCACACCGTACTCAGTCTCATGCATAACTCATTTCGAATTCGAAGGAGGCAGCTTTTGGTGTCCTTTCATATGAATTTGGTGGTTATTTTGGACTCCAGGTACCGTCCTTGCCTTGGTATACACTGGTCAAACGTTGTCGTCGCCTCTATCGAGAGTGTTCATCTGGATAAAAGGCGACAAAGAAAAGGACGATTTGTGGAAAAGGATTTGATGTCCTCTTTTTTTTTTTTTTTTTTTTTACACCATCCACTTGGTCGCAGATTTACAATGGATTTCAAACGACCATGACGGGATAGCTTACAAATATCTTACTCGAGATAGGCTAGTTGGATTCGGCTGGCTGTGTGAATATGTGATGTGTGGGTTCCTTTTCATGAAAGAAATATCCTAGGTTGGAGTTTTTTGCCCTGCAACCGCAGCGCATCCTTTGTTTTCTGGGTTGCCGAGCGAGAAAATGGAAAACATTTATTAGGTGTGTTCTACATGGACTAACACGCTGTGTTAGGCTGAAAAGATACCACATATGGCGAACGAAAAGGCGCAGAAACCGATTGCATAATGTTGGTGTTGAGCATGAATTTTTTTTTAATGGGAGGTCTGCGGTATTTTAAGGAGTTTCGTCTATCGAATTAAGTTCTTTCAACAATCTCATAAGAAACTAAAAGTTCTGAAACAGTGATGTTCCCTTCGGGTCTAAGGATGTGTCTGTAGAATCTTTGCACATTCTCTAATAAAGCATGAAGTGGAGTATACATAAGCCTTCAATCAATTTAGAAGCCAATTCCAGCAGATATGATGATGATGAGAAGATATATGTAAATCAACCAAAGCTCGAATGGCAGCGGTGTCAGCAATACTGAGAATTCAGTTAGAAGCGCATTATTGTACAAGGAAGAAGCTTTGTGTTTGACATAAGAAACGTCAGTACATCGACTTCCTTGCCTCAGCAAGCAAAAGAAGTAGCAAGCAGATGTAAGAGTATACAGAATATCATGAGAGAGAAGGACAGTCAGTAAGAGGTTTAGAAAGTGACCTCATAATTTCCATTATATAGGTACATGCACAAGTAGTTGGAAAACAATAATTTATTTTGGGCGACAAACACCTAAAGGAATTAACAATAACAGCAATCTCTGTCAAAGAAAAAGAGAACCAATTGTATATGTATGTCCTAATAAGAAATAGGGACAAAACGTGTTTCAGATGAGAAACAAAACAACACTACTCAATACCTTGCAGGTGTCAGTTGAACTGCGTTGACAAATTGAGGAGAACCTAGTCAACCTTTCTTGCATAATAACCAAAAGTGAGCAAAAACAAAATGCAAAAAGGAAAGCAAAATATTCAAACTTTGAATAAACACTACTCCACTGGCTTTAGAATGAAAGGAAAAAAGGCAATAAGATTTACCACCACCATTATAAGTAACGAGAAAATACGCAACTCACCGTTATTTTCGAACTTATTTCCAGTCATTCTAGCAACAAAAAGACGAATAGGGGAAACAAAAACACTCGCGCACTGCTCACTAAACTTACAACCCAGAAGGGGAACACTTGCATCTTAATAAATGCTGACGTAGCACTAGCGATTTTTATTACAAAAAAAGGGGTAGGGGTAGGTATAGAGAAAAAGAACTCATGGAAAAAAGAAAAGGGGGAAAGGGGATATGAACAAAAAATAGGGACACATACACAAAGGCTTTTGCAAAAAGATTGGGGTTAGAGAGGGCACAGGTGGGAACTTCTCATTTTACACTAATACAGACACACGAAAAAGAGATCACATCACTTCACTACGACCGAAGGTGCACAGCATACCGACACCGAACCGAACTCCGCGATTTTAAGCTGTTGCACCGGATAAAGAAACACACAGAGACTTATTTCCACCAACACATAAAAAGGGACAGGGGCTATAGAAGGGAAATGCTCTTTTTACACACACAGAAAGACAGCTTCACTTCACTATACGACCGAAGGGGCACAGCATAAAACGAAACCGATACCGAATACACCGACACGACAAACGCGAACGGAAGCTGCGCCACCGGAAGGGGAAACACACACAGAGACTTATTTTCACTAACACATTCAAAGGGACAGGGGTAGTAGGGGCCACAGGTGGGAAATGCTCACTTTACACTAACACACACACAAACACTAGAGAGAGCACTTCACTTCACTTTCACTGCACTGATCGACGACCCGGAACTTACTACGAGACCGAAACCGAACTTACCAAGCCAAGCGACCGCGAACAACTGATGCTGCGCTACTGGATATTCTGTCGCGAGACCTAGAAAATGCATCGGGAGTTCATTCACCTTGCAGACAGGGTAATGAACTCCAACGAGACAGAGAAAGAAGTTGATGACCTCTTACGGGTTTGATTGTTGCATAACAAGGTCAAGTACAAAACTGGCATCTGTGCGGGACTACAGTTGTTGTTTCACAAGAAGTCATTTGGAAGCATAGAGAAACTAATGAGACGGAAAGGGAAATAATTTTCAATTTTTGTTTGCAGAAATGACAATATTGGGGCTATGTTCAAAAATTTTAAATTAAGTTTTATTCGACAGGAAACTATCGCGAAGCTTAAAAGTTGCCATTGCATGTATGTAGGTATGCAACTACTGTTTTCTCTAAATTTAATTGGGCAATTTTATCGATTGTTTGTACCTACATACTCTAAAAGATTTTCTTATAAATCTGTAAATCTTCCGCTGTTTCGAAAGAACCTATTATTTAGATCTCAAAAGATGGGATCGCCTGCGTTACACGGTTCTTCCTATGGTCCCCAACTCATCAATCAGAATATGAATGAATAATCAGAATAATATAGATGAAGGTACGAGTATACATGTATACATGTGTATAAGCAGAAAATAAATAAAGAGATTCATCTACAGTAGCTTAAACAATATGTTCAATAATTCATATATAAAGCGGTTTTGTATGTTTTATGTTTAAAGAAAATTTTTTTTCATTTTCAGAAATTTCCCAATCATTTCACTCCTTCGTTGTTTAAGTGCAATGCAAAAAAGTTTTATACGATGATGAACGACACAAAAATCATCATATGTACATACATACATATGTAGGTATTAAACAAAATGTTGTCTGTCTTGTTAGCTACCAACAATTTCAGTCAGACACACCTGTAATTTCCTCTTCAGCACGGCACATATAAACAGACATACATACATATGATTTTTAGTCAAGGAATTCCCCTCCCCCTTTTGTTTTATAAACGCTGATCATGCTCACTAACACAAGCTTGAAGCTCTGAGGCAAAAAAATTGAAGAAAAGGCATAATTATGCTTACGATAAATAATTCTGCCGTAAAAAGTACTAAATTACGGATAAAAATGGATTATTTGCTTGCCTGTTACATTTTTCCCCTGTTTGGTCTCCTTTTCAACTATCCATCGACAAAACTTTAATTATCTAGCATACATACACATATTTTTAAAAGCTTTATCATCTTTTGAAACATCTTACATTTTCTAATCATCAAATTCACCAACAGGGTTGTTTTCTTGAAAAGTAAACTGAGAAAGTGAGAAATTCTCAACAAAACGCTCGCCAACTGACAAGACAAGCAGTCAAAAAAACGTAGTCAGGAAAAATCTGGTGAACAGTTTGTGATTTGTACTCAATCATTAGAACTATTTTTTTATTTATAATTACTATAAATATTACAGCAATGTTTTTTAGGCATAATTTTTTACAGCAAGAGGCTCAATTTTAAGGATTCCAGATGGCAACACTGAAACGTACACACTTGAATCACGATGCAATTAAAAAAACGGTGCCAATAAATGAAGTGTAACCGCAGCGGATGTTCATTACTATTGAGGAAATAGACTAAGAGCTGGTGAAATTTTTTCATGATTATTTTGACAACAAAATTTTGCCTATTTTTTGGATGACATGGTCGGATATATCACAAATGTGGCATTCTGGCGAACCTGGGTGGGGCGTTTTAGGGGCTAGAGGGCCTCAAAGTTGTAAAAAATCTTGAAAAAAAAAATTATAACGACTGCTTTGAACCTTTGCATGATGAATCGTAACTGAAAAACGTATTGTGTAGTGATATTGCCAGAGCGATAGGTGGGGCACAAACCCCTGCCAGAGCGCCCCAAACATGACGCAGAGACGTCAATTTTCAACTTATTTTGTCCACGCTCAAATTTTGGTATATCATCAAGCACGTATGTGTTAATCTAGAACTTAAATGCCAGAGCAAAATTCGGGGCGCAACACCTTGCCAGAGCGCATCAAAGTTCATTTCACGTAAGGGGCCTTTTCATGCATTGGTATAAGAAATTATTGCATATCTTTGATAATGTGTATACGATAAGAAATATTATAACTGATTCTGAGAGATTACTTAAAGACCTCTAAAATCACATATAAAGTTCAGTCCTAACATTTATGGTTTCCATAATATGTGATTTTAAAATACAACATCTTGAAATGAGCCAAATGCGTTTTATGTTTATAATGTTTCTACGGCAAAGCAACATATTAGGGATATTTTTTTTATTATTTTCCGTAAATTCAAGCATTATTTTATAAATCTAAAACTAAGAAAAGAATTTTTTTACCATAAGTATGCACACTTTGCATTAGTCAGTTCAATGTGTTTGTTAGTTTGCTGCTTATCGACATTTTTGGCTTAGTTGCATTGATCTTAGAAAATGTAGCTTCATTACTTGTTTCAATACTTTTTATAACAGTTTGAACTATGCCATTGTCAAGGTTAGTGTGCATTCTTTGTAATTTTTGTACCGGAAAAATTGTACAATATTATTTAGTGAGGAAAATACTACTATATTCTACTAGTCTACGACGTCGTCAAAACTCTGATTGTTCTGTCAAAGTGAAATATACATATATGCTATTATATTAATAATGCAGTAAGCAATGGCAAGCTAAGAACATCAAAACATATAATTTAAGGATGGCTTTCTAGCAACACAAAAATAGAGGTCACTGCTTCTGTGGCAACAAGGAATAACCGCCTAAGTCGATTTTCCAGTTTTGAGAAAAACGCGTTTGAGGTTTTGATTTTCTTCGAAAATGTATGGAATATTGAGATTTCGGTTTTTCTTTTTTTGTCCATCCATATACATACTTAACTCATTTTCGTCTTAAGCCGATTTAGGTAGTAATTTCTTCTGGCCCCAGAGATATAATGTTATAGAAGAAATGGAGACTGAATCGAGATTCTTTCCACTGATAGATTCAGTTTATGTCCTGAAAATATTCAGAAGTCTTCTAACTTATTCACAGGAATAGCATTTGATACCTTTCATCGGGTGTTTGATACATACAGCGGTAAGGTCAAATTACATGACATAGTTGGCATACTATTTAAAAAAAATGTATTCTAATGTTATAAAATATGATCAATCGCGCTCATCAAGAGTAAAACTAGGTACCAACCGAATAATTTGACGTTATAATACGCTATAATTCAACTATGGTAAAAGAGCAAATATGCTGGCGCAATTGACACCTTCCATGACCGAAAAATGGACATCAGTCCCGAAAAACCTAAGGGCTGTAAAAATGCTGATGTACCGAAATCTCCAATGTATGTCTGTAAAGAGTATCTTGTCGAAATCCAATTAATATGCTCCCGACCATCTGTCGTATATGAAACTTTATTACGGAGTTAACAAATTGTTGAAGAATTCAAAGAAACTCACATGCCGCTTTCATATAACTTGGCTATTGCTCAAGTTGTAATGCATATTCAGTCTACCAAGAGACCAAAATTTAAAAATGTATTTATTTACCTGAGTAACTTCTATGTAATAATAGCATACATACTTATACGCAGTTGGCAAATTTAATTTCTCATATAATGGTTAAAAGTGAACTACTTATTTGAAAGAAGCTAAATTGCTCGTTATTTATTTCAACACTTCTAGAAGCAATTTCTACAATCCGAATCATTTCTTAAGAATGCAAATATTAATGCCTAAGAAGACATTATCTCTGAAGATTTTGAAGTTTCAACGAGAAAAGGTTTTATCTAAACATGATGAAACAATGAATGGAAAATTCGGAAAGAAATCTAGTAACACTTCAACATTCCTTGGAATACGCTGAACGGGGTTAGTCGTGTGTGATTTACAAATCAACAGATTACCGATTGTCGGTTCTTACAAGTGTTGGAGAAAAAAAAAAGATATTAAAACGATTAGCTAATGTGATTTGTTTGCCATCCTTTTATGCATAGTTTAAACTGACTAATGCAAAGTGTGCTTACTTATGGTAAAAAAATTCTTTTCTTAGTTTTAGATTAATAAAATAATGCTTGAATTTACGGAAAATAATAAAAAAAATATCCCTAATATGTTGCTTTGCCGTAGAAACATTATAAACATAAAACGCATTTGGCTCATTTCAAGATGTTGTATTTTAAAATCACATATTATGGAAACCATAAATGTTAGGACTGAACTTTATATGTGATTTTAGAGGTCTTTAAGTAATCTCTCAGAATCAGTTATAATATTTCTTATCGTATACACATTATCAAAGATATGCAATAATTTCTTATACCAATGCATGAAAAGGCCCCTTACGTGAAATGAACTTTGATGCGCTCTGGCAAGGTGTTGCGCTCCGAATTTTGCTCTGGCATTTAAGTTCTAGATTAACACATACGTGCTTGATGATATACCAAAATTTGAGCGTGGACAAAATAAGTTGAAAATTGACGTCTCTGCGTCATGTTTGGGGCGCTCTGGCAGGGGTTTGTGCCCCACCTATCGCTCTGGCAATATCACTACACAATACGTTTTTCAGTTACGATTCATCATGCAAAGGTTCAAAGCAGTCGTTATAATTTTTTTTTTCAAGATTTTTTACAACTTTGAGGCCCTCTAGCCCCTAAAACGCCCCACCCAGGTTCGCCAGAATGCCACATTTGTGATATATCCGACCATGTCATCCAAAAAATAGGCAACATTTTGCTGTCAAAATAATCATGAAAAAATTTCACCAGCTCTCCGTCTAAAACGCATTCCATGGAAAACAACCGAAAGACAGAGACAGAGGGTGGTGACCTAAGGCAGGTTTCTTATGCAAAAAACAAGGCAGGTGCATCTTCATTGGTGTGAGTTGGAAAAGTAGAACGAGAAAGGGTTTTTTTCTTAAAAAAATTCCTTTACTTCGTGCAATAATATTAAACAGATTTCAAACTTTTCGCTCAAAAAATGTATTGCTCTTTTTTATTTGTTATGTATGCCAATTCTTTGTATATCCCCCCTCCATGATGTTTCCCAAATTCTTAAAGATTCATTATTTATCCAATGAACCGCCATTTGAGAACCAACGAAAGACCTAATGGTATGCCAAATGGAAGCCTTTCCCAGCGTATTACGTCACACTGACCGAGTTATTTTAAATGTTTTATCAATATTTTAACTAAAATATAGGTGAAAATTAATGAATTTGCCATCACAACAATAGAATTCAATAATTTACACCAATTCTGCACATTTATTTCCAAGAATAGTGTCATTTGATTGAAATTGAAAAAATACCTCGTGCAAGGCAAAAAAATGCAGTCGAATGATAAATGAATCGAGTGGACTTTTTTGCGAGATTTGATGTCACGCATAGAAAATGTTGGAATTCGTTGATTATTCTTTGATTTATTGTGTTTTCTTAATGAATATCGATATTTAAAGCAGTTTTGGACAAGAAAATGAAAGAGAATATAGTAAAATGTATAAATATGTATTGAAACAACAAAGGCATCGGTTTTTTGGATAGAAAAAGAAAAACAATTTGATGAGGAAATGGTACGAGATGGAAGGAACTTTATTTCAAAGAAAGTTGTATAATGTTTAAAAGTAAATTTAATCAGGATATTAAGTCTTTGAAGGAAAATTATTTGTTTGTGTCCTTGAAGACCTCAAGAAACTGACATTACTTAGTTTTTAGGTGTATTGAGAGAAAAAAGATGCCAGGGCTGACCAATCTATTGATTTCTTTTTGAAAACGAAATATTAGGTCATAAGGTTGCCCATAGAGGGTTTTGATTATATTTTATTTCTAGACTGACCCTTCCGAGACATCAAGTAAAAGGGCAGGTTGCAAATCAGAGAGTCGTATATTCCAAAAGTGGTTTCTTAACTATGAGTTTATTGTGCTAAAGGTGAAGACAAAGAATAGACCAAGGAATATTGTTCAAATGTACACAAAATATATGCTTATTAAAGTTCTACAGAAATACAATGGACACTCTTAAATTTTCCTGCAAAATTCTTGAATGCTAGACAGAATCTTTGTCCATTCATTTCACATTCTTCTCTAACGACCTTCATTCACGTAAACAAAATGAACCTAGACTCCCGCATATATTGCTCTTACAGTTTTTTGTTTAAAAATGACAAATAATCAAATATCAAGAATCTGTAAGTGAAGCACACTTTGTATTGTATTATTAATGATTCTCGAAAGGCAATCCATCAAATATCAAATGTCTGATGGGATAGAAGCACAGAAAAAAAGAACAAACAAACAACCCACCGGGTGGATGCATTTAGATAAACGATTTTTGTTTTTGCCCTCGCCGTCAGTTCTTCTTTGAACACAGGGAACGTAGATGCAAAAGATACATTTAATGGAGATTGATTTCGTTTAGGAATGCCGATGAGATACTCATTCCTTCTGCTGATGAACACTTGACAGAAAAAAACAAAATACACATCAAGTTTTGAACTCTATCAATCAGAAGGTCAATACCATCCTCTAATTGATTCATACCCAGGAAAAAAGTAATAAACAGAAGGCCAGATCAATCTCCTGTTCTTGATGTGTAGCCTAAGAGTCTAAGCCACCATTGGCCCATTAGGCAAATCACATTTTCTACTAATAATTTCACGGTTCATTAGCTGCACAACACAAATTAGTATTATCCTTGTTGGCTGCACAAGCGATTAATTGAATATCAAATTATCCTGCCGATATGCGATTAAATTAATTAATATGCCAAAGACGTATCCTCGTCCATGGCTACCACCACTACTTCTTGGCTAGTGGTCCTTTCCACTTGAAATACGAATTTCTCCCGATACCAGCAGCAGCAAAGTCTTTGTCGTCGAACCAAAATGACTGTCATTACGGAAATTGTATCTAATATTCAAATTCATCCTGACCAATTGTCCTTATAATATGCACTTATCTTCACGGGTATATTAAATGAAATTGAATGCTGAAAGGATGCTGCCTTACCAATGCAAAGCATATCTCATGCCACAGTTAGAAATATGATAATGCAATATGCAACTCGGATATGTATAGAGATGTACTCAGGCTCAGGATAGGTATGGCAGGAATTCATTTGCGGCCAATTAGACACCAGCGCCTATGGGTGCGTCGCGGAGGTGGTGGTGTCATCATTTCGATTATTCCATCGAGATGTATCTACCTACACATGTTCGTGTATGACTTTAGACATAATGGAAGCAGCTACCGGTAGAGGTGTGTACTTGTGCAAGGATAATGACTAGAATCAGATGTATTATGTGTGGGGAATGTGATGACATCGATGATGATGATGATGGTAGGCTTTTCATTAATTAAACCATTTTCTCGGATATAAGGATAAGAATCAAATTTACGTGCATTGGTACTTGAGATGACGATAGAGTATGAAGTGGTTATTAAAATAATTGAAACTTGGATGAGTGCCTTTGGGAGCATCGATTTCTGATTTTGGAGTCATTGAACTGTCAATTAAGATATCGTATATAGGGGGAGAGAAATTCTAAATGGTATCAAGGACTGTAGTCAGAAGATAATGTTAAGTGAGTATAATCCTCCACGTCCATACTTCAACGAGGCAGCACTCTGAAAGATTATAAATTATTTATCCTCTGGCTTATAACCTCCACTCATATATACCCCATTCGATTAATCTTATTTTTGACGTTAATTCGAAAAACCAAAGCATCCTTGAAAAATGCTGCTAATCGCCATAATAGCAGTTTCGATCCTGGCCCGCCTTCACTGTTAACATAAATTAAAATTCGATTTTAGCTCCACTCAATTGATGGCAAGACAACCTTATATCCTCTCTACTATTTATGGACCCGCACACAAGCACAGATAAAACGAAATCAAGCTATCATCAAGCCACAAAATTTGTGGACCGAACTATACACAGACTATGTGCAAAAAAAAGGACATTATTGTAATCGTATTCTACATGACGCCAATAGCCAACCATACCGCCAATAGGACGATAGATAGATGGATGCCGCTCGGCGGAGCGCTCACAAAAGTGAGAGAGAAGGGAGCCAGCTCTATTATTCGAAATCAATTTACTGTTGAAATAGTGCCAAGAATCTCATTTTTTGGCTTCAGGGGTAATTTCAAACCATTTCCCCCGCGCACTCGTACCACATCCTCTTCAGCAGGCTAGAGATCCATATCCTGGCTGCACATTTACACCATTCAAACCTATTCAGAGGGATATTCTTTTTTTTTTTTTTAAATTTTAAGTGACATAGGTACTTTTCACGCGGCGAGAGATGTACATAGTATATCCAGTCTTCAGTAGGAACAAGAGTGAGTGGGTTAGTAAAGCGAATTTGTGTCCTGCTATAAGGACGATGGCGAAAGAAATCGTTTTCAACGTTTCGTTTTCATTTCCATACCAAATGTAATGGCCTCAATTGCCTGCTCCAGCTATTTTTTACCGACACATACCAAATAGATAATTTCCCTTTGCCATCGCCCTTAGAAAGGATATAGAATCCAATTATAGAAAATTATATAGAGAATTCTATGTCTCTTTCTCTGTCTGTGTGTGTTTGTGTGGATGAGAACAGGATAGATGAAGATTCTTAACTTTGTGAAGAGACGGAATGAAATTATCCTCAAGAATTTAGAGGGAGGAGACAGAGTAATTTTAATGAAAGTGTTATTCGATAAAAATCTCAGCAAGGAAGAAGAAGTAAGGACCAACCGTGTCCTCGTCGTCGTCATCACCATCAGCTTCATGTCGACCTAGAAAACAGACACACACAAACACCGAAATGGGTAAGGAGGACTTCCTTTAGATAAACGTCGACATGCCAGGCAACCGGAATAGGTAATTCCAAATTTAATTAATTAAGCTAAGATAGTTATGTGATGCCAAAAATATTTCCAGAAAGACATGTGAATCTAACGGTAATGACACATTCACCAAAAAGAAGGTGCCCCTCTACTCTACAGACACTACCATGTTGCACATGATGTTTAATTGTGACAAATTCTTGGAAAGATTTCAAAAAATTCATTCGAAAGTATGCAAAGATGAGTTGAAAAGCGTGGTGAACAAGGAATGGAAATCAGCTGCTGCTACAGTCGTCGTCGGTCGTGGTGAAGAAGAATTCAATTAAATTTTATTCAAATGATGGCGATGATGGCTTGTGCGCTATCTGCCAAGAGGAGCATTAAAGGATTGTTGGCTTCGTATGGGAACTGTGTGTCATCGGAAATGAGGTTGACAGTTGAAATGTCAAGTGGCTTAAAGGGAGTGTCATAGAAATGGAGTAATATTGAAACGATGTGTGGTCAGAAATGCCACCGGATGTCGTTCGTTATTTTAGAATTTTATTTAGTTTGAAGTGTTCAGAGATATATTGCTGTTTTTGAGACTTTTCTTCTGGGTTCTTCGGTGTAGTCACAGGCCCTGGTGAGAGCCCTAATTGAGTCCATGAAATAGTGTTTGTACCCTTGTGGTTCTATGCCCTCAACCTGTCTATTGTCTTTCAAAGTTTCAATCAATTTGATGGTGAAACATCGCTCTGCCTTAAAGCAAAAAGATCTAGCAAAGTCCCTAAAGGAATCGAGATAAAGCAACAAATAAAAGCTATCAATATCCTCGACGGAAAAGACGATTAATTACAGTTTTTTTCTTAGCTCAAAAGCCTCTTCAAATATGTACTCTGTATCTCAAAGAAGCTTGATGAAAAGGTTAAGTATCTGACCCAATTTGCACAAAAAGCCTTTAAAGAGAGAGAATTCAAATGAAACGAAAACTTTCCCTTTCCATCTTGAGTCCTTGTTAACCTAGAAACATAAATTACTTAGAAAAAAATATTCAAATCCAAACAAAATCACAAAAAAGGGAACGATCCCTAAACTAATTTAAAATTTCCAATAAATAGGGCGCGAATACTTTTCCTTGTCGGTTCTGTCAAATTTCCTCCCAATTAGCCAATACAATTCCACCCTCTTTCAAGCAGGCACCCTCATCTTCAGCGGCAGTTATCCCAGTTTTTTTTTTTTTTTTTGTATTTTATTTTGCGCCGTCATTTCTCCGCCCTCCCACTCAAATGATTACGAATGAATGGAGTGGCTGTGTGTTTATAAATTTTGCAAATGTGCTATTTGCATTCAAATAATTTCGCTTAAAGAAGAGAGCAAACACCAAAGTTGAAAACTGACTCACGCCTAGACGCGCCCATTATACCTATACATTTTGCTTTTATATTTCCTTTTTTCGCCCTCTCTTTCTGTTTAGGATGGGTAGAGCATATCCTTTCACATTCCACTAACCTGGCAATCCTTTCACACAAGCAAGTCTATAGAGTAGTCGTCTCGTGAATTCTCTCTCTGTGTATCTGTAAAAAGACAAGTTTCAGCCTACCGAAAGAGATAGAGGAAAAAAATCGTCCTTTTTTTTGTTGCTGTTTGTTTTTTCAGATGCTCCACTAGGCTTTTGCTATTCTATTATTATCCTGACAACTGTATACTGTGTACAGTTTGTTTGGTGATTTTCTCGTCTATCCAACGAATGCTGTTGGGCTTCGGTGTGTTTTGCATCATCACACAGCTTCTACTAGTCGTATGTAGTAGGTAGCACCTCATTTCTATTTGAATCATTACTGGTGCCTGGATGCGAGTGGATGTCTCGCACATCATTCTATGTGTCCAGGATTAAAAACGTATGTATGTGAATGTTTGAGGCCTTTTTTGTTATCTGCGAAGCAAGATACAGAGACGACGAAGGGCAGAAGGACAATCTAATGGAATACTGTCTAGTTAGTAAACCTATGCTGTAGATTTTCATTTCGATGGAAGAACGATGAGAAATTGAGTAGAAGGATTCTACTCCTGCCGCTGCTGATGACGATGATAATGATCATCATCTTGATGAGGTGAATGCTGATGAAGTAGAGTGTGTTGGTGAAGGAAAAGTGCAGGCAAATATATGGACAGAACTTTTGCGCTGATTTGACTCTAACATATGTCACCGATTGCTTATGATGAGACATTTTCTACAAAATTTTAGAAAAAATATTGAATTTCACCTTCGAGAACCAAATAAGTCAAAGATCTCTGCACGGATGCAGTCAGATACAAACGAACACGGACGCGAGGGGGATCATCGCATTCGATAACGGATACATAAATACGAAAGCGTATGAATTGGAAGCATACGAAGGCAAATGGATGGAAGAGAATAGCGCTCTAGAAAAGTTGAATTGCCATAACAAACCAGCTTCGATGGGAAGTGTTATAGGACACTGTACTATTGCATACGCTCATAATAGCTATTTAGCAGTCACTTGGAACATGTTGTGTAAAACTAATTTGAGAAACCTGCTCCTGTGTCACTGTATCACTTAACCCACTCTTCTAAGGACCTGCTCCACTCTCTAGTTTAAGACGACGATGTTCACCGAGTAAAATTAGATGTGCAAACGCTAAAATTTCAAAACTTTCAATTAAGGTTGAGTAATAAAATAAAATGTACCTAAGCAACTCTTTACAGAGTCAAAACCATCCCACTAGCTGATTGCCTGACTAGTTCTCTTCCCTTCGATCAGTAGCCTCTACTGCCCACAACAATCATTGTCATGCCACCCCTACATGTACAGAATAGGCACAATCGACCAAAAATCGTAGGCACATACCCAGTTTTTCTATCGTCCCGGTTTTATATCCTCCTTTTTTTTGTGTTTGCGGGCGGCTTTAACCCGAGAGTTACATTGTAATAACAAGCAAATGGAATATACGAACAAGAAATTACAAGAGAAGTAACAAAAACAAGGACAAAAACAAAACATAGAAGAAAAAAAATCAAAATCGATTCCAACATGAATGTACAATGTAACAGAGAGCAAGATTGTGCGGTTTTCATTGTTCTCTGCCTTGCTGATGATGTTGTATCCTTTTTTTTTTAGAAAAAAAAAATCGATTTCCCTTTAATAATATAAACGCGCAATCGAAGGCAATTTATCTGAGCACCCAGAACAAGCCTCCCCCAGACACATAGAGCGAGCCACCAAATGAATTTATGGAATTCAATTTTAGATCTCTCTCTCTCTCCGTGCCTCTGCCTAGCTTTGCCGTTTTGAATTAATTAATGGAGAACTGAAATTGTAACGATATATAGGTATGAAAAAAAAGAATACTAAACTGTAGTTATTATAATTGATGATGATTTCATGCACACACAAGGGTTATGTTACATATTGCTTCAGTCTAGGCACACATTGTGCACAAGCCGACACCAAATCTCAAACAATTTGTATCCTGGCGCTGGCATTATTATAGAATTTCATTTTTTTTTTCGTTTGCACCCTCTGGTTGGGTATTTCATAACAAAAAGGAATACAATTGTATAAAAAGGGTTTTGTTGGATATCAAAATGAGTACAAAAAAAAAAAAGTAAAAGAGAAATGGAAAATAATCATGGAATCCATGGCACTTGTGGACGACCGCATGGGCGACGGGCAGCAAATGAAAATTTAATGTTTTGACAAATGGATACACCAACTGGGCTCCATTTACTGGCCGCTCTTCCAAGTGGTAAAACAACAAAGTGCCAGGCAGTATATACAGACAGATATGGCGATGGCTGGTAATTTGCTAGCAATTTCAGTGATTACACTCCTAGACAAGCATTAAAGTTATTCTCATGCTAGTTGTTGAAAAATTATTAGATATCATGAAAGGAGGGTGATCTCATAATGAAGGTAACTAGTAGCAGAAAGTATGTGTACTATATGTACTCTAATAAGGTATTTACAGAACTATATTCTTAAGTTACTTCGACAATATAATAAAGATACTATGAAGGCAACATAATTAAAGGTCAAGAGAAAGTTTAAGGTCTTCCTAGGTTCAAGTGTTCGCCTAGCACATTTTTAAGCGCTGTTGAATCCACTGAAACTATTCAGTGCCTGGGTATCACAAACACATCTTGAGCTAGGAGATCATTCGTAAAGAAGTTACTGGAGTGCTAAATGATAAGGCTGTTCAATTGGATGAAATACCTGCCGAGTTATATGTATATTGTAAGCACCGGTGAAGCCTAACCTAATTGTCCAAATTTATAAAATAGGACGCCCGTCAGATCCTGTGTAGAGGTATATAGTTTTTCAAATGCTACGTACAGCAATCTTGCAGAACCGAACATCTGCTTGGCTCAAGGGATGTAACCAGATAAAAGAATATTGAGTAAGTTTAAGGCCGGGCTATTCTACTATCGACCATATATTTGATTTGAGGATAATTGAAGACATATGTGTTTTCTGTAGATCTTAGAGCTGCCCTTGGCACCGCTCTCTTCTACAAGCTACAAGGATTGGTGATTCTATTTGCTTATGACATTGTGTTACTTTCGTACTCAGCTGAATCCTCACAGCTTATGGTCAATAGACTGCGTGAATTTTGTAAGGGGGAAGGGGGAAATGAATGCGGAAATGAAAAATGCAACTTCAGCGGTCAAAGTACATATAGAAAACGTAAGCAATATACCTAAGTACCTAGGGTTCTATTCTACAATAAAGTTGAATATGGAGGGACATTCATCTGAATGAAAAGTTAACTAAAGCGAATCAGGCTTTTAAGATTGCTTTTGGTTTTTAAAGAAAACCAAAATTTGAATTTTTAAAAATAATAAAGTATGTAATCTATCTATCTTCGTGTCTACTACTGTATGTGTCTATTTGATGCTAAGGCTTGTAAAAGAAAAAGTTTTAAAAGAACTTACCCAAGGTTACATGGCGACGGAGCGTATACGTAATATTTTTTTAAATTAATTTTATGAACACACAATGTAGAGAATTTCACTTAACTCATTATTTCAGAATATTTTGCAAATCACATTTTCATTATTCTTAAAAAAGTTTTAATTTATATACACTTCACCACTTTGTCTCCTAATTTTTTTTTTAACTTATTTTTCGACATTGATCTATCTTGTATCAAAAACTAAAGAGAGTCCTCAGCTTCTATTTCGTTTTCATAGAACACAGAACACAGAAACAACGTATGTAATTTAAAGAAAAAAAATTCTTGCAAAGAGAAGTCTAATTAGCTGTTTCGCACATATTTGAGGTCTTCTACTGAGACTATCGCCTGATTACATAGAGCGAAGAGAGTAGTTCTCTTTGCTAGAGCTCAGCTCAGTCTTGCAAACAATATTTCTACTTCTCTGTTTATGTAAGTAGTAGTATTGCTTTCATAAGACTGACACTAAAAAAAACTCATTCCCACTCCCATATGTTGAAAGAGAAAGAATACAAGTCCATACACGTAAATATGTAGATTCCTTGTGAGAGGAATTTAAGAACTCGAAAGAGACTAGCAAAAGTTGATCGGGCTTCTACCACTTAAATAGTTTCACTCCATTTTGAAGGAAGAAAATGTGAGGAGAAAGGTCTTAAAAAAAAGTAAAAGAGATCTAATCGAAATGAGGCAGTTGACTCATTATTATCTTTATCGTAATGCGAGATAACCATCAGACCAGCTACGTCTAAAGCTTTTGTCGTTCATAGGAGTTGAAGACTAGACGCCTGGCCTTTGGAGATATATTACTGACAATACCTGGATTTGTACAGCGAATTCGGTAATTATCTCCCTCTGGACCCTCAAACTATCACTTGTCAGTTTTAAGTCCATGAGATCTGTCCAGTAAGCTCGCCTTAAAATTTCAGATTTAAATCCCCCAACAAACTACACCTGAAGACCCTGATAAATTTCAAAATGTCCCTCGATTTACACACCTATTCCAATCAAACTCCTTGTAAGTGCCACCTCTAAAGTAATAAAAACATTTCCATAAATAAATCGTTCATAAATCCATTCGACACTAACTTAATCACTGTTTCTCATTAACAAATCCCAAGCATACACCGCGAAATTACTTCACAAAGTCCCGCATCCTTACTTCACTAAATATTCCAAAAGCAAAACAAACATTATTATTAGTTGTTAGAAATTGCGTACAGCAAACATAGACTTGCCCATGCAAAGGTACGGATTCCTAGAGGTACATCCACCGGTAAAGGACACGAGAGGCCCAGCAAATTTATGTTGACATATTCCCCTGTTGGCTTTCGCTGGGTATAGCTACGATCCAAACAATGCAACACCAATAACATTGAATATCAAAGCCAGGAGTATAGTCGAATTTAGCTAACAACATATTGTTAACTTGTCAGAAATTTTCAGAGTATTAGTTTTGCCGGATATCCTCTTATACAATACAATATTGTGTCTGATGTTCAACAGGCACAAATGATTGTGCACACGACGCACTATAACAATGAAATTTTACCGATAATCATAGGAGATTTGACTTTGTCAATGTTCGCAGCATTAATTTCATAATTGTGCGTTGGGGTATTGTGCACTGGAATTGGGATAGGTAATAGTCATACAAAAGGTGCATTTTGTCTGACATTGTGTTTGGAACTATATCTTGAGAGAAATGTCCTTTCATAAATGGTGTTTCGTATTGATTAATTATTAAAAATTGATTTGCACAGCCCAAACTCAAAGGGGGTGTGATGGTGCGGATTGACATTTTTACTTTGATGGCCTGGTGACAGTGTATTGATAGATGAACATGTCAAGACTGTCGGACTTTGTCATCAAATTCAGTTTTTTATTCCTTGAAATTAATTCATAAAAGGTGATGTTTCTTTTCTTTTATTACTCCAATACACCAAAGGCAAAAAGGCACCTCCTTTTGGCGTATATTTGGCACTAAGCCTTGCATCAAAAAAGTCTCACTTCCTGGCTGAAAAAGAAGAACTCAGAGCTCATTCACAAGAGCCATATCAGGCTGCAAATCCTAATGAAATATGTATCAATTGAAAAATTAAATAGGACGAAGAAAGAACTACTCTGAGCCTAGGTTATATCGGGCTACAGGAGCCTTTACAATTGCGTCCACGTCATCCAAGAACACTATATCTAGAGTGTTTGCCAATCAATAGTCACTGAAGGAACGCTCAACGTGCTTCGACGTCAACGTAGAATAATAGTCATGGAAGAACCTTGCCTGGGGAAATACTTATGGAGCTATGGGGGTAATTGATTACCTGACATATCCCATTTAAGGCCTCGGTTAGATTGACGATGTATCTCGGCACAGAGTTTCTAGTATATTTGGAGAATTTGTTCTACTAGGACATAAAACTGTACAGCGTGTTGTTAATGTAGTAATGCTATCAAGGTAAGCATCAAGCTGAGAGTGTTCCACTCCAACGTTCTGCCTTTGTTGTTGTATAGATATAGCACTTGGAGAACACTTTAATCCTTAGTTAGCAGATACATATCATGGTACAGATTTTTAGCTTTAACTGAGGATGTTAGAAACTAAGAAAAGCAATAATTTAGTTTGAAAACTGTCAATGGATTAGTCATACGCTCGCAAATGTAGCTGTTTAAAAGCAATCGAAACAATTGGAAGGATTCCGATAAGGGACTAAGGCAGGGGAACTAACGGGTCGTAAGAAAAATGGTGGAGAACAGTCGAGATGGAGGCTTTACACCTTGTGAAATTTTTGGAAAAAGCTGAGACGCATTTGTGATAACAATTCTGATGATAGGACTCACAGAGGGATGAGAAGGTCAAAATAATAATCATCGCCATCTCACTGTGAGCCTTTAATGTAACAGAAGTCGCCATAAAGTTATCTGAATTGGCAAGTCATTCCTTTTCTGGTCAAGAGGTGACTTTGGAACCCCTAAAATCCTCGTGACTCACAAGCTCCCCTTTAATTTATATCTCTGAACTTAGGTGGCTCTACCTCCACTAACTTTAACCAAAAGCAATAAAGAAATATAATAAATTTTCCCTCTTTTTATAAATAAAAACAAAAGCAAACAGTTAAAATGCAATTGGTTTGCTCAAAACACACAATTTATTCACATAAAGGCAATTTATATTTCAAAGCCATGATTCTTTGGGAAAAAAACCCCCAACCGAACAACTTGACTTTGCAACCGCCTGCACTTTATGCAAACTGTTTAACCGCAAAATGAAAGTAAAATCTCCTCGCAAAAATACAAAAGTAAATAGAAAATAAAAAAATACAAAAAAAACTGAGAAAATATTTCAAGGATTCCAAATGGACATATGAATTAAATGCTGGGTGGGATAAAAATAAAAATAAAAAAAAATCATTTTGTATGAAAAAAGTCCTTAATGAGTGCAAACATTCATAAGTGCAGCATGCGAAATCCCAACGAAAAGTTATCAAAACAAAAATAAATAAAGAAGATGTATGCACATACATATGTATGTACGTACTCGTATATCCTTACAAGGGCACAATCCTCGTGGGTGTGTAAGCATTCGGGGATACAAAATATGAGCTAAACCGGTCTCCAGCGATATGCACATTCCAGTTGCTGTTGCAGCAACGATTCCAACACAACACACACACACATGTGTGTCATTTTGCAAAGCGCGCTCAGCATAATATTATTTATACAGCAATAAGGATGGGTGGTGTTTTTTGGGAGGCGAAAAAACAAAAACAAAAAACAAAGATCCAGATATAGTAGAGTTCGAGGGGTACGTTTGGCTTTTTATGGCCAACAAGTTTGGAGTGATGAAAATTAATTAATGCCCTGGCCTATGTGCTGCTGCACACACACTCATACAGATAGGGGGGGTGCAAGTTGCAACCCTTCTATTTGTAGATGGCTGTTTGTGGTAGCTTCTAGAGTGTTGTTGTAATTTGTTGGTGTTAGTTGTTATTGCCGCTGTTTTTATGGTCCTTTCAGAATAAATACATCCAAAATGAGTTGCTTTTTCTGTAAGAGGGAGGGGGGAGGATTGTTGGGTCATCATATTACGCTGCCACTCGAACAGAGCGCGAATGTATGGCATATAAGTTGTTTTGGGGCAAAATTGCATTCGGCTTGTGTTGAATTTGTTTGTTTTTGTTTGAAGTGGAGCTAGTCTGCAATCTTAATGACATGCAATTCATTTATTATATACATTTTCTTTTTTTTTCGCAAATATTTGCGTTTTGATTGAGTTTTTTTTTGTAGTTGAGTACGTTAGTTGATAATGATTTGAAATTGGATTCAGGTAGGTCGTTGGTTTGGGGTTGGAACACTCGATTTGGTCAGAATAGTGTTGTTTGAGGTTGTACCTACTATTGACCATGGGGTTGACATAATTAATGCAAGTTCGTTTATTGATATTTTGAAAGAGGTGAATTTTTGTTGTAATTATATGCTGTGTGGTTTTTCTGTGCTTACTAAACATGATTTGATTGGTATCGAGTAGGTACTCGAGCGATTTATGTAGAAACTTATTTCGGCTGACCAAATTTTGTCGACCGTGCTGAATGTTTGTACAAGGGGCGATCGGGGGAATAATTTTACTGAGGTCTGGGTAAATGGGTGCTTTTGAAGGATCAAAACGTAATTTGTCTAGTTGGCTGTAATAAATGTTGATTGGATGCCATAAGAGAGATTATGTTTATGCTTTAATAAAAAATGCTCCGTCTTGACAATTCTTCTTCCTTCAGACCTGCTGGGATCCCAGTTTTTTACTCTTTTACTTCATTCTCTTTCTATACCTCATTTTCTACACACGGAAAGATCCGACTGTCCAAGCCTTAACGAGCCTTTACACACACTCTTTTAAGCCTCGTTTAAAACGTGAGCTATTTACCCACATACTCTCAAGACAATCTTGAAAATTCTTCTTCTTATGCCTACCGTTCTGCTGCGATCCCAGTTTTGCATTCTTCTTTACTTCCAAACACGAAGATCCAAATGTGCCTGACTAATTGAATCTTTACACACACTGTCTTAAGTGCAGTTTGTAAGGTTGAACCATTTACACATATACCCTTAAGACAATTTTGGCTATTCTTCTTGTAAGAGCATAGAGCCAAACATCCATCTCTTTTCCACGCATAGGAAAGCCATTCACAGAAGAGCAACATATGATGGCAAAAAAATAGCTTCATAGTATTAGGAGTGAACTCCTATCACTCACACAATTGTCACTCAGCTTTTGTTACTATGAGAACAAAATCAGGCTAAGAGTGGGTTTCTTTCTTTCCTGAGACCCTGGTGCATTTCCAGGAAATTTAAGCCAAATTACCAATTGTGGGCATAGTTTACCAAAAAAAACAAGTCCACTAGAAACAAGCTTCATTTTCACAAATGGAGAAGACTAACGAAAATTTTGTTTACACCAAAAGTAAGCTTGCTCCTGTGCTTACCTCCCAGTATCAACCTTCTTTCTTCCCATGCTTGTATTAGAGATTACTTTTCACCACACCCTAAACTACGAACAAAAAAACTGGTGTGACAACTTTTTACACACACTCGGCTTAAACCATTTACCCATGTACTCTGAAAACATTTTTGACAAACCTCTTTTTAGCCTACAGATCTGCTGGGATCCCAGTTTTCACCTCTTTTATTTTATACTCCTCATTTCTACACAGCCAGAGTCCCAAATATCCAAGCTTAAACAAGACCTTACACACACTCTTTTAAGCCTCGTTTGTAGGCTTGAACCATTTGCCATACACTCTAAAGACTTTTTTGTCAATGCTTCTTCCTTTAGCCTACAGTTCTGCTGCGATCCCAGTTTTCTTCTCTTTTACTTTGTACATATTTTATGCAAATACAAAGAAGGAAATAACCAAGCCTAGCTAAGACTTTACACACACTATTTTAAGCCTAGCCTGTAAAATTGAACCATTTACCCATACACTCTGAAGACAATTTTGACGATTCTTCTTTAGTTTTGCCTACACTTCTGCTGGGATCCCGAATGTGTACTTATTCGTAGTGTTTTCGGTAGAATTGTATTATTTTTCGTACTATAAGTGCTGAAAAGTATCATATTATGTACTATATGTATTAGAAGGTACCATTTTTATATGGATTTAGTAACATCTAAAAAGAGAATAGAACTCACAAAGTTCAGAATCCAACAGGTTTAATACAAAAAATTGTGCTCTACATCGAAGTTTACTATATTGGCATAAGTGCAAATGGATCTTGAAGTCATTTGGTCTTGCATGATCTCGAAAAGTGCATAGTGGCGCCATCTGTTGGGAGCAAGTTTTTTTTGCTATACACACATATAGTCTCACATAAATGTGTGTTCTCGCAGAAGTAAAAAAAAACTAACTGCAAAGAAGAGTCAAGTTTATGTCTCTTTCCCACACATAATAAGGGTATACTTAGAGCAGTAACATGTGATAGCAAAAAAAGTAGCTTCAAAGTATTGACCAAAGTAGAATCTAGGAAAGAGTTCACCCACACAATTGTTACTCAGTTTTTGTTATTATGAGAATAAAGTCAGGCTGAGAGTTGGTTTCTCTTTTTCCTGAGACCCTGGTTCGTTCCTAGAGAATTCAAGCTAAAATGTCAATTGGCATTGCTAAATTACCAAAAAGAATCAAGTAAAGAAGGGCTTTAAACTCCATTTTCGGCATAAACAAAAAAGGAGGCACAAATAATTTTTGTTTACAATAAAAGCAAGCTTACTCCTGTTCTTAGCTCTCGGTATCAACCTAGACTTTCTTCCCTTGCTTGTATTAGAGATTACTTTTGAGACACACAAAGCCATAACCTACGAACAAAAAAAACTGGTCTGACGACTTTTTACACATACTTAGCTTGAACCATTGTATACTCTGAAGACATTCTTGACAAAGCTTCCTACAGTTCTGCTGCAATCCCAGTTTTTATCTCTTTTACTTTATACTCCTTCTATACCTCATTTTCTACAAACACAAAGATGCAAATATCCAAGCTTAAACAAGACTCAACACACTCTTTTAAGCCTCGGTGTAAGACTGAGCCATTTACCCATACAATCTTAACACAACTTTGATAAAGCTTCTTTTTTAGCCTACAGTTCTGCTGCGATCCCAGTTTTCATCTCTTTTACTTTATACTCCTTCTACACCTCATTTGCTTACACATACATTAACTTCAAATATCCAAGCCTAAACAAGACCTTACACACACACTTTTAAGCCTCGCCTGTGAGCTTTAATCATTTACCCATATACTCTTAAGCCAATTTTGTCGATTCTTTTTTCTTTTTGCCTACAGTTCGGCTGGGATCCCAGTTTTTTACTTGGTCGTAGTATATTTGGTATGATTGTATCATTTTTCGTACTATTAGTGCTGAAATGTAGCAAATTTCGTACTATATGTACTTAAAGGTACTGTTTCTATATCGATTTAGTACCTTCTGAAAAGTGAATTTAACTCGCAAAGTTCAGAATCCAACACATTTTATTCAATAAAAACATTCTCTGGATCGAAATTTACTAGATTGGCAAAAGTAAAAGTAGACAGAAAAGTAATTTCTCTTGTTATGATCTCAAAAAGTGCATAGTGCCGCCATCTGTTGGGAGATTTTTTTTTATTGGCAATACACACATAAAGCTTCATATAAATGTGTGTGGTTACAGAAGTAAAAAAATGCTTATTGTAAGAGAAAGAGTAAAGTTTATGGCTCTTTACCACACATTAAAAGGGTATACTTATAGAAGTTATACGTGATAGAAAAAAAACAGCTTAAAAGTGTTTGCAAAGTAAGGTCACTCACACAAGTGCCAGGTTTTCTTGAGAAGAAAGACAGACTGAGAGTTGGTTTCTGCTTTTCCTGAGAGCCTGGTATGTTACCAGGGAATTAAAGCCCAATTGGCTATTGTGAGCCATATGTATTATTTTTTCTTACAAAACTTCTTCTCTTACCCTATGCCCCTTATTTTCTGCAGACAGATCACACCAGTTCGTAATTGGGAGTTCAGCAGAACTGAAGGCTAAAGCAGATCGAGCTTATTTTATTTTTTTTGTAAGAATGTGTGGAGTAGTTTTTTAGAGAAGGCTGGTAAGAGTTTGAGTAAGGTGTCTGATTTGCCTTTGTATGTTGAAAATCAATACAAAGGAGCAAGGTTATTCCAAAAGAGAGCAACTTGTAAGTGTTTGTACTAAAATTTAACTCGACTTCGTCTCCCAGCAGGTCTTCTATTCTTTTTCAACTCAAAGGGAGTCCGATTCTATTCACCTCAATTTTATCACCGTTTCGTTGCGCTCTTAAAGTCTTAAAGGGAACCTGTCTGTATATGAAAAAGGTAGAGGAGTTAACCTAGCTCTTTTCTTTCAATTCAGCCCATAAACCTTGCATAGATAGACAAAAGAGAAAGCCTTACGAGAAAGTGTTGATCAATTCCTATTTTCATTTTCTGAGATCATAACCTAACATTGTAAAGCACTCTCTTGTTTATTATTCACCTCAATATCATCTGGACTCAGTTTGGCTCTTTAATTTTGAGTATTACGCAGTAGAGCAAACTGTGAAGCCTGGTCTTTTCTTGTCTCTCTACCCTAGTTTGCTCTTATATTTGGCCTGCCCGTAGATCTCACTAAATTAGCCTGTAAAAAAAGTCTTACAAAAAAGTATCGACATTTACGCCACATCATCAAAACTCATCTAGTTTTGTGTCGCGCCTTTAGGTTCTTACAGAATGTATTATGGTCCTTTATAAATCGCACCTTTCATCATTTGAAAGGACTCTACTTCAAAGAATACCCACGATCAATCTGACACCCATTGACTAGCTCCACTTGAACTCTTTAAAATCGAGGACTTGACTTTTACAAAGGAAATTAGCAACAAATCTACTCTAGACACACATAGTCATATGTAAATAACTTTCCCACTTAATGACTTAAGTCAACGATGTATCCTTGGAATATTCCTTTTGATCGTTTCTTTATAGCCTCGCATTACCATATAACTAGGTGCACTAACTACTAATTTTATAACGAGTGTGCTAAAGGGATAATAAGAGAATATCTAATTAGAAAATATATCAAAGTATTTTATCTATCCTCGTCTCGTTCGTTGTCATCGTCATCGTCATCCTCTCTCTCGTTCTTTCGTTTATTCACCCACTTGCCAAGTTGCTTTTGATTATTATTATTAAGTACTCGCAACTCCTTAAAGGTTGTATGCATCGCTACCACTACCAACAAGTCATAGAGATATCCACTTGACAGCGACCGACAACACCAACAACAACTCTACGAATGAGATGAAATAACGATGAATTTTAAAGTGTGTGGACAAGGGAAAGGAAACTGCTCTATGGGACAGTAGTCGTAGTAGTAGCAGGAGCCTCTTCTTCTTCCTTCGTCTATAATAAAACGCCAAACCCAGGGATTGATGAACAATAGAATATCCTTAATTGAATTTTAAGAATATTTTATAAAGCCCTTACGTACAGTGAGTAGTTACCGGAGCCGAGGTTGGGGGTAGTACTATACACACCGTTGTCGTCATAATGTGCACATAAGCACATTTCTCGAACGAAGGTCCTTTGTGTGAGGGATAACTCGGTGGTTGGTTGCGAAGAAAATTTTGCCTCTGTCGCATCTTATCGCATAATTCATGCAAAGTCCTTTCGGATAGTAGTAGTATCCTTATGGCTATTGTTCGTTAGGATTATGTAAGTATTTGTTACTTTTATTTTTTTTTTCCTGTTAGCCATTGTTCTCGTTTCTTATCTGTGCATCTCTCTGTGAAGGATTAAGTATTACTACGTAATAAATTATGGAAAATTAAAATCCTCATGCAATTAGTTGCATACTCATGTTTGCCATGCAAAGTCATTAATTTTCCCTTGCAAGAGCTATGTAACCTTTTAAACTCTGCTCTGTAGCGATGAACCTCTCGATGTGGGTGGAGTGGGTGTTAAATGCATATTATATCCGATCGGCATACAAGTGGACGATGCGGGTGCGAGTGGGAGTATATACTCACGGCTGTGTTTAAATTTTTAAATGCAGTGCAAAGAGAAATCTCGAATTCCCTTTATGCAACACTTTAGCGGAATTTTTTTACACTGAAATATTCATTTCATTGCACTTGAATTGAGGCCAATAGGGGAGATTTAATAGAGTGGTATCTGTTTCGGATAGTACTGAACCGTAAGTGGTCGTACTAAGGACGATCATAGTGATTTTGAGAGAAACATTTGCTTCGCGGCTAGTGACCATTGTAAGGAAATATTCTAAGATGGTCCAAGTACTCATGATAATCTGGTGCAGTTCTGAGTGCATAATGCCTTAAAAATTGTGTGCCCATTCCTGACTGACTCAGATTTGCAACTCTAGAGCTTTCAGCTTGACTGTAAATGATGCCATTCATATTCTGAAGGTGAATTTCATCATTTAGCCAATTTTCCATGTTTAAATAAGCTACTTAGTGCGATGTGTTAAAGTCGAGAAAACCCAATATATCCCATTGAGTGTCCGGAGAATAAAATTGTACCCTTTACTGCTGCTAGGAGAAAGTGCACAAAGGCTTCATCCGGAGGAGGTAGACAACCTAAGTAAGATTAAAACTGATCTATCTACATTCTGTAGTAGGGTTCAAAACTCCTATCTCGACGGATCAAATTAATGCTCTATAGAACGCCCATTTTACCAGACTTGCTGTTCGAAACCAAGTACTGGACGATAAGTAAAAACCCCGGGGGAATATTGGGCACCTTCGAGCCAAAAGTATTTTGTCTCGGCGGATATAAGGTCCCTTATGCGAGGAGGGCGAATGGAGGAGAAGATACAACCAAGAACTCTATCAGCTGTACCAGGATGTGGATGTAGTCCAAAAAGCCAAGATACGCAGATTACATTGCCTCGGCCATATCGAGCAAATGGACAACAATGCTCCAATCAAGAGGATCTTCAAATCCCAGCCCTCAGGTTCGAGACGGAGAAGATGCCAGAAAATTTGGTCTCCGTAATTGGAAGCAGCATGCGCGGGACCGCAGAGAATGGAAGGTAGCCGTGTCTCATGCAGAGACTCTACAAGTGTCAGGAGCCCTTTAAGTAAGTAGCTACATTCTGCAGAGCTTCAGGTAATATTCTTTAAGTGCTCAAGACCTTTGTCTTACCTTTGTCCCTTGTATTGTCAGCCACAGTATCAAAACTGTTCGTGCTGTTATCTAACTTGAACTACGACTAGTGTCATAGCTAAATCGTTACGAAACAACTCAAATATTTTATTCAACCATTAATGTTGTCTCTCCTCCCATCCACAAAGTCCATTAAAATAACCGATCCGACTAAAAATAGAATCCCAAACGTCTATCAATGAAACTAATACCAGATTACGATCCATTTCTATTTAGAGCCATTAATTTTAATAAAACCAAATTATCCCACGCATAAATTGATACAGAAATAATTTTACCCGAAAAGCCCCAGACATAGTTTAACTATGCCTCATTGCCAATTCACGAACAATTTGATAATACATCAATGAATCAGTATAACATGGTGAATTTTCAATTTTCAAATTATCATCGACATTCGGCAGTGTGTAAATGAAATTCAATTAAATTGCAGTTAAACGCATTAAAATCAATTTTGTTCTCCACGCAATAATTAAACTCATTACACATTCATTGTCATCACATTTTCCAAATATAACCCCCGTTCTTTTTGTTATTTTTTTGTTATCAAATTTATCTTTATCTAGGTATAGATATGTAGGAATAATTCAACTTCAAACGCATAAATAATTTGAATATTTATTGCAGCATAAACAATCTACGAAATTGGCTGCTTTTGCTTCCCCATAATGTTACGCATACGCCTCGGAGCCATTAGAGCCATTAATAATAATTTTGTAAGGATATCTCTTCCCCTCAGCTCACTCAGTGTGTGCATTTCCATTCAGATTAGATACCAAGATCATAGATGATTTTGAATAGGATAGACATCCACTCATCCACTCATAGGTGGACATAACTTTGATCCTTAAATTATATGCAAGCCAACACTAGACACACGAGGAGTTATGAGTTAGGAGTTATGAGAGAGAGACACCTTTGTCAGAAAATCTAATAATGTGTTTGCGTAGCTGCAAAATACTACAAACGTGTTGCTTATACTAAATAAATACGTAATGTGCCAAGTCTGATTACGTCTTACGAATTCAAAATAGTTTTCATCCTTCGCATGTGTCTTTTATATTCTTATGGGTGTGTGCGTGTCTTCTACTTAAAGCATTTTCAAGGATATATGAACCTACTACGATGGTTCGTTTTGTATTGATTTTTATTTTAGATACGATTGGGTTCACTTGAGTATTAAATTGAATAAATTTTCTGTCTCCTCTAATTCAAATTGGACCATGGGAAATTTTTAATATACATACATACACGCACATACGTGTCCTTTTAGAAGCTCAAATGTATATGTGCTTTTTAAAAAAGAAGTTAATATCGCAATTTTCATGGCCATAATAATTTTGATGTGCGTACCTACTTATACAGGACATTCTTGGTATTTTTGTCTTTTTTTTGCTGTCTCACTGGGATAAGATTAAAGTTTATGGCAACTGCTGAAGATGAAACAAGGACAGCGTAATAAAATTTTATGGATATGTTCGTTTGGTTGTTCTTCTTGTTTTTTTTTTTGTCGCCGCCTATGTCTCTCGGTATTCGTCTGTCCCGAAAAAATCGGGTTAATTGGAGAATTGAAATAATAAAAACACAAGGATTCAGCAGAATTTCAGCAGTCGAAATTGAAATGGAATATCTTAATCCGTTTTTATGATCATTCCTTGAGAATTTACGTTTTACTACTAGCGAGTTGGACAACTCATTTAATATTTGTTGAAAGTTTTCGAAATACATATGTATAAATATATGTGGAGTATAATATTTTGAAGTTATGCATCGCATATATATTTTTGATTCAAATTTGGCTCGGTCTCTGGTGACTTTAGGTAATGGGTTTGGGAAAAGATGCTATCGCGGAAGTTATAATAGAAAATTTACATAAAATTCATATGTGACCTCATAAGGATCTAGGGAATAGATTTACAGAATGGAGGTCACAAAATGTTTAAGTTGGTGTATGAAAAATTTTAGTAAAGGATTTTGAGTTTAAATGCCAAAGACAATCATAGTTAGAAATCGAAATTTTACTCAAAATTTTAGTACATACCTACATAGGTATATTACATAATACCCCATAAAAAAATCGACATTAAAAAGAGCGAAGCACTGATCAAGTACGTGGCCAAACTTATAGCGTGATACATGAGTATAAGTCTGAGACTTCTTCAAAGATGACACTACAGTTCGGAGTGAACCTGGGCCTCAACCAACAAGCGTCTACACATAACTCGGTCTTTAGCTAATTGACTCCAGTTGCCCACCAAGTTTGTCGAGGTCCCCTTTACACGTCACCTGCGGCTAGGAGGCCCTCTACTACGTCGTCCTTCTGGGTTTGATCGAAAACTCTGCCGGCCGGAGCGTTAGTGCTCATTCGATCTACATGTCCTAGCCAGTTTTTTGACTAGGTCAATGTCGCTGTACAGCTCGTATAGTTCGTTTAATCTTCCTCTCGAAAGCCCGTCGAATTTTCCTTTCGAAGCGATCAAATATATTTTCATTCTGGTAATCATTATAATCATTCATTCTTATAAAGAATCTACTCAGTTCTTCAAGACAGGACTTTACTGTTGAATCGTCAACAGTTGTTGGCAAGGGTTATTCTTCGATTGTTTTCTGCCCTGGTATCATTGTCAGAGTTATAGCAGATCCAAGGTACACAAATTCCCTTAAAACCTTTAAGTTGTACCTAGTTATAGGGCATCCTGCCACTAATTTTATTCTTTCAGAAGCTTCAAGTTTACGTATATACTCTGCTTTATTGTATAACCAAGTTGCTGTTTGAGCTTGGAGAAATATTTATATCCTACAATTTGTATTCCTTAATCAGATGGACTACTTATCAGGCATATTGAAGGGGAGGCTGAAGGTCCAGTTTGCAATAAAGGAGACATACATGGAGGGCTTTTAACTAGCATTTCTATGGCAGTTCAATGGCTCACTTTAACACTCTTGAATTCATGCACAGTAGTCAAAGGAAAAGCCTATCAAAATCGATACCTAATTTTTGTTTTCCCAGGTCTCGGTAAGTTTAACTTGATCCTTATCTTCCCTGACATGCTTATACAGTGTTGGCCAAAACTAAAGCAACTAATACACCACACAATTGTTTTAAGATCTAACAAGTGCGTATGAGCCAGAATATTTTTATATTTATTTTTCCCGATATCTCTGAATATTATAGATTAGTATATAGAATCAGTAAACACTCTTATGAGTAAATTAAAAAAACAATAAATACAAAACTGAATTAAGGTCCATTTTCAGCTGGCCAAAACTAAAGCAACTTTTCGTTTCTTTCTTCAAAAAACGATTTTCTGTTACGGAAAACAAAAAGTAACCGTTGTTTTGAGTATTTACTGCTATAGAAATGCTGCCAATGAACAAACAAGAAAAAATTGGACGATTTTCGGGTATAATTTTGCTGCAGAAGACATGAAAAGCTGCTGTAACTTATTTTGTAAAAATGGCAAGGAATAGTATTCTGAACGGACAAAAAATAAATTCTGATTTTGAATATAGATTTACACAAGGAAATCTATGCTATATTCTAGTCATAAATCAGTGAAACGTCGTTTAATTAAATATTATAAGGCCAGCAAATCCGTCAAAATGATTCATCGAGGTGGCAGGCCAGGAGTTAAGACGCACCGGGAAGATAAATATGTGATAAGAAAGATTAGGAGCAATCTATTCATGTCATCTGAGAGTTGAGATACGAATTGAATATGAATATCCGCACCAGAACGATTCGTCGAAGGGCAGAGAATGGTGGTGTTTCATTTTTCAGTGTCGTGAAGAAACCTTTTATTTCGGTCAAAAACAGAACGGCTTAATTCAAATTTACAACTGGCCACATCAACTAGACAGTGTCTAAAAGGAAGACAGCTCTATTCTCTGATGAATACAAATTCAATATTAAGAGATCGGATGGATTTCGACGTCTTTGACGGCTCAGCAATGAAGCACCTATTTCTCGATATTCGATGGGTATGGTCAAACATGGAGGAGGCTATGTCATGGTCCGGAGATGCTTCCATGGATATGGAATTGGCCCAATCCATAAAATAGATGGAATTATGAACCGATTTGTGTACAAAAGTATCCTGTAAGGCGTTATGCTGCCACATGTCGAAGAGGAGTTGCCTTTGAAATGGGTACTTCCACAGTATACCGCACCTAAACATACCTCAAAACTTGTAAAAAATTGGTTTCAGGATAGAAAATTTGGGATTATGGAATGTTCTCCGGAACTTTATGCTATAGAAAACCTCTTGGAGATCGTAGATCGGAGAATAATTCGGGATACATATCGAAATAGGGGGGCCTTTTCACTCAGGTCAAGGAGGCATGGAATAATATCCCCAGTTCCATAATTTAAAATATTTTGGAGAGTATGCCTAGGACGTGTGCAGCGGTGATCTGAAATAATGTTTTTGCATTAAAATATTGAGTTTAACACAACGAATTTGAATATAAATACAATTTTGGTATGGAGTTGCTTTAGTTTTGTCCAGCTGAAAATCGGCATATTTTAGTATTATTTGTTTTTTCTTTGTTTTTGTTATAAATAAATGGATTTTTTTATTATAATCTAATTTTTGAATGTAACCACTACATTTCTACATAAAAATTTTAAGGAAAATATTTTCATTTAATCAATTTTACTTATGTGTTTGTTGTCTGTGTTAAAGTTGCTTTAGTTTTGGCCAACACTGTATATAGGACGAATATTTTCTTTATTCCACAGCCAAAAAAAAACTGCCTTGATATGGTTTGGGCACTGCTCCCGTATCAAACCAATTCTGTAATAAAACCGCTGCAGGATATGAAAGTACAACACACCATCCTATTTACTTAGTATTTATGAACACAAAACAATAATAATTCATGCAAATTTATCCAATGATTGAAAGCAAATATTTGAAATCAATTTAACAATCCTTCCACCTACACCGCACACGTTTCGTGTAAGAGCATATCAATGAATATTTTCATTTCATCTCCTACCTTCAACTTTAAGATAACACAAGAAACAACTTATACCATAATACAGCTAAAAGAAAAAAGAAGAAGAAAAAAATAAGGTTAAATCCAAGGTCAAAACACTGAACCACCACCCATAACCAGCGCAGACATCATAATGTTCACGTATTAAATATAATAACCATTCCTACTCCTCCTGGCCACCAAACATCATTATCATCATCATACACTGTGTAACAGGGAGAAAATACATATAAAAAAAAGGAACTTTTACATTATCACCTTCCATAAAAACCGAGATAATGGTTTTTGTACCATTTCAAGAGGTGGATGAACTGCAGGCGCATAAAAAAAAAAACAGCCCAACAGGATGGCTTAAATGTGAAAATTTACACTAAATAGTTCATTAGGTTCATTTGTACATATACAATTCTATACGTGATTGTATTTTTTTTTTTCTGTTTTAAGCTTACATTTTCAGTTTTACCTGTAGATACTTTAATTTTGCAGAAAATCAACTGCTGGGTTGTGAATGCAGGGGTGGGTTTGCATATACACGCATACAATCAAAGAGAGAATCAACAAGTTATCCATTTTGCTTCTATATTACACTCTCGCTCTCCCTCTCTCTCATTTTGGTTTCATGTCCTGTCTGTTTTATTTTTTCCTTTTTTTTTTTGCGAAAATTTACCATCATCCCACCCCCAAAATAGGATAGGATTCTATTGTACTAAGTGAGAGAGAACGATAACCCAAGCTCCTACACAAATGTATTTGTGAGTGGTTTCCACTGAGTATTTGTATTCCGTGCACAGACTTGCATTTTCGCGCGGCGCGTCAATTTCTTCTTTTTTTTTCTTCGCCTCTAAGGGTAGGCTATTAAAGGGGCGAGTATTCTCCCAAAACTAGGTAGGGAATAAGAAGAAAAAACAAAAAAAAGAATCCTTAAAACGATGTCTGTGCAAATGTGGCACGCAATTCTTTAAGAACACTTTTATTCCACTCCCATACTCTCTCTGTATACGCTAAGGATATTATTATTATCATAATCATCATCTCTGAGAAGAAAAACAACAAAAAGGACGAAGGAAATGATGAGCTGGAGGTGGGTATGTAGTAAAAAGCTCCTAAATGTGGCTCATTTGTAACGAGAGGGAAAAGATGTTTTTTAAAAAAAAGAAAGGGGGTTTCTGAGATGACTTTTTTTTTTTAAAAAATAAAGGATATACACAGACATATACTTAGATAAAATAATAACATGTGAAATGACTTACATAAATTGTTTTGGAAAACGAAATTTACTTAAAAGATATCCTTCTGTGGGTTATTGTGACACTGAAATGGCACTTGGGATTATTATTATATTTTTTTTTCTTTCTTTTTAAATTTATGTTTTAAATTTAAGGATTTTCACTTTCACTTAGGGATATAGATATAAACTTTTTTTTTCTTCTTATTTACAGACCACAGGTATCACTCTCACTGCACCGAATTTGATATATTTTTAACTTTAACGACATGTGATTTATTTACTTTTTTTTTTGATTAAAATAAAAAAAAAACAAATTTTTGAAGCATTCAAAGAGGCACTTCAAAATCCTGAATGATGTACTATTTTTTTTCCTTTTTATATAATTTACAATTTTTATTTTTTTAACTTCATCGACCAGAAACGATTTATTTATCGCGCACAATAAAAAAAAAACTTAAACCGGCAAACAACACGACGAGTCCTTGAACCCCAAACAGCTGGTTGGTTGGATTTTCTTCTTCTTTTTGTTTTAAATCTACCAAAGGATGTACATCACAAGAGAAAAACCGAGTAATTTATCTCCCTTGTGTATATAAAAGTAATCTTCGAGGATATTTTCTATGTAAATAGATTCATAAGAAAATCTGGGTAAGAACCAAAACCGAAACGGAGGCACAGACAATGGGAAATTATTATAAATGTCAAATTTTTTGTATTTTTTTGCCGAAAAATAGGCAGCACAAAATTTCATATGTCAATGTTGGCTAAAAGAGAAGATCCTTGCTTGTTGTGTGACAATGTGCAGAGAAGGAGCAGAGAAAAAAAAAAGGTTAAAGGACTTTGTTGAGTCGAGTTTGTTTCATATATAAATATTTTTTTTTTGTTTTTACGTTCACACAGTAAACACACGTGATGGGGGCTTGAGGGTGTGTATATTATTATATATATGGATTTTTTGTGTCGTCCTTATTTGCTCACCCTTTTCAAGTATATTTCACTCAGGAAATCAGGACAGAGGGAGGCTTAAATTTTCTATTTTTTTTTTTCGTTTTTGTGAATTATCTTTAAGAGTCTATTGTGGCGGTTGGAGTTGATTTTGTTTTTGCGTGGATAAAGGATATGAAAATTTTTGTAACACCCTTTTTTGTTTTACTGAATTTATTTATTTACACCGGTATATGGGACATTTTTAGTCATGTGCGTTACCAAATAAATATGTCAAACGTTAGACATACGTGTGAAGAGAAGAATACAAAAAAAAAAACTATTTTTCGAAAGTTTAAGTGAGTGTAAATTTCGAAGTCATATGGTTTGTTGCCGTTTGTGCTATGTCAGCATGTCAAGTCGATGATAACAACAGGTTAAATATTTATTTATTCTATAAGGTCGTATTTTATTTATATATATATATATATTTATTTAATATTTTAAAACTCAACTAAATAGTACACCTAAATTGTGAACTAAAAAACATCTATAGCGTTCCGTTCGTTTGTCTACATTTATATATATATTTATATTTATAATACGCAGTTTGTAAGGTTATCCTTAGTACATTTAAATCGAAAACAAAAGCACACAACAAAACGTAACGACGACGTTTTATAAGGAAAATAAATCGACACACCGAGTTAATTTACAGGACACTCAAATCAAATTAAACGTATACGCACGCACATTTATTAAGTCTTTTTTACAATACTATATACAAAAGGGATTTTTTATTGTGATTATTTAATTTTTTTTAAGAAAAGGAAACTTCACCGCTGATTCGAAGATAGAGAGAACAATTTAAAGATTTGAAGAACTTTAAGGATTCGTTTAATTTTTTCTTTTTTTAATTAAAATTTTTTCTTTTAACTTTCGCGTGAATATTTGAAAGAATTTATTAAATTTTTAATAATTGAATGAAAAAAAAAAATTCTCGAAAAAAACTGAATCCTTGTTTTTTGGGTTAGAAATTTTCTCACGACGACGAAAATTCGCAAAAAATTAGTGTACAGAATAACAAACACGGAAAACTTGATTCAGCGGCTTTTGCCACAATACTGAAACCGTTCGTATGTTTTGTGTGTGACTCAACTCAGAAATGGAGTTATTTTTGCTGGCTGCTTGCTTTTTTTTCGTAAGTATTTCTGATGTCGAGTAAGGATAACAGTTGAAAGGAGAATACCAAAGGGTGACGTCATAAATGTTGAGCTTTTATTTTGGCGTATTTTGATTTTGGTTTTTCTATTCTCTCTCTCAAAGGACACTACAACTGTCAGATGTGCTCTCCAGAAAGTTGGGTATCCTTGTGCCCTGTGTAACCGGAAAGGGGAATCATTGTGTCCACGTGCGACCATTTGCTCTCTTATTCTCAAAAAATTTAACATAGATCCTTTTGACTCTCTGAAAGCTTTTCCACTCCTACCGCACCACCTACTGCATGAATATTATATTTTTCTTTTTTTTTTTTGGGCAGGCCATTGACTATGAGAGAATGTGTTATAGGCGACAGCGCTTGCGCTGAATGTGAGAAAGCGCATAGGCTTTTCTTTGGTTGAGATTTTTTGTTGTATCCTTTTTTTAGTTGACTATAAAGTTATCTATGAATGGGTCAATATAGACTGTGTTGCACTTCCTACTTTTTGTGGAATTTTTCTCATAATTTTTTTTTTCTATTTTTTAATGAAAGTGCACGAAACTGCGCGAAAAGCTCCTCCTATTTGAGGTTTTACAGCAGAGTTTTACGTTATTTTTAACAAAAACACTACAACAGACGAAGGTGAAAATTCGTTACGAATAGATACATCTATAGCTACATTTTTAAATTTATTTATTACTTTAAGATTAAGTGCTGTTTAAGGTTAAGTTAAAGCAAAATATTTAAATGTGTTAATGGATCACATCTTCGCCACTCTCTGACATTTCATACGTGTAAAAAGCTGAAACAACAACTTCTTTTCGCTGAAATGTGGGATAGCAGGTGCACGCGATTATCATGTTTGAAGGAGTTAAAAAATAATAATAAAAACGAAAAAAACAGATGGAAGGGAAAATATTTGCCTTGGTTTTGGTGGTGTGTTATTTTTGTTTATTATTTGGGATCCTGAACACACAAAGTGGCAGTTAAACATCACTTGGAATTAAGGATATTTGGAAATGACTTTTGCTTGTTTTGTTTATTATACCGTTTTTCTTTTTTCTTCTGTGGTTAATTACTTTATTTGTGGATTTTATTTTAGCACGTCTGCGTTGGAGTTATGATGATGTGGGTGACGAGGTGATTACTTTCGCTTTTTTTCTTGGGCAATGATGGGGTTATGTACTGATTTTGATCACCTGAATGAATTTATACTCCATATGGTTGATGTTTCACGGTAAAAGTTTATATCTACTATACATCATATAATGTTTAAAGTTGGTTGAAAGTACCAACTCGATGTGCATAGTTGTAAAGGCAATAAAATCGATAGTCTTAAACTCTCGATTTTGTAGCGCTTTGAGTAGCTCCTTTAATTTATATAGAAAATGTTTGGGGCATTTGCTGGTTTTGCTTTAAGTTACATGTTATGCCACACAAACAGCGCTACAAATATTTACTGAATTACGGGAATACAAGGACAAGGTGTGTTATGCTTTTTAACGGCGGCTAAATATTAACAGATCTTCAACCCAGATTTCATTTTGTAGGCTAACATTTACTGAAGAAATTAAATTAAATTTACTTTTCTGCTTCAAATTTCAGCTCTTGACCGCTAGAGGGTGAGTACCTGCTACAGCAGCAGAAAAAGTGGATGGCCACGGTCAAGTAATAGTATATTCGGTCATTGAATGAGAAATTTGGTGCTGAAGTCTCTACCCTACCCATTTAAAAGCAAAGTATCTTGGAAACCACTTTGTGTATTTCAACACGAATGTAAAAAAAACTGTGAACTATGAACGAATGCAAAAAAAATTACATGCAATCTCCCCAGTAAGCATGGACACCCCACATGAAGCCTAATATCACCTAGTTTAAAATATCATTACACCAATTCTTTCCTGTTCCTTCTTCTCTTTTCCAATTTTAGTATTCAGATCCTTTTTGGTACGCGCTAGTTTACATTTTGTGCTTTTGAGACTCTGTTTTGCCGACCAGGAAAATGCTGAATAGAGGCTTTAACAACAAATCAGCGATTGGCTTCAAATGGTATAAACTTGGTGGTTAATTTACTGATCAATTTCACAATGTACTATTGTTATTAAATCGCGCCCTCAAGCATCGTGTGTGGACGGATGGTTAGAGGGAAAATGAGGGATAGATGAAAGAGAGATTAACGACCAGTGGACAGACGGATCGGCAGATGGATGCATGGACATGTATGGATGGATGGACGAACAAATGGAAAAACAGCTGAATCGACCAACGAATATATCTACTAAATTATCTACATAAAAACTATTGAAAAATAATTTTTGTACTTTTCCAACTTGTTAGAATCAAGTTGCTATCAACCTTTATCAATTAGCTAGGTACAATTTTTCTTTTAACAGTTTGTAAATGTAAAATAAGGATACATGATTGAAAACATAGAAATTCCTCATCAAATGACGTTTTAAATATCCAATAACTTGGCTCAAAATAAAGTTCCTTTCATCTCCTACTATTTCCTCATCAAATTTTTCCCCTTTTTCTATCCAAAAACCTATGCCTTTGTTGTTTGAATACATATTTATATATTTTATTATATTCTCTTTCAATTTCTTGTGCAAAACTGCTTTAAATATCGATGTTAATTAAGAAAACACAATAAATCGAAGAAAAATCAACGAATTTCATCATTTTATAAGCATGACATCAAATCCCACAAAAAAGTCCACTCGATTCATTTGTCATTCGACTGCATTTTTTTTGCATTGCACGAGGTATTTTTTCAATTTCCCTCAAATGACATTATTCTTGGAAAAAAATGTGCAAAATTTGTGTAAATTATTAAATTCTATTGTTTTGATGGCAAATTCATTAATTTTTACCTATATTTTAGTTAAAATAAGGATAAAACATTTAAAATAACTCGGTCAGTGTGACGTCATGCATTGGGAAAGGCCTCCATTAAGCATACCAATAACATCTTTCCTTGGTTCTCAATTGGCGGTTCATTTGATAAATAATGAATCCTTAAGAATTTGGGGAAATAAAAGTGGAGGAGGATTTACAAAAAATTGGCATACATAACAAATAAATCAAGGAGCAACACATTTCTTTAACAAGGAGTTTGAAATCTGTTTAAAATTATTGCACAAAGTAAAGGAATTGTTCCTAGGAAAAAAAACCCTTTCTTGATCTACTTTTCCAATCCACATCAAAGAAGATGCACCTGCCTTGTTTTTTGCATAGCAAACCCGTAATACACTCAGCACCCTCTGTCTCTGTCTTTTGGTTGTCGATGGAATTGGTTACCCCAATATTGATGAACATCCGCTACGGTTGCATTGCATCTAGTGACACCATTTTTTTTAAAATTCATCGTTGTTTATGCATGTATGTGTTAGCAGAAGTTACATGCACGACGTTTAAAACAAAAAAAGGCAAAAGGGAAAATAAATCTACTTCAGCAGATCTTCAAAAGCATAATTGGCCGTGCTCAAACGGAAAAGCATCACTTTAACTAAGTAACTAAGAAAATTTACTAATCCGCCTTCTGTAAGGGGTCACTCAACTTGTTATTATGTATTAATAAAAAATAAACAACATTTTAATGAAATGTGCTGATGTTTTTAATTTAATCTAAGATCTAAGGTTAGTAGATAAATGGACCTTCTATTAGATATAGAAATTTTCATCAAGTTCTAGCAATATTGCGGCTGTATTTCGCGAATAACAGCTCTGAGATTTCCTTTAAGGGATTGTATCGTTGGTGGAGAATATTTCTTTTCGAATTGGAACATTTAGAATTTCTAAACAAAATGAAACCAACAAAAACGAAGCCCACTGAATAAGAAGAAAAGGTAGATAAATCCAATAATCGATTTTCAATAGAAACAAACGTAAATTTGAATTTGAAAAATTTTCAGTTATTTCTGCAAAACAAATTGCAAATTATTTCCTTTTCCGTCTCATAAGGTTTTTTACTATTTCTCCATTATCAACAACTGCACTCTCGCACAGCTGACAGTTTTGCACTTGACCTTGTTATGCCACAATCAAACCCATAAGAGGTCATCGCCCTCTTTCTCTGTCTTCCGGTGATTTGCGTTGGAGTTCATTACCCCGTCTGCAAGGCGAATGAACTCCCGATGCATTTTGTAGGTCTCGCGACAGAATATCCAGTAGCGCAGCATCAGTTGTTCGCGGTCGCTTGGCTTGGTAAGTTCGGTTTCGGTCTCGTAGTAAGTTCCGGGTCGTCGATCATAGTGCAGTGAAAGTGAAGTGAAGTGCTCTCTCTAGTGTTTGTGTGTGTGTTAGTGTAAAGTGAGCAATTCTCACCTGTGGCCCCTACTACCCCTGTCCCTTTGAATGTGTTAGTGAAAATAAGTTTGTGTGTGTGTTTCCGTTTCCGTGTCAGTAAATTCGGTATCGGTTTCGTTTTGTGCTGCCCCCCTTCGGTCGTGTGTGTGGCAGTGTAAGAAGAGCATTTCCCACCTATGGTCCCTGTCCACCTTTCCCTTTCAATGGGTTAATGCAAATAAGTGCCTGTGTGTATTTCCCTTTTCGGTGGCGTGGCTTTAGTTCAATTTTCTCTGTGTCGTTAAATTCGGTATCGGTGCCGTTTGATCGCAGTGTCTCTTTCTTAAGCTTCTGCGTTTCCATCCGTGCAAAATCCCCCATCCTTTTGCCAAAGAAATGTGTGTCCCTATCCGATGCTTTAACTCGCAGTGTTCGGTTCGGTATCGGTATGCTGCGTGCATTCGGCCTAGTGCAGTGAAGTGATCTCTTTTTCTTTTTGCAAAAGAAGTCTCTCTGTGCGCGTCCCAATTTTATAGTCCATATCCCCTTTCCCCTTTTTCGGTTTTTTCGTGTGTGTCTCTTCCCTTCTTTTTTTTGTAATATAAATCACTAGTGTCTACCTAGTTCTTCCAACCTGCCATTCAATAAGATGCAAGTGTTAAAAGTGTCCCCTTTTGCATTGTAAATTTAGTGAGCAGTGCGCGTGTGTGTGCTCGTTTCCGCCATAACTCATTTGGCCGTCGAAAATGACAGGAAGTAAGATGAAACAACAACGGTGAGTGATACTTTTATTCTTTACTTGTTAATAATGTTGATAAATCTTGAAGTACAGTTATATTTATTTATCGACAGCTTTTAATACAGGTGGGGATTTATATTTATTGTCTTTTCTGAAACTATTTCCATCTCTTTATTTTCTACCTTTTTTGTTTTACTCGTCGCTTCATACGCTCTACTTATTTATGCAAGTAACCCCTTTTTGGTGCAGCAATTTCTAGGCCCCGCGAATCGACAATAAGTTACACATCTCTTTCTTTTGGTCAGCCATTTACACTTTAGGTAATGTAACTGATTTTTGTGATTTTGATTTATTAGAATGATCAGACGATTTTATTGTGCTAGATTGTGTTTTTTATTATTATAAATAGACAACATCAATAAATAGAATAATAGACAAACTTAGCAAACTGAAAAACATTTGAAATTTACATACCTACATAAGGATTTCGTTTCGTTTCCCAAACACATTACCACCTATTAATTCGACGTCGATTTTTCAACTGCTTATAGCTGGTACCTATGTACATAATATGTATGTATACATTATTAAAATAGATTGAGGGTTTCGCATTGGGGCACTAACTTACCACAATTTGTACAATGTTTGCTTTAGTAGACAGCAACAAATTTAAATTCAAACACTTAAATTCGAGTAGGCGTTACTATTTCTAGACCTTTCAAGTTTCGGCTTGACATTTTGATTAAAAAAAATTTCTCCAACAATGAGTAATTAAAAGGCAAATAGGTATGGTTTCTGAGAGTATTTCACTCAATTTTACTTACCACGCTTAACTCTCCTCGCAATTGAGATTACTTGCACTGTGCTATAGGCGAAAGAGTAGGCTTAGTGGTGTTTAAGCTGCGAAGCTGAGTTGTTAAGTGATTAGTAAGTTAGTGCGCGAATTTAATCGAGTGACCGTTCGATCGTTTGTCTTTACAAAGTACTTGTCTTCCCTTATTAATTTTATTTTCTATATATGCGTAAAATGCAGTTGGAATTTTTGACCTTAGTACCTATTGAAAGTTGAAATAATGTCTATATAATAATCCTTTGGTAGAAGCTTTTTGTCTCACAATCTGTTTAGGATTATTTTATATAGTGCAGATGCCTCACTCTTAATGAAAAAAAGATCCTTTTTAGTAGTTTTTCCCTTACAGTAAACTCACGAGAAACGATCGTTGGGCATATCGTAGGGTGGATTCGAAGACATTCTTAATGTTTTATTACTCAATTGTCCTCACAGCCTATATGAGCACCAATTGGCAAGTGTGATTCTTCCTTTGATCTCTCCACTTGTGTCATCCGAAATCCTTTCTTTACTGCCGATGTTGAGTGTATTTTTTGAAGTCAGCATATATTTTGTCTTGCTTTCATCTACCGCTAAACCTATCCTTGTTGCTTCGATCTCAATGATCGGAAATGCCCCACTGACGGCCGCTGAGCACTTCCCATTATGCGTTTTCGTTTTCTTGATTAGTGGCTTAGTTTAGCAGATAATCGCATTTGGGTGGGTGATCCCGATCCCGAATTTCGCTCCCTTTTTCGATTAGAGGCTTAGTTTAGCGGGAAATCGAGTTTGAAGTTTTTTACGATGAATTTTGAGTGTAAAATCCATTTTTTCGGTACCCGGGGTAGGTGATCTCGAATTTCGTACTTAACCATAGAGATATACATACAATCTGAAACTTAACCCAAAATCAATTTGCTACAATGACACCTTTAGTGTTGTGGGTTTCATATTTACTCATGGACAAACGTACATCCACATACAATGTGCATAGTCCAGCGAACAATTTCGCGTTTGTTTTCATCTCTGCCCTACATACCTGTGTATTGACCTATAGCCATAATACCTTCCCCTTTTGGACCAACCAACGTGTTCAAATATATCATAGCAATAATTATTTATGGCTCGCATTTCCGACAGCGGATATTATTTGTTTGTCACTTACCCGACGTGCCCCTGATGAATTGCAATTGCAGAGCAATATAATCGCAGCGATTAATTTCACTATACAATAAATAATTTAATTTCGCAATCCTTTCGCAAAATTTATAACGAAATTTCGCGATGAAGGAGCCGTACATAGGAGGGATTCTGTATCTTCGATTTCAATCGATTAAATTAAATCGTATTTTAGAATGCAAGCAAGCGGCGAGATAGATTGTCATAGTGGTATGCATGTGATGGCATACAATTGTACAATTAATCATCGTTGCCATTGTAATCCAATCGCATAGATTTGTGGTCTCTAGTTGAGATTACAGCAGGCACATAGAGAAGCGGCATCAATCAATTGCAAATTGGTAGGATTGAAAGGACTCGTCATGAATTGATTGATTTATTTTTAGGAGGTGAATCATTGAAACATTTATACGAATCTAATAATGTGAAGGAATTCGGGTCATCGAGGAAGAGAGAGTAGAAAATATCTCTCCACCGCAGGCTTCTTATTTGTTTTTATGTTACACTTCAGTTGAGAAATTCAACTTTTTTCAACTTTTCATCTTCGTATTTGGGACAAAGTAATAACCGTTTTTTTATGGATAAAATTTCCCTACCAAAGAGCCGTTATATCGATATTAAAATCATTCAATTGTGAAAAAATAAAATTCACGCTACTAAAAACCATGAACTCGAATTACATTTTCATACGAGTGCTTGCTACTTACATGCACAAAAATTGAAAGAAATCTCCTTTGGCACCGCAAGGATGCGGCTGCTGCTGCTGCTGCAGCGCCCCTTCCATCATCCATCTGCAACTGAGTGTAAATTCTGCACAAACACATGTTGCATACATGCAGAGCTCTATATAGCTACTTAACTCTCAGCGCCAATATGCATATGCATATGTAGGTAATGTGTGGTAAGTGTAAAATCGATAAAAGATATAAAACACAGACAAATCTGAATGCAGGAAATGCAAAACAGAAAAAGCAAAATAGACACCAGAAATCCAAAACAGTTAAGTGCAAATACAACACGCCTGCAAAACATTATCCTTATATTTTTTTGCTATTTTTCTGTTCCTTTTTTTGCCCTGCAGATAGGAGCATCCTTGTAGTGTAGGTATTGCATCTCTTTCTGGTCTGGGACATATCAAAAATACTGAGAGCAAAGGATGGAATATATTGGAATTATGGCTATGCATCTGGTGAGTTGTTATGAGGTTGCACATGCACATCATGCTGTACTGCCCAAACCAGAGATACCATACATGAGTGTCCTGGAAATGAAAAAGCAAAACAATTGCACTTTTGCTACCCAGGAACGTTTTAGAAATTATTGTTGTAAGCATTCAAAGTAGGCTTGGGCTACGATAGTAGGCAGTAGGCACTGACATTGTGCGGTTGATGGTACTGTGTCTGTGTCTGTGTGTGTGTGTGTGTGTGCATAAAGGGAATCCTAGCAGGCATGCAAACGCCTAGAAGTCGTCATCAGTTGCAATGCATGCCCGAGTGCATACATCATAAATATCCAGTTTGTTGTAAAGTATTGTGTTTGTATGAATTACAGTTTACAATCTATTCAGAACATTCCTGTAGTTGTTGTACCTACCAGTGTCAGTGAATAACTTTAACTGAGGGTGAACGATGCTGCTAGCTGCTCTGCTACCACCAGTAATAGCTTATACTAGTCGTGTTTGTTAAGTTAACATTGCGATGGTGGCTATGATTCTGACAAGTGTCGCCATGTAAATGAAGGCAGAGCATCCGTCGTCGTCTGATTTTTGTTAGTCGCGATAGAATAGGCAGGGGTCTGGCTTTAAAGTGTTTCATTCTTTTTGTTTTGGTTAAGGGGAATCGTTTTTAAGTGGAACTATAGCTATCAGTTTTTAAAGAATTTTTATGTTAACTCAAGTCCAACCATTAACGTAGACATATGATCCACAAGCTCTTTAATTAATTTTCTAGGCAACACAGATTTTTGTCTTCAGTTTTCAGTGCTTCTTGTAGCCACACGTATGAAAGACATAGAACTGGAACTTCTCTAGTAAGCTCAGGGTCAAGCCAATGACTTCTAGATTGCCCATGCCAGGTGGAGATGAGTCACCTTCTGTGTGACTTCCTTTTACTGTGAAGAGGAAGAAGAAGCTTCAATGCAAAGATGTAGCGAAGTGGATCGTGGAAGCCTCTAAAGGTGTCTTTAGTTTTTCTTGGTTTTTTTGCTTTAGTTTTTCGGCATCCCATATCTCCATCGGGTTAAAGTCTAAAAGTCGTGTTCCTTTGGATGATGAAGAAGAACCTCGCAGCATTTTTTATGTAGTCTCAGGGAAAACATGGTCTCCAGACCATTTCTGGAAACCCCTCCAAGACTTGCTTGTAATTATGGGCTCCCTGTATTGAAAGTGGTTTCTATATAATGTACTCATACATAGTTCCCTGTCGTTCTCACAAGAAAAACCATAGCTTCCTGTTTTCATACCCGTGGCCAATATTACTCCATATTCAAATAGCTATGTGTAATCTTAAGAAAAATTTAGTTTCATGCATCGAAGACCTACATAGTTGCTTTATCTTACGTTCTTTATGTCTTAGCACGTTAAACTTATTCTGAAATCGTAATTCAGTGCCTCTGGATGCCTGAGGACAGTAGCAGGACATTCGCAAAACATTTTATGTTTAATTCTTAGATGTTCTTAGATGCTGTTTATTAAGTTCTCAGGTCCAGACTAATGATTGGGTTCTGATTCAGTTTCAAGCTAATTTTGTACAATATGTCCAAGTTACACTTCACTCTTAAGGCATTGTTTCGAGGCCTGATGTAGTAGAAAATCAAGGCCAATTCTCTGTTATTAAATTTTTGAAGCCATTGTTAGCGCTTCATTTAATTGCTTCTCCTTTTTGATACTTATAGACACTTTTGAATCCTCTAAAGGTTTAGGTGACAGCTTTTACAACCCAGAGAGGGCCAACAACTAGCTTCCCTCTACTGTAAGTGTTGTACATGGCATTGGTTTCTAAACATTTATATGAAAGGACCTACAGGTTTATGTCGTGTCCAGAAGGCAGAGGGGTTTTTGGGAAGCTATCTTTTGGATGTTTGTCAGATGCTCACAAGTGTTGGGGCCAAGAAAAAACTTTGATAGCTTTTTCCCCGGATCCGACGTGGAACATCCTGCGCAACAATCTAATGTACTAACCAAACGGCACACACCATAAAGGTAGAATCCTAATATTTTACTCAACCATGGACGACAGTTCCAGTCAACGATTTATTATTTCTTTATTGCGAAGTGGTATCCCTGGTCTGAAAAGCTAAAGGTGCAGCATTGCATTGTAAGTGAGAGTTTGTCTAGGAGTAAGTCATGACTTAGTATGTCTGGCTTTTGAACGACTTTAGCTTCACTTCCTTACTTAACTTCTATCTTTTATATTTGAGTAGAAAAGTTGTCAAGAATGTCGTTGTGTCTGGCTAATGTCTTGTGTAGTCATGTAGCAATCATAAAATCACTGTTGTATGATAGGTAACATGAATTTATTTCACTAGTTTACGTCGTCATGTTGGATCCTTTGCTACAAAACATCATGTACTTGACCTAGATCTGTCAATGACTCCGAAATTGTGCTTTGGGTGCCACACATTCAACACATATCAATAGTCAGAGATCACGTTCTTCTTGGAAACTGCTCTTTTTAAAAGAATTAAATTGGGAGTGTTAGTGACCCATGTTCGTACTTCTATGTACCTACTATGAGGTTGACTTCCACTAGAAAACTAAAAAAGCACTCCCTTCTGTTGATGATATCGCTCTTTCCCTAGTTAGGCATTTTGGTCTGCATAATAATAATAATTCTGAAGGAACAAAAACCTCATTCGATTTTATATCCTACTGTAAAAAAAACCAAAATGCTACTGACTTCCGGGACAAAAAAGTAAAAAAATAAATCCCAACCGACAGTCTAAATTTCAACGTTGACTTGCAACATTTTCTTATTTAATTAGTCTCAAAAATGAAATTATTTTCTTACAACAAATCGTTTTCAAGCTTTCTTTCTGTCTAACCTTCCGTAACGTTTACGTGCCACATTCGTACACATTCCTCTTCCGATTCCAGTGTCAGTCTTCTGTTCAAATTACAAAACACACTAACAGAGTGGAGAGTAAGAGAAAAACTAAAACAATTTCTGTTAGAAAATTAAAAAAGGATTCTACCAAAGTAGGCATACAAAAAAAATACTCGACTATACAGTCACTCACATAGTCAGAGAGAGGAAAGAAAATGCTCCACACTGACACTGGTAGTGGGTACATCTCGTGCACAGCAGTTGTGTGTGACTAGAAAGGACGACGACTAAGAGACGTCGAGTACAAATAAACGTCACTCGACGACGACGACGCTACAAATGCACATTTCCAACAGACAGGCAAATGGATAAATCGGTTTCAGCTTCAGAAAGAGGTACCAAAGGTAGGCCTAACCTACCCCCTCCTACTGCACAGCAAAGAGAACCAATCCTAAGCAATGGATCTCTTACACCCAAATGTATGTCCACACAAAACCAAACCAAACCCTCCAATAATTCTCGGCCATAGGCTAAAAGTAGCCTGTGCCTAGTTGTGTAGCAGGAGCAGGAGGCAGAAGAGTTGCAATACAGTGGGTGGCTTTTCATTTCGCATATTCTCGTTGGATAGGCCATCGTTGGAATATTCGACTCTGGGTACTATGTGGCATTTTTCGTTTCGATTTGTACTTTTTTTTTTGTTGGGACTGTTTCTGCCTTCTATGTAGCAGCAGTAGCAGTAACAGTGGCAGTTAGGAGGACGAAATCTTGGCACTTGGCCAGTAACTGTTTCGGGGGATCAAATATTATTATTCTCAGCCTATTTCAAACCGATGTTACGTTCGTAAAATCCTTGATGTATGGCACAAGTTACGTGGTATATTCCTCCTTCACCATCATCATAGTCATCTCATTTTTTATTTGTGTGTGCTATATGCCAGACCGTGTGTGTGTTTGTTTTATAACCGATATGTGTGTTGGTATAGGTATACTTTTCGATGATGAGATGGTTTAGCAAAATAGGGACTCATACATTTACACCCAAAAGGGGAGAGGCCTCCTTAAATGTTCATAGGTACCGTCGTCATCGGGAAAACTTTCGGCTTTCGTTTGTCTCTTCAAGTGCCACTCTATACGGAAGTGAGAGGATTCTATCCTTACTAAAGTGAGTCACAGATTCTTAATATTTCAAATATTTGATTCGTCTCTCGGATTACCAAGTGCAATTTACTTCGGCCGGTCCTTCGGGTTGAATATTTACTTCTGTTCTTAGGCAAAAGGAAGTGAGTGCGATGTGATGTGCAGACCCAGACATTTAGGCCTAGGGACAAAGAAACTTCAACCCGAAAGCCGGATTATTGTTGACCTTCTTCTGGTAATGAAGTCATAAAGTTCGTCCTGTGTGTGCGAAAGGATTTTGTAAGTTTTGTTCGAATTTTACGAATTACACTACCATTTCGCTGTAAATGATGGTTTAGTTTGGCGTTGCATATGGACTTTTGCATAATTGTGTGGATGGATTTAAACAAATAGAAACAGATTGAAAGGGATTACGAAATGAGCGGCTGAAATGTGTATACGGCTTAGGTGAAATTAGAGACACGAAAACTTGAAGATTATTGCTGCTATGGGAAGCTGTGGGTTGTTATGTAGCTATGCTAAGAAGGAGTCGTTCTGAAGGGATGACAACAGCTCGAGTTTCATATATCTGGTGGTTTTGTTATTCAAAATTTGGGCTTCCACTGGCGTAACATTGCTTCATCTCCATTGGTGTTTCGAAATCATTTGAAATGCTGTCTTGCGTATTTTTATTGTTGAGTATTTCCTACTAAAGCCTGCCTAAGATTCCAGAAGAATTTTTCTCATTAGAGAGCCACTAAATGAGCCTCTTAAGCTAAATAGTGCCGAACAACTTTGCGATTAAATTCTGCCGAAAGTGCCTAACAGAATTCGTTCGTGAAATTTTCATAGAACTTGAACGAGATGGCGTTGTCATACGGAAGACCTCAAAAAGAGGGACCTGTACTTTGGATCCAATGCTATTATGTCATCCGTTGGCATATTTTACAGCCTTTCAAAAGTCAGCTGAGGACCTCGATCTCCTGAGTGTCTCAGTAGATTGTTGCTTGAGAATTTAAGGGCTTCCCCATGGGGGTTTTTGAACAGATTTTGTTTCCACTGAAGACCAAACGTTGCAAATGGCCCCTGTATTGTTTTTAGACACTCAAAAGAAACCTTCTTTTCGTTCTACTTGTTGATTCATTTTGTGTTTCTTGTGAGTTTGTCAATCTCTATTGGAGTCCTTTATAATCAGTTCTGGGAAAAGAGTAAGGGATTTTGTACTTCCTCAAACAGATATTGTACTTGTTACCAGCACTCATCATTTGGAATCCCCAGAAAGACTGATCAAGCTGTTCCTCAAATAAAAGTTAATTCTTCTCTAGTCTCTACTCTTCCTTCACAATTTCCATTTTCGGCAATCGAACGCATCCGCAAAATCAAGAATCTTATTGCCTCTGGAGTTAGAGATAGTTAACCCCGACTATGCTGCCCTTAAGTCTGTGTAAAGTGTTGGGATTGTCGGAAAGGTGAGGATCTTTTTGACACAAGTTCTTTGGTTAGAATATCGAGTGGTTCGTTGTTATTGTGCTGGTCGTACCTATACATGCTAGATGTGGGCAACGTGACATTATATTTGGTTCACAGCTTTGAAATATGTACATCCTCCTGCTGAAGGCTTAAAAATCTAGTGATAGAGTTCAGGTTTCGTTGTAGAGTGCACTCTCGATGTCTTGCGTCATCGTCGTCGTCGATGATTCAGTTTGTTCTCCCAACATCTGGTAATTTCCTCTCGTATTTGAAGAGGACTGGATCGGGGATTTTGTTCCTTGAGCCAAAGTCTACTATGTATGTTTGACGTTGGGGCAGCTTGTAGCAAATTGTAGCCACATATCTGTGGCTAGTAACTTCTTTGTTAGCTTAGGCCGCGGCCCTCTTTTCAATGTATCCTAATTTAGAAAGGAGTAGAAGTAGGCTTCATACCAGTACAGTCTCATTGGGCAGAACTCCGAGGAGCCAAAGCATGAACTGGACTGCTTCCTGGACTCTATTTAGTGTGTTGTGTACTAGGCGTACATTCTTTTCAGTCAGAGAGAACGGGATCCAAGATAGTGTGGTCTAGTGATTGTATAAAGTAGTACCTAGTGTTAGCTCTTAAGATATCGTCATGGTAGCAGAGAAGCTGGGTCATTCTTTCATAGGAACTGATTTGGAGTGAATGTGAAGGTTTTATATTCTCTCGAAGGCCTTAAGAATCAAGGTCTGTTCTATTGTAAGGCCATATTGTGTTCATTATTGGGGGCGGGCTTGCCTACATTGGCACTGATTTTATGGAATGCCAATTAGAAGTACAAACGCAATAGACCTCTCTGTGTCATGTTCATGCGGGTTGAAATCTACTGAGTAATTGAAGGATATTGCTGTTTTTTGTGCAAGCTTTTTTTGGCCACTGCCATTCGTTGCTTACCACCAGGAGTATACAACATTTCCTACGCATCTTCATCAAAACTAGGTGGGAACATTTATCATTAAAATTTACTCCTCAAACTCTGGTTTGACTCATTCTGCTTTCGATCGTCTTGTTTCTCTCTGTAGATCTAATCCTGTGTCCAAATTTAAGGACCACGATGAACTGCCAATCTCAGCATCCAAACAACAACTGTGCGATTATTCCCTTCACTTGAATTTCCGGTTCTTATTTGAAGGCAGCTTGTAGTTTCTATTTTGCTGAATCAATTGCACAACAAAGAACTCTCTGCACATGGCCTTCACAATTGACAATAGCCATGGATCCTTTTATACACCTAGAGTTTCCTCCAAACAAAATCAGTAAAAAAGTGAAATTTTTTTGTCCTATCAAGTAGAGGCCTTAAAATGTTGATACACTTTATAGCAAGGCCTCAAGCTATAGCAGAGGAAGACAAAAAAAAAAGAGAAATCAGGACACAAATTGTCCTGGTTCAGGGAAGAAAAGTTCAATAAATGACAACCGTAGACCAAAACTTCTTCTTTTTTTTTTTGCCCACTGAAAGCTGGGAAGACAAGCTATAGTCATTTCTCCTGGTAAATGGCGGGAGGAAGAATACACAAAACACCACATAAAGCATTGAGCCAAATGACATGACAGTTTGGAAATCCTTTTGTATCCTTAGTATCCCTTTCGTGATCCTGTATCTCTAACTGCTTTGTCTGGCTGACTATCTCGTTCGTCTCTGTCTGTCTGTCCCTGCATCTGTGTGTGTGTGTGAATGTTGTGCCTGCATAATAATGTGCATCTCAAAGAAAATAAACTACTGAAATGGAAATTGCCTCAAAAGCATAACCGGATGCGCTAAAAGGAAATATGGAGATACGCCGTGGTCCTCTATTTCTTGTACACACTGCCTTCTGTGAGATAGTGTGTGAAAGTTACAAAAAAAAAAAAAAAAAAAAAAGAAGAAGACAGAAAGGACGAGTATTTTCTGTTCAAAAACCCGAAGCGAATGCCGCTTACATTTCTTCACAGGATGTGGGAGAAATTATACGATGTCGCCTCGATGCCTTTCGTTTTCCATCTCCTCCACATTCTGAAGAGGAATATTATACTCGTCGTACACATAGCTCCATGCAGATGTACATTTTTGGGAACTTTCCCATCTTTAACATCTTTACGTGAAATATGATGTTGCACACAGTTTGTAAAATGTCCTCGATTTGCTAAGTTTATGTACATAAATAAGTTCGGTCCCCGGTTTTGCACAAGAGTCAGCGCGCACAGATGGGCTAAAGTTGAAGGACGACAGTCTATTTTGGTTTACATAGTAGTAAGGTAGGTTTATACCTACTTCTGATGAAATGGTCGGGTATTTTGAATTGCAGATGGACATCAAGATGAGGTCTTGTTGAAGCTGAGTGATACACTATTATGCATTTTTAAAGGGCTAGTGTAAGGTAGACACCGAAGGGCTACTCTTCAATCTATAGGGTTGGCATTATTCACGTGGTTTTAATCAGTTGCGAGACTTGAATTGCTTTGAGGCTTTTGAAATCCTTAAAGGTGGGTGGTGTCGGGACGGGAATATTTAGTCTACCAAAACTACTGTGGTTTCGTACGAAGACATGTAGCCAATGAGAGCGGAAGGCAGGAGTCGAAAGTAGATACAGCCCTAGGACAAAGTCACACTTGTCAGAACTTGTCACTTTCATTTCAGGACTTGTAATGGCGGAGGATTTTGTATGATCTTCTTCTTTCATTTCAAGGGGATTATAATTCGATGTAGATGGATCAGAACACCTTAGGAAGTACCGGCAGTTTCTATCCACTTTGTCACTAATGTCATTCAAATGGTAGCGTTCTTCATATTGCCCTCTTGACGGGGATCCAAGAATCTCTCCTTTATACACTATAATTCCAGGTGAATCAGAATCTTGTTGTCCAATTTCAAATAGAAACCAACGCCAGTAACATATTTTCCCTCTGACAGGCACTCACATTCTGCAAAATAATGACAAATAATGACACAATGGTACAGCGCAATTTGAATTTGAAAACATACCAAAAGATACGTCACAAATGACTTCTCGATAAAATTTTTGCCAAATACCATTGTATCTGGATGCAAGAGCATGACAATGATCAAAACTCGATAAAATCTGACTCCCTGTCGCCCGCCAATTGTGTGTGCATGGACCACATGGATGATTGTCAAACAGGAAGTGCATTTAGGATGTGCTATTCTCATTTTTTCCTTCTAATATTCCATCGCGCAACAACAAACACATGAATTTTATGTGTGTGTCGGGTCTAATGTGCCGAAATAAATTGTTTGTTGGAAATTTGATTAAACCGCAGACACGATTCAAATTTAATGTCAAACATCAAAAATGCAAACATCATCACCACCAGCTAGCGTGTTTAGTCCTTCTCTAACTCCTCCCTCATGGTTGTCAGTAGTTGCCGTTCAATTATTGGAATTTTAGTTTTGAGGTATTCAATTCATTTTCGAGTGCATGAGGATGTTTATATCCAGTCATGAAGGGAGTGGAGTTACACTCTGCTATCAAGTCACGTAGGAAATTTTTCGTTTGAATTTTGCTGACAAAATTTGTTTAGAATAAATTCCATTATGATTCCAAGCATAAATTGTGGGCAATTCGTATATGTACATATTGAGGCGATTTTAATTTTGTCAGTGGTAATGGGTAAATTGGATGTAGTTTTTGGAAATTAACCAAATCGTTATCTGTGATAGATCAATTTTCGTCGGTCTATTTGAATAGTGGCCAGGAATGGATTTTCAGCAAGACACATGAAACTTCTGACAATTTGTCAGTCTGTTGGATGAAAATGTCACATGGGAAATAAAAGAGATCACCTGAATTCATACTGCCGCATGCTTAAGTTCCTGTATAATTCGAAAAGAAAACCTCAGTTGGTAGTAGGTTTTAATAATGTATTCTCCATGTGTAGTGTCCAAATCAAATAGGGAAAGATGTATGTGATTTTGCGGTCGTTTATAATTCACAGTATTTTGTTTGTTAGTAAGTAAGTAAGTTATATCTTTGAGTGAGTCAGTTGGGTTCTTTTATTCAGCGTCAGGAGTTTGTTTCCTTAGTCCTTTATTTCTTATATTGAGTTCACAATTTTTCTGAAACTCAGCATTTGAGGTCACCTTTCGTCGGTCAGGTTGCAAAATTTCAAAGCAATTTGAGTCCAATATATGAGAAGACGTAGGCGGGGTTAGAAACGTATGGTCTGTTGGTGTTTCATTTGATTCTAGAAGCCCTTAGGTCCGGGGATTCAACAGAGCATTTTGCTGTGTCCATAACCTAAAGATTTGAGTTCAGCTTTGCATTTTTGACTTATTTTCGGCTTGGTCGATGTAATGGCTGCTTGACTTGATATAGTAGATGGCTGTAGGCTTATTGGTCAGGACGGATAGGTATCGACTGGCCTCGGCGATAATATACCCTTTTGCTTGGAACACGCTCACATGATTGAGGTGCTATATGAAATGGATGATTCCTGGTTTCTTCGAGTAGATATACAAGCCTGTCCATCCGTGAAGATGAATATGGAAGTGAGGTTTATGATCTTACGTCTTATACAGGCCCCTAGCCGAATTTAGTATCAAGGTTAAGACTTAAGAAGTCCATGTAGGTAGTAAGGAAGTCCAAAAGTGCTTTAATATTTGGTAATCGTGCACCAGCCAGTTGAATTGTTCCTCTAAAGTAGGATTAGGACTTTTTTTTTGTCGCTACATCTTTAATGGAAATTCCAAGTAGGCATAGCTCATGACATCGGTCATGGTCGTTGTACACTTTAATAGTCTGCTAAAGGTTAGTCTTGTTTGGTTAGTTAGCTTGATTATCTTTTTGGCTGCAGGCCACTAGAAGAAGCGTCAGTATGTAGGGATGGATCTAACGATGTCATACTTATTACAGATTCGGTGTTGCGTTACATTCAGTTTTGGTGGCTCTAAGTTGAATATTTTTGTTGGAGAGCGTGCAAATTATGTTGAGAATTGTGTGAATAAGGCACCAATCATTTTCGGAACGACTACTATCAAATGTACCAAATCTGGGATTAGTTGTTGTATGCAATAAGTAAATTTTAGATGGACGTGGCACTGAACATAGTACCCTATTTTGGCCTTAGATTTTAACAATCAGTATTGCTTTTATCTTATGAGAAAAATTCAAGTTCCTTACCATTAAATATAAAGATAATAACAAACTGCATTAACATTCCTCATCGAGCTCCCAAGGTCTACCCATTTATTTGAATTTGCATTCGCGAACAGCGGATATTTATCAACAGGACCCCGATTATTTTTTTTATGCTCATTGATTTTATTTTTAATTTCCCTTATAGCAGTGATGATGATGTTAATAAATCAAACTCAGCGGGATCCCTGATATATGATTTAATTTGAATGGTTTTAAGCGAGAAAATTTACTCATAAAGTACGAGATACATCCACCGAGTAGGTATATGGTTAGGTTATAAATATTTTACTGTTTCGATTTACATACATATGTAGGTACACGATAATTATAGTATTGTTGAATAAGTTTGTGCAAATTGAGTATATCTTTAATCAGAGTTAAATGAGATTTTTAATTTGCTTGCGGTGCTCAAACAGGAAGAAAAAAATTAATAAATTGCCGATAAAAATAAATCAGAAGTGGAATTGTTTTGTTTCGTCATTTTTACACGCAAGTGGAATTTTGAGGGAAAATTTTTAACACTATTGGCAATTTGATTTAAATATTCCATTTGCATAATTACATATATGTATGTATCTACCAACGGTGGCTGATTTGTGGGCATGGGAGTCCGAGTTTGAATTCGAGAAAATAGCATCAAAGTTACCTATCTCTTGCGAGACTCTGACAGACATCGAAGAGTATTACTGTCATGGGAATGATTCTTCAAAATTCACTCCCTTCGCACAACATGTATAGATGTGAGGACCAGAATTTAGTCCTCCATAATTCAAGGCCGTGGCTCAGCTAAGATTCTTAATATTTGCTTTAGGAACCTCTGTCTAACGCTCCTAGGGTCTGTGGAGTGCAATATCTTAAACTCTTACAAAATCTTCCCTATGATAGTTCTAAGGTCAAATAGTCCTACTAGCTGTTTCACATCAAGACAGCCTTACTTAAAGGACTGCGTACCCTCATATCGTCTGAGACGTGGTTGCCTTTTATCTTCTGCGGTCCCGCTCACGCTGTATTCAGTTGGTTTCTGGCATCCGCTACAACTTGGGCAAACCCGAGGTTCGGTCTTCATTGAAGGCAGAATGTCTCATCTTTACCTCCACGTGGTGTCCTCTGGACAGTCCTCTAGACAGTCCTCTGGACAGTCCTCTAGACAGTCCTCTGGACAGTTCTCTAGACAGTCCTCTGGACAGTCCTCTAGACAGTCCTCTGGATAGCTACTTACATATAAGTGAAACAACGTATGAGCGTATGCCAAATTCGTCTACTCACGTTTAACTAAACACTCGGAACTACACGAGCACAGTTGCGTAAGCTTCAGCACTCATGTGAGACCGGATGAGGCATCTGCTACTGACCTAAACGTCTGATACATCTCAGATGACTAAGAAGAGTTCTCAGAAGGATGAAAGGCGGATTCTAGACGGAATCAAAGGTGGTTTTCATGGACAGTTTTGGCAGACACTTTACATGAGCTACTTCGACATATTGGAAGCTGTAAGGATTTTCATACGTCAATCAGGAAAAATCCTTAATCAAATGATTATCCTCCCCTATACTGTGATATTACCTTGAGAACATATGCCAGTTTTTTTTACCGCCATAAGTGCTGCTCAATTTAAAATCCATAAATAACCGATTCCAAGTACTACTTGGCACTGTATCAACCAACATCAAAAGAGCCCAACATCTAGGATCATTATTTCACTGTAAATATAAACTTAACATTTTGTAAACAAATATCCTCCTCCTCGAAAGGAATCATGGGCAACTAAACCTGGCTTCTATCCAATGATAACAATTGCAAATATTCTCAGCAACAAAGCTACAGTATGCCTTGGCTGACAAAAATATAGAAAACATAAGAGAGGAGGTCTCTCTCAACACAAAACAAAAAAACGTCCTGTCATGAATAGATTTAAACAGACCGTAAATAGCCTGATAATGCTTCCTTCAATTTATTTCAATATTTGCCCACAAACACACACACACACACATGATGACTGCTGGGGAGGAAATAAACCATTTTGGTTACCCAAATGGTTGGCAACAGAACAAAACCAGTACCACACTCGTTGGGCTGGGGGTAACAAACTACTAGAGAAGAAGCACCAGAACCCGAACCAGGACCAGGACCAGGAACGCAAAAAGTTTCCTAGCTGCACGCCATTCTCATTCAACATGCATGCGCTACTTATTGGTGTTTGCAGGGTGTAAATTGTGTTTGTATGTCCTTTTTGTTGTTTTGTTTTTAAAGTACGAGTTTTGGCTCAAGTCCATTGAATCGGTTTTGCTAGAATATACGTCAAAGCAACAAATATGAGCCTACTACACACATACTCCAGACGGAGCACTATTCCGGATTTAATTATTTGGCACTTATGGTCTCATGATATGCGGCTGGCTAATCGCATGTAATTCACATCCGTGTTCTTTGAAATAGCGAGCACGTTATTCATAATGTTTTTTTCGTCTTTAATTTATTATGTTATTATTTTGTAAGAGGAAGGAATTGCTGATTCACACGAAATTGTTTTGAGGTTAACACCTGTTGGACGGCGCGCGGCGGGGAAGGATTACAGAAATTTATATTAATGGGAAATTAGAAGTACATACTTGCACGGGGTGTTATATTGGAGATCTTTCCTTTTTTTGTTCAGGTCAAGGTATGGGAGAAGAGGTGTCATTGTATATTTTGGAATCACAAAAATGGCCCCAAGAACAGTGTCACGGAGCGAATAGCACCTAGTTTTGGTCTGAGCATAGATTGTCGATGTCCTTGTCACTCTCGATGATATTCAAAACTCTATACCTTGGACGGGTTCAATACATCTTCAGAACAAATAGGGCTGGATAACCTGCGAATGTGTTTTGATTATTTGTATAGGGTTGTGTGCACAGGAATCGAGTGATCTTTGTATTTGCCCCCTGATAGCACCTTTGAGAGGTTTGTGCCATCGTTAGACTTTGCCTTCACACTCTTCCTCGGCGTTGGCGAGAATATTTAAAGCTCTCTCTCCAAACCAGTTTCTTTGGCATATTCTCCGCTAAATTTTAGTGCTTGCTAAAATATCTAGGTGGTTCGAAGTCTCACATCACAAAAAGGCTTGAATTTGGTATACCCAGTTTCTGTAAATGCCCCCTAAGGCATGTGCAAGCTTTGAATTTTTTCCAGTAGCTTCTTCCAGCGGTTCAGGTTCAATGAAGGGCTCAGAGGCTCCTTGTGTTACCAAGGCGTCTGCGTCTTCATTACCTTTGATTTCGACAAGTTCGGGAATCAAAGAAGGTGTGACCTTGTTTTTCCTACCTTTGATATAAAGACATAGTGTATTGCTATTTGCTATCACTCTATCTCTATCTGCTGATGGGTCCTTCGTGTTTTGTCCTTGGTCCAAACACTCCTTTTCTTTATCGGTTCTCGAGCCGTTTCGAACCAATCGACATCCACATCCACATCTGCCCCCTCGCCCTGCCAACCTCAGAATTAAGGCCTACCACGAGAGACCGCTTCTAATGACGCATATCCTTTGTAAATAAAAGAGCACCTTCCTAATTAGTAAGTACTAACCAGAGGTTTTAGAAAATTCTAACCCTTTTCTGTGGTAAACTTTCGACATTATTCAATTTACCTAACAGCGCTTTTGGTCATCGCAATGAGGAATTAACATCACCATCCTCGCCCTACCAACCACAAGGCATTTCCTAGAAAATGGAAAACCTTCGGAAATAATTGCCCTCTCTCGTGGAAATAGTTTAACTTTGAAAAATTTACTAACTACCAACGACCGACCCAAAACCACAAAAAAAAAAAAAAAAACAATAACATCCAACGTTTTACTAAACCAAAAAGAGGGAACCCCTAGACCCAAGCTCCTGCCGCTAGGATAAATTATTACATTCTAATAACAATGCTCAACTATTCGTCCCAAGACCGACCTCAGTTCCATTTTACTCAAAAAAAAAACAAAAAAGGAAGTGTTCGCGTTACTTTGAATAAAATTATAAAAGTTTTTCTTTTCACAACGCAACCCTGAAAAAGGACAAAGGTTCTTTCAGTTTTTTTGAATTTGTTTACGGGGGCACGCTGTTAGAGAAGAATAGAGACCCCAAAAAAAAAAATACTCGTAGCAAAAGTTTTCGCTCTCATTTTGGCCAAGAAATTTCACAAAATTGTAGAGGCAAAAGAATAGACCAGGACCTTTCCTCTTTTACAGTGTATCCGTTCCGTGGTAGTGTTCATCTTTGTGTTATTCCTCGGATGAATTTTTTCCTATAATGAAATTTTTAATAATTTTTCTTGATTTTTTTTTATTTTTTTATTTTGTGGGACGTATCGCTGTGTACCGCTGCCTATTCATAAAAATTTTCGGGTGACTTTACGATGCAATTGCATAGAAAGGATATGGAAATTCTTTTCCTTCGCTTTGCGGAAAATAATTCGTGACGCTCGAGATGCTACACACTCGGAAGTTATATCCTTTCCTCTGTTGCAAGAGCGACATAGAAAAAGAAGAAGAAAAAGATGAAGATTGTGTGCGCCTATCAAGTGAAAAGTTTTTCCTTTTTTTAAAAAAAAAAGAAGAAGAAAACTTTATTTGTTCAGTTCAGGGGGGAAATTCAAAAGGAAAAAGTTTTTTATTTCCGAAAAAGGACACCCAATCGTCGCGCATATAGTTTAAAGAAAATAAAAAGTAATGAAAACAGAAAAGGTGAGAGCATTGGTTAGTTACAAGAAAAAATTTCTTTCGCTCTGCCTTATTTTCGTCCTTGCCACAGCCACAGTCAGGGAGTGCGGACAATTTAATAAAATTAATAGATTTCATGCGACGATTAATTGAAGCGTAGCGACTGACCTAAATTGAAGATAGCGTTCGTTCTCTCACGGCTAATGGTGGGTCCTTTGGGGCAGCGGTCAAAATTGAATTTAATTCTCCATCCCATGTCGACGAGAAGTTTTATCATATTTTAATTCCAAGCAAATAGTCATGTCCTGCAGAGAAACATAGGTATAAACAGGTTAAGGGGGGGTTTTATTCGCATAACAGAATTACGTATCCCTTTTTTGCCCTCGTGCATTTTGGGATAATGTGGTTCCTGGTGTTATTCTACTGTGCAACCGGCGCAAATGTGATATAAAATAAAGGAATTAAATATATATTTTTTTTTGTTTTTGATAAAAAGCCCAGCCGACCATAGAAATTTGGGTTGATATGCTGAATGTGCAGTCATTAGATACCACTGAGTCAGCAGGATATTTTTGGTAATTTTATTTAATTGTATACATGATTATGAGATGACTTTAGGATACGTAGCCCAGTGTTTAGATACAAATTGTAGCTGCTAAAGGGAATATTAATTTAGTTTGGATGAGGATTCAAATGATTTATACCAACTAGAACTACTTATGTGAAAGGGAATATGTTAGGCGAGAACACGCCCAGAAGGATACGCAACTTAGAGCAAGAATGGCTACCGATCATCGCAAATATTGGAGGACCTAAACAAAAGAAGGGACTACTCTTGGAAGGCGTTGCTTTGATGCTCTGGAGCTGGACCAATAATCCCTCTACTAAGGCCACATGTCACGTCTTGCACAGAGGAAGGCTGTCGAAGGAATTCGAAGTCGAAAGTGGGGTTCCGCAAGGCTGCATACTTTCACCAATATTGTTTCTATTGGTGATTGGCGATGTGCTGAATGCGGCCTTATCAATATGGAATCCAATACCCTTGGACAATGGTCTTAATCGATGGCGAAACCGAACTGGATATAGCCAGCCAAATAGGCAAAGCAAAATCTGCGTTTGGGGAGCTATCAACAGTTTGGCAAAGTTATGCAATTAGCATAAGTTACAACTGTTTCCTACCAACGTTGAATCCGTGCTGCTATATGGATATGGTACCTGATGGAAGTGGCAGTGGATTGGTCACACTCTCCGAGAGGGTGACAGGTCCATAGCTAACCAAGCGATGCAATGGAACCCGCTCAATATGGAAGGATATATGGCACTCCTAGGAGTACGTGGCGCAGAACAGTGGAGAAGGAAGCACGGCAAATGGGAAAGAGTTTGAGAGAGCTGAGGCACATGTCCAGAAATGACACACGATGCCGTGTAGGCGTTGTTGAGACCCTATGACCCACAAGGGAATACATGATATGAGAGAAGATGGCAAATATTGGAGGACCTAAACAAAAGGAAACACTGCAATTGGAAGGAGTTACGTTGATGCTCTACGGCTTCCAGATATGAGGCTGGGGCAATTCCTCTACGAGTCTTAAGTTACCCAGGACTGGTTACGCTTCTTTCCAACTTCCATTAAATACCACGTGACACGGTGCCGTCATAAATGAAGCTGACCTTACTTAGGGCATTTTAAAAGTCATTTGCCATGCATTTTAACTGCACTTTTATCCCTTGAATCGAATGACATAAGCCCAAAGTGGTGCCACATCCAGCCTCAATTCAATTTAATATCCACTCACATTTTGCATTCCCGTCTTAACACTTCCATAAATTTGTTATGACTTTAATAAACGAATCCTCTCTCCGTTGTCGTGAGTGTCTCTAGGACATGAAAGGCCGACAAAAAAAAAGAATCCAATAAATCGCGCCATATATAAAATGTGTCTAAGTCACACACATGAATTCATTGATTTGTATTGAATTGTTCTCCTCCGTCTAAGGAACAAGGACGACAGACTGGCAGCACATCACTTCCCTAGTAGCCGTAAATCTATACCGCCTCCAAAAAAAGACAGACAACTACACACATTCTGTGAGAACACAGATACCAGCGCACACATGGTAGGATCCTTTTGAATTCACAAAACATAATTCTTCCTTCCATCGAAATTCAATCAATTTATATGTCTAGATGAGGCGAGTCCTTTTTTTTTCTTCTCTCTCCAACATATTGGTGTGTGTAATTTGAATATATTTTCTTTTTTGTATGCTCCCCACTCGGTTTAGGTTGGGTAATTTTCTGTGAAAGTAGTCTCACTCTCTTGTGCTAAGCATAAGATCCTGCCATTTGGTGTGTTTTGGTAAACAAAAGGATGAAAGACGACGAAGCCTCTTGCAAAAGGTTCAATTTATTCACTGGATGTCACCTACTAAAGAATTCTGAGAGTGCACATAAATTGTTGAATGCATGATGCTGTGCGGTTCTGTGGAGAAATGCATTCATGAATCCCGAACAAGGATACATCATTCAAACAGTGCCAGAGCGAACATGTAGCATTCGGATGAGTTCTCGTCCTGATGTACACAGAGTATACAATATCTTGAAATTTTAGTTTAGTTACAGGCATGACTATACTGAGTTTTTTTTTTTGGGAATTTTCTTAAGGTACTCCTAGTTGTTTCTGTTATTTATGAATGCTTACCAGTGAATTCACATCGTAGGGATGTTTTCTTTCGTCTTGTCTGAGGGTAAGGTGTCTTTTGGGTTGTAAATCATTTCGGATCGATTATGGGAATTATATTTTGTTTTATCGATAAATTTGGTGAGGCCAAGGATATGACTTCTTCAGGGACGAGATCTTTCTGAATGTTGAAGGTTTCTAGTGAGGATGGTGATATGGATGTCCATTCGGACTTGAGCATTTTTGATCAAACTGTAAAGGGATCTTCATTTGTTTCCTTCACTAGAGCAGTCAGATGTCATCTGAATGAATGCCAGTAGGCGATACCCACCACCTTTTCATCGACTTTAAAGCTGCTTATGACTGCATTCATCGCCTTGAGCTCTACCAGGCGATGGCCCGATTCGGGATACCTTTTCCAGACTATCCACATTATTGTCGCATAACGCTGGAAAACACGCGATGCTCTTTGCAACTTGGAAACAACTTTTCGGAGGTCTTCTAAACCTGCAGCGGATTCAGGCAAGGAGATGCGCTGTCATGTGATTTCTTCAATATCGTGTTGGAGCAGATAGTGCACCAAGAAAAAGCAGTCGCGGATGCCAGAAAACTTGGTCTTCACAACTGGAAGCAGCTGGGCCGCAGGGGATGGAAGGCAATGATGTCTAAGGTAGGAACTCTACAAGGGCAGGGAGCCCTTTAATGATTGAATGAATTAGCCTCGTCTAGCAATTGCATGATACCAAGATACCAGCGTGACCTGGCACATAGATGAGAGTCAATGAACTGCCAATGCTCTCCTGCATTCATCAACGAAATTGGATGTGGTTAAAGGGTTTCACAAGGCCTTAAGCGCTGCTTGACTCTGACAGACACAGATACTACGACCCTTTCGTCTATTCCTAACGAGTGTGTCGTAGCCTTTGGGATTGCAAAGATCTCCGGCTAGAGTACAGAGGCATTATAGGCTTGCCCAATGAGTATTTCAATCTGGTTGTCATCTTTCATGAATACCCCAGCCCCTTATCCTTGATAGGTTTTAAGCGTTATAAAGGATCAATCTGTTCCTCTCTAGAACTGCTGGCCTAGATGGTGAAGTCATACGAATTATCCTTTGTTTTTCACTACTAGAAATGGTTCCATTTGTGTAATGCAACCTCCCTCTCTTTTGACATAAAGCCCACATAAGGATCAAACAAGCAATTAAGACATTCTGAATAAATCCTAGACCATCCATTGCCTGGCCTTTAAAATTACTTAATCCTCCATTAGCACGGCTAAGCTTTGACGTAAATTTATGTGCCACCATAAGGTCCAACGACCGACGACGACGGTCAAACAACATTCTAAATGCAACAACATTCACCCTCCCCGCCCACCAACAATATTAACCACATTTTCAACTTTTCTCCCCTGAAGGATTTAAACCCACCTCCCGCACTGTACACTGTACAACCACACCACATTCATACGGTCGTTCATCCATGGGAAGAAGCTCAAAAACCGGGTTACATTATCATAATCAAACTGAAATTTTCCCAAGGATTTTTGCCCCTGTGTTTATGAAAACTGACAGTTTAGGAGCGCATCGAAAGGATGGTTATAAGCCGCCGTGTAATCGCCCTCCTCTTCGTGTGTGTGGGTCTGTGTGTGAAGCAATAAAGACATTTATTTAAGCGGCTACTATAATAAATATTTCAAAATAATGAGAGGCAATTTTAAAAGCAGGCGCAAAGACTTCTCGCCCCCGAAGAGACAGTTTGTCACTGTGAATCCTTTTTCGGTGTGTGTTATGTGTGACTAAAGGCCTATCCAGGGGGAGAGTTGGTCCTCTTCATTATAGCCTACGATGATGATGATGATGATGCGAAGGATGAACATCCATTGCAACCGACACTTTTGCCACAATCCTCTTGCTGTACTGTTAGTGTGGCAAAAAAGTGACGTGCGATGTGCTGCTTTTAGTTTAACTTGATTTTTGTCCTTTTTTTTTGTGTTTTTGTTCTCAAGGCTCTATCTCTCGTTAGTTGTTTTGTGTTTTTCTCCGAGGGAAGCTCATCTCATAGTCCTTGTCGTCATCAGTAGCTGGTGGTGAGGGTGGTTTTTGGCAAGGACCCAAAAAGATTCCTTAAATTCAAAACAGCTTGCGTTACTACAATATGTATATTACCAACACAACGTCCTGATGATTCTTGCCTCTTTCGCCTGAATTAGTGTGTCGCTCTCTGTCTCGCCGCCGTTTGCCCGCCGTTTTAAGAATCCTTCCTCATCTTGAGAGCTAATGCCTAGTGGGCTCCCCCGCAAAGGATATATATGATATAAAATTTTGATTCTGGCGGCTCATCTTTATTTAGAGCAATACGGCCCAGACCAATGTGCGGCGGCGGTATGGTTAGAAACAAGAGAAAGGATAAGAAGTGTGTTGTGTGGATATCCCAACACATTTTATTTTTGCCTATAGTTGACTGCTGTTTGTGTGAGTGTGTGTGTGGATGGCATAATCCCTGTGAAAAGTTGTTATAAAGGATTTTCGCTGTTTGTTCACTTTTTGCGGTTGTTATAGGCTTGAAAAAGTTTTTAGTTTTCTCATTTTTTTTAAGGATTCTGTTTGGGTTTCCTCTTTTTTTTGGGGTAAAATCCTTTTATTTGTTTTTGAGTTGTGGCAAAACAGGGTTTAACCTGATATTTATGGTTGGAACAATTTTTATAAATGGCATAAGGACTTTGAACAAATTGCGAGTCGGGGAAAGTGTTGTTATTGTTGCCTGTGTTTGGGAATATTTTGAGTAGCTTTTCAAGGTTTGTTTTTGTTATTTTAAATGTTTTTGAAATTTGGTCCATCTGACCTTTGATTCATAACTCAGTGCCACCCATTTCACTTGACTATAAAGACCATAATCATATGTCATTCCCTTTACCTGGCTTCTCATTCTAAATGCTAGGCACATGTATCTAAAAAGTGATTGAGTCATTTCACAAAAATCCCTTCACACACACACACAGACAAAATATTATGACGATGGAATCCACATGTCGCCACCTGAAGCCAGTTCAGTTCAATATTCGACACAGGCAACCGAACGTGAGCTTCAATTCTTTTCTATTGGTCCTCCTAATACCCACACATATCCTTGAATAGCAGCTTCTTCACTTTCATGCCATCGATTAGCACCTGAACCGATTTATTGGGTATAACACGTTGAATATGAATTATATGTTCGTCATGTTGAATACGAAGTAAGGAGGTTGAATTTCAGATATTTCTTGCAATCATCCATTGTGAATAGGAGGATAAAAAATATTGCCAGGGATGAGTAGATACCTATATGTGCTGAGGATAAGAGATATGAAGGTGTGATAGAGGCACAATTTGTATTTTTTGATAGAGACTCATAGACTTGCAGTACAGGTTTTAGGACTATGAAGTGGAGTGATTGAGGTGATAAAGTGAGACTAAGGAATTATGAGTGTTCCATTGCTGATAGACAGACATCTTTGGTGCTGTGTAAATGGCAAACATGTGCATAATGCCAATCGGTTCGATCATAAAACATAAATCACGAACGTGCTATTTGAATTGACGCGGACTTCCATGAACCGACTTATGACTTAGGTCCTTTAACCCCTCGGGTGGCATAGGGCATCATCAACGCCTGTGGGCCATCTCGCTCATACTTCTGCAACGCGTTTGAGCTCTCTCCAACTCATTCCTAACGAGCTCGATTCCTCCTCAACTGTTCTGCGCCATGCTTGCCTAGGGCGTCCCGCAGTTCTGCCTGCTTGGGTGAGCGGATTCCACTGCATGGCGTACTTTGTAATCTAGTTGTCTTCGCGCCGTAGGGTGTGTAGAGAAACATCGCCAGCGTAGTCTAGGTGGTTTCCTTCCCTCAGTGCTTCACGGAGAACATTACTGATAACCACCAAAACTAACAGCGGTGACAGTATGCATCCTTGACGTACTCGGCTTTGGACTTCAAATTCTTCTGACACCTTACCATTGTGCAGGACGCTTTGAGTTTTTCCGGGATACCTCTCCTGCGCAAGGCCAACCAAATAGCATCTCTATTCAAGCTGTCGAAGGCCTTCTCGAAGTTGATAAACAGCAGATGTAGCGGAGAGCTTGAGCACAAATTGGGGCAAAATAAAACACAAGCTTAAGATAGAAAAATGTGGGAAATTATTATTGAATAATTTTTTTACTAAAATACATATTAAGCCTTTATTCGGCCAGAGTATATCCAATTGTCTATTGTGGGTATTGGACACTTATTGTTGTTGTTATTGAAACTTTTAGCTTACATCTTTTGATGAAACATTCATGAGCTTGGTATTTATAAAGTACACACAGTTTCTAGTTCAAAGGAACCTGCAAAGGATACTCAATACTCAATCAAAGTAACAAAGATGTTTTGCTAAAGGCTCACCTCTTCTCTGGTGAAACATTGAGCCTGAACACATATTCCACAGCATTTAGTTGCATCAAACTTCTTATACTCAAAACCTGTGGGACAGTCTGTATTGCATTCTTGCACGAAATCGTATATTACAGCTGAACTATCGTGGCTATAGGTACAGTACCGTTGAATGCATGGATCAATAACCTTCTGCCATTTAATCCATCTATCTCCAGCTTTCTTGAGAATTTTTACACCATTTATTAAAGCAATACAAGTGCCCTGTGGTCGATCTAAAAGTACAAGGGGACAATAGAATATTCAACGAAAGACATACAACTTACTACACGTAGCAGATGGACAGCAATCTCCAGGCTGAAGGATAACCTTCAATTCATAGAACATTTCCTCGCACTTCGATGGCAACTTAGGGCAGGTATTCGTATCGCAGATTTTCTTTTGCACCGGACAGCATCCAGATTTGTCTAAGACTAACTTTTCACCAGGTTTCAGTGGAATCAGCTCAGGAGATAGCTGGCATTCTGCCTGTGGCTTGCATTCTGTAAAAAAAAAAGATACCATTTAGAGAAGAACATGTAAAGGGGATATGTGTAGTACCACAAATGAAATGAGGGCAACCCTGAGAGCCAACTACTTGCGTCTTCACTTGATCAGGGGCGCATACAGGCTGAAGGGGTTCAGGACATTTAACTGGCTTGGGAGTCTTTACCTCTTGCACTGAAAGAACTTTATTTATTCTGTGTTGTCTTAGAAAATAAGAAAAGAGAACCCACCACAAATGTATTTTGGACAGCAGTCGTCTTTGGAATTAACAATCGAAGGTGTGAAGCCAACAGAGCAAATGTTATCCACCACTGGACAATGCTTCTCTACGCACTCGGTTTTAGTGGCATTATTGCATGTGCACTCTGTGCATTTGTCCTTTTTCCAGGTTTCTCCAACCGAATGTATTCCATCAAAGCATTTTATACACTGTACCTCATCAATACACACATCGTTGTCAAATACCTTATTAGCTGGACAGAAACAGCCTTCGGTCTTTGCAGCACCACAATCTAAATTATTATTCACTAGTCCCCGAGGAGCTCCGAATCCAGCTTTAATTGTCGCACAGGTCCTTAAACATCCACATGGCCTATATTCCAAATGAGCTGGACACTTGACAGGGCACAAGTTTGCACTCCTCCAATCTACACAGATTCCTCTTCGGTTGCATTCTTTGGCATATCTGGACAAAGAATTACAGATTCCCTTTTGGCTAGCCTCGCACATCTCCCGTTGACACTTGGCAACATAAGCCGAAGCATTTACAAGCTTGTGGCAGCTTCCGAAAAGCTTATCATCCAATAGCTTTAAGCATAGGTCTTTTTCTGGCGGTAGAACAATACAGTTATCAGGTTGCAACAGGACATCCTCCTTTAAGCACTCTAGGGCATGTTTTTGAGGACCATTACAGTCATCACAATTGTAGTCCTTGTTTCTGGGAAGTTTTGTCAAAGCACTGGGTCTTTGTATCTACAAGGAGATGGCGTTTATAAATGATGCTACAAATAAAATAATTTACCTCAAAAGTTATATCATCAAAGGAGCCAGTAACTTCAATATGGGCCTTGGGCAAAGTTAATCTTAATCCGTTTTTCATAGTTTCCATAATCTCAAGCCACGTGTCCTTGAAGGGCAATTGAACTAGTTCTATTCCATCAATTAGCACCAGAAGACCCCATGGCATGCGTTGAATGTGCACTTTGTGGTCGCCATACAGAATATGAAGTGATTTAGCACACGTTGCCATATTACCAATTGAAGAGAGTCTTAAAGTTCGGCAGTAATCGTTTGTGGCAAAGACCTGGTTGGAAGAAAATGTCATTGAAATAGTTGGCAAGGTGTATTCAGGTAAAAGTCACTTTAAATGTATGCTCTTCAGGCAGAACCATATCGTTGGACAGCAAATAGGTGCACTTGCCATAGGAGGTGAAATTCTTTTTATCATATTGAAGACGTTCTGACACTTGACACAAGCAGTCCTTGCACTCATTTATTGGTGTACACGAATCGCCATTGCGCAAGGTGCCTTCCGGGCAAAAGCATCCACTGAAACAGGCTTCGGATAGCTTAGTACAATCCTGCGCATATAGTTTATCACATGTTGGCACACAGCGTCGCTTGTTACAATCGGAGTACACCATTGGCCACGGACAAGATACTTCTACAAAAATAAGGAGAACAAAACTAACATCGCTTCCCTGTGATCCTGCACTAGCTTACCGCAATTATGCGACGTCCGCCATGTGGTGTCCAGTTGGATGTTGGGATTCATAACCAGACATTGAGCAACGAAATCCTGCAACACCGAACATTTGCACAATTTTGTGTCACCACCATTGACACTCAAGCATTGAGAAGTAATTTCAATGCATTTCGTGATAAATTGCTTGGCATTAACGGTCTCGCTACACCGCTGGAATGACGGATGCCTGAAAACAAAAGTTTTACTTCTATGCACGGATTCTACACTCAAAACTTACTCAATTGTATGGCATATATCTTGTGAGAGCTTTATGTTATGTTCTTTGTATTCTTGTGGCTGGCACTCGTCCCTTTGAAGGTCCTTGTCAGCCCAACTCTTTCCGAATTCCATTGCATTTCCAGCTTGGATACCACCGGGACCTCGCAAATCATCACCTTTTGTGCCACTGAAATATCCACACAAGCCATCGATAGTCCTGATAAACTTCTCCGAGACGCCGATTTTAATTTGACCCAATTTGTCGTATAACACCCAAAAACCATGCAAAGGACGAACGACCAAAATACTATCACCCGGCTGTGATATAAAGAAACCTGACTCAGTTGTGAGTGGTTGCTGCTTAAGCGATTCAGGACTTTGAATGACTCCGTTTATTTGGACTTCCAAATTTGATCTAATGGTGAGCAAAGTATTGGAAATGACATCCTTTATGAGCAGTTCCTTGTGGCAGATATTATTCTTGCATTTTGAATGAACTACATAGAAAAAAAAAAAAAAAATTCAAGGAAGGATATCAAGGAAGAGGTTACTCTCTTTTTACCAGAAATATGCCAGGACGAATTGACTAAGCTTCTAGCCAAAATATGGTTACAAACTTCGTATCTAACCTCTGAACTATCGAAAGTTGTTATGAATGTCCCACTCAGCTCACAGACGTAGTCCTTATACTTGCGTAGACTGCAAGCAAATTCGCCTGGTTTCATTGCAGGGGTTTGAATTAGGTTATACTTTTCAGGACACTTTTCGGCAACAGTTGTCTTTGAATGAGGGGTACAATAATATTCAGCATAATGCTCCACATGGTTCTGGTTGCCTTCGAGTTTTGGCAAAGGAAGATCAATGGCTTTGATCTGATTTTTAGATCCTGGAATCTCGTTACTTCTGAAGTTTGGGAGGCTGTAAGAGGTGTCTATATGTAAATGAGTTACTCAGTGGGTGTGGTTTGGGTTACCTGAAGATCTCTGACATCGATCTTGTTATCAAATGGCCAGTGATTGTAGTTTTCATTCCCTCTGGACACACAGGAGCTACAGCTGAAAATCGAAATCTTTTTACGAGAGTCCACAGGTATGAAAGCAAAAGAATTACGTTTGGTTGAAGTACATGGCTTATAGGTACAAACTTCTTCCTTGTTGGTACATATACACGTCTGACAGTCATCAGCTACTGTGACATCACCTTCGGAGAATACCTTGCCATATTTTTCCATGCAAATTGGTTGGCAAACGGACTTTGGGACACATTGAGTCATTGAAGCGTTTGAAAAGACCATACCCTCGTCACACGGTTTAGGCAGACAACCTTCTAGGCAGTTCTCTTCCAAGCAAAGGCGATCGGTATTTTCTCGGTTATGGAAATTATCACAAGTATCAGGGCCACAGGCTGGGGTGCACACCTCATATTGTGCCCATCGTTGGCCGCACTGTAATGCTAAAGATATAAAGATAAATAAATTATATGGCTTGTGTCCTTTCTATCATACTTACGACACAAATCTTGGGTTCGCCAGCGAATGTGGATACCCTGCATAGAACATGCATGAGCATATGCCGATATTGCTGTACACAGGCATTCACAACCGTTACAAGCGCACGTATCAAAGATGCAACGTTCCAGGTACTTTTCGACGGGCACTACTTGATGACAGGCCTAAAGAAGGATATTTTAGCTGATTTTAGGCATGAGAAGCTGACATACCTGGAATAATGGTGTCATGATGATGTTACACTTGGTTCTCGCCCAGTTTTCTCTCTCGGGATGCGCCTTACATGTGTCATTAGGCAAAGTTGGCATTGCACAAGTATTTAGTTTCCATGAATGGCCAAAATCCAAAGGATTTGTTTGAATGTCATCGATGGAATTTCTATTGAAATTTCCACACAAGCCATCAACTTTACCAGCCCATCTGGATCCAAGGGTCACATGAAATCGAGTACCTTCGTCACATTTAATTTGAACTCTAAGAGGAAGTATTTCAAGGACAATAAAGACACCAGCCTTATAGATGTTATATACGTTTCTCTTGTTAGCCAGTTGCTCGAGGAGGTCTATCAAATCAGAGATTGATAAGTGTTTGGAAGGTTATGCTCGGTATACTTACTCTCAAATGGTTGATCACCTGAAGACAAGGTTATCACGTCTGTTGTGCTTCCATTCAATTCAACTTTCATCGATTTTGAACAAGTAACTCCTATAGCACTACATATTTGATTTTGAATTGCAATCAAAAATGAATCTCCATTTTGCGCAACACCTCTGGACAGGATATAATTACATTCTCCTTGGAAATCAAAGTCCAACTTATCGAATGTGGTGAAATGTGAATTACCCCATACGCTACATGTTGCTTCACATTTATTTGGGGTACATTTCCATTCACCAGCAGAGCAGCATTTGCTAAGAAAAATGAAAATATATTATCCAAAGAGAGAGATAGAGTAGAGAGTCCTACCAAATGCTACAATCCACATTGATTTGATCGTCCTTAGAGAAGCTTTTCCCGCTATGATGACATGAACAGTCTTCTGGTTTGACACATGCCTTGAGTGTGTCATCGTAAACATGACCTTCCGTGCAGATACAGCCGGGTTCGCAATTATTCAGGTCCTTGACGTAGTTCTTCATATTTTTGCATGTAATCGGTTCCTCGGGGGCGCATAAAGCAAACGCAGTTAGTGGCTTTTGAGAGCAATTTTTTCGTGCTTCCTCAAGGAACGAGGGATATTTTTCCTGATCTCCTGCCTTGGGTGGTTCACATTTCCAAGTTCCTCCCTTACAGGTACTAATGCAGGAGAAGATGAAGTAATGAATAAAAATCGCAGGACCTAATCTTTTTCTTGTCTTAACTGATCATTCTGTTTTACATGACGAACACATGCCCAAAAAAGGTATATAATTACCGTAATACTGATGTACAATGCACGGGTTTTGTGTACAATTTAAGTTAATAAGGAATAAGAGTTTATGACTTTTGCATTCGATTATAATTCACAGTATTTCCTTCCGCGTTCGTGTTGGAATAAACCATGTTCTGTTCCAACGAATTAGATTGAGAACTGAATGGAATTTAGTGGTCGACAAGAAAACGTTTACCTAATACTTTTGACTTAATCCTGACCAGACTTAAAAGGCTTAAAACTAGTATGAGGGAGCTTAAATTATTTCCTTTTAAAGTTACAAACCATAGCTCTTGTGCATCCCCGCGAAGACGAACCTCCTTATAACCAGAATCGAAAATAATTTTCTCTAGCTTGCATGGGCATTCTTCTTGTGGCACACAAGTGCTGTTAGGAGTTAGGTACTGCCCCTCTGGACAGCGACAACCCGCTATACATGGCCACGTACAAGTACCATCTCCAACTTCGAGGAGATCAAAACATGTCTGTGTACAAGCGTCACCACATTCAGTGTAAACCATTCCCCGTGGACATTGTATTCCTAAGGATTTCTTTATAAGTAAAATTCATTCGTTTTTGTTTAGTTTTTCTCACTTACCACATCCCTCGATATTTTGTCTCCATCGAACTAAAGTACCTTGCCTACTGCATTCATCAGCGTAAGCAGAAAATGCAGGACAGTAGCATTCTGTAACATTATCCCCACAAGCACAGCCATCGAAGAGACAACTATCTATGAATGGACCGGGATCAACACTGTCATGGCAGTCAAGAAATATATCTCCTTCCATTAAATGACACAATCTCTGACTCAGTTCTACCATGTGTTCATTATTATCACATGGATGATAATCCTCCACTCCTTCATCATTGGGGTAATCGATTGTCATTCCAGGATCAGGATCATCTGACTGGATATTATCATTTGTATTGTCAACCTTCCATTTGTTTCCAAATGCATGCGCTGAAGCTTCTATATATCCGTCACGTGTTGTAAAATCGTCATCCATGTTATCGTTTATTGTGCCGCCGAGACCATAAGTCCTGTTGTAAAATTCACCACTTACATCGATATAAAAGTTCATGACCCCATCCCATAGGATATTAATACCCTTGTCATATGTGAGAGATAGAAAACTTCCAATCGGTCTTTTAATGATGATCCGATCTTGCTGCACGGAATATGGATATTTGGTCAGACGCTTGCCATTCACATCGACTTCCTTTTCTTGTAACAATTTTATTGTTTGATTAGTTCCGTCAAGATTTGCAATAACTATCAGAGCACTGATACAAGAGACGTGATCATTAATGCAAAAGGAATTTTCTCCAATGATTTGAATATCATCCGCCATGACAAGGTAAAACAATCCCTTACCCATAAAATCAAATCTTTTACCGTCAAATGTTGTGTAATGAGGATCACCCCACGCACCAAAGCGTCGAGTACAATTATTGGTTGTACAATCCCAGGATCCTGTGTTACAAGTGCTACCAATACGAAAAAAAATTCATATTAATTGCTTTGAGTGAAGAGATGTGAATAAAACTTACCACGTGTTGCAGTTGTGCTTTACTTGAGAACCCTTTGGATACTCTGTTACTCCTTTAATGCATGGACAGTCCTTTGGATCTATGCAGCCACCTTTGTGTCTTATTTTATTTTCTGGACAATAGCATCCTTCTTCGCATTGATTAGGGTCGGCTTTCGTTGCAGGTAAGCCGCACATAGGCTCCTCGGTTGTACCGCAACGCCAAACAAGAGGAGCTTCACACTCAATCTCTGTGACAAGTGTTTGAGTTACAAAATATCAAATACTTGCAAGTAAAAAAATACTTACTACAATATTGCTTGTCACGTTTAGTTTTTATCCCATAGAATTTACACTGCCTAGCCAACATATCCATGGTTTCACAGACACAGTTCTGTGGATCATCTCTGTTGCGACAGTTGCAGTAGTCATCAATGCAGGCACTCATCCAGGATTCCAATTCGAAAATCTTCATAAAGTCATAAATATTTCATTGTTTTTTATTAACCAAAATTTCCCAAAAATGTACCTTAACACAGTCTTCTGTATTTTTACGAAAGAATACTTGTTCGCAAATCTTTTGCGCTTTCTCTTGGTCTGGACATCCTTTTGAATACTTCAATTTCACCTCACAACTATCTTCGCCCAGACACTGATTTTGTGGCGACTCATCCATTTCGTGAACTCTCCAAGAATCGACAAACTCTTTGACTGTTTCTAATTGTTTTGCTTTGGGTCCAATGAGATCGTCTCTTGGGTTACCATTCAAATTGCCACATATTCCCCCCAAACGCATTTCATAGTCTTTCTTATTAGCCAATACCTGGATGTATTGATGTGTATCCCATATGATTGTTATTTTCGCATTTGGAAATTTAATCTGAATATCTTTTCCTATTGGTTGAACCCATACTTTGTTACCGACTTTGTGAGGAATAACAACATCGGTTTGATATTTGGACGAGAATTGGACTGCATTTCCTGGCAAAAAAAAATCACATTGAGCTATCTACCAATTCTAAAAATTTCATTACCTGGGTTTCTCCTTAAAAAGTAAATGGTTCCTTCATAATAAAAGTGAATTGACAGTGAACAATTTGGTGCAGATCCGAAGGGACATGTTTGTATGACAACTCCAAATAATTGGTTTTTGAGATCCCTTTGGTCTGCTATCAGTGTGTATGAACAGGACAATGGGGCTCTGTAAAGTTTAATATTTGTAAGAAAATCGCAGATTAAACGCCTCTTCAGTGGCTATCTCACTTGAACATGGCGCCGTCAAAAGTTTTCACATTGGTTCCAGACCATATGGCACACATAGCAGCTTCTCTCGGGGGAGCATTGTCATTTGTGGACAGCTGATAGATTGGTGGCTCAATTTCTTTTGGAACTAGTTCTTTCGGCTCTTGCTCTTGCTCGTCTTCGAAGGAGACAAAGTATTGATAAGAAGAGTTGTTCCAACACTGTGCTAATACATACCATAAGTGCAGGTTCCAATTGGTGGATAAAACTCTCCAGTTTCATAGTCGCATTCGGATTCTCTTGGTCCTTGGAGCTCACCATTTTCAAAGCATTTCATTGTACATTGGGTGACATTCCTGTCTGGATAATCTTTACATGTAATCGTTCCAACCTTTTCGAAACCTGTATGTCTACTATTGCAAACATCAACTAAATAAAGTTTTGGATTATTCTTTAATCATATTTGCTTGAAACTGCCTTACCAACATCACAATTTGGGCCCTTAAAACCTTTTTGGCATACACAAACACCAGGAGCTACACATTCGCCTTTATCTCCACACTCAGGTTCGCATTGTGCTTAAAAAAAAATTAAAAAATGATTTTTATGATTTTGACCAACAAGTTATGCGAACAAAAAAGGTTTTATTTCCTTACGTCCACATTTCAAGATCTTTGTATTGAATGGAGATACGAAATTGTTTGGTTTTCTCCAGTCTCGTGTTTGTTTCCTATAGAAATATTAGAGACTCTTAAATGAGAAAGAAATTAAGGTATACCTAGTCAGTTGTACTCACTTGCCTTCCGTGTATATGTGTTTATTCGAAATTCTATTAGAATTAGAGAAACGAATGTATTATGGATAAGTTTTTGTTGCAAAATGATTTAAAGTAGTATATTTAGAAAGTAATATTTATATGCACAAGAGGTGCCGTGGCTACATTTTTAGAATACAGACATTAATTCACACCAAGTTAGTTTCGTTTATCCTAGGATACACTTATATCACTTACCTGGATGCCACGCAACTGTAAAGCAAAAATAATTGCAAGAATAATACTAGCACCAAAACTCTAACAAGACCCATTTTCTGAGCCAAGAAAAGTTGTTAAATATCTAACACCAATCAAAAGAAACCACACGCGATGAAGTCTAATTAGCTACTGCGTATTCGTCGGTTCTCTTGCAAACATTTTGTAGTTATTCTTGGGTTTTTCTTTATCAAAAAGAAGGAATTCGTCTGTTATCGAGTGGTCCAATGATGGTCAAAAATATATAATACCCACGACTGTGTCGTAGGTGCATGCACTTATTTTGGCAGCACTTGCGCAGAACAGTTGAGAAGGAAGCCCGGCAACTGGAAAAAAGTTGGGGAGGACTGAGGCTCCTTTCCAGAACCCGCATACGATGACGCGTAGGCATTGTAGAGGCCCTAGGACCCATAAACACCAAAATGAACGCGAAAAAGTAACTGTCAATTACGAACCAATGCAAAAAATCACACACAACTCTCTCCCCAGGCAAATTGGGTACAATCCATGGAAATATGAAGCCTACAGGGTGGGCTAAATGCAAGTTTCTCTTTAAAAACGCAATTCTGTCACTCTTATTTTCCGAGGCCTTATTGATGGTTTCGGGCTGTAGCTCACGGATTGGTAGGTGGATGATAGTGTTTGTATTTGAATCGTTTTCGGTCCTTAAGGACCGGACCCCAAAAACCATGTCCTTTAGCATACCAGTCTCACGAACTTTTTGCACACATTTTTTCCTAGCTGTTTATGTTAAATGCTAACTTTAATATTTTAACCAAATTCAGAGAGTTTCGCGAAACCAATACCCACCCCTTATGGATCGTCATAATAATAGAAGCCGACTCGCAGCAAAGTTATGTAGTGGCTGAGCATAAAATTTCCTCAGAAATTCTGTTTGGGAAATCTTTTAGATTGCAACGTCATGCATAAATCCAACTTACGCTTCATCGCTAAAAAATTTCGCCCACGCGTTTCATACATTGGACTACAGAAGGCTTATCTACGACTCCGTTGCCTTTGCAGTAGAATTAAACTTTCGGCGCGCGGGGGACTTTTTTCTAATCTAAACTTGAACGGTGAGCTAACTATTAAACGCAAGTATAAACAGTGTACCTCACAAGTAACCGTACAGCTGTAAGAAAATAAGGGATATTTGCGTTAGATTTGGAGATCCACCGGCATAGAGCATCGGGGTGCACCGATGTCAGTCATATAGTTTCGCATTGTAATATTTTCTCCAGAATTCATGTCGTCCATGTCAGGGTTGCTCAAAGAACTTTTCTCTCAAAGCAACCGACAGCATACTCATCCGATTTGAACAAGATTCCTGCCTCTGTGCCATACAGTAGGAGTGGGCTGATGAGTGTCCTATATTAGAATACCCAAGTAGTTCCAGATAGGGCTTTGTGGCTCAATTGCCGCCTTATTCCATAGAAATAGCGATGTTATTTGGGGATAGCCAGATAGATAAAGTACTTTCCTGTCTATGGAAGCAGTTTTTCCAAGACTCCGATGTTAAGCGTCCTCTTTTGTTGACAGCGTATACTTTTGTTTAGCTCTCATGTTCCGTTAAACTTCGCGCTCTCTATCTCAATACTACTAAGCGATTAGATGTCAGACTGGGAGTTTGGTACAATTCTCTCTAGTACTGTCTTAAAGTGATTGCATAATGATGCGTCTTTTTGTTTAAGAGCCTTCGTTGGTGTTCTTACAGCCTTTGAAGGAACAGCAGCAGTTTTCCATCGTCATACTGTAGGCAAATATTAGGGATTAGCATCAGAAAAAAATACAACGAATGTTACTTTCTCTCTCCAATAAAAAAATTGAACTCGATGTAGAAAAGGTGATTCATTAAGAGGCACTATTTTTAAAAGGACAAAGAAATAAAAAAAAGGTCTATTTTATCACGTTACCTTTATTATTATTAAAAAAAGCACTTCTTGGCATTTAGTTTTTTAAATCATTTCTTTCAAATAGTGGATGAAATAGCGGTTAAAATGGTCCATTCTAAAGTTGCAATTTCGCTAAATAATCGCTATATAAGATCTCTCCAACAGCACATGTTCCATCCTTCTACTTCTACACCTGCATATTGGTTTCATTCTTTACTCTGATTTTCTTGTAAAAAAAAGGCAAATCCAAATCTTAGAGTAATCACGCTCAGCAGAAGCCTTTGTCTTACCCACTTTAACTCTTCTTACTTCGTTCTTACTTACGTCGGTATTAAATCTATCAACTGGTCACAAAAGATAGGTCAGGCTTTATCTCTTTCTAGCTTCTAGAAGCTGACTACATAACTCTATTCAGAAAGCAATCGTGCTGACAGTTTATACAACATTTCGGCGCGCGAAGTATTTGTTAAATACTTTTGCAAGACGTGTGAGTAAGCATCCTTCCTACGAATAGTTTCGTTCGACGTCAATGAGTATTAATGTCACAAAGCAGCCAGCTTCTGAGTCACAACAACACGCTTTTGTTTTGCTGATTGACTTATACAAAAACCTGCTAAAAATAAACTGAGCCTAATCACCGGCTTGAATCCATTATGTCATTCTTTTTAATAGAATTCATTGATATTTTACGAATTGTACTAGTTTTCGCATAAGTACTTCTCTGTTGCTCAGTGCTCAGTGCGTGGGACTACTGCGCACGGGGTTCCAAGTTCGAATCCCAGTCACTTAAGTTTTTGAACGGTACTAATGCCAGGAGAAAGATACTCAAAAACCATTTTGCTCTTCGGAAACAGCCTAAAAGTAGGTTCCATCTGTAAGTGCAGCAATGCATATAGCGCACAACACTTGTAGCTCTAAGAAGCTAGGCTTGGTCCTCAATGTCCATTTAAAGCTCAGCGAGCTGCGAATTCAATAATTCAGCAATTACGAGTAAAGAAAACAAACATTACACGATACAATTTTAGAGAGAACTTTTTATTCATATATAAATTTGCAGGAACTTCATTTTTTTTAAATCTTAAAGTAGACTACATTTCTTAAACTTTACATTCTTTTAGATTAGTCTGCTATCACTTGTGAGTCTTGAAATTTGCTTCATTAACTTTCTTCCCATAAGGCTTGACTTTCGTTGGCAAAAAGAGTAACCAGAAGATTTGCCTGCGAATCCCCTGCAACTCTGTTTACTTGTATGAGTCGAGACTCCCAAGACTACGTGTGATAGCCGACTTACTTAAATAGACACTACTGAATAAAATATGTAGAAAATGCAACAATAATCAACCACAGGGTATATTTGCCAGGATGTACTTCTTTATAACCAGAATTTGGTTTAGCTTCCTCTGATGGATATTCAGTGGAAGTCATTCCAAGATCATGAAGCTCCTGTTTGGTATCAGTACAGTTGTGGTTGGTACACTCCCAGGATCCTTGATTGCAAGTGCTAACAAAAAGACAAAAAAAAAAAAACATTCATCTTAGTTACAGTCAATAGGACTTTGAGGAAATGTACCATGTGTTGCAATCTCGCTGTGTATGAGTACCCTTTGGATACTCTCTTCCACCTTCAGTGCATGGACAGTCCTTTGGATCTATGCAACCATCTCTGTGTCTTATTTTGTTTTCTGGACAATAGCATCCTTCCTCGCATTGATTTGTGTTGGATTGTGTTATAGAACCACAAGTTGGTTCGTCGTTTGCACCACAACGCCAAACAAGGGGAGTTTCACACTCAACCTCTGCTATAGAAACAATATCCTTGATAAATAAACAGATGTTTTTTTTACAAACTTACCACAAAGGTTCGACTCGTTCTTGACATTCGCCCCATAGAATTTACACTGCCTAGCCAACATATCCATGGTTTCACAGACACAGTTCTGTGGATCATCTCTGTTGCGACAGTTGCAGAAGTCATCAATGCAGGAACTCATCCAGGATTTCATATCGAAAATCTTCATAAAGTCATAAATATTTCATTGTTTTTGTAGACCAAAATTTCTCAAAAATGTACCTTAACACAGTCTTCTGTATTTTTACGAAAGAATACTTGTTCGCAAATCTTTTGCGCCTTCTCTTGGTCTGGACATCCTTTTGAATACTTCAATTTCACCTCACAACTATCTTCGCCCAGACACTGATTTTGTGGCGACTCATCCATTTCGTGAACTCTCCAAGAATCGACAAACTCTTTGACTGTTTCTAATTGTTTTGCTTTGGGTCCAATGAGATCGTCTCTTGGGTTACCATTCAAATTGCCACATATTCCCCCCAAACGCATTTCATAGTCTTTCTTGTTAGCCAGTACCTGGACGTATTGATGTGTATCCCATATGATTGTTATTTTTGCATTTGGAAACTTAATCTGAATATCTTTTCCTATTGGTTGAACCCATACTTTGTTACCGACTTTGTGCGGAATAACAACATCGGTTTGATATTTGGCCGAGAACTGGACTGCATTTCCTGGCAAAAAAAATTCACATTGAGTTATCTACCAATTCTAACTACCTTTGCATTAACCATTTCATTACCTGGGTTTCTTCTTAAAAAGTAAACGGTTCCTTCATAATAAAAGTGAATTGACAGGGAACAATTTGGTGCAGATCCGAAGGGACATGTTTGTATGACAACTCCAAATAATTGGTTTTTGAGATCCCTTTGGTCTGCTATCAGTGTGTGTGAACAGGACAATGGAGCTCTGTAAAATTGTATATTTGTAGGAAAATCGCAGATTAAACGCCTCTTCAGTGGCTATCTCACTTGAACATGGCGCTATCAAAAGTTTTCACATTGGTTCCAGACCATATGGCACATATAGCAGCTTCTCTCGGGGGAGCATTGTTATTTGTAGACAGCTGATAGATTGGTGGCTCAATTTCTTTTGCAAATACTTCTTTCGGTTCTTCATTCAAGAAAAAGAGAATAGTATTAAAAGCAATGCTCATAAATAATCCTTATATATACCATAAATACAGGTTCCTAGTGGTGGATCAAACTCTTTAGTTTCATAGTTGCATTCGGATTCTCTTGGTCCTTGGAGCTGACCATTTTCAAAGCATTTCATTGTACATTGGGTGACATTCCTGTCTGGGTAATCCTTACATGTAATCGTTCCAACCTTTTCGAAACCTGTATGTCTACTATTGCAAACATCAACTAAATAAAGAATTGGATTATTCTTTAATCACATTTGTTTGAAACTGCCTTACCAACATCACAATTTGGGCCCTTAAAACCTTTTTTGCAGGGACGAATGTCAGCGTCTATATGGTCAGCATGTTTATAAAAAAATGATATTTCTTAGAACGAATTAGTAAGAAAAAAATATTGTTCTTTCGTTACCTCCACCTCCACAATCCTTTGTCTTAAATGGATATGGTATTTTGCTTGGTTTACTTTTCCCTGATCCTTTCAGTTTCCTTTAAAAAACAATATTTAAGGCTCATATTATGAAAAAAAAAAAAAACAAAGAATAATAAATTGGTTTTACTTACTTGTCGGATTTCTTTTTTCTTGTGTTTCTGTTAGAAAATATGAGAAACGAATAATTAATTAATGTTTATATAACTACTGGCTAAAAATATAGTCAAAACTAGAGCGGATCGTATGATACCCTATCCTTTTCCAACTCTTTTCAAATATCTCATATACTGTATTTGTTCCTAAAAGGTGCTATTATTTTGATTAAACTATCGAAAATCAGATGTTGGAGAGGGTTGCCTTTTTTAGGCGCGTGGAATGGACTGTATCAACAGGAAGTCATCGGCACTGACAACAGAATTGACCAATAGACAATAAGGACAACTCAACTTTAAAGAATCTCACCTCAACCGCAACGTGAGCGAACAAAAAGTGAGGACATCTCAAACAATATCTGACATCTCAGAGACCAGAGGGCAATCACCCAAAATGATGAACCCGAATCTGTCCTCTTAGAATCCCTATCCGGACTGTTTGGCATAAAGCAGACTAGAAGGCGGACAACAGACAATCCTCCTGTGAATGCAACCTAAATTCAACAATGAAGACACAAATTTGTTTTATTTTTAATTCTTTATTTAACACAAAATATATTTACACTTAACCTAGGGAATAAACAATTAATCTTCTACTGACTTAAAAAGTCATCCAATCACTGTCTGAATCCGAATCGGAATCAGAGCTTGCGTCCGCTATCTTCGGCAGCACTGAAGTTGGTGGCGGTTGTTGACATACGATGTTGCTTTCTTCCTCAGACTCCGAATCAGAATCAGAGCTGGAGCTGTCATCCGAACTGGAGCTGTCTTCAGAGCTTGAAGACGAGCTGGAGCCCGAGCTCGAACTGAAGCTTGAATTGTGGACAGTCTGTTCTATTTGAGGAAGAAGTTCCTGTTGTTTCGCCGATTTTGTTTGTGGTGCAGCCATTGGCTCCCAGCACGCTTCAGACATGTCGAGTAGAGGCATGTCAGGGAGCTGACCGCAATTCACGACGACTTTGGCTTCTTGGGGTCCTGGCTGATTTGTCGGTGATTCAATAAAGCCACTTGATGTTGAAGATGATGATGTGGAGGGTGACGCTGACGACCGATTCTCACTGCTTCCACCGGTGTTTCTTCTTCCTGTACAAACTCTAGTCTTCGAGTATGTCCTACTCGGCACCGGAGTAGGTGGAGTTGTGATCGGTCGCTTCTTTGTGAAAGAAAGTCTTGGAAGACTGATTTTCCGTAATGGTTTGGTGTCGTTGCCTTGAATTTCTTTCGATGGGAACTTCTTCACGATCTTTATTTCGCTGCGGACCGGCTGAATCACTGTCGGTGTTGGATTAGGAGGACAAGAGTTAGCAACCGACTTCCTTGCCCTCTTTGCAGCTGGAAAGGATTTGTGAGTCGCACTACGTTTCGACATGTTGTCAATTTTTTTTTAATATTTAACTTTGTTCTTGCTAAAAAATTAAATCGTTATATTTAACGATTTTGCTTGCTTTCTGTAGAAAACGCTTTTATATATTTTACGATGAAATCACGAATTTTTAAAATGCTTTTCGGGAATAAGTTTCCGTCACTGCTGTTGGCTTGCTGAGGCTTAATGCTCAATGAATGCCTTCGAGCTAATTCGAGCCCTTATATACAGTACCAAAGGATAAATTTTAAGGGTCCTGCTGAGGTAATAAAATTTTACCCCTCCGTCAGTTACCTGCACTGTTCTTAATGGAAACGTCGTCTTGCACAATCTACCTCTCTTGCCCTCTCTCTTTCTCTTACTTAAATTCTATATTGCTATCTCTCTCAGTCGCTCTCTCTTTCTCCCTGTCTCTCCTTACCCATGCCTCTCTGACTCTGAAACCGTCTTACTCACAAAATAGGACAAGAAACTGACCGTTCAAGGAAATTTAACGGAAAACTCGAATTACGTATTCTTTTGCATCACTTTGCAATGCTTTCAAGAAACATATGGTAGCCAAATGTGTTCTAGTGGTTGGTGCATTGGTTAAGGTTTTCAGGGTTCAAATCCCAGATAATACGGTCAATGTGTTTTTTTACGGGCCCCACCTGCTGCTAACGTCTGACAAACATCTAAGAGTATTATTATCATGAGAAAGATTTTCAAAATTACTCTGCCTTTTTATGAATGTACTTCCCGTTGTACCACATGTAGAAGAAGGCGTTCATCTAATCCTATTTGCCGCTTCCAAAGTATCGATAAATAAAATTCGAATAACCTTCTAGACAGTGTGTAATAAAATTCAGCTCATCACCAAAAATCATTGAAAGTCATCGCTTTTGCATAGAATAATTTACCGCGGCAACAATAAATCAAAGCATCACCTTCACCGGCCTCATAATGATCTCCAATCTTGGTCACACAACAACAAAACCTATCCGCTGCCGGTCTGTCCTGCAGTCAAACAGATTCCATTCCTCTGCCGCTTTTGGAAGCAGATAGCAGACAACAGACGGATCAGAGCATACACGTGATAGGTACAAATTGATTGTGTTTTCCAGTCATGACATCAAACTGGAGACAACAACGCGCGAACGGACGGACATAGCTCAATCGACTCGGCTAACTGGAACTAACTAAAAGCTACATAACTTGAAAGGAAGAAAAATTTATCAGTCTGGAAACGTGTGATAGAGGAAGAATTTCCAACATCCTAGAGGTATTGTCCCAACGGTAGTGAATAAAATAAATATTAAAACTTATATGTGTCCTGTAGACGTGGTATTTTAATAGGATATATTCACGAAACACAGATTAACGACATAGGTTGCACTTTATTTACGCGACAGAAGCTTATTGCACAGGATATGTAGTCAAAAGGAAAGCACACTTTCATTGGAAAGCAGTTGGGGAGATCTGAGATACATATGCCTTTTGAATATAGGCCACAAATAAAGTCCCAGGAATACACTTTAATCACTTACGTGGATGCACCGCTACTGCAAAGGAAAACTATTTGCAAGGACAATACTAGAACTAACACTTTTGCAGGCTCCATTTTCTGATCACAGAGAAACCACACGCGATAAAGTTTAAGTCGTTACTGTTTCTACTAATTTGAATAAATTTCAGTTCCAGCTTTTAATTTGGTATTTTTGCTTAGATTTTTTTTTATCATAAACCGCCTGTTATCGGGTGGGTCAATTAGTGTCAGAAATATAAAACCATCGACTGTGTCTTATGTTTTGGGTGGTAGCGCTCAATGGTCATTGCGTTGAACAACTGTCCAAGGGCTTTTAATGGCCTAAAATATATATTTTTATTGGGAAAGATTATATGCAAAGTCTCGTTGTTTTCCAATGAATTATGGTGTGCTATTCCGGTACATGAATTTCTATTTTGGACAGACGTTAGCTTCGAACGTTAACTCTGTAGAATGCCGGTATGAAATTCGCAGCAAGTCTTTGGATCTAGCTCAAAAGAGAATCTGAAAAATGGTCAAAAAGAAGAATTGACGTTCCAACACCAGTAATTGGTTAGTCTATCTAGAAAGCCGCCACCTCAAGAAGAATATGGACTGGAGGAACAGACAGAATTCTGTCATCGTACTCACCTTTTTATATATCCAGTGAGATCTTCCATTGCCGACGCTTCTCTTAGGCGGACCCCTCCCCTAGCCGGACATTTTTATATGTACGAAAATGTCCTTATATAAACCATGTGCTTTTCAGTTTCTTTTTCGCGGACATTCCTTGGACGGACGCGAACAAGAATATAGCTTATAATAGTTTCTTCTAGGCGGGCACAAACGTAGGTCGAAACATGACATCAGACTCATCATCGACTAGAAATGCACTGGTTTATGTTTTGCTCTTTCATGATGCACCTTGTAGTCCTTCGCAAAGAAAGTAAGAATAATAGAAAGATATTGACTTTGGTGAATTTTTGTTTTATAGCTATTTAAGACCACATTCTACATTCTTAAATTTAAGGAAGAGCCATATGGTTACTAAAAGAATATCTTTACACCAAGTATGAGTTAAAGACGAATTCGTTGTTCTATCCCAGTTCTTCCTACCCAACTATTTGCATTAACCTTTTTAGAGAATCCAATTTTCATGAAACCAATACTTAGGCCATATCACAAGTAAACCACGTAATCAAGTAAGAATCTCACAATTCTGCGGTCACAATTCTGCATAAAATTTCCATATGGACTGTTAAAAAAAGTTTACATACATTTAGATGGCATAAATATGAATATGACTGATAAATTTTCTCTCACATACTGTACCAAAACACGCTTATCTAATGCTCGTTGACTTTGTAGTAGCATTTACTTTCGCAGGTCTGCGAAAAAAAAAAACATAAAATTCCAGGGAATATAACAAGTTTCACTTTTTTCTAATCTCGACTTTTACTGATAAGCCAAATACTAATTCTAACTTTTAGACTGCTGAGTGCCGAGGCTGAGTGTTGGACTACTGCGCATGACGTTCCAACCTTGAATCCAGAAACTTTCGAGCGTCTGATAAACAAACAAGAGTATTACCGCTATGAGAGAGCTTCTTAGTAAGCCTCTGCCCTTCGGATACGCCATAAGACTGTAGGTTCCTTTTGTAGGCGCAGAAATGTATACCACGCACTTCCCTTCTATGCCTTCTCTGGGCTGCTTATGTGGAAATATATAATCTTTTATTTGTAAATAGTTTGATGCCACACAAACCTCCGAGCCTGTAGTCTAACTTTGTTAGGAGACAGATAAAGCAGTCAGGAGTTATGTCAAGAATTTTGATCACGTTTTGAGCTTTCAGTAGCATCTACAACACACTTTTAACACATGGGTTCTCACCCACTTAGCTGTATGTACACAAATATGTGTCACACAACATATCTGTTGCATCACAATGATCGTGGCGAAAGTTCTCCAAGGTCAAACTTCACTTGACTCAGAACTTACTTATCACTTAAATGTCGCTACGTTGGGGGCAAACATTTCAGCAGTATTGCCAGACGTTGCCTTTGAAAAAAAACTTTTATTTCTGTCTTAAAGAAATTGGATTCTCAATCTTAACGCAAGTTAATGCCAATTGTACTATTTTTAAGAAGGCAGCAGCGTCAGTTATATTGCAAGACAGTAGAAGGTATAGGAAAGTTTGAAACTCAGCGTGGTATTGGGTTTAAATAAAGTATTCCCCACGGGTACTATCAAAACTAACCCAGGGGAGGTTGCATGTGATTCTTGCATTCGTTCTTAATTCACAGTATTTTTTCGCGGTCGTGTTGTGCTAAGCGCTTTCTGAGAAAATTGTTTTATTTGTTGTTACTATGAATATAGAGTGGCTATAGCCAGGACTTAATACGCTACCATAACACCGTGGCCATTCACTATGGTGATAGTCTTTAATCGGGTGAGTGCAGCTGAGATCCTTTAGATCCTAAGTTTGTATACCTTCATAGACGGGTACTTCAATTCTGTTGGAATATTTTATAACAGACACTTAAGATGGCAAGTAGTCGCTACCTAGAGTACTGATCTTTGATTATTTAACTCAGCTGAGCTTATACTATTTTTAAGAGAACTTTCTGGCGTTTTCCTTATGTTATAGAGGACGTTAGGTGTCGTGGCTCTTGAGCTTAGTGTGTTCTACTACTGTGCACCGAGTTCAAGGTTCGGATCCCAAACGATGGCGAGAGTAGTATTCCTCTTTTCCATTTCTGGCGATTGTCAGCAAACATGCAAAAGTATTAGATAGGTACTATCAAACAAAGGTTTGATAGTATTGTGCGAAGGACACTTCGGGGGGCTTTGGTAGGGCAAGCTAGAAACAGATCCAGTTTTTCATGAATAGATGAAACACCATGTCGTAAATGCCACTAATCTACTTAACCTTTTCTTCTATTTTCAGGACAATGCATCGTACTTTATCGGAAAATGGAAATCGACCAATAACAACTACTATCAAACAGGTAATCCAATATTTTTTAATGTTGCCAGCATACCAACCAATTGACTAAAAAGTATCGACTTAATTTTCAAATATACTCTCTCCAAGGCTATTTATTAAAAAAAAAGAAAAAATCTCAACACATTACCCACACGCAAAGCTGAGATTTGCCAACTTCTTTGCCAAGCAACAGGTGCGAATGTCCTTCTAAACTATAACAATTGTGCACTTTGTTAGCGCATGCACATGTGCATGTCTCAAAGGAATTGAACTAAGAGTACCTAGCTAAGTCCTTTTTTTTTCTTCTTCTTCTTCTTCTTGTTTTGTCTACTCCCCTTTGTACAGCTTGTTCTGGCATTTTATTGTGAAAGTTGAGAGACTGTTAAGCTAAAGCTATTAAGCAGCTACCTCAACTTAACCAAAGAATACACCTGAGCTCAACTCGTATTTTCTCCCTCCTGAGCAGCAAAAGCAAGTTGACTAACCCCATCCGTAGTATATATGTGTATACACACACCTATGTCCATAAAAACTGCACACAAGACATGACTATGCATCGTAATTCAGATTGAAAATTTCTGTTATCCTTTGTTTTTAAACCCCCACCACTCCTTTCACAAACGAACAAAATTCAAGAGAAAAAATAAAAAGAAAAACAAGAAATTATTAAAGAATTAAAGGTTCAGCGGCCCTGGGAAGTAGTAGGCACACCCACTCACAGTCCCCCTTGCACCCACTATCACAGGCCAGGATACACATTCGTAAAGACAGCTAACGAATTGAGCTCCTTAAACAAGTGGCGCGGCAGTAGCAATCTAAATAAACTGTATTCGTGCCGAATAACCATAACATGGTCATCGTATCAAAGACTTATTTTAGTAGCTACCATTGAGAAAGGGTTAACCGTTATACAAACACGGCAGTATGAGAACTCAGGGCGCTTTAGAGGTGAGTTTGTAAATTTACTCGCATATGTCTTGTTGAGGCGTTCGGTTAAGGAAATGCTAAAGTTATTTTATGTCCAACTTACATGCAAGATTTCAGTTTTAAATGTTGCACATTGAGCGTAATTTCAAGTTGTACTAGTGTCAAGAAATTCAAATCCAATTTGTTGGATAAAAATGTCGGAAGACGTTTCTGTCTGTGCACTGTGCCACTGAACGAGTTTAGGAGGAACTGTTGCTCTGCAGTAGATTGTGTGGTAGGAACGAATTCAGTTCGTAAAGTCATGAAGGAATTTAGTAAAATTTTTAAGATCAGTTCACAAAAAAAAATTCTATGGACAGGAATCGCAGGGCAGGACACCAATTGGACAGGAGAAGCATGTAAGCAAGTTGGCCGTTCACTGAGCCTATATATATACTGAGGGAGACTCAGTTTTGGTGGGGCCTTCATTCCTTCTTCCCACAGCTATGTGGCTGTGTGACTGGACATTTCGTCCTCACAGGAAAGCCAGATCTAGTGAAAAAGTGGATTTAATGCTGCTTTGTGATCTGTATACGGAAATTTATTGAACGCTGCTTGGCATGTCATGGAGACAGAGCAGAAAAGTGGGAACCGACCCTAAAAGTGGCACCCTTTTACTGATTATAATAGGGCAGCAGCGTCAGCTACATTGCAAAACAGAAGAAGGTATAACAAAGTTTGAAACTCAGCGTGGTATTAGGTTTAAAAAAGTATTCTCCACTGACACTGTCTAAACTACCCGTTGGAAGTTGTATGTGATTTTTGCATTCGTTTGTAATTCACAATCTTTTTTTGCTGTCGTGTTGTGCTAAGTACTTTCTGAGTGAATTATTTTATTTGTTGTTACTATGAATATAGAGTGGCTATTGTCGGGACTGGTTATCCACTAAAGCGCTAGTCTTGAGTCCGGTCAGTGCAGCTAAAATCCTTTAGATCTTAGGATTGTGTACCTTCATAGACAAGTACTTCAGTTCAGTCAATTGGCAGGGAACCATATAAAGGAGAGGTTATGATCCAGAGTTGAAGAGGTCACAAGTCTAAATTCGCCTAGTCAGATCTTATCATTCACTTGTGACTTTATCACGGCATAACGTGCGAGCTTTTGTATGCCTTGGGTATTAAGCCATGCGTCCTTTTGAAATTGCATAGCGCTGGAAGGTTCAGAGATCTCTTCCATCCAGCTACAAAAGTCTCCAGGTCTTTAGCTTTTCCAACTCTTTTGCTGAAGGATTTAAGGCTTTTTTTTGTTAGAGATGCCTTGTGGGAACACTTGGCTTGATTGAAGAACTGCCTGCTTGCCAAGGTGTTTTAGGCTTGCCTTTCGGGTTACTTAAAGGCTAGAAGACTGGCATTGAACGGTTTGTTTCATCTTCCACTATTGCGTCCAATTTCTGAGTATTGGTAGGAAAGACATGTGTTCTGTGGGATTCCACTGCTCTGGACCAGTCTATTTTTCCAGAAGTTCCGGAAGACGGGTTGAACCAAAAGGCGGTACCACATGGAGGTGAGGAAAGTCAGCGTGGCATCGTGTCCCTTATGCTTACTTGACATAGCGTGTAGTTCCAAAAAAGTGGCTATACATCACTGTGTCACCGAGAAACCTAGCTTGTAGGGGGCTTGAAGCTTGGACATTTATTTTTTAATCTAATACACATTTCTGTGACTGTTTAAAAATTATGTTTACATAAATTATGAAGCCCCTCCTGTACTCTTACCCCTGCTTTCATTAGCATATTCACTCGTGCTTATTTCCCACCCTTGAACGATTCCACCATCACACGGAGCAAAAAAAAAAGAGAAACATAATATCCATCTCATATCTGTGCCGATTTTTCGCGCCAGTTACTTCGTTCAATCGTCCAAACTACATTTGGCTGAGCTTCTTTTCATATCAGTTGAATTCGTGTGCCGCCCAGGACTTACAGGCCCCCCCAAGTCCAATCCGTTTTCTGCAGGCATCAACGTTTTTCGTATTGCATTCACGTTTCAATTTAAATTGTACATGTGTACTTATGTGCTTCGGAACCAAATACCCAATAAGCCAACAAAAAAAAGAACGGGTCTCTGTTTGTTGACTTTATCTTTTCGATTTTGGAGAAAGAGAGAGTCCTTCGGAGTTGGATGTGTGTCCTCTTTTCTTTTTTTTGTGAATCCTCATCCCTTCCATATGTTGTTTTTCTTCGGATCAATGGGGGGTTATAGTGCAGGGCTTATTTTCGATATCATTTTCAACGGAATGAACTGAAACAGATATCCTGCTCCATGTGCACTTACTACAAAAAAATAGAAGCAGGATATGTGTGTACGTATCTCCACTGGAAAGAGTAAGTGAGTGAATTTCGGCTGTTTTCTCTACAGCTACTGATGCATTAGATTGCTGTTATCTATTCATAGTATACGTAGAGGACTATTGCATGTGTGCATTTGAGGATATTCGTCCTTTTTTTTTTTTTTTTTTTCGTAGGAGCTATCTCTCGATTCGATTCGTGTTCTTATTGGAAATGGTGTAATTGAAATAGAAAATGTACGCCAGCGTTTAGTCAGGTGGATTTTATTTTATTTTACATTCGGACTCGTTGGATTGACCCATCGTTCTAGGCCAATTCGAATGGTAATCGCGACGACCTACGAGGAGTATAAGAGGGTGTAATGGACGTTTTTTTTTTTTTCGTTTTCTACTTGGCCTATGTTTGATTTGAATCTTTATTGAAGGAGGAAGGAGTAGGAAAGTGGAGTCGTTAGACTGCTTTTAGTTAAATTGGAAGGATATTTACTCGTTTGTGGATGAAATTGTGATATCAGCATTAAATCTAAATTGGCTATTTAAGTGGATGGAGCTCCGTCTTTGAAAGAGAAGTCGAGTTGTGTTTGTAGATAAGAGGTCAATCATGGGACTCGGTTTGGTAGAAAAAAAAAACTGATGATGCGACAAAGAGAGAGAGGGACGTCCTTTAGTAAAGACTCTTTTGAAGCTTCAGTTTGTTGAAGTAACAAGTGCAACTGTGGAAAAAGATAATTATCCTTAAATACATCCTCAACCTCATGAAAGGCATCACATCCCGTCTGATAATCTCATTAAATTTCATTTAACCATGCAAACAGCAAAAAAAGACACGTAAATTGGCAAACAAAGTCGAAACACAGGACATGGACATGGTCCAAAAAAGCCCTCCATTTATTCGACATCACGCCAGATAGAACAAGAAATACACACCGTGATAGAGGTCCTTTTTGCCTTTCATATTCACACCAACCACCGGCTGGAAGTAGTACCTTCCTTAAGCAATCACCGAATTATTTATGCTTCTTTGCCGTGGTAAAATCATCATCAACCAAAAGGATGATACTTGCACACAGGTTAATCTCTGGCACAAGGAAAAAAAAAATGCCAGTCGCCCTTTCTATTTCATGAGACTCCACATGGGACTAAGAAGAAAAAAAACTGTCCACACACTTAGCCACAGATATGCAGGATATAATAGCACAACGCTATATCCCGAAGAGAGGAAGGTGCACATCAAATGACAGGAAATTGCGCAACAGGTGCACTAAGTGTAAACATTTATTCCCAACGATATGAACAAAACGACAAAAAAGCAAAGCGAAGCGAACGAACAGTAGACTCACACGAAAGGATAAGAGTAGGAATTTATTCACACTTCCCTTATGCAGAACATAGAGGTGATTCCTATCCTCCATGACTTCATCTAAAATTTGCTTTATTAAAGATTAGGACATTGGTGGCTGAGTTGAGGTAAATGATTTCTAATGGAATTTGAATTGAAATAAATGGAGTTTTAAATCAGAAGAAGGATACTCTTGTGAATATGATTTAGAAGGGACACCAGGGAGGCGTGATGGGAACATTACAACTCGGTCAACTTATTTGGTATCAGGACTTGGTTCTTTTTTCTGATTAAAACTGCCTGTTATACACTCATGAGACCCAATGTGAGGTTTACCAAGGAATTACAACCGCTACTACTACTGCAAGAAAGCAAGATGAGCTGTTTCAAGCAAAATGGATGCAGGACATTATACAACTTCTTCTTCTTAGATGGCGCTATAGTACGAGGTGAACCTGGCCCTCAATGAACAAGCCTATCCGCTTAGCTCATCTTAAGCTAACTACCTCCATTGGCGCACTCCAAGTTGGTCAAAGTCCTTTTGCACTCTTACGTGCCATCTATCTATAGCGAGAAGGTCGTCAACTGCGGCGTTACCTTGTCTCCAACCTCTGACATCGGAGGTCTTAGTGCGGTCATTATTGACCTTGATGGAGCAGCTAGCTTTCTCCATTCCGCACAGATGGACGAGTATGGTAGGGATGTCTATACTAGACATGGTTCGTTTCTATAGATGCTGTCATAGGCATTTTGTACGCTGTGTTGCGGAGACTGATGCCTCTATAGTTGGCGCAGTTGAGGGAGTCTCCTTTCTTGTGGAACGGTGAAACGATGCTGAGGTTTCATTCCTCAGGCATATATATTCGTCTGACCAAAGCTTGGTGATGAGTTGTTGTATACTCTTTACCAATTCATCCCTAGCTGCCTTAAATAGTTCGACCGGTAAGCCATCACATCCAGCAACTTACATACCATATAGAGAACTACATATTTGGTAAGATTGCGTACCGTATGTCTGTCGAGAATGTGCTAAAAGTTATAAAGTATATCCTTTTGACATCTGGAACTGACTGAATGATTGACTTATCCCTTATGGGTCTTAGGGCCTCTACAATGTTTAAGGGCAATCGTGTGCGGTTTCTTGAAATGTGCCTCGGCTCTCCCCAACTTTTTCCTAGCTGCCGTGCTTCCTTCTCAATTGTTCTGCGTATCCTACCGTCCTGAGTAATCGAGTTTCATTGGAGAGTATGACCAATTCGCTGTCACTTTAGTCGTATGATTGTGTCTATACGTTCATGTCCTGTTCTCTGATTAAGCTGTTCGTCAGAGATACGGTTTGGCCAGTTTGGCCATATGATGATGCATGATAAAATGGCAAGCCTTACTGAATATATTGACAGCAGCATGTTACTGATAAATTTGATAACTGCTAAAATATAACAATTGAAAAAGGTATCATTGTTATCTAGTCATCCTAACATAACATCACTCAACCTACTTGACTTGCTTCGAAGTCAAGCTCTTTCTTTGTCGGACTTGTTTTTATAAGACGGGTTATGGGCCTCGATTTTTAATGTTATGAGGATGAATTCACTTGAATGTGTGCTCTAAAAAGTCTTGTCTCCCATTACAAATAAATAGAACAAACAATTGCCAATCGCCTTGTAATTTACCCACAAGAATTCCATGTATTCTCTCCCCCAACTGACCGAGTCTTACATCATTCGTCCTAGTCATAGTGTAATTATGAATTCAACAACCTACCCTAACCTCCATCGATCTACGACTTACCACAACCATATTCCTAATCAACCTTTCGACTGAAACTATGAGCTGTTAACGTTCCTCATAAAGGATATGCATAACTCCTTCATAAAACCAGTGCATTAAGTTCACGTAAAAGAAATAGAGACTAGCGCATGCAGTTGGTAAAGTCCTACCCACAGAAATAGGAAGTCCTATTACTTAGCAATTTCCCAATACGGGTCATTGACTTGCGTCCAATACGTAACACAGGAGTTAAGTGCGAATCATAAACTGAAAGTATAATGCCGTGGTTTTTGTTGTGTGTCCTTTTGAGGGGGTGTTTGCGCGCAGTAAGCCAGTCAAGGATAACATACACATACACACACACAAAAGCAAAAGCAAAAGCAAAAAAAAACACAAACGCTCGCGCGCACTATCTGAGTGCATTAATTCATATTTTATTATAATTTATGAATGTGTGTTATCTTTGCAGCTAGAAGCACTGTTTCCTTTCAACCCTTTCACCCACCCCCTGTACCCCCCCTGTGTACACTGTGTTTATGCATAGAATCATCCAACTTTTAGTTGCGTCCTGGGAGTTGGTTTGAGGTGCCTACTAGCCAAACTGACTAGTAGTAGTTCTCACGTTGTTGCTGCGGCTGTTGGCTGTTAGCCGTTTCTCTGTTTTTGTTGACTGGCTTTATGGCAGATTTTATATATGAAGTCGGCGCGGCGTACAATTTCACAGAATAAATTAAATTATAGTAAGAAAGTCGAGCGAAATGCTATGCATAAATTAATTAGCATGCATATGCAAATGAGTGTGTGTCCTGTTTTCCCTTTTTATTTTTACTGTAGCTGTTGCAGTGCAGGATTCACACAGTCGGTGTGTGTGTGTGTGGGAGGACATCATCGTCGACTGCGATTTGTAATGCGTTGGCAAAACGCAGATAAAATTTGTTTGTGCATTTGTGAGGGGGGCGGGCGCTCCTGCTTGGAATGTCGCAAGACAATTAAATGCGGCGTAATTTGTTTATGAAAGGATAAAGGAGGTCTGTCGCTGTGGTTTGATTGAAACGAATTGCGTAGTAATTTTCATGAAACAGAAGGAGGTAATGTGCAATAAATATTGTCGAGAAGAATGGGTTGAGTAGCTGCTGGCAAAATGTAGGTCACACTATAAGTTGCTAAAGCTAATTGCTGTCCCGCGTTTCATGTACTATCACAATAAATCAACTAAATACCTACTTTTTTTTAAAAAAAAAAAAACAATTGAGTTTGAGACAACTTCTATTCCAAAATTATTTATTTGCATAATCTAGGGTCCAATTTTGAATTTCAAATCACGAGAGCGCCATCTCATTGTCGAATGACAAGTTTTTTTTTCTTGAGCTTTTAAAGCTGATTATGAACTTTTCACCTCCTCATGCTGTACCACCTTATCAGCTGGGTATGAGTGGGAGGGGAATGTTTTTATCTTTTTTGTTTTTTTAGAATGAAGAGGGTGTAGACAAATTGTAAAAAAAAAATGCACGAATAGGTCGTACGTACTTGCTCATAGATATATGTACATGAAAAGTTTTTTGGTTAACGTAAAATAATTGTTTGCATCACAACTTTCCCAAAATTTGTCTTATTGGCTTAAGGTAAGAGATTCTCCGAATTTGGACGCATTAGTGGACAGACAGTGCTTTGGAGTTGAATTACTCGTCCTTTAAAGCTGATTAGCCAATTGTTTTCCATGTACCTATTCATCTGCTTATTCCTTTGAGCAATTGATCATTCTCCACTTTGTCCCTACGCAAATTTCCAACAGTAGAAACTATAGCCCCAAGATAACGGGAGATAATAGACTCAAATGTAGTCTACGAAGGCAAAATTGGAATAGACAATGTGTCGATCTTATGATGAGCGAATCAGGGAAGCCAGAAAGCATGCATAGGGGGCTTCTTCAAAGTGACCAAAGACCCATTCTGACCTATGGTTTGCTAGCAATATCAGCTCTCTAGCCTTACAAAAATACAGAAGTTCAGTCATCAGTATCATGGGATTATTAAGAATAACATCGACGAGGTAATGGAACCATGCTCAGTCTGATTCTGGATTTGTACTGTAGAAGTCTGGTGGCAAAACGGCTGTAAGAATATGGTCATCACATGTACACTCTCTGAGGACACCATTGTATGTATTTGATGGGAGATTTGCTAAACTAATTCAAGACAGAGACTACTGGAAGCACCAATGGTTCTAAGATGAATGTTGGCACAAGAACCAGAGCTTTAAAAGTAGATCGTTCCTTTAGAATACACAATGATTGCGGGATCCTGCAGAGCCCTTACACAGGCTGTAAGGAGAGAGTAATATCGTCTGGCAGCACGAGATATATACATATAAACCGACCCAATAAGCCTCTGCTGTGTGCCAGGACTTATGGATATTGTGGAAAATGAAAGAGCTAATGAGCTTACAAGGAAGGGAACGGCGCTATATGACTCCCTCCTCTTTAAAGAAAAAATTAGAGGTTGAACTCATCGATTGAGCCAATCGACGCTGGATCCATCTAGACGCATGTGCTATGGCCAACAAGAAGACAACTGTTTTTCTGGTGAAGCTTTGTCTGTCAGGATACACGGGTCCTCTTCTTCATAACTACTGTGCCATTGGTATGCATGCAGAGTGCTTCGAAGTTGCAGTGGCGAGGAAGAAACTGCCTGAAAAATTAAGGCTTTCGGCGGTTGACAGACATTCAGTGATTCTTATCCGTGTCGGGGTGGTTTCCTTCACAGCATTATCGACTCAATCTGTTCGAAGACTATGTATTTTTGGCCGACATCAGTGATATGTATGTGGTTTCAACAAGGTGGTGTCACATGGCACACAGCTGGTCAAACCATTTCTCTATTGAAGGATAAGTTCGGTAATCCTGTAATCTCAAGAAGTGGTCCGATCGAATGTACCATTAAAGTGCATCCTTACGTCATCATTTGCTTACTTATTAGTCACTAAAATTTACAATGTACCTTCCAAATTCCCATTCTCAAAATTCCTCTGAAGGTTTTTTTTATTTTCCTCCATTCAGAGTCAAAATAGTAAACAAACTTTACGTTTCTGCGAAGCACAATGAATCATTACAACGCTACGCTAGACCAACATTCCTTAGACAAGTTCATAGAAAAAACATTCGATAAAATAGAAATGTTGAACTTCCAGCGACGTAATATTTACAAACTTCTGGCGCTTATCGGCGCCAGCTACATGTATTGTGTAACAGACTATGCGCAGAGGTTCTGAATGAATGATAAGCTCCATTGCATTATATAATAATTTCCAAGTGAATTCTTGTGGGATTTCTTGGGAATTCAAAGAAATAAACTTCTATCATATCGAGAACAAAATACTGAATGGGGATTTTTTTTCTCACGGGTTTAAGGAAAGCCACCTAAGGAAGGACTTAGTTTTTCTATGAACAGATTAGGTACTTTGGATCCCCACCAGTCCCCTATTTGCACCAAAGAAAGTAGATAAAACACAAGATTTTTATCAAGGGCACCTAGTATCCTCTGAAGGACCAAATTATCGCCATATGCCTGCAAATTGTTCAGCATCAGGCCAAACTGGACCAAACTGGCTACTTCCCGTTAGAGACACACCCCTAAACTGTTTAATTTCTTCAAATTACGAAATTCCGTTCCGATAAGTCAAAAACTAACAAAAAAATCGTTCTTGCATAAAACTTGTGATCCAAGATAACCATACACACGCTTTAGAATCCAATCCTTATCAACGCATTCGTTTTTACTTTTAAAGCACATTTGAAAGAAGTCGAGGACTTTTGGCGATAAAAGCCAAGACGGACTTTCATCTGCACAAGTCTCGGCTCAATGTTTCAATTCAGTGTCATGGTGTTGTGTAGCAAGTTGGTAGCAATTTTACTGCAAAATAAACGTACACACTTGTATCCATCTACGGAGGGCTAATCTGTTTTTTCTGTTTTTAACCCTTACATTTGCAATTTGTTCTTGACACACATAATTATGCGTTTTCTTAAGAAAAACTAAAGAATTATGTATCGCATCTCGCGAAAGTGTGGTTTAACTCCACAGGAAATTGTGCGCGCGGCTATGCTGATTAGTAGAGTGAGATTATTTGAATTTGCGGTTACTATTTTCGAAGATTTAAAACGAAATGATTTTACACTAGATGCGGGAAGTTTTACGCGGTACAATGTTTTGATTTACCTAATAAGGAATCATCACGACAATGTTTTTAAGGTCGCCAAAATGCACCTTAAGCTGTGCAAAAAATACTTTACTCCGACTGATTTGGCCTCAATTTATAAGCCATCCATCCGCCCAAAGCTGGAATAAAACGCCCCCATCTGGTCAGGTGAATCTTAGACTATGTTGCATCTGCTAGATAGGAGTCTCACTAGACGTACTCTCAAGTACAGAGATTCGTTCATTAGCCGAAAGATAGATATGTGGAATGATCTTCCAGAATCTGTGTTCCCTCGTCATTAAAACTTTCTGATTTGATCCAAAAGATGGGGGAAATGACTCCACAACCTCATGCCCTTATACTTGCGCCACAATGCTTTATAGTTTTTAAACTATTTTGTAGATTGGACTCCTCTTTTTTGCCCTACGAATAAATATTCTACTGCCAGGAGTCTCAAATAAAACAATTTTGGACTCAACCTACGGCGAGCTGTCTATCGCAAAATGCTTTCTTTTTGGCAAGTGGCTCTTTCATAATAGTTCTTTGTTCCCTTTTATGTTTAATTCTTAATTCGGTGATTGAATGAAAGGATCGAAAATAATTAATATAGTGTATCACGTAATTTAGTATATTTGAACAAGAATGCTAAAAAATACTGTGAACTATGAACGAGCAAAAAATAGTTGATAATCAAAAACGATAATCACAAAAGCGACAATCAACTATCACCTTAGCCGATTCCAGCCCAGTATTCCTTCCGAAGTCGAAGGGCCGTTTCTACATATTTATCTTTTTGGCAGACGTCGCAATATAACGCGGATAGTAGGTGCTATCAGTAGTGATCTTTATCCAGAATTCTTCCTTGAATCTTGAGAAGAAAAGACGTAAGGCTAATTGGTATTTCGGGAGGGTATGTGATTATGTCCTTCCAGACGGAAGCATAGAAATAATAGGTATTCAAGTTTACTCCAAACTTTCTTCTTCATTTTAGTACAAGAAATTTTCACCCCCACTGTAGCTGTAATCATCTTGAACATTTTACAAAATTGCAATTCCTAGCAGCACCAGCAGCTCAATTGTAAATTATTTTTTTAAAACGTAGGTGGTACTCTCCGATAAGAAATTAAAATCCAAATCCCACTAAACGCTATCAGCCCAGGGCCACTTGTTTTCCTTGTGACTTTGCCTATAAAAGGAAGCATACAGGGTCGCAAAAATCTAGTTACTAGTTCGGCGGCCATTCCGTGCGAATGGTTTTTTAATTGTTTTTATCGTGCTTTCGGAGTGTTAAATGTATTTAAGTGAAAAAATAAACTATTAAGCATAAAAATGTTTTTTCGTGGAATAATAATCCTGGCATTATCCTTACCAATAGTGCTAGGAGGAGGTGAAATATATTCAAGCAATGAAGATGAACTGTAAGTGATTGAGTGATTTAATTGAGTGGACTTAAATCTGTATTCTTTCTTTATCCTTGCTTGGCCCATGATTGTTGGGACTCAAAAGAAAATGTTCTCCTTAAAGTGGAATAAATGATATAAATGCGAAGAAATATTTTTTTCCTATGTAGTGTAGTGATCTAATAGAGGAAGATAGTGAAATTTAATTTAACCAATTACTTGAACTATTTTATTATTCTCGAAATTGAGTGCTCCCTTAAATAGTTCTTATTTACTTCTTTCAAAAATCGGTAAAAAATAATATGTGTTTTTATTCAATAATCTATTCGCATTGATCTCCATGAAAAATCCCTTTCTTTGCTTGGTCAAAGGACATATTACAAATTGTCTTTGTGTCTATAACCAAAGAAATTCTTTTAAACGGATATTGAAGTACGAGGAAAGGATATTAAAGCTGACTTTTATCTATTACTTCATCAAATTTTAGCTTAGCAGATCATACGCAAAATATTCATTTTTTTACTTTCAAGCAATATCAATCGCAGTATTAAAACAGTGAACATACATCTTTGATTCAAAATTGAAATCTGGTAATACAAAATAATTATGACTAGAGACAAAAGTAGATATCTTTTTACCTCTAAAAAAAAAATCAAATCCTGTTATTTCTCCATTTCTATTTTCTTTATGTGTTCCTAAATAAATTTTGCTTATACTGCGAGAGGTTGTAAGTGAACTCATTCAGTATCCAGAGACCTGATTAGTTCTCGAACAGAAAAGTAAACTTGTGGCTCAAATATTTATTAATCCTTCTTCCTTTTTATAACTGAGGTATAGTGTCAAGCACAAATCGACTGTAGCTGCAGCTGCCCAATTTTCAGTCAATCACTGCCACATAATATGAAAAGAAAGAAAAATACGAGTCACGTCTTGGATTTACGGATAAACTGTATGCAATTTTTGCATTCGTTTGTAATTTACAGTAATTTTTTCGTGTTGGAGTTAGTGCTGTCCAAGAAATAATTTAATTTTAGATACTGTGGATATGGTTGGAACTTGTCCACCAAAACTTGTACTTAATTACTTAGTTTTGGAACGATGAATCCTGAACCATTCACGATGAGTTTTTTTCCACGAAAATTTTATGTTTTCCTTTTTAGTTTTGCTCTAAGGTGCATGTATGTACAATAAATAATTTTGTTTGAAGGACTTCTTATCTGTTCTTAAGAGCATATAATCCATAAAACAAAAATATATTTTCTAAATTTTTTTCTCCACAAAAAAAAGATTAAAAACAACTTACTTGAAGTTTTGTGATAGCAAAGTTATTATCTTGAATTTTTCTCAAGCCTCGTCCCTTTTTTTAACATAATCTTGCTTAAGAAATGGGCGGTGCTTATCCTAATCATGAAAGCAGTTTTCAAATTCTGTAACTTAGATACATGTACCCCGAAAAGTTTTAAGCTGATAGCGAATTCAAAGCCGCGCTGCTATCTCAAACAAATTTATCGGCGTAGCCACTTGAAAAAAAAAATCGTTAAACACAGGATGTTTCTAATTCTGACGATTGACTTGAAATCCATTTTATTTTCTTCAGAAATGATGATCCAAATGCTGCTGGAATACAAGAAGATGCTGACAGGGTTGCCAGGCATACAGATGGATTGTAAGTACATACACACATAAGTCCCGCATCCCTTGAACAAATTTCCTTTATTTTCATTGAAAAGTTTCAACTTTGGAGTCAAAACCGGACCTGGCCATAAGCCTGGAGGTGGTTATGGACATGGTCTTGAATTCAAACAACATGGACATGGACATGGCCATGGACAGGGGCATGGACAGGGGCATGGACTTGGCCATGGCTTTGGCTTTGGACAAGGGCCACCACCTGGTCAGCCTAAAGAATTTGCACCAATGTAAGTTAAATTCAATGTTCCTAGAACTCTGATTGTGACTCCAATTTTTGCTTAGAAAACAAGTCAAAAGCTTCTTTGGCTTTGGCAAGAAAACTATCAATCCAATGGAAGCCAGTCAATCGTTTATTATGGATGCAAGGCTTCAACTACCAGCGGTTGGATCATGTCGTAAAACACTTCAGTTACCCCCAAATGTCCTTTACGAATGTCGCGATACGAACTGCAAGCTTTCGTGTAGAAAGAGCTTCTTCTTCCCAGGAGGTCTGAGTCAATTGAATGTGATTTGTATCTCTGGCAAGTGGATTGTTCGTGACTCTCAATTTGGCGAGGAGATACCTCCCTGTGAACGTAAGGTTGACTTGTTCCCACTGACCACATGTGTACAATGTCCTTTCTTTCTAGCTGCTTGCAACCCTCCATGTCAGAATAATGGAATCTGCCTGGAACCCGGCCTGTGTAAGTGTCCCGAGAATTTCTACGGACCTTATTGCCAGAATCGTAACTTGCAATGTGCATCGAAGCCGACAATTCCAAGGAACTCGAAAGTATCCTGCAGGAATAAGTGAGTTACTTTCAACAGAATTCGAAGTAAAGTGTCAATCAAATCTATTTGTTAGCAATTGCAACATTGAATGCATGAAGGGATATCAATTCCCCGATGGTACAGGCATCACAAACATCGAATGCTCAGATGGCGAATGGAAACATCCTAAAAGTGGCAACAAAGCAGCTCCTGATTGTCAACGTAAGTCCTTTGAGTTTCATAGAATAAATAGCGAACTATATTTCATTTAACTTGCCAGCGATTTGTGATCCTCAATGCGCCAATGGTGGCAGTTGTATCTCGTTCAATGTGTGTCAATGTCCCAAGGAATACAAAGGACCACGATGTCAATATGGTATATCATTTTTACGATCCTTTTAAAGGCTATCCACTGACCAGTTATACTCTTTAGATCAACAAGTGTGTAATGTGACAAAATCCGGATTCAATGGCAACTATCGGTGTTCTTTTGATGTTGAGGAAGCCACGTGCACCTTGACTTGTCCTGCAGGGATCAAAATAAGTGGACCACTAACTTCCGCATACAAGTGCAAGTACAGTACCGGCAAATTTTCGCCACCAATTCCGAGCTGTATTTATCGTAAGTCACAGGCACTGGATGGGCAAGAATATCCTTTTTAACATCTTCTCCATAGCAAAAGGATTCAAAGTCGTTTCCAGTAAATCGTCAAGTAGCATGCAAATGGTGCCAGGAGGTGGTGGTGGATATTTCAGTTACTCCGGCGGACGACGTGAAAGTGCTGAATTGGAAAATAGCCTTGAGTTTGTCACCAAATGGAAGCTACGAACCAAAAATAACGTAAGTCCTGAACCCTTCGCTTTGACTCCTTTTTGTATTGTATCGTATTCAGGAATTGCTGTCATCCTCTGAGGAGTACGTTGAGGCGCCGACCATCTACTCGCTGTACTTCGAAGAGTTCGTCGATGTGACAGTCGATAGGTCGCCAAAGCCAGCACTGTGTGCCACCTGGTCAGGGATCAACCTGAAAACCTTCGATGGAACCATTTTCAAGTGAGACATTGAATCTTTATGGGATTTTAATCCATGTCCTTATGGTTTTTTCGTTCCTTCCTTTAGAGCACCATTAGCATGTTCGCACACATTGGTCTCAGATAAAGTCGATGGTACATTCGATGTCACCCTGAAGGCATGTCCTTTTGGATCGGGATACAATTGCCCGCATTCGCTTAAAATCTATTGGCAATCAATTGTGTACACTTTCGAAAATACTAGTGAGTATCCTTTTTGTGCTGTTGTTTGAGGGATTAGATTTTACTCAACTAATCCTGCAGATGGTACTGTTAAGCTATCTACTCCACAAAAGGCTCTACCGATTCCTGTCCAAGTGAAGGGAATGAAAGTCCTGCCTGTGGCACAACATCTTCGGATAGATTTGGACTCTGTGGGCTTGTCACTACTTTGGGATAAGTACCAATATGTGGCCATACAAGCTGGTCCAGGTCTGTGGAGTCGTACCGGTGGAATATGCGGCTCACTGGATGGAGATTATCGTAACGATTTCATCTCTAAGGATGGCGTTCAACAAAAGACCGGTAAGGCTTTTGTCGATTCCTGGAAAGTACATGATGACTCGTCGCTATGCGTGATGGACAACAGCGCTCAGGTGGACTTCTCAAAGCCATGCGACCTCAAGCAGCAGTTGAAGGCTATTGAAATTTGCGAGCAATTGCTGACGAACGCCAAATTGGCGGACTGTGTTAAGGTTAGCTTGAGAGAAATCCTTTTTGTTCATACAATAATCCTTTTTGTGTCTCCTTGTAGCCCTTCAACATGAACGCACTGATGAAGGCTTGTGTCAATGACTACTGCAACTGTGCCAACAAGGATCAACCGGAACTGTGTAATTGTGACGCTATCGCAATGCTGGCCAAGGAGTGTGAGTTCCGAGGCATGAAGTTGGAGCATGGATGGAGGAATTTGCAAATTTGTCGTAAGAACTTCTTCTTTAAAGGCTACCCCAGTGTCTTATTCACCTTCTGCTACCTTTCACAGCAATCAAGTGTAACTATGGTCGCGTATACCTTCCCTGCGGTCCGAATCTTGAACCAACTTGTGGCTCAGCTGTGGAGCCAAACAAGGACAAATGCAATGAAGGCTGCTTCTGTCCGGAAGGCACTGTCCAATACAAAGACTCTTGCATTTCTCCCGAGCTGTGTCCGTGCACAATGCGCAATAAGGAGTTCAAAGCTGGCAGTACCATCAAAAAGGACTGCAACACATGGTAAGTTCAAAGAGACTCTCTCTCACATGAATCTGTTCAACCATTTGCCTTCCTAGCTCTTGTAAGAATGGAATTTGGAAATGCACGGACGAGAACTGTGGAGCACGCTGCGCGGCCGTTGGTGATCCTCATTATACCACGTTCGATGGCAAAAAGTTCGACTTCATGGGTAAATGCTCGTACTACCTCTTGAAGACGGGCAACTTGACTGTGGAAGCTGAAAATGTTCCATGCTCTGGAGCGATCTCAGAATCCATGGACTATGCGCCGGCTAATACACAAGAGACTCCTTCGTGCACAAAATCGGTCACAATCACGGGAGTCATCAACGGAGCTGAGACCAGCATCAAACTTGGACAGAATTTGGCGACTTATGTGAATGATAAGGAAGTTTTGAAGTTCCCCCGGATCCTGGGCAATGGTCAGGTGCTCATAAGGCAGGCCAGTTCGGTTTTCCTAACTGTGGACTTAGCCGATGGTATCCGCATCTGGTGGGACGGACAGACGAGGGTGTACATTGATGCTCCGCCGACTTATAGGGAGAAGACGACTGGCCTTTGCGGTACGTTCAATTCGAAGACACAAGATGACTTTTTGACCCCAGAAGGGGATGTTGAAACTGCCGTCGAACCATTTGCAAATAAGTGGCGGACAAAGGATACTTGCCTAGATACAAGTGACGCAGAGCCTGGTCCACATCCTTGCACGGCGAATCCACAGATGAGGGAAGTTGCCGAGAAACACTGTGCGTGGCTGATGGATGATATATTCCTTGACTGTCAGTGGTCTGTGGAGTCGGAGTCCTACTATGAGAATTGTATGTATGATGTGTGCGCCTGCAAAGAGGATCCTGCGAAGTGTTTCTGTCCGATTTTGGCTTCCTACGGGGCTGAATGCACGAGACAGGGCATCAAGACGGGTTGGAGGTATACTGTCAAGGAGTGTGGTAAGTTTTTTATTTTCCTAGTCCAAGGGTTCGGTGGTAAAGTATGCCTTTTTTTTTGTCAGGCATCCAGTGTCCTTTGGGACAGAGCTATGATGAGTGTGGTGACAGTTGCACGCGAACTTGTGAAGATGTGGCCAACAAGAACATCTGCGAGAGGCATTGTGTGGAGGGCTGTCGATGTCCAAAGGGCGAGTACTTGAATGACAAGAATGAGTGTGTCCCAGCCAAGGAATGTCCCTGCACCTTCGATGGAATGACCTTCAACACGGGCTATAAGGAAGTCCGGCCTGGCAGGCAGTTCTTGGAGCTTTGGTAGGTGGTCACCATAAAGAGAGCGATTTGTTTTGATAGTTCTTTTCTTTGCTAGCACCTGTGAAGGAGGCGCATGGGACTGTGACATGGCTGAACCAGGCGACAAGGAGAAGTACCCACCATCGTCTGAGCTCCGAAGCCAGTGTGCGAACAAGCCCTTTGCTGAGTTCTCAAAGTGCGTGCCCGTCGAGCCAAAGACCTGCAAAAATATGCACAGCTACACTGAGAACCTTGAAGACTGCACGCCAGGATGCGCCTGCAAGGAAGGACATGTCTACGACACCACCACCAAGGAGTGCGTCAAACCAGTAGATTGTTCGTGTCATCACGGCGGTAAGAGCTACTCTGACGGCGATCAAATCACTGAGGATTGTAACGTGTGGTAAGATGTCCTTTCGACCCCTTTTTGAACTCAGTTTATGCTGTCCCCCTTTAGCCTCTGTAAATCTGGCAACTGGAAGTGTACAACAAATGAATGCGAAGCGACCTGCAGCGTCTGGGGCGACTCTCATTTCACCACTTTCGATAATCATGACTTTGACTTCCAAGGAGCCTGCGACTACATCCTTTCTAAGGGTGTCGCCGCCAATGGTGACTCCTTCTCCATAACAATACAAAATGTCTTGTGTGGTACGCTCGGAGTAACGTGCTCCAAGTCATTGCAAATTGCATTGGGTGGCAGTATCAAGGATACGATATCCTTGTCAGCTGATTCGTCATACTTGGACGATCAAAGCAAGTCGCCATTAAACAGTATGTATACCTCGAATGTCCAACCTGAATGCATCACTTAAACTCATGTCCTTTTTGTGTAGAACTACGAGAGGAACTCGGCAGCAAGGGACACGCATATAACATCTATAAGGCTGGCGTCTTCACTGTCATCGAAATAATCCCACTAAAACTGCAAATCAAATGGGACGAAGGTACCCGTGTGTATGTGAAACTCGGCAAAGATTGGAAGGGTAAAGTTAACGGATTGTGCGGCAATTACAACGACAATGCAAACGATGACATGAAAACTCCATCACAAGGACTCGAAACGAGTCCGTTCCTCTTTGGGCATTCGTGGAAGTTGCAGGATTTCTGTGCGGCACCAACGCAACAAATCGATGCATGCAAAGAGCATCCCGAGAGAGAAACCTGGGCTCAATTGAAGTGTGGTATTCTTAAGTCGTCCTTGTTCAAGGTGAGGGGGGAGTTTGGAGGTTGGTTTAATTAGAATTCAATGAAATATTCGTCTATTTTGTAGGAGTGCCATACTGAAGTACCTGTCGAAAAGTATCTGAAACGTTGCATCTTCGATACGTGCGCTTGTGACCAGGGTGGCGATTGTGAGTGCCTGTGTACGGCAATTGCTGCCTACGCTCACTCGTGCTCCGTGAAGGGCATCAACGTTCGATGGCGTACACCACATTTGTGTCGTAAGTAGAATTTCACTGAATTTTGTTCACTTGTCCAACTTTCGTCCTACTCCCAGCTATGCAATGTGACCCGCAGTGCTCCGAGTACAAGGCATGCACCCCAGTCTGTGCGATTGAGACGTGTGACAACTTCCTCGACCAAGGAATCACCGACCGGATGTGTTTGAGTGAGAACTGCATCGAAGGCTGTCAGATAAAACCATGCGGCGAGGGTTTGATTTATCTAAATGACTCCTTTACCCAATGTGTTCCGAAGTCAGAATGTAAGCCACTTTGTATGCAAAAGGATGGCAAGCAATTCTATGAGGGTGACATAACTTTCACTGACGAGTGTCAGACGTGTCGTTGTACGAAAAAGAAGGAAGTTTGCAGTGGAGTACCATGTGCCAAGCAGTTGACTACCACGCTGGCGCCAATCGAAGCCAGTTCGACGGTGAAGCCCCAGCAAACTGAGGTAACGAAGAAGTGTGTCTCTGGTTGGACCAGATGGCTCAATCAGGACCAAGACTCCACCGAAAGGGATGCCAAGATCAAGCTTAACGATCAGGAGAAGCTGCCCAAGTTCGATCGATTTGAAAGTATCTACGGCACTTGTGCCAAGGAATTCATGAAGAAAATCGACTGTCGGGTGGTTGATTCGCATGAAAAGGCCGATCTAATGGACGAGAATGTGTTCTGTAACTTGGAGGAAGGTCTGGCGTGTCGTGGCAATTGTCACGATTACGAGATAAGGGTCTTCTGTCAATGTGGCTCGGAGGAAATCGAGGACGAAGTGACTGAGCCCCCAGCAAAACTAGTAGAAGCTGGCAAGGCGTGTGATGGCACCATGGAGGAGTACAAGGAGTACCCAGATGATTGTTACAAGTTCCTGCATTGTCAGCCGCAAACCGATGGATCCTGGGCCTATGTGGAGAAGACGTGTGGACCAACCATGATGTTCAATCCAGTCTTTCACATTTGTGATCATGTGGCCAGTGTGCAGGCCCTGAAACCCGTCTGTGGCGGAGAACTGGAGCCAACCGAGCCGACTAAACTGCTGCTCTGTCCGCCGGGTAAGGTGTGGTCAGAGTGCGCCAATCATTGTGAGCATACGTGCCACTATTATGGACATGTAAGTTGATTTGTTCTTGAGTCAAAGTTGATCTGCATGCTGAGTCAAATTTATTGCAGTCCCTCACCAAACGTGGTCTTTGCAACATTGGCGACCTCTGCAAAGGAGGATGCGTGGACGAAACCGAACCAAACTGTCCATCAATCAACAAAGTGTGGCGTGACAAGAACACATGCGTTGAAATCGATGAGTGTCCCTGCATGAGCATCGATGAAGAGTACATCAAGGTAAGTACCATCCTGTTCCTTGTTACTCCGACTTCAACCGTATGCTTTACTCTAGCCCCATTCAATCTACAAACAAGTGGTGTTCGGTGATCCACAAACCTGTCAGTGTATTGACAACAACTTCCTTTGCAAGGGATACGCAGAGCCCAAAGTCGAAGTCACAACAACGCTTCCAGGTAAATTCAGTCTCATCAAATCCATCGTGTGTACAGCATAAATCTTTTCAGACTTTACCATCGCTCACTTGGGCACATCTACCGATAAGCCTTTCATTGTCCCAACAACAGCGACACCACCACCCAAGTGTGATCCCAAACAGTAAGCCCTCCCGTCCATCATCATCCTCCTTCAGCCTTAATGATATGGAATTTTTCTTTCTTAACTCACAGTCTTGTTCCTATGGTTACTGGTGCTATACCACTGCCCGATAGCGTATTCCAAGCTAGCAGTATACTAAGCGACTCATATCTCCCGCATTACGGTCGATTGCATTCGAAACCGATTGGCGATTCGAAAGGCAGTTGGTCACCACTCATCAATGACCAAATGCAATACTTGGAAATTGCATTCAACGAGCCACAACCCCTATTCGGTGTCGTCATGCAGGGTAGTCCAATATCAGATCAATATGTGACTCTATTTAAGGTATGTGCACACCTATAGTGTATCCTTCTGTGTGGTAAACAATTCCCCAATTCAGATACTGCATAGCCATGATGGCGTGGGATTCCACTACCTGGTCGATGAGACAGATAAACCACAATTGTTCAATGGACCAATTGATCCGCGAACACCCGTTGAGTCGCTCTTTAAAATACCAATTGAAGCGAAAGTGGTGCGTATTTATCCATTGAAATGGCATGGATCGATTGCCATGCGTGCCGAATTGTTGGGTTGCAGCAAACAGCCAGTGGATACTATAACCGAGAAGCCATTCGAGAAATTAGTGGTAAGAAAGGAAGGAGATTCTTTGCAATACTTTATCCTGACTGTCAACTGTCATGTTTTAGGTAACAACCGAAGAACCAGTGATTCTGACAACGACGACAAGTAGCTGGGAAGCTACCCCAGAGTGTACCGATCCAATGGGTGTTGAAAGTGGCAAGATGCATCCAACCCAAGTCAAGGCGAGTAGCACCTGGCCACGGCCAATTAAGGCAAGGAAATTGCACTTGTTGGACATGCTCAAGTTGTCGTCGACCACCAGCTGGAAGCCGGTCTTGAACTCGCCAAGTGAATATGTCGAGGTGAGTTTTTGTCTTTTAATTTGTACTTATAATTGATTTTTCATTGGCATTGACCTAATTAAACTCAAGACATTAGTTCAAATGAAATATAAAGTGAGCCTCATTAAGGTGTCTCTGTCAATCGACTGAGAAGAAAGCATTATCATTGAAATGCTAATGAAAATTAGTTTCTACTCAATGCTAATGATACTATTCACTAAACTTATTTCAAATTTGAATTAATTTTTCATTGGCATTAACAAAAGCAAGCTCAAATTACAAGTTCTTATGGAATCTGACGAAGAATAACACATTATCGTTAAAGCACAAATGAAAACCAGAATTGAACTCAATGCTAATGATACTGTTCACTAAACATATTTCAAATTTGAATTAATTTTTCATTGGCATTAACAAAAGCAAGCTCAAACTATTAGTTCTAGTGGAATCCGCCGAAAAGAAAACATTATCATTCGATTACTAATGAAAACCAGAATTGAACTCAATGCCAATGATACTGTTTACTTAAAATGTTTAAATTGAATTGAATTTTCATTGGCGTTGACTAAACTGAAGTCAAGATATTAGTTCTAATGAAATACAGGTTTAGAAGAAGCCATTATCATTAATTAGCTAATGAAAAGCGCAATTGAATTCTCAACTCAATGCTAATAATACTTTTTAACAAAAAATGGTGAGGGTGAATTGATTTTGCTTTGGCATTGACAAAAGCAAGCTCAAATTATTAATTCTAGTGTAATCCGGCGAAGAAGAAGCCATTATCATTGAAACACTAATGAAAAACAGAAATAAACTCAATGCCAATGATACTGTTGACTAAAAAATTTCAAATTTGAATTGATTTTTCGTTGGCATTGACTAAACTGAACTCAAGATATTAGTTTCACTGAAATAAAAACCTAGAATCATTGAGTACCTAATGAAAACTAGAATTTAATTCTCAATTCAATGCTAATGACTTTCTTAGAAACCAATGAACCTTCTGATATCTAATTCTTTATATGTGTCCCTTACTAGTTCGACTTCCTAGAGCCAAGAAACATCACCGGCATCACAACTAAGGGTGGCCCTGATGGTTGGGTTACTGGCTACAAGGCGATGTACTCGACTAATGCCTTTGTGTGGAATAATATCCTCGGACCCGATGGGAATCCAAAACTTTTCATAGCAAATAACGATCAGGATACACCACAGACAAACTACTTCAAGTTCCCGATTCAAACGCAAATGCTTAAGGTTGTCCCGGTCAAATGGGAGAAAGACATTAACATGAGGATTGAACCTCTTGGATGCTTCCATCCTTATCGTAAGTCATTCCAAGGTTATCTAGGACCCAAATCATCTAGCATTTCTCACTTTAGCTGAAGTTAAGGAGAAAATTGAAATCGTCGACTCGAAACCAGTTCACTGCCCGGTATGTGATAATATCGTCGTTAATCCTGATGATAAGGAGTGCAAGTGCAAGGAGCCTCTTCTATGGGACGGATCTGAGTGTGTCGATCGCAATGTGTGTCCTTGTGTGGAAAACTACATAAGGTATGTATTAGATTGGATTGTGGGACAATCCTTCTGAGACTCACTCTGCTTGCAGCTATCCAATTGGATCGAAATTCGAGAACAAGGACTGCCAGGAGTGTGTCTGTGTCTTGGGTGGAGTGAAGCAATGTAAACCAAAGAAATGTCCACCTTGTGATGCAGGCCTGAGAATCGTACAGACTCCAACTTGTATCTGCAAATGTGAACCATGCCCAGAGATGCAAAAGTTATGCCCATCAAGTGGGGATTGTATCCCTGAATCCTTATGGTGCAATGGTGTGAAGGACTGTGAGGATGATGAACCGCCAGAGTGTACAAAGGTCATAGAGGAGGAAGGCACACCGACCACGGAAACGAATACAAGTAAGTAGGGGCTACTGGTGGTCTAAACGGGGAATGGATACCCAGACACCGTGAGACGAATTAGGGGCTTCTGTCTGACAAAGAAATGGACCTGTTGAGTCTGTCTGTCTTAACTCTAAACTATTTCTTTATTTGTCCCCCTATTTAGCTACTATCAAGACCTGTCCAGAGCCTGAGTGTCCCCCAGGAATGAAAATGAAAATCATACAGCATTCCGCCGAGAGGAAGATGTCAAAGATCTTCAAGTCAACGTAAGCAGCCCAAGGACTATTTCTCTTGTGAAATTCACTGAATCTCTCTTCCAGGGTCACGAAGCACTACAGCACCTTTAACGATGGCCACAAGATAACTCGCGTTAAATCTATAAAGAAAATCAGCGAGTACCTTCCAAGGCCAGAGCTCGAATCTGGCTACAACGACATCGAGCAATGTGCTGAGTTTGTCTGCACACCCGAAGCCCCAACGACCACCGTCAAGAATGTGTCCTTCTCCTGCACGCTGCCCAAATGCCCCGATGACTATGAAGTTGAAATTGATAATTCCCGAATGAAACCAGGCGAATGTCTGAAATACACATGCACGCTACGCCCCCAAAAGGATCACGTTTGCGAGCTGAGTGGCAAGTCCTTCACAACCTTTGATGGAACTGAATTCAAGTACGACACTTGCAGTCATATCCTTGCAAGGAATCTAGTCAATTCATCGTGGTACATCTCGGGTAAGTAACCTATACATGGAGAGAAGGACTCCTTCACTATTTGTAGCTCATCCTTAGTTCAATTGAATTGCACTGAGAATCGTAAGATTTGTCGCAAGATGCTCACCATCAAGGACATCGCCTCGGATGCTGTCCTCACCATTATGCCAAATTTGAAACTCAAATTCAATGGATTCATCTACACGCCCCAGCAGTTGGAGAAGTCTCCACTCGCCAAGTCGGTGTTCATTATCTCTCAGCCAGGTAATACCATTTTGGTGGTGTCCCGTTTGCACGGGTTCTGGGCGTCGTACGACGAAATTGGTGGCATCAAAATCGGTGTGTCGGAGAAATTCATTAAAACCGTCGACGGTCTGTGCGGATACTTCAATGGCAATCCAGCCGATGATAAACGTCTTCCCGATGGTACCACAGCCAGCAGTACGAACAAATTCGGTGATAGTTGGTTTGACAAGGAGATCCCCAAGGATGAATGCTATCCACAAGTGTGCCCAAGGGATATCCAAATGAAGGCACTCGCCTTGTGCAATTCAATTAAGTGAGTAGACAATTTTTCAATCTCTCTCTCCTTGACTATCTGACAAAAGAAAAAAAAACCCCGCCTTTAGACATCCTTCGTTCTTGAAGTGCGGCAAAGCTGTTAATTACAAACAATTCGTTTCGAAATGCATCGAAACCACTTGTGAATGCCTGAAGGCCAATAAGGGTGACACACAATCATGCAAATGCTCGATATTGCAAGGATTCGTTAAGCAATGTTTGGCTGTAAATCCTCACATTCAATTGGATACATGGCGAGCGGTGCATCAATGCGGTAAGTTTTCGCGAGTTATCCTCGTGTTTTTTTGGTTCTTATTTTATGTTTGTGTATTTATCTGCACAGAGATATCGTGTCCAGCACCATTGGTACATTCGGATTGCTACAAGCGACGTTGTGAACCATCATGCGATAATCTGAATGGAGATGATTGTCCTGTCCTACCGGATGCCTGTTTCAGTGGATGCTATTGTCCGGAAGGTACATTGCGCAAGGGTGATACGTGCATACCAATTAACGAGTGCAAGGATTGTATTTGCGATGCGTTTGGCGCATCCAAATATCTTACATACGATAGAAAGAATTTCACTTTTAATGGCAATTGTACGTATTTGCTGTCGAGGGATATCGTCCTTCCTGGTGTTCATACGTTCCAGGTGAGTTTTTTTTTCTGTTTTCTTTTTTTTTGTTTATCGATTCCGTTGATTTTGGGGTTATGCTTGTTGTTTTTGGGTTTTCTTTCGTGAGGAAACATTGTGAATCTGGAGAGATGCATACGAAATCAGGCGAAGAGATGGGGGAAATTGTGTGGGGTCATGAGGGAGGGATATTTGCTGAGAATTACTGAAGAAACATACATATGTATACTAGTTCTAACTATGATGAACTTATGGACACATCAAGGAAGAAAAAAAGTACTACTAGCTGAAGTCTGAGTAATTTTTACTTAAATGCTGCAAATTCGCACAGTTTTTACAAATCAAGTCTCAAATTAGTGTCAGTGGTATGACAGAGTAAGATTTCTTTTACATAAGAAGGTCCATAACTTCTGATTCAAGGTTTTGGTCACCTGATGGTTCTATTTTCTTCGATTCGTCAATCTCTGTCCTTGGTCTGTCGTCTATTTTCCCTCAGCACGTACTGACAGTTACTGACTGTGATAGTGACAGATATGTCAGTGAAATATTTTCTTCGATTTGTGACTCTCTGCTCCTTCAGTCCGTACTGACACTTACTTACGTAAATAGTGACAGATATCTGTCGATATATCAGATGTCAGTCGTGATAATGCAGCTTTACAGCTAGTTCATTTAAATGTTCTATTTATTAAAGGCAAACTTCAATATTGTTTACATGAAGTTAAAATGGGGAAAAATAGGTAATTTCTTCAATAATTTTCCAAAAAAAATGGGAAATCTAAAATAGAATAATCTGGCAACACTGCACCGCGAACTAGTCAGCTATTGCTGCTCCTACTAACGCCTTGGAGAAATATGTTCCCTGCTCTGGCTTCTCTTCATTAGGACACCTTTCAGAATATATTTTTGACAGTCTCTTTCTTTATGAGGTCGGAAAAAGTCAGCCTTAGACAGCATTGCCAAGTTAGTTTTTTGTATCACTGAGGGGAAATTTAGGGTATTTTTGTGGGGTTTTCATTGGCTATTTCCAATGGAATTTTGCACTCATTGAAGGAATCCAGCATCTACAAAAGCTTGACGGTTTTTGATGAAGAAGTGTCTTGGGTAAGAAATTAATCATTCAGAGAGCAAAGTGGAAAAAGTATTTCGAACAGTCTTCAGGTCTATCTTATACATACGGTGGAGCTCAATATTGGGACTTTCTTAATACAATTCGGTAGAGAAAGTGTCCAGACTGGTACTTAACACACCAACGGACGTTATTCCCCTTGAGACTGGACTACACATGCAAGCACTTTTATTGTATATATCCATCGGATAGAGCGCTACTTAGACTTTCCAATAGAATAGGCAAAATTAGTCGTACAGCTACAGAGTCTAAATGACGGTCTTATAAAGTGACATCTGGATGGTGGAGTTCTAGAGCATCACGAAATAATCGTCTGGAAATTTCTCTAGGGGAAAATATTTTAAGTGTCTAACAACGCTGGGCTTAGAGTGCGTCATCTCGTCGAGTATTTCCTAGGAGACTGAGACTTAGCTCTTGAGATGCGACTTTCTTACCTGGTAATTGTTATTTGACTGAGTATGCCAGCATTTTGTGGAAAAAATTGTCTTCAAGATCCGAGTACATGTTCTAGACTCTGTCAGACTAAGAGCAGTATCTGCTGAGATCTTCTTCAGCTCTACCTAGTTTTCTTAGATGGGCCTTGAGTTTATAGTGCCCCGTCAGGATGCCGGAGGTTCTCTATGGTTTCCTAGGAGTTTCTTAGTCTGATATAGGTATATTCTTGAGCACTGCTCCATGGCTGTAGTTGGACAGGTTCCCCTTATACAGAGGTATGCCAGTCTTTGAGCTGTATGGAGTGTCTTTCGTTTTCTCTTGATTACTTTCATATAGAACTCCTACTTCATTTGAGTCCAACAGTTTGGTTCCAAGGTTCCTTTTTGATATCATCACCAAATGTGCAACTAGTTTTGCCTACTTTTTTCGCAGTAGGACTTTCATCTATATGTGCTGTGGGCTGAAGGAGATGATTGTCCATTCTAAACGCCATTTGGAGCAGATTTTTGTAGCTGTCTTCTAGTCTCCTGTCTTATGTCTTGTTTTGCTGGTCATTCTTCTGATTTGAGTACATCTGTCACAAAGTCTGTTTAGAGTCGAGAAGTTATGACTACGAAGAGCTCTCATTCTTCTGATGGGTAGAGCAGGACTGTTGCCGGACTCTGACTGATTTGACATCATAGCATGCCCTTAACCAAAAAACCTTTGCAGTCAGCTGAGTTGTCGGCTCACTGCTTTCAATTGCACACTCCTTAATGATCTCGCTCCTTATTCCATCAAGAAAGATATCTGTTGTTGGAGGCTTCGCTCATCTATTGGCAACATTTTTTCTGTTTTTCAATTCTGTAATCAATTTTGTTTTCACCTCTAGGTCTATGTTACGATGGATGAGTGCAAAAAACTGGGTCGCCCCTCAATGGGCCCAAATACAAGTTGTGCCAAGTCGCTTCACATCCTCCACGGCGAACATATAATTCACTTGCAACGTCCAATCGCCAAGCAGCCTGTCCAAGTGCTGGTCGATGGAATCGAAGTGAAAAAGATCCCATACAAGGATTCATGGCTGGGCATCATAGAGACCAACAGCAAGGAGCTGAAGCTCTCCTTGCCGGAGTCGCATGTCGAGTTGACTAGCTCCTTTGACGATATGGCTTTCTCGGTAAGTCTTTTCGAATCTCCTCGATTCTTTTGTAATATTTTACCAATCCCATTTAGATACGAGTACCCAGCATAAAATATGGCACCAAAATGGAGGGTCTTTGCGGCGACTGCAATGGCGATCCTGATAACGATTTGCAAGTAAATCCAGCGAAGAAGAAGAAGGGCTGGAAGCCAGTGAACAAGGACGTGGAGATTATGGACATTGTCCAGAGTTGGCAAGCAGATGAGCCCAAATTGGGACTAGATCAGGATGAGTGCTTGAGCGAGGAAGTCGCTGTAGATAGCTGCATACCACTGCCACCGGAGAAGGATCCCTGCTTCAAGTTCTTCGACGAGAAACTCTTCGGAAAGTGCAATATGATTGTGAATCCTTTGATTTATGTATCGTCGTGTCAACAGGATCTTTGCAAGCCTGGCAATGACCAAAAGGGAGCTTGTAATTCCCTGGCGGCTTATGCCAGAGAGTGCGCTAGAAATGGAATTTGTCTGAACTGGAGAAGCGCTGACTTGTGTCCTTACGATTGTCCGGCGTACTTGTCATATGAACCATGTGGTTGTGTTAAGACTTGTGAATCAATTAAGATTGCCGATAGCTTTGAGGTGATCAACTTGAGGACTAGCGCTGTGATGAACCCGAAGAAGGAGGCCGATTGCGCTGAAGCTGGAAAGAGTGAAGGCTGCTTCTGTCCAGCAGGAAAGGTTCTGGACAATGAGAAGTGTGTCCTGGAGGAACAGTGTGTTAAGTGTGATGACGGAGATCATGCTGTCGGCGAGACGTGGAAGAAGGACAAATGCACAGAGTGCAAGTGCAATAAGGATGGCAAGACTGAGTGCGTTGAACAGCAATGTCCAGTGCAGGAGAGTATTTGCTCGGAAGGATTCATGCCCTCGAAGATTACCTCCTCGGAGGAGTGCTGTGCCAAGTATATTTGTGGTAAGATGCTTCGTTTATTTTATGTTCTGCTGTGGGACTATAATTTGTGAACTTTTTGCAGTACCTGAGCCAAAGCTTCCAACACCAGTCACGTGTCCTGATGCTCCATTCCCCCACTGTGGTCCTGGTCAGTTCAAGAAGCAGAAAACCGGACCCGATGGATGTCCTCAATTCATCTGCGGTAAGCTACTAATTTACTTGGCTCTAAGCTGGTATTTAAATCCAAGTCCACTTTAGAATGCAAGCCTGTGTCCGAGTGTGAGCCCTTCCTTGAGTCGATTCCCCTTCGAACCGGAGAAAAACTTGTCGTCGACAACTCTGGCTGTTGTCCAATCCAATCGGTTGTCTGTGATAAGAAGACCTGCCCCGAGTTGCCATCGTCTTGCGAGCAGAAATTCTATGAATTCAAGATTGTCACTAAGCTGGACGCGTGCTGTCCCCAAGCTGTCTGCAGTATGTCCTTCGCCATTATACTAGCCCTTTGTAGAGATTAATGTTTTTCATTTTATAGCTCCCCCAAGAGACGCATGTATCGTGGAGATGGACGACGATATTGAAACCCTCAAGCCACTGGGTGAAAAATGGAAGGTTCCTCAGAATCCTTGCATTCACAAGGTCTGTGCCTATGGTCCGAATGATACAACTCAAATCAACGAACTGATCGAAAAATGTGATACAAACTGTCCGAAAGGATTCGAATACCAGAATCTTGACGAAACCAAATGCTGTGGCACCTGCATTCAGACGAAGTGTGTCTTTGAAGAAAAACTCTTTGTCGCTGGAGACGAATGGCTTAGTCCTGACAACTGCACCACATACTCCTGCATCGATGCTGATGGCCAGCTTCTAATCAGCTCATCGAAGGAGGTGTGCTTGGATGTTAGCGGCTGTCCAACAGAACAATTGGAGGATCAAGGCTGCTGTAAGATCTGCAGACCGGTTCCAGAGAGTCAAAGTGGGTTTTTCTATATTCTTTTTTCACCCTTTATTCATGGTTTCTATCTCTTTCCACAGAGAACTGCCTGCCAACATCATTATCAGAGACTGAAACGACCAAATTGGTCAGAGTTGCCAAGCCAGGACATGGTATCTGTGTCAACAAAGAACCGATCCACGGATTTACCGAGTGTCATGGCTCTTGTGAGTCTGGATCTAAATACAATATAGGTTTGTCCTTGCTACTCATGTCTTCACAGCTACTTAACTCACTTTCTCTTTATAGAATCCTTCGGACAGGACAAAGTGTGTTTCTGTTGTTCCATTGAAGGCTACAAGACTATTTCGGTCCCACTGATCTGTGAGGACGGTCTTAAGATCAACAAAGAAGTAAGATTAGCACTTGGCACTGCCATCATTCTTTTATTAATGTTGTGTATCCTTTCTTTCAGATTGAAATACCAGCCTCATGTGGCTGTAGTGCATGTTCAGACGCAACAGCCTTTAATTATCATCCACTGATTGATATTCGTAAATCAGGCAAGGCACCAATTAAACGCCTGGTCTGAGACTAAACAGCATTGGAATTGATCTGTATATAATGGGTGCATAACCTCAATAAAGAAATGTTTTATAAGAAAAAAATAAATCAAATGGTCTATCGATAACACATCTCACGTATCACAATGGGGTAGCAGATTTGTATGGCACGGCAACATTGGAGCAAGGTATGTTGTTCGTGTTTGTCTGTCGAAGTAGAATAGGGTGCACTGTAACTGTAAGAAAAAAGGAGTAGAGTTAGAGGAAGATCGGGCTAGACTTGTGTGAATCCTGTAAAGTGTACACAATGCTTGGTGATGAACACAAAAGCTAGGTCGCATTATCTTCAAAGACTTGGGAACTAGCTAGCTACATTTGCTTTTATTTCTCCATAGTTTAAGTCTTCGCAGAAATGTTGTAAGTTCTTTGAAACGTATTGCCCTTAACAAAAAAGGTCCTTTTAAGAAACTTTGCAAGTTTTCACTTACCATTTGGTCAAAGTGTGTATTGCAAAGGACTGTGGCAAGTGAAGACTAAATATTTGTCTGTGATTACTATTTTCAAATCTGTCTTAAGCATTTGAACTACTTTTCCAGATTCAATTTCGACATACATATGTACCTCCTTTCATGGCAAAATACCTCTATCTATCAACGAACCCAGTTCAAGAAGAAAGATTCTTCCAACACACCCAATTCAAGAAATACTCTTAAGATTCTGCCCTCTGTCTAGGCTCCCACCAAATTGTCAACCCAGAAACTAAGACTACGTTGAAACTCTATTACTGCTTTACATTTTTGGTAAGTCATTTGCGATAAAATTATTTATCCTTTGCGTAGCTAGAAGAAATTCCAACATTAACGTCACATCCATTCAAATTAGTTCCTCCTTTAATGCCCATCTTTGGGTGAAATTATGTTATTAGGGGAGAATTCTAGAATCTAGTCGAGACTAATAAGCTCCTTTTCAACTTTTTGGGAATTTGAAAGCTTTTTGGTCCTTTATAGCAAGGGCATGTACCATTGCCAGTTCGCAGTAAGGGTGGAAGTCCAGGAATAACTTTTTTAAATTCCCTTCATCCATCAGTAGAAATTTTGATGTAGGAAGCTTTGATTTACAGGGTGGCTTGAATATTGTTTTGACAGCAGTACAGTCAGGCACAAAAATTATAATCAGTCAGTGAATAGGTCTTCATATCTCTGCTGTTCCACTCGGTACAATTAAGTGTTCAAATGAAATGACGTACTATAGCGTGTCCGTGAGCTAAAGTGCCAAATGCTTACTTTTCGTTGACTCGTTACTCGTTACTTGTTTATCGTTTGCTGTAATTCGGGCATAATTTTCGCTGACACTCCTCAAGAGACTTAGCTGCTTTAGCAGAAATGTTCCACAATCAGTGTCACACGATGTCCTAATCCTTGGCATTTCGTATTAAATAGTTTGAACTCTAAACTTCATTTTAAGCTGTTAAGGGGATTACTGTTGATAAGAAAGGATAATGGAGGAACACCTCGATTTTTAGTATTTTTTATGGAAATTCAAATATCAGAGAAATCAGACTCAAAAGGTCAGTTTTTGTACTTTCCAGGCACAGACCTCTATTGGGCGCAATGGAGAGAAACTCTTGATGGCTACTTCTGCTAGCAGCGTTGCTGTTCCCCTCTGGAGTTCGAACTTGCAGATGTTTTTTTACGAGCGACGAGTTATCCTCTCAATTGGCAGAGATATAGTCTGTTTCTGTTTGGTTATTGGTAGATTTATATGAATATTTGGCCCATAGACAGCCTAGCTCCTAGAAGTTGACCTCCTTATCCGTGACTCCTGCTCAATCCCAATACAATATGAATTTGAAGATGATTTTGGTCATTAATCGTTAAAGTACTAATTTTCAAGAACCGTGTTCCTCATTCTGCTGAGAAAGGGGCAAAGGGATTGCCTTAGCCTTTGAATAGACGTGAGTTCCTTAGTCTTACTCTTCACAAAGATGTTCCCTGTACCGATTTTGTGAGGAATTTGGATGTGGCGTTTGATTTCCTTTGCTATATTTTGTCAACCAATAAGTAGCATTAAAGTGGCTGAAAGACGTGCACCACTATCAGGTCTCAACAATCCTTAATCGCTAGTGAACATACATGATTGAGAAGCCTAACTTGCTCTTGTTCTTTTGTCTATTCTTGATCTACTCGTATCAGCGAAAGGACGTAGGGAATAGAAGGTTAATGCCTCGGGTAATCACTAGTCGATCTTCTAACAGACTTTCATGGCTGTGAATTTCATTGAACCGAGAAAATGCCTTAACTTGTTTCTCTGTCCTTTTTTAATCCATCAGATAGATATTAAGTAGCTGCTGATGGCCTCTCTCTCTTTGTTAAGCTCTCTCGGCCAGAGTACTGGGTTTAAACCTGAAGGGCCGTCGTATTAGTGACACTTTAAGCTGCTTCTACACAAGCTAGATAGGTAACCATACAAGGCATCATTTGTCTTGGATTACTTACCCCATTGTAGACAATTATATTTGATTTTTGCATTCACTTATAATTCATAGAAATTTTTATATATACATAAAGATGAGTCTTACAATTGCTATCTACTTCCACTGGATAGTGCTTGGGCTTACATCTGCACTGGTATCCAGTTCAATAGGTATACACGTGCTATCTCCTCTTGCTTTTATTTTAAGACTTTTATCCCACGAGAAAGTTAATTTTAAAACTTTTCAATCTCATATCCTTTTTACAATCATATCCTGAGGGCGAATGCTAAAATAATTATTTTAAATGGCAGAAGAATCTTTGCCAATTAATAACTGCCCATATCTTATCCTTTTGCATACAGACGTCTGCGCCTTTGGGTGTTGTATAAAACTGATGAAAGTTTTTCCTATTTATTCTTTGGCGTTCCTCCAAATTCCCCTCGAAAAGTAATTTATGGAATTATTCCCTGGGGCTATTGTAGGTCAAGGCCACTTCAATAAGTTACTTATTAAATCCATGATTATACTTCTCTCCCATTGAAAGTTGATTTTAAATGGATCATCATATTTATTGAAATATCCATAAGTAGTGCACTTTCACATCAAGAGGTGTAGCAATCCAAAAGCACTTGCTTTATGCGTGCAAGCAAGATTGACATGGTTAAAAAAATGGGTTAAGCATCTGTTTTTTTTACTGAAATCAATTAATATTGAAATTACTTATGACTTCCGGTTGAATGACTGTCAAAAGGGTAGAAAACTATTGACCTTACATCCTGCCATTCAAAAGGGAAATTCACTTGAAATTCAATTCAAAAGGAGATGCTCATGTTGAATTATTTCCAGGGGACTTTTAATGACGTGCATGACACAGGTACATACAACTTCTAGGAAATTTTTTTCATACAAGAAGCAAGTTTTTCATTGATTTAAATGGCACACGTCATGGCGAAGCACCATCCATAAAACAAGGTAGACCCGCCAGGATATGCGTGCTAAAATGCATCATCGGCACGAATGTGTCATTACACGCAGGTGACAGCGATAAGGTGCAATAATTATCAACAAAATCATATAGAAAGGGTTGAGGTGTATTATTATGCTTGAGACCCCTTCGATAGGAAACATGAACTGATGGCGACATTGTTGTGATTGTTCACTGACCAGTGGAGGTTTGTCACGTGAATTTGAAGTAATTCCTTTGCTAATGGGTATGTCATGTGATATGGTGGACACAGGGCTCGTTAGATGCAAATGCAGTCCCCCAAAACACGTTCCTTGCAGTGGAAAGGCTTGTTAACTGGGCACGAACTTTCTGATTTTTTTCAACCACTTTGACTGATAGCTAAAGCTATCCCCAAACCTTTATATCACACATTATCGCCGAACCATCATCGCTATTCTGAAAGTCATAAAACAGAGTCAATAAACCATCCGACGTCGTAATTTTGGCACCAATATTGCGGAAACTACGCTCGTATAGAATGATTTAGTTACACCATTTCACTAATTTCCAGCCGAAAAAGTTTAACTAAAATTTTACGGGACCACAAGACTTAAGGATGTTTTGTCACGCATTTTGTTTCTTCCGTCCAAAAGGAGGAAAAATTGTTTGCTTGTAAACTCAACAGTTCCTTACCTATTCGCGGAGAGTCCTTTGTTTGTTTATTGTATCTGTGTGTCGTGTTGAAATCGATTAGAGGAGACGAGTCCCCCATGTGGTTAAAATGACAGTATACTGTCACATAAAATTCGCTATTTGAAAGCATACAATTGGCAACAAGTAGCAAGTGCTTTTAGAGGAGAGTCTTCAGTCCAAAGGTGGGTTCAAATCCAGTTCAACTCAAAAGCAACCCGATACTTTCTGAAATTCATTAATCAAAATAATTTACTGAATATGCTAACAATTAGTTAACTTGTCACAAATTACACAAATTCCATTATGTCATACAAGAAAGAACGAATTACGAATTAAGTGCGGAAAGGGAAATTCAACAAATCATTTTGAACACATTTTTTGAAGGTGTTCACTAGTAATTTTGTAATGAACACAAATTCGTCATTTGTCAAATGTGATATTGTAGGCAACTGGACGTATAGGGAAGTGGGCGGATTTAAATAGAATAGATTTAGATTTCTTTGAATGTTATTTTTGCTGCGGGATTTCGAGGCGTCGAGAACTGATAATCCTCTTCTGTATGTAGGAAAGAATAGTTGGAACAATGTGGCTTGAACCAGCTTGGAAGCTGGTGTAGAGGAAGAGCCTATCATTCTTCTGTATTGTAAGTTGAAGCCTCGTGAGGCTAGGTAAGTATTGTTTCCAGAGCTGCTTTTGAGCACATTTTCTATACCTCGGTGGGTGAGGCAAATCCATGCAAATTGTCTACCTGCTTCTTAGTTATATTAATTTAGGCCATCATACTAGAGAGGCATAGGCCGGATGACGATTGTACTGTTCGTCCAGTAGATCATCTGGGGTTTCATACGAAGCTTTTTACAAGAAACTGCTTATAAGATTTCTTCTTATTCTAAAGGTTGCTTGTAGGATTCTTGCATATTGTTCATGAAATTTTAATCAATAATCCAATCATGTTTATTAGAACGATCAGTAGCCAGACATCTAAAGAAGAGTCAAATTCAAATCTAGTAGCCCTTTCTTAGAAAAAAACTCTTTAATGGTGAATTCATAGTTTAAAGAAAAGCGAAGGCTTGTGCTCTTCATAGGCTAGACAAATAGAGAAACACACTCAATGCAACTACTCACTCCGCTCCACCATTTGCTGTAACTTGTGGTGAGTTAAAGTTTTTGGCGAAATTCTTTCTCTTGCCTTGAACTATTTTACTCATTGCACTCTTTTTTCTTATCTAGTCTACCAAATAGCTCGATTTAGATTTAAGCTTAAGGCGCAGCTCAGTTGAGTTTAGTCTGGTTCGATCTCTGATGGTGAATAGCCGTGTGGTTAAAAGTTAGTGCGCGAATTTAATCGAGTGCCCGTTCGTTCGTAAGAAGTAAGAAGTAAGTGTACTTGTCCTTTTCTCACTAGTGTTAAAATCCATTTAAGCTTGGGTAGTGTTAGTGAAATCAAGTTAAGGAAAGATTGTGATAGCTAGGCTTTGATCTACATATACCTATATGTTCTTATTCCCTTTTATATTCTTATTGCAAATCGGTTCGCGTTCGCGATTTTTGTGTGTGTGCAAGGCAGAACAAGAAGAATACATGAAGAAAGTGTATGAGTGAGGTGAGTAATTTTTCTATTTTAATTTATTTATCCAAATCAGTCAACATATTTTTCTCTTAAGGAAGAGCTTCTTTTGTACTCTTTGTAAATTTGTTTCACAACTTGGCTTACTTAGATCTCCTGAACTTTTATGGAATAGTCTAATTGGTCCTGATCCTGTCAGTGAATATTTTGCATTAGGTACCTATCGCGGTTTTTTTTTTTTAGCGTACGGCTTTCTTGTACAACCCAGGTCTTGCCATAGCCTTGGTATGGTCTTTTGTTCTGTTTACCTTCTTTTTCGCCGTGTCAATGCGAACTATTTCCTTGGATCTCAGCAAGTAAATGGTCCTCCATCCCTCCCAAGATCTCCTCGTCTGTTAGGAAGGTACCCGATGACAGGGCAATATGTTGGACACGGTTTAAATCTTTTGTTTACTACACCACTGTTTGAATTTGGTTTTTACCAACTCCTGTGCTTTTTTTTACCAATTTTGTCTCAGATTCAAGAGAGAAAAAGCTTTAATTTTGCACATACATAATTAAGCGTTTGCCAGTCAACATGCCTGCATGTAGAAAGCAAAAAAAAGTAAATTTATCCTGGAGCTAGGCATTTACAGTGCCTTACTCTTGCCGGACTAATCATTTCTGAAGGTAGACGTTGAAAAAATTTGCTCATTGACGCATTACTTATTAATTTTGACTCTATTCGGAGGCATTTGCCAATTTTAAATAATTTATCTGGTTCTTGGATAGCAGTGATAATTGTAAGCAGAAAAACAGTAATTGTTTTCTCCTGTTTAATAATAAAATATTTAACTAAATAGCTTATAGTTAGTCAGCAAAAATTACCAATTAAAAACTTGAATATTTATTTTCAATTTTCATCCAGTCGGCACCGAATTTATTGCACACCAAACAATTTTTAATTATTACCTCGATGTCTGCAAAGTCCTTTGAGACAGAAGGTTTCCCATTTTGAAGTCCAAATTATTTTAAAAAAATATTAAACAAAAATTACGTCCGGGCACATGCTTATGTATATCCATGCAATGCAAATGTTTAGTCAACGACAAAACCCATCCTCTGTTTGACTACATAAACACGATGACTGTTTTTTTGCTTTTTGCTGAGAGTAAGCAAAAGTTTACTGCATCCTTTTTCCTGCGCAAATTGTTTACTGCCTCAAACTTGCTCCGTTCTCCGTCCATGGTCCATAGAATAAAAACCAATTACTAGTAAGCTCTGTGAATACCTGTGAAGATATTAAATGTTTGAAGTTTTTTCTTTCTTTTTTCTTTCTGTTTTATTTTTGTTTTTGGTAAAATGTGGAAAGGATATGTAGGTACTTTATTTAACTTTGTGCAACCCTTTTGCTGTTTTTTTTAATTTGCATCGAACTTTGTTTTTGTTTGAAGTCGTTTTGCACACGTTAATGGAAAACTTGTGACGCGATACTAATTATTTTGTATTTAGAAATTTGTCATTTCTTTTGGTTTTGAAACTTTGTACTTTTGCTTATGCTGCAGATATGTCCTGGTTGGAAAGTCTAGCGATGGGTTTTGAATCCAGTTGTCATTGTGCTCTGTTTTGTTTGCTAAAATATTTTAGAAATTGATGGGCATTCAAGTTGCGACTTGAAAAAGTTTAAGAGCATAAATCCGCCTTAGATTGTTCTTTTTTGATCACTCTGTGCTGTAGAAGTTCATTTGTTTTCTGACTTACTATGCACTGTGATCTTTAAGCTGCTTTGTGCTGCTTGATCTTTTCATTTCGTTCAGTTCATTAGTTTCTTTTCACGAATCACTATTGTCCTTTTTCGTTCGCTCTTCTTTGTCTGTTCATTTCGTTCAGTTCAATAGTTCCTTTTATCGACTCACTATTTACTGTTCTTTTTTGATAGCTCTCAGCTGCTTGGTCTGTTCTTCTAGTTCAGTATACAAGATCCTTTTTTCTGGCTCTCTATCCACTGTTCTTCTTTGGCCAGTCTGTACTGGTTGGTCTGTTAATTAAGTTCAGTGCACTGGCCTGTGACTGGCTGTTCAATTCATTTAGCGAAGTCCTGCCGTATTCACTGTCGTTACAGGAGACAATTGATTCTTTGATTGAAAAAAGCTTCAATATACTGCTGCCAGAACATATTCTACTGGGTTCTGACATTACTCATGTTTTAGATTACTCTCAAGTCAAGGCCATTGGCTGCAGAAAGAGACTCTGTAACTACCCGCCTGATAAAAGAAAGGGTTCTAAGCTTTATGGTAAAAGGAAACCTAGTCAAGGTAAGATGTCCACTTTCCCGACTTTTATTTATTCCTTTTCGACACTCGTAAGCTTTGCGTCTTCTTCACCTTTTCAGCTTCACAAAATTCCCCTTTTCGTCACCTTCGTCATAAGCCAAGAACAAATGTCGTCTAGTTATAATTTTTTCAGATTTTTTTCTACGTCTCGTCTGAAAGGCATTTCTATTGAAAGTACCTATCAACTTATGTAATATCCTACAGGCTAATTCCCTAATTTTACAAGCGACATTTCGCCACACCCAAAACAAGAACCACCTTCACACTCTACATCAATCATTCTTCTGGTTATAGGCGCTCTCTCTATCGAGTGCAACCCATATACTAATTAGAAGGACATTAACCATCACTCAACATCCACCCCAAAAGCCTCCATAACCACATCCTGCGACACCAGCCGCCTAAAGTACGTCAATCATTTTCCACCCACAAAATGTCCGATAAAAGTGTATCTATTTGGGAAATTTACAATGATATTGGTGGTTCATGTGATTCCGCTATAAATACCACCCTTGATCAAAGATTAGGAGAGCAGGATTTTTTTCTTCATTTTTTCTCTATTGCTGTCCCGACCCAAACCATAAAATACTTTAATTACAGAATTCGGGAAATTATTACACCACAGACGATAAATACGTGACTTGTGACTTTTTTTGCGGGGAAGGGTAGGTTGTTTCCTGGAAAATTTGTTTCATGTTTGTTGGAGAGATGCGGGGTAAACCGCAATAGAGCAGAGAATAGACACGAGACTCACACACAGTGATGGCGCCCGGTGGGACATTATTTCTGTTGTATCCTTCTGTCTTCATCCTCGTCGAATATTGTCGTGAGAGAGAGGGTGATATTCTCCTTTTTTATGAGATTTTAATGGTCGAGATGGGACTTTCGTTTTTTTTTTGCAGGTGGCCCTGGGGCAGGTTGACTTTTCAAGGATATTTCTTTCATCACCTGTGTTGGTTGGTGGCTGACGAGCGCTGGCATAATGGGTATGTGGAATGATGGGTTTTAAAATTAGGATTTTGATTTTAAGACACAGTCACCATGTGGGGATGTGCATGTGAATGCAAATTTTTTATGGAGATTGCAAACCACATGAGTGGTTCTAAGAGGTTTTCTACGAACTCATTTGTCGAGACTGTCTAATGCAGATGTGGTTTTAAACGAGGTAAAGAGAGTAGCTTATCAGTTTTAAGGTATTAGCTTGGTCGCAAGCTAACATTTGCCTAGGATTACAGATTACTATTCTACGAATACGAAAACTATAATGTCCTTTTATCGGTGGTATGAAAGTAGGTATCAAATGTTTGAGCGAAGAAAAATTCCGGAGTCTATTGAGACCTCTCCTCAGTACTTTCTTTCTGAAATACTTCAATCATGTCTAGATGATCTGAATTAGCGGTGCTGTTGCTGTGCTTTAGGTCCTTTAAGTTGTATCCTTATTGTCATCGTTGCCAACTGAGTTCAATTGCAATAGAATCCACTCACTCAGGCAGGCATAATGCCTTAAGTAAACTTTGAACAGAGCAGGCAGCCCCATTCATATTGACATAGTCTCAAACGTTCACTTTCGAATGCTTCATGAATTTCTGCTGCAGAAAGGCTAAAGGATCTTAATCAATTAAGTCATACCCCCCACTTTTGGTATTCCCTTTAATCCGCCACATAATTCACTTACCTCTATCGGGTTATCGTACCACACATAATTGTTTGACCGATTTTCTTACCTGCAAAACATGGTTAACGTCGACCCTATCCTAGGCCAACATAATAAACCTCCGTGTTAATTGAAATTTTCAACGTAAATAAGTAGTACAACAAACATATGCCACAAACACAAACTACCCCAGCCAGCTATTATGGTGCATAAACTTTTGCTAATAAGTTGAACTAATGCAATCTCCTGCCTTCTCTCTCCTTTGAGTTGCATTATATTCGTATTTGATCCTGGTGAGCGAAACGTTTAAAAGCACCGCTGAAGTGCACCAGTCATATAGTCGAAGCCAAACAGGGGTCATTTATCATACTAACTCAAATTATTCGGTCAGGGCAGTTGTAAATTGATTTAAATTGCAATGTTGCACTTATAAGGATGTGTGTGCGCTTTGCGTGTGGAATGTAGCTTAGCACGAAACAGCTCATGTATTTGTGGGGATTGAATGGCGCCACGAATGTTGACACCAACACTTTGGTTGATTCCTATTGAGGTGGGCTCTAAAATGCCAGTGGTAAATGGTTATTAAGTGGAATATTCGAGTTTAAGTACTTAGAATTCAAATTGTGAATCCATCTCGGAGTTCGACAGGCTTCTAAAGAGCTTTTCAATAATACCACAGTTTCCAGTTTTATTATGGTATCACATGGCTCTTGGGCCAAAAGTAATCAAGCAGTTTTAGAAACACTTTTTGATGCAAACTTTCCTGACCAGATGGTTCTACTAAAGACCTCCTCATATCAAGTGATGATTAGAAAATCTCGTAACCTTGAAAAGTCTGCACTGGGCTATTTTGTCCTTGGCACTATATAAAGTCCTAGGTTCTTCTGGCATTCCACCAGTCATATTCCAGAAAGTGTCAGTCACAGCTCAGAAACATTCTAACCTTCATACGATGTCTAAGGACAGGCTACATAACTCTACAAGGGGAAGAAGTAGGAGTCATTTAGCAGAGACTAGGGGCACTCCGCAGTTATCTTCTCGCTTTTCTGGGTCCTAGTAATTAACTATAGGATCTATGCGATATGGGTATTAGCGTTACGAAATATTCAGGTGACATGGTTATCTTGGATCAGGATAAATTCTTGTATATTTTAAGTGACAAGATGGAATCGTCCCATACAAGTCTTAAGAGTTGGGCTAAGCACTGTGGACTTGAAGTGAACCTAGAAAAATAAAGGAACTGGCTATGAGGGAACTTACATATGTACATGCTCAGTTGGTAATAAATATCCGGATTTATGTGCAATTATTCATCCGGTTATATTATAATTCACAGTATTTTCTTCGCTTTCTGTTTCGGAATATACACGCTCAATGATCGAGAAGGTTTTTTGCTACACAGTTTAGAACAATGACCTTTTCTTTATAAGGTTTTAACACCCAATTAGTTTTTTATTTGGCATTGGGTTCATCTCCCGTATGCTCCCATCTCCTCAGTCACGTCAGTCTGTCCTCGTTCTATTTAATTCCAGTTTATGTGTAAAGTTTACAAATTTGTGTAATTTAATACAAATGTTACTTTAATCCTTTAACATAGCAAACAATTTAAATGAAGCAATATAATGGCGCACAATCATGTGTGTAATCACTAGAGTCTGCCCATCGAACCATTTAGAGTGTCAATCACGGTATCTCTTTTGCATATTTACAAATCCCAGCTGATTGAGTAAATATTTCATTTTTCGTATTTATCGAATTACAAAAGGATTTTTTATTTATTTAAAGAGTTCATCCATTAAACAGTTTGGTTGGTTGGTTAGTGTTTCCGTATACGAGTGTTTGAACCATCCATTCGGTGTGAATAACATCATGTGACAACATGTTTTATTAGTCGTTTAAATGGAAATCTGATATCCATTTAAAAATTTATTTGCTTTAAGAGGGTATCACATTGATATTTGAATAATCCTTCGGCAAGAAAAACGCTGATAAAAGGATGACAAGTTTGCAATAAACACCATTCAAACATTGATGGCAAGTGCTTGAGGAATGTTGTATAAATTCGTCTAATAGGCATCATTAGGGTCATACATTATGTAACCGTCGTTACCATCTGCATCGAGTTTAATTCTATGAAAGTCCATAGCCATAAACCTAAGGGCATGCTATGCACCTTCCGAAACAAGTACTTAACCCATATCTACCTGTCGAGAGCCATAAGCTTGATTGCTGTTTATAGTACATATTACCAAACTATAATATCTCATGGGTTGCGTATGAAGTCAAAGTGTTGAGTTAATTATTGAAGCAATTGTATTCCTATTAATGGCAGTTTGTTAACTGATTTGTTACAAGACATGGCTGAGGAAAGGTGTCAAGGTAGGTAGGAACTAATAAAAACCGGGCATGTTCACTGCAAAATAAAAAAAACAAGCCAATAATAATTAAAGAGAATAATTTATTTTTAACAAAGAAAAAACTTTTACAATATCGTATAATATAAGAAAAATTATGCCGTCCGAAAATTGCTTTAAAATTTGTCTTTTTTCTGTGAGAGTCAAATGTTTACGATTCGTCGATACGTCATACCAATGGCGAATGGTCGGATTGTCGAACTATCGGATTGTCGAATTTTCGAATGGGCGGATGGTCGGATTGGCGGATTTTCGGATTGGCGAATGGTCGCATTGGCGGATTGTCGAATTTTCGAATTGTCGGATTGCCGCATTGCGGATTGTCGGATTGTCGGATTGCCGGTTTTTCGGATGGTCGAATGGTCGATTTGGCAGATGGTGGGATTGGCGAATGATCGAATTGAAGCCTGTAATTGACCATGTTCTCTACACCGTTTTAAGTTCTTAATCATGAAATTTGCGTTTTTGAGTCGCATTACATTCATTACTCTTAGCCGACTGCGAATTGAATTGTAGGACAATATTTCCAGTCTTGTGGAAAAAAGTGTGTACTATCGAGAATTTTTTAATAGAGGCTTTTGAAAACCTGTCTATTGTTACAACTTAACCAAAAACCTGCCAAATTGTTACTTCCTTAAACAACTCTTTCGCTTTTACGGCGAATTGAGTACCATTCATTTTTGCCTGGAATATGCGCCTGGCTAAATTCCTCAACTGCGCGGATTGTGTACTGCTCCAGTTGAATGTTCCAGAGCTTTTTCATTCACATGTTGCTCATATGATGGTTAGAGTACTCCATCCCGTGTTGGGAAATGCCATCATCCCTTCGCACCCTCTACTACCCAAAGTGATAACTTTCATCAACCCTTACTGTGTTCCTCACACATTTTGTCTCAATCTCTGTGAAATGCTCCTTTGTTGTGGCAAAAAAAAGAAGCAAAAATTGGAAAACAATCCAATAGACATATCCATGCATTTCCCATGTCTACATAGTCACCTATTGTTAGAAATAACTTTCCTCCCGGGTATACTGCATCGTTTGGCCTGGGTTTCCCAATAAAGAACTGCAAAAAAAGAATGTAATCGTAACTTCAGTTTAATATACTCGAACGTACGATAGTATTTACGACCTGACTGCAGAAAAGAGTCGTTTGTTCATTGTTTAAACTGCAATGAATATGGCTCTCGACTGTTTTATGCTTTTTGGCTGGGTGGATGTATACCAAACGGTCCAGACTGTAGGAACCTGTGCATAGAAAGTTACAAATACCAACTTATGATGGTTTTGAATTTATGGATTTTACCTTGCGTTCGTTCACTGAACGGTCAATCTGTGATGCTTTGAGGGATGAGGGCGAACATGTTGTAGGATTCATGAGAATTGGCAAAATGTAATTAACGTTAGACATTATCCATATGGACATGAATTTGAAATTATTTCCTTTAAAATAAGGAAGGACATAACTCAATATCCTTCGATCGTTCAGTAGGTGCTCACTTAAAAATTCTTACTCAACTCTACCCTGATTTATGGCAGCCTTAATTGTTTTCTAAATTCATCTCATTTGGAGCAAGTCACTTGAGCCTTACTGCAGGAACATTCATCAGACGACAAGCAACCACTGAGGTGGTACCCAGCCACCGAGTTGGCTTTCGACATATGAGAGGCGCATGCACACGAGATGGCTTGGAACGAAATTTATAATCGTCATTATTTTCTTTCAAGAGGTTCGCTGCATAAATTATCAGCAATAATTAATCTGAAATTTCATATTAGAATTTTGACTAGAAATCTGCATCAACATGTCTGAGTTTTCGTGTAAAATTTGAAAACTTCCAAAGAGTATTCGAGGAAGCTAATCATGTACTGCTGGAGAGATGAAAGGATGTTTGATATAATTACATCTAATGTATCGCAATCATGAAAGCAAAGTTTTTTTTCGGGCCTTTCCGTGTTCCATGTTTGAGTTGTTCTATCTTGTTGAAGATGTTAATTTAGAATTTAGGCTTTATCTCTTTTTATACGTTGTAATTCGCGGTAAGGATGTTATACTTGTCGTATCACATGTTTGGTTGTTTGAATTTCCTTTAAGCTGTAGTCTAAAGTTCAAAAGAGATATGCCTTAGATCTTACATCCCAACTCGAATTGAATAGCATCTACTTGTTTCACTTAAATCAATTAGTCTCCAGACGACACAATGGCATCCACATGCTTTTCAAATTATTTCAAGAGGACCCCAACTTTTGCCAGACGACAAAAGATGTCAGACATCAAATTCACCTCATTATTCAAATCATACCTTCTCATAAGCACTAAAAGGACACTCACGCCCACGTACGTATGAAATAAGGCATCGATGGCACACTATCATTATTAATCTTTCATTTAATAAAGCATATCATCGCCACTTGTTCTCAGCCACTTAAGTAAATGATGACGAATTATAGGGCGACTGATGATTGAACCTTTCTTATCTGTCATTGTTTTAATAGCGATTTATTAAGGACCCCTTTTGTTTCATTTTGAGGAGGAGGAGGAGGCTATATGTACTCGTATGTCTGTCATTGAGTGTCAAACGAGTAAAAACTTAAGTAGACTATTGAATTTTGATTGATATATAAAATTTATTAAGCTTTTCCGCTGATGGACACTTTGACTACCACAAGCATGCTTTTGCACTCTATACTGTCCACCATTGTCTTCTGTGGTTAGTTGGAGTCGGTGCAGAGATTAATGAAAGTTATTGGCATGCATAACTTAACCTTGATAGTGCATTTGTCCTAAACAATTATCCTTGTAACACTAGCAAAACCATTACTTATAATCGAATTGATTTTATTTTTATTTTTTTTCTGAAAAAAACCCTCTTCCAGTCCCGACCGACCAATTTGGACAAAGGGCACAAGTAACAAGGATTTTTCGTTTCACGCTTCCACGTAGCCGTCTGATGATCCTATTTGCATACAAATTGGCTTTTTAATTGCATTTTCAGTTTAAACATATTGATTTGCATGCGAATGTGTAAGTTGATGCCACTCTACTGATAACATACTCGTACTTGTACCACTCACCTTTACACAAATGTTCCACATGCTCTGGAGCAATCGCTATCGCCATCATGTGGGAACTTGATTGTTCAAAAAGTCGTGAAAAGTCGTCCTCGTCGTGGTCTGCGAGTGGTACAAGTATTTATGCAAATTATCCAGGCAAATCGTAATTTATATTTTGTTAGTATTGTTGTGTGTGTGTGTATGATGTGGGTGGCAAAATCCTTTGATGGCTGTCTAAGCCATCTAAGTTTGATGTTTAAGTGGTGGATGACTAACATGCCTAAAAAGCTTACTGCGAGTACGTTTGTCTGTGAAGATCTGTAGGAAAATAGGGTACCTTCCCGACTAGTCGATAGAGGCACTATAGTCTGTCGCGATCCCTAGGGATCCCTACCTGAATGTCTAAACACCTAAGCCACATTGTTTGAGCATTTAATAAACCTACAGAATTTTAGTACATCTGTTGGGGTTTACTTTGCCTCCCCGGTTTTTTGAACACGCAGCTTTTTAAGTGTGTTAATCTATATCTGGCAATGCCATCATATTGTACAGTATGTGCCTATAGTCCTACGATAGTAGTTGTTCTCAATAGTGATCATTGCCCTCTGAGGCAAAATGAGACCCAAACCGCGAACTTTAGAACACCCAAAGTTCAAGAAGCCATCAGAGAGAAGAAGGGAGACCTCAAGATGTGGCTTGATTTGGATGAGCCTGACTTTGAGACCGATACATTGAGGCAGAAAGAACTTACAAGCTGGATAGGGAGGCGACTAGAAGAAGTTTGGTAAGAAATTGGGACGTGATAGGTGCTTTGGCAGATCGATTCGGAAGAAGGTAGCGAGTTACTTAATCCTGAAGAGATGTAGAAGGCTCTAAGCTATCTCGTAGCCTAGAAATGCGGTGAACTACTTAGGTAATTGTCCTTCTTTTCAAGAAAATAGACGGAATAGGTTACTCTAATTGTGGAGATACATATCGTTATCGCCAGACACGTCCCAGAGCTATGGTCGAGTGTCGGTGTAGGTGCAAGCAATGTGGTTTCCACCCCTCAAGAGGCACTAAAGATTAGCTGCTTATTTTCAGAATTGTGCTTGAGAAACCATGGCAGTATTAGCTGTTTGCTTTTAGGTATACGGGTATGATTAATATCTGCCGAGCTGTTTTACAGAATTAGAGAAGGGCCTATTATAAGCCTCGTCACTCTCTGAAATTTGTGGGTGAAAGGGTGGGTATTGTCACCTTTCTTTGCTATTTTTCCCCGAATCCTCCTGGACTTCACAAATGATCATAACATTTTGGTAATAAACCAGTCGAAATGAGGTTCTTGGTATTGAAAGCATAACTCGTTCTGTGGCCTAAAATTATTTACAAATATTTAGTATTTTTGGTATTGGAATAGAGTATTTCGTACTGCACGATTTCGACTACAATTTATAATTTAATTATGGACGCATCCAACGAAAACTATTTTACAAAAATACCAAATTAAATTACACCTCACTATCAAATATTCAATCAACAAGTAAATGTAACCTAAAATTTTGTAAATTCAAAAATCACATTTACTAACGCGATTAATTGAATTTCGCTTACATTTCTCATTAAGATAATAAAATTTCGTAAAACATAATAATTCCCAGTGCAATTTAGCTTTCTAAAAAAAAACACCCAATCGATGGAACTATATTAATAAATCACTGGATAATCAGTTGAATGTGTAAATCCGGGACCTTTTTGCTTTTGAGCGGAACAATTGTAATTAGTTTGGTAAAATATAAATTAAAATCCAGATCCACCTTTATTTGGGTAACCAGAAGCCGCTACCGACTATCAAAATCTTAATTCCACTTTGACCTCCACTCAAATCACAGGTTCTGCTCGACCAGACCACCACTCTTTCGAGCGATGTTGGCCACCACAAAGTTATTATGCGCATTTTAATTGAGAATTTTAATCACGTTTTGCAATTAATTTGAACCCATTATTAGCAGTCCGTGTTTAATAAATGGCACATCTATGCAAATCACACAGAAATGCATTTTGCGTTAGGGCCCCTCACTCCACCAACAAGAGAAAGGTGTGCTACGCAAACACAATAGATTGGTTGGTGGCCGATTCGCCAATTGGCTAGCATTAATTTTTCTGCTCTACTGATTGGGAACGAACCCACGGAATAGGTTTTCGGCCGAAGGATGACATTTTCGATTGAAAATTTTACACCGATGGCGAGATGGGCTGGAAGGCATGGTATTTTGGTCATTTTGAATTATTTGCAAGTGCCAAGTGTGACATGTGAACTAAAACGAATATCCTGTGTGCGGTGATAGTTAATTAGGATTTGGGAATTGGCAAAATTATTTTCCGAATTTTTTTTATTTTTATGGGAAGGATAACGTTGTGCTTAACTAATCTGCTGACCGCTAGCCAGAGCTAATTCGTAGTTATTGAAACGATCTCAGACCTTAAAATCTACTATATACTCTATATCCATGTTTTGATTAACAGCAGCTCACCATCAGGTGAAGGTCCATTGTTCGATGTGGAAGCAGGTTAAGCTCGTCAGCGTGGTGAAAATGTTGAAGGTTACTTTCGTCACTTACTATCGTCGTATGAAGCCTTGATAATAGTGACATTTACTCTGTATTTGCTGGGGGCGATGAACTTCTACGCTTGTTTTCTTTCACTAGTGTTAAGGTCCATTTAAAACAAGAATGTGCTAGCCAGGCTTTGTTCTATTTGTGTTCTTATTCCACCTTTGCCCCTTTCTCCCCCTATTCCTATCTTTTACCTACTTAAAGCCATCTTGCTTATGCCTTTAAATGAGTCAGCTGTAATAGTGCCTTCATTGCTTTTTATGGTTATTAATTATTACTACCCTACTACCCTACTAACACCGGCTTTTCTGTTTTTTTCCAGCTGATGTCTTGCAAGTGACTCTTCAAGACACAACACAAGCTTACGTCCACTGAAGTGTAGTAATGGAGCGCGCGTTTTTTTTTATCTCGAAACAGCCGAATACGTTGCGAAATCGTGTTTTCATTCTAAAAATTTAGGTCACTGTAAATATCTCCTATTGGTTGAAAAAGTGTTACCCCTTTTCCCATAAAATAAGTCTAGTATTTGGCCGCGTTTTCAAATAATATTCGGGAGTAAAAATATCACCAAAATAAATTTTGTTTTCGTTTGTATAAAAGAAGACCGCATACAAGTTTTTTGACTACACGTGTTCACGTCTCTCAAAAAAAGAAAATAATCCCTAATGTCCTCATAGAAAAAAATAAAGCCCCAAAATGTTTTCGAAATTATTTCAATTTCTTTCGAAATTTTTTTTTTGTTCATTTTTTCAAAATTAATAAGTATTTCTTAAATATCTTTCAAAATTTGGGCTTCAGTGTTTACCAAGTGTTCGGGTCGCGATCGCGAGTGGTTTGAGAGCTCTATTTACTTGGAAACTTCAGTGAACGTGACAAATTTTAAGGTGAGTGAATGAATATATTTTTATTAGTTTTTTTTTTTCATTGGTTGCAAATGATATGGTCCTTTCTAAATGTTGGGTGTCAAGAACACTAGGTCTTTTAAATTGATGAATCGAAGTTATTGGTAGCGGGTAGTCTTAGATTCTTATCATTAGTCAGCTTAGAAGGTCGCTTGTTTTCTAAATCTTGGCAAATAGGCTCATAGTTACTCTGAAATTACACATGTTTTGCGATACCCCCTGTTCAAAGCTATTAGTTGCATAAAGGACCTCTCTAAGTCTAAGCTTTAAGGTTCCTTCTACCTAGTCAAGGCAAGATACATATCCATACCCCCTTTTTGATTTCTTCCTTTTTAACACTCATAGGTTATGCGTTTCATCAGCTCACAAGTTGTGCTTTCACTTGGAACTTTTAGCTCAATGGCTATACACAATTTTGGTCCTATCGCTCAATTAGGTCGCATGAGCCCATTTAATCCCGCGGTGAAATTCACGAAACTAAGCCCGTTCTCACCAATAACAACCTGGCGTGGTTCTGCCTTCCCGAATTCGTGTTTGTCTTAATTGTCATGCCAGTAATATATTAACATAACTGTGAAGAATCCGTTTGTTTTTAGCCAATAGAAAATTTCGCTTTGAGAGAAAGAAGAGGATGTGTTTTTGATTTCAGTAAATTTCCTTTAAAATATCGAAGACTACGAATAAAACTACATCCACATCGCAAAAAACATAAAAAAATCAGCAAACTACCTCCAGACTACTAAGAAGAAATAAGCGAATAATTTTCAAGCCCCTTTTCTGCATTTGAAGGCAATTTATGCCCGACTAGTCAGCAAGTTAGGAAACTTCATAAAAGCCTTCCCCGAAACAACTTTTCGCCTAAAAAAAGAAAAAAACAAAAAAAAAAAAGAAGGAAAGACAGGAGAACAAAAAAAAACAACGCAGCAAAAGTGTCCACCAAAAAGTTGTTTTCCTCACCACTCTCTGGCGCACAGGATATATTTTTTTCTTTCCTTTTATTTCGTGAGTTTCAGTGGACGAACAAAACTTTATCCTTTAAAACGATTTCTGTTATGCAACCCCTTTCTCGTTTTTTACTTAAAGTAGTAGTGTCAGTTCAGTTCTTATCAATATTTACATACATTTTGAATAAATTTACTGCACATTCGAGTTCCAAAAATATACCCATGCCCCGCACGGGCGAGGCCAAAAAACAGGCTGCTTCCAAATGCCCATAGAATTCTTAAAAAGTAGGCAGACCCAGTCCTTCTAATGGCCTTGCTGTTGAACGCTCTTCGAATTTTTATTCATCGAGGAGTGGAACAGGAAAAAAGGAATGGAATCATTGACACTTCATATATTCCTGGTCATGGGGTTGAAGGGATGGAATTGTATAATTTGGAGAGGATGAGAGCTTAAAAGGGATATGGCAGAAACTTTTGTCCTTGTAATCGAATTAGTGATTGTAGTTGATACAATATTGAAATAATGTTAATTTAATTGTTGTGTGTTTGGTGATGGAAAAGTTTAGTTTTGTCATTTTGGGGGAAATTGGATACTGACCCTGGCATTGAAAATGGACTTTACGGAAAGTTTTGGGTAGTCTTAAGTTGAATTTAGGAGAAAATTTAAACTGGTCTAAGTTATGAATAGAATTGAGTGGAAGAGAGAAGTTTTGCAATTCTAGCAAAGCCTTACGTCCATTTAAACGAGTCTGTGTCAATTGCGGTCGCCCAGCTTCAGACAGTCATCCTGAAAGACGAAGACCCCTTCTTAGCAGTTAAGTACCTACACAGTCTTTGCTTTAGCATTGAAGACAAATTTTCTGCCCTGACTGCAAAAGTGGGCCACACGACAACAGACAATTTGCCTCCAGAGCCTCTCTGTTGTTAGCCTAGTTGATTGAGCCTAGAACTGGACTTGTCTTTGTACGGATTGTATCTGCTTCCATCATTACTGGTTTTCATCTCCTTCGAGTAGCTTCCTTTGCGGATTCGATTCACTAACAAGTCTGTAACTGGTTAGTAACTTCGGTTCCGCTTATTTCAAGTAACTTCGTGCATAGAGAGCCTTTATCCGGTTTTTTGCCTGAATTAGGGGAGACTACCTTTTCTGTTTGTATAACTGATGTTGATCCTCTGATCTACAAATAATCAAACATCCCACTTACATAAATTTTTGGTGTAAAAAACCTTGCAATCCACAAATAATTTAAATAAAATTTAAACTGATACCAGCTGTTGTCGGACTATGTTTCTATAACGCGCCCATTGAAACACTACCAAAATATGTTTATGACAAAAAAATTGTGCAATAATATTTTGACATGACATTCAACGCGTGCATCCCTTTCCAATTAAAATTTTGTAAGGACAATTGCCCCACAACATGCATGCCATGCAAAATCAAAACCCAATTACTATGAAATAAAAAATCAAAAAAATCCCATTGATTTGCATAATTTTTATTTGGCTGCTCCCAGTGCACCGACTGGCATAATTGACAATAAATAAAAATTGTGAACAATATTGGTTCGGTATTATTGCACGCGGGGTCGGCATTATTGGTTGATGTGTCATTTAGTTGATGACGTCCTGATTGAGATGTTGGCTGTCGAAAATTGTAAAATCGTCGTCGATAGGTGGAGAGGGAGGCAATTCATGTGCCATGTTACAGCATATGACAGTATAATTGGAATTATTATAATGTTAACCTCAATACACAGAGTAATAAAGGCTGGCTTGTTGACTTGAATTGCAATCAATAAAAATGTTAAGTTATTAGCTTAATGGGACACAAAACATATGTGAAAAGAGAGGTTTACATAGACAGGTTTAATAGTAAAAGGATTGATGGATAATTTACACTTTTGAGCTATGTTTTTTATGAGAAGTTAACTTTTATCTACACATATGTGTAATGAAACTTTAAGGGAATTTAGTTCTGTGAGATAGCGCCATCTGGCAACGGCATGGGCATTTCAAAGGCAGTAGGTTGGAGATGGCGCTAGAAGTAATTTGATGAGTTGCTGCTAAAAAAGTGCATTGCTGCCACACTCCGAAATGATTTATTCATTATGGCTCCTTAAACCGCGTCTCCACTATGGGAATTGTTTGTGGAGTGCATAAACCGTATTTAATGAAACTACGCTTTCTATGTATTGCTCTGCTGATATTATTCTATAGGCTGTCATATTTGGTTTAAAATTGATGCTCTTTGGCGACGGCTGAGTGGCAAACGGATAGGAGATAGGTTAGGCTAGGTATAAGAGTTGACAGAAGGAAAAGACTTCTTTTACAATATCTAAAGTTACTTAGTTATTCTCAATCCACCTTAATGTTTAGCACCATGTCCGGGTTTAAGCCAAAGAGTTCTTATGGAATGCGAGAATCCAGAGCATTTGAAAGGTATGATGTCCTCAACAACTCCCTCATCATTCTCGCATTTTCTATAGAGTTCTTCTTCCGTCCGGCGCAGTTTCTTTATATGAGACTGCAGAGTATTATAATTCCCTCGAGAATAGAGAGTGGTCTTCTGTTCTTGCACCTAAGTCTCAATCCTTGCTTTGTCGAAAGATGGCTTTAGTTGTCTTGTAATGTTACAAGTTTCTATGGAGTTCCACCTTAAGTGCGCCTCTCTTGTGGCTAACTTCGACAAGAAAAAGAGTAAACTATTCAATAAATACTAGGAATGATACTACTATGCCGGGAGAAAGGCTTAGACCCTGAATATGTCATATATAATATAAGCCGGTGTTTCAAAGCAGTGTTAGCCTTAGATGCGGTCGTAAAATCCTTGAATAACATATGTGTTATGTTCTGTATTCGTTTGTGGAATTCAGAGCCTCTATTGCGCGTACGAGCTATCGTATATAGTTTCTGGTCATGTGCCTCATTTCTCTCAATTTTTTCTCAATTGCCGTGCCTCCAACCGTACCGGCTAATACGAATGTGAAAAACAGCTTACACCCGTGACAAGTCCCATTATCTTCCATTGGAATGCCCCTTAAGACTCATAGGATCCATTCGTCTTCTTCGTCAGCTATTTCATTGTTAAGCCGATGATACCAATCGTCGAAGATTCACTGGATATACTTGCTTTCTTGACTTGTTGATCTATGGCTAGCTTTCAACTATTTCTTTGGTTAGAAAGAGTGCCTTTAAACAGCAAATTCATTGAAGGCTACCCATACTTTCTTAACGAACTGTTCTATGTCTAGCTCCCAAATAAGTTTAGGGTCTTTAATCGTGCTCCTTAATCCTACAGTAAGCTTTAAAGAGATACATAGCTGAACATCCAACTTGAAAGGGTGAGAACCTGAACCTTGATTTTGGTGGTAGGAAGTAGATATTAGCATTACATGTATATTTGACATAAAACATCAACGATTCAGGTACTGAAGAATAAATTTTGATTTGCAAAAGTGGACTGGTAGAATTAACCCTTAATTTTTCCACCATGGTATGATGTCTTTTGAAAATATGCCTCTGGATGTTAAATTCACTTCCTTTAGTATAATAAATTTGCTTCATCGCATTTGATCATTCAAAAGAACCAAAAAGGAGTGATTATAAGCCTTCATTCTTCTTAAATATTAGAACTTTAAATCAATTATTCTTGGCACTCAGTTAGAAGATACACAGATACATCTATTCTCCATTTAAGCATCAGAAATTAGATCCTTACCAAAACATCCCACAAAGTTTGACCCACAAAATAAACACAACTGACCAACTGTTCTGCTCGTAAGCCTTCACATTCTGTTCCATAATAAATACATCATATGCATGATTGGCCTAAATACGGTGTGAAGAAGTATTCAACCATAAGTATCTATTATTATTAAGCTTCCCAAAAGCCTTGCCCAAGATGAGGGAAATATTTACGTCCTTATATTACGTTACGCATTAATTGTTTATTTCATTGTACATACAATACCAGTTCAATATATGCAGAAAGAGAGTGGGTTAATATTATTATTATTATTATGATTGTGTGTTCAATTAACCCAAATAGCCCAACGCTCATAACTCGACTAACCTCGGCACGTATATGTACATATGTATGTCTTCTCTCTTGTATCTGGTTGTCATGTCGTCGGTGTACGGCCTGTCAGAGCCCAGCCAGCACGAGTACATGGGAGTCAAATTGTATTTATAAGCTGATTAAGGGAATTGCTGATTACGATCTCGGTAATTAATCGCAGGACGTGTCTACGTGGGAGTTATGCAAGCGGAATTGCATTTTGCATAAGATCCTTTTGAAAATATTGTAAATGCACGATAGCAGCACACTTTGGTAATGAGCTCGCTAATCGATTTGGGAATAAGCTTCAAAAGGGTTTAGCAATTTATTGAAATTAAAAACAAGGAAATGGATTAACGTAGTGATGTAAGGGATTAGATTGCATCCGCTCCTCCTTTCGCACAGGATAGAGAGTAGAAATGTGTTTCTTAATGAAAACAGGAGTGAAAATATTATTCCACATCCACACTCAAAGGATAAGATAATCCTTTTACTCCAGCCAAGTCTGAATAGATCCACTTTGTTAATAGAGTTTCATCCCTTTTTTCATACTCTTATATCTATAAGAAAATATTTTTCTTTTGACATGTTATTATGTATCCAAAGTGGTCTGTGGATACAAGAGTTAACAATGAGGCCAATTTATAAACGAGGCACACCTCTCACTTGGAGGCCATTTAACATAGAGATTGTTATCTTTATTCGTGATGTCCATGCAAATTGTTTGTTATGTCATTTGAATTATAATCGGAAATTTTATCCATTCCATAGGGAGGAAGAACTGGAAGGGCAACCAGACAACAATAGGGATCAGCTTTCGGTCTCAAACCAAAAGGTGTTTATTATATTCATTTCTTTTCACTTATCGTTCTTTTTTTCTCTTCCTTTGAATGTTAAGAATGGAGACAGATGAAAAGTTTGTTAGTTTGAGGACAGTTGTCGGCTGGGAGTTTTATGCTAGATATAGAGATGTTTTGTTCCATGATTGTTTTGGCAATGTACATAAATGTGTAGGTGTAGGGAATGGGTACAGTATTTTGTACTCATCAAGTTGCTTCATGATTATTTCCACTTGCCCTATGTACCAAGTGTTAGGCTGTCTAATTGTGATGCATGGAAAAGTCGTTAATTTTTTTTTCGCCAATGCCAAATAGTCGTGTCGTTTTTTCTTAGATTCGTGGAGGACAGCGAAAACTGTTTATTACTTTTGGTCGAGTAGTACAAGTCTATCATTCTAAAAAAAACCTGCATTCACTTTCACGGGCCTTGTCAAAATAAGAAGAGGGAGGAAGGGGATAGAAACGAGTTAATATTTATTTTCCTGGAATCTGTCCAAATATGCTGTAGATCGTTGTATGGTCTTTTTTGTATTCGTTTGTAGTTCACAGTATTATTTTTACGTTCGTTCTGAAATACAATAAGAGCTTTACCCGAGTAAAATACCATAGCAGACTGGCTAGGAGAGAGATTCAAAGTAGTAGAATATTTTTCAATTTTACACGATAATTCGATAAGCTAGAAGGTAAAACCAAACTTCAATTTGCCAGACGGATTTAAGCATTTGAAAAACAGTGCAGTGACCGAGAGAACTTTTTTCACATTCTCACAGTAAACAGGACAGACAATCATCTCCAAATGCTTCCATCATAAACATTGAAATGCCTTCACTCTTGAACATAACCAAATTACAGAATGCCCAATTCAGCTAAATTTGGTTTCCTACCTCATTAGTTATCCTCGGACCGTATTCACATTCTGAAACCCTTGCATATATGTGAATATGTATCTCCAGCGAATTTAGAAACTTTTTCTGACAAATGAGGATGAACTTGTCTTTGCAGAGTTGCCACACAATCATCCACTTCACATGCTCATAGTCCTCTGGTTTCGAAGTGCAGAAAAGTATTTTTTTTTTCCTTTTTTTCCAAACATTTTCCAGTTCTACATTTTGAGGGTAAAAAGTTTTTCTGTTGCAGTAGCATTGTTAATTGCTTCCCAAAGTTGCTTCTACAATTAAACATCAGAATGGAACATATACTTTCTTTTTTGTCCAACAAGTTGGAGCAGAATTTTGTTGGACAATATTATAATTTAAAGGTCGCCAATTTAAGACAAAAATATAAACCCATAATCTTCTGATGGAAAAAAGCTGATAAAAAGTCCAATAAATTTGCATATTACTGCCATTCAGTCGATGGAGAGAAGTACACCTTATCCTTTTTGGAAGGGCATACCTACTGCCTGGTTAATTTTCGGCTGTTGTGCGTCCCTGCCATAACTATGCTATCAACTTGAGGGTGTTAGGTGCTTACCCTCTTTATGAACCGGACCATTGAACATAAGGATTGCTTTTCTACTTCGTTTTTTTTCTGTCCGTGACGCTCATGCAAATCACTTGTTATATGACCGGAAGAGTCCAAATGATACCCATGGGACGGTAAAGTGCTGACGAAAAGGATGCTTCGTCCCTTAAAGTGTTTATTATAAATATTTTGTCTTACATCTTCTTTCGCAGATAGATAGATACATATTGACACTACCTATGCAATTTAAAGAAAGTGTCTTTTGATTATCAGTTAATTAGTGGGGGTTTCTATTTTTGCCATACAGAACAGAATATGGTGGGCGTGTTTTCATTGTTACCATACAAAAGCACTCATGAGATAGTGATTGACCTCTGTTCCCTTTTTAATAAATCCCATTATTACACCACTCAAGATGAACATGCTTGTTCACTTTTGCCAGTTTTCTGTTTCCATCTACCGCAAGTTAAAAGTATCTCAACTCAAGCCTTGACCATTGATTAAGTCCCAATTCAATAACTCAATCAGCATTTGCTTCTGATTGAACCCGGCCGATATCATTAAATTCTTTTTCGTGTAGCTCCATCAAGGACTTATTATTTCATCATACTCCAGTGCAGGCAGGACGACGAACAGTGCTAAGTGCTAAGTGCTTATCCAGGCGTTCCGATGATTGAATTACATTTCCATATCACGCGAAATTCCCGCTTGATTATCATTTCCTTTGCGATTTGCATATGGCATGGTGGGCGCGCACTGCACTCCATTCAAGTTCCTGTGTGTGATCCTGTGAACTACATTTTAATCGTTGATTACTTATGGTGCTTGAGGGCTTATTTTGGTTTCAACATGAGAGGCTCTCATGTGGATTTCAATAATTCGAATGCAAAAAGGAGAAAGGATTTTTTTCTCTTTCGAATTGGGTTAAATGTTGTACAGTAGATACTCCTTTAAACAAAAATGACTTTAATTTTAAAGTGACATCTAATTTCATAAATAAATCCACCGCACACATTTCCCTCGGCATCTCTATTCAAAACTAATATTTACGGAAGGAAAACTCACGGAAAATACTGGTACATTACCGGGACAATGCAAATTCAATAATTGAATAGACAAGCTTTTTACCTGAGAACGGTAGTAAATATTGACGACTTTGTTCTCGTATTAAAGGAAAATAAGTTGATGGAAAATATAGTTTAACAAAAAAAATGCGAGAAGGAAAACTTTTCTATTCAGAAAATCTTGCAAAATGAAGGAATTTTCTGCAAAAAAAATAACAAAAACTTTCGCAGCCCCATTGTTTGGTTCGTATTTTGTCACGTTCAAGAAAAGTTCTCCTTTTACATCAAGGAATTTCCATAAATCCGGTGCCAACGTAAAATGCAAATTATGTACGATTCCTTGTTTATTTTTTCTCTGCATTGCTTTCTCGGCGTTCAAGATTCTTGAAGTGATGTAAATATTTAAGCAAATTTGATAGCAAATTTGTTTGCATTGGGGACATTTGCTAGGACATGCACTCTATTGAGCACTAGATAGACTAGGTACTAGGTAGACTGTGATATACTCGTACAAAAGCAAATAGGGGCTGTATTCACTGTTGGATATTGCATCCTGGCATGTTTTCATTCTCATAGTCTCCATGCACCATCGCGCTTGCATGAACTGACATCTGATGAGGATACCCAAACGTAATGATACCTGATGATGATTCCGCTTGATTTGAGACAAATACAATGGGAGCATTCCACACTATCGTGGTCCGCTTTGGGGCACAATATATCGGATCTTCGGTCATGACTCGATCTTCATACATAACCGGATAGTTTATTGGATGTCTTGTGTCTTATTGTATACTAGTGCATAGGTCGTGGTGGCATCAGAAGACAGACTGCGTTCAGTTAAGTAAATTTTTATGTCATACTAAAGAAACTTAGTTTCACTTTCAAGCTGGGCACGTGGGTGACAGAAAGGAAGTTTGTCTTTATAACCATATCGCGCCTTAAACGCGAAAAAAATTAACTTTCTTTTGAACCGAGTTGTAGCAGGCTACGGAAACTGAACCCTGTAGAACAATAAGAAACGAAAGTCGACCTGGAAGCAGGCAGTAAGTGTGCAGAACCTGCGGCCAAAGTTGAAGGTATGGCTATACGTTTGGTGGGATTACAGGGGTATAATTTTTCTCGAGCTACACTTACACTTGGTAAATGAATCATTTACTAATAACTAAATAGCAAGTACTGTGATCGTCTTTCTAAATCAATAAGGATAAAATAGCCTTGTTTTTGCAAAATCAAAAAGGTGTCATCTTTCCCTATATTAATCGACAGTCTTGCCATAACTGCGAATGTCTATAGATTCCCAATACATTTCATGAATAACTCGATTCTTTCCCAACTGATTTGTGCCATATTTGTCTAGTATGTCCCGCTGATTAGACTGTCAGCATGAGCGATGAAGAGTGAAAAGATCCTCCATGTAGTAGCTAACCTCCCATAAAATTCTTCCTAAGAGATACTATTGGGCCAAAAAATCCCTATGTCATTTTGGGTCATCTATTTACAAACATTTATGGCTTTCAAGAACCCACAAAGTCGAGTACATTTTGATGAAACTGTCGCTGTTTAGTTTTTACTCTGAGAACATTGTTCCATAAGATTTGAAGGTTTTGCTTGTCCAATTCTGTTGCACACAGCCAGTTCAGTGCAATTGCTGTTCGGCAATATGAACTCTTATTGTGGCACCTCCTGCGTTGTGGTGCCACCTCTTCAGATAGCATACCAATTAAAGCTGCCGAATTCCGTCTTGATGTCGATAAGCAGTAGGTGTACTCGAGGTATTATTCTACTACAATCCGTAAATTGCTTACTCGTCAACTGGCAATGAAAGGGCGGATGAATTGGCCACAGAAGGGTCTCATCTAAGACACTCTAGGGAACTATTTACTTTGGGAGGTAGATTATTACACAGCTGTAGCAGTTCGAGCAGTCAACGCATTTGGCGCAGCTTGAAATAGTATATAAAATTATTCGTGCCCACCTCTCTGTGTTCCTTGAAATATTGGTTTGATTTTGCTATCACTATTTTGCTAGGGGGTCGGAAGTGATTTTGATTTTTGTTGGTATTTTTTGAGGTTAAACTTCAAAACATTTCTGCTGTAGCATAACCTATCAACCACTGTAGTGCAGACACCTTGCCCTCGACATAAGACAATTGATATATTGAGGTGATATTGGCCCCACAAATGGTAGTGTGAAAGACCTTTTAAGCATTGGAACAGTCAACTCCATTTTCAGCAGATGCATGCTTAAATGACTTCAACTGGTAGCGGTGATATGTTACATACGTTTGTTGATTGTCTATATCAGATTCAAATGATATCCTTCCACTGACTGATAAGACAAAGAGTTCAAAATGAAACGAGTCTCAGTTTTACCCCACAAAAAGGTGATGTGCAATCGTTCTCAATCTGCACATGACTAGCTCCCCAAATACGCACCAGACAGAATAAGCGTTCGTTTGATGGCGCAATGCATCCAATGAAAGAAAACTTGTAGACGAATTCACAGACAGGTGTTATCCTTCAATCGCATTTTCAGTATAATACACCTACGCTTTTTAACTATTTTAGACCATCTCAACGTCCTTTTCATTTCATTTTCTTTGAGGCTGATTTCACATGTGATGACACATAAGTATGTTCGTACAACATGCATACACTTACTCAAAATTATACCGTCAAGAGAGAGATACTTATGCAGAAAGATGTAAATTTAGATATATCCATTACAGCGTACTTCAGTCTGCCAGTGGAAGAGATATTACGATTCGGTTTCTTATTTTTTTTTTTTCTGTTCCGGATGGCAAGATACTAGATGTATGACCTTTTTATTCATATCTATCTCTCTGTCTGAAGGACTCTTTTGAGAAAAAAAAACAAGTCTGTAGGTACTTTCACTTTAAATATTTTTCATGAGATAAAAATGCAAATTGGTCTGGGAGCGAGAGAGATCAGTAGCGCAAATGGTATTAGATTTAATTAATAGAAGTTTTTTTCTCTCTCTCTCTGCAACCACCATCTACCAGCCTTGAAGGTGGCTCACAAGAGATAAACAGACTAAAATTTATGATCAACATTTAAGGTCTTATGTGAAGGTAGACGCGCGACAACGACACTAACTGAGATGAATGCATCCGAGAGAAATTTGCAAATTGTTTCGCTTTGGGTGTGTCATTAGTTAGCAGATTATGCTAATGATCCGAATCGTAGACTCCTAGTGAATTGCTCATAAATTTTAAGGAGCAAATGCGTTCCTAATTTTATGTTCGTTACAAGAGCAATTTGTTGGCCTTGAAATGGATTTTTTGTCTTAGAATTAGCACGTATACTATATGTGGGATGAAAGTCCTTTTATCTTGCAAAAGCTGAACAGAATAAGGGTACTCTGGGAACTTGGAATAGAGACCCTTTTAGTACTTTACTTAGCTTGTCTTGTATCCCCATGTGAGTCCTAGGGCCTCTACAACGCCTCGACCCTAGCTCTATGCTGCTGAACGTGAGATAACTATTCACTGATCGGCGTGCTTTCTTCTTGACTGTTGGAGCAGAACAGTACTTCTCGGACTACTGCCATACTATTGCTTGCCGTAATACCTTCTGGTTAGCTTTAAACATGGCGTCTTTTTGCAAAGTGTATCCGATCCATAGCCATTTCCGTCGATGCATGATTGTGTTTTCATCTTTGCTGGTCTGCTCTCGAATAAGGGTGATTGTTTGAATACAGCTTGATCAGAAAAGCCTTAAGACGTTTGGTCCTTTCAATGACTTTGCCTCATTCGAATAATATAGAGTGCATTTAGCTGCTTGAAGTTGACTTCAAATGGTAGCGACAATAGTGTAGAGCCTTGTGGTAATCCGCCTTATATTCCACGTTAGGATTAACTCTATTGCAGCACCTGTTTAGAGTCACTCTTCATCAACCAAGTTAGGGCCATCATTCATGCAGCCAATTGCGGGCTTTACACATATTAATACACTTAGAACTCTATTTTATTGGCTACCCAAATAAATTTCAACTTAAAAGGGATACACACAGATAAACAATTTTGCCCTAAGCATATCCCTTTTTATCACTTGACTTGGAACTCAATACAAACATGCGTTGATGTGCCCCACGAGAATGTTTTATCAATGCAACCCACCCACGCCCACCAAGTTTTGTACTTTTGTTTATTATTTGCTTCGTCAACATGAGCACGATTAAGGCATTCTATCCCCCCGAGGGTATTCACTTAAATTGCAGCCAATTTGATGAGACACTTAAGCAGGCGCTTCATTCGAGTGACATTAAACCGAAAAGACTTTATTGAGTGACTTTTATGTTCAAGCCTAATATACACTCATAATTCCTCGAACCTTTTTACGACAATATTTATATATTAGTTTGGGCGGGTGTAAAGTATTTATCAGTTCGAAAGCCCTCGTTTGGACGAGAGATTTTCTTGTCTCATTGTGGGTCCTCTCTAAGGCACATTTGAATTGTAAAGGCGGTTTTTGCACCTCATTTTGTATTTCCTTGAATAAAATGGAATTGAATTTATTACAAATAATTTTTTTATTTAAGACTGGATGCCTTACATCCTTGTCGCATTGTTTTCGTAATTCCTGTGCTTTTCAACTCACTTAACACACAAAACAGACACATTTTGCCATCATGAATCCCCATCGCCGCCCCCATCGCCACGTCAGGAGTCGGACGAATTAATTTTGCATAATTAAATTTTTCACTGAGAATGCTAAAGGTGTGCGCACAGATGGTGTGGTGCGTCCCCTTGGGAATGAATCTCATTTGTTTATCAGAAGAACCTCTGACATTAGTGTATACCTTGGGTCGTGGTGGAATTTTGAATCACCAACTTGAAGTGGATTTTTTTCGCCTCTGATGAAGCTTGGGAAAAATACTAGCAGTGTACTTACAGTGTTTGCAACAAATAGATACGTAAGCCATGATTTCGAGTCCTTGCGCTAAGGATAGAGTTTTTCGTTTTGGTGTTTAATTTTATTTATTCATCCTTTCATGGAAATTCTTGTCAAGGTACTTACTTAAATCCTTTCATCCCTTTGGGAGGCATAGAGAGTCAAGAACGCCTTTGGCCTTTGGGGGATCTTGTAGGGCGATGGGTTTGAACTGCTTACGATTCATTTCCAAAGCGATCGTTTTGTCCTCAACTGCCCTGTAGAATTTTAGTTCAACAAGTACTTGTCATACAGACCCCTTTTTGGATCTTTATTCCGACTGCCTTTGACTTCTTTATTTTGTGCCTCTGGGTAGGCATGTATTTTATCTTTAATCTTTTAATCTTTAGTGTCCCTTGCTAGTCCATATGATTCAGTCAGAGCAGTTCCTTGAGTCAGATTGATGTCTTGAGTCGGAGTATAATTATTGGGTCCAACCACGATATCATTTTCTTTTTCTTTTGTTATTTTCTGCTTCATAATCGATGTACTAGTGTATCCTTAAGATCAGGCTCAGGCAAAGTTTGTTTCTTCTCTCGTTGATTAGGTCCAGTAGTTTTTTGCATGCTTTATATATTTTATTCTTAGCTACTTCCGTATCTTCTAGGGTACTATCGCACAAAAAGGTTCTCTTCCTATAAACGGAGTTTCCGAGCAGTTTCTCGCTAATGTATCAACAGTTTCATTACTCTTGCCTTCGTATCTAAAAGAGGATGAATGTATTATTTTCGCCAAGTTTTTCCATTTTGAAAAGGCAATCCCAAACAAATCCGGATTTTATCACATATGAGCTCATAACATTTATTGTGGCTGGACTGTCTGACAGAATGGTAATATTTTTTTTGTCGAGGTTGAGTTGGCCCTTGGATAGCACGAATATCATCTGGGAAGATGTTGCGGGGCATGTTAGTTTCCTTCGTTCGTTGGGTTACCATAAACATTTCTGTGTCTATCAAAGTTTTCTTCTTTCTACTTAGTTTTAAAGCTAGAGACCAAACCGGTTCGATATCAGTTTCTCATACTCGGAGTCAGTAAGTTGCCTTTTCCTTTTAACTATAGTTTTAGTGTAGATAATGCTAAGTCCTATCTTTGAGCATCAGTTCTATGTGACTGTTAAATCATTTAATTTCAAGAAATATTTCAGAAAATATTGCTTTTGCCACAATGACAATGAAGATTATGCCGATTTCTGACAACTTATACAGGAGTTCGTCTACCAATGGTGATGGATCTCAGTCTCAGAACCTCAAACATCTAGTTGAAGGCTGTTCTACTTCTTTCGTTTCGAATACATTTCTGTTTGAACCTTGCTAGGTGTTATCAGAGGCTCCTCCAATGTCCAGAAAAACGCCATTGTCAGCTGATACATAGAGTGTTGTCTCTGTGAATCTATCTATCCAATAGGCATGTTGACAGTGATGTAGGGATATACAATTCAACACAGTCTTCCCAGATGTTTGCCTTCTAAGTTGTTTAGTTTAAATGGTGTTAAGCGTGATGGATTTCCATCGTTTTTGTAGAGTGGTCGGCAAAACACCATCAACTAATGGCGTTTTGTCGATTTGGTAAGCAGATTTTCTGAGCTTTCTCCTCCTTCGCCTTTTCGTCTTCGTGGTGGAGGTTGATTTCGATGTTATATCGTGTTAGTTCCTCGGTGAATGCTTGTTATTCCTCATCCGTTTAGGGTTTGTTAGAAAATTTTTCGCGGCTTGCATCTTAGTGCTTTGTCCCATCAAAGGGGTTTTCTTGTTACTTCTTTTAAGGTGCTCTATATTTTAAGTAAGTACCTTGCTCTACCTTTGTCCTTTACGTCTTTCATATTCCACTCAAGCGTAGACTTAAGCTGACTTTGACCGTTTTACTAGGGTTCCTTCCACAGGTGACTTCCTTTCTAAGACTATAATAAGCGTAATGAAAATGATTCTCCACGTGCCTAGCACGTCATTTTTACAATTGGAAGAGACTGCTTCTTTTGCCAATCCAAACCTCAGTAGATGCATGTGACAAGGACTAAATTGGGGGCAACAGTAGTAATATTATCTGATCTCGTTTCTGATAATAATCACCACAAAATCGTTTCATAGTTTAGTTGATAACTTTCTGCTAAACCGTTCACAAAGCGCGTTTATGATGGACAAACTTTCTATCGATATCTTTAGCACTATCACGCACCTTTTTATGGGTACGTTTCCAAGAAAAAGACTTTAGTGAAAAGTCATCAAAGGATATTTTTATCGCCAACCAAACGGTGTGGATAACTAGTCGTTTATGGTCTGGTCACAGATATAAAAAGCTAAAAGCCATTCTCTTTTTTCGATAGTAAAAACCATCAATTTAATGTTAATTTAATTCACTTAGCGAAAGGAGAACACAGTGCCAAGTGGACAGGTTGAAGAAGAAAGTTTCTTTATAAGAGGTTACTAGGTTCTTTTTTCGGTCTTTAATCATGGTAAATCTTTAAGATCCACTTAAATCCAGCGAAAAGAAATACCGCACACGATTTCGAGTGAAAAATAAAAGAAACGTACCCATACTACGAGTAGGTAGGTACCATGTACCTACTTGAGTTTTGTGCAAACATAAAAATGTTCTTTATTACCGACGAATTTAACGCCAGCGCCTTCTTCCAGGACTTCTACACATGTATAGGTACAACCAAGACGCCATAACTTGAACGATCAATTACTTTAAAAGCTTTCGTGTCGGCTACACATTTCATGAGAGTGTGTGCCATACAAATTTTATAAAATTCCGCAAATAGCACAGACAAATAAAATCAGACAATCGAATGTGCTGTGCTGTTGTGTGATGATGATGATGTGTTCCTTATATTGGATTTGTTGTATTTGTTAGATTTTGTAGTACATATCCTTGATGATGATGTAATGTCCTTATGGTGCCAGGTATTTGAACAGAGTTTTCTATTTTTCAAATGAAATATGATTTTGTTTGCTTTGAATGTGAGTACATTCAACTGGACTGGACGTTGGTGATATGAAAATATTCTCATCTAAAATGGAATGGTAATTTCATGAAATTCGGCTGCTTATATTGGTTTCGAATTAATTACAAAACGTGATTAAAATTCTCAATTAAATGCGAGTTGGGTTGCTGCATCCGGATGCTGTTTGGCGATAGTAACTGGTTGGACGCTACCTCAATTTAGTTTAACAATTTAATTGTGTAATTTTCTACTCCACACACAGATGTATCCACTCGATACAGTTTGGCCATTAAAATTTTGGGAATTTGTAATGCAATAAGTTCTAATTATATTTTAGAGTGGACTACATGGGTTATTCAAATTAATGTTATTGCTGATAAGAAAGTCAATTCATTATGCAAATATGAAGTTTTGAGACTATAAGCTGCAGATCGTCACGGGCTACAGCGCGGATAGATAGGGCGAAAGGTTTTAGAAGAGGTATGGGTGGATTTTTATGGCCGAAAAATAGGTCCAAGGATTGAATAAAACAGGCATATTATTGACAAGTAGGCTGCAAATAAAACCCTTCCTATTATCCTTTCGGTGATGTTGTGATCTAAAGTAGAAAGACCTCAACTCTTCCGATTATCCGAACTACTACTAATGCGTCTGTATGGTTTGATTATTTGAATGATTCGTGGCAGACTTACCGATATCAGATCAATTTGTCACTGAGACCAATCAAGTGCTAGGGATTTTGCATTTGCGTGGTTCAGTTGTTTTCTGATCTGCCTTTATTTCTCCATTGTGGAGAAATGTTGATTGATATTGTGTTCGAAAGACCTCTCCTTTGAATGTGACCTTAATAACTTAGCCTGGTCGTGCTTTATCTTACTTGTGACCTCCTCGAATCTTCGGCCTTCTGATTCTATTAGGCTTTGGTACTCCTGTTGTTGTGGGAGGCTTCTTTTCAGCATCGTGTGTTGTTCCTTTCTCCTAACTGTGCACAGCCTTTCCTGCAGCTTAGGGATGTTTTTCATTTTCACTCCACTTCATCCACTCCAAGCTTACGTGATGATTCATGTCATCATCACAAGTTGCTTCGCTATCGATCATACATCCCATATATTTGCACTTACGTACTTTGTAAGCACTTTTGCATTCATGTACATCTTTAGAATTGGCGGGTCTGAATCAGAGAACAGGCAGCACAGATAGTCTGTTTCCTTTTCTAATGTCCCTCTGGAACATCCACTCATTCATGGAGTGGAGTGCTAATTGCAGGAATCTTTGATCTTCGCTTATGAAAGCTCCAACGTCACCAAAGATTAATTAATAGCTTTTGGGATCAGTCACTTTTCTTTCAAGCAGATAACCTGTAGTAAAAAGCAAAGGTCTGAGGGCGTTTCCCTGGTGTACATCGATTTTGATTGAGAACTCTCTTCTTCTCAATCGTCTGGCTCAACGGCTTTTCGTTTCATATTTCTATGACGTGAGTAAATTTTCATAACATTCCAACAAAATTCCCATCCACCTACTTACACATTTCACTCTTCTCTTATGTATTCAACAAAATATAATTTTAAAATATAAATTCAACATCGATATTATGCGTCAGTTTAATTTGATCTCTTAAAAAAATCTGAACAACCAATTAAAAAGAAAATCAATTCTATTCAAATTTTAAATTGATTTGTTTTCCACTTGACCATCGGAGTTATTTAGAATGATTTATTTTCGCTCATTAAAAATAATAACACTCGGCACAATTTTGTTGACCATTTGAATTGTTTAGCCGCAGAAAAAAATATTGGGTTATTATTCAAAATGAGGCTGAACACGTGATATATCTGACTTTATCTAGAATATATTATCGCTAAAGCGGATTTATCGTATTGATTTTAGCTTTAGGTAATTTTAAAAATTTGTTGAATTCAGTTCATATCAAGTATACAATTATTAATGGTTTATTAGAGAGTTCATATTTCATAGGTGTACATACATATTAGAAGTATATAGCTTTCGGTTCAGTAGGAAAAAGGAAATTAAATTAATATGTTTATTTAGTATTTTGTGGAATATATATATTGCTTTATGCCTAGGGAAGTTGGTGAAAATGCATAGAGGATTCAAGGTAAATAAATAATAAGTTTGAATAATAAGTTCATTGCTATAGAGTACCATAGTTCGCAAAGAAGTGCAACAAAGCCCGTGGAAGTTAAGTCCGTGGGAAGGATTTCCATTCTTAAGAAACGTAAGAAGCACAAGCCCTATTTCTTCATTCCAAGTCTGTGGCACTTAGTACTTTTCCGTTGTGATTTTTTATATTAAGGCTTAATGCATAGCATACAAAATTTTAGAGACCTATTCATCAATGCGCTCCGCCGAGGTTGGGCATTGGGATGATTTGAATTGTGAATTCTTTAACATTTGTTACTAAAGTAGACATTCCAACCCATTAATCAAATTGGGATTAGATTACAACAGCTCGAGAGCCCAGTAGGCGAACAAACGGCATTGTCTATCTTCATTAAGGCCAAGTTCTTGTGTGTGCCGCGCAATTGAATGCCTCGGATTCTCCTGCACTGATAAACCCTCAATCTTTTTTGATCTTTAGTCCAACTCATCAGGAGGAATCTCTGGACTACTCCAAAGGAAACACAGGACTCTATCCATTCTCGGCCTTCGAAGAGGTTCTTACCTGATGGCACTGCAGCCATGAAAGCCTTGTCACATGTAAAACTGGTCTTACTTCTGGGCTAGCGAATTCTATGGCATAGCTTGGATATATACAGAACTATCACCTTTTCAAAACCAATGTTTTGAAATTCTGTTGAAATTCTGATTCATTTCAATGATAGCTATAAATGACGACTTACTCCACTTTATAGCTCGAATTTCTCTAATAATATTTCTCTGTGCAGGACATTTCAATCCAACATGTTTTAGCATTTAATTTATCGGGAATTCCCTCCTGCATAAGGGAAGCCAAATACTCTAACCCTGGACAGTATCGAATCGATAAACAGCAACTAAAGTGCTGATCGATATTCAACGAACTGCTTGATGATGATCTGCTGGCAGTTGATGTGATCGACACTAGAGTATCCAGGGCGGAAATCAGCTTGTTCGGTCTCGAGTGGGTCTTTTATCATTTCTGAAATCTTTCGAAGAAGCCCTCTTTTGTCCACTGATAAGGCTCTATCAGTACTCAAACCTTCTTCCTTCCTATGAGTCGATAAACCTTGGGGCAGCTTAAGAAAATCCCAAACAACCATTTAGAGATAAAAACCAATTGAGTAACCAATTGTTCTTGTGCACCTGTCATTGCAATTAGTTAAAAGTTTTTCGCCCCCTCAAATCCTTTAGCAACGTGTGCGCGATGTATAATCCATCCATTTCAGTTGTATGCTCAGAGGGAGTACCTAATCCCAAATAATTACATTGCTTTGTCAACTCGAAGAATGCAAAGCATTTTGTTTATTGTTCTTTGTTCAAAGACAAAGAATTCTCCTCACCGCACCGCGACACTAAAGCCGTAAATTAATTGCTCGCAATATATCCCTCCATTGTGATGTCTTGATCCCTTGCAATATTTTATTCGCGCGAAATGCATTACACACCTAATCCTTTTGGAGGTGTTGTCGCTGTGAAACCTCAAATTAATATTGTCTACTGTCAAGTTTATCATATCAAACAGTTTTGTGCGAAATGCAAATGAAATAGCGAAACAATTTCATTTAGCAAATGTTGCGAAAGATGTCAAATTCAATTGCTTATGCAGGATACGAAGCAAATGACATTTCGAAAGCAATTTCCATGTCAACATTTCACTTCATTGCTTTTCGACATCAACGATTCAATTCAATCGACACAACGACTACGACGACGACTGGGTTAAAGTGTTGTTTGCTACAGGGAAGCCATTTTTATTTGTTTGGGAAATTAAGTTAAATTAGTTGGGTGTTCCAAAGGAGGATGTTAAGGATGTTTGTATACACTGCCTACACATTGTAACCCCATTTACTTACAGTGGAACCGTGTTACCCAAAAGAACCTACACGATGTTCAAACAGAAAAAAAAGAAAGGATTACTGTCACTTTGTGGAGGTTTCCGCCTAAATGTCTATCGTAGGGAGAGAGAGAGAGAGCCAGGTCAGCTTATTCACTGTCCTACTATCCTTTTGTACCACCACCCACACACCTAATCTGTGGAAATTCATTTACAACCTACACCAGAGAGAATTCCCTAGTATGATGGATTGCCAACGGTTGAGCACTCCGAAAGAGGACACCTAACCATATTGTGAAATTCGTAATCCAGCTTTGTATGAGTTGCAACCTTTTACCCGAGTCTAGCTATACGCACTCGCACTTTGGATTTCTTGCCCCATGCCATTCATTTTTCGGCAAAATGTAAAATTCCCTCTGTATGCAGTGTGTATGCACTTCACACGCCAATGGATTACACTATTTCCAATCTAAGATAGGATACTGTGATGGAATAGCATTTGCTCTACATACATACGCTTTTCCAGTTTACCCATCTGGGATTCTGTTTACTAGACAATTTTCGGTTGTCAGCGGTTTTAATCTGTTTTATTTTGGCCAACGAATTCCTGAAGGTTTAAATGGAAGTATTTAACAGGATTAAAGTTGTTATAGAAGCTGGGATTGGGTATGATGAAGTGTATATGTTTGGTAGCGTCCAATCCGCAGCCTTTAGCTTGAGTAAATGCGGTTCAAGATGTGAGAGGGAAAGGAATATCAATGGTATCAATAGTATAAACTAGATAACCCTTATGCCCTATTCTAAAAGAGTTGCTGTAGAACGTAGAAGTCCGGAGTAGACTGGTCCTAAAGAACCCTTATGCTCCTTTTTCTTCCTTCTGAGACGTCGATGTTCCTGCTTTCTCCTCTGCTCGTAGAGCTTACGAGTAGCCCTAGTCCTTTTATACGGCGCCGCTTTATATACCTTGGGATTTGTTGCATTCTTCATCAAAGCAGGGGTTTCGTTGTGGTGGCCGGATGAAACTCAGTACATCACAGCTGGCATCTCTAATGGCATTTTCTGCTGGGGGCATAGGTCTGAAATAGAGACTAGGAGACTCGACCGGCAAAGGCTGTTTCATTCTTTTGTGATATAGTCGTCCAACGTCAAACCTCCTCTCAGTTCTTTGGTTAATATCGGTGGATATTGCTCTGGTTGACAGTTTTTCGATCAAAAGAGAGCTGTGTGCTCTTGTGGATTTTGAGGCGTGGGAATCACGTTTAAGCTACAACATAGTTCCTTCTCCTGGAATTAGTCTCCACGCTTTGTAAGTCTTCATCATAACAACCTCTAAACGTTCAAAAGCAATGTCAACGTAGTTCCTGTTCCTCTGTTTCTCTGTTTCTCTTTTCCCCTTTTCCAAGATGCATTGCCTTTTAGTGCGCTAAAATTAAAACACAAAACATGAGCGACTTTTAAAAAAATATAAAAACAAAGGACTAAAAGCCTTGTCACCGGCACCTTTTTCCAAATCTCCCTATTTTTTTTCACCACCTTTCAGTACCTATGCACACCATATCCTTGTAATACCTTCCGTGCTATCGACATTACATGCATGTGTCATAAGTACAGCTGCTTGCACTGCAATTTAAATCAATTTTACTTCTCCATGACTGAACACTCTATCCACAAATTGCTATGATAAATGGCCTAAGCGAACTACTGGCTGACGACGATGTTCGTGGTTACGAAATTCCTTAGGATCAATTATCCACCTCCTCCTGGCGCAAATGGTTGCATTTGGTTCCCTTATTAGCAACACTATTTTTGTTACCAGCTACCTATAGGTGCTATTCATCTAGTACTCTTCGTGTTTTCATGGCTCAACTATTCCTGGGCTGAAAATTCCAATTAACTTTGCGGTGATTCGGCAGACTAGAAGGCATTATAAGTACACTTTTGACGCCAGTCAGCCAGTCAATATATGTTCCAATTTACCTACAGTTTTGCCTTTTAACTAAAATTCTCTGTGTGTTTGGTTTGGTGGAGGAAATTTACATACCAGCTTGTGGTTGGGTAGTGACCCTTCTGGTTTGGGATTTCACATTACCATGACGAATGGTCAAGGATTAAAATATGAAAAAGAACAAGGAAACAAAAACTAATCTTCTTTCATCGTTCAGGGGTTTTTTTCGCTTCAAATTTAAGGAAATCCTTGAGACTTTTTTCATCACGGAATGTATCTGAACGTAAGCCATAAATTCCCTTCTTTCCTAAATCCCCCGGAAGAGATAAATTAATTCTTTTGGCCGATTTTTCACTTAGACGAATGAATTTGGATTTCGCTGAGGGATGAGGCTTAATTTATCTCGGTATCAGGTGTGAAGTGCTGAGAAATCTCATCAAATGGTCATCATCAACTTTATAAATTTTTTGGTTTAAAATTTTGAAAATAATGAGAGAAGGGCTTCTACTTCTTCTTCCTGGATGGAGATACAATTCGGGGTGAATCTGGGCTTCAACCAACAATCCTCTCGACTGAGCTCAGTCTTTAGATAATTGCCTCCAATTGTGCACTCCAAGTTGGTTGAGGTCCCCTTGAACTTCTCCACGCCACCTACGGCGAGAAGGCCTTCTATTGCGTCGTCCCTCCAGGTTTGATTCGAAGACTGTGCGGGGCGGAGAGTAAGGGTCCATTCGTTATTCATGTCCTAGCCATCTCATATGCCCAATATGCAGTTTTTCGACTAGCTCGTATAGTACCTTGTTGGATCTCCTTCATCATTACATGGAGAACTTGGTTCTTCAAGATAGGTCTATACTGTTGAATTGCCTGACAGCGATGGGCAAGAGTTATGGACGTTGATATCATTGTCAGAGTTAATAGCAGAGCCAAGGTAGACTAGCTAGACTTACTGGCCTATACTTGCCTGGCCTGAAACCCCACAGATAAGGGCCAATCTAGTTGTTGATAAAAGGTATCATAGGATCTTGAAATGTCGAGAAGACTGATGCCTCTATAGTTGGCACAGTTGAGGGGGTCTCCTTTCCTGTGGATCGGGCAAACGATGCTGAGGGTCCATTCATCAGGCATACATTCGTCAGACTAGATCTTAGAAATGAGTTGGTGTATGCTGTCTCTCTCTCAGTTCATCTCCAGCTGCCTTAAGACGTTCGGCCAGTTAGCCGTCAGATCCTGCAGCTTTGTTGGATTTCAGCTTGGATATTGCTATCCTAACTTCACTTTGAACAGGTTTCATATATCATCGTCAATGCTGAATAGTACATGAATAAGAGAAGGGCGGTTTGAGTCACACAAACTAACAAGTAGGTGAACCCATTGCCTTGAGTTTCAATCATATCAAAATGTTATTCCAATTGTTTTTTTTTTTTAAATCTCCTTCCAACCAACTTTGTCAATAATAACATTATCGTCCAGACGAAAACACTCACGAGGTTATCGAGGGAGAAAATTCCACAGTTCATTTCTTATTCGAAGCGAATCCATTTAGACAAGAACCCTCCTATTTTTACAACGCCACCACCGGAACGAGTGGTACAATTTGTTTTTGTATTAAAAAAAAAAGGAAAATATTCAGTATTTTTTTTTGGTTGGACATTTTGTCCTATTTCACACAATCGATGATTGAGAATTTATTGCCCGAAACAACCCCATCGCTAGGATAACATTCTGACGAATAGATACAAATTTATCATCGATGATTTGTGACATGGTCTATATTTCATCAGCAAGGATTTTTTTCGTTCGGTATTACTTCGGTAAATTGGTGGAATATTTTGTATCATTTGGCAAAGGAAATTCAGTCATTTGTTTTTAGAAATGCTGACAATTTAGCTCTCTAAGGATTTCCATGTCCATGTGGAATTTTATTATTTGTTTTTTCGTTTAGAGGGGGCCTCTTTTATTTATTGGAAAGCTAAGGTAAGCCGGATTGTTACGAATTTTGTGATTGGATGGTTGTAACGCGAAGAAGAAGTCAAAGAATGGTCTCAAGAGAGAGGTAGCATGTACAGGGCGTGCTATCTATTATGTCGCTAGGTAAACATTAAATAATTTTGACATTTATCAACCGAGTGACCCGCGGAGACATGTTGTTTTGAAATGTCAATTTAGTACAATTTTAACCACTGAAAATAGTCGTTCAATTATCTATGTTAACTCGACGTGCAAAGGGTCGAAGATATCGCGTCCATTTTGCTCAATTAACCATGAAAACACTGTAAAAAGAGGGTCTACTGTTAGAACAATTCAGAGAGTGATAAGAATCTCAGGAGGTCCATCAGCTCAACTTTGTTGCAGTCCTCCAGAAATGATTACCAAGAGCTCTCTTTCTTTTGTAGAATAGAGCAGGCCAGTCATCACACAACAGATGACTAATATAGCGCTCTGGCATTAACGTATGTCTTCAGAAGAACCCGACCGGTTGGTTCATCTTCTAACTTCTTTCGTAAGGAACGGATTGGGGCTAATACAAGAGGAAGGGACCCTTTTCTAGCGAGTTCGTCAGCTTTTTCGTTTCCTTCGATATCCATATGCCTCGGTTCCCAACTGAGGGTCACAGTATTGGCTCTAGATATTTAGTTTAAAAGTGATTTGCTGGTTCTTTCAAACCTTGCAGTGTCCAGAACGAAGTTAAGTGTTTCACTTAAGAAGCAAGGATAACCACATCGTGGGCTTAGGCCTTCAAAATTACTAGGTTCTGATTCACTACAAGGAGCCATATCAGCGGAGAAAGAACTTCGGATAGTAGCATTCCCTTGAGTCTGACAACAGGTGAAACTTTGACGTTTGAGACCTGATCAATTGATGTATGCCATTTGCGTCTCGGACTACCATTTACCTTCTTATAAAATGGGCCTTTGTGCTCGTCTGCATGTTACCTCAATAATTCAAATCTTCAATGTGGAAACCATCCATTGGGTTTTATAATGTTCGATCCATTTAAAGGATTAAAGAATAGCTTCAAGGTGTGTGTTATTGAAAGAACCTTCTGTGTCTTAGGAGGAGGGTTCTTTATAGTACTCTTTGTTCTTTGAGGTATGCCCGCTAGCTTTGAAGAGATATGATTCTATTATAAAGATGTCAGCACACGTTCAAAACTATTTCTTTGCAAGACGAAATTGACCAAACATATGTTCCATTGACATCTGTTTCTAGACAATATCCACTACCAACGACCACAAAAAACACCAAGAAATATTTTACGATTCTCCATAGCAGAGTTACATTTCATTCATTCCCGATGTATCTATCTTTAGTCTCGTAATCTTAAAGCTCGTTCCTGCATATTAATCTCCCTTTTTGTGTACGCACCATCCTAGAGACTTATCCTTCTTTTTATGACTCCCAATGTGGCACAGTTATGCTCCACGTTTGATGTGTATTTTCCTCTGTAAAAGCTTAACTTTTTGTGAATGCAATTCACACGTCTGCGAATGAAGCTAGAAGCCAGACAAGTTTTTGTTTTGTTTGCCTTGTCTTGTAGGAATCGAATAATAATTGCCTTTACTCCTTTATTCTTCGACCATAAGGATATTTTACTCTCCTTCTTGTGAGTCGGTCCGAAGAGGTGATAAAAATCCAAGTCATTTCAAAGATTTGTATTTACGATTGAGTGTAAAACAGTCCTTGGTATAGGTACATTTATCACTGGCAATGTATTTATTGCCATCGATTCGAATGGAATAGATAACACTGTTGCGAAGAAGTCTGTTTATTGCTGGATGATGATCCTATTTTGGGGAATAGGTAAAGGGCTACTTGTATGCAGGAGTTTTTCAGTAAAATTTTTACGAGTATCTACTTTATGTAAATGATACTTGTGCGCTTTAAAATGTTGAAATTTATTGGATACAAATTTAGGAATCACTAGTAACAGATAAAAAGTGAAAATTAAAAACCAACAAAGCAACCAAACTTAATATTTTTGTTGGCGTTCCTGTGCAACAGCATCGCTTAATTTTCAAATAATGTATCTTTGGCTATTTTACATTCAAACTTCATCCACTCCACGACCAGAGCAAAGCAATACGCAAACCGCTGCAGTGTAACCATGCAATCGTGTTTAACTGAATAGAATTCAGCAAATTGAAGAACAAAACGTTTGCGTGGTTAAAAGGATTTTACCCGCGAGTACAATTTTCATTCAAGAAACGTGCGATAGTACTTAGAAATGCACGTTGCATTGTAAGAACCGCATGGAAACGTACCGTTTTATTAATCGATGTTAATTTGGGATGAAATATTTTTCCACTTTAAATAGGTATACGTTTGCCAACAAATTTTTAAACTGTTGGTTGAGTTTTGGTCAGTTAGGAATAAGAGTTTTGTAGTTGCAGCTTATTGAAAGAAACATTGGTTTAATTGATTAAAAAATTAGAAAACATATCTTCTTTTCAACAAAATTTCCTCCATAAGTTCAAATCCAAATTTTCAAATCAAAATGGCAGTTACAAACATGTTCTCCTAATTTTGTTTTTAAATATCTCATTTGAAAGTGAATTCCCAAAATATAATTTCCCATTTGTGTCATCTACGTGCCTTCTCTTCACCCCAAAGCAATGATTCTCATAGTTTCATCTCAATCTTGGTGAGAACAGATTTCTCCAAACCTAACTTACCACACTACACCCTCTCTTAGCTATGCGCTATCGACTTGCACTTGTAGGATCAGTGTCATTTTAACCTTCAAAGTGAAAAGTGTTTAAGTGAGTAGTGCGCGGATTAAATCGAGTGGCCGAAATCGTTCGTATAGTCTGTTTAAAGTGCTCTGTGGGTTGGCCTATGGGTTGTGTTGGGGTGTGATAAAGTTGGCCAGCTTATAAATATTTTTTTTTCGACCTTGTCCTCCCTTTTTAGCACATTTCTTTCGGGGATTTTGTATGGTGTAGGTGGACACATGAAAAAGACTGAAGGGAATTTTTGAATATTGAGGTGAGAGTTGCCATGTTACTTTTTCTTTTGGGAAATTTGTTTAGTTACATTTTTTTTATATTTCCAAATTTTGAAAACATTTTTGATGCTTTTCAAGATGTTTCTGGGAATGCAGTGAGAGAAACTGAAAAGCCCTCGCCAGGCCAGGCTTTGTTGACGGCCAGTCTGTAGATGTAGAACTTTATGTGTAGAACTCCTTTTGTATATTCTTTCCGATCCTAAATCTGCTTATGTCCTTCTAAGATTCTACATCTACAGACTGGTATGTAGGCTTAATGTCGGTAGCACACTTTATGGATGCGAGCCCATTAACTTTGGCCTTTCGAGGACAAATTGTCCAGCACTTTTTCAATACCAATTATACAAAAATATCCAACTTGTATACATAATTTGTCTTACTTTTAAGTGGTCAATTATTTTTAATTTATTTTATTTTTATAAAATTCATCAACAGTAAAGGCCATTTTTTTCTCAAATCTTTTTCTCTATTTTTCAGACCCAGTCTTGCAAGTGACTACATCAACGAATATAGCAAGCTTACGTCCACTAGAAGTGTGGTAATAGAGCCGCGTTTTTTTGTTTACTACCGTTATATCCGATTGCTTTGTGAGTGAATTTTTTCGAAAATCGAGAAATGACCCCTCCTATTAAGTATGTATAAAAAATTGCCTGTCTAGTATTTACTTGCGTTTTTAAAGGTGACTACTTGGTTCCTAGAATAAAATAAATTTAAAAATTTCCCTAAAAAAAATATCCCGTGCATTCCCCTCGAAATGTCTATCTCCTTACAAGTTTCGCTTTTTTTAAATTTAATCTCTCATTGGAATTGTGTTAAATTCATTTGAAATTATGGCTTCCAATTCAATTCAATGTGAAGAATGTGATTCGCGATCGCGAGTGGTTCGAGAGCTCTATTTACTTGGAAACTCCAGTGGACGTGACAAAATCAAAGGTGAGTGCATGTACCCTTTTATTGTTTTGTTTTAAATATTATTGGCTTAATTGATGTCAATCCGTGAGTGGCAACTTACAAATTCAATATCTTTTTCTGCATTCGTTGCTACTGAGTAGAGGCATCTATTTTCCCAGGTCATATTGCTAATCCGTTAAAACTTCATATCGTAAAGTACAGTTCGGGCGGAATTCGAAAAAGAAGGGTATTAATTTGAGTTTAGTAGTCTGTCTTGACTTACGCTGTTTCGTTGCATATGTGGCCTAAATTGCTATAGAAATTATCCACTCGTATTTTCGATCGGTATCGGTATTTTCTTTACTCTCCACAACAGCGCTAGCTTCGATATCCCATCATTGTGTGGTTTCTAGTAGATAAGACTTCTTCCTGTTTCTGCAGTAAAAACTAGTACATTGCTTAAATACCCATTGCTTAAGTGGCCTATGTCATTCTAAAAGGATCGCGCCAAGTGCCATACTCTCTTCTTCTCATTGATAGAACTGAAATGATGTTGAAAACCTTCGATGTGATTGTTGCTGGTGATGATGTTAAAAATCGATTTCTGAAAAGCTGTCAAGCACATATGAGCCAGCAGATACTCACACATCAATTAAGGACATCACTTTGATTGAGAGTGAACTGCTGTCAAGCACGAATTCCACTAAATTTTCCATCATCTACGTAATTAGTCCTAAATTTCATCGGCAGACCACGAAACTTCAGACACAAACTCAACAGCTTTACAATTTTGCAAAACAGAAACTCAGAAGGTTCCTCCTCGTTTAGTTCAGTCGACTGAATATCAAAACCCATCAAACAATCGGTTGACATTGAAGAACGTCTATATGCTTTGAGCAATCCATCCACCATTTGGTCTGGTCATTGACTCACTCGTCTAATGCTACATCGCGCATTATTCTCTCGAAACTCTTGATGGCTAAGTATCATTTGTCTCTAGCACGAACCAAAGGGGAAACAAAGCAAAGCACATATGATGATGGAGGAAAATCACGGATCAACGAATATCCTTCTCTTCTGTGTGTATGGCAACAGATTGTGATTCGGCCGGGGCATTTAATTTTTTTTCTTTTTACTTGACTGAAGGACAATGACGCTGGAAATGAATAAAGGAACAAATGGTGGCTGGTAATAGTATTCAATTAGGCGAGCAATTACCAAATACAGGTTTTGGTCCCTGAATGGTAATGTTGCCTTGGTCCCCTTTTGCTCAAGGAGGATGCAGTACCTACTCGAAAATTGTCACTAAATTTAAAGTTTACATGTGTATCTTCCTATCGTCCCTACCTTAACCACTCCACTGTTCAGTAAATTTACTCTCATCACCCACTATGATTGGCAAGATATAAGACCAAAAAGAAGAGGAAACCAACCAGGGAACTAAATATATCGTTGGCACAGGAAATATGAACCAATTCACAAGTTTCCGTTTTTTTAAGGATTCCTTCTTAGTTCAACGACGACAAGACGTGCAATATAAAAATACCTACCTACTACCCAGCCTAACTTTGACAGCTTTTCAGAAATCGATTTTCAACATCATCACCAGCAAAAATCACATCAGAGATTTTCCACATCATTTCACTTCTATCGGTGAGAAGAAGAGATTCTCACTTAGATCCGGTCGCTGGCTTAAAGGATTTCCTATGACACATTCACTTCACATGCAATCGACTTAAAATTTATTGAAGGTGAGCTGATATTCACAGTTCGATTTGATGTAATATTTCCCAAGTGCGAGAGTGTTCTATTACCCATACAAAATCTGGTAATGGAAAAGGATTATAATGTGCTTTTGTGTATGCAAAAAGGATGACAGAGAGTATTTTGGTGTAAGGGAAATAAGAACTACTTGAGGATTTCAATATTTATTGTGCGAATTTAGTTATTGTGTCAGCAGTGGTAGGAATTGAAAGAGTTTTGGTTGTTCACCAACCTTTTGAGCAAAAGTAAGACTCATAAGTTTAGATGATTACAAGACTAATGGTGTACGCCACTGCAGCCCCATTTTCAATATAACCGAGAGAATGCCCCTTCTCTCCCCGATGCGCACTGCACTGACTTTAAGCATTTTATTGCAGTGGGGAGACTTCAGTCTTATTGATAGCTATCTATGGTGCATTTCGTTGTCCTCCGTGTCTTCGTTAATCCTTCATGATGGTAGCCGCTGTTTCACTTACTATTTTCTAAGGTTCTTGTGTGCTCAGCATCAGTCTGGTGATGTTCTCTGGCGTTTAGTCCATAGACATTTGGCTAGATAGCTTAGAAGTATACTACAGTAATTTGTCCACTCAGGATCAATACTCTCTTCTTATTTGCTTCAAGAATAAAAAGGACATTCACCCTCCTTAATTCCCAGCTAAGCAGAGGATGAATTTTAATTTAATTGACTTATGTACCCTTTCCACTGTTTTGAAAAGAGAAAAACTAAACATTCCATTACTATGACTTTTAATCTCTCACCGGTAAAACTGTATCGCATAATCAGATTGTACACTTAAGTTAAATCCTTAAAAGGACACAGAATAAGAACCAAACAAGTCCATTCTGCAGAATAATGTAAAGAGGATTAATCTTATTACCTTGACTCCACTATAAGTCTGTTGAACGTAAATCCCGGTCCTTCCTAAAAATGGTACGCAGTGGGATCCTAATTCCGACAAATTAACTTCATTAAAATTAGGCAGGTCGCTACGTCAACAAGTTGAAAAAGGACTTCGTAAAATATTTACTTACATCTTATTTGAATCCTTTCATTCAGATACATATTTGTGAGCTTACTGTGGTTAGAAAAGGACAAAGATACGATTCAATTAGTAACCTATTCAAATATTTTACAAATGTCCTGCATCCTGGTGCTGCGCTTAATGAATTCCAGTCACATATGACTTTGAAAGCTCATCTGTAATTACAGAACTTTCAGATTTCGTACGAAACTTATGACCGTCAATATATTAAACTTTCATGCCGTACCGTTGTAAGGCTGTCTGCGTTAAGTTATTGATATTAATTAATTTTAACTTTTTACCTTGGAACATAAGCAAGGAAACGTAAAGGAAACTTTTCGGCGCATAATTACGAAAATTAATTGCCGCTCACATGAGAACAAAACGTATCTACACGAGTAGGAGGAGGCGAAGATACTTAGCTTATACTCGTATATGGAAAATAGGAAGAATTTGTTCCAACTGCGATTAAGATATTCATTTTTGTCAACCTTGTGTTTGCTCGTTAATCTTATGAGATAAGCAAAGCAGCAGCGGCTACTGTGTGCATGTGTATCTTTGGTGAATTGTTTGAATAATAAAATGTTTTAATTGGAAAATGGTTAAAGTTATTTCCATGAGATTATACTGGCATTAGTTTGTTGCGAAATCTTGTGCAAAGTTGGGGTTTGTTTGGGAAAACAAAATATGTATTTATGGTGGAGTGCATGTACTTTATTTCACTTACTTGATACTCGGTAAAACCTTCGAAAGTATATTGAAATTTCCCTTTAGAAACTCTTTCCATGCAACAAGGACCAGCTGCAATAGTGTTTTGGATGGGTGTCCTACTCGTGAAGAAATGATGATGTTTACAAGGTGGGGTTTACTAAGGCAGTAACAATGGTTTTTTGTACCCCCGTTGCTGGTTATAATTACTTGTACATTATCATTTTTGTCTCCATTAAGTTGTATATCCAGTGGATATCGCCAAGGTTGATGCACATTCTAGCCTTCGCTTCATTTCCGTGCTAATGTCTTTGCTGAAGTTAGTTAGTAGTTGTCCATTGTAGTTTCAGTGTTGCTTGTACTTCCTTGTTAAGGATATATGCTTCATCTTGCCCTCATTAACTGTAGAATACATTTTTGACAGAGATGTTGAAATCAGAAAATGAATGACGTCACGTTGTATTAAGCTCTTGCATCTTCAGGAAGAAGCTGTAGTGTCGCCTTTCTAGTTTTTCAAAGACTCGCGCATTAGTACAGCAAATGCTCTGAATCTTTCACAGTCTTTGCGTTACCATAGCCTTTACATAAATTATATGTGCTTAGGCTCATTCTTCTTTGTTGGTCTACCATAAGGTTGTGGCCAATACCTTTGAAGATCGCTTGGTGACGAACATGTATTTTCTCTTCATGTCTTCTACTTTTCCTTTAAGTTCAAGTCCCAGTTTATATTTCGCATGCTTCCTACGGGACACTACCGCTGTGGACCATATTGTCCTCGCTCTAGTGGTATAGGATTGCTTCAATCTCAGCCTACAACCCAACTTCTCGAAAGAGGCTCCTATGTAATTAGAAATTTAAATGCTTGATTTGTCTTTTCTATTGCACTATTATAACCCTCCTTCTGAATTCTTTCAGACAACTTGTTTCTTAGAGTGTTTTCCAAAAGCCTTAATCCCAGACAAAAGGGCAAGTGTACTTGCGGAAAGCCAATGCAATATATTGAAGTCAGTAAAAATAAATAAAAGTAGGCTTTTGAACCTTCAACGCATAAGAAAGATTTTTTATCCTATTGAGCAAAATTTTTGAGGGACGATATCATGGGAGTGATTACCAGGTTTTGAACATTTCAGTTGTCTTTTTCTGGTTCAAAGACTTGCTGTTTTTTCGTTACCGATAAATTGTGCGGACTTGTAAGAAGTGCGAACATACATACGGTCTTAAGGATTTTTAGTGTCACTCTTTAGCTATGTATACCTACAGATTTAACTGGTCTATGAAATGTACTCAGAGCCTAGATGGTATTTCAAATGACTCATTGTTCTTTCTATGGAAACATTATTGATTTGAAGGTTCTAGAAAAATTGAGTATCACTTTACAGCAGCCCAGTATATAGCCAAGTTCTTAACTCCAAGGTTATTCGGTTATTAGGTTTCGACATTGTTCTCTCCTCTCAACCAATCTATAAGTTGATCATAGTCTCAAGCACAATACATCCTCCGCCCATCAAACTCTTGTCTTTTTCGATATGTTGCGGCGCAGATAAAAAAAACTTTTCAAAACCTCTATGAACGTCAATAACTTCTCAAAAAAGGAAAAACTCAAAATAAAATGAAATCCATCGAAAACAAAAAATCCAACTTTAAATTGCTTAAAAGCAACTTATTTACACAAGGTTATTGTATTGTAATGAATGACTGAACAATACAATGAAAGAAAAAAAGTATCGCAGGACCAAAAGGACGAGATGTGAAAAGAGCAAAAAAAAATAAGAGAAAATCCAAATCAAAGAAAACCGAAGCCAAAACAAGTAAAATCAAATTAAATCCAAACAGAACTTGAAAGCCTACGGCTCTTTTCGTTATAATAGCAGTTTGCTCTTGCCGTTCCGTTTCTAGTATGTCTACTACCTCCCAGTCCACTTTCGTCGGCTCGACTTTTATGGCCCCATTCTGTTCAACTAACACTCTACTTCCGTTTCGATTTGGACTCTATCTCCCCCTCTCAGGAACAAATTATAAAGACTCAGATGTGGGGAGGGAGGTTTTGATGAAAAAACCAAATTATAGAATTGAATAAGGCAACTCAACCGAATTAGTTAAGACTTGCGGAAACTACAGCAACAGAACAAGGAGAAGGGAGCTATTTGATACCGGACTCTGCATTAGCAAATAAAACAAAAGTATGAACGAACCCATCAAGGAGTAAAAGTGGGGCGAAGCAGCAAAGGACAATCAAATTGTATCTTTTCCCACAGCCACCGTGTGTAAGTGCCTGTGCCAGTGTCAGTACCGGCCGGAAAGCAAAAGGTTCGAAGGGAAAAATCTAATTTAAGGATCCTACCATTAGATAGCTGCGATACGATTAAATTTTTATCATTCAGTTTCATTCACTTGAGTCATGAATGAGAGTAGCATGAATCCTTTGTTAAGGCAATCAAGGGGGATATCCACACTCCATTTGGGAGTTCATTTGATCCATTCAAACAGGTGATTCTGGGCACCTATCCTTTCTTAAAGTGCATTTTCTTAAAGCCGATTATTTTGAGAGTTGAAAACATGTTCTGCATGCAAATCGAAAATTTTGCAGAACTCTGCAATCATCATCATTCCAATTTGCCGTCCTTTCCCTTGGAAAATCTTATCCTTGCATCTCATTATTGTTTTTGAAGATTCTAATGCATGCGTGCATTCAAATTTACTCCCCTTTCGGAACAAGTGTGGCTGTAGAATGCTGTGGGGTATTATGTTTTTGAGGAGATGCAGGGAAATACCTGTGGTAGTATTTTCTATTTTGAACAAGGAGCGTACGATGGGGTTTCTAAATAAAAGGCAATATTTAGAACAAGGATATTTATGGACTTGATTCCTTACTAACAGAACTCTCAACTTTTGAATCAGTTATTGAGGATCTAGTATACAATTAAGTGTTTTGTTTATTTTGAAATATCTAAAGAATTGATAAAGTATTCAGTCTCAGTTTAAAGGTATGTATAGTGACAATGGCTCTAGTTTCACTTCAATGCCAGATAACTGTGTTAAGGACGTACTATTGGATTTGTAAGAATAGTTAAGCGCCTGATCATATGCATAGTGTATGATTCTTGATTTACTGTTTCCTCTATTTAGGCCCGTAAAGTTTTGGTTGGGGTTTCCGTCCACATACATATGTATTTTCGGCAGATAATTCTTTACTCAACTGCCCATCCGTGGTTGGTGCGAAGATTTTTCGGACAGGAACGCATAACATGACCCACCTTAGTCTCTCTATGTGAATTCTTCTTCTCAAGTTGATATCTCTATATATGTAGGTCATATAGCTCGACATTTTAGTTTCACCTCCACTATTAGCAGACTGGACCACAGACCCCTCGAAGAACTTTTCTATCAAATTAAGCCATCCTCATCTGTTTGTGGCAAAATTCATTTCTCCGCGCCGTATAGCATGGCTAGGATGGTTAGTGTCTTTAGTTTCTTATAGCCTGCATGATACCTTAGTATTTTGAGATATTCTTTTATTGGCCAGTTGCAGGCTTAGTCTATAGAAACAGCGATTGGCAAGAGGGTTCACTGCAAAGCTTAGGTAGACTAGGTTCTTTACTTGATCTGCATTGTGTCCCCCCACAAATGTTGAGCCCTCTTTTGTTGCTTTCATTGATTGCTGAACTTGTCATTGTATCCAGAGCCTTAGCGGCTTCCTACCTATGTATGTCGACATTACTTGACCGACATCATTGGTAAGAAGAATATTTCCTCCTTGGCCTTGCCTTGCTACTGCATTTATTGCTACAGTTGATCGCAGTATCCGTCCCGCAAGGTCGGCTTGTTCTCCTGTGGTTGTAAAGCTTGTTATTTTTCTGTGATAAAAAGCCATTGTCGAAATCATAAGATCAGCTTCCGTCCATCTGATTGTAGTCTTTCAGAAAGAATGAATGAAGGCTTGATAGTAAGGTGACCACAGTTTTCCTATGCAGCAATCTTAGACGTGGTACTGCTGTGGTATCAAAGAGAATTAGACTGAGCTCGGTTTCATTGTCTTTATTGGTGTTTTTGATTTGCGTTTAAATTTTAGTGATCTTTGATCGCTGGTAATGATTCTCTCGAGGGCCTTCCGCTTAACCAGTACACAGCCAATTTTAGTCCAAGTATTACTGAACGTAAGCTGCCATCAATGTTGTTCGTTTAATTTAGAATAGAATTCATGAAAATACCTAGATAGGGTTCTTATGTTGATTGTATGCAAGGATCGTCTCTACCAGGTGCTTTACTCATCCAAATATGTTCAAAGGAATTCTTAAAGCTACCTCCCTTCCATCGTAGTGTTGCAACCTATCTACATATTTATATACTCACATCTTCCTTCGTAGTACATTAATTTAAATTATGTGTAAATAAGTTCCTTTTTCATCCTTTTTCCCATTCATTCAGAAACAAATCAGTTGCAAACCAGACCTTTGAATCTGTTTTCTCAGACGAGAAATCTCTCTCTTTCTGAAGGTTAAGCACTATTACTTTGCCCTTCTACCCTCCTGCACAAATTACCCTTACAATTGCAATTTTTATCAGTTTTTCAAACTCGTATCGTGACAGGAGCTCTGAGAGGATCTTAATGGATGCTACATTGCATCACAGTACTTAATACGTTGGTCTCTCTTTTACCCTGATGCACTGCAGTTAGTGGAGAGTAAAAATCTAAAAAGTGATGTCCTTTTAAAACTAATTGAAAGTAAAATTGACGGAATAATTAAAAGGCGATTAGAATGACTCCATGGTGTCTGTATGGATGGTGATTGTATATATACCGACTTTATGTGACATATATCTTGCACCGGCTTTAAATAATTTAAGAAATAAGTACCAAAACAAATGCAACTACAACAATCTTCATTACTCCCTGGCACATCCCATCACTCATTCATAAGCCGTATCGCATTACACGGCATTAAGCCTCCCCCTCCTCTCCTTTTGATGGCAAAAAACAATTGTTGCATATGTGTAATACGACATAATTTATTCAATTACCGAACAAAAAAAAATGTACCATGCCTCTGATCCCATCAGTTATCATCATTGCAATGGATGTCGCTTGAGACGACCACTTCTTCCGTGGCAGGATAATAAATATTACGGCGGTGCTCTGAAAAGAGCTCGAATATTCCATGCCTAACGAAATAAGGACTAATTTGATGTAAAACATGCGGAATCGTATTTTGATGCGCGCACCATCGCAGCCTATTTTTAGACATCGAAATCTTTTTATCTTATTATCTAGACGGAGTATGTGTGTGCGATATTATTAGGAGTGGCATAATACTCGTACACAACATCATAGCAATATTATATTCTATGAATTCTTTATTCAATTCGCATAGATACTTCTTTATCTCTAATTGTCTTGTTATATGACAATTGGCAAGGATATATTGTACTGCCAGCGAGTGTGTGGTACCGGGAGGGATATAATTTATTAATAAGGAAAGAGAACGTGTCTTGTGTGCCTTATAATAGAGACTACTTACCTGGCTCATAAAGGCGACTACTGCAAAGCTGGTAACATTGTTGTTGGTGCAAGTTTTGGGTAATATTGATCCTTATCACGTTCAAATGCGAAAGGTAGTAAGTTTGGCCATCATAAAGAGTCGAGGGTAGGCGAAAAGAAGTGTTCTCTAGAACTCTACTGTCATCTTAGCGTTTTCTACTGTCAGACATAGTCTTTTCATATGTTGCCAAAGAGTATTGTGCCTCGTGATATTACCTACGAGGATGGCGAGGAATCTTCTATCCTTTTGCTTAAATTTCTTGTCACTTGTTCTGTCAATAGATCATCATTTTCTTGTGGTATTTAAAGATTCTCTGGAGGACCGCATTGTGTCCATATTTTCTGCAAGCAAAGCAGGATACTTACAGAAAGATCAGTTCGTTGTCTTTGACCCGAAATTCTCCCAATGCAAAGGCATTTCTTTTGGCTTTCCATTGTACAGTATAGATTCCTAACATCCTCTAGTGGGACACACATTAACTGTGCCCATTATGACAGGGGTTCTATGGAGGCTGGGGTTTTGTTACAACAACCCATTTTCTTGCAGAATATAGATCTGTAATTAAAAATATTCGGAACTATCGTATTGTAAAATGGTCACACTTCCTTATATCCTATCGTTCAGGTACACCATTATACCCTCATTGCCCCTGAATTTGTATGTTTCCTTCCTAAGTCTATTTTTACCATTTGTTCCCCATAACGACCTTCAAACAGAAGTTATTTGAAGCGAAACCCCATCAGGAATGGGATACTGCCTACAATCTAGTCTTCGCCCATGGCTATTCCATTCAATTGAAGCTGTTAATAGATACATTTTCAAATAAAACTCACCACAAAGATCAACCATAACCATAACCAACCTCAATATGTCTTCATTAAGACGTAACTTCATTACGCATTCTATTGCTATGTGCCATGGTGTAATGTTCAAAAACTTTGTCAATATAATCATTTTCGAATGTACACAAGCACACACAGTGCCTCGGGCAAGGACACACAATAATTGTAGTCATAAAATCACCACAATAACACTTCAATTCAATTAATGAAATGTCTTGAAACATTACATTACCTATTCCAACTTGAAGACACGAGTCCTTCACTCATATGTTTGTCCTTTTAGGCCAACAACAAGAGACAGACTTTTCCTTCAGTGTCCATCATCACCGATAATGTAATTATACCAAGTTCTAGTGTGTATGTCCTTAATGATTGTGTTGTCTTACCATTGCTGGGATGATGATGATGATTACAAGGAAAACAACTTAATAGGAGATTAAAGCACCAAGAAAAACATCAAGAGAATTGTGTCTTGTTAATTAAAAGTCATGAGATACATTCCAAATGATTGCTGTGACTTGAGTGAGATTTTCTATTTCCACTCTCTCTTCCTCTTTAAGGAGCCTAGACATTTTTTTTATTAAATTTTTCAAGGTCAAAGTAAAGAGGATTATTTATAAAATTTTCAAAATTTTCTCGAAAATGTAATTTCCTGTAGAAAATTAACGTTTCCCTCATTATGTGTCGGCTAGGGAATTATTCTACTGCAAACTCACTCAGGTATCCGTTACAGTCGTCATCATGCCACAATGTTGGATAAGGTAAAGTCGTAGCGACCGTCTGCAACGGATGCCACAGTTATTTATCCCACAAACCGAAGGACGACAGATGAAAATAAATTAAAAATCGCGAATTTTACTCTCCTGCTGCTGCTACTGTTGCTGCAATCGCAATGCAACTCAACTGAGATACAGAGATTTAATTAGCGCGAGATACATAATTCAGTTATGCATGCAGTGTAGGTTTAGATCTTCAGGAATGGTGACAAAAATCTTCTATTTCACAAGAGAAGCGTTCTCAAATTATACCATCTAATTGTGCATGTGTTTTAATTAGCCAAACGGTAATGGGGGCAAGGAGATGCCAAATGTTCATTTAAATGGCGGTATCAATTTCGCAACTTCCTCTGATCCAAATTGTTATAATTGAGGGGTTGAAAAGTGTTTTCAGCGGGGGGACTACTTGAACCCAATCAACCGATCAAAATTCAATTATATAGCTGGTGTCAAACGATAATTATGGGGATGAAAGGCAAATGATCTGGGTCATAAGACAGCGATTTAAGTGGAGAAGATTCTTTATACTTACTTTTACTTATGTCCTGTATCCCCTTGTGGGTCCTAGGGTCCCTAAAACGCCTACGCGTCATCGTTTGCGATTTCTGGAAATGTGCCTCAGTTCTCCCCAACTCTTTCCCAGTTGCCTTGCTTCCTTCTCCACAGTTCTGCACCACGTACTTCTAGGACCACTGCGTATCCTGCCATCATGGGAAAGCGGGTTCCATTGCATTGCTTGATTAGATATGGATCTGTCACCCTTTCGGAGAGTGTGCCCGATCCACTGCCACTTTCGTCGAGGTATGGTTGTGCCTATAGGTTCATGGCCCGTTCTCTGATAACACTGTTTGAGTAGACACCTATTGACAACTTTTTGCAGCTGAGCTATACCTCAGATGTCAAACTTAAAACAACAAACAGGCCCTTGGTTAACTATTTTACTCTCTAAATCTACATAAACTAATGAAAACAGAGTTCAATCGCTACAAAATACAAAACAAACAATCCATCCGAGTTATGAAAATCAAATTTCCCCGAGAATATTTTGAAGTCATTAGCTAGAAAGTACTCTCCTTCTAATTGACTCCTAATTAACTTATTTGCAAGCGTTATCCCTCATCATTAAAAATTCAAATTCCACAAAATAGAAATATTTCAAAATATTTCACTAAAAAGTTTTACAGCGCATCCTCTTATCGCATCAGCGGTAAATTTATGAATTTATTCATTTTCTACACGAGCAGTAGTTCTAGGAAACAAATTTCATTGCAACATCCGGGAAGAGGTTAAGTTAATTAATTTCCCAGTTGCAGCAAGTGTAGCATCAACTTTTCAGTCAGGTGTAATATTTGCATAATGCATTATAATTTTTAGCATAACTATGCGCGTACTAATGATTTATTTCAATGCAAACACACACAGTTGCGAATGATGTTTGTTTGTGACTTTGATGGAATTTTAAAATTTGTATAATTTTGGGGTGAAAATTTTGGTGTCCCTATGTTGACAAGGACTTGTCCGTTTAGATTTTCAATTATTTAAATTGGAACTTATGACAAAAAGTTGTCTGGAACCTAAAACATTATCGTGTCCTTAGGGTTGGTTGTAATTTATGACATTCATCGGATATTTCGTTGTCTAAACCAAAAGAACAGAAAAAATACTTTGAATTTCCATCGATTGAGATGAATGGAGACGTCTATTGCCAGAGGGGCAGTATGAAGTTATCAATCTCAACTTGTGTCGTGATGGCCAGGGGACTATATTTCTTTTTGGCCTTTATGTCAAATATTTATGTTTGACCATAATTTAAGTATTAAAAGTGCAGTAAGATTCTTGGGCTATAACCCTGTTTGCGAAATTTCCAAAAAACAGTTTCTGATTCAAATTCTTTATAAGGCATAGTGTTCCAATATTCATTCAACATGAGTGGTTGTCTTGGGAGAATACTATGTAATTTTTGCATTCGTTTGTGATTCGCAGTATTCCAATTGCGGGGACCAAATTTTTCAGCGACAACTTTCCAGCATTATTTGGTCTCGATTCACTGAATAGCTCGATTGATTAAGTTATATTGTAAAGATTGTTCTACATACGATTTGCTAGCTGGAGGAAATGTTGATGAATACAGTCCTTAACGAAACCCACCAGAATGTCGACTGCCTCTGCAAGGGAGACGGCAAGGGGCGAACTTCACCTGGCAAGCTCGTCTGATCGTTCATTACTTTTGTATAGGTACTGTGCCTTGGGACTCAGACGAGAGAAATGTTTACTGGGGAGCATAGTTGACAAGGTGATTTTTAACTCAATCAGATACTTAGCACAAAGAAGTAGCGACTGGCAAGAGTCCTTTCTTAATTGGTTCCTTGGTTTTGATTGTTATGTAACTAAATCACTGCTTTTTACTGCCTAATGGATCACCATTAATCCAAAACGCCTTTTTTAAACTTAGTTTGCTCGTAGTTCAATGTGTGCAAGTTCGAACCATAGTAAAAGACAACAAACGCATGCCATACGCCCACCTCTTGTTAGTGTCTGACAAACATCAAACATTTTTATTCTCTTGAGAAAGCTTCTCAAAACCCCTTTGTAGGCTGCTTCTGTGCGTGCAGTAACCACGCACGCGTACAGTTGTGGCCCTTTATGAGCTGCTTATAACCCCTATACAGGTTTCTGCTTGTAAAATGAACCTCTGTTGAGTCTAGCTACACTGGGACTTGGACATCCTTTCTTCAGTCATGAAGGTCTCTAAAATTTTCATCTTTGCGTTGTGCTGTTTAGCTGTTCTTTACGATACTGCTGACAACATTTTTAACAGGTATCAAGACAGAGGCATTTAGACAGAAAGTTTTTCATTTCGAAATTTTGACAACACTGATGCCTTGTCCTGCCTCTGGGATCACTTCATCTTTAGAACAATATATCCATTCTTTTATGAAAATGAGTCCATTACATCCCGTGGTATATCCGAAAGCAAACTACTGAATTCCAGGAACAACTTAGCCAAAAGTAAGTACACAAAAATGTGCTAATGTGAATTTCGAAACCAATTTGAAAAATGTGGTTAGCTACTTTAAGGATTCCATTTTCTCTAATTAAATCCTTTTACCTCCCATTGAGCATTTAATTATAAAACCTGTTTGATTCTTTGTTCTGGAAAGTTTTCATCCCGCAGGATTTTCTCTAGTCCTCAGTCTACTTAAAAATAATAACTAAAATCAAATAAAAAAAGGAAGAGAAAACCTTTATTATGTTTGTACTATTTGTCCATGTGCAACGACATGCACAGATGTTTATGAGTTTGCTTTTCCCTATGAAAGTTTACTGCGTCCTTCTTCCTGTGTGTAAATTGTTTACTGCCTCCGAACTTCCTCCCATTGTCTATGGTCCATGGAATATAACAGCTCAACAATAAAATCTCTGAATACCTGTGAAGACACTGCTGCTAGGTTCTCTGTATGCATGCATGTGCGTGTTTGGAAGGAAATGTGCTTATAATTCAACTTTGTGCAACCTTTTTCCTGTTTCTCTGTAATTTACGGATTATTTTCTTTTTCATATCCTTTTTCTCCAACAATACACACAGAGAGAGGAGGGAGAAGCTACCGACGTGTTACTAATTGTTTTGTATTTTGCAACAAATTATTTATGAATAGTTTCCTTTTTCTTTTTTATAAGCATCCATGTGGTTTTGTTATCCTTTGTTGGATGACAGGTGGTTGTTGACTTTAGAGAAAGGACACCAACATTTTTCGAACAATAACTTGCAGCCACATGGTATGGAAATTATTTCCATCCGTGCTTTGGCTCGATTTGTAATTTCTCGAGCGAAAAACATTTATTAACGTGAAAATGTTCATTGAAACGATGCCTGCATATTCGCCACAAAATCACCTCGTCGCCGTTGTTGTTACTGTTTGGAAGCGAGTCCACTTTGTCAGGATATATAGCTGTATTCGGTGGCTTTGTTTGGGGGAAAAATAACTCCCTCAAGCGTTAAAAAAAGAGAACCGTAAAAAATAGCAAAAATCCTGCAAACCGTTGAACCAAACTGTCGGTTTTGTATCTGGAATCAACACAAACTCCAACTGCAAGCCCCATCAGCCACCAGTCGACGTCGATCTCGCTCCACGCAAAAGTCAATGTTGCGTTGTTTAATTAGGTTACACAAGCGGAACTATTGGGGCATTAACGGCCAACGCATTTATTATCCTTTGGTTTTCACAAAATTTAGTGTTTTTCTGCGAAAGATTTACGAATTTATGGAAGAGTGGGCTTTGTGTTCTGTAAAAGAAGAACTGATAGTTAATAATATTTTATTCACAGAGATTCACTAGCTAGGTCAACTTTACAAAGGTAGATAAAACAGAAATTTGTTGGAAAATACGTTGAGCTTAAAGGCCAAAACAGATGGCTGGTTGGAGGTTTGAAAGGAGTGCTTTGGAGAAGGGAATGACTCAGTTTTCGTCTCCATTTTAGATAAAGTTGGTCGTCATGCACATCCTCTATCCTCTCCAAAATTCCCCAAGCCACATAAAAACACTCACTCGTTTAAAACCCCTCTTCCAGCCAAAGTGACCATCGATAGCTCCGATCCGACCTATTGCCCTTGTTCCGTTCTACTATTACCTTCCTCCTTCACTGTAATTTAACCTCTATTGTAACCACTTGTAATTGAAAACGAAAAGTGCGCTGTGGAATTTTCTAAAAACGTTTACCCACTCATTCTCACAAACAAACTAGCTACTAGCTACCTACGTAACTGTTACGTTTCACTGGTCATAATGATTGTATTAGATTCCTTTTTTTTATAGTTTTTTTTTTCTCAATACTCTTTTCCCGATGATGGCAGTAGTTTTCTGATTGCATAACAATGGTTATAGCCCTGCAGCAACAAACAGTAGCAGCAGCATCAGTTAGCACCAATAGTTAGGAATAAGGAGTGAGAAAGGATTCAATTTCGTTTGGTCAAATGGCAAATAATAGCATAGGTAACTGTTATGGGAATTGAAATGCAAAATTGTTGTCACAGTTGTTTGTTGAAATATCAAGCTATTGTGCCGTTTCGATTGACTCTGGCAACAGTGTCCCTCTTAATTGGCCAATGATTGGCAATCACAGGCGGAATGTCTCTGTTTTTAGGTTTTGCTCCCTTGGGATGGGGTATAGTTGTAGGGGCCCCTATGGGGGAAGATTGGTGAGTTTGGTGGATATGGGCCCCAAGAGAAAATTAAATGAAATTAGTTGCCTTTGGGGAGATTATTTTCAAAATAAAATGGTGCTATGGTTTTATGTGATTTCAAAAGCGGTATGGGGAAAGTATCTACAATGTTTTGAAGGTCAGACGATCAAAGAAGGTAAATACTATGGAACATATTTGACTCGAGTGGTATTCGAAAAAAACTTTAAGAGCCTTTCTTTTTTTGCGTTGAGAGGTGAGAATCTTTCAAAGGCGAAACTGAGTCTGTGTTTGATATTCACCCACTAAACCCGTTCTAACCCTGATCTTCTTGGCAGTTCCGTCAAGCAGTTCATCGAGAGGGGGCCTTCAGCCTTACATAGTTGGCTCGTTCGTGGCTCCTGCGCTGCATTTCGTTGTCCTCCCAGTCTTCGTTGCTCCTTCATGATGGTAGTCACTGTTTGACTTACTGCTTCCCAAGCTTCTTGTTTGCTGAGCATAAGTCTGATGATGCTCTCTAAGGTTAAGTGCAAAACCACTCTGTTCGTCAACACGTTAATACCTTTTTGTTACTGTGGATAGTGGAATATTACAAGTTCCACCTTTTTTACTGCTTCTGTGCACGTTGGGTTGTCTTTATGCCCAAATATGTGAAGGTATGCTTAGAAACATCCATGAAGCATCTGCCTCCGGTAGGAGTTCAGCTTTCCATGCTTTCTATTGATCCAAAGACATATTAGGAATCAATCTCTGTGTCCATCCACCTTTGTCATAAGAGTTGCATCTATCTTGCTATCTTGCAGGTTTGTTGCTTCTACTGACACCATCTTTAAACCTGGTTGAAAATCTTTCCGAAAACTGAGAAGAGGAAAAGTCTCATTCGCACTTGCGCTACAGTAAGAGCAATAATGCCATAGTATCAGACTAGATCCAGAGTCATAAAGATAGGTGCCCCAAACCTTCAGGCTTAAAAAAACATGCATCTAGTTTTCTTAAACTCGAGGAACCTAGTTCCCTAATAAATGCCATAAGTAAAGGACTCCTCGCAGGCAAAAATACACTCCTACCCAATAAAACAAAATATAAAATATCACCAGAGGCAAAGACTACCATTTGCTACCCTCTTGCTTTGGTTTCGCTTAATGCAGCTTTAATAAATCCCTTGAAGGGAGTAAAAGAAATCGTATTCAATTTATTATTGTCCCCCAGAACCGCACACAATTTCCGCAAAACAATACCAACGTGTGCGCTATGGTAAAAAGAAATTGTATATCTAAAATACTCTCGGTTGAGCTTAATGAATTTTTTATCTGATGTCAGTTGTACAATTTATTTGGTCTACCTACAGTCCACCTGTTTTAGGATTAAAAACCTATTAGCCAAAGTAAAGAGGAGAATATTTTATATTAAATCTTATGGATGCAAGTGTGTACCTTCTGGTATTTCATTTCCGCCTACAATCTGAATTTCAAAGGCATGTTTCGAAGCAAAGATGATTGTATCTACGAGTTGTGTGTCACTCTAATTGACATGGGAGTATATAGAGAATAATAGAGCTTTAATTCTAATCATTAAACAGAGATGTAGATTGGCAAATTCATTCTTGAAATTCCATTTATGATTAAGATAAATGTAAGTGCACAAGAGCATGAATTCTATCTGAGACAAGATGCTGAAACTTAATTGTTGTTTAAAGTTATATTCTGCTAGTCATGTGTGAAGGTATCATTGGGTTCATTTAGTCATTCCGCACAAGGTCTTATAAAGGGTGAGGCATCTGATGAGGCTATAAAGGAAAAATGCGTTCAATATTTCAACGACTGTTGTTTCATTAAAAAGAGCAAGCTTTTGAACTAAATATGGAAAATTATTTCATTCAAATGACTGCCATAGCTGGCTTGGCAATAGGCCATCCTCTCAACCCAATTTGTCAGTACATTTTCTATGGTTTCGGCCCGTAATTCACGAATAGCTTGGTTATTCCAATCTCAGGCAATCATCCAAGGCAATCATCCAAATGACAACAGTCGATCCTGAGTAAGCGGGTTCCATTGCATCGCGTGGTGACCTATGGAACTGTCACTTTTTCAGAGAGTGTAAACAATCCTCTGCCGCTTCCGTCGTCGAATTATTGTGCTTAATGTTCATGGCCTTCTGTTCGTTAGAGATGAAATAATATAGTCCATCATAATCATTCCGAGACAACGAAATCCTCTTACGAATAAAGAAAGAAAAATTAGCTCAAATCGGATCAATAAATTATTTATAATTTCTTTCGCTCAGCTCTCATTTTTTTCGTGCGAAAATAAAGTTTTTAATACAAATCAGATGAATCAATTATCCGAACCCTTTTAAGGGAAATGTAAAATTAATATGATGTGCATTAAATTTAAGAGGTTTCGTCATTTCGTCCTTTCGTCCGCTTTAATAATTTCCCATGTCACATGCTCTGATTCACACGAGATATATAAAGCGAAAGCCCCCCAGATTGATTGATTAATGGATTATCCTCTTGAGTGAAATGATATGTAATGAAGTTCTTTCAGCGAAAAGCAATATTGTTTTGCATCTCATTTTGAGACTTTTTTTTTTATATAAAATGCACCCCTTTTTCTTTCTGTTGAAATCTGCATAAATTTTTTCTTTGTGAAAAACGCTTCATGCTTCGAGGAATTCTTCTCCAAATCTTTCTTTTATTTTCTGTTGTTCTTGTTGGGTTTTTTCTTATGTTTTTTGCTTGTGTGCATTTTATATTCGAACTCAGTTTGCATATAAATGGTAAGAAGCCAGTATAAAAGTGTTTGAAGTTGAAGAGCACAACTGATTGTGAAAATCATTCGAAAATTGAGAATAGTTTTGACATGACATAAGAGTAATTGTTGCTTAAAAAGTCTGAGAAAACTTCGGTGGCATGCTTAAGCTCATCTGGTCCAATGAAATTGAGGTATTGTGGTCCTTTTTGCCCAATTCATTGAAATTTTCTCTTTTTCTTAGTTAACTAAGGAGGATTCCATACCTCTGTATTGTATTCTATTGTATACAAATTACCTGGAATTATGTTTACTGTAACCCTCAATATAATTTGCCTTGCGTTCATTAAAATGCATGCTCGTGTATGTTTATGCAGCCCGTTATACGCTTGGATAAATCCATGTCGTAGATGAAAATGCAAAATGATGTCCTCTTCAAGGTACATCTTGTTAACATATGATTTCCAGCAAAATGGATAAATGTCATATTAGAATAATATTTCCATAATTCATTCATAAGCTTGAGCATCTCCAAACCACAATCATCAAACTCCAATAAAACGAAGAGAATTTCTTAATTTTTGGCGACGTTCCATCACAGCTCATCATCATTATCATAAACATAACCAATGCCAACTTCAGTTGTTGTTTGCCTTTAGCATTTCAAGGATACAAAATACCACCACAAACAAACGAAAGAAGAAAGCCACTCTTTGGAGAACCAAGATAGCCACCACCCATCTTAGTAATTAGGAGTGATTTCTAGTTATTACGCTAAATGGATGGTCATACACTCGAGTCATTTCCACATGTCCTTGAGGGACCATCTCACTCCGCCACTTGAATAGACTCACGAATACCACAATCTCATTGTTCTACATTTCTCTTAATTATATCACCGAGTTGCGTGTCCTTTATTTTCTTCCGAATTACCAGAGCCAAATTAAGTTGATTTATTCTCGTTAGACCTTTTGTCCTTCAAGTCAAACGAGAGAGAGAGAAGGAGAACTTTCACTTTAGGGACGACAACAACGTTTGCTTTTTCCTCTTCCGGAAGCTAAAATAGAATCTTTTCGTTTCATTACTTTTGGCTGTTGCATTTCTGCTTCATTTGGCATAACTTACTCCTCTTCCTCTATATGTATTCCTTTGGTGGTGTTTTTGTTTTTGTCTACTTCATGGCTGAATAGCATCAACATGAACTCGTGTTGTGTGTGTGTATCTTTAGATAGTCATCCTCATCATATTGCCAGGATTGTGCCTTGATGAATGCCTTATTATGAAATGAGTCAAGTAAATAAGTTTGCCTCTTCCTTGGAATTGCAATAGGATTTCACTAGTTTTGTGTTTAAGTTCTAGAAATCAAATGGGAAGACAGAGCCCAGAATTTGAAATTCTTAGAATTCGTCTTACGATGGTGTTTTGTTAATCATTCATGGAATCATGTGAACATTTTAACTAACTACTGGTGGCGTACCTTTATAGCGAGAAGAGTAGTTCTAATGAAATGTAAGCAAACTAATGTTTTCTTGTTATTTTGAAATAATTTTTCACTTCATTTATTCAATAAATGGCTCACAGCATAGTTGAAGAGTGTTGGTGTCCTTCCTTTATAGTTTTGATTAAAAACTTGGTGGCATTTAGTGCCTTTTTGCCTGCGCTAAAAAGTGCTAGTCTTTCAGGGACGAAACTGAGCCTATACTCAGTAACTTACTTACGGAACTGAGCCTTAACTAAAAACCTCTCGAGCTAGCCCGGTTACGAGCCAGCTCCCTGCAATTGTGCATGCCAAGGTAGTTGAGGTCCCCTTTCACTTGTTTGCGTCACCTACTGCGAGGTCGGCCTCCACTGCGCCATCCAACCATTCGAAGTGGATTCGAAGAAGTTCTTAGCTGGATTCTTAGGCTCCGTCCGCTCAACAAGACCCAGACATCTTAGCCGCTGTATGCGAAATTTTCTATGTCCTATAGTTCGGCATTATATCTTCTTGTCCACTCATCATCTATGCGGGCGTTTGTTTTTTCAAAAACCCTCTATGCTATACAACTGCCAAGAAAAACTTTTCTTAATCACATATTCCACTGAACAAAAACCTTCAGACAATATCTGTCTAATAAAAGCTACAAATCTCTTACACTACACTCCATTTCACAACTATATCACCACCCCTGTTTTTGCATTTCTTTATGATTGAAATGATTTTTTTTGTAAATAACTGTTATCACCTGAAAGGGTAACCGGAATGCAAACAGTTTTATGAAAATTAGAAACGTTCCGTCATCATTTCTAAGAGAAAAGACAAAAAAACGGTTTTTTTCGTTTTTCATAACTATATCACCACTTCGGTTTTAATTGGATAAAATTTTGTTAGACCTTAAAAACATATAATTTTTGAATGATTAGTGATTAGTGGGACTTCCTCTGTGTTTCACTAAAGTCAATATTCAATTTGGTGTATTATCACCTAAGTTTTTTAACACATTTTGAGGGATTGTGGCCCAAGAAGCATTTATGGCTTATTTTAAGTCAGCCACTCTGCTAAACTGTCCGTTTTTTGGCTTAAACTTTTCGCGTCAGTAAGCCTTACAGATTATCTATCGGTTTTTGATCTGAGGAGCAAGAAAGTCATTGAAAAAAAAAGATTTTTTACTGATCAAACCACGATTTGATTGCTCTGCTGGAGTAAATCCTGCTGAAAACCCAATTCCGTGTTTTGATTATGTACCAAAAATGGTTGAATTTGAGTTTCAAGACACTAACATACTCATCGCTATTCATTTTAGTGGATGGGAAGGCTGACCGTAATGCTCCCGCTGAAGAAAAACCGCCCACACCATAAGAATCCACCGCCATGAACTGTGACTGAAACACGGTAATAATACTTCTTTTTCTCCTTTGCATATGTTGATTATTAATGTTTTTTTTGGATAAAAGAATATTATTCTGACGAAAAAAGAATCAACCTTGATGTTTCAGATGGTTTTAAGCACTACTCGAGGACTTTTTGGAAAAAATCCCGTGTAGCTTTAAAAAATGATTTTTTCCACTGAAAGTCTTATGGTGTGGGCGGTTTTTCTTCAGCGGGAGCATTACGGTCAGCCTTCCCATCCACTAAAATGAATAGCGATGAGTATGTTAGTGTCTTGAAACTCAAATTCAACCATTTTTGGTACATAATCAAAACACGGAATTGGGTTTTCAGCAGGATTTACTCCAGCAGAGCAATCAAATCGTGGTTTGATCAGTAAAAAATCTTTTTTTTTCAATGACTTTCTTGCTCCTCAGATCAAAAACCGATAGATAATCTGTAAGGCTTACTGACGCGAAAAGTTTAAGCCAAAAAACGGACAGTTTAGCAGAGTGGCTGACTTAAAATAAGCCATAAATGCTTCTTGGGCCACAATCCCTCAAAATGTGTTAAAAAACTTAGGTGATAATACACCAAATTGAATATTGACTTTAGTGAAACACAGAGGAAGTCCCACTAATCACTAATCATTCAAAAATTATATGTTTTTAAGGTCTAACAAAATTTTATCCAATTAAAACCGAAGTGGTGATATAGTTATGAAAAACGAAAAAAACCGTTTTTTTTGTCTTTTCTCTTAGAAATGATGACGGAACGTTTCTAATTTTCATAAAACTGTTTGCATTCCGGTTACCCTTTCAGGTGATAACAGTTATTTACAAAAAAAATCATTTCAATCATAAAGAAATGCAAAAACAGGGGTGGTGATATAGTTGTGAAATGGAGTGTATTTCGCTTTCAATTATTTTTCGACACATATTGAGTGCATAAAACAAAGCCAACAACGTCACGAACACTCAGCGTACTCAACACCTTGCATAATTAATTGCATGGTGCTCTATGTGTCTGTACACATTCAGGAAGATTCAATTATAGCCTCTTACAATGCCTACCCATCGTCCATAATAATTATTATGTATCCCATATTAATTAAGGCACTAATGCATTTTGGGCGTTTGAACGTAATTCCTTGAATTAAACCAGCAACTTATGCAATTATAGACCACTAAGCTGAAGGTGTTCTTCATAACAGATACTCAATACGCTTATTATAATGCATAACTCTATGGAAGGTGTTTACACCTAAGTATAGGTGTACATATCCAAATGAGGTTATGATATCGATTAGATGAATTTAGAGATTGTCTCTGATTGTAGTTACTAAAATATCCAGCTTCTTTTAATTTTAGCCCACCCTCCTTTGCAACCCCACCTCCTTTGTTATTACTCATGAAGCCTACCTCCTATGTCGAGAATTTATAGCCGACTTAATTGCTTCCTAAATTTGTGTCACTATAAGGGAAGTCAATTGAACTCCTTCCTTTGTAGATCCATCAGCATACAACATTGCATATAGGGTACCTACCCTTCTAACGAGAAGCCTTTCTACCATCGTCGCACATGTGAATCCCATATAGAAAGGTAATAAGATACTTTGCAGAAAATTTATAACCATCATTATTTACTTGGCAACTTTCTTCACCTGCAGCATAAATTATCGGTTATAATTAATTTCAAAATGAACTTGCAATACATTCTATGTTATTGTGTGAGTGAGTGTGCTCATGTGCTTGATTCCAAAACGGATGGGGTAAATCTCGGTGCTTTGTTGAGATTGATTTTAAGTAAATATTCAAAATTACTTTCTATGTTTCTAAACACTGGAGAAAAGGCATAAAGAAAGGGCAAATATACTTGGATCAATAGAATGGCTGATAGCAAGCTACCTTGTGGTACCTCATGCTTCTCTTCTCAATTTCTCTTCTCTTTTCCTCTTTTGGGAATAACAAATGTAATTTTATACGAGTTTTTGTAATAATCCAACATTTTTTCAATATAAAACCACAAACAGATGCAAGAGGCTAGTCTAAAGGTCTCATTATATCCATTAGTTTCATAAGCAACCAACCTGCTTAGAAACAGAGAGTTTCTCTTCTCATTTTCTGCAGTATCCTACCTGCACTTTGCGTAATTTTATTGCTTTATATATACCCTAAATGTGCTACCATTAAGTGCACATCGTCCTTACTTCGCGAAGTAGAAATTTAAATGAAGTGGCAAAGACTGAGTGCGGTAGAGAACACTGTGCGACAAGCTGTTACCGCAATAAGCGTTCATTTGTCCGTCATTTACGTTCACCGTCTGGTGGACCACTACTACGACTACTGGCAAACGATATTAAGCTTCACTGCAACTTCAAAGGATAATGCAAATTATCATTACGCTTGCAAGTTAAAAAAAGCAAAAAAAAAATCCTCCGTCCAAGGACTGACGACCAAATGGTGAAAGGAATTTTTCGTGAATGGGATAGTATATTCCTTTCGGGGAGGAGCGGAAGAAAACTGATTATCGTGCACCTGAAATTTTATTATTTATCCACAGGAAGAGAGAGAACAGATTAATCAGTTTCGAACGGCGAACGAAAGGACATTACGTTGAAGTGGATGTTTTTTTTTGGATTATAAGGAGGTCAATGCACTAGGAGATGAAATTGTTTCTTCATTCAAGTTGAAGAGTCCTTTCAAACATATATGAAGCTGCTTGGAATGCCCCATTGAAACATCAAATCCCACTTCCAATTACGAGTCCCAGTCTATTAGAGAAGACCACCCAAAATGGTGGCGATTTCCAAAGAACTATGTACCATCTAATTGATTCTGTGAGGATATTTATTGGATGTCGGCAAATTCTATGTAAACAGATGGCATAAATAAGGATTAATGTGGAGAAACCCTGAGCAGACACACGCACGCACTCGTAGATACACAGAAATTTAGTTTATACACGACTTGACCCCGTGAGGCAATAGCCATTCACTTGAGATCTTAGTGCATTAAAGTAATGTGGAGCAGCAAGGATAATGGCATCGAGGATAGTCCCATAGCATGTCTACCACATTGATTGTAATTTAATGAATAATGCACATGCTCACGGGAACTATCATTAGAGTCAAAATTATTAACCACACAATAATGCACTCTGTCCAGTGTGATTGAAATTTCGTATGCTCCTTCATGTAAGGGAAGGGAGTTCCTTTTGCTAAAAACCCTTAAAGTGGTTACATAAATCAACCAATTAAGTCTTTTTATGACCTCAAAGAAAAGAGTAGGCTTATCATTTGGCCATTAATGGGGTTTCGCCGATTTAACAGCGTAGACCGCCATTAAAAGGCAAATATCTTGAAGCAGATGCCAAGAAAAAATACTCGATTCAAAGCTTCTTTCCAAGTAATTACAGGGGAAGCTGGACATTAAACATTTCACATTGATTGATGTTCTTTATGGTGGACATTTTGAAGGGCATTTCAATGACAAACTCAAGAATAAAGTCATTACTAGTCCCAATTAAATTTAACACAACTTTCAGCTTTTAGTGGAGGCAGAGAATGCACTACTAATTGCATTTGAATGGGAGTGCAGATAGCAGATGATAATTTCACTTTGAAAGTATCTTTCACAAGTCCTTTTGCCAAAAAAGGAAATGAAATTCAATACAAAATTTAACTACGCATATTCGATTTCCGGACTCGATTTCATCTCCCTTCTTTTTGAGTTATTTCTGGTAACATTTGATATGCAAACCTATTTGCCTTTCACAATGACACAAATGTCACTCAATGCAGAGTCGGGGAGCGAATATTCTTTCATCTTTTTGGTCCTTTATTTCACAGGGATATGTAGATTGCGATGTTAAAAATAAATAATGGTATTTTTATTTTTTTAAAAAAAGTCTCAGGATGCAGTATTACTTTGAATTTTCTTTGACATGAAATACCGTACGTATGTGGGAGGCAAAGTGTGATATAAGAAATTCATATCTACATATGTATAAAGAGTACTTAAGATGGTTTGGTTATACATATATACAGATTGTTCTTGAATGTCAATAACCGATTCAGCTGGCTATATTCAGTTCGATTCCACACAGTGATGCCAGATTTTTTTATGTCAGAATCCCCATTGTTGGGGAATTTTTTAATTAAGAAATTCCTCATTTCGTAATCATTTTCCCTTACAACTTTTACCCATTTTAACTTCATGAAAAAAATATAGAATTGGCTTTAAAAATATAAAAATGTAATTCATAATTAATTGGCTTACATGATAGACATATTTGTTACTATTTATGTCAGTAAATGTCAGTATTGGGGAAATGGTCTTGGACGTACAAGTCCTATAAAATTGTTGTTTTTTTTTTCCTTTTGTATGGTGATAACATCGTCCTTACTGCCGGTTCTGATAGAAGTTCGAACATTTCTTTCCTCAGATATATCATTCTAACTTGGATGACTGGTTCAAAACCATATCAAAATGTTTCTTCCATCTTATGAACTGATTCTCCTCATATCGTCTTCCCAGTGAAAAGTGTTGAGTGAAACTGTGGACTCTAGCTCTTGCTGTTAGATCCTTAGCTCTGCATTTAAAACGCTCAACTGGTGGAAAGTTACCTTCTCTTTCCCAGCTAAGTCATTCTCTAAGGCTTCATAAGTAATAGTGACACCACGTTCCCTGATCCGGATTTTTACCGTGAAAACGTGAAAATCAGGCCTGTCAGGATATTTCGTTTTCCGATTAGTCACTATGAAGGCTTCAGACCTGCTTCCAACTTATATTCGAATAACTTCATTCGTTCTCAAGGATCCCCTCTTGCCTAGGATGTTCCTCTATACTGTCTTCGGACTATAGGATTTGTGCAGTCTAATGTCACTTTTCCCTCAGCATAGTTATGTTTTCAGGTTCGTAGCCATTTTCTGAGGTATTTCGTCATAAAAATTGAGACAAATGTTCTTCAAAATAATGCTGAGATATCTAGTCATTTATTTTAATAATCAGTGCATGCAAAAGGGGACACGAGCATCAGTGACGTTGGAGGAGAAAAGGGATAGGAAAAAATTTGTACTGTTTGAAGCCCAAGTGGTCTCAAATTTCACTATTTATTCTCTATTGGTGGTGTCCACATTGACTGGGAAGAGTTTTATGTAAAATTTGAATTCGTTTGTAATTGACAGTATTTTTTTGAGTCGACGTGAAAAAACATTACATACTTTCTGAGCGAGTTACTTAAATTTGTTGCCGTGAAAATGCAATGAATATGGATGGTGGCTCCTCTGTCTCACTACTGGAGCAATAAACTTCCCTTTTATGTCCTCTTGCAATGAGTTATCACTCGTTTTTATTACGAAAAATCTTTAAAAATGAAAAAATATGTCGGAATTTAAAATTCGTAATAAATTTTCACAACATTCTTTCTTCCACGTAATTTGCATATCACTACACGAATTTTACATGACCTTTTAAGCGGTTAATTGGCCATTAACTTTGCTCGTTGGTTACTCTACTAGGACATGCAACGCAACGTGTGTCGGACACCATAATTTTCGGTTTCGTCCAACGTCAGCATTTTAATTGCTACGAAAATATTATTTATTGGATTTTGAATTCCACGATCATAAAATAAATATAAATATGCATCATGTATCCTTACCAACTGCCGCTTAAACTCTGTTTTGAATGAAAGGACATACTTTGTAGAGCTTTCTATGATTGCTCCTTCTTTTGAATCAATAAAATGTGTGCGACTATAAAAGTGAAAACCACTAACTCCACAGCAAGCTATAACTTGAAATAGATTTCACAAAACATGAAGCAAAGTAATAAATTATATCCTCGAAAGGAAGAGAAGTGCGAGTAAAGGAATTTAACTTCACGGCAAATGTCTGTTAGCTGGCTGCTAGTCTATGTGTGTGTGTTGGGAATAATTCAAATTTATGTTTCATTGCTCTGCAAGGAGTTTTATTTTCAATTACTGAGGAAAAATTATTGTCGACTGAGTCAAATATATCATACGATCCTGTCGTCGGTAGGATTTATTTTTTCTCCTCTTTTTTTATACTTTACCTGGGAAGTTCTTTTCTTTTCTTCTTGAGCCCCAAGTCCGAAAGGTAAAAGTCCTGCGTAAAGGTTGAGGTGGATGATGGGAAAGCAAGTGAAATCAGATAAAATATTCATTAGGCCCAAAGAGGGCAACTTAAGAGGCGCGCTGCTATAATGCGGAAATGGTTTTGTAAACGTGGAAGCCAAACACCCAAAAATGGGCCTTGAGGCAAGGATATTTATACACTTGAGAGTCAGTTGCATACACTTAATCATTATCAGGCGGCGCGTGGATAAATAATGGAATGTCATTTAGAAATTATTACCCCGCAATGGTACACAAACGATGACTCGTTTTAATTTTAAAGGATTTGAGAGAATTTCTGTCTGCATAAGCAGGTTTATGGTTGCATTATTATTTCACGTAGTGACGGCGTTGAATATTGTGTAAATGATGTAGTTACTTTGAAAGTCAAATACGTATAAACGGGATGGACTCTTGAGGTACGATGTTTAGTACTTTCTTACTGGCTTAGATGGTGCTACAGTTCGGGGTGAACCTGAGCCTCAATCAACAAGCATCTCCACTTAGCCCGATCTACAGCTAATTGCTTCCAGTTGCGCACTGCAAGTTGATTCCCTTAAAATTGAACGCGCCACCTGCGGCGAGGAGATCTTCTACTCTTTGGGTTCGATTCGAAGACCTTGCGGGATGGAGTGCCCTCCTATCCACCTCACACCTCCTATCCATTCACAGCTTTTTGATTAGGTTGATGACGCTGCTCTGCTCGTATAGTTTGTCATTAAACATTCTCCTCCAACACAAACACGTAAATCCCTTGATGTACCTAGGTAGGCCTGTACGATCGCATTATGCGTTAAGGGACGTATTCCTCAAACTTTCGGGTAGGTTAAGGAAGGTAATTCTTTAGTAATGACGGAGAAGTAGGCTCAAAGAACAAACTGAAGGATTTATTCAATTGCTTGCCCGACGGGGTCTGGGTTTCTTTTCGCTATTAAGCAACCTTAGAGATCACGATGGCCCCTTTTTGGTACCAAGTGTCTTATGATAATGTCACAACGCTTAATTTAACCCTCCCTTTGGGTGCCTCATTTGACTGGAGTTCTTACAGTATCGTGCAGAACATTACTTGTCATGCTTTCCTGGTTTCAAGCACAAGATTTTCCAAAAGACCTCCTTATCTTTGTTGGATAGCCTTCCTTTTAGGTCGTTTCTCAAGTCCCTTTCAAGTGTAATACCTAGGTAGCTCATGCTGGTTAAGCTGCCATGCAAAATTGCGTGCATCCTGAGCGGAAATTAAATGGACACAAAGGTTCTAAGGCCAGTCTTTTCTCCTGTCTACCTAGGTCTTTCCATTTTTTCTTGTATGCAAAGATTGTTACCTATAAATTACCTTCCTACGAAATGTTTCTATGAACAACAAACCTAACTTGGTCATAGGGGCAAAGAGTCATCTAACAACTTTATCTGACAAGGGAGCGATGGAAACTGCAGATCAGCGTGGTAATAATTCATAGCTGGGCTATGGATACCTCCAATTGATCAATAGGAGCACTTTCCAGAGTGTCTTGGCAAAATTGTTCTTTGCATTTGTAGGAAACTTGTTAGCAGGGCTCACATGCGAGTGCAGCTATTTCCCTATCTTAAGCCGTAGAGTTTTCAAATTTGTTTAAGCTGACGGCCTCTTTTCATCAGTTTAAGACTATCTACGTCTCTACTAAATATATGTCTGAATTTGAATTCAGTTTATATTAAGCTCTATGATGTGCAGAATGTACCTATTCAATTTGCTTCTGTCGAAACCGGAAAATTATGAAAAAGGGATAGTCTCAAAAACCTAACATTCCCTACCATCCACATTCATTATCCATCCTACGCACTGGTATTTCACATGATTTATGTAAACTCGCAAGAAATATACTCCCTCTCCACAGAACTTTTTTGCAAAACGCATTCCCCTCTGAAACTCAATCGAAAATCGGCATAGATATCCGCCTTAACCCAGAGTTCGACTCCCAAAATTTGACTAAACTATGCACATTTCCGATACTCATTTGGAATTCGTATGCCTCCCTGAACGTTATTACAACAACGGCAACGGCGGCGCCGGGGAAAATTATCGAAATGTAATGGAAAATTCGATTCATACGGAGGAAATTAATTTCACAGTTCTCCGGCAATTCACATAGACTTTGTTGTTTCCGATGAAAATTTAGAGATACGCAGATAGATACTACATGTAGATATGCATAAAAGTTCACTCCTTGTTTGAAGAGATACAAACAACGACTTTAAGAACTTTCATCTGCGTAGGTGGATAGATACAACTTTAAAACTCATTCGTGTCGCAGACAATAAAAACTTTTTCGCACTCTGAGTACTGTATTGTCTCTGCTGGTAACTGCGAAAGGATGTCACATCCAAAAAGGATGACAACAGTGAAAATACAAAAATGCAATACAGCACAAACTGCGAAGGATGATGGCGTTCCTCTCTTTTGTTGTGAACGCATCTGAAAGCAATTTCAATGGAACAAGATGAGACATAATAGAATCACCCATCGTGTAGTTTTCATTTTCATCGACAAACAATAAAAACAAGTATACGCAACCGAGTACACAATTTAAGTACACTATTAAATTTTATGCAGATTTTTCTGTTCGATGGAACTAGGTTGGTTTCTAGCTACTTGATGTTGTCTATTCAATTTGAAGTGCTTCGCTCCGCCATTCAATTTTTTCCACTCCTACACCATTTAGGGATATTTGAGATTACTTCAAGTATAAATCCTGTCGTAGGAGGTATTTTGGTTTGCAAACGAAGAGAAAAAAGAATCACTCTCCTCCATCTGTCTGTATTTGGAAGAAATTCAATTCCTTTAAAAAGTTTCAATTCCGCTAACAAATCCGTTTTCAAGCAACTCAACTCGACTCTTTAATGTCATTATTGTCTGTTATCCTTGAGGCTATTCGCCGAAAAGGGGAGGGAGAAGGAAGAAAATTCTAATAACGTGAAATCAATAGGATTGTCTTTTCTATAGATTTTTGCTAATAGCTACGACGACAGTCATTAATATAACGAGAAAAGGCTCGATAAATTGGCAACAAATGTGTCGCAATAAATTATACTCGGCTGAGAATATCCTTTTCGCTTTTTGCTTATAGAAAGTATAGGCCCGCACAGTCGGCAATAATTGTGAAGAGTGGAGAGCGGTTTTACAGATGAAAAGCAATATATCAATATATTACGGAACGCTTATTTGACCTTTTTTTTGCTGCCAAAAGAGGATGAGAAGGAGGACTCCGTTGTTATTGGGATCGAGGGTATCACAAGCGTGTGACATCTTCGATTTTCTATTAATGGATTTAAAGCCTTTTTATGGCCATCAAATTTCGATTCGGTAAATTGAAATTGATGGATTGACTTGATATATCGAGAGAAAAAAAAGGCCAGACTATAGTCTAAAACAAATGTAGAAATATTTACGTCCGGAATAAGATGAATGATTTGGTGATATTAGTGTGACCTCATTTTTTTTCAGGCCCGTGATTTATGATGCTTGTTTACGTTGGGGTTTTTTTTTGGATTTCATTGTAATCCGTGACGAGAATAAAAATGATTCAAATTTTAGAATTAATGCAATAGAATTCAGACATAAAGGTATGACAGGATACTGAGTGTATCAGAGTGTGTCATTCAAAAGGATTGGAATCGAATGACGCAAGTGAGACGGTTTCTGGTTCTAGCCAAACATTCAATCAATATTTGGTTGCGTAGGAATGAAATTTACTCTTGACTCTTTTATGCATGACATCCAACATTTGTCTCTAGTGTGCAAAACAAAAGTATAATTTTGTTCTTTTCTTTCCTTTACAGAGATAAAAAATGATGAATACCTACCACTGGTGGTGGACTGTCGAACAGAAGGAGTTTTTCCTCAAAAGCTGTAATAAAGGACTTTAATGTAAGCATAGCATTATAAGCTCAATAATTTTGATAAAAAATAGCAATAATCTTGTTTTTGGGAACTTTAAATCGAACTTAAATGTATGCATTCACTTTATTCACTTCGAGGTGTCCAACAAAAATGACGAACCTGAGCAATTGTTACCCAAGAGCATATTCTCCCCTTTTACCCTTTTTTGAGCAGTTAAGCCTTTAAGGACATTTCATCTCAGTATCGTGTTCGTATTTAGATATAATTTATAGATCTTTCGATCTCCGAAGATCCTCTTAGTTGGAGCATTTTTGTCCATTCTCTTAATGTGGCCAAGCCGATATAGTCAACGTATTCTGAATTTTTGAATAACATCCACGTCCTGGTGCAGCTCATCGAGTTCACGGTTGTATCTTCTCCTCCATTCGCCCTCCTCGCATAAGGGTCCTAATATTTGACGATGTTTTTTTCGCTCTATCACTTGGCTCCATACATATGAGCGTTCTGTAGACCATTTAGTCCGCCGAGCTAGGAGTTTTTAACCCTGGTCTTTAATTGCTGTAAACGCCTCTACGACAGCTTGCCGAGATCTTTCAATGATGTCAATATCGTCTGCATATTGTGTGGCATTGGGTGGTCAACCAAATGAATATTGACTGTCGTCTTATTCGTATTGCATAAGCACCACTTTCGTTTTGTGTTCCGCTAGAATGAAATCAGTCGAGTTCAAATAGTTCAATAGGGTCCTTAGATTAAATTAGATTGTCGGTTGAGGTGGGATCTGGTCTTCTTGCCACTGCGATCACTATTGACATATTGTGACTTTCTATCAGAAAAATGTCCTTGGCGTTTATGAATCTGTCTATGTTTTCTGATGCATAGTTCTATAGCGAAAATTTCGGCTTGGAATTCCAAGCTCACACTTGTAGATACTCCCCATCTTGTTTTAGTAGTAATAGCTTAAGCCCCAACCCCGTGTACCAGGTGAATGTGAGGTCAATGTAGGTTTTTTTCTGTATCTACTTACCGCGATCTGTAAATGTAACCTTGAAGTTTTGACTGTAGTCGTGTTGGGGTAGTTCACTGCCAGTTCAATATCTGGAATAGCCTGGAATTAATCTTCGCAGCATAAAAGAGTTGACCATAGTGTCTATCTGAGAATAGCCTCCTGCGGAGCATCACACTTGTTACACTATTCTCGGTTGAATATTGTGCCATCATGCCAGTGCTTCATGCGAGACAATTTATCTAGCTATCGCAGTGTAGATCCAATAATTTTTGTTGGTCCATAAAGCGGTCCTAGCTTAATCTAGGCTTTTTTTTATAAGGGAATTCCTACAAAGTTTTTCTCCGAGAGTAGGGCCGAGATCTTTAACCTCCTTTCAGAATTCTATTGTTTTACTGAATGGTCCTTATTTTGGAGTTGTTTTACTGCTTCGGGTTGAATTGAAATGTTGTTCTCAACTAGAGGTGCCATTCTCCCTGGAGTCTTGCAAAATGTTGTATTAAAACATACTTAGACCATAACTTGTACCAACGCATTAGAGATGGCATACAAACTACATGCTTCACAGCAGGCGAAGTCCGATTCTCTTGTAAATAATTGCATTCTTATGCATTTATGCATATTTTTAAATTGGAACCATATGTTTGTAGCCCTCTACTTTTCATAAATGCTTAACTCAAAGAAAAGTCAAGTATGCCAAATATTAATTATAGTTTTTCATCCACCCATTTGGGGATATAAATATTTCCCCCCTCTAACTTCAATCTAGATATTTCAATCAAATTATGGCTTACCACAAGCACACCCATTTTTATTTATTCTTCCCAACTACCTACATTCCTATTCTATATAGCAGCAATCCTTTTGAGATACAAAATTCAACTAACTCATCCCGCACTCTGAAATTTCGTATCGATTCAAAATTGATCCCCACCCCAAATTTTCGCTTCTCCTAAGTACTTTTGTTACACAATAACTTTTCCAATTAAATTTGTTCCAATAGAAGTGTTCTATGGCACCGCAAAATTCGATTGATTAAATCCATGTATCTCACAATTAAATTGAGGTTACCACCAATGAGCCGATAAAGTTTCAAAAAGATATTTTTTTTCTTAGAATTTTACGCCAAAATGAATCGATTTCCTTTTGCGAAAACTTATGGTGTGAGTGTTGAAATGGTGATAGAAGAAAAAACAGAAAAGTGCTCTCAAATTGCGATACATGAATCCATTTGTTGGAAACGACTTTGATTTTTGATTTAGAATGCTTGGTTTTTGTCGTTAGACGTGTTTGTATTATTGGAAAACACTGATAAATCCTGATGTGATTTGTTCCCAGGTCGTGGAGGTTATGTCGTCTAAATTGTCAACATTAATCAAAGAAAATTGAATACAAGCAGAGGGGTGTTATGTGTAAGTACTTCGACGTGTTCGCTTTTATGGCTTTCAATTTGCATGAGTATCTGTGACTCGTGTAGCATTAAATCTTTTTCAAAATAATAATGGGATTGGAAACATGTGTAGTTGGGAGGAGGTTTTTTCTTATTCTTTTGTGAGTTTACAAGAGTTATGCAATTCAAAAAGAGAGCTTTGAAAGAGCCGCAGTCGAGGACATGTATTCAGCATATTTTTCAAACGAACCAGGGTTTTTGAGCTGTAGTTCAACCACTAGCAGCTGAATGTACATAGTTTGCTTGAGAATAATATACAGAAGGTGGCTTAAAAGTAGAGGCAAAGGCTACAGACTTTAACAAGATTTTTGACAAGTTTTTGAGTGATATCACACTTTTGAAACTAAAACCTTGTAGCTTTTTGTACTGGATTTTATTTCGTGGAACATACCTTTGGTCAGTAACTACTGCGAACACGAATCAGTGTAGGGAATTCATTGTAGCGAGTCGAATTTAGTAATTTAAGTTTTCAAAACTTATTAACTAACTCAATCATATTTAGCTTCCAGTTGATAAGAAACGCCCCCCAAATCCTATATTAGAGTCTCTAAGACTAAACTGGTTAATCTATCAACCTTTTACCAATAAAGTCATTGGGATATTTCACGTTTGACGTCTACGGACATAAGGTCAAGGAAGTACTCGTACGTAATTATTTCAAGAGGCAACAAATTATAGAAAGTTCTGGGAGGCGTTAGGCATTAGCCACCATTTTAAAATAACCTTTTCATTCGACATACCTTAATATGTAGAACTACATACATATAATGTCCCTTATTAACTTGACAAAGTACCCTTCGTATATGTATATAAATATTTAAATAATTTAAATTCAATTACAGTCCACGGATGTATCCAAAACCATAATAATACATAATGAGTTTCGAGAGAAAATCGATAGCGGTTTCATTGTTTTAATAACGAATCCAGGGCAATGCATGCATTTACATTTTAAAAACCACAGAACACATTTTTTCACTTGTGTCACATAATAGCCCATAGGAACGTTGACTGGCAATTACATTTCGTTTATAGGGAATTGACTTGTTTGTAATTGGAGTGCCAATACCATTGATTCCAGTGGGGCTTTGTGAAAATAATATAAACAAAAATATTCTCTGTAGTTTTCAGTTTTCAGCTCTCATATTCGACATCGAAACCTAGAAGGCTTACAACAATGTAATTTCATTTTTTTCTTTCCTGAACAAGAGGTAAAAAACAAAAGTTACAGCTGTCCAAACCAAATGCGTGTAGTTAATAATTAAAATTTTAAAAATTATTTAAAGGAATCATCTTTAATTTACTCTTTTTTACATTTTTGGCATTTTTGTTTGTTTGTTCATGCATGGCGCAAGAATGGTTATGATGAGTCAATGAATCTCACAGCCCTCACTTTACTGCATTACCCGGGCTAAAATTGTTTTGATAATCTAAAATTTAAAAAAAATTATCACATTTTTCGAAACTTTTCGCCAAAGACCCAATAAAATTCAAATTCAAATATGCAAAGTCCAATGGACTTTTCCCGCCCAGAAACATATGAACTGGTAAACAACTCCGCTCAGCCAGGAAAAAAATATTTCCCTTCTCAGCCGCTCTAGATTAAAATTCCCAGCAATAAGAAGAGTAGGCTCAGACCAGCCTATAAAAGAAGCAGAGAAATATACCACGTACCACTCTCTCTCTCTATACTGTGTTACTTGTAGCCACTCAGTCAGGAAAAAAATATTCCCCTTCTGAGCCCCGCTCTTGATAAAATTCTCCACTCCTAGCCTAGTCTACGACAGAAGCAGAGAAATAGACCTCATACCTACCACCCTCTCACTTAACTGTGGTGAATTATTGCCTTGTGAAGAAAAGCTTTCTCCCGTGTTCAGTTTCAGCCTTGACCTATTTCACTCATCTCTTCTTAGTTGCACTCGTTTACTCTTATTTTACTTGGAGTCTATGTACCTAACCTACCATTCTGCAGTCGACTAAGAAACAGGCTTAGCTTCAGTCTAAGTTCAACTTTCGAGGTGAATATTGTGTTTGAGTTTAACAGTGCGGGAATTTATTCGAGTGTTCGTGTTTTAAACAAGTAAGTGGTTTCGTCTCTTTTTCTTTTAATTGTGATGGTGGGTGTGTTTGAGTACTTATTTAGCAAACAATGGACAGAATTTGTCATTGTCTCTGAAATAAGCCTGTCAATTCAAGATTTAGCAAAGGGTGAGTGATTGCTATTGTCTATGTTTAGCATTTTCGTAGAGTTTGAGAACAAGAGGGCTACCGTCAAATTCTAGACATGCTGTGAGATTTTATTTGTTAAGACAAAACTTGATTAGGGCAATCGGCTCGTGGGCTTCAAAATATTTAAGTGGCATGCCGTCTGGGCTATGAATAGGTTTGAAGTCTGACACTTTCGGTGAACACGTTTGTCAGTTTGCACATTCCTTCCTGAATGCATTCGCAAATATTCTCTTTTCAACTAAGCCAAGTCTTTTTCAATAACGCTCTGATCCTGAGAGTCTAGATATGTATTACTTACCAACTAGAACGTTTATTTCCAGAATTCTTCCTCCCAATTGAATGCTAGTGCTTCTCTATAACATATCTCTAAATTAACACAAAATGCTTAAATTTATTGTTCAAATGCAAGACTGTTCCTTAAACTGCAAGAGTATTTTAAAAATATCCAATTTAAATGTACACCACATGCAATCATTTCTACTAGTTCCATCCATATTGCTTGCATTTCAACAACCACCACAGGGTACTTCCTTTCAACATCAGTCTTCTTCTTTTATAGTACAAATTTTTATACGATATTATGCACACAGTATTCGACTGTCAAGAGATGATTTCGAAGATGTAAATTTGAAAATATATTGCATCAGTCGGAGGGAAGGAAATTTGTTCCTTCAATTTTTCCTTTTCTGTCAACAAGGCGATGTAAGGATATATGGTGTATTCATTCGTGTTTGGTCGGGTACTCTTGAAAGGCACTTGAATTTTATTTGAATTTAGTTTTCCTTTTTTTGGTAAAAATAAGGATCTGTTTGGGGGTAACGAAGGAAGCAATTAAAAGTAACTAGACTGTGATTCTGAAAGTCTTTACTATTTCCAATAGCTACTTCCTTATAAATCAGGACCTGCTCCCTTTGAAATTTAATCCACATACCAGACTATATCCTTTCTGGATTCCTCTTTACCACTTTACATTGTAAGAATCAGTTTCGTGAAAAAAACTTTTTACCTAAACGTCAGGTTCAATTTTAAAGGACATTCTTTGAATTTCCTTTAAAGAAACCACACCACACCACCGACGACAAGAAACACGACCAAGTCGCTGCTTCGCTCGCTGGTGTAATAAATTCCAAATGAACGTCTGAAGATAATGTCGATGTTCAGCGTCACTTGATGTCTTTGAAGCTAATTCATTGCGATATTAGTGTCTGCTGTGCTCTGGTCTGAGGATAATGCGTGCGCAAAGACCATTGAATAAAAACCACCTGAACCTCACGACCACAACGAGAAGGCATATCTCACTCGGGGATTTAAAATTATAAATCAACTTCAGTGTCACGGTAAAACGTTTTCTTTATTGAGACCATTACACATTAAAGTGATGTTGTGCGCCGTGGAAACATTTAATTAAAATTTACCAAAGATAAAGACAGGACATTTAACCTGAGAGAATGTACCTATGCATGTTCACAAACCTTAACTGCTTATTATTCCTACATCGTAACAAGTAAATAAAAAAATTACAATAAACACCTTAAAATATCCATCGGTGGGTGGCAGTGAATGAAATGGTAAATCGATCCCTTTTTCGTTCTTGGGTTCTCGGTCTCACTTCTCTCAAGGGTACAATTTCGATTATAAGTCGAAGGACATTACAAACAATTTGCATGGACGACACGAAACTCTGATAACAATCTGTATGTTTAATGGCTTCTAAGTCGCACGCTTATAAATCGACTTCATCGTTACCATTACATCCACTCCAACAAAACAGGAACCATTTCGAAATCCAACAATAGAAAATCGAAAAAAAGGACTCGGTTTTTCGCTTGTGTGGTGAATCCAATAGGAAAGAAAACACCCGCATCCAGTTTGTACATTTAAATAAGGAAACGTACGAGGCCAATGGTCACTATGAGAATTATATGTAAATTCTTGTTTTGGCTTTACCTTAAAGCTCTTTGTGCTCTCTCTCCGTGTCCTGTCCAGACAATGAACTTTTTATTGCTGCATAAAGTTATACCGGAATATTTTATTCAGAGGGTCGATGATATTTTAATACAAGGGTTTTTTTCCTTTTGTTTTTCTGTGTATAAAAATAAATTTCGTTTTTACCTCAAGCTAATCAGTTGGGAAATGGTAATGGATGAGATGGACAAAAGTATCTGTGCATGTGCATGTCAATCGGTATATCTGTTTACATTTACGTTTTTTCTGAAAGCCATCGTTGGATAATCTTTGAAAGAAAATTTAAGTTTTAATCATAAGGTGTGCTTTTATCCTTTTTTAAATTGCCGAGTTCAGTCAAGCAATTTTAAATGTGTACAACTATTGCTATGCTTGACATTTTCACATAATTCGTATCAAACGCACTTGGTGTATTTTACATGAAAGCGAAAAAATACTATGAATTGTTAGTGAATGCAAAAATCCCTAACAAATCTCAGCAGTCAATTTGGACGTCTCCATAACTTCTTCTCTTTTCCAATATACCCATAGCCCGTGTCATGTATCTATATTAGAGTAACCAGTTTTAGAATTTGAAGCAAAGGCAAAGTAGACAAAGTGCATTTCGCTTATTACTTGGGATTCTACTACTTCCTTCTTCATTGTTAGTTCTGCGAAGATAGCTCTGTAAGTCCGGTATAAGATTATGTTCCCCTTTGTATCACGTTCAGATAGAAGACCTTACTTTATTAATTTTTAAAAAATTCTTATGTGTATTCTTTCTTCTTTTATAGGTACAGAAGAGGGAGTTTTTCTGAAGAAATCATTACGAGACACCTTAAATATTGAACAACTGAGAACGAGGATATGTGTGCAGATTTGCGAAAAGTTCACAGTTAGCAGTAAGAAAAGTGGACCTTCAAGATAAAAGGCATGTGAGTAAACCCAATTTAATTTGTTATAACTTTTATTTCTTATGAATTGTATTCTTAGTGAGGATATTTGTGTGTGAGTTCTGTATTGATTTATAATTCGCAGTAGTTTTTTTCACGATCATGTTGATAAACGCTTAGTGCTTTCGTGTAAATTGCTTAATTCTGTTAAGGACTGTTGATATTCAATAGATGGGAAATAGATAGGGCCATTTTGTTCTGAACACTGGGAGCTAAAATTGGATTGTTTGACAGCAAAACTTGACTACCCTTATTGGAATATGAGAAGATCGAGTATCTCTGAAAAGAAATAGCTAGTAACTGCCAAGACCTATTATTAAAACGGTTAGTGCAAGGCAGTCATACAAAATAATTGGGGCTTAGTTCTCATTTCGTCTTCCAATTTGTGTGGATATGACTGTTTGGTTGATACAGTGGACTACTGAACAATGAGTTATTTGTCTTATGATGACCTCGAACATCTAACAATCATTCGAGAGTTTGGCTGCCATGAAAGAGCTTCTAAGAATCGTCTGCCCTTCGCCTGCATCATAAGATTGTATGTCCTCTCCTGTATGTCCAAAAATGGATTCCACGTAGATAGTGTCTAGATATGAGAAGCTATGCCTAATATGCGGCTTATAGAATTGCGAATGCTCACATTACTGAACTCCTATTTCGCTGATAACAATGCTTTTAACAATGCCTGCTTGTCATACTGATAATTGAAGGACTGAGCTTTATTCGATTCAAAGACATCTTCAGTCTTCTACCTTGTGCCTTTTATTATTAACCTTGTTTCTGACAATAAATCCAACGGCGTACTAGTTGCTTGATAGTCAAAAAATATGCCTCTTAGAGATTGACAGTACATACACCCTCCTGCCCTTTCATTAGCAACTTCTATTTTGGTTCCTTCGATACTGGTCGATACAGATCTTTCTCTCATCACACTTCAGCTGTATAGAAAACGTATTTCCTTAGTTTTGATGGAATTTTAACTGGCAAACCTGATAACTAGATAACAGAGCCGCTACCATTACTTCAATCTTTTACCTATCTCAGATTTTTCTGAAAGGCAGTTTTCTACTCATGCTCTTCTCAAAATTTTGTATGAAATCATGCCCCTAGAATTTGTTTTTTAAAAAGATATGTAGTTCGAAAAGTTATACTTTGGTCTCGTGTCCTTTATCCAAAACAGAAAAATTGAGGTCGTATCTCTCCTTTAAGGCAATAGGGCAGTGCATGAATACATATTATAACCACCCGATAAATTACTCCAGTTGTATTAGCGCTAGTCGATAGTCCGCAGTCCTCCATAAAGACGTTTCCGTAGTGTTAAACAAGAGTATCCACAAAGGAATGTAGTAAGGATGTCATCTGTTTCTCTGATCAAGTTATAGTTTCTGCTCCACATATTAGCCATTTGTATCGAAAGACCCTCCTGTTAATTTTGTTCGAATATCATTCAATCGTTTCTCGACACTTTTCTACAACGTCGCTTTCCATCAATTAATCATAATTTTTGTCCTATAAATCCAACGCAGACAAATAAAATACAACCATCACCCGACGAAGTCCTCCTAATCCCACCTCTCATCATGTATTTCTTTGTTTGACTTAATAACAAAATTTTAGCACGAAATATCCTCATAATCGTTATTGTACAAACTTATTAATATCGTCACAATTGGTTACCTTTTGTGTATCGTCGATGTCAAATTATCGATTGAACATGTACCTGCTGCTACTTTGCCTCGGACCGCCTAAGTTGTGTCTAATTACAAAGCAAAGACGACATATCCAAAGGCAAAGGCTGGCAGACACAAGCAAGCTTGGAGGAGTGCCTCTTCTCTTTTCTGCTCCAACTAAGGGCGTAATGTTTGCATAATTCATGAGTACTCAACCGCACACTTAACGATGTGTTTACGCGGAATCCTAATTGAAATTTGATTAAAGGATGCGGTTGATGGGTATTTTTAAAGAGTCCTCGCTGTCTGTCTGTCTACCCAAAAGGGTATGTGCAAGTGTTGGGCACAACCACTTTATCGCCCTTTAATTGTCGCAAGTGCACTTAGTGTTTCAAGTTGTTTTGCATAATTAATTAATGCTCTACCGACACTATTGATGACCGCTAAATAGGGGATTAGAATTGTCTTGTACTAATTATCACTAGAAGGTGGGTTCTCCTCCAAGAATCTAAGGTCAAGAGGACATTGTTTTGTAGTACCAAGGTCAAAGGGATTTTTTCTTTTTGAGAATTTATTTGTCACACGATGTGAGTGCATTCAGGAGTAAAATGTCCTTCATTCATTATTCACCACAAAGATAAATGTGGTTAGAGAAAATAGCATCGATATAAAATCACTTGAATTGAAAAGTGTTTGTATCGACTGCTAGGTACCTTTTAACTTTCAATTACTCTGGGTCTGGAGTCATTGAAAATTGCTATCGGTAGATTGCTTTGATTGATCCATAGAGAATAGGTACACCACCATGGTCCTGGTCCTTTGTGCCAGAGTTTCGAATTGAATACATCCATTAGGTGAATAAATGTGACCGAACAAATCAATTCCACTAATGTTACCACAATTGCGTAAGATTCGTTGGCTCGTGTGCTGCTTTTAAAAATAGATCCTTGAGCTCGTATTTTACATTAATAGCTTTCCACAACGTTTGCCATATCAGCCAGCTAAGAATAGCCTTTTTTCAGGGGCAACAAAGGACAAACGACAGAACCTATAGATACTTATCAGTTCCCTATTTTGACTAACAAATTAATGAGTGAAAAACCATAACAATTACTCATTATTATACCCGCACTTATGGAGAGTGTTAAAATAGCATTTAAGGTAAACGTCATTACACACATTTGGTCATAAATAATACACCAGCAACAACAATTATGAAAGGACGTGGGTTTATATGACAAATTAATGTTTCATTTCTCACATATTTCATTTGGGAACAAATAGGTAGACGCGCCCCAAAAATTCCCGGGTCCAAGGGTTGTGTTGTGTAATGTAATGGTTTATAGATTGGTTAACACTGCGTAATGCTGTTTATTACTTATTCATTTCAGGTGGTTCGTCGGATAGCATGAGAGGTGTTTATTAATGAGGGTTTTTGGTTTTAATGTGTTTGATCGATGGGTACAGGTTGGCTATTAATTTATTATACCGGAATTACTGGTTGGTCCCTTTTTTTTTTGTTACTGGTTAAACTGTTGTGTCGTAATGAAATGGATTAGGAGGAGGTCGTATGCGTGATACTTTTAGTACTGTAATCAACTACTAAAGATTATCTTGATGATTCGTGTGGTACTTGGTAATTTTAGGGGTGGCTTGTTGGGTTGTTTCAAAGAAAAAGAATATCAAGCTGTGGTCCTGTAGAAGCAGACATTCTCTTCATACAATATCAAGCTGTGGTCCTGTAGAAGCAGACATTCAGCAGAAACAGTTCTGAGAAACTTTAAAACTCTACCTCTTTAAGTCAGACATTTATCTGAACCTCTATGAACAACCATTGAGTTGTCTTTGTCCATGGAAATATTATTTATAACAATGAAATCGATGGGCTTATAGATTTGCTCTCAACATAAAATCCAACAGCACAATGTGGAATTAATTTACCATAACCATGACAGTGTATTTTATCCGTGCCTCCTGAGTGGATCAAAGCCCATAGGTGCCTATTATTCCATACCTGAATGAATGGCCTTTGACCTGTAGGAAGTACATACTTTTGTTCTCTCAGATTTTATTTGCAATTAAATTATTTATGTGGGTAGGGCAAGTACATTTCCATAACGTTCAGATTGATGAGTACTACAAGGCCCTTAAATTGTTTGGATATTGTAAAGCAGAGTGGACTTGCAGAGCAGATTAATGCATTGAGTGTGTTATTCCTACAGTCAGCAGGATTTATTAGGTGTTGTCTGTGATTGATTTAAAAGTTTGTAACTCAGTTGGTCTCCTTATAATACACAGTCACGTGAGTAGCACTAAATGCACAGGACAAAATTCCGGAAATAACACGCTAAAGCTGTTGTTTCCATTGTGTTTTACAAGTTTCGGCAAATGCTTCATGCCAGCTCATCTCTACATATGAGGGAAAATACTGCGATTTGAAATTATTTTACAAAACCTCTCGCTGAGCATTTTCCTTGCAATTGTTGGAACAGTTGGTTCATGCACGTCCAGTTCCACATGAACTCTAAGGGATCAAGTTATTCCCCACATCGAATGCAGTACCAGTTGCAGCAGAATGGCTTATTACTTGTGGTTTATGTTATGCCTGAGTGCTAATTGAGAATTTCCATTAACTCCATCGGCAGGAGAATGATGAGTACCTACATAGCCTAATGCGCATGTTAGGGTACCTACCGACTTAGAGCTTATGAAATGCATGTTTTCTCAATGATTCTGGAAAAGAGTTTTGGTTATAGTTTTATCTTTTTCGGCACTTTCCTCTTAACAACATTTTCAATACTTTCTCAGAGGTCCTTTATGATTACTACTTAGCCTATATTCCTCCACTAATGATGGCCCATATTATACTGAAAACCTCATTCGGATTGGCTAAGTGTTTTGAAAGTTTTTCGCGAACAAACAAACATAGGAGTGGTTTTCCTGGTTAGTTTTATGCTTCTCAAGCACCTGCATATTTCAAGCAACCTCTCTCCTCCTAATACCCATTTCATCTTAAATTGTATCCCCTTTCAAACCAGAAGTGCAAACGATTGCATTATAGCCAACTCTCACGTTTAAATTACAAATTGTTATGTGACAAACTTTCCAAACGATCACTAAAAAATAATTCATAAAACGTCTCTCTTCCTCTCTCTCACTCTCTTTCTCTCTCTGTGTCTCTCTGTTTCTGTCGAAGTAGTCATTAACCAATAAAGATGCCAACTTTGTGTTTGATTTTTCCTTTCTCAACAAACTGTAAAGAAGGCTCTGTCAGGATAGGACAACATTACTCTTGAAATAATGGTATAAAATCAAGGACAAGGAATGCAATAAACTTATTTTGAATGTAAATATTGCCAAAGAAATTAAGGACACTTCTCTTATGGATAGGAAACGAGCAAAAAAAAAAGTAAATAAAAAAACCGGTTTAAAGGATAAAGTTTTTCCATTTGTTCCCATATTCCGTTCGCCGTAAAGAAAGCGGGGGGAAGCGTCCCATAAAAAATAGAATTCTCTGCAGAACATTGAGAAAGGAATGTTCATTCGGAGTTGGGGATTTTTTTTCCTTTTATATCCTTTATAGGACATTTCTTTTCTTGGTGAACGCGTTTTTATGTGTGCGCGTTTATTTGAATTGTCTTTTAGAACCTTGAATGCGCATAAATTGACTTCAGGTTCAGCGATATGCTCTAAATATTTCCACGGTTTTTCAAGTCATTTTTTGTTTGAAATGATGGATTTTATATCAGGTAAATGGTTATGTATTAGAATAGGCATCGAATCGTGTCCTTCGTGGTGGAATGAGATTATTTTTCGAGAGTATCTACTTGGCGTACATATATGTATATGTATGTACAACTTTGTGAGACGCTTTCATAATATCTACCTTTGGTTATATCACTAGGTATTGGGTATGTCCATTTTGGAGGTATTCACTCTCTTAATCGTTGTGATAACGCATTCACTCACTGAGGTTACTTATGTACTTAATTATGTCCTGTATTCCCTTTTGGGTCCTTGTAACTCTACAACGAATACCCGCCATCGAGTGCGGTTTATGGAAATGTGCTTCAGCTCTCGTCAAGTCTTTCCCAGTTGCCGTGCTTCCTTCTCCATATTCATACTCTCAAAGTCCATCAATCAAGCTCAACATACCATGTAGACTCACATATTAATCCCCATCTAGCTAGCCCTTCTACTCCTTCAATATTTGAATATGTACGTACTTTGCTCTGACGAATTTCAAAAGTTTTTGGGTGGACATCGATGAATTTCAATATTTAATTTGATTGCGTGTCACTGCCTTCTAACAACCGTTTCAATTTCACCAAGCTAACCTGAAAAAAAGAATCATTTCCAAATAATAAACAATTCCTTCTGTCCTTGCCCTTTTAGAAGACACAAATAACTTCTCCAAATATTTTTGACCTATTACTTCCAACCACAAATTCAAATGACTTCTGGCTACTTTATTTGTTATCCTTTTAGTAAAAGCTTATGCACGAAACACACCTCCACTTTTCGACTCAATTGAACCGTATAAACCATTTAAACCATTTAGTGAACAATTTTAAACTTAAAATTCATTATATGTCAAGGACCTTCAATGCGGTGTCTGTTCCGAGTAGCACATAACCTAAAAAGTATTTTCCCCGTTAAATCCACATTCAATGGTACATTGATTCGAACCTCACCCCCACACTCTCATCATCAAATCGAGTTGGTGTTGAATTTTATCCCACGAATTGAATAATTCATGAACTAAATGCGTTGTTTATTCGAAAGATCATATGGACTTTGAATTATTCATGTGATATCCCTCTATATGCCCATCGAATGGCCTCTAGTACTGCTCTTCTATCTATCTATACCTACAACTTGAAGGTGCGAATGAATGCCGAGCATAGAAATGGCTGATTTTTTATTTTCTATCTTACGAATCAATTCATATTGTAGGAAATAGGTTTGCTTTTTAACAGAAGATGTTTCCATCGATAACCTGGAAATTTTCATTAGGTGAAATAATTTTTAAACCATCTATCTTTGGTCTGAGAGATTCCAATTTAAATGAGGTGTGCATACCTAAAGGCTTTAAGCAAACACATTCCCTTATCCTCAATTGAACTTTAAAAGGACGATCGGCAAACATGCATGACATGTATAAAATTAAAAGGCAATCGTTGGGCGGATGGTAGACGAATAAATTTTATGCTCATAACTGCAAGGCTGGAAATAAAATATCGGTTGACATTATCGTGTTTTATTGACATGTCATTTATTTGATGACTTCTGATTCATTGGCCATATTGTCGACTTACTTTATGTACTTGTCGGTGCCGTTGAACGTTTGAAATTACTGTTTTCTCGTTTGTTGAAATGATTACTTTTTATTTTTGTGTGCTTGTTATTGAGAACATTCCCATGATTTGCTCGTATTGTCCCATTAAATAAAATAGCATTCAATTGGTGTCTCTCTATTAACCCTTAGATTGTTTGTATTAGGGTGAATCGTTGTTTCTTTGTTGGTTGGATTTTTTTTTTTTAGATTGCAAACAATCAACCATTATCTATTATTAAAGACTTAAGCACAGTCACGCTCTGTAGAGCTTTATGGCAAAGAAATACCAACAACCTCTCGCTACTTGCACCATTAGTCTTCTTGCAACCACAAATACGTTGAACTTTCACAGCCTTGTCAATGGTCACACCTCATTCTTTCAAAACACACCACAAATTTAGGGTCTATTTAGAAAAAGAAATGTCCCTCTGTATAGAAATTTTGACGGTCTACAATTTTTTGACGGTTGCACATCTAAGGAGCATCAATACCCACAATTACTTGCTGCATTGTGCTTCAGGCTCCTGGATGACTAATCTATAGTTTAGTGATTGATTGCTAGATTAACGTATATAAGAAAAGACTCATCCACCGTCCTTGCATATTCTTTTGGGATTTCAGTACAAGGTTCTTTCAGAATTACATACAATGACCAAGTTAAACCAAACGTCAACTAATAATATGTTCTTCTATTTTCAGATGTTCCACAGTGGGAAGTGCAACGAATCAATCGAGATCTAAGTGAACATTCACAAGCCAGCTAATTAAACAATGACATAGTTCTCCATTTTACTGATGTCTACAGGGCCCTATCCACAGGAGTGACGAATGTAAGAGAAATAAACGACACCTATAGTCGATGGCTCAACTTAAAGCAGTCTCTTCTCAAGTCGCCCTGCATAGTTCCACGGTACTTAATAAGTTTCATTTTATTTTAACAATATATTCATATAGTCCTTGTCTTTACATTTCTACAAAAAAGCAATTGATATTCCTGACTCTCCACGATAAGATCAACAAGGCCACGCATCCTTTTCCTATAAAGAGTGACGAATTCTTATATGAATTTTAAAGTAAAGGCGAAACAGCATCCTGATCCACTTTTTTGCCTTCTGCGGTCAATTCTACTGATGTCTACAGGGTTTTATCAACACGAGTGACGAAGGTTGGAGAAGTCTAGGATGGACATAGTCCCCAGCTCAACTAAAATCTATTTCGAAACGCAAGCATTGCATAATTTTAAGCTAAGTAGGTACCTAATTAGTTTAATTTTGTTTCATCATTTTTTCATGCAGTTCTTTCTCTCTACAGAAAACACAACATTCTTGACGGCTGAAGCTCTGATGACAAGCAACCACTTTAAAATCAGTAAAGCGAAACGTCCTCTTCCTTCAAAGACAACATCAATATCTATCATCAATGACTTGCATCCTGATTGACGTATTTGCCTGCCAACCATATTCGATCAATGAATTAAAAGTCCACGAAAGGACATTGTAATTTATTTTTATGATAATGTGCTTTAAATAAACTACACGCTATATTTTAAAGAATGGTACTTGTTTTATTATTCTGGAACTTTTAAAAGGTAAACAACAATTCACACGCAAAAATCTTTTAATATGAACCACCCTGTGTTTAACACCAACCTCCATTCTGATCTACACCCTCTGACGAACATTTTGGTGTTTATTTCACGACTCCAGCGAGTCTACTACCGAAGATATCCACTAAAAACTATCCAACTCCTACATGCAAAAACAAAATTCACATACCAAAAAGAAATGAACCACCCTGTATTTATGAAAAAATCGCAAATAAAAAAAAATAACACCCTCTGATCATTGGTCTTTGACTCATGTCGCTAGCCCCCATACAAACCGAGCAATCGTCAAAAAATCCCACCGAGTTCTCATAGAAATTTTCGTAAAACACCAGGCCACCAGAAATCCTCAGAAAGCAGTAGGTATACGAAGCCACTTGAGCAGCAAAAAATTCTGTTGGGAGTGCGCATGCGCTGGTTACTACTACTACTACAGCGCTCTCTTAAGTTGGCCATTACTTTTTTGTTTGCGAATGAATTTTGACAACTCAAAGAGCTTATGAAAGGGCGTGGCTTTGGGAATTGAATGAAGTTGAAGTTGTAAAAAATCCATGATGGCCGACACAATTTGGCGGCCATTATTTTTTCTATGTGTTATTGTATTGGTGATTGCATTTTTTTCTGTGTAATGCGATCTTGCTCTAACTTTTTTGTTTCTGAATGGATTTCAACGATTTATGTAGGTGTCGTTTTGAAAGTCATGCTCTGTGCTCTGCTGTGGAAATGAATAAAATTAAATAAAACGCTAAATAGATTTGTTTGTTTTTATTTAATTTAATTTTTTTATCTCATGTAAGTACATTTACATAAAGCTGTAGGTATGCTCGTTGAAAGGTGTATTCGACTTAGGCTGCAGTTTTTTAATGCCTTCATATGGAACTACTCCAACATGGATTATGAAGGGGAGTGCATCCTTCGACATGAAGCTGAAAATGAAAAGAAAATTGTATTTTTAATACAAAGTAAGTCTCTGTAACAGATAAATATACATACATATGTAAGTAAGTATCATTTAAATCATCACTATAATCATTCCTAGCCACTTATTTGCCTACAATCTTCATCATTAAGGAGTCCCAGGCGTAGAAGTTGAGGTATGAAGTCAGGAATGGTTTTTGTGCTTCCTTTTTCGCAATGTTATAGGCAAGAATAATGGTTGGTATAACAATGAGTTGTGATTGAACTAAACGTGACAGCAAGCTCTAAAACAAGTCCCCTGTAACGCTTGAACATTAATGCTAAGTTGACTTTGCATGCAGCATCGTTTGTTGGTCCTATAAAGTTAAAATGTTTAAAAACTTCGCAGTGCTTACCCTCAGTGGTGTTCTTGCAAGAAATCTGGAGTCAACTTCTTGTCCACAGCTGCTTCAGTTGTTCACAATGGGCTCTACAATTGTACTTTCAGTTCTATCAATCCTAGGCTTCATCATTGTGTAGACAATTTCTTCTAACACAAAGCTCACAGGCGGTCTATCGCAGTTCTTGCAATGGATCAGTCTAAAAGAAGTAAAAAAATTTAATGAACAAATATGTATGTATTTAAAACCAAAGTCATGTGATTCCCTTTTAAAGATCAGTGGAACATTATGAGAACCTCCTAGTGAATTACTGGCTCCAGAAAATATTTGCATTTAAATTAGTTTATGCAAGGATTACATGCATTTTGATTCAAAAACTCATAAAGAATAGTAGAATTCTGCAAATACATACGCAGCTGAAGCGAAGCACCTAAATGCATGGAATAATTAAGTCCGCAGAAGAAACACTCTTAAAATGCTAAATATCAACTAGTCACAGGGAAGTCACAGTTGTAAATATTTATAATGTTTTTATTATGTTTGACTTCCCGAGGACTTTCTTTTCATCAAATTTTTCTTAAATGACCACTTTAACAAAAAGAAATCGCATTTAAACATACAAACATACAAAGTCTACTCTTACCATCCAGACATTCTTGCAAAATATAGCTTTCCTTTCTAGAGCCCAATCGGTATCAGTGGCATCCTTTATTACCACATATTGGTTTTCTTTTGTGAATTTCTTATGAGAGCAATTCCATATCAAACGAAGAACCCTAATACACATTCCAGGAGAGATTCCATTATTCGTCGACAAGAAAAATTACCTTTCATCACCTTTATCCACCTTTAGACGATTCTTTTCTTATGAAAAGGACATTCAACAAGGGTATGCTATTTATCCCATTGAATAACGACCATTGTTTGCTTTTAATATCGTAGGTTATATATATTTTCTTTTTGCTTCCATAGGATATGTACCCTTAAACTTTGTTAAATGCTGTCTGCAAGTTGTGGGTTTACAGATACGATTATTGGGTTTCTTTTCTCCGAATAGTTGCCAATTTCAAACTAGGACAAGAGTCATTACGTACTTTCAAAACTCATTCTTGATATTTAAAGTTTTTCATTGAAATTTTATGCCTCTAAATGACTAATGAACTGGGTTCCAGGAATTGAAGACACGACAAATGAATTCTCTATTCGGGACATATCCCTTTCTAATTAAAAACGAAATACAACCACCAAACTGCAAGGCATAAACTAATAGTTGGCTAATTTTGAAATTTCAATCACGTTTTGCAATATACTTGCAGCCAATATTGGCAATAGTGTTTGATGGAGACTCAATGACGATTGATACATTGTGGACTTGGCTTAAAAGCTACATATTTATTCCATGTATATTGGAAATATCAAAATGAAAATCATATATCGTTGCTGACATCAGATGGAATGGCTCAGTGTTACCAAGCCTTTAGATTGCATTCACACAACAAAGCAAAAGGATTCTAAGTATTCGAGAAATTTATACAGAAACTCATTTCAGTTAATGAGATGTACCTATCAATATTATTCATAAAGGACTGGATTTTAAAACGTTTGTTGAAGGAAAAGTCTTATGATGGTGGCAGTGTCAGCAAATATTTGAAACTTAGATACGTCATACAAAGTTGATGTTGTTGGTATAAGAAACCTAAAGCATCAATATGTGAACGGCAAGTCCACTGGTATCTGTGGTGCTTATGATAAAATAAGGAAGGACGTTGGATTAACTCCAGTCCAAGGAATAGTAGGTACTAAAAAGAATAAGAAATGTCAAAAAATGACAGAGGTTTTTTCAAAAGTCAAAAGTCAGTTCATAAGATGGAATGGTATGCTTCTACATATACTGAATGCCGCTATCCTCATTAGAAAATGATAACACAGGATCCTATATGCGAACTTGGCTTCTTTGGAATCTAATATGTGAATCCTAGACTAATGGAAGCCACAATCCGATCTTAGTGTATGCCATCAAGAAAAATTATAAAGCGGAACAAAACTATAGCTGCGAAAAGTAATGAAGCCATAGGAATTCTTAGATTCACGATCACCTTGGGCTTCCATAAAATAGACGAAGAAAAATAATGAGTGTTTGCTTTATGTTACAAGTAGAGATATGTCTGAAATACCAAATCCAAGAAATTATTTGTCCTGAACATAGCTCACTGACTGTTTCTCATAGGAATCATCTCTTATTGAAAATGTGTTAGCCGAATATTTAAAGAAAACGCGGTTTTTGCCGCCCGAAACTAAGAACAACCAGTAGAACAGTCCTTGGAGAACATCGCCTCATGTAATTGCTTGGAAAAAAGCTACAAATCGTTGAGACCCACAGCCTAACTTCTAGCAACCATGTCCGATGTGCGTAATGTAAGAAAAGGAGGCTTGAAAACCTTGCTCATGACAGTACCACAATATCATACGTTTGTCTGATGCTTGCAAGGAAAGTGGCTGTAAACAAAGTCTTCTGGTGTTTTCAACTCATCTGCTGAACCGCGGACTTTTGGGACATTAGTCCCACACACACTAAGCTCTAGACTACAGCGCCCTGACATATGTATACCAACTAAAAGCAGGATAGTTGAAGAAGATTGAAAGACACACAACTTACGTTGGGACTACCTCTTTCCAACCAGGGTATATACATCTACCTCAATAGTAAGAGAAAGGTCATATTTTATATGCAAGACAACCCAATGGCATGCGAATAAATTCAAAGGAACAAAACAACTGAATAAATGTAATGAGAGAATATGTGTCCCGAAGATAAAACTAATTTCGTACAAACAAAGTCAATTCACTCACCTTCAGGTACCGCCATAATATGGTGCAAGGCTGATTCTTGCTTGGCAGCTAATTGGTCTTGAGCTATAGTCTTAGTCCTGCATGATTAGAAATTCTGTAAATAAAAAAAATATATGATAGAAGTTAGTAGGTATATTTTTGTACAGAGAAAATGCCAACTTATTTCTACAAAATTTCTATTACAGCTCAAACAAACTGGGTTGGATCTCGACCTTTCTTTCGAAAACTCTCTTCCCTGATCTTTCGCTATCTCGTTCAGGCCCTTGCAATGCACAGCAGTGCTTTAACCCCAGACCACCCACTTGTCTCACAAAGAAAGGAGGTACAAATGGCATTATTATAACCTACTATTTATAAAATCGAAATGTTTCACACCATTAGTCCATTATCTGCATCGATAATCACCTTTACTCATACCTTTCCGAAAAACCCTACAAAAGGCGGTACATCAATAAATTATGTCATTCGCTCCACTTTGGTACCAACGACGTGTAATTTTTCATGTTTGGTAAGTAGCTTAACATCGCAAATGGTCAGTACAAACCATCACATTATTATTTTTAATGAGAGCCAATAAATCTTTAAAAAAAAGGACACAAAACGCAGGCAAACAAATCATCCGCCGATTCGCTAAAATCGATGTGCATTATTTATGTCGACGCGTTATTTGAAATGCTAATGTGCGCAATTTTGTATCAAAAACGAACAAATGGCTTTGAAGAGCCACAAAAACATAATTTAGTAGGAGGTTATGAATATTGGCGCTGGAGTTTTGTGAAATTAAGCGAATTACATCAATCATTCGAATGGCAGTCAAGTGAGTTCCTTGAATCCTACGCTAGAATGGGGACTAGATTTCCAAGTGGCGTATGCGAAGAGAAAACGCCCTTGTACTGTCAAGAGTTCCTGAAATATTGCTGCCTTGAATGCTTGAGTGAGTCCATGTTCATTTTGTATAGAAAGTCAATATGCATATCCACCTGTGCAATGATTTAACAAGAGAGAGAGGATCAAATTACGTAAACTCGGTATACATGGCAGAAAGGAGAATAATAGTCTCATAGAAAAAAAGGAATACGAAATAATTGGTCATAACTATCATTCCACGTGGGTATTATTAAATTCTTCTGTAATCCTTTGGGAGGGTCGGAACAAAAAGAAACTCCCTCTGAGATGGAGAAATAATAATTTAATATTTCTATTTTTTGTTGCGTCTTTTTGCTTTCCCCTCGACGACAGTGTCTTATGGTAGAGTCCTTACCTCAGGAACAACAATGTTCGCACCACTGTAATTGAAAATAAAACTCCTCACAGAGCAATGAATCGTAAATGTCCTTTCAGTAAAGTTTGTGGGATTTTTTTCTTCGTTTTTTCCCTTTAAGTGCACACAAAAAGCACATAAATTTGAAGTACGCCCTCGAATCCAACTGAAGTGAAATAATTTATTAAATTCACGGTGATATACTGATATCGTCGTTAAATATAGTTTAAGACGAGTCAGACGAAAAGACATTAAAAGCAAGAAGGACCCGCTTCAAGCTCATAACTCCCGAAAATTATTGATTTATTAAGAGAAACCAAGGTCATTGTCCTTCGAAAAAGAAGAAGGGAATATAACAATCAAATGCACCATAACCTTCTCCTTTTGAATTGCAAACAGCAATATCTCAGATATTAACGCGCACCAGGATATAAAGAGAGAAAGACTTTTTCTCCTCGTGTTATGAGCTGTGTGCAAATTGTGCATAAAACCGAAAGTTTTACTACCAACACATAACCTTGGAGAAGTTTCCTTTTGCTTTTATTGGTTGCACTTTGCTTGCAGTGGAACTCTGCAGCTGGTTGGTTTAGGTTATGAATCGCACTTTGTTAAAGTTTTTTAATGGTCTTTCGTAATGGATATTAAACAATGAACTGCATGAGGGTGTATGTGTTTATTTCGAGAGAGAAAACGAATAAAATAAAGTACAAGACTAGGTTCTATGTATACACTTGCATCTTGGCCTGGACAGCACTGAAAATTACTGAGAAAGTACAGAAAAATAGTTAAAAACACTACTAAAGAGAATTGGAATGTATTGAAAAGTACTTAAAAGTATTACAAACTAAAATAAAGTGGTGAAAAAGTACTGAAAATTTACTAGCAACTACAAAAAAGGACTATAAAGTACTACAAATAACTGAAAAGTACTATAAAGTAGTGAAAAGTATTTATGAAGTACTGGGAATGTAGTGGAAAATACTGAAAAATATTAAAAGTTCTGAAAAGTACTGCAGAGTACTGAAAATCACTCAGAAAGTAGTGAAACGTTCTGAAAATGTACTGTGAAATACTGAAAATATATTCTTTCAGCAAATCTCAATGTGGTTTCAACGATAGAGAGCAATTTAATTAGTTCAACTTAATACTGTCTTCGGTTATTAAAGTGTAAGAGTTTATAACAGCAGTTATCCAATGAATGGCCAACGAATCTTCAAAAATGTTTGCGTTTCCTTAAAGCGATGGAAGAAATATTTCACCCCTTCTGATACAGACTCATAGTTTTTTAGAAAACAATGCGATTAGTCCAATAGGAAACATGAACAATGGGAACAGTAACGTCTCGCTCAGACACTTTCGTGATGTATCCTGCTTATCCCTGCTTTATCGTTACTTCCATTGGAAATCCTCAAACCAAGTAACCAGTAGCATTCACCTTCTCCTTCATTTTAACCACGATACTCGCCATGCTTCGAATCTGTGCACTCTACAGCCTATCTTTAGAAATACTTTAAAACACAAAGATTCTTTCATGAGCCACATAACAACGTATAAATACATGCACATGTCTGAAATGCTGTTTCAGGCTCTGTCCTTCCCTTTTTTTACTTATATTCTGCATACATTTAAAACTAATGTGCATCGGTACCTACATTCTCCCCAATTCGATCCTGGAAGTTAATCCGATCTTAACCCTTTTGTGCCTTTGACTTGCATTCAATCGATAACTATTTTACTACTCTACTGACCTATTTTTACAAAAAGCTGATTCCGTTCATAAGGTATCCATTTAATAGTTCAATATTCTTTCTCTTTAAGTAATTCCATGCCACCTTTTTAAGCAGCCCAGTTGAGATGATTAAAAAAAGCGAATCCTTTCGTTTCACATCGGAACAGCGATAATTTCCTTATAGCTTTATAAAAGCACTCACACATCCTCAAATAGTACACCATATAGATGTTAAACAAATCGAAGTTTGGTATCAAAGGGAAGCATATGTAATCAAGCGAAATTTGCATGCAAATATGGAAGACTAATTCAATTAAGAGCACGAGGACGTTCTTTTTTTTCATTCTTTATAGAAAAATTAATCAAGGCTTCACAATTTACATATCATATGCTTGTGTGTGGGAAAAAAGAATTGGAATACCATACGGTGTAATTGAATTGGAATAAAGATTGAGCAATTGTGGAGCCAAGCCCTAATAGGAAATATGCTGGGGTTAATCAAGTATATTATGGATATCCTTGTGCGAGCACGTGAAGGAATTATCGCAAAGCATAAGTGTGGATGCTTAAATCGAAAAAAAAAGAATTATGAAATGAGATATGAGATGAGATATCTACACTTTTGAGGACACGATTCGTAATTGATGCAGTTTTCTTGTGTGAAAATGCACTGAGTAGAACCTTTGAATACGTGATTTCAACTCTAATTTGAAGAATGGTGGAGAACTCACGATATTTGGAAAAATATCATCCCAGCAGCTACAAATGTGCAACGGACTTTGGCAAAGAGATGCGCTGTCATTTGGGTGTAAGCGAGGAGAGCACTAACTTTCAGATATCCATCCTATATATGGCATAAACAAATGATACTTACATCATCTGTAGATCCCGACAAGCTATAGTACAGATATTTACGGCAAAGAAAGATCAAGTGAAACAAGTTGGACTTAAAGTGAAAAGCGATATCCATGTTGCCATACAAATAATTATCTATCCAAAACCTTAGTGTACCGTGTGATTTACGGAATTCAACTACCACGGAGCCAATATAAATTCCAGTTATAAGGCGAGAATAACACTAGCAAACCTCTAGCACTTTGGTTTGGCGAAACAACTTTAAATATCATTCTTAATTCTACGAACCATATTAATGTCCTACAGATCATCTCACGAATTTTAGCCTATGGAGCTGAGTGATGAAAAATAAGTAAGAAAGCAACTTCGGGCACTTCAACCAAAGCCTCTGGTATAAAAGCTCGACTCACTGGTCACATTAGGATGCCAGAAAGCATGGTCTTCACAACTAAAACAAGCTCAAAGAATGGATGGCAGCCATGTTCTAGGCAAAGATTCTCGCATATTTGTAGTTAGCTTTAAAGCCAGATAACCTTTCAAATGATAATTTTCAACAAGAAAGAGACTAAACTGCTAAGATGCTTAGTGAAGTATCGAATGCAAGACTGTATACAGTGCAGCAGCTGTCCCGTACAGTCCTTCTTAACATCTTGCAGTAGTCAATCAGATGGGTGAATGAATCTAGCATGGAGGAAAGGAATCGTTTTAAAATTGAAAAGATATACCATCATCACCAACTGTTTCAGATAGAAGCACTTTAATAATTTCCGGCGCACTACTATCTGCTTCCACTTTGAAGACAAAGGACTTTTGAGTATCTGTTCGCAGCATGATATTTAGTAAACATTTTGATAAGCTTGATGTGTTCGCTAGAAAATTATTATTTTGGGGTCGACTGCACTGGTCTAACCTTTCCCTTTTGCCAATATCTACCGATGTTTCTCAGTTAAATTGTCTACTTATCTTCGATGCAAATAAATTTCTTATTGTTGACCGTGTTGCTGGAGGATCTCGGTATTGAGGGCCTGTAGGAATTTAAGCTCAACTTCGAATAATTTGAGCAAAATTCAAGAGATTGCTAGAAGATAATCTTGTTATTTTCTAAAACTCGCCGTCTTTCAAACTAAACGCCCACTTTATTGAAATTTTCTATTTACAGACAAAACAGCCTTATTCTTAGCCTTCGTATTTGCTCAACTTACATGTAAGATATTTAAACCTCAGAGCACAATCCTTCTTCCAACCTTATTTACGTTTAATTAAACTCACCTAACCTCAAAACAAGTGAACACATTTAAGAAAAAGCCATTGTACCCAACCACTTGCTGTTACTAGGCAGAGCATTTCCTATTATTCAGACATTACCTTGATGGCAAAAACAGCAACAGAGCACACTGGTCTCTAAAAGTGTTCACCTTCATCTAATTACAAGGACATAAAGTTCTCTCTTCATTAAACTTTGAAATATTTTGTAATGGCCCAACGCTACGCTTCTAAATGGGTTATTGACGACGACGACGACAACGACAAGCAACGACCTTCGGGTGGAAAGGATTTACTGCCTTTTCCTAAACTATAAAAAGGAGTTTAATTAAGAAGAGATTCTTTTTTTTCTTCTCCTTGCCATTACTGCCAGGAAGCAAGGAGTGGGCGCAGAGAAATATTACAGCCTCATTGAAAATTTTGTAGTAAAACATGAAATAAAAGTGATTTTATTGATTTGGATAACATAAAGAGGATTCGGATTCGGTTAGTTAGAAGCGCCCTCGTTAATGGTCAAGGAGGTTAAAATAATATTTTTTCCCATTACCCTCGTTGGTACATGAAAACTTTCGGCATTAACGATGTTCTTTTGGATTGTTAAGAGCCCATTGGGGTTTGGCTATTAAAATGTTAAAATGTTTTGCAACAAATTGGTATCATGGTTGGATTTTTAGGACTTCCTTGAAATGATTTTTTTCCTCTATAATGAGTCCTTGTGCATGCCCTTGCAAAGCTTAATATTCACACCTACATTATAGGTACCGATTAGTTATAAATATTTCTTTCATTAATGACTTCCAACCCTCTCAACCCCGCCACACTTGCATAAGCTTTACCACGTAATTAAGAATTCCTTTCCATCAAAAGTCCTTCATCCTCTTTCTCTGCTTTGATGATGAATTTTGCTGACGATGTCGAAAAATATAACACTGTTTCTCATACTAAGCGCTCGGAGCGCTGAATAAAGTCCTTGTAGTATCAAAACGTCAAACTCCGTGAGGACCTTTAATCCTCATGGGGGTACTTTGCGAGATTGCAGCCAATTTAAAAGAAAAACTCGTTCCTAAGCAAAGGATCTTCAGATCATAAGACACACAGAGACCAGAGACATCGTTGAAAGTATTAAACTCAAAGGATTTTATTTATCTCAAGGCCAAGACAAAGAAGGAAAGGTTTGTATTTGCACAGGAAGAGAGAGAGAGAGAGCTTTGTTATAAATTCCATAAAAAAGAAAAGAAAACATAATTCATATCCAATATGACAGTTTTATTCCAGCATAAAAGAAATTAAATTACGGCAAAGAGACGGTCGTAAAAGAATTTCGCAAAGACAAAAGTCCTGAGAGGAGTCAAATATGAGAAGGACTCATCGCAAGCAAGACTTTGTTGAAGACATTTTAAAATAAGATTTGTAACTCTGGGGTAATAAACTTCATGACGGTGACGACACTGTAAACGTGGTAATGACCCACTTATGTGAATATTGACAGAGTCGACACACAAGATGTCAAAATGTATGTAGGTACAATATTCCTTGGGAATTTTCTGATTGAGAAAGGTGAAATACTTTTGCAAGTGATATGATAACAATGTCAGGAGATCTAACTGTTGCATTTGTTTTGGGAGCGTTAGTTTGAGCCCCGCTGTGTTTGCCTTAGCTTCTAGACTGTGGGCTGTCAAATAAGGGTACATCATCCGAAGGGAATATATAGAAAGATCATCAAAGTAGTCATAGTTCAATAAATTCTATAGTTGTCAATGCTGAACGGAGTATATCCCTGATAACCACCAGAAGAATAGTGGTGACAATTTTCACCCTTGAAAGGGCATTGCTTGACTTAGCTGTCTTTTGAATTGCATGTCTCAAGAACATCTTCAGTTATTCTCCTGGGATGCTGCACTTTTTGACTTGTACTTCAGCGGTTATCTTGGAAATACGTCTCCGACTATTTTCTCCAATACATCTCTGCTTGTAGGGCACAAGTAAACATCGATATGTCCCTTCACCTTCTTCAGGCATCCACTTTGTGATCGATACATGGTATGTAGATTTTCATCTAAACAGTCAATAAGAACTTGTGACATTTTCATTGCCAAGGACAACTTTGCTCTGTGCTCAAAATCTCATTCTGTTTGTCAACAATTGCGGTCAATGGATCTGACAGTACAACGGAAAATCCCACGTATCTTTTCTTTGAACTCAATAAGAACCCTGACTTGAACCAAACTTTTCTTCCCTTCCCGACTCCATTAGTACTCAATTATTCCTGTCAAAGGCAAACACTTGGAAGGACCAGCCCAAATGAAATGCACAGATCCTTGAGAAATGTTGGTCTGGTAGTTTACCGAGCAAAACAACAAGGACTCACAACAGAAAAGAAAAAAAATCAGGTGTACCTACTACTCCTACTGAATTATCCATCAAGCGTAAATTTACTTCAATCCCCCCATCCATAGATAGGTGAAGCATAAAGACATCGCAGAGAAAGGAAAAAAAAAGAACGAAAAATGAACCCAACAACCGAATATCCTTAGAGAGTAGGAAATATGAACAGGTTCCTTATATGTCGTTCGTCTCCTTCAATTCTGAGTACTGTCGTACAACACATACGAGTACACCAACAAATACAGAAAAAAAGGAAGGAAAAAGGAACTTTTCCAAATCGATTTTCATGCCAACAATCACATCAAAGATTTTCCACATCATTTGAGTTCCATGGTGAGAAGAGATTTACTTTAATCCCGCCCAGGGGTAGGGAGACTCTGCTCCCGGCATATCATATATCCACAGCCAACTTGCGTATCTACATCCAAACGAACATGGATTAGGACTTAGTTTGCTTAAGGTGAGACCGTATTCGCGTACCTATTCGGAGTTTGTAGACAATTTAAACTTTTTCACGGCACACTCACAAAAAAAGGATTTCAATCCTATCCACCTTACTGCCTCACCACCTCTGTGCCGCTGTATCGTTACAATACCCACTGTGTTGGACGGAAATTAAAAAATCATTTCGAGTTGATTCCCGGTATCCCTTTGCTCCATCAGACGGCGGAGATTTTTACTCCCAGAGCAGTGGGTACACGACACACCTCGCGCTCACATGCAGAAATACAGAAATATCCTTGTGGAGAGATTTCGCGGGGCCAAAACACGTCAGCGTTTCGAGAGATGGAAATCTTTCCTTTCGGGCGAGGGCATAAAAAAAAGTTTAAAGTAGAAAAGTTTATTTATTTTTGTGTCATAAGCGTTTATGTCAGGAGTTGGTTCTTTTTTGCTGTTAATGCTGTGCGAGAAGGACTTTTACGGAGTTATACCGTTGTCGGTGGTGGTGGCACACATGTGGGAAGAAAATAACTCAATTTGTGAAAAGTCAAAGGAGTTTATTTGGTTGTGAGTTGAAAAAAAATTGACATCCCAACTGATAAGCGAGATTCGAAACCAATTCAAAGTGACTAACAAGGTCTTCGGGAGGGAAAAAGTTGAAATTATTTCAAAACTGAATTTCAGAACTTTATTCGGGGAGGAGTACATTTCAAACTCTGAAAGTTGTACCAGAAGGCTTCACTTTTTTTAACAAACTCTGGACTTAATAAACACATTATCAAGGTATGCATGTTTGTGAGTAAGTTTTTGACGTCGATTTTGATTCAATCCTTGCCAATATGTAGAAATCCTTACAAAGATTTATGTCTATTTAGTAAGAAGAGTAAGACAATAAGTAGAATGCATACTATCGGCTTTAAGATAACTACTCACCAAGAGACCTTTTTGCTAGGGACTCAAGGCAACAAACAGCATGGACAGCTGACAGAAACAAATTCAATAGCATGGCACATTTCCCGATATCTGGTGCCAAGTTTCATAACGAATCGGGCTAAAGACTGCAAATTGAATCATGGATAGGCGATCGCCCAGCAACACTATCTCCTCCTGAGATTTTTTTTATAGAGACGGGGAAGAAATCAAATAAACAAGGTTACTTTGGAAGTTATTTGGTACCAGGTAAGGTCTGAGGTCTGCAGAGCACAAGATAAGTTGAGTTCCCTACAGGGATTTTACTTGGAGAGAGCTAAATCACAGCTGGGATCATCGAAAGACCACAACAGACCACAGAAACATGGATTATGATAAATGACCATAAAAAGGTGGTAAGGGATCAAAAAATAGCCCTAAAGGAGATGAAAAAGCTTGAAGTGATATATAGATAGATAGATTAGAAATTTTTCGCAAGAAGCGAAAAGTACGGAAGGCCTCCATCGTGAGTTGGACGAAATATCGTCCTCGCTGTCTGAAAATATTTTGAATAAAGGAGCAAAATATCCCCTCAGAGAGGAAGAAATACTCAGGAAACACCGAAGTTCAAAATAATGCTCCATTTATTCAATTCTCCACAGATAGCGACAGTATTCTGAAGGACTTTTGAATGGACACTTTAGAAACCCTTCTATTCTAGATCATAATATCGCCTAAAAAAAAAAGAATGAAGAAGTGACATTGGCCAAAACGTGTCAATAACACAAATTGGATACCTTCTACATAATTCGTGCAGCAGCTGTAAAAATAGCAAAAAAACAATTGCCGTCATTTCTAAATGCCCATCTGCAATATCAGATATGTGTAAGGATTAAACAAAGTCAACCAATATTCAATAACAAACAGGTGACTTCGGCGTCAGACTTCTTTCAACCACTTATTCTACCGGACTATCTTTCACAGACGGAATGGAGGACTTCGCGCACTCGAAAGAACCTACGTGCGATCAATGATCATTAACTGAAGGAATATGGGAAAGCTTGCAGCCTGATGGTAAACTTGCGAATGTTGGCAGAGCAGACCAACGCACTAACCACCGAGCCACAGGACCAAAACGGGCAAACTCAAAAAACAGTCCCACAGGAAGAATGAAGGAAAAAGAAAGAGTACGAGTATTTTTGAATATTTGCTTAGTGATTTCGATGAAAACTAAAGTTTGGGCGGCATAGCAAAGCATATTGTACAAAATCTGGCAACCAACAAACGTCCTTTATTAATTTCCTCTGTACATTATCCAGAATATTAAAATTCTTTTAAAACAACCTCTCCCATGGACAAAATTAAAACAGTCTCATTCATTTGTATCAATAGTCTGCATCCTTGTAAGCTTAGCCTTTTTCCTATTCCCACCTATTTGATGGGTTATTCTAATTTTGCATTCCTTCCACATTATACAAACCGAGAGAGAGTACTTTTCCAGTTGAAAAACAAAGGAAAAACTTGGAATTTTCAAACAGGATACGAAACGGAATATGAAACACAAAATGAAACCGAAGCAACACGTGCAACATTCTCTACTCAAATGGTTTTTGGTCATGTACGGAGCTGGAATTTGGGAATCCGGCAGCTGCGCTTTGGATGTTTGTATTTGCCTGGCAAACGTTTTTCTTCTGGAAGAATATACAAACAGGGTGATTGGAATCATACCCTTATCTGGGTTAGAACCAGTTGTGGTGGTTCTTTTTTGTGAAACAAATTAATCACGGTATTTACGAAAGTGCGTTTGTTTCTCTTTCAAATAATAATGGTCTTTATTGCCGAAGGACTTTAAAAAAGGAGAATGTGTAGTTTTTTTGTGTTGAGAAAATGTGAGAAAAACGGATTGTTTTCAGGCTATTGGAGGTACATTTCAAATAACAATGAGTCTCTCCTCTTCTTCGCACCAGGTACACGTACGCCATGTACCTACTTTTAAATGTGCTTAGATGCCCTGCAAGAAAGGCTCCTCTGTGTGTTCTAATCAACTACATAGTTTTACCATAAGTTTGCATTCTTTGAGGTTTGAGAATTCCTACAAATAAACTAATCAACGAACTAGGACCTTTTTGGAAAGCAGTATTTCAGAAATTCGTTTGCATTAAATATGTTAACCGAGTATGTTACCAAGAACCCACCTAAGAGCACAGTAAGAAACTATTGACTGCCAATACAGAGCCATTGAAATGTACTTTTCTAAAATGCATAATTCAAGTCACCAGAACGTACAAAGTTTCCTTCCCTCTGAGTGTAGTATCCTTTAAACTTATTTCTTGGTATTTATTTAGCCAACCAACTCCAGGAAGCAATCACTCACTCTGTCATACCAGTTGAAAAATGTACATAATTCCCCAGATCAGATGGATGTGTTTTTTCTTCCCTTTTTTTTGGAATATTGTCCGTCCAAAAAAATTCAACAACATCCCGTTCAACCAACCGAACTCTCAGTTAAACTTGTAACAACATTGGAAAAATAAACTTTCTCTTAACAGCAGCGCCAGCTACCCTTGTCCGAAAATGTTTTCTTCCTTGTTTTCTTCCTATTGCCAACATTCTAAACCACACTACACCGCTTCCTTATACATATTTAATCACAGTTTCTCTCGTCGGCAGACATTTTAAAAAGTTATTGCCCTATGCCCGACCTAAAAGTGTTGTATATCATGGATGCTGCAAGTACTTCATATTTGTTTTAACTTTTTTACCAAATATTGCACCAGCAAAATAAAAACAAAACTCTGCATAATGCACACAGTCGGAGGGTAAAGTACACTTGTAGAAAAAGTTTCTATTTTTTGCAACCGTCCGTCAGAAACATTGGACTTTTGCGTTCGAAATTTTAAGGAATAGAATGACTGTGAGTAGTATTTTGGTTGTGATTCTGAGCTTGGGGAATTTATTGAACCGTGTTACAAGAATCCTTGAACTATTTCGATTAATGCATCAAATATTAAGGATTCAGCTTCAAAGTGGGTAGAAAGCATTGTATAAAATTGCCAAGTGCATGCGGTACATTTTGCATGGGCTGACTGGCCGCGAGGTTCGGGGTTCGAACCACAAGCAGACCAACAAGTTTCTTTTTCACAGCCACCCGTTTAGTATCAAAATACTTCTCAAATCACCGACTTTAGGACATGACTCTATATTAAAGGTTCTTTCTTTGCAATTGGAGCGCAAAATCATGCATCAGGGTAGAGTAGCTAAGCAGTTGATTACGAACTTTGATGAGCCACAAATGGACCAACCCCAGGGATTATATCGCCGAAGCGGGTACGTATGTTAGTCTTACGCAAAGCGGGACCAGGTTTAACAAGCTGAGACCTATATATCTGTCTCTGGTTTCGGAATATGGCGCTAATTATGAGAGAGCCTTATGTACTGACAACAATGATTCCTCCCACTTGTCAATATGTCCGCAAACACTAACACACTACAACTTAAAACTAAACCCCTAGAATCTATAATCTTTTACCTCAGTTGCTTATAAGAAAGATCACCTGATAGAAAAACTATCTGCAGTGCAATCACCAGAAAAAAATGCCAAATCATCACGAGTGCTCATATCCTCTTAGGCAACAAATACATATAGCAAAATGAAGCTTCATAAGATTGTTAACTACAGTAGAATTTTTTCTTTCATTTAGCATATGATGTAACGAGTTATGAAAAAATTTACTGCTTATGAAACTCCTTCTGCGTACAAGTAAGGAATTTTAAGCGGATTATGTAATTTTCCTTCTATTGCCACGAGAACAACACAAACTACAACTGCTCATGACGGGAATACGAATCATTACACTTTACAGCACAGTCAACGGTGACATAGACTTTCAAAAGCATAGTGCAATGATGCATTCTTGACATATGCTATGAGAATCGACTGACTGTAGGGTAAATAAATGTCTCCCGCGGATGACAGTCTACCTGCTATCCATGACAAGGTACCAATTGCTACTGGCAACCACAAAGTACTCCCATAGAATTAAGCCGCGACCGATTCCCTGGGGCGAGACTTAACCAACTATTCATGGTAGAGTGCCAACTTTGACTGACAATTACATCTGCCATCACAAAGTTCAGGAACAATGCTTAACATAGTTACTTGGTTGCGAGCGAGTGTTGCAAAAAAGTTTTAAATTTGTTATGTGGAATTATTAAATTGGCGCGCATTGCTTTTATAGCCTGGAACTAGCTTAGTAGTCTAAATTCCGGTGGTATTTTTGATAGGATGGCCAAACGTTGGTGACATTTAAACGAAAGGATTGTTTTTCATAGAACAGCGCGTTTAAATAGTGGACTTTAGTTCTACACTAGGAATCGGTCAAGCGCTCTTGTGAATAGAAAGTTTATAAGGGGAGTGAACAAATGACAAAAATGTTAGACACTTAATAGCCAAATACCACAGGACTTTCTATGAGCAACTGTATTAAAAATGTAGATACTATTTAAGATTTAAGAAATTTCTTCCCTCCACGGCGCTCTCAAGAACTCGGTCAACATTGAGGCTCTGCATGTCGTATATAGACCTACAGTTGACACATGACCTTAAGTGAAGTTCTCATGCAACCAAGTCCAACAAGAGACTGTAAGTGCAAAGGCTGCCAAAAACATCATCTTCAAGGAGAAGGCACTTTTTCACCTCAGTAGGTACATGATCAAAATTGGTTATAAGGATGAAAGCGACATTTGAACAGGAGGGACTTTGAAAAATTCTCTTCCGTACTATGTAATGTAAAGCCCTGCGTCAGTATCAATGCGGTCTAAGACCAGGCGAATTAACCATCAACCAGACATATACAACTTAAGTAAAACTTGGCCATCTAAGCAGAATGACAGACAATAAAGAACTCTCATCGCTCATTCATAGTCTATAGGAACACTACGATTTAAGACAAGACACATACTGACCGAAATAAGTGTCTTAAATGATCTACTATCATCTGTCACTTCGTCAACATAACAATTAAAAGAATTTTATGAAGCTCACAAGCCAACATCAGGGGCTCACCCTCTAACAAATCTGTGCAGCTACTCGCATGTGCTTAGGACATAGACATAGTGAGAAGAGTTCAACGAGCCATCTGTTGGCCCCTTGTGAGTATTTAATCTAAAGTTGCAGAGAAGTAGTTCCCTGTGAATGAGCCCAAAACAAAATATATTCTGTATACGAGAAAGAACGAACAAAACCGATACTGTAGACATAAAACCGCAAGTATAATTTTGAGGCAGTAAAGGTATTTCTTAAACTAGGATCATTCGTGAGCTCCGCAAATAACAAGAAATACTGAAATCAAACGAAGAGTTACTCTTGGTAGTGAATGCTTCTATGTACAAAGAAGGCTATTGAGCAGCAAAGGCCTCTATCGAACGACAAAGGGGGCTCTCGATAAGTCTCTATTCCTCCAAAGGCAGAAGAAGGCACTTTTATCAAAGCGAAGAGAGATTTTAGTTACGAGCTTCACAGATCGAGATAGCGAGATCGCAAAAAGGGTTCACATTCAAGGACCTAAATGGCAATGGTATAGTGGATAGTAAATTCGCCTGTAACTCATTTACATCAACGGTCTAATCCAGCCAAGCTTCGAATCCAAGCACAGCCTTTGGTGTGGAGAAAGCCCCCATGAAAGGTGGCGCAAGAAAGTAAAGAAGTGAAGAAATATCTCAACCTACTTGGCATATGCTGTACTATGTTAGCAACCTACTTCTGTTTGTAGTCTTTAAGATAGTACCGTAGTCTCAGTTAACCACCATTCCCTATCAGAAGAATGAACGCCACGACCAATACAAGGACTTGCTCGGTTTCCATTGAAACTCCACTTCCCTCTTCTACATAGTCCTTTATTTTCGGCTCGCCTTAGTAGCTACCGTCTAGAAAGTTTCCTCGTTTGTTACACCAGACCTCCTGCCGCTTAGCAATAAAGTGAATTCCTTAGTTTAAAAACTATGCCTTCAAATTAAAGCCACATTTAGTTAAAAAGTTTCGTCCCTTACCCAAGTCCACATAGCTATGCCTGCAGCACGGATACATTGTTTTCCAACACCACATTTGGAAAAAAAAGGAAAAAAATCTCTAGCTACAATAATATTCAATTATGAATCCTTGCATTTTTGCATCAACGTTAGTCTACACCTTGAGCAGGAATTTTTATATGAGAAAGTGCTTCCAACACTTTTCAACATACGTTTGCATGCAGCTACTTCTAGTCCTTGTCGGGTGGATATATGTACTCCTTGTGCCTTTCACTATTTTTTAGCTGAGTGCCTTTATTGAAATTTCCTTTTCCTTTTTCTTTCAGCTAAAAAAGAAACTTCAAAGTGATACGTGAAATATTTTCTCTCGCTACCATATAGATGTGAATTCGAGTGTAAAGTCATAGAACGCTCACACTGTGTGCAAATTCTCTTTACAGGGGCGACGACAAAAACAAGGACGACGACGAAAAGAAGAACCATAAGTGAAGGTCTCCATCCAAGCAAAGGTAAAAAATGAAATAAAACAAAAAAATCCTGGATATGGTTTCATGGCATTAGGATGAAAATGAGTGAGGGTTCTAAGCGGAAGCGTTGACTTAAATTGACTTCAATTCGGTTAAGCGATCTCGTCATCGTCATCATCATCATCATCAACCTAGGAGTCCTGGAAAAAAAGACTACGTGTGCGGTGTTGTACTAGTTCAAACTCTATCCATCAGTGCGCAGATGAGCACACACCGACCGAGTGATACTTGAACTTTACTTCTTTTTCGTTACTTTTTGATAGGGAAGTACCTAACGTATTATATTTCAAAGGACTCTACTGAAACAATATAGAAAAAGAAGGGGTTTCGCGCACGAAACGAAAGATGTGAAACAATGTTTTGTTGAACTTCACGGGCACTGGGATTATGTGCTTAAGAAACGTGAGCTCTGGATGATAGCACAGTTGATCTAGGTTATGCAAATATTTGCCATGATATGAGAGAGGGATTTTGTTGCAATCGCTACAAAGAAGAAGGATGCAGGATGTTCTCTTTCTAGACTTTTTGTGTGAGTCTCCTTCCCCAAAATATCCACCACAAACGACATCAAAAAGAAAAAAAAAAAAGAAACCACTAATCCAGCCATACCATCACATCAGAGAGAAGTAAAAATAATCTCATTTATGTCCTTGTGTGGCTTTTATATATTTCCTTTCCTTTAAGCTGTACAAGGACTACTCTACTCTTTGAATGTCCCAAAGTCTATTTCCTTTTGTTTTGTTGTGAACAAGCTCTTTAAGGCATAACGATTAAATTCTGAGAATATCCTTCAAAAGGACACCGACATCGACATCAACGTCGACACACTCCATCCAAGGAAACCAAAATGTCAATCAAGTCGTTCGGTTGGTGAAAAGGACTTCCCCTTTTCTAATTTCAAAGGAGTTTATGTATGTGGATAGATGGATGGTTAAATGGTCTGATACTTGGAACAATTCTAGTTGTCAAGCAAGATGATATAATGTTGGTGGTGGTGGTTCTCTGTTTTGCTTCTGGTTTGTAACGTATGACTGAAGGTGTTCGTGTAGTCAGACAAGCCACATTTTCCGGTTCATTTAATCAATTAGTTTCAAAGGCGTTCGCTCCCTAACGTGTCAACTCGGTGAACCTTTAATTAGTGTAATAGAGAGGAATTCGATTAGTGTTGCCCATCGATGTATTGGGAAAGCAGTTCAATATCAAATATCCTGTCGAATATAATCTCATTTAAAATTCCTCCAGTAATTCGCTGCTCTTAATTAAAAAAAAACTTTCTAGCCTCAGAAAAAAAGGCAAAGAAGGATGTCCTTGATTTGCTTTTTTATACAGTAACCTAGTTTATGCTCATTAAACTTTGTTTCACCAGCATAATGAGTGTAGAACTTCAAGTCGTGATTTACAGGAAATTAACTAATTTCCAAGAATATCCTCGAAAGTTACGCCGCCGCCGTTCCCACCATCTGCCATCTGTAAAGCCATCCCCTGTGTATTTTGCTACAAAAGTTCGTAATTAAGTTACATGCAGAAGAGTATATGAAATGTTCGAAGTAGAAATTAACTGAAATCATGCGATTGCATTAAAATCCTTTTTCCCTAAGAGGTTAATTAGAATACCAACCAAAAAAATCAAAAGAGAAGAAAAATCTTTCTCCAAATTTAACAAGACCACGTTCATGTCTTTTAAGTTCGAAATGAAACATCCTGCGAGCCTTTAAGGAGAGAGAGATGATAAGAACCTCTTTATCCTTGTGTACGTAGAGTATATGCAATAAAAAGAAGCAAAACCCCATCAACAACGCTATGCAATATTCTTAAGATGAAGGATAAGGATATTTTGCTCATTTCTTTTATTTCGCTTTGATGGCAATAAAGAAACAGTTTCAAAGAATTACTAATGAAAGAAGATGAATGATGTTTGCTGTCGAGTCGAGTCGTGTCGAGTGGTGGAATATACACTAAATGATATCTTTCATCGGAGAAATGTTGTTAATTGCTGGCGATTGCATTGACATTGCCCTTTGAGATGTTAGCTTTGTGCAAATTGTTTTAAGACTGTTATGGAGGATATCTTGGATCTAAATGGACATTAAGTTGTGTAGAGGAAGAATTTCAACGGAAATAATGAAAAATTAACCGAATAGTCCTTACTGTTGCAATTCTAATGGCTTTATGATGGAGGGGAAGTGCTACTTTGTAGGACTTGGATATAGGCAGCTGCTCTTCACCAAAATATTTTGGCTGAATACTTTGTTTGTACGACTACTTTTAATTTGATTAATTTGAAAAAAATCCTTGTTATCTACTTAAGTGACCGGAGTTTCCCTGAGAGCTTAAGAGAGATTCCATATCCTACTCTAGTCAGCTTGGCACTTACGTTAATTAGAATCTTTCGTTTAGACATTATTCGACACAACAATTATGAGCCATGCAAAAGCTCCAAGAGTAACTAAGGACTGTACTGACAGCGAGAATCAGTACGGAGTCTATGATCTCCAAACCAAGTGGCTACTGACAATAACAAATCAAAGGCGAGCACTTAGATGGATAATGACCAGGGAAGAATCAGTTGAGCACTTAGCTCCTTCCAACCCATCAAGTCGCCAAGAATGGACGGTATCATACCAGGCCTACTTGAAATGGGACAAATTAAACTACTACCCCACCCAGCAAAGATATTCAAAAATATTATTGCACTGGAATATATCCCAAAACAGTGAAGGCGGGTGAAAATTTCCTCCTTAGAACAATGTTGAAAGTTGTGGGTAATTATCTTAGGGAGTATGTTCTTATTGCATCCCAACTTCACTTCCGTCAACATGCGTGCAGAGTGGGTAGATCCACTAAGACGGCCCTTTAACAGCAGCTAACAGGGAGAATCCAAAGAGCAAAGAATTCAAAGAAACAGGCACGCTACGGACACCAGTTAAAGAAGTGAAGTATCTAGGGCTATAGCTAGGCAGTTACTATTGTGAAAAAAGCACACGGATTAGATCACCAGAAAGGCCACTGTGCTCTAATGGTATGCAGGAGCCTAATGGGTAAGTCTTGGGGATTCAATCCAAAAATACCAATATTGATGTACACTGCCATTGTGAGGCCAATGATCAATGATCCATTCTAACACTTCCAATCGGAGCTATGAATGTACTCCTAGAACTCACACCGTTACACTTCAGGGTGGATGGACACATGTTAAACGGACTATCCTGCAAAAGAAGGCATTATGCATTGAAGGGGGTAATGCATTGGTTGGAGAGAAAATGACGTGCTTCTCAATAAACTTACGCTCCTTTCAATCTCCACAATGACTGTAACTTTGAGAAAATCTTCTACAACCCCATAATAAAGTGGTACACAGACGGCTAGAGAGGAAGCAACAAATCCAGGAGTGCTTGGGCGAAGGACGAAACATTCAGAACATATAGAAAGATGCATCCGAAAAAATCTCGAAAGAAGATACAGTAACTGCGAAATGTCAATAATTTCAGACAGTGAAGCAGCAAAATAAAGCAAAGTTTGTATGGGAATGCCATCACAAATCTAATGAACTAGGAATGAATGAATGGATCCCTGAACATGTCTGTATCAAAGGAAACGAAGCAGTAAACGCTTTGGCAAGACAAGGAGCCACAGAATCTTTCACTGGACCTGAACCATTCTGCGGAATAGGAGATGACACTATATGTGAAAAATTCAGGAAGACGGAAAAAGAAGAATCTACTTAAGATAAGCTAGGAAACTACTGGAATACTACAACTGAGACAGCTTCCAAGCTGCATATACGGAAACTGTGTATAACAATTGAAGGCCATTGCGGATTGTTTAGTGAGAAAAGTAAGAATCCGGAACATCTCCTGGAGTCCTGTGTGGCATTAGCGCACAAAAGATAGAGGTATATAGGAAGCGACTGAAGGCGTCTTTTAGACATCCATAGACATCTTCTATGGATCCAGCCCAGCTCGCATTTTACCGACATAATTAAACGGCTTATACAGATATTCAGACATTTATAGACAAATATGAGTATAATATTGATTAGAATGAAATACTTGAAACAACCAGTGAAAAATGCTACAATCCGCCTGGAGCGGATCATATGATACCCTATCCCTATCTTATTTGGTCGTTTCAGTGGGCATTGGAAAATGTATTCACAAAATTTTCTATTTTGCCCTATAAACTTATATTTTTACTCGAAAAATAATTTTTGAAGTAAACGCCCCTAAAAAGTGGGCGTGGCCATATACAATGTATAGACAATTTGTAGATTAAGTGGATATCTACATATTTGCTCAAGTAAGTTTTTTCGAGTTTCATATGAAAATAGTGAAAAAATGTGATTTTTTTGAAAAGTGGGCGTGACAGTGGGCGGATTTTAAAAATTTTTACACTTGTTCTGTCCCGATATACAGGACTTCGTATACAAAATTTCATTGTCCTAGCTCCAAATTTAAGGCCCAAAAACAGGTGACAGACGGACGGACGGACGGACGGACGGACGGACGGACATAGCTCAATCGACTCGGCTAGTGATGCTGATCATTTATATATATACTTTATGTGGTCTATCTTCAATATTTCTCTATGTTACAAACTATGTATCAAACTTAATATACCCTTAGGATAGGGTATAATTAGGATAGGGTATAAAAAAGAACAAGTTATTGCTTTCCTGCCCCCAAACGATAGCAATAAGTCACAGCTTTTAGTAATTTCAGAGACAACTATTTGGCCAAGTTGATGGAATATTTCCCCAACAGCGACAGGTAGAGAAACTTGCAAACTAGAACTGTCTCCAAAGTTGTAAAATAAGATGTCTAGGCCTACGATTTCCACGTTATTTGTTATAATCCTCTCCCCCCCTTTAAATGCAATCACTTCAAAACACAATACGAAATAACAAACAACTTCACCTACTCAAACAGCAGGCAACAATAAAGGCACATCCATTGCCTGTGCCTTTTCATTGTGCAACCAAGCAAACAGTATCCACATTTCCGTCACCAAAAATCCCCACACACACATGTACACATGCCTACCAGAGGAAGGAAAAATTCCTAGGGCTTTTTGGCGAAAAGAATTTGAATACACTGTTCCGCATCGGATGGAAACGCTTTGACATCTATTTGTGGGGTCTCTCTACGACTTGTTGTATAGGCTAAACGACAACCGTATCCTGTGCTTCTATTCTGTCTTTTGTCTAGAGGGGGAGAATGTTTTCAAATATATACCACTCGCTTGTTGTGGCATTTTCCTCGTATTATCATGCGATTTCCATCAGAAGGCGAAACAGGAAAAAACATATAAAAATAGAAATTTCAATTTGACTACGGATTGCTTTTTGTCATCCACAAAAAAAACAAAACGAATTGAATTCTTTTTTTTTTCCTTTTACAGGATAAAATAGAACAAGAACGGATGAACTCCTCTTTAAAGGATATTTGTGATTATTTGAATGCGAGAGTAGGCAAGGCAGCACCTCGCACACAAACAGTTTTGTCTGTGCATTCATGCACATTTGTGGATAACATCTCTATGATTCCGAATATTGTGACATAATGCCGATAGGCAGATCCTCATAAATGATTGTGGAAGGAACTCTTCGCCTGGAGTCAGATTAAAATCTACCATCCAAAAGGGGTGCAAGTTAATAACAGAAAATCGTCCTTCAATCCGGAAAAATACATTTTTTAAAGCATCCAAGCTCCATCCTGATCCAATTTTAGAAGAAAAACCCTCACTCCTATTGATCCAGAGTAAAAGTAGCGAAACCACCTTTATTAAAAGGCAAACAAAACTCCTCAAAGCTACTGAAAAGGTCAGTTACACTGCAGGCATTCTACCAAACCTAATTCAAAGCCCAAAGCCTCGACATCCTTCAGAGTTGTGAGAATAAGAAGAAGCCACACTCGAAGTAGACCAAGTAGACACAGTGAACCACATTACATCGAAAAAGCAGCATATTTCCTGCAGTATCAATTCAAAATGGTACCAACCAACCCTCATCCCTTCGTCATTTCAATTCAAAAATCCTTTAAGCTCCCTTCGGCTGAGTGGGTGGCGGGCGGGTGGTTGCCTAGATGGGATCGGAGAAAAATGTTGGCGGAAATATAAAATTCAATGTAGATAAAGATAAACTCGCTGAGGGACTAAGCTCCGCAATACCAAAACCAATTCAGAGCACATCCTTCTGTTGTAGCAGAATTTTATATATCTATCTTCTCTCTGTGATTTGTGGTGCGGAGGTGGATGGATGAATATAGAATTCATAAGGATTGCTGAGTGAGTTGTGATTCTTTTACAACCAGAGACATACACACACACAGACTCTGCTCAAAGGAGATGGGGTTAATATATTTTATTTATCCAGTGGAAAAATTCTACGTAATGGCAAGGAGTTTGTCTTTTTAATTTCGATAGAATTTTGCTTCTTTTTATTTTTTTTTTCTTTCGGTTTAATCTTTTGGTGCTTTAAGTTTTGTGTATTTTTTTGATAGCACAGTGGGTGTATTCCTGAAGGTGAATTTAATATAATAAAAGGAGTGAACGTAGAACGCAAAGTAGTGAATAGCAAATAAAGTTATGAGGCCACACACGAGTGGGATTCTCAATGAACTAGGGAAGCACTAGGTTTAGGAATTCTATTAAAAATTTTGCAAGTTAATGCAAATAGCTAAAGTAACAAGCTATGTTCCATTATTTGAGTCCATGGTGCTGTAAAGGAGGGCCTTTGCCCCGGAGTATCTCTCACAGTCGTGTGGATTCAAATATTAGCTTAAAATATCAAAGGATAATATGCTAAACATGTACCCACTTCTTATTCTTATATTCTTACAGGAAACTGGTTTGGAGAGAGACTTCTAAGGGAGCTTTTCTCACCTAAGATTAGTAAGACCGCATGACACTTACATTGTAATCGAATGGGCACTCTAAAGAGGACACACCTCTCCAAGGTTTAAGCAGGAGGTACGATAGGCCACTAGGTTGTGGTGCGAAATACAAAGTCCTGGTAAGAATATATAAGGAAGTCTATCAGAACCCATCAAAACACCAGCTGGAGACGAGGTTATATTTGAGTAAGAGCCAAGTAAGAATCCGGACTGAATCCATCGACCCCGGGACATTTCTCCAGCAGGCCATATGAAGTTATTAATCCGCACCGTGGCGCCAGTCTAGTTGACGCCAGGTAAAGGTTCTGGACCTATGAACGAAGATTATAAGCCAGCAGGTGCTAATTTATCTGCAAAAGAGTTTATCCTGCGAGAGTCTGACAAACATCCAAGAGTATTTACCATCACGAGAAAGCTTCATAAAAAACCCTCTGTCCTTTGGATACGACAAGCTAAGAAGCTAGTCCTTGGCCCCTTATGTGCTCCCTATATTTATTTAAGTTATTTTGAGAAGACCCGGAAGTAGGTACTCGTACATCATAGAGAACTGTGGTTAAAAAAAAAATGCGCAGCAGGATAATCAACAACCGAAATGCATTGGCTTCAAAAATTCTGGTATAGAGGCTAGAATGAAGAAGAAATTGGTCAATGATCCAAAAGCATTTTAAACTAGAAGACAGTATAAAGAGCTAGTTTGCAAAATAAGGACTCAATTTAAAGGGCAAGTGGAAGACGGTTCAATGTGACTTTACCATGCACATATCCTCCACATATAATCTCAATGCGTGATTGACACAAGTTCTTGTTTCATTTTTTTTTTTTTTTTTAATGATTACACATGTATGCTCCTTTAATCGCGCTTACTCCATCCCGGAAGTTGAGCATTCGTCAGTGAATGTCTCTCATCCGTCATCATTGTCATCATACACACAGATCACCATTGTTATCACCCTTTCAAGCCTACAATTTAGCACCAATCCTTTATGTCGTAGATACATATATAGAAGAACATTCAATCCCTTTTCATAACACGCGCGCTCTATTTTAGTATTCCAAACGACACTCAGGTAATCCTATTGCTATCATCGTACGACACTTGTAACTCCTGGGTGTCAGATAAATAGGGATTCATCCTTGCACCCCCTGTAGACTGGGACACAACAACAAAAGTGGCGAAGACTTTTGTTTTTTTCTTTGTGTCCTCTGGGATGTGTTCGTAACGAATACTATGTTTCCGGGTGAACATATTTTTTTTTTTTCTGTGTGTTAAACCTTTGAAGGGATAATCAGCAGATAAGTAGAAGTTCTGGTTAAATTGTTGGCACACAGTGTGGGGGCCGACTCTAAGGAATATGAATAAAGAAGCAGGCAAAAGGCTATCTCTCCCCCGAGGATTGGAGATGGGATTCGAATCATAATGGTTAGGTTTGCTAATTGAAAAAGGAAATTAAAGTGCCAGGCTTTAGTGCCTGTTTCTGGTTTGCACCACCCACCCGTATGAATATTTAAAAACCCATGCAACTTCAGTGACAGTCGAGCAGTACAGGCAGTTAATTAAAATTTGTTTAACTCTGGAAAATATTGAAGTACATAGTTGCATTGCCCAAGTGGAAAGCCACTGACGGACACAAAAACCGCCTGGAAACACAGTTCCGAAAATTGAAACACAAATGTCATTTTACACTTGGTAAATGGGTAAAGTGTGCTTGTGCCTCTAGTTCACTCTAGGATTTGTGTTCAACAAAATCTCATGTGCATTCTTTTTGCGGTCAGAGCAGTTGATGTGACCAACAAATGTGGACGCTGCACAGGAGCTGCAGTTATAGATTTTCACTTGTTTAGTGTTTTATTCAATGGAATGCAACTATGAACAAAGAAAGAAGTAATAGTAGCGCCACTAGAAACTATTGAAAGTAGGAACTGAGCTTCTTGCGGACATAGAATGAATAGAATGCAACTGGGCCAATCACAAATTTTAAAGGAGTGTACTTCTGAGGAGTAGTCCTGAATACTAACCACTGTATCGTTACAGACGGCTCAAGTGATTAGGTAAAAGTGTGATGGCATTTTAGGCTTATCAATAAGAGGAGAATAAGCTGCTTATATGCTATAAGAGCAGCCTTTCTTATAACAAATACAGATCCTTAGATCCTTACGAGAAAAGTATGCTTAGTCGCAAAAAATGGAACCATTTTTATAGAAGGCCACAGCCAAGAATGTAAGGAAAGCAGAACAACGAGTTCACTATGTCAAAAAACGTATAACAAAAATGGCAAGGACATAAAGAAGATGACTGAAAAGGAGGCCAAAAGTAAATGACACAATTTAGGCACAAAGTAGGAATTGAATCTGTACCTCCTCTAATACATCAGGAATCATGTATGGAGATTTCTTTATCTCTCGAAGGTAGAGCACTTACCAAAGTCACTGATGTTTCCAAAAGAACATATCAATAGCTTAGTACACAAATGTGTCAAGTGCCCTTTTGATCAAACCTTAGCCAAGTCTACCATTAAATTGAGTTCAACGAAATCTTCTTCGCCTTTTTTGTGGCTATAAGTATGAATTTTCAAGACGTAATTTTCACAGAGGACTCAGAAGATGTCAGAGTGTTTCTGAATCTATGAACCAAGCAAAACGAACCTACAGAGAAGTAGCTAGAAAAAAAAAATCTAAACAACATGGAGAGTTCAAAGCATAAATAATTATTAATGGGGGCAGAATACACTGCTGCTGGCGAGTTCTTGGCTTCGACAATAGATAAAACGGCAGTGGCTATTACTCTCACGCCAAATAATATGTATGATAACCAGTTATCAGTTACAACACAATATGGCATCCGCTCGGAAAACAGATGCATGTCCAATATTGTCGGAGTCAGACCCTTGGCCTATTGGCCCGCCGACCAAAACCAGTCTCTTATCATGATAGAGCACACTATGACATATCTAAGTATTAAAAGGAGATAGGCTTCGCAGTATATCTACAACAGAGCCAGGCGTACTTGTACTTGAAAAAGCCCTCATGCAGCCACCGCATGCTATTCTTTTGAGCCAAAGAGCAGTCAAGTAATTACGCTAGAGTCCTTTCCCGCATACAACCGGTGCATAAGCTAGAAATGGTTTTATCAAAGCAGTGTAGTGTTTTGCTTCATTTGAAAAGGAGATAGTTAAAAAGGATTAAAAGATCGATAAGTATCTTTAACGTAAAGAGAACAACTCCAGCTTAAGAGGATTACAGTCAAAAAGTAAGAAGAGTATATCTCGATATTCTTGAGTATAGAATAATTTGCCATTAGTCTGGGTACATTTATGAATCCTTAAGTCTATTTTATTTGGAAAATGCCATTTACATCGTAGTTTTCCTAGAGCGGCGAGTCTATTCTCAAAGGTGGAATCGTATCAATCTTCCACTGACTTGAGTGCAGTTAAGCTGGTGAAACAAGATCTACATTTTACCAATGATTACTTGTGCCTTCAAGCAAAAGATATCCTTCCAGCCCTCATCGCTTTTAAACCCACTAAAAATTGCCGGCCACGTGAACAGAAATCCATTAAAAGAAGATGGTTGGTGATCCCTTCCAATATCATGTTTCGAGTTACATACTTGTTGCTTTCATATCCCTTCCCCACACTTGAAGACCGAATTCCTTTTTCGTTATTATTTCAAGCAGACTGATGCGCATTTAATAAACTTAGTAACCTCCTGCATAATTCAATTTTGTAACATATACCAACTACCATCAGTCTACCAATGAATCTAAACAACGATAACCTCTATTTATTTACTTAATGTTTTCCACTCAATTTACGTTGCCAATGGGTAAAACAGGGCACCGGAAAATAAAAACACATATGTATGTGGCCACCATCTCGTAACAAAAACCATTACATTCAATTTAAAAAAAAGAAAAAAACTTTTTCAAAATGAACTTTACTGCGGGCCGGAAACCCAAACACCCTCATGTAGAATTCATTATTCCTAGAAATACACAGCACAAGCCATCCCCCCTTTAGAAACGAGGAACAACCCGCATGTATCCCCATGTATATCCTGGTATCCCTGCAAATTAAAATGAAAAAAAAAAAAAAAAACAAAATCTCGTTCACCTCATTGAAGACAATCCCACGAATTAGGAAAAAAAAAGTAACAAAGCAGGGCAAAGTTTTTTTTTTTTGGTGTTGCCCACCACCATGTTGGAAACGACTGCGAATAACAATCGCACCAAACAAGGTCGCAAATGAAATGCCAAAGCGAAACGAGCAGAGAAGAAGAAAAACCATTTTTCCCAATCCAACAGATGAATTTGTTTTCTGGGATCGAATATTCCTCCTCGAGGTCGAGAAGGTAGGTGGTGGTGGTGTTCTTCTTCTTCTTTAGACTCAAATTATCCGCACACAATTCCAACTTTTATCAGTTTTTTTTTTTTCTCTCCCTTTTACTTTTAAGGACTCTCCATGCCTTATCGCCGGGGGATGTTTTTAATGAATCCCTCTTCACCCATCAAGAAGCGGGTGCAAGTATAGGAACGATGCCTCAACCATGTAGCATTACGGCTACCTTTGAACAGTATATACACCTGTAATGGTGCCCATTTAGAGACAAGGATACAGTGAATACGGACGAAATACGAAGGGGAAGGAGAGAAAGTTCGAAATAAAAGCAAAATTGGTGGAATAATTAAAAGTCAATTAAAATGGCTTCAGGATAGATGATGTGAGATATGATGTCACAGCGTAAGTGTGTCTCGTGTTCCATTTCCAATTGCTGCCACTGCTACTCCTGGTGCTACTGCTGCAGCTCGATCTCTATGGGATGATGTCGTTAGGACGTGATTACTTTGGGGTATGTGATAATTAGATTTTGTTTTTTTCTCCCTCCCCTTTTATATTCTTTAATGGGTTTTTAGATGGGAGCGATTGAATCGTGGAAAAAGGATTATGTATCCACACACACAAGCATTGGTGTTTGTTTCAGTAAAGCTTATCTGCAGGGAAGCTTTGAAGCAATAATTTGCAATTCAAGAGAGATTAATGGACACACTACATGTGGAAATATGAACGCTTTGTGTACACGTAACCGGAGATACACTGAGGTGTATAGGTAACATCGTTTTTTCAACTCAAATGTCCTTCTAAGGGCAGATGAATTAGTTTTTTTCAGGGCTATTCAATTCAATTTAGTTTGGGACCGATGATACAAAGTCTTTGATGAAAATGAAAGGACAAACAGAGCTAGAAGAGAAGAGGCGCTTATCATCCACTTTTTGGACGGGATCCTCTGTTTTGAAGTAATGTCCACTACATCACAACACAGTAAGCACAATATCACATTGCTCATTGCTAGATCAATTTTTAAATCAGTGCATCAAGCGTATGCTGATGATGCAGTTACAACCAAAAGAAGAAAATTTGTGAAAAGACTGAAAACTTGAAATAACAACGGATGCAGTTTGACTGTCGTCGGGTGGATGTACTTATGTATATTACTGAGAGCAATGATCCCATGTGTAGCAATTATATGGGGTGAGTGAGTCAATCTAATCAAAACAACCAATGCACTGAATAGAGGCTAACACGCCTCTGTGTAAAGTTCATCATTTTTGAATAGCCTTTCGATTGTGAAAAGGCACTTCTCGCATAGAGACGGGTTGTCTAAAATATTATAGAACGACAGCGGTATACGAAAGAGCTCTACGTACCTTGTTAAGTGGCAGTACAAGAATTTCGATGGACTCTTACATCTGAAGACCTCAACTACGCTGTCTGCTCTTGTACAGAATTATGAACCATCACCACAACGTGACATATTTCTAGACATACCTGGCCCAAACTGGATGAAAGAATTACCATTGTATGCGCCCTACCAGGATGCTGTCTAACAGACACACACGCCAAGAGACTAAGCCTCTTTTCGAAGAATAATGAGAAGAAAGAAGCCATGCTTGAAGCTGTCCAGAAATCTTAACACATATCGCCCTCAACAGATTTCATATGTCGCAAATGTTCCTGCACGTAACTATATCTAGAGACATACAAGCACTCCTACCAAACCTAACCTGCATCGGTAGTAATATCCTGAAGCACTACAAAACCTTCCCTTTGTATATTTACCCAGATACCTGTCCATAGACTCCATGCCACCTTATACATTATTCAAAATCCCTTTCAGGCCAGTGAACTGCAACAAAACAGTCGGTAACTATTATTGCACCTTATCAACGTTGACACCAACGGCTAACGACACTTTTATGCTTATTGCCTTCATTAAGGTAACTGTTGCAAATCGCCATTGTAGCCTGAATAGAACGCGGAAACAATAACAACACAACATTATGTTGCAAAAGGTATGCAATTTAATTCAATATTGCAAAAATTCATTTCACCCAAACGCGGCAGCGCATACAAGGACTATTTGTTTCGCGATGCAAACAAATTGCCTTTTTGTGGTATTTAGTCGAACTAATTTCTTTTTGATTACAGGGTGGTGGTGCTCGGGCAGATGTCTTTAGTGCGGACTTTGTGTAAGTGCTTGCTTTTACGCCTTTTATGCTCATGCCTAATGCATGACTCGGTGTGATAAGTATCGTGCGCGCGCTTTTTGAAGTATGAATTCTATTAGTCTTGCCGCGAAAGGAGGGTGCATGCTAATGAGTGTTACGACTTAAGTAGAAGTTGACAGGACCATTTGAAATGGCTGACTAATAAAGCACTATTAGATAGTCCTTAATGCAATATGCAACACATTTTGTTATACTCATAGCATTTCAATAAATCCCTATTTTTTTAAGAGATTCAACTCTTTAAAGTCCTTTCACAACCTCGGTATGCGGTTATATTTTACACAAAATCCTTTGAAGCTTTCGATGTGGAAAATATTTATTAACACCGAAAAATTCGCTCCTCTGTTAAGCGGTGCTAAATATTGGCCATAAAATCACACACAACGAACCAGTTTCTCATTGAATATACAGTGTTTCGCTTGCGTTCATGGATAATACGTTAAAACGTATCCTGAGCACAAAAAAAGGAAACGAGTGCTCTGTGAACCATGGAAAAATTATAGAGAATAAGGGTGTAACCATTGAACTGAATTGTTTGGCTTCCTTTTTTTGCCTCTGCCTTTGGCTGTGGCTTAAACCACTCCTCATGTGAAAAATAAAACACAAATTAAATCACATTGTGAAAATCACGTTAACTCTGGAGCTGGTGAACCATTAATGCAAAAATCTTTAGTGTTGATCTAGTGACTTTAAGCACTGTTTTCTGTGGGTTTCCGCTTTTGAATTCTGGAGGCTTACAAAGGAAATTATTGGGATGGATTGCGGGCAATTAATCGGCGAAGGACACGGGGCTTAAAGAAATGTAGTGCCCTTTCCAAACAGTGTAGAGCTGAAAAAACAATTCTATATGAACCGCGGATGGGCTAGGATGAAGGACTTTACAAAGATCTAAGCGTAGAAAAAAAATTTTCGAAGAAAAAATTCTGACAAACAAAATGTCGAAATTGAAAATTTTGGGTGTCTATTTCAATTTGAACTTTAAGTACCGATGCCAAGAACCTAAAATTAAGTTTTGAAATTTTTAAGCTCAATTTGGCCTAAAGTTTCATAGTTAAAAAGTAGAGATCGTACGAATGAAAATATTTTCTAAAATTTTGAAAACTTTTGAGGCCGAAATTATTAGTTTTTGGAAATTTTCTGCTACAATTTCGTGAATTTTTGAATTGAGCCAAAAATGCACGAATATGGATTAAATAGCGAAAAAAGGGCTTAACTGTTTGTATGCATATGATTGAGTTTAATCCTTGGAACTGAAAAATTTTACCAAAATATCGATATTTTAAAAGTTTTATCGAGGTCATGTGAACATTTGAGATGAAACGTGAAAGTAAAACCTCAGATCAGAAAATACAAATTCCACGATCGAAATTTGACTTGAAATTTCAGCGTTTCGTTCAAAATACAACTATTATATAAAGTTAAGGGCTGTAGAGGACGCCAGATGCGACATTAAGGCCGTTGAAGACGTATTTCTCTTGGAATTTGAACATCTCGTCCAGGAATGTGAAAATTTGGTTCATTTTAGATCTCCCAGGTTGAAAAGTACAATGGTTAATACCAACTATAGTGACCTTTTATTGTCACCGGCAAAATTTCCGATTATTTTCCTGGTGTGTACTGTTGCCCAAAAATATACCACATTTTGGGATACATTCTTGTTACAAAAAATATCACGTATTCGCCACCGATTACAACAGTTCAGTACAGATTTTTTTATTTTTCACAAGAAACTCCATAGGTTAACTCTTTTCTCTGAACATTTTCTAGAATAAACAATCCTAATCGGCGCCTTGCCAAACAAATCTCAAGAACGCTTTTATTTTTCATTTACACACACACTAATCGCAAGTACTTCGACAAACAAATATGTTATTCTAAAACGTATTTTGTGACTTCAAAGAGCAACAAGGAAAATACAACAACAAAAAAAAAACTGAAACAAACTTCAAGGAACAACCAAATGTAAAACGAAATGAAAATTTCAAAAGCAACAATTTCGTGAATAATTTAAAAGTCCTTTTAGAAGTTTTTCTTCGGGTTTTTTTTTTTCTTTTTGCTAAAATTGATATCTTCTGGTTGTCTTTATCCTAAGCCTACTTAAAGAAGCCGTCGGCAATGGTATAAAAGCCTCTCAAGCGTATATGTTGTAAGAGAGAAAATACATACAGCAAATATATTCAAAACAAATCCTTGTCGCAAAGGATATATGTAAAATAGAAAGATATTAGCAAAAATTTAGAATTTACAATTCAATTTTGTGTTCGTGTGTAACTGACACCATTATCTGGATCTTACTTTGCATACGTAATCTGTTTATGAGTTAAAATGGGGGTAGGAGTTGAAGATAATCCTTTGAATTTTAAAGGATTTTTTTTTTTGCTTAGGATGCTGGCAAAACTTTAAGGATATGTTGGTGTATATGTATATACATTTGTTATCAGAAGTTTGGTAAATGTTATCTTTTATGTGAAAAAGGATATGAGTTTCGTGTTGCTTAATTGAATGGCAATTAAAATTAAATTTTCGCATTTGTTTTTGAGTGGTCGTCGTCGTCAGAGTTGATGACGCTGATGTTGGCGTCAAAGTAGCACCTTACCATATCAAAAAATTCCATTAAAACTGTTAGTAACTATTTACTTTGATTATAGAAATATTCTCACTCGAAATACCATCCCTTACCAGTATAACTAGGTAATACCATTGAATACCATCTATCGACAATCCTTGAAACAACATACATCATCGACCGAAAGCGCACTGTGAATTGAAATCATGTTGAATTACATTATCGATATTGAATAATTCATGCGCCAAATGGATATCGAGAAAGAACAATGTACTCGTTAGATCACACGAACTAAACTGAATTATTCATGAGGATATTACTGCATAGCAAATTAATTATTCCACCATTATCCACTTGAAGGTGTCAAGTGCAGCCAGCAGGACTAGCAGCCATAGGCAAAAGAAACACATAGAAAATGGGTCAATTTCCGGCATCACGTCGAGAGCAAAGAATATATCCTCGCCAATAGAGCTGTTGATTTATTGTTTCAGAGAGTCGAGCTCCTAACAAAGTATTTGGGGGAAATAGACATTCATTTTCTCAAGGAAGAAGTAAGAGAAGCAGCTGGAGTGCTTTCAACGTATCAAAGGACATGGACATATTTCTTTTTGTGTTGATATTTATCATCAGACAAAACCTGTATTCAACTACAAACTGGTCTATCTAAAAAATGTAATGATTTATTCAAAGGTTTTCTCGCATTTGACTAAAAACATTTCCAGTCACCAATAACCAATCGTTCAATCTCCCTTACCCTGGGGGCGATTCCATCGGTATCAATAGTTTCATTACCGCACCGACAAAACTGTGCTGACAAAAAACCTATGTTTTTACATGATTTCAATGCCAGACCAAGCAAATTGCCTAAAGTGGTTGAAAATGGCGAAATTGAATTTGAAAAAAATAAGAGAAAACAGTCACAACAAAAAAACTAGATGACATGATAGCCCTTTGGAAATATCTGCTTTTTTTCTACATGGTTTTGGGATAGGAATTTATTTCACATTTTATGGCAATTGCTTTATTAAAATTCTGTAGCTGTCGGGAAATGTCAATCAATTCGAGAATTTCCCTTTAAAAATGTATACGTGTTTTTTTACTGAACAAATAGTGTATATATCCGCGGGCTTTAAGTGGGCAAGGTTATGGTACATTTAGATGGGGAATACATTGGCAAATATTATGGAGAGTTTTTTTTTTTTTTTTTTTTTTTTTTTTATAATCTGCACATGCCAAAGGGGATATGAATACCCTTTTACTGTTTAATAGGGCACGGGCGTTTGTAAATATGCCTTGAGGTACCAATTCGAATTGCGAAGCAGGAATGCTTTACGGTGTGTTCCAGGACTTTCTAATCAATAAATAACCGATGATGCGGATGAAGATGAAGAAAACAATTTGTATAGCTAGTTGGGTGCCATCATCAACCAAACATATGGAATCTCAATGTCAAGGTTGTTGGCAACAACACTATGCTACATAACCTTGGAGACTGAGACAACAAGCTTAACCATTTTTTTGACTTCTGTCATGCCAAGTCATTGGAGGTACGCTGCTTAGGCCTAACACTTACAATTAGAGTAGTTGAGTTTCAACCTGTGGGCAGCGAACATCCAATCAGATTGAAATGGCAATCAGTTGACGCTTTAGAACTTGTCTCTAAAGTCCGAAACAGACGTGGAGCTCTCATATGCTAACTCATATACGTCTTCACACTGCATCTGTCAATAAAAACAGTGTAAGCTTGCTGAACATTACCAGATTCAATACCGACAGATTTCGCACCAACAGTTTAGTGTCTTAAAAGCAAGAACAATCACCAAAGCCACGCAGGAGAGCATGGAAGACCAATGGAATGCTGTGAAAACATATACAGTACTTTAGACACTTGGAGACTGATCGATAAGCGTAAAGCAAAAAAGGCTCAGATCCCGTGGCCTCGACAGTATACCACTCGAGGAAGGAAGCAATGCAGCTTAAGGTAAGACATGACAAACGTTACTCTATCGATATACGTACTTTCTTGCAGAGCTCAAAAGCATTGAGGAAGTGCGACAGTAAGTCTATTACTACCCAGGACAAACTAACATTGAGAGGAACAAGCGAGCTCATCAGCTAGCGAAAGAGTATTTGTTCTTGGAAGATTCCTTGTGCGGGATTTCGGCGGTAGTACTTTGGAGCAAGTAAACCGGTGGCATGGACTTTGGGAATACGCCAGACAAACCTACAATCGGTTTTAATCTACTGACTTAAGGACATAGTCCAAAATCCTTTCTACACTTTTAAGTGACTGCAGTGGCTCACTTCTAACACCTCCTTCGATCAAAAAACGCCAACTAATCCGTCAAACTTTCTATCCATTTGTGTACTTATAATTCCGTGTGTAAGCAACAAATTCAATTTATTTACCTGACACTATGTCATTAAGTACACAACCTCCCCTGAGACAAACGCATCCAAACTCTGAGTTAAATAAATTGATTAAGTTTTACCTACACATGACTGGTTATTTGCATAACTCATCAGAGACTTACTGGTTGACAGGACTAATGAATGTAAACACTATCACATGACAAATTTTTATGTCATTCCCCAAAATTTAGATGATTTTACATACGAGTACATTCAAATGTATCTGTGTGTATTCTCCTATTAGGATTAGTCACAATGATGACATTCAGTTTTTCTATGCCAAATGAATTCAATTAAAAGTGATCCCGTAAAGCGGATTAGCTCACCAGCTACTAGATTAACAGATACATTTCTTTTTTGCTTATTCATATCAGATTGTGAATAAATGAAACCGTTTGAATTTGTAATCTTTACGAAATGGAATCAAATACAAAAAACAAATCCAGCGAGCAGGCACGGATGCACGGATGAATTTTCCAAATCGTTGCGGGATTATCAAAGGAAATTTCGGTTTTTTTTCTTCTCTCTGTTCCTTTACGTTTTCGTTTCTTTCTTGAATGGAGACACTGATCCTTGGGGGTGGTTTGGTGCTGCTGGTAGAAAGAATGTAATTTGTTATTCAGGGCGGGTTTTGCTTTTCACTCTTCTCCTGTGTAATCCTTTCAGAAGATTAATCAGTTTGATTTGTTATCTAGACGTCTGTGGTTTGTTTAGCAAGATGGATCGGTGTCGGATGGCATAAGGACCTTTTGTGGTTCTACTTTCTTTCTGCTTTTTCGTGGGAAAGAAGTTGCTTTAAGAAAAGGTGTGCGTGTCATTCTCATGGACGAAAATTAACTTAAAATTTGAATTTTATCATTCAAATAAAGTCCTTAATCATGTTTGCTTATCTAAACTAGTAAATCGTTGAGCAATTGATTGCTTAATGAAATTTCACATACCTAATTGCTTTCGCATGGTTGTGCCAACTCATTCAGAATTGCAATACTCTAACAATTGTATTAGAATTAGAAAGGACTATCAGAACTATTCGTCGGTCGTCCAGAAGGGGTAATCTTAATCTTTTTTGTGTGACACATTAATTTTGCTAATTGCTCGAACAAGAGAGAAATATTGATTCAAGTTACTTATTCGAGTTTATCATACATCGAAGAGAGAGGAGCAATCCAATTATAGTGACCTTGTGGTTCAGCTTTATGGGACGTCGAACAATTTGAAAATGAGGAATGGAAGCAATCGTCCTCATGGGAGCTATACTTCAACAGTTTTGTAGATTTTTGATGACAAGATAAGACTTTGAACAATCAATTTAGGATAATTTCATTCAATTAATAGTAATGAAGCTAATGATCTAACCATGGCAGTAGTGAATTAATCTATAGCCTTTTACATATAGGCGTATTGCAAGTGCCGGACTGCAGTTATAGGCAGTGTTTTCTAAACTAAGTAAAGTAGCTTCTCATTCAGCGTTACTAGACAGTTGATGTTGCTGAAATGGATATAGGACCTGATAGCACTTATGTACAGCACATCAACAGCATGCAGTTAAAGAGGCAGCAAGGGCAATAGACAAGGATCATGCCAAGTGCCGGCAAACTAAAGTCTCTGCTTGTCCATGTTAGGTCCCAACGAAAGGTTTGTCTGATGGTGAAAAAAATACTTTTTACAACCAAATGAGACTCAGTTTTAGTACAATGTCAAACGGTGATGGGAGGCTCAGTACCAAAGAAAGTAATGAAAGGCTTAGACCAGAAATATGATCCAACAATCAGTAGCCAAAATTCAAGGCCATTGGCTTGCTGTGGAAACCGTTCTTACGACTTTGGTAGAAGGACATGGCTTTCTGGAAGTACCTAGCGAAGGATCGACGAAAAACGACAGTTCAAAGCTCGAAATTGTATGCTGCAGCACTCCAGGAAAAGAAACTCACCAAGTAGAGTCCTTTTTCGCGTGAGGATGAGAAGAGTAGCATACGAACCTAGAGAAACACCTAGACAGATCTTTAGCTACTTTCGATGGAAACTCGATCCAAAGATAGAGGAGCATTTTGGTATGATCATGGTGTAATATTGCAGCTCTACAAGCCTAAGAAAGGATTAGATAACCGCCAGGCTCTAGGCAATAGCACATCAAGAACACAATCACTTACATCACATTACTTTTAAAAATGAAAGAGATTCCCTCCATCCTTATTCAGGATAACCTTTTTTACCTCCTCCAACATAGTTTATACTTTCCTTAGATTCAGAGATTGATAAAGCAAAGCATTTGGAAATACAATTCAATATTTTACAACCCGAACTCAGATTATCTAAGACCTTCGTGACAGCATCGGTTCCAGTGAAATGAAGACGATTTAAAGCCGCCCACTTCCCTTCACGCACAGAAAGGGAACATTTCGTAACAGAATTACGATAACTGAAGACCCCCCGAGGGAGAAAGAAATTTGAAATTTATTTTTCATAATTTTGCTGCTTCCTTTTCGTGTTAGCAGGCGCGTTCGTTCCACCAACAAACAAACAACTGTGACATCTCACACCAACGGGCGTCTCTTCCCTGTCCGACACAATTCGACGCGAACGCGAGTATCCCATCACACCCACGCGCTCGGTCGACACTTAATGAATTTTTTTTTGCTTTGCTTCTTTATCTGATGTCGACACAGGTAATGAGACACTGAGACTACGATGACGTAAACACGCAAGGATGCTTCGAGGACCTACGATTCAGATTTTTTTTTTCGCTCTCTTTTTTTACGACGGAAATGTTAATTGCTAAAAGGAAATTACATTCTGGAAAAAATCTTAATTAATGGCGAATGATCAAAACGCGTAGAAAAAAACAACGAATTCTGTTGGTACATTCTCCCTACAGGTAGGAAAAACAGATGGTGACGGTGGTATGTAGCATTTTTCTGGGTGAAAATTTGAGCAATTCAGAAGGTGTTCTCTATTTTTGTCCTCATTAAAACCAGAAGCGAATCGCCTGGCAATCAAATTGATACAGTCCAGTGAACAGTTTCAGATTGCCTTCTGGCAACAACATAATTAAGCAAACCCAATAGTCACTGTAAGGCGCAAATGTGTATATTTTTTTTAAATGGCAGGCGGCAGTGGATGGTATTGCTTAACTATAGTCAGGGCCTCAGGTCATATGTGCACAAAAGTTGACTTATAAGGAGCTATGCCGCAATCAGAGTATGAAGCAGTTTGCATATTTGCCAAAGAGAAGGAGAGGACAGTTCCAGTCCAGGCACGGTAGCTATCGGAAATACTTTCATAGATTTAGACACGATAATTTGCCCCAATACCCGAAATGTCCAAGTGAGGAGAATGCGGAGCATGTAGTGTTCTTCTGCAGACGTTCTGCAGCTGATAGAGGAAACCTGCCAGGTCTAAAAGTCTCTAACCAGTCCCACATCATAGGTTTAACGTTGAGTTGTTCCAGTGCTGTTGTTATCGATTTAGTTCTAACATTGTTAAGAGCTACTTCCATGTCTAAGAAGGACTATGCAACATCGCTATGCCACTTTAGTCAACACTGAGGATTACGAGACATATGAGACATCAGACTCAGACAAGAGAAGGATTCTCCGAAAGCATTAATATCTTCAAAGAACTCCATGGGAAGACTCGCACTGAGACTGATCATTCTCCACAACCACTCCTACTGAAACTGTAGAGACGAGAATGAAGAAGAGACACCACTTTCATGTCTAAAGTGAACAACATTCTAAGAAAGAGAAAAAGTAACACCCTCCAGTCCCACACCACCTTACTGATCGACAGAGAAAAGGACCTAGTTCTAGTCTAAATGCGTTCTCATTGAGGACAATTTTCAGCCAACCAATGAGCAGATCACGAAAATATTTACGATTTAAACTTTTTACCCCAACAAGTGACCTAAAACAAGGACTTTAGCTTGCAAAGCCAATGCATGATCGCCTCTACAATAGGGCCTAGTTTTCTGCTTTCTCATGTCCTATATCTGCTTATGTGTCCATGGACTTCTACTACGCCTGTGTGCCTTCTTGTTCGTTTGATAGCAATGTGTTTCCGTCTACTCAAACTCCTTTTCAGTTGCTGAAAATCCTTACTGTTCTACAACTTGTATTTCTCGGTCCAATTCCTACTCTTTCATCATGACTAAGCGGAATCTATTGTCAGGCATATTTTCCTGTGGAAGTGTCACCTCCTCACCGATTCTCTGACAACCCTTTTCCTTTGATATATGGCTCACTCCGAATGTTTGATAGATTCTGGGTCATTCTAGCTTCCAAGTCTCATCATGAATTCTACATAGCACAATACGCTTTCTTAAGCAAATCCAATCTCAAAGTGGTATACATCTGTTGCTGTTGCTGATCTAGGCGCAAACATCCTTCCGGCGTAATACTCTCTCTCTCTCTACAAACGGCATACAATCCCGTAGTTTGCTGATAATACCTCAAAACATCATTATTCACACTTTGGCCGTCAACAACAGTTATTTGTGGCCATAAAATCACTTCATAGCAATTTGATTCAATTAGTGAAATGTATCAACAAAAACATTTCCCCTTAGAGAAATAGCGTTACACAAATCCTTCCACATCCAGGACGAGGACGAATACGAGTATATATGTATTTGGTTGGACGTCGTCGTTCGTCGCTCGTCCTTGTGTAGTTGTCGTCATGTTGTTCGTAGTCATTCCAATCGGTGTGATGTAATTGCGATGACTGCTAGCAAATACCCCCCATGATGGTTCGTCCTACAGTAGGTTGGTGTGTTGATGCCATTTCCGGTGATTACTAGGAAATTGGGCAAAACAACGTAATAAGAGATTAAGGCTCTTCGTTTGAAGATGTATTGTTAATTAAAAGTCATAGAGAACCCCAACAAAACACAATTTGGTGATGAGATCCATGGTGGAGATAGATTCTTCTACTATTTTGTGCGTTTTGTGAGGGATGAAATTTATTTTATTCTCTTGTAGACCGAAATAAACATCGAAATGGACTGCGAGTGGACAACTGCATGACAGCTGAACACTGTGGGAGATCCTGTTGGATATCTCACTCACAATGGGGTATTGTGTCAACGAGAGTAGGGATACTTTCTTTTCGATTTTCTCTCGTTCACTTGTGAGGACCACAATTGGCTTGAGCAGAGATTGGCACAGATTCTTTTCCAAGGATTAACCGAGTATGTTTGGGGATTAGAGAGACATTGAAGTGGGTCAATAGGATCTCAACTGAGAATCGATATAGATTGAGGATGAGGCCACTTGCCTTAATTTGTACTCTCTAGACGGAAACTGACTTAAATGCTTAACTCTTTAAAAGCCATTCCCACAACTCATCGACCGCAAAAGAAAAAAAACCCATTCATAAGGATAAATTCCTTTTTTCTGCTTTCAAAAAGATGAAATCTCCAACAAAACAATAGAAAAACTTCAACACAACCTCTCTAGACCCAAGAACAGAATAATAAAACAAATCATCAACAAAATTGTCACCCGAATCAACAGTCTGTCATAGTCGTGCATCCCAAATCCCAGATTAATTAAGAAAAACTGTCCAAATGTGGGGATTTTACCATTCCCACCCCCCCCCCCCCTCCCCTCCCCAGCAAGAAACTTTCGAACTTTAACCAACAAAACGCAACATGTGGCAGAAAAGGGCAGCGGCAACGGCGGCGGTCGGCAGGAAAAAGAAGAAAAATGAAAAGGTCAGCCTTTAAAATGTTCACACTTCAGTTTTGTAACCCTCAGAAAGTAGGTCCTTATGCCGTCTAAAACGTGCTAAGTGACAGTTGTAATTAAATGGCAACTCTCTCTCTCTCTAAGGCACGTCTTCTTCAGTATCAAGTTGGGACGGGACTGCTTTTTTGTTCGACTAGTGGTTGTATACCGGAGGGAAACTGCGCAAAGGGGATGTGTTTAGGTACACGTAGTTTTGAATCCCTTCGGTTGGTATCCTTCGGCAAAAGAGAGAGGATATTTCGAAACTTATCTCTGGTATTATGCAAACAAAGTTTACTTGGTTAAGTGGGTGGCAGCTATGCTCAAGGCTGGGTGAGAAAGTCGTTTCTTTTTTTATTTGTGGATTAAGGTGGGAAAATATTACAGGCAACCGTTGGATGGCCAAAACAATGGCGAGAATAGGATTAGAGGGTAATAGAGTGAAGCATCTCTTCGTGAAGAGGTGCCCGCTCAACGATGAGTTGACTTTAGGAGATTCTAAGAAGGAGAGACCAAGTAGTTGTATAGCTTAGTGATCAGCGAGTTTGCAACTACGTTTTTAGAAGCAAAGAAGGCACAGAAGTGGTTGCTAATGGGAGCTCAAATGTTAGCACAATGTTCAGCGTTCAGAATAAGAGGGTGAGTAAAGCAATTCATCCAGTTTAGTTGAACTAAAGTTTTGAGAGGTGAGAGGATCTATTCAAGAAAGCTTGAGTAAACTAACAATTCAAATAAATCGTTGGCACAACAAAGTGTTGAAATCCAGACAAGCTTGAGACATCTTTGGGAATGTAGACTACAGTGGTACGTCCTATAATTTCATTCGTGTCACTAGTCTATTAGCCCATCCGAAAAAAAGGCTACAATATCAACCTAACAAACTGCGTCTGCATGCACAAACGGGACCATGAGAATATGTTTAACCGAAGGCTTGTACATAACACGATCTGCTGCTTATACAACTGTACCAAGTTGTATGGTCACAGGATATTAAGGACCCTGCTTGTAGAGTTCTCCTTGAAGTTACAATATGTGATTGACTTCCCTTGTCGTGAACTTACTTCTTAGCCTGTTGTAAGAGTGCACTCTACTTAATCTGAGACTGTCAAGCCTCTTTCTAGCCTCTGTTATGATCTGAGTCTTCCTTCAATAACTGTCAAGACATCCAATAAAATTCGATGATTTTAAATTTTGGCTCCTCCAATTTATCCAAACTTGTCTATGTCGATTGGGTCTTTCCATTGGAGTATTTGGAGTGAAAGTGCTTCAATATTTATCCTTCTAGTATCCAAGAAGAAAGCAAGGATAATTGGTCTAAAATCCCAAGCATTTTCATCTGCCAAAGCCAAAGTGTTTTGCTGCATCATGGAGATTATTTCATGCACAACTTCCAACTAAACTTTCCCTTAAGTCGGACTTCAATAAGAATTCAAACTCATTTTATTGAATCCCCTTTCAAGGCACATCCAATAGTTTTCCTACAAAATCCCTGTCAGTTTTCATTAGGCCTCTAGGAGGAAACGCCTACATGCTCCTCTACAGAGAAAACAAAAAGAAAACGGATATATTCCTTTCAACCTACAATGTGTATTTCCAATAAACGCATTCAATACACCAACCAGCCAACCACTAGTGTGGGACAACAGAGAAATCTTTTACTACTCCTTCATTGCCTACAGGACGTGACGCATACAATTTTTCCCAAAGGAGATTTAAATTCCTTTTATGGCCATCAAATTTCAATTTGATAAATTGAAATTGATGGATTGCGTACGATGTGGGTGCCAGGCAAACTACTACTCCAAAGGAAGAAGGACCAAGAGAATAGAACTATTTAGACTTGAAGACAAGATAAATGGTTTGGTGATGGTAGTGACCCACTTAATGGTTGATTTACTATAGTTTCATATGGGCAAGGGATGATGTTTTAAATTTATTTTCAAAGGAATATAAACAAATGAAATATTTTCATGGATAGAGCTTAAGAGGACATCTAGTAGTATGTTCACTGAAAAAGTGAGCAATTCAGTGCCGTAAAAATAAAACTTAAAAACAGATTTGGAAAGCTATCCAAGCACGCTACAATAAACCCGACAAAAAGGGTTAATGCGCCATTTATGACGGCCATAATACGCTCGAGCACTCTGCAGAGTGTAACAATGGTCATAAAAACACGTCATAAGTGAGTACAAGTCGTTAACCTCGCACTTTAAATGGCAAAACTGAATGTCATAAACCTTAATTGGCTTGAAAGATTCCTCCTTGCATCGCAACGAGGCTGGATCGTCCTTCTCTCTTTTTGTTGAAGCAGTAAATAGCCTGTAATTGTTCAATTAGAGACTCCAATTGGTATTCAGTTGATGAACTGCTGAGATAGTGTTTAAATCCATTCCAACAATAAATATTTACAAACAGCTTATGCATGTAAATTTTTGCCCGCCACTACTGTGTGTATGTGAGAGAGAGAAAGTCCTTTATTATTATTTTATGTTCCGACATAGCTTTCCTGACAAAAACATGACCTTCTCACCACAACAGGCGCAACCCCAGCGAATGTCTGCTGCTGATTTATTGGCAACACCCAGAGAATTCTTGTTCCAAGTCGTTGGAACATTTCCTCCTTTTTTCGCTTTGGTTGGCATGGAAGGGAGCAGAGTACAAAAATATTGTACAGCATATAACGAAACGAGTACCGCGCGCCGATTACAACATGATTCGCCCATCAACTGATTTTACTGTTTAAAAACACGCTCTTGCGGTGGGTACCAACAATGGGCTGACTTTTATCCTTTTGCACCACTAGAACCGAAGCCGCCACCGCCGCCATTACCAGCAAAGCTACTATGAAGCAACATTATACCCATCAGAGTGTACAACAAATGGAGTGCGATTCGCAGTGTAAGCTGGCAGCACTAGCTATTGAGGGTAAGAAATGTTACCGACAATTTGTTTAGTTATGTACAACGGCTGTGTGTACTTTGGTTGTAAGACGCGTCAGCTTAAAAGGGAAGTGAGTCCTTTCGAAAATGCTACATCGGAATTAAACAACTATTTCTTTGGTGGTTGAGAGGCGAAATTTTCGAAATGAGATAGTTGATGTTTAATGTATGTTAAGATAACTATGAGTATGTACTCATTTTTGGGAGAAGTTTTAGGAATAAGAATCCACAAGGGCTTGCAAGCAAGGCAGAGCAATTAAGGTCATTATTGACTGGTTTTCGACATTTATGGTAAAGGTGAGATTTTGTTTTGAAACCGAAGATACATCGAAGAGATCAAAAGGTCTACAAAAGTACAACTACACTACAAATTGGAACCAAAAGGCCGTCGGTTGTTTGGGAGTTCAAGCGATTAACATCACGAGTCTCCCCAATCATGGACTCAAACCGGAAGAACTTGACTGTCTTTGTTTTTTTCGGTAAACGCACAGAATTTCAAAAGGATGCCCTACAATATGAGAATGATATCAAATGAATAAGAGAAACCACAATATTATCGAGTCTCGAGTCATGGACACAAAAGAACAGAAGTAAGCTCCTTTTACTATTTCGACAAACAACCAAAAACCTTATCCCAAAGGGGCTATAAAAGAATGCCTTTCAATATGGGATACATCATCAAGTGTTTCGTCGTAAGTAGGAGAAGTTGCCAGTCTCGAATCATGGACTCAAACCAAGAGAAGTATGTTAAGCTGTCCTTTCTTTATTTCAGCAAACGAATAAAGAACTAATTTTTAGAGGACTAGAAAATACTACTCGACAAAATAGGGTACATTACTTAGGGATTGGTTGAGAATTAGAAAAGTAAGTATTTTCTCGAAACTTGAATCATAGACACAAACCGCCAGAACCGGGTTTTCGTTCATTACTTTGGGAAAAAGGGTTCACCGCGAGTCAGAGATCTGCTGTGAGGTTCAAGTTACCTCCAGAAGAGACTATATGCTACTCAGTCTTAAGCGATCCACATAGGGAGAAGAATTAGGTTTATAAGTCGTAGTTGAGATCAAAACGAATGAGCCTCTGCTGCATAACTTCAATTCTTAAGGTATTAGATAGTAGGGAGACAAAATATGGTCAAGAAAACGCCTGACTTGTTCATTTGACTTTTTATATGGCCTTGATAAAGCACTTAACATGATCCATGTCAAGATTAAGAGCAAAGCTATCAACAAGCTGCCTTGATGTAGCCCTAATGCAATCTGAAATCTCTGATCTAATAATAGTGGTCTATGAAACCAGAAGGTGGATTGGATATGTGGCCCAAAACCCTCTTCCTTGTATGACACGAAGTATATTTTTTTCATAGAGAAACCACAAGCTCATTTAAATGTTTCTCCCCCATGACTTTACATTTCCCAGAGTCGTCAATATCTTCTATAAAGGCCTTCCAAATTAATTAAAATCCCATTGGAATACATTGCAATCCTTGCATCCTTCGGATCCATTGTTCTCACACTGAATGACTTGTATCAGTTATAATGTATCTTCCTCAAATCCCTCTGTGTATTGCAAAAGTCAAATGATATCCTTCGAAAGCAATTATCCTTCGAAATTACATTTAACCTGTACTGCCGCTTTCAGTATTCAGTGTCTTTTGTTTTTGAACCGTGCAGATTCCATAACTCTCTGTTCAGGAGAGAGAGAGATTCACCGACAATATATCCTTTTCATAAATTAACTTCAGTTAACCGTGAATACAAATAAAATTCCATTTTCATAGATCCATTTGTTATGGTCCACTCAACACACTCCGTCCAATAGCAAGCAACAGTAGTATATTAGAAAAAGGGTAAAGGCTTACAACGCACAAACAATGGCGCACAACCATAACAATAATCAAAAGGATATTCGTAATCGTAAACAATTTCACACAAATTCCTTTGGTTCTCTCTCTATATACGTACGTATAACTCTTGCCAATTCTCGTCCTTTTTGTACAATAGAATTGTCCTTCGGCTGTGTTGTCGTTGTCGTTGTCAGTGTGGCGGCAATTTGCAAAGCATGCATGTTTGCGTCCGGCTTTATGTTTTATACTTTTACTTCTATTCGATGTCCTGAACAGTAGTAGTAGCTAGTGGCACAAACTTTTATTTAGTGTCATAGGTTTTTCTGCTCCTGTTGTTGTTATTGTCTTATTTTTCCTTACTTCCGCTTTACTGATTTTAATTGGATTCGAATGAGTGCAAAAGCGTTCACTCTCTGATTCGATTAAATTTTTCTGCGAATTTTTCACTTCGATGGAGGGCTATGCTCTTCAAGCCTGACCGAGTTATGAATTTATGCACAAACTACTAACAGTGGAGATAGTAGATTTCTTTAAGCTTACTCAAAGGCAAACAGGGACCTTAACCCCTGGGTTGTTAATCACTTAGGCTTAGGCTCAACTAGGTTTTAGTCAAGATAAATATTTATTCGAGCAAATGAAAATCGGGGGAGCAATCATTAGAACCGGAGCCACTCTTTTATTTTAAGTTAAATTTGATTATGTGTCCCCGCCTAATCGATTTTATACTTTCGAAAACGTGCTCCTGGCGAGATGAGTAGATGCGTGTATCTATTATAATTTAATTTAAATGAGGATTTAATACGGATCAACCTTTGTGGTGTACTCGTGTAATTTATGCAGGAGTTTCTCTATTGGGTGCGTAGCGTAGGCGGCTCGTGTGAATTATGTATGTGTACATACGTGGCAGCATAACACACACACACGGGGTGTTTCCGATAGTGTTTACATTGTGCTGAGGGTTTTTCAGTGGTGATGCCTCCGTAAAGTGGAATGGATTAGTAACAATCAGGATCGGAATTTGTTTCCGGTTATAAATAGGTGGAATACTCAATTTGTGAGATTATGTGTGTCACTTGTCGTGCATAGTAAGCGAATTACAGAGGTTACGTGGAGGTGGAATGTTTTGCGCACCTATATGAAGAAGGTAGTTCTAGGCACGGAATGGCTTTACCTGATAATTATATTGAAGGTTTTTGGAGGAAACAGGACGATGATGTATAAATAATTTGAGTTCCATGAAGGACTCTGTCGTTCTTGTTGCTGATCCAACATCGCTCCACTGATTGAGCTAAATGTCTTTACAATATATGACGATTTAAAAAATGCAGACTGACTTGGTTTTGCGTTTAGGACGTTCGACTATAGAAACAACTGTTCGTCGTATTGCTCCCAATCTCGTGCAAAAAGACAATAGAGAACTCGCTCTCATCAATGCCTGTATGAACATCACCAAGCCGTTCGATTTCAGGAAAGGTCTTGGACAGATCAAAAACAGATACAAAAAAGGACACTCAACATCGACGGCTAGGACAGAATGCGACAATAGATAGGTATAATTTCGAGGACTTTGTATACCTAGGCTCTATGGTGAGCTTCTCGAATGACACCAGTGGGAAAATCAAACAAAGAATAACATTTGCCCATCGGTGTTTCTTTGGGCTATGAAAGCAATTATGTAACAAAGACCTATCTCAAGCTACTATGATAGACACTATCGTCCCAGTCCTGCTGTATGGCGTAGAGGCATGGACTTTGACAAAATTGGATGACAATGCTCTTAGTAATTTTGAAAACCCCGAGTGGTCTCTGGCCCCGTCGACACAGACAGGCAAATTTTACGGTTTGTACAAGGACAACGAATTGGGCAGAAGAATCAGCATACAGCCACTAAAATGGCTGGGTAATGCAGAGCTGATGGAGCCCGCTCCGCTCGTTCTAGCTATGAACGTGGATTCGACTACCCCAAATGGACGGTGCAAATAAGTAGAGTGGGACCTCAAACAACTTGGCGTGCGCAACTGAAGGGTTGAGGTTTAGGTCCAGCCTAGACTGGACGGCCACGTAATTAAGTGAGTAAATTACACGACAATCTTGGAGAATAAAGAAATTCTGCTTAAGCTGGAAACCAGCAGTATTTTCCTGTATCAAATTGGAATACAGACGCTTCAGCTGTCTAATGAGGCAAAAGATCAAGATCAAATGCCCCAAGACTATGAATAATATATGAATACGTATACAGTCTCGTCATCTAACAGAAGGCACGTTCTTTTGGAAGTTAGAAGTGGAAGTTCTTAAAAGCTGAAAGTGGTTCCAAGTCGGACTGGATCAGCTAAATATTACACTGTGCTTCAGGTCTCAGAGCGTCAAGAAGCTCATTTCATTCGGCTCTAAGCCTAGAATAAAAGTTGTGTAAGGGCAAGGACTTAAGACAAAACCTTATTAGTCAGCCCATAACGCGAATCATGAAGTACCTTCTCACTCAACAGTTTATAGTCTATGACTACTCTTTCTAGAATTGTTTCCTATGACCTAATTATCCACAGATTCGAAACTAAATACCCTGCGATGCAATAAAATTATAATTGTTGAGAATGCAGGTGTTTCAACCCGATTCAACTCATGCATGCAGTCAAGGACTACAGCAACTAATTCCTTGAATCCCAGATAGCAATCAAGCAATTTGAATAAACTTGTTACCACATTGAATTAAACTGACTCGAGCTGCTATCAATTTCAGACAGTTTAAGAGCGACACAGTAGAAATAAAATAAGAAAAACAAAACAACTCATGTTTAAGCCAATGTGACGTTGTAGCGTGTTACCCCCACCAGGATATCCTTGTAGTGTACCTCCATAGGATTTAGCAAACGCTCAGCACAAATTGGACTAAGAAAGCCCGACCGATACGACTCTACAAGCCGAAGGCCCTTCGTGACACATCCATTTGTATTGCCAGATTTAATAGAATTAGACTTTTGCATGGTGACTTGAGGCGATTAATATTAATTGCGCTGAATCCAAACTGAGGTTCCTTCTTGCGTGCTCTCTTGTTTCGTCCTTTTTTCGTTTTTTTTCATTGTTTCTATTCGAACCAAAAGTAGTCGCAGTATCTTGACAGTTACTAATGAAGTTGTTTTAGCGATAACTTTGTAAGTAATCGCATTGAAGGAAACATGTGACATCCTTTTGAAGAGCGAACGTCAAAGGACGTCGTCGTCGTCTGTTTCTTTGAGTTGTATACCAAGTGCCTACGTGTGTAATTAAAAAGTTACCTATTTTATCAATAATTTAATTATGCCACACACACATCCTGTCTGTGGAGGTGCAGAGGATTTTATCCTTAATTATTGTAGCTTTGGCTTTTAGTGCCTAGAGAGGTGACCTAGAATTCGTCGTCGTCGTCGTAGAATGATGTGAGTGTAAACATTCGAGGTATTTGATTTGATTCACAGGACATGGAAGGCAGAAGGTCATGTTAATGAACTTGGTGTTTAGTTTAGTGACTGAATGATAGGTGCCTTGCCTCAGTAGATTTTGGCTATTTATTTTCATTATGAATAAGGTAAGAGAAGTTTGTGTTTTTCCAGGAAACATGTGGGGGTACTCAAATATTATTTTCTTGGTTCTTGATAGAAACTCTATGAAAGGTTAACTTGGTTCATTGTACGCAGTGAGTAAAACGGAAGATACCATAGACAATTGCACTTATGGCACTCTAAAGCGTATCAGGCATGTAAAATTATGACTGAAGTCCAGTATCACTGAGAAGAATGAATAGTTCGACAAATTCTAACATGCATGAAGTGGATAAGCAGAGAGGGTCTTATCGTGACACAGGTATTAAAGGGCTTGTAGCTGCTAAACAGGAGTCATAAGAATCTATCCCACGGTAGTACTAGAGTTGATCTGTGTTGGCTTGTTAGAGATAATCGCAAAGGGAATCATATATTAAGTGGTGCCAAGCCAATTCAAAGCTGGCCAGAAAATTCTCACAGAACTAAGGATTTTGAGCTGAACCGATCGTAGTACTTATGTGCCTAATTCAACTGAGAGAGACAATATTCAGAAACAGAACAATAAAATCCTAGGCACAAAAACCTAAAAATGAGCGAAATTCACCGAAGGATAACACATCTTAACAGGCTGGCATAATAAGTTAATCCATCACTGTATGCTCAAGTAGACGCTTTGGGATCTGAGTACAATGTAAATTCAGTATATATCACTCAACATAAGCCAACTATTCATTGAACCCAATTAAGATACCCTGAATCTTTGAAGCAATTCAACTGGAGGAGGTGTCCTATATCACGAATAACGTCGACCCAGAGAGCAAACTCGATTATTCTATCAGTTTTACCTGAGGCCAACTAATGCTGGCTGGAATACAAGAAAGCAGAAAAAGCAGTGGATTGAGAAATATATCGAGCGAATGGAGGAAAGGAAACAACCGCGAGCTACAAGACCTACCAGGAGCTACATAAGGATACCAAGGTGCTAAAGTTGGCTCGGCAATATGGAGAGAATCTAAAACAGCAAATCAGCTAATAGAATGTTTGAATTTCAGCCTTTTGGTTGGAGGGAACATAAAAGACTGAACATTTAGTATGAATCCCCTATCATAGCTCAGCTAAGACTTGAGAACTTAAACAAAAGCTATCTACTTCCATCTAAGCCCAAACAATCTTAAGCTACATCAATGCTTTATAAGGCAAATCTAACTCACGAACAACTAGGGTACAGCACAAAAGATCTATTAAGTTAAAAACTCCTAAGTCAATGCGATACCTACATTTTATTGAAAAATCTAGACATATAGCAAAAGTTCCTAATTTACTTCAAGAGTTTATCTACAGAAAAAGAAAGACTAAGCGCCAGTTGACCGACCCCACCAAACAAAAGAACAACTATCATAAGGAGCCATAGCACAAAGCGATCGAATGTGTGGAAGTTTAGCATTTAACTCCTGTGGTTAAAATGTTTTTTCAAATCGAAAAAATAATCATTTGATAAACAAATAAACATTTTAAAATTTAATAAATAAATTAGTTCACTTACCATATTTGCGTCATATCCACTGAAGTTTCCATGCAAATAGAGTTCTCGTACCACTCGCGCACACACACAGCACACAGGGGGAATTTAAATAAACTTAACAAAAAAATACAAATCACTATATTTATGAAAATTAACATCGCAAATTTAACTTGAAAAAAATTTAAGCATTTATTCGAGAAAAAATAAGAAAAATTTGAAATTTCAAGCTTTTTTTGGATTTGTTAAAGAAAATTATTTATTTTATACAAGCCATTGTACTGACTGAGGATCGAATTTGAATATCTCGAGTTTTCGGGTTAAAAAAAACGCGTACTCTATTGCAACACTTCAAGTGGACGTTGTTTGACGTGACGACTGCTGGCAAACATTTTTCTGAAAAAAAGAAAATATATCGTTAAAGCGGGAAAAAAATTAAAATGTTTCTTATGTGCAATTTTTAAATTTAATCAAATTATAGCCGAGGTTTAAAGAAGTCAATAGCAATACCAATGAGTTCATGCAATTTTTGACAATGGCAACACTTTGCTTCGGTCATACAGAATAAAAGCTACTGTATCGATAAATTTTATTAAACCTTTGGAAGTTTACTATTCTATTATGTATTTTCTTAAGTTGAATCACTGTTCTTGAGAAAACAAGGGAAAAAAAACTTCTTGACAACTTGTGCTTTCAAAAATTGACATGAACGGACAGGCTTAATGGTACGGATTATTTTTCAACACTTACATTCACAATATGTAAGGTAGGCAGCTGAGTTCAGTTAGACGGCACTTCTTTTATATGAACACTAATACAAGTAAAAGATGAAGAGAGACACAACTACTAACTTGTTTACAAAAATATAAGAATTCTAATTCGCGCACTTCCACAATTTAGCAAAAGTAAACTATTCACCTCGAAAGCTGAACTTAGACTGAAGCCGAGTTTGGTACTAAGTAGAATGGTAAGTATTGCACATAAGCTCTAAGCAAAAAAAGAGTAAACGAGTGCAGATAGGAAGAGATGAGTGTAACAAATCAATGGTGGTGGGCGATGGAGAAAGCATTTCTAGAAAAGCAATAATTCACCGCAGTTTAGTAAGAGAGAGGTGTATGGTGGGTCTCTTTAGTTTCCATAGACTGAGGTATTACACCGTACAAACGTGCCAAGAGTGTTTTCTTTCTATCAGTGTTTGTTAAACTGTCAGCCTAAAGCAGGGCTTGCTATGATCTTGTGTAGGCAATGAGGCTTGTGGAGAACCAGCTGACCATCACAAACTGCTAAATGGTAAAAAATGGCGCAAATTTCTCACTTAACTCACTAAGGCCAACTTTCTTTCCCAACAAAAAATATTGTCTTTAAAACTTCATGCTTCTTATGTAGACCCCAGTTAATTTGGGAATTACTCAAACTCATCGACCTCAAGGCAATCAGCTGTCAATCACTATAAGGTGGACCGAAAATCAGTTTCAATTAAGAGCTCCCACTGTGATCTGAAATATTACTGACAAATTTCCTGCCTCAAGTTTTCTCTCAAGGACATACTTCGAATGCCCCAGTGTCGAGCACCATCACCAACAGTTTTTCCTGCTCATTGAAGCTACCCATTTTGGTGCCAATATAATCACTGTAATTAACGCAACGGTCGCTTGTTGTGTTCGTCCTTTTTTTTTTTTTTGTCCTTCCACCACACTTGACACTCGATGCCTATTAATTTATTTCAGATTATCGTCCCTCCCTTGATAGCCATCAAATGTGTCATCGCCAGTATTCTTATAATAAGGCAAAGCCATCATCATCCCCTCCGCCGGTGATGGTTGGGGTGTGCATCGCTCCCTCGACCATTAAAGAGGGATGACAAAAACAAAAACCAAAAAAGAGATTGGTGTCGCACACACGCATACGCTTGGTCGAGTAGTAAACACTCTTTAAAAGTGTCATCGACCCCACACCTTTTAACCGAAAAAAATTTTAATTAGAATTCCACGCGAACACTTCGTTAGCAGAGCTCTGAACATTTAAGAGGTCATGAATAATGCAAAACGTTACATGTGAAATAAGGAGTTGTCTGCCGGCGACGCTAACGTCGTGGAGGACTACTACTACTCGTACTACCACCATGAGGACGCCTTCGTGCCGCCACCACGAACCGTTGTCGCGTTCTTTACTTAGGAGTAATTAAATGAATGATGTCCTCCCACCCATATAACACCCAGGTGGGACTTTAATCTGATAACGTGGCGAAAAGTAGCAAATGTTGAGTGATTGAGGCAATACGTGCTTTGTGGTTGCGTTTTCTCTCTCTCTTTAGTCCTACATGTGATTCGTAAAAAGGATTGTGTAAGTAGACTTATGTCATGATGTTTGAAGAACATTAGATGGATTGTTCCGTTTTGAATTAAAGGCCAGGTTCTGACTGTAATTTACTAGGCAAACAATATGAACGTCATGCGACGGTATTTGGTGGCCCATAAGAGGCCCATAAAGGTACAATGAAGATGATAAAAAGTGACTAACAGCATTTATAAGAAGGCGAGCGATGGTGATGTTTAATCTCGGCAGGATTCTCTGAAGAGCTTGATACGCTCAATGTTTGTCACCTTCCTTCAAGGAAGCTCAAAGAGGTTATTCTGCGCTCTGCCCTTTAGTTTAGAAAGAGTAACATGGTGATGATGTAGACTACTAGACTCAGCTCAGCTCTGCGGCTTACTGTGATAAAACAATACCTGATAGATTTTTGAATAGACAATCGCTGCCCCCCACAAAGATCTACTTTTTCAGTTTTCTCAGACTTAAGATCATAGACAAAATGTCAACAGTTGAGTCACATAAAGAAACATTTTTAAGTCTCAATCAACATCATCCAAACAGCAATACAAATGACAATATTCTACAGAAACACTATGACTCATTAAGTGCAATCAACAAAACGTGCTAGATCCATTAGGAAGTTCCAGAGAAAAACTTAAGTGACAAATAATCACGTAAAAGACCAAGGAAACCAATCAATACCTCCTAGTCTCTTCTCAGCGAACATTGAGGAAATTGTTTTCACTTTGTACAAACAAGATACATTTGACTTATGAGCATACATACGGATGTAAGTCAAGTACTCGAAACAAGTGAACTTTAATGGCTAATAAATGATGATACGACTCAGTAGATGGGGAGGGTTTTTTTTGCGGTCAAAAAAGAAGTTAGAAGAAAGAAATCCACTTGAAGATGATGAATTATTTCCAAGAAGAGCCTCATCGAGACAGTCTTTAGAGGGAATTACTTCGTTCCAGCTTAGTAGAGCAGTGACCCAACTTAAATCGCTGGGACCATTAAAACAAAATATGTTTTAGCAATTCTCATGAAATGGGAAAGAACTCCTAAGGATATATGACTAACGTCTGCTTGTTACCATATTTCGAGTATTTCGTGGGTTATGGAGATAAAGAATTCCTGGAAATCGAGCTGGAAAGGATTCATCCTTAATTCAGTCCGTAATTCAGTAAGTAAGGAACAATAAACATTTCATAGAAATCGGGGGGCGAAATACCATCATATGTATGAGGCGTAATTGCTTGAGGAGTTGAGACTTCAATTATCTTGAGTTGGGAGTTAATTAACTTGTTTCAAAAGGACTCAAGTTTTTTCTTTTATTCAACCGCTGTATAGGAGTTCTTAATGAGACTTTAAGTCTATGGCTCTGAAAGTGTGTGCATAAAATGTTGGAAATGTGTCGACACGGATTGAGGTTTGACGATGCTCGTTGTCGCAGTAGATGACATACTGAACGTTTGCCGGTGATAGAAAATATTCAGAGCCAGAGTGGGTGTCCAACTCAAAGTCAAGCAGTAAGATATAACCCTGAGGTTGTGCCCAATTGTGTAGCCCAGTTGTGCTTAGAAAAGGGTACCTTCCTGGCGAGCCATCATCTTATCACCTATCCACCTACTTAATACAATAGTAAAGATATTTGGACGACTAGGTAAGGGTTGGGGTTGAAGGAATAGTATCAAAAGATAGACCACACAATACTTGGGATGATCGGAGCCAAGTGAAATAAAGGGGGCGTGAAACCCTCACAGAATTGAGAAGAGATTGCCATGACTGGGACCAATAGAAGGAAGGAATACTTCGAGGATACCCCGACACCTAACATCTGAAGAAGGAGAATAAGGATTCAGACGAGGTGGTGTCGTTTCCAGTAGGAGTAATTTCAACAGAACTCTCTTATCTATTGCCATATTCTATTTTTTGAGCATCTTCATCTGTTGCAGCTTCTAAGTGGCATGTGATAACTTCTCTCCTCAGTTTCGCCTGCTATTGACTCTACTCTCTATAGAGTGCGCTAGTTCTGTAACTTCAAATATAGGGTTATACAAGATAGTCTCTTCGCAGGACTATAGTTTTAAGCATCACTTTCTATCACCGACCGCCTCCCTTATTTGAGCTAAATTTACTAAGCGTTTCGGAGTGAGTATCGTCTGTATCGTGCTGGTTGTAACCTCCAGAGTCTATAGCCCGATGAAAAGCTTGTTGGTATAGCAAGTACAATCTGGCACAACATATGTTGTGTTATAACTGTCATCTGACAAAAGACATACCGTTTTTCAATGAAAATTATTCCTTTTGATTTTTGATTGCCATCAGTTCATCAAGCATGCCTTTTATTTTCTTCAAAATTAGTGCCATTAAACCTCCTCAAATTGGATCTTCAAATGCTTTCTGCTTTCGTCCTTACAATTATATACAAGACCATATTACATTTCTTAGAAATCTTTGCACATTATATAACTCGACAAGGATTCTACTTAAGGAAAAGCTCTCTTTCATGTCCACAAAATCACCTGAGTTTTCTAAAATTTATTCTCACTAAATCATTCGGAGAAGCGAACAAAAAGGACGACTAAAAAAAAACGAGTTAAAATGAAACCGCTACTAAAAAAAATAATAAATTCCCAGCAAGGATTCTCTAGAGATAATATCGATGCTGGTTCTAGATTCTTATGTCTTTGAACCCTAATACAAAAGATCTTCGTGTGGTGCAGCAGTGTGTACGCATGCAACGGGGGGAACAGAGAAGAAGAAAATTATGTTGTCGACTCGTTGTGACTTTAAAATAATAAATCAACTTTATTACCAATGAAATGTCTTCTTTATTGAAACCATTAAGGAGAATAATGCTCACAGGAAAGGGAGTTTAATTAAAATTAACTAACAGCAAGAGGATGACAATTTTAATTTTGACAAATGTGACTAGAGATAAGCTACTCTAGCAATGGGGTTGCTTAATGTTGCCTATTGGGGTGGGGGAGGTTAGATTAAGGATACAGAAGGGGGTATCTTGTAAAACAAGATCTGCTTAACAAATGCTATTAGCAGACATTAAACCATCTCACCTGGTCACTCTATTTATTGATTGCAGCACTTTTTTTTTCTCCCAACAGCCTGTTTCCTGGCTCATCTCTCACAAAAAATCCTTCATAAGGAGAGGAGAAAAAAAGTAAAATTATGAAACACTGATGATATTAAATATTTTTATTTGAAACGTTATTTCTTTTTTTTGGCAGTATATCCCGGATTTGGGGTGAGCGAATGTCCTTTTTATGAGTTTTTGACGACCCGGAAGAGCCTTCTTGTTTCTTGATATAAAAATATACCGTGATGATGGCCCTGAATGTTTTTTTTTTTTTTCGTCTATACCGTTATATCATAAACTTTTCAAGAGATATTTATCTTTTCAAAAAGAAGAAACATTTTATGTACATAGTTTAGTTGGGCTTTTCAATCGATGGACATTCGGGGCGATAATAAAAGATGTACTTTACGATGTGACCAAGTATTGAATTGTAATTGAAAAGTTTGAAGCAAGTGCTCACGTTTTATGGCTGTTTTGTATCTTTATTTGGAAAGAGACTTGGGGATTCTAAAAATATGCAAAGTAATGAACATATACATTCAAAATAAAATATTCAGATACAAGGGCTTGCAACCGATTTTTAACTCGACATGAGACAAAGTGTACCTAACAATCTCGAGGGTTATAGCCACTAATTTAAGAATAAGAATTGTAAAACACTTGAAAATAGAACAATATTTTGGATCGTCATTTCGAATTTTACTGAAAAGTGATAACAAAATTTAAAAATCTAATAAAATTTCTGGATGAATACAACTTCATTAGGAAGATTGAGTAGAAATGAAGGCAACAATTGAGAGAAAAATAAATTGCATTCCTGAGTTGCAGCAATATGACGACGAAAGTGGCAGTGGATTGGTCACACTCTCCGAAAGGGTGACAGATCCATAGCTAACCAAGCGATGCAATGGAACCCACTTACCCAGGATGACATACGTGGCGGTCCTAGGAGTAGGTGGCGCAGAACAGTGGAGAAGAAAGCACGGCAACTGGGAAAGAGTTGAGTAGAGCTGAGGCACATTTCCAGAAACCGCACACGAGCGCACGAATTGTAGTGGCCCTTCACTGTGTCACATCCAGGCAGATGTAGGCTAAATTCTGCTAAAGAAGAACACAAAAGGTACTACACAGAGACCGTGTTGATATTGCAAGAGTTCTTTCCATTGTACTGCCTACCAGCCTATCGGGGTTCATGTAACTAGAATAGGCAGCTTCCTTTGAAAGTGTCCGGCTCTGGGTAAGGCCTCACAGCATACAATAGATAAACACTTTTACAACCTAGAAAAGTTAGTGGAAATAAATACATGAACATTTATCAGTTTCCTCAATCTAACCGAAGCTTATACAACCACTCCAACCTACCATCGACTCATAAAAAATCGACTAGCCCATTGCTTCATATTTAATTCCTATCGCAAATTTGGAAGCAAAATTTTTGTCGCACGACCAATTTCCTAAATTCAAATCCATAACAAATTTCAATCCGATTTTCCAAATTTAATTAAATCTACCAGATTAAAAGGTAACAGTGACGCACTTCCTTCTTTTTTAGGGATAAAAACCGTCCCACGATTTAAACATCTCTCACTCTCTCTCTCTCTCTTTTGAGTTGAAAAACTTGTAAATATTTACCTTCCTTGCATGTGAAATAGGCTGTTTGTTCTTTGGAATTTTAAGTGAAACGGTCCACAGGTTGAGGTCCACCAAAACCATCTCCTCCTCTGGCAATACTTGCCATTCACAACAACTTCTTTGAATTCACAAAAAATAAAAATATTTCTCTCCTCGCCATCTCATCCACTGCATAATCAAACTCAAATGAATAATGAAAGTAACACAATGATGATAATAAAAATAAATCCCAGTTTCTTACTCACAGAAGAGAAAAATAATATCCGAAATAGGTAGCGCACCCAAACGCCAAAATAAATACCGACTAAGGGAATGAATGCAAAGAAAAAAAAAATCTAAAGAAAAAGTGAAAAATTAATTCCACACTTACTCAATGGCACAAGGATACTTTGTACCACCCAACAAAAAAAGGAAAAGTATCTGTCTATATCATTTCGAAAAAAGGCAGCAGCAAAGGAAGAAAAAAAAAATGAAAATTAGAAAATTTTCTTTCCCTTCGCTTAAGTCCTAAGGGACCATCTAATTCCGGTTATAATTTATGGTTTAATTTTGCATTTTAAAGGCGCAGATACTTTAATGCGATGAAAGGAGCTTAGTGCTTTCTTTGCTCAGCAGATTTTTTTTTCGCTTTTTTAGAAATATTTTGTCAGATTTTCTATGAAAATCGTCTCACTTTTTTTTTTATTTTTTCGTCAGCAAATAAATTTAATTTTATGTTTTTTTTTATTTCTTACAATTTTTTTTTCTTTTGCCAGGGAATGGGGAAGCAATTAGAATTTATTTCATTTTTTCTGGTGCTTATGCGTTGTGGTTTTTTAAAAGTGATTTCAGAGGGGTGACAGTGGATTGGAGGAGATTTAGAAAAAAGGGGGAATGCGTGGCTTAAATAATCTCAAAATAAATCCCTCTAATAATGATTAAAAATTTAAATTGGCTTTTTAAAAACTCTTTTTAAAAAAAATCCTACACTTTGACATTTTCTCTTGAGACTCTCCAAAGTCAATTGTCATAAATATATGATTAAAACTTTTGGTTTTTTTTTCCAAACTAAGCACAAGACTGTCATAACCTTTTTAGGTGCGACACACAGGAAAACTTTCTACTCGAATGGCATCAAGTTCACAAACCAAGAAAGAGAATTGCTTCATTTTCAAAATTTAATTGCAGTGATTTACGACAGCAGAGTTGTCAGCCTTCAACCTGAACTTATGAGTATGAAGCGAACAATATTTCCTAAAAGTTTAGTGGGTGGTTGTCTCAGGGTGAAAGAGGTCCTTGAGTCTTCTACTTTTGTCAATGCAGTAGAGAACTATAGATAGCCTTAGGGTGATGAGAAGTTATAAGAGTTTGGAAAGTTTTTATATTTTTTCTTTTCGTTGAGATGTTGTGGATAAAAAAGATTGCTATGATGAAGGAGTTAAAAATGAAATGAGATCCTGTCTACTGTCATCAAAAATAATAATATTTAATGAGATGACGCAAAATAAAACAAGTTGGTAGTTATTTTTAGAAAGCAATTACCAAATGGCGAGGATATCTGGGTGTTCAAGTTTTTATCGAAGAAGAATATAACTGACTTAAGTTTTTCTCGAAGAAAGGAGTTCAACTTCTCATTATAAAGTTCAAAACCTGCAATAGAACTCCCTTCATTCCCTTGGCAGACTAAAGACAATATAAATGCGACTGGATTGACTTCTAAAATATGGTATATGCCATAAAAGCTTGTAAAATAAAATATCAACCCCAGCCACTAACTTTTCACGTGTATGTATGTATTCATTGCAAAGATTCAAAACATTCTCCAAAAGCTTCTACCAACCAAATCCTATCCATTCGTCAAACAATCATCATCCTTTCATATGTTCCCCACAGACACTCAAACTGATTCCTCACTCGCAACGTTGACTAAACAAAACACAGAAATGGAATACAGTGGAACATAACTTCTACTGATCAGATTCCGTCCATTTCTCATACAATCTTGCCATCACTTTATAGGTCACTCACACACAGTCAATGTGATTTCTAACCAGAGGGACTAAATTATGAGGGAATGGATAGTGCTCTGGAATTGGATGCACAGAAATATTCACTGCTTAGCAGCAGGCATCCGTAAGTAATGCTCACAAGCATGTTGGGTTGGTTCATTCTCGACATCGTGAATGCATGTGTGACTGTCTGTGGCAACACATCTACATACATATGTAGGGATGCTCAATTAGTCTTGTCACTTTCTACGTTCTACGCATTATGATTATAAATGCGACCTGCGTTCGCGGGTTGTGATTATGATCACAGTCGCTAAATCACAGCTCCTGTTTTTATGCTTATATAGAGCAAATCAAATAAATTTGTAGATGACATTTCCTGCAATTCATGCATGAATTTCTAGAACGACACTTTTAAGGAGAAAAGTCCCACGAAGCAGTAAAAGACATCTATAATGTCATTAAATCAACTCGATGATTTGTAACGACATCTCAGTTAGGAAGAAATTAAAATCGCACTTAAACCCAGCTAACCACTGAGTAAAAACTTCTCCAGTATAAAAAAAATTCTGCATTGACCTGAGTGGATTACTTTCCTTCACCTGACCTCGGTTGGCCTTAAAGTAGGGATTTTGTGGTTATTCCCTAAACGTTGACTACTATAAACTTTCATCAAGGTTAAACGATTCCCAAAGACAAACAACTCCAGACGTACTCGTACACTCCGCTTGCTTAAAAATAGTTTTTCAGGTGCAACCTACTTCCCCCTCCAAAACAGAAAGTAATAAATCCCTGCCAAAGCAATATTTTATGTTCAGATTATACCAGTGAAGCTAATAAATCTTGTAATCTTCGAGTTTAGGGATTTGGTCTGCTGGCACAAAAATAAAACACCAAACACACAACTTCTTTTGCACTGCAACTACAGCTAGAGTGTTAGTCAAGTATTTTATCAAAGTTAAATGTCGGGAAAATGTTTTGTTCGATTGAAGGTAAAACAAATTGTGCCATTGTGTTCGATTGAGTGTTAAGTGTGTTGTACAACACACTCGGTGGGAAGGAAACCAGAACCACTTTACGACTCAAAAAGAGATGGCCATAATCTGCTCTCTGTTCTAATGGCCTATTGGGAACGTTATCTCAGTCTGTGCATTATTTTTTATGGTCGAAACTCCATAGAGAGAGGAGGATATCCGCCTCATCTTCTACCTCGAAAACTTTCAAATCACGAAGCAAACTTTATCCCAAACACTGCACCACTGCACCATTGAATCATAAACAACATTTCAAAGTGCCTTAAGTACTACCGGTCAAACAAACACACACAACACCCGTCTAACAACTTGAACGTTGTTTTGCGTGGTTCAATGTGTTTACACTATTCACCTTTCAATCGACCTCATCGTTTCAAAAAGGTTCCTCGTTCTCTCTCTGCTAAAACCAACACCAGCTTGCTGGAAGTTTACTTTGAAACGTTCAAATGCTGCACATAACAACCAACATTTCGAATAGCCTCTTCCGAGGCGAATCACTTTCGTGGCCGACGCCCACTGGGAGTTAACTACCAATATGCTTTCTCTGGCTAGTCCTGGTCTGTCTACTGTGCCAAGTAATCAACTCAACATTGTTGGATAATTGATTGTGAAAAACAACAATTTTCCAACCGCTTCTGGTCATTCATCATGTTAAATTGATTTAAATTGGAGGTCTGCCCTACTTTAAGTCGATTTACAAAAATCCCTATCCGTCTATCTATTCGTCCTTAGCATGGAAACAACAGAAAAATCAATTTTGAAAAAGTTTTTTAATTGAAATTTAATATAATCCCAAGCGTGGTGTGTCATCCAGGACTACGACGACGATGAGAGAACAAGATGTCGAAAGACAATACAACCACTTTCACAGCTCGGTATTACATGGCAGAGGTTAATTTAAATGGCCAAGAACAAGGAGCAACCATATCCCTTCAAAAATATAAAAAAAAAAACAAGAAAACATTGTAAAGTTGCAAGGATATTTGCATATAAATTGGTTTACTTGTGTATTAGAAGCAGATGCGGTTTGCATGAGAATACCACCAAACTAAGGGAGATGCATGGTTTTTTGTTATTTTAATAAATTTTCGGTTCAAAGATACGGGCTTAGATTTTGTTGTCCGATAGCAAAATGTTTGGATAAAAGTTTGGGACTTACTTTATTGGTTGGGCATTGCTCAAGGTCCTGATGATATATTTGGACTTGGTTGGGCTAGAGTTTAAATGGAGAAGGGGGCGTTCATGAATCATTAAGAGCTTAACGAGATCATAAATATTTTGAAATGAACTTGCTGGTTTAAAATACGTAGGATAGACTTAAAAAATTCCTAGCTTCTAGTCTTAGATTTTGACACAGACATCGCTAGTTCATGCCTTGGTTACCAGGGACGCAACCTAAATTTATATTGCTATATCTTTCAAGAGAATGTTGAGAGGTTTCTATTTTAGTTCCATCTGTGTAGAAGAGCCCTATATAATTGTTCCAGTCTGTCCTGCAGAGCATTTGGGTCTCATATTTTTGTCCAAATGGAACTTGGGAAGATACAATCAATATTTCGTGAAATACAATTCATTTGATTAGGAGTAGGTAAAGGAGGAACAAATTTGAAGACCAAAACACAGAAGGGTTGTTCTCATTCTAATGTCCGCTCGTGCTTCCTAGCGAGTGCAGGTGGTAAAAAATATTCAGGGCTGCTATCAGAGTAAATCTCGGAAAGTCCTTTTAAGAAAACACAAGCGGTTCTTTGCACACGACTAAGTTGTAACTAGCGACTTTGTTCAGCACAGTAACCCAGGCCCGAGGGTACTTCAGATTGGCGCCAAGAAATAAAGAGAGACTCAAAGATATTCGGCTTCGAACTTAATTTAGTGTTTAGGATGCAGCCTAGATACTTGACCATAGAAGAGAGCAACAAAGGGATGCTATTCAATCTAGCAGAGTCAAAGTTCGAATTCCTATAGAGGACTGATTCGGAGGTCTGAGGACTGATCATTAGGAGCTATTTCTGACTTCATTAAAATAACTTAGAAAGCGTCTATATAGGGTCTCTTAGACAACGTAAGTAACGTCACTTAAATAAGTAAGGGGCTTGGGAATAAACAAATTTTCAGCTTGCAATAAAACATTCTTGTGATGATTTCTTCTAATCTTTCACCTTCCACCATCAAGGACTTATAAATTCCTTTTCACGCTTTTTCAGTTTACTTTTCAGCCAACTTGTTGTCCAGTAATGTCATCATAACAAAAATAAATAAAAATTTGCTCAACCTAACAAAACAATCCTTTACCCTTGCACACACAAAGGTACAAAGTAATTATATCCTAAACGACGTGCGATAATTTTATACGTAAACAGATTTATGCTAAAAAGAATTGTTTACCCTCAAGTCTGGCAGAGTCATTCTTCTCTTCCAAGGACTAAAGTCTTTATTATCCTTGAATTTTCATTATCAATGAACCTGAATAAACTGTTTAAACCTAAGTTGAGCTTGTTGTGTAATGAAAAGGGTAAAGAAAAGAATTCCTTACTCCTTACAAGAAAGTTGACAAAATAAAAATACAGAAAACAGGACACTGAGGACAAGTTGAATTATTCATGAAAATGCGCCTACAAAATATACAAACATTGCGGGCTATAAACATTTCACTTAGAATTTTCCTTTGGTCGTCGTCCTTGCGCGCACAAAGTTATGCAAATAAAAGAAAACACACAGCAAATTGGATTGCTGTGAAATTAATGGATTGGAAAAGCGGCCCCGATAAATATTTAATGTTAATGATTATATTTTATCGCAGAGAGAGTCCTTTTTTCTTTAGATCTGTCTGGTCCAACAGATTTGTCACGTAGTTGCTGTAATATTCCACATTTTCAGCATAGCAACACTCATTCCAATATCTTATTAATAATAAAGATCCTCCCTGCAACAACAACACAAAGCAAATCCTGTGTACAATCATATACCCACACTACCGACATGACAGTGACATTACCCTGAGATTTTATTGCCATGTGAAGGGCAATGTAAAACCGTTCCGCCAAAATCCTGGAACGTGTCATATTTTTTTTTTCGTATAATTCCCTGTGGACGCAAGCAGATAGAGAAAAAAAAATGACACACCCGGTCCCCGCGACAACTTTTGACATCTGTTCGACCGTCATTTATAATGTACTTCGTCTACTCATGCAAAACGTGTCCTCTCTGTTGGAGGATGTATATGTTTATGTCCTCCCGTGGGATGGCGTTGAAAATTCCATCCCCTCGTAGAAATCTCTCTAAGTTATGAGCTTTCTTTCGCGTTTGTTTGTCGTCCTGTTTTTTGTTTTTTGTTTTTTTTTCCTGGCAGTCATCCATGAGAAGAAAAACGATCTGGTAATTTTTCTATTGTCTAATCAAGGCTAAAAAGTGTACGCATCCTTAAATCATTTTTTTATATCCTCATTTCGTCTCCTTGAAAACCTTTACAACTTGTAAGCTGCTTGGTTAGTGGAGGGGGCGTGGTGGAGGTGAAATTGCCTTGAAAGTGGGGGGGGGGGGATTACATTTTTTTTTCTTAGAGAATGAACACAAAAGTATCCTGGTGCCTGTTATCCTGTATAAGCTCATATTTTTCTAAATTGACACCAATTTAGCTAAGTACTCCCCAATGGATTAAATGTCTTTACTGACAGCTCGATTCAACTCATACGAGCTGGATATGGTGGCGATGGTTGTGGACGTGAACGTGGAACTCATGAGGCGGGTTTGATGAAAGAAATGACAAGAAATGCAATCCAAAGGACAAAGAAGACAACGCACCGGTGTGTAATAAAGCGTGCCATATGAGCAGAAAATTAAAGGGTAGAATTGCAAATTAGGGAGGGTTGATGTCCTTTGCTGACAGCGGTGCGGCGCGGTGGTGTGTTGCAAAATTAAATGTATGTCGGAACGAGGAGGATTGCTGTTGAGCTCTTAAGTGGTTTGTGAAGGATTTTCATTTTTTTCTATTCTTCTTTGCACCTTTAATAATTCACGAGTGCTTTAAAGGTTTATAGAGTTTTTTGTTGGTATTTTTTAGGTTTTTTAATATGAGAAACAATTTCTAGATAAATTTAGCTTTTCAATTGGTAGGAGTGGTATACTGGAAAATCCTTAAGAATCAGCGCTTCATGCTACTTAGAGAGGAACATTATAACTTATTCAACTAGAAGATCCTTAAGAATTAAGACCTAAGCATTAGGAAATCAAAATTAACCCTGATGCTTCTTTGAGAGGACAAAATTCCTTGTCAGACATTCGTACAGGAAGATAAGCTAGTTAATCCAAGCAAAAACCTAGGCTATCCTAGTGAACAACACGCGGAAGGAACAGTTAAAGCAATCAAGGTCCATTCACAATTCAGCAACCTGCGAATAGTAAAGAGTGAATATTCTAGCGATTAACACTGCCAACGACCACAGAATGCGGAGCTGAGAATAGATGAGGCAGCAGTAGAAATGGCAAACAATATGAAGTTATCTCGGAGCAAATATCAGCAGCAAAGCAATTCCTGTCAAAGAAATAGAAATATAAGAAATTATCAAGAAACTAGAAGCCTTTGAGATATGGGTTTACTAGTGCTGCGAATCTCATGGGTCGACAGAGCCACAAACGAGGAAGTATTAACAAAAGGAGGATGCAAAAGGGATTGACGATCGTAATAAAAAGATTAAAATTCAAGTACCTAAAACACGTGGTCAGGAATTATAAATATAAGCTGCTACAAATAATAATACAAGGGAAGATAGACGGAGGAGGAGTAACATCAGACTGACATGGCTAGCAAAACTGCGCAGTTGCCTCAACCTTTCAATACCAGCTGAATACTATGACTCCCAACCTCCGTTACGAAGATGAACCTTAAGAAGAAGAAACGAAGGGATTTTATGGCCATCCTAGGACAAGAAGAGGTCTCTATCTTTGGTAAGATGTATGGGTTAAAGTTTTCCTAGCCTTAAGTGTAGAACATCTAAGCTCATGTGATATTTCTTCACAGATAGATTAATGTAATGAGGTTGTCATAAAACACAAAGTACCCTATGCATAGGTATACAAATTTGATAAACAAATTTACTCACCAGAATACTGAAGACGGTGTAGCACCAGAAGGAATCTAAAAAAGAAAAGAATAGAAAAATTATTGCATTAGTTAACAAAGCTTTTAACATAATAGTAAGATGAGAAGACTAAATGCCCCAACTAATCCAAGCTAGGTTTAAGGCCACAAGAGAAAGAAATGCCAGTTGGACATACATAGCGAATTGAGCCATCACTAATTTGATAGCCCAACTTAAACACCACCAGAATCCAGAGACTTGTACAGCAAGATAGATAAGCCTACTTCCTACTAAAAGAATGAATCAGGGGGCATAATACACTGAACTATCACATGAAGAAATTACGCCCAACTATATTAGATCTTTGCAGAGGATGTGATGACGAAAGAGTCTATAAGAACGCGAGCCAATTCCTTTCTCATAAACACACATGAAACAACTTCCCAAGCAGACCGTCTTTCAACGAAGCTTTTATGTACATTCCATCAGATCCAGAGTATGCATTGTATGTAGATATGAACAGCGACAGAACAACTTTACTTTCTCCCTATGGGTATCACAATGGAAAAGTATTCACCTATGTAACTATAGCCTAGAGTATTACTCACCCTATCCTCTATCGCGTTGTCCTAATAGCTATTCCATAACCATACTCTCCAGTACAAATTTCCTTCTGAGTCTATATGCCATTTCCCTCCCACCTCCTTAATCAAGGCTCAAGAAAACCTCCAGTGTTCCTTAAACTTTGCTCACCTTATCTAGGCCACAAGCAGAAATGATTACCACTTTCTTAGGTCTACAATGTTTGCTGCACATAATTTAACACTTTAGGTGTCCTTCCATAAGCAAAAATTCCACTTTCAAAAAATCCTTTCCACTCTCAAAGAATGCGTTCAACTGTGACCTAAATTTTAATACCTGCCTGCAGTTGGGTAGTTATGCTTGTGTGATTTTGCGTTCATGCTAGTGTGACCCAATTTTATTGTATTGACGAAAGCCTCATACATTTTTAATCAACGCAAAACGCCTCTCGAAAGGGCTCATGCAGATAAGATGTCGAGTATAGGTAATTTTCTTTAACATCGGTGTCGATTACAGCCACAAGTTGCTAACATGTCTCGTATAATATTTATGACTTGTAGCGTGGGAACGTTTAGACTATGTGTCATGGGATGCACTGCACTATCAAGTAAAGTTGCGAGGGAGCGATTTTTTCACACGCGAAGGACAAATAGTTATTAGGTTAATGAATTTAAAAGGGACGTTTAATGGGGTTTGGTGCATTCAGCTTTCAGAAACGCAAAGCACTAAAGAAGCTGATGGACTTCCAACTAAGCATATAAAAGTCTCGCCCACGCATCAAGTCATCAATCAAGTATGAGTGGAGAAACTCATACCCAACGACTGGAGTACCAGGTTTGTCAGCCCTGTCTTCAAAAAAGGCGATTTTTTAAGAACTACCGAGATGTATCCCTGTTGAAAGTCACATATAAGGCCCTATCTAACGTTTGGTGCGAACGTCTAAAATCCTTCTGAGGCTTACAACATGTCAGATCGACCTTTAACACTCAGGCATATCCTGGAAAAGACCAAAGAATTTCAAATCGAAACCTACCACCTTTTCAGCGACTTTAAAGTAACCTATGACCAAATTTGTTGTCTTGAGATCTTCTGGGCCAACCATCAAAGCTTCTCCAGATGTGTCGTGTAAAGCTGGAAAACATGCAATGCTCTGACTTCTTCAATATCCTGCTGGAGCGCATATAGTGCACAGGGCAGGTGAAAATACGAAAGGCACTATCTTTTACAAATCAATCGAACTGCAGACGATATTGACACCACCGGAAGATCCCGACAAGCCCTCGTAGAAGCGTATACGACAAATGAAGGCCAAGGTTCAAAACTCCTAACTCGATGGATCAAATTAAAGCTCGATAGAACGCTCATCTTACCAGTCTTGATGTATAGAAAGATAAGTAAGGAAGCCGAGCGAAAAATTCTTCATCGAATATCCCTTATGAGAGGAGGGCGAATGTTTCTTCTCCATTCGATACAACCACAAACTCAATGACCTGTAAAAAGCAAAGATATGCCGACTACATAGGCTCGGCCACATCAAGCCAAGCGGATATTCGCATCCAAGCCCCGGGTTCGGCACGACTGAACCTCCGGTACAAAGACCAAGTTGTCATCCTTGCCAGAAGACTTGGTTTTCGAAACTGAAAGCAGCGTGTCTGTGACCACAGAGGATAGAGAGAACCCTGTCTCAGGCAGAGACTCTACAAGGTTCGCGACACTATAATATGAGTCCTCTTAACCGCATTAGCAGCTTCCATTCGCAGTTCACATTCACTGTTGCAACTGAGAATGAAAATTCACCAGATCAACTTTTCTCTAGTCGAGAGACCTTTAAACAAGTATAACGAGCTTTGGAGTAGATAAATCTCTGCCCCCAAATTCAAATTCCAAGACCACAAAACTAATAGAACTTTTCAAATTAGTTTTTATCACCAAAAGAGAAAGCCAATTTTTGAACTCGAAATATAGACCAATCTCTAACTGTGGTGTGGCTAGTTAAGTTCACGCCTTAATGGATAAATTATATTCCAACGCGCTTCTTATTGTTATTGCGGTTTTATTAGAATATCAGCGCGCGGAATAGAATAACAACTCTCGCGGTTATAAAAGCCACCAAAGAGAAATAGAAAAAAACACTTTACACACAAATAAGCTGCGAAATTACCTCCAAGGAGTCATAAACGAGGACGTTAAGCGAAATAATTTTTAGCTCGCCGCTTAGAAAATTTTCCTAGCCTCTCCCGCCGGAAGAAAAAAACTCGTTTGGATGTTACGAGTATTTCAATTTAATTGTAATTTATGGAAAATTATATAAATTTTCTTAGAGCGGGGATGGAATTTTCTATTTCTCTTATTTCTTTGCTGAAATTCTAAAAAAATTGTTTCCTTTTTTTTGAGAGTTTTTAGCGCGTTGGAGCCAATTTTGCTATCACCCCTCCTCCGTTGGATACTTAAATTTCAGCTGAGTTGGAAGTTAAACACTGCAGACATCAACAACGAATAAGGAGGAAAGTGCAAAGAGAGGGGTGGAAATAAAAATGAAAGGCAAATTGGAATAAGATGACTATGAAGGGATGGTCTTGCGGGAGGGGGGTCAATCTCTGTTGTCCTGGGTGTGGAATCCTTGGGGTTTGCGTTCCAAAGCTACAATTATTGCTGCATCTTATCAGTGGTGGACACACGTTGGTTGGGTAATAATGGTTTCATGCTGACTGGGTGCGTTGATTTAGAGGGTTGATGTGCAATTAACCCTCCCGGCACGCCACGCCAGTGAGAAATGAATTAATTAAATTGCAACGTATGCAATTGAGTTGGCAATTGGTTCGCTAAATGCTTCTCCGCGAGTAATTGAGTTTTATTTTCAATTGGGGCTTACGGACGATGGAATATTGGACCTATTTATTGCTGATTTATGAAGTTGGTGTGCTTAACATTTCATTGAAATGTTGGTTCGAAAAACTCTAGCAAATTTTGTCCAATTGTCTCAACAAATTTGGTAGATTGACAGAGACAGTCAGTGGCTCACTTAGATCACTAAGAGTCCATTGTGCCCAAAATATATAACCCTGTGAGCCTAGAGCTTTACCAAGCCAAAACATCGGCATAATTGTTGCTATCTAGGCTACTACTAAGCCATTGAATCGGTAACCATATTACCACACTAGCCCTAGAACATCAACAAGAGCCAGGCAAGGCTTAGCTCTCGTTTGCTCAGTTGTGGAGTCAGTTCACATCATTTATAGCGCTACTAGGAGGTTAAGATAAAGGAAGAGCAATATTTCCTGAGCTATAGTAGATCCAGCCCATTGCAACGCTGACAGGGCGATCAAAGGTAGGCGGACACCCAGTTATAGTTTATAGTGGCACTAAACGCTGTAGACCCTTGGTGCCACATGAAAATAAAAATTAAACCCGGTACACCAAGACCCACATCTCTACAGATAGGATCCACAACTCTTCAGAATCTCTAAATGAAGAGGATGCGTTTCGCAGGACGAAGACTGAACCTGGTAAGATCGCAGCTTCTAACAAGATGTCATGAGACGACGAGTGGAGGGTGCATTCTTTCATAATGACCATTCAAAGTGAACTAAAAACTGTCCAAAGAGCCGAAACTACAAATGCTGATGAACTTACTACCCCGAGGACTGGGCCGCATAGTATCATATATTTAGGGTAAATAAAGACTGGGAATTTAAGAACCACTAATCGCCTTTAGAAAGCCTACGTAACAGATTTGGCTAGTGAGCAGTAATTACGCCATGAAACGTATCCTTCAAACGATTAATTGCACAAAACAGTGTTCATTTCCGCAGTATTACCGTTAATCCGTAGAATTATCACAATTAAGCTACTCTTCCTTGGAACTAAAAACCCGGTTTGCTTTATACAAACGTTTAACCTAGAATTCTCGCCCACAAAATACCATTCGATTGTTACTTTCATTTCCTCTGTCATGCTTGCACAGGATTTTGAAAACATTTCCATCTGTAGGTAGTCACCAAATATCTGTTCCTAATTATTAGACAGTGTTGTGTACTGTTAGATTTACAATATTTCCAGAGAATCAAATCTATTTCAACAAAACACGATGGTAATTCTTCTCTTCTCCATCTCTGGTGGCTTCCATTGAATTTGAAATAAAACTAAAGGATTATTTGGAAACAGATCCTGGAGCTGGTAGCAAAAATTACTAAGAATTTGCAGCAAATAATTGGCAGGACTATTTCACATCCATGCATTATTTTGAAATAATGGAAAGGATGTCTCACACACACACATTCAATTTAATTGAAGTCCACTTGTGAACACAACGCAAATAGGCACCTAACACACACTTACATAGATTGGATGTTAGCATCATTATTTTGCTATAAATCCTAGTCCAGTGCACGCATAATAGCCTACATACACGTAACGCCATGCCAGGCCTTGGGCTATGAGGCATAATAACCATATTTGTAGACCAGTGCTATATTTTGCCACTTCAAATTCAGGTTGAGTTTTGCATTATAATACACGTCCTGTACGGATGCATTTTGGAGAACAATTTTTGTGCGTTGAAAGTTGTTTGTTAGCCGAGATTTTGGACTGCTACTGCTCATGCTGATGAGGGCACATTTTCATTAATTAAAATTAATTGCAGCGCATGGAGGACTTTAAGTGGGTGTAGGTACATATATGTGAAATTTAGGGGTCAGGGCTACACCTCATTTAATCTTGAGAAAACCATAAGCTGGTATGACTAATTGTTGTGGTGCTCAATTAAGAATTTATGAACAGAATATGGTCTCAAGAGCATAAATATGATGAATGTAAATGCTTTCACTTGAAAATGGTCAGATACTTATCTTACCTACCAAGGATGTATTGTGATGTGTGATTCTAAAGAAACAGTATATATAGTATATAAAAAACATGATAAAATGGCCGATATCCTACCATGAAATGGCACAATCAACTGTCGACCAAAGACAGCTGATAAGAGAATGCACTCTATTTCTGCATGATCCTAAGGACCCTCCCTACATGCGTATAATAAGGTAAAAAGAAAAACGTCTCTGACATGAATTCCCTAGAAAGCTATAACTACTTGGTAGCCAATGTAAGACGAATGTGGTCAAGTGCCGTGGAGCTATACAAAGCCTCTTGCCAGATGTAGGCTATTGCAGGGGCCATTGCATTTGCGACGATAAGACTGTCTTGACCAGCATCGGGACCTAAAGAAATCTTTTATACTACCCTACACTTGGAAGTAGTTAAGATTGCGTACGAGCTCAAATCTAATTCCCTGTTTGAGCTGAGAAAGAGGGGAAAAAACGTCACCTTTCAACGCAACCAAATAACAACTAACTAAGCCCATCTCCTCTTATACCCTTGGCCCTTCCCACACTGCTTTAAAGAATTTCATCACAACGAGAGACTTCAAAATTTCGTACTTGAGTTGTTCTTGGTGGCAACCAATTTGCGCTGGATTCCATTGTCACTCCTGTCTTTGTTGTTCCTTCATGATAGCATTCTTCCCTAACTTCGGTCATGCTCTGCATGTGACTAGGGAAGTGAGGTCCTCGCCCTGTTTGCTAACCAGTAGAGTACGTTCTTCATAATATCTTTGGCAAGGGAATATGTTATGTCCTACATCCTGAACCGCACGTTGTTGTCATGGTGTCACAAATGTAGCCCCCAGGACGAGTGCATATGTCCATAGCTAGGTCAAGTAGATTTCTCCTCCCTCCATGCTTCCTATTGATCCAAGTCTCTATGTTCGAGTTCAATTTCAGGATCCATCTGTCTTTGTCAGAGTGGTACCATCTATCTTCTCATTCTTTTGCTCCGATATTTCCATTGAGGTCTTCAACAAGAGGGTCTCTTGCCATCATTCCACACATGCGTGGCAGAGAAGGCAATTCAGTAGTAAACTGCCTCCGCCTTCGTTCTGTAAGGGATGTCTTAAGGAACAACCTATGTAAGATTGATTCAACTGTCTGCAGCGAAGGAAGGAAGGAAGGCCAACACAAGCTCTATCTAAAGCGATCCTGACAAAACCATATGAGACTGCACAACCTACTATGATACGCCTTAACTTTACCTGCTAGTGAAAGAGAAATGATGATAGAAATTACAGGTGTTAGAACGCAGTTAAAAATAAAGAACCTACACCTTGAAAGTCCTCTATATTTGGATTCAAATTACTTAATCTTAGACCACATGTGCTTTATTCAAAACCAATTTATTATTTTCTAATCCAGCCACTCATTGAAAGGAACCACCCCCAACCTTCAGTCTTGTCACTGGCCATTCGAAAAATCATAACTCACTCAGTGGAATCCATCAGCTTCCGACATCGCTCCCAATCTCCCAAAAAAAGCAAGAAAACCCCAACTGAATTTAATTTCAAACAATGATTTCTGACTTGGGATTAACCAACCAGGGTCCTACCAGATTAACACGACACAAAAAATAGCCGACGAGTAGCAAAAAAAAAAAAAGTAAAAAACAATCTACAAACAAGGGATACCAATTGACTGACATTTCCCAGTGAGAGTCCTCTCAAACCTCCCTCCGCCGCAAAAAAGGAAAAAGAATACATTTTCCAAAACCACGTTCTTTATAGGTGAATGGAGAACTAAATAAATCACTTTTCCAAACCGGGAGACGCAGGGTAGGGCACAGCCCGTTGACACCAAAGGGAAAACATGTCAAGCCGAACTTTTCTCTTCCGATGGCGGGCGCGTTCCCAATTCAAATTGCTTCCATTTGTATCTTGTGACATTTTTGTGGGTAATTTTCTATTTCGGTATCCAAAAACTTCGGTTCTACTCCCACTTTTCCTTTTTTGCTTTTTTTTTGATTTATTTGTCATTTTGTAGCTCTCCGTAGAAGGGTTTTAGATTGGTTCTCAGAAACCAGAGAGGAGAAGGAGAAGGCACAAAAAATCCTGCGGAGATTAGTTGACAAGGATAAAAGACAAGTTTTCTGTTCTTTTTTTCTGCTTGTCTCTCTTGGCGTCGTTTCAATTGTGATTAACAACTTTGTGAATAATTTCGCACAAAAAAATACTTTTACACGAGTTTGTCTGGATACCAAGAAAAAAACAGGAACAAGCAACTGTCTACCTGGGAGAAAATGACCTGAAAAGCGATTAACTTTTACCCAGACAATATACAGGTAAAAATTAAAATGCAAAAAAGTTGTGTTTAAAGAGGAAAATAGCTCGCCTAAGTGTGTAATCCTTTGGTAAGTACCTTTTCGCTCCTGGCGAATTTAATTGCATATTTTTCAACACACACACACACACACAGACTTTCCGCATGCCTAAGTCTGCTCTCTAAGCGCCTCTTAACTAGTAGCAGAGCCATAAGCACACTTTTAGTTTGCATAACAACGTTTGCGGCTTTTCCAACCGGGATGTGGTTGACTAGATGATGAGTGAGTGACTGGAGCCACCCTCCCCAGTCAACCTATTAGCCATCAACCAGCCAGTCAGCCATCCAGTGAAAGGTCAGACGCCGAGGATGTTTGCTTACAGCTGCTAGTTTAGTATAATGCGCTCATTAAATTTCTAAAAAAAAAAAGAACTACACCCCGGTGTATTAAAGAGCCCCCCTAAGTCCATCCACTGCTCCCTACTACTGATGATGATTCCGAGTTAGCGGTTAAAAGTCAAGTGCAGTGTGCATTAGTATTATGCCTGTGTGATGATGGCGGCAAAAAGGCTAATTGGAAACGCTTATAGTCCTTTTTCCTTTGTTCATTTTTGTGTCTAGGTTTAATGAGAGAGCAGGATAAGCAGCCTGGCTGTCTGACTATCTGCCAATTTAGCCGTAGGTATCTTCCACTCGACTACTTATGAACAAATGGTGGAAAAAATGATTATGTGCAACAGGGTGCTGGAAAAATATTTGCATGCTGTTGTATGGGGTCTTCATTTTAAATGCTTTGCCTTGAAACACAAAGCAGTAGAAAATTTTCTGACAGCTGTCAAATAGAAAGTATACGGAAGGTGAATCCATGGACAAAGTACAAAATACAATGAGAAATAGATCTAGACTCAGGATGACAGGGCACGTGACGGTCCTTGAGTACAGGGCGCAGAACAGTCGAAAAGGAAGCACGGCAACTCGGAAAGAGTCAGGGAGAGCTAAGACACATTTCTAGAAACCACACACGATCCCGAGTAGGCGTTGTAGAGGTCCAAACACCCCCAAGGTGATACAGGACATAAGTAAGGGTAAGTATTGCATATGACACAACCTATGAGACAACCTACTGGAGACACAGGAGCGTGTGAGACTATGCCTTTAAGAAACGGATGAAAACGCGTCCGAAAAGCATCCTGAGTGCATCTGAATTTAACACAACGTAACATATTCCAAGAGTCAGCTACAAATTTGTCAAAAATCATCAAAATTTTGTAGAAAATGAGTATTTAAAGGAGTACCACCTCGATCTAGGCAAAGAATTCATCAAAATGTCGACACTTAGCACGTCTAAGACTATACTATTCAATACGAATTTTCATCCCAACAAAGCCAACCCATATGCAACCATATGACAATTTTGAATGAAAACTTTTTTAAAAAGGGAAAAAATCCTTCGAAACTTTGTCATTTTTTGGCAAAATCCCCAAGAGTGTTGGCCCCATTCCACTTACATATGGCCAACTGCTTTTTGAATGCGAATCCCTTCAGTATCTCATCTAACTCTCTACACTTATGCAATGATCCCAAGCTCCTGCTTAAGTATTTTACTAAATTGACAGCAATTTGGTTGGGTACTCCCATGAGAAGGATGTGAAGTATATATTCCCGAACTTGATACTGCTATCCAACGGTGAACGACGAAAATAGGGTTGATTATGAAGAAATGTCGTCGTCGTCTTGAAGACATCACCCTCATCGTTGACGACGACGACAGCCAGCTCGGCAGAACCCCTTAAGTGTGTGTAATAAAGACGACGATGACTGTGTATAACATACACATGGCAAAATTGAAGGGTAAATTTCAAAATTAGGTACTATACTCGTTCGTATACATATGCTGTGCTTTAACGCTTCTGTGTCGAGGATGACGACGCACCGAGACAGAGGGGTGAATGTGCCTTTTGTGTAATTTTCCTTTCAACCCACAGAGAGAATGTGAACCAAAAAAAGGAACCAGGAAACAGTATGCCTTAAGGGTACACTGCCTGCAATTATGTGCTTCAATATAAGATTATTCGTCTATTGTGGTAATAAAGTCATTAAAAATGTGTTTAGTCTAAGTATTTTGCTCCCAAAAACGAAGGGGTTTGATGTCTGAAGTTTTGTGCTTTCCACCCTTCAGGCACTGGAGCCTGACTTTAGTAGGTGTTTGTGATGAGACCATTCGAAATGCATTTCCTAATTAACTTCGTCGACCACATTGTTTCGGTTCGATCAGAACTCCCAAACAAAGTATGTATCTAAACAACTTCCTGAATGATTTGTCAATGTTGCAATATCCGCCAATGAAAAATGTCATTTCCGTTTCCACAAAACAAAAACAGATCCTAATGCCTGGTAGTTGGTGAACCACCAAACTGATGGCTTTGTAAAGCCTCCACAATTCAGTGCCACCAATTTACATACTTTCCTCTACTCCTCCACTAATATTGGTTTCAAATTAATTTGCAAAATGTGATTTAAATTCTCAATTAAATGCGAATAGTTATTTGGTGGTTTCTAACCTCGAAATCTATACAAAGTGGGGAGTTTTTATATACGGAGGTTGTGTTCGAATGGAATTTTAGATACTCTCTTCTTTGTTGCGTCCCCTTCGAGTGGCGTGTTACGTTTTAAATGCGAACAAAGAGCTATTTTGGGAATTTTTGAATAGCTAATGAATGAAGAGCTGTGTTTTTGATACTTTCAATTGTAATACAATAATTTTGTAGCTAGTCATTGCACATTTGATGATGGAATTGAAAATATTTTAATAATTCTTTTGTAAAGCGAATTTGCCATTTTGTTTTCGAATTGATTGTGTTGACGCACACAAAGCGGAAATAAACCTCTTCAAGTGGATTCGCAATTAGGAACCATTCACGCGGTCCTATAGTATACAGTAACCAAGGCAATGATTTACAGAATTTTGTTTTTATTTTTGTACTTTCCGCCTCATGTTGAGTTTTATTTTATTTCACTTCAAAACTGTTTCAAATAAAACAGTGGAATTAAATGAAAAATTTCGCTGAAAAGCCTACTCTTTTTTAGTGAATTTTGGAAAAAACGATGCATACTTTTAGGCGTTACTTAAATTCAAATATGAATTGCTTGGATCTACAAATAGCAGAGAAATGGCTCTCATGAGTAGCAGGCGTTTCATGGAGACTGGCAGTCGAGGATGCAGAATACATCATATTCTATTGTTCACGATATTATGAAGAACATAAACTTCTGGTGAATAAACCAGGCGATGACATAACCTCAAACAACATCACCAGTCAGACGATGCTTGAGCAACAGCGAAACAATCAGTATGAAGAAACGTTAGAAACGAAACCCTGCTGTTTGCATTTCCACGTTAAAGTCCACCTGCCTTATGTTTTATGAGAAAGCAAGTTTGGCAACCCACTAATAGTTACTGTATCAGGAAGACGAATACAATATGGCAGATCTCCAAAACTCAATAAGTATTTCGCACACTTTTAGACAAGAAGTGGATACTTTGCCCCTTAAATTTGACTATACAATTTGTTTGTTTCAAAAATCGATGCATATTTTTGGGTGTTCACAAGTTTTCATGCTACAAATATTCCGTCACAAAGCAAGAGCAACTATTACATATGTAGAACAAATTCCACCACCAAAGGTGTCAAAATTAATTGTTTGACTTTTCCATAATTACAAACAAATGTGTTTTTGTATCTGTGTGTGGTGGAGGGGAGGCGTTTTTTGACTTACTTCATAATTTATGGTAATTCACACTTCCCACCTGCAGCTGTGCGTTTTAAGGAAATATATTTCTTATTTCGGGCCTCCGATTACACCAAAACACGAATGTGTTGTTACGACTTACGTAAATGGGGAAAAAATGTTAATTTAAATGTTAATGATGAATGTGCTGGGGAATGATGAATTTTGCTAACAGCTACAATGTTATAAGTTTGTAATCTAATAAACAAAAATTGGTATTATCCTTGTGTTTAATTAATGGAACTACCGGCGAGTAAGGGTTTTTCTAATTTTGTTTTCTGTTGGTTGGGATGGGAATGTAAGCCAAAAAAGCTTTGCTCATTTGAAATCATTTGCACTCGTTTACGAAGTTATACTTTTTGCTTTGTTTTAGAAGAAGACGCTTTCTTGTGACAGTAATACTCTTGGATATTTGTCGGATCATCCAGCCACTGCTGAAGGAAGTCCTGATAAAGCAGGAAGGATGTCAGAAGTGCCTGTGGAAAGTAGGCTCATATTAAGTTCGCAAGTGAAAGTTCGGCCCCAATTGTCTATGAAGGACTTAAGAACGAACTAAGTTCCTGGCTTTGGCTAAAGAGCACAGAATCCCTAGTACAATTTATCTCCACCTGAGTCAGATATCCTTTTGTTTATTTTTCCTGTCAACTGCACTTTACTGACATTCTTTCTTTCTTTTTTCACTCGTTCACAATGCATTCAGAGCCATTAGGGTAAATTGCTGACAATTATTACACCGGAAAGTGAATAATTTGTGAGCCATCTGTTAGAGTTTTTACAATCACTCGTTATAGTTGCTGTTGCCTCATAAGAAAAGCACAAAGGGGCGGTATCCAGTGGAGAAAAAAAATCAATATACCATTCTGCAACTAGAGCCATAACCTACCTATCAATTACTTGCCCTCCCACAAAAAATGAGCTGCAGTTTTTTCCCCTTAAAGTCTATTCTTCTATTTTTTTCGAAATGTGTATAGCATACACTTGAGCCTAGAAAGGCAGTTTCATCAACTTGAAGTGCGTACATATTTAATGATGTCCGATAAAATCAATCGGTAACAGAGCTCACTAATTACATATACTGATGGATGATGGACAATTCGAATCAATAATTAGAACCACAAACACGTTTTTCCACTTATGACAGACACACTACTCACTCAACAGAACTATACTCATTAGTGAACCACAAAATGGTTTCATTGTTATTATCCTGGATTGCCCAAATTCTATCCATCTACATATCTGTGTGTGTGTGAAGGATTTTTACGCTGATCTAATTATAATTGCGAAACAATCGGGTTGTTAATAATATGTAATTCTGATTGGTGTCCTTGAATCGAGTAGCAAAAAATAAATATCGCTGAATAGGTACACCTTCTCTTGAATTAATATCCTTTTTGTTAATGTTGAGTGATATAATCAGGGGAAGTATCAAAAACAAAACTCGACGACGGAAATTACATTTTTTAATTAATCGAAAGGATCAGAGGGAGCCGAGAAAGCTGAGGTTAAGTAAAAGGATTTCACATCCACTCTGTAATGATGTTTTGCACGAAACCCCGAAAATAAAATACGCGATACACATTACCACAAAGTCCTTGTGGGTGATGATAATACAAAGTTTTTTCGACTTGCCACATGCCACTCCCAGTCGACCAGGAGTAGAGCAAGAGCGTGTGTGTTAAAATCTTAATCGAAGGATATTCATCATCACCGGAATAATAATTGCATTGCAATCAACGGGGAACGAGAGGATATGCGATATCCTTAAAATTTTATTATTATTGAAATATGAGGAACGGTTTTTTATTTTTATTACGGCCAAATGTATACGGCGAATTGGCACGAGATCGTTAATAATATGACAGATATATAAGTTTAATGGCTGTGATTTCTTTTTTGGTTTTTTTTTTTTTTTTAAAGGATGACGACCTTCGTGTTGAAGAATTTGGAAAGGGATCTTTGGGTTTTCTTTATGGGGTATTGGTAATATAAACTTAACACGTGAAGGAAAGGCAGGAAATGGATGGATTATAAGTTTCGAAGGATATACCAAGAGTTTTTCTTTCACGCCCTCTTTCGAAACATTTTAAAGCGCGTGCTTGGGGAATCTTAAGGAAGAAATGTAATCAGTTTGATTCCGAAGGGCAAATGCTTCGTTTCTGTAGTTAAGCTTGGTGTATGTATCCAGCAGATACGTCCAAGTTAACGCCTCATACTATCACTTCTTCTGCTCTTCACGTCTAATTGCAAATAACCTAATTCATTCCCCCAACATATTCTAAGGTCCATATCTCCCATAATTCAACTTAATTCTTCAAAACCCCATTTCAAACCAGTCTAATCTGGGTCACAATTATAACTTCAAATTAGAACTGAAAGGAAAATTGGTTTCGTGCCATGTTACCTGGGGTTAGCCTTGAATAGTTTCAACACTTTCCCTCTTCTTTTAGTTGCTTCTTCTTCTTTTTTGGAATTATTCCAAAAATATATACATAATTGCATGTGTCAGGTGAATACCCGATTCCCATCCTTATGCTCATCATTTAAACGTGTGCAAAACTACAAAATATCACGATAAAAATAAAGAAAAAAACAAATCAAATTTGGAATAATTTTACACAAATTTGCACGCCATAGCTCCTACCACCGACACCACGGTTTTCACACGTTAAAGCCACATTCAATTTGAGCCCGAAAACTATCTGAGAGAGGACGAGGACGAGGAGGCTTTTGCTATGTTTTGTTTCCATATGGAAGCACCTGAAACTGAAGTGTTTGGCTCACACAGAGGTGTACTACCGTGTCATTGCACCCAGAGGCTCTATCTCTGTAGTGCATGCACGGGTGTCTGAGTTATTTTAAGGGTTGAGAATATTTTTGAATAGAATTACGCTTCAACATGCATGTAATCGAATCAAATGGAAATATAAATGAAAATATCTACCACCTTGCTTCGCCCAGTTTGTTATTTCAATAGACATGCATTTTTGTGCATACAAATTTTTTGGTTATGTCATAAGCCCAATGGTAGGTGGATTGGTTGCCCGAAATTTGGCCCCGAAAACTCATGGTTTGGGTGGGTGTTGGAATATTTTTGATTGATTCCAATATTTTCGTTAATCCTTTAAATTGTTTCCACGGAGATACTCAGCATTTTTATGTAAACTGAAACTTGAGGGGGAACATAGTATAGCACCGCAGGCTAGATAGAGAATTTTTTACGAAACTTTAACAAAGGACTTTTAAACAAAATGGTGGATTCGTGAAAAGTTCTAGGAAGCTTAAATGATTGATCCTTAAAACGACCTACACGATTTCAACATAAACAACTCATATTAACCGTTTATAGAGCACTCTTATAGAACCAGAATTCGGTCCAAAAAGGTGCATATTACCCTGTCAGAACCCAAATGCAAATGGCGGAAACTGTCAGTTTATTTTGACATTTGAGAAGCAAAGGGATTCAAAATTTCGGCCCAGCTTTCTACACCATCTGCGCAAACAATAAGGCATTTACCCTTCTTCCTCAAAGAGCCTGGAACAACACATGACATAGGGCGTCCCGTAGTGCTTGTTCATAGCTTAGGTTAGGTGACAGCTCACTTAGACCAACAATTGGTACTTTGCGGCCAATTTTTTGACAGCTTCTGTCAAATGTATCTTGTCACTAGATGGCATTGTATCTTTTCCAGACAAATGTCATTCAAATTTCGTACTCTAATGCCTAATTAAACTGCAACCTTTTCATTTTTCAAAAGTAATTAACATGAGAGAGAAAATAGAAAAAAACTCTCAACATTGCTAGTACATCGTACCTACTTTCATTCTCTGAAGGCATTAAAAGTCCTCTACTTAATGACATTGCACACACGTTACTTAACCAAACAAAACCACGTTGCACTGAACTAAATATAAGAGAGAACAAAAACCAAAAAAAAGAAAAGGAAAATGTCTGCCGCACCGTTAAGCTGCACAATAAACTTTCCACTCTCCGTGGATTAGTCAACACTTGAGCCTAGGTCTCTCCATTAGCCGCACACAACTCCCAAGCGAAAGTAGTATGCATTTAGACGTCCTTAGCAGGAACAATTACTCACACACAATGAGCGTTAATCCGCGAAAGTCTGCAATGCAAATGAAAATACTTTTGGATGGTTGTGTGCTTCTCTGTATGTGTGTGCAGTGCAGATCCTTTTAAGTCTTTTTTTTTCTCATCAAAAGGGAGGCTGGGATTTAAACTTTTCAGCTTTTAGCTAGAGGACCTGACACACAAGAGTAGGTATGCATGTTACATGGAGAGAAAGAGAGGATGAGTTAGTTTATTGGACTCGTTAGGATATTCACACATGTCAGATGAGTTTATTTATGGAAATAAAGATAGGTCAGGTGCAGCAGGTTACAGGCTGGCCTATAAAGCGAAAAAAGGTTAACTTTTAAAGCATCATTATAATGCAGAGAGTTTTTATACAGTACATTAGGATGGGAAGGATAGAAGTTGGTAACTAGAAGTAGGTTGCATTATAATTTAGAGGAGTTTTTTATTTCAAAAAGGTTGGTGAGGAGACGTAAACTTCTTATTTATTGCGTTGAGTTGTTCTTCCTTCTAATTAAGGTTGAATTTATGAATAGCTAATGTAATCAGGGTGGAGAAGGCTTCAAAAGGTATCAATTTCACTTAATTCTGCATTTAAGTTTATAGCAGAGAATGTGATTTGATTAAAGTTGGAGTCCTTGATAGGATGGACAAAAAGACACACGCTTTTGGTGCAGAATATTTGTTGGAATAAACTTGAGGTTAGACAATCAAATAGATATGCCATTTATATGCATTTGTCTGACTTTTCAAAGGGCTTTAGACTGCACCAGTCATGAGGTATTATGGTGTGTCTGGGGCTGGAGAACCAAATTACTCGCATAGTCAAAGCAGTCTTTTCCTGCCCCTATATCCATCCCCCGGTAACGCGAAAGACACGAATCTCTGGGTGGGTATCGAAGGATCTTTCCTTTAAGCATGACAATACAAACTGCTTATGATGAATCGTATGAGGGCGCGAACATACAACTCGGGTGTAGAGCCTCACTTTTACCTTCTACCCCTGCAGATTTGGGAATGACAACCTCAACCTTTTGCCCTGAATATCTTGAAGAGGAGGAAGGCGCGGAGCACGTCATGTTCATATTGAATTTACGAAGCCTAGAGCTCCTAATAGACCACATAATGAGGTCGGGGACAAAGTGGGAGGGCACTTGCCACCACTTGCAATATACTCTCAAGAAGGAACTCACCTCTGGGACGAACCCTAGTAACTAGTAACAGTCTGTCCAAAAGTGGAATATAAAGCATATGGAGAACAAGAGCAGTTATACTTAGTTGAAATAGAGAAACTTTGGAATTTTCTGGATTTTGAAGGAGCCTCCGATAACACCTAGCAGAAAAGGATTCGAAAGGAAAGGAGTAGTGTAGGCAAGCTCCAACTAGATGCATGAGATACTGGGACTGATGTGGAAGCCATAACCATCATCATCCCTGAACTCAGATGTTGGGCTTAGAAGTAGACAAACTACTGTCTCGTAAGTTTTTTCCAGAACTCAGAGGTTATATCATTTGGCCCAACGTTTGCTTTTCGTGTTTTAACACCATTTATCTTCTTCCACACACTTGGGTAGGAGCAGCTCTTGGAAAATATACCCTGAGAATAGTCTGAGGACTATGTCATCTTCCACATGACGCTGGCCTCATCGTTAATGACCTTTGGAGAAAGAATCTCCAGAGTATTTCTTCCTTTATGGGCGGATATTTCAGAAGTTGTGTGTCTTCACAGGGCTCCTTATGGCCTACATATTCTACATAATCTCTGGAGTATGCTCTTATATAATGCAGGCATAGCTATAGAGAACTACAGTCCTCAAAATCGAATGGGCATTCTAACAGTAAAATAAACCAAAACATTGCACCGTGGTGGGTACAGAGGCTTAGTCGTTGGGTGGTTGCACTTCGCTACATTTAGCTGAGAGGAACTAAGTCTTGCCTTTGGCCTGACATTCACTTTGGTCTTTTACACAAAATTTCAGATTTCAGTCTATGCTAAGAGATAAAAACTAATTGAACAACAAAACTCAAATTGTGTAAACAAACAAAAATACTAAATTTTGCTACGTTGTCCCACAGAGAAACAACAAATCAAATGACATATCTTATCAGCATGACAAAACTCTCATGATAGTCTAACCGATCGAAAACAAACAGCAAAATTGTAAGTGATCTTCCAAAGCAACTATCCACTAATTCTCCAGAACCAAACAAATACTCTCCCTCATTCCATCGACTAATCTAGACGCACATTTACTCGAATTAATTTTAAATTAATACATTGAACCAACAAGCACACATTCAGCCGCACGAAATCGAAAGCAGAAACCGGAGAAACCATAAAAGAATCAAAACAAAACAAAGTAAACAACATCTTATTCTGTTTTCTTTCCTCTTCTTTCTTCGGTGCATAAAAATAAACCAGAATGATAAGCCCCCACTGGCTGTTGACTTCAACCAAGTCCCATTGCTGCCCGAAAAAATCAACCACTTAGTGTCTGCTGCTAGTCGCGTTCAGTTCGTTTCAGTTCTCGATTAAAGTGGGTGTGACGTGTATCTCTAAATCTATCTTTAGTTCTTATCATGTCAACAAAAGTGAACCTTGACCTCGTAAAAGAACGCGAATCGGCTAGTTTTGAGGTCGAAGAATTCGCCGAATGGTGGTACGGCGGAAAGGCGAAACTCGCGGCCCAACGATCGATGCAAAGAGCTTTCTTTGAAGATCCGGAATTCGATGACGCCCTTAATGTCTCGTACATGTCTCATGTTGAGCTTTACGAATACTCCATAAAGAAGTCAACACAATTCATAAAAAAGCTCCAAGAGGTATTGGCAGCTGACAAGACGATCGCCGCAGACGATGGAATGAGTGCGTTGTATAATTTTAGGGGAATTTTGAGTGGTCCCCTTGGAGCGGCACTCTTCCCCCAGAGCAATCCACTTCGATTGCACTTTGCCATGTTCCTGCCGACTATTGTGGGTCAAGGTACTGAGGAGCAACGAAATGAGTGGCTGCCAAAGGGTTGGCGTTGTGAAATTATGGGAACTTATGCTCAGACGGAACTGGGTCACGGAACGAATGTTCGTGGGCTTGAAACAAGGGCGGACTATGATGCAGCTCGCGAAGAATTCGTTCTGAATACACCCACACTGACGGCGTACAAATGGTGGCCAGGAAATTTGGGTCACACCTCGAACTATGTCGTCCTCATGGCGCAGTTGTATGTGGGCGAGAAGAATCATGGAGTGCATCCGTTCTTGCTTCAAATTCGCGATTCGGAGACTCATATGCCACTGCCGGGTATAGATGTCGGTGAAATTGGACCGAAATTGGGCATAAATGCAGTCAATAATGGATTTCTCGGGTTGAAGAACGTACGCATACCTCGGAAGCAAATGCTAATGAAGAACGCGACACTTTACCCAGATGGGACCTTCAAGCGGTCTGGGGATCTGACCCTGACCTATGGAACTATGGTCTTTGTCCGCGTGATGATAGTCCGCGATGCAAGTGTTAGTATCATTCAAGCAGCGACGATTGCTACTCGCTACTCGGCTGTTAGACGGCAAAGCCCCATCGATCCTAAAGACCCAGAGCCACAGATCATGGATCATGTGACCCAGCAGATGAAACTATTTCCCCAAGTCGCAAAAGGAATCTTCTACAAACTCGCCGCCGACTATGTGTGGGACATGTATCGAGAGGTGCTTGCTGATCTCGAGGTGGGGAAAAGCGATGGTTTGCCAGAACTGCACGCACTATCCTGCTGCCTTAAGGCAGTCTGTTCCGTCGATGCACTGGCTGCTGTGGAAACCCTTCGAATGTCATGTGGTGGGCAAGGCTTCTTAGCTTCGTCCAATTTCCCAGCGATTTATGGCAGCGCAGCTCCAGCTTGCACCTATGAGGGCGAAACCACGGTTGTGCTTCTCCAGACTGCCAGATTCCTCATGAAGTCATGGAAGGATCTCCTCGATGGAAAACCACTTCCGACGACGGTGGAGTATCTGAAAAACCACGATGTACCCGTGGTATGGTACAAATCCAGGCCCACCCCCGTTAAGATACTTCAACTCGCAGCTGCCAACAAAATCCGCCAGACGTATGAATTCATGCAAGAGAAGCTGAAACAAGGTCACAGCCAACAGGTGGCTGCCAATCTCTGTGGCATCAGACTGACTCAAGCGGCAACTCTACACGCGAGGGCGTTCCTAGCCAACTCCGCATATGAACAAATCAAGAATCAAACGAAAGAAGTCTCACCAGAACTGGCAAAGATATTGTGGAACCTACTCGAGCTTTATCTCATTGATATCCTCCTGACCAACTTGGCTGATGTGTTGAACTACGTTCATCTATCTGCTGACGATGTTGCTGCCATTCAACTCAGATTCGAAGCCTTATTGGCATGGATGCGGCCAAATGCTGTGGCCATCGTCGATGGCTTTGACTTGCATGATCGAATATTGAACTCCGCTTTGGGTGCCTACGATGGACGAGTCTACGAAAGGTTACTCGAGGAGGCACGCAAGAGTCCTCTGAACAAGGAACCAGTGAATAAGTCATATCAACAGTATTTGTCCCCCTTCATGAAGGGAAAGTTATAAAAAGAAAAAATCGCAAATCTAAAGGAATGGTGGGTACTAATATTGAATTTATTTTTGTTTAACATCTGATCTTATCTTTAGATTGCTGGTGTTATCAGGAGAGCCACCTCCGAGGGATTTATGTCGAAAATAAAAGTGAAAGCCATTTAGTTTAATAATGTTTAGCCGTGGATTTTGATAAGAAATTGTTTGACTGTTGATAAGGGGGTAAATAATTGTTGTTTTCGTACGATTTGCATTTAGATATAAGATATGGATGGGTTTTAAACAAGCTAGGCAACTTGTGTTGATATTTTTATACTTATGATAGATAATAAAAGAAATTGTTTTCGAATGAGATGTGTTTTGAGTTATTACAGTGGCTTTTAAGGAGCGTAATCTAAAACAACTGAAAGCAATCATACGATGGAGAAGACCAGATCAAAGACCGTACTCTCATGATATGCAAGAGGCTTTAGCGATCAGACACTGTGAGGAACGTAAGGCTATTCTTGAATTTCTCCCTCGTCACAGCAACCTGTGTAAAAATCACTGAAAAGAAGGTACTCAAGACAGAATATACTGCTGAAACCATAAAGCAAAGAAGTAAACAGAGAATAGCATTAGAACCGAGCACATGAAATGAGTCACAACCAGTTCTACCTAACTACCTTAGCTCTAGGAACATCTGAAAGTCGCTATATACACTGACACGTGGTTCCAGTAACATACTCAGTATATTTCTGTACAATTGGCTTGCTTAAATAAATAGCAGCTTGCGGCCTTAAGGAAAATAGGTGTCGAGAACCTAAGTATACCACTGTTCAAACCTCGTAAATTTCCAAAGGCTTATTCGCATCAGAGTCACGGGGTAAATGAGAACAACTAGCAACAACCCATTGCTTGCATTTGAAAGGAGATTTTATACAAGAATTCTTGACAATTGACTGATGAACTCATATAACTATTAGCAAATGGGAGCGAGCATTTAACAACAATGCTCCAGCCATGAGGCTATTCGAATAACATCCCCCAGGTTCGGTACAGCGAAGCAGATCCGAACCGCCAAATTGCATTTAATCAAGATATTAAGGGCCAATGTGTTCCGATACTCTTCCATGTAGCCCGAAAAACTGTGGATAGGCGGCTCAACTACGAGCGAGACATCATACCAAGCGCTATAGAGCGACTCCGGTTTAGTCGGTCGGTTTCGGAGCGCGATATTAAAGACGTTGAACGGCAGCACCAACAATTCTGGTGGCTTATTGAGCGAACTCCCTCGTCGATTCACTTAGATCCGGGGTAGGTTGAACACGCAAAACTGGCCGATGTATATATCTTTATATGCCTGTGGTTGGCTTACATAGCTTTTTTTTTTTTTTTTTTTTTGTAAGTAGGTCGGATAAGTTTAAAAATGTATATATATAAAAAAAAAAAAAAAAAAAATTGCCAGTTGGCATTAAAAAAAAAAAAAAAAAACAAAAACAAAAAAGCCCGTTGGCATCAAAAAAATTACAAAATAAAAAAAGCCCGTTGGCAACAAAAATAAGGTAGTTTAACATTATTTTAAGGTAGTATGTAAGCTTTTACATATATAGTTTTAATTAAAAAACAAGTCCGTTCACTAAGTTTTTATAATAAACTCTTTTTCTTAGTCATATTTGTTATTACAATAAAATAATCTCTATAATTAAGTCGAAAGACATAGATTAAGAATTAAGTTTAGCTTAGAGCGCCCGCATAGGACCAGTAAGTTAGAATAAGTTACTCAAGTTATTTAAGCTAGTTTTAAGTGTTTTTGCCTAGCATAAGTGTTATTTGTTTGTTCAATAAAAACCTTTAAAATTGAAAAAAAAAATTAAGGGCCAATGCCAAGATCCATTGCTGGATTCCAGAACATATGAATATTAATGGAAATGTTAGGGCTGAAAAATTGACAAGAGAGGTGTTGGAACTGTATGAGTCAAGAACTTTCGCCCTTTGTATGATAACGGAAGGCAGTACACCGAGAGGAAGGACCCGAAAAACTTGGGAAGATCGCATCCAAGATATGGGAAGGATGAGGGGCAGAACCATGGCAGAAATGAAAAGAGAGAGCTAGGACAGACCTAATTGGAGAAGATGGATATCCCGAGGCTACCCGGCGCCTAGCAGCAAATGGGGACTTGAAGAAGAAGTAGCGAACCCAATATACGTGCTCTCTTAGATATTACTTTTAGCACATTGAATTTATAACTTTATTGGGAGTCAAGTTTAACGTCGAGTTTCCTTTTTGGACTACTTCTTGTCAGCTGTCCTGATTACTAAGTGACTCACGACTGTGACACGGTCGCAAAGCTGAACGTATTTATAAATGAAAAATGTTCCAGGTCTCGGAAAATGGCATCTCCTATTGGTGTTCTAAGCAATGTTCAAAGAAGTTTGTCTCACGTTCTGAGCCTGAGTTATAGCTTCCAATGAAACTTGCCAACGTCCAGTTCGCGTCCAAAGCTATAGTCCGATTCAAACTGCAGCCAGCAGCAAAGGAAGTCACAAATCTCAAAGAACTAACATAGATCCCTTCACTAGCATGCATAGCCTCTACTGATACCCTCCGAACCTTATTATACACAGTCCTTGATCCCATCAGAAGACAACTTTTTCGATCAGTCCAAGAAGCCACCGAACACTGTTTTAAACTCCAAAGTTTGTTATTTTCTGTGGTTTAAGAAATCACAGTGAATCCTTGGGAGATTCGACTGCAGGCTGCACCCATTAGCTGCAACCTAACGCATGGCTTAACTTTATTACTAATGTTGTTTATCTTTGAGGCTAGGAACATTATGAATGTAAGCTCCCTTCTGCCCTTTCCTGTCTTCTGTCCATGGTAACTAGGTTAGGTATCCATAGACACTATTTTGATCCAATACCAGCAAACATCCCACAGATGACTCCTTTCTCGTAAACCTGTTTGCTCTTTTCAAAGGTTTGTGCCTCAATATTATCTTCAAATGATTCTTGTGGTGAGACACAAAATTCAATTAAGACGTTGCGGCAAAATGTAGCCAGATCTCATCAAATAGACCAAAGAAGAAGACTTTCTTACACAAAACCGATGAGAAACTCAAAGTCATCACTATTCGGCTATGAGCTTCATGTGTTGTTCCTCAAAGATCACAAAATAGAAATAGGGATACCATCCCTGTCTATATTTATATTTTTCCAAGGACTCCTTAAGTAAATTTCCAAATAAAACCTTCTATCCATAAACACTACATCATTTACTTATTTTTTGCAACCACAATATCCTTCTTCAGAACGGAATGAGTGCATCCACAAATCTTCTACTCTATCTAACGAAACGTAAAATACACACAGTCTCCAAGCAAAAGATTTCACTCGCCGAGGGCAGGCCCCAAAACCCACTCCTTTGCCCATTAGTAAAACATATGGAAAAGTAATTTCGTTTTATTTCCGGATTTCATAATTCCCCATTGAACCATCTCTAGGTGCTGTGCTGTGTGCCGTTGCTGTAAAATCCTTTCATTAATTTATATTCCCAGCATCCAGCCACACACTGAAAACAATGGGAGCAATCTTTTTCACAGAATACAACAACGAAAAAAACTAGAAAGGATGATTCTCATTTAGTGTGTCTACAATACCTCGAAATAGAAATAACAATTTGCACCCAAGGATAAACAACAGGATGGCAAAAGGCGTGCGACGTCGAAAGGGGTCCTGTAAAATTCTATATCATAGTTTGTTGTTTGCAATTTCCTCTCTTAGAATTTGTCCTTTCCCCCGGACAGAAACCACCCGTAGGACTTTTGCCCCACCAACAAAACTTGAAACTTGTTTTTTCTCTTTTGTAACATCCACAGGACTTTGACTCGGGAGTATGTGCATCACAGTCTAACCACCGCAAGGATGTTGCCATGTTTTATTTGTGCAAAACAGAAAAAAAAGGATCGAAGAAGAAAAATACACACAAGTTGAGCCATTTTTCCCGAGAGGGTAGAGGTGAAATGTTGAAATGTGTTTACCTCGTCCTTCTTGTACGATGTTTACAATGTAAACATCTGCAAACGTAGCAAATGTGCATTTCGTCGCAGTGTAATAAGGTTTTACTGCCAAAAAAAGGACTTTGTCTTCTTCTGCGGGGTTTTGTTGTTACACAGAACCCGCCCACACCTTAATAAAGTACTCCACAGGGTAGACACAATCAAAAAAAAAAGGAGAAGACGAAAAATAATTTTCAAACCTCTCTCTGTGTGCAGGTGGGTAATTAATCGTTTATTTGAACAGGCTTTAGAAAGGACCTTCGTCGTCTCGCTGCTCAGCTCACTCAATCAAACAACCACCACGAGAGTGATGTTGTGTGCAAATATTCCTTTCGTCGTTTTTATGTCACCAAAATGATCCGCAAATAAGTGTTCACTCTCTCGATGGCAAAGCAACTCAATCGCCTCGTGGTCGTCCTTGGGGTTGTCGGGTTGTCGTCTTGGGTCTATTCGCAAACATGACCCTAATCAATTTTTGCCAAATATTTATTCCCCGAGGGTGTAAATTCGGTTGCTTTTTGTTTGGGTAAATTTCTGGCCACGTCGTCGCTTCGTCCTCGAGAGGATATCTTATTGATTCTCGCTCTCTTTCTAGGCCGAAAAATTAATTAAATGCCTATTACTATGTGTACCATGTGGGACGACGCCGACGATGACAGGAAGTATTACGAGATCAAGAATAAATATCGGGTAATGATTTTATTGTTGACTTAATTAATATGAAATTGGTAACAATTAAGCCGGGTGAATGCGTGTGTGCGTCTCAGACGTCCTACTCATTGTAATGCGCAGCGTGTTGATTGTAGGCTATAGTGGTGGGTGGAATCTTTTCGGATTTTAGGGTGAGAGAAGATAGAAATAAGTGTCCTTGAGGCATGGATTTGTAGAGAGACAGAAGTCCGTAAAGGCAGGATGCCACAAGTAAAGGTTTTAAATATGCCCCTAAAATTATGCACCAGTTCATGACTTAGAACGATCATCTCTTGAAACTTTTTATATATTTTATCACCCTCTTTTAGGCGCATTAGTAAAGTTCAACATAAGAAAGATACCACGTCATGAAATTTTAGATCAAACAAGCTTTCACTGGAGGCACTTTTCCACCCGTTCTGCAACTTCTTTAAGGTGGGAACTCGTTCACTTCCATTGACATGATAAGAAATACAGATACACACCCACTTAATTATTAAAAATGGAAGAACAGGTCATGCAAGCACCAATCTACGGCATACTCTGGATACTGTGTTGACCACATACACACCCTGCGGATCATCACCAAGCAGTGTGTTGAATATTGATCGCCACTTCTTCTGCTGTACATCGATTTTGAGAAGGGAGTCGAAAGCCTACATAAGCCTCGAAATTTCACGTCCTGCACAGAGAAAGGTTGTCTAAAAAATTGAGATCCGAAGTTCAAAAGTGGGGGTAACTCAAGGTTGAATACATTCACAAATAGTATTCCTTTTGGTGACTGTTGTCCGTGCAGCTTTGTCGATGGGAAACGTAGGAATTCGATGGACTCTTAGAACACAATACGCTGATCCACACTAAATGGCAGCCGCTGCGGAGAAAGAGGCAGGCGTCGGTCGTTGGCCTTAGTATAACTTCATAAATTCAACAAGTAGAGAGAGTAGAGGATTTCTTGTTTCTTGGTGGTATGGCTTAAAAACCCCGACCACAGGACAGGTCAGGAATCTATAGGTAAAGTCACCCAGTAGATTGGAAGTACGTGACAATTCCATAGCTAACCATGCAATGGAACGCCCTAAAACAGGATCCGAGGAATACATGGCGCAGAACGGTCGAGATGTCAGATAGAACTGAGGTATATTGTCAGAAACCCTACACGATGTCGCGCAGGCATATTAGAGGCCCTAAGTTCCAAAACGGAATACAGGACATAAGGCCTATACTTTCAGGAACCACTGTGTCATTTTATTAGATAGAGATGGAATTTAGGTCACACGACAATACAAATTGTACCACAAGTCAGCTCTTCTTATAGTGCACCCTAAAAGAGGAAGTTTGATTGCTAATCCCAGAGCAGAGCTAAGGGTTTTGCTTTGCAACAACTTTGCTGAAGTGTTTCCTGTTAAGATTCTCGGCTATTCTGACAGGCCGACTGTGTTAGTGCATAGAAACAAGGAGACACATAAAATTGTCGAAAATCTCTATAAATCACTAAGAATTCGCAACCTGCCAACGGCATCTCATATCAGAATCATTCACATCATCCGCACAACTTTGAATGCCTTTCTCAACTCAGATGAATGTCCAGACCATCAGTTGACCATGTTTGACAAAAGTTCCATGCAAAATACAAAAACTGCCTCTCGTTTTCCGCTTTTAACAGAAACTTAAATAAGAACCACATCATTTAGGCCACTATATCCACTTGAAAGGATCCGAAATCCCATTCTTATAAGCTACCAAACAACATTTCAACAATGACACAAATATCCTTTATTTACTAAATCTCTTGTCATACATCTTATATACGAGCTCCCCTTATACAGTTGTGGTCAATTGACTTTCAACAAAAAATCGCCCAAAAAAAGGACCCATACAACCCAAACCCATTCAGCCATAAAAGGAGAAAAATTCAATAGCGGCACAGCCCACTTTGCCCAATTTTAATGCTCAATTATTCTCGACATATCCAATCATTCGAATGAAAGCAACAAAAACTGAGAAAAATAAAATCCAAATCCTTGAAAAGTTTCAACAGTTTCACCAAAAAAAAGGAGGCTTTATATTCCTCTTCTGTTTTTTACCACACACACATGCCTCATGGCCACCACCATCTGAAATCATCCATCTCGAGCGTGAATTTACTTATGTAGGTAGAGTTCTTAGAAATCGATTTTGTTTTTTATTAACGCTGGCAATCACATCAAAGGATTTCACAGGAGAACACAGAAGTGATTCACTACTTGAATAGGAGATTTGTGTATCCATAAGCCAAGGGGATGAAATTTAAATCATCTAGTTTTTTGTTAGAAAACTTTTAGTGTAGTCAATTTGAAGTTTGTAAAATTTTAAAAGGCAGGTGAAATGATTTTTTTTTAGCATCCTAGGATGTCACAACAGTTTTTACGGTGAGGAGACACTTTGAATCTGCTTTAGGTAATGGGTAAAAGTTTTGTCGTAGCGTTTCTGTTGATTCGAGTCAGTTTATGTCAGGTTTCTTTAAATGAGAAACTGCGTGAGAAGTACAAGAAATCAAAAATCGACAAGTCGAGAGTTTTTTTATGACAAAGACTTAAAGTTTTGAAAGGAAAAACTTTCAAGCGCTGCACAGCGGGAGTGCGACGATGGCAGGAGAATATGCAGAGTGGATGATAAAATAGATTTATTTCTATGAAACGAGCTGTATGGATGATAGAGTTCATGACAGGTAGTATGACGAAGGGAGAAGCCCACGTCGGGCGCCAATGTATATAAATAGAAAGATGGTGCCTTACAATCTGCAACAGTACATAGTTATAACTTGAGTCTGTACAGCAATCTCACAAACTACGTTACAATTTAAAAGAAAAACGAATCTATCCTGTCGGGTGCGACTTGGGGGGTCAATTTCTTGGAACAAAAAATTGGGTAATTGGACCTGTTTTACTCCCAAACAGAAGTAAGACTTTAAGAAGTGAAATGTATCCGTAGATCACTCAAACTTCATGCCAAAAGCTAGAACTACAAACTAAATTCCAACGGCCCCACGTCGGGCGCCAATTCCCGTTCCCAAATTCATATTTTAAAAGTGAAAATAAAAAAACCTTTTGTACTTCCTTCAAGCTTCCTTCAAACTTTTCAATAAAATGTTGTGCCTTCCTCCTAAGTAGATCTCCTTACCACCCACCATTCATCATTAATCCACATGATGCCTAACATGTTCTTTTCGCAGAAAAAGGGGATAAAGTATCCAATTAAAGAATGTCAAAACCTCTTCGGAAACCATACAATATACCAGTGATGAAGGCGGCACCACATCAAATTACCTCTTAAGCGGTTTATTGATTAACCCCTGCAAATGGCTTTAAGAAAGCCAAACAAAAAACCCCCATCTCACACACACTCCTCCTAATCCTGTGGCAAAGAAAAGGAAGAAAACAGCAAAAGAAAAAAGGATTTTCTTCCTTCAAGTAGAGAAACCATACAACACAAAAGGAACATGCTGCCGATTGCTGCTTTTGGTACCAACTGATGAATGCAATAATACTTAGCATCACTTTCCTCCTTGGCTTAGGCACCAATTCAATAGCCAGTCAGTTGGTCTCTCTCATTGATTGATGACGAGTGCTGTGTGGTATACTGTGATGATGTCAAAGAAACTCAAAATTGCCTCCTACCAATTGAAAGTCATTTTCAATGAGGACTCGCTCAGTGGTATAGTAATCCCTCGTGTTCATCCCATTCACAAGGATTTAATTTTCAAAATATCAAATCACATTTCGTATTGTGTGGTGCGTTTGATAGAAAGATACTTTTCCTTCGATAAGGAATCAATAAAGGTCCTTGGCAATTCAACACGATTCTTATTTTTTATTTGTGTGTATAGCTAGAGCTTGTGCTAGCCCATAGTGATTGAGATAAATGATGGAATTCCATCACGGTCAGGGTGACACATTAAGGTGAGGAAATTGAAAATATAAAAATAGGAAAGGTAAACAAAAAGGCAATGGGAATCTTAATCTTTTTCACATGGCAACCAAGTGTGAGTGCAGGAGGGATTCTCTGTACCTTGTAATAAATTTGAAGATTAAGTTGATTGGAATGCCATTGTCCACCTACGGAATGGTTGATGGTCTTTTCTTAGGTTCTCATGGCAACAATTTTAGAGAGCTGGATTTATATTTTTTCTCGATAAAAATAGATTTACCTCTCAGATAATAGAAGAAAAGTGTCATATGTGCTGTAGCTTTGGAGGATTTTAAGGAACTATGTCAAGTGAGTGCAAAAGTAAAATCTTCATACTCAAACCACAACCTTCCAATTGAAGCAACTTTAGAATGCTCTATCTAGGGATAAAAAAGACCATCCTCAAGGCAGTCTTTAGCTTCAATGAGTTTAAGTACATCAAATCCCAAGGACACCTTTAAAAATTTCAACAAAAAATAGCCGTAAGAACTGGCCATTCATTTGAAAGTACTGTAGAGATCAGTCAAGTCGTCTGCAGCACAAATTTCACCTTAGGCGTTAGGTACGTAGGAAGGGAGGCTGACACAGAAAAGGGCACCACAAGTATAAGTTATTTTTGCCACTAAGTAGGCCAATGTGTCGCATGAGATGCCCTTCCATCTCTCCGTCTCTATACAAAGAACTTAAAAAGTTACTATCTAGCTATTAAGAATTTGTCAGATAATAACACATGGCAGCAGGAACCTGGTTATCAAACAAAAGCGCTTTCCCCTTTGGACACTGTCTTCAAGCTCGAGAATAAAAATTAATAACTAAGGAGCACGACTGACAGCAAGCCCTCACTGCAGCCTGAGGAAGTGCAAGAAGAACACTCCAAATGAACCCACGCCTTTTTTGCAAGCTATGCTTGTCGTCAATGATTCTATGAACAGTAACTCTTTCATTCTGAGAGAGAGAAACCTTTGAATCGGATATATTTCATCATTTCTGGGGGACTACTTCAGAACTTCACTGCTGAAAGAATATTAAAATGCTGAAGTGACTTGTTCACTCTAGTATGCTGAACTAAAAAACTATCGACCAAACCTAAGGAGAATTAAATCGTCCACATCCTGTACGAACCGAGAACTCCAAAATACACTGGAAAAGGAGAAGGACTCCACGCTAGCTTCAGTTTGTAGATTTTAAACCTGACGACCTTATAATCTCTTTAAACATTCTAGAGAACAAGGGCTACTCATGCAATAGAACTATGTATTCGAGGATGCCTGTGGAAGAATACCAATATAAACGAAGGCTACATCTACTCGGTCAGCAAAGTAGAATTACGTCCCTGATTTCTTGTATGTAAATGTGACGATCTACTTATCGACCTCAAGTCTGTTACTAAAATGTATCTAGCGAAACGAACGGGCAAATTGCCTGTCGGGAACAAACGCTGGAAATCTATTTTTAGTCGCGAAATAATTATTAGAGCTGTCTCTAAGACAAGCCGAAAAGTTAGTCTTACCCAACAAAAATTGAGGTCAAAGCTATTTGGACTCAGCAAAAACAGACAACATTGAACATCGAAGCAAGCTCTTACGTTAGTAAGATCTGAAGGAAATCGTTACGGCTTCTAACTTAAGGCAGACAACTTTATGCAGAGGTGAAGTAATCATGTCCCTCATTCAGGTGTTTTCCCTATATTCCTTCCTATTCTTGTCCTGTAGAACAGGGCCAATCTGTCCAGAGTGACATGACTAAGAGAGCAATGATCACGATGATTATATGTGGCTACGATAAGGTATGCCTTAGCAGCTTAGTTGCACCACACAATGAGTCTATTTCGATCAGGCAACTCTGCGAATCTTTTACGGCCATTGCTGTTTGCATTCGTTGAGGCTGCAGAGACTGCGTCTGTATAAGGATTTTATTTTCACATGTCAAGAAGGGAAACTTGCCATTGAGAAGGACGGAAAGGACCCTTTTTTGGGCTGTAAGTTTGAATCCACTGAACACGAAATCAAGATTCCTTAAGCAATCACAATTTTTGCAAGTAAGCAAGTCTAGTGTATGTCTAATCTAAGTCACTGTTTTCCCTAGTAGCTTCTAACTTAAATAAGAACTTACTAGAATCTATTAAAGCACGCATCATTTCGCAGAGATTATTTATAAACCAATTATCTTTATATTTATATTAATGGACTTCTGCTAGACAAAGGTACCAACGCCTTATTCAAATTCAATACTTTATAGGACACAATAAAATAAAAGGACAACCAATTAGACCTACACACATGCACATACCTTCAGGGTCAATGAGTTGATCCCTTGTGGATGTCACTTATCCTTTCATAGCCACATCACTCACCTATTTGATATGAGCATTCAATGAACTCTAAAAACCTGTCCACTTTCAATGAAAAATATGCCATCAGGTGGTCAGATCCGTTTGTTTAAATATATTTACACAAAACTAGGTACTGTCCCAGTTATGTTATAAAAGACACCACTCGAATCTACCACACATCTTAATAAAACTACCCTCGGCTGTCAAATAAGCAAACAACCACTTCTATACCAAGCCACGAAGCGAAAAATTCTTACCACACAGCAAAAGGGGTTAATGTTCACTTTCTGACATCAAAAAGAAAGCAAAAATAAAAAACAAACTACGAAAAAGAAATCCACTGCGCTGCACCACCCCCATAAAACTCTGCAATAAATTGACTCCAGCCAGCTAACTACCTAAACACATCCACCCCCCATACACACACCATACAAAAGGACATTCATTGCAGTATTGCTGGAACAATAACAGGGAGTGGGGGTGGTGTTTATCGCAACCAACCTAGTCTATGTGTATGTGGTGGTTCACGAAATGGTTTGACATTAAACTGAAATTACGATTTTACACCGAAAACTCTCATTGAGTCTCAAAAACGAAAAACAGTTTGCCAAAAGGACCTCCGCTCGTTCGGCGGTATATAAATATTTCTGGCTTCTGGCTTTTTTGTCTGTATATGTACAATTATTTTCCAATTTTCCACCTGAGAAAAACTAAACATATAGACCGGGGAACAGAACAGAACAGGACATCACTCGCTTCTAGGACAGAGCAAAAGGGGTAAACCAACTTAACGAAACCCAGAGCGAATGAGTAGAATCAGAACATCATAGTGGAAAGTTGAGATGAGACACAAGAGAGACAAATAAACACAGAAGCAACACGTGCAACATTCACAGGACACTCACACTCGCCTCTGAGTCTGAGTCTGAAAAGAATAAAGTTCTGGAATCGAGTAGAGCACCATTAAAATTCCAGCAGCTGCGCGTTGCAGGACACAGAAAAAAGCTCTCTGCCTCTTGGAATTCAGGTTTTCGCCAAAAGGTGAATGGAATTGTGCCGCTATCTGGGCTAGAGCAGTCGTCGTGATACTTTTGTCGTGTAACAAGTTAAACACGGAATATCGTGCGTTCGATTTTTTTTCCTCAGAAAAAGAAAAGGATTTTATTATATATTCTCTTGCCATCAATAAACCAAAAGCAAACAAAAGCCAATTATCCTTTTTTCAGAAAACAAGTTTAGCCATCTCACTCTGAAAACCGTGCCCATTCGCTTAAAAACCACTACCGCGCGCTTCTATTTGTTCTGTGCTGTGTCCTGTGGCGCCCCCCAAAGTGTTCTGTTCTGTTCTGTTTTGTAGGTATGTGCGGGTCCTTTAAATGAACAAATTTTTCTTGTTGTTCCATTAAATTTTCGTGATTACACAAGAGTTGAAAAAAAAGGATATATTTTAGTGTATGAAAGCTTAAAAAGGAGTTTCTTGCTATTATGTGAACCAGTGCTTTTGTTGGTTGTTTTTTTTAATCCTTTTTGCTTGTGTAGAGTGAAATGTCATCCTGAAAGGAAATTGTGCACAAAAAAAAAGTGAAAGAAAAAAAATTGCTATTTTTTTGGAGAAGAAGTCGTCGTCGTTAACGTCACCTCAGCAACAAGGATAACACCGATCAGGAGTATCATCCTGTGATTTCGTCACGTTTCAACAAGGTAATGTATTACAACAACCAGAGTCGTGTGTGTGCTAAGCGTTTTGACGCACAAAAAGCCGCTTTTTTTTGTCGTTTTTTGTTTTTGGGTGTACAGGATATGCTGGGAAATGGAGTAGTACATACACGTACACCGGGGGTATCCTTTCAGTGCTGAGGAGAATGTCGTTAGATTTCCTCTTCACATTTATAACAAATTGTCACTCGGGAAATAAAATCCAATTAGAGTTGAAGAGGTCCTTTTCTTATGGCACATCTGGGGGTATATTCTCTCATATAATTTATCCTGTATACACCTTGCAATGGACAGAAAGAGGGAGAAAAACCATTCTAGATTGGGTGGATAATTCCAAGTCTAATCGGCACTTGATTGTTATTTATTAAAACAAGGACTAATGACGCTAAAACACAAATATCCTTTTTCTAAGGCATTTTTGGTTGTCCTTTCCTGATGATAATCATCAAGCTGAACCCCATCGTAAAAAAAAAGAACCGAAAAATCCTGTTAACGTCCACCGCACACAAATACCAACCAGAGAACCAGAGACAGGATACTCTATGGACCATTCAGATTTGTTTTTGTTGTTGCTGATGGTTTATTTGTTTTATTTTTTTTTATTATTTTCTCAACCCAAGGATGCGCGTCAGTTTATGTGTGTGTACATCGAAGCGTGAAATATTACTCCTCTTTTTCTCAGGTAAAGGATGTGTTTTTACTTTCTTCCTTCGTAGCGTTTGTTGGGTTGGTAACATTGCAACCCAGTTTCGCGGGACACAAAAGAAGAAAAAATACACAGAGCAAGTAAATTGCACAATGAATGGGGTTTTTGCGTGGAATTGGGATTTATTTTTACGAGTTTTATATATTTTTATGCCTAAGTGCGTATAAATGGATTTTATTTTTATGGCCAGAGCGAGAGAGACGAGAGAAAGGGTGAATTATTATTATTCTACGGGATAGGGAAGAGGCGAAGGGATTAGGTGGGATTTTTATTGCATTACCAAGGTGTATGGTACTAATGGGAGGTTACAGTTACGATTTTAGATTTTCCTTTATTTTTTTTTTTATTATGAGAAGAACATTTGAAAATGCATTTCAAGGTTGAATACACTCGAACAATGGGCAACAAAAAAGAGATATATTTAGGTCTTGTTTTATTGCGGTTATTTGTGGGTTTTAAAACCACACAAGTGGGTGTTGTATGGTGAGGAGTGTTATAGGGATGAATGCACAGAAGGATTCAGTGTTTGATGTGAGTTATGTTATAGGTATGAATGCTTTGAGCTATAAAAGAGTGAAATGGTGATCAAACTTTCGGAAAGTGCTTAAAATGTTTCTAAATAGTGTCAGAGATTGTTTACATGAGCAAACGTCTGTAAATAGTTTTTTTCCGAAAGCAATAAACAATTTAATTCCTGAAATAAACTCTGAAAAAATGAAAGAAATTTGTTTTCATTTTATTTTACTTCTTCTGCAATGAATTTCAGCAGAAAGTTGTTTAGATTTTAAGTGCAAGTTTGAGTAAACATGAAGTGAAATGATTGTGAAAGTGATTGCGTACAATTTTTAAAGTTTTGCAAAATAAGTGTACATCGTAGAAAAACACGTAGAAATTAGTGAAATTCTTTCCTTGATTTCAAGGTGCATAAATGCTGAGTATCCTAGGCTTCAACACTGAGATTATATTAAATGTAAAGAAGTTGGATTTTGTGCCCGGACCTGTTGGCTTATTTTGCTCCAGACTTAGAAAGGCTTCATAAATTTTCTTCGATTTACAATTCATTCAAAGAAATCATATCTTGAGAATTGAGAGTCTTATACTCTTACTTTGCTTTGGCGTGTGTTCTTGGCTTTAGAGCGCTTCATTTAGACCAATTAGACTTAAGAATCTGCAAATGAGAGTTGTCTCTAGAGACGCGATTTCCTTTCTTTATAATTGGTATCTGTCCCAGCATTTCAGTCTCTTGTAGGACGGTGGACAATCATTGGACTCATTGTAAAACCTTTAGAGATTTTCTTCAACTAACAAAAGTCGTTGAATCTATAGTTCCCGGTCAAAAGGCCCACTTTAATACTTCAGTTAAGTAAAGTATATGGTAAAGTTCCCTACGAGTTTTTTTTCGACTGTGAAGCCGCCTTGAGCCCTGTTCTCTAGTTCTGGTTCCTTTTCCTTTCTTTAGTTTCCTTAGCCTTTCTTTCAAAATTTGTTCTTATTTTTCTTCCTTAATGGCGAGGTAATGATCCCAAGTAAATGGATCATAAGTCGTTCACTTTACTGCGCTCTACTGGTACGCCTGTGGAGTTTGCCAGATGTTTTCTTTTATTCGCAGAAGGGGACCAATGAAGGTTCCTAATCCTGATCTTCTTTTGGTACAAAACGGACAAGAATCAGTTGCATATTCGACAAATTTAAAGTGAGTTATAAGCAAATGTAGTAGGCGAACTATAAGCTTGTGTGTATAGCCATGGAAAAAGCCAAAGCTGTTTCCCATAAAAAGACACATTCCTAATATATTCTAATACTAGCCATTTCAACGTAAGCAATTCTATATACTTTTTTAGATACGCAGATAGCTCTCCAGGTACTGCGTTAAGGAGTTTGACTATCTTTCCCTTCTTCCATTCATCGGTAAAACTCTCGGCTGCACAGGTTCTCCCAACAGCATGACGTAGTAGCTCAGCCCGATGTACTTAGTGTGAATCCAATCATTTCTTTCCTCAGTCCAACTTGGTTGCATATTTCTGGCTTAAGTCGTAACAAAATATTCTTGAGATCTAATCCTTTCAGTAGATCTTGAGTAGAGCTTCAGCCACCATAAGCGGTTTGGCGATTCTGTAAACAGTTCTATTGTCGCATATCGATGCTATTTCTTCTGCTTTCATGGCCAGTGCATAGATGCAATTGCGCTTTTCTCGCTATAGGCTTCGCTGGACTTCTCTCCTCTTTGTGCGATATAGGAGTTCTAGGTCGATACTTCCTGCAATTCTAGGTCTATACCTATTATGAGCAGTATAAATAGAATAGAAGGCACGTACAAGTCTAATGACACCTCCAGTCTAATCCTATCGACATCAACCCATAGCTTACAAGACTATTAAAACAAAATAATGCCTCCTGCAAGGAATGAACTCACGACCCCTGGTTTACATGACCAGCGGCACTGAGCTAAGGAGGCTTCTTGTATAATGCAGTTACAATTTAGTTTCAGTGTATGCTAAGTCTGTTTCAATCAATTTAATGGACAAATTGTGTTTTGATTGTAGATGTAGACACACCGAAAGCGATTACTAATCTTGGCGCAACTGATATGAGTAGTCTTTACATTGAAACGGGGTTTCTACAATCTACATGATGAGTGGTTTAATCAGTGAGAAGCTCAATGCAGGCGAAGAAGCAAATTCTACTTTTAGACCTACTCTATCGAAATGTCGGAATTTATTTTAAATGTCAGCCCAAACGAAGAAATTTCAGGGCTTCAAATGAGCAAGTGGCTTCAGTCTTGAGTTAGTGGGATCTTGCAGGAATGTTGGCCAGAATCCTTACGTAAAATTGGTCACACTGACCCTCAGTAACAAAGTCTTCCAAAAACTAAAAAGCCTTTCGATACTTCCTGAGGCCAAACCGACCAGCTCCACAGGCGGACTAGCAACAATGCAGTAGTGTGGGAGGTTGGTGATTCTGCTACTCCGGATCATAACCTCGCCTTACGAAGAAAGAAGAAGAATAAGTAAGGATTTTGGACATGGTTTGATACGAGAAGGACTAGTTCGCTTGTCATAATAAATAAATGTAAATCCTATGTGTCCGTTCTATTAGTGGATGATGGCGGTGCTCCTTCTCAATTGAGGCTCGAAACAATCACACAAACAAACAAGACTAACTAAAGAACCCTGTGACAAGCCTATCATAGCTTATGTAGCATGCAACATGTTGTTTAATATAATAAGTTACCTAAGTTAAAGTGACTTTTTGTCCCTAGATACTGATAGGTGCAGACACACTTAGACCGCGAGGGTTCGATGTAAAACCTTCGGAAAAAAGTTGATAGAAAGAAGTCACTGCCCTTTAATGACGGAAAAGGAATAAAAAATCAATGCAATTCATCACCGTCTTCAGTGCTATCTCCTGTTGATTACAAGACAAACATTGCACGTCTCATTGTCATCATTCAAATGGCTTCGCACACTCAGACAATGACTGTCATTCAAAAAAGCGACAATAAAAAGCAACTCACGATGGAAAAAAGAAAAATCTTCACCCTGAATTGTAGCACGTTCCTCACGTAAAAACCAAATTTGAACCCATAAATCGTATCTATTCAACTGTAAGACTTCACTCTCAACGATTACACGTGTACTTTCCCTAATTGCTGCAACTGCAATAGCTAGCTCTTCAATTGTCTATATAGACTTGTGCATTCTATCACACAACACAACACTCTCATCAACTTGATCATCATTATCCGTTAAAATTGTTGAGCCTATTCTCCAACCCACCACCCACTTTCTGTATACATATGTATATACGTACGAACACCACTCGAGCGTCGTTCTCTTATGACCCACAATGTCAACAACACATTTTCATCCCTCAAGCCTCCTTGCTGCCGCCATACCACGACACGAGTAACAATAACAATAGCAACAACGTTTTCATGGGTCTTCTTCTCTCTGGTTGTGCACCATCAAGGATTAACAAACACTCGTGAAATTGTCGTGCAATTCGACGGTTTTTTTTGTATCTTTTTTTCTATTTTTCAACCCTCCACCGTTAGTACGTTTACCTTTATGACAGATAATGGGTAATTAAGAGACACTGCTGGTTAAAGTGTTGACACACACCCTTGTGTCGACTATGACGACGAGAACGACGACGACGACGATGACTACGACGTCGACAGCAGAGTTGTACAATGATATTGTGAGAGGCAATGTGAAGAGGACTATCATAGTACGGCGGCCCACTCCCTTGGATCCTTCCTCCGCTCTAGCGCTAGAATCTGTATTTTATTTGATTTAATTTAAAGAGAAATTCCTAGGTGTGCCTGAGTTCTTATTCTTCTTTTTTTATTTCCTTTCTCGTAATTTTTCTCCTGAATGCTTTAATGAGATGAATCTCACCGCCCTCCCCGTTGGTTTACCCCTCCGTGAGGATATTCCTTAATGCATTTAAGTTGAAATTAATTTTTTTCTACTTTTATTATCCTTTTTGTGTTGTTCGTATGCCAAGCCTAAGTTAAGGTGGCGGGCGTGAGGGAAAAAAATACGAAAATTAGGATAACAATTAACAGAATAATGAATACTCTCTACCGTTAAATAAGAATTCTGAGTGGTTTAGTGTTTGCGGGTTGGGGCTGTGGGTGGAAGGACACATTTTCCACGACATTAAGCTCGAGGGTTAGGTATTTATTCCTTCTTACAATTTGAGTCACTATTAGTCCCAATGACAATCGATAATAACATCAAGGTTTTTTGTATCGATCATAGTTTTATAGTCCTTGAATGTGAAATGTCTCCTTGATGGTTAAATGGAAGATTTATGCTGATTCCCTGATGGAATAATTAAGCGTCTTCCAAATCATTACTAATTTGTACCATTAAGCCTTCGTATAATCCAAAGCAATTCAAATTAATGAATAGATTCATGTGAAATTCATTTAGACAATGAATGGGGCTGAAGACGACACATCTTCAAGTCCATTAATTAGATGTATTAATTTTGAAGGATTTTAGAACTTATTTTTAGAAAGACAAATACAAGAGTTTCTTTTGGTTTTTTGTGAATTTTTTTGGAATTAGCTTTGAGGTTGGTTCTAATTAAATAAGATAATAAGGTTTTACGAGTTTTCTTTTGTGGTAGGTACCTTAAGGTAACCACACAATGAATTTTCTTAATTGAATTCTTTTGTTATTAGCTTTGGAGGATGTTGTATAAGGGGAGGGAAGGAGAAAATGTAATTACTTTTGAGAGAAAAAAATATCTACGCATGGATGGATGCGATACGATTTGAACCTTTGAGATGCATGTACGTTGACGGTAAGTAAAATGTGATTTCTGCGAGTTCACGTGCAAGGATTTGAAATTGAGTTGAGAGCATTCAAAGATGATTTAGCTTATGAAATTATTAAGGCATTCAGATTCGCGTAGAAACGAAAGCGCATGACTGATTTTGTAATCTTGTGTGGTGTATGATTTGAATCGTCGAATTTACAAAGATAATCAGTAGGAAATGTATGAGTATCCTAATATTTGTAGTCAGATGAAAGCAAGGGCAGGACATACACAGAGAAGAGATAGGTCTCGGCATTTGCTCTCTATATAAACGCCACAGAGAGAAAACTGCTTTGCAAATCATATTAACTAGTGGGATGCTGACGCCAATATGGGAGGGTATCCAGATCAGTAGAAATCATTAAGGAGATCACAAATTAGGCTATGTCCCTCTGGACACTGTCTTCTAAGAAGGCAAGTCAGTAGATTAGGGTTATGAGAGTCTTATATTTGTAGGTATTGCGAGGCAGGTTCAAGGAACCAACCGAAGGACATTTATTACTTCAAGGCAATCAAATGCATGGGCGACATGGCTTAGGATTCGGGTTTCTTTCTGCTATTTTAGGCTAACAATAGGGATCGTGATGGGCACATTATTGTGAGTAGTGTTTTATGATGTACTTAGAACCTTTTAAAGCCTAACCCAGCCAAACCTAACTCCAATAAGGGAGCATCATCACCTGGAAGACAGAGACATTCTTATCAACCAATTGCCGCAGTTTTCATCGGTTTCGGAACCATCTTTGAAGACCCAACTACACTGTATTCCTGGCTTAGACTGTGGATGAACCCTGTTCTTCATACAAGGAAAATCCACCTCCCATTTGCATCGTTTCGTTGGTTTATGATAAGAACATAGTCACAACTTTGGAGCAGTTGCCACCTCGTCTTAATCAGGGAATAGTTTCTATTGTGCCAACCAAGATACCTATACAAGTATCCAGAAGAGGTTATGCCACCAATACGTCTAGATCAGAGCCCGGCATACTGGCCATAGCATAGTTAACGAGTGACTGTCGACTTAGAGGTAACTTAGGAACCTGTGGGTACTACCGTGCATGGGTTTACAATTTCAAATACCCGCCTATTTCGAGTGTTTCATAAACGTATAATTACGTCATGATGTATGCCCTTCGGTACATGCAAAAACGCACAACATGTATAGCGCTATGAGAGGATGGTCCTTGGCTCTCTATGGACTGCTTATGTCCTAATATTTATTTATTTGCTGGGAATTTGTCCACAAAATATGATTGACACTGAGGCAATAATTCACAAAACAAGGATGTGCTTATATTTTATCACAGAGTCATCTGAAGTCGCTGGGTTTTTGCTTTATTGTAGCAAAGGGGATATACCCCGAGTATGACATTGAGTAGAGCTCAAAGTTCTTCGGCACAACAGGTCAAACCTTTACCTTTCTATCTATCTGAAGTGCCCTAAGTGGGAGGCAAATTTCTGACTGAAACATAGCTTCAAATTAATTATAACTATTGAGAAGATGTGTAGAGTAAGTTCTTGAATATTTTTCAATAAAGTGTCTCAGCAAAGATTCTTACCAAATGTATACATATATCAGTCATTTTTGTGATCGCGAGTTATTTACATCGAAAGCTTCTTTGATCTCATGAAACAATGCTTCCTCTAAGTGGCATCAAAAGGGAAAGAGGGAAGAGGTCTTTGTGGGAGGGAATGTCTTGCAAATAAAATATTCATTCAGCTACCTGATATATTCATAAAGGTACCCTTTGCTATATTTAAGTCCGATGGGACTTATGATTGCTTAGGTATTTTTCATTGGCCTTTGGACACTAACTATGAACTGAAGGGGTCTATGAAAACAATTTACTCTTCTTTCATAATTATGAGGGTCGAAGCGTTGCTCTAAAATACAGAGTGACTTCTAGAGCTTTCAGTCGGATACTTTGGTAATTACAGAGGTACAGAGGGCATATCATAATATCACATATGCCCTTCTCCTATTAGCCCTGTCAATTTTGTATTACATTTATAGTTTGATATATCCTGGGGCAGGGTGTGCAAGTGGGGAGGTTAATAGTAGAACCTGTTCCGACTATAAGTGGAAAAATTCCCCCAATTGAACCGCGGATACTAGCTACATGAACAGCTCCCCTTCTGTTACACCTTTCAAATTTCATTCCGCTGTACTTCAAATTAAATATTTTGAGAAGCACTTCAGAAAAATATTATAAATATTTGTTTTCCAAAAAAAAAGTCCATACCAAAACTCAGAGAGTGTCCAATGTTTATGGTAAAATATTTAGCAAAACGGAAACAAATGTAAAATAATAAAAATAGCGAAAAAAAAATCCCCAAAGTGGAACAAGGATAAAGTGGTGAAGAAACTTTTCGAAAATGTCTGCAAGAGAAATTGCATTTTCGGTGCGGCACGGTTCCTGCTGTGAATGAAAGTACTATGATGGTTTGGTTCTACTAGTTTTCAGATATGTACTTTTGGTCAAGTATGAAGAGAGAAAAGTTTTTTCTCAATTTTTTCTTTCTTTTTGCATTTTGCGCCCAATGTTTCGGAAAGTTTTCTTAATTTTTTTTTTTTGCGTCTTTTAATGGAAATGTTGAAGGATCTTGTAGATGTGAATAGTAGTCCCTTTTTTGTATTTTCTGTTTAAGTTTAGGTATTTTAAAGAAGTTGCTGATGTAAAGTGAGCAATTAACATCAAATAGACACAAAAAGGGGGCCGGATACTTTTAACAGGGAAACAATTTACAAGTTGAATTGAATTTGGTTTCATGTTTCATTGCATGTTTCATTAAAAGTTGCAGAAAGCTCCCCTCTCTGCTTGCAAATTAAAATAAACCTAACATTCTGACTGACATTTCTGGTCAACCTTTATTTTGTGTTATAATTAAATATCTCTAGCTTTTTCCTACAAATATATATATATCTCACACTCTCCAAGTAGTGTGGGAGTATCTACTATATAACCAACGTCTTATCCTTTTTTACCTGTCTATTTGTTTGCCAATATCTACTTGGTTTGGATCGTATGAGTGTCTGTATAGATACAACGTCCTGGTTTCATTGGAATTCTAATTTTAGGCATACTATATGGTTGTTGTTGATTAAATCGAAGGTATATTGGACATTTTGATTGACTACGTTTCATTTTTGATAGAGCCTGCGAAAGTGAGAAAGACAAGGACCACAATTGAGGCTGGTATTTAGAAACGAAACTGTATTAGTCCAATAAATTGGAGAAAGCAGCTCAGGGATGCATGTCTGTACAAATGTATAAATATCTCTTGGGGTATAAAGCCAAAGAAGACAAATTATAACTGCAGACTGAGTTTCGATGTGTGCTCGGTGATGTGAACAGGGTTCATTCACATGGCAAAAGAAATGGAAAATTGAATTAAAACTCCTCCGTATCTTGTGGGGTTGAAAGATAAGATAGCATTGGAAACAGATACTACTCGTAGATGTCAATCGAAAATTGAGTAACGTTAGATTAAATAACATAGATATTCCAATCAATATTGACGTATATTGTGGGCTTACAACTGTCAATAGATATCAATGGGAAGTACTTTTGTCTAGAAACATGTTTTAATCGGGTAAAGATGATGCAGTTATGTCGTATATTTGTCAAGGAAACATTCAGCTAGCTTTCCCACGGAAGAAGTTTAAAACTTGGGCGATTGGTTACACATGGGTTGAGGCCTTGCTAAGGAGAAAATGGGATAAACCCATGTTTTTTCATCATAATATTTTGCCCAAGGTCCGGTACTGATAATCATTGAAGATCATTTTGGCACGGCGTAGAGGCAAGAAAATAAACTACTTACTTGGAAAGAGACGCTGACACCCAACAGTATGCAACAAATTACTTTAGGGACCGGACTTCTCGAAAACGAAGCGAAATATCGAATTGTTTTCCATTTCTTTAGTTTGATTTAGTTATGATCTACAATAAACCCTGAAAACTGGCCCACACTTGCTGAAAGTAACTACCCACTATGGGGCTAACACCTAGAAGTATGCAATGATATATTTTTAAGACACAATATCTTGAAAACTAGTCAAAATATGGAACTGTTTTCTATTTCGTTCTCTTTATTTCCTTGATATCTACAAGACAGTCGGAAAAATGTTCTAAATTTGCTGAAGGAAACCACTACCTGAAGGGCTAACACCCCAAAGTATGCAACAATATGCTGTTTTTACTCGATATATCTAAAACTCTGCGAAATATTAAACTGTTTTCTATTTCTTTCGCTTAATTTGATAAAGATCCACAAAAAATCTTAGAAAATGTCATATAATCGCTAAAAATCTCTTCAAGTTAGGGGCCTGCTTTCAACTACTTTTTGGTAAGCTCTTGTAAGTCAAATGATGCAGTGCTACAATTCATTTCTAGCTCTTGCTTCAAAGTAAAAGGACTTGAATAAGAACTCTGAGCTTCTTATTGAATATGCTTCATTTGACAGAATCTCGTTTTGAATGCCTGCCTTGCTTCCGGGGGAAATCTAGGCTCATTTAAAAAAACAGACTAGGCCCTCAATGTTTAGTCTTAAAAGCATTGACTCGTATCGAATTCCATCAGGAACTCGTATAAAAATACCGGCCCTTAGAGTCATCACTTCTACAAAACTCACTCATCGAAATACTAACATCAAATCAATGATCCCAATCAAGTGTACCTATTCACAAATATTCACAGAACCATCGTAGCAAAACAAAGTACACCATCAAGAAAAAAAGAAGCCATCCAATTCAATTAGGATCGTTTCTATATCAGTAAATTTTCCCCGGAAGTAATAATAAGCTTATGAATATTTTATTACAACTTCATTGGAACGCGCGCGTCACCAGTGCCCATAAACCATCTGACATAAAGAAGTCTTACGTCAACTGAGACGTAGTCCTTCAAATTGACCCCTGTAAAGGGAACAAAAAAAATAGAAAAAAAATATTGCAAATCCCATCTAAGTACGTCTATTTTCTTTGCTATTTTGTCCCCAAGAATAGAAGCTAAATTAAGTGAGAGCAAAATAATACACATACACAAAAGTTCGCCCTCCCACGCACCCAACTCGCCCCTTGTTAATTATTCAGACATTACCAATGCATGTAAATGTTGGCACAAGAAAAACACCACAAAGCAAGACATGACGCAAAAATAGAAAACATTCACATACGCCACCCGGACTCGACACTCCATCTATCTCGTGTGGCTAAGGTGCTTAGCAAAAGAAGTCACGTCCGGCGGAAACATCATCCAACACAAACCCACACACCCACGCAGAATTATCAGCAGTGTGTGCTTGTTTAATGTCAAAATTGATTGATTTAATATTAAAATTAGTATGCGAACATAAGCCAATTGGAGCGTGAGCACACACACAGTCCGAGATACCACCACCACCCAGTGAATGTTTCCATGTTTGTACAACAATCCCGGATTGAGCAATTATGAGCAACGATTATTGTGGGACAAACATAATCGTCATCCTACGTACACACAACCGTCATATTGCAAAACTACTCCACTGCAGAGCACCTGAACAGCCGCGCGCACCCACCAAAGGCACTCAGACTCAGTGGAGTAGAAAAATCCTTATTTATTTTAATGGGGGGGCGAAAGTCAATATTATTGAAATAAAGGAGCAAGTGAACCGATACGACTACTACCAACCACCAGGGAACGACTACCACTACCGATGGCATTACTGAATTATGAACTTATTGCTTATGGGAGACTGTAATACTACTAAGGGTAATTCCACCAGGAAGGGGGTGAAACAAAAAACAAAGAAAACAGAAAACTCCGTTTCGCATGATGATTCCTATAAGTCAGCCCAGTCATGGTGGGTAGCACAAATATAAAAACTTCTAATTAAGATTTACTTTGTGTTCGGCTGGTACCTTAAGCGCTGGCAACAACAAAAGCCAGTCACCTGAATTGAAGGACCCAAGTCACACACAAAAGTACACGAGGAATAAATTTTTTTTTTCCGTTTTTTCCTGTTCAGTAATTATGTCTGGGGGTCAGTGAGGAGTAAAGAAAGCACAACCATCGAATTTGTGCTAATTAATACAAACTGGGGGTATTAATTGGAAAAATATCCAACTAATTGAATGAGCGATACGGTGTTTCTGTACTTTTTTTAGGCATTCAGGGAGAAAACACTTATTTTGAGGGTATGACAAGCTGACGGTTACTAAATTTGGAACGCAAGTAGGTAGGTACACAAGTAAAGGGAAAAACATTTTGAAAGATGGATTACAAGGAATCCTATTCAATATGTATCTTTGATGGGAGTTTCACCAAGGAAATATTGCGTCGGTTTCAAAAGCTATTCGGGGGAAACCGATACAAAATTTGTAGAAGCCCATCCTTTATGGTATTTTATTGCTTCTTTTGCAATCCTTCCACTGCTCTAGATACCTACTAGGCCACCTGTGGAATTTGCCGGTCCCCCAAGATATATATGTATATTTGTTAAAGATATTGCTCAAAACTTATTTTTAAGTATGAAGCTTTAAAGAACTGATATGATACTGAAAGATTTAGAACTATTATATCGACCGAAAATTAGGTTAAAGACCCCAAAACCCAAGAAGTAGCTGGCGATTAAGCCAATGTAGAAACGTATCCACGGTATTGCAGTAGCTTATTCGGGCCTCAAGTCCCAATCATATCCCTTCAATTTTGTAAGTTAAAACAGTGAAATAATAACTCTCAAAATACTTAGTAAATTCCAACAAAAAAAAAACTGTGAATTAATAAAGAAAGCAAAAATTGCATTCAATTCTACCCAGTTATTTCGACACCATCCACGGAGAATAAGTACTAAAACAAAATATTCCCTGAGCTAAAAATACCATTACACCAACTTCCTATCTTCCTCTTTAATTATAGCCCATGTCCTGCCTATCAGTTTGAGGATATTTTTATTCCTTTTCACAGCCTATGGATATAAAAAGAGAAATTGTCAGGGTTTTTTAGACATAGCGTTTGTGCGTCTAGAACGATGGCAGCTAGTCTTAGCTTTCTCGCTAACCCGTCTATCATGATGACTGACTTCATATTTGAACTGATTCCAGAACCTTTCTCCTACCATCAGTCATGCATAAGACCGGGTGATGGTTAATCTACTCTACCTCTTTGGACCTCCAGTATCATTGAGACTGCACCACTTCTTTCGATTTTTACACGTTGACCTTTCTGGCATTGAAGCTATCGAGTGCGTGCTTAAGTTGGCCTGGGAGAACCTAAGGATTCAGTTGGGCTCTTAATTCAACTGTCTCATACTTCCGCAGAACACTACAGAGTTTAGTTCTAGGGAACCAACTCTATAAATCCTCCGAATCTAAAAAGCAGCTGGGGACATGTTTAGCTAACGATTCGAGACCTCACGATGAATTATACTCTTTTTGCTCAATGAAAAGAAAATAAGCTGCCTTTCCACAGACCATCCGTATGAAATTGATTGTGCTATACAACTGTTTGTTTTGAGAGAAGTATAAACAAACAAGATCGTAGTATCAGAGATGTCTGTCAGCCGTCAAAAATTGTCAATAAGAACATGACTGGGCTTCCTTAAATGCTTAGGGCATACGGAGTATGCAACCAAAACAAGGGCTACATCCCTCTGATGTCAAAATGTTCCCATCGGTGTAGGGTCTAAGTTATATCAGAGCTATGGTACCTGCAGCGCGACTACAGACGATCCATATCGATAATTTTCCTATGGTGTCTATCATACTCTGTAAGAACTATACTCTCTAGCTATTGATGCATATACATGACTTAGAATTGATTGTGCCGGGACTAATGATTTGCTCAAATATATCCTTATGGAGCATTTCAAGTTTCAAATACTCAATTACTTGCCACATATCTTCAACGTCTTAGAATTTCATTGCAATTTACCAGCAGATACTTCAAAAACAAGCCTCATTTAGAGACTACTTATTAGCTCAATGTATCGAAACAAATTTTAGAATTAGAGAGGCAATCTCATCTACCACAAGTTCAAATGCTGCTTATAGTAAATGAGTCCTGGTTCACCCAGCGAGCTCAACTCTTTTGTTGTATATTTTTCATCATAATATTTTCCACTCCATCTCCTTCTCCACTGAATCATCAATTTTATCCACTCTGCATACCCTCGTCTATTTGTCAAATTTACCCCATCCAACAAGAGCTCTCCATCGTCGTCGTCACGTGTGCTTGACTAAAACAAAACCGAATTAATATAGAAACTCCTTTTGCGAAATCGCACTTCAGAAATGTCACCCCTCCCAATTCAACCCATCCAACCACCCACTCAATATGCATCACATGAAGGCGCAGCAGCCTTTCGCGTCGGCTATGATTCATATTAAGTGCATGTGTGCTATACAAATGGAGGCCACTTATGACTAAAGGACCTTTGTAGAAGGATACTACGCGCGCTCTCTCTCTCTCTTATCTTCCTCTTGTGTCGTACCAAGTCGTACACTCTTGTTTGGTGCTCTTTGGCCTGACGTTAACAAAAGACGTTTAACAACAGAATGGGTGGTGGCAAGGCATTGCAGCAGCAGCAGTGGTTAAGGTCCTTGTTTTTTTTTTCTTGGTTTTTTATTCGTCTTCTTTGTTCCGTTCTGTCGTGTTTTGTGTCTGGAAACATAAATTAAATTATTTGATTCCTTGGGTATTCTGTTTTGAACTCTGACTCTAAGGACACTTAGCGATGATGAGGTCTATTGCCTTTGCTATTCGGTAATTGTTGTTGAATAAGGATCTTCTTTGGATATATTCATGATGACTCGAGTGGCAACAAGGCAGAGCTACATACAGACATACATACACATGTGGGAAATGAAGAAGGGAATAACTCTCAGAGGTTTATTAATATAGTTTTCGGATGCTTTGAGGGACTAGTTTGTGCTGTTATGATCTTCGAGGAGTAGCTGGCTTCTTCTTAATGACAAAATACCTCCTCGAACGATGTTAGGCAGCACTCAGCTCTGACAGAGTTAATGAAGGAAATACGTGAGTTCAAAGAAAAGTATAATTTGTCTTGATACCCCTTCCAAAGTCTGCCTAGAACACAAAAGCGTATACGTAGATTGCAGAGAAAAAATCTATTGTCTGTGATTCAAGCAAAAGGACCTTTACTATAAAATTTCCCCAACTACACAATGTATACAAACCAAAAGAGAGAACAAATTGCTAGGACTTCCTAACAATTTGTAAAAGTTTTCTTGCCATTTTCTTCCTTTTAAAGGAAGAACGACGACGAGAACGCCTTTGACATTTATTTTTGGGAGTCTCTCTCCACTAGAGTGGAATAAGTTTCCCATGAAACATCAGAGAGAATGTGCCCTTTTCCTGCACAGAGTCCTTGTCTAGGCAATTCTAAGCACACTATACTCTTGTGTTGTTGTGTGATTTTCATCAAAGCAGTAGCAGCAGCCAGGAGTACAGATGAAGAACGACCTCAATTGAATGGATTGCTCTTTGAGTTTAAAAAAAATAAAAATGATTTTTTTCTTTTTTGGAAAAGGAATTGAGTTCCTGTGATTTGGTATGTACACACTCTGTGTGGTGGGCGCCGAAAAGTCCTCAGCTTGAGGTACTATTGTGAAAGTCGATTATTTTGATTGAATTTTAAATTTGTATACCCAAGTCCTGGCAAGGATAACTGGGCGATCCTGTGCAATGCAGTGATAAGAGAGAATGATTCGGTATACATAGATCCAGTTTTGGGGGAAAACAGAGATTAGGCGGAAGAGTGTCATTGAATTTTGAATTGCGGATTGAACGGGTCAGGTGAAAATTCATAACTAGAAGTGCAAATAGAATGGGACTTTACGGATGCTGCTCCAAGGCGTAGAGATGCACAATTTGGAGAGAAGGATTACTGTTAAGCTTTCGTTCAAAGCCATTAAAAGCTCTCGTTTGGTCTAGAAGTATAAATGCCCGTTTCATTGAATTGAATGCTTAATTATCACAAAGATTTATTATTAAGTGACTGTCTAACATATAATGGGCTTGAGTTCCTATTTTGGATGTATGTATATCCTTCTTTCATAAAAAATTTGTATCACTTCATCATCACAAGAAGAAAGAATCATACTTTAGGGACCTAATGAGTTAAGATTCCAGGCCCCTTTCAATAATAAGGAGGAGCTAATGGAAAGCAAGTGCTAGGCTGGAACGAGGGTATTTGGACTGATAACTTTATACAGACCTTAAGGTTGGGCGAGTTGTCATGAGGTAGGCACAAGCACTTAACTGAAATCGTACCGATTTCTAAGGGAGCTAAGCTAAGCAACAGCCTATAGATAACATCCTCTAACACGAGTAATTCCGTGCCTGATAGACCCAAACTCCTGGTGCGCTTCCTTAGAAGACAATGCCTAGAGAGTGTCTTTAACCCTGTTCTAATTTGTGATCTGCCTAGCTCAGTAACCCTTCTTAATTTGCAGATTATGTCCTTCCTAGTTCGACTGTTTTGTAGTGCTTATTAAGTTTCCTAGTGGCTGTTTTGTACGTTCATATGGGCATTTGTTGCCTTCAATATCCCATTTCCCAAGCACCTAGCATAGGGTGTAATTCCTGCCGACTTCAAGCTTGTGACGTAGGTTTCTAGGAACATGAGAAATCGGCAGAAACGATTACTTTTTGTTGTACCTAAGGCATCTACAATGCCTCAATGCCTATGAGTCATCGTATGCAGCTTCTGATGACAATGCTTTTTAGCTCTTTCAAACTCACCCACAGTTGCCGTGCTTTCTTCTCAATTGTTCTGTACCATTTTCCTCCAAGACTGTCGCGTATCCTGCCATTCTGGGTTGGTTGGCATCTCGTGGTAAGCTGTGGACCTGTCCACAGGACAATAGTTTGAATCGGTGACATTCTACACTTTGGACTTGAAACACTTTTCCATTACGTAACACTCACTTCCCTTGATATAGACTTTTTAATAGCAAAAACCTAATACGATCCTTCTTCTGTGCAAACTTAACCCATACCGAAAGCATGAAGTCAACTTACAGTAGATATAGCAAAGCCATGTGTATTCTGGTAGAATTTGTATTGAAAACACCGCGAGTGCAATAGGACGACAGAGGCTTCAAAAGAACCTTCCCTACCTACCACTTTGAGCGAACAATTACCAAGGATATCGGAGTGATCATTAAGATAACTGAATAGTTCCAGATAAGTCTACCTTTCATAAATGAATCTAAACAACTTTGACCTGTAATCTTCGTTAATGCACTAAAGGACGAGGAGAAAAGTCTTACTCCAAACTCCCATTTCTATGGCAAGTTCATCTGACATTTCTATCCCACATGTGCTGCAATGCGCACCTTTAACCTTTGTGCAAAACCATTTTCCAAACCAACTAGGTCAAAAAGTCCTTTCGGGCTTAAAATTCACCGCAAAAGTCTTCTCTTCTTCTTCTCCGACCATTTGCAGATCTGATAAGATAAACTCAATGTAATAGAAGAAAATTAGCTAGCTAGCTACACATTCAAGCACCCACCGCAAACTGTTTGCTCCTTCAAGGATTTTGTTTTCATTTAAAATTCTTTTAATCGGTTTCACTATCAAATTCTTGCCATCAAAATATCCTCAAGATGTATCCTTTCCTATGCAGACACACATTCCTACTCCTACTCCTACTCGTATGAATATGCAGTGGAATATCCTTCTACGCGCGTAGAGAAGCTATTTAACTGTACAAGGACACACTCGAATCTGGATAAACCCAAAAAGGATCAACTTTTTGCTGCACTAATAAAATTATAGTCACTCTCTATGGCTGTGTGTGTGAGTTTGGGTTTTGTAAATAATTTTCCCTCAACTATTTTCGAAGGATTTTTCCAAACACACACATGCAGAGGAGAAATAAAACCTCATTAAGCAAAGTACTCAATGAAACTGCACAAAACAACACACACACACACATAGTCTCGTTCAATAAGCAACTTTTGCACTGCACGCAACCCAATTACTAAGTTCAACAGGACGCAGAGCAAAATTACTAAAAACAAAAAGGAGCAAACAAAAAAGAAAATGATTTTCACATCGCAAATGAATGAAGGGATATGCGACGGAATTTTTCTTAATTATCCTTGGAATACACACACGCGCAATGCACGACTTTAGATACTCGTAGTTTGCGCGCGTTCTTTTCCCCTAAATTTTGTAGTTAATTAGTTGAAAGTAGGTATCCCAAGGGACATCCGCTGCGTATTCATGAGGTATATACGTATACTTATGCAAAGTGAGGATACGTAGTTGAATGTTCTAAGTGAGCATTCTCCCTAATTGATGGGCAGCGCGCGTCCCTTCGACACCTTTCCAAGGTACAGAGTTGGCCCAGAGGCAGGATTCGGAAAAATTCCTCCTTAATTGCAACAAATTAAAATCACTAAACAAACAAAGGCAGGAGAGACGGAATCTCAACAGGATTCGTGGGTCCATTAATGCTGACGGTCGTCGTCATCCAGGTTCCCTTTTGTCCCGAGCTAAATATGCAAATCTAATCCTAGAATGCTTGTCCTGCGAGTGGGTGCTGGATGGAGGCTTTCATTTCTTTTGTGCATTCATTTAGTTGGCATCTTTCAGGAGTAAAAAAAAAAGAAGAAAAAAAAAAAAAAGAATACCTTAAATTGCTGAGGAAAAAAAAAGCTGTCCTTGCTGAAAGAGATGGGTGGCGGGAAAAAGAAGAAAAGGCATATAGCGGTAGTAGAACGTGATTTGCCACTTAATTGGCTGGAGTCCTTTTTTTTGCTTTTCTTCAGTTCGTTATGTGCTTTAGGCGGATGATGAGAATATTGAAATCCAACTGAGAGTGAGATGGAGAATTTGTCCTGGAATCAGCAGCTCAAGTCTCTGGGGTGAATGGTCCCTACTGTCTGGGAGGAGGATTTTAAAATTCAATTGTCGGGGAGACGTCAATTGTTCCAATTGTCGTGCATGGAATTAGTTTCCAGAGAGAGGGAGAGAAAATGCTCCTTTTTACGTTTAATTTTTTCCTGTTTTTCTATACTCCTTTGGCATAAGGACGAATGCATGTGAGTGGAATTCAATTAATATAAAGAACATGGTGTGTGGTGTATGGTATAGTTTTTAAATTTAATTTTTTATTCCAAAGTTTTGAACGTGAGCTTGAAAGTTGTGTTGTGCTCTGGATAGCGTGCAACGGTTTTTCAGTTTATTTAAAATTGAAATGTTTTTCAGCTTTTAATTTTCGAAAAAGAAGAACATGATAACAATTAGACCAAGAGAGGACGTGCTTTGGTTAAAAATTTGCGAAGCGTTAAGTGTTTGCTATTCGTAATTTAAGAGGTCCTTAATTCGCGTGAGATTGCATCACATTCAAAGAATATAGTAGCTTCTTACGTCATATGGTGGCAGAGCGGTCAAGATGTTGACTACTCAATAGTTTTTGAAAAATATCTAACATAGCTTGACCACTTGTGTGGGGGTTTATAAAATGATTGCGTGAAAGAATTCACAGGAAACTACATTAATTGTGTAGGTACTTCACATCGTCACTTGACTAAGAGGTTTTTATATTTTTCATTTAAACACGCAACACGTTAACCCCTTGGAGCTACACAAGATTCCTGTTTATGGATTGTGACCTAACACTAAGAATGTACTTAAGATAAATGGGTTTTTGGTCTTTTAGAGAAAAAATAAAAGTTAGGAATGCTGAACGCATGAGAACATCGTCGCGTTGGAAAGAACAAGTTGAACATTTCCTAAGTAATTACTTATAGACTGGTGGGATGTGATGACACATCGATACTTTTATAGTTTGCCAGAGAGTTAGCTGGTCGTAGTTCAGAGTTTAGTACACTGTACACTTGATACTCGAACTTCGTTTGGACTAATTTAGTTCAAATAGTTCTTGTTTTAGTTCATTTAGTCTGGGGAGCAAAGGTGATATTCGCTCAGTCTTCAGTCTTGAAACCTGCTTCGAAGTATCATCTAGTCGTATAGACAGGACCATTATACACATATGTTAACCGAAAGACTCGCCGATTACTGCTCAAAGAGAATGAGGGTACGTCAAACAAAGTAGTCCATCATTGCCAAAAAAAGTAGAATAAACAACAAATTATCTACCTACAGACGACACAGCCTACTAAGCCGGACAAACTGTAAGGCCCAATGAATCCCTAAACCCAAAGAACTACTGATCTCTGTTGCCACAATTGAACCAAATAAGCCAAAAGAAACGAACCATCGCACAAGAGCCTGTGCTATGTGAAATACGTTGTAGAATAAATAAACTACCTAATCAGAAGAAGAAGCATTAAATCAGTAAGCCGCGACAAATCATTGAACTGAACTCTTTCATCAGAAGATCTTGTTCGGTGAACTTAAGAAACTACGTAGCCAAACGAATCATACTCAAAGAACTGCTGAAATCTGTAGTTTATACAATTGAACTGCATTAGACTACCTTTTGGACTAAATGAACAGTTTCATCAAAGGAATTACAAAGCCAAATGAATCATGAAGAACCAGCTGAACATCTATAGAAGCAATCAAAGATCAGGTTTTGAGTCAAACAATTGCGCTGGACAATCGAACAATCGAATTGAATTCAAAGAGCTTCTGAACCCTATATAAAATGAATCAACTAGTGCTTTGGCAAAAGAAATTTTGGACTAAACGATCAGCGATGGAAAGCAAAATGGAACTAGATGAACTATTTAACTAAAGAAGAAGAAGAAGCAGTATCAAGCCAAAACAACTAACGTACTTGACAAAATGCACTGCTACATCCGATAAAATTCAAGAATAAAGATGAAAGGTAGCAAATAGACTACTAAGCACATTAAGTCTAGACTTAATGAACCAATGAATCATATGAAATGTCAAATGAATCATTGAACTGAATGGACATCTGATCAATCAACACTGAAGACTGAACCCTATTAAAATGTAAGTGAGTCAGATGACATGCTATGTCTAATGAACTGTTCAAGTAAAAGAACCTCTGAACTAAAAGAACAAACCATCCAAACGACTCGAAATATTTTTCCGCTGTTTGAATGGCTTTTCAATGGCTTTTCATCCATTTGAACAAGGACTCATTTTATACATATGTCCAAGACGACATTCGATATGCTCGCCTTTAATATTGCCATTTAGTCCTGTTACACCTTCTTGCTTAAGGTTAAAGTGAACTTATTTTGAAATACAATTCATTTTAATATGACAACTGTTTGTTTTGACATATCCGATAACATCGAGGCGTCTCATTCATTTCCACTTGTTATCTATCCATCTTTTTTATATTTATCACACACATGCACAGACACATAGACAATAAGGACATACGAAAATCCATATGAAAACGTTTCAGTTGATTGCATTTCTGTGGTAAGAAGTTAATCGAAAACAATTTGTTTTCGGATCAACCACAGGTGACCTCAATTACAAGAGGCCGGCGTGTAATACACGTAATACTTTGTGTGACGACGACTACGACGACGACGATGATGATGACGACGCAGGGTGTACAACGACAACGCAGGGTGTAGAACGAAGGATTTAGACACGGTCGGTAGTTTGGGGTGGAAGGATACAAATGTTGTGGTGATTGATTGATTAAACCATTTGTAATGACCTATTTTATTGATTAGTGGATTTTACTTTGGGTTAATGAAGTAAACCACGAAAGGTAGTAGCGATAGCGTTGCGAATGATGCAGAGATGGCTATGGTGATTTATTTCTTCACTGTGTCCTTGAATCAGAATTGGATTCGCTGACGGGGAGCGAATATTTCTCGTTTGCATTGAATTTCTGATCTGTTTGGCGTGTTGAAATACAAATTGAATGGAACTATCGAGGTCTAGGTCATAAACGGATGAGATTGTAATATTTTATGGTTCGATTCAAACTGAAAGTTTTGGTTGACATATGTATGATCAAAAAAAGGATCTAACCTGCATTGTGTGGGTGTTTTTATTGTGCAGAATTGAAAAATGTTACAAGGACAGGTATGGAATTGTTGGTTGACGAAATCGCTAAGTCTACATTCGAATGTAAGGGAGCCTTTGTCAGTCAAATAGGTAGCCCCAGTCCAAACCAAATGAGGCAAAATCTCTTGCCTTCCACCCGCTCCAAGGAACCAGTTCAACTCTAACTTATTTCAGCTTAAAAGTGCGAGATTATACAGATATGTGAAGTACTATGACAGTTCATGCCAATGGTGGGAACGAATCAGAGTCGAACGACCACGATGGCGAAATTTTCGTTCCATACTAAGAGGAATGGCGGAAAAAATGGTCACCCCATCGACGAAGGGAGAGTAGGGATAGCCATGTTAACTTGATTGACGTCTTCAATGCAGAAGGCGATGACTTGGTAAGAAACAGTTGCATTAAGCTCTTCAGCACTCTTGCCCCGATGGCATATAATTGGGAGAATCACCATGAAGTCAATAGTTCTTTTCCGAGTACTTGGTTAAAGCAAAGAAGAACATAAGCCAGCCACAGCTTTGAGGAACTTACGCACATTATCTATGCAAACCCCGATATCAGCTTAAAAGCAGTACCTTTCCCGATCCCTGGTTTATTGTGTGCTATGGCCATTCTTGAACGACTAATGTGACAATACACCAGACCCCAATCATCCCAGTCCTGCCTAAAGTAGATGATGATGCCCCTAGACACTTTGAGAACTTCGTGGCACATTTTTTCCTTCCATTCGCATAGAAGCCAGACAGACCGACAGTACAGCGACATCAGCCCATCTACAAAGCCAACGTTGCCTTTGACACTTGTTGTATCAAACGACAGCTAGTCCTGGGAACCATCTTCATAAGTAAATAAGAACAATTCTCCATTGAACTATGTCCACTGTTGTTTGAACTACATGCTAAGTCCAAACAACCGTCTGCTAGTGATCAAAAAGCGCTACTGTGACAGACAAACTAAACATGGGACGACACAGTAGACGAGGCGTCACTTTATGAAGCCCAAATAAGTGGATATCACGCCCTACGTAATTAAAAGTAGCTGACTCAAAACGTCCATCCTGAACGAAACTGCTATTGAACGAAATGTCATATGCTACTGCGTTAAAAGTAACGACTCAGTAAAGAAACATCAAATGTCGTAAGGAAGTGGAAATGCACCTAGACCAATTTGCTGTCACAAATTAAAGCCATCACATTATCCACATGGAACTAAAGAGTCATCTGGGAACCAAAGAATTACTGAACTAAATCTACTGTCACAGAATATGTTCACTATATGCAAAGTGGAAAGAACTTCTTCGTCAAATGAACTACTGAACGAAGTGAAGTACTCGGTCTCAGTACAATTTCACAGCCTGTCGAACTACTAAATGAAATTTGATTACTCCTCGTATGGATGAACTTTTCTGTCAAAAGGATTATAAGGTCAAGCCAACTGCATAGGATACAGAGTCAGGTGAACTATAGAAATGAACGAATTACTGAACTGTCAAACTATCTGTCTGAAATAGAACAGAAACAACAAACTTTTCTGGCTACTCCAAGTAAACCAGTTAAAATTTGATGCAAGTTTTTAGTTTCAGGGCATAAAACGCATGTCAATGATATTTTCTGCTACTCTGTACAACAAATTACTCATTCGCTTGTTTCTATGAATGGCCAGCAACAGCGATTTAAAAAAAAGCAAAAACTCTATATCACTCTAACGTTGATGATATTCGCAAAACTTAAAATCTTGTCCAACATTTCGGTTTCCATTAAAAACTGTGAACTAGACAACTGTCAGTTTCCATAAAATACCAAGCGTTTCCGTGAAACCTCCCCATTTACTGTCACCGAAAAACAAACCTGCCAGCTGTGCCAACTAGTTTTCCCGCGTACATCCATCAGTCTCGCTCCACCAAAAAACAACACAACAACAGAGCAAGGAAAACTTATCAATCTCTTACCAGAGGGTACTTATTCAAATTTTACCAAATACACAGGAAAAAAAAAAAAAAAAAGAAAAATTAAAATTCATCCAAATAAAATATGCAAAGCAACGCGCTCATCTCTCTGTCCAGCTTTTGGCTCGACGCAAAACTTATTCTTGCTCCTCTTCGGTTGGGGAGTTGAGGCCCCTCGCACTTTCTCATTGGGAATTTAAATAAATCTAAAATGTGTTGCCGTTGAAAACAAATTGCTTCATTTTCATCTCCCGTCTCCCGAAAAACCGAGACCACACTAAGCCGCAGCAAACCTCTGAATCTGCTAAAAATTCCGATGGCGGTTTTCATCGTCACCACCAGTGCCGTGTGCCCAATTGTTATGTATCATCAGCTGAGCCTAGAGGCAATGGTGCTACTTCCTACCACCTACTGCTTCCACTCTCAGGAGCAACGCAACGCAAATAAACATCCGGAATTAGATTAACAAGAAATTGCTTAGAAAGAAATGTAAAATAGAGCGAAAAATAATTTTAAATAAGAAAAAGGAAAAAGAGAAAATTCCAAAAACCGAAGATGCAATGAAATAAACAATTTAACAAGGACTTCAGCCCAACCAAAGAAAATTAAATCCTAAATAGAGAGAGGGAAGAGGGCAAATTCAAAAGCTTCAAAACCTCCCCCCTTGCTGCTACGTATCCTGTTTTGAGACTAACTCTCCACTTCCGTTTCAATTCTCATCGCTTCAAAGTTAAAACCAACGAGATGATGACAAGGACGAGGACGACGACGATAAGAATGGTGAAGAAAAGCAGAACTGAATCGAATTAGTTAAGGCTTGCGGAAACTTGCCAAAAGAAGCCATGAGTGGGAGCACAAAAATACAAAAAAAAAAACTGGACGAAAATCATTTTGATACCACAAAGGGACTTAGCCAAAGAACACTGAACAAAGGCACAAAAAACAAGAAAGAGAACCGAAACAGAAGACGAAAGCCATCGGCAACATAATAGGGAGGGGGTTTTTCGGCATGGACAAGAGCTAAAAGCCGAATGGGAACCTAAAAAGGACTTGAAAAGAAAATTCAATTTAAACATACCATTAGAGCGGAGGAAGGATTTTTTTTCTTTTTTTTTTCGTTTTGTCTTGTTCCCCCTGATCCTTCTGAGTTTGCATGTGAAACGGCAACGTGTATACCCCCTAGAGCCTTCTTCTTATTGTTTTATAGGCTTAAGGGCATAACGATTAAATTCCGGACCTAGGCAGAGCATGAAAGAAAAAAAGAGGCAAGAGGCATTTAATAAACACCCATTTCAAGGAAACTGAAATGTCAATCAAATCCTTGGGTTCTCAAGTGTCCTTGTTTGTAGTTTTCTTCTCAACTCAAAGTGGATGGGGGAGGGAAAAGAGTGCTTCTGGTGATAATTACGGGTACACAGTGGCCCTTTTGTGTGTGGTTGAGTTCTTTTGAGGTGTCACCTCAAAAACGTTTCACCTTTTCCAGTTCATCAAACCGATTAATTTGGTGTGAGCCAAAGCGAGTCAGGGAGAGAAAACGTATAATGGCCGTGGGTGGATGAAGGAATCCATCCACTTCCTTCTTTCTCTTTTTTGCTTGCTTTTGAGTGAAGCTCTATCCCATTGAAAGGCAAAAATAGGTCAAAGAATGGCGTTGAGCTATCCCGCTGGCGATAACTTTAACAGGAATTATTTGGAGCTTTTCTTTTGCGTGGTTTTATCCTTGAGTGACAATGGAATGGAGGAATATGTGCGCCCATTTGGAAAGTTCCAAACATTACAGGGAAAATAGATTGTGTTTTGTGTCACTTAAAAGGAGAACCAACGTAATCGAGATAATGAGGGGCCGGCGAATGATTCAGGCATAAAATGGCGGTTAACAAGATGAATGACGTACAATGACCAACAAAATACTGAAGGCGACTTGATGTCATTGACCTTTAGGAGCTAAATAGCTCATTGAAGATATTGGATATATTTTCGAAATATTTTCTTAAAAAGGAATTATTGTCATGGCAAATTATACACAAGTCTTAATGAAAAATATCTGGTAAAAAGTATTTGACTTTTAACAACTAACTCAGGAATCACTTAGCCGAAACGAGTATTGATTCGTTGAAACATTCACTGAACGAAATGAACTACTTGCCGACTCAAAATAGACTACTATGTCAATCAGAGATTGCCTATCTCTGAGCGAATCAACCAGGACTATACTCGTATAAAACAAAACATTAGCGTCAAATTTAAAAAGAATGAAAAGTGAACAGTTGTTCCGAAGCGAATACAGATATGAACGATTTATTGAACGACTGCGTTGAGTTGAAAAAAATGTAAATGAACTACACACCGACAAGAATGAGGGCTCCATGCCAGATTGTATAATAAAAAGAACCATAGTTCATAAGCGTTCAGTTGGGTAAGCGTTCAAAATGCCAATGACTACATCACTGTCGAGACCAAAATACAATTTCAGTTCTCTTTGGTACACAATCGCACGTATTTCTAATTTCATTTTGCGGATATCTACTACTTTATAGAAAATGTTTCAAGAGCTCTGAAGCACTGTTCAAAAGAATGATTCCAAATGCTCACTGCTCACTTCAAAGACCAGGATAAAGACTATGGCGTCTTAAGTCCACTATATAGTCGATTATTTCCACCAATGCTTGATAGTCATAGATTATTATGAACCAAATAATATCTTCAGCTTCATAAGAAGTTCAGTTGTCTTAAAAGAACTACTGAAAAGAACCATTCAAACTGTCCACTATGCAATATAAAAATTAAGACCTGTAGTCCATTCTTTATCACTTTCTCGATTTAAAATGTCCCTGTTCACAAATTTTGCTGCTGTGCTTGCTTCACTCCCATCTTCCACCTTAAAATTATTAAATATTAATTACACGAATGTAATTTCATCCTTTCTGGGAAGGGAAGACAGAGACTCATCGGTGTTAAGGTGATAAAGCATGCCTTGGTGATGTACACGTTGTGTAAAATATTTTACGTAATTAAAACGCCGCCCTACCAACTTGTGCAGAGCTCCACACATGCAATTGCAGGCACTCACTTATTTCAAGTGTCTGTGGGGATTTTTATTTTATTTTTTGTTTGTCATACAAAGGACTCAAGGATGAATGCATTCCATTTACATTATACTCTTTCTCTGTTCAATAATTTAATATTTCGCAGGGATACATGCATACGTGTCAATGCTGTTAAGAATTGAGACCCTTCAACACTGAGAAGGATATTTATTTTATTTCTCCCATCGACCTTGTAACAGATAAAATTTTAAGAACCCCTTTACGATTTACATTGAAAGTGAATATGTCATTTGAAAGCCAACAAAGTTACTCGCATGTATACATGCCAATCACAATGCCTAGAGATTGACAAACACCAATTGTTGTACCGATCTATTTCGCTAAATTGCCTGATGCTGCTTTTATGCAGTTTTACTTCGCGTATTTCGAATAAAATTGACTTTTTGTCCGTCCGTCATATGTCCTACAGATATTTGGTCAACAATTCGAAATTGAAATTTGAATCGCGCTATAGCGCCTATTGGAACTGCCTGAATGCACAATAATCATGCCTGCCATTAGAGTGGAAGGGAAACAATGTAAACAACACACATTCATGGTACTTTCCGCAGGAAATGGACTAGTTTAGCGTCATTGTTGGTGATTCTATTTTGAATGGTTAAATCCCTGCAGAAATGTATTTTATTTTTTCTTAAATGACATGATGCCGAGTAAGTGGGTTAAGTGTAGGCTTAATTTTTAGAGTAGTGTTTGAATTTTTTAAAAGCGCTAGGGAAATATTGCAGGCATTCCATGCATTTTGGGGCATAAGCATGAATTTGCAAATGAAGCTTGATTCAATCGGTCTGGTTGCGGGGTATATATGAGATTTCAATATTCAGAGTTTGTTATAATCGCAGATATCCTCGAGCGAAAAATATAAATTATTTGAGGTTAATGTTTTGTATGCATCCAGTTTTATACTTTATTCGAAAAAAACCATATTTGGTTTGAGGTACTACAGACCTTTCATGCAATAGTCCACTACCACTATGCAGCAGGCCTTCTTGCTTTTTTGGGTCAGTTATGGTATTTCAAAAGGCCACAAGCTATCAAAAAGTAGCTAGACTAACCACGATAACTAGTGATTGACTAGTAATTCAAGACAATCATCGCAAGACTAAACACTTAAACCATAGTTAGAGGCAGAAATAGGTCAATTAACAGTAGCCTAAATTGAACTTCTATGCCATATATCGGCCCACGAATAGTCATACAAAGGGGTCTTCGATTCCCAGCACCTATATTGAAACGACATTATGCTTTTGGCATGCACTCTGGGACGTCTGAAAGCCCCTCAATGAACTTTGTCTCAACTGTATGGAGAAATGGGAAGAAAACTCACTCAATCTATTCGCAGTAAGGAGTCACAAATTTAGTGCATAATTCTTCCTTCAACCATCGTAGATTGGGTTAGAAATAAGGCCCAGAAGTTCGAGAAAAATTTATTACCAATTGTAGCGGAAATAATCTACTCATGAATCAACAAATTACATCTCTTCCTGTCCAAATACATCCCCCCGATGATAGAGAACCTACCACACCAATTTCTTTCCAAAATATAAATTCCAGCAAAGCGATTGTACAGTGCCTTCAATGGCCATATCGTTCAAGTAATTCTCAGACTTATAGCTTAATACTTTCGGAGGAATGTGTCCCCCATCCTGTTCCAAAAGCATGCCTTTTCTCCCAGCAAAAGGTTAGAACCTACTATAGCTTGTGATTTTATGACCTCGTTGTGTCTATCCTAATCCATGAAATTTTTGTCTATTTTCACTAGATTTGCACAAACACTACTAATAAAATTATCGATCCACAAAAGAGAAAAAAAAAAAAACTAGTAAAAAAGAAATATCGCCCCCAAAACGCAATAGCAATTAATCAAAACATCAATTCATCAAAATCTATTCCTAACCCGCCCTGGGAACAGCCCGCTCATAGCTCTTTCTCAACCAACCAAGCTCCGCGTGTTTTGTCCCTCTTCTTGTTTCTCTGAATCCCCTTATTTCCGCGATGAATTCGAAGAGAATTCCGCTTATTCATGCCATAAATCATGCAATCAATTCTCCATATTGCTCCCCTTTCGTTTCGTATCGTTTCTTCTTCTTTTTTTCTCCCTCACTCTTTTCGTCCTTTAATCATGCATAATACCATGAACCATGAATCGCCCATTGTCAACTAGAATGAGATTTTTTTTTTGTGTTATCCTTGTTTTGCCTACGAAAAACTAACTCCCATTGTCTGACATTATATTGTCAATCAAATAACTAAAATCCAATAAAAGTCCTGATGAAGGAAAAAAAACTGAAATCCTTCGTCCTTCTCAAACCGAAAACCTGATGATGATGGAACCAAATCAAATGAAATCTAAACCTAATGGAGTTGTGAGTTTTGTTTAGCGACCGGCGGCGGGTGGAAGCCGGTGTTGTGTTTAGACGCCGACGCCGGTTGGCGCATTCATCTCCCCAACCCTGTCGCCATTTACTTTGTGATATCAAATGAATGCGATTTACATTTAATCCTGTTAGTGGGTTTTCGGCATACAAATAACAAATAACAAATAGCAATGACAATTGTAAATACCCGACCCGATTCCAATCTCTCTGTCACGGAAAACGACGACATGACTAATCCGAAATAAATCAAATGGCGGATCATTTGCATGTTTTTTTACTTTTTTTGCCCCTTCTGTGGACTGTTCCTTCCTAGATTTGTGTTTAGGGAATAGAGTATATCAGAGTTGCTAAGGAGAAAGAAAATAAGCAGGAATTACTTTGGTAAGTTGTGGGTGCTATTATAGGGGTTTGGGAGATTGGTTTACCACGCGAGAACCATGTGATGGAGATGTGACGGATTCCATTGAACCGGCTTTCGAAACACATTAGCGGTATTGATTTTGAGATTTAAGATCGTTAAACTGTTGAAGCGCTAGTGAAATAAGAGGGACTTAACCTACATGATGAGTGAAGCAAAAAAAAAGTTTTAAAAGGGAGTTTGGCTTCAATCAATTTTGACACGAAAGAGGGTCTTAGCGAGAAGCAGTATCCTTTTGTAGCTGGGGTTCTAATTCGTTCAGAAAATTTTAACAAATTTATAAGTTCTAAAAACTAAAGAAGCCAAGTTAGTCAGATGCGAATTGCCCTGAAAATTCTTAAAATATTGCCTAGACATCTATTTACAACAATAATGTCGAAGATAGGTCTGACCATGTCCCTTTTAAGAATTGAGTCAAATATTATCAGGTGACTCACAAGATCACCCGGTTTGTACTTGTACTTATTTGATGGCGTATCTTGAAGCATATGTCATCTCTATTACCGTGAAAGGATTATATTTGTGATCATTTTTAGTTCAACCAATTTTAGCCAACATACGACAATATTTATCAAGAACGAAGAGACCCCAAGAGTTACAGCAAACACCTAACTGATCTTAGTAGGACGTACAGTGGCAGACTTGGTATGCAACTTTCAGATGAATAGGGAGTAGTCTAAGGCTAAGACTACCTAAGAAGCCGGGCAAGTGGAAGCACAATGTAAGACATTAGAAATTGTATAGTGGTCGTTGAACGACAAGCTTTATTTCTCAGTGGTAGAGCGGCATAACCAATAGCAATGTTTCCTTATCTCTATAGATTGGCTAAAAGATAGCTGATAACTGGGGAACATAAGTAATAAGACAGGATTCCTCATTCTGATCAACTCTTAAATGCAGACCTGACTTAAGGATAGAAAATTTAGAATCTTCAGAAAAGCGACCTAAAACCTAATGTACTAATGTCCAAATATGGCTATAAAGTCGCTATCATACATACACTAATCGAAACACATCCCTAATTACAAAAGCTATCAGCAGATAGAGAATCAAAAGTGGCAAACCGTAATATTTACTTCTCCGAGTAATAGAAGCTTTAAGTAACATTAACGATCGTCCTTTTTTCTAAAAATAAAGTCGAGAGCGAAGAATAAAAGAAAAGGAAGCACCTAAAACCCCGAGTAGAATAATTTTGGCTCTAATAAACTGTACTCAATTTAAGGAAAAGATCTTAAAGAAAAAAGTAATGACGATAGTTATGAGGACTTACCATTTAAATTTGTCACGTCCACTAAAGTTTCCAAGTAAATAGAGCTCTCGTACCAATCGCGACCGCGCACAGAACACTCAACATTTATTCAGGCACATAAGGAAGGGCCACATGGGATTCGAGACAAATTTAGTGGAAACAAAAAAATAATTAAAATTTACATTTAATTTACATTTCACACTTTTGAAATAAATAAAAAAATAAGAAACATTTTTTTTAAGAAATATGTGGGGATTTTTTCACTAATAAACTTTCAAACAAATAATAAAACTAGAGGGGCTTATAAATTTTTTGATATTTTTTTTATAACTTTTACGACAGATTTAGGAAAAAATCGCGAGGGGATTTTTTTTTTTAAAGACCACGAAGCAAAATACCGGCACTTATTTTGGGGATAATTTAAAAGGAAATAAATGGACCAATATTTCGGAACGCACTACTATTTTATTGAACTTTTTTTTGCAAAACAGGGGATAGATACAGACCACTTTAAGGACGAAATTAAGCAAAACGAACTTTAAAATGATTGCACTTTTCATACTTATCAAATTAAGGGAATTTTTTTAATTTTTTAGAATTAAATTAAGGACAAAAAACCGCGCACTGATTTTATATTAATTTCACAATCAAAACAACATCGGAATTTCCGGGATGGAAAAAAAAACGCGGCCCTATTACTACACTTCTAGTGGACGTAAGCTCGAAGATTAGGTGATGAGGGAATCACTTGAAAGACTTGAGCTGAAAAGTAGAGAAAAAAATCTTTTATTAGTTATTCCTTGTTAAAATTCTACAGTTAAACTAAAAAGTAAAAAAAGTTTATGTTCAAATACTTGGTTCCATTTCAAAACATGCGAAAACTACCACAATGAGTTTCCTGACCTTCTTCTAACCAAAATTATTAAAAATGTCTTTATAATTTAATCAAAACTCTCTTTCTAAAAGTGGGCATGTCAATGGGAGTATTTTGCTGATTTCTTCGTCATGTACTGTATTTTGGCCCTAAAAATTTATTTCATTCTAAGAAAAAAAGTTATTTTTAATTTCAAAGAACGCCCCCCAAAAGGAGGCGTAACTCCAAAGTAGGAGAACAACTCTTTAAATCAGGAGGTGATATTTCGAAACCACAGCAATACTAAGAACCAAGTGAAAAGAGGTAGAGATCTGACTGATAAACTGAAAAGTCATAAGGTGGCTAGTAGACTCCAGTATGAGTTCTTTTCTGCTTCATAATCAGACCTGTATGCATTTTAATTACTCATATAGCAATTTCTTAGAGTGATATGTATAAGAGTACTTATTTTGGTCCAAAATCATCGAGGAGGAAGAAATGGAGACAAGGAGTCAATTCTCCAAAGATCTCATAGAGTAGCAATATGATTGTGGTTCTAATTTCGAAAAGCAATTTCTGAAAAGGCATTTGGAAGGTTTTCAAAATAGTTCATTCCTTGGCATATAGAAATCTATATAGGTATATCCCTTTTTGTCTTATTTTCGATGAAAACTTTTATCTTACCGGCAGAAGACAGAAGCTCAGGAGTCGGCTATCAATATAAACATATCTATGTGAACATACCTCTTTTACTTCCAAGATGATGTATATATTTATATCGGCACCATTTTCGAAAACATCCGACTCAATGAATATAACAAAACTTTCCACTCTGTTCAAAAACGACACACGGCCTGAATATCCTAGTAGAAAACATGACGGAACAGTAAAATCAGTCAGGATATACTTATATGTACCTCCTCGTACATGACACAATTTTGACGATGTTGTGAGACAAAAATGATTCGAAGTAGTAGACTCTACTCTGCACACACAAATTGTACACAACCTTGACTCAAATTGACTTCAATTCAGTTAAATGATGTGAGTATCTTCTCTCTCTCCGACTGCATTGCACAGACTGCGGTGAGGAAAAAAAAAAAAACAAGTAAAAAGGATACGTATACGCTCTGTTGTACGTGTGTGCAAAACTTAAAATTGCACAGATACCAGGAAACGTGTGCACAAGAGTGATATTTCATTTTCTGTGTATAAATAGAGAACGTATCAGCAATATGATATTCCCAGGGCTTAAAAGGATAAAGATACGAACGCCACAAAAGGAACGAAAGCAAAAAAAATACATATGTATGTGTGTACATGGACATAGCATATACATACATAGCACCACTACTTTGGTGCTAGAGGGTTATGTTGTATTGTTGAGTTACTATAACCTCCATCAGGATAATGATGCGTTTTCGCCTTGATGCTGATGAGAAAGGTTTTTAATCTTTTTTTTTCCCTAAGATCATTACTTTCTAGGATTTTTCATTATTTGCCGGATGCGTGGCCAGTAGCAGTGGCCAGCATCATTGTGGTATTACCCTGCGGTTTTGATTTCAAAAAAATTATATATGAAATGTACTGTTTTTTTTTTCATCTTTTTTGTGTCCTTTTCATTTGTATGTGTTTATTTTGAGGTTTGCCACATGCCACATGAGTACGGATAGGAGGAATATAAAATATCCTGTAAATGTTGTGCATAATGGCTCGTTAGAGTGGAAAATAATATTTTAATTTTATATTCGATTGAATAGTCATCGTTTAGTACAAGGAGGCAGCTCGCTGGCGCAAATTGAATAAATGTCCTTGGGTGGGGTATAATTTGATTTTTTTAAATGAATTTTTTGCTTTAAAATAAAGTATTTATGAAATTATTATTTTGGGGTCGGATTTTTATTTTTTCCATGACCCGTCATTAGTCGGTATTTGTTACAATTTATGTGGAAACAAGTGTTGCAATTAGGAGTAAGCCTCGCTCCCTGTGAAGGATTTAAAATTTTAATTGCATGGTTTTTAAATTTGTATTTAATAACTGGTTAAAGCTTAAAGGCTTTAAAGGGATTATTTGATAGAAATGAAATAGTATTTTAGAATCGCATTTAAATTTTAATTAAAGGTTGCATCGACTAGTCTGGTTAGAGCATGTCCTATTTTCCCCTGTTTTCTTGTTTACTATTTGGTTGGAATAGCTTATATATCGTACACTGACCGTTCTATAGAGTTACCAGGATTCCAGAGCTGAATAGTTCTGTTCCAGAAGACATAAGTAAAGGAAACTCTACAGTTATCACTCTGAGAGACTGCGTAAGAACAACACCAACTGCTTGGGCTGAGTAAGGCCAATCATTATACACAAGGCAGGCAAAAGATCTACAACCATCCCATAAAACACTAGACTACTTGACACCTTTCAATTTATGTCACAACTTAGGAAACAAAACCGTCAAATGGTATGTACACTGAGGCACCACTCCAAGAGAAATACTGTCACTGATGCTGTAGATTCAATGATTCAATGGATCAATGAGATCTTTTTCGAAGAAAATTGGATGCAGAGTAGTACTTTATAAGGATGATGTCGCTACATTAGTAAAAAGTAAAAATTTCTGCAAACCCTGGCCGGTGTGTCGTGTAGTCCAACACTAACAAACTAAGCACAACAGCTGTAACCATATCGTTAGGTAGACAAAACAGAACCTGACTTCACTCCCACAAACTAGAAGAATTGGATTTTATTTTCTAAAATTTAGCTCACTTTACTATTTAAGGCTAAAGCTTGACCGCATACTAATATAAGGAAAGACTTTAGTCTCACGTGTCAGGAAATCTGTGGCTGCCTTTGTCTTTGAAAGACAGTAGACTCCACGTCACACTGTACTAACACCAATTCTTATACCGTGTCAACCCTCCGAAAGCCATTAAACTCGTGCTCTCTCAATAAATTCTTGACAAATTCCTGCCACAGCATCAACAGCTGTTCGTACATCACTTCATCTGTTTTATCGCAAAAAACCACAACGAATTAACATAGCCCCTGCGTCTTCTCAACAACACCGCTTATGAGCTTCTTTGTTTGACTCAATGTCCATGTATATCTCTGTGCTCTCAAAAATTGCCCAAGGAGAGCGCAACGAGATCTAAGGTAGTAAAATACTCAAGTGAAGCTGGACGGCTTGACACCAAATCACTCCTTGCAAAACAGGAGCTGCTGCAGCAAATAGCGAAAGCGTCATTGACATCAAGGAGCCAAAATCTTCTATTGAATATATGTATTACCTTCAGAGTGATTGAAACGAATCAATGCCCTAAATACAACTACTAGGCTACTGAACAATCCAAGGGACTGCTGAAACTGCTGTGTCGTGGCTTATTGGTAAGTTTTTTGGACTACTAACTGCCAAGAGTCACTTAGACCAAAGCCAGGTCCATTGTGATATCACTTGCTTAGGAACTGGAGGAGTCATAGATTACTCGAGAATCTTCACCTATCTGAGGAGGGGTCTGAAGGTTAAAAGTGTCTGAAGTGGCAAATAGAATGACCGACCTAATCAACCCTAATTGTTAAGGAACCGTGAAGGTAGAGGGGTTAGCATAAGACTGAATTGAAAGGAGAAGAGGCATGTTTCTTGAGCCCCAGCTTTAGCCCAAATTGTAGTGCCATATAGGTAGGATTCGTTGCTTTCACAACATCATCTTCAGTTGACCTAGTTCCTACACATCCTTTATATAATTGGGCGCATAGACATACCAATATTTCCACCCAAGTTGACACCCCCTCATGATCTATTTTCATTATTTTTTACTAATTTCCACTGCAAAAGTGCCGTCTAGCCACTGACTTCAACTAACCCAACCTCCTTTTTCTTATCTTTCCAGATTGACGCTGTCCACCAAGTCTAATAAAGAAATTCTGAAACCAGTTCAGCGCCACAACTAGAGCGAAAAGTCAAGAAACTTACAGCACCCACGAAAAGAGAAAGAAAAGAAGCTCACTTTTACCATTAACTGAACTATTAATACTCGTAAAGCATCATTCGTCCGGGGTTACCAAAAAAAAAAAACAAGAAAACCAACACCACCAGCAGTTCTACCAAAACCCCATTAATCCTTGCTACCGCTTGTCGTTTTTGTGTGCTGTGCTGTGCTCTTCGTCCTTTTTGCCAAACGAAACACCATTAAACTTGGCTTAACGATAACTTCTCGTTCAACTCGGTCTCACTCGCAAAGATCTTTAGAATCGCAATACAAGAAGTTGTCTAGTAACACCACCGAATATGAGGATGTCATTAGACTGTAATTCATTACACTAAAGATACACCATATACGTTTATATGTATGTGAAAGGACATGCTCCAAAGGACCAAACAAGACGCGCTACTGAATTTCATTCCATCGTTCTCGTCGTCGCCGTGTAGCATCCTATGGTTCTTGCACAAAGATAAATGGATTCTCATATGAAAACAGTCATCCAAGTGCTTTTGCTTCTTCAACTCCTTCCGAATAAGTATACTATGAACAACAACAAGAACATTATCTGGAGCAACGTCAGTGACAACGACAACGAACATTAAAAATTACAATCATACCCCCCAGCAGGCAGCGTGTAGGACGGTGAAGTAGTCTGGACACTTGGGAGTCGAGACTTCTCTTTGCTCTGTGTGTGTGGATGTGTTTGTCTAAGACTGCTCAAGAAGCATCATAGAATAATTTTCCAAGGAAGAAACAGAAAACAGAAAAATCCCCAGACTAGGTAAGCAGGATTCATTTAGAAGATTTAAATTGTATTCATGTTCAACACGGAGTCAGCGTGCTGTGCACGGTGTATCTTCTGTATTCCGGTTGGATGCTCTCTTGTGAACGGAACAGTACCTACCTATTCTGCCGCCCAGACCCCGACATCCTGGGAAAAAGCATTTTCACTAATTCTCTCTTTAATTTGAAAGTTTTTTCCCTCTTCGTCATTTTGTTTAGTATATATGGCGACAATTGGAATGTATTATGCAGGGTGTAGCTGAAAGGATTCACTTCTTGCATTTTGCCAGCGTTGATTATATCTCTTTCAGTTTCTGTTCCACTTGTGTCAAGATTTACATGTTGTTCTTGTCGCATTTTGTGAAAATAATGGGAAAATATGTAGTCCTTTGGCGGTCAGAGTTTCTTTACCCACTAGGTGACTGGGTTTCTTGAGAACCGTGTACACAATTTCAAACAAAAGGACTTCTCTGAGTGGTTTCAAAATGTATTCATCGAAGATGCTGGTGTGCAAAATATGTTGGAATTTGTAAAGCTATTCAAGATCTTATTAAAGGATATTTCAGCTTTATGTGTATTTATGGGAGAAGTAGTTCTTTCAGGGACACAAAAAGTTGATGAGGTTACAATTGCATGCATGGTGCTTTTCTCCAAAGAAATGCAAAGCCTTTCATGAGTTACACAGAATTTTGTTGCATTAATTATAGAGCTCAAAGGTATACAAGTGCCATCAGCTAGTATAGACCTCTTCTTCTTTTATTAGGGTCTCGCTAGTAGGAAGCTCAGAAAAACCCCTGTCGCTCTTAAACCTTCGTCACCTACTCCAATTCACTAGCAACAATTCTCATGCGAGACCAGGGTCAGGACTGTCTCTTTTACGATCTCGGCTTTAAGAAGAACTTCTACTCAACCTAAGACATCTAGTACTTAGAGTCTTTTGCAACAAATTTGGTGAACCTTAAGTACCTTTAAAAGGAAACAAGAGCCAAGAGTTGTACATATCGATCGCTAACAAAACACATGTCAAGTGATCTCAAAGCGGTGATCTATCTTAGATAGAGGATTTTCTTCAAGTAAGTTCCTGAGAGCATAAAGCAAGCCTCTTTCATGACCCCATGGGTGCCATGGCAACATAAGATCAGTTTCAACACAGCAGTTGGTGCTAGAAACACGAGTGCATTGTAAATCGTAAGGGATAAGTCGAGGGATGGCAAGGAATACCAAGAGCCTAACTTCCAGCTCATGGCAATCTTCAAACTATACCAGCATACATATCTTAAAGTTTCAAAATGAATGTAATGGACAATATGCAATATGAACCACTAGGAAATTCTTTACCTAACTTAACCTAGCAAAAGATTGAGACTAGTAGGGAATTAAAAAGATGAGGTAAGCCAAGGTATGGTATGAGCCTTGACGAGAACTTGCTATTTTAGTATGAGAATAGATTGGTGTCCAAGCTTAGGAACCCATACTTTTTTCTCTGAGACTACCTTAAAACAACTCATCTTGGTAAAAATTAAATCACACCGAGTCCTTCGACCTAAGAAACTTTCATTACAGTTCACTCATTCCTGTGTAGTCAAGTGGAAACCCCATATCCTCCAGAGCTCGTTTAAAGGCCAAATGATATGCCCCCAAGATTCACAAAACAATCGTTCATCTCTCTCCAAGGTGAATGTGTGCGTTTGCAAGCAAAATAGTTTACACTTGGTTGATTATTTGTCAGGACGAGACGATGCGACATGACAGTGATACCAGATGTGCCATTCTAGCTTTAACACTTTCTGGCTTCCGCTTTTTTTTCCCCAGATTAGAGCACAATGATCCTATTTTTTTTCTTTACTCAACTTTTTCAAGGATAACAACAGCAAAGAAGAGCGCCAAGCAAAAAAAAAAAAGAAAACATTTCTCTATCTCTAAATCTTTCGAGGAATAAAAAATTATATAACGCAACATTTTACTCTCATTTTTTTATAGAAAAACAACACCTCGTCAGGACATTCAAAGGAAACTGCACCGACACAATGCAACTGTATTCGTGGAAGCACACCAGCGAGCTATTTGCACTCCTGATAATATTTTTTGTAAATATACAAAATGGTAAGTTTTTTTCTCTCTCTTTATTTTGTATCCTTACACACATATAGTGCAAACAAAAAAGAAAAGAGGACGAAGGAGGAAGGAGAAGAATGTAGTTGTGATTTATTGTTTAGTTTACAAGAAACCCACTATCATACATATGTGACTGCGGAGGAGGACGCGCGCGCCACACCATTGAGAGATAAGGATAAATGGGGTGGGAAAGCGCACAAAATAAGCATTCTTCCCGACAATTTGCCATGCATAAATCAGGAAGTAAGCATTTCACCGTGTTAGGGGATATCCTTGTCGCTTGTGTTTTGTCCTTTCTCAACGTTTTAGATGAAAGTTATGTTAAATGTTGCACAAGAACTCTTGCGCTCTCTGTCTATCTCTTACGTGTGCAGCGTCAGTGAGACAGTGTGAAGTAATATCCTTTTTTTTCGTGTCTTGGCAGCGTTATGACCGAATGTAATCTAGCTGAATGCAAGCGGTACAGCAGTACAGAGAAAGGACAACAAAACCCTTGTTTAGAGGACATTTTTATAGCATCGAGTCTGGAGTGTACCTGCTTCAATGGGACGGGAATTTTTCTCATTTTATGATTTCATTTAAAGAAAGGATTCTGCTGTATCAGGATGAAGAAGATGCATCGAGAATTGTGTCACGTATGGCGGAGATAACGAAGTGCTAAGTGAATTGGAACAATTCTTTTTTTTTTCCTGTTTTTATGTCATTGGTCCTAATGAATGCAAAGTGGATGTATGTGATGTACGTTGAAATGGAACCAGGAAAATGTCAAGTCGGCACAAAAATACAAGCATATTGCACATTCCTATTGAGGATAATGGACGTATGTGTGTTAGTTATGACGTTCAACTAAAGCAAGGCAAGCAAGGAATGAGTACAGAGATGTAAGCTTCTTTTTTCCTGTTTTAGTTGAAGCGACAGTTTTATGGCATGAGTCAATGGTATGATTGTTCTGGCTCTGATGAACACAGAAGGATGTTTAAAGTATAGAAGAAGTGTGGTTTCAAGGGAATACGCTCCAAATATGAACCTCAGTTTTAAGAAGAAGTTACTACCAAGAGGCCTCAATTTTCCAGAAGATATAAGAGACAATTTTTAGCTTCTGAAATAGCCATTGGGCTCTAGTAACAACGAGACCTTACTTCAGATACATCTCGTATATTTTGCCAAAAAATTAAGGACAAGCATAGACGTACAACTTGACTGCAGCATGTAGCTGAGAAGCTAGTGGAGGCAATGGCTGACCTCCGCATAAAGACGCGGTATATGCAATGACTTAGATGTTATCGAAAGACTTTTTTTGTTAAAAAGGTGCCAATAGGACAACAGCGACGAGTGAAGGTGGAACTAAAGTATCATCCAGAACTACGAGTATATAGACGCTTGGAGAAAGAACTAGCATTGATGCTTACTGGTCACGAATGCAAAAGAACTTTACGTCCACATCTTTTCAAGCAGTTCTATTACGATATAATGAAGAACTTCATTTGTTCGTTAACAATCTGGGTGAAGAACTAGCCTCAGATAATATCGCCGTACAGATTATGAGAAGGGAAGAAGCTAACAACAGTATGAAGAAGACTGGAAACACTAATAACCCGGGTACCTAATGCTGAAGTCTTTCCTCAAGACGAACTGCTTGTTGGCAAGGAACAGGGGTAGGAGAGGAGGTAGGTTAAGACTCTTACAAAGTACGTAGTTAGTTATGTTCTTTAAAGCTCCCAGCTTTCGACACAGAAGCAAACGGGAACGGACGGAAACAAATGGCTAAAATGCATGAAATATTTCCTAAAACTCTACTCGTTGTGGATCATAGTCAGGATTTCTGGACATAGCAAGGAAGAGAGTATTCCTACTTCGAAATTTAGTTATCCCAATCAACTGTGACTGTAAAAAGACTCAGCAGGAGCCTCGAGTGCATAGAAGGTTCTTTTATTAGAGAACAGGTCGTCAGTTACGAACTGCGATTTCTCATGACTATGTAGTTTCATATGCTGTGCCTAGAATACCTATTTCCTATCAGAAAAGTTGAAGGTGAAGTCGAAACATCACTTTCTCATTCAATTTGATCTAATTTGTTTGTTTTTACTTATCTAAACTAAACTTAACTAAAAGCGAATAAATAAAAATGATGTAACCACTCACCCCAACTCATTATTCATCTCTTTCAAGTCCTTAATGTCTTTATCTAGTCCAATGAACCGCGATCGCGCACCGACATCTAATTTATTACAAGCACTAATACAAATAACTTAACACAATTGAAATGCTGAGCATTTCAACACACATAACCTCACAAAAAAAACCTGCCAGCATATACAACAACAAAAAACAAACGAACGATCGGTCACTCGATTAAATTCGCGCACTAATTTCGTACTTTTACAATTTGACTATTCACCTTAAGAGCTGACAGCACACTGCCCCTGCATTTACTTAACCCATTTCAAAATGGGAGAGTCACTTAAATTAGAGACTAGCTTCTTAGCCGAGGCTGAGTGCATGCTGCATGCGGTGAGATGAGATCTATGAGAATTAGGTCAAGGTAAATAGAAAGACTCTCCCCAAAACAATAATCCACCACAACTTTGAGAGAGTTAAGTGGTTAGTTGCTCTTCTTCTTTTTTAAGCGCATGATATTTCAACTCAGCTACCATCTTTTGAAATGAAGACTTATTACTAAGGGAAGACAGAGAAAGAAATAGTTTGTGTTTAGTTTGGTGACATCTGCTAACAATAACGTTTATTCTGATTTGAATGTTTAAATTTGAATTTATGCCTAACTGAAGCAACAATGGAATTTAAAAGACCTGAGCGAAACTTTATTTGTAAATAAAAAGAATTATTTTACTCGATCCACTGTCAGGAAGGTTTTTTTTTTAATTTATTCGATTTTAGTCACAAAAGACGACAAGTTGGACAGCTCTCTCTAGCTAGATTGCCACCAGGCGTCGACCTCTTTCTCTATGATGTCGTCAATGACAGTATTTCGATCGGTGGCTGTATGGATGATTATCCCTCATCGATTTTTATAACCGATTCTAGTCCTGCCAATTCATCTCCCTATTTGATCCGCTTCAATCGTCCCGCCTGTCTACAATTTCAGCCACTTTTTCTCTGAACACTAGAAAATAATTTCAACTTGTAATGCTAAACATTTTACAAAAAAAAAAGTTCCACATACGCCCCCGAAAATGGCAAATCACAATGAGACAGACAAAATTTCCCCCGCTTTTCATTGTTGTACCAAACGAACAACACCCCTTCATTTAATGAATCCTTTTTCTACTTAACGAACAATAGCACCTAATTGTGTGCCCCCACTACATATCTCCTTAACTCCACACAAATAAAGATCGAGACTAAAAATAAAGACCATAAAACTCTTAACACATTTCTCGTTAATTTGTCCAAACAATTCATTACTAATCCAAAAAGCGTAGACCAGTTATCCCAGTCTAATGCTACTTACACCATTCTATCTGACAAAATTCATTTATCAACTACAAATTAAATTCTAATTTCTCAAAAAGGGACACTGAAAACGAACTCCAGGACACACAAAAACAAAATACAAACCTCATCCTACACACCACAGTCGTCGTACACACAAAAGGACGACACAAGAGTGACACACAGACAAACAGAGTGAATCATCAGCAACTGTCATGGGATCAACTCAAAGTGTCACCGGAGCATAAAATGATTTAAATTAATTACATAGGACATCAAAATTTCTCACAAAATCCTTTTGCTCCCTCTTCACTGAGGCTGAGTGTGTGCGTGTGGGTGTGTGTGAGTTTAACCCTTTCTAATACTGGCCCCCACAAATATCGGCTGACTCACTCTACTGTTTTGTGTTTTTTGGAATATAAATGGTGTGCAAAGTATCCCATTATCATAACGTAACATGCGGTGGGCCAAACAAGGATAACACCAGATCCCTGGCAGAGTCTGGAATAAGCGCAGGAAAAAAACAAGAAACGAATGAAATAATTAAAAAGAGGGGAAAGGATAAAAAAAGGTCGCCAATACCAAACACTCAATCTACATACGCTTCAGCCCTTTTTAAGGCCTCCAGCCACCCTTAAGAGAGAGAAAGATACGTATGGGGGAAGGGGGAAATTGTTTACTGCTAGATGTAATTAATTAACACCTCACCGCTAACACCACCATCTCAGAGTCGGAGCACCCTTACTAACTTCCCGGCCATGAGTCAAAACTTTGTTATTGCCATGAGCAGATAAGAACCACCGCCGCCGCCGCGCCAGGAGGTATGTGTAGGCCAATCCTTCCCTCAGCGGCGACCAGACCTCTGCTTACTTAAGCTCATCCGGTCGCTCGTCGTGGGCATTAAGTAAACAAAGCTTCCCCCCATTTTGTCCTGCTTAAGGCGTGGTGGTGGGTTACCATCGTTATCAGCAGCTTAACCCTTTTTTTACCACTCGCATTTGTAACAACAATCCTTTTCCGAAAAGGCACGAGGAGGGACGAGAAGAAATGAAATAAAATAAAAGGAAAGCAAAGCAAAAAAAAAACAAGCGGATAATAAAGGATCAACCTACTTAAGAGACAGCCAACTACAGAGGGACAGAAGAGAGCTTTTACGAATACACATCCTCCTGTGGGTGGTATTGGGGATGGTTGTCAGGAATTAACTCTTTCATGGATATTGATAATTTACGCCAGCTGATGCCACCATTCGGTTTAACGAGAACTTAGATTCCCGCTCTCTTGCCATCCTTTTTGGTGTAGGTACTATTACCCTGTGTGCTCTGTTTGATTGCTGAAGATATGCCCTTTGGGGCATCAGCAATTGTCATAAAATGAACGGAAATACAAATAGGTTTCTCTTTTTTCTTCTATTGATTTTCTCGCGCCGAAAATAGTATAGTTTGAGTACTCTCCTTGCAAGGATATATACCTACTAGAGAGACAAATACAATGTGTACAGCAATAAATGATGTTTATTTCATTTGGCTTTAATGAGAGATATCGTAGCGAGGGCTTATCGTAGTGCTAAATGACTTTGCTTTTATACTATCGCATTATCCTTTCGGTATTTTGTTGTTCCACCTCTTTCTTTTTTTCTGTTGATTATTATCCTGCGAGCAAATAGAAAATGAAAATAGATGCGTTGTATCCAAAGACGCAAACAGCAACGGCAGGCGTGTTTGGAAGATGACTTCAATTCGATTTAATGATTCTAAATAATCATTTAGGGGTGGTAAAAGTGCCTAGTAAAGGTTAAATGGCTTAAAGGATATTGATGAATTTCGTCTTCTTGTTCTTCTTCTCTGAGAGAAGAGTATGGCTTAGAGCGGTGGTTGTTAATTTGTTTTTCTTTCTTTGTGTTTAAGCATTTAACGTTTCGTTGGAAAGAGTGGAGGAGATTCTATTTGCGTTCGAGGAATTAATTCCCGGAATGGAAATTGAGGAATTATCCCTGGCTTAATGGAGGGCTTTGGCATTTGGTTTTTGTTTATATCCATTAAAACGGTAGGAAGTTTTATTGGCATAACGCTTAAGGTATAACAGATGTCAGGGTGATATCATGAAATACTTGGAATTATTGACCGTTTGTCTTTGTCGAAATTCGCGAGGTTTATTGACGAGGTTAGGCAGAAAATTACGATTTGAACTGGACTGGGAAAGGTGCCGAATGTTAAGAAAAGAGGCGCTAAAGTATTCGCTGATGTAAGCCAAGAAATACACGAGGTAATTTGACTGCTTAGTTACTGGTGGACAGTTGGAAGCTTTGTCCTTTTTCGATTGAAAAATAGTCGGAAAATCTTATTCGTTGGGTTTGTATGCTGTACAAAGCAAATTTCTTTCATTCCTTGCAATGGTTTCTGTTCAAGACCAGTCTGAATTCACCAGACACAGGGACCTGTTTAAGGCTTAAAACCTCCTTCAAACTGAGACTCATACTCCTGTATATCTTGTTTGTGGCAACACAATATTTGTATCCATTGTCAGCTGTGTCCAGCTGTGTTTGCTTTCTTGATGCTAACAAACTCTTCTTTGATCCTTAGGGATACTCGGATACTCGGGCTCGACACAAATCCAATTTTGTGTAAGATTATGCAAGTGGTTTGGGCCATAGACAAGAGAAGCTCCCAAGAGACGTTCACCAACAGTGGCAGCTGCCAATAGTTGCACAGCAAGCAAGGCAGATACAATATGTCTGATCCTACTTGGCACTTAAGTAGATATAGATCCTTAACGATATATTCAATGAAGGAGGAACAAGATCATTGGGCCAAAGAAATCTGTTCATCTATTCGTCTAACTCCACTTGTCTTGTACAACTTCTGAAGTCCTTAAGATTGAATCCATCCATATAAAGTCATGTCACAAGACGCGTAACCTCCTTTACTTAAACGCTGAACACTGAATCTGAAACTGCTTGGTAGTATTCTTGCCTTCTGTAGTAGAGAATCTTTAGACTTACGGATCATTTGGGCCCGATAAGGTTGGAAGAACACATTTGAGAACCAAAAGCGAAGAGCAGAGCAGATTAGAGCTTGAAGGCTAACTAGCCAGGTAGTTAGTACGTAATCGTCTTGGCATGCTAAAAGCCCGGCTTCGTAGTAAATTCCATCATGTAATTTAGACTGTACTGACTGTTGATTCTCAAGCAGATCCCTGTGGGCCGTCTCTGGCGTTTTGTGTGGCTTTGGGCTTTTGCATAAGAAGGAGGTTGTAGTCTTTTCTGCACCTTTATCACCCCAGTGTCTACAAGGACTTTTTGTGCTTTTAGAAGGAAGTTATCTCCTTACTCACGCCACACCACCCATGTTCCATTTGATTAATTCAATTCACGCAACACTGGTCTTATCCACATATTTTTAACCACTTAACAACCAAAACTTTTAATAGCAACATTCAACAACGCGATTTGAAAAGTTCCATGCAGAGCACAGGTTTGCAGGCCATTTGTTTCCGTTCCGCAGAAAAGCTCCGTGCTCTCCTTAATTATGCACAACATACTCGTACACTCACTCTCTTCCAGGAAACACGATGGTTAAAATAAATTACCTAAAAATTATTTTTAAACAAAAAAAAACCCACAGTAGTGCTAATAATATTTTATCTTGCAGTCATGCGAACAAATAATACGTTTCGCCATTTAATTCCGGTGGCACCGCACAGAGCAAATGTCACATTAAATATGCATTGTTTGACATAAAAGCGAGAGCCACAAAGAGGTGCGCTGAAGCATGCCACCTGCGGTGCATACTAATGCAGGCATATATTTCAACATCGGACACCCGGAGCAGAAAAAAAAAAAACGAAGAAATCCATGCATCAAGTCCTCGAAACGCTTTGTGTACACGCAGCCACTCGTTGGCTCGTCCTCAAAAATCCAACCCCCATTCTCACAAGAAAAGAGAAAGATGGCACAACCTAAGCAAAGCATGTTGTGTTTTATAACCCCCGCGTTGGTTGTTCCTTTTCTCTTCCGACAGGATCAATCTCAGGGGTACATTTTGGGGTGGAAGAACTTAAAAACACGCAATGCAAGAATTTCCTCCTCCAGCCACCAGGTGTGGATGGGTGGGTGTTCCTCAAACACGGGGGCAACTGTCGTTCGATTTGGCTAGATGGGTGACGCTAAGCCCACATATCGCACCTTCTCTTAGGCACACGATACAAATAACCAAATAGATTACTGGTCATAGATTAACTAGGCGACGTCACTTTGGTAAACTTTTTCTATTCCTCGACAACAGGCGGCCGGTGGCCTGGCCTGTTTGGTTAGTATCTACGTATCTATACATGTATCGCGAGTGAATGGAATTTTTTAATTAATTGTTCGCGTGAGAATTTTCAATTTATCAATTTATTAATCATTGAGAGAAGAAAATAATTTTTCTTCCTGTTTTGAGGCGAAGGAGTTTCTTTTTTTTTTTTCTTAGCTTCTTAGCCTACTCAAAGGAATGGCGCGGATGTTTACTGTGTAAATTTTTCATGTTTTTTTTTAACTACTGAAGATTGTACTGATTTATTGTCCATTATCAACCTGTCGAGAGGATATAACATTTGAAAAATGTTGAAGCGATAAAAAGCGTACGTCTTGAACAAATGGAATGGGGGTGATTATTTAGTGTAAGGACATATTTATAGAGCAGGGATGGCCAATGCTTAGATAAGTTGTAAGAGGATATACGAGTTTGAAAGCCTCATCGAAAAGAGGGAGTATAAAGCATTATCAGGGACTGGTTGGTGACTGATCCAAGCTGGGAGACGACTTGGTGAAAATTCGCTCTGAGAATGAAGAAGAGGTACATGCATTTTTTTAGGGATAGTTAGGGAACGGTGTACCCTGTTCGATTAAGCCATACACTGTAATGATCAGGTCTTTGAAGATAGTCTATGCGTATGAGTTAGGTTCTTCCAAGTGAACGTAACAAAGAGGCCAAGCTCTTTATCCCAAACTCCTCTCCTTAAAAAGCGAAACAACTCCTTTAACTCAGTCAGATTCGCATTACCACAGGTTTCCCCACAAGGCACTCTTAAGAATCTGGAGCCTGATACAAACAAAGGCAGGAAAATCACATAGGAAGTTTTCAGCAGTATCGTCACCCTTCGTAGACAGATGTTTCGCTTAATCCAATCATATTAAAATGCTAAGCAAAAGGGAAGTACCCTGTTAGAACACCAATAAGATGTCTGCAGTCTGTTCTGCTGAGAGGCTCTGGGAGCATCCGTTTAGTCAGCCTACATCTAGGAGAGTCATGCCATGCACAATGCAAGCCCTGACAGTTGATGGAGGAAGACCTAACGCCGGTTCGGTTGCTGAGGAATTCACTTCTGAGTGTAGCCAGTGTGACCTCGCATCCAGATGAGAGTCAATAAATTGAATCTTGCGACACGACTCAAGGATCTCTTGCATTGAGCAACTAATTTGGATGTGGTTAAAGGATTAAGCAAGGCCTTAAGCGCAGCTTGACTCTCACTACAGAGACAAATACTATGATACCAGATGCGTGGACATCACACATTGCACTGCTGCTGAAGTCTTGGGGTCGTAGCGCCAGACGGCATATCCATAAGACCACAGTCATAGAAAAGGTGTCGTGCAAAAGCCACCTTGTCGAGTTAAGAAACGTCTCATGGCACAATGTGCAACGAATACAAATCGTCAGCAGTACAAATAAATGAAAGTCACAACAGGGCCACAGGATACCGGTTTCTAACTCAGGTTTTAATCTTAAATAAAGTAGAGCTAGCCCAAACTGAATATGTGGTATCTACCCATTCCCATTTTTATAGTAAAACTTCTGTCGGCAAGTGGAAGAAGGGATTAGGAACATATTACCACAGAGTTGCAGAAAGCGCATTGTGTAACAAATTCGTTAGTACCTTCTCCACTTACCCTAGTTGAATCTATCATCAAATCATCGACTCCTCTCACATTTTCATTAAACATTGACTCTTTCTAAAACTTATCAACAAACCTATTTCCAACTCAAAGATAACCTACAAGAGAATCAATAACCAGTGCCCACCCATCTTATACCCTAAAGAACTCCCTTTGAAGCGAAATAAAAAATCAAACAAGTGATTCAGTAAAAATCCATAGAATTCTAAGAATCACTAATGAATCGCAACTACATGGAACGTCCCACTTCAGACACATAATCAAATCCTACTGCCGCCTCTAATGAAAGAAAAGATACAAAAATTTCAAATCAATATTCAAACCTCCTTTTGTACCCCTGCCATCCTCCATTAACATTTTTTATTTTTATTTTTCTCTAGCACACAATCAACCAGTGGGATCATTTCTCTCCCCATCAGACAATGACAATCCAACAATAGCACCGAAATTTCTCTCCCGAGGACATCTTTACAAAGTGATTGTGGGCGAAACCATTGAACTGCCATGTAAAGTTCAAAATCTCGGTTCGTTCGTTTCACTCTGGCGGAAAGGATCATCTGTCCTAACGGCTGGACATTTGAAAATCTCTCGGGATTCAAGATTTAAAATTGTCGGTGACTATAATCTACAGATAAATGGTGTGAAGACTCAAGATGCCGGCGATTACATCTGCCAATTGGGAGACCAAGAGAATCGTGACCAAGTCCATACGGTGGAGATTTTAGGTGAGGACCCATCCGTTTATACACAATTTTTTTCTTTCTTCTCTCTAGTTCCATCGATTTTGAGCGAGAGACATTGGTTTATGGAAAACTAAATATCGTCGCTCGTTGGGTGATGATCCTTAAGCCGATGCCAGGATATACCGGTGTCTTTGCACTCTGTTTTGTACCCTCCAATAAACCGAATGAAACGCAAAATTGTCTAAATATTTTCTTGTATTAAAATTTTCATTTCCGGTGGATTACACTTGATTCTGGACAACGATGGACACACATATAGTACCGCCCACTTTAAGAGCCCTGCCACACAATGGACAAGTGACAGCACGTAAAGGCAGTACGGTAACATTGGAATGCAAAGCATCTGGGAATCCGGTGCCAACGATTTTCTGGTTTAAAAAGGACACATTCTCTGGGACAACACATCTCTCGGATAGTTCAACACTAATCTTAGAGAATGTCGACCGACATCATGCCGGCACATATCAGTGCTCTGCAGATAATGGTGTTAAGGAACGGGTCCACATGGATATCCAGTTGACCATATTGTGTAAGTGAAACTATTTTCCAATTTGTTATTATAATTTTTTTCTTTGTATACAGGGTGAGACATACTGCTGCTTGAAGAAGAATGTCCTTTCTCGACTTGTTTCGGGATTAAAAAGCCCAACAAACGGAAGGCTTTTACTTTGTGACAAGTATTGCTGACCGATATTAAAATGGAATCCTTTTGAATTTTAATAGAAAGGTAGAAAGGTTTACTCTTTAACTCAGTTTTAGAAGTCGACAAAGCAATTTATTTCAAATGAACCCCTTGTCTTTTAAAATTAAAACTAGAATACACTTGACAAAGGTTAATCTTATCATAATCGTTCTTAGATCTATTATGTGCCTATGTCATAGGCTTCTACACAGTTGTCTGGTTCTCAACTATGGTTCATCTGTAAATGCAGTCCTTCTTGTGGTCATTTTGACTCTCTATTGACCATAAGTACAAAATAAAACGGCTGCAAAATTAAAGACTAAGAAATTTAAACAATTTGTGGATTGTTCAGAACCTTGCACGGTCAAGAGGTGGGTCGATCTTCGTCGAACATTTAGAAGTTTGAACACATACAACGTGGTCAAGAAAAGAGGCTGTAATTTAGATTATGAGACGTTTTCCGAAACTCAGCACGAGTTCTGTCGTAGTCTATGATGCAAACACTATTTCATGATTTCAGAGATTGAGTGTACTTTTGAGCCTCGCCAAGGACTGGGTCAGTGTTTACGTTTTCTGAGAATAATTTGATATCCAAAAATCCGTTAACGATCCATGAAATCCCTCGCATCAAAGACAGTGAGAGTCTTCAATTTATCTCTTAAGGACATAGCTACTAGCACTAACCCACCCTTTTTCCCAAGTCACTGTGACATTATCTTTAATTAAGGATGATAGTCTAATGAAACACCACTTTGACCAACAGTAAACAAAATCAGTCCATTGGACTTTAAAAACTAAAGGCCTTCTTCAAAATACCAAACATCTCCACCGCACTCTGATCTATTCACAGCAATGTCTTAAAGACTATGCACCAGTAACTTCACTTCTACGGAAGCTTCTTTGCAATTATCACACGCTAGCCAACATCAGGAATCTGTGTGAATACATTTTAAACACTCTTAATAACATCACGAACCCCTGCATTAAAACCAACTACTTAAAGGCCTCGTAAAACGATCTCCAACTAGTTTCCTATCGAATTATTCCCAGGTTTCGCTCCTATATCCCATTAACCACAGCATTATTACTTCAAAACATCAATTTTATTGCAATTTCTATCATTTTCTAGTCATAGACATCAAAATCCATGAAGAAAACACACTAAATCTAAGAAAAGTTTACAGAATCCAACATTTTCTTTCCGTGACACTAAATCACAGAAAAAGTCAACTCGTTTCATTTATCACCTCACTGCATTTTTTTGCCTTGCACAAGGCAATTTGCCGATTTCTCTTAAATCGTATTATTCTTGGGAATTTATGTGCAAAATTGATTGAAATTAAAAGAATATGACGTATTTATACTAAATTCATTAATTTCTACCTTTATTTTGCTTTAAAATTGTTAAAAACATTAAATAATCGTTTGGTCAGCGTGACGTCATAGGTGGGCTACAGCAAAAAAAGAGCTACACAGAGCATACCTTAGCCCGCCATCTATGGGAGCAGCAATGGCGGTTCATTTGAAAAGTAGGTAAGGGGTGTTTGTTGGGTAGAGATAGCTAGATGTATTATAAGCAAAGGAATTGGATAGGAGTAAAGAGTAGTGAATTTTTTTTTTTTGAATTTAAACGGTTTTTATTAATGCGAAACAAGAAATACTTAAATGCTAGACAAAAACGCTTAAAACTAGCTTAAATAACTTAACTAACTTAATATAACTTACTGGCTCTCTGCGAGCGCTCTAAGCTAAACTTAATGCTTATTTAGTAAAGAGTAGTGTCTCACATCGAATGAGCAATAAGCATTTGATTAATATTTCTGTGTAAAAGGAAAGGAATTTGAAAATAACTTTTTTATATCATAAGCAAAGGGTATTTTAAGTTAAATATAAAGGCGACCTATCTTCGCTTTAAATAACTTCCACAATGAATCGATTCAAGAAGCTCTGATTCAACTAGATATGGAAAAATTCTTTAGCCAAAAGGAAAGGATTCGACAGAGGAATAACTTTGATTTTCTCTATAGCTCCTTAAACAAACTCGTGCTTAGATTTAACCGAGAAGGAGTGAAGATATCATACTTATACACAGACATGATAATATTAGGATCAGTGATATTATGGTGCCTTGAACAAGAATAACACATGGGCTTTTGGATGTGTCAGTGTATTCAAAAGGCTAAAACTTCTAAAAGCATATGCATAGAAGTCCACAGCTTCTTACGTCTTTTACAAAAGGAAACAAAAATACATCATGCTACAAATTTTAAATTTTGAAAGTTGTAAAGGCAGGTTTGGTGCTTAGCTCTGCTTTTCATTTGCCATCTAATACGTACTTTCTCGTGAGGCTAAGAATCCACGTGAGAGTGTATTAGACACTTCAAAGCCAGCTCAGAAACATTTACACTTTAACTTTCTATTCTTGCTGATAGCCCAGTTTTATACTAGAATACACACATGTTGGACAGTATCTTTTAATTGTTTGATCAGGTTCATTTGTGATGTTTTCGAGCTAAAAAATTTGTCCAAACTCACAATTTTATTTTGGTGATCGATATTAAGGACTTAGTATACAGTTGATCAAATTTTACGAAAAAGAAAATAAGAGAAAGGACTCACCTCTTTTCTTTTATTTTCCAAGGTCGTTCGAAACAATTAAAACACTGACTTTTGTACAAAATTGGCAACACAAACTTTGAAGTTCACTCTTTCTCCTAAAATCTACCAGGTTTTCAACACTTACGCAGAAAGAGAATAGAAGAAGTTGACTTAAGTTAAACTGCTTATATCCCTGCCAAGATTCTCCCTCACTTTTAAGTCAGTTTTTATGATTCCTCTCATACAGCCAAAAATAGTACTCTGCCTTCCCATTTTGCTTAGATCCCAATTTGTTTCCTCTTGGCACTCTTTCTCATGTTTAAAGAGTAAGATGAAAGCCAGCTTTAAGCCTATCTCGTTCTTTCCTTCATGAGTCTGTCTTTAAACCAAGCAATCCACCACAGCAAAGACACAAAGCCAAGCAGAAGTAGTCTTTTTTACGTGTTCCTCCTTCTCTTAGGCCACACTTGTAAGCGGCTCGCACACATGATACACATATACATGCATCAGTCTCGGCACTTACATAAGTATTTGTGATTTTTTTAAATGTTTTAATCTCGCAGCTGTATTAGCCCTAAGAACATTTGCTTGTCCTGTGTGAGTGGCAGATAGACACTTGTGAGGTATAATGTATGTATATGGGCCGTGGTAGACTCATGCAAAACAAACTCCGAGTAAGAGTAGGTAATAGGTATTCTCCTCCACTTTGTTCTGTTTCTACTGAGATCCCAGATGAGATGGTTTTATTTTTAGTGCATTCTAGTCCTATAAATGAAAATATTGCTAAAATATGTAAATAGACACTACATTTTGATACACAACATGAATGGGAACGATGAACCTGAAGGGCGGAGGATTTATTCATGATGGTATTACCCTTCGATGTATGTTTGATGGTGGCGAGTTGCCCGGGACTCTAAGCTTGAATCCCAGTCAAAGAAGTTCAATGAACAAAACACTAGCTATCAATATCATCCATTTTTAAGTACATTCAACTCAGATGATTTCGAATCATAGACAAAATACACTGTGAAATGGAACTTCCTCATATAACTAAGGCTCCCAGCGTTCATCTAAAACGATTAAAATAGAAATTTGCTAGTACATCACCGATTTCATCATCACCCTGTACGATTTAAGCCTTTTTATTGTTCCCACAAAATTTAGAATAAAAAACGCCCGCTCAACACCCCCAGGTACACACACGCTGCCGACTATCGTTTTTAAGCCACAGCTGGTGTGCACCACTTGAATATAGATTTGCAGGATTGAGTACCGTTAGCTAGAATCCTTCGCATTTAAGTGTATTTATTCGACTGTGAAATTTCTCATTGGCATATCCTTTTTCGTCGTCTCTGCCACACACGTACTTGATAGTGGGTGCAACCCATACTCGTACAAAACGGTGCCACATTTCATATGTGCAACGCTTGAGTGGAATTTTCAATTGTGAATTCTTCCTGTTCTTCCTGTTTTTGGGGGTATGGGGTTGTTTGTTTGCATCTCCTCGTCGTCGGTCGTTGTCGGAATCACAACATCCGGTTGAATCCCGCTACTACCACTAGGACAAGCGTTCTGTTTGAAAGCATCATCTATATGTCCAATGTACGTACTAATTTCGTGCATCCTGTCGTGTAGGTGCCCCTGTCGTGTAGCGCGAGTCCTTTTTTCTTTACACAACTTCTCCCGTCCTTCTGGTTTCTGAGAGCTTCAATCCATTTGTTCGTTCGTTGGAAATGTAATCGCATTAGTCAGGCGGACGACGAATGACATGAGTTAATGAAGGCTTTTCCTTTTTTTTTTTTGTGTCCTGTGCCGACGACGACGAGCATTGCAAATCACTTTTTTTTTGTGCTTATTTGCTGCTGCTGCTAGTGGGTTTTCTCTGTGTTAGTGTCCTGCTTTCAGGGACATTTCCACATTTCCGCTTTTCATTTCACTAAATTGACCTAATTTTACATTTACTGGGAGGAAGAGGTGTGTATGGCGGTGCAAGGGTTAGTATATGTTCCATTCATTGGAATGGAATGCAATATTGAACAGGAGACAAATGGCTGCTTTTGGTATTTGCTTACGTGTGGTGCGCGCAAGGACATATATAAAAGGGTTCTTCTGTAATTTACCGTGGGAACTTTTTTCTTTTCTTTTTTCTTAAATAATTCCCTCTGCTTTCATGGAGGGAAAGTTCTTTGAGAATTGTAGAAAAATTGAAATGAAAAGTTTTGTATAAAAGGAATTGCTAGCTGGACATTTGTGGTGATAGTATAGTGAATGTCTTTGATAGACGATGAGTTTTGACAAAAAACTGCACTTTATTACGTCAATTAGAGTGACACATCTATCGCACGACAATGAAAGAAGAAATTTGATACAGAACGGAGCTAAAATGTTACTTCAATGAAAGGATGTTCTACAAGATCGTAACTAATTTAAGGTTATTTTAAATTTCAGGAGTAAAAATTTAAGTAGATAACAAAATCTAAACCTTAAATTCAGTGTGGTTCATGCAACAAACTTTGGTCATTGCTAAATTATTTTAGCCTTAATTCGATGCTTTATTTAGCCTCGACTTGAATTGAGGAAAGACTTCCAAGTCTTCTTATAATAGACTCACACATGGGAGTCATTCAAAAGAAAAGCAGTCTTTGGTTTCTACTGAAATCCCAGATTACTTGTTGTTTTCTCTTCATCAATGAATGAAAGCAGAAGACGAGCAAACATATTCATACACAGACCCTCCACAAATTCTTAGACGTCGTGTAATACATACATAGTTTTTTGCCTTCATTTGTTCTCCCTATTTTTTCTGTTCCTTGAATAAACGAGTCGTTATACATGATCTTCACCTTCTTTTACCCTACAGTTCTGCTGAAATCCCAGCTTTCTACTATTTCACTTTATGCTCCTCCTATACCTCATTTTCTACACACACAAAACACCAAATACCCAAGCTTAAACAAGACCTAACAAATACAAGCCTCGTTTGTAGGCTTGAACCAAATGCTCGTACACTCTTAAGACATTCTTCTCAATGCTTCATCCTTCAGCCTACAGTTCTGCTGCGATCCCAGTTTTTTTCTCTTTTAGTTTGTACCTATTTTATGCAAACACAAAGATGCAAATAACCAAGCCTAGCTAAGACTTTACACACACTATTTTAAGCCTAGCCTGTAAAATTGAACCATTTACCCATACACTCTTACGACAATTTTGACGATTCTTCTTTAGTTTTGCCTACACTTCTGCTGGGATCCCGAATTTGTACTTATTCGTAGTGTTTTCTGTAGAATTGTATTATTTTTCGTACTATTAGTGCTGAAAGGTATCATATTATGTACTATATGTATTAAAAGCTACCATTTTTATATGGATTTAGTAACTTATGAAAAGAGAATGAAACTCGATAAGATTAGAATCCAACAGGTTTAATACCAAAAATTTGTGCTCTAGATCGAAGTTTGCTAGATTGGCATAAGTGCAAAATGGATTTTGAAGTCATTCAGTTTCACATGATCTCAAAAAGTGCATAGTTGCGCCATCTGTTGGGAGCAAGTTTTTTTTGCCTACACACACATCTAGTTTCACATAAATATATGTTTCCACAGAAGTAAAAACAAACTAATTGCAAGAGAGAGTCAAGTTTATGTCTCTTTTCCACACACAATAAGGGTATGCTTAGAGCAGTAACATGTGATGAAAAAAAAATAGCTTCAAAGTATTGACCAAAGTAGAATGTAGTAAGAGTTCACCCACACAATTGCCACTCAATTTTTGTTATGATGAGAATAAAGTTAGGCTGAGTGTTGGTTTCTGTTTTTCCTGAGACCCTGGTTCGTTCCCAGGGAATTCAAGCTAAAATGCCAGTTGGCAAAAAGAATCAAGTAAACAAGCTAGAAGAAGAGCTTGCAATTGCAACTCCATTTTCGGCATAAACAAAAGGAGGCAAACATAATTTTTGCTTACACGAAAAGCAGGCTTACTATTTTCTTAGCTCCCAGTATCAAACTAGACTTTCTTCCCTTGCTTGTATTAGAGATTACTTTTCACTACACCCTAAACTACGAACAAAAAAACTGGTGTGACGACTTTTTACACACACTCAGCTTAAACCATTTACCCATGTACTCTGAAAACATTTTTGACAAACCTCTTTTTAGCCTACAAATCTGCTGGGATCCCAATTTTCACCTCTTTTATTTTATACTTCTCATTTCTACACAGCCAGAGTCCCAAATATCCAAGCTCAAACAAGACCTTACACACACTCTTTTAAGCCTCGTTTGTAGGCTTGAACCATTTCTCCATACACTTTAAAGACTTTTTTGACGAAGCTTGTTTCTTTAGCCTACAGTTCTGCTGCGATCCCAGTTTTCTTCTCTTTTACTTTGCACTCCTTCTATACTTCATTTTCTACACACACAAAGATGCAAATGTTCAAGCTTACGCAAGGCTTTACACACTCTAGTTTTTTGCTGCTGCATTTGTGCGTGTGGTAAAAGCAGATTTGAAAATGAGTGGGACAGGCTTTAATAATATAAAGAAAGAGCACAGAAAGCAGAAAGGAGAAGTGTAGTGCATATGTGTGCGAATGCAGCTCAATTTTCTCCCAATAGATGGTGCCACTATGCACTTTTCGAGATCATGCAAAACCAAATGACTTGAAAATCCATTTCTACTTATGCCAATCTAGCAAATTTCGATCTAGAGCACAATTTTTTTGTATTAAACCTTATGGATTCTAAACTTATCGAGTTTCATTCTCTTTTCATATGTTACTAAATCCATATCAAAATGGTACCTTTTAATACATATAGTACATAATATGATACCTTTCAGCACTAATAGTACGAAAAATAATACAATTCTACAGAAAACACTACGAATAAGTACACATTCGGGATCCCAGCAGAAGTGTAGGTAAAACTAAAGAAGAATCGTCAAAATTGTCGTAAGAGTGTATGGGTAAATGGTTCAATTTTACAGGCTAGGCTTAAAATAGTGTGTGTAAAGTCTTAGCTAGGCTTGGTTATTTCCTTCTTTGTGTTTGCATAAAATAGGTACAAACTAAAAGAGAAGAAAACTGGGATCGCAGCAGAACTGTAGGCTGAAGGAAGAAGCATTGTCAAAAAAGTCTTTAGAGTGTATGGGCAAATGGTTCAAGCCTACAAACGAGGCTTAAAAGAGTGTGTGTAAGGTCTTGTTTAAGCTTGGATATTTGGGTCTTTGACTGTTTGGAAATGATGTATAGAAGGAGTATAAAGTAAAAGAGTAGAAAATGGGATCGCAGCAGAACTGTAGGCTGAAGGAAGAAGCATTGTCAAAAATGTCTTGGGAGTGTATGGGTTAATCTTTCCAGCTTACAAACGAGACTTAAAGAAGTCGTGAAAACACTCGTTTAGTCAGACACATTTTAGTTTGTGTGTGTATAGAAAATGGGATTCATTAGAGAAGGAGTGAAGCCAACATCTACATGACACTTTTTTGGACTTATGCTAAAAATACATAAGTAAATAAATGTTATCTCCCCAAAGAGAGAGTCTACAAAATAGTCAAAGCAGGTTTCACCAACAAATTTGTTTGCCTTCGTGTGGTGAAAACCATTGCAGAAGAGCAAGGCTAACAGAAAAATTAATATACCAAAAAGAGCTTCTGATCTTTTTTTGTCTAGCTCAATTTAACAGCCATCTTTGTTGTTTTCTGTTTACTTTCTTCTCTTTGTCAGAGTCTACCGATTTTCAACTTAAAGGGAGCCTAGTTTTATTCACCTTTATATTATCTGCACTCTGGAGATCAGTGCTTCTCTTTTGAGTGGAGTAAAATACTCTTCTTTTGCCTGCAGTTTTGCTGAGATTCCAGATTCCTACTCTTGTGCAAAAAGTACCAAATCTAGAACAAATGTATCATTTTAAAGTCCGAAAATGACCCTAGTAATATTGCTTTAGAAGTCCTATCTGGCTGACGTCAAATATCTTAATGATTCGCTATAAATATGGACTTCTTTAGGGATCTAAGTGAAGACCAACCCAAGTATTACTGGGGATACTTCTTCCTCTGAAGTACTTCCATTGTAGATGGACTCTGAAGTAAGTAAACATCCAAATTGGTATACAATAAACGCAATTACCTTTGCTCCTTCGTTTCTACCATCTCCCATCGAAGTAGTACCTCAAGTGTGGCAAAATCCTATGTGAAATCCTTAAAGCCTGCCCCACACCTAATCGAATACCGACAGCATTTTTAAAGCTTCAAAGGAAAACTCAAAGCAAGAGAGAAACCTATGAAGTAAATACATTTTGCGCCAAACAGACACACACACACATCAATCGAAAGGAGCATCCCACAAGTCACAACTCAATTCCTCACCAGTTTTACTTCTATGGAAATCTATCCTTTCAGAACGAAGCAACACAAACAACAACAAGAAGAAGGAAAAAATGATGACGATGATGATGGGTTTGGGAGTCCCCCCATGAATGAATGAGCACAAGATTCTGCACTATGATGAGGCCACTGGGACTTTCTTCTACATCTTCGTCTCCTTTCAGTAGGTACACAGTAGTAGCTGCTGAAAGGCTAAAATCAAGATGGAATTTTTGACCTCATCCACTAAACCAGAGTGTTACCCACTCGAATTCCCGGATGACATTCATATTGCGGAAATGATGATAAACTCGATGATAGTGATGTTGAAGCTGATAGGCGAGTGAGATAGAGTATAAGTCAGGACCCAGTGATGATGAGAAACGACTTAAGTACGAGGGCAACAATATATAAGAGAGGTGTGTGTCCCCTCCATACGTCTGTGATGTTAAAGGTTGTTTGTTCCAGTTCAAGGAATTTACTTTCTATTTGCCATACACACAGGACTAAGATGATGATGAAAAAAAAGGATTTAACGTTATTTCGTTATATGAAATATTTTATCGGCTCCTGTCAGCAGATGAACTTCGTTTTCGTAGTAGTTGCAAGGACTATGCTGGGTTGTTGTTAAAAAAAGGGTTTCTCCCCATATCAGGCGCAGGAAATCTTTCATATTCTCATGCACGAGAAGTGAGGAATGAAGGAAAAAAAAGTGATGATTTCATCAGGTTGAATCATCGTGTATTGTTATAGTTTGCTATCCTTGCGATGCTTCTCTTTGCAAAACATAATTCTCCTACTTTTTTTTGTTGCTTGTATTTATTCAAGGATTCGGTGTCGTCTCTATTTTATTGTTGCACCATTATGATGATGATGATGATGGTATTGCTTTTTTTTACGATGGTGTCATAAAGGATATCGTGTTTACTATCCTGCTCTCTCTCACTCTCTGGAGATATGGCTAGTATCCTTCGTCGTCGTCGTTTTTATTAAAATCTTTTATTGTCATAATGTTACTACGCTGTGTCATGTCGTGGTATGGTATGGTATGGCTGGGTAGAGAAACATTTAAATTATGATTATTTGACTCCTCTTCCACTGGATTGTCCCGATTCGTTTTGAGCTTCTTCGTAGGGGAAAAAAAAAACCTTACTTTTGCTCTATTGTGTGAGATTTGCGTACAGCTGAGATTGCAATTTGTTTTGCTGAGTGTATTTTTTGTCCTTTCTTACGTTAAGGATGCGGGTTTTTTGCGAGAAATGGTGGCATGAAGAGGGTTGACACGTCAGCTGTGTTGGCTGTCTTGATTGTATTAAAATGGTTTTTTGCGAAAGTTGTTAGAGGGCTTGTCGAGCGCGCGAAAGTCTGGCGTTTAGAGTAATGAAAGGGACAAGCTCGTGTCGAGGAAATGGATTTTATTTGGTTCTAATGGTTTTTGGTGTTTCTCATTAAGAATATTTGGATATTGAGAGCTTAAACCTCCTCGATGTAATCCCCTTTTTCAATAAGTTAGACGTCTATTCGTCAATAATGGATTTCACTTATAAGCACTCCACGAAACTAGTACTCTAGTTTTCGTCATACTTTGCTTGCCAAAAAAAAAAAAACTTACCATGGAATGCTTTGGTATTATAAAGTAGCAACAAGTCTACTACTAGTACTAAGTTATGGAGTATTGATACGAGAAGTATCATGTACCAATGAGAGCGATGGAGTGAACACGACGTAGAGATTGATGTGGGAGTGTGCCCAGATAAGCTTACTTGGACAGATTAATACAGATCTTTCTTTGAACATGCACCTATTTTAATCTAGTTTCTGAAAAGAGGTCGTAAATTCAGCTCCGATTTGAGTGTTAGCTTAAAAAGTGTCGTGGTATTCCTCTTTCAAACTTTAAATCTGTGTATTTATAACGTCAATCTGTCAAGTGTTTCAGTGAAAAGTTGTTTCAAAAGATCAAGGATTTAGTTACATACAAGTGCATTGATGTCAAACGGAAGGCTGTCGGAAATAGACATCTGTGGAGTGAGTCGAAAATACCTACCTATTTCCGGTGGTAAGTCTCCATCCTTCTCCATTATCCTTCTGTACTAAGCTGTATTTTTGTTCTATTTACCTAATCGATTGCTTGGCTATATTCTGTTGAGATTTCTCCTAAAGTATCAATAATCTATTCTAGTAACTCTATCTGTCAATATGTTTGAGACCACAAAAAAATTTTAATTGAATTAAGGGCAGAAAGCCACTTTTTTGAAAAGGGCCACATTTGGAGCATTTCCCAATAAAAATTAGAGCTACGGAAAAGTTCCTTAAGTCCATTGAATATACATATGATCCATCTGTGCCTGAATCTTTTCCTTCTTCTAGACAGAACTGCACACCCTAATAGCATGTGTTCTGCGGCTTTTTATAGTCTAATGCCCGACCTGGAAAACTCTGAGACCCTTTCCAAGTGATTTCGAATCTATATTCATTGGCAGCAATTCCAAAATCTAGTTTCTCTATTAATTCATGAGTCACAGCTTAAGACCTCAATCTAGTCGTCAAGTCCTTAGAAACTTAACCCGTTGCTCATTATGGCAGGATGCTGTAGAACAAGTATGTATCTGAGAATCTGAGAATCCACCAGAATAGGTCTAGCTGGTGTCGTTCCAGGAAGTGGCTGCGATAAATTGAACAAAGCAAATGTAATAGTCCATTCCCACAAATATTCTGTTGCTAGGACTTGCAAAATCCAGTTGAGGATTCTTATGAATTAAACCCTGTTTTTAGTTTCCATCATGCAACAGATATCCTTGCTAAGTCTTTTGAAGTTGCAAACTGCTGAAACATGGCTCTAATTTCATAAGAGGAACGTCATAAAATTGTCCTACTTTGTTGGTAGATACTTCTAATAAATATCCACGTCGAAACTTCATCTTTCCAAATCAATAAATCTCTCAAAGGTATCCATACATTCCTTAATTTATATTTGATTTGTCCAAAAAAGTTGCCAAGCAACATACATATTCCTTCTACCTCTAATGCGCACAAATCCTATACCACACTTGGCAAACGAGAAACACATTCGTTTCGCATAACTTTCTCTACACAACCTGACTCAAGGATGTATATGCAGTCCTTGACACATTTTCGACTTGAAGTTTTTTAATTAAAAAACCCAAAAATGATGTATAGTGTATAGTTTGTGTGTAATTTCTCCATCAGTATCCTATGCATTGATGTAAAAATTTTTAATTAAACCTTTGTATGGTAGGATTATGTGACATAGACCAATATAGTCCTTAAATCATCTACAAAACACAGAATTTAATATCACTCATCGAACTAAAATAACTTGGACTCAACAACAATCTTATGAACTTTCGGTGAAAAATCCCGATCGCCTCCTTTCTGACATTTTATGACATTCATTGTCTCTAGCCTTACATGGGTCCATGTCGGACTGAGATCCTTCTTTCCCTCTTCTATACTGTAAACAAGACTCTACCATTAATCGTTGTAACATCCTAGTTTTGACCACATAAACCCCCCCAATGTATTAACTTTTGTTATTGGCTCTTCCCAATTGGTTGTCGTCGTTGTCGTTAGAGAGTCCTTGTACGAGTCGTCGCTATAAAATGTTTTCAATATTTTGCCAAATTTTAATTAACTGAGCTATTTTTGCAGCTCGAATGCGCGTTCTACAAAAAGAAAAGGAAAGTAGATATGACCAAACCATGTATTGGGGCGGGAGAAGGTTCAGTAGTCATTAGCCATTCGGGTTATTTTCTTTTTGTTCTCTTTACTGCGTTTTATGGTAATGGTTGGCAGCTAGCCGGGCTTATAACAATATTGATAGAGATTTTGAAACGATGATGAATGTATTTTCCATGGCGTGTGCTGGCTTTCAAATAAAGGACGAGGGTGTATGATCACATTTTCAATTAGTAAGAGAGAGTCTAATGAATGGGATATGTTTGCAGTCAGTTTTTTTCTTCTTCCTGTGGTTGTCAGAAATTAATTCTCGATTTCAAAGTCCTTTAAGTTTTCATTTGCATTTTTGTTGAAAGCATATCAATGGTTGCGTTTGGAGTTTAAACATTTTGTCATATGAAAGGGTGCACTAGAGGGCTGATTTTCAAAACGATTAAATATGTTTACTTTTCCAAAACCTTCATACACAAGGTTTCATAGTAAAAGCTCCAAATTGAAGGCCCCAAAAAGGTTGCAGATTTACGGACGAGCATGTATGTAAATCTTAATCGACTCGACTACTGATGCTGATCGTATGTACAAATGTACTACACTGAATTTATCTTCGACGATTCTCCATGTTACAACCTACATATGAACATATGTATGTATGAAACTGAATTAAACCTTTGCATAGGATATAAAAAGTTATTTCAAATTCCTTTCCTTTAAACAGAAATATTAATCAAATTCTTATTGCTCACTCGATGTGCAAGATGACTCCTCACTCCTATCTAATTCCTTAACTTATAATACGTATAGCTATCTCTACCCAACAAACACCCATTACCTACTTGTCAAATAGGCCGCCATTACAGCAGCCATAGATGGCAGGCAAAGATATGCTCTGTGTAGCTCTTTTTTTGCTGTTGCCCACGTATGACGTCACGTTGACCAAACCATTATTTAGTGTTTTTAACAATTTTAAAGCAAAATAAAGGTAGAAATTAATGAATTTAGTATAAATACGTTATATTTTTGTAATTTCAATCAATTTCATACATAAATTTCCAAGAATAAAGCGATTTGAGAGAAATCGGCAAATTGCCTAGTGCAAGGCAAAAAAATGCAGTGAGATGATAAATGAAACGAGTGGACTTGTTCTGTGATTTAGTGTCACGGTAAGAAAATGTTGTATTCTGTGAACTTTTCTTCGATTTAGTGTGTTTTCTTCAAGGATTCGGGTGTTTATGACTAGAAAATGATAGGAATTGTAATAAAATTAATGTTTTGAGGGAATAGTGTCATGAGTTATTGGGTATAGGAGGGAAAACTGCGAATAATTCGATAGGAGACTAGTGAGAAATGGAAAGCAAATGTGTTTAGTTGAACAGCCTCACCAAGTTGTTGAGTTGGTTCTGCTCTTGATAGATTTGTGCAGGAAGATGGCTGTCCTCTAGTCTACTGTTTAGGGCAAGGCTCGTAGTTGGTTGTTTTGGTATTTCATTGCAACACCTGAAGTGTCCTCACCATGTCTAGAGTCAAGGCCAACGACAAGGCCGATCTAAACAAGATCTTGGAAGCCGTCAAGAGCAACTACAACGATCGTCACAATAAAACCAGGAAGCACTGGGGAGGCGGTATTTTGAGATTTAAAAGTTTGGCTTGCATCGCCAAGCTCAAAAGAACTACTTTTCTAAGACCAAGTTCCAGGTTTCCAATGAGCAAGAGAATCTAACGCATGATAGGTCATTCAAAGACTTCTTTTCCATTTCATGTAGCCCTTTCTATTCTCAATGAATCCCATCTGACCAAACTTGATAAGAATCCTCTAAAAAAAAAATATAAATCGTTGATTACACCGTCAGGACACGATTTCTGTTCCTGTCAATTGCAAACATTAAAATTCTTGTGCTTACTGATTTCTATCTCAACATCTTTGTAATACCCATAGAGAATATAAAAGAAAATCTTACAGGAGCTACTACATATACCAACTTCAACAACAAAAAAGAATCCACAAGTAGCTCCAACACAAAAATGGACAATCGTTGCCCATTAAATGCACAATCTACTACATGTTGTGAGTTCTTAACTCCAGAATAGTCATTTAATTCGGAGGATTTTTGTTTCTTCTCTTCTATGCGTAGATACATATGTATGTACCCAAACAAGGACACACATCCTTACAACAGAAAAAAAAAATTCATATCATCTCATTCAATCAAAATGGTGAAACGTTCTTGGAATCAACCCACTTAAATCCCTCCACCACACCAATTCCTTAACTGCTTCTGGTGTTCCATATAAAAGAGATCTCCTCCTTTCTGTCGATGATGAGCTAAAAGAGAGGTAGCAAAGGAAAAAAAAAATAAATAAAACAATCCTCAAGGATAAAACCTCAACACCCGACGAAAAGGGAAAAACAAAATCTCATGTCGATTCGAATTCGATTTCTCGAGGTAAATCCCTCATGTTCGTCGTCCTTCCAACACCACCATCACCAGCACTAGCCCAGTGCAATTCCTAGAGCCAATAAACCAGCGAAAATCATGAAAAGCTCGTGAAATGGATTTTCCCTCTGGAAACCGTTTCATTCTCCTTTTTTTTTTGGCTGAAATAAAATAAAGAAAAACGAAAGGAAGTACTCCTTCTGGTTCATTTGATTATAAGACGTTCATCAAGCGCTATTTGGGCGTGGGAGCCTTTGGTGTGGGAATCGTAAACCACAGGGATGGATTTTAAATCAACATGGCCTTGTAATTGAGACTGTACGCATCGTAATGTTATTTCTTAAAGGAAAGGTCAACTTTTACAGATGGTGCTATGCAGAGGATCCCAAGAGTGGGAGTTCAAATGAGACAATATTTTTTCTTTTAAATGGCATAGAACAGTTTGATATTGATTCTGGTTGAGTTGGACAGAGTCACCTGTAATTCGGTATAAAAGAAATTGTCTTGAATGTCCATCAAAGAGATCTCGAATTTGATTATTTATTCAAGGTCATCTTGGGCAGAAATATGATATTGTCATCGTCTACGAACCCATAGAGAGCAAATTATGGGCTTGTCTGGATATTGCGTCGCTGAGTGAGGTAAATTCAAAACTGAATTAAAATATTTAAAAAATAAATGTAGACTACAATGTTCTGTGGAAGACAACATCTAACAAATGTCCACTTTAGCTATTCGTGAAGCTTACTCTTCCATGCTCTTGATGGAATTTTGCATGATGCCTTTGAACAACTGCGGCAGAATTTTGCCAATGCCTGACATTATACTGGACCGCTTCAATTATTTCTGTAGAACGGAGCAGGACAGTTCTTGTCAAAAATAAGCCTACTTTATGGCAAATGGTACCCATAGCTGTATATAATACTCAGGAAAGTTTAACTCTTAAATTTCGATCATAATTGTTTAGTAGATTAGTTAGTTAATTTACTATGCATTAGCACGGACTGCTGGCAGAAGGCTGTTTCGTCTTTGTTTCCTCAAATTAAGAAGACAAAAATTCTGTCAAATCAGTCCCTAAGTCAAATATTTCAAATATTTAAGATTCACGAATAAAAATGTTTGGTTATAACACGCTGTTTCATGGAACAGAGGTATACATATATTTAAATTCAAGCTACAGCGGACATTTTTGTTTTTATAAGTTAATCTCCATCAAAAACAATACACTCCCTATCTCTGTCTAGTAGTTTTAATTCCCCAAAGATGGTAAGAGATTCAAAAAAATACCTAATTATAGAGTACAGTAGCCTTTCATTACTCATACATTCTCTTACCACTGTCAGGAAACTGTGATTTTTTTGTAATTTTTTTTATTTGGAGAAATGCTTTTCTTAGCTCTGGCATTGACATAGTCTGCTCTGCTTTCGCACCTTCATCTCTAGGAGTAAGTAGATTCCACTCAAAGAGCTCATTCGAATAAGCTCTCTGCTTGGTTTCAACTTCAACTATTGTGGTGAATAGTCAACTGCTAAGAGAGCTAGACGTATGTTGTGCGCGAATTCAATCGAGTGGCCGGCCGTTCTTGGGTTTTTGTAAAAAGTTAGTGCTTCCCTATTCCTTTTTCTTTGAGTCGGGAGAATTCTTTAAATCCAAACACAAACCCTTCTTTTTATAAAAGTAAAATAAGAACGTTAATTGGGATGTTCGAAAATGAATTTGCTGTGGGAGAAAAAAGTGTGAAGTAAATGTCATGGTGAGGTGAGTGCATCATATTTTCTTTCTCTTATTCTCTCCGAAGAATCGCTTCATATACTCTTACCCATACGAGAAACGATTTATTCCTTTGCAAATGGTTGCTTTTGGAAAACTATACATAGCTTATTTCACCACTCCGCAATTTGTATTCACAATTCAATTGTACTTTTTGATCTCAAGAAATGCTAATTCTTCAACAAATTTTGTGTAAGAGCTTGGAAATCAAGCCTGTCATTGGGCATATTTCTATCTGATCCTATCTTACAGCTAAGGCAGGAGTCTACATTTGCATAAGTAGCTAAATAGTTAGCATTCAGACCCACAATTATGATTTGGCTTCGAAAAGCTATACTCAGGTTTCTTCACTTTGAACTTGACTATTTTAGAAGTGTCACTCAAAAAGGATGTTCACAGAAGAACCAGGTTTTTCAATATTATGTAGATGGCGAGTTTCCCTTTATAAATCTATTAGCCTTATCCCTTTCTGATACACATTCAGGTCTTCTGATTCAGCAGAGCATATCTTTATACTGTATTCTAATCTGGAGTTATTTTCGAAAACACTTTAAAAAAAACATCTAATTTAGTTCACTAGAACCTGTTTGTCGATGAAAAAGTTGTTATCTTCTGCTTTATCACCGGAGTTTCACTAGCGTCTGTTGGTTAAGATCTCAGTTCAAAAGAATATGTTGTGGTTCGAAAGACTTTGATATGCCCAACGGTTCCAAAAAGAACACCTACGCCAGTGTATATTTAAAAATCCACTGCGTAGACTGCTAACGTTTCTACTCAGAATCGGCTGTAATTTTATTACAAGCTTTTTTTTAGTCTAGCCTTCTATGCGGATTTTATTTTTGGTGACAACGCCTTCTTTGAAAGGACTTAAATAGAATCTACTTGTACTGGTTTAGAAATAGCTACTGGTTTTGCAAATAACCGTACTACGTAGTACCTCCAACCTAAGTACGTACGTATGTAGGTCCTTTGTCATATCTTCTGACGTCGTTTCCTACAACATATTCCTAACAAGCCGACAAACACTTTTCTTTGATAACTAAACAAGACCTCAATTATGGATTTAGGATAAACTCCATTATATGATCGCAATAAGCCTCCCGCTGCGTTGCCCAGCAACTCCCTAGATATGGAATTTCCCCCCAAGTCTCTTCATATTTCAGTGAAAAAAATACCCCCCCCCCCCCACCCATTGGTTCCCATAATAACCACCACCACACATCGTCTTCCTTTTTGCATACCGCGCGTCACATTCTATTAAACTCTTCAACAAGTTCACGAATATATGCGGAGCGATACATCTCTCCCTTCTCGTGCTCGTAATGTACCAAAGTATCTCATAAATACAAAAAAAATGCGAAAGTAAAAACCTCTTTTTCCTTCAATAAATAAATCCCACACATCCCATACACTGATGCCTCTGCTAAGGTAGAATCCATCAGTTATTTTCAAATCGATATTTCCCATAGGGTTAAATTCGTTTCCATCATTCCTAAGAAATGGGGTACCTACCCCCTATACATCCATCCATCCGTAAGCATCCATCAAGCAGAACTAAGATTTTCTCCTTCATCGGCATCCAGAGAGATGATTCGAGACGCGAGAGAAAAGAACCAGAACAACGAAAGATAGATAGATATTCAAATACAAATTTGCATTTAAAATGAATTCATGAGCTCTAGCCTCCTCTCGTCCGTTTTTTGTCGGAATGGAAGCCGCCTCTCATCCCCCTGCCTGCCAACCGACATGCAATGATGATATTTCAATAAAATAATTCCAAATGCTCGTCTTTGGGTGATGGCTCTCCATCAATGCTAATCATGATCATCATCAGCATAATCATTTCTTTTTTTCGGGTCGTCCTTGTCGACAGGATTCAGCCTTTTTTTTCTTTCCTTCTTTGCTATACGGAAGGGAGAGCTGGAGGCATCATTATTATCGTTTTGCTTCCGTGGTTTGATTTTGTGTTTGAAGAACAGCATATGAATTTTATTTTCCTCATTTTGGCAATGAATTGCAATTGAACTGACGAGTGGGATGATCCCTATCGGTATTGCGAGAGCAAAAACCTGGCAATAGATCAAAAAATACGTATGTATATATACCTCTGCCTGGCGCATCAATTAGTAGTGATTTTTTTGTGTGGTTTCCTGCATTTAATGGATTGCCAGATACACTCCCTATTCGTGGATCATAAAGCAGCCACTCAGCGGCGGCGGCGTCCTGGTCCATCAGGATACGACATTTTGATGAGGTTTCTTGCTTCTATCGGTCGGTGCGGCGAACAATTTCTCATAATTACAGTCAATTTCCAATAAGGACTTTCCTCTCGGACTCTTGCCGCCCTCCCCTTCTTCGTTGCTACTTGAGAAGAGCAATCAACTTGATTTCTTTTATTTGGCATTTTTATTTTATTTTTTTTTGCTCTGCTTTTCTTCTTATTTTATTGTCGGTTTGCCTATGGGGCAGGACGAACTTTGGTTCGGGGGTGGTACATGTACATCTGTTCGCATCCTTCGAATTGAAATATATGGTCGGAGGGTAGCTATTTCTTTTTTTGTGGGTCTTCAGTTTGATAGTTGCAGCATTTCAGTTTCATTGAGGCTTAATGTCTTTGAATATCGATCGGGATGTGGAGTGATTTCTTTTTCCTTTAAGGATTGCCAGAGAGAGAGATAGATACGAGTTCATTTTAGGCGCAGTAATAAAAGTTGAAGAAGCTTGTTGGTGGGTGTATGATAACGAATAGCCAACTACCGGAGGAGTTCCGGAAAGAAAAATGATTTAGAACGAACAAAATGGTTTGATGGATGGGGGTGTTTCGCATTGGGGGTGTTTTAGTAGGCGGTGTGGAGAAGTGCCCCAAATGGAATACAGCTTGGAAATTGCTTGATAAATTAATGTGGTCGTGAATATATTAAGGTTGGTACGTAGATAGTCTTTGATAAGATGCAACTTCTAGAGAGCAATGTGTAAAGCGGTGTTTGGAAAGGATTTTCAGACCTAAAAGGCCACGTAGAAACTCTTATCTCTCCATCACGTCGATGAAATAAAGGTGGTTGAATGCAAAATGCATTTGACTAAGTCTCAAGTCAGGCTCTTTTGTCGAAAAAGCATCGATGAGTTTCAATCAATGTATTGAAAGCTACTCAGGCAGACGTTTGATGGAAGCTATTTTGGACAACTTCAAGTGTAAAATTTTCTAAATAACTGCTCCGTTTAGTCTTCTCTGGTTGGACAGGTCACTCCTGAATCTTCAAGGGCTGTGTTTCTAGTAAAGCAAAGGCCGGGGTAGCTACAGACAAAGTGTTTTGAACCATCATCAGTAAAGGGCATTTGTGCTTAGCCGCAAGTAGGTTGTGCTTGATAGTGATTCCTATAAAGAGCGCTATATTCTTTTGGTTCAGAGCGAGGATGGATTCGATTTTCAGTTAGTCGTGTTTTGTACAGGGTTTCCTGGAGACATGGCTTGTCGTATCATCGTTTTCCATCTATTGTCTGCTTGTCGTCCGATTTGTTATGCTGTTCCTGATCTTGTTCTTCCTTGTTCAAATCCATACCAATTCATCTGCCTTTTCCTTCGCTGGGATTCCACTGTCGTTCTTATTTGGTAATTGGAGAGTATACAGAGATCTTTCTGGCTCAGTGTCTAGCTAGCTTTGATTTCACTACCGCCGCAAATGAAATAGTTTTTTTAGTAGCTTGGCAGTCGATATAAATATCAGTTCCTTTGAATTTAGTCTCGAGTATAATCATCGTTGAGCTCTTGCATACATTGAAATTAAGATATCAAAATCTAAAGCGATGACCCTCAGGGAAGAGTCGAGCAAATAGACACTGGGTTCGTCTAGAGATATGCGTAACGTACAATGTGCTATACACGAAGAGATCAACAGCTCTGGTTAAACTCAACTATCCTAATGCACGGGTCGTTTCTTTCGTAATAACCGCCCACTGACCACTGACCCACTGGCCTTCACGCTGAGCGACTCGCTGTGCTGCACAATGACTATTGCAGAAGTTGCAGGGAAGAAGAAGTCAAATCTTTTCGTCACCTGTTGTGATTGTCCTGCCTACCGTCAGAAGAATAAGAACTCTTGTTAGTCATTTCTTCTCGAAACTGAAGTACTTAGGCAACGTTGGCCCATTTTCTCTCCTTAGATGGGATTCTTTAGGGTGGTTCAAATGGTAACAGTAGAGGCTGTGCATTCGAGTTTCTTCATGATTGTAAGTTCTTTGAGATTAGTATATTTGATACTACAAGTACTGGACACTAGAATACGCTTCCATATTCTATATCCAAGGACATGTTTGCTTTCTTTGTCAGGCATTGGCCGCTATGTTGAGCAGATTGACACTCAGCTGCTCCTTGTTTGTGAAAAGGACTACTTGACAACTTAATGAACAATTCACATCTTTTCGCCCTGCTTTTGAGAGTGGATTGTAGGTGAAAAAACTTGCAAACCACTAGAAGAACTTATCGTCTACATCTTCTCCTCTGTGACTTATTTTGAACATAATTTCATTCGATACCAAAAACCATGAAGAGGAGATAGGCCGTTCCTTAAGAAGTTCCTTTAGTGGCCAGTACATTCTGTGAGTTTCCAGTGCTTACCATATCGATGCAGTTGTTACATTACTGAAGACTGTTTCTACGTCTAAGAAGGCTGCTAGTGTGAATTTTTTGTGGTTCAGTGATTTGTCGATCATCGTTATCGCTTCATGCTGGATTGTTTCGACTAATTGGCCAGTATGATGATGAAGGCATGCTCTTCGTCTGTAGAAGCGAACATTGACTCGGTTTTCGATGAGGTGTACTTTTTATACCTCCTGAGGCCTCGATGCTGACCTAAAGGGACTCTGTTATACAATAGTTATTTCACCCCTCCACCTTTGTCTGAGATTTATAAAAAGTCTAGCCCCACACTGATGATCCCACATATGTAGTCGTTACGACACCCACTCTTCTGTTATAAGCACATGCATACAAATACAATTGGGATAATCATTCTGAGATCAGGTTTTTAAGGCTAATATCTAAATGACCGTTTAAAATTAACCCCGGGTTACTCTATTATCCCTCAATTTGCAATATTTTTAAAAAAACTGAAATACTCTTTTCCATAATTTATGTAAAAAAAAACCTTCAAAGATATCCCTTCATCACGCAAATCTAATCTGTCTACTATCTACAGCCTATCCCCACTTGTTATTCAATTCAAGGGTTCAACAGACGATCATAAAAAAAAGTATCAGTCATTATCCTACTCATCCACTGAGCACTACAAACTACAAACTGGCATTTAAACGAATGTCATCCTTGCCCTTGAATATATTCTATTAATATCCTTAAATGAGCACTTTAAAAGAAAAAATCCATTCAATTGAATACAAAAGGAGTCTTAATGGGATCAGACAGTCTGGATGGTTCATAAGCGCTTTTCATTAAAAAAGCCTACACGAGTGTGCCATCGCAATCGACAGGACATTCATTCATTTTCACACAGACTTAAGCTTCAATTTTTCTTCTTCTCAACATAATTGCTTTTCTTTCACCTTCTTTTTTTTTTGTATAAAAAAAAAAAAACTCCACCGCCTTCCTTAATCCTCATTCAAATCAAAGGCCAAAATAGAAAGACCTCCTCTTGGGTAGAGTCCTCGTCCAAATAGCAACAACTACAAATAAAAACACAGAGAAAAGGTACCGAAAGAATAAAGTTGAAAGGCTTAAGGGAAAATTCAATTTGAATATATTCATCGCAACCAGCAATAGCAGCACACAATAGAAAAGCGCGCTCTTATCAGGGAGAAGGAATCCTTTTCCACTGGTTTAGTTCGCTCTCTCACTCTCTGTATGTGAACTCGTGAAAGGCTTATCCACGATAGATGGAGCACAATTTCAAAATTGAATTTAACTCTCTCATCATTGTGAAAGGATGAGTTAAATCTCCAAAAGAAAGCAATGAGGAGCAAAAAAAAAAAAAAGACAAGCGCAACGCTCCCCTATCAATTGGACTCAAAGAATTATCCCCCAGGAGAAAGGGATAAGTGAGCGAAGTTCGCTGTGTAGCTTGTGCTGCTCTACACAATGACAAGGAAGAGATTATATTATGCACACTGCATGGTATTTGAAATTTCATTTTCCCTGAGATCGAGGGGTGGCTTTTGGTGGGTATAAAGCTTTCCCATGTCCTACCCCAAATAGCGCCCTCTGGCTGTGCATTCTTCCTTTTTACAAGTGAATCATGTTTGCCAGTTCAACGCACACAAACAAACACACACGCATATATTCATGTGTATTAACTGTTTACTTTCTTTCTATACTTGCAGCTCCACCAGAAATCACAGTTGAAAAGTCCTGGGTGCATGCAGCGGAAGGATATGATATTGAATTGGTTTGCATTGTCCACGGGGATGTTAATTCCGAGGTAGGTTCATGACGACGACGATGATGATGATGATCCTTTTTTTTGTACTTTGTTCGCCCCCGCCGCCGAATTCATTCATCCATCGCGTAACCAGAAAATAAATCAAAAAAACAAAGTAAAGAGTCATGGTACTCTCAAAGGATGTTAGCGTTCCGCGGCACGGACGGACGAAGGGGGTTAACAAATAGAGAAGAAGAAAGTACTTCACTCTGAATATGTATTCGAAATTATCCTGCAGCAAATATGTATGACTTTTGGAGGATGTTTTATTATACATTCATCCCTGCGGTGCATATCCTTTTTTTTTGTGTGTTTGTCGAACAGCGCGGAGTACTTTCTGTGGCTTGGTGCAGGCATAAAGATGACTGCATACGTTTTGAATAAATTTAATTTGGGATTCGTACATTTCTTTGCAGATGTTGTGGTATCAGAATTCCTTTTTGCTGGATCCCACCGATCGTCGATCGATGTATCCTCGAGATGAACGTTACAGTTTGGTTATAAGAAATTTCCAGCCATCGGACTTTGGCAATTACAGTTGTGTGGCTGATAATGCATTGGGAAGGACGAAAAAGTATATTGAGGTGTCTGGGCGGCCGGGACCGGCGGATTTTATATCACCAGCGCTGAGCGGAGCATTGGATCATTACAATCTGACGTGGACAATTGAGTCGATACCGAATTTGGAGGAAATTAAGCTGCTCTATAGGAGACTATTGGTGAGTAGGAGGATTAAGTTGTTTTTGTGTATTATTACTTTTTGCGTCACTAGGTTTTGCTTTATGAAAGGATTAGTTTTAACAGTTCTACTCCATGTATTCTTAGTTCTTAGTATCCTGCCATCTTTAGTAAACGGGTTCCATTGCATCGCGTGGCTAGCTATGGATCTGTCACCTTTTCGGAGATTGTGACCAATCGTATGGTTGTGCCTATAAGTTCTTGGTCCGTTCTCTGATTAAGTTATTCGTTTGAGATACGTTTTTGTCAGAAAATCTTTTAGATGTTGGGTAGGGTTCTACTTGTATTATCGCAAGGTTGCATCGTCCTCATGATAGTAGCGGTCACTCTGGACAATTTCGCACTTGAAATTTATCAAGCACTATATTACGAACTTGTTTGTTGTGCTACTGGTCCAATCCATGTTTTGGAAAGTCAATACTTTCCCGATCAATCGCCATTCAGGTCCCTAAATAAATGGGGTAGTGAACAATGGATCTATTTACTTTTTATAAAGTTTGACCAATCTACTTCCGCTTTAAAGAATTAAAGGTATTGGTATTGGTTCCTGGCCCGTTTTCTATTAGGTTTACTTAGCCTTCAAATATTGTATTTCGTAGTCACTTTTAACGAACTTTGGTAGCTGTTTCATTAGACACATATGTCGTCCTTCTGCAAGTAGAACATTTTAGATTTATCGATTCAGCATTGCAAGGGAACAGTCTCGGCTGGGTATACAAAGACTTCTTGCATTGGTTTGCCATATTTTGGACTGCATCTCGATCGCAAACTTTGTTTTGGCGGTTTGGTTGGTCAAATCCATCACCAGTTGAGAAGTTTCTACTCTCTTTATCATCTGTCTATCTGCCAATACAGTCCCCTCTTTCCATAGCTCCAGATCAGTTCCAGATCAATGGACATGTATGAGAGGAAGCAACATTGGATCATTTGGCCTTGTCAAACCCTGGTGGATTTTCTCGGACAACATTTGTTTGTGCTGTTCAATTTGTTATACATTGTGTTAACCATGCTTTATACTAATATAATCCGTCCATCTGATTCGCCATTGGGGTGTTTAAGATTCCCCAAGCAATAATGTCTGCTCCTGGTCATAGTTTGATAAATAGTTAAAATGGTTAATAATAATAATTTTGAAGCCTAAATTTACGCATGTTCCAGGGTGTATGGGGTTCCCCAATCAATAAAGTTTGACAATAGAATATCTCGATTCGATTCCGCCAAGGTCTTGGAAACTATCTGATCTCTACACCGGTTGTCCAGCACTGCATATATGACTTGATACTGCATATTTCCCCTGATCTTCGACGATAATGCCTTGGACACTTCATATCCTTCCAACTTAGCCCATCTGCAGTTGTCATTGTCGTATATTGCGAGAGTACTACTCTTGGCAACACAGAGCGGTGCTCTGATGCTGTTGATAATGTCGCCTGATGGAAGTTCTGCAGCTGATAAGAGACTCTAGCGGCTGACTGTCAATGAAGATGGATATTGATTCCAATTTAAGTAGCACAGCTTTGAGCACGATTTCAACATCGTCCTTGACAACACTCCATAGACCAGGGAGCTTTAGAGCCATTTCTAGGTTCTAGCATTTGGAATAAATACCTAACCCTATTCCCTTATTGACTTAAGACCAATCAGTGAAAATGGCAGTCTCATTCTAAAGATAAACTGCATCATTTAGCCAATCCTTCCTGCCGGGATAAGCTATTTCCTACGGTGTAACTAAGTCGAGAAAAGCCAATATCAAATTTCTCCAGAGTCTACCTTAAAGAATCCTACATCTGTGAGCCGAAGCGCACATCTTCCCGCCTGTAGTTGAACTTGTAAATCGAGTGGCAGTCCAAGGACATGTAACACTAGCTGATTATTGCATACTATACCAGAGCTTCATATTAGAATATGCGTCTGACTTTCGTGGCATATAGCCAGTGCATCGTGACTGTTGTTGTTGGCTTACGAATCCTTTTCATCGTGTTCAGTTTCCAATGTAGCTTACGGTCTAACACAATGCCAAGATATACAGTTGAAACAAGTTTAAATATGAACAAATCTTGACCTATATCTCGTAGATAGTCTGGCTGTAGAAGACACCCCAAGTGATAGGGCTTTAAAAACAGTCCAATTCTTGCTGCGTAGTTTATGTATTTAAATAAATTATCCTAAATACCTGCATACTGGTTTATAAACCTTCCATTCCTAGTTTGACTGGGGTGCAAGACACACCTCTAGCTATAATGTTCAACAACGCCACCCTTGTTTGATGCGTAGCACAAAAACAATCGTTAAAAGAATAATCCAAAAAGAGTATCCAATTTTCATTGAAAACCTTAAATTTATTATAAGTTGGAGGCCCCCCAAACAAGAACCGGTTTTAACCTCCTCAGGCAGACCATTAGAAATGTAAGGAAGGTCAGGACTGTAGCCAGGTGTAGATCTAGATACATACCTATAATTTAAAGAATAACCCAAAAAGTTCGACAAATCACATTATAAATATTTAATTCTACAGAAAACCATGTCCCTAATGCCTTCATTAATGAAAACGCAATTTGTTAAGTCCTTTAAAAAAAAAAAACAAAAAATCAATTAAATTTTTGTGGGTACAAAGGCACGCAACCTCTCCTCACCTAAAACTAAAAATAAAAACAATTCCCCACCAAATATGTGGACAATAAATCACTTGATTCAGTGAATTTTAAAGGACCAAAGAACCCCATCGTCCATGTATAAAACCAACGAAAAAATTCGAAAACAATCAAGGACCCGTGGGTGGTTTGAGTTTAGTTTCGAGTAGGCGGGTGATGGAGCTAGAAACAGGCGGACACCTTTATGATTTCCATTCAATTTATTGATAAACAACAAGGATACGAGTCAGAAGGGAGTAGGATTCAATTAAATTTTAAAACTTTTCAACGACAAAAACTGGAAAAAACAGAAAACACATAGGCGGTAACCCATCCGAACAAATTGCACCAGGGCAGGGGTGTATGTTTTTTAAATGACACGCGGGTACTCTCTACTTATTCACTGTGGGCTTAGGTGCCTAGCCTACATATCCTTTGAAATTAAATGAAAAGAGAGGAGGCAAACAAAAAAAAAAACACATTCGTTTCATTTGAATTTGGAAAAGACTTTCGAAAGAGATCCTCCCGAAATGCACTAGAAAAAAAAGTTTCATCCTTTTTTGTGTTTTTTTGTTTTTTTCCTTGCCTCTCCCACACAATATAAGGAAGTAAAGCAGCACAACAAACAAATAAGATGAGAAAGGGAAAAACCATCAGTATCGGTGGCATGGTGGTTCCTGGGAACACAACCCGACTTTTCTTATCTTTCCCAATCAAATATTCCCTCGGGTCAACCCCATCTTTGTTCATTCTGGGGGCTCTGGCAAATTATCTCAACAACAATTCCAACTTTTATCAGTTTTTTCCTTTTTTTTGCATTTTTTTGTACTCCTCCTCAGAGTTCGAACTTCAAGAACGCTTGAGGGTGATTTTAATGAATCTTCGGGTTTTTTAAGAGGTCCTTGCAAAAACACACACGCACACAGGAGGAGCAAAGGAACATGTAGAACACATTTGCTTTGTACCCAGAGATGTATATCAAATCGGATGTACCTTATAGGAAAAGGACCTTCTACTGTGTGTGGGTATTTGTTTTTTATTTTGTAAAATTATATAGAGGATGGTGGTTGGGTATGCGAAGCGAAAGGATGTCGTGAGTTTTATCGGAATTGAATTATAAAATTGAACAGTTTCCGGCTTGTGTCAGTCGTTGTCGTTGTCTGCTTACTTTACTTGCTTTTCAAACTGGCAAAGGACGGTTACGTTGCAAAAAAAAAAGAATACAAAGGGCGACAGTGCACAAGTTGGAAAGTTGAAAAACAAGCAGCAGCAGCAGCAAACAAGGATTAACAGTCAAGGAAAACTTTGTAATGAAAGTAAAATTGGTGGAATAATTAAAAGTCAATTAAAATTGCTTCAGGGTAAAAGATGTCCGATATTAGATGTCGTACAGTATGAGAGAAAGGACTTTTTGTGTTTGATGTGTGTAGTTGGGTTAATGTATGAAAAAAGGATGTTTGGATACAAAGAGCGTCTGTGCGATTGAAATTGGATTGTGCCACTGAATACAGGGAAAGTTATTAGTTATGACATTTGAATGTGATTACTTTGGGGCATGATTTAGTCATTTAATTGGCGTTACTCAAAAGGGCAATGTGGATGTCAAATAGTCGTTTGGAGGAGTTTGTATATATGTTCCTAGTGCTTTATAGGGACTAGTTTATGTAGATTCCTTTGCTCTGATAAAAATGATTGGGTTTTGTAGTAACTAGCGTGAGAAGGAACTTTACTGATTGTGCAATGATTTCAGTATATGGTTTAGCCGTCATGCGCATAATGAATGTACTAACAATGAGTTGACTAGAAATTGTCAAATTGTACATTACCCTTTCTCTGTCTAGTTGAGAATAATCAGTGCCTGGCACACTTTTGCATTATTTAAGTAGTAGAGGATAAAAGATTATTGCGACATTATGCTTTTGTTTAGCACATGGACATCCACATTGCCTAGTTCGCCTTTGAGACTGATACCTTTTCCTTCCGTTACAGAATGGTGAACTGCCTTATCAAAGTCATGAACCTTTGGCAGGAAAACGCCCGACATGTTGCGAAGGCGTACTTTAACTGTAACAAAACTGAGAGCACCCTTGTTGGCTTTGATTCGACAAGCTATGACAAAGAGTTTTCTGTCTTTACTTCTAAATATTTGTCCCCACTGGAAAGACTTAGCTACCGGCTCTATAGCTATCTATAAACCTCATTATCCTGAAAGACGCTTCCTCATCCTTGAGAGGATTGACCAAAAACCAGTTCCTATTCCATGATCATTCATCATGTCTAGGAGACTTCTCTCCACACAATTCTTTCATTAACTGCTTCATATGACACAGTGGCATTAACTATACTCGACCTTCACTAAACATTCGCCTTTTTTTCTATAGATTAAGCGCGAAAATAATGATGACCCTACCTCCATCCATGATGGTGACATTCCTATTCCTCATCCCCATCTTTGACATTCTTTTCGTGGCATTTAAAAACCTGTAAACCAACTCGCTTAGGGTACCATTTACTAGCCCGAAAACGACAGCGCAATTCTCTATAGAGCAATCCAATCTTTCATTTTACAATCTTCTTACCCCCATCGGACATTAATTTTCATTTCCCTCTAACAAATAGCCTGCGTCGTCCCCCCGAAACTTAATAAGATAACGAGATCATGTAAAACTCATTTCTAACAAAAAACCACAAAAACTCCTTTTCTCCTTTTCTTAAACCAAAAACAACAAAAAAAGAAAGAATCCTACACAAACTACTCCCCAGAGTGGCATATAAAATATGCCTCTTGACAAAAGACTACACACAGAGACGGAGTAGCTAGTAGTTTATCCTGAAATCCAAAAATGTTATTCAATAATATTTTTAAAAATTCCAAACATGCCTCCAAGACCACTAAATAAACCAGCAAAAAGGATGACCATTTGTCTTCCTTTGCGAAGCCGAATAGTTTCGTTTCGACTACCAACCACCCACTACTGTTATTTCTTGGCTCAACTTTAATCTAAATCCTAAAATTCTAAAGAAAAAAAGAACAGAATACCATCAGGCATAAAGGAACAGCAGAAGAACATAAAAATAAAACAGGATTCTCTGCTCCTCAAAGCAACATTTTACCGTTTTTTATCCCTTTCGAATGGTTTCTCTGTGTATACTGTATATCGCCAGGCATTTTTATCATTGAAGGATATCGTAAAGATGAACAATCCTACTCTACTGCTACTGTACAACCCGTCAAACAAAAGCGAGTTGTAGTGTGTGCAGATCCTTTTTGCCATACTTTTACGAGTAAGTAGCTATGTGAAAGATAAGGAAATGGTATGGGATATTTTTTTTTACTATTCCCACTACTATGTGAGTGCGAGTGGATTTTAAAATAAATAGTGATCCTTGTAACCAAGGTAAAAATGCTATTCAAGTGGTTCTCTCTTTGTTCCCCAAAAAAAGGAATACAACACTCGTGATGCTCTGAGAAAATCCTTTTCACAAAAAAAAAAAAAAAAAACTGCATCCCACTCATAGGATTGGAGGAGCAAAGAGTATGGCACTTACTGTAGTTAACCAGCCAGTTTACGACAAAAGATGTATCCTATGAATACACATGGGCAAACATTACAATTTCATATCAAACACTTCTCGCATAAAGCATCATTCAGTGGTCCTTGAATACCCCACATACACATATCCTGTACAGAATTTACATTTTATCATCATTGAATGTCATTTTAATATAAATTTTTTGTGTTTTTCTCTCGTTACAACGCGAAACAGATGAACGAAACATATCAGCATGAGTTGCACATCAAACCGATACCCATAAGGACATACGAGGCGATTGTGCAGGCGAAAAATCGAGACATACGGATGGAATGAGGTGAGGACTGAAAAAACATTTTTTTTTCAAATGGCACCACTGTAATGGAAATCCTGAGACGAATTTCCAACTAAAGCTGGCGAAAAGAAGAAAGGCTTGAAGCCAGTGAACAAAGATGTGAGCCCTTCCTTAAGCCAGTTCCTCTTCGTACCTGAGAAAAACTTGTCGTCGACAACTCTGGCTGTTGTCCAATCCAATCGGTTGTCTGTGATAAGAAAACCTGTCGAGAATTGCCGTCATCCAAAGTTGCTACATTCAGGCCAAGTGTGTCGTAGAAGAAAAGCTCTTTGTCGCTGGAGACGAATGGCTTAGTCCTGACAACTGAATATTTCGGTTCCACTGATCTGTGAGGGCGGTCTTAAGATCAGCAAAGAAGTAAGTCTAGCCTTTGAAACTATTTTCTTGTATTCATGTTGTGTATCCTTTTTTTCAGATTTAAATGATTTTAATGAATCTTCGGGTTTTTTAAGAGGTCCTTGCAAAAACACACACGCACACAGGAGGAGCAAAGGAACATGTAGAACACATTTGCTTTGTACCCAGAGATGTATATCAAATCGGATGTACCTTATAGGAAAAGGACCTTCTACTGTGTGTGGGTATTTGTTTTTTATTTTGTAAAATTATATAGAGGATGGTGGTTGGGTATGCGAAGCGAAAGGATGTCGTGAGTTTTATCGGAATTGAATTATAAAATTGAACAGTTTCCGGCTTGTGTCAGTCGTTGTCGTTGTCTGCTTACTTTACTTGCTTTTCAAACTGGCAAAGGACGGTTACGTTGCAAAAAAAAAAGAATACAAAGGGCGACAGTGCACAAGTTGGAAAGTTGAAAAACAAGCAGCAGCAGCAGCAAACAAGGATTAACAGTCAAGGAAAACTTTGTAATGAAAGTAAAATTGGTGGAATAATTAAAAGTCAATTAAAATTGCTTCAGGGTAAAAGATGTCCGATATTAGATGTCGTACAGTATGAGAGAAAGGACTTTTTGTGTTTGATGTGTGTAGTTGGGTTAATGTATGAAAAAAGGATGTTTGGATACAAAGAGCGTCTGTGCGATTGAAATTGGATTGTGCCACTGAATACAGGGAAAGTTATTAGTTATGACATTTGAATGTGATTACTTTGGGGCATGATTTAGTCATTTAATTGGCGTTACTCAAAAGGGCAATGTGGATGTCAAATAGTCGTTTGGAGGAGTTTGTATATATGTTCCTAGTGCTTTATAGGGACTAGTTTATGTAGATTCCTTTGCTCTGATAAAAATGATTGGGTTTTGTAGTAACTAGCGTGAGAAGGAACTTTACTGATTGTGCAATGATTTCAGTATATGGTTTAGCCGTCATGCGCATAATGAATGTACTAACAATGAGTTGACTAGAAATTGTCAAATTGTAATGGAAATCCTGAGACGAATTTCCAACTAAAGCTGGCGAAAAGAAGAAAGGCTTGAAGCCAGTGAACAAAGATGTGAGCCCTTCCTTAAGCCAGTTCCTCTTCGTACCTGAGAAAAACTTGTCGTCGACAACTCTGGCTGTTGTCCAATCCAATCGGTTGTCTGTGATAAGAAAACCTGTCGAGAATTGCCGTCATCCAAAGTTGCTACATTCAGGCCAAGTGTGTCGTAGAAGAAAAGCTCTTTGTCGCTGGAGACGAATGGCTTAGTCCTGACAACTGAATATTTCGGTTCCACTGATCTGTGAGGGCGGTCTTAAGATCAGCAAAGAAGTAAGTCTAGCCTTTGAAACTATTTTCTTGTATTCATGTTGTGTATCCTTTTTTTCAGATTTAAATTCCCGCCTCATGTGGCTGCAGTGCTTGTTGAGATACAACAGCCTTCAACTATAATCTACTGATTGATAATCGTAACTCCAAGGCAAGGCACCAATTAAACGCCTGGTTTAAGACTAAAAGAACATTGAAATTGATCTGTATATTTACCTTAATAAAGAAAAGTTTTATAAGAAATAAATACAAATTAAAATGGTCTATCGATGATGCCACACACTTCACATATCATAATGGGGTAGCAAATGTCTATGGCTCGCAACACCGGAGAAAGGTAAGTTGTTCGTGTTTGTCTGTCGCTGTAAAATGGGGTGCAATTTTTTAAAGGACGTCTTAAGTACTGTGAAACCTGTCTAAAGCATTTGAACTCCTTTTCCAGATTCAATTTGGACATAGCCCTTTTATGGCTCGCAAAATACCTCTATCTGTCAACGAACCCAGTTCAAGAAATAATCTAAAGATTCCGCCCTCTGTCTAGGCTTCAAACTAATTTTCAACCCAGAAGTTAGAACTGCTTTGCAACTCTTAATTATTGGTAAGTCATTAGCATTAAGTAGGTAGAAATTCTCACAGTTAGATACCTTAAATTCGTTTTAAAATGAGCCTCCCTTAAGTCCCATCTGTGTGTGAGATTTAAGTTATTTTAGGAGAATTCATAGAATCTAGTCGAGGCTAATTAGCTTCCTTTGAACTTTTTGAATACGTGAAAGCTTTTTACCCGTTACTGAAAGACATCTACCACCGGACTATGTAAGGGAAGGAAGTCTATGAAGAAATTTTTTATTAGGACGAATTGCAAAAGTGATATCAGGGTCAGCCTGTCGATAACAAGTCAGTGAATAGGACTTCTGAACTGTTATCTTCGTTGTTTTGCTAGATGACTTGCCAGCATTATAGTCTGTCTACCTGACCAAAGTGAAGTGAGGATAGCAATATGGAAGCTGATTTCAAACAAATCTGCTGGATGTGACCGACCGAACTTTTCAAGACATCAGGGGATGAACTGGTAGAGGGCATCTCCAACATCTGGTTAGATAAATGCATGCCTGATGAATGGAACCTAAGCATCGCTTGCCCTATCCACGCTTACTATAGAGGCATCAGTCTTCTCAACATTTCAAGACCCTACGCCAACGCCTGAAACCTTTTATTGACAGCCTGATTGGCCCCTATCAGTGGGGTTACAGGCCAGGTAAGTCCACCATCGATCAAATCTTCAAAGTGCGACAGATCCTGAAGAAAACCCAGGAAGTCAACATCGATACTCATCAGCTTATCATCGATTTCAAGGCCGCTTATGGCAGCATCCATAGGGACGAACTGTAGAAAGCCATGACTAGTTTTGACATCCCTGCCCGTTTATGCAGGATGGTGATGGAAAACGCTCGCTGTTCCATCAAAGTCGGCTATGACCGTACTGAGTCCTTCGATGTCAAAAAAGGTTCTAGGCAAGGTGATGCGCTGTCAAGTGACTTCTTTAACATCATACTCCAGCTGATTGTGTAGAATTTACGAACCAACAGCAGTGGCAAAATCTATCATAAGTCCGTACAACTGCTTTCATAATTAGAAGGACTTAGCGGGCTGTTACCAGTACGTCTGAAATCATTGAACCAGAAATTGGGCGAAACGTCACAGTGGACAGTTACAACTTCGAGGTAGTAAAGGATTTTGTCCTTTGCAGTTTTTTTTTTGGGGCTAATAAGGCAATTTAACAGTAAAACACTAACTCGAAGAACTAAGGAGACTTTAAGACCCTGATCAGTCCAGTCCTGCTTTATCGCGCTTAACTTTATTGTAAGTGGATGAAGATATCCTTGGTCGCTTCGAGAAAAAATTCTTGGTAAGATATTCCGTTCGGTTTGCCTTGACGGGTTTTGGAGGAGAAGACTCAACAACGAACTATACGAACTGTACAGCGGTATCGAGCTAGTGAATGAACAATAACGCTCCGGCCCGCAGGGTCTTCGAATCAAGCCCGGAGGGACGACGCAGTAGAGGGCCTCCTTGCCGCAGGTGGTGTGTAAGGGGACCTCGACCAACTTGGAGTGTGCAACAGGAGGCAATTAGCTAAAGACCGAGCTAAATGAAAAGGCTTATTGGTTGAGGTCCAGGTTCACCCCGAACTATAGCGCAACACAACAAACAGATGATGATTTCGTATGTAAGGAGTGTTACTTATGTCCTGAACTCTGTATCCCCTTGAGTCGCCTTTCACCTTTTCTTCTTTTTTGATCTATCAACGAAGACAGATATGGAGAAGGGGTTAATGCCTCGGTAATCACTAGTCGCTCTTCTAACAGACTTTCATGGCTGTGAAATTTACTAATTCGAATTGTAGCTGGTTCCTATGAGTAAATGCCTAAAATTGTTGCTCTGTCCTTTTTTGATCCGTCAGATAGATATTAGGTAGGTGCTGATAGCATCTTTCTTTGCTTAGCTCTCCTGACAGAGTTCTGCTTTAAAGCTGAAGGCCGTGTAAGGTTAAAATAGTTTGACCTAATAGTAGTGCCACTTTAACTTGCTAACCCGGCTACAATACAAGTCATCCCTTTTTTTTAGCACATTTACCCTCCTTGGCGAGAATTCTATTTGATTTTTGCATTCATTTATAATTCACAGACACTTTTATGTACTATATCTACATAAAAACGAGTCTTACGATTGCTGTCTTCTTCCACTCGATAGTGCTTGGGTTTACATCTTTTCGTGAAGATTCTGTTACATTCACGGACTGGTATCCAGTTCAATAAAGTTTACACGTGCTTTCTCCTCTTTACTTTGCTTTTATTTTTAGACGTTTTTCCAACTAAAAAGTTAATTTTAAACCTTTTCAATCGCATAGCCCTCTTTACAATCATATCCTAAGGGCGAATGCTAAATTATTACTTTGATTTCGCAGAAGAATCTTTGCCAATTAATAACTTCTCGTTGAATGCCCATATCTTTTCCTTTTGCATACAGACGTCTGCGCCTTGGGGTGTTGTATAAAACTGATGAAAGTTTATATTTATTCTTTGGCGTTCTCCAAATTCCCCTCGAAAAGTAATTTATGGAATTATTCCCTGGGGCTATTGTAGGTCAAGGCCACTTCAATAAGTTACTTATTAAATCCATGATTATACTTCTCTCCCATTGAAGCAAAAAGTCCTCGATTTTAAATAGGATCATCATATTTATTGAATATCCATAAGTAATGCACTTTTACATCAAGAGGTGTAGCAATCCAAAAGCACTTGCTTTATGCAAATAAGCAAGGTTGACATGGTTGCAAAAATGGGTTAATGATCTCTTTTTTTATATTGAAATCAATTAATATTGAAATTACCTCATAGTTAGTAAAATTTGTTTGAGACTTCCGTTTGAATGACTGTCAAAAGCGTAGAAAACTATTGACCTTACATCCTGCCATTCAAAAGGGAAATTCACTTGAAATTCAATTCAAAAGGAGATGCTCATGTTGAATTATTTCCAGGAGAGTTTTAATGACGTGCATGACACAGGTACATATAACTTCTACGTTAGGAAATTTTGTCACACAAGAAGCAAGTTTTATATTGATTTAAATGGCACACGTCATGGCAAAGCACCATCCATAAAACAAGGGAGACCTGCCAGGATATGCGTGCTAAAATGCATCATCGGCACGAATGTGTCATTACACGCAGGTGACAGCGATAAGGTGCAATAATTATCAACAAATTCGTATAAAAAGGGTTGAGGTGTATTATTATGCTTAAGACCCTTTCGATAAGAAACATGAACTGATGGCGACATTGTTGTGATTGCTCACTGACAAGTAGAGGTCGGTCACGTGAATTTGAAGTAATTCCTCTGCTAATGGGTATGTCATGTGATATGGTGGACACAAGGCTCGTTAGATGCAAATGCAGTCCCCCAAAACACCTTCCTTGCAGTGGAAAGGCTTGTTAACTGGGCACGAACTTTCTGATTTCTTTCAACCACTTTGGCTGATAGCTAAAGAGGGGACCAATATATCCACAAACATATTAAAAACATTCATTTTATATCACACATTTTCGCCTAACCATTATCGCTATTCTAAAAGTCATAAAACAGAGTCAATAAACCATCCTACGTCGTAATTTTGGCACCAATATTGCGGAAACTACGCTCGTATAGAATGATTTAGTTACACCATTTCACTAATTTCCCGTCGAAAAAGTTTAACTAAAATTTTACGAGACCACAAGGACTTAAGGATGTTTTGTCACGCATTTTGTTTCTTTCATCCGAATGGAGAAAAAAATTCTTTGCATGGAAACTCAACAGTTCCTCCCCTATTCGCGGAGAGTCCTTTGTTTGTTTATTGTATCTGTGTGTCGTGTTGAAATCGATTAGAGGAGACGAGTCCCCCATGTGGTTGAAATGACAGTACTGTCACATAAATTTCGCTGTTTAAAAGCATACAATTGGCAACAAGTAGCAAGTGCTTTTAGAGTAGAGCCTTCAGTCCAAAGGTGGCTTCAAATTCAGTTCAGCTTAAAAGCAACGCATTACTAGTAGACCTACCAATCGACCAATCTTTTCTTTCTGAAATTCATTAATTAAAATAATTTACTGAATGTTAAAAATTAGTTAACTTGTCACAAATTACACAAAATCCATTATGTCATACAAGAAAGGACGAATTACGAATTAACCGCGGAAAGGAAAATTCAACAAATCATTTTCAACACATTTTTTGAAGGTGTTCCTTAGTAATTTTGTAATGAACATAAATTCGTCATTTGTCAAGAGTTGAACTTGTAGTGTGATTGGATTAATGGATATTGTAGGCAACTAAACTAATGTATAGGGAAGTGGGCGGATTTGGATAGAATTGATTTAGTTTTTTTTTTTAATGTTATTTTTCTGCAAGATTTTGAGGCGTCGAGAACTGATAATCCTCCTCTGTATGGAGTAAAGAATAGTTGGACCATTTACTGCTCTTATTTCGAAAACAGAAACAATCTCGGGTTTGCCATGTCTTAATGGTCCACAAGCTCTGCAAGGAGTAGAGTTGCCTTAATAGGGTCTTAAGTTCTCAATTCTAAGATTCAACTATGCTTATGCTTGAGACCAGCATTAGGTGAAGTAGATCTTGCGAATCTTTCCCCTGAGTTCAAATAGCTTGCTTCCTCTACATTTGCTGGGAGTTGCGAACTTGTACTGGCGTTTTAGGGCTTTTATAACGTAGGCCTTCCAGTTGTAGGTTTCAGCTCAGCTGGACTGTTATGTGCTTGCGGAGTTCGTTCGTATTTTCCGCGGGCATTCTCCATATTGATAGTTCGTTGCATCGCCTTCTGCTTGGAAGCTGGTGAAGAGCAAGTATTGTATTGTAAGTTGAAGCCTCGTGAGGCTAGGTAAGTATTGTTTCTAGAGCTGCTTTTGAGCACATTTTCTATACCACATAAGGCAAATCCATGCAAATAGTCTACCTGCTTCTTAGTTATATTAATTTAAGCCATCATACTAGAGAGGCATAGGCGATCATTTGTCGGACTATTGTGCTGTCCGTCCAGTAGATCATCTGAGGTTTCATACGAAGTTTTTTACAAGAAACTGCTTATAAGATTTCTTCTAACTCTAAAGGTTGCTTGTAGGATTCTTGCATATTCTTCATTAAATTTTAATCAATAATTCCGCCATGTTTATTAGAACGAATAACTGACAAACATTTAGCATAGAAGAGTCAAATTCAATTTTTATATCCGTTTCTTAGAAGAAAACTCTTAAATTGTGAATTTATATAGTTTAAAGAAAAGCGAAGGCTTGTGCTCTTCTTACAAAATAGACAAATAAAGAAACACGCTCAATGCGACCACCCACTCCGCTCCACCACTTGCTGTAACTTGTGGTGAGTTAAAGTTTTTGGAGAAATTCTTTCCCTTACCTTAACCCATTTAACTCATTGCACTCTTTTTTTCTTATTTAGTCTACCAAATAACTCGATTAAGATTTAAGCTTAATGCGCAGCTCAGTTGAGTTTAGTCTGGTTCGATCTCTGATGGTGAATAGTCATGTGGTTAAAAGTTAGTGCGCGAATTTAATCGAGTGCCCGCTCGTCTATAAGAAATAAGGTGTATTTATCCTTCTCTCACTAGTCACTAGTTATGTCCATTTAGGTAGTGTTAGTAAAATCAAGTTAAAGCAAGAATGTGACAGCCAGGCTTTGATCTACATATACGTATATGTACATATGTGTTCTTATTTCCCCTTTGTTCGCTTAATTTTTTTTTTGCAAATCGGTTCGCGTTCGCGATTTTTTAGTGTGTGCAAGGCAAAACAAGAAAAAATACATGAAGAAAGCGTATGAGTGAGGTGAGTGACTTTTCTTTATTAATGTAGATATTTATCAAAATCAATCAACATATATTTCTCTTAAGGGAGAGCTTCTTTTGTACTCTTTATAATTGTTTTCAGAACTTAACTCACTTAGGTACCTATCGCGGTTTTTTTTTAGCGTACGGCTTTCTTGTACAACTCAGGTCTCTCCATAGCCTTGGTAGGGTGTTTTGTTCTGATTACCTTCTCTTTCGTGGTGTCAATACGAAAAATTTCCTCGGGATCGGCAAGTAAATGGCCCTCCATCAAATTAAAGATCTCCTCGTCTGTCATGACGGCTACCGATGACACATCATTGGTCTCGTCAGGGCAGATCGTTGGGTACGGTTCAAATTTTTTGTTTACTCCACCTCTGTTTGAATTTGTTTTTTTACCAAACCCTGTGTTTTTTCACCAACTCCTGTGCTTTTTTCTTACCAATTTTGTCCCTGAGATTCAAAAGGGAAATGCTTGAATTTTGTCCATGAATAATCTAGTGTTTCGCAGTCAACATGCCTGCATGTAGAAAGTAAAAAATGGAAATAAATTTATTCTGGCGCTAGGCATTTACGCTGCCTTACTCTTGCCGGACTAATTCTTTCTGGAGGTAGACATTATAAAAAGTTGCACATAGACGCATTACTTATTAATTTTGACTCCATTCGGTGGCATTTGGCATGTTTAAATAATTCATCTGGTTTAAGGACAGCGACTATAATTGCAAACAGAAAAAACAAAAAAGAATTTTAGTAAATAACTTATAATTAGTCAACAAAAATTACCAATTAAAAACAAGAATATTTAATTTCAATTTTCACACAGTCGGTACCGTATTTATAGCACACCAAACAATTTTTAATTATTACCTCGATATGTATCTGCAAAGTCCTTTGAGACAGAAGCATTCCAATTTTGAAGTCCAAATTGTTTTCAAAAAATATTAAACAGAAATTACTTTCGGACACATACTTATGTATATCCATGCACATGCACGATGCAAATGTTTAGTCAACGACAAAACCCATCCTCCGTTTGACTACATAAACTCTATGAGTGTTTTTTGCTTTTAGCAGTTTACTGCATCTCTTTTCCTGTTTTTACAGCCTCAAACTTGCTCTGTTCTCCGTCCATGGTCCATAGAATAAAAACCAATTACTAGTAAGCTCTGTGAATACCTGTGAAGATATTAAATGTTTGAAGTTTTTGTTTTTTCTTCCTGTTTTTTTTCTTTATTTTTTTATTTTTTTTGTCAAAACGTGGAAAGGGTAGGATGTGTAGGTACATTATTCAACTTTGTGCAACCCTTTTGCTGTTTTTTTTTTAATTTGCATCGAGTCTTGCTTTTGTTTGAACTCGTTTTGCACACGTTAATGGAAAACTTGTGACGCGATACTAATTGTTTTGTATTTAGAAATTAATTTGTCTTTTCTTTTGGTTTTGAAACTTTGTACTTTTGCTTATGCTGCAGATATGTTCTGGTTGAAAAGTCTAGCGATGGGGTTTGAATGGAGTTGTCATTGTGGTCTGTACTGTTTGCTAAAATATTATAGAAATTGATGAGCATTCAAGTTGTGGTTTGAAAGAGTTTAAGAGCATAGATCCGCCTTGGATTGTTCTTTTTTGATCACTCTGTGTTACATGCACTGTGCTCCTTGAACTGCTTTGTGCTGCTTAATCTGTTCATTTAGTTCAACTCATAAGTTCCTTTTCTCGACTCACTATTCACTGTCCTCACAGCTCTCTGTTGCTCCCAAGCTATGCGTTTTCTTCACCCCCTTCAGCTTCACAAAAGTCCCCTTTTCATCACCCTCACCATAAATTGAGAACGAAGGTCGTCTAGGCATGATTTTTCAATTTTTTGTCTCGTTTGAACGGACTTCTTTTGAAAGTACGTATCAACTTATTATCCTACAGGCTAATACCCTAATTTTACAAGCGACATTTCGCCACACCCAAAACAAGAACCACCTTCACACTCTACATCAATCATTCTCCTGGTTAAAGGCTTCTGTCTATCGAGTGCAACCCATAAACTAATTAGAAGGACATTAACCATCACTCAACATCCACCCAAAAGCCTCCCTAACCACATCCTGTGACACCAGCCGCCTAAGCTACGTCAATCATTTTCCACCCACAAAATGTCCGATAAAAGTGTATCTATTTGGGAAATTTACAATGATATTGGGGGTTCATGTGATTCCGCTATAAATACCACCCTTGATCAAAGATTAGGAGACTAGGATTTTTTTCTTCCTTTTTTCTCTATTGCTGTCCCGACCCAAGCCATAAAATACTTTAATTACAGAATTCGGGAAATTATTACACCATAGACGATAAATACGTGACTTGTGACATTTTTTGCGGGGAAGGGTAGGTTGTTTCCTGGAAAATTTGTTTCATGTTTGTTGGAGAGATGCGGGGTAAACCGCAATAGAGCAGAGAATAGACACGAGACTCACACACAGTGATGGCGCCCCGTGGGATATTATTTCTGTTGGATCCTTCTGTCTTCATCCTCGTCGAAGTGAGAGAGAGGGTGGTTTCTCTTTTTTTATGAGATATTAATGGTCGAGAAGGGACTTTCGTTTTTTTCGTCAAGGTGGCCCTGGGGCAGGTTGACTTTTCAAGGATATTTCTTTCATCACCTGTGTTGGTTGGTGGCTGACGAGCGCTGGCATAATGGGTATGTGGAATGATGGGTTTTAAAATTAGGATTTTGATTTTAAGACACAGTCACCATGTGGGGATGTGCATGTGAATGCAAATTTTTTATGGAGATTGCAAACCACATGAGTGGTTCTAAGAGGTTTCCTACGAAATCATTTGTTGAGACTGTCTAATGCAGATGTGGTTTTAAACGAGAAAAGAGAGTAGCTTATCACTGGTCGCATTTTCATAGGATTACCGGCTACGGACTAGGTACTTTTCTACGAGTACGAGTACTATAATGTCCTTTTATCGGTGGTAAGAAAGTAGGTATCAAATATTTTAGCAAGGAAAAATTTCGGGGCCTATTGAGGCCTCTCCTCAGTACTTACTTCCTACAATAATTCAATCCGGTCTAGATGATCTAAATTAGTTGTGCTGCTGCTGTATTTGAGGTCGCTTTAGTTGTATTCTTATTGTCATCAGAGTCAACAGAACTCAATTGCACTAAAATCCACTCGCTCAGGGAGCCACAATGCCTTAAGTAAACTTTGTACACAGCAGGCAAACCCATTCATATTGACATAGTCTCAAACGTTCACTTTGGAATGCTTCATGAATTTCTGCTGCAGAAAGGGTAAAGGATCTTAATCAATTAAATCATGCCCATCACTTTTGTGTATTCCCTTTAATCCGCCACATAATTCACTTACCTCTATCGGGTTATCGTTTCCTCACATAATTGTTTGACCAATTTTCCTACCAGCAAAACATGGTTAACGTCGCCCAACATAATAAACCTCCGTGTTAATTGAAATTTCCCGCGTAAAAAGTACAACAAACATGCCACAAATACAAACTACCCCAGCCAGCTATTATGGTGCATAAACTTTTGCTAATAAGTTCAACTAATGCAATCTCCTGCCTTCTCTCTCCTTTGAACTGCATTATATTCGTATTTGATCCTGGTGAGCGAAACGTTTAAAAGCACCGCTGAAGTGCACCAGTCATATAGTCGAAGCCAAACAGGGGTCATTTATCATACTAACTCAAATTATTCGGTCAGGGCGGTTGTAAATTGATTTAAATTGCAATGTTGCACCTATAAGGATGTGTGTGCGCTTTGCGTGTGGAATGTAGCTTAGCACGAAACAGCTCAGTGGACCTGTATTGTGGGGATTGAATGGCGCCACGAATGTTGACACCAACACTTTGGTTGATTCCTATTGAGGTGGGCTCTAAAATGCCACTGGTAAATGGTTATTAGGTGGAGTTTTCGACAGCATAGAAGTACCTGATAAACTATAAGTAGAACTTATAATATTGTTGCTTGATAGAGTTTATTTATTGGATTTATTCATTTTTGGGGAAAAATCTTCCATTAACAAGAGGGATAGCATTTGCTCACAAAAGCACATTGATAGAGATGTGTACAACGTCTTTCAGTTATTGAATAGACTAGGTAGTCTGACAATTCAAGAGGGCGCCCAGAAAGATTCAACCTCCCTGACAGAACCAAGAGATAGGCTCGAAAGGGAAGCAAGTTAGAACATTATATAGTAAATCGAAAGTTGTATGTAGGTGATGACAGTACCTGAAAAGAATACATTCAGAGTATTGTCAAGGAGTTTAAGTCCCTAGTACGCAAATTTGTGAAACCATTCTTTCACATGGCTCCTGGGCCAAAAGTAGTAAAGAAGTCGTAGACCTGATCGCAGATCATCCCATGGTACTAGGTACCTCCTCACATCAACTGACGATATGGTAGAAAATCTTTGTCTGTTTTTGCTGGTATTCTGCAAGTCATATTGGAGAAAGTGACAGCCACGGTCTGAAACAGACGAAGTGTCTAGGAATAGGCTAAATACATGGATAGAAGTTCGGGCGATTTTCATATCTATGGCAGATAAAAAACGACCTATAGCTGCCAACGATCTTAGACCCTCTTTCGTCTTTTCTAAGGAAAGCTATAAGACGAGAACTGAATTTTAATGGTGTCGATAGTAGCATAGTCAACTGGCAAGAACATGTTACTAGGGACACTCCGCAGAGCAGTGTTATCTTCTCGCTTTTCTGGGTCCTAGTAATTGACTATAGGATCGATGCGTTACGAAATATTCAGGTGACATGGTTATCTTGGATCAGGATAAATTCTTGTATATTTTAAGTGACATGAGAGTCTTAAGAGTTGGGCTAAGCACTGTGGACTTGAAGTGAACCTAGAAAAATAAAGGAACTGGCTATGAGGGAACTTACATATGTACATGCTCAGTTGGTAATAAATCTAGTTTTTTCTTCGCTTTTGTGTTTCGGAATATAAACGTTCAATGATCGAGAAGGTTTTTGCTACACAGTTTAGAAAAATGACCATTTCTTTATAAGGTTTTAAAACCTAATTAGTTTTTTATTTGGCATTGGGTTCATCTCCCGTATGCTCCCATCTCCTCAGTCAGTGTGTCCTCGTTCTATTTAATTCCAGTTTATGCGTAAAGTTCACAAAGTTGTGTAATTTAATACAAATTTTACTTTAATCCTTTAACATAGCAAACAATTTTAATGAAGCAATATAATGGTACCCTATGATAGTGTTGACAATGTATAATCACTAGAGTCTGCCCATCGAACCATTTAGAGTGTCAATCAGGATATCTCTTTTGCATATTTACAAATCCCAGCTGATTGAGTAAATATTTCATTTTTCGTATTTATCGAATTACAAAGGGATTTTTTATTTATTTAAAGAGTTCATCCATTAAACAGTTTGTTTGGTTGGTTAGTGTTTCCGTACACGAGTATTTGAACCATTCATTCGGTGTGAATAACATCATGTGACAACATATTTTATTAGTCTTTTAAATGGAAATCTGATATCCATTTAAAAATTTATTTTCTTTAAGAGGGTATCACATTGATATTTGAATAATCCTTCGGCAAGAAAAACGAGGATAAAAGGATGACAAGTTTGCAATAAACACCATTCAAACATTCATGGCAAGTGCTTGAGGAACATTGTATAAATTTGTCTAATAGGCATCATTAGGGTCATCCATTATGTAACCGTCGTTACCATCTGCATCCAGTTTAGTTCTATGAAAGTCCATAGCCATAAACCTAAGGGCATGTTATGCACCTTCCGAAACAAGTACTTAACCCTTATCTACCTGTCAAGAGCCATTGGCTTAATTGCTGTTTATAGTACATATTACCAAACTATAATATCTCATGGGTTGCGTACGAAGTCAAAGTGTTAAGTTATTTATTGAAGCAATTGTATTCCCATTAATACTAGTTTGTTTATGATTTGTTACAAGACATGGTTGAGGGAAGGTAGGTAGGAACTAATAAAAAAAGGGCCTGTTCACTGGAAAATATAATATAATATTACAATTCTTCTACTAAAAAACAAGCAAATATATTTTATTAAAGAGAATAATTTATTTTTAACAAAAGCAACACGGTTTTATAATATAACAAAAATTATACTGTCCGAAAATTCCTTTAAAATGTATCTTTTTTTCTGTGAGAGTCAAATGCTTACGATTCGCCGATCCGTCTACTCTCCATTCACCCACTCGTGCATCGCATTGGCGGACTTTCGAATTGGTGGATTTTCGCATTGCGGATTGTCGAATTTTCGGATTTCCGAATTGTTGGATTGTCGTATTGTCGGATTGTCGAATTGCCGGATTGCCGGATTTTCGCATTGGCGGATGGTCGGATTAGCGGATTGTCGAATTTTCGGATAGTCGGATTGTCGAATTATTGGATTGTCGAATTTTCGAATTGGCGGATGGTCGGATTGGCGGATGGTCGCGTTGGCGGATTGTCGGATTGGCGGATTTTCGCATTGGCGGATGATCGAATTGAAACCTGTAATCGACCATGTCTTCTACACCATTTAAAATTTTCTATCATGAAATTTGGGTTTTTGTGTCTGTGGATTTGACATTACATTCATTACTCTTAGCCGACTGCGAATTGAATTGTAGGACAACATTTCCAATCTTGTGGAAAAAAGTGTGTATTAGTGAAAATCCACATATAGAAAGCCGTTTTGCTCCTTTTTGATTGAGTCTTTCAAAAACCTATCTGTTGTTGACCCTTTACAAAAAACCTGCAAAATTATTACTTCCTTAAACACCTCGTGCACTTTTACGGCGAATTGAGTACCATTAATTTTTGCCTGGAATATGCGCCTGGGTAAATTCCTCAACTGCGCAGATTGTGTTTTGCTCCACTTGAATGTTCCAGAGCTTTTTCATTCACATGTTGCTCGCACGAGGGTTAGAGCACTCCACCCCGTGTTGGAAAATGCAATCATCCCCCCGCACATTTTACTACCCAAAGTGAAAACTTTCATCAACCCTTACTATGTTCCTCACACATTTTGGCTCAATCTCTGTGAAATGCTCCTTTGTTGTGGCAAAAAAAGAAGCAAAAATTGGAAAACAATCCAATAGACATATCCATGCATTTCCCATGTCTACATAGTCACCTATTGTTAGAAATAACTTTCCTCCCGGGTATACTACATCGTTTGGTCTGGGTTTACCAATAAAGAACTGCAAAAAAAAAAAAACATGAAATCGTAACTTCAGTTTAATATAGTCGAACGTACGATAGTATTTACGATCTGACTGCAGAAAAGAGTCGTTCGTTCATTGTTTAAACTGCAATGAATATGGCTCTCGACTGTTTTATGCTTTTTGGCTGGGTGGATGTATACCAAACGGTCCAGACTGTAGGAACCTGTGCATAGAAAGTTACAAATACCAACTTATGATGGTTTTGAATTTTTGGATTTTACCTCGCTTTTCGTTGTGCATCGTTCACTGAACTTGGTCAGTCTGTGATTTGAGAGATGAGGGCGAACATGTTGTAGGATTCATGAGAATTGGCAAAATGTAATTAACGTTAGACATTATCCATATGGAACTAAATTTGAAATTATTTCCTTTGAAATAAGGAAGGACATAACTCAATATCCTTCGAACGTTCAGCAGGTGCTCACTTAAAAATTCTAACTCAACTGTAATCTGATTTATGGCAGCCTTAATTGCTTTCTAAATTCATCTCATTTGGAGCAAGTCACTTGAGCCTTACTACAGGAACATTCATCAGACGACAACCAACCACTGAGGTGGTAGCCAGCCACCGAGTTGGCTTTCGACATATGAGAGGCGCATGCACACGAGATGGCTTGGAACGAAATTTATAATCGTCATTATTTTCTTCCAAGAGGTTCGCTGCATAAATTATCAGCAATAATTAATCTGAAATTTCTAGAAATGTGCATCAAAGGATGTGTGTACCTACATACATGCATGAGTTTCCGTGTAAAATTTGAAAACTTTGAAAGAGGAGGCTAATCATGTACTGCTGGAGAGATGAAAGGATGTTTGATATAATTACATCTAATGTACCGCAAGCATGAAAGATATGTTTTTTCTCGGGCTTTTTCGAGTTCTATGTTTGAGTTGTTCTATCTTGTTGAAGATGTTATTTTAGAATTTAGGATTTGTTTCTTTTTATATACGTTGTACTTCGGTAGAAGGATGTTATACTTGTCGTTCCATCTGTTTGATTGTTTGAATTACCTTTAAGCGGAAGTATAAATTTTTCGAAATAGATGTGCCTTGAGTCTTACGATCGAAGTCCCAACTCGAATTGAATAGAATCTACCTGTTCCACAAAAATCAGTTAGTCTCCAGACGACACAATGACATCCACATCCTTTTCAAATTATTTCAAGAGCACCCCAACTTTTTCCAGACGACAAAAGATGTCAGACATCAAATTCAGCTCATTATTCAAATCATACCTTCTCATAAGCACTAGAAGGACACTCACGCCCACGTACGTGTGAAATAAGGCATCGATGGCACACTATCATTATTCATCTTTCATTTAATAAAGCATATCATCGCCACTTGTTCTCAGCCACTTAAGTAAATGATGACGAATTATAGGGCGACTGATGATTGAACGATTCCTCTCTTATCCGTCATTGTTTTAATAGCGATTTATTAAGGACCCCTTTTGTTTCATTTCGAGGAGGACGAGGAGGCTATGTATGTCTGTCATTGAGTGTCAAATGAGAGAAAACTTTAGTATAGACTATTGAGTTTTGATTGATATTTAAAATTTATTAAGCTTTTCCGCTGAATGATGTGTCCACTGCTGAAGGACATGATGGACACTTTGACTACCACAAGCATGCTTTTGTACTCTATACTATCCACCATTGTCTTCCGTGGTAAATTGGAGTCCGTGCAGAGATTAATGAAAGTTATTGACATGAATAACTTATCCTTGATAGTGTATTTGTCCTTAACAATTATCCTTGTAACACTAGCAAATCCATTACTTATAATCGAATTGATTTTATTTTTTTTTAAACCAAAAAAACCCTCGTCCAGTCCCGACCGATCAATTTGGACAAAGGGCACAAGTAACAAGGATTTTTCGTTTCACGCTTCCACGTAGCCGTCTGATGATCCTATTTGCATACAAATTGGCTTTTTAATTGCATTTTCAGTTTAAACATATTGATTTGCATGCGAATGTGAAAGTTGATGCCACTCTACTGATAACATACTCGTAGGTACTCGTACTTGTACTACTCACCTTTACATAAATGTACCACATGCTATGGAGCGGACAATTTGAAGGTTTCGCCAATCGCTATCGCCATCATGTGGGAACTTGAATGCTTAAAAAGTCGTGAAAACTCGTCCTCGTCGTGGTCTCGTGCGAGTGGTACAAGTATTTATGCAAATCGTAATTTATATTTTGTCAGGATGTGCAAGTATTGTTGTGTGTGTGTGTATGATGTGGGTGGCAAAATCCTCTGATGGCTGGCTAAACAGTTTGATGCTTAAGTGGTGGATGACTAACATGCTTATAAAGCTTAGTGCGAGTACGTTTGTCTGTGAAGATCTGTAGAAAAATTGGGTACCTTCCCGACTAGTCGATAGAGGCACCATAGTCTGTAGCGATCCCTAGGGATGCCTACCTGAATGTCTAAACACCTAAGCCACATTGTTTGAGCATTTAATAAACCTACAGAATTTGAGTACATCTGTGGGGATTTACCCTGCCTCCCCTGTTTTTTTGAAAACGCAGCTTTTTAAGTGTGTTAATCTATATCTGGCAATGCCATCATATTGTACAGTATGTGCCTATAGTCCTACGATAGTAGTTGTTCTCAATAGTGATCATTGCCCTCTGAGGTATTTTTGGAAGTGAAATGGCCTAGTGTGGCGGCAAAACGAGACCCAAACCGCGAACTTTAGAACACCCAAAGTTCAAGAAGCCATCAGAGAGAAGAAGGGAGACCTCAAGATTTGGTTTGACTTGAATGAGCCTGACTTTGAGACCAATACACTGATTCAGTAAAAAGTTACAAGGTGGATGTGGAGGCGGCTAGAGTTTGGTGGGAAATTGTAACGTGATAGTGTTTTGGCACATCGAGTCGGAGGAAGGTAGTGAGTTACTTAATCCTGAAAAGAACACTGTTCTTGAGTAGGGCTTCATACTGTAGAAATAACAAACTTGATAGTGTATGTAAAATTCGAGCTAAATTGCTTAAGGCGTTAGATCAAGAAGGCTCTAAAATCTCTCGTAGCCCAGAAATGCGGTGAACTACTTAGGTAATTGTCCTTCTTTTCAAGAAGATAGAGTGGGAAACACTAGAGTAAGCAATGAACCCAATGTTAAACAGCTACTTCTCTAAATGAAAGGATCTATTGTCTGATGATTTTGATGTAGTACTCTTTAGCGAATTTCAAGTCGCGCCATCATCAGTCAAATGCCGCATTGGCAGCCTGATAAAAGTTGGGCTATAAGCAGCAAGAGTCATGCACACAACGTATGGAAGGGACCTACAGTTTAAAGCTAGTCTGGTGGAAGCAAGAGATTGAGTCGGGTCAAAACTGTTTGGTACTTTCTGGAATTCGAACTTTAAATTCCATAAAATTCACAATTCGGTGGCCTAAAATTATTTACAATTATTTAGTATTTTTGGTATTGGAATAGAGTATTCCGTTCTGCACGATTTCGACTGCAAATTAGACCGTAGAATTTGATCTCTGAGTACGAAAAATTTTGAAATTTATAATTGGCCTATGGATCTGTCGAACTAAAATTGCGTAACTAATGATAAATACAAAATTATTAAATTAAATTACACCTCGCTATCAAACATCCAATCAGCAACAAGTAAATGAACCTAAAATTTTGTAAATTCAAAAATCACATTTACCAACACGATTAATTGAATTTCGCTTACATTTCTCATTAAGATAATAAAATTTCGTAAAACATAATAATTCCCAGTGCAATTTAGCTTTCTAAAAAAAAACACCCAATCGATGGAACTATATTAATAAATCACTGGATAATCAGTTGAATGTGTAAATCCGGGACCTTTTTGCTTTTGAGTGGAACAATTGTAATTAGTTTGGTAAAATATAAATTAAAATCCAGATCCACCCTTATTGGGGTAACCAGAAGCCGCTACCAACTATCAAAATCTTAATTCCACTTTGACCTCCACTCAAATCACAGGTTCTGCTCGACCACTCTTTAGAACGATGTTGGCCACCACAAAGTTATTATGCGCATTTTAATTGAGAATTTTAATCACGTTTTGCAATTAATTTGAACCCATTATTAGCAGTCCGTGTTTAATAAATGGCACATCTATGCAAATCACACAGAAATGCATTTTGCGTTAGGGCCCCTCTCTCCACCAACAAGAGAAAGGTGTGCTACGCAAACACAATAGATTGGTTGGTGGCCGATTCGCCAATTGGCTAGCATTAATTTTTGTGCTCTACTGATTGAGAACGAACCTATGGAATAGGTTTTCGGGCGAAGGATGTCATTTTCGATTGAAAATTTTACATCGCCGGCGAGATGGGTGGAGAAACGTGGGAGGCATGGTATTTTGGTCATTTTGAATTATTTGCAAATGCCAACTGTGACATGTGAATTAAAACGAATATCCTGTGTGCGGTGATAGTTAATTAGGAATTGCAAATTGGCAAAATTATTTTCCATTTTTTTTTTATTTTTATGGGAGGGATAAAGTTGTGCTTAACGAATCTGCTGACCGCTAGCCAGAGCTAATTCGTAGTTATTGAAACGATCTCAAACCTTAACATCTAGTACTCTAGATCCCAGTTTCAATTAACAGAAGCTCTCCGTCAGTTGAAGGTCCATTGTCCGATGTGGAAGCAGGTAAAGCTCGTCAGCGTAGTGGAAATGTTGAAGGTTACTTTCGTCACTTACTATCGTCGTATGAAGCCTTGATAATAGTGACATTTACTCTGTATTTGCTGGGGGCGATGAACTTCTACGCTTGTTTTAGGCCTTTTGATGGTCCCATCATCGATCATTAGTGTGACGATTGTTCTGTACCTCCAGTAGAACATCTTGGGTTTCAAACCTAGTATATAACAAGAAAAAGCTTAGTTGCACTCAAGTGGTGAATTTAAGTAATTTTAGAAATTCTTTCTCTTGCCTTGATCCATTTCACTCATTGCAGTCCTTTTTCTTATCTAGTCTACCAAATACGTCGATTTAGATTAAGGCTTAAGCTTTAAGAGTTAGTGCGCGAATTTAATCGAGTGCCCCGTCGTTCGTCTTTTTCCATATGAAGTAAGTGCATTTGTCCTTCTTTCACTAGTGTTAAAGTCCATTTAAAGCAAGAATGTGCTAGCCAGACTTTGTTCTATTTGTGTCCTTATTCCCCCTTTGCCCCCTTTTTCCCCCTTTTCCTACCTTATACCTTCTTAGAATCATCTTGTTTATTCCTTTAAAGGAGTCAGCTGTAATAGTGCCTTCATTGCTTGTTATGGTTATTAATTATTTGTTTAGATCTAAATATTCACATCATTTAAAGCCCTACTAACACCGACTTTTCTGTTTTTTGCAGCTGAAGTCTTGCAAGTGACTCTTCAAAACACAACACAAGCTTACGTCCACTGAAGTGTAGTAATAGAGCGCGCGTTTTTTTTATCTCGAAATATCCGAATACGTTGCGAAATCGTGTTTTCATTCTATAAATTTGGGCCCCTGTAAATATCTCGTATTGGTTGAAAAAGTGTTACCCCTTTTCCCATAAAATAAGTTTAATATTTGGCCGCGATTTCAAATCACATTCGGGAGTAAAAATATCACCAAAATAAATTTTGTTTTCGTTTGTATAAAAGAAGTCGCCATACAAGTTTTTTGACTACACGTGTTCACGTCTCTCAAAAAAAGAAAATAATCCCTAAAAATTGTGTTCACAAATGTCTTATAATGTCCTCATAAGAAAAATTAAAGCCCCAAAATGTTTTCGAAATTATTTCAATTTCTTTCGAAATTTTTTTTTTTAATTTTTTCCAAATTAATTTTGTATTAAAGTGTTTCTAAAATTTCTTTTTATTTATTGACATTCTTATGCTTCAATCTTTAAGTGAACAACATGTGTTCGGTTCGGGGTCGCGAGTGGTTCGAGAGCTCTATTTACTTGGAAACTTCAGTGAACGTGACAAAATTTAAGGTGAGTGAATGAAGAATATTTTTATTAGTTTTTTTTTTCAAAGGTTTAAAATGAAATGATCCTTTCTAAATGATGGGTGTCAAGAACACTAGGTCTTTTAAATTAATGAATCGAAGTTATTGGTGGCGGGTAGTCTTAGATTCTTATCATTAGTCAGCTTAGAAGGTCGCTTGTTTTCTAAATCTTGGCAAATAGGCTCATAGTTACTCTGAAATTACACATGTTTTGCGATACCCTCTGTTCAAAGCCATTAGTTGCATGTACCTCTCTAAGCTTTAAGGTTCCTTCTACCTAGTCAAGGTAAGATACATATCCACACCCCCTTTTTGATTTCTTCCTTTTCAACACTCATAAGTTGTGCTTTCACTTGGAACTTTTAGCTCAATGGCTATACACAATTTTGGTCCTATCGCTCAATTAGGTCGCATGAGCCCATTTAATCCCGCGGTGAAATTCACGAAACTAAGCCCGTTCTCACCAATAACAACCTGGCGTGGTTCTGGCTTCCCGAATTCGTGTTTGTCTTAATTGTCATGCCAGTAATATTAACATTACTGTGAAGAATCCGTCTGTTTTTAGCCAATAGAAAATTTCGCTTTGAGAGAAAGAAGAGGATGTGTTTTGGATTTCAGTAAATTTCCTTTAAAATATTGAAGTCTACGAATAAAACGACATCCACTTCGCAAAAAACATAAAGAAAATATCAAACTACCTCCAGACTACTAAGAAGAAATAAGCGAATAATTTTCAAGCCCCTTTTCTGCATTTGAAGGGAATTTATGCCCGACAATTCAGCAAGTTAAGAAACTTCATAAAAGCCTTTCCCTTTACAACTTTTCGCCTACAAAAAACAAAAAAAAAATTAAATTTGACCCGAAAGACAGCAAAAATGTCCACCAAAAAGTTGTTTTCCTCACCACTCTCTGGTGCACAGGGGATTTTTTTTTCTTTCCATTTCGTGAGTTTCAGTGGACGAAAAAAACTTTATCCTTTAAAACATTTTCTGTTATGCAACCCATTTCTCGTTTTTTTTACTTAAAGTAGTAGTGTCAGTTCAGTTCTTATCAATATTTACATACATTTTGAATAAATTTACTGCACATTCGAGTTCCAAAAATATACCCATGCCCCGCACAGGCGAGGCCAAAGCACAGGCTGCTTCCAAATGCCCATAGAATTCTTAATAAGTAGACAGACCCAGTCCTTCTAATGGCCTTGCTGTTGAACGCTCTTCGAATTTTTATTCATCGAGGAGTGGAACAGGAAAAAAGGAATGGAATCATTGACACTTCATATATTCCTGGTCATGGGGTTAAAGGGATGAAATTGTATAATTTGGAAAGGAGAGCTTAAAAGGGATATGGGAGAAACTTTTGTCCTTGTAATCGAATTAGTGATTGTAGTTGATACAATATTGAAATAATGTTGATTTAATTGTTGTGTGTTTGGTGATGGAAAAGTTTAGTTTTGTCATTTTGGGGGAAATTTGATACTGACCCTGGCATTGAAAATGGACTTTACCGAAAGTTTCGGGTAGTCTTAAGTTGAATTTACGCGAAAATTTAAACTGGTCTAAGTTATGAATAGAATTGAGTTGAAGGGAGAAGTTTTGCAATTCTAGCAGAGCCATATATCCTTACGTCCATTTAAAGGAGTCTGTGTTCATTGCGGTCGCCCAGTTTCAGACAGTCATCCCGAAAGACGAAGACCCCTTCTTAGCAGTTAAGTACCTACACAGTCTTTGCTTTAGCATTGGAGACAAATTTTCTGCCCTGACTGCAAAAGTGGGCCACACTATTCAGACAATTTGCCTCCAGAGCTTCTCTGTTGTTAGCCTAGTTGATTGAGCCTAGAACTGGACTTGTCTTTGTACGGATTGTAGCTGCTTCCATCATTACTCAGAAAGAATTACTGGTTTTCATCTCCTTCGAGTAGCTTCCTTTGCGGATTCGATTCACTAACAAGTCTGTAACTGGTTAGTAACTTCAGTCACAAATCAGTTCCGTTTATTTTGAGTAGCTTCGTGCATAGATAGCCTTTATCCGCTTTTTTGCCTGAGAGACTACCTTTTCTGTTTGTATAACTGATGTGGATCCTCTGATCTACAAACAATCAAACATGCCAATTACATAAATTTTCGGTGTACAAAACCTTGCAATCCACAAATAAATTTAAACAAAATTTAAACCGATATCAGCTGTTGTCTGACTGTGTTTTTATAGCGCTCCTATTGAAACACCACAAAAATATGTATATGACAAAAAAATTGTGTGCAATAATATTTTGACATGACATTAAACGCGTGCATCCCTTTCCAATTAAAATTTTGTAAGGACAATTGCCCCACAACATGCATGCCATGCAAAATCAAAACCCAATTACTGTGAAATAAAAAAGCAAAAAATACCATTGATTTGCATAATTTTTATTTGGCTGCTCCCAGTGCACCGACTGGCATAATTGACAATAAATAAAAATCGTGAACAATATTGGTTCGGTATTATTGCACGCGGGGTCGGCATTATTGGTTGACGTGTCATTTAGTTGATGACGTCCTGATTGAGATGTTGGATGACGAAAATTGTAAAATCGTCGTCGATTGGTGGAGAGGGAGGCAATTCATGTGCCATGTTACAGCATATGACAGTATAATTGGAATTATTATAATGTTAACCTCAATACACAGAGTAATGAAGGCTGGCTTGTTGACTTGAATTGCAATCAATAAAAATGTTAAGTTATTAGCTTAATGTGACACAAAACATATGTTAAAACACAGTTTACATAGACAGGTTTAAACGCAATAGGATTGATGGAATAAAGGTTAATTTACACTTATAGATAACATTATGGGTAAACATTTCATAAAATTTTGAGCGAATGTAGTTTTACGACATAGCGCCATCTGGCAAGAGTTTTCATGTGTTGTTCATTGTTGGTTGACGTTTGGGCCTTGGCGACCTCTGAGTGACGAATGGTTGGGTGATAGGCTAGTCTAGGTTTGCGGATTGACAGAAGGAAAAGACCTTCGCCACTCTCAGGTCATAGTTGACCCTTTATATATGGGACGAATATGCCTATTTAATCCTTACATTGTCAAAAACTACTCTACTAAGTTAATTACTTAATCTCTGAGTATACAAACTAAGCTGATGTTTCGGTGTAGTTCAGCATCATGTCAGTATCCTACGTCAGTTCTTCAAAGTTGTATTCTTTTCTGGAATGTTGAAGTCCAGGGCTTTATATGGTGCCACAGAGTGTTGCTCCTTTTGATGATCCCTAAGAGAATAAAGAGCTAACTTCTGGCCCTACGTATAAATCGATCGGTCCTTGCTTTGTTGATTGATCGCTATATTTTCCAAATCTTGTAATGTTGAGGGTTTTCATGGATTTCGACTTTTAGGTCGACTCTCTTTTGCCTAACTACGACAAGGAGAAAAGTAAACTATTCTACGCTCAGCGAGAAAGGCTTAGAGCCTGAATATGCCATATCTCATATAAGGCGGTGTTTCAAAGCAATGTGAGATGCGGTCGTAAAATCTTTGAATAATATGTGGGTGTTCCCTTGTAGAACTCAGAGCCTCTTTTACGTTCACGCCTCATCGAAGGTGTACGGTTTCTGGTCATGTGCCTCATTTCTCTAAAATTTGTTTCCAACTGCCGTCCCTCCAACTGAGTCAACGGGTTTTATGCTCAAAACATGGATTGGGTCAGTAGAGCAACGTTAAAGTTCGTATTGTAGTGCTTGTTTTACCTTCTCGTGGTGGTCCTAGGCAACTACATTGTAGATCCTTATGCATGAAGCCTAAGCACCAGCGGCACTGAGCGCAAAAAGCTACCGAATTTGATGATACATGCATGAATGATTCCCCCACAGTGCGATTTTAAGCACTAGGACTACATAGCCATACTGCAAATCTCTATTGGGGAGCTTGTAAGGAAGTATCGGCTAATACGAATGTGAAAAACAGCTTACACCCGTGATAATACCCATTATCTTCCATTGGAATGCCCCTTAAGACTCAGAGGATCTATTCGTCTTCTACGTCAGCTATTTCACTGTTTAGTAGATGATATCAATCGTCAAAGACGAATGGATTCACTGGATACACTTGCCTACACTTGACTTGTTGATCTGTGGCTACCTTTTAACCAAGTTTTTGGTCAGAAAGAGTGCCTTTTTACTGCAAATTCATAGAAGGCTACCCATACTTTCTTAACAAACTGTTCTATGTCTAACTCCCAAATAAGTTTAGGGTCTTTAATCGTGCTCCTTAAACTTAAAGTAAGCATTAAAGAGATACATAGCTGCAGTACATCCAATTTGAAAAGGTGAGAACCTGAATCTTGATTTTGGTGGTAGGAAGTAGATATTAGCCTTACATGTAGGGCATATTTGACATAAAACATCAACGATTCAGGTACTGAAGAATAAATTTTGATTTGCAAAAGTTGCCTGGTAGAATTAAAACTTAATTTGTCCACCATGGTATGATGTCTTTTGAAAATATGCCTTTAGATGTTAAATTCAGTTCCTTTAGCATAATAAATTTGCTTCATCGCATTTGATCATTCAAAAGAACCAAAAAGGAGTGATTATAAGCCTTCCTTCTTCTTAAATATTAGAACTTTAAATCTATTATTCTTGGCACTCAGCTAGAAGACACACAGATACATCTATTCTCCATTTAAGCATCATAAATTAGATCCTTACCAAAACATCCCTCAAAGTTTGACCCACAAAATAAACACTACTGACCAACTGTTCTGCTTGTAAGCCTTCTCGTTGTGTTTGATAATAAATACATCATATGCATGATTGGCCTAAATACGGTGTGAAGAAGTATTCAACCATAAGTATCTATTATTATTAAGCTTCCCAAAAGCCTTGCCCAAGATGAGGGAAATATGTATATACGTCCTTATATTACGTTACGCATTAATTGTTTATTTCATTGTACGATACCAGTTCAATATATGCAGAAAGAGAGTGGGTTAATATTATGATTATTATGATTGTATGTTCAATTAACCCAAATAACCCAACGCACATAACTCGACTAACCTCGGCACGTATCTACCTACATTCATAAGTACACATGTATGTATGTCTTCTCTCTTGTATCTGGATGTCATGTCCTCGGTGTACGGGATGTCAGAAAGCCCTGCCAGTACGAGTACATGGGAGTCAAATTGTATTTATAAGCTGATTAATCGCAGGACGTGTCTATGTGGGAGTTATGCAAGTGGAATTGCATTTTGCATGAGATCCTTTTGAAAATATTGTAAATGCACAAGAGCAGCACACTTTGGTAATGAGCTCGCTAATCGATTTGGGAATAAGCTTCAAAAGGGCTTAGCAATTTATTGAAATTAAAAACAAGGAAATGGATTAACGTAGTGATGTAAGGGCTTAGATTGCATCCGCTCCTCCTTTCGCACAGGATATAGAGTAGAAATGTGTTTCTTAATGAAAACAGGAGTGAAAATATTATTCCACATCCACACTCAAAGGATAAGATAATCCTTTTACTCCCAGCCAAGACTGAATGGATCCACTTTGTTAATAGAGTTTCATCCCTTTTTTTTTATACTCGTTTATCTATAAGAAAATATTTTTCTTTTGTCATGTTATTATGTATCCAAAGTGGTCTGTGGATACAAGAGTTAACAATGAGGCCAATTTATAAACGAGGCACACCTCTTACTTGGAGGCTATTTAACATGGAGATTGTTATCTTTATTCGTGATGTCCATGCAAATTGTTTGTTATGTCATTTGAATTATAATCGGAAATTTTATCCATTCCATAGAGAGGGAGAACTGGAAGGGCAACCAGACAACAATAGGGATCAGCTTTCGGTCTCAAACCAAAAGGTGTTTATTATATTCATTTCTTTTCACTTATCGTTCTTTTCTTTGGAATGTTAAGGATGGAGGCAGATGGAAAGTTTGTTAGTTTGAGGACACTTTGTCGGCTTGGAATTTTATGTCTGACATAGAGATGTTTTCTTTCATGATTGTTTTGGCAATCTACGTGTCAAGCTGCTTCATGATTATTTCCACTTGCCCAACGTACCAAGTAGACCCTTATTTCTATATTTGTAGTGTAATTTGGGATGGAAAATTTATAAATATATAAACTCAAGGTTGGATATGTTTAATCGATGTAAAAGTACACATACACCATAGAACTCCCATTTCAAGGAAAAACGTTCTGACAAGTCGTATTATGGAAGACGAATTTCCTATCTTTGTGGATGGTCTCTGAAATCCCAAAGGAAAATCTTATGTGATTTCTGGCAATGATCCCTAGTTTTTTTGTAATTTGTGTTTTCTCGCCCTTTGCCTTCCGAATAGCTTACAATTTTGCCGTCGTGAGTAAACAAGTTTAATAGTCTCGGTTAGCTATGGACATTTTTAGCAAATTCATTGGTGCTATCGGTTTTGTCCAGCTCTACCTTTATGTTCTGCTTGATGAGAAAATTCTGAGGATGTTGGCGTGTCACCTATTTGCAGTTTTCTTGTGACAGTACAGATAAATCTCAAGGTACCATGTACATACAGCAGTATGCACCCAATTTTTGATCAGCAATCGTTGCTTGGAAGGTTTCTTCGTTCTTAGTTTGTCGACTGTTCTTCACCTTTCTGCTGATAAATCTGCCATCCTGAGCAAAAAGGTTCAATAGCATCGCTCGATTTGCAATATAAATGTTTATAACAATATCGTCGTTATCGTTCTCGTCAGACTCGACATAAAAATTGCTGCAGAAAGTTTCAGACAGCTGAGGCGCTGTAGTTTTGACGCGTTGAACTCTAGTCCACAATCTGGTCCTTAAAACCTTATCATCATGCGACTGCTAGATATTGAGGCCTATGAATAACTGATATCCAAATAACTTGGACGGGCTTTAGCAAAATTAGAAGATGGAAAAAGGAGATTAGTTCATGCGAATTCGATATTCATTTTACATGGATGGTATCCAAAGCGACTGTAGACGATTGTTTAGAGTTTTTGTATTCGTTTGTAGTTCGCAGAATTTTTTCTTCTTGCATTCATTCTGAAAGACTGGTTAAGAAACAGATTCGAAGCGCTATCTCGTAGATTTTTTTTCTATTTTGCATGATGATTCCATAAGCTAGAAGGTAAAGCTAAACTTCAATTGGACAGATAGATTTGAGTATTTGAAAATCAGTGCAATGACCGAGAGAACTTTTTTCAGATTCTCGCAGTGTATTACCAAAATGACAGTCATACAGGACAGACAGTCATCTGCAAATGATTCCATCATCAACACCGTTGAAATGTCTTCACTCTTGAACATAACCAAATTACAAAATGCCCAATTCAGCTAAATTTGGTTTCCTACCTCATTAGTTATCCTCGGACCGTATTCACATTCTCAACCCCTTGCATATATGTGAATATGTATCTCCAACGAATTTAGAAACTTTTTCTGACAAATGAGGATGAACTTGTCTTTGCAGAGTTGCTACACAGTCAGTCACTTCACATGCTCTCATAGTCCTCTGGTTCCGAAGCGCAAAAAAGTTTTTTTTCCTTTTTTTTCCAAACATTTTCCAGTTCTACATTTTGAGGGTAAAAAGTTTTTCTGCTGCAGTAGCATTGTTAATTGCTTCCCAAAGTTGCTTCTACAATTAAACATCATAATGGAACATATTCTTCCTTTTTTGTCCAACAATTTGGAGCAGAATTTTGTTGGACAATATTATAATTTAAAGGTCGCCAATTTAAGACAAAAATATAAACCCATAATCTTCTGATGGAAAAAAGCTGATAAAAAGTCCAATAAATTTGCATATTACTTCCATTGAGTCGGTAGAGAGAAGCACACCTTATCCTGTTTGGAAGGGCATACCTACTGCCTGGTTAATTTTCGGCTGTTGTGCGTTCCTGCTATAACTATGTTATCAACTTGAGGGTGTTAGGTGTTTACCCTCTTTATGAACCGGACCATTAAACATAAGGATTGCTTTTCTACTTCGTTTTTTTTTGTCCGTGACGCTCATGCAAATCACTTGTTATATGACCGGAAGAGTCGAAATGATACCCATGGGACGGTAAAGTGCTGACGAAAAGGATGATTCGTCCCTTAAAGTGTTTATTATAAATATTTTGTCTTACTTTTTTATTTTGGCAGATAGATACAGATTACCTATGCAATTCGGGGAGAGTGTCTTTTGATTGTCAGTTAATTGGGAGGGGGTTTCTATTTTTGTCATACAGCAGGACGTTGTGGGGGTGTTTTCATTGTAGCCATTTAAAAGCACTCATGGACGTCAGCTCTAGAGAAATAGTGATTGACCTCTGTTCCCTTTTTGATAAAACCCATTATTACACCACTCAAGATGAACATCCTTGTTCACTTTTGCCAGTTTTCTGTTTCCATCTACCGCAAGTTAAAAGTATCTCAACTCAAGCCTTGACCATTGATTAAGTCCCAATTCAATAACTCAATCAGCATTTGCTCCTGATTGAACCCGGCCGATATCATTAAATTCTTTTTCGTGTAGCTCCATCAAGGACTTATTATTTCATCATACTCCAGTGCAGGCAGGACGACGACGAGAGAATTGATAAGTGCTTATCCAGGCGTTCCGATGATTGAATTACATTTCCATATCACGCGAAATTCCCGCTTGATTATCATTTCCTTTTCGATTTGCATATGGCATGGTGGGCCCGCACTGCTCTCCATTCAAGTTCCTGTGTGTGATCCTGTGAACTACATTTTAATCGTTGATTACTTATGGTGCTTGAGGGCTTATTTTGGTTTCAACATGAGAGGCAGCAGTCTCTCTTGGCTCTCATGTGGATTTCAATAATTCGAATGCAAAAAGGAGAAAGGATTCTTTCTCTGTCGAATTGGGTTAAGTGTTAATTAAATAGGCAGAGGAGGATTATAAAGAAATGTTGTACAGTAGATACTCCTTTGGACTTCAGTTCCTTAAACAAAAATGACTTTAATCTTAAAGTGACATAAATAAAGCCACCGCACACATTTCTCTTACGGAAGGAAAACTCACGGAAAATACTGGTACATTACCGGGACAATGCAAATTCAATAATTGAATAAACAAGCTTTTTACCTGAGAACGGTAGTAAATATTGACGACTTTGTTCTCGTATTAAATTTCAAGGAAAATAAGTTGATGGAAAATAGAGTTTAACAAAAAAAATGCGAGAAGGAAAACTTTTCTATTCAGAAAATCTCGCAAAATGAAGGAATTTTCTGCGAAAAAAATAAAAAAACTTTCGCAGCCCCATTGTTTGGTTCGTATTTTGTCACGTTCAAGAAAAGTTCTCCTTTTACATCAAGGAATTTCCATAAATCCGGTGCCAAAGTAAAATGCAAATTATGTACAATTCCTCGTTTATTTTTTCTTTGCATTGCTTTCTCGGCGTTCAAGATTCTTGAAGGGATGTAAATATTTAAGCAAATTTGATAGCAAATTTGTTTGCATTGGGGACATTTGCTAGGACATGCACTCTATTGAGCACTAGATAGGCTAGGTTGACTGTGATATACTCGTACAAAAGCAAATAGGGGCTGTATTCACTGTTGGATATTGCATCCTGGCATGTTTTCATTCTCATAGTCTCCTTGCACCATCGCGCTTGCATGAACTGACATCTGATGACGATATCCAAATGTAATGATATCTAAACTCTTCAGCTTGATTTGAGACAAATACAATGGGAGCATTCCACACTATCGCGGCCCGCTTTGGGGCACAATATATCGGATCTTTGACTCGATCTTCATACAGAAGACAGACTTCGTTCAATTAAGTAAATTTTTATGTGATACTAAAGAAACTTAGTTTCACTTTCAAGCTGGACACGTGGGTGCCAAAAAGGAAGTGTGTCTTTATAACCATATCACGCCTTAAACGTGATAAAAATTAACTTTCTTTTGAACCGAGTTGTAGCAGGCTACGGAAACTGAACCCTGTAGAACAATAAGAAACGAAAGACGACCTGGAAGCAGGCAGTAAGTGTGGAGAACCTGCGGCCAAAGTTGACTTGTGTCCGTTGAAGGTACGGCTATACGTTTGGTGGGATTACAGGGGTATAATTTTTCTCGAGCTTCTTTCACTTGGTAAATGAATCATTTACTAATAACTTAATAGCAAGTACTGTGAACGTCTTAGATCCCCGTCTATAGATCCCCAATACATTTCAAAAATAACTCGATTCTTTCCCAACTGTTTTGTGCCATATTTGTCTAGTATGTCCCGCTGATTAGACTGTCAGGATGAGCGATGAAGAGTGAAAAGATCCTCCATATAGTAGCTAACCTCTCAAAAAATTCTTCCTAAGAGATACTATTGGGCCAAAAAATCTCTATGTCATTTTGAGTCATCTATTTACAAACATTTATGGCTTTCAAGAACCCACAAAGTCGAGTACATTTTGATAAAACTGTCGCTGTTTAGTTTTTACTCTGAGAACATTGTTCCATAAGATTTTGAAAAGAAGGTTTTGCTTGCCCAATTGCTGTTCGGCAATGCCGCACTTAGGACACAGCTGATTCCCCTCTTGATATGAACTCACATTGGGGCACCTACTGCCGTGTGGGTTTTTCTGTTACGCCTCTTCAGATAGCATATCAAACAAAGGTGCCAAATTCCGTCTTCAAGTCGATAAGCAGTAGATGTAAAAAATAAATAAATATTAGCCCGTAAGCAGCCCATAGAGGGCCAAGGGCTAGCTTCTCACAACTGTACATGTTGTGCGTGGTATACATTTCGGCACATACAGAAGGGACCTACAGTTTTACGCCGTATCCGAAGGGCAGAGGGGTTTTGAGAAGCTTTCTCATGACAGTGAATACTCTTGAATGTTTGTCAGACACTCGGAAGAGGTGGGGCCGTGAAAAAAACTTTTGATGGTATTTTTCTGGATTCGAACTTAGAACCCCTTGCGCAGTAGTCCAACGCACTAACCACTGAGCCATGGCACCCACAAGCAGTAGATGTACTCGTGGTATTAACTCGTATGTAGGCGGGATCAATTGACAATGAAAGGGCGGTTGAATTGGCCAGAGAACGGTCTCATCTAAGACTCACTCTTTCCTTTGGGAGCTGGATTATCACGCAGATGTAGCAGTTCGAGCAGTCAACGTATTTGGCCAGCTTGAAATAGTATGGGAGGGATACTATCCGTGTTCCTTGAAAGTTGGGTTTAGTTTTACTGTCACTATTTTGCTAGGGGGTCGGATGTGATTTTGATTTTTGTTGGTATTTTTTGAGGTTAAACTTCAAAACATTTCTGCTGTAGTATAACCTATCAACCACTGTAGTGCAGACACCTTGCCCTCGACATAAGACAATTGATATATTGAGGTGATATTGGCCCCACAAATGATAGTGTGAAAGACCTTTTAAGCATTGGAACAGTCAACTCCATTTTCAGCAGATGCATGCTTAAATGACTTCAGCTGGTAGCGGTGATATGTTACATACGTTTGTTGATTATCTATATCAGATTCAAATGATATCCTTCCACTGACTGTTAAGACAAAGGGTTCAAAATGAATCGAGTCTCAGTTTTACCCCACAAAAAGGTGATGTGCAATCGTCCTCAATCTGCACATGACTAGCTCCCCAAATACGCACCAGACAGAATAACCATTCGTTTGATGGCACATTATATCCAATAAAAGAAAACTTGTAGACGAAATCTTTACCCGCAGACAGGTGTTATCCTTCAATCGCATTCACAGAATTATACACCTACGCTTTTTAACTAATTTAGACCATCTCAACGTCCTTTTCATTTCATTTTCTTTGAGGGTGATTTCACATGTGATGACACATAAGTATGTTCGTACAACATGCATATACTTACTCAAAATTATGCCGTCAAGAGAGAGAGAGATACTTATGCAGAAAGATGTAAATTTAGATACATCCATTACAGCGTACTTCAGTCTGCCAGTGGAAGAGATATTACGTTTCGGTTTCTTATTTTTTTTTTTCTGTTCCGGATGGCATGATACTAGATGTATGACCTTTTTTTTTATATCTATCTCTCTGTCTGAAGGACTCTGTAAAAAAAAACAAGTCTATAGGTACTTTCACTTTCATGAGATAAAAATGCAAATTGGTCTGGGAGCGAGAGAGATCAGTAGCGCAAATGGTATTAGATTTAATTAATAGAAGTTTTTTTCTCTCTCTCTGCAACCACCATCTACCAGCCTTGAAGGTGGCTCACAAGAGATAAACAGACTAAAATTTATGATCAACATTTTAAGGTTTTATGTGAAGGTAGACGCGCGACAACGACACTAACTGAGATGAATGCATCCGAGAGAAATTTGCAAATTATTTCGCTTTGGGTGTGTCATTAGTTAGCAGATTATGCTAATGATCCGAATCGTAGACTCCTGGTGAATTGCTCATAAATTTTAAGGAGAAAATGCGTTCCTAATTTTATGTTCGTTACAAGAGCAATTTGTTGACCTTGAAATGGATTATTCTCTTTGAATTAGCACGTATACTATATGTGGCATGAAAGTCCTTTTATCTTGCAAAAGCTGAACAGAATTAGGGTACAGGGAACTTCGAATAGAGACCCTTTTAGTACTTTACTTAGCTTGTCTTGTATCACCATGTGAGTCCTAGGGCCTCTACAACGCCTCGACCCTTGCTCTATGCTGCTGAACGTGAGATAACTCTTCACTGATCGGCGTGCTTTCTTCTTGACTGTTCTGCTCCATGTACTTCTCGGACTAATGCCATACTATGGCTTGCCGTAGTACCTCCTGGTTAGCTATAAGCATGGCGTCTTTTTGCAAAGTGTATCCGATCCATAGCCATTTCCGTCGATGCATGATTGTGTTTCATTCTTTGCTGGTCTTCTCTCGAATAAGGGTGATTGTTTGAATACAGTTTGATCAGAAAAGCCTTAAGACCATTGGTCCTTTCAATGACTTTGTCTCATTCGAATAATCTAGAGTGTATTTAGCTTCTTGAAGTTGACTTCAAATGGTAGCGACAATAGTGTAGAGCCTTGTGGTAATCCGCCTTATATTCCACGATAGGATTAACTCTATTGCAGCGCCTGTTTAGAGTCACTCTTCATCAACCAAATTAGGGCCATCATTCACTGCGGGCTTTGCACGTCTTAACTAGAACTTTGTTTTATTGACTACCCAAATAAATTTCAACTTAAAAGGGATACACACAGATAAACAATTTTGCCGCAAGCATATCCCTTTTTATCACTTGACTTAGAACTCCATACAAACATGCGTTGATGTGCCCCATGAGAATGTTTTGTCAATGCAACCCACCCACGCCCACCAAGTTTTGTACTTTTGTTTATTATTTGCTTCGTCAACATGAGCACGATTAAGGCATTCTATCGCCCCGAGGGTATTCACTTAAATTGCAGCCAATTTGATGGGACACTTAAGCAGGCGCTTCATTCGAGTGACATTAAATCGAAAAGACTTTATTTAGTGACTTTTATGTTCAAGACTCATAATTCCTCGAACCTTTTTACGACAATATTAATGTTTTAGTTTGGGCGGGCGTAAAGTATTTATCTCTTTGAAAGCCCTCGTTTGGACGAGAGATTTTCTTGTCTCATTGTGGGTCCTCTCTAAGGCACATTTGAATTGTAAAGGCGGTTTTTGCACCTCATTTAGTATTTCCTTGAATAGAATGGAATTGAATTTATTATAAATAATTTTTTATTTAAGACTGGATGCATTACATCCTTGTCGCATTGTTTTCGTAATTCCTGTGCTTTTCAACTCACTTAACACACAAAACAGACACATTTTGCCATCATGAATCTCCAGCACCGAGGCCGTCGCCACGTCAGGAGTCGGACGAATTAATTTTGCATAATTAAATTTTTCACTAAGAATGCTAAAGGTGTGCGCACAGGTGGTGTGGTGGGTCCCCGTAGGGAATGAATCTCATTTGTTTATCTGAAGAACCTCTGACATTAGTGTATACCTTGGGTCGTGGAGGAATTTCGAAGCACCAACTTGGAGTGGAGTTTTTTTCGCTTCTGTCGAAGCTTGCGTTAAGTACTAGAAGAAATTAAAAAGTGTACTTAAAGTGTTTGGAACAAATAGATACATAAGCCATGAATTCGAGTTCTCGGGTTAAGGATAGAGTTTTCTTGTTTTTTAGTTTAATTTTATTTATTCACCCTTTCATGGAAATTCTTGTGAAGGTACTTACTTGAATCCTTTCATCCCTTTGGGCGGTGATGATACACAAATGTGGGTGATGATGCACTATGACTTTTTCGAATCTTTAGTGTTCCCTTAATACGATTGTAAATGATGGGATTTAGTTAAAATTGCTAAAACTTCAGTCAGATTAGTGTCTTGAACCAGAGTATATTCATCCTCTTATTCTCTTGTGAATTCATAATCAATGAGGCAGTCTTACCTTGAGAATTTACAGTGCCCACCGTGTCGTATGATTATCATTCTTCAAGCTTACATTCGGCCACTTATATAAGTGGCAGGGAACTAATCTAGTTTTTGTTCGGGCTCAGGCAATAATTCTTTCTTCTCTCGTCGATTAGACCCAGTGGTTCTTTTGCTTGCCTTGTAAGGGAATATAATCCAAGGATCTGGTCCATTTGTTTATTTATTTTCTTCCTAGTTCCTCCCGAATTTTTTGTGTTCCTATCCTGCAAAAAGGTCCTCGTTCTATGAACGGAGCATCCGAGCTTATTCTTGCTAATGTTTTAGCTGATTCATTTCATTTAACTCCTGCCCTGGAATCTATTACTTTGGTCCAGTTTCTTTGTTTTAAGCTCCATACCTTTGAGGTTTGACTGTCTGATAGAATGTCGATGTTGTCCGTCAAAGTTGAGTAGGATAAACCCTTGGATAGCATAGATCTCATCTTGGAAGATACTGCGTCCAGTGATTATAAATACCTATCGCTGAGACTGTATCGGCTACAGAACCTATGCCAGTTGACAGTGTTGATTTGTTGCTGTATGAAAGCTAGAGCTAGTTGCCTTTCTCTGGGACCATATTGGATTTGGTAGAGTTATGCTAGGTCCTATCATTGAGCATCGATTCTGCCTAACTCTTAGTTTTCTATTTTCAAGGAGTGTAGTACAAAATTATCCTTTTGACACATTGATTGAACAACTTTAAGTTATGCAGGAGTTCATCTACTTCATCAGAGCTCAGAGGACTACTCCATATGGACATCTTCCAATCTACTTCTTTCCATTCAAATTATTTGCTAATTAAACCATACTATTTGTTATCGGAGGCTCCTTCAAAACTGTCTCAGCAGATCTACTGACTCAGCAGATGTGTTAGTACTGATATCCAAGAGAAGTGCAGGCAAAATGTCATCAATTACAGTTGTTTTGTCGCTTTGATAAGCAGATTTTGTTCATCCTTGGTCTCTGATGCGTTTCCACTATATGCGCCATAGTAATGGATGAACTGTCTCCGTTATGAATTGGAGAAGTGTTTTTTCGCTTTCGTCTTCTGTAGAGCTCATATCTTGCTTCTTCAACATTTATCATGGCGTTACTTTGGCCTTGGATATATCCTACTATGGAGGGTGTTGCTTTTTTCTCCCAGAATATTTTAAAGCCAATTATATCGCCCTGGTTCCTCGCTGCATGCTTGTTCTTCTTCACCGCGTTTGTTGTAGAATTTATACCATTGGCATCTTAGTATTTTGTCCCACCGGCTTTTCTTTTTACCTCTTCCAAGGTAGTCTACATTTCAAGTAAGTGCCTTGTCCTTCACCTCTTTCATATTCCACTCAAGCGTAGACTTTAGCTGTCTTTGACTGTTTTGCTAGGGTTCCTCCCAGAGTTGACTTCCTTCCTGCGGCTGTATGGAAAGTGATGATAGTGATTCTCCATGTACTTAGCACGTCCTTTTTGCCATTAAAAGAGACTGCTTGTTTCGCCAATTCAAACCTTAGTGGGTGCATGGTTGAAAGCCCACCAAATTGGCGGTAACAGTAGAAATTTTATCTGATTTCGTTTCCAATAACAACTACCACAAAATCGTTTCATAGTTGCGTTGACAACTTTCTGCTAAACTGTTCTCGAAGCGCGTTTCCATCCAATATCGTCAGCCCTATCACGCACCTTTTTATGGTTACGTTTCCAAAGAAAAGTCTTTAGTGAAAAGTCATCAAAGGATATTTTTATCGCCCACCAAACGGTGTGGATAACTAGTCGTTTATGGTCTGGTCACAGATATAAAAACCTAAAAGCCATTCTCATTTTTCGATAGTAAAAACCATCAATTTAATGTTAATTTAATTCACTTACCGAAAGGAGAACAAAGTGCCAAGTGGACAGGTTGAAGAAAAAAGTTTCTTTGTAAACGGTTACTTGGTTTCTTTTTGCGGTCTTTAATCATGGTAAATCTTTAAGATCCACTTAAATCCAGCCTCAACCCTCATTCGAGTGAAAAATAAAAGAAACGTACCCATACTACGAGTAGGTAGGTACCATGTACCTACTTGAGTTTTGTGCAAACATAAAAATGTTCTTTATTACCGACGAATTTAATGCCAGCGCCTTCTTCCAGGACTCCTACACATGTATAGGTACAACCAAGACGCCATAACTTGAACGATCAATTACTTTAAAAGCTTTCGTGCTGGCTACAGATTTCATGAGAGTGTGTGCCATACAAATTTTATAAAATTCCGCAAATAGCACAGACAAATAAAATCAGACAATCGAATGTGCTGTGCTGTTGTGTGATGATGATGATGTGTTCCTTATATTGGATTTGTTGTGTTTGTTAGATTTTGTATTACATATCCTTGATGATGATGTAATGTCCTTCTGGTGCCAGGTATTTGCACAGAGTTTTCTATTTTTCAAATGAAATATGATTTTGTTTGCTTTGAATGCGAGTACATATCAATAAATTGGTAGTATCCTTTTGGTCTTCAACTGAACAGGACATTGGTGATATGAAAATATTCTCATCTAAAATGGAATGGTAATTTCATGAAATTCGGCTGCTTATATTGGTTTCGAATTAATTACAAAACGTGATTAGAATTCTCAATTAAATGCGAGTTGGGTTGCTGCATCCGGATGCTGTTTGGCGATAGGAACTGGTTGGACGCTACCTCAATTTAGTTTAACAATTTAATTGTGTAATTTTCTACTCCCCATACAGATGTATGCACTCGATACAGTTTGACCATTAAAATTTTGGGATTTTGCAATGCAAACATATAGTACATAAGTTTTAATTATATTTTAGAGTGGACTACATGGGTTATTCAAATTTATGTTATTGCTGATAAGAAAGTCAATTCATTATGCAAATATAAAATTTTAAGACTATGAACTGCAGATCATCACGAGGTACAGAGCGGATAGATAGAGTGAAAGGTATTTGAAGAGGTAGGGGGGATTTTTATGGACAAAAAATATGTGTAGGTGCAGAGATTGGAGAAATGTTGATTGATATTGTGTTCGAACGATTTCTCCTTTGAATGTGAACTTAGCCTGGTCGTGTTTTTTCTTTCTTGTGATGGTTTTCATTACAGAAAGATCTCCTCGATTCTTCGACCCTCTCATTCTATTAGGCTTTGATACTCTTGCTGTTTTGCTATCATCTGTTCAGCATTGAGATTCGTATGTGAGCGCTGCACCTACAATTGTGAAGTATAACCTTCTTGGGTATTTTTTTTCCCGCCACTACTTCCAAACATTGCGAACATAAAGCCTAGATTTTCACATTTGGATGACACATTACAATTCAAGAAAATCTCTTGAATTGGTATGCATCAGAGAACTGGCAATCTCATGTCCCTTCAAAAAGTGCAGTCGTTTATCCTTTCAGAGACGACTTATGATCGTGGTGTTCTTAACTTTTCCGCCGAACATACAATCTAGGACTGTGGTTAATATCGAAGGTGAGGACGCTCCCCTGGTGTACACCCACTGGGAAATCATCAGTGACGCTTGCAGGGTATCTTACCCTTGCTTTTGTTGTTCCTACCTATGTACAGGTATGCGATTGCTATCAAGGCTTTTTCAAAATCAATACCATATGCAATTCCTATTACGAATGATGGTTTGTTTTTCGAAACTTTTGGATAGCTTGGTTCCTATTAAATGCCGAATGTGATATGCCCTCCAACTACCGATATGGACTTACCATACCTTGGTATTAATTGAAGTGCCTTTTACCAAGTTTTTTGTTTGCTTTCTATTGCCTTATCACCTTATCTTCATCTGTTCACCAACTGTTTCTGTTTTTTTTTTTCGGCGGGTTAGCAGTAATCTGTCCAGGTTTTGAAATCCAAAATTCAGAATCAGTGGTTATTCCTCTAGTGAAAACATGTAATTCGATTTTATTTAAAAAATTCATACCATTGGGCACTTCCAATAAAATTACCGTCCAATTACTTTCACACTTCACCGTCCTCTTATGTATTAAACAAAATATAATTTATATACAAAATTGTAAGAATAAACTAAAAGCTATTAATTTGAAATCGATACTATGCATCAGCTTAATTTGAGCCTTAAACTAAAAAAAAAAAAAATCTGAACAACCAATTAAAAATAAAATCAATTCCATTTAAATTTGAAATTGATTTGTTTTCCACTTGACCGTTATTTAGAATGATTTATTTTCCGTTATTAGAAATAATCACACTCGGCACAATTTTGTTGACCATTTGAATTGTTAAGCCGCAGAAAAAAAAAATTGGGTTATTATTCCAAAATGAGGCTGAACACGTGATATATTTGACTTTATCTAGAATTTATTAACGCTAGGGCAGATTTATCGTATTGAATTTAGCTCTAGGTAATTTTAAAAATTTGTCGAATTCAGTTCATATCAAGTATACAATTAGTAATGGTTAATTAGAGAGTTCATATTTCATGGGTTATAATAGATTTGTATAGCTTTCGGTTCAGTAGGAAAAAATAAATAAATTTAAATTAATAATGTTTATTTAGTATTTTGTGGAAAATATATATTGCTTTATGCCTAGGGAAGTTGGTGAAAATGCATAGAGGATTCAAGGTAAATAAATAATAAGTTTGAATAATAAGTTCATTGCTATAGAGTACCATAATTCGCTATGAAGTGCAACAAAACCCGTGAAAGTTAAGCCCGTGGGCCGGATGTCCATTCTTAAGAAACGTAAGAAGCACAAGCCCTATGTATTTCTTCATTCCAAGTCTGTGGTACTTAGTACTTAGTACCGTTGTGATTTTTTATACTAAGGCTTAATGCATAGCATACATAATTTTAGAGACCTATTCAACAATGCGTGCCGCCGAGGTCGGGCATTGGGACTTTAACAGGGGGGCATTGGGACGATTTAAATAGTAAATTCTTCAACATTTGTTACTAAAGTCTGTAGACATTCCAACCCATTAATCAAATTGGGATTAAATTACAACAGCTCGAGAGCCCAGTAGGCGAAAAAACGGCATTGTCTATCTTCATTAAGGCCAAGTTCTTGTGTGTGCCGCGCAATTGAATGCCTCGGATTCTCCTGCACTGATAAACCCTCAATCTTTCTTGATCTTTAGTCCAACTTATCTGGACTACTCCAAAGGAAACACGGGACTCTATACATTCTCGGCCTTCGAAGAGGTTCTTACCTGATGGCACTGCAGCCCTGAAAGCCTTGTCACATGTAAAACTGGTCTTACTTCTGGGCTAGCGAATTCTATGGCATAGCTTGGATATATACAGAACTATCACCTTTTCAAAACCAATGTTTTGAAATACTGTTGAAATTCTGATTCATTTCAATGATAGCTATAAATGACGACTTACTCCACTTTATATCTCGAATTCCTCTAATAATATTTCTCTGTGCAGGACATTTCAATCCAACATGTTTTAGCATTTAATTTATCGGGAATTCCCTCCTGCATAAGGGAAGCCAAATACTCTAACCCTGGACAGTATCGAATCGATAAACAGCAACTAAAGTGCTGATCGATATTCAACGAACTGCTTGATGATGATCTGCTGGCAGTTGATGTGAACGACACTAGAGGATCCAGGGCGGAAATCAGCTTGTTCGGTCTCGAGTGGGTATTTTATCATTTCGGAAATCTTTCGAAGAAGCCCTCTTTTGTCCACTGAAAAGGTTCTATCAGTACCCAAACCTTCTTCTTTTATCTGAGTCGGTAAGCCTTGGGGCGGCTTTTCTTTTCTTCAAAAAATCCCAAACACCCATTAAGAGGTAAAAACAAATTGAGTAACCAATTGTTCTTGTGCACCTGTCATTGCAATTAGTTAAAAGTGTTTCGCTCCCTCAAATCCTTTAGCAAGGTGTGCGCGATGTATAATCCATCCGTTTCAGTTGTATACACAGAAGGAGCACCTAATCCCAAATAATTACATTGCTTTGTCAACTCGAAGAATGCAGAGCATTTTGTTTATTGTTCTTTGTTCAAAGACAAAGAATTCTCCTCACCGCGCCGCGACACTAAAGCCGTAAATTAATTGCTCGCAATATATCCCTCCATTGTGATGTCTTGATCCCTTGCAATATTTTATTCACGCGAAATGCATTACACACCTAATCCTTTTGGAGGTGTTGTCGCTGTGAAACCTCAAATTAATATTGTCTACTGTCAAGTTTATCATATCAAACAGTTTTGTGGAATTGCAAGCGAAACAATTTCATTTAGCAAATGTTGCGAAAGATGTCAAATTCAATTGCTTATGCAGGATACAAATGACATTTCGAAAGCAATTTCCATGTCAACATTTCACTTCATTGCTTTTCGACATCAACGATTCAATTCAATCGACACAACGACGACGACTGTGTTGAAGTGTTGTTTGCTACAGGGAAGCAATTTTTATTTGTTTGGGAAATTAAGTTGAATTAGTTGGGTGTGCTAAAGGATGGTTAAGGATAAGCTGTTTCTTGTATACCCTGCCTACACCTTGTAACCCCATTTACTTACAGTGGAACCGTGTTACCCCAAAAGAACCTACACGATGTTCAAACAGAAAAAAGAGAAAGGATTACTGTCACTTTGTGGAGGTTTGCGCCTAAATGTCTATCCTAGGGAGAGAGAGAGAGAGCCAGGTCGGCTTATTCACTGTCCTACTATCCTTTTGTACCACCACCCACACACCTAATCTGTGGAAATTCATTTACAACCTACACCAGAGAGAATTCCCAAGTATGATGGATTGCCAACGGTTGAGCACTCCGAAAGAGGACACCTAACCATATTGTGAAATTCGTAATCCAGCTTTGTATGAGTTGCAACCTTTTACCCGAGTCTAGCTATACGCACTCGCACTTTGGATTTCTTGCCCCATGCCATTCATTTTTCGGCAAAATGTAAAATTCCCTCTGTATGCAGTGTGTATGCACTTCACACGCCAATGGATTACACTATTTTCAATCTAAGATAGGATACTGTGATGGAATAGCATTTGCCCTGGATTCATACGCTTTTCCAGTTTACCCATCTGGGATTCTGTTTACTAGACAATTTTCGGTTGTCAGCGGTTTTAATCTGTTTTATTTTAGCCCACGAATTCCTGAAGGTTTAAATGGAAGTATTTAACAGGATTAAAGTTGGGATAGAAGCTGGGATTAGGTATGATGAAGTGTATATGTTTGGTAGGATATCCGTTGAAGTGAGCGTCCAATCCGCAGCCTTTAGCGTGAGTCAATGCGGTTCAAGATGTGTTATCAATACTATAAACTAGATAACCCTTATGCCCTATTCTGCATGACCTGCTGGGGAACGTAGAAGTCCGGAGTAGACTGGTCCTAAAGAACCCTTATATCCTGGAATCTGCGACCAAATCTTAAGACCTAGATTCCAGAGTAGACTTAGAAAAATATGTTCTGATCCAGGGAGGAGAATAAAGTTCTTGAAAACTTGATGGAATGTGGAGCTGTCCTATCTGTAGCCAAAATCATTGCTAAAATAATCCTTTCAGCTAATGGCACAAGAAAGTGCCATCTTCTTTATCGAGAGTCCAGGCAGCTATGAAACTTGTGAAGTGCTGCCGTGTTGAGATTAAGTTTCTTGAAACACGGCACAAGATATTGCTCTGTTGTTAGAACACCGTGCTCCTTTCATATCCTCAGCACCGACTGCGATTCTACTACTATGTTGCAATTTTCGTCCCTGCAGGATTCTATTCTGGCTTTAAAAACCCTGAGATGTTCTCATTACCTTGTAGTAGAAGTTCCAAATATCATTCCTGCAGTAATGTCTTTCAATCTTCTCGATCGAGAGCTTCTCATGCTCCTTTTTCTTCCTCATGAGACGTCGATGTTCCTCTTTTCTCCTCTGCTCGTAGAGCTTACGAGTAGCTCTAGTCCTTTTATACGGGGCCGCTTTATATACCTTGGGATTTGCATTCTTCATCAAACCAGGAGTTTCGTTGTGGTGGCCGAATGAAACTCAGTACATCACAGCTGGCATCTCTAATAGCTTGTTGGTAATGCTCCCACTGGTCGACATTTTGTGCTTGGAGCATAGGTCTGAGATAGAGACTAGGAGACTCGACCGCCAAAAACTGTCTCATTCTTTTGTGATTTAGACGTCCAACGTCAAACCTCGTCGCAGTTCTTTGGTTAATATCGGTGGATATTGATCTGTTTGACAGTTTTTCGATCAAAAGAGAGCTGTGTGCTCTTGTCGATTTTGAGGCGTGGGAATCACGTTTAAGCTACAACATCGTTCCTTCCCCTGGAATTGTCTCCACGCTTTGTAGGTCTTCATCATAACAACCTTTAAACATTCAAAAGCAATGTCAACGATGTTCCCCTCTGTTTCTCTTTTCCCCTTTTTCCAAGATGCCTTGCCCTTCAATGCGCTCAAATTATAACACAAAACATCAGCAGCTTTTGAAAATATAAAAACAAAGGACTAAAAGCCTTGTCACCAGCACCCTTTTCCAAATCTCCCTAACTAACCACCTTTCAGTACCTATGCACACCATATCCATGTAATACCTTCCGTGCTATCGACATTACATGCATGTGTCATAAGTACAGCTGCTTGTACTGCAATTTAAATCAATTTTACTTCTCCATGACTGAACACTCTATCCCTAAATTGCTATGATAAATGGCCTAAGCGAACTACTAGCTGACGACGATGTTCGTGGCCAGGAAATTCCTTAGAGGATCAATTATCCACCTCCTCCTGGCGCAAATGGTTGTATTTGGTTCCCTTATTAGCAACACTATTTTTGTTACCAGCTACCTATAGGTGCTATTCATCCAGTACTATTCGTGTTTTCATGGCTCAACTATTCCTGGGCTGAAAATTCCAATTAACTTTGCGGTGATTCGGCAGACTAGAAGGTATTGTAAGTACACTTTTGACGCCAGTCAGCAGCCAGGCTGCCAGTCAATATATGTTCCAATTTACCTACAGTTTTGCCTTTTAACTAAAATTCTCTGTATGTTTGGTTTGGTGGAGGAAATTTACATACCAGCTTGTGGCTGGCTAGTGACCCTTCTGGTTTGGGATTTTACATTACCATGACGAATGGTCAAGGATTAAAATATGAAAAAGAACAAGGAAACAAAAAACTAATCTTCTTTCATCGTTCAGGGTTTTTTCGCTTTTTTGTTAAAATTTAAGAGGATTGAAGGAAATCCTTTAGACTTTTTTTCGCCACGGAATGTATCTGAACGTAAGCCATAAATTCCCTTTCTTCCTGAATCCCCGGAGAGAGATAAATTATTTCTTTTGGCCGTTTTTTACTTAGACGAATGAATTTGCAATTCGCTGAGGGATGAGGCTTAATTTATCTCGGTATCAGGTGTGAAGTGTTGAGAAATCTCATCAAATGGTCATCATCAGCTCTACAAATTTTTTGGTTTAAAGTTTTGAAAATAATGAGTGAAGGGCTTCTAATTTTTCGTCTTGGATGGCAGTACAATTCGGGGTCAATCTGGGCTTCAACCAACAGGGCTCTCTACCTTACTAGGTCTTTAGCTAATTGCCAAGAAGGCCTTCTATTGCGTCGTCCCTCCGGGTTTGATTCGAAGACTGTGCGGGCCGAAGCGTCAGTGTCCATTCGCTATATCCAAGCCATCTCAGACGTCCAATTCGTAGGTCGATGGCGTGGACGTATAGAATCTTGTTGAATCTCTTTCATCATCACATGGAGAACGTCTCCACTTCAATAAAGCCCAGTCTCTTTTGTTCTTCAAGATAGGCCTATACTATTTAATTGCCTTACAGCGATGCGCAAGAGTTATGGGTGCTGGTATCATTGTCAGAGTTAATAGCAGAGCCAACGTAGAGTAGCTAGATTTACTAACTAGATCTTAGAGAGAAGTTGGTTCTCTTTGCTCTCTCTCTCAGTTCATCTCCACTTTTTAGGGGCGTTTACTTCAAAAATTAATTTTCGAGTAAAAATATTAGTTTATAGGGCAAAATAGAAAATTTTGTGAATACATTTTCCACCGCCCACTGACACGACCAAATAAGATAAGGATAGGGTATCATACGATTCGCTCCAGGCGGATTGTAGCATTTTTCACTGGTTTTTTTTTCAAAACTCCTTCCAACCAACTTTGTCAATAATAACATTATCGTCCAGACGAAAACACTTACCAGGTTATCGAGGGAGAAAATTCCACAGTTCATTTATTATTCGAAGCGAATCCATTTAGAGAGGAACCCTCCTTTTTTACAACGACCCCACCGGAACGTGTGGAACAATTTTTTTTTGTATTAAAAAAAGGAAAATATTCTGTTTTTTTTTTTTTTCGTTGGACATTTTTTCCTATTTTACACAATCGATGATTGAGAATTTATTGCCGAAAAAAACCCCATCACTGGGATAACATTCCGACGAATAGATACAAATTTATCGTCGATGATTTGTGACACGGTCTATATTTCATCAGCAAGGATTTTTTTCGTTCGGTATTACTTCGGTAAATTGGTGGAATATTTTGTATCATTTGGCAAAGCAAATTCAGTCATTTGTTTGTGTTTTTAGAAATGCTGACAATTTAGCTCTCTAAGGACTTCCATGTCCATGTGGAATTTTGTTATTTGTTTTTTCGTTTAGCGGGGCCTCTTTTATTTATTGGAAAGCTAAGGTAAGCGAGGTTGTTACGAATTGTGATTGGATGATTGTACCGCAGGTAAAAAATTGTCTCAAGAGGAAGGTACATGGCGTGCCATCTATGTAAACATTGAATAATTCTGACATTATTGTCAACCGATTGACTTGCAGAGATATGTTTTTGAAAAAGGACAATTTTAACCACCTAATACTCGTTCAATTATCTATGTTAAATCGACGTGCAAAGGGTGGAAAATATCGGGTCCATTTTGCTCAATTAACCCTGAAAACACTGTAAAAAGAGGGTCCACTGTTAGAACAATTCAGATAGTGATAAGAATTTCAGGAGGTCCATCAGCTCAAATTTATTGCAGTCCTCCAGAAATGATTACCAAGAGTTCTCTTTCTTTTGTAGAATAGAGCAGGACAGTCATCACACAACAGATGACTAATATAGCGCTCTGCCATTTACGTATGTCTTCAGAAGAACCCGACCGATTGCTTCATCTTTTAACTGCTCTCGTAAGGAACGGATTGGGGCTAATACAAAAGGAAGGGACCCTTTTCTAGCTTTTTCGTTGACTTCGATATCCATATGCTTCGGTTCCCAAATGAGGGTCACCGTATTGGCTCTGGATATCTAGTTTAAAAGTGATTTGCTGGTTCTTTCAAACCTTGAACACTGCAGGCGAAGTTAAGTTTTTCACTTAAGGCTGAGGGAAATGTCCTTGAAGCAAGGATAACCCCATCGTGGGCTTAGGCCTTCAAAATTACTAGGTTCTGATTCACTACAAGGAGCCATATCAGCGGAGAAAGAACTCCGCATTCCCTTAAGTCCGACAACAGGTGAAACTTTGACGTTTGAGACCTGATCAACTGATGTATGCCATTTGCGTCTCGGACTGCCATTTACCTTCTTATTAAATTGGCCTTTGTGCTCGTCTGCATGTTGCCTCAATAATTCAAATCTTTAATGTGGAAACCATCCATTGGCTTTTATAATGTTCGATCCATTTAAAGGATTAAAGAATAGCTTCAAGGTGTGTGTTATTGAAAGAACCTTCTGTGTCTTAGGAGGAGGGTTCTTTATAGTACTCTTTGTTCTTTGAGGTATGCCCGCTAGCTTTGAAGAGATATGATTCTATTATAAAGATGTCAGCACACATTCAAAACTATTTCTTTTCAAGACGAAATTGACCAAACATATGTTCCATCTGTTTCTAGACAATATCTACTACCAACAACCACAAAAACACCAAGAAATATTTTACGATTCTCCATAGCAGAGTAACATTTCATTCATTCCCGATGTATCTATCTTTAGTCTCGTAATCTTAAAGCTCGTGCCTGCATATTAATCTTCCTTTTTGTGTACGCATCATCCTAGAAACTTATATCCTTCTTTTTATGACTCCCAATGTGGCACAGCTATACTCCACGTTTGATGTACATATTTTCTTCTGTAAAAGCTTAACTTTTTGTGAATGCAATTCACACGTCTGCGAATGAAGAAGCCAGACAAGTTTTTGTTTTGTTTGTCTTGTCTTGTAGGAATCGACTAATAATTGCCTTTACTCCTTTATTCTTCGACCATAAGGATGTTTTACTCTCTTTCTTGTGAGTCGGTCCGAAGAGGTGATAAAAGTCCAAGTCATTTCAAGGATTTGTATTTACGATTGAGTGTAAAACAGTCCTTGGTATACGTACATTTATCACTGGCAATGTATTTATTGCCATCGATTCGAATGGAATAGATAACACTGTTGCGAAGAAGTCTGTTTATTGCTGGATGATGATCCTATTTTGGGGAATAGGTAAGAGGCTACTTGTATGCAGGAGTTTTTCAGTAAAATTTTTACGAGTATCTACTTTATGTGATTGATACTTGTGCGCTTTAAAATGTTGAAATTTATTGGATACAAATTTAGGAATCACTAGTAACAGATAAAAAGTGAAAATTAAAAACCAACATAGCAACCAAACTTAATATTTTTGTTGGCGTTCCTGTGCAACAGCATCGCTTAATTTTCAAATAATGTATCTTTGGCTATTTTACATTCAAACTTCATCCACACCAGCAAAGCAATACGCAAACCGCTGCAGTGTAACCATGCAATCGTGTTTAACTGAATAGAATTCAGCAAATTGAAGAACAAAACGTTTGTGTGGTTAAAAGGATTTTACCCGCGAGTACAATTTTCATTCATGAAACGTGCGATAGTACTTAGAAATGCACGTTGCATTGTAAGAACCGCATGGAAACGTACCGTTTTATTAAGCGATGTTAATTTGGGATGAAATATTTTTCTACTATAAATAGGTATGTTTTCCAAAAAAATTTAAAACTGTTGGTTGAGTTTTGGTCAGCCAGGAATAAGAGGTTTCGTTGAATTGAATTAGTTTTGTCGAGGGAAGAATTAGTTGGGATGTGATGAAGAATCCAGTGATGATATTGAATAGTAGGTGAACAGAGATGTAGACATTGACGCCCCAGTCAACAAATTCAAATTTTAAGGCTAACGAGAGATAGCCCGCAGGAAGAGCCTGGTACGAGTACAAGTATCAATGGTTACCTTCTTTGTCATATCCTTCATTAGGCCAATCAAGGAATCTCCAATGGCTTTTAATGTGCTTCAACCGGGGTTTATGCTTCGACATTCAGTCGAAACCCTGAATGATTGCAACTTCCATAGATCCTCTGCCATACACCCAAGCGTCAACCCGAAGTGAGGAATTCATAAATTATAACCTTAGCACGTTGGCTTCCGATGTGTCATTGGTGATCACAGCAAAAGTCGTTCCCTATAGTCAAGATAGGGCACCTTACGTGCCAGCTCCTTACTCAAAGCAAAGACTCTCATCTCAATCTTGGTGAAAAAACACATTTTTGGAAACCTAACCTACCACACTACACCTTCTCTTAGCTTTACCTTACCACTATGCGCTATCGACTTTCAATTGTAGGATCAGTGTAATTTTAACATTGAAAGTGAAAAGTGTTTAAGTGAGTAGTGCGTGGATTAAATCGAGTCGCCGAAATCGTTCGCATAGTCTCTTTAAAGGGATTGTTCTCTCACCCTCTCTGTTTTTCGACCTTGTGTTCCCTTTTTAGTGAATTTCTTTCGGTTCGCGCCCGGGATTTTGTATGGTGTAGGTGGAAACATAGAAGACACTGGAGGGAATTTTTTGAATATTGAGGTGAGAGTTGGCATCTTTCCTTTTCTTTTCAGAAATTTGTTTAGTCAAAGGTTTTTTTTTTATATTTCCGTACATATTTTGAAAACATTTTCGATGCGTTTCAAGAGGTTTCTGGGAATGCAGTGAGAGGAACTGAAATGCCCTTTCCAGGCCAGGCTTTGTTGACGGCCAGTCTGTAGATGTAGAACTTTATGTGTAGAACTCCTTTTGTTCTGTATTGTTTGTATTCTTTGCGGTCCAAAATCTGCTTATGTCCTTCTAGGATTCTACATCTACAGACTGGTATGTAGGTTTAATGTCGGTAGCACACTTTATGGATGCGAGCCCATTTCCTTTGGCCTTTCGATGACAAATTGTCAAGCACTTTTTCAACACCAATTATACAGAAATATCCCACTTGTATAAGTGTCTTACTTTTAAGAGGTCAATAATTTTTATTTATTTTCATAAGATTCATCAACAGTAAAAACTAGTTTTTTCTCAAATCTTGTTCTCTATTTTTCAGACCTAGTCTTGCAAGTGACTACCTCAAGTAATGTCACAAGCTTACGTCCACTAGAAGTGTGGTAATAGAGCCGGGTTTTTTTTTTTTTTTAATATCGTTATATCCGAATGCGTTGTAAGACCGTGAAATTTTTCGACAATCGAGAAATGTGCAGTCTAAAAATAAGTCTTACTTATAAAAAAAATGTCCAATAAATTGTCGAGCACGCCTTTTTCTATTTTTAAAAAAGTGCATAAGTAAAGATGCCTAATTAGTTCTTAAATAAATAAAATATATTTAAAAAGTTTCCATGAAAAAAAATATTTCCCCTGCATTCCCCTCGAAATGTCTATCTCCTTACAAGTTTGGCTTTTTTTAAATTTAATCTCTCATTGGAATTGTGTTAAATTCATTTGAAATTATGGCTTCCAATTCAATTCAATGTGAAGAATGTGATTCGCGATCGCGAGTGGTTCGAGAGCTCTATTTACTTGGAAACTTCAGTGGACGTGACAAAATTAAAGGTGAGTGCTTGTACCCTTTTATTGTTATGTTTTGAACATCATTGGCTTAATTGTTGTCAGTCAATGATTGGCAACTTACAAATTCAATATCTTTTTCTGCATTCGTTTCTATTGAGTAGAGGCATCTATTTGCCCAGGTCATAGTGCTAATCGGTTAAAACTTCATATCGTAAAGTACAGTTCGTGAGAAATTCGGTTCAGTTCAGTAGTCTTTCTTGGTTTATGATATGTATGGGGCCTAAATTCCTATAGAAATTGTCCATTCTTATTCACATTTTCGATCGGTATCGGTATTTTCCATACTGTACACATCAGATCTAGCTTCGATATCTCCTCATTGTGTGGTTTGTAGTAGATAAGGCTTCTTCCTGTTTCTACAGTAAAAATTAATACATTGCTTAAGTGGCCTGTGTCACAGATTGGGAAATTGAGCAGCTCTTCTTCTCATCGATAGAACTGAAATGATGTGGGGAATTTTGAAGTGATTGCTGCTGAAAATGTTAAAAAAATCGATTTCTGAAAAGCTGTCAAGCACATATGAGCCAGCAGATACTCACACATCAATTAAGGACATCACTTTGATTGAGAGTGAACTGCTGTCAAGCACGAATTCCACTGAATTTTCCATCATCTACGTAATTAGTCCTAAATTTTATCGCCAAACCACGAAACTTCACAAACAAACTCAACAGCTTTACAATTTTGCAAAACAGAAACTCAGAAGGTTTCTCCTTGTTTAGTTCAGTCGCCTGAATATCAAAACCTATCCCACAATCGGTTGACATTGAAGAACGTCTATATGCTTTGAGCAATCCATCCACCATTTGGCCTGGTCATTGACTCACTCGTCTAATGCTACATCGCGCATTATTCTCTCGAAACTCATGATGGCTAAGTATCATTTGTCACTAGCACGAACCAAAGGGGAAACAAAGCAAAGCGCATATGATGATGGAGGAAAATCACGGATCAACGAATATCCTTCTCTTCTGTGTGTATGGCAACAGATTGTGATTCGGCCGGGGCATTTAATTTTTTTTCTTTTTACTTGACTTAAGGACAATGACGCTGGAAATGAATAAAGGAACAAATGGTGGCTGGTAATAGTATTCAATTAGGCGAGCAATTACCAATTGCAGGTTATGGTCCCTGAATGGTAATGTTGCCTTGGTCCCCTTTTGCTCAAGGAAGATGCAGTACTTAACTCAAAAATTATTACTAAATTTAAAGATTAAATGTAGATCTCCCTATCGCTTCTACCTTAACCACTCCACTGTTCAACTTTCATCCACCACTACGATTGGCAAGGTATAAAAAAATTCAACCAAAAGAAGAGGAAACCAACCAGGGAACTAAATATATCGTTGGCACAGGAAATATGAACCAATTCACAAGTTTCCGTTTTTTAAAGGATTCTTTCTTAGTTCATTCAACAACGACGACAAGACGTGCAATATAAAGATACCTACCTACTACCCAGCCTAACTTTGACAGCTTTTCAGAAATCGATTTTCAACATCATCACCAGCAACAATCACATCAAAGATTTTCCACTTCATTTCACTTCTATCAGTGAGAGATTCTCACTCAGATCCGGTCGCTGGCTTAAAGGATTTCCTATGACACATTCACTTCACATGCAATCGACTTAAAATTTATTGAAGGTGAGCTGATATTCACAGTTCGATTTGATGTAATATTTCCAAGTGTGAGAGTGTACTATTACCCATACAAAAGCTGGTAATGGAAAAGGATTATAATGTGCTTTTGTGTATGCTAAAAAAAGAATGACAGACAGAGTATTTTGGTTTAAGGGAAATAAGAACTACTTGAGGATTTCAATATTTATTGTGCGAATTTAGTTATTGTGTCAGCAGTGGTAGGAATTGAATTAAAGATCCTAGTTCATGATAGAGTTTGGTTCATTAATGGTTCTACATAGCCTCCAAATAGTTCCCGCGCTGATATCAGAGTGAAGTCGTCTTCAAATACCCTACCTTTGGGCTAGACTCATAAGTTTAGATGATTACAAGACTAATGGTGTACGCCACTGCAGCCCCATTTTCAATATAACCGAGAGAATGCCCCTTCTCTCCCCGATGCGCACTGCACTGACTTTAAGCATTTCATTGCAGTGGGGAGACTTCAGTCTTATTGATAGCTATCTACGGTGCATTTCGTTGTCCTCCGTGTCTTCGTTAATCCTTCATGATGGTAGCCGCTGTTTCACTTACTATTCTCTAAGGTCATTGTGTGCTGAGCATCAGTCTGGTGATGTTCCCTGGCATTTAGTCCATACTTATTTGACTTGATAGCTTAGAAGTATACTACAATAATCGGTCCACAAATGATCAATACTTCCCTGTTCTTTGCTTAGGAAAAAAAAAAACACTCACCCTCCTTAATACCCGGCTAAGCAGAGGATGAATTTTTAATTGACTTATATACCCTTTCCACTGTTTTGAAAAGAGAAAAACTAAACATTCCATTACTATGACTTTTAATCTCTCACCGGTAAAACTGTATCTCATAATCAGATTGTACACTCAAGTTAAATCCATAAAAGGACACAGAATAAGAACAAAACAAGTCCATTCTGCAGAATAATGAAAAGAGGATTAATCTTATTACCTTGACTCCACTATAAGTCTGTTGAACGTAAATCCCGGTCCTTCCTAAAAATGGTACGCAGTGGGATCCTAATTCCGACAAATTAACTTCATTAAAATTAGGCAGGTCGCTACGTCAACAAGTTGAAAAAGGATTTTGTCAAATATTTACTTACATCTTATTTGAATCCTTTTTTTGTCTCTTATCTGTGGTTAGAAAAGGACACAGATAGGATTCTATTAGTAACCTATTCAAATATTTTACAAATGTCCTGCATCCTGGTGCTGCGCTTAATGAATTCCAGGCACATATGACTTTGAAAGCTCATCTGTAATTACAGAACTTTCAGATTTCGTACTAAACTTATGACCATCAATATATTAAACTTTCATACCGTACCGTCGTAAGGCTGTCTGCGTTAAGTTATTGATATTAATTAATTTTAACTTTTTACCTTGGAACACAAGCAAGGAAACGTAAAGGAAACTTTTCGGCGCATAATTACGAAAATTAATTGCCGCTCACATGAGAACAAAACGTATCTACACGAGTAGGAGGAGGCGAAGATACTTAGCTTGTAGTAGTATATGGAAAATAGGAAGAACTTGTTCCAGCTGCGATTAAGATATTCATTTTTGTCAACCTTGTGTTTGCTCGTTAATCTTATGAGATAAGCAAAGCAGCAGCGGCAACTGTGTGCATGTGTATCTTTGGTGAATTGTTTGAATAATAAAATGTTTTAATTGGAAAATGGTTAAATTTATTTCCATGAGATTATACTGGCATTAGTTTGTTGCGAAATCTTGTGCAAACTTGGGGTTTGTTTAGTAAAAATTGTTAGTGGAGTGGATGCATAGTATGTATTTTGGTTCACTTACTTGTTCCTCTTCAAGTTTGTTTATCCTTTGAAAATTGATGGTAAAAAGTGAAAAGTACCATCGAAAGGATATTGAAATTTCCCTTTACAAACTCTTTCCATTCAACAGGGACGAGACTTGCTAACACCAGCTGCAATAGTGTTTTACGTGGAAGTCTTACTCGCGAAGAAATTGTGGGATTTCCTAAGGCAGTAACTTTTTTTTTGTGCCACCAGGAGCGTTGATTTCCCTTGATTACTTTGACATTTTATCATTTTTATGTCCATTACATTTGAGCTCTTTGCAGAGTATTTTCCATGAAATTTCTCAAAACTTCTCACGGCAAAATGACGACTTCTTGTCTTGCCAGTCGAAATCGTGGAAACAAGAAACTAATCGGCGGGAAAAGGCTCGCACTAGAATGCCCACAGTCCGCATCACACTGAAAATTCTTATTCCCTAAGCCAACCTTATTAATTTCTGTTCCGTAGAATTCACTAGTTATTCCAACAGAGTGATCGATGCTGTTCTCAAGAAGCTATGGTCCGATCCCCTTCTCCCCATAAATGTCACACAAAAAATGGCTATTAAAAGATGTAATTCAATCATTTTAATTGACATCCCCCTCGTTGGTCTGAATAATGTTTGAGATCTAAAATGGTATTCTGTCCTATGAAGATCGCTAGGTGACGTACATGTATTTAGTTTTCTTCATATCGTGCTTTATCCAAAGGGTTCTGGAGACGCAACGTGAGGTCATCCTTCTCCATATGTCTATATTCTATGTCTAAGTTCAAGTGCCAGTTTATATTTTGCATGCAACCCAAGCTGGGGTCTAGTCAATAGACGTTGGATACCTTTGTCGTCCGGGACCCATCAAAGCGTTATCTGGTGTTGTGCAGAGAGTAATGTGAGTCGCGGTAGCGTTCAACTTCTTTTTTCGATTCTACTGAGATTAGTTATTCGCAATTTGTTCCTCTGAGGTTAGTTTCATGGACAATTCACGCTCCGCTTCCACTTCTTCCAAGACATTTACTTGGGACACACTGATGGGGTTGGTTAGTCCTATAGACTACCGCTGTGGGCCATATTGTCCTCTCTCTAGTGGTTGGATTACTTTAATCAATATCGTGGAAGTGATTAAAAGTTTTTGAACATTTTAGTTGTATTTTTCTGGTTCATAGAATTGCTGTTCTTTCATTCACGATAAACTGTGAGCAGTTTTTTGAAATTTAAACGTACATACAGTCTTATAGCTTTTCAGTGTCACTGTATAACTATACATCTCACATTTTTTTAGATGGTTTTTCAAATGACTCATTGTTCTTTCTATGGAAACATTATTTATTTGAAAGTTCTAGAAAAATCGAATATCACTTTACAGCAGCGCAGTATATAATAAAGTCCTTAAATCCAAGGTTATTCGATTATTAGGTTTCGACCTTGTTCTCTCCTCTCAACCACTCTATAACTTACTCATATCAGTATTTTTCCAAACACAATATATCCTCCGCCCATCAAACTCTTGTCTTTTTCGATATGTTGCGGCGCAGATAAAAAACTTTTCAAAAACCTCTATGAACTTCAATAACTTCTCAAAAAAGGAAAAACTCAAAATACAATGAAATCCATCGCAAACAAAAAAGCCAACTTTAAATTGCTTAAAAGCAACTTATTTACACAAGGTTATTGTATTGTAATGAATGACCGAACAATACAATGAAAGAAGAAAGTATCGCAGGACCAAAAGGACGAGAGATGAAAAAAGCAAAAAATAAAAAAGAGAAAATCCAAATCAAAGAAAACCGAAGCCAAAACAAGTGAAATCAAATTAAATCCAAACAGAACTTGAAAGCCTACGGTTCTTTGCGTTATAATAGCAGTTTTCTCTTGCCGTCTACTACCCCCCAACCCAGCCTTTGGTTCATTTTCATCGGCCCGACTTTTATGGCCCCATTCTATTCAACTAACACTCTACTTCCGTTTCGATTTGGACTCTATCTCCCCCTCTCAGGAACAAATTATAAAGACTCAGATGTGGGGAGGGAGGTTTTGATGAAAAAACCAAATTATAGAATTGAATAAGGCAACTCGACCGAATTAGTTAAGACTTGCGGAAGCTACAGCAACAAAACAAGGAGAAGGGAGCCATTTGATACCGGACTCTGCATTAGCAAATAAAACAAAAGTATAAAGGAACCCATCAAGGAGTAAAAGTGGAGCGAAGCAGCAAAGGACAATCAAATTGTATCTTTTCCCATAGCCACCGTGTGTCGTGGTGCCAGTGCCGGTACCGGCCGGAAAGCAAAAGGTTCGAAGGGAAAAATCTAATTTAAGGATCCTACCATTAGATAGCTGCGATACGATTAAATTTTTATCATTCAGTTTTATTCACTTGAGTCATGAATGAGAGTAGCATGAATCCTTTGTTAAGGCAATCAAGGGGGATATCCACACTCCATTTGGGAGTTCATTTGATCCATTCAAACAGGTGATTCTGGGCACATATCCTTTCTTATAGTGCATTTTCTTAAAGCCGATTATTTTGAGAGTTGAAAACATCTTCTGCATGCAAATCGAAAATTTCGTAGAACTCTGCAATCATCATCATTTCAATTTGCCGCCCTTTCTTTGGAAAATCTTAGATGCTATCCTTGCATCTCATTATTGTTTTTGAAAATTCTAATGCATGCATGCATTCCAATTTACTCCCCTTTCGGAACAAGTGTGGCTGTAGAATGCTGTGGGGTATTATGTTTTTGAGGAGATGCAGGGAAATACCTGTGGTAGTATTTTCTATTTTGAACAAGGAGTGTACGATGATGGTTTTCACAACAAAAGGCAATATTTAGAATAGGGATATTTATGCACTTGATTCCTTACTAACAGAACTCTCAACTTTTGAATTAGTTATTGATGGTCTAGTATAAAATTAAGTGTTTTGTTTATTTTGGAATATCTAAAGAATTGATAAAGTATTCAGTTTCAGTTTGGAGGTATGTACAGTGACATTGGATCTAGTTTCACTTCAATACCAGATAGCTATGTTAAGGACGTACTATTGGATTTGTTAGAATAGTTAAGTGCCTGATCATATCCATAGTGTGTGATTCTTGCTTTACTGTGCTGCTGTCTGTTTATATGCTAGTTTCCTCTATTTAGGCCCGTAAAGTTTTGGTTGGGGTTTCCGTCCACATACATATGTATTTTCGGCAGATCATTCTCTACTCCACTTCCCATCCGTGGTTGGTGCGAAGAGTTTTCGGGCGGGAACGCTCAACATGACCCACCTTAGTCTCTCTATGTGAATTCTTCTTCTCAAGTTGATATCTCTATATATGTAGGCCATATACATAGCTCGAAATTTTAGTTTCACCTCCACTATTAGCAGACTGGACCACAGATCCCTCGAAGACCTTTTCTATCAAATTAAGCCATCCTCATCTGTTTGTGGCAAAATTCATTTCTCCGCGCCGTATAGCATGGCTAGGATGGTTAGTGTCTTTAGTTTCTTATAGCCTTCATAATACCTTAGTATTTTGAGATAGGTATTCTTTTATTGGCCAGTTGCAGGCTTAGTCTATAGAAACAGCGATTGGCAAGATGGCTCACTGCAAAGCTTAGGTAGACTAGATTCTTTACTTGATCTGCATTGTGTCCCCCCACAGATGTTGAGCCCTCTTTTGTTGCTTTCATTGATTGCTGAACTTGTCATTGTATCCAGAGCCTTAGCGACTTCCTACCTATATATGTATGTCGACATATCTTGACCGACATCATTTTTTAAGAAGAATATTTCCTTCTTGGCCTTACTTTGCTACTGCATTTATTGCTACAGTTGATCGCAGTACCCGCCCCGCAAGGTCGGCCTGTTCTCCTGTGGTTGTAAAGCTTGTTATTTTTCTGTGATAAAAAGCCATTGTCGAAATCATAAGATCAGCTTCCGTCCATCTGATTGTAGTCTTTCAGAAAGAATGAATGAAGGCTTGATAGTAAGGTGACCAGAGTTTTCCTATGCAGCAATCTTAGACGTGGTACTGCTGTGGTATCAAAGGGAATTAGACTGAGCTCGGTTTCATTGTCACTATTGGTGTTGTTGTTTTTGATCTTATAAGATTTGCATTTAGATTTTAGTGATCTTTGATCGCTGGTAATGATTCTTTCGAGGGCATTCCGCTTAACCAGTACACAGCCAATTTTAGTCCAAGTATTACTGAACGTAAGCTGCCATCCATGTTCTTCGTTTAATTTAGAATAGAATTCATGAAAATATCTAGATAGGGTTCTTATGTTGATTGTATGCAAGTATCGTCTCTACCAGGTGCTTTACTCATCCAAATATGTTCAAAGGAATTCTTAAAGCTACCTCCCTTCCATCGTAGTGTTGCAACCTATCTACATATTTATACACTCACATCTTCCTTCGTAGTACATTAATTTAAAGTAAGTGTAAATAAGTTCCTTTTTCATCCTTTTTCCCCTTCATTCAGAAACAAATCAGTTGCAAACCAGACCTTTGAATCTGTTTTTCAGACGAGAAATCTCTCTCTTTCTGAAGGTTAAGCACTATTACTCTGCCCTTCTGAACAAATTACCCTTACAATTGCAATTTTTATCAGTTTTTCAAACTCGTATTGTGACAGGAGCTCTAAGAGGATCTTAATGGATGCTACATTGCATCACAGTACTTAATACGTTGGTCTCTCTTTTACCCTGATGCACTGCAGTTAGTGGAGAGTAAAAATCCAAAAAGTGATGTCCTTTTAAAACTAATTGAAAGTAAAATTGACGGAATAATTAAAAGGCGATTAGAATGACTCCATGGTGTCTGTATGGATGGTGATTGTACATATATATACCGACTTTATGTGATATGTTTCTTGCATCGGTTCTAAATAATTTAAGAAATAAATACCAAAACAAATGCAACTACGACAATCTTCATTACTCGATGGCACATCCCATCACTCATTCATAAGCCGTATCGCATTACACGGCATTGAACTTCCCCCTCCTCTCCTCTTGATATGGCAAAAAGCAATTGTTGCACATGTGTAATACGACATAATTTATTCAATTACCGAACAAAAGAAAATGTGCCATGCCTCTGATCCCATCAGTTATCATCATTGCAATGGATGTCGCTTGAGACCACCACTTCCCGTGGCAGGATAATAAATAATACGGCGGTGCTCTGAAAAGAGCTCGAATATTCCATGCCTAACGAAATAAGGACTAATTTGATGTAAAACATGCGGAATCGTATTTCGATGCGCGCACCATCGCAACCTATTTTTAGACATCGAAATCTTTTTATCTTATTATCTAGACGGAGTATGTGTGTGGGATATTATTAGGAGTGGCATAATACTCGTACACAACATCATAGCAATATTATATTCTATGAATTCTTTATTCAATTCGCATAGATACTTCTTTATCTCTAATTGTCTTGTTATATGACAATTGGCAAGGATATATTGTACTGCCAGCGAGTGTGTGGTACCGGGAGGGATATCATTTATTAATAAGGAAAGAGAACGTGTCTTTTGTGTGCCTTATAATAGAGACTACTTACCTGCCTCATAAAGGCGACTACTGCAGAGCTAGTAATATTGTTGTTGGTGCAAGTTTTGGGTAATTTTGATCCTTATTGTGTTTTAATGCGAAAGGTAGTAAGTTTGGTCAGCATAAGAAGTCGAGGGTAGGCGAAAAGAAGTGTTCTCTAGAACTCTACTGTCATCTTAGCGTCTTCTACTGTCAGGCATAGTCTTTTCATATGTTGCCATAAAGTATTGTGCCTCGTGACGTTACCTACAAGGATGGCAAGGAATCTTCCGCCTTTTGTTTCAATTTCTCGTCACTTGTTCTATCGAAGATTTAGATTTTGCTGATCAATGTGCGTGTTCTCTTTGCCTTAGCAGCAGCTTTTTTGAGAGTGGTTTTCTTGGCAGGAGCGTTATGTTTAGGTGCAGGCCTCGTCTGTAAGTCCCTTGCTGTCGATTTGATAGCTTAGCCGGGGAGTGATTTTCTTTCTCGGAGAAAGGTCCTTAGCGTTACAACGTACGTCGCTCTACGTAACAACCGTCGTTACCTCAGACGACTTAGTCTTCCTGGGAATCACGGATGGATCTGCAAGCTTTTGCTCTTCCATTTCCGTTTTCCATTTTCTCATCTGAGTTGGCAACTGATAGCCTGGTGGCATTCCACCAGTTCTGGTGGTCCCATGGGTAGGATGTCAGCATCAGAACTGGTAAAAGTGTTTTGTTGTTGGTGTTTGTATTCCTACGAATAGGGCTGGATTAAGGATCCATTCACCAGGCATTTCTACCAAAGAGCTCACCAGGATATCTGTATGAGGTCATTTGTGGTTGGTTGCACAAAAGAGAAGAATATACATCTCAGGAATATGTATTCAGCTGTAATTAAAAAGCTTGGGACCTATTGTATTGTAAAATGGTCTCACTTCCTTATATCCTATCGTTCAGGTACACCATTATACCCTCATTACCCCTGAATTGGTATGTCTCCTTCGCAAGTCTATTTTTACCATTTGTTCCCCATAACGACCTTCAAACAGAAGTTATTTAAACCTACAATATAGTCTTCGCCCATGGCTATTCCATTCAATTGAAGCTGTTAATAGATACATTTTCAAATAAAACTCACCACAAAGATCAAAACCATAACCAACCTCAATATGTCTTCATTAAGACGTAACTTCATTACGCATTCTATTACTGTGTGCCATGGTGTAATGCTCAAAAACTTTGTCAATATAATCATTTTCGAATGTACACAAGCACACACAGTGCCTCGGGCAAGGACACACAATGATTGTAGTCATAAAATCACCACAATAACACTTCAATTCAATTAATGAAATGTCTTGAAACATTACATTACCTATTCCAACTTGAAGACACACAAGTCCTTCACTCATATGTTTGTCTCCTTTAAGGCCAACAACAAGAGGAAAAGTGTTCCTTCAGTGTCCATCATCACCGATAATGTAATTATACCAAGTTCTAGATTGTGTTGCCTTAGTGTTGTACATACCATTGCTGGGATGATGATGATGATGATTACAAGGAAATCGACGGAAAACAACTTAATAGGAGATTAAAGCACCAAGAAAAACATCAAGAGGATTGTGTCTTGTTAATTAAAAGTCATGAGATACATTCCAAATGATTGCTGTGACTTGAGTGAGATTCTATTTCCCCTCTCTCCCTTTAAGGACCCTAGACATTTTTTTTATAAAATTTCTCAAGGTCAACATAAAGAGGATTATTTAGAAAATTTTATAAATTTTCTCGAAAATGTAATTTCCTGTAGAAAATTAACGTTTCCCTCATTATATGTCGGCAAGGGAATTATTCTACTGCAAACTCACTCAGGTATCCGTTACAGTCGTCATCATTTCACTGCCACCATAAAACTTGGCCCGTTGTCGTCATGATCAAAAAGAAAAAAAAATCCATTAAATGTTGGGTAAGGAAAATCATACCCACCGTCTGCAACGGCTGCCACAGTTATTTATCCCACAAACCGAAGGACGACAGATGAAAATAAATTAAAAATCCCTTCGCTGCAGGCGCATTTTATTCTGCTGCTGCTGCAATAGCAATGCATAAAAAGATTCAATTATCGCGAGATACATAATTCAGTCAGGTATGCATGCAGGGCGAAGGTTTAGGTCCTTAGAAATGGTGACAAAAATCTTCTATTTCATGAGAGAAGCATTCTCAACAAATTATCCCATCTAATTGTGCATATGTTTTAATTAGCCAAGCATAAGTGGTGGCAAGGAGATGCCAAGTGTTCATTTAAATGGCGGTATCAATTTCACAACGTCCTCTGAATCAAATTGTTATAATTGAGGGGTTGGATAGTGATTTCAGCGGAGGGGACTACTCGAACTCAATCAAACGATCAAAATTCAATTATATGGCTGGTGTCAAACGATAATTATGCGGATGAATAAATGACTTTTCCACTTACTTTTGCTTATGTCCTGTATCCCCTTGTGGGTGCTAGGGCCTCTACAACGCATACGTGCCATCGTGTGCGATTTCTGGAAATTTCTCTTTATTAGTTTCCGTGCTTACTTCTTCACTGTTCTGCGCCACGTTATCCTAGGACCACCGCGTATCCTGCCATAATGGATAAGCGGGTTCTATTGCATCGCTTGGTTAGCTATGGATCTGTCACCCTTTCGGAGGGTGTGACCAATCCACTGCCACTTTCGTCGTGGTTTGGTTGTGCCTATAGGTTCATGACCCGTTTTCTGATAAAGCTGTTCATTAGAGATACGGTTTGGCCAGAGTATCCTTAAGATGTGGCGTAGACACTTATTGTCTACTGCTTGCAGTTTAGTTTTATCTCAGAAGTCAAACTTGAAACCGCAAACAGACCCTTGGTTAACTATTTTACTCTCTAAATCTACATAAACTAATGTAAACAGAGTTCAATCGCTACGAAATACAAAACAAACAATCCATCCGAGTTTTGAAACTCAAATTTTCCCGAGAATATTTTGAAGTCATTAGCTAGAAAGTACTCTCCTTCTAATTCCCTCCTAATTAACTTATTTGCAAGCGTTATCCCTCATCATTAAAAATTCAAATTCCACGAAAAAAAAGTTCAATATTTCACTAAAAAGTTTTGCAGCGCATCCTCTTATCGCATCAGCGGTAAATTTATGAATTTATTCATTTTCTACACGAGTAGTAGTACTAGGAAACAAATTTCATTGCAACATCCAGGAAGAGGTTAAGTTAATTAATTTCCCAGTTGCAGCAAGTATAGCATCAACTTTTCAGTCAGGTGTAATATTTGCATAATTCATAATAATTTTTAGCATAACTATACGCGTACTAATGATTTATTTCATAAACATACACACACGGGCGGATAATATTTGTTCGTGACTTTGATGGAATTCTAAAAATATATATAATTTTGGGGTGAAAATGTTGGTCTTTCTGTGTTGACACGGACTTGTCCGTTTAGATTTGAAATTATTTAATTTGGAACTTTTGACAAAAAGTTGTCTGGAACCTAAAACATTATCGTGCCCTTAGGGTCGTCGGTTGTAATTTATGACATTCATCGGATATGTCGTTGTCTAAACCAAAAGAACAGAAAAAATACTTTGAATTTCCATCGATTGAGATGAATGGAGACGTCTATTGCCAGAGGGCCAGTATGAAGTTATCAATCTCAACTTGTTTCGTAATGGCCAGGGGACTCCATTTCTTTTTTGCATTTGTGTCAAATATTTGTGTTTGACTATAATTTGAGTAGTAAGAGTGCAGTAAGATTCTTGGGCTGTAACGCTATGTCCGAAATTTAAAAAAACAGTTTCTAAACTTGCTTCAAAGTCTTTATAGGGTATAATGTTCCAATATTTATTCCTCATGGGTGGTTGTCTTGGGAGAATTTTATGTAATTTTTGGGTTCGTTTGTAATTCGCAGTATTTTATAATTGTTCACGTTCATTTTGGAATACACTTAGTGCTCTCATAGTGAGTTATTTATTTTTTTTACTGTAAGAAGTGAATGCATATTAGTTGGGTTATAAGCACTTTCGTTCGATGACTGAGTGCACAAGGCACCACTAGACTATGCTTACTTAATGGGCTTCCGACTCCTGCAGAGTCTTTGCAGTTTTTCAGCGACAACTTGGTTCAGCAAGCGAAGAAGGATGTACCCAAAAGAAGCTGGCCTCCGAAACTGCAGAGGAAGTGGCTAAAAGATTCTTTCTCAATTATGTTCTAGCAGCTTCTACAGAAACTGTTGAGAAGAATGCCAACGTGGTCTCCGACTAGTCAATGGCTTCTAATATTAGCTACGGTTCTAGTAATATCTGGTTTCGCTTCACTGAATAGCTCGTTTGATTTAGTTCTGCAAGGGTGACGCTAAGGGCCGAACCTCGCGTAGCAAACTCGTCTACTTGTTCATTACTCGTGCATACGTACTGTGCCTTAGGACTCAGACGAACGTAATGGTTACATGTGAGCATTGTGGATTTATTTCAAAACGACATTGCCCTACAAGGTAACTTTTAACTCAATCAGATTTTTAGCACAAAGCAGTAGCGACTGGCAAAGTTCCTTTCTCAATTGGTTCCTTGGTTTTGATTGCTTTATTATTAAATCACAGCTTTTTAATGATCATTGTTCATCCAAAAGGCCTTTTATTTCTAAAACTCAGTATATAGGTTCCTTGGAATTAGTTCAATGTGTGCAACGTAGAGCCCTAGCAAGAGACAGCAAACGCGTTCGCCCAAACATCTAAGAGCATTACTGTCTTGAAAAAGTTTCTCGAAATCCCTCCGCCCTTATCGGATCCTGCATAAAACTCTGGGGTCCTTCTGCACGTTTAGAAACATATTCCACGCACAACACAACAATAACAGTTGTGGACCTCTATGGGCTGCTTATGGTCCTTTTTAAGGTTTCTGCTTGTGAAATGGACACTGAGGTTTTTAAAATTTGAGTGAATTTTTATCTTTTGGTTGGGCTGTTTAGCTGTTTGTTTGTGACAATGCTGACAACATGGAAAGCAAACTACTGAATTGCAGGATCTACTTAGCCAAAAGTAAGTACTTACACAAAAATGTGCTAACTAGCTAATTGAATTCGGAAACCACTTTTAAAAATATAGTTAGGTACTTTGAGGATTCCATTTTCTCCAATTAAATCCTTTTACATCCCTGTGAGCATTTAATTATAAAACCTGTTTGATTCTTTGTTCTAGAAAGTTTTCATCCCCCAGGATTTTCTCTAGTCCTCAGTCTACTTAGAAATAATAACTAAAATCAAATAAAAAAAGGAGAGAGAATCTTTATATGTTTGTACTATTTGTCCATGTGCAACGACATGCACAGATGTTTATGAGTTTGCTTTTCCCTATGAAAGTTTACTGCGTCCTTCTTCCTGTGTGTAAATTGTTTACTGCCTCCGAACTTCCTCCCATTGTCTATGGTCCATGGAATATAACAGCTCAACAATAAAATCTCTGAATACCTGTGAAGACACTGCTGGCTTGGCATATATGTCTGTGTGTTAGATTTAAAAGGAAGGAAATGTGCTTATAATTCAACTTTGTGCAACCTTTTTCCTGTTTCTCTGTAATTTACGGATTATTTTCTTTTTCATATCCTTTTTCTCCAACAATACACAGAGAGAGAGCGAAGGAGAAGCTACCGACGTGTTACTAATTGTTTTGTATTTTGCAACAAATTATTTATGAATAGTTTCCTTTTTCTTTTTTATAAGCATCCATGTGGTTTTGTTATCCTTTGTTGGGTGACAGGTGGTTGTTGACTTTAGAGAAAGGACCCCAACATTTTTCGAACAATAACTTGCAGCCACATGGTATGGAAATTAATTCCATCCATCCTTTGGCTCGATTTGTAATTTCTCGAGCGAAAAACATTTGTAATTATCGCGGAACGTAAAAATGTTCATTGAAACGATAGATAGTAATGGCTGCATATATTCGCTACAAAATCACCTCGTCGCCGTTGTTGCTGTTTGGAAGCAAATCCACTTTGTCAGGAAATATATCTATATTCGGTGGCTTTGTTTGGGGGAAAAATGATTCCCTCAAGCGTTAAAAAAAGAGAACCGTAAAAAAAAGCAAAAATCCTGCAAACCGTTGAACCAAACTGTCGGTTCTGTATCTGGAATCAACACAGACTCAACTTCAAACCCCATCAGCCACCAGTCGACGTCGCTCCACACAAAAGTCAATGTTGCGTTGTTTAATTAGGTTACACAAGCGGAACTATTGGGGCATTAACGGCCAACGCATTTGTTATCCTTTGGTTTTCACAGAATTTAGTGTTTTTGTGCGAAAGATTTACGAATTTATGGAAGAGTGGGCTTTTGAATTTTTCACCAAAGGCTTTGTGCTCTGCGCGAAGAACTGATAGTTAATGATATTTTATTAACAGAGACTGGCTAACAAGTTACACTGTACAAATGTGAAAAAAGCTGAATTTGTTGGAAACTTCCTATAAGTTGTAGAAGTCAAAACAGATGGCTGGTTGGAAGTTTGAAAGGAGTGCTTTGCTAAAAAGGAAAATAAGCTGGAAAGGAAATCCATCTCGTTTAGTATTAGTTTTCTTTAGTAGCAAGTATTTTTCGTGGAAAAATTCCAAGACCAGTATAACAACTCGTAAAAGGGGATTTTCTAGTTCTGTAGGCTTTCTTGAAACTTTGATTGAGCTGTAGGTACTTGGTCGACAAATTTTCCTCAAAATGACATTGAATCGTGGGTAGTCGTATACGACATAAACTCAAAAAGCCTGGCCACTAAAACCCCAAATCCAAAAGCCAATGACTGGCTAATACATACTGTGCTTCGTACGAATAGAATGGAACCACAGCCTGTATCCCCTTGTGGGTCCTAGGGCCTCTACAATCCCTACGCGCTATCGTGTGCGGTTTCTGCATATGTACTACCTTTTCTATCCAGTTTTTTCCCAATTGTCGTGCTTTCTTCTCAACTGTTCTGCCACTTACTCCTAGGACCGCTGCGTATCCTGCCATCCTGAGTAAGCGGGTTCCATTGCATCCCTTGGTTAGTTATGGACCTGTCACCCTTTCTGAGAATGTAAGCCACTTTCGTCGTCGTAGTGTCGTTGCGCCTATAGGTTCCTGGCCCGTTCTCGTATAAAACTGTTTGTTGGAGTTGCGGTACAACCTCCTCACATAGTATCTTCTACCATTTTTAGTGTTCCGGACCGTAAAAAGAAAGACGGACTTATGGGTTTAATACGGCGTCTATGTGTCCTCCATCCGTCTCTCCGTCTGTCAGTCTGTCAAAGCCCTGTAACTTTTTTTTTTGCTTGTACAAAGACAATTTGGTGATCACACGTGTAGTTTGATAGCATATATCACCTGAAGGTAAACCCCATCTCTCTATCACTTCGGCGGAACAAAGTTGGAATCTAGGAAAATATCAACAAACGTTTTTTCTCTGCCTCACCTCTTGCAAGCACCTGACAAGCTTTAAAGGTCCATCTCCAGACAAAGCTTATCCTGGACATTGATTTTATCTGAGTCCGGCTCCATCTGCTCAAGATGTACATCCTTTATCCTTTTTTTTTCACATAACCCATAATTCCCCAAGCCACATAAAAACACCCAGTCGTTTAAAAAACCTCTCTTCCAGCCAAAGTGACCATCAATAGCTCCGATCCGACCTATTGCCCTTGTTCCGTTCTACTATTACCTTCCTCCTTCTGTCCGTCTGTAATTTAACCTCTATTGTAACCACTTGTAATTGAAAACGAAAAGCGCGCTGTGGAATTTTCTAAAAACGTTTACCCACTCATTCTCACAAACAAACTAGCTACTAGCTACCTACGTAACTGTTACGTTTCACTGGTCATAGTGATTGTATTAGATTCCTTTTTTTTATAGTTTTTTCTCAATACTCTTTTCCCAATGATGGCAGTAGTTTCCTGATTGCATAACAATGGTTATAGCCCTGCAGCAACAAACAGCAGCAGGAGTAGCAGCATCAGTTAGCACCAATAGTTAGAAATAAGGAGTGAGAAAGGATTCAATTTCGTTTGGTCAAATGGCAAATAATAGCATAGGTAACTGTTATGGGAATTGAAATGCAAAATTGTTGTCACAGTTGTTTGCTGAAATATCAAGCTATTGTGCCATTTGGATCGACGCTGGCAACAGTGTCCCTCTTAATTGGCCAATGATTGGCAATCACAGGCGGAATGTCTCTGTTTTTAGGTTTTGCTCCCTTGGGATTGGGTATAGTTGTAGGTGCCCCTATGGGGGAAGATTGGTGAGTTTGGTGGATATGGGCCACAAGAGGAAATTAAATGAAATTAGTTGCCTTTGGGGGGATTTTTTTCAAAATAAAATGGAGCTATGGTTTTATTTTCTTTTAAAAAGCGTATTGGAAAAATACCTACAATGTTTGAATCACGATCCTACATATTTGACTGGAATGGTATTCAAAAAACTTTAGGAGCCTTTCTTTTTTGGCGTTGAGAGGTGGGAATCTTTCAAAGGCGAAACTGAGTCCGAACTTAATAGCACTGTTTGATATCCTATTCTAACCCTGATCCTCTTGGCAGTTCCGTCAAGTTCATCGAGAGGGGGCCTTCTACCGAGGCAACTCAGGTAGAAGTACAGCTTTCCATGCTTTCTATTGATCCAAAGATCTATTGGGAATCAATCTCTGTGTCCATCCACCTTTGTCATAAGAGTTGCATCTATCTTGCAGGTTTGTTCTTCGTGGCACTTCACAATCACTTCGTATCATTGCTGTTGGCATCGTTGTTCTGCTGGCACAATATTTCCATTTGGCTTCTTCAACGAAGATGTCTACTGACACCATCTTTAAACCTGGTTGAAAATCTTTCCGAAAACTGAGAAGAGGGAAAGTCTCATTCGCACTTGCGCTACAGTAAGAGCAATGATGCCATAGTATCAGACTAGATCCAGAGTCATAAAGATAGGTGCCTCAAACCTTCAGCCTTAAAAAAAGCATTCACCTAGTTCTCTTAAATTCTTTGAGTTATTTGAGGAACCAAGTTCCCTAACAAATGCCATAAGTAAAGGACTCCTCGCATGGAAAAATACAGTCCTTACGTAATAAAACAAAATATAAAATATCACCAGAGGCAAAGACTACCATTTGCTACCCTCTTGCTTTGGTTTCGCTTAATGCAGCTTTAATAAATCCCTTGAAGGGAGTAAAAGAAATCGTATTCAATTTATTATTGTCCCCCAGAACCGCACACAATTTCCGCAAAACAATACCAACGTGCGCTATGGTAAAAAGAAAATGTGTATCTAAAATACTCTCGGTTGAGCTTAATGAATTTTTTATCTGATGTCAGTTTTACAATTTATTTGGTATACCTACAGTCCACCTGTTTTAGGATTAAAAACCTATTAGCCAAAGTAAAGAGGAGAATATTTTATATTAAATCTTATGGATGCAAGTGTGTACCTTCTGGTATTTCATTTCCGCCTACAATCTGAATTTCAAAGGCATGTTTCGAAGCATAGATGATTGTATCTAAGAGTTGTGTGTCATTATAATTGACATGGGAGTATATAGAGTATAATAGAGCTTTAATTCTAATCATTAAACAGAGATGTAGATTGGCAAATTCCTTCTTGAAATTCCATTTATGATTAGGATAAATGTAAGTGCACAAGAGCATGAATTCTATCTAAGACAAGATGCTGAAACTTAATTGTTGTTTAAAGTTATATTCTGCTAGTCATGTGTGAATGTATCATTAGGTTTATTTAGTCACATAATGATGTCTACTCTATAGGTTAGCCATCTGGGAAATGTGAGGTATTTGTGGTGCTGTGCATTCCTCACAAGATCTTGTAAAGGATGAGGCATCTGATGAGGCTATAAAGGAAAAATCCGTTCAATATTTCAACGAATGTTGTCTCATTAAAAAGAGCAAGCTTTTGAACTAAATATGGGGAATTATCTCATTCAAATGACTGCCATAGCTGGCTTGGCAATAGGCCATCCTCTTAACCCAATTTGTCAGTACAATTTCTATGGTTTCGGCCCGTAATTCACGAATAGCTTGGTTATTCCAATCTCAGGCAATCATCCAAGGCAATGTAACAAATGACAACAGTCGATCCTGAGTAAGCGGGTTCCATTGCATCGCGTGGTGACCTATCGAACTGTCACTTTTTCGGAGAGTGTAACCAACCCTCTGCCGCTTTCGTCGTCGTATAATTGTGCTTAATGTTCATAGCCTTCTGTTCGTTAGAGATGAAATAATATAGTCCATCATAATCATTCCGAACTATGAAATCCTCTTACGAATAAATAAAGGGAAAATCAACTCAAATCGGATCACTAAATTATTTATAATTTCTTTCGCTCAACACTCTTTTTTGTTTTCGTGCGAAAATAAAGTTTTTAATACAAATCAGATGAATCAATTATCCGAAGCCTTTTAAAGGAAATGTAAAATTAATATGGTGTGCATTACATTTAAGAGGTTTCGTCATTTCGTCCTTTTGTCCGCTTTAATAATTTCCCATGTCACATGCTCTGATTCACACGAGTTATTTAAGGCAAAAGCCCCCCAGATTGATTGATTAATGGATTATCCTCTTGAGTGAAATGATATGTAATGAAGTTCTTTCAGTGAAAAGCAATATTGTCTTGCATCTCATTTTTAGAGTTTTTTTTATACAAAATGCACCCCTTTTACTTGTTTCTGTTGAAATCTGCATAAATTTTTTCTTTGTGAAAAATGCTTCATGCTTCGAGGAATTCTTCTCCAAATCTTTCTTTTATTTTCTGTTGTTCTTGTTGGGTTTTTTCTTATGTTTTTTGCTTGTGTGCATTTTATATTCGAACTCAGTTTGCATATATATGGTAACACAGTAGAAAAGTGTTTGAAGTTGAAGAGCACAACTGATTGTGAGTGCTTTTCAAGGATATCGAATCGATGGTGAGATCAGCGGGTGTAGTGTATTTGTAAATGAATCACGTTGGTTCCTTTGGAATGGATTTAGTCGAAAATTGAGAATAGTTTTGACATGACATAAGAGTCATTGTTGCTTAAAAAGTCTGAGAAAACTTCGGTGGCATGCTTAAGCTCATCTGGTCCAATGAAATTGAGGTATTGTGGTCCTTTTTGCCCAATTCATTGAAATTTTCTCTTTTTCTTAGTTAACTAAGGAGGATTCCATACCTCTGTATTGTATTCTATTGTATACAAATTACCTGGAATTATGTTTAATGTAACCCTCAATATAATTTGCCTTGCGTTCATTAAAATGCATGCTCGTGTATGTTTATGCAGCCCGTTATACGCTTGGATAAATCCATGTCGTAGATGAAAATGCAAAATGATGTCCTCTTCAAGGTACATCTTGTTAACATATGATTTCCAGCAAAATGGATAAATTTCATTTTAGAATAATATTTCCATAATTCATTCATAAGCTTGAGCATCTCCAAACCACAATCATCAAACTCCAATAAAACGAAGAGAATTTCTTAATTTTTGGCGACGTTCCATCACAGCTCATCATCATTATCATAAACATAACCAATGCCAACTTCAGTTGTTGTTTGCCTTTAGCATTTCAAGGATACAAGATACCACCCCAAACAAACGAAAAAAGAAAGCCACTCTTTATGGAACCAAGGTAGCCACCACCCATCTTAGTAATTAGGAGTGATTTCCAGTTATTACGCTAAATGGATGGTCATACACTCGAGTCATTTCCACATGTCCTTGAGGGACCATCTCACTCCGTCACTTGAATAGACTCACGAATACCACAATCTCATTGTTCTACATTTCTCTTAATTATATCACCGAGTTGCGAGTCTTTTATTTTCTTCCGAATTACCAGGGCCAAATTAAGTTGATTTATTCTCGTTAGACCTTTTGTCCTTCAAGTCAAACGAGAGAGAGAGAAGGAGAACTTTCACTTTAGGGACGACAACAACGTTTGCCTTTTCCTCTTCCGGAAGCTAAAATAGAATCTTTTCGTTTCATTACTTTTGGCTGTTGCATTTCTGCTTCATTTGGCATAACTTACTCCTCTTCCTCTATATGTATTCCTTTGGTGGTGTTTTTGTTTTTGTCTACTTCATGCTTGAATAGCATGAATATGAACTCGTGTTGTGTGTGTGTATCTTTAGATAGTCATCCTCATCATATTGCCAGGATTGTGCCTTGATGAATGCCTTATTATGAAATGAGTCAAGTAAATAAGTTTGCCTCTTCCTTGGAATTGCAATAGGATTTCACTCGTTTTGTGTTCTAGGAATCAAATGGGAAGACAGAGCCCAGCATTTGAAATTCTTAGAATTTGTCTTATGATGGTGTCTAGTTTATCATTCATGGAATCGTGTGAACATTTTAACTAACTACTTGTGGCGTACCTTTATAGCGAGAAGAGTAGTTCTAATGAAATGTAAGCAAACTAATGTTTTGTTGATATTTTGAAAGAATTTTTCATTTCATTTATTCAATAAATGGCTCATAGCATAGTTGAAGAGTGTTGGCGTCATTCCTTTATAGTTTTGATTGAAAAATTGGTGGTATTTAGTGCCTTTTTGCCTGCGCTGGAAGGTGCTAGGAAGAAGGACGAAACTGAGCCTAAACTCAGTAACTTAATTAACAAACCTTTCGAACCAACCCGGTTACGAGCCAGCTCCCTGCAATTGCGCACGCCAAGGTAGTTGAGGTCCCGCTTTACTTTTTTCCGCCACCTACCGCGAGGTCAGCTTCCACTGCGCCATCCATCCATCCGAAGTGGATTTGAAAAAGTTCTTAGCTGGAACGTTGGGCTCCGTCCGCTCAACATGACCCAGACATCTTAGCCGCTGTATGCGAACTTTCTTATGTCCTATACTTCGGCATTATATCTTCTTGTCCACTCATCATCTATGCAGGCGTTTGTTTTCTCAAAAACCCTCTATACTACACAACTGCCAAAGAAAGCTTTTCTTAATTACATATTCCACTGAACAAAAACCTTCAGACAACATCTATCTAATGAAAGATACAAATTTGTTACACTATTTCGCTTTCAATTTTTTTTCGACACATATTCAGTTTACAAAACAAAGCCGTCAACGTCACGAACACTCAGCGTACTCAACACCTTGCATAATTAATTGCATGGTGTTCTATGTGTCGTCACACATGCAGCAAGATTCAATTATAGCCTCTTACAATGCCTACCCATCGTCCATAATAATTACATATTATGTATTCCATATTAATTAAGGCACTAATGCATTTTGGGCGTTTGAACGTAATTCCTTGAATTAAACCAGCAACTTATGCAATTATAGACCACTAAGCTGAAGGTGTTCTTCATAACAGATACGCAATACGCTTATAATAATGCATAACTCTATGGTAGGTGTTTACACCTAAGAATAGGTATGCATATCTAAATGAGGTTATGATGTCGATTAGATGAATTTAGAGATTGTCCCTGATTTTGTACTAAAATATCCAGCTTCTTTTAATTTTAGCCCACCCTCTCCTTTGCAACCCCACCTACTTTGTTATTACTCATGAAGCCTACCTCCTATGTCGAGAATTTATAGCCGACTTAATTGCTTCCTAAATTTGTGTCACTATAAGGGAAGTCAATTGAACTCCTTCCTTTGTAGATCCATCAGCATACAACATTGCATATAGGGTACCTACCCTTCTAACGTGAAGCCTTTCTGCTATCGTCGCACATGTGAAGCCCATATAGAAAGGTAATAAGATACTTTGCACAAAATTTATAACCATCATTATTTACTTGGCAACTTTCTTCACCTGCAGCATAAATTATCGGTTATAATTAATTTTAAGATGAACTTGCAATACATTCTATGCCTTTGTGTAAGTGAGTGGGCTCCTGTACTTAATTCCAAAAAGGAGGGGGTAAATCTCGGTGCTTTGTTGAGATTGATTTTAAGAGAATATTCAAAATTACTTTGTATGTTTGTAAACACTGGAGAAAAGGCTTAAAGAAAGGGCAAATGTACTTCGACCAATAGAATGGCTGATAGCAAGCTACCTTGTGGCACCCCATGCTGCTCTTCTCTTTTCCTCTTTGGGGAATAACAAATGTAATTTTATACAAGTTTTTGTAATAATCCAACACTTTTTCAATATTGAACCACAAACAGGTGCAAGACACTAGTCTGAAGGTCTCATTATATCCATTAGTTCCATAAGCAACCAACCTGCTTAGAAACAGAGGGTTTCTCCTCTCATTTTCTGCAGAGTCCTAACTGCACTTTGCGTAATTTTATTGCTTTATATATACTTTTATTGCTTTATATACCCTAAATGTGCTGCCATTAAGTGCACATCGTCCTTACTCCGCGAAGTAGAAATTTAAATGAAGTGGCAAAACTGAGTGCGGTCGGTAGAGAACACTGTGACAAGCTGTTACCGCAATAAGCGTTCATTTGTCCGTCATTTACGTTCACCGTCTGGTGGACCACTTGATGAAGGACGAGTACTCCTACTACGACTACTGGTAAACGATATTAAGCTCCACTGCAGCTTCAAAGGATAATGCAAATTATCATTACGCTTGCAAGTAAAAAAAAAAAACACAAAAAAAATATCCTCCATCCAAGAACTGACGACCAAATGGTGAAAGGAATTTTTCGTGAATGGGATAGTACACTCCTTTTGGGGAAGAGGGGAAGAAAACTGATTATCGTGCACCTGAAATTTTATTATTAATCCACAGGAAGAGAGAGAACAGATTAATCAGTTTCCAACGAAGAACGAAAGGACATTACATTGAAGTGGATTTTTTTTTTGGATTATAAGGAGGTCAATGCACTAGGAAGTGAAACTGAAGAAGCTGCCCAATGAAACATCAAATCCCACTTCCACTTACGAGTCCCAGTCTATTAGAGAAGACCACCCAAAATGGTGGTAATTTCCAAAGGACTATGTACCATCTAATTGATTCTGTGGAGATATTTATTGGATGTCGGCAAATTCTATGTAAACAGATGCCATAAATAAGGATTAATGTGGAGAAACCTTGAGCAGACACACGCACGTACAGAAACTTGGTTTATGCACGGCCTGACCCCGTGAGGCAATAGCCATTCACTTGAGATTTCAGTGCATTAAAGTGATGTGGAGCAGCAAGGATAATGGGATAGATGAAAGTCCCATAGCATGTCTACCACATTGATTTTAATTTAATGAACATAGTGCACATGCTCAAAATTATTAACCACACAATAATGCACTCTATCTAGTGTGATTGAGGTTTGGTATGCTCTCCTTCAAGGGAGTTCCTTTTGCTAAAAACCCTTAAATTTTTTACATAAATCAACCAATTAAGTCTTTTTATGGCCTCAAAGAAAAGAGTAGGCTTATCATTTGGCCATTAATGGGGTTTCGCCGATTTAACAGCGTGGACCGCCAATAAAAGGCAAACATCTTGAAGCAGATGCCAAAAAAAATAATCGATTCAAAGCTTCTTTCCAAGTAATTAGAGTGGAAGGTGAACATTAAACATTTCACATTGATTGATGTTCTTTATGATAGACATTTCGGAGGGCATTTCAATGACAAACTCAAGAATAAAGTCATTACTAGTTCCAATTAAATTTATCACAACCTTCAGCTTTTAGTGGAGGCAGAAAGTGCACTACTAATTGCATTTAAAGGGGGGTACAGATAGCAGATGATAATTGTGCTTTGAAAGTATCTTTTACAAGTCCTTTTTCCGAAAAAAGGAAATGAAATTCAATACAAAATTTAACTACGCATATTCGATTTCCGGACTCGATACCATCTCCCTTCCTTTTTGGAGTTATTTCTGGTAACATTTGATATGGAAACCTATTTGCCTTTGGTTAACAAATACAAAGAAATATTCTTTCATCTTTTTGGTTCTTTATTTCACAGGGATATGTAGATTGAGATGTTAAAAATAAATAATGGTATTTTTATTTTTAAAAAAAAAGTCTCAGGATGCAGTATTACTTTGAATTTTCTTTGAAATGAAATACCGTACGTATGTGGGAGGCAAAGTGTGATATAAGAAATTCATATCTACACATGTATAAAGAGTACTTAAGATGGTTTGGTTATATATACAGATTGTTCTTGAATGTCAATAACCGATTCAGCTGGCTATATTCAAATCGATTCCACACAGTGATGCCAGATTTTCTTATGTCAGAATCCCCATTGTTGGGGAATTTTTTAATTAAGAAGTTCTTCATTTCGTAATCATTTTCCCTCACAACTTTTACCCATTTTAACTTCATGAAAAATATATAGAATTGGCTTTAAAAATATAAAAATGTAATTCATAATTAATTGGCTTACATGATTGACATATCTGTCACTATTTATGTCAGTAAATGTTAGTATTGGGGAAATGGTCTTGGACGTACAAGTCCTATGAAATTATTGTTTTCTTGTCGCTACATCAGGTGGATGAGTCACTCTATTACTCTAGGAACCATTTGCTTTGGCTTCTTAATGAGCTTTTTTTAGCTATAGGTACAGATAATTGGGATCATTTAAAAATCGTTTTCAGTAGCCTATTAAATTTCAGTAATCAGGTTATCTAGTGTCTAGAGACTGGACATTCCGCCACAGGGAGTCTTCCGATTAGTTGCTATGAAGGCTTCAGACCTGCTTCCAATTTATACTCGAATAACTTGATTCGTTCTTAAGGATTCCCTCTTGCCTAGGATGATCCTCTGTAATGTCTTTGGACTGTAGGATGTGTCCAGTCCAATGTCACTTTTCCCTCTGCATAGGCATGTTTTCAGGTTGGTCGCTCTTCAAAATTAAACTGAGACATCTAGTCATTTTATTTTTTATAATCAGCGCATGCCCAAGGGCACACGAGCGTTTGCGTTGGCGAAGAGAAGAACGGATAGGAAAGAGTTGGTATAGTATTTCAAACACAGGTTTTATTAGGTTTTAATATTTATTCTCCCTGGCTGATGTCCATATTGACTGGCATGAGTTGTATGTAAAATTTGACTTCGTTTGTAATTCACAGTAATCTTTTAAACCGACGTGAAAAAAAACTTACATACTTTCTGAGCGAGTTTTTTAGTTTTGTTACCGGAGAAGTTCAATGAATCTGGGTGGAACTTAAATATTCATCCACCGAATACATATAAGACTCTTTCTCACCACCGAGGAAATAAACTTCCCTTTTATGTCCTCTTGCAATGAGTTATCACTCGTTTTTATTACGAAAAATCTTTAAAAAGGAAAAAATATGTCAGAATTTAAAATTCATAATAAATTTGCCCAACATTCTTTCTTCCACGTAATTTGCATATCACTACACGAATTTTACATGACCTTTTAAGCGGTTAATTGGCCATTAACTTTGCTCGTTGCTTACTCTACTAGGACATGCAACGCAACGTGTGTCGGACACCATAATTTTCGCTTTCGCCCAACGTCAGCATTTTAATTGCTACGAAAATATTATTTATTGGATTTTGAAATCCACGATCATAAAATAAATATAAATGTGCAGCATGTATCCTTACCAACTGCCACTTAAACTCTATGTTTTGAATGAAAGGACATACTCTGTAGGGCTTTCTATGATTGCTCCTTCTTTTGAATCAATAAAATGTGTGCGACTACAAAAGTGAAAACCACTAAATCCACAGCAAGCTATAACTTGAAATAGATTTCACAAAACATGAAGCAAAGTAATAAATTATATCCCCGAAAGGAAGAGAAGTGCGAGTAAAGGACTTTTACTTCACGGCAAATGTCTGTTAGCTAGTGTGTGTGTGTGTTGGGAATAATTCAAATTTATGTTTCATTGCTCTGCAAGGAGTTTTATTTTCAATTACTGAGGAAAAATTATTGTCGACTGAGTCAAATATATCATACGATCCTGTCGTCGGTAGGATTTTTTTCTTCTCCTCTTTTTTTATACTTTACCTGGGAAGTTATTTTCTTTTCTTCTTGAGCCCCAAGTCCGATAGGTCCTGCGTAAAGGTTGAGGTGGATGATGGAAAAAAGCAAGCAAAAAAAAAGTGAAATCAGATAAAATATTCATTAGGCCCAAAGGGGCGCACTGTAATGCGGAAATGGTTTTGTAAACGTGGAAGCCAAGCACCCAAAAATGTGCCTTGAGGCAAGGATGTTTATACACTTGAGAGTCAGTTGCATACACTTAATCATTATTAGGCGGCGCGAGCATAAATAATGGAATGTCATTTAGAAATTATTACCCCGCAATGGGCGCGCAAAAAAAAAGAATGACTCGTTTTAATTTTAAAGGATTTGAGAGAATTTCTGTCTGCATAAGCAGGTTTATGGTTGCATTATTATTTCACGTAGTGACGGCGTTGAATATTGTGTAAATGATGTAGTTACTTTGAAAGTCAAATACGTATAAACGGGATGGACTCTTGAGGTACGATGTTTAGTACTTTCTTACTGGCTTAGATGGTGCTAAAGTTCGGGGTGAACCTGAGCCTCAATCAACAAGCATCTCCACTTAGCCCGGTCTACAGCTAATTGCTTCCAGTTGCGCACTGCAAGTTGATTCCCTTAAAATTGAACGCGCCACCTGCGGCGAGGAGATCTTCTACTCTTTGGGTTCGATTCGAAGACCTTGCGGGATGGAGTGTTGGTACTCATGCTTTTTGATTAGGTTGATGACGCTGCTCTGCTCGTATAGTTTGTCATTAAACATTCTCCTCCAACACAAACACGTGAATCGCTTGATGTACCTAGGTAGGCCTGTACGATCGCATTATGCGTTAAGGGACGTATTCCTCAAACTTACGGGTAGGTTATGGAAGGTAATTCTTTAGTAATGACGGAGAAGTAGGCTCAAAGAACAAACTGAAGGATTTATTCAATTGCTTGCGCGACGGGGTTTGGGTTTCTTTTCGCTATAAGGCAACCTTAGAGATCACGATGGCCCCTTTTTGGTGCCAAGTGTCTTATGATAATGTTACAACGCTTAATTTAACCCTCCCTTTCGGTGCCTCATTTGACTGGAGTACTTACAGTATCGTGCAGAACATTACTTATCATGCTTTCCTGGTTTCAAGCACAAGATTTTCCAAAAGACCTCCTTAGCTTTGTTGGATAACCTTCCTTTTAGGTCGTTTCTCAAGTCCCTTTCAAGTGTAATACCTAGCTAATGCTGGTTTAGCTGCCTTGCAAAATTGCGTACATCCTGAGCGGAAATTAAACTGACACAGAGATTCTTAGGCTCGTCTTTTCTCCTTCCTACCTAGGTCTTTCCATGTTTTTTTGTACTTTTGATAGCTAATCACCTTCCTACGAAATGTTTTAATGAACAAACCTAACTTAGTCATAGGCGCAATGAGTCATCTAACAACTTTATCATAGAAGCGAGAGATGGGAACTGCAGATCGTGGTAATAATACATAGCTGGGCTACGGATACCTTTAATTGATCGAAAAGAAGTAAGAACTTTCCAGAATGCCTTGGCAAAATTGTTCTCCATTTTTGAAGGAAATTTTCAAAACTTGTTAGCAGTGCTCACATTTTTTAGTTATCACTATCTTAAGCCGTAGAGTTTCTAGATTTGTTTAAGCTGACAGCCTCTTTTCTTCATTTTAAGACCAGCTACGTTTGTTACACATCTATTTTCTCTAGAATTCAGACATTTATAAGCTCTTTGATGTGCAAAATGTACTCACTTTTCATCTGTCGAAACCGAAAAATGATTCACATTCATTATCCATCCTACGCACTGGTATTTCACATGATTTATGTAAACTCGCAAGAAATATGATCCCCCTCCACAGACCTTTTTCGCAAAACGCATACCCAAAACTCAATCAAAAATCGGCATAGATATCCGCCTTAACCCAGAGTTCGACTCCCAAAATTTAACTAAACTATGCACATTTCCGATACTCATTGGGAATTCGTATGCCTCCCTGAACGTTATGACAACAACGGCAACGGCGGCGCTGGCGGAAAATTATCGAAATTTAATGGAAAATTCGATTTTGTCGGAAGGAAATTAATTTCACAGTTCTCCGGCAATTCACATAGACTTTGTTGTTTCCGATGAAAATTGAGAGATACGCAGATATATACTGTATGTTGGTATGCACAAAAGTTCAACCCTTGTTTGAAGAGATACAAACATCGACTTTAAGAACTTTCTTCTGCGTAGGTGGATAGATACAACTTTAAAACTCATTCGTGTCGCAGACAATAAAAACTTTTTCGCACTCTGAGTATTGTATTGTCTCTGCTGGTAACTGCGAAAGGATGTCACATCCAAAAAGGATGACAACAGTGAAAATACAAAAAATGCAATACAGCACAAACTACGAAGGAGGATGGCGTTCCTCTCTTTTTTTTTTTGTTAACCAAGCTTCGCATCTGAAAGCAATTTCAATGGAACAAGATGAGACATAATAGAATCACCCATCGTGTAGTTTTCATCGACAAACAATAAAAACAAGTATACGCAACCGAGGACACAATTTAAGTACACTATTAAATTTTATGCAGATTTTTCTGTTCGATGGAACTAGGTTGGTTTCTAGCTACTTGATGTTGTCTATTCAATTTGAAGTGCTTCGCTCCGCCATTCAATTTTTTCCACTCCTACACCATTTAGGGAAATTTGAGATTACTTCAAGTATAAATCCTGTTGTAGGAGGTATTTTGGTTTTCAAACGAAGAGAAAAAAGAATCACTCTCCTCCATCTGTCTGTATTTGGAAGAAATTCAATTCCTTTAAAAAGTTTCAATTCCGCTAACAAATCCGTTTTGAAGCAACTCAACTCGACTCTTTAATGTCATTATTGTCTGTTATCCTTGAGGCTATTCGCCGAAAAGGGGAGGGAGAAGGAAGAAAATTCTAATAACGTGAAATCAATAGGTTTGTCTTTTCTATAGATTTTTGCTAATAGCTACGACGACAGTCAATAATATAACGAGAAAAGGCTCGATAAATTGGCAACAAATGTGTCGCAATAAATTATACTCAGCTGAGAATATCCTTTTCGCTTTTTGCTTATAGAAAGTATAGCACAGTCGGCAATAATTGTGAAGAGTGGAGAGCGGTTTTACAGATGAAAAGCAATATATCAATATATTACGGAACGCTTATTTGACCTTTTTTTTCTCTCTCTCAAAAGAGGATGAGAAGAAGAACTCCGTTGTTATTGGGATCGAGGGTATCACAAGCGTGTGACATCTTCGATTTTCTATTAATGGATTTAAAGCCTTTTTATGGCCATCAAATTTCGATTCGGTAAATTGAAATTGATGGATTGACTTGATATATAGCAGAAAAAAAGGCCAGACTATAGTCTAAAACAAATGTAGAAATATTTACGTCCGGAAGAAGATGAATGATTTGGTGATATTAGTGTGACCTCATTTTTTTTCAGGCCCGTGATTTATGATGCTTGTTTACGTTGAGGGTTTTTTTTAGGATTTCATTGTAATCCGTGACGAGAATAAAAATGATTCAAATTTTAGAATTAATGCAATAGAAATCAGACACAAAGGTATGACAGGATACTGAGTACGTCAAAGTTTGTTTTGCCAAAGGATTGGAATCCAATGACGCAAGTGAGACGGCTTCTCTTTTCAGCCAAACATTTAATCAAAATTTGACTTTAAGATACTGTACAAATGAATTTTACTCTTGACTCTTTTATGCATAACGTCCAACATTTGTCTCTAGTGAGCAAACAAAAGGATAATTTTGTACCTTTCTTTCCTTACAGAGATGAAGAAATGATGAATACTACTTTTGGTGGACTATCGAGTAGAAGGAAGTTTTCCTCAGAAGCTGAACTAAAGGACTCTTATGTAAGCATAGCATTATAAGCTGATTTATTTTGTTAGAAAATAGCAATAATCGTGTTTTTAAGAAACTTAAATCCAGCTTCTAGTATGTAAGCATTAATTTTATTCACTTGGAGGTGTCCAACTTCAAATGACTAATCTGAGTAACTCTTATCCACAAGCATTTTTTCCCCTTTTACCCTTTCTTAAAGCAGTAAGGCCTTTGATGACATTCCATCTCAGTAGGAACTTTTAACTTAGATAGCATTTGAGCAGCGGACCTGCTTTCGATCTTGAGCCTTTATCCCGGAGGTTCGGTCTACAGCAGTCAGTCGAGCTTAAATAGTTCCATAGGGTTTTTAGATTAGATTATATTGTCGGTTGAGGTGGGTTCTGGTCTTCTTGTCACTCCGATCACTATGGGCCTATTATGACTTTCTATCAAACAAAATGTCCTTGTTGTTTGTTTGCTAATCCATCGTTGTTAAGTTCTCTTGCAATGTCTAGATGAAATAACTTGCAGTTAGATTCATCTTTTGCGATGAGCATAAAAGCAATAATCATAGCATCTCTCGTTATGAATAGTTGTACTAGTTTTTGCAGTTTGTTGAGCTTGCCTTATGTAATCCTCTGGTGAGTGCTTTATATGTGAAAATTTATCTAGCTATCGCTGTGTAGAGCCAAAGCATAATTTTAGGGTTTAGACCCCAGTTTCTGCCAGTAATTTTCTTGGTCCATAATGAGATCCTGGTTTTGTCTATGGCTTTTGTTAGATGTGAATTCCTAAAAAGTTTTGCTCCGAGAGTAGGGCACAGATGCATTCCATAAATAAAAGCTGTTCTTAAAATTCTCGGAACCATAAGTTTGTAGCCCTCTACTTTTCATAAATGCTCAACTCAAAGAAAAGTCAAGTATGCCAAATATTAATTACAATTTTTAATCCACCCATTCGGGGATACAAATATTTCCCCCCTTTACCCTCAATCTAGATATTTCAATCAAATTATGGCTTACCACATTTCTATTTATTCTTCCCAACTACCTACATTCCTATTCTATATAGCAGCAATCCTTTTGAGATACAAAATTCAACTAACTCATCCCGCACTCTGAAATTTCGTATCGATTCAAAATTGATCCCCACCCCAAATTTTCGCTTCTCCTAAGTACTTTTGTTACACAATAACTTTTCCAATTAAATTTGTTCCAATAGAAGTGTTCTATGGCACCGCAAAATTCGATTGATTAAATCCATGTATCTCACAATTAAATTGAGGTTACCACCAATGAGCCGATAAAGTTTGAAAAACATATTTTCTTTTTTTCTTAGAATTTTACGCCAAAATGAATTGATTTCCTTTTTCGAAAACTTATGGTGTGAGTGTTGAAAAGGTGATAGAAAAAGAAAAGAAGAAACAAAGTGCTCACAGAAAAGTGCTCTCAAATTGCGATACATGAATCCATTTGTTGGATACGACTTTGATTTTTGATTTAGAATGCTTGGTTTTCTTTTCGTTAGACGTGTTTGTATTATTGGAAAACACTGATAAATCCTGATGTGATTTGTTCGCAGCTCGTGGAGGTTATGTCGTCTAAATTGTCAACATTAATCAAAGAAAATTGAATACAGGCAGAGGGGTGTTATGTGTAAGTACTTCGACGTGTTCGTTTTTATGGCTTTCAATTTGCATGAGTATCTATGACTCGTGTAGCCTTAAATCTTTTTCAAAATAATAATGGGATTGGAAACATGTGTAGTTGGGAGGAGGTTTTTTCCTCTTTTTTCTTTTTGAGTTGACAAGAGTTATATAATTCGAAAAGGTGAGCCAGAGAAAAGAGCCGCATTGGAGGACATGTATTCAGCATATTTTTCAAACGAACAAGGGTTTTTGAGCGGTAGTTCAACGACTAGCAGCTGAATATAGTTTGTGTTGAGAATAATGTACAGAAGATGATTTAAAAGTAGATGCAATAGCTACAAACTTTATCAATTTCTTTGACAAGTTTTGGAGTGATATCATACCTTTGAGCTTACAACCTTGTGTTTTTTAACCGGAGTTTATTTCATGGAACAAACCTTTGGTAGGTAACTACTGACAAAACGAATCGGTGTTCAGAATTCATTGTGTACTTTCATTGTAGTGAGTCGCACTTTAGTCCTTTAAGTTTTTCAAAGTTATCAACTCACTGAATCATATTTAGCTTGCAGTTCATAAGAAACGCACCACAAACCCTAGATTGTTGTCTCTTAGGCTAAACTTGTTAATTTTTTAACCTTTTACATATAAGGTCAGTGGGATATTTCACGTTTAACGTCAACGGACTTAAGGTCAAGGAAATACATAAGTATTTCAAGAGCCAATAAATTATAGAAAGTTCTGTGAGGCCTTAGGCATTAGCCACTATCTTTAAATAACTACACACCTATTCTTTCAACATAAATAAACCTAGATACATATGCATATACATATGTCCCTTATTAACCCGACAAAGTACCCTTCGTATATATAAATATTTAAATAATTTAAATTCAATTACAGTCCGAGGATGTATCCAAAACAGTTTCGTATAAACTTTTATCGCCTATTTAAGTACATAATGAGTTTCGAGAGAAAATCGATAGCGGTTTCATTGTTTTAATAACGAATCCAGGGCAATGCATGCATTTACATTTTAAAAACCACAGAACACATTTTTTCACTTGTGTCACATAATAGCCCACAGTAACGTTGACTGGCGATTACATTTCGTTTATAAGGAATTGACTTGTTTGTAATTGGAGTGCCAATACCATTGATTCCAGTGGGGCTTTGTGAAAATAATATAAACAAAAATATTCTCTGTAGTTTTCAGTTTTCAGTTCTCATATTCGACATCGAAACCTAGAAGGCTTACAACAATGTAATTTCATTTTTTTCTTTCCTGAACAAGAGGTAAAAAACAAAAGTTACAGCTGTCCAAACCAAATGCGTGTAGTTAATAATTAAAATTTTAAAAATTATTTAAAGGAATCATCTTTAATTTACTCTTTTTACATTTTTTGGTATTTTTGTTTGTTTGTTCATGCATGGCGCAAGAATGGTTATGATGAGTCAATGACTCTCACAGCCTTCACTTTACTGCATTTCCCCGGCTAAAATGTTCTTGATAATCTAAAATTTTAAAAAAATTATCACATTTTTCGAAACTTTTCGCCAAAGACCCAACAAAATTCAAATTCAAATATTCCAAGTCCAATGGACTTTATTTTCCCGCCCAGAAACATATGAACTGGTAAACAACTCCGCTTAGCCAGGAAAAAAATATTTCCCTTCTCAGCCGCTCTAGATTAAAATTCCCAGCAATAAGAAGAGTAGGCTCAGACTAGCCTATAAAAGAAGCAGAGAAATGTATATACATATACTCTTACTCTCCCTCTATACTGTGTTATTTGTAGCCACTCAGTCAGGAAAAAAATATTCTCTTTCTGAGCCCCGCTCTTGATAGAATTTTTCACTCCTAGCCTAGTCTACGAAAGAAGCAGAGAAATAGACCTCATACCTACCACTCTCTCACTAACTGTGGTGAATTATTTGCTTTTGGAGAAAAGCTTTCTCCAGTGTTCAGTTTCAGCCTTGACCTATTTCACTCATCTCTTCTTAGTTGCACTCGTTTGCTCTTCTTTTACTAAAAGCCTATGTACCTAACCTACCATTGTGCAGTCGACTAAGAAACAGGCTTAGCTTCAGTCTAAGTTCAACTTTCGGGGTGAATATTGTGTTTGAGTTTGACAGTGCGCGAATTTATTCGAGTGTCCGTGTGTTCCTTCGTGTTGTAAACAAGTTAGTGCTTTCGTCTCTTTTTCTCTTATTTGTGCTAGTGAGTGTGCTTGAGTACTTCTTTAGCAAACAATGGACAGCATTTGTCAATTTGTCTCTGAAATAAGCTTGTCAATTCAAGATTTTGCAAAGGGTGAGTGATTGCTATTGTCTATGTTTAGCATTTTCGTAGAGTTTGAGAACAAGAAGGCTACCGTCAAATTCTAGACATGCTATGAGATTTTATTCATTCAAAATATTTAAGTGGCATGGAGTCTGGGCTATGAATAGGTTTGAAGTCTGACTCTTTCGGTGAACGCGTTTGTCAGTTTGCACATTCCTTCCTGAATGCATTCTCTCTTCAACTTAGCCAAGTTTTTTCAATAACGCTCTGATTCTAAGAGTCTAGATATTCATTTCTTACCAACTAGAACGTTCTTCCCAGAATTCTTCCACCCAATTGAATGCTAGTGCTTCTCTATAACATTCCTCCAAATGAACACAAAATGCTTGAATTTTCTGTTCAAATGCAGAGTTTCTTAAACTGCAAAAGTATTTTAAAAATATCCAATTTAAATGTACACCACATGCAATCCTTTCTACTAGTTCCATCCATATTGCTTGCACTTCAACACCCACCACAGGATACTTCCTTTCAACATCAGTCTGCTCCTTTTATAGTACAAATTTTTATACGATATTATGCATACAGTATTCGACTGTCAAGAGATGATTTCGAAGATGTAAATTTGAAAATATATTGCATCAGTCGGATGGAAGGAAATTTGTTCCTTCAATTTTTCCTTTTCTGTCAACAAGGCGATGTAAGGATATATGGTGTATTCATTCGTGTTTGATCGGGTACTCTTGAAAGGCACTTGAATTTTATTTGAATTTAGTTTTCCTTTTTTTGGTAAAAATAAGGATCTGTTTGGGGGTAACGAAGGAAGCAATTAAAAGTAACTAGACTATGATTCTGAAAGGTGTTTTGAGTCTTCAGTACTTCCAATAGCTACTTCCTTATAAATCAGGACCTGTTCCCATTGAAATTTAAGCCACATGCCATACTGTATCCTTTCGATATTCCACTAGATTTACCACTTTACATTGTAAGAATCAGTTTCGCGAAAAAAGGAAAAACTTTTTACCTAAACGTCAGGTTCAATTTTAAAGGACATTCTTTGAATTTCCTTTAAAGTAACCACACCATACCCCCGACGACAAGAAACACGACCAAGTCGCTGCTTCGCTCGCTGGTGTAATAAATTCCAAATGAACGTCTGAAGATAATGTCGATGTTCAGCGTCACTTGATGTCTTTGAAGCTAATTCATTGCGATATTAGTGTCTGCTGTGGCCGTGGTCTGAGGATAATGCGTGCGCAAAGACCGTTGAATAAAAACCACCGCCACCACCTGCACCAACGAGAAGGCATATCTTACTCGGGGATTTAATATTATAAATCAACTTCAGTGTCACGGTAAAACGTTTTCTTTATTGAAACCATTACACATTGAGGTGATGTTGTTCGCTGTGGAAACATTTAATTAAAATTTACCAGAGATAAAGACAGGACATTTAACCTGAGTGAATGTACCTATGCATGTTCACAAACCTTAACTGCTTATTATTCCTACATCGTAACAAGTAAATAAAAAAATTACAATAAACACCTTAAAATATCCATGGGTGGGTGGCAGTGAATGAAATGGTAAATTTTTCGTTTTTGGGTTCTCGGTCTCGCTTCTCTCAAGGGTACAATTTCGATTATAAGTCGAAGGACATTACAAACAATTTGCATGGACGACACGAAACTCTGATAACAATCTGTATGTTTAATGGCTTCTAAGTCGCACGCTTATAAATCGACTTCATCGTTACCATTATATCCACTCCAACAAAACAGGAACCATTTCGAGATACAACAATAGAAAATCGAAAAAAAGGACTCGGTTTTTCGCTTTTGTGGTGAATCCAATAGGGGAAAAAACACCGGCATCCATTTTGTACATTTAAATAAGGAAACGTACGAGGCCAATGGTCACTATGAGAATTATATGTAAATTTTTGTTTTACCTTAAAGTGCTCTCTCTCCGTGTCCTGTCCAGACAATGAACTTTTTATTACTGCATAAAGTTATACCGGAATATTTTATTCAGACGGTCGATGATATTTTAATACAAGGGTTTTTTTTCTGTGTATAAATTAAATTTCGTTTTTACCTCAAACTAATCAGTTGGGAAATGGTTATTGAGACAAAAGTATCTGTGCATGTGCATGTTAATCAGAATATTTGTTAAAATTTGCTTTTCTTTGAAAGTCATCATTGGATAATCTTTGAAAGAAAATTATAGTTTTAATCAAAAGGTTTGCTTGTGTTCCTTTTTAAATTCCCAAGTTCAGTCAAGAGTTTGTATGATTAGTTTGAAAGACAAGCAAAAATTGTATACTTTATTCAAGCAATTTTAAATATTTAAAACAAATGGTATTCTAGACATATTCACATAATTCGCTTCAAACGCAATTGGTATATTTTGACTTGAAGGCGAAAAATTCCTATGAATTATTAGCGAATGCAAAAATCACTTACAACTCTCAGAAGTTAATTTGGACGTCTCCATAACTTCTTCTCTCTTCCAATATACCCATCGCCCGTGTCATGTATCTGTATTAGAGTCACCAGTGATTAGAATTTGAAGCATAGGCAAAGTAGACAAATACCATTTCGCTTATTACTTCGGAGTCTACTACTTCTTTCCTCATTTGTTAGTTCTGCGAAGATAGCTCTGTAAGTACGGTATAAGGTAATGTTCCTCTTTGTATCAGGTTCAGATAGAAGACCTTACTTCGTTTTTCTTTCGATAGAATGTAAGGAAGTTTTTTTTTTTTTAATTTTTAAAAAATTCTTATGTGTATTCTTTCTTCTTTTACAGGTACAGAAGAGGGAGTTTTACTGTAGAAATCATTACGAGACACCTTAAATATTGAACAACGGAGAACGAGAATGTGTATCCAGATTATTGAAAAGTTATCAGTTAGCAGTAAGAAAAGTGGACCTTCAAGATAAAAGGCATGTGAGTAAACCCAATTTATTTTGTTATAACTTTTATTTCTTATGAATTGTATTCTTAGTGAGGATATTTGTGTGTGAGTTCTGCATTGATTTATAATTCGTTGTAGTTTTTTTCACGATCATTTTGATAAATGCTATGTGTTTCCCTGTAAATTTCTTAATTGTGTTACTGTTCGTATTGAACGGTAGGGATGGATATTTCACATTTTGTTCAGAACCTTAGGAGCCTAACAGCTAAACTTAACTACCCATGTTGGAATATGGGAAGATCGATCTCTGAAAAGAAATAGCTAGTTACTGCCAAAAGCTATTATTTAGACGGTTAGTGCAGGGCGCTCGTACAACAGAAGTTGGAGCTTGTTTGTATTTATTTTGTCCTCCAGCTTGTTTGGGAATGACTCTATGGTTGATACTTTGGACTACGGAACAAATAGTTATTGGTCTTACGACTACACTTTGCGAGCGTCTAACAAACATACAAGAGTTTGTCTGCCATAAGAGAGCTTCTAAAAATCGTCTGCCCTTCGAATGTGGCATAAAATTGTAGATCTTCTCTATTTGTCCGAAAATGTACACCGCTTACAAAGTGTTTAGTAATGAAAAGCTATGCCTTATATCTAACTTATAGAGTAGACGAATGCTCACTTTACTGAACTCATATTTCGACTTGTTCCTTGACTGTCAACTTTGTTATGAAAACTTGGATTTAGAAAACATTGCACCAGTCTTTTAGTTTAAGTTCGCTAAGATCGCTAAGAGATTGACAGCAGAATACGCCCTTCCGCCCTTGCCTTCTATTTTGATTCCGTCAATACTGATCGATACATACCTTTCTCCCGTCACACTTTAGCTGCATAGAAAACGTATTTCCTTAGTTTTGATGGAATTTCAGCTGACTTAAGTAGATGTAGATGACAGATCCCCTTTTCAAATTCTTCTGTAGCATACCATTACTTCAAGCAGTTACTTATCTCAGATGTTTCTGAAAGGCAGTTTTCTACTTATGCTCTTCTCAAATTTTTGTATGAAATCATGCCCCTAGAATTTGTTTTTTAAAAAGATATGTAGTTCGAAAAGTTATACTTTAGTCTCGTTTCCTTTATTCAAAACAGAAAAATTGAGGTCGTATATCTCCTTTAAGGCAATAGGGCAGTGCATGAATACATATTATAACCACCCGATAAATTACTCCAGTTGTCTAAACAAAAGAAGGCTTTAATATTGCTTTTATTAGCGCTCCATAAAGACGTTTCCGTAGTGTTAGACAAAAGTATCAACAAACGAATGTAGTAAGGATGTCATCTGTTTCTCTAATCAAGTTATCGTTTTTACTCCACATATTAGCCGTTTGTATCGAAAGACCCTCCTGTTAATTTTGTTCAAATATCACTCAATACTTTCTCGATACTTTTCTACAACGTCGCTCTCCATCAATTAATCATAATTTTTGTCCCATAAATCCAATGCAGACAATTAAAATACAACCATTACCCGACGAAGTCCTCCTAATCCCACCTCTCATCATGTATTTGTTTGTTTGACTTAATAACAAAATTTTAGCACGAAATATCCTCATAATCGTTATTGTACAAACTTATTAATACCGTCACAATTACTTACCTTTTGTGTATCGTCGATGTCAAATTATCGATTGAACATGTACCTGCTGTTACTCTGCCTCGGACCGCCTAAGTTGTGTCTAATTACAAAGCAAAGACGACATATCCAAAGGCAAAGGCTGGCAGACACAAGCAAGCTTGGAGGAGTGCCTCTTCTCTTTTCTGCTCCAACTAAGGGCGTAATGTTTGCATAATTCATGAGTACTCAACCGCACACTTAACGATGTGTTTACGCGGAATCCTAATTGAAATTTGATTAAAGGATGCGGTTGATGGGTATTTTTAAAGAGTCCTCGCTGTCTGTCTGTCTACCCAAAAGGGTATGTGCAAGTGTTGGGCACAACCACTTTATCGCCCTTTAATTGGCGCAAGTGCACTTAGTGTTTCAAGTTGTTTTGCATAATTAATTAATGCTCTACCGACACTATTGATGACCGCTAAATAAGGTATTACAATTGCCTTGTACTAATTATCACTAGAAGGTGGGTTCTCCTCCAAGAATCTAAGGTCAAGAGGACATTGTTTTGTAGTACCAAGGTCAAAGGGATTTTTTCTTTTTGACAATTTATTTGTCACACGATGATGGTGATATTTGTCACACCACCAAGATAAATGTGGTTAGACAAAATAGCATCGATATAAAATCACTTGAATTGAAAAGTGTTTGTATCGAATGCTGGGTACCTTTTAACTTTCAATTACTCTGGCTATGGATTCATTCAAAATTGTTATCGGTAGATTACTTTGATTGCTCCATAGAGAATAGGTAGACCATCGTCCTGGTCCTTTGTGCCAGAGTTTCGAATTGAATACATCCATTAGGTGAATAAATGTGACCGAACAAATCAATTCCACTAATGTTACCACAATTGCGTAAGATTCGTTGGCTCGTGTGCTGCTTTTTTAAAAATAGATCCTTGAGCTCGTATTTTACATTAATAGCTTTCCACAACGTTTGCCATATCAGCCAGCTAAGAATAGCCTTTTTTCAGGGGCAACAAAGGACAAACGACAGAACCTATAGATACTTATCAGTTCCCTATTTTGACTAACAAATTAATGAGTGAAAAACCATAACAATTACTCATTATTATACCCGCACTTATGGAGAGTGTTAAAATAGCATTTAAGGTAAATGTCATTACACACATTTGGTCATAAATAATACACCAGCAACAACAATTATGAAAGGACGTGGGTTTATATGACAAATTAATGTTTCATTTCTCACATATTTCATTTGGGAACAAATAGGTAGACGCGCCCCAAAAATTCCCGGGTCCAAGGGTTGTGTTGTGTAATGTAATGGTTTATAGATTGGTTAACACTGCGTAATGCTGTTTATTACTTATTCATTTCAGGTGGTTCGTCGGATAGCATGAGAGGTGTTTATTAATGAGGGTTTTTGGTTTTAATGTGTTTGATCGATGGGTACAGGTTGGCTATTAATTTATTATACCGGAATTACTGGTTGGTCCTTTTCTTTTTGTTACTGGTTAAACTGTTGTGTTATAATGAAATGAATTGGGGGGTCGTATGCGTGATACTTTTAGTACTGTAATCAACTACTAAAGATTATCTTGATGATTCGTGTGGTATTTGGTAATTTTAGGGGTGGCTTGTTGGGTGGTTTCGAAGAAAAAGAATATCAAGCTGTGGTCCTGTAGAAGCAGACATTCAGCGGAAACAGTTCTGAGAAACTTTAAAACTCTACCTCTTTAAGCCAAACATTTATCTGAACCTTTATGAACAACCATTGAGTTGTCTTTGTCCATGGAAATATTATTTATAACGATGAATCGATGGGCTTATAGATTTGCTCTCAACATAAAATCCAACAGCACAATGTGGAATTAATTTACCATAACCATGACAATGTATTTTATCCGCGCCTCATGAGTGGATTAAAGCCCATAGGTGCCTATTATTCCATACCTGAATGAATGGCTTTTGACCTGTTGGTAGTAGATACCTTTGTTCTCTCAGATTTTATTTGCAATTAAATTATTTATGTGCGTAGGGCAAGTACATTTCCATAGAATTCAAATTGATGAGTACTACAAGGCCCTTAAATTGTTTTTATATTTTAAAGCAGAGTGGACTTGCAGAACAGATTAATGCATTGAGTGTGTTATTTCATCAGTCAGCAGGATTTATTAGGTGTTGTCTATGATTGAATTAAAAGTTTGTAACTCAGTTGGTCTCTTTATAATACACAGCCACGTGAGAAGCACTAAATGCGCAGAACAAAATTCCGGAAATAACACGCTAAAGCTGTTGTTTCCATTGTGTTTTACAAGTTTCCAGCTCATCTCTACATATGAGGGAAAATACTGCGATTTGAAATTATTTTACAAAACCTCTCGCTGAACATTTTCCTTGCAATTGTTGGAACAGTTGGTTGATGCACGTCCAGTTCCACATGAACTCTAAGAGATCAAGTTATTCCCCACGTCGAATGCAGTACCAGTTGCAGTAGAATGGCTTATTACTTGTGGATTATGTTATGCCTGAGTGCTGATTGAAAATTTCCATTAACTCCATCGGCAGGAGACTGATGAGTACCTACATAGCCTAATGGGTATGTAAGGATACCTATGTACCTACCTAGAGCTTATGAAATGCATGTATTCTCAATGATTCTGGAATTGAGTTTTGGTTATAGTTTTATCTTCTTCGGCAATGACCCATCGTACATTAATTACAACAAAACACTTTCCTCTTAACAACCTTTTAAATACTTTCTCAGAGGTCCTTTATGACTACTGCTTAGCCTATATCCTTTCACAAATGATGGCCCATATTTTGGTGAAAACCTCATTCGAATTGGCTAAGTGTTCTGACAGTTCAACGCGAACAATTTTCCTCCTCCTAATACCCATTTCATCTTAAATTGTATCTTCTGTCAAACAAAAAGTGCAAACGATTTCATTGTAGCCAACTCTCACGTTTAAATTACAAATTGTTATGTGACAAACTTTCCAAACGATCACTAAAAAAGAATTCATAAAACGCCTCTCTCACTCTCTTTCTCTCTCTGTGTCTATCTGTTTCTGTCGAAGTAGTCATTAACCAATAAAGATGTCAACTTTGTGTTTGATTTTTCCTCTCAACAAACTGTAAAGAAGGCTCTGTCAAGATAGGACAACATTACTCTTGAAATAATGGCATGAAAATCAAGGACAAGGAATGCAATAAACTTATTTTGAATGTAAATATTGCCAAAGAAATTAAGGACACTTCTCTTATGGATAGGAAACGAGCAAAGAAAAAAGTAAATAAAAAAACCGGTTTAAAGGATAAAGTTTTTCCATTTGTTCCCATATTCCGTTTGCCGTAAAGAAAGCGGGGGGAAGCGTATCATAAAAAATAGAATTCTCTGCAGAACATTGAGAAAGGAATGTTCATTCAGAGTTGGGGATTTTTTTCCTTTTATATCCTTTATAGGACAGTTCGTTTCTTAGTGAACGCGTTTTTATGTGTGCGCGTTTGTTTGAATTGTCTTTTAGAACATTGAATGCGCATAAATTGACTTCAGGTTTAGCGATATGCTCTAAATATTTCCACGGTTTTTTAAGTCATTTTTTATTTGAAATGATGGATTTTACTTAAAGTAAATGGTTATGTATTAGAATAGGCATCGAATCGTGTCCTTCGTGGTAGAATGAGATTATTTTTCAGAGAATACCTACTTCGCGTACATATGTATGTACAACTTTGTGAGGCGCTGTCATAATATCTACCTTTGGTTAGTGCTATCACTAGGTATTGGGTATGTACACTTTGGAGGTATTCACTCTCTTAATCGTTGTGATAACGCATTGGCTCACTAAGGTTACTTATATACTTACTTATGTCCTGTATGCCCTTTTGGGTCCTTGTAACTCTACAACGCATACCCGCCATCGAGTGCGGTTTATGGAAATGTGCTTCAGCTCTCGTCAAGTCTTTCCCAGTTGCCGTGCTTCCTTCTCCATATTCATACTCTCAAAGTCCATCAATCAAGCTCAACATACCATGTAGACTCACATATTAATCCCCATCTAGCTAGCTCTTCTACTCCTTGAATATTTGAATATGTACGTCCTTTACTCTGACGAATTTCAAAAGTTTTTGGGTGCACATCGATGGGGTTTAATATTTAATTTCATTGCGTGTCACTGCCTTCTATCTATCCATCGTTTCAATTTCAAGCTAACCTGAACTAAAGAATCATTTCTAAATAATAAACGCTTCCTTCTGTCCTTGCCCTTTTAGAAGACACAAAATACCTTTGACCTATTACTTCCAACCACAAATTCAAATGACTTCTGGCTACATTATTTGTTATCCTTTCAGTAAAAGCTTATGCACGAAACACACCTCCACTTTTCGACTCAATTGAACCGTATAAACCATTTAAACCATTCAGTGAACAATTTTAAACTAAAAATTAATTATATGTCAAGGACCTTCAATGCGGTGTCTGTTCCGAGTAGCACATAACTTAAAAAGTGTTTTCCCCGTTAAATCCACATTCAATGGTACATTGATTCGAACCTCACCCCCACTCTCTCATCATCAAATCGAATTGGTGTTGAATTTTATCCCACAAATTGAATAATTCATGAACTAAATGCGCTGTTTATTCGAAAGATCATATGGACTTTGAATTATTCATGTGATATCTCTCTATATGCCCATCGAATGGTCTCTAGTACTGCTCTTCTGTCTATCTATACCTACAACTTGAAGGTGCGAATGAATGCCGAGCATAGAAATGGCTAAATTTTATTTTTCTATCTTACGAATCAATTCATATTGTAGGAAATAGGTTTGCTTTTTAACACAGGATGTTTCCATCGAAAACCTGAACATTTTCATTAGGTGAAATAATTTTTAAACCATCTATCTTTGGTCTGAAAGATTCCAATTTTAATAAAGTATGCATGCCTAAAGGCTTTAAGCAAACACACTCCCTTATCCTCAATCGAACTTTAAAAGGACGATCGGCAAACATGCATGACATGTATAAAAAATTAAAAGGCAATCGTTGGGCGGATGGTAGACGAATAAATTTTATGCTCATAACTGCAAGGCTGGAAATAAAATATCGGTTGACATTATCGTGTTTTATTGACATGTCATTTATTTGATGACTTCTGATTCATTGGCCATATTGTCGACTTACTTTATGTACTTGTCGGTGCCGCTGAACGTTTGAAATGACTGTATTCTCGTTTGTTGAAATGATTACTTTTTATTTTTGTGTGCTTGTTATTGAGAACATTCCCATGATTTGCTCGTATTGTCCCATTAAATAAAATAGCATTCAATTGGTGTCTCCCTATTAACCCTTAGATTGATTGTATTAGGGTGAATTGTGGTTTCTTTTTTGGTTGAATTTTTTTTTATTAGATTGCAAACAATCAACCATTATCTATTATTAAGGACTTAAGCACAGTCACGCTCTGTAGAGCTTTATGACAAAGAAATACCAACAACCTCTCGCTACTTGCACCATTAGTCTTCTTGCAACCACAAATACGTTGAACTTTCACAGCCTTGTCAATGATCACACCTCATTCTTTCTAAACACACCACAAATTTAGGGTCTATTTAGAAAAAGAAATGCCTCTCTGTATAGAAATTTTGACGGTCCACACTTTTTTGACGGTTGCAAATCTAAGGAGCATCAATAACCACAATTACTTGCTGCATTGTGCTTCAGGCTCCTGGATGACTAATCTATAGTTGATTAATTGATTGCTAGATTAACGTATATAAGAAAAGCAATATTTTTAAGACTCATCCACCGTCCTTGCATATTCTTTTATGATTTCAGTACAAGGTTCTTTCAGCATTACATACAATGACCAACTTAAACCAAACGTCAACTAATAATATGTTCTTCTATTTTCAGATGTTTTCCACAGTGAGAAGCGCAACGAATCAATCGAGATCTAAGTTACATTTACGAGCCTTAAGTGCACAGCTAGATAAACAATGGCATAGTTCTCCATTTTACTAATGTCTACCGGGCCCTATCCACAGGAGTGACGAATGTTAGAGAAATAAACGATACCTATAGTCAATGGCTCAACTTAAAGCAGTCTCTTCTCAAGTCGCCCTGCATAGTTCCACGGTACGTAATAAGTTTAATTTTATTTCAACAATATCTTCATATAGTCCTTGTCTTTACGGAAAAGAAAGATCACATTTCTACAAAAAAGCAATTGATATTCCTGACTTTCCACGATAAGATCAACAAGGCCACGCATCCTTTTCCTGTAAAGGGTGACGAATTCTTATATGAATTTTACAGTAAAGGCAAAACAGCATCCTGATCCACTTTTTTGCCTAGGTTGCCTTCTGGGGTCAATTGTACTGATGTCTACAGGGTTTTTCAACACGAGTGACGAAGGTTGGAGAAGTGTAGGTCCCCAGTTCGATTAAAATCTATCTCGAGACGCAAGCATTGAATAATTTTGTTTCATCATTTTTTCATGCAGTTCTTTCTCTCTACAGAAAACACAACATTCTTGCCGGCTGAAGCTCTGATGACAAGCAACCACTTTAAAATCAGTAAAGCGAAACGTCCTCTTCCTTCAAACACAACATCAATATCTATCATCAATGACTTGCATCCTGATCCACGTATTTGCCTATCGTGCCTTCTGTCAACCATATTCGATCAATGAACAGTCCACGAAAGGACATTGTAATTTATTTTTATGATAATGTGCTTTAAATAAACAACACGCTATATTTTAAATAATGGTACCTGTTTTATTAATCTGGAACTTTTAGAAGGTAAACAACAATTCACACGCAAAAACCTTTTAATATGAACCACCCTGTGATTGGCCCAAACCTACGTTCTGATCTACACCCTCTGACGAACATTTTGGTGTTTATTTCACGACACCAGCGAGTCTACTACCGAAGATATCCACTAAAAACTATCCATGCAAAAACAAAATTCTCATACCAAAACAAAAATGAACCGCCCTGTGTTTATGAAAAATTGCAACAAAAAAAATAACCTACACCCTCTGATCTACACAGCCCATACAAACTCGAATCCTCGAAAAATCCCACCGAGTTCTCACAGAAATTTTCGTAAAACACCAGGCCACCAGAAATCCTCAGAAAGCAGTAGGTATACTGAGCCACATGAACAGAAAATATTTCTGATGGGAATGCGCATGCGCTGATTACTACTACTATTGTGGCCCTCTCTTAAGTCGGCCATTACTTTTTTGTTTGTGAATGGATTTTGATGAGTGAAAGAGCATAGCGAAGGGCGTGGCTTTGGGAATTGAATGAAGTTGGAGTTGAAAAAAATCCATGATGGCCGACACAATCTGGCGGCCATTATTTTTCTATGTGTTTTTGTATTGGTGACTGCATTTTTTTCTGTGAAGCGATCTTGCTCTAACTTTTTTGTTTGTGAGTGGATTTCAACGATTTAGGTGTCGTTTTGAAGAGCATGCCCTGTGCTCTGCTGTGGAAATGAATAAAATTAAATAAAACGCTAAATAAAAGATTGTTTGTTTTTATTTTTTATTTTCAATCTCAAGCTGTAGGTATGCTCGTTCAAAGGTGTATTCGGCTGAGGCTGCAGTTTTCTCATGCCTGCACATGGAAATACTCCGACATGGATTATAGAGGAAACTGAATCCTTTTACATGAAGTTGAGTTTTAATGTTTTCTCCTGCAAAGGAAAATAAATTTGTTTTTAATACAAAATATGGCCCTGTTATATAAAAACATACATATATGAACGTACGTACTTGTAAGTATCGTCTAAATCATCACAAGAATCATTCCTAGCAACTTATTTTCCTTCGTTGTTCACCATTTAGGAGTTCCAGGCGTAGTAGTTGAGGTATGAAGTCAGTGTAATGGTGGTATTACAATGAGTTTTGATTGAACTAAGCATGATAGCTGGAACAATAATTGTAAGTTGCCTTCGCAGGCTGCATCGTTTGTTGGTCCTATAAAAGTGAAATGACATAAATAAAATGTTAAAAAGCCTCACTTTGCTTACCCTCTTGCAAGAGATCTAGAGTTAACTTCTTGTCCACAGCTGCTTCAGTTGTTCACAATGGGCTCTATAATTGTACTTCCAGTTTTATCAATCCTAGGGTTCATCATTGTGCAGACAATTTATTCTTACACAACGCTCACAGGCGGTCTATCGAAGTTCTTGCAATGGATCAGTCTAAAAGAATTTTAAAAAATTGTGAGAAATAAAAATGTATTTAAAACAAAGTTTGTATGAAAAGGTCATGTGATTCGCTTTTAAAGAACAGTGAAACATTGTGAGAAACTCCTAGTAAATTACTGCCTTTTGGCCACTTAAAATATTTGCATTTAAATAACTTTATAGAAGGATTACATGCATTTTGATTCAAAAACTCATTAAGAATAGTAGAATTCTGCAAATACATATGCGGCTAAAGCGAAGCTCCTAAATGCATGGAATAATTAAGTCCGCAGAAGAAACACTCTTAAAATGCTAAATATCAACAAGTCACAGGGAAGTCACAGTCCATATGTAAATATTCCTTATGTTTTTATTATGTTTGACTTCCCGAGGACTTTCTTTTCATCAAATTTTCCTTAAATGACCTCTTTAACAAAAAGAAAGCGCATTTAAACATACAAACTACCTCGAGCTGTCCTCAAATGTCTACTTTTACCATTCAGGCATTCTTGTAACATATAGCTTTCCTTTCTATATGTATCAATGGAATCCTTTATTACCACATATTGGTTTTCTTTTGTGATTTTTTTTTTTTATGAGAGCAATTCCATATCAAACGAAGAACCCTAATACACATTCCAGGAGAGATTCCATTATTCGTCGACGAGAAAAATTACCTTTCATCACCTTTGTCCACCTTTAGACGATACTTTTCTTATGAAAAGGACATTCAACAAGGGTTTGCTATTTATCCCATTGAATAACGGCCATTGTTGGCTTTTAATATCGTAGGTTATATATACTTTCTTTTTGCTTCCATAGGATATGTACCCTTAAACTTTGTTAAATGCTGTCTGCAAGTTGTGGGTTTACAGAAACGATAATTGGGTTTCTTTTCTCCGAATAGTTGCCAATTTCAAACTAGGACACGAGTCATTCCAAAACTCATTCTTGATATTTAAAGTTTTTCATTGAAATTTTATGCCTCCAAATGACTAATGAACTGGGTTCCAGGAATTGAAGATACGACAAATGAATTCTCTATTCGTGACACATCCCTTTCTAATTAAAAACGAAATACAACCACCAAACGCGAGGAATAAACTAATAGTTAGCTAATTTTGAAATTTCAATCACGTTTTACAATATATTTGCAGCCAATATTGGCAATAGTGTTTGATGGAGACTCAATGACGATTGATACATTGTGGACTTGGCTTGAAATCACTTCTAAAGCCACATATTTATTTCATGTAAAATTGAAAATATCAAAATGAGAATCATATATCGTTGCTGACATTAGATGGAAAAGCTCAGTGTTACCAAGACTTTAGATTGCATTGACACAACAAAGCAAAAGGATTCTAAGTATTCGAGAAATTTATACAGAAACTCATTTCAGTTAATGAGATGTACCTATCAATATTATTCATAAAGGACTGGATTTTAAAACGTTTGTTGAAGGAAAAGTCTTATGATGGTGGCAGTGTCAGCAAATATTTGAAACTAAGATACGTCATACAAAGTTGATGTTGTTGGTATAAGAAACCTAAAGCATCAATATGTGAACGGCAAGTCCACTGGTATCTGTGGTGCTTATGATAAAATAAGGAAGGACGTTGGATTAACTCCAGTCCAAGGAATAGTAGGTACTAAAAAGAATAAGAAATGTCAAAAAATGACAGAGGTTTTTTCAAAAGTCAAAAGTCAGTTCATAAGATGGAATGGTATGCTTCTACATATACTGAATGCCGCTATCCTCATTAGAAAATGATAACACAGGATCCTATATGCGAACTTGGCTTCTTTGGAATCTAATATGTGAATCCTAGACTAATGGAAGCCACAATCCGATCTTAGTGTATGCCATCAAGAAAAATTATAAAGCGGAACAAAACTATAGCTGCGAGAAGTAATGAAGCCATAGGAATTCTTAGATTCACGATCACCTTGGGCTTCCATAAAATAGACGAAGAAAAATAATAAGTGTTTGCTTCATGTTACAAGTAGAGATATGTCTGAAATACCAAATCCAAGAAATTATTTGTCCTGAACATAGATCACTGACCGTTTCTCATAGGAATCTTCTCTTATTCAAAATGTGTTAGCCGAATATTTAAAGAAAACGCGGTTGTTGCCGCCCGAAACTAAGAACAACCAGTAGAACAGTCCTTGGAGAACATCGCCTCATGTAATTGCTTGGAAAAAAGCTACAAATCGTTGAGACCCACAGCCTAACTTCTAGCAACCATGCCCGATGTGCGTAATGTAAGAAAAGGAGGCTTGAAAACCTTGCTCATGACAGTACCACAATATCATACGTTTGTCAGATGGTTGTAAGGAAAGCGGCTGTGAACAAAGGATTCTAATGTTTTCTCCTCATTTGAACCGCGGACTTTTGGGACATTAGTCCAACACAGACTAAGCTCTAGACTACAGCGCCTTGACATATTTATACCAACTAAAAGCAGGATGGTTGAAGAAGATTGAAAGACACACAACCTACGTTGGGACTACCTCTTTCCAACCAGGGTATATACATCTACCTCAATAGTAAGAGAAAGGTCATATTTTATATGCAAGACAACCCAATGGCATGCAAATAAATTCAAAGGAACAAAACAACTGAATAAATGTAATGAGAGAATATGTGTCCCGAAGATAAAACTAATTTCGTACAAACAAAGTCAATTCACTCACCTTCAGGTACCGCCATAATATGGTGAAAGGCTGATTCTTGCTTGGCAGCTAATTGGTCTTGAGCTATAGTCTTAGTCCTGCATGATTAGAAATTCTGTAAATAAATAAAAAATATATGGCAGACATTAGCATATTTTTGTACAGAGTAAATGCAAACTTATTTCTACAAAATTTCTATTACAGCTCAAACAAACTGGGTTGGATCTCGACCTTTCTTTCGAAAACTCTCTTCCCTGATCTTTCGCTATCTCGTTCAGGCCCTTGCAATGCACAGCAGTGCTTTAACCCAAGACCACCCACTTGTCTCACAAAAAAAGGCGGTATAAATGGCATTATTATAACCTACTACTTATAGAATCGAAATGTTTCACTCCATTAGTCCATAATCTGCATCGATAATCACTCTCATACCTTTCCGAAAAATCCTACACAAGGCGGTGCATCAATAAATTATGTCATTCGCTCCACTTTAGTACCAACGACGCGTAATTTTTCATGTTTGGTAAGTAGCTTAACATCGCAAATGGTCAGTACAAACCATCACATTGTTATTTTTAATGAGAGCCAATAAATCCTTAAAAAAAGGACGCAAAACGCAGGCAAACAAATCATCCGCCGATCCGCTGAAATCGATGTGCATTATTTATGTCGACGCGTTATTTGAAATGCTAATGTGCGCAATTTTATATCAAAAACGAACAAATGGCTTTGAAGAGCCACAAAAACATAATTTAGTAGGAGGTTATGAATATTGGCGCTGGAGTTTGGTGAAATTAAGCGAATTACATCAATCATTCGAATGGCAGTCAAGTGAGTTCCTTGAATCCTACGCTATAGTGGACTAGATTTCCAAGTGGTGTATGGGAAAAGAGAAACCCCTTTTGTACTGCCAAGAGTTCCTGAAATATTGCTGCCATGAATGCTTGAGTGAGTCCATGTTCATTTTGTATAGAAAGTCAATATGCATATCCACCTGTGCAAGGATTTAACAAGAGAGAGAGGATCAAATTACGTAAACTGTGACCAAGTGGCAGAAAGGAGAATAATAGTCTCATAGAAAAAAGGAATACAAAATAATTGGTCATAACTATCATTCCACGTGGGTATTATTAAATCCTTCTGTGATCCTTTGGGAGGGCCGCAAGAATAAAAAAGAAACTCCCTCTGAGATGGAGGAATAATAATTTAATATTTCTGTTCTTTGTTGCGCGTCTTTTTGCTTTCCCCTCGTCAACAGTGTCTTATGGTAGAGTCCTTACCTCAGGAACAACAATGTTCGCACCACTGTAATTGAAAATAAAACTCCTCACAGAGCAATGAATCGTAAATGTCCTTTCAGTAAAGTTTGTGGGATTTTTTTTTTTTTTTCGTTTTTCCCTTTAAGTGCACACAAAAAGCACATAAATTCGAATTACGCCCTCGAATCCAACTGAAGTGAAATAATTTATTAAATTCACGGTGATATACTGGTACCGTCGTTAAATATAGTTTAAGACGAGTCAGACAAAAAGACATTAACAGCAAGAAGGACCCGCTTCAAGCTCATAACTCCCGAAAATTATTGATTTATTAAGAGAAACCAAGGTCATTGTCCTTCGAAAAAGAAGAAGGGAATATAGCAATCAAATGCACCATAACCTTGCCTTGATAAAGGACTTCTCCTTTTGAATTGCAAACAGCAATATCTCAGATATTAATGTGCGCCAGGATATAAAGAGCGAGAGACTTTTTCTCCTCGTGTTATGAGCTGTGTGCAAATTGTGCATAAAACCGAAAGTTTTACTACCAACACATAACCTTGGAGAAGTTTCCTTTGCTTTTATTGGTTGCACTTTGCTTGCAGTGGAACTCTGCAGCTGGTTGGTTTAGGTTATGAATCGCACTTTTTTAAAGTTTTTTAATGGTCTTTCGTAATGGATATTAAACAATGAACTGTATGGGGGTGTATGTGTTTATTTCGAGAGAGAAAACGAATAAAATAAAGTAAACGAGTAGGTCCTACGTATACACTTGCGCGTTGTAGTGAACTGTACTCAAAATTTATGAGAAGGTACAGAAAAATATAAAAAAAAGTGCTGATAAGAACTGCAATGTATTGAAATTACTATACTAAAAAGTATTACAGACTAAACTGAAAAGTAGTGAAAAATTACTGAAAATGTACTGAAAAAGTACTATAAGGTACTGCAAATTACTGAGAAATACTGAAAATGACTAGAAAATACTAAAAAGTATTGATGAAGTACTGAAAAATACAGGAAAGTACTGAGAAATATTTAAAACTTTTGAAAAGTACTGCAGAGTACTGAAAATTATTGAAAAAAGTAGTAAAAGGTACTGAAAATATACTGTAAAGCACTGAAAATATATTCTATTCCCGGTATTGTCAGCATATCTCAATGGGGTTTCACCGATAGAGAGGAATTTAATGCGATCAACTTAAAGTGTAAAGCAGCTATGCATGGCAAACGAATATGGAGAAATGTTTGGGTTTCCTTAAATCGATGCAAGAAATATTTCACCCCTTGTGAAAGAGACTCAGAAAATAGTGCGATGAGTCCAATAGGAGACATGAACTATGGGAACAGTAACGTCTCGCTCAAACACTGTCGAAATTTATCCTGCCTATCCCTGCTTTCTCGTTACTTCCATTGAAAATCCTCAAACCAAGTAACCAGTAGCATTCACCTTCTCCTTCAATTTAACCACGATACACGCCATGCTTCGAATCTGTGCACTCTACAGCCTATCCTTGGACGTACTTTAAAATACAAAGATTCTTTCATCAGCCGCACAACAACGTATAAATACATGCACATGTCTGAAATGCTCTTTCAAGCTCTGCCGTTCCCTTTTATTACCTATATCCTGCAGACATTTAAAACTAATGTGCATCGGTACCTACATATATTCTCCCCAATTCCGTCATGGAAGTTAATCTGATCTTAACCCTTTTGTGCCTTAGACTTGCATTCAATCAATAACTATTTTACTACATTACTGACCTATTTTTACAATAAGCTGATTCCGTCCATAAGGTTAAATATCCATTTCACCCTTTAAGTAATTTCATGCCACCTTTTTAAGTAGACCAATTGAGATGATTAAAGAAACGAATCCTTTCGTTTCAAATCGGAACAGCGATAATTTCCTTAAAGCTTTATAAAAGCACTCACACATCCTCATACAGTACACCATATAGATGTTAAACAAATCGAAGTTTGGTATCAAAGGGAAGGACGTGTAATCAAGCGAAATTTGCATGCAAATATGGAAGACTAATTCAATTAAGATTAAGAGCACGAGGATATGTTTTTTCTTTTTTATACAAAAAAAATTAATCAAGGCTTTGCCATGTACATACTAGCATATGCTTGTGTGGGAAAAAAAGAATCGGAATACCATACGGTGTAATTGAATTGGAATTAAGATTGAGCAATTGTGGAGCCGAACTCTAAAAGGAAATATGCTGGGGTTAATCAAGTATATATTGGATATCCTTGTGCGAGCACGTGAAGGAATTATCGGAAAGCATAAGTGTGGATATTAAAATCGAGAAAAAAGAATTATGAAATGAGATATGAGATGGGATATCTGTAGTTTTCTTGTGTAAAAAAGATTAATAAGGAAAACACAGAAGTCGCAATGAGAATTAGCACCTAATAGAACATTTGAATACGTGATTTCAACTCTAATTTGGCTAATGAATACTGGTGTGTTTTTCCAAAGATGATTGCATCATAAAGAGAGCGAGATGAGTTCAGATATTTAAACGCTAAAGTTCTAATACAATGAGAGAAAACTATTTTCAATTGAATTGGACACAAATGGGAACGGAACAACTGCCAGGCTGCTGATTCTAGGCCTTAAAGCTTAACTCGCTAAGATCTACTGACTAAACAAGGTCTTCAAAGTTCTGGTTCTTCTTTTTCAAGAAGTCAATCGACATTATGTTTTGATTTGTTGTTTCATAGCCGGCAAGATGAAATACATATTTTCAACATGTAAAGAAGTATCTGTCTAAAGACTTGGACACAGTGTTTCGTTTGATTAAAGAGTTCATATACCAAGGAACAAACATAAATACCTACCATAATTGACACCATCTGGTGGAGAATAATCCTAGAACACCTCTATTACTTCGGTTTGGCGAAACAATTCTAAAAACGTTGTTCCACGGACCAAATTAATGCCCTACAGAACACTCATCTCATGAGTTTTAGTCTATGGTACTCAGTGTTGGGAAATAAGTAAGAAAACATCTTGGGGCACTTCAGCCAAGAGTATTGAGAGGAACACCGAGCCTATAGTATCAAAATGCAAGGATGTCAGAAATCTGGATCTTCACAACTAAAACAACCTCAAAGAATGAAGGGCAGCAAAAGGCAAAAGAGACTTAACTATTAAGATGCTTAGAGAAGTATCGAATGCAAGACTGTACACAGTCATGATCTAAGTTTTTACAAAAGCTGTAGACTTGAGACTGGAAAACTTACAGACATAATGCTTCCGCAATGAAATGGATGAGTGAACGCAACAGTAATAATAAATATTCTTATAAATAAAGAAATCGGAACACTTTTTGACATAAAACTCTCTGCCACCACTTTCAAGCAAAGTACTTTTGAATTTCTCCTTGCAACATGAAAATGGATAAGAATTTAGAATGAATGTATTTAGGGACGACAAAATTCAAGAGTTTGCCCGAAAATTTTCTTGTTATTATCTTAAACTCGCCTTCTATTTATGAAAAACGTCAACTACACGATTATTTTCAAACTAAACGCCCACTTTATTGAAATTTTCTATTTACAGACAAAACAGCCTTATTCTTAACCTTCGAATTTGCTCAATTTACATGTTAGATATTTAAACCTCAGAGCACAATCCTTCTTCCAACCTTGTTTACGTTTAATTAAACTTACCTAACCTCAAAACAAAAAATTGAACACATTTAAGAAAAAGCTATTGTACCCAACCACTTGCTGTTACTAGGCAGAACATTTCCTATTATTCAGACATTACCTTGATGGCAAGCGGCAACAACAGCAACAGAGCACACTGGTCTCTAAAAGTGTTCACCTTCATCTAATTACAAGGACATAAAGTTCTCTCTTCATTAAACTTTGAAATATTTTGTAATGGCCCAACGCTACGCTTCTAAATGGGTTATTGACGACGACGACAACGACAAGCGACGACCTTCGGGTGGAAAGGATTTACTGCCTTTTCCTAAACTATAAAAAGGAGTTTAATTAAGAAGAGGTTCTTTTTTTTCTTCTCCTGCCATTACTGCCAGGAAACAAGGAGTGGGTGCAGAGAAATATTAAAGCCTCATTGAAAATTTTGTAGTAAAACATGAAATAAAAGTGATTTTATTGATTTGGATAACATAAAGAGGACTCGGATTCGGTTAGTTACAAGGGCCCTCTTTAATGGTCAAGGAGGTTAAAATAATATTTTTTCCCATTATACTCGTTGGTACAGGAAAACTTTCGGCATTAACGATGTTCTTTTGGATTGTTAAGAGCCCATTGAGGTTTGGCTATTAAAATTGTAAAATTGTTTTGCAACAAATTGGTATCAGGGTTAGATTTTTAGGACTTCCTTGAAATGATTTTTTTTCCTCCATAATGGGTCCTTAAGCATGCCCTTGGAGAGCTTAATATTCACACCTTCATCATAGGTAGCGATTAGTTGTAAATATTTGTTTCCTTAATGACTTCCCACCCTCACAACCCCGCCACACTTGCATAAGCTTTACCACGTAATTAAGAATTCCTTTCCATCAAAAGTCCTTCATCCTCTTTCTCCGCTTTGATGATGAATTTTGCTGACGATGTCGAAAAATATAGCAGTGTTTCTTATACCAAGCGCTCGGAGCGCTGAATAAAGTCCTTGTAGTATCAAAACATCAAACTCCGTGAGGACCTTTAATCCTCATGGGGGTACTTTGCGAAATTGCAGCCAATTTAAAAGAAAAACTCCTTCCTAAGCAAAGGATCTTCAGATCATAAGATACACAGAGGCCAGAGACATCGTTCAAAGTATTAAACTCAAAGGATTTTATTTATCTCAAGGCCAAGACAAAGAAGGAAAGGTTTCTATTTGCAGAAGGAGAGAGAGAGAGCTTTTTTGTAAATTTCATAAAAAGAAAAGAAAACATAATTCATATCCCATATGACAGTTTTATTCCAGCATAAAAGAAATTAAATTACGGCAAAGAGACGGTCGTAAAAGAATTTCGCAAAGACAAAAGTCCTGAGAGAAGTCATACATGAGAAGGACTCATCGCAAGCAAGACTTTGTTGAAGACATTTTAAAATAAGATTTGTCACTCTGGGGTAATAAACTTTATGACGGTGACGACACTGTAAACGTAGTAATGACCCACTTAGGCGAATATTGACAGAGACGACATACAAGATGTCAAAATGTATGTAGGTACTATATTCCTTGGGAATTTTCAGATTAACAAAGGTGAATGACAGAAGGCATGCCGCCACCAGGGCGAAATACTTTTGCAAGTGATATGATAAAAATGTCAGGAGATGTAACTGTTGCATTTGTTTTGGGAGCGTTAGTTTGAGCCCCACTGTGTTTGCCTTAGCTTCTGGACTGTGGGCTATCAAATGAGGGCACATCATCCAAAGGGAATATATAGAAAGATCCTCAGAGTAGTCATAGTTCCATAGTTGTCAATGCTGAACGGAGTATATCCCTGATAACCACCAGAAGAATAGTGGTGACAATTCTCACCCTTGAAAGGCTATTGCTTGACTTAGCTGTCTTTTGAATTGCATGTCTCAAGAACATCTTTAGTTATTCTCCTGGGATGCTGCACTTTTTGACTTGTACTTCAGAGGTCGCCTTGGAAATACGTCTCCGACTATTTTCTCCAATACATCTCTGCTTGTGAGGCATAAGTAAACATCGATATGTCCCTTCACCTTCTTCAGGCATCCACTTTGTGATCGATACATGGTGTTTGGATTTTCATCTAAACAGTCAATAAGAACTTGTGACATTTTCATTCCCAAGGACAACTTTGCTCTGTGCTCAAAATCTCATTCTGTTTGTCAACAATTGCGGTCAATTGATCTGACAGTACAACGGAAAATCCCACGTATCTTTTCTTTAAACTCAATAAGAACCCTGTCCATTACGCATCAAATTTTTCCTCCACTACCGACTCCATTAGTACTCAATTATTCCTGTCAAAGGCAAACACTTGCAGGGACAAGTCCAAATTAAATGCACAGATTCTTGAGAAATGCTCGTCTAGTAGTTTACAGAGCAAAACAACAAGGACTCACAAAAAAAAAAAAAAAGAAAAAAAATCAGGAGTACCTACATACTACTCCTACTGAATTATCCATCAAGCGTAAATTTACTTCAATCCCCCCATCCATAGATAGGTGAAGCATAAAGACATCGCAGAGAAAGGAAAAAAAAGAACGAAAAATGAACCCAACAACCGAATATCCTTAGAGAGTAGGAAATATGAACAGGTTCCTTATATGTCGTTCGTCTCCTTCAATTCTGAGTACTGTCGTACAACACATACTCCTACACCAACAAATACAGAAAAAAAAGGAAGGAAAAAAGGAACTTTTCCAAATCGATTTTCATGCCAACAATCACATCAAAGATTTTCCACATCATTTGAGTTCCATGGTGAGAAGAGATTTACTTTAATCCCACCCAGGGGTAGGGAGACTCTGCTCCCGGCATATCATATATCCACAGCCACTTGCGTATCTACATCCAAACGCACAAGGATTAGGATTTAGTTTGCTTAAGGTGAGACCGTATTCGCGTACCTATTCAGAATTTGTAGACAATTTAAACTTTTTCACGGCACACACACAAGAAAAATGATTTCAATCCTATCCACCTTACTGCCCCGCCACCTCTGTGCCGCTGTTTCGTTACAATACCCACTGTGTTGGACGGAAATTAAAAAATCATTTCGAGTAGATTCCCGTATTCCCTTTGCTCCATCAGACGGCGGAGATTTTTACTCCCAGAGCAGTGGGTACACGACACACCTCGCGCTCACATGCAGAAATACAGAAATATCCTTGTGGAGAGATTTCGCGAGGCCAAAACACGTCAGCGTTTCGAGAGATGGAAATCTTTCTTCTCGCGCGAGGGCATAAAAAAAAGTTTAAAGTAGAAAAGTTTATTTATTTTTGTGTCATAAGCGTTTATGTCAGGTGTTGGTTCTTTTTTGCTGTTAATGCTGTGCGAGAAGGACTTTTACGGAGTTATACCGTTGTCGGTGGTGGTGGCACACATGTGGGAAGAAAATAACTCAATTTGTGAAAAGTCAAAGGAGTTTATTTGGATGTGAGATGAAGGCAGGGAAAAAAAACATTGACATCTCAACTGATAAGCGAGATTCGAAACCAATTCAAAGTGACTAACAAGGTTTTCGGGAGGGAAAAAGTTCAAATTATTTCAAAACTGAATTTGAGAATTTTATTATTTATTACATTTCAAACTCTGAAAGTTGTACAAGAAGGCTTCACTTTTTTTTTACAAACTGTGCACTTAATAAACATATAATCAAAATATGCATGTTTGTCAGAAAGTTTTTGACGTCGATTCTGATTCAATCCTTGCCAATATGTAGAAAGTCCTTACAAAGATTTATGTCTATCTATTTAGTAAGAAGAGTAAGACAATAAGTAGAATGCATACTATCGGCTTTAAGATAACTACTCACCAAGAGACCTTTTTGCTAGGGACTCAAGGCAACAAACAGCATGGACAGCTGGCAGAAACAAATTCAATAGCATGGAACATTTACTGATATCTGGTGCCAAGTTTCAATCGGCTAAAGACTGCAAATTGAATCTTGGATAGACGATCGCCCAGCAACACTATCTCCTCCTGAGATTTTTTTTATAGAGACGGGGAAGAAATCAAATAAACAAGGTTACTTTGGAAGTCATTTGGTACCAGGTAACAACATTAGAAATTACTATCATGATAAGGTCAGTGATGAGGTCTGCAGAGCACAAGATAAGTTGAGTTCCCTACAGGGATTTTACTTGGAGAGAGCTAAATCACTGCTGGGATCATCAAAAGACCACAACAGACCACAGAAACATGGTTAATGATAAATGATGATAAAAAGGTGGTAAGGGATGAGAAAACAGCCTTAAAGGTTTGGTCGAATGGCTCTTCCACAAATAGAGATGAAAAAGCTTGAAGTGATATATAGATAGATAGATTAGAACTTTTTCGCAAGAAGCGAAAAGTACGGAAGGCCTCCATCGTGAGTTGGACGAAATATCGTCCTCGCTGTCTGAAAATATTTTGAATAAAGGAGCAAATTATCCCCTCAGAGAGGAAGAAATACTCAGGAAACACCAAAGTTTAAAATAATGCTACATTTATTCAATTCTCCACAGATAGCGACAGTATTCTGAAGGACTTTTGAATGGACACTTTAGAAACCCTTCTATTCTAGATCATAATATCGCCTAAAAAAAAAAAAGAATGAAGAAGTGACATTGGCCAAAACGTGTCAATAACACAAATTGGATACCTTCTACATAATTCGTGCAGCAGCTGTAAAAATAGCAAAAAAACAATTGCCGTCATTTCTAAATGCCCATCTGCAATATCAGATATGTATAAGGATTAAACAAAGTCAACCAATATTCAATAACAAACAGGTGACTTCGGCGTCAGACTTCTTTCAACCACTTATTCTACCGGCCTATCTTTCAAAGATGGAATGGAGGACTTCTCGCACTCGAAAGAACCTTCGTGCGATCAATGATCATTAACTGAAGGAATATGGGAAAGCTTGCAGCCTGATGGTAAACTTGCGAATGTTGGCAGAGCAGACCAACGCACTAACCACCGAGCCACAGGACCAAAACGGGCAAACTCAAAAAACAGTCCCACAGGAAGAATGAAGGAAAAAGAAAGAGTACGAGTATTTTTGAATATTTGCTTAGTGATTTCGATGAAAACTAAAGTTTGGGCGGCATAGCAAAGCATATTGTACAAAATCTGGCAACCAACAAGCGTCTTTTATTAATTTCCTCAGTGCATTATCCAGAATATTAAAATTCTTTTAAAACAACCTCTCCCATGGACAAAATTAAAACAGCCTCATTAATTTGTATTAATATTCTGCATCCTTGTAAGCTTAGCCTATTTTCTATTCCCACCCATTTGATGGGTTATTCTAATTTTCCATTCCTTCCACATTATACAAACCGAGAGAGAGTACATTTCCAGTTGAAAAACAAAGGAAAAACTTGGAATTTTCAAACAGGATACGAAACGGAATATGAAACACAAAATGAAACCGAAGCAACACGTGCAACATTCTCTACTCAAATGGTTTTTGGTCATGTACGGAGCTGGAATTTGGGAATCTGGCAGCTGCGCCTTGAATGTTTGTATTTGCCTGGCAAAAATTTTACTCCTGGAATAATACACAAACAGGGTGAATGGAATCATACCCTTATCTGGGTTAGAACCAGTTGTCGTGGTACTTTTCTCGTGAAACAAATTAATCACGGTATTTACAAAACAGCGTTTGTTTCTTCTTGTTTCTTTTTCGAATAATAATGGTCTATATTGTCGTAGGACTAGAAAAAGGGCGAATGTGTGGTTTTTTGTGTTTCAATGTGAAAACAACGGATTGATTTTAGGCTATTGGAGGTACATTTCATGTGACAAGAGTCTCTCCTTTTCTTCAAATCAAGTGTAAGTATGTCATGTACTTAATGTGCTTAGATGCCCTGCAAGAAAGGCTCCTCTGTGTGTTCTAATCAACTACATAGTTTTACCATAAGTTTGCATTCTTTGAGGTTTGAGAATCCCTATAAATAAACTAGTCAACGAACTAGAACCTTTTTGGAAAGCAGCAGTATTTCAGAAACTCGTTTGCATTAAATATGCGTAACCGAGTAAGTTACTAAGAGCACAGTTAAAATTGTTGACTACCAATACAGAACCATTGAAATGTACTTTTAAAAAACGCATAATTCAAGTCACCAGAACGTACAAAGTTTCCACCTTTCTGTGTATAGGATCCTTTAAACTTATTTCTTGGTATTTATTTAGTCAACCAACTCCAGGAAGCAATCACTCACTCTGTCATACTCGTACCAGTTGAAAAATGTACATAATTCCCCAGATCAGATGGATGTGTTTTTTCTTCCCTTTTTTTTGAATATTGTCCATCCAAAAAATTTCAACAACATCCCGTACAACCAACCGAACTCTGAGCTAAACTTGTAACAACATTGGAAAAATAAACTTTCTCTTAACAGCAGCGCCAGCTACCCTTGTCCGAAAATATTTTCTTCCTTTTTTTTCTTGCTCCTGCCAACATTCTAAACCACACTACACGGCTTCCTTATACATTTTTAATCACAGTTTCTCTCGTCGGCAGACATTTTAAAAAGTTATTGCCCTTTGCCCGACCGAAAAGTGTGGTACGAGTATATCATGGATGCTGCAAGTACTTCATATTTGTTTTAAGTTTTTTACCAAATATTGTACCAGCAAAATAAAAACAAAAACTCTGCATAATGCACACAGTCGGAGGGTAAAGTACACTTGTAGAAAAAGTTTCTATTTTTTTGCAACCGTCCGTCAGAAACATTGGACTTTTGCATTCGAAATTTTAAGCAATAGAATGACTGTGAGTAGTATTTTGGTTGTGATGATGAGCTTCGGGAATTTATTGAACCGTGTTACAAGAATCCTTGAACAATTTCAATTGATGCATTAAATATTAAGGATTCAGCTTCAAAGTGGGTAGAGAGAATTGTATAAAATTGCCAAGTGGATGCATGTGCTAACTAGTCGCGAGGTTCAGGGTTCGAACCACAAGCAGACCAACAAGTTTCTTTTTCACAGCCACCCGTTTAGTATCAAAATACTTCTCAAATCACCGACTTTAGGACATGACTCTATATTAAAGGTTCTTTCTTTGCAATTGGAGCGCAAAATCATGCAGCAGGGTAGAGTAGCTAAGCAGTTTATTACGAACTTTGATCAGCCACAAATGGACCAAGCCCAGGGATTATATCGCCGAAGCGGGTACGTATGTTAGTCTTACGCAAAGCGGGACCAGGTCAAACAAGCTGAGACCTGTCTGTCTCTGGTTTCGGAATATGGCGCTAATTATAAGAGAGCCTTATGTACTGACAACAATGATTCCTCCCACTTGTCAATATGTCCGCAAACACTAACACACTACAACTTAAAACTAAACCCCTAGAATCTATAATATTTTGCCTCAGTTGCTTATAGAAAGATCACCTGATAGAAAAACTATCTGCAGTGCAATCAGCCAAGAAAAATGCCAAATATTCTAGAGCGCTCATATCCTCTTAGGGACAAAATATAACAAAAATAACCTTCATACGATTGTTAACTACAGTAGAATTTTTTCTTTCATTTAGCATATGATTTAAAGAGATATGAAAAAATGTACTGCTTATGAAGTTTCTACTGCGTACAAGTAAGGAATTTTAAGCGGATTATGTAATTTTCCTTCTATTGCCACGAGAACAACACAAACTACAACTGCTCATGACGGGAATACGAATCATAACACTTTACAGCACAGTCAACGGTGACATAGACTTTCAAAAGCATAGTGCAATGATGCATTCTTGACATATGCTATGAGAATCGTTAAATGTCTCCCGCAGATGACAGTCTACCTGCTATCCATGACAAGGTACCAATTGCTACTGGCAACCACGAAGTACTCCCATAGAATTAAGCCGCGAACGATTCCCCAGGGCGAGACTTAACCAACTATTCATGGTAGAGTGCCAACTTTGACTGACAATTACATCTGCCATCACAAAGTTCAGGAACAATGCTTAACATAGTTACTTGGTTGCGAGCGAGTGTTGCAAAAAAGTTTTAAATTTGTTATAAGGAATTATTAAATTAGTACGAATGGGTTTTATAGTCTGGAACTAGGATGGTCAGACGCTGGTGACATTTTAACGAAATTATTGTTTTCCATAGAATAGGGCGTTTTAATAGTGGACTCAAGTTCTACTCCAGGAATCGATCAAACACTCTTGTAAATAGAAAGTTTAAAAGGGGAGTGAACAAATGACAGAGATGTTAGACACTTAATAGCCAAATACCACAGGACTATGTATGAGCCACTGTATTAAAAATGTGGATACTATTTAAGATTTAAGAACTTTATTCCCTCCACGGCGCTCGCAAGAACTCGGTCTATATCAAGGCTCTGCATGTCGTATATAGACCTACAGTTGAGACACGACCTTAAGTGAAGTTCTAATAGCAGATATCATGCAACCAAGTCCAACAAGAGACTGTAAGTGCAAATGCTGCCAAAAACATAATCTTCAAGGAGAAGGCACTTTTTCACCTCAGTAGGTACATGATCAAGCAAAATTGGTTGTTAGGATGAAAGCGGTATTTGAACAGGATGGACTTTGAAAAATTCTCTGCCGCACTATGTAATGTAAGGCCCTGTGTCAGTATCAATGCGGTCTAAGACCAGGCGAGTTAACCATAAACCAGACATTTACATTGCAGCAGATCTTGAAGAAAACACAGCCAGTAAAACCTGGCCGTCTAAGCAGAATGACAGACAATAAAGAACTGTCGTTGCTCATTTATAGTCTGTAGGAACAAAACGATTTAAGACAAGATACTTAGTGACCGAAATAAGTGTCGTAAATGATCTACTATCATCTGTCACTTCGTCAACATAACAATTAAAATAATTTTATGAAGCTCACTAGCCAACATCAGGGGCTCACCCTCTCACAAATCTGTGCAGCTACTCGCATATGTTTAAGACATAGTGGGGAGAGTTAAACGAGCCATCTGTTAGCCCCTTGTGAGTATTTAATCTAAAGTTGCAGAGAAGTAGTTCCCTGTGAATGAGCCCAAAACAAAATATATTCTGTATACGAGAAAGAACGAACAAAACCGATACTGTAGACATAAAAAAAAAGTACAATTTTGAGGCAGTAAAGTCATTTCTAAAACTAGGATCATTCGTGAACTCCGCAAATGACAATAAATACTGAAATCAAACGAAGAGTTACTCTTGGTAGTGAATGCTTCTATGTGCAAAGAAGGCTATTAAGTAGCAAAGACCTCTAAATAGACGAACGACAAGTGGAAGTGAGGTTGTAATTACGAGCTTAACAGACTTTCCAGCGAGATCGACCTTAGAAAACGGGTTCCCAGTCAATGACTTAAATTGCAATGGTATAGTGAATAGTATGTTCGCTTTTAACTCATCCACATCAACGTTTTAATACAGCCAAGCTTCGAATCCAAGCACAGCCTTTGGTGTAGAGTAAGCTTCCACGAAAGGTGTCGCAAGCAAGTGAAGAAGTGAAGAAAGATCTCAACCTACTTGGCATATATTGTACTATGTAAGTTATCTACTTCTGGTAGGTCCATGGTCTCAGTTAACCACCTTCACTCTATCCTAAACCCTAATCCCTTTCCCTATCAGAAAGAATGAACGCCATGACCAATACAAGGACTTGCTCGGTTTCCATTGAAACTCCACTTCCCTCTTCTATACAGTCCTTTATTTTCGGCTCGCCTTAGTAGCTACCGTCTAGAAAGTTTCCTCGTTTGTTACACCAGACCTCCTGCCGCTTAGCAATAAAGTGAATTCCTTAGTTTAAAAACTATGCCTTCAAATTAAAACCACATTTAGTTAAAAAGTTTCGCCTACAGCATGGATACATTGTTTTCCAACACCACATTTGGAAAAAAAAGGAAAAAAATCTCTAGCTACAATAATATTCAATTACGAGTCCTTGCATTTTGCATCAATGTTAGTCTACACCTTGAGCAGGAATTTTTATATGAGAAAGTGCTTGCAACACTTTTCAACATACGTTTGCATGCAGCTACTTCTAGTCCTTGTCGGGTGGATAGTACTCCTTGTGCCTTTCACTGTTTTTTAGCTGAGTGGCTTTATTGAAATTTCCTATTCCTTTTTCTCGTTTTTGTTTTTTAGCTTAAAAAAGAAACTTCAAAGTGATACGTGAAATATTTTCTCTCGCTCGTATACCATAACCATATAGATGTGAGTTCGAGTGTGAACTCATAGAACGCTTACACTGTGTGCAAATTCTCTTTACATGGGCGACGACAAAAACAAGGACGAAGAGAAGAACCATAAGTGAAGGTCTCCATCCAACCAAAGGTAAAAAAATGAAATAAAATAAAAAAAATCCTGGATATGGTTTCATGGCATTAGGATGAAAATGAGTGAGGGTTCTAAGCGGAAGCGTTGACTTAAATTGACTTCAATTCGGTTAAGCGATCTCGTCCTCGTCATCATCATCATCATCGTAGGAGTCCTGGCAAAAAAGATTACGTGTGCGGAGTTGTACTAGTGCATATTCTATCCATCGGTGCGCAGATGAGCACACACCGACCGAGCGATACTTGAACTTTAGTTTTTTTCGTTACTTTTTGATGAGGAAGTACCTAACGTATTATATTTCAAAGGACTCTACTGAAACAATATAGAAAAAGAAGGGGTTTCGCCCAAACGAAAGATGTGAAACAATGTTTTGTTGAACTTCACGGGCACTGGGAATATATGCTTAAGAAACGTGAGCTCTGGATGACAGCACAGTTGATCTAGGTTATGCAGATATTTGCCATGATATGAGAGAGGGATTTTGTTGCAATCGCTACAAAGAAGAAGGATGCAGGATGTTCTCTCTCTAGACTTGTTAAAGGAATACACTCCTACCCCAAAATTTCCCCCACAAAGGACATCAAAGAAAGAAAAAGAAACCACTAATCCAGCCATACCATCAGAGAGAAGTAAAAATAATCTCATTTATGTCCTTGTGTGGCTTTTATATATTTCCTTTCCTTTAAGCTATACAAGGACTACTCTACTCTTTGAATGTCCCAAAGTCTATTTCCTTTTGTTTTGTTGTGAACAAGCTCTTTAAGGCATAACGATTAAATTCTGAGAATATCCTTCAAAAGGACACCGACATCGACATCAACGTCGACACACTCCATCCAAGGAAACCAAAATGTCAATCAAGTCGTTCGGTTGGTGAAAAGGACTTCCCCTTTTCTAATTTCAAAGGAGTTTGTGGATGTGGATAGATGGATGGTTAAATGGTCTGATACTTGGAACAATTCTAGTTGTCAGGCAAGATGATATAATGTTGGTGGTGGTGGTGGTTCTCTGTCTCGCTTCTGGTTTGTAACGTATGACTGAAGGTGTTCGTGTAGTCAGACAAGCCACATTTTCCGGTTCATTTAATCAATTAGTTTCAAAGGCGTTCGCTCCCTAACGTGTCAACTCGGTGAACCTTTAATTAGTGTAATAGAGAGGAATTCGATTAGTGTTGTCCATGTCCATGTATTGGAAAGCAGTTCAATATCAAATATCCTGTCGAATAAAAGCTCATTTAAAATTCCTCCAGTAATTCGCTGCTCTTAATTAAAAAAAAACTTTCTAGCCTCAGAAAAAAAAGCAAAGAAGGATGTCCTTGATTTGCTTTTTTATACAGTAACCTAGTTTATGCTCATTAAACTTTGTTTCACCAGCATAATGAGTGTAGAACTTCAAGTCGTGATTTACAGGAAATTAACAAATTTCCAAGAATATCCTTGCAAGTTACGCCGCCGTTCCCACCATCTGCCATCTGTAAAGCCATCCCCTGTGTATTTTGCTACAAAAGTTCGTAATTAAGTTACATGCACAAAAGTTTATGAAATGTTCGAAGTAGAAATTAAATGGAACCATGCGATTGCATTAAAATCCTTTTTCCACTAAGAGGTTAATTAGAATACCAACCAAAAAAATCAAAAGAGAAGAAAAATCTTTCTCCAAATTGAACAAGACCATGTTCATGTCTTTTAAGTTCGAAATGAAACATCCTGCGAGTCTTTAAGAAGAGAGAGATGATAAGAACCTCTTTATCCTTGTGTACGTAGAGTACATGCAATAAAAAGAAGCAAAACCCCACCAGCAGCGCTATGCAATATTCTTAAGATGAAGGATAAGGATATTTTGCTCATTTTTTTTATTTCGCTTTGATGGCAACGCGGTGATAAAGAAACAGTTTCAAAGAATTACTAATGAAAGAAGATGGATGATGTTTGCTGCCGAGTCGAGTCGAGTCGAGTCGAGTCGAGTGGTGGAGTATACACTAAATGATATCTTTCATCGGAGAAATGTTGTTAATTGCTGGCGATTGCATTGACATTGCCCTTTGAGAGGTTAGCTTTGTGCAAATTGTTTTAAGACTGTTATGGAGGATATCTGGAATCTAAATGGACATTATGCCGTGTAGAGGAAGTATTTTAAAAGAAAAAATGAGAAATTAGCTGAATGGGATTCTTGATGTTGCAATACGAATGGCTTTATGATGGAGGGGGTTAGTTTGTATTTTGGCTGCAGTAAGTACATACTTTATTTTTAGTTTTAATTTCAAAAACCCTTGCAGTCTCTTCAAGCTTGGTAATTAAGTCGTTTAGACCCTACTTTATATTAGTTCAACAGATAACTTAAAGAATAACTAAGGGCTATATTGAGGGCGACCATCTGTATGGATTCTATGATCTCCAAACCAATTGGCCACTGGCACTGACCACTCTTTTTTTGGCAACTATTCTGACTTGCAGATCGCGCCGCTTTACTGCTTTCCCCAACTTTACGCGCAGGCTATTCTGGGGGATGTTCTTCTGTGCATTTATTAACGCGGAGAATCAATTCAACTCCACTTACGTCAACATGCGTACAGAGTGGGTAGATCGACTGAGGCAGCTCTTTACCAGGTGACAGAGAATTCAAAGAGTCATTTGATAACACTTCGCAAAAAACTATTAAACGAGCCTTGGCCAAAAAAAAGGGTCAGCGACAGTATCTAGATGTATGAGGTACTGAAAACGAGATCAGCAGAAACTCAAACATACGTACATACATACATCGAATCTAGCTTATGCCGATGGTATAATTATAATACCCAGGAAAAGATTTAAGGAAACCCTCTGTGATATTATGCAAAATGGGATTGAATTTTAATCCTGAATAACACTAAACAGCGGGGCTCAATATAAACTCAGCTAAGGATGGCAAAAGATGCCATCAGAACGGAGACATGCATTAGTTTGAGAGAACATGACACGCTGCTCAAGAAACTTCCGCTTTTTGCAGCCCCAGGGATGACTGCATAAGAAAACTTTGAGAAAATCTTCTACACAAAGTTAAGTAACAAAAAGGAATGGAGCAATGAATCTACAATATACGGACCACATAATAATGTGGTACACAGAAGGGTCAAGGACGAAAAATTCAGAACCCATTGGTACCAGCATCTTTTGAGCTGAAATAGAAAATAGAGAGATGCATCCGAATCATCGATATGTCGGGATCAAAGGCAATGAAGAAGCGGACGTTTTGGCAAGACAAAGAGCTACGGAACCCTTCATTGGACCTAACCCATAATGCGGAATAGGGGATTACACAATACGGAAAAAATTCAAGAAGGCAGAAGAAGTAGAAGAAGAAGAAGAAGACATTGCCTACGACAAACTAAGAAACTGCTGGAGTCCTGTGGGGCGCTGACCCACAAAGGATTGAATTACTTGGGCAAACAAGCTGAGAATATACCAGCTTAACTTCTCATTCTCAGATCCCCAAAAAAACTGATTTAGAGAGAAATCTCTAAAGGAAACTATTCCCACCTAGATTAAATGAGAGTGCATGACCCTTAAATACAATTCCTTTAGAAGGGGCAAGCTGAAAAGGGTACAAGAGGGTCTTATTTTTAGTCATTTATAGAGAAATAAGAGGGTGATATCGATTAAGATGGAATATTTTAAACGAAGAGGAACAAACTTATTGCTTTCCTACACAATAACAATAATAAGTCACAGATTTTAGTAATTTGAAAACAACTATTTGCCCAGGCCCAAAGTTGATGGAATATTTCCCCAACTGCGACAGGTAGAGAAACTTGCAAACTAGAACTGTCTCCAAAGTTGTAAAATAAGATGTCTAGGCCTACGATTTCCACGCTATTTGTTATAATCCTCTTCTTCCCCCGTTTAAATGCAGTCACTTCGAAACACAATACAAAATAGCAAACAACTTCACCTACTCAAACAGCAGGCAACAATAAAGGCACATCCATTGCCTGTGCCTTTTCGTTGTGCAACCAAGCAAACAGTATCCACATTTCCGTCACCAAAAATCCCCACACACACATGAACACATGCCTACAAGAGGAAGGAAAAATTCCTAAGGCTTTTTGGCAAAAAGAATTTGCATACACTGTTCCGCATCGGATGGAAACGCTTTGACATCTATTTTTGGGGTCTCTCTACGACTTGTTGTATAGGCTAAACGACAACCATATCCTGTGCTTCTATTCTGTCTTTTGTCTAGAGGGGGAGAATGTTTTCAAATATATACCACTCGCTCGTTGTGGCATTTTCCTCGTATTATCATGCGATTTCCATCAGAAGGCGAAACAGGAAAAACATATAAAAATAGAAATTTCAATTTGACTACGGATTGCTTTTTGTCATCCACAAAAAAAAAAAACGAAACGAATTGAATCCTTTTTTCTCCCTTTTACAGGATAAAATAGAACAAGAACGGATGAACTCCTCTTTAAAGGATATTTGTGATTATTTGAATGCGAGAGTAGGCAGCACCTAGCACACAAACAGTTTTGTCTGTGAATTCATGCACATTTGTGGATAACATCTCTATGATTCCGAATATTGTGACAGAATGCCGATAGGCAGATCCTCATAAATGATTGTGGAAGGAACTCTTCGCCTGGAGGGAGATTAAATTCTGCCATCCAAAAAGGGTGCAAGTTAATAACAGAAAATCCTCCTTCAATCCGGAAAAATAAATTTTTTAAAGCATCCAAGCTCCATCCTGATCCAATTTTAGAAGAAAAACCCTCACTCCTATTGATCCAGAGTAAAAGTAGCGAAACCACCTTTATTAAAAGGCAAACAAAACTCCTCAAAGCTACTGAAAAGGTCAGTTACACTGCAGGCATTCTACCAAACCTAATTCAAAGCCCAAAGCCTCGACATCCTTCAGAGTTGTCAGAATAAGAAAAAGCCACACTCGAAGTAGACCAAGTAGACACAGTGAACCACATTACATCAAAAAAGCAGCATATTTCCTGCAGTATCAATTCAAAATGGTACCAACCAACCCTCATCCCTTCGTCATTTCAATTCAAAAATCCTTTAAGCTCCCTTCGGCTGAGTGGGTGGCGGGCGGGTGGTTGCCTAGATGGAAGCGGAGAAAATTGTTGGCGGAAATATAAAATTCAATGTAGATAAAGATAAACTCGCTGAGGGACTAAGCTCCGCAATACCAAAACCAATTCAGAGCACATCCTTCTGTTGTAGCAGAATTTTATATATCTATCTTCTCTCTCTGTGATTTGTGGTGCGGAGGTGGATGGATGAATATAGAATTCATAAGGATTGCTGAGTGAGTTGTGATTCTTTTACAACCAAAGACATACACACACACAGACTCTCCTTAAAGGAGATGGGGTTAATATATTTTATTTATCCAGTGGAAAAATTCTACGTAATGGGAAGGAGTTTGTCTTTTTAATTTCAATAGAATTTTTCTTCTTATTTTTTTTTCTTTCGGTTTAATCCTTTGGAGCTTTAAGTTTAGTGGATTTTTTGATAGCACAGTGGGTGTATTCCTGAAGGTGAACTTAATGTAATAAAAGGAGTGAACGTAGAAGGCAAAGTAGTGAATAGCAAATAAAGTTATGAGGCCACACACGAGTAGGATTTTCAATGAACTAGGGAAGCACTAGGTTTAGGAATTCTATCAAAAACTTGGCAAGTTAATGCAAATAGCTAAAGTAACAAGCTACGTTCCATTATTTGAGTTCATGGTGCTGTAAAGGAGGGCCTTTGCCCCCGGAGCAACTGGTTTGGAGAGAGACCTCTAAGGGAACTTTTCTCACTTAGGATTAGTAAGACCGCATGACACTTGAATTGTAATCGAATGGGCACTCTAAAGAGGATACACACCTCTCCAAGGTTTAAGCAGGAGGTACGATAGGCCACTAGATTGTGGTGCGAAATTCAAAGCCCTGGTAAGATTATATTAGGAACTCTATCAGATCCCGTAAAAATAGCAGCTGGAGACGAGGTTATATTTGAGTAAGAGCCCAGTAAGAATCCGGACTGAATCCCTCGACCCCGGGACATATCTCAAGTAGGGCATATGAAGTTATTAAGCAGCACCGTGCGCCAGACTAGTTGACGCCAGAGTAAGGTTCAGGACCTACGAACAAAGATTATAAGCCAGCAGTTGCTAATTTATCATCTTGCGAGAGTCTGACAAACATCCAAGAGTATTTACTGTCACGAGAAAGCTTCTTAAAAAACCCTGTGCCCTTTGGATACGACAGAAAATGATAGGTCCCTTCTGTAAGTACTGAAATGTATACCACGCACAAGCTAAGTAGCTAGTCCTTGGCCCCTTATGGGCTCCTTATATCCCTATATTTATATAATAATTTAACACCAAAAGAAGACCCGGAAGTAGGTACTCGTACATCATAGAAAACTGGGGTTAAAAAAGAAATGAGCAGCAGAATAATAAACAACCGAAATGCACTGACTTCAAAAATTCTGGTATAGAGGCAAGAATGGAGAAGAAATTGGCCAATGATCCAAAAGCGTTTTAAACTCGAAGACAGTATAAAGAGCTAGTTTGCAAAATTAGGACTCAATTTAAAGGGCAAGTGGAAGAAGGTTCAATGTGACTTTACCATGCATTTCAGCGCATTTCAAGACCATCTTTTCCTGAAGTCAATTGTTGTAAATAGCTCTTCGAAAGTCATTAGTGAGGCTTGAGTCTAAATGAAAGTAATTGCAGGTAGCCAATTGATTCGGACAAGTGAATTAGCCCTGCTCAGACTGGAGTAGATATATGCCAAAGAACCGAATGTAAACCTAAGCAACAACATTGAATCCTTGCCTTTTGAAATAATTAAAAACCTGAGAGTTAAAACTGGTCGAACACTGCTATCTATCTATTTTGCTATCTGTCTATTTTCCTACACTTTAGATTGCTCTACGCCTCATAACTATCCCAGCACAATCCTTTCTCCTCCACTTATAATCTCAATGTGTGATTGACACAAGTTCTCGTTTCATTTTTTTTTAATGATTACACATGTATGCTCCCTTAATCGCGCCTACTCCATCCCGGAAGTTGAGCATTCGTCAGTGAATGTCTCTCATCTGTCATCATTGTCATCATACACACAGATCACCATTGTTATCACCCTTTCAAGCCTACAATTTAGCACCCATCCTTTATATCATAAGAAGAACATTCAATCCCTTTTCATAACACGCGCGCTCTATTTTAGTATTCCAAACGACACTCAGGTAATCCTATTGCTATCATCGTACGACACTTGTAACTCCTAGGTGTCAGATAAATAGGGATTCATCTTTGCACCCCCTGTAGACTGGCACAACAACAAAAGTGGGAAAGACTTTTGTTTTTTCTTTGTGTCCTCTGGGATGTGTTCGTAACGAATACTATGTTTCCGGGTGAACATATTTTTTTTTTCTGTGTGTTAAACCTTTAAAGGGATAATCAGCAGATAAGTGGAAGTTCTGGTTAAATTGTTGGCACACAGTGTGGGGGACGACTCTAAGGAATATGAATAAAGAATCAGGCAAAAGCCTATTTCTCCCCCGAGGATTGGAGATGGGATTCGAATCATCATGGTTAGGTTTTCTAATTGAAAAAGGAAATTAAAGTGCCAGGCTTTAGTGCCTGTTTCTGGTTTGTACCACCCACCCGTATGAATATTTAAAAACCCATGCAACTTCAGTGGTAGTCGAGCAGTGCAGGCAGTTAATTAAAATTTGTTTAACTCTGGAAAATATTGAAGTACATAGTTGCATTGCCACTATGTCCACTGACGGACACAAAAACCGCCTGGAAACACAGTTCCGAAAATTGGAACACAAATGCCATTCTAGTCCTGGTAAAGGGGTAAAGTGTGCTTGTGCCTCTAGTTCACTCTAGGATTCGTGTTCAACAAAATATCATGTGCATTCTTCCTGCGGTCAGAGCTGTTGATGTGACCTACAAATGTGGGCGCTGCACAGGAGCTGCAGTTATAGATTTTCACTTGTTCAATGGAATGCAACTATGAACAAAGGAAGAAGTAGTAGAAACATGAATAAAACGGATGTTGAATGAATAGAATGTATTTATAGTTGCATGTCAAGGGTTGTACCCCCTGAATAGTAGTCCTGAATACTAACCACTGTACCATTACCAACGGTTAAAGTAATTAGGTAGGGCTCATTTTGGGACAAGTATGATGCCATTTAAGGCTTATAATTTGAAAGAGAATAAGCCGGATGGGGTTTATAAGAGCAGCCTCCTATTGAACCAAAGCTTACGAGAAAAGTATGCTCAGTTGGAAAATATGAAAACGTTTTTATAGAAGACAGCAGCCAAGAATGTAAAGAAAAAAGAACAATGAATTGGCCATGACATCAAGCACATACATATCTGCGCCCAAAATGACAAGGACATCAAGTAAATAAATTTACAAAAGTAAATAACACAATTCAGGCACGAAGTAGGGATTGAATCAGTACCTCCTCTAATACATCAGGCATCAATCATAGGAAGCTGTTCATGTAACTTGTAAGTAAATCTGTTTCTCCCTCTAATTAAGGGGGCTTACCAAAGTCTTAGAACTGAATCCACCGATAATTCCCAAAATAATATATCGATGGCTTAGCACACAATTGTGTCATTGGATAGTCTTTCCCTTGACATAAGTATGAAAAGTGCGCCAAAAGTGAGCCAAGTCATCTGGACCGGAGTCATGCGTACTTGAAATAGTTTCCATGCAGCTGACATATGCTGATCTTTGGAGCCAAAGAGCAGTCAAGCCAGAGTCTTTTCCAGCTGAAAACCTATGCAAAAGCTAGAAATGGTCTTATCGGAGAAGTGTAGCTCGGTGAGAAGCACGATGTCCTACCGAACCCTTACACTGTCAGAAAGCTGTGAGCGCTCTTGATGTCTTCACCTTGACATGATTGACCAGAGAAGCATCTTATCCAGAATTTCTCTAAAATATTTTCCTTCATTTGAGAGCGGGATGGTCGAAAAGGATTGCCTTAAGAGAACAACTTCGGCTTAAGAGGATTAACCGAAAGAACATATGAAGTACACCAAGTGCCGATCATTTTTCGCAGGGATACTGTGGGTTTATTCCCTTAAAGAGTACAGTAGAATACATTCGCTTATGCTTGAGCATTGAATACTTTGCCGGTAGTGTGAGCATGCTTACGAATACCTTAGTCCTCTTTAGTTGGAGAACGACATTAATTTATTCAATCCGTTTATTAACTAATTCTACAGCAGTGAATTTTTACCGAAAGTTAGCTCGAAAAGGTGCAATCCCATCAATCTTCCAGTGCCTTAAATGTAGTTCAGCTGGTGACAAAAGATCTATGTTTTGCCAACTATTGTTATTTCTGCCTTCAAGCAAAGGATATCCTTTCAGCCCTTATCGTCTTTAAGTCCAATTTTAAATTGCCGGCCACGTGAAGAGAAATTCATTGAGAGAAGATGGTACCCCTCGCCATTCTACTTGTTGCTTTCCCCCAGTTGAAGACCGAATTCCTTTTTCGTTATTATTTCGAGCAGACTGATGCGCATTTAATAAACTTAGTAACCTCCTGCATAATTCAATTTTGTACCAACTGCTATCAGTCTGCCAATGAATCTAAACAACGATAACCTCTATTTATTTACTTAACGTTTTCCAATCAATTTACGTTGCCAATGGGTAAAACAGGGCACAAAAAAAAACACATATGTATGTGGCCACCATCTCGTAACAAGAACCGTTTAATTCAATTTAAAAAAAAAAAAAAAAAACTTTTTAAAAATGAACTTTACTGCGGGGCGGAAACCCAAACACCCTCATGTAGAATTCATTATTCCTAGAAATACACAGCACAAGCCATCCCCCCTTTACAAACGAGGAACAACCCGCATGTATCCCTATGTATATCCTGGTATCCTTGCAAATTAAAATGAAAAAAAAACGAAATCTCGTTCACCTCATTGAAGACAATCCCACGAATTAGGAAAAAAACCAGTGAAAAAATGCTACAATCCGCCTGGAGCGAATCGTATGATACCCTATCCCTATCTTATTTGGTCGTGTCAGTGGGCGGTGGAAAATGTATTCACAAAATTTTCCATTTTGCCCTATAAACTAATATTTTTACTCGAAAACTAATTTTTGAAGTAAACGCCCCTAAAAAGTGGGCGTGGCCATATACAATATATAGACGATTTGTAGATTCAGTGGATATCTACATATTTGCTCAAGTAAGTTTTTTCGAGTTTCATATGAAAATAGTGAAAAAAGGTGATTTTTTGAAAAGTGGGCGTGACAGTGGGCGGATTTTAAAAATTTTTACACTTGTTCTGTCCCGATGTCCAAAGACCTCGCATACAAAGTTTCATTGACCTAGCTCAAAATTTAAGGCCCAAAAACTGGTGACAGACAGACGGACAGACGGACGGACAGACGGACGGACAGACGGACGGACAGACGGACGGACATGGCTCAATCGAATTGGCTATTGATACTGATCATTTATATATATACTTTATTGGGTCTGTCTGCAATATTTCTCTATGTTACAAACTATGTATCAAACTTAATATACCCTTAGGATAGGGTATAAAAAGTAACAAAGCAGGGCAAAGTTTTTTTTTGTTGTTGCCCACCACCAAGTTGGAAACGACTGCGAATAACAATCGCACCAAACAAGGTCTCAAATGAAATGCCAAAGCGAAACGAGCAGAAGAGAAGAAAAACCATTTTTCCCAATCCAACAGATGAATTTATTTTCTGGGATCGAATACTCCTCCTCGAGGTCGAGAAGGTAGGTGGTGGTGGTGTTCTTCTTCTTCAGACTCAAATTATCCGCACACAATTCCAACTTTTATCAGTTTTTTTTCTCTCTTCTTTTTACTTTTAGGGGCTCTCCATGCCTTATCGCCGGGGGATGTTTTTAATGAATCCCTCTTCGCCCATCAAGGAGCGGGTGCAAGTATAGGAACGATGCCTCAACCATGTAGCATTACGGCTATCTTTGAACGGTATATACACCTGTAATGGTGCCCATTTAGAGACAAGGATTCAGTGAATATGGACGAAATACGAAAAGAAGGAGAGAAAATTCGAAATAAAAGCAAAATTGGTGGAATAATTAAAAGTCAATTAAAATGGCTTCAGGATAGATGATGTGAGATATGATGTCACAGCGTAAGTGTGTCTCGTGTTCCATTTCCAATTGCTGCCACTGCTGCTCCTGGTGCTACTGCTGCAGCTCGATCTCTATGGGATGATGTCGTTAGGACGTGATTACTTTGGGGTATGTGATAATTAGATTTTGTTTTTTTCTCCCTCCCCTTTTATATTCTTTAATGGGTTTTTAGATGGGAGCGATTGAATCGTGGAAAAAGGATTATGTATCCACACACACAAGCATTGGTGTTTGTTTCAGTAAGGCTTATCTGCAGGGAAGCTTTGAAGCAATAATTTGCAATTCAAGAGAGATTAATGGACACACTACATGTGGAAATATGAACGCTTTGTGTACACGTAACCGGAGATACACTGAGGTGTATAGGTAACATCGTTTTTTCAACTCAAATGTCCTTCTAAGGGCAGACGAATTGGTTTTTTTAGGGCTATTCAATTCAATTTAGTTTGGGACCCATGATACAAAGTCTTTGATGAAAATGAAAGGACAAACAGAGCTAGAAGAGAAGAGGCGCTTATCATCCACTTTTTGGACGGGATCCTCTGTTTTGAAGTAATGTCCACTACATCACAACACAGTAAGCACAATATCACATTGCTCATTGCTAGATCAATTTTTAAATCAGTGCATCAACTCTCAAGCGTATGCTGATGATGCAGTTACAACCAAAAGAAGAAAATTTGTGAAAAGACTGAAAACTTGAAATAACAACGGATGCAGTTTGACTGTCGTCGGGTGGATGTACTTATGTATATTACTGAGAGCAATGATCCCATGTGTAGCAATTATATGGGGCAAGTGAGTCAATCTAATCAAAACAACCAATGCACTGAATAGAGGCTAACACGCCTCTGTGTAAAGTTCATCATTTTTGAATAGCCTTTCGATTGTGAAAAGGCACTTCTCGCATAGAGACGGGTTGTCTAAAATATTATAGAACGACAGCGGTATACGAAAGAGCTCTACGTACCTTGTTAAGTGGCAGATCAAGAATTTCGATGGACTCTTACATCTGAAGACCTCAACTACGCTGTCTGCTCTTGTACAGAATTATGAACCATCACCACAACGTGACATATTTCTAGACATACCTGGCCCAAACTGGATGAAAGAATTACCATTGTATGCGCCCTACCAGGATGGTGTCTAACAGACACACACGCCAAGAGACTAAGCCTCTTTTCGAAGAATAATGAGAAGAAAGAAGCCATGCTTGAAGCTGTCCAGAAATCTTAACACATATCGTCCTCATTACTAGTAATTTGCTTATAGCAATAGATATCATGGAGTCTCAATAGATTTCATATGCCGCAAATGTTCCTGCACGTAACTATATCTAGAGACATACAAGCACTCCTCCTAAACATAACCTGCATCGGTAGTAATATCCTGAAGCACTACAAAACCTTCCCTTTGTATATTTACCCAGATACCTGTCCATAGACTCCATGCCACCTTATACATTATTCAAAATCCCTTTAAGGCCAGTGAACTGCAACAAAACAGTCGGTAACTATTATTGCACCTTATCAACGTTGACACCAACGGCTAATGACACTTTTATGCTTATTGCCTTCATTAGGGTAACTGTTGCAAATCGCCATTGTAACCTGAATAGAAGGAGGAAACAATAACAACACAACATTATGTTGCAAAAGGTATGCAATTTAATTCAATATTGCAAAAATTCATTTCACCCAAACGCGGCGCCCATACAAGGACTATTTGTTTCGCGATGCAAACAAATTGCCTTTTTGTGGTATTTAGTCGAACTAATTTCTTTTTGATTACAGGGTGGTGGTGCTCGGGCAGATGTCTTTAGTGTGGACTTTGTGTAAGTGCTTGCTTTTACGCCTTTTATGCTCATGCCTAATGCATGACTCGGTGTGATAAGTATCGTGCGCGAGCTTTTTGAAGTATGAATTCTATTAGTCTTGCCGCGAAAGGAGGGTGCATGCTAATGAGTGTTACGACTTAAGTAGAAGTTGACAGGACCATTTGAAATGGCTGGCTAATAAACCACTAAGTTAGTTCTTAATGCAATATGCATAACATTTTGCTATACTCTATACTTTTTTTAAGAGATTCAACTCTTTAAAGTCCTTTCACAACCTCGACGTGCGGTTATATTTTACACGAAATCCTTTGTAGCTTTCGATGTGGAAAATATTTATTAACACCGAAAAATTCGCTCCTCTGTTAAGCGGTGCTAAATATTGGCCACAAAATCACACACAACGAACCAGTTTCTCATTGAATATACAGTGTTTCGCTTGCGTTCATGGATAATACGTTAAAACGTATCCTGGGCACAAAAAAAAGGAAGTGAGTGCTCTGTGAACCATGGAAAAATTATAGAGAATAAGGGTGTAACCATTGAACTGAATTGTTTGGCTTTCTTTTTTTTTGCCTTTGGCTGTGGCTTAAACCACTCCTTATGTGAAAAATAAAACACAAATTAAATCACATTGTGAAAATCACGTTAACTCTGGAGCTGGTGAACCATTAATGCAAAAATCTTTAGTGTTGATCTAGTGACCTTAAGTAGTGTTTTCTGTGGTTTTTCGCTTTTCAATTCTAGAGGCTTACAAGGGAAATACTCGGGATGGATTGTGGGCAATTAATCGGCGAAGGACACTGGGCTTAAAGAAATGTAAGTAGTGCTCTTTCCAAACAGTAAAGCGCTGAAAAAACAACTCTAAATGAACCGCGGATGGGCTAGGATGAAGAACTTTTATGAAGATCCAGGAGTGCAACAAAAATTCAATAAAATTCGAGAGAAGCTTAAGGAAGAAGCTTAACGGAATGGCAACCTTGCGAGAAAGTGCGAGTATGATAAAGAGCTAGTCGTCCCTACCTTACAGCCTTGACTTATACCTTCCATCGAACATTGAAATTCTGAAAAAGGAAAATGCTTACTATACCAAAATTTGGCAGTCAGATAGCCTTGAGTCTAGACAATTACTATCTTTCATCCAATTTGTTTCGCAACTTATGCCCTCGATTTGTCAAAGGCTGAAATCTAGTTCCTTCATTTAGAGAAGAATATATGTAGAACCGTTAAGCCCTCAAAGTAAAATTTAGAGAAAGACGTTATTTCGAAGAACAAAGTCTAGCAAAGAAAGTCTCGAAATCATAGAATTTTACGTGTCTATTTCAATTTTGACTTTAAGTACGATTCCATGAACCTAAAATGGAATTTTTGACATTCTTAACCTCAATTTGGCCTAAAGTTTCATTGTTTTTAAAAGATAGAGATAGTACGAATGAAAATATTTTCTAAAATATTGCAAACTTTTGAGGCCGAAATTATTATTTTTTTAATTTTCTGCTATAATTTTCTAAATTTTTGAATTGAGCCAAAAATGCATGAATTTGGAGTAAATAGAGAAAATAGGGCCTAACTGCTTGTATGTATATGATTGAGCTTAATGCATAGAACTGAAAAATGTTACCAAAATATTGAAATTTTAAAAGATTTTACAGTTTGTACTGCTTAATGTCCTAAATTTATTAAAACTACATCGACGTCATGTGAACATATGAGATAAAACGTGAAATTAAAACCTCAGATCAAAAAATACAAATTTCAGGACCAAATTTCTAAAATTTCAAGATTGTTTCGATCGAAATTTGGCTTGAAATTTCAGCACTACGTTTAGAATACAACGCTTATATAAAATTAAGGGCTGTAGAGGACGCCAGATGCGACATTAAGGCCGTTGAAGACGTATTTCTCTTGGGATTTGAACATCTCGTCCAGGAATGTGAAAATTTGGTTCATTTTAGATCTCCCAGGTTGAAAAGTACAATGGTTAATACCAACCAAAGTGACGTTTTATTATGACCGGGAAAATGTTCTGATAATTTTCCTGGTGTGTACTGTTGCCCAAAAATATACCACAATTTGCGATACATTCTCGCTCCAAAAAAATATCACGTATTCGCCACCGTTTACCACAGTTCACTGCAGATTTTTTGCTTTTCTCAAGCAAATCCATAAGTTAACTCTTTTCTCTGAACCTTTTCTAGATGAAACAATCCTAATCGGCGCCTCGCAACACAAGTCTCAAGAACGCGTTTATTTTTAATTCGCACACACACTAATCCAAAGTACTCCGGCAAACAAATATGTTATTCTAAAACGTATTTTGTGACTTCAAAGAGCAACAAGAAAAATACAACAACAAAAAAGAACTGAAACAAACTTTAAGGAACAACCAAATGTAAAACGAAATGAAAATTTCAAAAGCAACAATTTCGTGAATAATTTAAAAGTCCTTTTAGAATTTTTTCTCTGCTGTTTTTTTTTTTCTTTTTGCTAAAATTGATATCTTCTGGTTGTCTTTATCCTAAGCCTACTTAAAGAGGCCGTCGGCAATGGTATAAAAGCCTCTCAAGCGTATATGTTGTAAGAGAGAAAATACATATAGCAAATATATTCAAAACAAATCCTTGTCGCAAAGGATATATGTAAAATAGAAAGATATTAGCAAAAATTTAGAATTTACAATTCAATTTTGTGTTCGTGTGTAACTGACACCATTATCAGGATCTTACTTTGCATACGTAATCTGTTTATGAGTTAAAATGGGGGTAGGAGTTGAAGATAATCCTTTGAATTTTAAAGGATTTTTTTTTTGCTTAGGATGCTGGCAAAACTTTAAGGATATGTTTAGGGTGTACATATATGTACATTTGTTATCAGAAGTTTGGTAAATGTTATCTTTTATGTGAAAAAGGATATGAGTTTTGTGTTGCTTAATTGAATCGCAATTAAAATTTAAATTTCACATTCGTTTTTTAGTGGTCTATTTCTATGTACGTTCATGTGTAAGAGTTGGGTAATGTTTTGAAACAGCAAGGTTTTGTAGTGTGCTTATATGGACCCACATTGTTTAAATCACTAGGCGCCAAAAACAGAAATATAAATACACTTATACTGACATACTGATCGCGGGCGATGGATAAATTAAAACAAAGGGACATTTTTTCCCCGGTTTATATCTTAGCTAGTACCTAAGCGGATTGTATGTAATTTTCGCATTAATTTGTAATTCGCAGTATTTTTGCAAAACATTAAAAATTGAATGGACATTATAGAGACCCAACGAGTGAATACAGTACCACTGGACTATTGAATAGTTGAGTTGGCAAAAAGAAAGAGCCATTCGTCAGAGTTGATGACGCTGATGTTGGCGTCAAAGTAGCACCTTACCATATCAAAAAATTCCATTAAAACTTTTAGCAACTATTTACTTTGATTATAGAAATATTCTCACTCGAAATACCAGCCCTTACCAGTATAACTAGGTAACACCATTGAATACCATCTATCGACAATCCTTGAAACAACATACATCATCGACCGAAAGCGCACTGTGAATTGGAATCATGTTGAATTACATTATCGATATTGAATAATTCATGCGCCAAATGGATATCGAGAAAGAACAATGTACTCGTTAGATCACACGAAATAAACTGAATTATTCATGAGGATATTACTGCATAGCAAATTAATTATTCCACCATAGTCCACTTGAAGGTGTCAAGTGCAGCCAGCAGGACTAGCAGCCATAGGCAAAAGAAACACATAGAAAATGGGTCAATTTCCGGCATCACGTCGAGAGCAAAGAATACACCCTCGCCAATAGAGCTGTTGATATATTGTTTCAGAGAACCGAGCTCCTAACAAAGTATTTGAGGGAAATAGACATTTATTTGCTCAAGGAAGAAGTGTGAAAAACCGATAACTCGTTGGAGTGCTTTCAATGGATCAAAGGACTTGGACATATTTCTTGTTTTGAAATATTGATCATCGGACAAAACCTATATTCAACTACAAACTGGTCTATCTAAAAAAATTGATGATTTAGGATCTCTGTCATAGACGTGGTAACAGGTTATCTCGCATTTGGCTAAAAAACATTTCCAGTCACCAATAACCAATCGTTCAATCTCCCTTACCCTGGGGGCGATTCCATCGGTATCAATAGTTTCATTACCGCACCGACAAAACTGTGCTGACAAAAAACCTATGTTTTTACATGATTTCAATGACAGACCAAGCAAATTGCCTAAAGTGGATGAAAATGGCGAAATTGAATTTGAAAAAAAGAGTCGACAAAAAAACTAGATGACATGATAGCCTTTTGGAAATATCTGCCTTTTTCTACATGGTTTTTGGGATACGAATTTATTTCACATTTTATGGCAATTGCTTTGTTAAAATTCTGTAGCTGTCGGGAAATGTCAATCAATTCGGGAATTTCCCTTTAAAAATGTATACGTGTTTTTTTTACTGAACAAATAGTGAGTATATCCGCGGGCTTTAAGTGGGGAAGGTTATGGTAAATTTAGATGGGGAATACATTGGATAAATATTATGGAGAATTTGTATGAGTTTGTAAATATGCCTTGAGGTACCAATTCAAATTGTGAAGCAGGAATGTTTTAGGGTGTGTTTCAGTATTAACAATCAATAAATAACCGATGATGCGGAGGAAGATGAGAAGGACAATTTGTATAGCTAGTTGGGTGCGATCATCAACCAAACATGTGGAATCTCAATGTCAAGCTTGTTGGCAACAACACTATGCTACATAACCTTGGAGACTGAGACGACAAGCTTAACCATTTTTTTGACTTCTGTCATGCCAAGTCATTGGAGGTACGCTGCTTAGGCCTAACACTTACAATTAGAGTAGTTGAGTTTCAACTTGTGGGCAGCGAACATCCAATCAGATTGATATGGCAATCAGTTGACGCTTTAGAACTTGTCTCTAAAGTCCGAAACAGACGTCGAACTATCATATGATAACTTATATACGCCTTCGCACTGCATCTATCAATAGAAACAGCTTAGACTTGCTGTATTACCAGGTTCAATACCGACAGACTACGCACCAACACTTTAGGGCAGTTAAGAGATTGTCTTAGAAGCAAGAGCAATCACCAAACCCACGCAGGAGAGCATGTAAGACCACTGGAATGTTGTGAAAATTGCTTTTGAACCGAACTAGATGCCTAATACCCCTCGAAGAAGAAAGCAATGCAGCTGAGGGTAAGACATGACAAACTTTACTCTATCGATATACATATGTGCAATCAAGTGTAGAGCTCAAAAAGCAGGTAGTGTGACAGTAAGTCTGGTTGGCTTTCGCGCTGGAAAGCCCGAATATGTAATATTATCTTCGGCATATACTACGTGTAAGAATAAAGCGAATAACTTATTCCTGAATCAAGCGCATTGGCAGACTACTGTCAAGGCAAGTTGTAGCCTTGAATAATACGAAAATAAGAACTCTCTGGGTTATCATTTAGGGATCAATCTCCTCTATTGCCCGGGACAAATTAACATTGAAAGGAACAAGCTCATGAGCTAGCGAAGGGGTATTTGTTCTAGGTAGATTCTTGTGCGCGATCTCAGGGCAGTATTTTGGAACAAGTAAACTGGAGGCATGAGCTTCGGAATGTCGTCAGACAAACCTACAATAAGGATAGAATACAAGTTGTACCTATGCTTCCTACTGATGTAAGGACTTAGTCTAGACCCTTTCTACACTTTTCAGTGACTTCTGTAGCTCACTTCTAAAACCTCATTCACCACTTCTAACACCTCCTTCGATCAAAAAATGACAACTAATCCGTCAAACTTTCTATCCATTTGTGTACTTATAATTCCGTGTGTAAGCAACAAATTCAATTTATTTACCTGACACTGTGTCATTAAGTACACAACCACCCCTGAGACAAACGCATCCAAACTCTGAGTTAAACAAATTGATTAAGTTTTACCTACACATGACTGGTTATTTGCATAACTCATCAGAGACTTACTGGTTGACAGGACTAATGAATGTAAACACTATCACATGACAAATTTTTATGTCATTCCCCAAAATTTAGATGATTTTACATACATTCAAATGTATCTGTGTGTATTCTCCTATTAGGATTAGTCACAATGATGACATTCAGTTTTTTTATGCCAAATGAATTCAATTAAAAGTGATCCCGTAAAGCGGATTAGTTCACCAGCTACTAGATTAACAGATACATTTCTTTTTTTGCTTATTCATATCAGATTGTGAATAAATGAAACCGTTTGAAGTTGTAATCTTTGCGAAATGAAATCAAATACAAAACAAATCCAGCGAGCAGGCACGGATGCACGGATGAATTTTCCAAATCGTTGCGGGATAATCAAAGGAAATTTTGGGTTTTTTTTCTTCTCTCTGTTCCTTTACGTTTTCGTTTCTTTCTTGAATGGAGACACTGATCCTTGAGGGTGGTTTGGTGCTGCTACTGGTAGAAAGAATGTAATTTGTTATTCAGGGCGGGTTTTGCTTTTCACTCTTCTCCTGTGTAATCCTTTCAGAAGATTAATCAGTTTGATTTGTTATCCAGACGTCTGTGGTTTGTTTAGCAAGATGGATCGCTGTCGGATGGCATAAGGACCTTTTGTGGTTCTACTTTTTTTCTGCTTTTTCGTGGGAAAGAAGGTGCTTTAAGAAAAGGTGTGCGTGTCATTCTCATGGACTAAAATTAACTTAAAATTTGAATTTTATCATTCAAATAAAGTCCTTAATCATGTTTGCTTATCTAAACTAGTAAATCGTTGGGCAATTGATTGCTTAATGAAATTACACATAATTGCTTTCGCATGTTTGTGCCAACTCATCCAGAATTGCAATACTCTAACAATTGTTCAATTAGAAAGGACTATGAGGACTATTCTATTCGTCGGTCGTCCAGAAGGGGTAATCTTAATCTTTTTTGTGTGACACATTAGTTTTGCTAATTGCTCGAACAAGAGAGGAATATTGATTCAAGTTACTTATTCGAGTTTATCATACCGAAGATAGAGGAGCAATCCAATTGTGGTCGCCTTGTGGTTCAGCTTGAAATGATGAATGGAAGCAATCGTCCTCATGGGAGCTATACTTCAACAGTTTTGTAGATTTTTAATGACAAGATAAGACTTCGAACAATCAATTTAAGAGAATTGCATTGCGATTAATAGGAATGCAGCTAAGTATCCAAACAGGGCAATAGAGAATCAGTTTACAGTCTTGTACATATTGGCGAATTGCAAGCGCCGTATTGCAGTTATGGGCAGTGGCTTCTAAACTAAGTAAAGCAGCCTCTCATTCCGCGGTACTAGACAGTTACTGTTGCTGAAATATAGGACCTGAAAGCACAAATAATAGCACATCAGCAGCATGCAGTTCAAAAGGTAGCAAGGGCAATAGACAAGGATCATGCTAATTGCCGGCAAACTAAAGCCTCTCCTTCTCCACGGCTTAAGCCCCAATGAATGGTTTGTCTGATGGTGAAAAAGAGACTTTTGTTCAACCATTTCAGACTCAGTTTTAATACAATGCCAAACGGTGATGGGGGCTCAATACCAAAGAGAGTAATGGAAGGTTCAGACCAGGAGTATGATCCTACAGTAAGGAACTGCTAAGGACCTACTTCTAAGCAGATGAAAGACAATCAGTAGCCAAAATTCAGGGCCATTTGCTTGCTGTGGAAACCGTTTTTACACATTTGGTAGAAGGACATGGCTTTCTGGAAGTACCTAGCGAAGGATCGGCGAAAAACGACAGTTCGAAGGTCGAAATTGTATGCTTCAGCACTCCAGGAAAAGAAACTCACCAAGTAGAGTCCTTGACAGATCTTAAGCTATTTTCGATGGAAACTCGATCCAAAGGTAGAGGAGCATTTTGGTATGATCATGGTGTAGTATTGCAGCTCTACAAGCCTCAGAAAGGATTAGATAACCGCCAGGCTCTGGGCAATAACACATCAAGAACAAAATCACTCTCATCACATTTCTCTTAAAAATGAAAGAGATTTCCTCCATCCCTATTCAGGATAACCTTTATTACCTCCTCCAACGTAGTTTATACTCTTCTTAGATTAAGAATTTGATAAAGCAAAGCATTTGGAAATACAATTCAATATTTTACAACCCGAACTCAGATTATCTAAGACCTTCGTGACAGCATCGGTCCCAATGAAATGAAGAAGCAACGATTTAAACCATTCACATCCCTCCACCCACAGCAAGAGAACATTTCGTAACAGAATTACGATAACTGAAGACCCCCCGAGGGAGAAAGAAATTTGAAATTTATTTTCCATAATTTTGCTGCTTCCTTTTCGTGTTAGCAGGCGCGTTTGTTCCACCAACAAACAAACAACTGTGACATCTCACACCAACGGGCGTCTCTTCCCTGTCCGACACAATTCGACGCAAATGCGAGTATCCCATCACACCCACGCGCTCGGTCTACACTTAATGAATTTTTTTTCTCTGCTTCTTTATCTGATGTCGACACAGGTAATGAGACACTGAGACTACGATGACGTAAACACGCAAGGATGCTCCGAGGACGAAGCAAAAAAAGAACCTACGATTCAGATTTTTTTTTCGCTCTCTTTTTTTTACGAAGGAAATGTTAATTGCTAAAAGGAAATTACATTCTGGAAAAAATCTTAATTAATGGCGAATGATCAAAACGCGTAGAAAAAAACAACGAATTCTGTTGGTACATTCTCCCTACAGGTAGAAAAAACAGATGGTGACGGTGGTATGTAGCATTTATCGGGGTGAAAATTTGAGGAACTCAGATGGTGTTCTCTATTTTTGTGCTCATTAAAACCAGAAGCGAATCGCCTGGCAATCAAATTGATACAGTCCAGTGAACAGTTTCAGATTGCCCTCTGGCAACATACCAACAACTTTAATTGCAATATTCATAATTAAGCAAACCCAATAGTCATTGTAAGGCGCAAATGTGTATATTTTTTTTTAAATGGCAGGCGGCAGTGGATGGTATTGCTTAACTATAGTCAGGGCCTCAGGTCATATGTGCACAAAAGTTGACTTATAAGGAGCTATGCCGCAATCAGAGTATGAAGCAGTTTGCATATTTGCCAAAGAGAAAGAGAGGACAGTTCCAGTCCAGGCACGGTAGCCATCGGAAATACTTTCATAGACTTAGACACGATAATTTGCCCCAATACCCGAAATGTCCAAGTGAGGAGAATGTGGAGCATGTAGTGTTCTTCTGCAGACGCTCTGCAGATGATAGAGGAAACCTGCCAGTCCTAAAAAACCTGGCAGGCCTAAAAATCTCTAACTAGTCCCACAGCATAGGCTTAACGTTGAGTTGTTCCAGTGCTGTTGTTATCGATTTAATTCTTACATTGTTAAAAGCTTCTTTCATCTCTAAAAGGACTATGCAACATCGCTATGCCACTTTAGTCAACACTGAGGATTACGAGACATATGAGACATCTGACTCAGACAAGAGAAGGATTCTCCGAAAGCATTAATATCTTCAAAGAACTCCATGGGAAGACTCGCACTGAGACTGATCATTCTCCACAACCACTCCTACTGAAACTGTAGAGACGAGAATGAAGAAGAGACACCACTTTCATGTCTAAAGTGAACAACATTCCAAGAAAGAGAAAAAGTAACACCCTCCAGTCCCAAACCACCTTACTGATCGACAGAGAAAAGGACCCCGTTCGAGTCTAAAAGCGTTCTCATTGAGGACAGTTTTCAGCCAGCCAATGAGCAGATCACGAAAATATTTACAACTCCAACTTTTTACCCCAACAAGTGACCTAAAATAAGGACTTTAACTTGCAAAGCCAATGCATGATCGCCTCTAAAATAGGGCCTAGTTTTCTGCTTTCTCATGTCCTATATCTGCTTATGTGTCCACGGACTTCTATTACGCTTGTGTGCCTTCTTGTTCGTTTCATAGCAATGTGTTTCTGTTGCTGATCTAGGCGCAAACATCCTTCCGGCGTAATACTCTCTCTCTCTCCACAAACGGCATACAATCCCGTAGTTTGCTGATAATACCTCAAACATCATTATTCACACTTTGGCCGTCAACAACAGTTATTTGTGGCCATAAAATCACTTCATAGCACTTTGATTCAATTAGTGAAATGTATCAACAAAAACATTTCCCCTTAGAGAAATAGCGTTACACAAATCCTTCCACATCCAGGACGAGGACAAGGACGAGTACGAGTATATAGGTATTTGGTTGGACGTCGTCGTACGTCGCTCGTCCTTGTGTAGTTGTCGTCGTTCGTAGTCATTCCAATCGGTGTGATGTAATTGCGATGACTGCTAGCAAATACCCCCGATGATGGTTCGTCCTACAGTAGGTTGGTGTGTTGATGCCATTTCCGGTGATTACTAGGAAATTGGGCAAAACAACGTAATAGGAGATTAAGGCTCTTCGTTTGAAGATGTATTGTTAATTAAAAGTCATAGAGAACCCCAACAAAACACAATTTGGTGATGAGATCCATGGTGTAGATAGATTCTTCTACTATTTTGTGCGTTTTGTGAGGGATGAAATTTATTTTATTCTCTTGTAGACCGAAATAAACATCGAAATGGACTGCGAGTGGACAACTACATGACAGTTGAACACTGTGGGAGATGCTCCAGGATATCTCCCTCACAATGGGATATTGTGTCAACGAGAGTAGGGATACTTTTTTTCGATTTTCTCTCGTTCACTTGTGAGGACCACAATTGGCTTGAGCACAGATTGATCCAAATTCTTTTCCAAGGATTAACCGAGTATGTATATAGTATAGGATCCCAACTGAGAATCGATTAAGGATGAGGCCAATTGCCATAATTTGTACTCTCTAGACGGAAACGGACTTAAAGCCTCAACTCTTTAAAAGCCATTCGCACAACTCATCGACCGCAAAAAGATAAAAATCCATTCATCAGGATAAATTCCTCTTTTCTGCTTTCAAAAAGATGAAATCTCAAACAAAACAATAGGAAAACTTCCGCAACCTCTCTCGACCCAAAGAACAGAATAATAAAACAAATCATCAACAAAATTGTCACCCGAATCAACAGTCTGTCATAGTCGTGCATCCCAAATCCCAGATTAATTAAGAAAAACTGTCCAAATGTGGGGATTCTACCATTTTTTCCCCCGCCCCCACCCCCAGCAAGAAACTTTCGAACTTTAACCAACAAAACGCAACATGTGGCAGAAACGGGCAGCGGCAACGGCGGCGGTCGGCAGGAAAAAGAAGAAAAATGAAAAGGTCAGCCTTTAAAATGTTCACACTTCAGTTTTGTAACCCTCAGAAAGTAGGTCCTTATGCCGTCTAAAACGTGCTAAGTGACAGTTGTAATTAAATGGCAACTCTCTCTCACTCTAAGGCACGTCTTCTTCAGCATCAAGTTGGGACGGGACTGCTTTGCTTTTTTGTTCGAGTAGTGGTTGTATACCGGAGGGAAACTGCGCAAAGGGGGTGTGTTTAGGTACACGTAGTTTTGAATCCCTTCGGGTTGGTATCCTTCGGCAAAAGAGAGAGGATATTTCGAAACTTATCTCTGGTATTATGCAAACAAAGTTTACTTGGTTAAGTGGGTGGCAGCTATGCTCAAGGCTGGGTGAGAAAGTCGTTTCTTTTTTTATTTGTGGATTAAGGTGGGAAAATATTACAGGCAACCGTTAGATGGCCAGAACAATAGCGAGAATAGGATTAGAGGATAGTACAGTGAAGTATCTCTTCGTGGAGATACATTCAACGTGGCGATGAGATGACTTAAAGTAAAGAAGGGGAGACCAAGTGGTTGTATAGCTTAGTGATCAGTGAGTTTGCAAGTACGTTTTTTAGAAGCAAAGAAGGCAGAGAAGTGGTTGCTAATGGGAGCTCAAATGGTAGCACATTCAGAATAGGAGAGTAAGAAAAGCAATTCATAAAGGCGTGAGAAGTTCAAGGGTCTATTCAACAAAACTTGAGTCGTACACTAGCAATTGAAATAAATCGTGGGCACAACAAAGTGTTGGATTCAAGACAATCAAGTACTCTACTGATCTAGAGTCTGGCACGGTATATTCTAGAAAAAAAACCTGATAAGTTGACAAGATTCACAATAGTATTGAAGTCTTGACAGAGACGCAAAAAGGTTATCAAATACGCACCTCCATCCCAACTTAGATTGAGGCCAGTATCAAGTCTATTCTGCCACCCACTTCTCCTCTTAACTGGTGAAAGAATCGAGGAAGAATCCAGAGGAATCAGCCTTGTTGGATCCGTTCAGGATCAGCCTTCACTGGGTGCCATTCAAAGAAACATAACAAAATGATCCTAACAACTAAAAAGGAATTTTCAATGAAAAATAAGGTTCAACTACAAACTGCTCAAGAGCCTAATATACGAACTCCTGACACATGTCACACTACTATTCACAGGGGCGTTGTCCACATCGTTTTGCCTTATTTTGTAAGCCACCTATCTCTGACTGACTAACAAAACATCTTTCACCTAAGCGACTCTTGCATCTACATAAGTTCCGGTAGAACTTTCATGCCAACTATAAGCTATATCTAGGATAGTAAGGCCACTGCTTGTGGAGTTCCCCTTGAAATTACAATTTGTGATTAACTTCCCAGTGAACTTACTTCTCAGCCTGTTTTCAGAATGCACTCTACTTAGTCTGTGACTATCAAGGGTATATTGAGATTTTCTATCCTCCTGTGGCTTCCTTTCAGAATTAGCAAAACGTCCAATAGAAGTCGATTATTTTAAATTTTTGCTCCCCAATTTATCCAGACCTGTCTATTTCGATTGGGTCTTTCCTATTATCTTTGGAGTACATATATATCTTTGAAGCATGGGTCTAAAATCCCATGCGTTTTCATCTACCAAAGCTCCATTAACCACAATATAATCCTAAGTGTTTTGCTGCATCACGAAGATTATTTCATCAGGACGATACATCAAGCTAAAGATCTATAACCTGGGTAACAAAGCTTGCACAACTTCCAACTAAACTTCAATAAGAATTCAAACTCATTTTATTGAATCCCCTTTCAAGGCACATCTAATAGTTTTCCTACAAAATCCCTGTCAGTTTTCATTAAGCCTAGAAGAGGAAACGCCTACATGTTCTTCTACAGAGAAAGCAAAAAGAAAAAGGAAATATTCCTTTCTGTCTACAATGTGTGTTTCCAATAAACGCATTCAATACACCAACCAACCAACCACTAGTGTGGGACAACAGAGAAATCTTTTACTACTCCTTCATTGCCTATAGGACGTGACACATACAATTTTTCCCAAAGGGGATTTAAAGTCCTTTTATGGCCATCAAATTTCAATTTGATAAATTGAAATTGATGGATTGCGTACGATGTGGGTGCCAAACAAACTACTACTCCAAAGGAAGAAGGACCAAGAGAATAGAACTATTTAGGCTTGAAGACAAGATAAATGGTTTGGTGATGGTAGTGACCCACTTAATGGTTGATTTACGATAGTTTCATATGGGCATGGGATAATGTTTTAAATTTATTTTCAAAGGATTATAAACAAATGAAATATTTTTAAGGATAGAGCTTAAGAGGACATCTAGTATGTTCACTGAAAAAGTGAGCAATTCAGTGCCGTAAAAATAAAACTTAAAAACAGATTTGAAAAGCTATCCAAGCACGCTACAATAAACCCGACAAAAAGGGTTAATGCGCCATGTATGACGGCCATAATCCGGTTGAGCACTCTGCAGAGTGTAACAATGGTCATAAAAACACATCATAAGTGAGTACAAGTCGTTAACCTCGCACTTTAAATGGCAAAACTGAATGTCATAAACCTTAATTGGCTTGAGAGATTCCTCCTTGCATCGCAACGAGGCTGGATCGTCCTTCTCTCTTTTTGTTGAAGCAGTAAATAGCCTGTAATTGTTCAATTAGACACTCGAATTGGTATTCAGTTGATGAACTGCTGAGATAGTGTTTAAATCCATTCCAACAATAAATATTTACAAACAGATAATGCATGTATATTTTTGCCCGCCACTACTGTGTGTGTGTTTGAGAGAGAGAAAGTCCTTTATTATTATTTTATGTTCCGACATAGCTTTCCTGACAAAAACATGACCTTCTCACCACAACAGGCGCAACCCAAGCGAATGTCTGCTTCTGATTTATTGGCAACACCCAGAGAATTCTTGTTCCAAGTCGTTGGAACATTTCCTCCTTTTTTCGCTTTGGTTGGAAGGGAAGGGAGCGGAGCACAAAAATATTGTACAGCATATAACGAAACGAGTACCGCGCGCCGATTACAACATGATTCGCCCATCAACTGATTTTACTGTTTAAAAACACGCTCTTGCGGTGGGTACCAACAATTGGCTGACTTTTATCCTTTTGCACCACTAGAACCAAAGCCGCCACCGCCATCACCACCAAAGCTACTATGAAGCAACATTATACCCATCAGAGTGTACAACAAATGGAGTGCGATTCGCAGTGTAAGCTGGCAGCACTAGCTATTGAGGGTAAGAAATGTTACCGACAATTTGTTTAGTTATGTACAACGGCTGTGTGTACTTTGGTTGTAAGACGCGTCAGCTTAAAAGGGAAGTGAGTCCTTTCGAAAATGCTATATCAGAATGAAACAACTATTTCTTTGGTGGTTGAGAGGCGAAATTTTCGAAATGAGATAGCTGATGTTTAATGTATGTTAAGATAACTATGAGTGGATACACATTTTTGGGAGAAGTTTTAGGAATAGCATCCACAAGGGCCTGGAAGCAAGGCAGAGCAATTAAGGTCCTTATTGACTGGTTTTTGACATTTATGGTAAAGGTGAGATTTTGTTTTGAAGCCGAAGATACATCGAAGAGATCAAAAGGTCTACAAAAGTATAACCACACTATAACACTATAAATTGGAACCAATAGACCGCCTGTTGGTTGGGAGTTCAAGCGATTAACATCACGAGTCTCATGGACTCAAACCGGAAGAACTTGACTGTCTTAGTTTTTTTTGGTAAACGGACAGATGGTTTATCTCAATAGAATTTCAAAAGGATGCCCTACAATATGAGAATGATATCAAATGAATAAGAGAAGCCACAATAGTATCGAGTCTCGAGTCATGGACACAAACCAACAGAAGTAAGCTCCTTTTATTATTTCGACAAACAACCAAAAACCTGATCCCAAAGGGGCTATAAAAGGATGCCTTTCAAGCTTATAAGTCGCAGTTAAGATCAAAACGCATGATCCTCTGTTGCATAACTTCAATTCTTAAGGTATTAGATAGTAGGGAGATGAAATATGGTCAAGATGTATGTTCATTTGACTTTTGATATGGCCTTGATAAAGCACTTAACATGATTCATGGTCAAGATTAAGAGCAAAGGTCTCAACAAGCTGCCTTGAGGGACTTCAGGTGTAGGCTTATTTGGAGCTGACATCTCTGATCTAATGATGGTGATCTATCAAATAGATCACGACAGAAGCAGAAAGTATGCAAAGTATTGGATATGTGGCCCGAAACCCTCTTGTATGACACAAGGTATATTTTACTTTCAAAGAGAAACCACAGAGCCCATTTAAATGTTTGTCCCCCATGACTTCACATTTCCCAGAGTCGTCAATATCTTCTATAAGAGCCTTCCGAAATAATTAAGTTCCCATTTGAATACATTGCAATCCTTGCATCCTTCGGTACCTTTGTCCTCACACTGAATGACTTGTATCAGTTTTTATGTATCTTCCTCAAATCCCTCTGTGTATTGCAAAAGTCAAATGATATCCTTCGAAAGCAATTATCCTTCAAAATTATATTTAACCTGTGCTGCTGCTCTCAGTATTCAGTGTCTTTTGTTTTTGAACTGTGCAGATTCCATAACTCTCTGTTCAGGAGAGAGAGAGATTCACCGACAATATATCCTTTTCATAAATTAACTTCAGTTAACCGTGAATACAAATAAAATTCCATTTTCATAGATCCATTTGTTAAGGTCCACTCAACACACTCCGTCCAATAGCAAGCAGTAGTAGTATATTAGAAAAAGGGTAAAGGCTTACAACGCACAAACAATGGCGCACAACCATAACAATAATCAAAAGGATATTCGTAATCGTAAACAATTTCACACAAATTCCTTTGGTTCTCTCTCTATATACGTAGGTATAACTCTTGCCAATTCTCGTCCTTTTTGTACAATAGAATTGTCCTTCGGCTGTGTTGTCGTTGTCGTTGTCAGTGTGGCGGCAATTTGCAAAGCATGCATGTTTGCGTCCGGCTTTACGTTTTATACTTTTAGTATACAGTAGTAGTAGCTAGTGGCACAAACTTTTATTTAGTGTCATAGGTTTTTCTGCTGCTCCTGTTGTTGTTATTGCCTTATTTTTCCTTACTTCCGCTTTACTGATTTTAATTGGATTCGAATGAGTGCAAAAGCGTTCACTCTCTGATTCGATTAAATTTTTCTGCGAATTTTTCACTTCGATGGATCGCTATGCTCTTCAAGCCTGACCGAGTTATGAATTTATTCACAAACTACTAGTTTGGTTCAGTTGAGATAGTAGATTTCTTTAAGCTCACTCAAAGGCAAACAGAATTTGTAGGCACCTTAACCCCGGGGCTGATAATCACTTAGGCTTAGGCTCAACTAGGTTTTAGTCAAGATAAATATTTACTGGAGCAAATGAAAATCGGGAGAGCAATCATTAGAGCCGGAGCTACTCTTCTATTTTTATACCCTATCCTAAGGGTATATTAAGTTTGATACATAGTTTGTAACATAGAGAAATATTACAGATAGACCCAATAAAGTATATATATAAATGATCAGCATCACTAGCCAAGTCGATTGAGCTATGTCCGTCCGTCTGTGTGTCACCAGTTTTTGGGCTAGGTTGATGAAATTTTGTATACGAGGTCTTTGGAAAAGTAAGCAATACAAGTGTAAAAATTTTCAAAATCCGCCCACTGACACGCCCACTTTTCAAAAAAATCACTTTTTTTTCACTATTTTCATATGAAACTGGTTTAAGTTAAATTTGATTATGTGTCCCCGCCTAATCGATTTTATACTTTCGAAAACGTGCTCCTGGCGAGATGAGTAGATGCGTGTATCTATTATAATTTAATTTAAATGAGGATTTAATACGGATCAACCTTTGTGGTGTACTCGTGTAATTTATGCAGGAGTTTCTCTATTGGGTGCGTAGCGTAGGCGGCTCGTGTAAATTATGTGTGGGTACATACGTGGCAGCATAACACACACACGGGGTGTTTCCGATAGTGTTTACATTGTGCAGAGGGTTTTTCAGTGGTGATGCCTCCGTAAAGTGGAATGGATTAGTAACAATCAGGATTGGAATTTGTTTCCGGTTATAAATAGGTGGAATACTCAATTTGTGAGATTATGTGTGTCACTTGTCGTGCATAGTAAATGAATTACAGAGGTTACATAGAGGAGGAATGTTTGGCGCACCTATATGAACAAGGTAGTTCTAGGCACGGAATGGCTTTACCTTTAAATTATATTGAAGGTTTTTGGAGGAAACAGGACGATGATGTATAAATAATTTGAGTTCCATGAAGGACTCTGTCGCCACAGACAGCCAAATTTTACGGTTTGTACAAGGACAACGAATTGGGCACCAAGAAGGCTGGGTAATGCAGAGCTGATGGAGCCCGCTCCGCTCGTTCTAGCTATGAACGTCTTCGAATCCACCCCAAATGGACGGTGCAAATAAGTAGAGTGGGACCTCAAACAACTTGGCGTGCGCAACTGAAGGGAGATGGCTCGTAATCGGGCTCACTGGAGAGCTTTATTGGTTGAGGTTTAGGTCCAGCCTAGACTGGACGGCTACGTAATTAAGTGAGTAAATTACACGACAATCTTGGAGAATAAAAAAATTCTGCTTAAGCTGGAAACCAACAGTATTTTCCTGTATCAAATTGGAATACAGACGGTTCAGCTGTCTAATGAGGCAAAAGATCAAGATCAAATGCCCCAAAACTAGGAATAATATATGAATACGTATACAGTCTCGTCATCTAACAAAAGGCACGTTCTTTTGAAAGTTAGAAGTGGAAGTTCTTAAAAGCTGAAAGTGGTTCCAAGTCGGACTGGATCAGCTTAATACTACACTGCACTTGTGTTTTACGTCTCAGAACGTTAAGAAGCTCATTTCATTCAGCTCTAAGCCTAGAATAAAAGTTGTATAATGGCAAGGACTTAAGACAAAACCTTATTAGTCAGCCCATAACACGAATCATTAAGTACCTTCTCACTCAACAGTTTATAGTCTAAGACTACTCTTTCTAGAATTGTTTTTTATTACTAATTATCCACAGATTCGAAACTAAATACCCTGCGATGCATTAAAATTATAATTGTTATGAATGCACGTATTTGAACCCGTTTCAACTCATGCATGCAGTCAAGGACTACAGCAACTAATTCCTTGAATCCCTGATACCAATCAACCAATTTGAATAAACTTGTTACCACAGTGAATTAAACTGACTCGAGCTGCTATCAATTTCAGACAGTTTAAGAGCGACACAATAGAAATAAAATAGGAAAAACAAAACAACTCATGTTTAAGCCAATGTGACAGTTGTAACACGTTACCACCACGAGAATATCCTTGTGGTGTACCTCCATAGGATTTAGCAAAACGCTCAGCACAAATTGAACTAAGAAAGCCCAACCGACTCCGAGGGCCTTCGTGACACATCCATTTGTATTGCCAGATTTAATAGAATTAGACTTTTGCATGGTGACTTGAGGCGATTAATATTAATTGCGCTGAATCCAAACTGAGGTTCCTTCTTGCGTGCTCTCTCAATTTTTTTCGTCCTTTTTTCGCTGTTTTTTTTTTTCATTGTTTCTATACGACCCAAAAGTAGTCGCAGTATCTTGACAGTTACTAATGAAGTTGTTTTAGCGATAACTTTGTAAGTAATCGCATTGAAGAAAACATGTGACATCCTTTTGAAGAGCCAACGTCAAAGGACGTCGTCTGCTTCTTTGAGTAGTATACCAAGTGCCTACGTGTGTAATTAAAAAGTTACCTATTTTATCAATAATTTAATTATACCACACAAACATCCAGTGTGAGAGAGAAAGAAAGAGAGTCACCCACTGCATAGGATTTTATCCTTAATTATTGTAGCTTTGGCTTTTAATGCCTAGAGAGGTGACCTAGAATTCATCGTCGTCGTCGTAGAATGACGTGAGTGTAAACATTCGAGGCATTTGATTTGATTCACAACACATGAAAGACGGAAGGTCATGTTAATGAACTTGGTGTTTAGTTTAGTGGCTGAATGATGGGTGCCTTGCCTCAGTAGATTTTGACTATTTATTTTCATTATAAATAAGGTAAGAGAACTTTGTGTTTTGTGGAGGTATGTGGTATGTGGAGGTACTCAAATAATATTTTCTTGTTTCTTGATAGAAACTTTATGAACGGTTAACTTGGTTCATTGTACGCAGTGAGTCTATGACTGACGTCCAGTATCACTGAGAAGAATGAATAGTTCGACAAATTCTAACATGCATGAAGTGGATAAGCAGAGTGGGCCTTATCGTGACACAGGTATTAAAGGGCTTGTAGCTGCTAAACACCAGTCATAAGAATCTGTCGCACGGTAGTACTAGAGTTGATCTGTATTGGTTTGTTAGAGATAATCGAAAGAGGAATCGTATATTAGGTGGTGCCAAGCCAATTCTAAACTGGCCAGAAAATTCTCACAGAACTGAGGATTTTGAGCTGAACCGATCGTAGTACTTATATGCCTAATTCAACTGAGAGAGACAATATTCAGAAACAGAACAATGAAATCCTAGGCACAAAAACCTAAAAATGAACGAAATTCACCGAAGGATAACACATCTTAACAGGCTTGCATGATTAGTTAATCCATCACTGTATGCTCAAGTAGACGGATCTGAGTACAAAGTAAATTCAGTATATATCACTCAACATAAGCCAAGTTTTCATTGAACCCAATTAAGATACACTGTATCTTTGAAGCAATTCGACTGGAGGAGGTGTCCTATATCACGAATAACGTCGATCTAGAGAGCAAACTCGATTATTCTATCAGTTTTACCTGATAAAAGCAGTGGACACAGAAAAAGCAGTGGATTGAGAAATATATCGAGCGAATGGAGGAAAGGAAACAATAGCGAGCCATAAGATCTACCAGGAGCTACATAAGGATACCAAGGAGCTAAAGTTGGGTCAGCAATATGGAGAGAATCTAAAACAGCAAATTAGCTAATAGAATGTTTGAATTTGAATTCCAGGTTGGAGAGAACATAAAAGACTTATATGAAGGTCAAGTTGCAATAAAGAAATTGGGATTCCCAAAAGAGCGCCGAGTCACAGACAACGGTAGGCAGCCTTGAAGAAATATGTGAATCCCCTATCATAGCTCAGCTAAGGCTTGAGAACTTAAACAAAAGCTGTCTACTTCCATCTAAGCCCAAACAATCTTAAGCTACATCAATGCTATATAAAGCAAATCTAACTCACGAACAACTAGGGTACAGCACAAAAGATCTATTAAGTTAAAAACTCCTAAGTCAATGCGATACCTACATTTTGTTGAAAAATCTAGACCTATAGCAAAAGTTCCTAATTCACTTCAAGATTTGATCTACAGAAGAAGAAAGTTTAAGCAACAGCTACCGATCCCACCAAACAAAAGAACAACTATTACAAAGAACCCTAGCACTAAGCGATCAAATGTGTGGAAGTTTAGAATCAAATTCGTGTAGTTAAAATGTTTTTTCAAGTCGAAAATATAATCATTTGATAAAGAAATAAACGTTTTAAAATTTAATAAATAAATTAGTTCACTCACCATATTTTCGTCATATCCACTGAAGTTTCCATGCAAATAGAGTTCTCGTACCACTCGCGAACACATACCGCACACAGATGAATTCAAATAAAATTAAAAATCTCTATGTTGAAATTTAAAACAAATTAAAATTGAGAAAATTTAAATGATTTTTTTTTAAATAAGAAAAATATTAAACTCTTGCGTTAAATTTCTTAAGGAAAATTAGTATTTTTTTAATCGCTTTAGCTGAAATAGAATCGAATTGGAATTTTTCGAATATTTGGAGTTAACGAGTTTACGAGTTAAAAAAACGCGTACCCTATTGCAACACTTCAAGTGGACGTTGTTTGACGTGATGACTGCTGGCAAAATTTTTTCTGAAAAAAAAAGAAAATACATCATTAAAGCGGGAAAAAAAAAAAAAATATTTCGTATGTGTAATTTCTAAATATATTCAAATTATAGCCCAGGTTAAACGAAGTCAATAGCAATACCAAAGGTTCATACAATTTTGGACAATGGCAACACTTAGCGTGTGTTATACAGAATAAAAGCTACTGTACTGACAAATTTTATTAAACCTTTGGAAGTTTACTTTGTTGGCAATCTCTTTTGAGGAATTCTGTTAAGTTGGATCTCTGTTTTTGAAAAAGAAAAAAAACATCTTGGCAACTTGCGCTTTGAAAAATTGACATGAATGGACTTTTTTTTAACACTTACATTCACAATATGTATGGTAGGCAGCTGAGTTTAGTTAGACGGCACTTCTTTTATATGAACACTAATACAAGTAAAAGAGGGAGAGAGACAAAACTACTAACTTGTTTACAAAAATATAGGAATTCGAATTCACGCACTTCCACACTTGAGCAAAAGTAAACTATTCACCTCGAAAGCTGAACTTCGACTGAAGCCGAGTTTGGTACTAAGCCGACTGCATAATGGTAAGTATTGCACATAGGCTCTAAGTAAAAAAAAAGAGGCTAGGAAGAGAGGAGTGAAACAGATCAATGGTGTGGTGGTGGGCGATGGAGAAAGCATTTCTAGAAAAGCAATAATTCACCGCAGTGTAGTAAGAGAGAGGTGTGTGGTGGGTCTCTTTAGTTCCCATAGACTATGGTATTACTCCGCACAAACGTGCCAAGAGTGTTTTCTTTCTATCAGCGCTTGTTAAACTGTCAGCCTAAAGCAGGCCTTTAGTGATGATCTTGTGCAAGCCAATGGGCTTGTGGAAAGCCGGCTAACAGACTGCTAAATGGTACAAATGCCTCTCTTTATATGTATGTATAAAACCTTGTACCATTACTTCGTTTAAAAAATCTTCATGCTTCTTATGTAGACCCCAGTTAATTTGGAAATTACTCAAACCCACCGACCTCAAGGCAATCAGCTGTCAATCACTATAAGGTGGACCGAAAATCAGTTTCAATCAAGAGCTCCCACTGTGTTCTGAAATATTACTGACAAATTTCCTGCCTCAAGTTTTCTCTCAAGGACACATTTCGATTGCCCCATCACCAACAGTTTTTCCTGCTCATTGAAGCTACCCACTTTGGTGCCAATATAATCACTGTAATTAACGCAACGGTCGCTTGTTGTGTTCGTCCTTTTTTTTTTTTTTGTCCTTCCACCACACTTGACACTCGATGCCTATTAATTTATTTCAGATTATCGTCCCTCCCTTGATAGCCATCAAATGTGTCATCGCCAGTATTCTTATAATAAGGCAAAGCCATCATCATCCCCTCCGCCGGTGATGGTTGGGGTGTGCATCGCTCACTCGACCATTAAAGGGGGATGAAAAAACAAAAACCAAAAAAGAGATTGGTGTCGCACACACGCATACGCTTGGCCGAGTAGTAAACACTCTTTAAAAGTGTCATCGACCCCACACCTTTTAACCGAAAAAATTTTAATTAGAATTCCACGCGAACACTTCGTTAGCAGAGCTCTGAACATTTAAGAGGTCATGAATAATGCAAAACGTTACATGTGAAATAAGGAGTTGTCTGCCGGCGACGCTAACGTCGTGGAGGACTACTACTACTCGTACTACCACCATGAGGACGCCTTCGTGCCGCCACCACGAACCGTTGTCGCGTTCTTTACTTAGGAGTAATTAAATGAATGATGTCCTCCCACCCATATAACACCCAGGTGGGACTTTAATCTGATAACGTGGCGAAAAGTAGCAAATGTTGAGTGATTGAGGCAATACGTGCCTTGTGGTTGCTTATTCTCTCTCTCTCTTTAGTCATACATGTGATTCGTAACAAGGATTGTGTAAGTAGACTTATGTCATGATGTTTGAAGAACATTAGATGGATTGTTCCGTTTTGAATTAAAGGCCAAGTTCTGACTGTAATTTACTAGGCAAACAATATGGACGTCTTGCGACGGTATTTGGTGGCCCATAAGAGGCCCATAAAGGTACAATGAAGATGATAAACATTTATAAGAAGGCGAGCGATGGTAATGTTTAATCTCGGCAGGATTCTCTAAAGAGCTTGATACGCTCAATGTTTGTCACCTTGCTCCAAGGAAGCTCAAAGAGGGTATTCTGCGCTCTGCCCTTTAGCTTAGAAAGAGTAACATGGTGATGATGTAGACCACTAGACTCAGCTCAGCTCTTCAACTTACTGTTATAAAACAATGCCTGATAGATTTTTGAATAGAAAAACGCTGCCCCCACAAAGATCTACTTTTTCAGTTTTCTCAGACTTAAGATCATAGACAAAATGTCAACAGTTGAGTCACATAAAGAAACATTTTTAAGTCTCAATCAACATCATCCAAACAGCAATACAAATGACAATATTCTACAGAAACACTATGACTCATTAAGTGCAATCAACAAAACGTGCTAGATCCATTAGGAAGTTCCAGAGAAAAACTTAAGTGACAAATAATCACGTAAAATGTTAACTTAAGTCCAAGACCAAGAAAAATAAACCAATCAATACCTCCTAGTCTCTTCTCAGCGAACATTGAGGAAATTGTTTTCACTTTATACAAACAACACCCATTTGACTTATGTACAGACATACAGATGTAAGTCAAGTGCTCGAAACAAGTGAACTTTAATGGCTAATAAATGATATACGACTCAGTGGATTGGGAGGGTTTTTGTTGCGGTCAAAAAAGAAGTTAAGAGAAAGAAATCCACTTGAAGATGATGAATTATTTCCAAGAAGAACCTCATCGAGACAGTCTTTAGAGGGAATTACTTCGTTTCAGCTTAGTAGAGCAGTGACCCAACTTAAATCGCTGGGACCATTAAAACAAAATATGTTTGAGAAAAAACTTATAAGGATATATGACTAACGTCTGGTTGTTACCATATTTTGAGTATTTCGTGGGTTATGGAGATAAAGAATTCCTGGAAATCGAGCTGGAAAGGATTCATCCTTAATTCAGTCGGAAAAGTAAGGAACAATAAACATTTCATAGAAATCGGGGGGCGAAATACCATCATATGTATGAGGCGTAATTGCTTGAGGAGTTGAGACTTCAATTATCTTGAGTTGGGAATTAATTAACTTGTTTCAAAAGGACTCAAGTTTTTTCTTCTATTCAACCGCTGTATAGGAGTTCTTAATGAGACTTTAAGTCTATGGCTCTGAAAGTGTGTGCATAAAATGTTGGAAATGTGTCGACACGGATTGAGGTTTGACGATGCTCGTTGTCGCAGTAGATGACATACTGAACGTTTGCCGGTGATAGAAAATATTCAGAGCCAGAGTGGGTGTCCAACTCAAAGTCAAGCAGTAAGATATAACCCTGAGGTTGTGCCCAATTGTGTAGCCCAGTTGTGCTTAGAAAAGGGTACCTTCCTGGCGAGCCATCATCTTATCACCTATCCACCTACTTAATACAATAGTAAAGATATTTTGACGACTAGGTAAGGGTTGGGGTTGAAGGAATAGTATCAAAAGATAGACCACACAATACTTGGGATGATCGGAGCCAAGTGAAAAAAAGGGGGCGTGAAACCCTCACAGAATTGAGAAGAGATTGCCATGACTGGGACCAATAGAAGGAAGGAATACTTCGAGGATACCCCGACACCTAACATCTGAAGAAGGAGAATAAGGATTCAGACGAGGTGGTGTCGTTTCCAGTAGGAGTAATTTCAACAGAACTCTCTTATCTATTGCCAAATTCTATTTTTTGAGCATCTTCATCTGTTGCAGCTTCTAAGTGGCATGTGATAACTTCTCTCCTCAGTTTCGCCTGCTATTGACTCTACTCTCTATAGAGTGCGCTAGTTCTGTAACTTCAAATATAGGGTTATACAAGATAGTCTCTTCGCAGGACTATAGTTTTAAGCATCACTTTCTATCACCGACTGCCTCCCTTATTTGAGCTAAATTTACTAAGCGTTTCGGAGTGAGTATCGTCTGTATCGTGCTGGTTGTAACCTCCAGAGTCTATAGCCCGATGAAAAGCTTGTTGGTATAGCAAGTACAATCTGGCACAACATATGTTGTGTTATAACTGTCATCTGACAAAAGACATACCGTTTTTCAATGAAAATTATTCCTTTTGATTTTTGATTGCCATCAGTTCATCAAGCATGCCTTTCATTTTCTTCAAAATTAGTGCCATTAAATCTCTTCAAATTGGCTTTTAATATGCTTTTTGCCTTCGTCCTTACAATTGTACACAGAACCATATTACATTTCTTAGAAATCTTTGTCCAAAAGCACATTTTTTAGCTCAGCAAGGATTCTACTTAAGAGGAAGCTCTCTATCATGTCCACAAAATCACCTGAGTTTTCTAAAATTTATTCTCACTAAATCATTCAAAGAAGCAAACAAAAAGGACGACAAAAATAAAAACCAGTTAAAATGAAACCGCTACTAAAAAAAATAATAAATTCCCAGCAAGGACTCTCCAGAGATAATATCGATGCTGCTCTTAGATTCTTATGTCTTTGAACCCTAATACAAACGATATCTTCGTGTGGTGCAGCGGTGTGTACCACTATGTCGCATGCAACGGGGGGAACAGAGGAGAAGAAAATTATGTTGTCGACTCTTTGTGACTTTAAAATAATAAATCAACTTTATTACCAATGAAATGTCTTCTTTATTGAAACCATTAAGGAGAATAATGCTCACAGGAAAGGGAGTTTAATTAAAATTAACTAACAGCAAGAGGATGACAATTTTAATTTTGACAAATGTGACTAGAGATAAGCTACTCTAGCAATGGGGTTGCTTAATGTTGTCTATGGTGGTGGCGGAGGTTAGATTAAGGATATAGAAAGGGGTATCTTGTAAAACAAGATCTGCTTAATAAATGCTATTAGCAGACATTAAACCATCTCATTTGTTCACTATATTTATTGATTGCTGCACTTTTTTTTATCCCAACTGCCTGTTTCCTGGCTCATCTCTCGCAAAAAATCCTTCACAAGGAGAGGGAAAAGAAAAAGTAAAATTATGAAACACTGATGATATTAAATATTTTTATTTGAAACGTTATTTCTTTTTTTGGCAGTATATCCCGGATTTGGGGTGAGCGAATGTCCTTTTTATGAGTTTTTGACGACCCGGAAGAGCCTTCTTGTTTCTTGATATAAAAATATACGGTGATGATGGCCCTGAATGTTTTTTTTCCTCTATACCGTTGTATCATAAACTTTTCAAGAGATATTTACTTTTCAAAAAGAAGAAACATTTTATGTACATAGTTTAGTTGGGCTTTTCAATCGATGGACATTCGGGGCGATAATAAAAGATGTACTTTACGATGTGACCAAGTATTGAATTGTAATTGAAAAGTTTGAAGCAAGTGTTCACGTTTTATGGCTGTTTTGTATCTTTTTTGGAGAGACTTGGGGATTCTAAAAATATGCAAAGTAATGAACATATACATTCAAAATAAAATATTCAGATACAAGGGCTTGCAACCGATTTTTAACTCGACATGAGACAAAGTGTACCTAACAATCTCGAGGGTTATAGCCACTAATTTAAGAATAAGAATTGTAAAACACTTGAAAATAGAACAATATTTTGGATCGTCATTTCGAATTTTACTGAAAAGTGATAACAAAATTTAAAAATCTAATAAAATTTCTGGATGAATACAACTTCATTAGGAAGATTGAGTAGAAATGAAGGCAACAATTGAGAGAAAAATAAATTGCATTCCTGAGTTGCAGCAATACGACGACGAAAGTGGCAGTGGATTGGTCACACTCTCCGAAAGGGTGACAGATCCATAGCTAACCATCGATGCAATGGAACCCACTTACCCAGGATGACATACGTGGCGGTCCTAGGAGTAGGTGGCGCAGAACAGTGGAGAAGAAAGCACGGCAACTGGGAAAGAGTTGAGTAGAGCTGAGGCACATTTCCAGAAACCGCACATGAGCGCACGAATTGTAGTGGCCCTTGGACCCACATCGGAACAGGTTTTGAGGAACTGTGTCACATCCAGGCAGATGTAGGCTAAATTCTGCTAAAGAAGAACACAAAAGGTACTACACAGAGACCGTGTTGATATAGCAAGAGTTCTTTCCATTGTACTGCCTACCAGCCTATCGGGGTTCATGTAACTAGAATATGCAGCTTCCTTTGAAAGTGTCCGGCTCTGGGTAAGGCCACACAGCATACAATAGATAAACACTTTTACAACCTAGAAAAGTTAGTGGAAATAAATACATGAACATTTATCAGTTTCCTCAATCTAACCGAAGCTTATACAACCACTCCAACCTACCATCGACTCATAAAAAAACGACTAGCCCATTGCTTCATATTTAATTCCTATGGCAAATTTGGAAGCAAAATTTTTGTCGCACGACCAATTTCCTAAATTCAAATCCACAACAAATTTCAATCCGATTTTCCAATTTTAATTAAATGTACCAGATTAGAAGGTAACAGTCACGCACTTCTTTTTTTTTCAAGGATAAAAACCGTCCCACGATTTAAATATCTCTCACTCACTCTCTCTCTTTTTTGAGTTGAAAAACTTGTAAATATTTACCTTCCTTGCATGTGAAATAGGCTGTTTGTTCTTTGGAATTTTAAGAGAAGGTTGAGGTCCACCAAAACCATCTCCTCCTCTGGCAATACTTGCCATTCACAACAACTTCTTTGAATTCAAAAAAATAAAAACATTTTCCATCTCTCTTTTGCACTCGCCATCTCATCCACTGCATAATCAAACTCAAATGAATAATGAAAGCAACACAATGATGATAATAAAAATAAATCCCAGTTTCTTACTAACAGAAGAGAAAAATAATATCCGAAATAGGTAGCGCACCCAAACCCCAAAATAAATACCGACTAAGGGAATGAATGCAAAGCAAAAAAATCCTAAAAAGAAAAAGTGAAAAATTAATTCCACACTTACTCAATGGCACGAGGATACTTTGTACCACCCAACGAAAAAAGCAAAAAAAAAAAAGGAAAAGTATCTGTCTATATCTATACATTTCGAAAAAAGGCAGCAGCAGAGGAAGAAAAAAAAATTAAAATTAGAAAATTTTCTTTCCCTTCGCTTAAGTCCTAAGGGACCATCTAATTCCGGTTATAATTTATGGTTTAATTTTGCATTTTAAAGGCGCAGATACTTTAATGCGATGAAAGGAGCTTAGTGCTTTTTTTGCTCAGCAGATTTTTTTTAGAAATATTTTGTCAGATTTTCTATGAAAATCGTTTTCACTTTTTTTTTTTTTTTTTCGTCAGCAAATAAATTTAATTTTATGTTTTTTTTATTTCTTACAATTTTTTCTTTTGCCTGGGAATGGGGGAGCAATTAGAATTTATTTCATTTTTTCTGGTACTTATGCGTTGTGGTTTTTTAAAAGTGATTTCAGAGGGGTGACAGTGGATTGGAGGAGATATATAAAAAAAGGGGGAACGGGTGGCTTAAATAGTCTCAAAATAAATCCCTCTAATAATGATTAAAAATTTAAATTGGCTTTTTAAAAACTCTTTTTTAAAAAAAAATCCTACACTTTGACATTTTCTCTTGAGACTTTCCAAAGTCAATTGTCATAAATATATGATTAAAACTTTTTGTGTTTTTTTCCAAACCAAGCACAAGACTGTCATAACCTTTTCTTTCTTTTTAGGTGCGACACACAGGAAAACTTTCTTCTCGAATGGCATCAAGTTCAAAAACCAAGAGAGACAATTGCTTTATTTTCAAAATTTAATTGCAGTGATTTACGACAGCAGAGTTGTCAGCTTTCAACCTGCACTTATGAGTATGAAGCGAACAACATCTCCGAAAAGTTTAGTGGGTGGTTGTCTCAGGGTGAAAGAGGTCCTTGAGTCTTATACTTTTGTCAATGCAGTAGAGAACTATAGATAGCCTAAGGGCGATGAGAAGAACTTCATATGATGAGAAGTTATAAGAGTTTGGAAAGTTTTTTTATTTTTTCTTTTCGTTGAGATGTTGTGGATAAAAAAGATTGCTATGATGAAGGAGTTAAAAATGAAATGAGATCCTGTCTGTTGTCATCAAATTTAATAATAATATTTAATGAGATGACGAAAAATAATAATAACCAAGTTTGTAGTTATTTTGCGAAAGCAATAAGATATCTAGCTGTTCAAGTTTTTATCGAAGAAAGGAGTTCAACTTTTCATTATCAAGTTCAAAGCCTGAGTTTGAAATCACTAGACAAATGCAATAGAACTCCCTATGAGTAAAAAGGGTGCCTTGATTCAACAGGAGAAAAAACTAGAGAGACAGAATAAACGCGACTGGATTGACTTCTAAAAAATGCTATATGCAACAATTGAAACCATTCGTTCGTGCAGGGATCACTGAAACTCCGCTTGTCTTTCAATTTTGTCACACAGACCTTTCTTCCACTTGCGTCAATTATTTTTTTGTAAGTTGGTACCACTAGAGTGGTGTCAATCGTTCAAATTTGACAACCGAATCGTTTAAGAATTGATTCAATCATTCAATTATAGAGGTAGACAATTGTATTGATCTTCTGCTCTCAATCGTTTATAGTTGATTCACACATCTGAAAGCAAGTAATGATTTGCAAGTTAATTTTGACTGAACAATATATTGGCATTTGATTTTCTGAATACAGCCATCAACACATTTATGTGAACGAATTAAAAAGATCCAATCAATCGCTATCGACCCAATTGAAGGCAGCTATTTTCTTAGTCATATTTTTGAGTTTGCTGCAAATTTTGCAATAGAAAAATTAGTCAGGCAAAGAATTCGCCTTAAATTTTGTGCTTCAAACGAAATTAGGTTTAGTCAATCACTAAAAATGTTGCAGGATGACCTTAAATGATAAAGCATTTAATAAGGGCCACAAAGTCGTTCCACGCACTAACTTTTCAGGACATGTGTGTGTACTATGTATTCATTACAAAGTTTATAAGAACCTAAACATCCTCCAAAATATCACCACTTCTACCAACCAAATCCTATCCATTCGTCAAACAATCATCATCCTTTCATATGTTCCCCACAGACAGTCCAACTGATTTCTCACTCGCAACGTTGACTAAACAAAACAAAGAAATGGAATACAGTGGAACATAACTTCTACCGATCAGATTCCACCCATCTCTTATACAATCTTGCCATCACTTTATAGGTCACTCACACACCAGAGGGACTAAATCATGAGGAAATGGATAGTGCACTGGAATTGGATGCACAGAAAATATTCACTGCTTAGCAGCAGGCATCCATAAGTAATGCATACAAGCATGTTTGGTTGGCCTGTGGCAACATCTTCAATGTCATTAAATCAACTCGATAATTTGTAACGACATCTCATTAAGTAAGAGACTTGAATCGCACTTAAACGCAGCTAAGCAAGGAGCGGTAACTTCTCCTATATGAAAAAAAAGTTCTGCATTGACCTGAGTGGATTACTTTCCTTCACCTGACCTCGGTTGGCCTTAAAGTAGGGATTTTGTGGTAAATCCCTAAACGTTGACTACTATAAACTTTCATCAAGGTTAAACGATTCCCAAAGACAAACAACTCCAGACGTACTCGTATGCTCCGCTTGCTTAAAAATAGTTTTTCAGGTGCAACCTACTTCCCCCTCCAAAACAGAAAGTAATAAATCCCTGCCAAAGCAATATTTTATGTTCAGATTATACCAGTGAAGCTAATAAATCTTGTAATCTTCGAGTTTAGGGATTTGGTCTGCTGGCACAAAAATAAAACACCAAACACACAACTTCTTTTGCACTGCAACTACAGCTAGAGTGTTAGTCAAGTATTTTATCAAAGTTAAATGTTGGGAAAATGTTTTGTTCGATTGAAGGTAAAACAAATTGTGCCATTGTGTTCGATTGAGTGTTTAGTGTGTTGTACAACACACTCGGTGGGAAGGAAACCAGAACCACTTTACGACTCACAAAAAGATGGCCATAATCTGCTCTCTTTGCTAATGGCCTATTGGGAACGTTATCTCAGTCTGTGCATTATTTTTTATGGTCGAAACTCTATACAGAGAGGAGGATATCCGCCTCATCTTCTACCTCAAAAACTTTCAAATCACGAAGCAAACGTTATCCCAAACACTGCACCACTGCACCACTGAATCATAAACAACATTTCAAAGTGCCTTAAGTACTACCGGTCAAACAAACACACACAACACCCGTCTAACAACTTGAACGTTGTTTTGCGTGGTTCAATGTGTTTACACTATTCACCTTTCAATCGACCTCATCGTTTCAAAAGGTTCCTTGTTCTCTCTCTGCTAAAACCAACACCAGCTTGCTGGAACATTTAGTTTACTTTGAAACGTTCAAATGCTGCACATAACAACATTTCGAATAGCCTCTTCCGAGGCGAATCACTTTTGTGTATGGAATGAGCGGCCGACGCCCACTGGGAATTAACTACCAACATGCATTTTGAGGGTGAATGCTTCCTCTGTCTACTGTGCCAAGTAATCAACTCAACATTGTTGGATAATTGATCGTGAAAAACAACAAATTTTCCAACCGAGTAGTGGATAACTACTCGCTTCTGGCCATTCATCATGTTAAATTGATTTAAATTGGAGGTCTGCCCTACTTTAAGTCGATTTACAAAAATCCCTATCCCTATCTATTCGTCCTTAGCATGGAAACAACAGAAAAATCAATTTTGAAAAAGTTTTTTAATTGAAATTTAATATAATCCCAAGCGTGGTGTGTCGTCCAGGACGACGACGACGATGAGAGAACAAGATGTCGAAAGACAATGCAACCACTTTCACAACTCGGTATTACATGGCAGAGGTTAATTTAAATGGCTAAGAACAAGGAGCAACGATATCCCTTCAAAAAATCAAAAAAAAGAAAACAAGAAAACATTGTAAAGTTGCAAGGATATTTGCATATAAATTGGTTTACTTGTGTATTAGAAGCAGATGCGGTTTGCATGAGAATACCACCATCGCCATACAAACTAAGAGAGATGCATGGTTTACCTTTTTTGTTATTTTAATAAATTTTCGGTTCAAAGATACGGGCTTAGAATTTGTTGTCCGATAGCAAAATGTTGGGATAAAAGTTTGGGACTTACTTTATTATTGGTTGGTCATTGTTCAAGGTCCTGATGATATATTTCGACTTGCTAGCATTTAAATAGGAAAAGGGTTCATGAATCATTAAGAGCTTAACGAGATCATATTTTGCAATGAACTTGCTGGTTTATAATACATGCAATGAATTTAGAAAACTTTATATTTGGAAGCTTAGATTATTGCACTCGTAGTGACTTGGAGTACAGAGAAAGGAAAAAACAACAATTTTTTTGAGTTGACGCCACAGTAAGGTTCGAGTCCTTGAGCCTGACATCGCTAGTTCATGCCTTGCTGACCAGGGACGCAACCTAAATTTATTCTGTTATATTTTTTAAGACAATGTTGAGAGAAAATATGTATCTCCACCCTCTTTAGTCTCAAATTTTAATCCAAAAGGTACTCGGGAAGGTACAATCAATATTTGGTGAATTTGCAATTTATTTGATTAGGAATAAACGCCGGACCAATTTGAAGACTAATACACAGAAGGGTTGTTCTCATTCTAATGGCCGCTTTTGATTCCTAGCGATTGCAGATGGTACAAAATATTCAGAGCCGCTATCAGAGTGGTTCTCAGAGGTCCTCTTATGAAAACGCAGGCGGTTCTTTGCACACGATTAAGTTGTAATTGGCGACTTTGTTCGGCACAGTAAGCCAGGCCAGGGGGTCCTTCAGATAAGCTCCAAGAACCCAAGCAGTATAGAGCCTTAATTGATTTCTTAACTCACTCAAAGATATTGGGGTTCGAACTTAATTTAGTGTCTAGGATGCAGCCTAGGTACTTGGCCGTAGAAGAGAGCACCAAAGAGATTCTGTTCAATCTAGGAGGATCAAAGTTGAGAATTTCGTACTTCTTCGTGGAAGATGGCCAAAAGATAAATCCCCAAGCCTTTTTTTGCTTCATTAAGAGAGCATAAAGAGCGCATTCTATATAGGATCCCTAAGACAGCATTAGCAGCGTCACTTAAATGAATAAGTGGCTTGGGAATGAACAAATTTTCAGCTTGCGATACCACATTTTTGTAATGATTTCTACTAATCTTTCACCATCTACGATCAAGGACTTATAAATTCCTTTTCACGCTTTTTCAGTTTACTTTTCAGCCAGTAATGTCATCATAACAAAAATAAATAAAAATTTGCTCAACCTAACAAAACAATCCTTTACCCTTGCACACACAAAGGTACAAAGTAATTATATCCTAAACGACGTGCGACAATTTTATACGTAAACAGATTTATGCTAAAAAGAAAACTGTTTACCCTCAAGTCTGGCAGAGTCATTCTTCTCTTCCAAGGACTAAAGTCTTTATTATCCTTGAATTTTCATTATCAATGAACCTGAATAAACTGTTTAAACCTAAGTTGAGCTTGTTGTGTAATGAAAAGGGTAAAACTCCTTACTCCTTACAAGAAAGTTGACAAAATAAAAATACAAAAAACAGGACACTGAGTTTGTGGACAAGGACAAGTTGAATTATTCATGTAAATGCGCCTACAAAATACAAACATTGCGGGCTATAAACATTTCACTTAGAATATTCCTTTGGTCGTCGTCCTTGCGCGCACAAAGTTATGCAAATAAAAGAAAACACACAGCAAATTGGATTGCTGTGAAATTAATGGATTGGAAAAGCGGCCCTGATAAATATTTAATGTTAATGATTATATTTTATCGCAGAGAGAGTCCTTTTTTTGTAGATCTGTCTGGTCCAACAGATTTGTCACGTAGTCGCTGTAATATTCCACATTTTCAGCATAGCAACACTCATTCCAATATCTTATTAATATTAGAGAACAGATCCTCCCTGCAACAACAACAGCAAATCCTGTGTACAATCATATACCCACCATTTCACACTACCGACATGACAGTGACATTACCCTGAGATTTTATTGCCATGTGAAGGGCAATGTAAAACCGTTCCGCCAAAATCCTGGAACGTGTCATATTTTTTTTTTCTATAATTCCCTGTGGACGCAAGGAGGTAGAGAAAAAAAATATGACACACCCGGTCCCCGCGACATCTTTTGACATCTGTTCGACCGTCATTTATAATGTACTTCGTCTACTCATGCAAAACGTGTCCTCTCTTTTGGAGGATGTAAGTATATGTTTATGTCCTCCCGTGGGATGGCGTTGAAAATTCCTTCCCCTCGCAGAAAAAAAAAAACGGAAATCTCTCTAAGTTATGAGCTTTCCTTCGCGTTTGTTTGTCGTCCTGTTTTTTGTATTTTTTTTTCTGGCAGTCATCCATGAGAAGAAAAACGATCTGGTAATTTTTCTATTGTCTAATCAAGGCTAAAAAGTGTACGCATCCTTAAATCATTTTTTTTATATCCCCATTTCGTCTGCTTGAAAACCTTTACAACTTGTAAACTGCTTGGTTGGTGGAGGAGGGCGTGGTGGAGGTGAAATTGCCTTAAAAGTGGGGGGGATTACAGTTTTTTTTCTTAAAGAAAGAACACCAAAGTATCCTGCTGCCTGTTATCCTGCATAAGCTCATATTTTTCTAAATTGACACCAATTTAGCTAAGTACTCCCCAATGGATTAAATGTCTTTACTGACAGCTCGACTCAACTCATACGAGCTGGATATGGCGATGTCGATGGTTGTGGACGTGGAACTCGTGAGGCGGGTTTGATGAAAGAGATGACAAGAAATGCAATCCAAAGGACAAAGAAGACAACGCACCGGTGTGTAATAAAGCGTGCCATATGAGCAGAAAATTAAAGGGTAGAATTGCAAATTAGGGAGGGTTGATGTCCTTTGCTGACAGCGGTGCGGTGCGGTGGTGCGTTGCAATGTACGTCAGAACGAGGAGGATTGCTGTTGAGCTCTTAAGTGGTTTGTGAAGGATTTTTTTCTTTTTTTCATCTCTTCTTTGCACCTTTAATAATGCACGAGTGCTTTAAAGGTTTATGTACATATCCCCTTGTATGTGTGGCTTCATTTGGTTATTTAATGTGTGAAGCAATTTCTAGACAAATTTAGCTTTTCGAATTGTAGGAGTGGTATACTGGAAAACCCTTAAGAATCAGCGCTTCTTGCTACTTAGAGAGGAACATTATAACTTATTCAACTAGAAGACCCTTAAGCGTTAAGACCTAATCATCAGAAAATCAAAATTAACCCTGATGCTTCTTTGAGAGGGTTATCGAATATCGCCTTAAAGGATTCAACAAAATTCCTTGTCAGACATGTACAGGAAACTAGTAAATCCAAGCAAAAACCTAGGCTATCCTTGTGAACAATTCGCGGAAGGAATAGCCAAAGCAATCAAGGCCCATTCACAACTCAGCAACCTGCGAATAGCAAAGAACGAATATTCTAGCGATTAACACTGCCAACGGCCACAGAGTGCTGAGCTGAGAATAGATAAGACAGCAGTGGAAATGGCAAACAATATCAAGTTATCTCGGAGCAAATATCAGCAGCAAAGCAATTCCTGTCAAAGAAATAGATAGAAAAAATTATCAAGGAACTAGAAGCCTTTGAGATATGGGTTTACTGGAGAGTGCTGCGAATCTCATGGGTTGACAGAGCCACAAACGAAGAAGTATTAACAAAAGGAGGATGCAAAAGGGATTGACGATCGTAATAAACAGATTAAAATTCAAGTACCTAGCACACGTGGTCAGGAATTATAAATATAAGCTGCTACAATTAAAAGTACAAGGGAGGATAGACGGAGGAGGAGAAGCATCAGACTGACATGGCTAGCAAAACTGCGCAGTTGCCTCAACCTTTCGATACCAGCTGAATACTACGATTTCCAAACGCCAAAACGAAGATGAACCTTAAGAAGAAGAAACCAAGGGATTTTATGGCCATCCTAGGACAAGAAGAGGTCTCTATCTTTGGTAAGATGTATGGGTTAAAGTTTTCCTAGCCTTAAGTGTAGAACATCTAAGCTCATGTGATATTTCTTCATACCGATTTAAGTTAGATAGAGTAATGTAATGAGGTTGTCATAAAACATAAAGTATCCTTTCATGTGTAGGTATACAAATTTGAAAAACAAATTTACTCACCAGAATACTGAAGACGGTGTAGCACCAGAAGAAATCTAAAAAAGAAAAGAATAGAAAAATTATTGCATTAGTTAACAACGCTTTTAACATAATAGTAAGATGAGAAGACTAAATGCCCAAACTAATCCAAGCAAGGTTTAAGGCCACAAGAGAAAGAAATGCCAGTTGAACATACATAGCGATTTGAGCCATCACTAACATGATAGCCCAACTTAAACAACACCAGAACCCAGAGACTTGTACAGCAAGATAGATAAGCCCATTTCCTACTAAAAGAATAAATCAGACTCTGAGCTATCACATGAAGTAATTACGCCCAACTCTACAAGATCTTTGCGGAAAATGTGATGACTATGAAGATTCGAGCCTATTCCTTTCAAATAAATACACATGGAACAACTTCCCAGGTAAACACTCTTTTAAGAAACTGTTAAGTACACTCCATCAGATCCAGAGGATGTAATGTATGAATAGCGAAAGAACAACCTTACTTTCGCCCTATGGGTATCACAATGGAAAAGCATTGATCTAAGTATAGCCTGGAGTATTCCTCCCCTTTCCTCTATCGCTGACCTAATGGCAATTCAATAACCATACTTTCGAGTACAAATTTCCTTCTGAATCTAAGTGGCATTTCCTTCCCATCTCTTTAATCAAGGCCCAAGAAAACCTCCAGTGTTCCTTAAACTTTGCTCACCTTATCTAGGCCACAAGCACAAATGATTTCCTCTTTCTTAGGTCTACCATGTTTGCTGCACATAATTCAACACTTTAGGTGTCCTTTCATAAGCAAAAATTCCATTTTCAAAAAATCCTTTCCACTCTCAAAGAATGCGTTCAACTGTGACCTAAATTTTAATACCTGCTTGCAGTTGGGTAGTTGTGCTTGTGTGATTTTGCGTTCATGCTAGTGTGACCCAATTGTATTGTATTGACGAAAGCCTAATACATTTTTAATCAACGCAAAACGCCTCTCGAAAGGGCTGATGTAGATAAGATGTCGAGCATAGGTAATTTTCTTTGACATCGGTGTCGATTACAGCCACAAGTTGTTAACATGGTTCGTATAATATTTATGACTTGTTGCGTGGGAACGCTTAGACTGTGTGTCAGGGGATGCACTGCACTATCAAGTAAAGTTGCGAGGGAGCGATTTTTTCACACGCGAAGGACAAATAGTTATTAGGTTAATGAATTTAAAGGGAACGCTTAATGGGGTTTTGTACGTTCAGCTATCAGAAACGCTGGCAACCAGTAGACCGCATCGTCAAAGAGGTAGCCGTGACCAGCCTTGGCTACAAACCACGGCCAAAAAGAAGGCTTTTGTATGATAATGAGTGCGGCGACAGAGGAAGGACCAGAAGAAGGAAAGAAAAGAGAAGGATATTGAGGAGTCTCGCGAGCTTATCTTAAAGCAATTCTTTTGAGCTCTTCTAAACCTGCACCGTATTCTTACATTCGCAGTTTATATTCACAGTGAATAATAAATTGCATTTACATTTACAACTGCTAATGAAAATTCACGACATAGCTCATTTCTCGTCGGAGGCCCTTTAAACAAGGCTAACGAGCTTTAGAGTAGATAAATCTCTGCCCCCAAATTCAAATTCCTAGATCGCAAAACTAATAGAACTTTTCAAATTTGTTTTTATCACAAAAAAAAGCCAATTTCTGAACTCGAAATATAGACCAATCTCTAACTGTGGTGTGGCTAGTTAGTTCACGCTTTAATGGATAAATTATATTCCAACGCGCTTCTTATTGTTATTGCGGTTTTATTTGAATAAATAGAATAACAACTCTCGCGGTTATAAAAGCCACCAAACAGAAAAAAGAAAAACACTTTACACACAAATAAGCTGCGAAATTACCTCCAAGGAGTCATAAACGAGGACGTTAAGAGAAATAATTTTTAGCTCGCCGCTTAGAAAATTTTCCTAGCTCCCCCCGGAAGAAAAAACTCGTTTGGATGTTATTTCAATTTAATTGTAATTTATGGAAAATTATATAAATTTTCTTAGAGCGGGGATGGAATTTTCTATTTTTGCTGAAATTCTAAAAAAAATATTTCCTCTTTTTTTTTGAGAGTTTTTAACGCGTTGGAGCCAATTTTACTATCACTCCTCCTCCGTTGGATACTTAAATTTCAGCTGAGTTGGAAGTTAAACACTGCAGACTTCAACCCTGAATAAGGAGCAAAGTGCAAAGGGAGGGGTCGGAAATAAAAATGAAAGGCAAATTGGAATAAGATGACTATGAAGGGATGGTCTTGCGGGAAGAGTCAATCTCTGTTGTCCTGGGTGTAGAATCCTTGGGGTCTGCGTTCTAAAGCTACAATTATTGCTGCATCTTATCAGTGGCGGACACACGTTGGTTGGGTAATAATGGTTTCATGCTGACTGGGTGCGTTGATTTAGGGGCTTGATGTGCAATTAACCCGCCCGGCACGCCACGCCAGTGAGAAATGAATTAATTAAATTGCAACGTATGCAATTGAGTTGGCAAATGGTTCGCTAAATGCTTCTCCGCGGGTAATTGAGTTTTATTTTCAATTGAGGCTTACGGACAGTGGAATATTGGACCTATTTTGTGCTGATTTATGAAGTTGGTGTGCTTAAATTTTGTTATTAGAATGGGGGTTCCAAAAACTCTAGCAAATTTTGTCCACTTGTCTAAATAGAATATGTAGATGATGGGGTAGGTATTATCGTTGACAGAGAGAGTCACTGGCTCAATTTTAAATGTATAAATCTGTAAGCCTTAACTTCTAATATACGAAAGCTAAACGGATTCACCCAGTTGGGCAAATCTCAGAAGTTTCCTTACCTCCTTAGCCTGCTGCAAAGTCAAACAACCAAGCCCGTATCAAGCCAAAACGCGACAACCAAGCAAGAATACGTAACAGATTTGGTTTTGCACCAAAACTAAGTAGACCCTAACTAATCCGCAGTAACTGCCTCAAGATGACACAATGAAACCTATCCTTCAAAAGATTAATTGCACAAAACAGTGTTCATTTCCGCAATATTACCGTTATTCCGTAGAATTATCACAAATAAGCTACTCTTCCTTGGAACTGAAAACCAAGTTTGCTTTACACAAACGTTTAACCCAGAATTCTCGCCCACAAAATAATTTCCTCTGTCACGCCTGCAAAGGATTTTGAAAACATTTCCATCTGTAGGTAGTCATGACACCAAATATCTGTTCCTAATTATTAGACAGTGTTGTGTACTGTTAGATTTACAATATTTGCAGAGAATCAAATCTATTTCAACAAAACACGATAGTAATTCTTCTCTTCTTCATCCCTGGTGGCTTCCATTGAATTTGAAATAAGCTAAAGGATTATTTGGAAACAGATCCTGGAGCTGGTAGCAAAAATTACTAGGAATTTGCAGCATTTAATTGGCAGGACTATTTCACATCCATGCATTATTTTGACATAATGCAAAGGATGTCTCACACACACACACACATTCAATTTAATTGAAGTCCACTTGTGAACACAACGCAAATAGGCACCTAACACACACTTACATAGATTGGATGTTAGCATCATTATTTTGCTATAAATCCTAGTCCAGTGCACTAGGCATAATAGCCTACATACACGTAACGCCATGCCAGGCCTTGGGCTATGAGGCATAATAACCATATTTGTAGACCAGTGCTATATTTTGCCACTTCAAATTCAGGTTGAGTTTTGCATTATAATACACGTCCTGTACGGATGCATTTTGGAGAACAATTTTTGTGCGTTCAAAGTTGTTTGTTAGCCGAGATTTTGGACTGCTACTGCTCATGCTGATGAGGGCACATTTTCATTAATTAAAATTAATTGCAGCGCATGGAGGACTTTAAGTGGGTGTAGGAACATATATGTGAAATTTAGGGGTCAGGGCTACACCTCATTTAATCTTGAGAAAACCATAAGCTGGTATGACTAATTGTTGTGGTGCTCAATTAAGAATTTATGAACAGAATATGGTCTCAAGAGCATAAATATGATGAATGTAAATGCTTTCACTTGAAAATGGTCAGATACTTATCTTACCTACCAAGGATGTATTGTGATGTGTGATTCTAAAGAAACAGTATATATAGTATATAAAAAACATGATAAAATGGCCGATATCCTACCATGAAATGGCACAATCAACTGTCGACCAAAGACAGCTGATAAGAGAATGCACTCTATTTCTGCATGATCCTAAGGACTCTCCCTACATGCGTATAATAAGGTAAAAAGAAAAACGTCTCTGACATGAATTCCCTAGAAAGCTATAACTACTTGGTAGCCAATGGAAGACGAATGTGGTCAAGTGCCGTGGAGCTATACAAAGCCTCTTGCCAGATGTAGGCTATTGCAGGGGCCATTGCATTTGCGACGATAAGACTGTCTTGACCAGCATCGGGACCTTAAGAAATCTTTTATACTACCCTACACTTGGAAGTAGTTAAGATTGCGTACGAGCTCAAATCTAATTCCCTGTTTGAGCTGAGAAAGAGGGGAAAAAACGTCACCTTTCAACGCAACCAAATAACAACTAACTAAGCCCATCTCCTCTTATACCCTTGGCCCTTCCCACACTGCTTTAAAGAATTTCATCACAACGAGAGACTTCAAAATTTCGTACTTGAGTTGTTCTTGGTGGCAACCAATTTGCGCTGGATTCCATTGTCACTCCTGTCTTTGTTGTTCCTTCATGATAGCATTCTTCCCTAACTTCGGTCATGCTCTGCATGTGACTAGGGAAGTGAGGTCCTCGCCCTGTTTGCTAACCAGTAGAGTACGTTCTTCATAATATCTTTGGCAAGGGAATATGTTATGTCCTACATCCTGAACTGCACGTTGTTGTCATGGTGTCACAAATGTAGCCCCTAGGACGAGTACATATGTCCATAGCTAGGTCAAGTAGATTTCTCCTCCCTCCATGCTTCCTATTGATCCAAGTCTCTATGTTCGAGTTCAATTTCAGGATCCATCTGTCTTTGTCAGAGTGGTACCATCTATCTTCTCATTCTGCGAGACTTGTGCTTGGTGCTATTTCAGTATCACTTCGACTCGCCACTATTGTTCTTTTGCTCCGATATTTCCATTGAGGTCTTTAACAAGAAGGTCTCTTGCCATCATTCCACACACGCGTGGTAGAGAAGGCAATTCAGTAGTAAACTGCCTCCGCCTTCGTTCTGTAAGGGATGTCTTAAGGAACAACCTATGTAAGATTGATTCAACTGTCTGCAGCGAAGGAAGGAAGGAAGGCCAACACAAGCTCTATCTAAAGCGATCCTGACAAAACCATATGAGACTGCACAACCTACTATGATACGCCTTAACTTTACCTGCTAGTGAAAGAGAAATGATGATAGAAATTACAGGTGTTAGAACGCAGTTAAAAATAAAGAACCTACACCTTGAAAGTCCTCTATATTTGGATTCAAATTACTTAAGCTTAGACCCCATGTGCTATAATCAAAACCAATTTATTCTTTTCTAATCCACCCACTCATTGAAAAGAACCACCCCCAACCTTCAGTTTTGTCACTGGCCATTCGAAAAATCATAACTCACTCAGTGGAATCCATCAGCTTCCGAAATCGCTCCCAAAAAAAGCAAGAAAACCCCAACTGAATTTGATTTCAAACAATGATTTCTGACTTGGGATTAACCAACCAGGGTCCTACCAGATTAACACGACACAAAAAATAGCCGACGATCAGCCAAAAAAAAATAAAAACAATCTACAAACAAGGGATAGCAATTGACTGACATTTCCCAGTGAGAGTCCTTTCAAACCTCCCTCCGCCGCAAAAAAGGAAAAAGAATAAATTTTCCAAAACCACGTTCTTTATAGGTGAATGGAGAACTAAATAAATCACTTTTCCAAACGGGGATACGCAGGGTAGGGCACAGCCCGTTGTCACCAAAGGGAAAACATGTCAAGCCGAACTTTTCTCTTCCGATGGCGGGCGCGTTCCCAATTCAAATTGCTTCCATTTGTATCCTGTGACATTTTTGTGGGTAATTTTCTATTTCGGCATCCAAAAACTTCAGCTTTACTCCCACTTTTCCTTTTTTACTTTTTTTTTTGATTTATTTGTTATTTTGTAGCTCCCCGTAGAAGGGTTTTAGATTGGTTCTCAGACACCAGAGAGGAAAGGAAGGAGATGGCAAAAAAAATGCCTGCGGAGATTAGTTGACAAGGATAAAAGACAAGTTTTTTTGCTTGTCTCTCTTGGCGTCGTTTCAATTGTGATTAACAACTTTGTGAATAACTTCAACAAAAATTTTGCAAGAAAATCGCACAAAAAAAATACTCTTACACGAGTTTGTCTGGATACCAAGAAAAAACAGGAACAAACAACTGTCTACCTGGGAGAAAAGGACCTGAAAAGCGATTAACTTTTACCCAGACAATATACAAGTAAAAATTAAAATGCAAAAAAGTTATGTTTAAAGAGGAAAATAGCTCGCCTAAGTGTGTAATCCTTTGGTAAGTACCTTTTCGCTCCTGGTGAATTTAATTGCATATTTTTCTACACACACACAGTCTTTCCGCATGCCTAAGTCTGCTCTCTAAGCGCCTCTTAACTAGTAGCATAGCCATAAGCACACTTTTAGTTTGCATAACAACGTTTGCGGCTTTTCCAACCGGGATGTGGTTGACTAGATGATGAGTGAGTGACTGGAGCCACCCTCCCCAGTCAAACTATTAGCCAGCCAACCATCCAGTGAAAGGTCAGACGCCGAGGATGTTTGCTTACAGCTGCTAGTTTAGTATAATGCGCTCATTAAATTTCTAAAAAAAAAGAACTACACCCCGGTGTATTAAAGAGCCCCCCTAAGTCCATATACTGCTCGCTACTACTGATGATGATTCCGGGTTAAGAGTCAAGTGGAGTGTGCTTTAATATTATGCCTGTGTGATGATGGCGGCAAAATGGCTAATTGGAAACGCTTATAGTGCTTTTTTCTTTGTTCATTTTTGTGTCTAGGTTTAATGAGAGAGCAGGATAAGCAGCCTGGCTGTCTGACTATCTGCCAATTTAGCCGTAGGTATCTTCCACTCGACTACTAATGAACATATGGTGGAAAAAATGATTATGTGCAACAGGGTGCTGGAAAATGTTTGAATGCTGTTGTATGGGGTCTTTATTTTAAATGCTTTGCCTTGGAAACACAAAGCAGTAGGTAATTTTCTGACAGCTGTCAAGTAGAAAGTATAAGAAAGGCAAATCAGTGAACAAAATATACTGAAGACTAGATAATTCTCTTAGAAGAACTAGAAAAAGCACGGTCTATGCTCTGAAAACTAGTCACATGCAACCAAGAGGAGGACTTAAAACTAGACCACTCAGTTCTAACGTCCATGGAGCTTCTGAAATCCTTCACAAGAGAGCCGATAAGAGGTCGTACTCAATTCCTCTGATTCGAAACCGAAATAGGGAACTAATTGAGATGCTGCCTCTTACAGGAATCCTTGTGGGCCCCAAAGTCTTGGCAGCCCATTAAAAGACTTAGCACTGATGAGCCTCTGGTGGTAAGGCAAATGCTTCCTTTATTAGGACACGAATCTGAGCCTATACAACTGCCAAGCGTATGCAGAACCAGAAAAGCAGCCCGCAAGGAATACTTATCCCACGGCTTATATTCTTACTTTCACATTTGATGTCACTGGCCAAACCGTATCTCTTTAAGAGAACGGGCAATGAACCTATAGGCACAACCATACGACGACTAAAATTACAGTGGATTGGTCACACTCTCCCAAAAGGTGACAGATCCATAGCTTACCACCCGATGCAATGGAACCCTCTTACTCAGGATGGCAGGATACGCGGTAATCTTAAGAATACATGGCGCAGAACAATCAAGAAGGAAGCACAACAACTGGGAAAGAGTGGGGAAGAGCTAAAACACATTTTTAGAAGCTACACACGATCTCGACTAGGCGTTGCAGAGGTCCAAAAACCCCCAAAGGGATACAGGACATATGTAAGTATAAGTAAGTAATGCATGTAGCACAAGACCCTATCCAATGACTATAATTCAAGGAAATGAATGGAAACATGTCCGAAATGCATACTAAGTGTATCTGAATGTAACGCCATGTAACATATTCCACGAGTCAGCTAAAAATTTCTCAAAATTCATCAAAATTTCGTAGAAAAAGAATTGAGATACGACTAAGACTCGACTACCAGCTGCATCTAGGCAAAGAATCCATCAAAATATCGACACTCATCACGTCTAAGACTAAACTATTCAATACGAATTTTCATCCCAACAAAGCCAACCCATATGCAACCATATGACAATTTTGAATGAAAACTTTTTGTAAAAAGAAAAAAATCCTTCGAAACTTTGTCATTTTTTGGCAAAATCCCCAAGAGTGTTGGCCCCATTCCACTTACATATGGCCAACTGCTTTTTGAATGCGAATCCCTTCAGTATCTCATCTAACTCTCTACACTTATGCAATGATCCCAAGCTCCTGCTTAAGTATTTTACTAAATTGACAGCAATTTGGTTGGGTACTCCCATGAGAAGGATGTGAAGTATATATTCCCGAACTTGATACTGCTATCCAACGGTGAACGACGAAAATAGGGTTGATTATGAAGAAATGTCGTCGTCGTCTTGAAGACATCACCCTCATCGTTGACGACGACGACAGCCAGCTCGGCAGAACCCCTTAAGTGTGTGTAATAAAGACGACGATGACTGTGTATAACATACACATGGCAAAATTGAAGGGTAAATTTCAAAATTTAGTACTATACTCGTTCGTATACATATGCTGTGCTTTGACGCTTCTGTGTCGAGGATTATGACGCACCGAGACAGAGGGGTGAATGTGCCTTTTGTGTAATTTTCCTTTCAACCCACAGAGAGAATGTGAACCAAAAAAGGAACCAGGAAACAGTACGCCTTAAGGGTACACTGCCTGCAATTATGTGCTTCAATATAAGATTATTCATCTATTGTGGTAATAAAGTCATTAAAAATGTGTTTAGTCTAAGTGTTTTGCTCCCAAAAACGGAGGGTTTGATGTCTGAAGTTTTGTGGTTTCCTCCCCCTTCAAGCCTGATTTTAGTAGGTGTTTGTGATGAAACCATTCGAAATGCATTTCCTAATTAACTCCGTCGACCACATTGTTTCGTTTCGATCACAACTCCCAAACAAAGTATCTGAACAACTTTCTGAATGATTTGTCAATGTTGCAATATCCGCCAATGAAAAATGTCATTTCCGATTCCACAAAAACTGGGCGTTGGTGAACCACCAAACTGATGGCTTTGTAAAGCCTCCACAATTCAGTGCCACCAATTTACATACTTTCCTCTACTCCTCCACTAATATTGGTTTCAAATTAATTTGCAAAACGTGATTTAAATTCTCAATTAAATGCGAATAGTTATTTGGTGGTTTCTAACCTCGAAATCTACACAAAGTGGGGAGTTGTTATACGAGGAGGTTGTTTGAATGGAATTTTAGATACTCTCTTCTTTGTTGCGTCCCCTTCGAGTGGCGTGTTACGTTTTAAATGCGAACAAAGAGCTATTTTGGGAATTTTTGAATAGCTAATGAATGGAGAGCTGTGTTTTTGATACTTTCAATTGTAATACAATAATTTTGTAGCTAGTCATTGCACATTTGATGATGGAATTGAAAATATTTTAATAATTCTTTTGTGAAGCGAATTTGCCAATTTGTTTTCGAATTGATTGTGTTGACGCACAAAAAGCGGAAATAAACCTCTTCAAGTTGATTCGCAATTAGGAACCATTCACGCGGTCCTATAGTATACGGTAACCACGGCAATGATTTTCAGAATTTTGTTTTTATTTTTGTACTTTCCGCCTCATGTTGAGTTTTATTTTATTTCACTTCAAAACTGTTTCAAATAAAACAATGGAATTGAATGAAAAATTTCGCTGAAAAGTCTACTCTTTTTTAGTGAATTTTGGAGAAACGATGCATACTTTTAGGCGATACTTAAATTCAAATATGAATATCTTGGATCTACAAATAGCTGAGAAATGGCTCTCATGAGTAGCAGGCGTTTCATGGAGACTGGCAGTCGAGGATGCAGAATACATCATATTCTATTGTTCACGATATTATGAAGAACATAAGCTTCTGGTGAATAAACCAGGAAATGACATAACCTCAAACAACATCACCAGTCAGACGATGAGCACGTAAGATGCTTGAGCAACAGCGAAACAATCAGTATGAAGAAACGTTAGAAACGAAACCCTTCTGTTTCCATTTCCACGTTAAAGACCACCTGCCTTATCTTTTATGAGAAGGCAAGTTTGGCAACCCACTAATAGTTACTGTATCAGGAAGACGAATACAATATGGCAGATCTCCAAGACTCAATAAGTATTTCGCACAGTTTTTGACAAGACGTGAATACTTTGCCCCTTAAATTTGACTACACAATTTGTTGGTTTCAAAAATCGATGCATACTTTTGGGTGTTCACAAGTTTTCAAGCTACAAATATAGTGGTATGCCGTCACAAAGCAAGAGAAACGACCAACTGAGAACTAATTCCACCACTCTAGTCGCCGATTATTTATCTCTACGCCGACGGCCTCTTTATACTATTCCAAAGTACAAGTAAATAAACACCATTTCAAACATATTCCAATTTTAGCCCACAAAAAGGTGTCAAAATTAATTGTTTGACTTTTCCATAATTACAAAGAAATGTGTTTTTGTATCTGTGTGCGGGGGAGTTTTTTGACTTACTTCATAATTTATGGTAATTCACACTTCCCACCTGCAGCTGTGCGTTTTAAGGAAATATATTTCTTATTTCGGGCCTCCGATTACACCAAAACACGAATGTGTTGTTACGACTTACGTAAATGGGGAAAAAATGTTAATTTCTTTTGTTTTGTTCGACGAACAAAAAATGATGAATGTGCTGGGGAATGATGAATTGTGCTAACAGTTACAGTGTTATAAGTTTGTAATCTAATAAACAAAAATTGGTATTATCCTTGTGTTTAATTAATGGAACTACCGGCGAGTAAGGGTTTTCCTAATTTTTGGTTGACTTGGTTGGGTTGGAAATGTAAGCTAAAATTCTTTGCTCATTTGAAAACATTTGGACTCATTTGCGAGGTTTTACTTTTTTATTTGCTTAAGAAGAAGACAGTTTCTTGAGACAGTAATACTCTCGGATCTTGGAGTTGTCGGTCCGTCCAGGCACTGGTGACTGAAGTCTTGATAAGAAGTGCCTGCAGAATCTAGCCTGACATTTAGTTCGTAAATAATTGACCTAAACAAATTTGCAGGGACCTACATATATCCGTTCTAAGGCCTCAATTGTCTATGAAGGACTTAAGAACGAATTGAGTTCCAAGCTTGGGTTAAAGAGCAAAGAATCCCTAGTCAAATTTCTCTCTCCATCTCAGATATCCTCCTGACAACTGCACTTTACTGTCATTCTTTCATTATTTTCCATTGGCTCAATGCATTCAGAGTCATTACGGTTAACTGCTGACAATTATTACACCGGAAAGTGAATAATTTGTAAGCCATCTGTTAGACTTTTTACAATCAATTGTTATAGTTGCTGTTGCCTCATTAGAACTACAGACTGGGCGATCTCCAGTGGAGAAAAATAAAATCAATATACCATTCTGCAACTAGAGCCATAACCTACCTATCAATTACTTGTCCTCCCACAAAAAATGTGCTGCTGCTTTTTCCCCTTAAAGTCTATTCTTCTATTTTTTTTCGAAATGTGAATGGCATACACTTGAGCCTAGAAGAGGCAGTTTCAACCACTTGAAGTGCGTACATATTTAATGATGTCCGATAAAATCAATCGGTAACAGAGCTCACTAATTACATATACTGATGGATGATGGACAATTCGAATCAATAATTAGAACCACAAACACGTTTTTCCACTTATGACAGAAACACTACTCACTCAACAGAACTATACTCATTAGTGAACCACAAAATGGTTTCATTGTTATTATCCTGGATTGCCCAAATTCTATCCATCTATCTGTGTGTGTGTGAAGGATTTTTGCGCTGATCTAATTATAATTGCGAAACAATCGGATTGTTAATAGATAATATGTAATTCTGATTGGTGTCCTTGAATCGAGTGGCTAAATATAAATAGGTATACCTTCCCTTGAATTAATAACCTTTTTGTTATTGTTAAGTGATATAATCAGGGGAAGTATTAAAAACAAAACTCGACGACGGAAATTACATTTTTTAATTAATCGAAAGGAGCAGAGAGATAGAGAGAGCCGAGGTTAAGTAAAAGGATTTCACATCCACTTTGTAATGATGCTTTGCACGAAACCCCAAAAATAAAATACGCGATACTCATTCACACACACAGTGGAATGTCCTTGTTGTGGGTGATGATAATACAAAGTTTTTTGGACGTGGCACATGCCACTCCCAGTCGAACAGGAGCAGAGCAAGAGCGTGAGTGTTAAAATCTTAATCGAAGGATATTCAACATCACCGGAATAATAATTGCATTCCAATCAACGGGGAACGAGAGGATATGCGATATCCTTAAAATTTTATTATTATTGAAATATGAGGAACGGTTTTTTATTTTTATTACGGCCAAATGTATACGGCGAATTGGCACGAGATCGTTAATAATATGACAGATATATAAGTTTAATGGCTGTGATTTTTTTTCGTTTTTTTAAAAGAATGACGACCTTCGTGTTGAAGAATTTGGAAAGGGATCTTTGGTTTCTTTTTATGGGGTATTGGTAATATAAACTAAGCACGTGAAGAAAAGGCAGGAAAAGAATGGATTATGAGTTCCGAAGGATATGCCAAGAGCTTTTCTTTCACGCCCTCTTTCGAAACATTTTAAAGCGCGTGCTTGGGGGATCTTACGAAGGAAATGTATTCAGTTTGAGTCCGAAGGGTAAGTGCTTCTTTTTTGTATTACAACTTGGTATATGTAGCCAGCAGAAAAGAATGTCTAACACGTTCACTGGATGAAGAAGACCAACTCAACATACCCTTGGATAGAGTGTATGCTCAGGTCTAGACAAATGTGCTCAGAATTATGTGCAAGTCAAGTCCACACTGTACACTGGAAAGCAACTAGAGGAACCCTTCAAGAAGTAGTCTGATCTCTCCATCAAGCTTCAAACAACTCTAGTGACTCTGTGCAAAGACGTAAATTTGAGCAATACTCGGGGAAAAAACAGGAGTGATTCCATCCCCTGAAGAATAATTACACGGCTCCATTCTTCAAAACCCCATTTCAAAACAGTCTCATCTGGGTCACAATTATAACTTCCAATTAGAACTGAAAGGAAAATTGGTTTCGTGCCATGTTACCTGGGGTTAGCCTTGAATTGTTTCAACACTTTCCCTCTTCTTTTAGTTGCTTCTTCTTTTTTTGGAATTATTCCAAAAATATATACATAATTGCATGTGTCAGTTGAATACCCAATTCCCATCCTTATGCTCATCATTTAAACGTGTGCAAAACTACAAAATATCACGATAAAAAAACATGAAAAAACAAATCAAATTTGGAATAATTTTACACAAATTTGCACGCCATAGCTCCTGCTACCGACACCACGGTTTTCACACGTTAAAGCCACATTCAATTTGAGCCCGAAAACTCCCTGAGAGAGAACGAGGAGGCTTTTGCTATGTTTTGTTTCCATATGGAAGCACCTGAAACTGAAGTGTTTGGCTCACACAGAAGTGTACTACCGTGTCATTGCACCCAGAGGCCCTATCTCTGTAGTGCATGCACGGGTGTCTGAGTTATTTTAAGGGTTGAGAATATTTTTGAATAGAATTGCGCTTCAACATGCATGTAATCGAATCAAATGGAAATATAAATGAAAATATCTACCACCTTGCCTCGCCCAGTTTGTTATTTCAATAGACATGGATTTTTGTGCATACAAATTTTTTGGTTATGCTATAAGCCCAATGGTAGGTGGATTGGTTACTCGAGATTCGGCCCTGAAAACTCATGGTTTGGGTGGGTATTGGAATATTTTTGATTGATTCCAAAATTTTCGTTAATCCTTTAAATTGTTTCCACGGAGATACTCAGCATTTTTATGTAAACTGAAACTTGAGGGGGAACATAGTATAGCACCGCAGGCTAGATAGAGAATTTTTTACGAAACTTTAACAAAGGACTTTTAAACAAAATGGTGGATTCGTGAAAAGTTCTAGGAAGCTTAAATGATTGATCCTTAAAACGACCTACAGGATTTCAACATAAGCAACTCATATTAACCGTTTATAGAGCACTCTTATAGAACCAGAATTCGGTCCAAAAAGGTGCATATTACCCTGTCAGAACCCAAATGCAAATGGCGGAAACTGTCAGTTTATTTTGACATTTGAGAAGCAAATGGATTTAAAATTTCGGCCCAGCTTTCTACACCATCTGCGCAAACAATAAGGCATTTACCCTTCTTCCTCAAAGAGCCTGGAACAACACATGACAGAGGGCGTCCCGTAGTGCTTGTTCATAGCTTAGGTTAGGTGACAGCTCACTAAGACCAACAATTGGTACTTTGCGTCCAATTTTTTGACAGCTTCTGTCAAACGTATCCCGTCACTAGATGGCATTGTATCTTTTCCAGACAAATGTCATTCACATTTCGTTCGTTAATGCCTAATTAATCTGCAACCTTTTTTATTTTTCAAAAGTAATTAACATGAGAGAGAAAATAGAAAAAACTCTCAACACTGCTAGTACATCGTACCTACTTTCATTCTCTGAAGGCATTAAAAGTCCTCTACTTAATGACATTGCACACACGGTACTTAACCAAACAAAACCACATTGCACTGAACTAAATATAAGAGAGAACAAAAAAAAAAGGAAAATGTCTGCCGCACCGTTAAGCTGCACAATAAACTTTCCACTCTCCGTGGATTAGTCAACACTTGAGCCTAGGTCTCTCAATTAGCCGCACACAACTCCCAAGCGAAAGTAGTATGCATTTAGACGTCCTTAGCAGGAACAATTACTCACACACAATGAGCGTTAATCCGCGAAAGTCTGCAATGCAAATGAAAATACTTTTGGATGGTTGTGTGTTGTGCTTCTCTGATTCTGTATGTGTGCAGTGCAGATCCTTTTAAGTCTTTTTTTTCTCATCAAAAGGGAGGCTGGGATTTAAACTTTTCAGCTTTTAGCTAGAGGACCTGACACACAAAGGTAGGTATGCATGTACGTTACATGGAGAGAAAGAGAGGATGAGTTAGTTTATTGGACTCGTTAGGATATTCACACATGTCAGATGAGTTTATTTATGGAAATAAAGATAGGTCAGGTGCAGCAGGTTACAGGCTGGCCTATAAAGTGAAAAGGTTAAGCATCATTATAATGCAGAGAGTTTTTATACGGTACATTAGGATGGGAAGGATAAAAGTTGGTAACTAGAAGTAGGTTGCATTATAATTTAGAGGAGTTTTTTATTTCAAAAAGGTTGGTGAGGAGACGTAAACTACTTATTTATTGCGTTGAGTTGTTCTTCCTTCTAATTAAGGTGGAATTTATGAATAGCTAATGTAATCAGGGTGGAGAAGGCTTCAAAAGGTATAAATTTTTTCTGCATTTCAGTGAATAGAAGAGTACGTGATTTGATTTAAGTTGGAAACCTTTAAAGGATCGACAAAAAGACACACGCTTTTGGCGCAGAATATTCTTTGGTATATGTATACTCGATGTTAAGAGATGATAGAATTCATTTCCCTGACTTTTGAAAAGGCCGCACAAATCGGGAGTGATTCTGGTGTGTCTCTTGGTGGAGAAAAGTTTAAAAAAGTTTCTATTTGTACATCGTAGCTATCGGTAATACCTCTACAGATTTGAGAACGACAACCTCAATCTTTTGCCCCTTTTGCGGAGCACGTCATGTTCATAGTGAATTTACGTAGTCTAGGTATAGGTCCTAATAGACCACATAATGAGGTCAATGGACAAAGTGAGAGGGCATTTGCCACCACTTGCAATATACTCTCAAGAAGGAACTCAACTCTGGGACGAACCCTAGTAACTAGTAACAGTCTGTCCAAAAGTGGAATATAAAGCATATGAAGAACAAGAGCAGTTATACTAAGTTGAAATAGAGAAACTTTGGAATTTTCTGGATTTTGAAGGAGCCTCCGATAACACCTAGCGTGGTTTAATCAGATAAGGATTTGATAGAAAAGCAGTAGAGTACGCAACCTCCAACTAGACTCTGCGACTGATATGGAAGCCATAACCATCAGCATCATTTGAAGATGTTCTCTGACCTCAAATGTTGGGCTTAGAAGTAAACAAACTCCTGTCTCGCATATTTTTTTCCAGATCTCAGAGGGTATATCGCTTGGGCCAACTGCTTTTCGTGTTTTGACACCACTGATCTTCTTCCAGAGACACACTTGGGTAGGAGCGGCTCTTGGAAAATATACCATGAGAAACTGTTCGTTCTAGTCTATCGCAATAGGTACTGTCATCATCTGAGGCAAATTCATCTTCCACAAGACGCTGGCCTTGATCATTGTTAATGACTCTTGGTAAAGGAATCTCCCGCGTATTTCTTCTTTTATAGGCGGCTATTTTGAAGATTGCTCAGCGTTATCTACAGATAGGTACGGGTTGTATGTCTTCACAGGGCTCCTTATGGCCTACATATTCTCTGGAGTAGGCTCTTACATAATGCAGGCATAGCTATAGAGAACTACAGTCCTCAAAATTGAATGGGCTTTCTAACAATATACTGAAACAGAAGTTTGAATCGTGGTAGGTACAGAGGCTTAGTCGTTTGGTGGTTGCACTTCGCTACATTTAGCTGAGAGGGACTAAGTCTTGCCTTTGGCCTGACATTCACTTTGGTCTTTTACACAAAATTTCAGATTTCATTCTATGTTATGAGATAAGTACTAATTGAACAACATTTCTTAAATTATGTAAACAAAACATACAGAATTTCGCTACATTCTCCCACACAAAAACACCAAGTCAATTGACACATATTATCAGCGTGACATAACTCTCATGATAGTTTAAACCGATCGAAAACAAACAACTAAATTGTAAGTGATCTTCCAAAGCAACTATCCACTAATTCTCCACAACCAAACAAATACTCTCCCTAATTCCATCGACTAATCTAGACGCACATTTACTCGAATTAATTTTAAATTAATACATTAAACCAACAAGCACACATTCAGCGGCACGAGATCGAAAGCAGAAAACGGAGAAACCATAAAAGAATCAAAACAAAACAAAGTAAACAACATCATATTCTGTTTTCTTTCCTCTTCTTTCTTCGGTGCAGAAAAATAAATCAGAATGATAAGCCCCCACTGGCTGTTGACTTCAGCCGAGTCCCATTGCTGCCCGAAAAAATCAAGCACTTAGTGTCTGCTGCTAGTCGCGTTCAGTTCGTTTCAGTTCTCGATTAAAGTGGGTGTGACGTGTATCTCTAAATCTATCTTTAGTTCTTATCATGTCAACAAAAGTGAACCTTGACCTCGTAAAAGAACGCGAATCGGCTAGTTTTGAGGTCGAAGAATTCGCCGAATGGTGGTACGGCGGAAAGGCGAAACTCGCGGCCCAACGATCGATGCAAAGAGCTTTCTTTGAAGATCCGAAATTCGATGACGCCCTCAATGTCTCGTACATGTCTCATGTTGAACTTTACGAATACTCCATAAAGAAGTCAACAAAATTCATAAAAAAGCTCCAAGAGGTGTTGGCAGCTGACAAGACGATCGCCGCAAACGATGGAATGAGTGCGTTGTATAATTTTAGGGGAATTTTGAGTGGTCCCCTTGGAGCGGCACTCTTCCCCCAGAGCAATCCACTTCGATTGCACTTTGCCATGTTCCTGCCGACTATCGTCGGTCAGGGTACTGAGGAGCAACGAAATGAGTGGCTGCCAAAGGGTTGGCGTTGTGAAATTATGGGAACTTATGCTCAGACGGAATTGGGTCACGGAACGAATGTCCGTGGGCTCGAAACGAGGGCGGACTATGATGCAGCTCGCGAGGAATTCGTACTGAATACACCCACACTGACGGCGTACAAATGGTGGCCAGGAAATTTGGGTCACACATCGAACTATGTCGTCCTCATGGCGCAGTTGTATGTGGGCGAGAAGAATCATGGAGTGCACCCGTTCTTACTTCAAATTCGCGATTCAGAGACTCATATGCCACTGCCGGGTATAGATGTCGGTGAAATTGGACCGAAATTGGGCATAAATGCAGTCAATAATGGATTTCTCGGGTTGAAGAACGTACGCATACCTCGGAAGCAAATGCTCATGAAGAACGCGACACTTTACCCAGATGGAACCTTCAAGCGCTCTGGAGATATGACCCTGACCTATGGAACTATGGTCTTTGTCCGCGTGATGATAGTCCGCGATGCCAGTGTGAGCATCATTCAAGCAGCAACTATAGCCACTCGCTACTCGGCTGTCAGAAGGCAAAGTCCCATGGATCCTAAGGACCCAGAGCCACAGATCATGGATCATGTGACCCAGCAGATGAAACTCTTTCCCCAAGTCGCCAAGGGAATCTTCTTCAAACTCGCCGCCAACTATGTGTGGGACATGTATCGAGAGGTGCTGGCTGAACTTGAGGTGGGAAAAAGCGATGGTTTGCCAGAACTGCACGCACTGTCCTGCTGCCTTAAGGCAGTTTGTTCCGTCGATGCACTGGCTGCTGTGGAAACCCTTCGAATGTCATGTGGTGGACAAGGTTTCTTAGCTTCGTCCAATTTCCCAGCGATTTATGGCAGCGCAGCTCCAGCATGCACCTATGAGGGCGAAACCACGGTTGTGCTTCTCCAGACAGCCAGATTCCTCATGAAGTCATGGAAGGATCTCCTCGATGGAAAGCCACTTCCGACGACAGTGGAGTATCTGAAGAACCACGATGTTCCCGTGGTATGGTACAAATCCAGGCCCACCCCCGTTAAGATACTTCAACTCGCAGCTGCCAACAAAATCCGCCAGACATATGAATTCATGCAAGAGAAGCTGAAACAAGGTCACAGCCAACAGGTGGCTGCCAATCTCTGTGGCATCAGACTGACTCAAGCGGCAACTCTACACGCGAGGGCGTTCCTAGCCAGCTCCGCATATGAACAAATCAAGAATCAAACGAAAACAGTCTCACCAGAACTGGCAAAGATATTGTGGAACCTACTCGAGCTTTATCTCATTGATATCCTCCTGACCAACTTGGCTGATGTGCTGAACTACGTTCATCTGTCTGCTGATGACATTGCTGCCATTCAACTTAGATTCGAAGCCTTATTGGCATGGATGCGGCCAAATGCTGTTGCCATCGTCGATGGCTTTGATTTACATGATAGAATTTTGAACTCCGCATTGGGTGCTTACGATGGACGAGTCTACGAAAGGTTACTCGAGGAGGCACGCAAGAGTCCTCTGAACAAGGAACCAGTGAATAAGTCATACAAGCAGTATCTGTCCCCCTTCATGAAGGGAAAGTTGTAAAAAGAAAAAATCGCCAATGGAGTGGTGGGTACTTAGATTCAAAACTGTGAATTTATATTTGTTTAACATCTGATCTTATCTTTAGATTGCTGGTGTTATCAGGAGAGCCACCTCCGAGAGACTTATGTCGAAAATAAAAGTGAAAGCCATTTAGTTTAATAATGTTTAGCCATGGAGTTTGATAAGAAATTGTTTGGCTGTTGATAAGGGGGTAAATAATTGTTGTTTTCGTACGATTTGCATTTAGATATAAGATATGGATGGGTTTTAAACAAGCTAGGCAACTTGTGTTGATATTTTTATACTTATGATAATAAAAGAAATTTTATTCGAATGAGATGTGTTTTGAGTTATTAGAGTGGCTTTTAAGGAGCGTAACCTAAAACAACTGAAATCAATAATGCGATGGAGAAGACCAAAGCCTAAACCGTACTCTCATGATATGCAGGAGGCCTTAGCGAGCACACACAGTGAGGAACGTAAGCTTATGCTTGAATTTCTTACCCGTCACAGCAACTTCAGTAAAAGTCAGCGAAAAGAAGGTCCTCAATACAGTATATACTGCTGCAACCATAAGCCAAAGAAGTAAGAGGAAATAGCAATACAAATTATCATCATTCGTGCGTTTAGTCATATGGAATCCTGTACAACCAGTTCTGCTTTACTATCTCAACTCGAGGAACATCTAAGGGTGATACATGATTCCAGCGACGCGCTATGAACGCAGTACCTTTGGGTGCCTTTATAAAAGTAAGTGTGGAGAAGTTATACCATTGTTTGAACCACACCAAGTTGCAAAGGGTTACTTCCATCTGAGTCACGCGGTAAATGAGAACAAAACCGACAGCGGCACCATGCGACTGAAACCGCCCTGAGGCTGTTGTGACTGAGGCAACTAACAGACACAACACAACTAACACAGAATTTGACTGCTGGACTCATAAAACTTTTAGCAAATGGGAAGGAGCATTCAACACCTACAATTTAAAGATTGACGTTGGCTGGGGGAGCCGTAGTTTGATGGTAGACCTAAAGCATAAACAAGGACTGCAGAGTCTTTATTGGGGACTTTCGAACGACAAATACATTGTGTGTTGGTATGAGGAGAAGATACGAACTCTATGAGCTGTATCAGGATATGAATGTAATCCAAAAAGCCACGATACGCCAACTGATTTACCTCGGCCTTATCAAGTGAATGTACTACAATGCTTCAGCCAAGAGGATCTTCGAATCACACACCCCAGGTTCGCAAAGAAGATCAAACCGCCAAATCGCAGTTAATCAAGATATTAATGGCCAATGCCAAGACCCATTGCTGGGTACAGGAAATGTAAGGGCTGAAAAATTTGTAAGTGGGGCGTTGGAACTGCATAAATCATGGAGCCCAGTATGCTTGTTGCTTGATACAGAAGTTAGAACATAGAGCCACCTGTCAAACAAATCGACGCAATAGACTTATTTAGACCTAACAATAGCCTGGATGATTCCCATAGATATTGCCTTCAGCACATTGGAATTATAATTTCATTGGGAGTCAAGTTTAAGGCCGACTTTCATTTTCGGACTACCTATTGTCAGTTGTTCTGACTACTAAGTGGCTCACGGAAGTTTGTTTCACGTTCTGAGCCTGAGTTATAGCTTCCAATGAAATTTAGAATCGTATCGTGGCATAACTCTGCAGAATAATGGCGAAATAGATCCAAACTTGCCAACGTCCATTGCGCGTATAAAGCTATAGTCAGACTCAAGCTAACATACTGCAGCCAGCAGAAAAGAGAGTCACAAACCTCAAAAAACTAACATAGATACCTTCACTAGCATGTATAGCGTCTACTGATGCCCTTCGAACCACATCATACACAGTCCTTGATCCCACTAGCCACCAAGAAGCCACCGAATGCAGTTTCAAACTTCAAAGTTAGTTGTTGTCTGTGGTTCAAGAAAGTCCACTAGATGCTTGTGGGATTCGACTTCAGGCTGCACCCATTAGCTGCAACCTAATGCATGGCTTAACTTTCATATTTAATTGTAGAAACATGTGTACGTAAGCTCCCTAACTACCTAATTGTTTCTGATCTTTTTTTGCCTTTTGTCCATGGCAACTAGGTACATAAGTTGGGTCTCCATAGACACTATTTTAATTCAGTATGAACAAACATCCCTTTCTCGTAAACCTGTTTGCTCTTTTCAAAGGTTTGTGCCTCAATATTGTCTTCAAATGATTCTTGTAGCGAGACAGAAAATTCAATTAAGACGTTGCGGCAAAAGTAGCCAGATCTCATCAAACTGACCAAAGAAGTAGACTTTCTTACAAAAACCAATGAAGAACTCAAAGTCATCACTATTCGGTTATGAGCTTCATGGGTTGTTCCTCAAAGACAACAAAATAGAATCCGGACATCATTCCTATATTTATATTTTTCCAAGTACTCCTGAAGTAAATTTCCGAATAAACCCTTCTATCCATAAACACTACATCATTTACTTATTTTTTTGCAACCACAATATCCTTCTTCAGAACGGAATGAGTGCATTCACAAATCTTCTACTACATATTTCTAACGAAACCTAAAATACAAAAATACACACACTCTCTGCAAAACAAAAGATTTCACTCGCCGAGGGCAGGCCCCAAAACCCACTCCTTTGCCCATTAGTAAAACATATGGAAAAGTATTTTCGTTTTATTTCCGGATTTCATAATTCCCCATTGAACCATCTCTAGGTTGCTCTGCTGTGTGCTGTTGCTGTAAAATCCTTTCATTAATTTATATTCCCAGCATCCAGCCAGTTCATGATATAGAACACTGAAAACAATGGGAGCAATCTTCTTCTCAAAATACAACAAAAAATGCAAGTAAAAAAAACAAGAAAGGATGATTCTCATTTAGTGTGTCTACAATACCTCGAAATAGAAATAACAATTTGCACCCAAGGATAAACAACAGGATGGCAAAAGGCGCGCGACATCGAAAGGGGTCCTGTAAAATTCTATATCATAGTTTGTTGTTTGCAATTTCCTCTCTTAGACTTTGTCCTCTCCACCCGTAGGACTTTTGCCCCACCAACAAAACTTGAAACTTGTTTTTTCCCTTTTGTAACATCTACAGGACTTTGACTAGGGAGTATGTGCATCATAGTATAGCCACCGCAAGGATGTTGCCATGTTTTATTTGTGCAAAACAGAAAAAAAAGGATCGAAGAAGAAAAATACACACAAGTTGAGCCATTTTTCCCGAGAGGGTAGAGGTGAAATGTTGAAATGTGTTTACCTCGTCCTTCTTGTACGATGTTTACAATGTAAACATCTGCAAAGGTAGCAAATGTGCATTTCGTCGCAGTGTAATAAGGTTTTACTGCCAAAAAAGGACTTTGTCTTCTTCTTCTTCTGCGGGGCTCCCACACCTTAATAGAGTACTCCACAGGGTAGACACAATCAAAAAAAAAAAAGGAGAAGACGAAAAATAATTTTCAAACCTCTCTCTGTGTGCAGGTGGGTAATTAATCGTTTATTTGAACAGGCTTTAGAAAGGACCTTCGTCGTCTCGCTGCTCAGCTCACTCAATCAAACAGCCACCATGAGAGTGATGTTGTGTGCAAATATTCCTTTCGTTTCGTTTTTATGTCACCAAAATGATCCGCAAATAAGTGTTCACTCTCTCGATGGCAAAACGACTCAATCGCGTCGTGGTCGTCCTTTGGGTTGTCGGGTTGTCGTCTTGGGTCTATTCGCAAACATGACCCTAATCAATTTTTGGCAAATATTTATTCCCCGAGGGTGTAAATTCGGTTGCTTTTTGTTTGGGAATAGTTTTCTGGCCACGTCGTCGCATCGTCCTCGTGAGGATTTCTTATTGATTCTCGCTCTTCTTCTAGACCGAAAAATTAATTAAATGCCTATTACTATGTGTACCATGTGGGACGACGCCGGCGACGACAGGAAGTATTACGAGATCAAGAATAAATATCGGGTAATGATTTTATTGTTGACTTAATTAATATGAAATTGGTAACAATTAAGCCGGGTGAATGCGTGTGTGCGTCTCGGACGTCCTACTCATTGTTATGCGTAACGTGTTGATTGTAGACTATAGTGGTGGGTGGAATCTTTTTGGATTTTAGGGAAGGAGAAGATAGAAATAAGTGTCCTTGAGGCATGGATTTGTAGAGAGACAGAAGTCCGTAAAGGCAACAGGATGCCACAAGTAAAGTTTTTAAATATGCCCCTAAAATTATGCACCAGTTCATTATTTCGAACGATCATCTCTTGAAACTTTTTACACATTTTATCGCCCTCTTTTAGGCGCATTAGTAAAGTTCAACATAAGAAAGATAGCACGTCATGAAATTTTAGATCAAACAAGCTTTCACTGGAGGCACTCTTCCACCCGTTCTGCAACTTCTTCAAGGTGGGAACTCGTTCACTTCCATTGACATGATAAGAAATACAGATACACACCCACTTAATTATTAAAAATGGAAGAACAGGTCATGCAAGCACCAATCTACGGCATACTCTGGATACTGAACGTGCAGGCTTCCTCCTGTGTTGATCACATCCACACCCTGCGGATCATCACCAAGCAGTGTGTTGAATATCGATCGCCACTTCTTCTGCTATTCATCAATTTTGTCCTGTACATAGAAAGGTTGTCAAAAAAAAAAATTGAGATCCAAAGGCGGCAAAGGAAAATATGACGCGGAAGGGTCGCGATAGAGGCATGTCAGTTGGGAAAAGTGTTAGGCAGAACTGAGGCATATTGTCACATACCCTACAAGATATCACGCAAGCATAATAGAAGAGCTAGGTTCCACAAGGGAAGAAAGAGACCACAAAAAAAACTTTAGAGAACAACTCTGCTTATTGTATTAGATAAAGATGAGATGAGAACGACCCATCTGGTATCAGAATTATTCACCCTTAAATACAATTTGAAACGCATTTCACACGAACGCAGTTGATCGTGTTGAACAAATATTTCATGCAAAATATTTACAAAAACTGCCTCTCGTTTTCCGCTTCTAACAGAAACTTAAATAAGAACCACATCATTTAGGCCACTATATCCACTTGAAAGGATCCGAAATCCCATTCTTATAAGCTACCAAACAACATTTCAACAATGACACAAATATCCTTTATTTACTAAATCTCTTGTCATACATCTTATATACGAGTCCCTCTTATACAGTTGTGGTCAATTGACTTTCAACAAAATATCGCCCAAAAAAAGGGACCCATAGAACCCAAACCCATTCAGCCATAAAAGGAGAAAAATTCAATAGCGGCACAGCCCACTTTGCCCAATTTTAATGCTCAATTATTCTCGACATATCCAATCATTCGAATGAAAGCAACAAAAACTGAGAAAAATAAAATCCAAATCCTTGAAAAGTTTCAACAGTTTCACCAAAAAAAAAGAGGAGGCTAAGGGTTTTATATTCCTCTTCTGTTTTTTACCACACACACATGCCTCATGGCCACCACCATCTGAAATCATCCATCTCGAGCGTGAATTTACTTACTCGTATGTAGAATTCTAAGAAATCGATTTTCGTTTTTTATTAACGCTGGCAATCACATCAAAGGATTTCACAGGAGAACACAGAAGTGATTTACTACTTGAATAGGAAATTTGTGTATCCCTAAGCCAAGGGGATGAAATTTAAATCATCTATTTTTTTTTTAGAAAACTTTTAGTGTAGTCAATTTGAAGTTTGTAAAATTTTAAAAGGCAGGTGAAATGATTTTTTTTTTAGCATCCTAGGATGTCACAACAGTTTTTACGGTGAGGAGACACTTTGAATCTGCTTCAGGTAATGGGTAAAAGTTTTGTCGTAGCATTTCTGTTGATTCGAGTCAGTTTATGTCAGGTTTCTTTAAATGAGAAACTACGTGAGAAGTACGAGAAATCAAAAATCGACAAGTCGAGAATTTTTTTATGACAAAGACTTAAAGTTTTGAAAGGAAAAACTTTCAAGCGCTACACAGCGGGAGTGCGACGATGGCAGGAGACTATGCAGAGTGGATGATAAAATAGATTTATTTCTATGAAACGAGCTGTATGGATGTTAGAGCTCATGACAGGTGGGAGGGAGAAGCCCCACGTCGGGCGCCAATTTATATAAATAGAAAGATGGTGCCTTACAATCTGCAACACTACATAGTTATAACTTGAGTCTGTATAGTAATTTCACAAACTACGTTACATTTTAAAAGCAAAACAAATCTATCCTGTCGGGTGCGACTTGGGGGGTCAATTTCTTGGAACAAAAAAATGAGTAACTGGACCTGTTTTACTCCCAAACAGAAGTAAGACTTTAAGAAGTGAAATGTATACGTAGATCACTCAAACTTAATGCCAAAAGCTAGAACTACAAACTAAATTCCAACGGCCCCACGTCGGGCGCCAATTCCCGTCTCTAAATTTTTATTCTAAAATTGAAAATAAAGAAACCTTTTGTACTTCCTTCAAGCTTCCTTCAAACTTTTCAATTAAATGATTGTAGACGCGTGCCTTCCTCCTAAGTATATCTCCTTACCACCCACCATTCATCATTAATCCACATGATGCCTAACATGTCCTTTTTTGCACACAAAAAGGGGATAAAGTATCCAATTAAAGAATGTCAAAACCTCTTAAGAAACCATACAATATACCACTGACGAAGGCGGCACCACATCAAATTACCTCTTAAGCGGTTTATTGATGAACTCCTGCAAATGGCTTTAAGAAAGCCAACAAAAAACCCCCATCTCACACACACTCCTCTTGATCCTGTGGCAAAGAAAAGGAAGAAAACAGCCAAAAGAAAAAAGGATTTTCTTCCTTTAAGTAGAGAAACCATACAACACAAAAGGAACATGCTGCCGATTGCTGCTTTTGGTACCAACTGATGAATGCAATAATAGTTAACATCACTTTCCTCCTTGGTTTTGGTACCAATTCAATAGCCAGCCAGTTGGCCTCTCTCATTGATTGATGACGAGTGCTGGGTGGTATACTGTAATGATGTCAAAGAAACTCAAAATTGCCTCCCACCAATTGAAAGTCGTTTTCAATGAGGACTCGCTCAGTGGTATAGTAATCCCTCGTGTTCATCCCATTCACAAGGATTTAATTTTCAAAATATCAAATCACATTTCGTATTGTGTGGTGCGTTTGAGAGAAAGATACCTTCTTTTCGATAAGGAATCAATAAAGGTCCTTGGCAATTCAACACGATTCTTATTTTTTATTTGTGTGTATAGCTAGAGCTTGTGCTAGCTCATAGTGATTGAGATAAATGATGGAATTCCATCACGGTCAGGGTGACACATTAAGGTGAGGAAATTGAAAATATAAAAATAGGAAAGGTAAACAAAAAGGCAATGGGAATCTTAATCTTTTTCACATGGCAACCATGGTGTGTGTGTGTGAAGTGTGAGTGCAGGAGGGATTCTCTGTGCCTTGTAATAAATTTGAAGAGTAAGTTGATTGGAATGCCATTGTCCACCTACGGAATGGTTGATGGTTCTCATGGAAAAAATTTTAGAGAGCTGGATTTATTTTTTCTCGATAAAAATAGATTTACCTCTCAGATAATAGAAATAAAAGTGCCATATGTGCTGTAGCTGTGGAGAATTTTTAGACAAGGAACTATGTCAAGAGGAAAATCTCTTTAACTCAAACCACCATCCCCCAATTGAAGCAACCTTAGAATGCTCTATCTAGAGATAAAAAAAGGCCAACCTCAAGGCAGTCTTTAGCTTCAGTGTCTCTAAGTATATTAAATCATAAGGACACCTAAGAAAATTCAATAAAATACGGTTAATGTAAGAACTGGCCATTCATTTGGAAGTACTATAGAGGTCAGTCAAGTTGCCTGCGGCACAAATTTCGCCTTAAGTGGTAGGGACGTAGAAAGGGAGGCTGACACAAAAAGGCCACCACAATTATAAGCTATTTTTGTCACTTAATATGTAGCATGAGATGCCCTTCAAATGCTCCATCTGTATAGATAGAACTAAAAAAGCTTCTATCTAGGATAAAGAACCTTTAAAATAAAGACACGGCAGCAGGAACCTGATTATCCAAAAACACTTGCCCCTTTGGACACTGCCTTCAGGTTCGAGTATAAAAAGAATTAGCTGAGGAGCACGACTGACAGCAAACACTCACTGCAGCCTGGGGAATTTGTCAATGATGTATTGTCTTGCAACAAGAACACAATACTCCGAATGTACCCACGCCTTTTTTGCAAGGTATGCTTGTCGTCAATTGTTCTATGAACATTAACTCTTTTATTTTGAGAGAGAGAAACCTTTGAATCGGAGATATTCCATCATGACTGGCGGGACTACTTCAGAACCTCATAGCTGAAAAAAATTAAATATTATAGAGCAAAGCTAAGGAGAATTAAATCATCCACATCCTGTATGAACTGAGGAGTCCAAGAAGCACTAGAAACAATGCTTAGCCTCACAACTTAGAATGCAGTTAGAGCTAAGGCGAAGGACTACAAGCTAGCTACAGTTTGATGATGTTAAGCCTGGCGACCTTATTCGAAGTAGTAGTCCAACGTGAACCAAGCCTACATCTACTCGGTCAGCAAAGTAGAATTACGTCACTGATATCTTGTATGTAAATGTGTCGATCTGCTTATCAATCTCAAGTCTACAAACCAGGTTACTAAAATGTATCTAGCGAAATAATTATGCAACAATAAGACAATGGAACGATGGGAGAGCTGTCTTTGAGACAAGCCGAAAAGTTAGTCTTTCTCAACAAAAATAGAGGTCAAAGCTATTTGAACTCAGCAAAAAAAGACAACATTGAACATCGTCGAAGGCTGTCGCAATTAAATGAAGCAAGCTATAGAAAGATACGTTAGTAAGATCTGAAGAAAATCGTTACGGCTTCTAACTTAAGGCAGACAACTTTATGCAGAGGTAAAGTAATCATGTCCCTCATTCAGGTGTTTCCCCTATATTCCCTCCCATTCTTGTCCCGTAGAACAGGGCCAAACTTCTCAGAGTGACATGACTAAGAGAGCAATGATCACGATGATTATATGTAGCTACGATAAGATGCCCCTCAGCAGCTTCGTTCCACCACACAATGAGTCTATTTCGACCAGGCAACTCTGCGAATCTTCTACGGTCATTGCTATTTACATTCGTTGAAGCTGTAGAGAATGCGTCTGTATAAGGATTTTGTTTTCTCATGTCAAGAGGGGAAATTTGCCATTGAAAAGGAAGGAACTCTTTCTTGGGCTGTAAGTTTGAATCCACTGACCACAAAACCAAGATTCTTTAAGCAATCACAATTTTGCCAACTAAGCTACGCTATGTCACTGCGTCTGACTTAAGTACGAACTTAGTTGAATCTATTAAAACAAGCATCACGTTGATATAGATTCACAGAGATTACTATGAAAACAATGGACTTCTGCAAGAAAAAGGTACCAACTCCTTACTCAAATACAATACCTTAAAGGACACAATGAAATAAGAGGACAACCAATTAGACCTATACAAATGTCTATGCCCTCGGGGTCAATGAGTTGATCCCTGGTGTATGTCTCTTATACCTTCGACCCATCATAAGCACATCCACTCACCTATTTGAAATGAATGCACCCAACGAACTCTAAACCCTATCCACTTGCATACAACTTCTCAATGAAAAATATGCCATCAGGTGGTCAGATCCGTTTGCTTAAATATATTTACACAAAACTAGGTACTGTCCCAGTTATATTATAAGAGACACCACTCGAATCTACCACACATCTTAATAAAACTACCCTCGGCTGTCAAATAAGCAAACAACCACTTCTATTCGAAAAATTCTTACCACACAGCAAAACATGTTCACTTTATGACATCAAAAAAAAAAAAAAAAAATACGAAAAAGAAATCCACTGCGCTGCACCACCCCCATTAAACTCATGCAGTCAACTCTGCAATAAATTGACTCCAGCCAGCTAGCTACCTAAACACATCCACCCCCACCACCCACCCCATACACACACCATACAAAAGGACATTCATTGCAGTATTGCAGGAACAATAACCGAGAGTGGGAATGGTGTTTATCGCAACCTAGTATACATATGTGTGTGTGGTGGTTCACGAAATGGTTTGACATTAAACTGAAATTACGATTTTACACCGAAAACTCTCATTGAGTCTCAAAAACGAAAAACAGTTTGCCAAAAGGACCTCCGCTCGTTCGGCGGTATATAAATATTTCTCGCTTCTGGCTTTTTTGTCTGTATATGTACAATTATTTTCCAATTTTCCACCTGAGAAAAACTAAACATATAGACCGGGGAACAGAACAGAACAGGACATCACTCGTTTCCAGGATAGAGCAAAAGGGGTAAACCAACTTAACGAAACCCAGAGCGAATGAGTGGAATCAGAGCATCATAGTGGAAAGTTGAGATGAGACACAAGAGAGACAAATAAACACAGAAGCAACACGTGCAACATTCACAAACACAGGACACTCACACTCGCTTTTGAGTCTGAAAAGAATAAAGTTCTGGAATCGAGCAGAGCACCATCAAAATTCCAGCAGCTGCGCGTTGCAGGACACAGAAAAAAGCTCTCTGCCTCTTGGAATTCAGGTTTTCGCCAAAAGGTGAATGGAATTGTGCCGCTATCTGGGCTAGAGCAGTCGTCGTGATACTTTTGTCGTGTAACAAGTTAAACACGGAATATCGTGCGTTCGATTTTTTCTTCCTCAGAAAAAGAAAAGGATTTTATTATACATTCTCTTGCCATCAATAAACCAAAAGCAAACAAAAGCCAATTATCCTTTTTTCAGAAAACAAGTTTAGCCATCTCACTCTGAAAACCGTGCCCATTCGGTTAAAAACCACTACCGCGCGCTCCTATTTGTTCTGTGCTGTGTCCTGTGGCGCCCCCAAAGTGTTCTGTTCTGTTGTTTTGTAGGTATGTGCGGGTCCTTTAAATGAACAAAATTTTCTTGTTGTTCCATTAAATTTTCGTGATTACACAAGAGTTGAAAAAAAGGATATATTTTAGTGTATGAAAGCTTAAAAAGGAGTTTCTTGCTATTATGTGAACCAGTGCTTTTGTTGGTTGTTTTTTTTTTAATCCTTTTTGCTTGTGTAGAGTGAAATGTCATCCTGAAAGGAAATTGTGCACAAAAAAAAGTGAAAGAAAAAAAATTTGCTATTTTTTTTGGAGAAATTGTCGTCGTCGTTAACGTCACCTCAGCAATAAGGATAACACCGATCAGGAGTATCATCCTGTGATTTCGTCACGTTTCAACAAGGTAATGTATTACAACAGCCAGAGTCGTGTGTGTGTACTAAGCGTTTTGACGCACAAAAAGCCGCTTTTTTTGTCGTTTTTTGCCCTTAGGGTGGGTGTACAGGATATGCTGGGTAATGGAGTAGTAGATACACGTACACAGGGGGTATCCTTTCAGTGCTGAGGAGAATGTCGTTAGATTTCCTCTTCACATTTATAACAAATTGTCACCCGGGAAATAAAATCCAATTAGAGTTGAAGAGGTCCTTTTCTTATGGCACATCTGGGGGTATTTTCTCTCATATAATTTATCCAGTATACACCTTTCAATGGGCAGAGAAAGAGAGAAAGGCATTCTAGATGCGGTGGATAATTTCAAGTCTAATCGGCACTTGATTGTTATTTATTAAAACAAGGACTAATGACGCTAAAACACAAATATCCTTTTTCTGCGGATAACAGGCATTTTTGGTTGTTCTTTTCTGATGATAATCATCAAGCAGAACCCCATCGTAAAAAAAAGAATCCTGTTAACGTCCACCGCACACAAATACCAACCAGAGAACCAGAGACAGGATACTCTATGGACCATTCAGATTTGTTTTTGTTGTTGCTGATGGTTTATTTGTTTTATTTTTTTTTATTATTTTCTCAACCCAAGGATGCGCGTCAATCTATGTGTGTGTAAATCGAAGCGTGAAATATTACTCCTCTTTTTCTCAGGTAAAGGATGTGTTTTTACTTTCTTCCTTCGTGGCGTTTGTTGGGTTGGTAACATTGCAACCCAGTTTCGCGGGACACAAAAGAAAAAAATACACCGAGCAAGTAAATTGCACAAGAAATGGGGTTTTTGCGTGGAATTGGGATTTATTTTTACGAGTTTTGTATATTTTTATGCCTAAGTGCGTATAAATGGATTTTATTTTTATGGCCAAAGCGAGAGAGACGAGAGAAAGGGTGAATTGTTATTGTTCTACGGTGTAGGGAAGAGGCGAAGGGATTAGGTGGGATTTTTATTGCATTACCAAGGTGTATGGTACTAATGGGAGGTTACAGTTACGATTTTAGATTTTCCTTTATTTTTTTTTTATTATGAGAAGAACATTTCAAAATGCATTTCAAGGTTGAATACACTCGAACAATGGGCAACAAAAAGATATATTTAGGTCTTGTTTTATTGCGGTTATTTGTGGGTTTTAAAACCACACAAGTGGGTGTTGTATGGTGAGGAGTGTTATAGGGATGAATGCACAGAAGGATCCATTGTTTGATGTGAATTATGTTATAGGTATGAATGCTTTGAGTTATAAAAGAGTGAAATGGTGATCAAACTTTCGGAAAGTGCTTAAATTATTTTAAATAGTGTCAGGGATTTTTTACATAAGTAAACGTCTGTAAATATTTTTTTTCCGAAAGCAATAAACAATTTAATTCCTGAAATAAACTCTGAAAAAATGTGAAATTTGTTTTCGTTTTCTTTTATTTCTTCTGAATTCAATTTCAGCAGAAAGTTGTTTAGATTCTAAGTGCAAGTTTAAGTAAACATGAAGTGTAATGATTGAAACGATTGTGAAAGTGATTGCGTACTATTTTTAAAGTTTTGCAAAATAAGTGTACCTACATCGTAGAAAAACATAAATTAGTGGGGTTCTTGATATCAAGGAAAATGCGGATGAAACTCTTAGTTTCCTAGACTTCAACACTCTTTGAAGTCAGGATTATATTATGTCCGAACCTGTTGGTTTATTGTACGGCCTAAAAAAGCCTTGTTTCTACAAAGAGTTTCCCTCGCATTACAATTCCTTCATAAAAATAATCACTGCTTCGCGAAAGAGCACTGCCTTGAAGCCCTTCATTTGGATCAATTAGTCTTAGGAATCTGTGAATGAGATTTGCCTCTAGAGATGCGATTTCCTTTCTTGATAATTGAATTGGTATCTGTTCAAGCATTTCTGTCTTTTGTAGGACAGTTACCCGATTGGATGTCATTAGACGCAGAAACTTTCTTCAGTTAACAGAAGTCATTGAGTCTAAGTTTCCCGGTCAGAAGGCTAGTTTGAATACTTAGGCTATTTGTGCTTTTGGTTCAAGAAGGCTTCTTTTAGTTATGTATTGTATATATTTAGTATAGTTCCCTACGAGTTTCTTAGACTGTGAAGCAGCCTTGAGCCCTGTTCCAAGGTTCTGGTCCTTTTTCTTCTCTTTAGTTTCCTTAGCCTTTCTTTCAAAATGTGCTCTTCTTTTTCTCCGTTAATGGCGAGGTAATGATCCGAAGTAGATGGATCACAAGTCAGCCACTTTACTGCCCTTTACTGGAACGTCTGTGGAGCTTGTCGGATGATTTCTTCTATTCGCAGAAGGGGACCAATGAAGGTTCCTGAAGCACTTTTTCTGCTGGAAAGATTGTGGGTCCAAAACGTAAAAGAGTCTTCAAAAGATTTAAAGTGTGTTCCATTTAAGTTTCACTTAGCGTAATGTCACACGAAAAAGTACAGTGAACTCCGAACGAATGCAAAAATCAAATTCAACTCTCCTCAGTTAACTTGGACGCCACTCATGTGGAATAACTAAACCAATTGAGATCATATACCACCACAACAACTCTTTCCTCAGCCGAAGCAGCTCACGGTATGCCATGAATTCCTACCTCGTTCTTTCCAGAGGCAGTAGTTTCCATGAACCCCTCGGTCTGATTTGTGTGGAAACACTTGATTCAAAACTGAAGCATCCTTAGAAACAAATTGTGTTTTGATTGTAGATGTAGACACACCGAAAGCGATTACTAATCGTGGCGCAACTGATATGAGTAGACTTTACATTGAAATGGGGTTTCTACAATCTATGTGATGAGTGGTTTAATCAGTGAGAAGCTAAATGCAGGCGAAGAAGCAAATTCTACTTTTAGACCTACTCTATCGGAATGTCATCCGAATCGGAGAGATTTTAGTTCTTCAAATGATTCAGAGGATTCAGTCTTGAGATACTTTGATCTTGAAAGGATGTAGGCCAAAATCTTCACGTAAAATTGGTCACACTGTGCCTCAGTTACAAAGAATTCCAAACCAGGAAACCTCTCAGTGTTTTCTGAAGTCAAACCTCGACGAGCCCCACAGGCGGACCAGTAGGAATGCAGTAATGTAGGAGGTTTGTGATTCTGCTACTCCCGATCATAACCTCGTCTTAGGAAGAAGGAAGAAAAATTGGCGCGGATTTTGGACATGTTTCGATACGACAACAGGGCACAGGCCAGTAGTCAGAAATGTTGATCCTATATGTTTACCTTCTATTAGTGGATGGTAGCGTTCCTGTTTCCCAATTGGGGCTCGAAATAATCACACAAACAAACAAGACTAACTAAACCACACACTTAGATCGTGAGGGTTCGTTGTAAAACCTTCGGAAAGAAGTTGATAGAAAGAAGTCACTGCCCTTTAATGACGGAAAAGGAATAAAAAATCAATACAATTCATCACCGTCTTCAGTGCTATCTCCTGTTGATTACAAGACAAACATTGCACGTCTCATTGTCATCATTCAAATGGCTTCGCACACTCAGACAATGACTGTCATTCAAAAAAGCGACAATAAAAAGCAACTCAGGATGGAAAAAAGAAAAATCTTCACCCTGAATTGTAGCACGTTCCTCACGTAAAAACCAAATTTGAACCCATAAATCGTATCTATTCAACTGTAAGACTTCACTCTCAACGATTACACGTGTACTTTCCCTAATTGCTGCAACTGCAATAGCTAGCTCTTCAATTGTCTATATAGTCTTGTGCATTCTATCACACAACACAACACTCTCATCAACTTGATCATCATTATCCGTTAAAATTGTTGAGCCTATTCCCTATCCCACCACCCACCTTCTATATACATATGTATGCACGTACGAACACCACTCGAGCGTCGTTCTCTTATGACCCACAATGTCAACAACACATTTTCATCCCTCAAGCCTCCTTGCTGCCGCCACCACGACACGAGTAGCAATAACAATAGCAACAACGTTTTCATGGGTCTTCTTCTCTCTGGTTGTGCACCATCAAGGATTAACAAACACTCGTGAAATTGTCGTGCAATTCGACGGTTTTTTTTGTATCTTTTTTTCTATTTTTCAACCCTCCACTGTTAGTACGTTTACCTTTATGACAGATAATGGGTAATTAAGAGACACTGCTGGTTAAAGTGTTGACACACACCCTTGTGTCGACGACGACGATGAGAACGACAACGACGACGACGATGACTGCGACGTCGACTACAGAGTCGTACAATGATATTGTGAGAGGCAATGTGAAGAGGACTATCATAGTACGGCGGCCCACTCCCTCGGATCCTTCCTCCGCCCAAGCGCTAGAATCTGTATTTTATTTGATTTAATTTAAAGAGAAATTCCTAGGTGCGTCTGAGTCCTTATTCTTCTTTTTTTATTTCCTTTCTCGTAATTTTTTTCCTGAATGCTTTAATGAGATGAATCTCACTACCCTCCCCGTTGGTTTCCCCCCTCCGTGAGGACATTCCTTAATGCATTTAAGTTGAAATTAATTTTTTTCTACTTTTATTATCCTTTTTGTGTTGTTCGTATGCCAAGCCTAAGTTGGGTGGCATGGAGAAAAAAGGGGAAAAAATACGAAAATTAGGATAACAATTAACAGTATAATGAATACCCTCTACCGTTAAATAAGAATTCGGAGTGGTTTAGTGTTTGCGGGTTGGGGCTGTGGGTGAAAGGACACATTTTCCACGACATTAAGCTCGAGGGTTAGGTATTTATTCCTTCTTACAATTTGAGTCACTATTAGTCCCAATGACAATCGATAATAACATCAAGGTTTTTATATCGATCATAGTTCTATAGTCCTTGAATTTGAAATGTCTCATGTCTCCTTGATGGTTAAAATGGAAGATTTATGCTGGTTCCCTGATGGAATAATTAAGCGTCTTCCAAATCATTACTAATTTGTACCATTAAGCCTTCGTATAATCCAAAGCAATTCAAATTAATGAATAGATTCATGTGAAATTCATTTAGACAATGAATGGGGCTGAAGACGACACATCTTCAAGTCCATTAATTAGATGTATTAATTTTGAAGGATTTTAGAACTTATTTTTAGAAAGACAAATACAAGAGTTTCTTTTGTTTTTTTTGTGATTTTTTTGAATTAGCTTTGAGGTTGGTTCTAATTAAATAAGATAATAAGGTTTTACGAGTTTTCTTTTGTGGTAGGTACCTTAAGGTAACCACACAATGAATTTTCTTAATTGAATTCTTTTGTTATTAGCTTTAGAAGATGTATAGCTAAAGTAACAAGGGGAGGGAAGGGGAAAATGTAATTACTTTTGAGATAAAAAATATCTGGATGGACGCGATACGATTTGAACCTTTGAGATACATGTGCGTTGGCGGTAAGTAAAATGTGATTTCTGCGAGTTCACGTGCAAGGATTTTAAATTGAATTTTGAGCATTCAAAGGGGATTTAGCTTATGAAATTATGAAATTATTAAGGCATTCAGATTCGCGTAGAATCAAAAGCGCATGACTGATTTTGTAATCTTGTGTTGTGTATGATTTGAATCGTCAAATTCACATAGGTAAATATAGTCAGTGGGAAATGTATTTATGAGCATTCTAGATTTGTAGCGGGATAAAAGCAAGGGCCAGCCCACACACAGAGATAGTGTTCGGCAGTTGCTCTCTCTATAAACCCTAGAGAGAGTAAATTACTTTGTAAATCAGGTAAAATATTGGGATGCTAGCGCATGGTAATCAGAGCCTAGAAAAATCAAGAGAAATCATTAAGGAGATCACAAATTAGGCAATGATTGGAATTCCCTCTGGACACTGTCTTCTAAGAAGGCACGCTAGTATATTAGGGTTATCAGAGTCCAATATTTGTAGGTATTGCGAGGATTTGGAAAAGGCAGGTTCAAGGAACCAATCGAAGGCCCTTTATTACTTCTTTCTGCTATTTTAGGCTAACAATAGGGATCGTGATGGGCACATTATTGTGAGAAGTTTTTTATGATGAACTCAGAACCTTTTCCAGCCTAATCCAGCCAAACCTAACGCCAATAAGGGAGAATCATCACCTGAAAGACAGAGACATTCTTATCAACCAATTGCCGCAGTTTTCATCGGTTTTGGAACCATCTTTGAAGACCCAACTACACTGTATTCCTGGCTAAGACTGTGGATGAGCCCTGTTCTCTATACAAGGAAAATTGACCTCCCATTTGCATCGCTTCGTTGGTTATCATGCTTTAGATAAGAACATAGTCACAACTTTGGAGCAGTTGCCACCTCGTCTTAATCAGGGAATAGTTTCTATTGTGCCAACCAAGATACCTATACAAGTATCCAGAAGAGGTTATGCCACCAATACGTCTAGATCAGAGCCCGGCATACTGGCCATAGCACTACTACACGTCGCTTATTTGAAGCCCTGGCAAGAAGCGGTTTGAAAGCCTAGTTCTTATGGTACAAAAGCTACGGGGACAGCTGACAAAAGATGAAATGGTATACTCTTAGATGAGATTACAGAAGCCAAAAGTACCTAAGTAATGTCGTCGAATTTAGACTTAGAGGTAATTTAGGAACCTGTGGGTACTACCGTGTCACAGAGGCATCTGAAGTCGCTGGATTCAATACATCACACTGAGTAGAGCTCAAAGTTCTTCGACACAATAGGCCCAACCTTTACTTTTCTATCTAGGCAATTTTCTGACTGAAACATGATTACAACTATTGAGGAGATGTGTAGAAAAGGTTCTTGAATAGCTTTCCATAAAATTTCTCGGCAAAGATCCTTGTCGAATGTATATATCAGACATTTTTGTGATTGCGAGTTATTTGCATCGAAAGCTTCTTTGCTCTCATGAAACAGTGCTATCTCTAAGTGGTCACTAAAGGGACAGATCAGAGGGACAGAGAGTTCTTTGTGAAAGGGAATGTATAATAAATATAATATTCATTCAACTACTTGAGGAGGGATCTCACTCTCTGCTATATTTAAGTCCGATGGCCCTTATGATTGCTTAGGTATTTTTCATTGACCATTGGACACCAGCTATCAATTGAAGGGGTCTATGAAAACATTTTACTCTTCTTTCATAATTATGAGGGTTGTGTTTGGAATCGTTGCTCTAAAATACAGAGTGACTTCTAGAGCTTTCAGCCGGATACTTTGGTAGTTACAGAGATTCAGAGGGCGCTATATGCAACAAATGTCACAAGAAGACCATGAAACCCTACTATCTCATACCATAATATCACATATGCCCTTCCCCTATTAGCCCTGTTAATTTTGTATTACATTTATAGTTTGATATATCCTGGGGCAGGGTGTGCATGTGGGGAGGTTAATAGTAGAACCTGTTCCGACTATAAGTGGAAAAATTCCCACCACTGAACCGCGAATACTAGCTACATGAATAGCTTCTCCTCTGTTACATCTTTCAAATTTCAATCCCCCGCACTTCAAATTAAATATTTTGAGAAGCACTTCAGAGAAATATTTGAAATATTTGTTTTCCAAAAAAAAAAGTCCATACCAAAACTCAGAGAGTGTCCAATGTTTATGGTAAAATATTTAGCAAAACAGAAACAAATGTAAAATAACAAAAATAGCGAAAAAAAAAAATCCCCAAAGTGGAACAAGGATAAAGTGGTGAAGAAACTTTTCGAAAATGTCTGCAAGAGAAATTGCATTTTTGGTGCGGCACGGTTCCTGCTGTGAATGAAAGTACTATGATGGTTTGGTTCTACTAGTTTTCAGATACTTTTGGTCAAGTATGAAGAGAGAAAAGTTTTTTCTCAATTTTTTCTTTCTTTTTGCATTTTGCGCCCAATGTTTCAGAAAGTTTCTCAAATTTTTTTTCGTCTTTTAATGGAAATGTTGAAGCATCTTGTAGATGTGAATAGTAGTCCCTTTTTTGTATTTTCTGTTTAAGTTAAAGTATTTTAAATAAGTTGCTGATGTAAAGTGAGCAATTAACATCAAATAGACACAAAAAGGGGGGCTGGATACTTTTAACAGGGAAATAATTTACAAGTTGAATTGAATTTGGTTTTATGTTTCATTGCATGTTTCATTAAAAGTTACAGAAAGCTCCTCTCTCTGCTGGCAAATTGAAATAAAGCTAACATTCTGACTGACATTTCTGGTCAACCTTTATTTTGTGTTATAATTAAATATCTCTAGCATTTTCCTACAAATATGTATCTAGCACTCTCCGCAAGAGGACCAAAGGAAAACAAGAAGTGTGGGAGGGCTTACCAAAGTCTTATCCGTTTTTACCTGTCTATTTGTTGCCAATATCCACTGGGTTTGGGTCATATGTGTGTCTGTATAGATACAACGTCCTGGTTTCATTGGAATTCTAATTTTAGGCATTTGTATGGCATACTATATGGTTTTTGTTGATTAAATCGAAGGTATATTGGACATTTTGATTGACTGCATTTCATTTTTGATAGAGCCTGAGAAAGTGAGAAAGACAAGGACCACAATTGAGGCTGGTATTTAGAAACGAAACTGTATTAGTCCAATAAATTGGAGAAAGCAGCTCAGGGATGCATGTCTACACATTTGTATAAATATCTCTTGGGGTATAAAGCCAAAGAAGACAAATTATAACTGCAGACTGAGTTTCGATGTGTGCTCGGTGATGTGAACAGCGTAGAGATACAGGGTTCATTCACATGGCAAAAGAAATGGAAAATTGAATTAAAACTCCTCCGTATCTTGTGGGGTTGAAAGATAAGACAGCATTGGAAACAGATACTAGATGTCAATAGAAAATTGAGTAACGTTAGATTAAATAACATAGATATTCCAATCAATATTGACGCATGTTGTGGGCTTACAACTGTCAATAGATATCAATGGGAAGAAGAAACATGTTTTAATCGGGTAAAGATGATGCAGTTATGTCGTATATTTGTCAAGGAAACATTCAGCTAGCTTTCCCACGGAAGAAGTTTAAAACTTGGGCGATTGGTTACACATGGGTTGAGGCCTTGCTAAGGAGAAAATGGGATAAACCCATGTTTTTTCATCATAATATTTTGCCCAAGGTCCGGTACTGATAATCATTGAAGATCATTTTGGCACGGCGTAGAGGCAAGAAAATAAACTACTTACTTGGAAAGAGACGCTGACACCCAACAGTATGCAACAAATTACTTTAGGGACCGGACTTCTGCAAAACGAAGCGAAATATCGAATTGTTTTCCATTTCTTTAGTTTGATTTAGTTATGATCTACAATAAACCCTGAAAATTGGCCCACACTTGCTGAAAGTAACTACCCACTAGGGGGCTAACACCTAGAAGTATGCAATGATATATTTTTGAGACACAATATCTTGAAAACTAGTCAAAATATGGAACTGTTTTCTATTTCGTTCTCTTTATTTCCTTGATATCTACAAGACCGTCGGAAAAAATGTTCTAAATTTGCTGAAGGGAACCACTAAATGAAGGGCTAACACCCCAAAGTATACAACAATATGTTGTTTTTACTCGATATATCTAAAACTTTGCGAAATATTAAACTGTTTTCTATCTCTTTCACTTAATTTGATAAAGATCCACAAAAAATCTTAGAAAATGTCATATAATCGCTAAAAATTTCTTCAAGTTAGGGGCCTGCTTTCAAATACTTTTTGGTAAGCTCTTGTAAGTCAAATGATGTAGCGCTTCAATTCATGGCTACCACTTGCTTCAAAGCAAAAGGATTTGAAGAAGAATTCTGAACTTCTTATTGAATATGCTTCATTTGACAAGATCTCGTTTTGAATGCCTGCCTTGCTTCCGGGAGAAATCTAGGCTCATTTAAAGAAACAGACTAGGCCCTCAATGTTTAGTCTTAAAAGCATTGAATCGTATCGAAATCCATCAGGAACTCGTATAAAAATACCGGCCCTTAGAGTCATCACTTCTACAAAACTCCCTCATCGAAATACCAACATCAAATCAATGATCCCAATCAAGTGTCCCTATTCACAAATATTCACAAAACCATCGTAGCAAAACAAAGTACACCATCAAAACTCCCTCCATCAAGCAAAAAAGAAAAGAAGCCATCCAATTCAATTAGGATCGCTTCTACGAGTATATCAGTACATTTTCCCCGGAAGTAATAATAAGCTTATGAATATTTTATTACAACTTCACTGGAACGCGCGCGTCACCAGTGCCCATAAACCATCTGACATAAAGAAGTCTTACGTCAACTGAGACGTAGTCCTTCAAATTGACCCCTGTAAAGGGAACAGAAAAAAGAAATAGAGAAAAAAAATATTGCAAATCCCATCTAAGTACGTCTATTTTCTTTGCTATTTTGTCCCCAAGAGTAGAAACCAAATTAAGTGAAAGCAAAATAATACACATACACAAAAGTTCACCCTCCCACGCCCCCAACTCGCCCCTTGTTAATTATTCAGACATTACCAATGCATGTAAATATTGGCACAAGAAAAACACCACAAAGCAAGACATGACGCAAAAATAGAAAACATGCACATACGCCACCCTGACTCGACACTCCATCTGTCTCGTGTGGCTAAGGTGCTTAGCAAAAGAAGTCACGTCCGGCGGAAACATCATCCAACACCAACCCACACACCCACGCAGGACTATCAGCAGTGTGTGCTTGTTTAATGTCAAAATTGATTGATTTAATATTAAAATTAGTATGCGAACATAAGCCAATTGGAGCGTGAGCACACACACAGTCCGAGATACCACCACTACCCAGTGAATGTTTCCATGTTTGTACAACAATCCCGGATTGAGCAATTATGAGCAACGATTATTGTGGGACAAACATAATCGTCATCCTACGTACACACAGCGTCATATTGCAAAACTACTCCACTGCAGAGCACCTGAACAGCCGCGCGCACCCACCAAAGGCTCTCAGACTCAGTGGAGTAGAAAAATCCTTATTTATTTTAATGGGGGGGCGAAAGTCAATATTATTGAAATAAAGGAGCAAGTGAACCGATACGACTACTGCTGCTGCGACGACGACCAACCACCAGGGAACGACTACCACTACCGATGGCATTACTGAATGATGAACTTATTGCTTATGGGAGACTGGGATAAGGGTAATTCCACCACCACTCCACCAGGAAGGGGGTGAAACAAAAAACAAAGAAAAAGAAAACTCCGTTTCGCATGATGATTCCTATAAGTCAGCCCAGTCATGGTGGGTAGCACAAATATAAAAACTTCTAATTAAGATGTACTTTGTGTTCGGCTGGTACCTCAAGCGCTGGCAACAACAAAAGCCAGTCACCTGAATTGAAGGACCCAAGTCACACACAAAAGTACACGAGGAATACAGAATTTTTTTTCTCGTTTTTTCCTGTTCAGTAATTATGTCTGGGGGTCAGTGAGGAGTAAAGAAAGCACAACCATCGAATTTGTGCTAATTAATACAAACTGGGGGTATTAATTGGAAAAAAATATCCAACTAATTGAATGAGCGATACAGTGTTTCTGTTTTTTTTTTTAGGCATTCAGGGAGAAAACACTTATTTTGAGGGTATGACAAGCTGACGGTTACTAAATTTGGAACGCAAGTAAAAGGAAAAACATTTTGAAAGATGGATTACAAGGAATCCTATTCAATATGTATCATTGATGGGAGTTTCACCAAGGAAATATTGCGTCGGTTACTAAAGCTATTCGGGGAAAATCGATACAAAATGTGTAGAAGCTCATCCTTTATGGTATTTTCTTGCTTCTTTTTTTTCGCAGGGAAGTTGCGACCTAGATTTATGGAGTCACTATCCTTCCACTGCTTTAGATACCTACTAGGCCACCTGTGGAATTTGCCGGTCCCCCCAGAGATATATGTATATTTGTTGAAGATATTGCTCAAAACTTATTTTTAAGTATGAAGCTTTAAAGAACTGATATGATACTGAGCGATTTAGAACTAAAACCAACCACAATACTAGCAGTAGCTAGTGATTAAGACAATTTAGAAACTAGGCCACGGTATTGCAGTAGTTTAGTTGGTTCTCAAGTCTCAATCATATCCATTCAATTGTTTAAGTAAAAACAGTGAAATAATTAGCTCCCAAAACACTTAGTAAACTCCAACATTAGCGTCAAAAAATACTGTGAATTATAAAAGAAAGCAAAAATTTCACTCAATTCTACCCAGTTATTTGGACACCATCCACGGAGAATAAGTACTAAAACATAATATCCCCTGATCCGCCTTAAAAATACCACGACATCAACTTTTATTATCTTTCTATTTACTTATGTCCTGCATAGCATAGGATATTCATATTTCCTTAAGCAAGCCTTAGAGTAAATGAGAACCTGTAAGGGTTTTCTTAGACATAGCGTTTGAGCGTCAAGAACAATGGCAGCTAGTCTTAGCTTTCTCGCTAACCGGTCAATCATAAGGACTGAGCAAACAAGCTCTCCAGAGTAGGCGTCTGATTTGAACCAATCATTTACTTTTAGGCTTTAAGGGCTTTTCTGATAGTACAGCATTCATGGTGCAAGTTACAATCCTTTTGGGCAGCATGTCCACTAAATAGCCAAACCATTGATATCTACATACCTACATCTTTTCTTTCGATGGAGTAGTTACTTAATAAAGAGCTTGTGCTTCTCTCACGATCTCTACGATGGAACTTCATATCAACGTCGTCGTTGAACTGATTATAGAACCTTACTTCTACCATCAGTCATACATAAGACCGGGTGATGGTTAATCTACTTTACCTCTTGGACCTCTAGTATCATTGAGACTTCACCCCTTCTTTCGATTTTTACACGTTGACCTTTCTGGCATTGAAGCTATCGAGTGCGTGCTTGAGTTGGCCTGGGAGAACCTAAAGATTCATTTGGGCTCTTAACTCAATTGTCTCATACTTCTGCAGAATACTACAGAGGGAAGCAACTCTTTAAATTCTCCGAATCCAAATGGACGATCGTCAAAAATTGATTGAAAGGAACGCGACAGAAATGTCAATAAGAACATTACTGGGCTTCCTTAAATGTTTAGGGCATAAGGAGTATGCAACACCAACAAGGGCTACATCCCTATGATATCAAAATGTGCCCACTAGTGTACGGTCAAAATTATATCAGAGCTATGGTTCCTGCAGCGCGACTACGGACGATCCATCTTGACATTTTTCCTATGGTGTCTATCATACTCTGTTGTTCGTCGACTCTTCATCAATCGTCTGTAGTTAGGCCTATACTCTCTAGCTATTGATGCACTTCTTGTGCTCGTCACAAGTTACCCTTACTTGACATGAGTTAGGATTGGTTGAGCCGGGACTAATGACTTGCTCAAACATATCCTTGTGGAGCATTTCAAGTTTCAAACACTCTATTATTTGCCACATATCTTCAACATTTTCAAATTTCATTGCAATTCACCACCAGATCCTTCAAAAACAAGTTTCATTTAGAGACTACTCATTAGCTCAATGTATCGAAACAAATTTTAGAATTAGAGAGGCAATCTAATCTACCACAAGTTCAAATGCTGCTTAGAGTAAATGAGTACTGGTTTTATCCTTTCACCCGGCGAGCTCAACTCTTTTGTTGTATATTTTTCATCATAATATTTTCCACTCCATCTCCTTCTCAACTGAATCATCAATTTTATCCACTCTGCACGCCCTCGTCTATTTGTCAAATTTACCCCATCCAACAACAAGAGCCCATCTCTCCATCGTCGTCGTCGTCACGTGTGCTCGACTAAAACAAAACCGAATTAATATAGAAACTCCTTTTGCGAAATCGCACTTCAGAAATGTCACCCCCGCCCATTCAACCCATCCAACCACCCACTCAATATGCATCACATGAAGGCGCAGCAGCCTTTCGCGTCGGCTATGATTCATATTAAGTGCATGTGTGCTATACAAATGGAGGCCACTTATGACTGAAGGACCTTTGTAGAAGGATACTACGCGCGCTCTCTCTCTCTCTTATCGTCCTCTTGTGTCGTAGCGCGCCGTACACTCTTCTTGTTTGGTGCTCTTTGGCCTGACGTTAACAAAAGTCGTTTAACAACAGAATGGGTGGGTGGCAAGGCAGTGCAGCAGCAGCAGTGGTTAAGGTCCTTGTTTTTTTCTTCTCGGTTTTTTTATTCGTCTTCTTTGTTCCGTTCTGTCGTGTTTTGTGTCTGGAAACATAAATTAAATTATTTGATTCCTTGGGTATTCTGTTTTGAACTCTGACTCTAAGGACACTTAGCGATGATGAGGTCTATTGCCTTTGCTATTCGGTAATTGTTGTTGAATAAGGATCTTCTTTGGATATATTCATGATGACTTGAGTGGCAACAAGGCAGAGCTACATACAGACGTACATTCATATGTGGTTTATTAATATAGTTTTCGGATGCTTTGAGGGACTAGTTTGTGCTGTTATGATCTTCAAGGACTAGCTGGCTTCTTCTTAATCACAAACCACCTCCTCGAACGATGTTAGGCAGCACTCAGCTCTGACAGAGTTAATGAAGGAAATACGTGAGTTCAAAGAAAAGTACAATTTGTCTTGATACCCCTTCCAAAGTCAGCCTAGAACACAAAAGCGTATACGTAGATTGCAGAGAAAAAATCTATTGTCTGTGATTCAAGCTAAAGGACCTTTACTACAAAATTTCCCAACACAATGTATATAAACCAAAAGAGAGAACAAATTGCTAGGACTTCCTAACAATTTGTAAAAGTTTTCTTACCATTTTCTTGCTTTTAAAGGAAGAACGACGACGAGAACGCCTTTGACATTTATTTTTGGGAGTCTCTCTCTACTAGAGTGGAATATGTTTCCCATGAAACATCAGAGAGAATGTGCCCTTTTCCTGCACAGAGTCCTCGTCTAGGCAATTCTAAGCACACTATACTCTTGTGTTGTTGTGTGATTTTCATCAAAGCAGTAGCACCAGCCAGGAGTTCAGATGAAGAACGACCTCAATTGAATGGATTGCTCTTTGAGTTTAAAAAAATAAAAATGATTTTTTTTTTTTTTTTTTGGGAAAAGGAATTGAGTTCCTGTGATTTGGTATGTACACACTCTGTGTGTATGTGGTGGAGTGTGGGCGCCGAAAAGTCCTCAGCTTGAGGTACTATTGTGAAAGTCGATTATTTTGATTGAATTTTAAATTTTTATACCCAACTGTGCAATGCAATGATAAGAGAGAATGATTCGATATACATAGATCCAGTTTTGGAGGAAAACAGAGATTAGGAGGAAGAGTGTCATTGAATTTTAAATTGCGGATTGAGTGGGTCAGGTGAAAATTCATAACTAGAAGTGCAAATGCAATGGAATTTTACCGATCCAGCTCCAAGGAGTAGAGAAGCAGAATTTGGAGAAAAGGATTACTTTTAAGCTTTCGTTCAAAGTCGTTTAATTGAATTGAAAGCTTAATTATAACAGAGATTAATAAGTAAGTGCCTGTCTAGGATATAATGAGCTTGAGTTCCCATTTTGGATGTATAATCTTCTATATTCAAAAGTTTCTATCACTTCATCGCCAACATAAGCCACTCAAAAGCCTTGTCTTGCCTTGTTTGACAGCCCTTGATGTCGTAAAAAACTGTTTAAAAAATTTAACCTATATCGTAAGCCGATTAATTTGAATGATCATACTTTAGGGATCCAATGAGTTAAGATTCTAAGCCCCTTTCAACTTTCAACAAGAGATAGCTGATCGGAAACAAGTGCAAGGCTGGAACCAGGATATTTTGATGGATAACTTAATACTGAGCTTAGTGTTGGGCGAGTGGTTATGAGGCAGGCACTAAACTGAAACCGTGTCGATTACTAGGGGATCTTAAGCTGAAAGCAGATCGACAAATAATGGAATATCCTACGAAATTTAGTTAGAAAATAAATAGATCGCTGTTTTCATCGAAGCATATCCTCTGACCAGTGTATTCAATATGTATATCCTTGCCTGATACACCCAAACTCCAAGTGCGCTTCCTTAGAAGAGAATGCCGAGAGAGTGTCTATATCCATGTTATAATTTGTGGTCTGCCTGGCTCAATAACCCTTCTTAATATTTTGTTGTCTTGTTCCAGTCGGAGGGGTCCTTCCTAGTTCGACTGTCTTGTAGTAAAGCTTATTAAGTTTTCTAGTGGCTGTTTTGTACGAACATTGCCCAAGTACACAGCATAGGCTTCAATTCCGTTCAAGCTTGTGACATAGGTTTCTAGGAACATGACAGTAACTGGAGTGCCAATGACGGCGGTGATATTTTTGTTGGATATTGATCGCATTTGGAGTAATTCCACACCTTTGACCACAGCTGTCTGAAGCACACATAATCCAAGAGTTTCAGTGGCATATGCATGACATTGACAAAAGTATCACCTAAATGACCTGAAGTGGTATGGAATACCTACCAAGAGTCTCGATAGCCTTCTCGAAGTTGTCTGACTAGAGATACAGTGTAACGAATAGCCAAAAAGAATCCATCGATTCAAAGACCTAATACGATCCTTCTTCTGCGCAAGCTTAACCCATACCGAAAGCATGAAATGAACTTACAGTAGATATAGCAAAGCCATGGGTATTCTGGTGGAATTGGTATTGAAAACACCGCGAGTGACGACAGAAGCTTCAAAAGAACCTTCCCTACCTACCACTTTGAGCGAACAATTGCCAAGGATACCGGAGACATCATGATATTTCCTTAAGATATCACTCATCTGCGACCCATTTGTATTAGTTCCAGATAAGTTTGCCTTTTATAAAGGAATCTTAACAACAAAATTGACCTGTAATCTTCATTAATGCACTAAAGGACGAGGAGAAAAAGTCTAACTCTAAACTGTACTCCAAATTCCCATTTCTATGGCAAGTTCACAACTTCCTTTGACATTTCTATCCCACATGTGCTACACTGCGCACCTTTAACCTTTGTGCAAAAGCATTTTCCAAACCAACTAGGTCAAAAAGTCCTTTCGGGCTTAAAATTCACCGCAAAAGTCTTCTCTTCTTCTTCTCCGACCATTTGCAGATCTGATTAGATAAACTGAATGTAATAGAAGAAAATTAGCCAGCTACACATTCAAGCACCCACCGCAAACTGTTTGCTCCTTCAAGGATTTTGTTTTCATTTAAAATTCTTTTAATCGGTTTCACTATCAAATTCTTGCCATCAAAATATCCTCAAGATGTATCCTTCCCTGTGCACACTCACACACATTCCTACTCCTACTCCTACTCGTATGAAAATGCACTTCATGCAGTGGAATATCCTCCTACGCGCGTAGAGAAGCTATTTAACTATACAAGGACACACTCGTATCTGGATAAAGCCAAAAAGGATCAACTTTTTGCTGCACTAATAAAATTATAGTCACTCGCTACGGCTGTGTGTGTGTCAGTTTGGGTTTTGTAAATAATTTTCCCTCAACTATTTTCGAAGGATTTTTCCAAACACACACATGCAGAGGCAAAATAAAACCTCATTAAGCAAAGTACTCAATGAAACTGCACAAAACAACACACACACACACATAGTCCCGTTCAATAAGCAACTTTTGCACTGCACGCAACCCAATTACTAAGTTCAACAGGACGCAGAGCAAAATTACTAAAAACAAAAAAGGAGCAAACAAAAAGAAAATGAATTTCACATCGCAAATGAATGAAGGGATATGCGACGGAATTTTTCTTAATTATCCTTGGAATACACACACGCGCAATGCACGACTTTAGATACTCGTAGTTTGCGCGCGTTCTTTTCCCCTAAATTTTGTAGTTAATTAGTTGAAAGTAGGTATCCCAAGGGACATCCGCTGCGTATTCATGAGGGATATACGTATACTTATGCAAAGTAAGGATACGTAGTTGAATGTTCTAAGTGAGCATTCTCCCTAATTGATGGGCAGCGCGCGTCCCTTTTCGTTCATTCGACACCTTTCCAAGGTACAGAGTTGGCCCAAAGGGAGGATTCGGAAAAATTCCTCCTTAATTGCAACAAATTAAAATCACTAAACAAACAAAGGCAGGAATCTCAACAGGATTCGTGGGTCCATTAATGCTGACGGTCGTCGTCATCCAGGTTCCCTTTTGTCCCGAGCTAAATATGCAAATCTAATCCTAGAATGCTTGTCCTGCGAGTGGGTGCTGGATGGAGGCTTTCATTTCTTTTGTGCATTCATTTAGTTGGCATCATTCAGGAGTAAAAAATTAAAAGAAAAAAGAATACCTTAAATTGCTGAGGAAAAAAAAGTAGTCCTGGCTGGCAAAGATGGGTGGCGGGAAAAAGGAAAGAAAAGGCATATAGCGGTAGTAGAACGTGATTTGCCACTTAATTGGCTGGAGTCCTTCTTTTTTTTTTTGCTGCTTTTCTTCTAGCTTTTGCAGTTCGTTATGTGCTTTAGGCGGATGATGAGAATATTGAAATCCAACTGAGAGTGAGATGGAGAATTTGTCCTGGAATCAGCACCCAAGTCTCTGGGGTGAATGGTCCCTACTGTCTGGGAGAAGGATTTTAAAATTCAATTGTCGGGGAGACGTCGATTGTTCCAATTGTCGTGCATGGAATTAGTTTCGAGAGAGAGAGAGAAAATGCTCCTTTTTACGTTTAATTTTTTCCTGTTTTTCTATACTCCTTTGGCATAAGGACGAATGCATGTGAGTGGAATTCAATTAATATAAAGAACATGGTGTGTGGTGTGTGGTATAGTTTTTAAATTGAATTTTTTATTCCAAAGTTTTAAACGTGAGCTTGAAAGTTGTGTTGTGTGCTGGATGGCGTGCAACGGTTTTTCAGTTTATTTAAAATTGAAATGTTTTCCAGCTTTTAATTTTCGAAAAAGAAGAACATGATAACAATTAGACCAGGAGAGGACGTGCTTTGGTTAAAAATTTGCGCAGCGTTAAGTGTTTGCTATTCGTAATTTAAGAGGTCCTTAATTCGCGTTAGATTGCATCACTCTGCTTCTTACGTCATATGGTGGCAGAGCGGTCAAGATGTTGAGTACTCAATAGTTTTTGAAAAATATCTAACATAGCTTGACCACTTGTGTGGGGGTTTATAAAATGATTGCGTGAAAGAATTCACAGGAAACTACATTAATTGTGTAGGTACTTCACATCGTCACTTGACTAAGAGGTTTTTTTTTTTTATTTTTCATTTAAACACGCAACACGTTAACCCCTTGGAGCTACACAAGATTCCTGTTTATGGATTGTGACCTAACACTAAGAATGTACTTAAGATAAATGGGTTTTTGGTCTTTTAGAGAAAAAAATAAAAGTTAGGAATGCTGAACGCATGAGAACATCGTCGCGTTGGAAAGAACAAGTTGAACATTTCCTAAGTAATTACTTATAGACTGGTGGGATGTGATGACACATCGATACTCTTAAAGTTTGCCGGAGAGTTAGCTGGTCGTAGTTCAGAGTTTAGTACACTGTACTTGATACTCGAACTTCGTTTGGACTAATTTAGTTCAAATAGTTCTTGTTTTAGTTCATTTAGTCTGGGGAGCAAAGGTGATATTCGCTCACTCTTCAGTCTTGAAACCTGCTTCGAAGTATCATCTAGTCGTATAGACAGGACCATTATACACATATGTAAACCAAAAGACTCATCGATTACTGCTCAAAGAGAATGAGGGTACGTCAAATGAAGTAGTTCATCATTGCTAACAAATGATCTACCTAAAGACGGCACAGCCTACTTAGATGGACAAACTGTATGGCCCAATGAATTCCTAAACCCAAAGAACTACTGATCTCAATTGAACCAAATAAACCAAAAGAAACGAACCATCGCACAAGAGCCTGTGCTATGTGAAATACGTTGTAGAATAAATAAACTACCTAATCAGAAGAAGAAGCATTAAATCAGTAAGCCGCGACGAATCATTGAACTGAACTCTTTCATCAGAAGATCTTGTTCGGTGGACTTAAGAAACTACGTAGCCAAACGAATCATACTCGAAGAACTGCTGAAATCTGTAGTTTATACAATTGAACTGCATTAGACTACCTTTTGGACTAAATGAACAGTTTCATCAAAGGAATTACAAAGCCAACCAGCTGAACATCTATAGAAGCAATCAAAGATCAGCTTTTGAGTCAAACAATTGAGCTGGACAATCGAACAATCGAATTCAATTCAAAGAGCTTCTGAACCCTATATAAAATGAATCAACTAGTGCCACAAAAAATGAAGTTAAATGAAGCACTCATTTGACCTGATGAATTGCTGAAGTCGATTAAATACTTTGGCAAAAGAAATTTTGGACTAAACGATCAGCGATGCAAAGTAGTGGGAGGGTTGTCGCAACCTTGTTGCCAAAAAGGAACTAAATGAACTATTTAACAAAACAACTAACGTACTGGACAAAATGCACTGCTACATCCGATAAAATTCAAGAATAAAGATGAAAGGTAGCAAATAGACTACTAAGCACAAAGAGTTCATAGTCTAGACTTAATGAACCAATGAATCATATGAAATGCCAAATGAATCATTGAACTGAATGGACATCTGATCAAACAACACTGAAGACTGAACCCTATTAAAATTTAAGTGAGTCAGATGACGTGCTATGCCTAATGAACTGTTCAAGTAAAAGAGCCTCTGAACTAAAAGAACAATGCATCCAAACGACTCGAAATATTTTTCCGCTGTTTGAATGGCTTTTCAATGGCTTTTCATCCATTTGAAGAAGGACAAATTTTATACATACATATGCCCCAAACGACATTCGATACGTTCACCTTTAATATTGCCATTTAATCCTGTTACACCTTCTTGCTTAAGGTTAAAGTGAACTTATTTTGAAATACAATTCATTTTAATATGACAACTGTTTGTTTTGACATATCCGATAACATCGAGGCGTCTCATTCATTCCCACTTGTTATCTATCCATCTTTTTTATATTTATCACACACATGCACAGACACATAGACAATAAGGACATACGAAAATCCATATGAAAACGTTTCAGTTGATTGCATTTCTGTGGTAAGAAGTTAATCGAAAACAATTTGTTTTCGGATCAACCACAGGTGACCTCAATTACAAGAGGCCGGCGTGTAATACACGTAATACTTTGTGTGACGACGACTACGACGACGACGATGATGATGACGACGCAGGGTGTACAAGGACAACGGCCGACGGACGGCCGAAAAACAACATTTAGACACGGTCGGTAGTTTGGGGTGGAAGGATACAAATGTTGTGGTGATTGATTGATTAAACCATTTGTAATGACCTATTTTATTGATTAGTGAATTTTACTTTGGGTTAATGAAGTAAACCACGAAAGCCAGTAGCGCGATAGCGTTACAAATGATGCAGAGATGGCTATGGTGATTTATTTGTTCGTTGTGTCCTTGAATCAGGATTGAATTCGCTGACGGGGAGCGAATATTTTCTCGTTTGCATTGAATTTCTGATCTATTTGGAGAGCTGAAATACAAACTGAATGGAAACTAACGAGGTCTAGGTCATAAACGGATGAGTTTGTAATATTTTATGGTTCGATTCGAACTGAAAGTTTTGGTTGACATATGTATGAATAAAAAAGGATCCATCCTACAAGGGTGGGGTTTTTATTGTGTTGAATCTAAAAATGTTACATGGAAAGGTATGGATGTTGGGACTTAAATTGTTGGTTGACAGAATCGCAAGTTATAATGTGAAGCAGCCTTTGTCCATCAAATAGAAAGACTCAGTCCAAACCAAGTGAGGTTTCCTTCATCCCGGTTCAAGGAACCAGTTTAAGACTAGCGTATTTCAGTTCAAAAGTCCGAAGCTGTGCAGATATGTGAAGTACTATGACGGTTCATGCCGATGATAGAAAGGCAATAATGAAAGGCTGAGTCGAAAGAAACTTAGATCTAGAAGAACGATCCACTTGTGGTGCATCGAGTCGTTGTAGAAGGTAGCCCACGAAATCCTTGTTCAGGCGATAGAATCATCAAACGACAGTGAACCAAAGTGATTATATTTCGATCGTTGTATCAACGCGTTCATGTAACTAACTAAAATCCATACATAGAAGGCTGTTGAAGTTTACGAATGGAAGAGAAGAAGAATGCCATTTCAGCACTTGGTTTGAATACAGGGAAAAAATAACACGTCAAGGCTTTATGTCCCGAACAGCAGCTTTTGTGTCCAAGCAGACAAGCTATTGTAGAATCAGAGTCGGACGACCACGATGGCAAAATTTTCGCTCCATACTGACAAGAATGGTGGAAAAAATGTACATCCACATACACTCGACAAAGGGAGGGTGTGGGTAGCGATAGCCATGTTAACCTGACAGACCTCCCGAAAGCAGTGGGCGATGACTTGGTAGGGAACAGATCCCTTAAGCTATGAAGCTCTTCAGCACACTTGTGCGGATGGCATCGAAATTATTGGGAGACTCACCGTGAAGTCAGTATTTTGTTAGAATCAAAGTAGAAACAATATCAATGTTATAAATATTAGGCAGTCACAGCTTTGAGGAAGCTGGGTACATTATCTATCTAACGACATCGATTTTGTCTAAAAGTGGATGATGAAGTCCCTATTCACTTTGAGAAGATGGTAGAAAAGATGCCAGATAGACGGACTGTACAGCGACATCAGCCCATCTACAAAGCTAACACTGCCTTTGACACTTGGCGTATCAAAGCATAGCTAGTCATGGGAACCGTCTTAGTAGGTAAATAAAAACAATTCTCTATTGAACTGTATCTACTGTCATTGGAACTACATGCTAAGTCCAAAGAACTATCTACTATTGATCAAAAAGAGGTACTGCGACAGACAAAACAAACTTGGGACGACACAGTAGACGAAGACCTCACTTTAAGTAGCCCAAAAAGTGGATATCGCGCATAACATAATTAAAAGTAGCTGACTTATAAGGTTCATCCTGAACCAAACTGCTATTGAACGAAATCCCATTAGCTACTGCGTTAAAAGTAACAGCTCAGTAGAGAAACCTTTCACATTAAATGTCGTAAGGAAGTGGAAAGGCACCTGGAACAACTTGCTGTCCCAAATTAAAGGCATCACATCATCCACATGGAACTATAGAGTTATCTGAGAACCAAAGAATTACTGAACTAAATCTACCGTCACAGAATATGTTCACTACGTGCAAGTGAAATGAACGAACTGACTGAAGCGAAGTACTCAGTCTCAGTACCACTCCACAGCCTGTGGAACTACTAAATTTAATTAGCTTACTCTAGAATGGCTGAACTTTTCTGTCAAAAGCATTATAAGATCAAGCCAACTGCATAGGATACAGAGTCGATTGAACTATAGAAATGAACGAATTACTGAACTGTCAAACTATCAAAGTTAAATATATCTGAAATGGAACAGAAATAACAAACATTTCGGGCTACTCCAAGTAAACCAGTTAAAATTTGATGCAAGTTAAGTATTCAGGGCAAGAATATTCTCTGCTACACTGTACTACAAATTACTCATTCGCTTTTTTCTATGAATGGCGATTTAAAAAAAACAAAAACTCTATATCACTTTAAGGTTGATGATATTCGCAAAACTTAAAATTTTGTCCAAAATTTCATTTTCCATTAAAAACTGGGAACTAGACAACTGTCAGTTTCCATAAAGTACCCAGCGTTTCCGTGAAACTTCCCCATTTACTGTCACCGAAACACAAACCTAGCAGCTGTGCCAACTAGTTTTCCCGCGTACATCCATCCATCCATCTCTCCACCAAAAAACAACACAACAACAGAGCAAGGAAAACTTATCAATCTCTTACCAGAGGGTACTTATTCAAATTTTACCAAACACACAGTAAGAAAAAAAAAAAAGAAAAATTAAAATTCATCCAAATAAAATATGCAAAGCAACGCGCTCATCTCTCTGTCCAGCTTTTGGCTCGACGCAAAACTTATTCTTGCTCCTCTTCGGTTGGCGAACTGAGGCCCCTCGCACTTTCTCATTGGGAATTTAAATAAATCTAAAATGTGTTGCCGTTGAAAACAAATTGCTTCATTTTCATCTCCCGTCTCCCGAAAAACCAAGACCACACTAAGCCGCAGCAAATCTCTGAATCTGATAAAAATTCCGATGGCGGTTTTCATCGTCACCACCAGTGCCGTGTGCCCAATTGTTATATATCATCAGCTGAGCCTAGAGGCGATGGTGCTACTTCCTACTACCTACTGCTTCCACTCTCAGGCGCAACGCAACGCAAATAAACATCCGGAATTAGATTAACAAGAAATTGCTTAGAAAGAAATGTAAAATAGAGCGAAAAATTATTTTAAATAAGGAAAAGGACTAAGGGGAAAAAGAGAAAATTCCAAAAACCGAAGATGCAATGAAATAAACAATTTAACAAGGACTTCAGCCCAACCAAAGAAAATTAAATCCTAAATAGAGAGAGGGAAGAGGGCAAATTCAAAAGCTTCAAAACCTCCCCCCTTACTGCTACGTATCCTGTTTTGAGACTAACTCTCCACTTCCGTTTCAATTCTCATCGCTTCAAAGTTAAAACCAACGAGATGATGACAAGGACGAGGACGAGGACGACGACGATAAGAATGGTGAAGAAAAGCAGAACTGAATCGAATTAGTTAAGGCTTGCGGAAACTTGCCAAAAGAAGCCATGAGTGGGAGCAAAGGAAAAAAAAACTGGACGAAAATCATTTTGATACCACAAAGGGACTTAGCCAAAGAACACTGAACAAAGGCACAAAAAACAAGAAAGAGAACCGAAACAGAAGACGAAAGCCATCGGCAACATAATAGGGAGGGGATTTTTCGGCATGGACAAGAGCTAAAAGCCGAATGGGAACCTAAAAAGGACCTGAAAAGAAAATTCAATTTAAACATACCATTAGAGCGGAGGAAGGATTTTTTTTCTTTTTTTTTTCGTTTTGTTTTGTTCCCCCTGATCCTTCTTAGTTTGCATGTGAAACGGCAACGTGTATACCCCCTAGAACCTTCTTCTTATTGTTTTATAGGCTTAAGGGCATAACGATTAAATTCCGGACCTAAACAGAGCATGAAAGAAAGAAAGTGGCAAGAGGCATTTAATAAACACCCATTTGAAGGAAACTGAAATGTCAATCAAATCCTTGGGTTCTCAAGTGTCCTCGTTTGTAGTTTTCTTCTCAACTCAAAGTGGATGGGGGAGGGAAAAGAGTGCTTCTGGTGATAATTACGGGTACACAGTGGCCCTTTTGTGTGTCACCTTTTGAGGTGTCACCTCAAAAACGTTTCACCTTTTCCAGTTCATCAAACCGATTAATTTGGTGTGAGCCAAAGCGAGTCAGGGAGAGAATACGTATAATGGCCGTGGGTGGATGAAGGAATCTATCCACTTTTTTCTTTTTTGCTTTTGTGTGAAGCTCTGTCCCATTGAAAGGCAAAAATAGGTCAAAGAATGGAGTTGAGCTATCCCGCTGGCGATAACTTTAACAGGAATTATTTGGAGCTTTTCTTTTGCGCGGTTTTATCCTTGAGTGACAATGGAATGGAGGAATATGTGCGCCCATTTGGAAAGTTCCAAACATCACAGGGAAAATAGATTGTGTTTTGTGTCACTTAAAAGGAGAACCAACGTAATCGAGATAATGAGGGGGGCGGCGAATGATTCAGGCATAAAATGGCGGTTAACAAGATGAATGACGTACAATGACCAACAGAATACTGAAGGCGATGAAATGTCATTGACCTTAAGGGGCTCTAAATAGCTCTTGGGAGAGATCGGGTATTTTCATTTATAACTTTAAAAAATTTCCAAAAAAAAATTTTTTGTATGGCAAATTATGCACAGGTATTCATGGAGGAAAACCTGTGAAAGTATTTTACTTATGACAATTAACTGAGGCGAAACAACTTAGCCGAAATGAGTACTGATTCGTTGAAGGATTTATTGAACTAATTGAACTTTTCGTCGACCTAAAAACGAAGTACTATGCCAATCCGAAGTAGAATAGATTGATTGCCTATCTCTGAGCGAATCAACCAGGGCTATACTCATATAACCAAAACATTAGCGTCAAATTTAAAAAGAATGAAAAGTGAACAGTTGTTCCGAAGCGAGTACAGATATGAACGATTTATTGAACGACTGCGTTGAGTTGAAAAAAATGTAAATGAACTGCACACCGACAAGAATGAGGGCTCCATGCCAGATTGTATAATAAAAAGAACCATAGTTCATAAGCGTTCAGTTGGGTAAGCGTTCAAAATGCCAATGACTACATCACTGTCGAGACCAAAATACAATTTCAGTTCTCTTTGGTACACAATCGCACGTATTTCTAATTTCATTTTGCGGATATCTACTACTTTATAGAAAATGTTTCAAGAGCTCTGAAGCACTGTTCAAAAGAATGATTCCAAATGCTCACTGCTCACTTCAAAGACCAGGATAAAGACTATGGCGTCTTAAGTCCACTATATAGTCGATTATTTCCACCAATGCTTGATAGTCATAGATTATTATGAACCAAATAATATCTTCAGCTTCATAAGAAGTTCAGTTGTCCTAAAAGAACTACTGAAAAGAACCATTCAAACTGTTCACTATGCAATATAAAAATTAAGACCTGTAGTCCATTCTTTATCACTTTCTCGATTTAAAATGTCCCTGTTCACAAATTTTGCTGCTGTCCTTGCTTCACTCCCATCTTCCACCTTAAAATTATTAAATATTCATTACACGAATGTAATTCCATCCTTTCTGGGAAGGGAAGACAGAGACTCATCGGTGTTAAAGTGATAATGCATGCCTTGGTGATGTACACGTTGTGTAAAATATTTTACGTAATTAAAACGCCGCCCTACCAACTTGTGCAGAGCTCCACACATGCAATTGCAGGCACTCACTTGTATTTCAAGTGTCTGTGGGGATTTTTATTTTATTTTTTGTTTGTCATACAAAGGACTCAAGGATGAATGCATTCCATTTACATTATACTCTTTCTCTGTTCAATAATTTAATATTTCACTGGGATACATGCATACGTGTCAATGGGGTAAAGAATTGAGACCCTTCACGTGTTGTATTGGGTTTGACACTGAGAAGGATATTTTTTTTCCGTCGACCTTGTAACAGATAAAATTTTAAGAGTCCCTTTACGATTTACATTGAAAGTGAATATGTCATTTGAAAGCCAACAAAGTTACTCGCATGTATACATGCCAATCACAATGACTAGAGATTGACAAACAGCAATTGTTGTACCGATCTATTGCGCTAAATTGCCTGATGCTGCTTTTATGCAGTTTTTCGTCGCGTATTTCGGATAAAATTGACTTTTTGTCCGTCCATCATATGTCCTACAGATATTTGGTCAACAATTCGAAATTGAAATTTGAATCGCGCTATAGCGCCTATTGGGACTGCCTGAATGACTGCACTATAATCATGCCTGCCATTAGAGTGGAAGGGAAACAATGCAAACAATACACATTCATGGTGCTTTCCGCAGGAAATGGACTAGTTTAGCGTCATTGTTTGTGATTCTATTTTGAACGGTTAAATCCCTGCAGAAATGTATTTTTTTTTTTTTAAATGACATGATGCCGAGTAAGTGTGTTAAGTGTAGGCTTAATTTTTAGAGTAGTGTTTGAATTTTTTAACAGCGGCAGGGAAATATTGCAGGCATTCTATGCATTTTCAGGCATAAGCATGACTTGCAAATGAAGCTTGATTCAATCGGTCTGGTTGCAGGGTATTTATGTGGTTTCAATATTCAGAGTTTGTTATATTCGCAGATATCCTCGAGCGAAAAATATAAATTATTTGAGGTTAATGTTGTGTATGCATCCAGTTTTATACTTTATTCGAAAACACTATATCAGGTTTGAGGTACCACAGACCTTTCACGCAAGAGTCCATTGCTACATAGTAGCAGGACCACCTAGCTTTTTTTGGGTCAGTTATGGTATTTCAAAAGGCCTTACTTACGATTCTTGATTGCTCAATTGGGAACTTAATTCATTGATTCCTGGCAGCGATTTGAATGTCATTTGACTAAGCCAAGTTGTCGGATTCCGGTAGCTGAATTCTGGAAATGGTGCTGCTAAATCTTAGTTGGAAAATCTACCTAGTTCTCGCTCTCCGACAATATTGTAGCTGCGATAGAATGTACTGCCTAGTCTAACGGCCAGTAGACCAGTAGACCAGTGACCCTTACAAATTGGCAGTCTTGTTCTGTTGACCTTGTATTCTGTGCCAACTAAAGCCACATACACTCTATTTGGGACGTTTGAAAGCCCTATCAATGAACTTTGTCTCAACTGTATGGAGAAATGTGAAGAAAACTCACTCAATCTATTCGCACCAAAGAGTCACAGTTTTGGTGAATAACTCTTCCGAAACCTACTGTCGATTCAAATAGAATAAAACAACAGAAGTATGAGAAATATTTATTACCAACAGTAGCGGAAATAAGTAACAAATTACATCTCTTCCTGTCCAAGTACATCCTCCCGATGATGGAGTACCTACCACACCAATTTCTTTCCAAAATATAAATTCCAGCAATGCGATTGTACAGTGCCTTCAATGGCCATATCGTTCGACTAATTCCCGTCCCTATAACCAAATACTTTCGCAGGAACGTGTTCCCCATCCTATTCCAAAAACATGCCTTTCCTCCCACCACAAGCACCAAAAGGTTAGAACCTACTATGGCTTGTGATTTTATGGCCTCATTGTGTCTATCCTAATCCATGAAATTTTTGTCTATTTTCACTAGATTTGCACAAACACTACTAATAAAATTATCGATCCACAAAAGAAAAAAAGAAAAAAGAGCTAGTAAAAAAGAAATATCGCCCCCAAAACGCAATAGCAATTAATCAAAACATCAATTCATCAAAATCTATTCCTAACCCGCCATGGGAACAGCCCGCTCATAGATTTCTCAACCAACCAAGCTCCGCGTGTGTTATCCCTCTTCTTGTTTCTCGGAATCGCCTTATTCCCGCGATGAATTCGAGTTGAATTCCGCTTATTCATGCCATAAATCATGCAATCAATTCCCCATATTGCTCTCCCCTATCGTTTCGTCTCGTTTCTTCTTCTTTTTTTCTCCCTCACTCTTTTCGTCCTTTAATCATGCATAATACCATGAACCATGAATCGCCCATTGTCAACTAGAATGAGATTTATTTTTTTTGTGTTATCCTTGTTTTGCCTACGAAAAACTAACTCCCATTGTCTGACATTATATTGTCAATCAAATAACTAAAATCCAATAAAAGTCCTGATGAAGGAAAAAATAAACTGAAATCCTTCGTCCGTCTCAAACCGAAAACCTGATGATGATGGAACCAAATCAAATGAAATCTAAACCTAATGGAGTTGTGAGTTTTGTTTAGCGACCGGCGGCGGGTGGAAGCCGGTGTTGTGTTTAGACGCCGACGCCGGTTGGCGCATTCATCTCCCCAACCCTGTCGCCATTTACTTTGTGATATCAAATGAATGCGATTTACATTTAATCCTGTTAGTGGGTTTTCGGCATACAAATAACAAATAACAAATAGCAATGACAATTGTAAATACCCGACCCGATTCCAATCTCTCTGTCACGGAAAACGACGACATGACTAATCCGAAATAAATCAAATGGCGGATCATTTGCATGTTTTTTTTTTGCCCCTTCTTTGGACTGTTCCTTCCTAGATTTGTGTTTAGGGAATAGAGTATATCAGAGTTGCTAAGGAGAAAGAAAATAAGCAGGAATTACTTTGGTAAGTTGTGGGTGCTATTATAGGGTTTGGGAGATTGGTTTACCACGCGAGAACCAATTCTTTTTAATTTGCCGCATGGAGATGGGGATGTGACGGATTCCATTGAACCGGCTTTCGAAACACATTAGCGATATTGATTTTGAGATTTGAGATCGTTAAACTGTTGAATCGCGAGTGAAATAAGAGGGACTTAACCTACATGATGAGTGAAGCAAAAGGAAAATTTTAAAAGGGAAGTTTGGCTTCATACAATTTTGACACGAAAGAGGGTTTTAGCGAGAAGCAGTTTCCTTTTGTACCTGGGGCTTTAATTCGTTCAGAAAATTTTAACAAATTTATAAGTTCTAAAGGGTACTTTAGCTAGTTCAATTGAATATAAAACGTTCAAAGTTTGACTTGATATTAAGTCAACGAAAGGCAATGTCCTAGAGGCGACAGTAGACTTGGACTATGGATCATTATAAGCTTTGCTTGAGGACTTTTCAAGATGTTGACACAAATACTCTGGTCTAAACCCTGCTTCACACTTAGAGAAAATTGGCTTGAGTCTTCTCTTATGTCCAGTACTCCTCCAATCCTTCTTAGGCCAAGTTAGTCAGATGCGGATTGCCCAAAAAATTCTTAAAATATTGCCTAGACATCTGTTTACAACAATAATGTCGAAGATAGCTCTGACCATGTCCCTTCTAAGAATTGAGTCAAATATTATCAGGTGACTCACAAAATCCGTCGGTTTGTTCTTGTTCTTGTTTGATGGCGTATCTTGAAGCCGTTTTCCGCGAGAATGGATTATATTAGTGATCATTGTTAGTTCAACCAATTTTAGCCAACATACGATAATATTTATCAAGAACGAAGAGACCCCAAGAGTTGCAGCAAACACCTAACTGATCTTAGTAGGACGTACAGTGGCAGACTTGATATGCAACTTCCAGATGAATAGAGAGTCTAAGGCTAAGACTACCTAAGAAGCCGGGCAAGCGGAAGAACAATGTAAGACATTAGAAATTGTATAGTGGTCGTTGAACGACAAGCTTTATTTCTCAGTGGTAGAGCGGCATAACCAATAGCAATACTTCCTAATCTCTGCAGATTGGATAAAAGAAAGCTGATAACTGGGAACCATAAGTACAACTCTTAAATGCAGACCTGACTTAAGGATAGAAAATGTAGAACCTTCAGAAAAGCGACCTAAAACCTAAGGTACTAATGTCCAAATATGGCTATAAAGTACAAACATGAATCGCTATCATACAAACACTAATCGAAACACATCCCTAATTACAAAAGCGATCGGCAGATAGAGAATCAAAAGTGGCAAACTCTAGTACTTCTCCGACGAATAGTAGCTTAAAGTAACTTTAACGATCGTCCTTTTTCTAACAATAAAGTCGAGAGCGACGAATAAAAGAAAAGGAAACATCTAAAACCCCAAGTAGAATAGAATTATTTCGGCTCTAATAAACTGTACTCAATTTAAAGAAAAGATCTTAAAGAAAAAAGTAATTGCTATAGTTATTAAAACTTACCATTTAAATTTGTTGCGTCCACTAAAGTTTCCAAGTAAATAGAGCTCTCGTACCACTCGCGACCGCGCACCGAAGACTCATCACTTATTCAGGCACACAACGAAGGGATTCGAGACAAATTTAGTGGAAACAAAAAATTAATAAAAATTTACATTTAATTTACATTTAACACTTTTGAAAGAAATTAAAAAAATGTGCACGACTGGATCGTACGTACTTGCACCTATATGCTGTTAGTTGGATGTGCACAAATTTAAAAAAAAAAAAAATTAAAAAAATTTGGATAAGTTTAAATGCCACATTTTGTTAAACATTAAATCTGGGCCACATTTCGATTTTTATGGAAATCCATTGTGTTTTAGCCGAGAAATAGCCATATTTCTAAAACCAGTTAATAAGAAAAGTACCGTTATACGTATTTTTAACCAAAAACGTGGTACGCCATGTTATAGCGTTTTGCTAGACTAACTCAAATATGAAATTTAATCAAAATCGTTAGAGCCGTTTTCGAGAAAATCATGTTTTTGTAAAATTGGCCTTAAGTAAAGTACCGTTAATAATAGGGCTAGAACGAAAATTCCAATTTCCCCTCTGGAGAATACACAACAGACCCCAGATATGAAGTTTGAAGGCAATCAGTCTACCCGTTTGGGCTGTAGTCGAGCGTACATACATACAGAGTGACGGACAGACAGACAGACAGACAGACAGACAGACAGACAGACAGACAGACAGACAGAATCGGCAGACCTACTTTTTCGAGCTTCTCTATCATCGTAATGTCAGAATTCATTGTTATCTCGAGTTCGAATTTTTGCACGAATCCAATACTTGCCCTATATTATAGGTGCAAGTAAAAATAAGAGACTTTTTTTTAAGAAATATGTGGGGATTTTTTCACTAATAAACTTAAGGGACTACTTTTTTCAAACAAATAATAAAACTATAGGGGCTTATAACTTTTTTGATATTTTTTTTTATAACTTTTACGACAGATTTAGGAAAAAATCGCTAGGGGATTTATTTTTTAAAGACCACGAAGCAAAATACCATCACTTATTTTGGGGATAAATTAAAAGAAAATAGATGGATAGAGTCAGACCACTTTAAGGACGAAATTAAGCAAAACGAACTTTAAAATGATTGCACTTTTCATACTTATCAAATTAAGGGAGATTTTTTAATTTTTTTGGAATTAAATTAAGGACAAAAGACCGCGCACTGATTCTGTATTAATTTTACAATCGGCACGACTTCGGATTAACCGTAATAGAAAAAAAACACGTCCCTATTACTACACTTCTAGTGGACGTAAGCTCGAAGAGTAGGTGATGTGGAAGTCACTTACAAGACTTGAACTGAAAAGTAGAAAAAAATCTTTTATTATATATTCCTTCTACAGTGAAACTAAAAGGTAAACAAAGTTTATGTTCAAATATTTGCTTCCATTTCAAAACATACGAAAATACCACAATCTGTATCCTGACCAAAATTATTAAAAATTTGTTCAAAGTTTAATCAAAAATCTACATATTTTCAAAAAGTGGGCATGCCAATGGGAGTATTTTGCTGATTTCTTCGTCATGTACCTACTATATTATGTGCCAAAGAATTTATATTATTTTATAACAAAAAAGGAAAGTTATTTTTAATTTTAAGGAACGCCCCTTAAAAGTAGGCGCGACCATGCAAATTGTGTGGGACATTTGTAAAGGTGAAGCGAATTTCAACTGTTAAATTTTTCGGATTCCTTATAAAATTACTCAAAAAAGTTTGCGTTTTAAAAAAGGAGGCATATCAGTCGGCGGATTTGAAAAATGTTTGCACTTCCAATCTCCAATATTTTTTCTATGTTACAGACTACGTGTTAAACTTGTTATACTCTTAAGTTGATGTATTCAAATGTCGAGTGACTCTGGGGCATCTTGGGTATCGAACAAACGTACTACATGCAGCATACAGCACAACTATCCTGCTCAACGAGACCCAACGAGGCATGGGTATGGGCATTTTTGTTTTTAATTTGGTTCTCGAAATAAGAATTCGATACAGACCATAAGAGATAAACTACGATACGAGCCACATAAGCCCAAAATTTGTGATGTTTTTCTCCAACACTTCAAGTAGTTGCTAAACGAACAGCAAATAAAGACAGCGATAGACCACAGGAAGAACCTGTCTTAATAACGAACTACTACCCGCACCCGGCATCGAGAACTCATCTGGTTCAAAGGTCTGAAAAACAACAATCCTCCTAATGGCTATAATGGCACAGTAATGCCAAGAAACAAGTGGAAGGGGGTAGGTTTCTGTCTGATAAACTGAAAAATAAAGTGGCTAGTGGACCTCTTTTCTGTTTTATAATCCGCCCATGTGTGCATTTCAATTTCTTACAAATTATATGTATAAGAGTAGTTCCTAAGGGATGGAATCATGGACGAAGCAGGAATGCAGACAAGAGATCAATTAGGATCTTATAGAGGTGAAATATGTCTGTGGTACTAATTTTAAGAAAATATTTATGAAAAGTCAAGTGGAAGAATTTCAAAATAGTTCATTCCTTGGCATCTACAAATCTATATATGTATATCCCTTTTTGTCTTATTTTCGATGAAAACAGCAGAAGACAGAAGCTCAGGAGTCGGCTATCAATATAAACATATCTATGTGAACATACCTCTTTTACTTCCAAGATGACGTATAAATTTATATCGGCACAATTTTCGAAAACATCCTGGCTCAATGAATATAACAAAACTTTCCACTCTGTTCAAAAACGACACACGGCCTGAATAGGATATTCAGTAGAATACATGACGGAACAGTAAAATCAGTCAGGATATGTATGTATGTTATATGTATGTTATATGTAACTCCTCGTACATGACACAATTTTGACGATGTTGTGAGACAAAAATGATTCGAAGTAGTAGACTCTACTCTGCACATACAAATCGTACACAACCTTGACTCAAATTGACTTCAATTCAGTTAAATGATATGAGTATCTTCTCTCTCTCCGACTGCATTGCACAGACTGCGGTGAGGACCAAAAAAAAAAAAACAAGTAAAAAGGATACGTATACGCTCTGTTGTACGTGTGTGCAAAGCACAGATACCAGTAGATAAACGTGTGCACAAGAGTGATATTTCATTTCGTGTGTACAAATAGAGAATATATCAGCAATATGATATTCCCAGGGTTTAAAAGGATAAAGATACGAACGCCACAAAAGGAACGAAAGCAAAAAAATACATATGTACATGGGAAAGGTAGTGGCGCTAGAGGGTTATGCTGTTTTGTTGAGTTACTATAACCTCCATCAGGATAATGATGCGTTTTCGCCTTGATGATGATGAGAAAGGTTTTTAATCCTTTTTTTTTCCTGAAATCATTACTTACTAGGACTTTTCATTATTTGCCGGATGCGTGGCCAGTAGCAGTGGCCAGCATCATTGTGGTATCACCCTGTGGTTTTGATTTCAAAAAATTATATATGAAATGTACTTTTTTCCATCTTTTTTTGTGTCCTTTTCATTTGTATCTGTTTATTTTGAGGTTTGCCACATGCCACACGAGTACGGATAGGAGGAAAATGAAATATCCTGTAAATGTTGTGCATAATGGCTCGTTAGAGTGGAAAAAAATATTTTAATTTTATATTCGATTGAATAGACATCGTTTAGTACAAGGAGGCAGCTCGCTGGCGCGAATTGAATAAATGTCCTTGGGTGGGGTATAATTTGATTTTTTTTAAATGAATTTTTTGCTTTAAAATAAAGTATTTATAAAATTATTATTTGGGGTCGGATTTTTATTTTTTCCATGACCCGTCATTAGTCGGTATTTGTTACATTTTATTTGGAAACAAGTGTTGCAATTAGGAGTAAGTCTCGCTCCCTATGAAGGATTTAAATTTTAATTGCATGGTTTTTAAATTTGTATTTAATAACTGGTTAAAGCTTAAAGGCTTTAAAGGGATTATTTGATAGAAATGAAATAGAGTTCTAAAATTGAATTTAAATTTTAATTAAAGGACGCATCGACTATTCTGGTTAGAGCTTGTCCTATTTTCCTATGTTTTCTTGTTTATTATTTGGAATAGTTTATTTATCGTACATTGACCGTTCTACAGAGCTACCAGGATTCCAGAGCTGGATAGTTCTGTTCCAGAGGACCTAAGTAAAGGAAACTCTACAGTTATCACTCGAAGAGAGTGCGTATGAACAACACCAACTGCTTTTCTAAAATTTAGCTCACTTTACTATTTAAGGCTAAAGCTAGACCGCATACTAATATAAGGAAAGACTTTTGTCCCACGTGTCAGGAAATCTGTGGCTACCTTGTGCCTTTGTCTTTGAAAGACAGTAGACTCCACGTACGGACTACAATCACACAGTACTAACACCAAATTCTTATACGTGATGTGGTGGCCCGTGTCTACCCTCCGAAAGCCATTAAACTCGTGCTCTCTCGATAAATTCTAGAGAAAATCCTGCCACAGCATCAACAGCTGTTCGTATTTCACTTCATCTGTTTTATCGCAAAAAACCGCAACGAATTAACATAGCCCCTGCATCTTCTCAACAACACGGCTTATGAGCTTCTTTGTTTGACTTAATGTCCATGTATATCTCTGTCCTCTCAAGAATTGCCCAAGAACAGCTCAACCAGATCTAAGGTAGTAAAATACTCAAGTGCAGCTGGACTGCTTGACACCAAATCACTCCTTGCTAGACAGGAGCTGCTGTAGCAAATAGCGAAAGCATTATTGACATCAAGGAGACAAAATCTCCTATTGAATATATGTATTACCTTCAGAGTGATTGAAACGATTCAATGCCCCAAATACAACAATGTATCACCACTAGGCTACTGAACAATCCAACGGACTGCTGAAACTGCTGTGTCGTGGCTTATTAGTAAGTTTTTTGGACTACTTACTGCCAAGAGTCACTTAGATCAAAGCCAGGTCCATTGTGATATCACTTGCTTAGGAACTGGAGGAGTCAGAGGTTACTCGAGAACCTTCACCTATCTGAAGAGGGGTCTGAAGATTAAAAGTGTCTGAAATGGCAAATAGAATGACAGACCTAATCAACCCTAATTGTTAAGGAACCGTGAAAATAGCATAAGACTGAATGGAAATGAGAAAAGGTGCCATATTCATATGTAAACAGCTAAACATGAACCAGATCAAGGGCGCAAAAAGAAAGGATATGTGACTTTCACAACATCATCTTCAGTTGACCTAGTTCCTACACATGCTTTATATAATTGGGCGCATAAACATATCAATATTTTCTGAAAGACGAGTCTTTTTTTAGAGTCATATGTACAGACATCTGATTCACCTATCGGCACCTACTGAATACTTTCAAGTCCTCCTTTTGCAAAAGAGTGACACAGTGTTCTACAAACATTACTATTTATTATTATCCTTGGAATTTTTGAAACCCTTGGTTCTGCCACCTTCTTCCCTTTTAGACCATATTTTAGTAGACAATACTGACTTCTTCTTCTTCCACCGAACATTTCACCAAACAGATGCGTCCCCTAACAACCTCAATTTTCCAATGATACCTTCTATTAATGTCGACACAAGTTGACACCCCCTCATGATCTATTTTCATTTTTTTTTTTACTAATTTCCACTGCAAAGTGCTGTCTAGCCACTGACTTCAACTAACCCAACCTCCTTTTTCTTATCTTTCCAGATTGACGCTGTCCACCAAGTCTAATAAAGAAATTCTAAAACCAGTTCAGCGCCACAACTAGAGCGAAAAGTCAAGAAACTTACAGCACCCACGAAAAGAGAAAGAAGAAGCTCACTTTTACCATTAACTGAACTATTAATACTCGTAAAGCATCATTCGTCCGGGGTTACCAAAAAAAGAAAACAAGAAAACCAACACCACCAGCAGTTCTACCAAAAACCCCATTAATCCTTGCTACCGCTTGTCGTTTTTGTGTGCTGTGCTGTGCTCTTCGTCCTTTTGGCCAAACGAAACACCATTAAACTTGGCTTAACGATAACTTCTCGTTCAACTCGGTCTCACTCGCAAAAATCTTTAGAATCACAGTACAAGAAGTTGTCTAGTAACACCACCGAATATGAGGATGTCATTAGACTGTAATTCATTACACTAAAGATATACGTTGTATATGTATGTGAAAGGACATGCTCCAAAGGACCAAACAAGACGCGCTACTGAATTTCATTCCATCGTTCTCGTCGTCGTCGTGTAGCATCCTATGGTTCTTGCACAAAGATACACGGATTCTCATATGAAAACAGTCATCCAAGTGCTTTTGCTTCTTCAACTCCTTCCGAATAAGTATACTATGAACAACAACAAGAACATTATCTGGAGCAACGTCAGTGACAACGACAACGAACATTAAAAATTACAATCATACCCCCCAGCAGGCAGCGTTTAGGACGGTGAAGTTCACTTGGGAGTCGAGACTTCTCTTTGCTCTGTGTGTGTGGATGTGTTTGTCTAAGACTGCTCAAGAAGCATCATAGAATAATTTTCCAAGGAAGAAACAGAAAACAGAAAAATCCCCAGACTAGGTAAGCAGGATTCATTTAGAAGATTTAAATTGTATTCATGTTCAACAAGGAGTCAGTGTGCTGTGCACGGTGTATCTTCTGTATTCCGGTTGGATGCTCACTTGTGAACGGAACAGTACCTACCTATTCTGCCGCCCCGACATCCTGGGAAAAAGCATTTTCACTAATTCTCTCTTTAATTTGAAAGTTATTTTTTCTTTTTGTCATTTTGTTTCGTATATATGGCGACAATTGGAATGTATTATGCAGGGTGTAGATGAAAGGATTCACTTCTTGCATTTTGCTAGCGTTGATTATATCTCTTTCAGTTTTTGTTCCACTTGTGTCAAGATTTACATGTTGTTCTTGTCACATTTTGTGAATATAATGGGAAAATATGCAGTCCTTTGGCGGTCAGAGTAGGTGACTGGGTTTCTTCAGAACCGTGTACACAATTTCAAGAAAAGGACTTCTCAAAAACGTATTCATCGAAGATGCTGGTGTGCAAAATATGTTGAAATTTGTAAGGCTATTCAGGATCTCTTATTAAAGAATGTCCTAGCTTTGTGTGCATTTATAATGGAAGTAGTTCCTTAGGGACACAAAAAGTTGATGAGGTTACAATTGCATTCATGGTGCTTTTCTCCAAAGAAATTCTTAGTTTTTCATGAGATACGATTTGGGCCATTAATTATAGAGCTCAAAGGTATAAAGGTATACAAGTGCCATCAGCTAGTATAGACCTTTTCTTCTTTTATTAGGGTATCGGTGGTAGGAAGCTGAGTCGCTCTTAAACCTTCATCACCTACTCCAACTCACTAGCAGCAATTCTCATGCAAGACCAGGTTCAGGACTGTCTCTTTTACGATCTCGGGTTCAAGAAAAACTTCTACTCAATCTAAGAAACCTAGTACTTAGAGCCTTACGCAACAACTTCGGTGGACCTGAAGTACCTTTAAAAATAAACAAGAGCCAAGAGTAGTGAAGAACTTAAACGTGAACATATCGATTTCAAGTGCTCTCAAAGCAATGTTCCTTCAAAATCTATCTAAAGCCCCTAGACGTGCAGATAGAGGATTTGATTCAACTAAATTCCTAAGAACATAAAAGCAACCCTTTTTCATTGCCTAATGGGTGACATGGCTCAGTAGTTAGTGCGTTGGACTACTGAGCAAAGGATCCTAAGTTCGAATGCAGAAAAATATCATCAAAAAGTTTTTTCATGGCCTCACCTCTTTCGTGTGTCTGACAAACATTCAGGAGTATAACTGTCATGAGAAAGATTTGCGGTTCTTACTTGACTTGAGTGGCTCATCTTGCTCCAAACTTCATTCCAATGACAGTTGTGAGTTTAAGTTAAAATAGAAGTGAGTATAAGTCATGGTTAAGCACCGGCTTGATTTTTGAAAGAAGAAAGATCTGCTTAAACCACAAGCCAGAAAACTTTGCTTTGTTCATGATTGTTTTTCAGACGCTTGAAAGAGATGGGGCCCTTAATATCCCTGACTAGGAACTCCGTCGACCTTTACCTAACTTAAACTAGTAAAAGATTGAGACTAGTAGGGAATTAAAAAGATGAGGTAAGCCAAGGTATGGTATGAGCCTTGACGAGAACTTGCCCACGAGTCTTAGGAAACAAATAATCTAAAGTCGTTTTGAACATCTGTTATTTTACTGATCTATATTTTAGTATGAGAAATGTTTGAACCAACTCATCTTGGTAAAACTTAACTCACACTGAGTCCTTCGACCTAAGAACCTTTCATTACAATTCACTCATTCCTGGGTAGTCAAGTGGAAACCCCATATCCCCCAAAGCTCGTTTAAATGGCAAATGACATAGACCCCAAGATGCACAAAACAATCGTTCATCTCTCTCCAAGGTGAATGTGTGCGTTTGCAAGCAAAATAGTTTACACTTGGTTGATTATTTGTCAGAACGAGACGATGCGGCATGACAGTGATACCAGATGTGCCATTCTAGCTTTAACACTTTCTGGCTTCCGTTTTTTTCCTCCCCAGATCAGAGCACAATGATCCTATTTTTTCTCTCAACTTTTTCAAGGATAATAACAGCAAAGAAGAGCGCCAAGCAAATAAAAAGAAAACATTTCTCTATCTCTAAATCTTTCGAGAAATAAAAAATTAGATAACGCAACATTTTACTCTTCTTTTTTATAGAAAAAAAAACAACACGTCGTCAGGACATTCAAAGGAAACTGCACCGACACAATGCAACTGTATTCGTGGAAGCACACCAGCGAGCTATTTGCACTCCTGATAATATTTTTTGTAAATATACAAAATGGTAAGTTTTTTTCTCTCTCTTTATTTTGTATCCTTACACACATTTAGTACAAACAAAAAAGAAAAGAGGAAGAAAGAGGAAGGAGAAGAATGTAGTTGTGATTTATTGTTTAGTTTACAAGAAACCCACTCTCATACATATGTGACTGCGGAGGAGGACGCGCGCGCCACACCGTTGAGAGATAAGGATAAATGGGGTGGGAAAGCGCACAAAATAAGCATTCTTCCCGACAATTTGCCATGCATAAATCAGGAAGTAAGCATTTCACCGTGTTAGGGGATATCCTTGTCGCTTGTGTTTTGTCCTTTCTCAACGTTTTAGATGAAAGTTATGTTAAATGTTGCACAAGAAGTCTTGCGCTCTCTGTCTATCTCTTACGTGTGCAGTGTCAGTGAGACAGTGTGAAGTAGTATCCTTTTTTTTCGTGTCTTGGCAGCGTTATGACCGAATGTAATCTAGCTGAATGCAAGCGGTACAGCAGTACAGAGAAAGGACAACAAAACCCTTGTTTAGAGGACATTTTTATAGCATCGAGTCTGGAGTGTACCTGCTTCAATGGGACGGGAATTTTTCTCATTTTATGATTTCATTTAAAGAAAGGATTCTGCTGTATCAGGATGAAGAAGATGCATCGAGAATTGTGTCACGTATGGCGGAGATAACGAAGTGCTAAGTGAATTGGAACAATCCTGTTTTTTTCCTGTTTTTATGTCATTGGTCCTAATGAATGCAAAGTGGATGTATGTAATGTACGTTGAAATGGAACCAGGAAAATGTCAAGTCGGCACAAAAATACAAGCATATTGCACATTCCTATTGAGGATAATGGACGTATGTGTGTTGGTTATGACGTTCAACTAAAGCAAGACAAGCAAGGAATGATTACAGAGATGTAAGCTTCTTTTTTCCTATTCTAGTTGGAGCGACAGTTTTATGGCATCAGTCAATGGTATGATTGTTCTGGCTCTGATGAACACAGAAGGGTGTTTAAAGTATAGAAGAAGACCAACTATTTAGCGCACATGTAGTCCATGCTGGGGAATAACAATTCTCATCTTCAGAAAAGCAAAACACAAGAAAACACTACTCTTTAAGAATTGTGACTTAATGCTCCATGGCTTCCAACTATAGATAAGCTGGGGCCATGAAGGAAAATGAAGTTTAGAGAATGAAAGCGTTGAGAACCCTCCGTATGTAGATGCGGTATATGCAATGGCTTACATCGTATCGAAAGATCTTTTTGTTAAAAAAGTGCCAAAAAGACAACAACGACAAGTGGAGGTGGAACTAAAGTATCAATCAGAACTACGAGTATATAGACGCTTGGAGCAAGAACAAGCATTGATGCTTACTGGTCACGAATGTTTAAGAACCTTACAATTTCTCAAGCAGTTCTATTGTCCATGATGTTATGAAGAACGTCACCTGTACACTAACAATCTGGGTAAAGACCTAGCTTGAGACCATATCGGCAGACAGATTATGAGAACGGAAGATGCTTGGGAAGCAGCTAAAAACAGTATTAAGAAGACACAACGATAAGAAAGTCAACAAAACTCAGCACAAAAGACTGGGAACACTAATGAACTGAGTACCGTATGCTGGAGTCTCTCCTCGAGATGAACTGCTTGTTGGCAAGCAACAGACGTAGGAGAGGACGTAGGTTTAGACTCTTCCAAAGTACGGAATAAGTTTTGTTCTTAAAAGTTCCCAGCTTTCAAGTATAACCTAATAGACGGACAGAAACAAATGGCCAAAATGCATGAAACACCACCTAAAACTGTACTCATTGTAGGTCATAGTCAGGATCTTTGGACTTATCAAAGGAAGAAGCATCCCTACTTCGAGATCTACTTATCCCAATCAACTGTGAATAGTGAAAAGACTCAGCAGGAGTCTCGAATGTATTTAGATCAGCAGCCACAAACCTGAAATGCTTGATTGGCCTATCATGACTACGATTTCTTATGATAACTTAGTTTCATATGACGAAACCTTAAAAAGTGCCTAGAAAACCTATTTCCTATCAGAAAAGTTGAAGGTGAAGTCGAAACATCCCTTTCTCATTCAATTTGATCTAATTTGTTTGTCTTGCATAATTAAAAATTATGTAACCACTTACCCCAACTGATTATTCTTCTCTTACAAGTCCTTAAAGTCTTTATCTAGTCCAATGAACCGCGATCGCGCACCGACATCTAATTTATTACAAGCACTAATACAAATAACTTAACACAATTGAAATGCTGACCATTTGGACACACACCACTAAACACTAAGAACTTGCCAGCATATACAACAACAAAAAACAAACGAACGATCGGTCACTCGATTAAATTCGCGCACTAGTCCAGTACTTTTACAATTTGACTATTCACCTTAAGAGCTGAAAGCACACTGCCCACGCATTTACTTAACCCATTTCAAAATGGGAGAGTCACTCAAATTAGAGCCTAGGTTCTTAGCAGTGGCTGAGTGCATGCTGCATGCGGGGTGGAGAGAACTGTGAGAATTGGGTCAAGGTTAATAGAAAGATTCTCACCGAAACATTGATTCACCACAACTTAGAGAGAGTTGAGTGGTTAGTTGCTCTTCTTCTTTTTTAAGCGCATGATATTTCAACTCAGTACAGTACTCATCTTTGGAGATGGAGAATGAGACTTTCTACTAAGAGTAGACAGAGGAGGGAATAGTTTTTTTTTAATAAGGTGACAACTGCTAATAATAACGTATATTCTGATTTGAATATTTGAATTTGAATTTATATGTAACTGAAGTAACAATGAAATCTAAAAGGCCTGAGCGGAACTTTATTTGTAAATAAAAAGAATTATTTTACTCGATCCACTGTCAGGGAGGTTTTTGTTTTTAATTTATTCGATTTTGGTCACAAAACACGACAAGTTGGACAGCTCTCTCTAGCTAGATTGCCACCAGGCGTTGGCCTCTTTCTCTATGATGTCGTCAATGACAGTATTTCGATTGGTGGCTGTATGGATGATTTTCCCTAATCGATTTTTATAACCGATTCTAGTCCTGCCAATTCATCTCCCTATTTGATCCGCTTTCATCGTCCCGCCTGTCTACAATTACAGCAACTTTGGGTCTCTAAACACTAGAAAATAATTTCAACTTGTAATGCTAAAAATTTTACAAAAAAAAGTTCCACATACGCCCCCGAAAATGGCAAATCACAATGAGACAGACGAAATTTCCCCGGTTTTCATTGTTGTACCAAACGAACAACTCCCCTTCATTTAATGAATCTTTTTTCTACTTAACGAACAATAGCACCTAATTGTGTGCCCCCACTATGCCCTTAACTCCACACAAATAAAGATCGAGACTAAAAATAAAGACCATAAAACTCTTAACACATTTCTCGTTAATTTGTCCAAACAATTCATTACTAATCCAAAAAGCGTCGACCAGTTATCCCAGTCTAATGCTACTTACACCATTCCATCTGACAAAATTCATTTATCAACTACAAATTAAATTCTAATTTCTCAAAAAGGGACACTGAAAACGAACTCCATAACAGACAAAAACAAAATACAAACCTCATCCTACACACCACAGTCGTCGTACACACAAAAGGACGACACAAGAGTGACACACAGCCAAACAGAGTGAATCATCAGCAACTGTCATGGGATCAACTCAAAGTGTCACCGGAGCATAAAATGATTTAAATTAATTACATAGGACATCAAAATTTCTCACAAAATCCTTTTGCTCAGACTGAGTGTGTACGTGTGGGTGTGTGTGAGTTTAACCCTTTCTAATACTGCCCCCCACAAAAATATCGGCTGACTCACTCTACTGTTGAGAGTTTTTTGGAATATAAATGGTGTGCAAAGTATCCCATTATCATAACGTAACATGCGGTGGGCCAAACAAGGATAACACCAGATCCCTGGCAGAGTCTGGAATAAACGCAGGAAAAAAACAAGAAACGAATGAAATAATTAAAAAGAGGAGAAAGGATAAAAAAAGGTCGCCAATACCAAACACTCAATCTACATACGCTTCAGCCCTTTTTAAAGCCTCCTGATACGTATGAGGAAAGGGGGAAATTGTTTACTGCTAGATGTAATTAATTAACACCTCACCGCTAACACCACCATCTCAGAGTCGGAGAACCCTTACTAACTTCCCGGCCATGAGTCAAAACTTTGTTATTGCCATGAGCAGATAAGAACCACCGCCGCCGCCGCGCCAGGAGGTATGTGTAGGCCAATCCTTCCCTCAGCGGCGACCAGACCTCTGCTTACTTAAGTTCATCCGGTCGCTCGTCGTGGGCATTAAGTAAACAAAGCTTCCCCCCATTTTGTCCTGCTTAAGGCGTGGTGGTGGGTTACCATCGTTATCAGCAGCTCAACCCTTTTTTTACCACTCGCATTTGTAACAACAATCCTTTTCCGAAAAAGCACGAGGAGACGGGGAGAAATGAAATAAAATAAAAGGAAAGCAAAGCAAAAAAAAAACAAACGGATAATAAAGGATCAACCTACTTAAGAGACAGCCAACTACAGAGGGACAGAAGAGAGCTTTTACGAATACACATCCTTCTGTGGGTGGCACTGGGGATGGTTGTCAGGAATTAACTCTTTCATGGATATTGATAATTTACGCCAGCTGATGCCACCATTCGGTTTAACGAGAACTTAGATTCCCGCTCTCTTGCCATCCTTTTTGGTGTAGGTACTATTATCCTGTGTGCTCTGTTTGATTGCTGAAGATATACCCTTTGGGGCATCAGCAATTGTCATAAAATGAACGGAAATACAAATAGGTTTTCTTTTTTTCTTTTATTGATTTTCTCGCGCCGAAAATAGTATAGTTTGAGTACTCTCCTTGCAAAAGAATATATACCTACCTACTAGAGAGACAAATACAATGTGTACAGCAATAAATGATGTTTATTTCATTTGGCTTTAATGAGAGATATCGCAGCGAGGGCTTATCGTAGTGCTAAATGACTTTGCTTTTATACTATCGCATTATCCTTTCGGTATAGCGTTGTTCCACCTCTTTCTCTTTTTCTGTTGATTATTATCCTGCGAGCAAATAGAAAATGAAAATAGATGCGTTGTATACAAAGACGCAAACAGCAACAGCAGGCGCGTTTGGAAGATGACTTCAATTCGATTTAATGATTCTAAATAATCATTTAGGGGTGGTAAAAGTGCCTAGTAAAGGTTAAATGGCTTAAAGGATATTGATGAATTTCGTCTTCTTGTTCTTCTTCTCTGAGAGAAGAGTATGGCTTAGGGCGGTGGTTGTTAATTTGTTTTTCTTTCTTTGTGTTTAAGCATTTAACGTTTCGTTGGAAAGAGTGGAGGAGATTCTATTTGCGTTCGAGGAATTAATTGAATGGAAATTGAGGAATTATCCCTGGCTTAATGGAGGGCTTTGGCATTTGGTTTTTGTTTATATTCATTAAAACGGTAGGAAGTTTTATTGGCATAACGCTTAAGGTATAACAGATGTCAGGGTGATATCATGAAATACTTGGAATTATTGACCGTTTGTCTTTGTCGAAATTCGCGAGGTTTATTGACGAGGTTAGGCAGAAAATTACGACTTGAGCTGGACTGGGAAAGGTGCCGAATGTTAAGAAAAGACGCGCTAAAGTATTCGCTGATGTAAGCCAAGAAATACACGAGGTAATTTGACTGCTTAGTTACTGGTGAACAGTTGGAAGCTTTTCCCCTTTTTGATGGAAAAATAGTCGGAAAATCTTATTCGTTGGGTTTGTATGCTGTACAAAGCAAATCTCTTTCATTCCTTGCAATGGTTTCTGTTCAAGACCAGTCTGAATTCACCAGACACAGGGACCTGTTTAAGGCTTAAAACCTCCTTCAAACTGAGACTCATACTTCTGTATATCTTGTTTGTGGCAACACAATATTTTTATCCATTGTCAGCCAGCTGTGTTTGCTTTCTTGATGCTAACGAACTCTTCTTTGATCCTTAGGGATACTCGGATACTCGGGCTCAACACAAATCCAATTCTGTGCAAGATTATGCAAGTGGTTTGGGCCATAGACAAGAGAAGCTCCCAAGAGACGTTCACCAGCAGTGGCAGCTGCCAATAGTTGTACAGCAAGCAAGGCAGATACAATATGTCTGATCCTACTTGGCACTTAAGTAGATATAGATCCTTAACGATATATTCAATGAAGGAGGAACAAGATCATTGGGCCAAAGAAATCTGTTCATCTATTCATCTAACTCCACTTGTCTTGTATAACTTCTGAAGTCCTTAAGATTGAATCCATCCATATAAAGTCATGTCACAAGACGCGTAACCTCCTTTACTTAAACGCTGAACACTGAATGTGAAACTACTTGGTAGTATTCTTGCTTTCGGTAGTAGAGAATCTTTAGACTTACGGATCATTTGGGCCCGATAAGGTTGGAAGAACACATTTGAGAACCAAAAGCGAAGAGCACAGCAGATTAGAGCTTGAAAGGCTAACTAGCCAGGTAGTTAGTACGTAATCGTCTTGGCATGCTAAAAGCCCGACTTCGTAGTAAATTCCATCATGTAATTTAGACTGTACTGACTGTTGATTCTCAAGCAGATCCCTGTGGGCCGTCTCTGGCGTTTTGCATGGTCAAGGGGATTTGCATAGGAATGGGGTTGTAGTCTTTTCTACATCTTTATCACCCCAGTGTCTACAAGGACTTTTTGTGCTTTTAGAAGGAAGTACCATACAAAGTTATCTTCTGTCAACTCCCATCTTTTTCAAATCTTACCTCCAAACGCCATCTTCTTCTCCTTACTCACGCCACACCATCCATGTTCCATTTGATTAATTCAATTCACGCAACACTGGTCTTATCCACAGATTTTTAACCACTTAACAACCTAAACTTTTAATAGCAACATTCAACAACGCGATTTGAAAAGTACCATGCAGAGCACAGGTTTGCAGGTCATTTGTTTCCGTTCCGCAGAAAAGCTCCGTGCTCTCCTTAATTATAGACAACATACTCGTCCACTCACTCTCTTCCAGGAAACACGATGGTTAAAATAAATTACCTAAAAATTATTTTTAAACAAAAAAAAACCCACAGTAGTGCTAATAATATTTTATTTTGCAGTCATGCGAACAAATAATACGTTTCGCCATTTAATTCCGGTGGCACCGCACAGAGCAAATGTCACATTAAATATGCATTGTTTGACATAAAAGCGAGAGCCACAAAGAGGTGCGCTGAAGCATGCCACCTGCGGTGCATACTAATGCAGGCATATATTTCAACATCGGACACCCGGAGCAGAAAAAAAAAACGAAGAAATCCATGCATCAAGTCCTCGAAACGCTTTGTGTACACGCAGGCACTCGTTGGTTCGTCCTTAAAAATCCAACCCCCATTCTCACAAGAAAAGAGAAAGATGGCACAACCTAAGCAAAGCATGTTGTGTTTTATAACCCCCGCGTTGGTTGTTCCTTTCCTCTTCCGACAGGATCAATCTCAGGGGTACATTTTGGGGTGGAAGAACTTAAAAACACGCAATGCTAGAATTTCCTCCGCCAGCCACCAGGTGTGGATGGGTGGGTGTTCATCAAACACGGGGGCAAACGGAGCGTTACTCTCCGATACTGTCGTTTGGTTTGGCTAGATGGGTGACGCTATGCCCACATATCGCACCTTCTCTTAGGCACACGATACAAATAACCAAATAGATTAGTGGTCATAGATTAACTAGGCGACGTCACTTTGGTAAACTTTTTCTATTCCTCGACAACAGACGGCCGGTGGCCTGGCCTGTTTGGTTAGTATCTACGTATCTATACATGTATCGCGAGTGAATGGAATTTTTTAATTAATTGTTCGCGTGAGAATTTTCAATTTATCAATTTATTAATCATTGAGAGAAGAAAATAATTTTTCTTCCTGTTTTGAGGCGAAGGAGTTTTTTTTTTTTTTTTTTCTTAGCTTCTTAGCCTACTCAAAGGAATGGCGCGGTTATTTACTGTGTAAATTTTTCCATGTTTTTTTTTTTTTTAACTACTGAAGATTGTACTGATTTATTGTCCATTATCAACCTGTCGAGAGGATATAACATTTGAAAAATGTTGAAGCGATAAAAAGCGTACGTCTTGAACAAATGGAATGGGGGTGATTATTTAGTGCAGGGACATATTTATAGAGCAGGGATGGCCAATACTTAGATAAGTTGTAAGAGTATATACGAGTTTGAAAGCCTCATCGAAAAAAGGGAGTATAAATTAAGCATTATCAGGGACTGGTTGCAGAAACCGGTGCAAGATTTTTTTGGAACAATCTAGGAACGAGGTACCCTGTTTGATTAAGTCATACACTAATGATCAAATCTTTGAAAATAGTCCGTCCGTATCAGCTAGGTACTTCCAAGTGAAGGTAACAAAGCGGTCAAGCTCTTTAACACAAACTACTCTCCTTAAAAAACGAAACAACTCCTTCAACTCAGTCAGATTCGCATTACCACAGGTTTCCTGACAAGACACTGTTGAGAATCTGGAACCTGATAAGAACAAAGGCAAGAAAATCACATAGGAAGTTTTCAGCAATGTCAGCACCCTCTTCACAAGCTTCATAGACAGATGTTTCGCTTAAGCCAATCATATTAGGAACAGCGAAGCGCCCTGTAAGGACCCCAGCAAGATAACTGCAGTCTGTTCTGCAAAAATGCTGCAGATTTTCCACTAACGTCTGGGAGCTTCTGTTTAGTCAGCCTACATCTAGAAAATACATACCATGCACAATGCAAGACCTGACAGTTGATGGAGTAAGAGCTAATGCAGGTTCGGGCCCTGAGAAAGCCTTCTCTGAGCGTTGTGATACCAGTGTGACCTGGCACCCAGATGAGAGTCAATAAATTGAATCTTGTGACACAATACAAGGATCTCTTGCATTCACAAACTAATTTGGATTTGGTTAAAGGATTAAGCAGGGCCTTAAGCGCAGCTTGACTGTCACTACGGAGACAAATACTACGATCCTACATTAGAGTCTTAGTATCAGACGGCATATACATAAGACCAGAATCTTAGGAAAGGTGTCGTGCAAAAGCCACCTTTTCGAGTTAAAAAACACATCTCATGGCAGAATGTGCATATCAGAACATATACTATGTCGTTGTAACTTAGGTTTAATCTACCAAAACAACACTGGTATCCTGAATGAGCTCTAAAAATGAGGAAGTCACAACAGGAACAAAGGATACCAGTTTCTAACTCAAGCTTTAATCTAAATTAAAGTAAAACCAGCACGAAGTAAACTGAATATATGGTATCTGCCCATTCATTACCATTTTGATAAGAAGTCTTCCGCCGGCAAGTGGAAGAAGTGATTAGGTACAGATCAGTACTCTGAAAGGTGGAACTGACAATTTGGGACAGAGGTGCAGAAAGCGCTTTGTGTAACAAATTCGTTAGTACTTTCTTCCTCTTATCCCTTGCTAAGGTTCTTCAAGTCATCTATTGGTCAACAGGTGGTGAAGTACTCCTCTCACATGATCGTTAAACATTGACTCTTTCTTAAACCTATCAACCAACCTATTTCCAGCTCAAAGATAACATACAAGAGAATCAATAACCAGTGCCCACCCATCTTATACGCTAAACAACTCCCTTCAAAGCGAAATAAAAAATCAAACAAGTGATTCAGTAAAAATCCATTGAATTCTAAGAATCACTAATGAATCGCAACTACATGGTACGTCCCACTTCAGACACATAATCAAATCCTACTGCCGCCTCTAATGAAACAAAAGATACAAAAATTTCAAATCAATATTCAAACCTCCTTTTGTACCCCTGCCATCCTCCATTAACATATTTCTTTTTTTCTTTTTCTCTAGCACACAATCAACCAGTGGGATCATTTCTCTCCCCATCAGACAATGACAATCCAACAATAGCACCGAAATTTCTCTCCCGAGGACATCTTTACAAAGTGATTGTGGGCGAAACCATTGAACTGCCATGTAAAGTTCAAAATCTCGGTTCGTTCGTTTTACTCTGGCGGAAAGGATCATCTGTCCTAACGGCTGGACATTTGAAAATCTCTCGGGATTCAAGATTTAAAATTGTCGGTGACTATAATCTACAGATAAATGGTGTGAAGACTCAAGATGCCGGCGATTACATCTGCCAATTGGGAGACCAAGAGAATCGTGACCAAGTCCATACGGTGGAGATTTTAGGTGAGGACTCATTCGTTTATACACAATTTTTTCTTTTCTCCTCTCTAGTTCCACCGATTTGAAGCAAGAGACATTGGTTTATGGAAAACTAAATATCGTCGCTCGTTGGGTGATGATCCTTAAGCCGATGCCAGGATATACCGGTGTCTTTGCACTCTGTTTTGTACCCTCCAATAAACCGAATGAAACGCAAAATTGTCTAAATATTTTCTTGTATTAAAATTTTCATTTCCGGTGGATTACACTTGATTCTGGACGACGATGGACACACATATAGTACCGCCCACTTTAAGAGCCCTGCCACACAATGGACAAGTGACAGCACGTAAAGGCAGTACGGTAACATTGGAATGCAAAGCATCTGGGAATCCGGTGCCAACGATTTTCTGGTTTAAAAAGGACACATTCTCTGGGACAACACATCTCTCGGATAGTTCAACACTAATCTTAGAGAATGTCGACCGACATCATGCCGGCACATATCAGTGCTCTGCAGATAATGGTGTTAAGGAACGGGTCCACATGGATATCCAGTTGACCATATTGTGTAAGTGAAACTATTTTCCAATTTGTTATTATAATTTTTTTTCTTTGTATACAGGGTGAGACATACTGCTGCTTGAAGAAGAATGTCCTTTCTCGACTTGTTTCCAAGTAGATTTTCGGGATTAAAAAGCCCAACAAACGGAAGGCTTTTACTTTGTGACAAGTATTGCTGACCGATATAAAAATGGAATCCTTTTGAATTTTAATAGAAAGGTAGAAAGGTGGACTCTTTAACTCAGTTATACAAGTCGACAAAGCAATTTATTTTAAATGAACCCCTTGTCTTTTAAAATTAAAACTAGAATACACTTGACAAAGGTTAATCTTATCATAATCGTTCTGAGATCTTGTATGTGCCTATGTCATAGGCTTCTACACAGTTGTCTGGTTCTCAACTATGGTCTTCTGTAAATGCTTTTAAATATTCGTCAAAGGTGTAGTCCTTCTTGTAGTCATTTCGACTCTCTATTAGACTATAATTATATGGTAAAACTGCTGATAGATCAAAGACTAAAAAAGTGGAACAATTTCGATTTTTCAGAACCAAGATGTTGGCCGACGTCGGCCGAACATTAAGACCCTTGAACACATTCAACATGGTCAGGAAAACGATTCATTAATTATGATTATGAAACGTTTTGAGAGACTCACCACGGGTTCTGTCGCAGCCAAATCTGCAGACACTGTTTCATAATTTCAGGAATTGAGTCCACTTATAAGCCTCGCTTAGCCCAATGTGAACGAAACCAGTCCATCGGATTTTAAAAATGAAAGAACTCTTCTTTAAAATACAAAACATCTCCACATCTCCATCTCATCAAAGTCTAAAGACTAAGCACCAGCCCCTTCACTTCTACGGAAGCTTCTTCGCAATTATCAGACGTTAGCCAACATCAGGAATCTGTCTGAATACATTTTAAAGAATCTTAATAACCCTGCAATAAAACCAACTCCTTGAAGGCCTCGTAAAACGATCTCCAACTAGTTTATTATCGTATTATTCCCAGTTTTCGCTGCTATATCCCATTAACCACAGCATTATTACTTCAAAACATCAATTTTATTGCAATTTCTATCATTTTCTAGTCATAAACATCAAAATCCATGAAGAAAACACACTAAATCGAAGAAAAGTTTACAGAATCCAACATTTTCTTTCCGTGACACTAAATCACAGAAAAAGTCCACTCGTTTCATTTCTCAACTCACTGCATTTTTTTGCCGTGCACAAGGCAATTTGCCGATTTCTCTTAAATCGCATTATTCTTGGGAATTTATGTCCAAAATTGATTGAAATTACAAAAATATAACGTATTTATACTAAATTAATTAATTTCAACCTTTATTTTGCTTTAAAATTGTTTAAAACATTAAATAATAGTTTGGTCAGCGTGACGTCATACGTGGGCTACAGCGAAAAAAGAGCTACACAGAGCATACCTTAGCCCGCCATCTATGGGTGCTGTAATGGCGGCCTATTTGTCGTATAGGTAATGGGTGTTTGTTGGGTAGAGATAGCTATATGTATTATAAGCAAAGGAATTAGATAGGAGTGAGGAGTCATCTTTCAGATCGAGTGAGCAATAAGAATTTCATTAATAATTCTGTGTAAAAGGAAAGGAATTTGAAAATAACTTTTTTATATCATAAGCGAAGGGTATTTTAAGTTAAATATATAAGTGACCTATCTTCGCTTTAAATAACTTCCACAATGAATCGATTCAAGAAGCTCTGATTCAACTAGATATGGAAAAATTCTTTAGCCAAAAGGAAAGGATTCGACAGAGGAATAACTTTGATTTTCTCTATAGCTCCTTAAACAAACTCGTGCTTAGATTTAACCGAGAAGGAGTGAAGATATCATACTTATACACAAACATGATAATATTAGGATCAGTGATATTATGGTGCCTTGAACAAGAATAACACATGGGCTTTTGGATGTGTCAGCTTCTTACGTCTTTCACAAAAAGAAACAAAAATACATCATGCTACAAATTTTAAATTTTGAAAGTTGTAAAGGCAGGTTTGGTGCTTAGCTCTGCTTTTCATTTGCCATCTAATACGTACTTTCTCGTGAGGCTAAGAATCCACATGAGAGTGTATTAAACACTTCAAAGCCAGCTCAGAAACATTTACACTTTAACTTTCTATTCTTGCTGATAGCCCAGTTTTATACTAGAATACACACATGTTGGACAGTATCTTTTAATTGTTTGATCAGGTTCATTTGTGATGTTTTCGAGCTAAAAAATTTGTCCAAACTCACAATTTTATTTTGGTGATCGATATTAAGGACTTAGTATACAGTTGATCAAATTTTACGAAAAAGAAAATAAGAGAAAGGACTCACCTCTTTTCTTTTATTTTCCAAGGTCGTTCGAAACAATTAAAACACTGACTTTTGTACAAAATAGGCTACACAAACTTTGAAGTTCACTCTTTCTCCTAAAATCTACCAGGTTTTCAACACTTACGCAGAAAGAGAATAGAAGAAGTTGACTTAAGTTAAACTGCTTATATCCCTGCCAAGATGCTCCCTCACTTTTAAGCCAGTTTTTATGATTCCTCTCATACAGCCAAAAATAGTATTTTGCCTTCCCATTTTGCTGAGATCCCAATTTGTTTCCCCTTGGCACTCTTTCTCATGTTTAAAGAGTAAGATGAAAGCCAGCTTTAAGCCTATCTCGTTCTTTCCTTCATGAGTCTGTCTTTAAACCAAGCAATCCACCACAGCAAAGACACAAAGAAAAGCAGAAGTAGTCTTTTTTACGTGTTCCTCCTTCTCTTAGGCCACACTTGTAAGCGGCTCGCACACATGATACACATATACATACATCAGTCTCGGCACTTACTTAAGTATTTGTGATTTTTTTTAAATGTTTTAATCTTTCGCAGCTGTATTAGCCCTAAGAACATTTGCTTGTCCTGTGTTAGTGGCAGATAAGACACTTGTAGGTCTGCATATGGGCCGTGGTAGACTTAAGCAAAACAAACTCCGAGTATGAATAGGTATTCTTCTCCACTCTGTTCTGTTTCTACTGAGATCCCAGGTTCGCACTTTTTTCTTATCTCTGGTGAGATGGTATTATTTTTAGTGCATTCTAGTCCTATAAATGAAAATAGTACTGAAATATGTAAATAGACACTACATTTTGATACACAACATGGATGGGAACGAAGGGCAGAGGAATTGTTCATGATGGTATTGCCTTTCGATGTATGTTTGATGGTGGCGAGTTGCCCGGGACTCTAAGCTTGAATCCCAGCCAAAGAAGTCCAATGAACTAAACATTAGCCATCAATGTCATCCATTTTTAAGCACATTGAACTCAGAGGATCTCCTATCACAGACAAAATACACTGTGGAATGGAACTTCCTCATATGATCATATATATGATCTAAAAACGATTAAAATAGGAATTTGCAAACATCACCGATTTCATCATCACCCTGTGCGATTTAAGCCTCTTTTTTGTTCCCACAAAATTTAGAATAAAAAACGCCCGCTCAACACCCCCAGGTACACACACGCTGCCGACTATCGCTTTTAAGCCACAGCTGGTGTGCACCACTTGAATATAGATTTGCAGGATTGAGTACCGTTAGCTGGAATCCTTCGCATTTGAGTGTATTTATTCGACTGTGAAATTTCTCATTGGCGTATCCTTTTTCGTCATCTCCGCCACTGCCGGTTTCCACACACGTACTTGATAGTGGGTGCAACCCATACTCGTACAAAACGGTGCCACATTTCATATGTGCAACGCTTGAGTGGAATTTTCAATTGTGAATTCTTCCTGTTCTTCCTGTTTTCAGGGGTATGGGGTTGTTTGTTTGCATCTCCTCGTCGTCGGTCGTTGTCGGAATCACAACATCCGGTTGAATCCCGCTACTACTACTAGGACAAGCGTTCTGTTTGAAAGCATCATCTATATGTCCAATGTACGTACTAATTTCGTGCATCCTGTCGTGTAGGTGCCCGAAGTTAGTTGGTCGTATGCCAGCAGGCTAACATTGTTGCGCGAGTCCTTTTTTCCTTTACACAACTTCTCCCGTCCTTCTGGTTTCTGAGAGCTTCAATCCATTTGTTCGTTCGTTGGAAATGTAATCGCATTAGTCAGGCGGACGACGAATGACATGAGTTAATGAAGGTTTTTTCCTTTTTTTCTGTGTCGTGTCCTGTGCCGACGACGACGAGCATTGCAAATCACTTTTTTTTGTGCTTATTTGTTGCTGCTGCTAGTGGGTTTTCTCTGTGTTAGTGTTCTGCTTTCAGGGACATTTCCACATTTCCGCTTTTCATTTCACTAAATTGACCTAATTTTACATTTACTGGGGGGAAGAGGTCTGCAGAGCGGTGCAGGGGTTACTATATGTTCCATTCATTGGAATGGAATGCAATATTGAACAGGAGACAAATGGCTGCTTTTGGTATTTGCTTACGTGTGGTGCGCGCAAGGACAGGATATATAAAAGGGTTCTTCTGTAATTTACCGTGGGAATTTTTTCTTTTCTTTTTTTAAATAATTTTCTCTGCTTTCATGGAGGAAAAGTTCTTTGAGAATTGTAGAAAAATTGAAATGAAAAGTTTTGTATAAAAGGAATTGCTAGCTGGACATTTGTGGTGATAGTATAGTCAATGTCTTTGATAGACGATGAGTTTTGACAACAAAGTGCACTTTATTACGTCAATTAGAGTGACACATCTATCGCACGACAATGAAAGAAGAAATTTGATACAGAACGGAGCTAAAATGTTACTTCAATGAAAGGATGTTCTACAAGATCGTAACTAATTTAAGGTTATTTTAAATTTCAGGAGTGAAAATTTAAGTAGATAAAAAAATCTAAACCTTAAATTCAGTGTGGTTCATGCAACAAACTTTGGTCATTGCTAAATTATTTTAGCCTTAATTCGATGCTTTATTTAGCCTCGACTTGAATTGAGGAAAGACTTCCAAGTTTTCTTATAATAGACTCACACATGGGAGTCATTCAAAAGAAAAGCAGTCTTTGGTTTCTACTGAAATCCCAGATTACTTGTTGTTTTCTCTTCATCAATGAATGAAAGCAGAAGACGAGCAAACATATTCATACACAGACCCTCCACAAATTCTTAGACGACGTGTAATACATACATAGTTTTTTGCCTTCATTTGTTCTCCCAATTTTTTCTGTTCCTTGAATAAACGAGTCGTTATACATGATCTTCACCTTCTTTTACCCTACAGTTCTGCTGAAATCCCAGCTTTCTACTATTTCACTTTATGCTCCTCCTATACCTCATTTTCTACACACACACAACACCAAATACCCCAGCTTAAACAAGACCTAACACATACAAGCCTCGTTTGTAGGCTTGAACCAAATGCTCGTACACTCTTAAGATATTCTTCACAATGCTTCTTCCTTCAGCCTACAGTTCTGCTGCGATCCCAGTTTTCTTCTCTTTTAGTTTGTACCTATTTTATGCAAATACAAAGAAGGAAATAACCAAGCCTAGCTAAGACTTTACACACACTATTTTAAGCCTAGCCTGTAAAATTGAACCATTTACCCATACACTCTTACGACAATTTTGACGATTCTTCTTTAGTTTTGCCTACACTTCTGCTGGGATCCCGAATGTGTACTTATTCGTAGTGTTTTCGGTAGAATTGTATTATTTTTCGTACTATTAGTGTTGAAAGGTATCATATTATGTACTATATGTATTAAAAGGTACCATTTTGATATGGATTTAGTAACATATGAAAAGAGAATGAAACTCGATAAGTTTAGAATCCATAAGGTTTAATACAAAAAAATTGTGCTCTAGATCGAAATTTGCTAGATTGGCATAAGTAGAAATGGATTTTCAAGTCATTTGGTTTTGCATGATCTCGAAAAGTGCATAGTGGCACCATCTATTGGGAGAAAATTGAGCTGCATTCGCACACATATGCACTACACTTCTCCTTTCTGCTTTCTGTGCTCTTTCTTTATATTATTAAAGCCTGTCCCACTCATTTTCAAGTTTGCTTTTACCACACGCACAAATGCAGCAGCAAAAAACTAGAGTGTGTAAAGCCTTGTGTAAGCTTGAATATTTACATTTTTGTGTGTGTAGAAAATGAAGTATAGTAGGAGTGCAAAGTAAAAGAGAAGAAAACTGGGATCGCAGCAGAACTGTAGGCTAAAGAAACAAGCATCGTCAAAAAAGTCTTTAGAGTGTATGGAGAATTGGTTCAAGCCTACAAACGAGGCTTAAAAGAGTGTGTGTAAGGTCTTGTTTAAGCTTGGATATTTGGGACTCTGGCTGTGTAGAAAATATAGCAGATCTGTAGGCTAAAAAGAGGTTTGTCAAAAATGTTTTCAGAGTACATTGGTAAATGGTTTAAGCTGAGTGTGTGTAAAAAGTTGTCACACCAGTTTTTTTGTTCGTAGTTTAGGGTGTGGTGAAAAGTAATCTCTAAACAAGCAAGGGAAGAAAGTCTAGTGATACTGGGAGCTAAGCACAGGAGCCTGCTTTTAGTGTAGACAAAAATTATGTTTGCCTCCGTTTGTTTATGCCGAAAATGGAATTGCAAGCTCTTCTTCTAGCTTGTTTACTTGATTCTTTTTGCCAATTGGCATTTTAGCTTGAATTCCCTGGGAACGAACCAGGGTCTCAGGAAAAACAGAAACCAACACTCAGCCTAACTTTATTCTCATTATAACAAAAATTGAGTGGCAATTGTGTGGGTGAACTCTTACTACATTCTACTTTGGTCAATACTTTGAAGCTATTCTTTTTCATCACATGTTACTGCTCTAAGTATACCCTTATTGTGTGTGGGAACGAGACATAAACTTTGAATGATTTTCTTTTTACTTCTTTGAAAACACACATTTATGTGAAACTATATGTGTGTATAGCCAACAAAAAAAACTTGCTCCCAACAGATGGCGCCACTATGCACTTTTTGAGATCATGTGAAACTGAATGACTTCAAAATCCATTTTGCACTTATGCCAATCTAGCAAACTTCGATCTAGAGCACACATTTTTTGTATTAAACCTGTTGGATTCTGAACTTTGTGAGTTCTATTCTCTTTTCAGATGTTACTAAATCCATATAAAAATGGTACCTTTTAATACATATAGTACATAATATGATACCTTTCAGCACTAATAGTACGAAAAATAATACAATTCTACAGAAAACACTACGAATAAGTACACATTCGGGATCCCAGCAGAAGTGTAGGCAAAACTAAAGAAGAATCGTCAAAATTGTCGTAAGAGTGTATGGGTAAATGGTTCAATTTTACAGGCTAGGCTTAAAATAGTGTGTGTAAAGTCTTAGCTAGGCTTGGTTATTTCCTTCTTTGTATTTGCATAAAATAGGTACAAACTAAAACAGAAGAAAACTGGGATCGCAGCAGAACTGTAGGCTGTAGAAAGAAGCTTTGTCAAAAATGTCTTGGGAGTGTATGGGTTAATCTTTCAAGCTTACAAACGAGACTAAAGAAGTCGTGAAAACACTCGTTTAGTCAGACACATTTCAGTTTGTGTGTGTATAGAAAATGGGATTCATTAGAGAAGGAGTGAAACCAACATCTACATGACACTTTTTTTGGACTTATGGTATTCCATGCTAACAATACATAAGGAAAAAAATGTTATCTCCCCAAAGAGAGAGTCTAAAAAATAGTCAAAGCAGGTTTCACCAACAAATTTGTTTGCCTTCGTGTGGTGAAAACCATTGCAGAAGAGCAAGGCTAACAGAAAAACTAATATACCAAAAAGAGCTTATGATCTTTTTTTTGTCTAACTCAACTTAACACCCATCTTTTTTGTTTTCTGTTTACTTTCTTCTCTTTGTCAGAGTCTACCGATTTTCAAATTAAAGGGAGTCTAGTTTTATTCACCTTTATACATATTATCTGCACTCTGGAGATCAGTGCTTCTCTTTTGAGTGGAGTAAAATACTCTTCTTTTGCCTGCAGTTTGGCTGAGATTCCAGATTCCTACTCTTGCGCAAAAAGTACCAAATCTAGAACAAATGTATCATTTTAAAGTCCGAAAATAACCCTATTAGTATTGCTTAAGAAGTCCTATCTGGCTGACGTCAAATATCTAAATGATTCGCTTTAAATATGGACTTCTTTAGGGATCTAAGTGAAGACCAACCCAAGTATTACTGGGGATACTTCTTCCTCTGAAGTACTTCCATTGTAGATGGACTCTGAAGTAAGTAAACATCCAAATTGGTATACAATAAAGGCAATTACCTTTGTTCCTTTTTTTCTACCATCTCCCATCGAACTAGTACCTCAAGTGTGGTAAAATCCTATGTGAAATCCTTAAAGCCTGCCTCAAACCTAATCGAATACCGACAGCATTTTTAAAGCTTCAAAGTAAAACCCAAAGCAAAAGGGAAACCTAAGGAGTAAATACATTTTGCGCCAAACAGACACACACATCAATCGAAAGGAGCATCCAACAAGTCACAACTCAATTCCTCACCAGTTTTACTTCTATGGAAATCCATCCTTTCAGAACGAAACAACACAAACAACAAGAAGAAGAAGGAAAAAAATGATGACGATGATGATGGGTTTGGGAATCCCCCCATGAATGAATGAGCACAAGATTCTGCACTATGATGAGGCCACTGGGACTTTCTTCTACATCTTCGTCTTCTTTTACACAGTACCTAGTAGCTGCTGAAAGGCTAAAATCAACATGGAATTTTTGACCTCATCCACTAAACCAGAGTGTTACCCACTCGAATTCCCGGATGACATTCATATTGCGGAAATGATGATAAACTCGATGATAGTGATGTTGAAGCTGATAGGCGAATGAGATAGAGTATAAGTCAGGACCCAGTGATGATGAGAAACGACTTAAGTACGAGGGCAACAACATATAAGAGAGGTGTGTGTCCCCTTTCTCTCTCTTTGCCCATACGTCTGTGTTAAAGGTTGTTTGTTCCAGTTCAAGGAATTTACTTTCTATTTGCCATACACACAGGACTAAGATGATGATGAAAAAAAAGGATTTAACATTATTTCGTTATATGAAATATTTTATCGGCTCCTGTCAGCAGATGAACTTCGTTTTCGTAGTAGTTGCAAGGACTATGCTGGGTTGTTGTTAAAAAAAGGGTTTCTCCCCATATCAGGCGCAGGAAATCTTTCATATTCTCATGCACGAGAAGTGAGGAATGAAGGAAAAAAAGTGATGATTTCATCAGGTTGAATCATCGTGTATTGTTATAGTTTGCTATCCTTGCGATGCTTCTCTTTGCAAAACATAATTCTCCTACTTTTTTTTGTTGCTTGTATTTATTCAAGGATTCGGTGTCGTCTCTATTTTATTGTTGCACCATTATGATGATGATGATTGCTTTTTTTTACGATGGTGTCATAAAGGATATCGTGTTTACTATCCTGCTCTCTCTCACTCTCTGGAGATATGGCTAGTATCCTTCGTCGTCGTCGTTTGTATTAAAATCTTTTATTGTCATAATGTAACTACGCTGTGTCATGTCGTGGTATGGTATGGTATGGCTGGGTAGAGAAACATTTAAATTATGATTATTTGACTCCTCTTCCACTGGATTGTCCCTATTCGTTTTGAGCTTCTTCATAGGAAAAAAAAAACCTTACTTTTGCTCTATTGTGTGAGATTTGCGTACAGCTGAGATTGCAATTTGTTTTGCTGAGTGTATTTTTTGTCGTTTCCTGTGTTAAGGATGCGGGTTTTTTTGCGAGAAATTGTGGCATGAGGAGGGTTGACACGTCAGCTAGGTTGGCTGTCTTGATTGTATTAAAATGTTTTTTTTGCGAAAGTTGTTAGAGGGCCTGTCGAGCGCGCGAAAGTCTGGCGTTTAGAGTAATGAAAGGGACAAGCTCGTGTCGAGGAAATGGATTTTATTTGGTTCTAATGGTTTTTGGCGTTTCTCATTAAGAATATTTGGATATTGAGAGCTTAAACCTCCTCCATTTAATCCCCTTTTTCAATAAGTTAGACATCTATTCGTCAATAATGGATTTCACTTATAAGCACTCCACGAAACTAGTACTCTAATTTTCGTCATACTTTGCTTGCCAAAAAAAAAAAACTTACCATGGAAGGCTTTGGTATTATAAAGTAGCAAAAAGTCTACTACTAGTACTAAGTTATGAGAGCGATGGAGTGAAAACGACGTAGAGATTGATGTGTGAGTGTTCCCAGATGAGCTTACTTGAACAGGTTAACACAGAACTTTCTTTGGACAGGCAGTACCTATTGTAATCTAGTTTCTGAAAGGAGGTCGCAAATTCAGCTCCGACTTGAGTGCTAGCTTAAAAAGTGTCGTGGTATTCCTTTTTGGATCTTTAAGTCTATCTATAACGTTGATCTGTTAGTCAAGTGTTTCAGTGAGAAGTTGTTTCAAAAGAACGAGATGAAGGACTTAGTTACGTACGCGTGCATTAATGTCAAACGGAAGAGTGAAAGGCTGTGGAGTGAGTCCAAAATACCTATCCTACCAAATAGAGAGCATTCTCCTTCAGTAATAAGCTTTATTTTTATACTATTTACCTAATCGATTGCTTGGCTATATTCTGTTGAAATTTCTTCCAAATTATCAAGAATCTATCGTCGTAACTCTATCTGTCAATATTTGGCCTTGTTTAATGTAAAAGTTTAAGAAACCACAGAAGAATTGGATTGAATTAGGGCAGAATCAAATCATGACTCCTTTTGATCCAACTGTCAGATGTCCTTTCTATCGAGTAGTAGCCTTCAGTGGTCAAGTCTTCGACTATCTTTTTATGTAGAGCTAAGTTTTATCTTATCGGCTTAGCACTGATTTTGAGTGACGTCAAATCAGTGTGTTCAGTACCTACTTTGAACGGGGCTTGACTTTCAGTTAGTACTTTCATGTTAGTACATTATAACGGCGCAGATCATTGGCAACAATTCCAAAAACTAGTTTCTTCATTAATCCATGAGTCACAGCTAAAAATAACAATCTCAAACCTTCTTCCGAAGCAATAAAGTGTGGTGACAAACTAGGAAGCATATTTAGCTTGAAGTTGTCGTCTAGTCCTTAGGAACTAACCTCGCTGCTCATTATGGCCGGATGCTGTAGAACATCTATGTATCTGAGAATATGAGACACAGCAGAGCCTGAAGTCTCTGAAGCTTGTTGATGTCCTCCTTAACGCCTTCTGTTTTTGACCACCACACAATTGAGGCGCAAGTCAGAATAAGCCTAGCTGTTGTGGCATATAGCTAGTAATTGGACCCTGTAAGCATAGACTAAGTTTTGCCATGAATTCAGCGGCAAACATACAATGGTCTTATGAATTCTTATGAAGCCAGTTTCAATCATGACACAGATATCCTTGCTAAGTCTTTTGAAGTTGCAAACTGCTGAAACAAGGCTCTAATTTCATAAGAGGAACGTCTTGAAATTTTCCTACTTTGTTCGTAAATACTTCTAATAAATGTCCACGTCGAAACTTCATCTTTCCAAATCAATAAATCTCTCAAAGGTATCCATACATTCCTTAATTTATATTTGATTTGTCCAAAAAAGTTGCCAAGCAACATACATTTTCCTTCTGCCTCTAATGCGCACAAATCCTATACCACACTTGGCAAACGAGAAACACATTCGTTTCGCATAACTTTCTCTACACAACCTGACTCAAGGATGTATATGCAGTCCTTGACACATTTTGGACTTGAAGTTTTTTAATTAAAAAACCCAAAAATGATGTATAGTGTATAGTTTGTGTGTAATTTCTCCATCAGTATCCTATGCATTGATGTAAAATTTTTTAATTAAACCTTTGTATGGTAGGATTATGTGACATAGACCAATATAGTCCTTAAATCATCTACAAAACACAGAATTTAATATCACTCATCGAACCAAAATAACTTGGACTCAACAACAATCTTATGAACTTTCGGTGAAAAATCCCGATCGCCTCCTTTCTGACATTTTATGACATTCATTGTCTCTAGCCTTACATGGGTCCATGTCCTTCTCTCTCTCTTCTTTACTGTAAACAAGACTCTACCATTAATCGTTGTAACATCCTAGTTTTGACCACATAAACCCCCCCAATGTATTAACTTTTGTTATTGGCTCTTCCCGTTGATTGTGACAACGTGACAACCACTCTTGAAACCCCGGTCCATTGCAAACAGGACACTTGTACTTGTATGTAGTACCATATAGACACAGAATTGTGAGAGAGAAATGTGTAATCATGATATTTTAAGCCAAATGGTCTGGTTTTCGGAACAAGGACTTTATGAGTGCATGGAACATACTTACATTTTGACCCATACTCACTTATATATGCTTGAATGCACATTCGTTCGTTAGTCCTGGTGGGTTATAGTATCAAAAGGACGAGCCTCATGTGCTAAACGAAGACCGCTAAAAATAAAACTATACTGACCACTAGAACTCTATACCACAACAGTTGCCGCAATGAATTGTAAAGAAATTGTCAGAATTTGGGTGGTCAGTGGCAGGAATGGAATTTCAAACAGAGCATCCTTTATCCACACAAATGCCTCGCGCTGGGTGCGTAAGTGGGCGGTGTCAATGTGGGTGTAAGTTTGGTTAGGGGATGGGGATGGTTTGTGCAAAAGTGCAGTTAGCACTTTTATTTATTCCCAATTTTCCAAATTGAGTTTTCAGGCGCCTTTTTTGTGTGGTTAGCATACGAACGTCATCATCATCGTCATTATCCTCCTCATCGTCGTCGTAGAGTAGTCGTTTGGTTGTCGTCGTTGTCGTTAGAGAGTCCTTGTACGAGTCGTCGCTATAAAATGTTTCCAATATTTTGCGAAATTTTAATTAACTGAGCTCTTTTTGCAGCTCGAATGCGCGTTCTACAAAAAAAGCGAGAGTAGAGACCAAAACCATGTATCGGGGGGGATGGGGGGAGGTTCATACAACAACATTTTGAATAGAGATGAGGTTATTTTCTTTTTCCTTTTTACTTAGTTTTGCTTTTCGAGTTTTATGGTAATGGTTGGCAACTAGCCGTGCTTGTAACAATATTGATAGAGATTTTGAAACGATGATGAATGTATTTTCCATGGCGTGTGCTGGCTTTCCAATAAATGATCACATTTTCAATTAGTAAGAGAGAGTCTAATGAATGGGATATGTTTGCAGTTAGTTTTTTTCTTCCTCCTATGCTTGGCAGAAATTAATTCTCGATTTCAAAGTCCTTTAAGTTTGCATTTTTGTGCAAAACATATCAATGGTTGCGCTTGGAGATTGGAGTTAATGTTTAAACAATTTGTCATACGAAAGGGGGCACTAGAGGGTGGATTTTAAAAATGTTTAACTATGTTTACTTTTCCAAAGCCCTCATACACAAGATTTCATAGAGGAAGCTCCAAATTGAAGGCCCCAAAAAGGTTGCAGACTTACGGACGAGCATGTAAATTTTAATCGACTCGACTATTGTTGCAGTTCAAATCAAATGTACTACATTAAATCTATGTATTTTCAATGTTTCTGTATGTATCAACCTACATACATACATGCATGTATGTATAGAACTCAATTTAACCTTTGCATAGGATATAAAAAGTTCTTTTTAAATTTTCAAATTCCTTTCCTTCTACACAGAATTATTAATCAAATTCTTATTGCTCACTCGATCTGAAAGATGACTCTTCACTCCTATCTAATTCCTTTGCTTATAATACATATAGCTATCTCTACCCCACAAACACCCCTTACCTACTTGTCAAATAAAGCGCCATTGCTGCTCCCATAGATGGCAGGCAAAGATATGCTCTGTGTAGCTCTTTTTTCGCTGTTGCCCACATATGACGTCACGCTGACCAAACTATTATTTAATGTTTTAAACAATTTTAAAGCAAAATAAAGGTTGAAATTAATTAATTTAATATAAATACGTTATATTTTTGTAATTTCAATCAATTTTGGACATAAATTGCCAAGAATAATGCGATTTAAGAGAAATCGGCAAATTGCCTTGTGCACGGCAAAAAAATGCAGTGAGTTGATAAATGAAACGAGTGGACTTTTTCTGTGATTCAGTGTCGCGGGAAGAAAATGTTGGATTCTGTGAACTTTTCTTCGATTTAGTTTGTTTTCTTCATGAATTTCGATGTTTATGAGTGGAAATGATAAAAATTGCAGTAAAATTGATGTTTTGACGGAATAATGTCGTGGATTATTGGATAGAGGATGGAAAACTGAGAATAATTCGATAAGAAACTAGCTAGAGATAGAAAGCAAATGTATTTAGGGGGTAGTGGTAGAATTTAAGTAAATTCAGACGTATTGACTTGAAAGGCCTTCGTAGGAACACATAAGGACAACAGTAGCAATTTTCACAACCATAGCGAAAATTTAGAAGCAATGTTTTTCAGTGGAACAAAACACATTTACCAAAGCAACTTCAACTACAGGCTAGTTCAAATTGTTTGCTTGATGATGATCAATGGGTCACTCAATTCATGATAGTTGCTAAGAAGCCAAAACCGAAGAGGAAGCCAAGACCAAGAAACTATCACCATCGCCGCCTTGAGGAAGCCAATCGTTAAAAAGACCGTCAACCAACTTTTTATAAGAAGCTCAAGAACTTTGAAATCGGCGCAAATATTCACCCCAAGTGCCACTTTCCCCGCTTCGTTAGATGACGAAGTACATCCATGTCCAGCGCCAGGAGGGACAAGACAATCAAATGCATGATTTGACCTTCAAACACTTATTCTCCTCTTCATGTAGCCATTTCTATTTTCAATGAATCCCATCTGACCAAACTCCATTCCATTGCTGATAAAAATCCTCTCAAAAAAAAATTATAAATCGTTGATTACACCGTCAGGACACGATTTCTGTTCCTGTCAATTGCAAACATTAAAATTCTTGTGCTTACTGATTTCTATCTCAACATCTTTGTAATACCCATAGAGAAAATAAAAGAAAATCTCACAGGAACTTCTACATATACCAACTTCAACAACAAAAAAGGATCCACAAGTAGCTCAAACACAAAAATGGACAATCGTTGCCCATTAAATGCACAATCTACTACATGTTGTGAGTTCTTAACTCCAGAATAGTCATTTAATTCGGAGGATTTTTTTCTTCTTCTTTCCTATGCGTAGATACATATGTACAAGAACACACATCCTTACAACAGAAAAAAAAAAAACTCATATCGTTTCATTCAATCAAAATGGTGAAACGTTCTTGGAATCAACCCACTTAAATCCCTCCAACACACCAATTCCTTAACTGCTTCGGGTGTTCCATATAAAAGAGATCTTCTCTTTCTGTCGATGATGAGCTAAAAGAGAGGTAGCAAAGAAAAAAAAAATAAAAAAATAAATAAAACAATCCTCAAGGATAAAACCTCAACACCCGACGAAAAGGGAAAAACAAAATCTCATGTCGATTCGAATTCGATTTCTCGAGGTAAATCCCTCATGTTCGTCGTCCTTCCAACACCACCATCACCAGCACTAGCCCAGTGCAATTCCTAGAGCCAATAAACCAGCGAAAATCATGAAAAGCTCGTGAAATGGATTTTCCCTCTGGAAACCGTTTCATTCTCCTTTTTTTTTGGCTGAAATAAAATAAAGAAAAACGAAAGGAAGTACTCCTTCTGGTTCATTTGATTATAAGACGTTCATCAAGCGCTATTTGGGCGTGGGAGCCTTTGGTGTGGGAATCGTAAACACCAGGGATGGATTTTAAATCAACATGGCCTTGTAATTGAGACTGTACGCATCGTAATGTTATTTCTTAAAGGAAAGGTCAACTTTTACAGATGATGCTATGCAGAGGATCCCAAGAGTGGGAGTTCAAATGAGACAATATTTTTTCTTTTAAATGGCGTAAAACAGTTTGATATTGATTCTGGTTGAGTTGGACAGAGTCACCTGTAATTCGGTATAAAAGAAATTGTCTTGAATGTCCATCAAAGAGATCTCGAATTTGATTATTTATGCAAGGTCATCTTGGGCAGAAATGTGATATTGTCATCGTCTACGAACCCATAGAGAGCAAATTTTGGGTTTGTCTGGAGAATGCGTCGCTGGGGAAACTAAATTTAAAACTGAATTTCAATATTTAAAAAAGAAAAACAGACTACATACAATGTTCTGCGGAAAACGACATCAGACAAATGTCCACTTCGTCTTCTCGTGAAAATGGACATGTTCTTGATGGAGTTTTGCATGATACTTTCGTTTTATAATAAGATGGACGTTTAGCTCCAACTTCGAGCCTTACATATGTTGTACCTATCTAAACAGAAGTCCTCTTTCGTTTTCTCATATTCGAAATACTACTGAATGAGCCCTAAATCATATCTCAAGTAATTAAAATCCAATATCCACTTTGTCTATAGTGGCAGACATTTTTCTTTCTATCACTTCATCTCCGTCAAAAGCAATACAATCGCTCTCTCTGTCTAGTAGTTTCAATTCCCCAAAGATATAAGGTAAAGAGATTACTATAGCATACAAATTTTAAGTACTCATACACTTTCTAACCACTCTCATGAAACCGTGGTAGATTTTTTATTTGGAGAAATTTTTTTCTTGGCTCTGACATTGACATAGTTCGCTCTGCTTTTGCACCTTCTTCCCTACGAGTAAGCAGATTCCACTCAAAGAGCTCATTCGAATAAGCTCTCTGCTTGGCTTCAACTTTACCTATTGAGGTGAGTAGTCAACTTCTAAGTGAGCTTGAGGTATGTAGTGCGCGAATTCAATCGAGTGGACGGCCGTTCTTGTGTTTTTGTAAAAAGTTAGTGCATCCCTATTCCTTTTTCTTTGAGTCGGGAGAATTCTTTAAATCCAAACACAAACTCTTCTTTTTATAAAAGTAAAATAAGAACGATAATTCGGATGTTCGAAAATGATTTTACTGTGGGAGAAAAAATGTAAAGTAAATGTCATGGTGAGGTGAGTGCATAGTATTCTCTTTCTCTTATTATCTCTAAAGAATCGCTTAGAACCACTCATATGCTCTTACCCACACGAGAAACGATTTATTCCTTTGCAAATGGTTGCTTTTCGAAAACTATACATACATAGCTCATTTCACCACTCTGCAATTTGTATTCACAATTCAATTGTACTTTTTAATCTCAAGAAATGCTAATTCTTCAACAAATTTTGTGTAAGAGCTTGGAAATCAAGCCTGCCATTGGCATCGGATCCGATCTTACAGCCAAGATCGATTTGCATAAGTAGCTAAATAGTTAGCATTCCGACCCACAATTATGATTTGGCTTCGAAAAGCCATACTCAGGTTTCTTCATCTTGAACTTGCCCATAAGCATTAGCAGTTTAACATAACTGTTCTAGAAACTGAAAGAAGTGTCTCCCAAAAAGGATGTTCACAGAGGAACAAGCTTTTTCAATATTATGTAGATGGCTAGTCTCCCTTTACAAATCTATCAGCCTTGTCCCTTTCTGATACACATTCAGGTCTTCTGATTCAGCAGAGTGTATATCTCGAGTTATTCTCGAAAACACTTTTAAAAAAACACCTAATTTAGTTTACTAGAACCTGTCTGTCGATGAAAAAGTTGTTATCCTCTGCTTTATCACCGGAGTTTCACTAGCGTCTGTTGGTTAAGATCTGAGTTCAAAAGAATTTGTTGTGGTTCGAAAGACTTTGATATGCCCAACGGTTCCAAAAAGAACACCTACGCCTGTGTATATTTTAAAATCCACTGCGTAGACTGGTAACGTTTCTACTCACTGATATTCTCAGAATCGCTTGTGATTTTATTACAAGCTTTTTTTTTAGTCTAGCCTTCTATGTGAATTTTATTTTTGGTGACAACGCCTGCTTTGAAAGGACTCAAATAGAACCTACTTGTACTGGTTTAGAAATAGCTACTGGTTTTGCAAATAACCGTACTACGTAGTTGCTCCAACCCAACTTGTTTACTACAACATATCCCTAACAAATACTTTCCTTTGATAACTAAACAAGACCTCAATTATGGATTTATGATAAACTCCATTATATGATCGCAATAAGCCTCCCGCCGCGTTGCCCAGCAACTCCCTAGATATGGAATTTCTCCCAAATCTCTTCATATTTCAGTGAGGAAAGAAGAAGAAAAATACCTCCCCACCCATTGGTTCCCATAATAACCACCACCACACATCGTCTCTTCCTTTTTGCATACCGCGCGTCACATTCTATTAAACTCTTCAACAAGTTCACGAATATATGCGGAGCGATACATCTCTCCCTTCTCGAGCTCGTAATGTACCAAAGTATCTCATAAATACAAAAAAATGCGAAAGTAAAAACCTCTTTTTCCTTCAATAAATAAATCCCACACATCCCATACACTGATGCCTCTGCTAAGGTAGAATCCATCAGTTATTTTCAAATCGATATTTCCCATAGGGTTAAATTCGTTTCCATCATTCCTAAGAAATGGGGTACCTACCCCCATCCGTAAGCATCCATCAAGCAGAGCTAAGATTTTCTCCTTCATCGGCATCCAGAGAGATGATTTGAGACGCGAGAGAAAAGAACCAGAACAACGAAAGATAGATAGATATTCAAATACAAATTTGCATTTAAAATGAATTCATGAGCTCTAGCCTCCTCTCGTCCGTTTTTTGTCGGAATGGAAGCCGCCTCTCACCCCCCTGCCTGACAACCGACATGCAATGATGATATTTCAATAAAATAATTCCAAATGCTCGTCTTTGGGTGATGGCTCTCCATCAATGCTAATCATGATCATCATCAGCATAATCATTTCTTTTTTTTCGGGTCGTCCTTGTCGACAGGAATCAGCCTTTTTTCTTTCCTTCTTTGCTGCAGGGAAGGGAGAGCTGGAGGCATCATTATTATCGTTTTGCTTCCATGGTTTGATTTTGTGTTTGAAGAACAGCATATGAATTTTATTTTCCTCATTTTGGCAATGAATTGCAATTGAACTGACGAGTGGGATGATCCCTATCGGTCTTGCGAGAGCAAAAACCTGGCAATAGATCAAAAAATACGTATATATACCTCTGCCTGGCGCATCAATTAGTAGTGATTTTTTTGTGTGGTTTCCTGCATTTAATGGATTGCCAGATACACTCCCTATTCGTGGATCATAAAGCAGCCACTCAGCGGCGGCGGCCGGGGTCCTGGTCCATCAGGATACATTTTGATGAGGTTTCTTGCTTCTATCGGTCGGTGCGGCGAGCAATTTCTCATAATTACAGTCAATTTCCAATAAGGACTTTCTTCTCGGACTCTTCCCGCCGCCCTCCTCTTCTTCGTTGCTACTTGAGAAGAGCAATCAACTTGATTTCTTTTATTTGGCATTTTTATTTTATTTTTTTTTTGCTCTGCTTTTCTTCTTACGAGTATTTTATTGTCGGTTTGCCTATGGGGAAGGACGAACTTTGGTTCGGGGGTGGTACATGTACATGTACATCTGTTCGCATCCTTCGAATTGAAATATATGGTCGGAGGGTAGCTATTTCTTTTTTTGTGGGTCTTCAGTTTGATAGTTGCAGCATTTCAGTTTCATTGAGGCTTAATGTCTTTGAATATCGATCGGGATGTGGAGTGATTTCTTTTTCCTTTAAGGATTGCCAGAGAGAGAGATAGATACGAGTTCATTTTAGGCGCAGTAATAAAAGTTGAAGAAGCTTGTTGGTGGGTGTATGATAAGGAATAGCCAACTACCGGAGGAGCTCCGGAAAGAAAAATGATTTAGAACGAACAAAATGGTTTGATGGATGGGGGTGTTTTAGTAGGCGGTGTGGAGAAGTGCCCCAAATGGAATACAGCTTGGAAATTGTTTGACAAATTAATGTGGGTGGTGAATATATTAAGGTTGGTAGATAGTCTTTGATAAGATGCAAGTTTCGAGGAGAAATTTGTAAAGCGGTGTTTGGAAAGGATTTTCAGTCCGAAAAGCCCACGTAGAACTAGAAACTGTAAAATCAATCTTTCCATCAAGTCAGACAAGGAGGGTTGCACGGAATATGCATTTTACTGAGTATTCGCCAAGCTCCTTTGGCGATGAGTTTCAATCAATGAATTGAGAGCCTCTCCTGCGCGATACCCTTTATCATTTTTATAAATGTTTGCAAATTCTAGTACAATCACTCTCTTTGCCGATGACAATACCCTCACCCATACCCATATTAGGTTAAGTGATAGGCAGCCTGTACTCAGATATCACAACGAGATCACTGTATGGGAATAAAGTGAAAAAGATAGAAGAAAATCTTAAGTGATTAATGTACCAAGTTATTAGAGAAGATTTCCTGAAACTATTCTGAAGAAATTATGAAATTGGTTGGATTGCTTGAAAGAAAACCCCTCAAGGAGAGTCCTTCTAACAAGCCAGAGGCTGGGGTACCTAGGAACAAAGTGTTCTGAATCATCCTCGTAAAGGCCATATGTACTTAGCCGCCAGTAGGTTGTCCTTGATAATGATTTCTATAAAGAGCAGAGGCTGGATACGATTTTCACTTTGTTGTGTTTTCTAAAGGGTTTTCTGGAGACCTGGCATGTCGTATCATCGTTTTCCATCTATTGTCTGCCTGCCGCATGATTTGTTATACTATTCTGGATTTGGAGAGTTCTAATCGACAGAACAAATGTTTAAACCATGTAACCATCCATTAAGGTCTTGTTTCAATCTCTCTCTTGCCAATTCATCTGCTTTTTGCTTCATTAGAGTGTTATTTGGTATCTGGAGAGTACTCTGAAATTGTTGCTTTGATTTCAGTACCGGGGATTAAAGGGCTGGAGTTGTCGTTTATTCTAAAGGCGCTGTATATTAGTAGCGCTTCATTTCATTTCAAATCATTCGCTCCATGATTCCGATGAACGCCGCTCTCTGGATTTTGGTGTTGTTTGAAAGCTGGTATTGCTTCACAGGTACCATCCACTATACTAGTGAGAATGTGTTCTTCACCACCATGTACATCCAGTATACCACAGGTGGTTTGAAGCCCCACGTAATGCTGAACACATTTTTGCAAGAGTAGAAAGCTACGCTTGCTTTTTTGATACGTTTGGCAATATTTTACTTCCAGTTTCGTTTTGAATCTAAATTGACACCGAGATATGTGGCTGAACTTGAAATATTTAGCTCAGTGTCTCCGTTATTTGGGGGTCTAAAGGTAGTGATTGATATTTTCTTAATGAAACCACGTCTCTGGTCCACTCCCAGTCCTTTGCTGCTGGATACCAGACGTACTGATATAGTCGTTACGACACCCACTCATTTTGAGATCAGGTTATTAAGACTACGATCTAAATAACCGTTTGAAACGAACCCCGAATTACTCGATTATCCCTCAATTTGCAATATTTCTAAAATAAAAATCCTCTTTCCCATAATTTATGTAAAAAAAACCTTCAAAATTATCCCTTCATCACTCAAATCTAATCTGTCTACTATCTAAAGCCTATCCCCACTTGTTATTCATTTCAAGGGTTCAACAGACGATCATAACAAAAAAAAAGTATCAGTCATTATCCCACTCATCCACTGAACACTACAAACTAACTGGCATTTAAACGAATGTCATCCTTGCCCTTGAATTTATTCTATTAATATCCTTAAATAGCCATTTTAAAAGAAAAAATCCATTCAATTGAATACAAAAGGAGTCTTAATGGGATCAGACTGTCTGGATGGTTCATAAGCGCTTTTCATTGAAAAAGCCTACACGAGTATGCCATCGCAATCGACAGGACATTCATTCATTTTCACACAGACTTAAGCTTCAATTTTTCTTCTTCTCAACATAATTGCTTTTCTTTCACCTTTTTTTCTATAAAAAAAACTCCACCGCCTTCTTTAATCCTCATTCAAATCAAAGGCCAAAATAGAAAGACCTCCTCTTGGGTAGAGTCCTCGTCCAAATAGCAACAACTACAAATAAAAACAGAAAAAAAAGTACCAAAGGAACCGAAAGAATAAAGGTGAAAGGCTTAAGGGAAAATTCAATTTGAATATATTCATCGCATCCAGCAATAGCAGCACACAATAGAAAAGCGCGCTCTTATCAGGGAGAAGGAATCCTTTTCCACTGGTTTAGTTCGCTCTCTCACTCTCTGTATGTGAACTCGTGAAAGGCTTATCCACGATAGATGGAGCACAATTTCAAAATTGAATTTAACTCTCTCATCATTGTGAAAGGATGAGTTAAATCTCCAAAAGAAAGCAATGAGGAGCAAAAAAAAAAAAAAAAAGACAAGCGCAACGCTCCCCTATCAATTGGACTCAAAGAATTATCCCCCAGGAGAAAGGGATATGTGAGCGAAGTTCGCTGTGTAGCTTGTGCTGCTCTACACAATGACAAGGAAGAGATTATATTATGCACACTGCTTGGTATTTGAAATTTCATTTTCCCTGAGATCGAGGGGTATAAAGCTTTCCCATGTCCTACCCCAAATAGCGCCCTCTGGCTGTGCACTTCTCTGTGCTGCTGCACCATCAGAGAAGGCAGAGATAATAAAACTGCATTCTTCCTTTTTACAAGTGAATCATGTTTGCCAGTTCAACACACACAAACACACACGCATATATTCATGTGTATTAACTGTTTACTTTCTTTCTATACTTGCAGCTCCACCAGAAATCACAGTTGAAAAGTCCTGGGTGCATGCAGCGGAAGGATATGATATTGAACTGGTTTGCATTGTCCACGGGGATGTTAATTCCGAGGTAGGTTCATGACGACGACGATGATGATGATGATCCTTTTTTTTGTACTTTGTTCGCCCCCGCCGCCGAATTTATTCATCCATCGCGTAACCAGAAAATAAAGCAAAAAAAAAACAAAGTAGAAAGAAAGAAACAATGTAAAGAGTCATGGTACTCTCAAAGGATGTTAGCGTTCCGCGGCACGGACGGACGAAGGGGGGGTTAACAAATAGAGAAGAAGAAAGTACTTCACTCTGAATATGTATTCGAAATTATCCTGCAGCAAATATGTATGACTTTTGGAGGATGTTTTATTATACATCCATCCCTGCGGTGCATATCCTTTTTTTTTGTGTGTTTGTCGAACAGCGCGGAGTACTTTCTGTGGCTTGGTGCTGGCATAAAGATGACTGCATACGTTTTGAATAAATTTAATTTGGGATTCGTACATTTCTTTGCAGATGTTGTGGTATCAGAATTCCTTTTTACTGGATCCCACCGATCGACGATCGATGTATCCTCGAGATGAACGTTACAGTCTGGTTATAAGAAATTTCCAGCCATCGGACTTTGGCAATTACAGTTGTGTGGCTGATAATGCATTGGGAAGGACGAAAAAGTATATTGAGGTGTCTGGGCGGCCGGGACCGGCGGATTTTATATCACCAGCGCTGAGCGGAGCATTGGATCATTACAATCTGACGTGGACAATTGAGTCGATACCGAATTTGGAGGAAATTAAGCTGCTCTATAGGAGACTATTGGTGAGTAGGAGGATTAAGTTGTTTTTGTGTATTATTATTTTTTGAGTCACTAGGTTTTGCTTTATGAAAGGATTAGTTGGTAAAGCTATTGCTGCCATTTTTTTATACAAAGTCCTTCTCAACTATCTCCTGTATTCCTTGGTGGGTCCTTAGGTCTCTACAATGCAGAAGCGCTTTTGTCTGCGGTTGCTTTAAATGTGTCCTAACTCTTTCTCAGCTCCCGTGCTTCTTAACAGTTCTACTCCATGTATTATTAGTACCGCCGTGTATCCTGCCATCTTTAGTAAACGGGTTCCATTGCATCGCGTGGCTAGCTATGGATCTGTCACCTTTTCTGAGATTGTGACCAATCGTATGGTTGTGCCTATAAGTTCTTGGTCCGTTCTCTGATTAAGTTATTCGTTGGAGATTTGTTTTTGTTAGAAAATCTTTTAGATGTTGTGTAGGGTTCTACTCGTATTATCGCAAGGTTGCATCGTCCTCATGATAGTAGCGGTCACTCTGGACAATTTCGCACTTGAAATTTATCAAGCACTATATTACGAACTTGTTTGTTGTGCTACTGGTCCAATCCATGTTTTGGAAAGTCAGTACTTTCCCGATCAATCGCCATTCAGGTGCCTAAATAAATGGGGTGGTGAACAATGGACCTGTTTACTTTTTATAAAGATTGACCAATCTACTTCCGCTTTGAAGAGTTAAAGGTATTGGTATTGGTTCCTGACCCGTTTTCTATTAGGTTTACTTAGCCCTCAAATATTGTATTTCGTAGTCACTTTTAACGAACTTTGGTAGCTGTTTCATTAGCAACAAATGTCGTCCTTCTGCAAGTAGAACATTCTAGATTTATCGATTCAGCATTGCAAGGGAACAGTCTCGGCTGGGTATTCAAAGACTTCTTGCATTGGTTTGCCATATTTTGGACTGTATCTCGATCGCAAACTTTGTTGAGAAGTTTCTACTCTCTTAATCATCTGTCTATCTGCCAATACAGTCCCCTCTTTCCATAGTTCCAGATCAGTTCCAGATCAATGGACATGTATGAGAGGAAGCAACAATGGATCACTTGGCCTTGTCAAACCCTGGTGGAATTTCTCGGACAACATTTGTTTGTGCTGTTCAATTTGTTATACATTGTGTTAACCATACTTTATACTAATATAATCCGTCTATCTGATTTGCCATTTATTCTTGCAAATTAGGTCCAGGCCCTAATCTGTTTTCTGCTTACAACTCTCTATGCAGGATAAATATTTATGAGGAATAAAATTGTCCATTTTGATGTTTCAATCAAACCTAAATTGAACTATCACTGAACTATCACTGACTTCAACTGACTCCATACAACTGAATGCACTCAGTGACAGGGAATTATACTGTCTTCAGGTGACTTTTTTTCGACTCCTTTTCAATGTTGTTCACAATTCTGTTTGCTCAAAATGATTGCTCCAATCAGGACTTCCCAATGAATGGTGATGGTTTTTTAAGCGGAATTCCTTGAAATGTAAAATTTCTCAGAGCAAAGGATTTATATGCAAAATTATGCATTCTTTATCAATTCGGGGCTCTGGACAGATTGTAGAATTTCCATTTGTTTTCTCCTTTGAAATAAAAATAAAAAAAAACAAAAATAATTTTGACAGCGACCGATTCGGAGAAATATCAATAAGCTGTCAACTTGTGACAGATATATGTATACCCTTGCTGCGTGCAGAACATCTGCATATGTGTTTCTAGTATAAATATTACTTCAAATTTACAATCTGCATAGTCAAGAGGCACAAATCTGAATTCACGTAGGAAATGTTTTTGTTTGGCCGAAAAACTTCAGCAGGATCAAATTTGTGTTGATTTAGGATAAACCCCCTGTCACAGCGCATGTTACTCCATTCCACATAGATTATTGCACTCATCCTGATAACGTTCATACTTTTGCTACAATTAATAGCAACAGTTATTAAAAAATCCCAGAAATGGATGGCATGAATGTCCTGCTGCCTTCTGTTAATAAAACGACAAAGAAACAGAACTGATTTTAAAAATACAGCCCCAAGCAATTCACTTTAGCACGGAAATTGACGAGAGACCGCCTTCGACAACAATGGTAGTATCTTCTCTGCAGTCCATCGTATATCTTCATCGCTAATTGATCGGCTACATACGGTCTATTCGAATCATAAACGACCTATGTACAGATGCGTATGCAAATCGGTTGTCCTTATTAAGTCAACGTTGAGATATCAATCAATCAATCAGTCTTTTTTTTTGGCATAACCGTTGCCTCTTGTGGTGTCGTCACTTTTATCTCTTGTGGTTTAAATTTAAATTTTCATCTCTGTCACCCAAAAGGACACTTAACAACGATTTCATAAAAAAATGCGTTCCACCAATTTTATCCTGATATTTACTTGAAGGAAAAAAAAAATGCATTAATGATGCATGCACTCATGCCATAAAATGACAATAAATTTGCACAACCCAATTAAATGCTGTTTTTTTTCATATACATACATAAAAACGAAGAGAAAAACCGTATACACCTGGGGAACTGTGTGGCCAACATACACATACTGGTTGAAATAATTTGTAACATGAACATCAATTCAGAGAATGAAAATGGTCGACTTTTATATTTTTTTTTTAATTAACACCCGTCAGTGAATAATTAATGAACGGAATATAAGCTATTTTACAATTGGTGAATTGAAATTTGTTGTTCTATTGTTTTGCTCAGAAATTTTTGCTAGTTTAATTAAAAGAAAAAAGACCTTAGGGTGTTTAAGATACCCCAAGCAATAATGTCTGCTTCTGGTTATAGTTTGATAAATAGTTGAAATGGTTAATAATAATAATTTCGAGGCAAAAATTTATGCTCATTTTGGGGAGTATGGGAATCCCCAATCAATAAAGTGTGACAATAGGCTATTTCCTGTCCGGTTTCGCCAAGGTTTTGTCAACTCTCTGCTCTCTCAATTGTTTGGTCCTAGGCTGATTATTTTTGTTTCTGCCGACTAAGTTTTTAGATCAACGACGTCTGCTTTCCTCTCCTCATTTGCTGTCATTTGGTGAAGGTCCATTTGCTTCCGGATGATTCTAGCTGGGCAACAACAGATACTTTCAAGCAACAAGCACTTGATTGCCCTACAGTAGTTGAATAGATCCTTGAGTTGGTTACTTGGACCTACCTCTTTTGGATTAGTAAAGAAGTACCTATCTAGGTGTATTGATCTATTTCTAGAAAAGCCCTCATTCTCACACAGAATATGCGTAATATCCTCCGAGGCATGAAGGTCATCACAATACCTACAAATGTCTGATTCTGATAATAATAATCTATTCGAATGCTTCTCTAAAAAACAATATCCAGAGAGGATTCCATTCATAGCCCCATTTAATAATTTCCCCTGATCTTTGGCAATAATGCCTTGGACACCTCATGTCCTTCCAACTTAGCTCACCTGCGGTTATCATTGTTGTATATTGCGAGAGTACTACTCTTGGCTCTAGAGAGCGGTGCTCTGATACTGTCGAAAATGACCTCTAATGAAAGTTCTGCACATTCCCACCTAAAGTTGTGCTTTTAAATCGAGTGGCAGTAAGTCCAAGGACATGTAAGACTAGCTGATTTTTGCACGTCAACTTATCTATTATGTACTGTTTGGTGGTTGCCTTCCACGATATCACAGCCTCATATCAGAATATGCCTCTGACTTTCGTGGCATATAGCCAGTGCTGGTTTCAGACCCCATCTCTTGCCCGTTCATTTCATACAGAGAGAGAGCATTGTATCCTTAAGGAACCCTTTCCCTCGTGTTCAGTTGCTAATGTAGCTTACGGTCTAACACAATGCCAAGATATTTAGCTATGTATTCAAAAACAAAAGTTTGAATACGATTAAATCTTGGCCTATAACTCGTAGATAGTTTGGGTGTAGTTCAATACTTGCTGCGTAGCTCATGTATTTAAATAAATTATCCTAAATACCCATATTTTGCATTACAAACCTTCCATTTCGACTGAGGTGTAAGACACACCCCTCGCTATAATGTTCAACAACGCCACCCTTGTTTGATGTGTAGCATAAAAACAATCGTTAAAGGAAAGATCCAAAAAGAGTGTCCTATTTTCATTGAAAACCTTAAATTTATTAGAAGTTGGAGGCACCCCAAACAAGAACCGGTTTTAAACTCCTTAGGCAGACCATTAGGAATGTAAGCAAGGTCAGAACTGTAGCCAGGTGTAGATCTAGATACATACCTATAATTTAAAGAATAACCCAAAAAGTTCGACAAATCACATTATAAATATTTAATTCTACAGAAAACCATGTCCCTAATGGCTTCATTAATGAAAACGCAATTTATTAAGTCCTTTAAAAAAATAACAAAAAATCAATTGACCTTTTGTGGGTACAAAAGCACGCAACCTCTCCTCACCTAAAACTAAAAATAAAAACAATTCCCCACCAAATATGTGGACAATAAATCACTTGATTCAGTGAATTTTAAAGGACCAAAGGACCCCCTCGTCCATGTATAAATGCCAAACCAACGAAAAAATTCGAAAACAATCAAGGACCCGTGGGTGGTTTGGGTTTAGTTTCGAGTAGGCGGGGGATGGAGCTAGAAACAGGCGGACACCTTTATGATTTCCATTCAATTTATTGATAAACAACAAGGATACGAGTCAGAAGGGAGTAGGATTCAATTAAATTTTAAAACTTTTCGACGACAAAAACTGGAAAAAACCGAAAACACATAGGCGGTAACCCATCCGAACAAATTGCATCAGGGCAGGGGTGTATGTTTTTTAAATGACACGCGGGTATTCACTACTCATTCACTGCGGGCTTAGGTGCCTAGCCTACATATCCTTTGAAATTAAATGAAAAGCGAGGAGGCAAAGAAAAAAAACACACATTTGTCTCATTTGAATTTGGAAAAGACTTTCGAAAGAGATCCTCCCGAAATGCATTAAAAAAAAAAGTTTCATCCTTTTTTGTGTTTTTTTGTTTTTTTCCTTGCCTCTCCCACGCAATATAAGGAAGTAAAGCAGCACAACAAACAAATAAGATGAGAAAGGGAAAAACCATCAGTATCGGTGGCATGGTGGTTCCTGGGAACACAACCCGACTTTTCTTATCTTTCCCAATCAAATATTCCCTCGGGTCAACCCCATCTTTGTTCATTCTGGGGGCTCTGGCAAATTATCTCAACAACAATTCCAACTTTTATCAGTTTTTTGCTTTTTTTTTTTGCATTTTTTTGTACTCCTCCTCAGAGTTCGAACTTCAAGAACGCTTGAGGGTGATTTTAATGAATCTTCGGGTTTTTTAAGAGGTCCTTGCAAAAACACACACGCACACAGGAGGAGCATTTACTTTGTACCCAGAGATGTATATCAAATCGGATGTACCTTATAGGAAAAGGACCCTCTACTGTGTGTGGGTATTTGTTTTTTATTTTGTAAAATTATATAGAGGATGGTGGTTGGGCATGTGAAGCGAAAGGATGTCGTGAGTTTTATCGGAATTGAATTATAAAATTGAACAGTTTCCGGCTTGTGTCAGTCGTAGTCGTTGTCTGCTTACTTTACTTGCATTTCAAACTGGCAAAGGACGGTTACGTTGCAAAAAAAAAAGAATACAAAGGGCGACAGTGCAGCAGCAGCAGCAAGCAAGGATGAATAGTCAAGGAAAACTTTGTAATGAAAGTAAAATTGGTGGAATAATTAAAAGTCAATTAAAATTGCTTCAGGGTAAAAGATGTCCGATATTAGAGGTCGTACAGGATGAGAGAGAGGACTTTTTGTGTTTGATGTGTGTAGTTGGGTTAATGTATGGAAAAAGGATGTTTGGATATAAAGAGCGTCTGTGCGATTGAAATTGGATTGTGCCACTGAATACAGGGAAAGTTATTAGTTATGACATTTGAATGTGATTACTTTGGGGCATAATTTAGTCATTTAATTGGCGTTACTCAAAAGGGCAATGTGGATGTCAAATAGTCGTTTGGAGGAGTTTGTATATATGTTCCTAGTGCTTTATAGTTTTTAACTAGTTTATGTAGATTCCTTTGCTCTGATAAAAATGATTGGGTTTTGTAGTAACTAGCGTGAGAAGGAACTTTCCTGATTATGCAATGATTTCAGAATATGGCTTAGCCGTCATGTGCATAATGAATGTACTAACAATGAGTTGACTAGAAATTGTCAAATTGTACATTACCCTTTCTCTGTCTAGTTGAGAATAATCAGTGTCTGTTCGTAGAGTTAGGCACACTTTTGCATTATTTAAGTAGTAGAGGATAAAAGATTATTGCGACATTATGCTTTTGCTTAGCACATGGACATCCACATTGCCTAGTCCGCCTTTGAGACTGATACCTTTTCCTTCCGTCACAGGAATGGTGAACTGCCTTATCATAGTTATGAACCTTTGGCAGGAAAACGCCCGATATGTTGCGAAGGCGTCCTTTAACTGTAACAAAACTGAGAGCACCCTTGTTGGCTTTGATTCGACAAGCTATGACTAAGAGTTTTCTGTCTTTACTTCTAAATATTTGTCCCCACTGGAAAGACTTAGCTACCGGCTCTAAAGCGATCTATAAACCTCATTATTCTGAAAGACGCTTCCTCATCCTTAAGAGGCTTGACCAAAACCCCGTTCCTATTCCATGACCATTCATCATGTCTAGGAGACTTCTCCCCACATGATGCTTTCATTAACTGCTTCATATGACACAGTGGCATTAACTATACTCGACCTTCGCTAAACATTCGCCTTTTTTCTATAGATTAAGCGCGAAAATAATGATGACCCTACCTCCATCCATGATGGTGACATTCCTATTCCTCATCCCCATCTTTGACATTCTTTTCGTGGCATTTAAAAACCTGTAAACCAACTCGCTTAGGGTACCATTTACTAGCCCGAAAACGATAGCGCAATTCTCTATAGAGCAATCCAATCTTTCATTTTACTTTCTTCTTACCCCCATCGGACATTAATTTTCATTTCCCTCTAACAAATAGCCTGCGTCCCCTCGAATCTTAATAAGATAACGAGAACATGTCAAACTCATTTCTAAGAAAAAAAAACGAAGAATCCTACGCCAAATACTCCCCAGAGTGGCATATAAAATATGCCTCTTGGCAAAAGACTACACACAGAGACGGAGTAGCTAGTAGTTTATCCTGAAATCCAAAAATGTTATTCAATAATATTTTTAAAAATTCCAAACATGCCTCCAAGACCACTAAATAAACCAGCAAAAAGGATGACCATTTGTCTTCCTTTGCGAAGCCGAATAGTTTCGTTTCGACTACCCACTACTCTTATTTCTTGGCTCAACTTATATCTAAATCCTAAAATACTAAAGAAAAAAAGAACAGGCATAAAGGAAAAAGAAGAACATAAAAAAGAAAAGGATTCTCTGCTCCTCAAAGCAACATTTTACCGTTTTTTATCCCTTTCGAATGGTTTCTCTGTGTATACTGTATATCGCCAGGCATTTTTATCATTGAAGGATATCGTAAAGATGAACAATCTTACTCTACTGCTACTGTACAACCCGTCAAACAAAAGCGAGTTGTAGTGTGTGCAGATCCTTTTTGCCATACTTTTACGAGTAAGTAGCTATGTGAAAGATAAGGAAATGGTATGGGATATTTTTTTTTACTATTCCTGCTACTATGTGAGTGCGAGTGGATTTTAAAATAAATAGTGATCCTTGTAACCAAGGTAAAAATGCTATTCAAGTGATTCTCTCTTTGTTCCCAAAAAAAAGGAACACAACACTGGTGATGCTCTGAGATAATCCTTTTAACAAAAAAGAAAAGACAAAAACTGCATCCCACTCACAAGGAAGCAAAGAGTATGACACTTACTGTAGTTAACCAGCCAGTTTACGACAATAGACGTGTCCTGTGAATACACATGGGCAAACATTACAATTTCATATCAAACACTTCTCGCATAAAGCATCATTGAGCGGGGTCCTTGAATGCCACATATACACATATCTGTACTGAATTTACATTTTTATCATCATCGAATGTCATTTTAATATAATTTTTTTGCGTTTTTCTCTCGTTACAACGCGAAACAGATGAACGAAACATATCAGCATCCGGGCAAGTGGCATGAGTTTCACATCAAACCGATACCCATAAGGACACACGAGGCGATTGTGCAGGCGAAAATTCGATACCTACGGATGGAATGAGGTGAGGACAGAAAAACAATTTTTTTTTCAAATGGCACCACTGTAATGGAAAATCTGAGACGGATTTCCAACTAAATCTGGCGAAAAGAAGAAAGGCTTGAAGCCAGTGAACAAAAATGTGAGCCCTTCCTTCAGTCAGTTCCTCTTCGTACCTGAGAAAAACTTGTCGTCGACAAATCTGGCTGTTGTCCAATCCAATCGGTTGTCTGTGATAAGAAAACCTGTCGAGAATTGCCGTCATCCAAAGTTGCTACATTCAGGCCAAGTGTGTCGTAGAAAAAAAGCTCTTTGTCGCTGGAGACGAATGGCTTAGTCCTGACAACTGAATATTTCGGTTCCACTGATCTGTGAGGGCGGTCTTAAGATCAGCAAAGAAGTAAGTCTAGCCCTTGAAACTATTTTCTTGTATTCATGTTGTGTATCCTTTTTTTCAGATTTAAATCCCCGCCTCATGTGGCTGCAGTGCTTGTTGAGATACAACAGCCTTCAACTATAATCCACTGATTGATAATCGTAACTCCAAGGCAAGGCACCAATTAAACGTCTGGTTTAAGACTAAAAGAACATTGGAATTGATCTGTACATTAACCTTAATAAAGAAAAGTTTTATAAGAAATAAATAAAAATTAAAATGGTCTATCGATGATGCCACACACTTCACATACCATAATGGGGTAGCAAATTTCTAATTGGCAACACCGGAGAAAGGTAAGTTGTTCGTGTTTGTCTGTCGCCGTTGAATAGGGTGCAATTTTTGAAAGGACGTCTTTAGAACTGTGAAACCTGTCTAAAGCATTTGAACTCCTTTTCCAGATTCAATTTGGACATAGCCCTTTTATGGCTCGCAAAATACCTCTATCTGTCAACGAACCCAGTTCAAGAAATAATCTAAAGATTCCGCCCTCTGTCTAGGCTCGAAACAAATTTTCAACACAGAAGTTACAACTGCTTTGAAACTTATTGGTAAGTCATTAGCGATAAAATTATTTATCCTTTTCGTAGGAAGAAATTCTGACAGTTAGATACCTTAAATTCGTTTTAAAATGTGCCTCCCTTAAGTCCCATCTGTGTGTGAAATTTAAGTTATTTTGGGGGAATTCATAGAATCTAGTCAAGACTAATAAGCTTCTTTCGAAATTTTTGCAAACGTGAAAGCTTTTTGCCCGTTACTGAAAGACATCTACCACCGGACTATGTAAGGGAAGGAAGTCTAGGAAGAAATTTTTTATTAGGACGGATATTGCAAAAGTGATATCAGCGTCAGTCAGACGATAACAAGTCAGTGAATAGGACTTCTGAACTGATATCTTCGTTGCTAGACGACTTGCCAGCATTATAGTCTTATAACGTGTTTTGTTATCTTAAATTTTGATATCGAATGCTCGATTACGAGAACGTAAATGCACCATTCAACATTGATAATGATAGACGAAATCTCTGGCTACCTGACCAAAGTGAAGTGAGGATAGCAATATGGAAGCTGATTTCAAACAAATCTGCTGGATGTGACAACTTACCGACCGAACTTTTCAAGACATCAGGGGATGAACTGGTAGAGGGCATCTCCAGCATCTGGTTAGATAAATGCATGCCTGATGAATGGAACCTAAGCATCGCTTGCCCTATCCACGCTTACTATAGAGGCATCAGTCTTCTCAACATTTCAAGACCCTACGCCAACGCCTGAAACCTTTTATTGACAACCTGATTGGCCCCGATCAGTGGGGTTACAGGCCAGGTAAGTCCACCATCGATCAAATCTTCAAAGTGCGACAGATCCTGAATGAAACCCAGGAAGTCAACATCGATACTCATCATCTTCTCATCGATTTCAAGGCCGCTTATGACAGCATCCATAGGGGCGAACTGTAGAAAGCCATGGCTAGTTTTGACATTCCTGCCCATTTATGCAGGATGGCGATGGAAAACGCTCGCTGTTCCATCAAGGTCGGTAATGACCGTACTGAGTCCTTCGATGTCAAAAAAAGTTCTAGGCAAGGTGATGCGCTGTCAAGTGACTTTTTTAACATCATACTCGAGCTGATTGTGCAGAATTTAGGAACCAACAGCAGTCGCAAAATCTATCATAAGTCCGTACAACTGCTTTCATAATTAGAAGGACTTAGCGGGCTGTTACCAGTACGTCTGAAATCATTGAACCAGAAATTGGACGAAATGTCACAGTGGACAGTTACAACTTCGAGGTAGTAAAGGACTTTGTCCTTTGGGTTGGAGAACCTTCGCCAACCCCAGTTTTTTTTTTTTGGGCTAATAAGGCAATTTAACAATAAAACCCTATCTCGAAGAACTAAGAGACTTTGTATAAGACCCTGATCATTCCAGTCCTGCTTTATCGCGCTTTACTTTATTGTAAGTGGATGAAGATATCCTTGATCGCTTCACTCAGTAGAAGGCCTCCTTGCTGCAGGTGGTGCGTAAGGGGACCTCGACCAACTTGGAGTGTGCAACTGGAGGCAATTAGCTAAAGACCGAGCTAAATGAAAAGGCTTATTGGCCCAGGTTCACCCCGAACTGTAGCGCAACGCAATAAGCAGAAGATGATTTCGTATATAAGGAGTGTGACTTATGTCCTTTACTCTGTATCCTCTTGAGTCGCCTTTCTCCTTTTGTTTTGTTCTTTTTTGATTTATCAACGAAGACAAATATGGAGAAGGGGTTAATGCCTCAGACTTTCATGGCTGTGAAATTTACTAATTCTGGTTCCTATGAGAAAATGCCTAAAATTGTTGCTCTGTCCTTTTTTGATCCGTCAGATAGATATTAGGTAGGTGCTGATGGCATCTTTCTTTGTTTAGCTCTACTGACAGAGTGCTGCTTTAAATCTGAAGGCCGTGTAAGGTTAAAATAGTTTGACCTGGTAGTAGTGCCACTTTAACTTGCTAAACCGGCTACAATACAAGTCATCGCTTTTTTTAGCACATTTACCCTCCTTGGAGAGAATTCTTTTTGATTTTTCCATTCATTTATAATTCACAGACACTTTTATGTACTATATCTACATAAAACCGAGTCTTACGATTGCTGTCTTCTTCCACTCGATAGTGCTTGGGTTTACATCTTTTCGTGAAGATTCTGTTACATTCACGGACTGGTATCCAGTTCAATAAAGAATACACGTGCTTTCTCCTCTTTACTTTGCTTTTATTTTTAGACGTTTTTCCCACTAGAAAGTTAATTTTAAACCTTTTCAATCGCATAGCACTCTTTACAATCATATCCTAAGGGCGAATGCTAAATTATTACTTTGATTTCGCAGAAGAATCTTTGCCAATTAATAACTTCTCGTTGAATGCCCATATCTTTTCCTTTTGCATACAGACGTCTGCGCCTTGGGGTGTTGTATAAAACTGATGAAAGTTTATATTTATTCTTTGGCGTTCTCCAAATTCCCATCGAAAAGTAATTTATGGAATTATTCCCTGGGGCTATTGTAGGTCAAGGCCACTTCAATAAGTTACTTAATAAATCCATGATTATACTTCTCTCCTACTGAAACTTGATTTTAAATAGGATCATCATATTTATTGAAATATCCATAAGTAGCTCACTCTCACATCAAGAGGTGTAGCAATCCAAAAGCACTTGCTTTATGCGAGCAAGGTTGACATGGTTGCAAAAATGGGTTAAGGATCTCTTTTTTTATATTGAAATCAATTAATATTGAAATTACCTCATAGTTAGTAAAATTTGTTTGAGACTTCCGTTTGAATGACTGTCAAAAACGTAGAAAACTATTGACCTTACATCCTGCCATTCAAAAGGGAAATTCACTTGAAATTCAATTCAAAAGGAGATGCTCATGTTGAATTATTTCCAGGAGAGTTTTAATGACGTGCATGACACAGGTACATATAACTTCTACGTTAGGAAATTTTGTCACACAAGAAGCAAGTTTTATATTGATTTAAATGGCACACGTCATGGCAAAGCACCATCCATAAAACAAGGGAGACCTGCCAGGATATGCGTGCTAAAATGCATCATCGGCACGAATGTGTCATTACACGCAGGTGACAGCAATAAGGTGCAATAATTATTAACAAATTCATATAGAAAGGGTTGAGGTGTATTATTATGCTTGAGACCCCTTCGATAGGAAACATGAACTGATGGCGACATTGTTGTGATTGCTCACTGACAAGTAGAGGTCGGTCACGTGAATTTGAAGTAATTCCTCTGCTAATGGGTATGTCATGAGATATGGTGGACACAAGGCTCGTTAGATGCAAATGCAGTCCCCCAAAACGTGGGTAGTAAAATATGTTCCCTGCAGTGGAAAGGCTTGTTAACTGGGCACGAACTTTCTGATTTCTTTCAACCACTTTGACTGATAGCTAAAGAGGGGACCAACTATATCCCCAAATACATTAAAAACATTCACTTTATATCACACATTATCGCCTAACCATCATCGCTATTCTAAAAGTCATAAAATAGAATCAATAAACCATCCTACGTCGTAATTTTGGCACCAATATTGCGGAAACTACGCTCGTATAGAATGATTTGGTTACACCATTTCACTAATTTCACGTCGAAAAAGTTTAACTAAAATTTTACGAGACCACAAGGACTTAAGGATGTTTTGTCACGCACTTTGTTTCTTCCAACATAAAGGAGAAAAAAATGGTTTGCGTGGAAACTCAACAGTTCCTCCCCTATTCGCGCAGAGTCGTTTGTTTGTTTATTGTATCTATGTGTCGTGTTGAAATCGATTACAGGAGACGAGTCCCCCATGTGGTTGAAATGACAGTACTGTCACATAAATTTCGCTATTTGAAACATACAATTGGCAACAAGTAGCAAGTGCTTTTAGAGTAGAGCCTTCAGTCCAAAGGTGGGTTCAAATCCTCGTATAACTATCCATTCGACCAACTTTTTCTTTCTGAAATACATTAATCAAAATAATTTACTGAATGTTAACAATTAGTTAACTTGTCACAAATTACACAAAATCCATTATGTCATACAAGAAAGGACGAATTACGAATTAAGTGCGGAAAGGCAAATTCAACAAATCGCTTTGAACACATTTTTCGAAGGTGTTCCCTATTAATTTTGTAATAAGCACAAATTTGTCATTTGTCAAAAGTTGAACTTGTAGTGTGATTGTATTAATGGTAATTGTAGCCAACTGGACGTATAGGGCGGATTCAGAATAGATTTAGATTTCTTTGAATGTTATTTTTGCTGCGGGATTTCGAGGCGTCGAGAACTGATAATTTTCCCCTGTATGGAGTAAAGAATAGTTGGAGCAATTCGGCTTGAACCAGCTTGGAATCTGGTGAAGAGTAAGAACCTATCCTTCTTCTGTATAGTAAGTTGAAGCCTCGTGAGGCTAGGTAAGTATTGTTTCAAGAGCTGTTCTTGAGCATATTTTCTATACCACATAGGCACATAGGCAAATCCATGCAAATAGTCTACCTGATTTTTAGTTATTGTAATTTAGGCCATCATACTAGAGAGGCATAGGCCGGATGACGATTGTGCTGTTCGTCCAGTAGATCATCTGGGGTTTCATACGAAGCTTTTTACAAGAAACTCTTTATAAGATTTCTTCTAACTCTAAAGGTTGCTTGTAGGATTCTTGCATATTCTTCATTAAATTTTAATCAATAATTCCGCCATGTTTATTAGAACGAATAACAGAAAAACATTTAGCATAGAAGAGTCAAATTCAATTATATCTGTTTCTTAGAAGAAAACTCTTCAATGGTGAATTTATATAGTTTAAAGAAAAGCGAAGGTTTGTGCTCTTTTTACAAAATAGACAAATAGAAAAACACTCTCAATGCAACCACCCACTCCGCTCCACCACCACTTGCTGTAACTTGTGGTGAGTTAAAGTTTTTGGAGAAATTCTTTCTCTTGCCTTGACCCATTTCACTCATTGCACTCTTTTTTTTCTTATTCAGTCTACCAAATTACTCGATTTAGATTTAAGCTGAAAGCGCAGCTCAGTTGAGTTTAGTTTGGTTCGATCTCTGATGGTGAATAGTCAAGTGGTTAAAAGTTAGTGCGCGAATTTAATCGAGTGCCCGTTCGTTCCTAAGAAGTAAGTGTACTTGTCCTTTTCTCACTAGTGTTAAGATCCATTTAAGCCTGGGTAGTGTTAGTGAAATCAAGTTAAAGCAAGAATGTGACAACCAGGCTTTGATCTACATATACCTATATGTTCTTATTCCCTTTTATATTTTTATTGCAAATCGGTGCGCGTTCGCGATTTTTGTGTGTGTGCAAGGCAAAACAAGAAGAATACTTGAAGAAAGTGTATGAGTGAGGTGAGTGCTTTTTCTATTCTAATTTATTTATCCAAATCAGTCAACACATTTTTCTCTTAAGGGAGAGCGCCTTTTGTACTCTTTGTAATTGTTTTCAAAACTTGGCTTACTTAGATCTCTTGAATTTTTATGGAATAGTTGAATTGATATGATCCTCCCAATGAATATTTTGCATTAGGTACTCGCGGTTATTTTTTTAGTGTACGGCTCTCTTGTACATAGCCTTGGTAGGGTGTGTTGTTTTGAATACATTCTTTTTCACAGTGTCAATACGAACAATTTCCACGGGATCAGCAAGCAAATGTTCCTCCATCTCCCTCGAGATCTCCTCGTCTGTCATTACGGCACCCGACGACACATCATAGGTCTCACCAGGGCAAATCATTGGGCACGGTTTAAATCTTTTGTTTACTCCATCGCTGTTTGAATTATTGTTTTTTTTACCGAATCTTGTGTTTTTTTACCAATATTGTCTCTGATATTCACGAGAGAAAATCTTAAATTTTGCACATGAGTAATTTAGCCTAAGCCCTGCATGTAGAAAGCAAAAAAAAAAATTATTCTGGCACTAGGCATTTTCAGTGCCTTAATCCTGCCGGACTAATCATGTCTGAAGGTAGACATTATAAAAAGTTGCACACAGCCGCATTACTTATTAATTTTAACTTCTTTCGGTCGCATTTGACACTTTTAAATAATTTATCTAGCTCGGGGATAGCGATTATAATTGCAAGAAAAAAACAGTAATTGTTCCCCCTGTTAAATAATAAAATATTTTTCTAAATAACTTATTATTAGTCAACAAAAATTACCAATTAAATTCAATTTTCAAACACTCGGCACCGAATTTATTGCACACCAAACAATTTTTAATTATTATTATCTGCAAAGTCCTTTGAGACAGAAGCATTCCCATTTTGAAGTCCAAATTGTTTCCAAAAAATATTAAACAGAAATTACGTCCGGACACATGCTTATGTCCATGCACATGACGATGCAAATGTTTAGTCAACGACAAAACCCATCCTCCGTTTGACTACATAAACACGATGACTGTATTTTAGCTTTTTGCTGAGAGTAAGCAAAAGTTTACTGCATCCTTTTTCCTGCGCAAATTGTTTACTGCCTCAAACTTGCTCTGTTCTCCGTCCATGGTCCATAGAATAAAAACCAATTACTAGTAAGCTCTGTGAATACCTGTGAAGATATTAAATGTTTGAAGTTTTTTCTTTCTGTTTTATTTTTTTGGCAAAACGTGGAAAGGATATGTACATTATTCAACTTTGTGCAACCCTTTTGCTGTTTCTTTTAATTTGCATCGAGTTTTGCTTTTGTTTGGACTCGTTTTGCACACGTTAATGGAAAACTTGTGACGCGATACTAATTGTATTGTATTTAGAAATTAATTTGTCATTTCTTTTGGTTTTGAAACTTTCTGCTTTTGCTTATGCTGAACTGATATGTCCTGGTTGAAAAGTCTAGCGATGGGGTTAGAATGCAGTTGTCATTGTGGTAGTCCTTGTCTGTTTTGTTTGCTAAAATATTATAGAAGTTAATAAGCATTCAAGTTGCGGTTTGAAAGAGTTTAAGAACATAGATGCGCCTTATATTATACTTTTTTGATCACTCTGTGCTGCACTAGTTCCTTTTTTTTGTGACTCACTATTCACTGTGATCTTTAAACTGCTTTGTGCTGCTTGATCTGTTCATTTAGTCCAGTTCAGTTAATTAGTTCCTTTTATCGAATCACGGTTCACTGTCCTTTTTCGACAGCTTGGTCTATTCTTCTAATTCAGTATACAAGGTTGTTTTTTCTAGCTTAGTATTCACTGTCCTCTTTTCAACAGCTCTCAGCTGCTTGGCCTGTTTCTTTTAGTTCAGTATACTCCTTTTTTCTGACTCACTATGTACTATTCTTCTTGGATTGGTCTGTTCGGCTTGGTCTGTTAATTAAGCTCAGTTCACTGACCTGCGACTGACTGTTCAATTCATTTAGGTCAGTCCTGCCGTATCCACTGTTGTTACAGGAGACTTTGATCGAAAAAGCTTCAATATACTGCTGCCAGAACATATTCTACTGGGTTCTGACATTACTCATGTTTTAGATGACTCTCAAGTCAAGACCATTAGTTGCAGAAAGCGACTCTGTAACTACACGCCTGATAAAAAGGTTCTAAGCTTTAGGGCTTATTTTACCTAGTCAAGGTAAGATGTCCACTTTCCCGATTTTTATTTCTTCCTTTTCGACACTCCTAAGCTTTGCGTCTTCTTCACCCCTTCAGCTTCACAAAATTCCCCTTTTCGTCACCTTCATCATAAGCCAAGAACAAATGTCGTCTAGTTATAATTTTTTCAGATTTTTTTCTACGTCTCGTCTGAAAGGCATTTCTATTGAAAGTACCTATCAACTTAATACCCTACAGGCTAATACCCTAAAATTTCACAAGCGACATTTCGCCACACCCAAAACAAGAACCACCTTCGCACTCTACATCAATCATTCTCCTGGTTACAGGCTCTCTCTCTATCGAGTGCAACCTATAAACTAATTAGAAGGACATTAACCATCACTCAACATCCACCCCAAAAGCCTCCCTAACCACATCCTGTGACACCAGCCGCCTAAAGTACGTCAATCATTTTCCACCCACCAAATGTCCGATAAAAGTGTATCTATTTGGGAAATTTACAATGATGTTGGGGGTACATGTGATTCCGCTATAAATACCACCCTTGATCAAAGATTAGGAGAGCAGGATTTTTTTTTCGTTTTTTTTTTCACTGCCTAGGCAGGACCCAAACCATAAAATACTTTAATTACAGGATTCGGGAAATTATTACACCACAGACGATAAATACGTGACTTGTGACTTTTTTGCGGGGAAGGGTAGGTTGTTTCCTGGAAAATTTGTTTCATGTTTGTTGGAGAGATGCGGGGTAAACCGCAATAGAGCAGAGAATAGACACGAGACTCACACACAGTGATGGCGCCCGGTGGGACATTATTTATGTTGTATCCTTCTGTCTTCATCCTCGTCGAATATTTTCGTGAGAGAGAGGATGGCTTTCTCCTTTTTTATGAGATTTTAATGGTCGAGAAGGGACTTTGGTTTTTTCCGTCTAGGTGACCCTGGGGCAGGTTGACTTTTCAAGGATATTTCTTTCATCACCTGTGGTGGTTGGTGGCTGACGAGCGCTGGCATAATGGGTATGCGGAATGATGGGTTTTAAAATTAGGATTTTGATTTTAAGACACAGTCACCATGTGGGGATGCATGTGAATGTGAAATTTTTTATGGAGATTGCAAACCACATGAGTGGTTCTAAGAGGTTTTCTACGAACTCATTTGATGAGACTGTCTAATGCAGATGTGGTTTTTAAACGAGGTAAAGAGAGTAGCTTATCACTTTCAGCTTGGTCGCAAGCTAACATTTGCCTAGGATTAAGGACCGTATTCATTGGAATTACTTTTCTACGAGTCCGTATACTATTATGTCCTTTCATCGGTTTGAAAGTATAAAATAGGTGTCAAATATTTTATCGAAGAAAAACTTCGAGGTCTATTAAGGCCACACTTACTATAATAACTCAATCCTGTCTAGATGATCTGAATTAGCGGTTCTGCTGCTGTGTTTTAGGTCGCTTTAGTTGTATCTTTATTCTCATCGGAGTCAATTGAACCAGTTGCAGTAGAATCCACTCGCTCAGTCAGGCATCATGCCTTAAGTAAACTTTGTACAGAGCAAGTAACCCCATTCATATTGACATAATCTCAAACGTTTACTTTGGAATGCCTCATGCGTTATCCCTAAGAACGATTGCCATAATTTCATGTGCAGAAAGGCTAAAGGATCTTAATCAATTAAGTCATGGCCCCCACTTTTGTGTATTCCCTTTAATCCGCCACATAATTCATTTACCTCTATCGGGTTATCGTACCTCACATAATTGTTTGACCAATTTTCTTACCAGCAAAACATGGTTAACGTCGTCCCTATACTCTCCCAACATAATAAACCTCCGTGTTAATTGAAATTTCCAGCGTAAATAGTACAACAAACATGCCACAAACACAAACTACCCCAGCCAGCTATTATGGTGCATAAACTTTTGCTAATAAGTTCAACTAATGCAATCTCCTGCCTTCTCTCTCCTTTGAACTGCATTATATTCGTATTTGATCCTGGTGAGCGAAACGTTTAAAAGCACCGCTGAAGTGCACCAGTCATATAGTCGAAGCCAAACAGGGGTCATTTATCATACTAACTCAAATTATTCGGTCAGGGCGGTTGTAAATTGATTTAAATTGCAATGTTGCACCTATAAGGATGTGTGTGCGCTTTGCGTGTGGAATGTAGCTTAGCACGAAACAGCTCAGTGGACCTGTATTTGTGGGGATTGAATGGCGCCACGAATGTTGACACCAACACTTTGGTTGATTCCTATTGCGGTGGGCTCTAAAATGCCAGTGGTAAATGGTTATTAAGTGGAGTATTCGATAGCATAGAAGTATCTGATGGGCTAGAACTTTTAATATTGTTGCTTGAGAGAGTTTATTTATTAATTTTTGGGGAAAAATTCTTCAATAACCAGAGAAGAAGAGGAACAGGATGGTCATGGAGAAATGAGTAACCTATGCAAGTCAATCAATGAGCCATATGAGGTGGTCTGGCCACTAAAGAGGACGCCCAGAAAGACTTAATTTCCATGGTAGAACCAAGAGTAAGTTTCGAAGGGGAAGTAAGGTAAAATATTATATACCTAGTAAATCGAAAGTTGTATGTAGGTGATGACAGTACCTGAAAAGAATACATTCAAAGTATTGTGAGCGAGTTTAAGTACCTAGTACGCAAATTTGTGAAACCATCTCGGTGTCGGGCTGTTCGATAGGCTTCTAAAGAGCTTTTCATGAATATCGCGGTTTCCAATTCTTTCACATGGCTCCTGGACCAAAATTGGGTCCTGGGCGAAAAGTAGTGAAGAAGTTTTAGACCTGACCGCAGATCATCCGATGGTACTAGGTACCTCCTCACACGTCAACTGACGATATGGTAGAAAATCTTGGTCTGTTTTTGCTGGCATTCTGCAAGTCATATTGGAAAAAGTGACAGCCACGGTCTGAAACAGACGAAGTGTCTAAGAATAGGCTACATACATGGAAAGAAGTTCGGGCGATTTTCATATCTACGGCAGATAAAGTTCGACCTATAGCTGCTAACGATCTTAGACCCTCTTTCGTCTTTTCTAAGGAAAGCTATAAGATGAGAACTGAATTTTAATGGTGTCGATAGTTGCATAGTCAACTGGCAAAAACATGTTACTAGGGACATTCCGCAGAGCAGTGTTATCTTCTCGCTTTTCTGGGTCCTAGTAATTGACTATAGGATCGATGCGTTACGAAATATTCAGGTGACATGGTTATCTTGGCTCAGGATAAATTCTTGTATATTTTAAGTGACATGAGAGTCTTAAGAGTTGGGCTAAGCACTGTGGACTTGAAGTGAACCTAGAAAAATAAAGGAACTGGCTATGAGGGAACTTACATATGTACATGCTCAGTTGGTAATAAATCTAGTTTTTTCTTCGCTTTTGTGTTTCGGAATATAAACGTTCAATGATCGAGAAGGTTTTTGCTACACAGTTTAGAAAAATGACCATTTCTTTATAAGGTTTTAAAACCTAATTAGTTTTTTATTTGGCATTGGGTTCATCTCCCGTATGCTCCCATCTCCTCAGTCAGTGTGTCCTCGTTCTATTTAATTCCAGTTTATGCGTAAAGTTCACAAAGTTGTGTAATTTAATACAAATTTTACTTTAATCCTTTAACATAGCAAACAATTTTAATGAAGCAATATAATGGTACCCTATGATAGTGTTGACAATGTATAATCACTAGAGTCTGCCCATCGAACCATTTAGAGTGTCAATCAGGATATCTCTTTTGCATATTTACAAATCCCAGCTGATTGAGTAAATATTTCATTTTTCGTATTTATCGAATTACAAAAGGATTTTTTATTTATTTAAAGAGTTCATCCATTAAACAGTTGGTTGGTTGGTTAGTGTTTCCGTATACGAGTGTTTGAACCATTCATTCGGTGTGAATAACATCATGTGACAACATATTTTATTAGTCGTTTAAATGGAAATCTGATATCCATTTAAAAATTTATTTGCTTTAAGAGGGTATCACATTGATATTGGAATAATCCTTCGGCAAGAAAAACGAGGATAAAAGGATGACAAGTTTGCAATAAACACCATTCAAACATTGATGGCAAGTGCTTGAGGAATATTGTATAAATTCGTCTAAGAGGCATCATTAGGGTCATCCATTATGTAACCGTCGTTACCATCTGCATCCAGTTTAGTTCTATGAAAGTCCATAGCCATAAACCTAAGGGCATGTTATGCACCTTCCGAAACAAGTACTTAACCCTTATCTACCTGTCGAGAGCCATAGGCTTGATTGCTGTTTATAGTACATATTACCAAACTATAATATCTCATGGGTTGCGTACGAAGTCAAAGTGTTAAGTTATTTATTGAAGCAATTGTATTCCCATTAATTATGATTTGTTACAAGACATGGGTGAGGGAAGGTGTCAAGGTAGGGTGGTATTTTAGTACTTTTATAGGAAGGAGTATTGTTTTTATCAAAACGCGATTGAAATGTTATACGGCAGACGCTCGATAGAGTGAGCTAATACATAATGGGCCTGTTTACTGGAACGAGATTGTTCACTGAAACGAGCATGGACTCCTTGAACCAAATTTCATCAAAATACATAGAATAAAATTACAATTCTTCTCTGCAAAAACAGCCAATATTTCTTTAAGAGAATAATTTATTTTTAAAAAAAGCAACTCAGCTTTTATAGTATATCGTTTAAAATAACAAAAATTATACCATCCGACAATTCCTTTAAAATTTATCTTTTTTCTGTGAGAGTCAAATGTTTACGATTCGCCGATCCGACTAGTCTCCATTCACCCATTCGTGAATCGCATTGGCGAACTTTCGCATTGGCAGATTTTTGCATTGGTGGATTTTCGCATTGCGGATTGTCGAATTTTCGGATTTCCGAGTCGTTGGATTGTCGAATTGTCGGATTGTCGAATTTTCGGATTGGCGGATGGTCGGATTGTCGAATTTTCGCATTGGCGGATGGTCGGATTAGCGGATTGCCGGATTGTCGAATTGGCGGATGGTCGGATTGGCGGATTTTCGGATTGGCGGATGGTTGCATTGGCGGATTTTCGCATTGACGGATTGTCGAATTTTCGGATTTTCGAAGTGTCGGATTGTCGAATGGTCGGATTTTCGCATTTTCGGATTGTCGGATGGTCGAATTGGCAGATGGTGGGATTGGCGGATGATCGAATTGAAGCCTATAATTGACCATGCTCTTTACACCATTTAAGTTTTCCATCATGAAATTTGGGCTTTTGTGTCTGTGGATTTGACATTAAATTCATTACTCTTAGCCGACTGCGAATTGTATTGTAGGACACAATTTCCAGTCTTGTGGAAAAAAGTGTGTATTTGGGAAAATCCACATATAGAAAGCTGTTTTATTCTCTTTTGATTGAGTCTTTCAAAAACCTATCTATTGTTACAACTGTACCAAAAACCTGCCAAATTATTACTTCCTTAAACATCTCGTGCACTTTTACGGCGAATTGAGTACCACAAATTTTTGCCTGGAATATGCGCCTGGCTAAATTCCTCAACTGCGCAGATTGTGTTTTGCTCCACTTGATTGTTCCAAAGCTTTTTCATTCACATGTTGCTCCTAGAGTACTCCATCCCGTGTTGGGAAATGCAATCATCCCTTCGCACCCTTTACTACCCAAAGTGATAACTTTCATCAACCCTTACTGTCTTCCTCACACATTTTGGCTCAATCTCTGTGAAATGCTCCTTTGTTGTGGCAAAAAAAAAGAAGCAAAAATTGGAAAGCAATCCAATAGACATATCCATGCATTTCCCATGTCTACATAGTCACCTATTGTTAGAAATAACTTTCCTCCCGGGTATACTGCATCGTTTGGCCTGGGTTTCCCAATAAAGAACTGCAAAAAAAGAATGTAATCGTAACTTCAGTTTAATATACTCGAACGTACGATAGTATTTACGATCTGGCTGCAGAAAAGAGTCGTTTGTTCATTGTTTAAACTGCAATGAATATGGCTCTCGACTGTTTTATGCCTTTTGGCTGGGTGGATGTATACCAAACGGTCCAGACTGTAGCATAGAGAGTTACAAATACGAACTTATGATGGTTTTGAATTTATGGATTTTACCTTGCGTCTCGTTGTGCATCGTTCACTGAACTTGGTCAATCTGTGATGCTTTGAGGAATGACGGCGAACATGTTGTAGGATTCATGGCAATTAGCAAAATCTAATTAACGTTAGACATTATCCATATGGAACTAAATTTGCAATTATTTCCTTTGAAATAAGGAAGGACATAACTCAATATCCTTCGAACGTTCAGCAGGTGCTCACTTAAAAATTCTCTCAACTCTACTCTGATTTATGGCAGCCCTAATTGCTTTCTAAATTCATCTCATTTGAGCCTTACTGCAGGAACATTCATCAGACGACAAGCAACCACTGAGGTGGTACCCAGCCACCGAGTTGGCTTTCGACATATGAGAGGCGCATGCACACGAGATGGCTTGGAACGAAATTTATAATCGTCATTATTTTCTTCCAAGAGGTTCGCTGCATAAATTATCAGCAATAATTAATCTGAAATTTCTAGAAATGTGCATCAAAGGATGTGTGTACCTACATACATGCATGAGTTTCCGTGTAAAATTTGAAAACTTTGAAAGAGGAGGCTAATCATGTACTGCTGGAGAGATGAAAGGATGTTTGATATAATTACATCTAATGTATCGCAAGCATGAAAGACAAGTTTTTTTCTCGGGCTTTTTCGAGTTCTATGTTTGAGTTGTTCTATCTTGTTAGAGATGTTATTTTAGAATTTAGGATTTGTCTCTTTTTATAGACGTTGTACTTCGGTAGAAGGATGTTATATATATAAATGTGCCTTAAGTGTTACGATAGAAGTCCCAACTCGAACAGAATAGAATCTACCTGTTCCACTAAAATCAATTAGTCTCCACAATGACATCCACATCCTTTTCAAATTATTTCAAGAGCACCCCAACTTTTGCCAGACGACAAAAGATGTCAGACATCCAATACACCTCATTATTCAAATCATACCTTCTCATAAGCACTAGAAGGACACTCACGCCCACGAACGTATGAAATAAGGCATCGATGGCACACTATCATTATTCATCTTTCATTTAATAAAGCATATCATCGCCACTTGTTCTCAGCCACTTAAGTAAATGATGACGAATTATAGGGCGACTGATGATTGAACGATTCCTTTCTTATCTGTCATTGTTTTAATAGCGATTTATTAAGGACCCCTTTTGTTTCATTTCGAGGATGAGAGGCTATGTGTATGTCTGTCATTGAGTGTCAAATGAGAGAAAACTTTAGTGTAGACTATTGAGTTTTGATTGATATTTAAAATTTATTAAGCTTTCCTGCTGATGGACACTTTGTCTACTACAAGCATGCTTTTGCACTCTATACTGTCCACCATTGTCTTCCGTGGTGAATTGGAGTCCGTACAGAGATTAATGAAAGTTATTGGCATGCATAACTTATCCTTGATAGTGTATTTGTCCTTAACAATTATCCTTGTAACACTAGCAAAACCATTACTTATAATCGAATTGATATTTTTTTTTTTTAAACGAAAAAAACCCCTCAGCCAATCCCAACCGAGACCAATTTGGACAAAAGGCACAAGTAACAAGGATTTTCCGTTTCACGCTTTCACGTAGCCGTCTGATGATCCTATTTGCATACAAATTGGCTTTTTAATTGCATTTTCAGTTTAAACATATTGATTTGCATGCGAATGTGAAAGTTGATGCCACTCTACTGATAACATACTCGTAGGTACTCGTACTTGTACTACTTACCTTTACACAAATGTTCCACAAACTCTGGAGCAGACAATTTGAAGGTTTCGCAATCGCTATCGCCATCATGTGGGAACTTGAATGCTTAAAAAGTCGTGAAAAATCGTCGTAGTCATAGTCGTCTCGTGCGAGTATTTATGCAAATTATCCAGGCAAATCGTAATTTATATTTTGTCAGGATGTGCAAGTATTGTGTTTTGTGTGGGTGTGATGTGGGTGTCTAAAATCTTTTGGTGTCTGTGTTCAAGTGTGTTAATCTATATCTGGCAATGCCTTCATATTCAATACAGTGTGTGCATAAAGTTTTCCGACAGCAGTTGTTCTTAATACTGATCATTGCTCTCCTAAGAATATTTGGGAGTGAAATGGACTATTTTGGGGGTAAATGAGAACCAAACCACGTAGCTTAGAGTACTCAAAGTTCAAGAAACCATCAGAGAGAAGAAGAGAGACTTCAAGATGTGGGTTGAGTTGAGTGAGCCTGACTTTGAGGCCGATACACTGAGGCAGGAAGAACTTACAAGCTGGATGTGAAGGCGTTTAGAATATTACTTGAAAGGAGTTTTGTGAGGAATTGGAACGTAATAGGTGTTTTGGTAGGTCGAGTCGAAGGAAGGTAGCGAGTGAGTTAATCCTGAAAAGAAGCACTAAAATTAGGCAAGTAGGCTCTCTCGTAGCCTCGAAATGCGGTGAACCACCCTGGTAATTGTCCCCATTTTCAAGAAGACAGACCGGAAAGGTTGCTCTAATTGTGTAGGTACATATCATTATCACCAAACAAGTTCCAGAGCTGTAGTCGAGTGTCGTTGCAGGTTCAATCAACGTGGTTTTCACGCCTCAAGAAGCACAACCGATTAGCTGCCTGTTTTCAGAATTGTACTTGTGAAAGCATGGTAGCATCAGCTGATTCTTTTAAGAGTGATGATGTAACAAGGTATGCGAGTATGCCTAATATCTGCCAAGCTGTTTTACAGAATTAGAGAAGGAATATTGTGAGTCTCGTTATGAGGGTGAAAGGGTGGGTATTGTCGCCTTTTTGTGTTACTCGAGTCCTCCCAGACTTCACATATGATCATAACATTTTGGTAATAAACAGTCGAAATGAGATTCCTTCTTGGCGTTGATAGTCTAATTCGTCGAGTGGAAAACAATTGAGTAAGCAATAAACCCCATTATGAACACCTACTTCTCTAAATGGAAGGATGTCTGATGATTTGTTCACGTAGTGCTCTTGCATGAACTCCAAGTTGTACCACCGTCAGTCAAATGCCTCATTGGCAGGCTGATAAGAGTTAAGCTATAAGCCACAGGAGTAAAGCACACAACGTATGGAAGGGTGGTACAGTTTAAACCTAGTGTGGTGGAAGCAAACGATGGAGTCGTGACAAATTGTTTGGTATTTTATATTATTCGAACCTATAAAATTCGCAATTCTTTGACCTAAAATTATTTAACATTATTTAGAGTTCTTAGTATTGGAACAGAGTATCTCGTTTTGCACGTTTTCGACCACAAATTAGACCATAGAATATGATCTCTGAGTACACGAAAAATTTTGGATCCGTCCAACGAAAATTATGTTACTAAGGTTCAATACAAATACAATAAATTAAATTACACCTCGCTATCAAATATCCAATCAACAACATGTAAATGTAACCTAAAATTTTGTAAATTCAAAAAATCACATTTACCAACACAATTAATTGAATTTCGCTTACATTTCTTATTAGGATAATAAAATTTCGTAAAACATAATAATTCCCAGTGCAATCTAGCTTTCTAAAAAAAAAACTATCCAATCGATGGAACTATATTAATAAATCACTGGATAATCAGTTGAATGTGTAAATCCGAGACTTTTTTGTTTTTGAGTGGAACAATTGTAATTAGTTTGGTAAAATATAAATTAAAATCCAGATCCATCTTTATTTGGGTAACCAGAAGCCGCTACCGACTATCAAAATCTTAATTCCACTTTGACCTCCACTCAAATCACAGGTTCTGCTCGACCAGACCACCACTCTTTCGAGCCATGTTGGCCACCACAAAGTTATTATGCGCATTTTAATTGAGAATTTTAATCACGTTTTGCAATTAATTTGAACCCATTATTATCAGTCCGTGTTTAATAAATGGCACATCTATGCAAATCACACAGAAATGCATTTTGCGTTAGGGCCCCTCACTCCACCAACAAGAGAAAGGTGTGCTACGCAAACACAATAGATTGGTTGGTGGCCGATTCGCCAATTGGCTAGCGCGTTAATTTTTCTGCTCTACTGATTGAGAACGAACCCGCGGAATAGGTTTTCAGGCGAAGGATGACATTTTCGATTGAAAATTTTACATCGACGACGAGATGGGTTGGGCGGCATGGTGTTTTGGTCATTTTGAATTATTTGCAAGTGCCAAGTGTGACATGTGAATTAAAACGAATATCCTGTGTGCGGTGATAGTTAATTAGGATTTGGAAATTGGCAAAATTATATTTCGATAAAAACGATCTCAGACCTTAAAATCTGGTACTCTACACCCGAGATTTTTGTAACTGCAGCTCACTGTCAGGAGAAGGTCCATTGTCCGATGTGGATGCAGGTAAACCTCGTCACTTACCAACTCGTCTCGTATGAAGGGTTGATAATAGTGACATTTCTACTATATTTGCTGGAACCGATGAATTTCTACACTTGTCTTAGGCTTTTGATGGTCCCAGTTGTAGGTCTGCAGGACTGTCCTAATACATGTACATACATAGATGATCATTTGTCTGGCGATTGTTGTAGATCTTGCGTTTCAAACCGATAGCTTAGCTGCTCTCAAGTCATAAGATCCTGTTTAATTTCTTCTAAAAAGGCCATTAAATTAAAGTTATTTAAACCTCAAAATGTTGCTTGTGCGATTCATGTATAGTGTTTATTAAATTTTCAGAAATCTGCCATGTTTATTAGTAACTACGATCAGCAGACAGACATCGGGCAAATAAGATTCCAATTCAAATCTAATACCTATTTCTTGGGAGACAACTCTTCAATGCTGAATTCATGTTTCTAAAAAAAAAGCTTATACCCTTCTTAAAAAAATAGATAAATTGAGAAACATACTCACTGCAACCACCCACTCCACCACTTAGAGAAACCTTTGGTAAATTTTAGTTCTCGAAGAAATTCTTTCTCTTGCTTTGACCCATTTCACTCTTTTTCTTATCGAGTCTACATACCTCGATTTAGATTTAAGCTTAAGGCGCAGCTCAGTTGAGTTTAGTCTGGTCCGATCTCTGATCGTAAATAGTCATGTGGTTAGAAGTTAGTGCGCGAATTTTATCGAATGCCCGTTCGTTCGTCTTTTTCCATAAGAAGTAAGTGCATTTATCCTTCTTTCACTAGTGTTAAGGTCCATTTAAATGTGCTAGCCAGGCTTTGTTCTATTTGTGTTCTTATTCCACCTTTGCCCCTTTCTCCCCCTATTCCTATCTTTTACCTACTTAAAGCCATCTTGCTTATGCCTTTAAATGAGTCAGCTGTAATAGTGCCTTCATTGCTTTTTATGGTTATTAATTATTAGTTTAGATCTAAATATATAGACAAACGTTAACATCACATAAAGCCCTACTAACACCGACTTTTCTTTTTTTTCCAGCTGAAGTCTTGCAAGTGACTCTTCAAAACACAACACAAGCTTACGTCCACTGAAGTGTAGTAATAGAGCGCGCGTTTTTTTATCTCGAAATATCCGAATACGTTGCAAATTCATGTTTTCATTCTAAAAATGTGGGTACCTGTAAATATCTCCTATTGGTGGAAAAAGTGTTACCCCTTTTGTCATAAAATAAGTCTAATATTTGGCAGCGTTTTCAAATCATATTCGGGAGTAAAAATATCACCAAAATAAATTTTGTTTTCGTTTGTATAAAAGAAGTCCGCATACAAGTTTTTTGACTACGCGTGTTCCCGTCTCTCAAAAAAAGAAAATAATCCCTAAAAATGGTGTTCACAAATGTCTTATAATGTCCTCATAGGAAAAAATCAAGCCCCAAAATGTTTTTGAAAAAAATTTCGGCTTCAGTGTTTACCAAGAGTTCGGGTCGCGATCGCGAGTGGTTCGAGAGCTCTATTTACTTGGAAACTTCAGTGAACGTGACAAAATTTAAGGTGAGTGAATGGATATTTTTTATTAGTTTTTTCTATTGGTTGCAAATGAAATGGTTTTTTCTGAAGACACTAGGTTTGAGAAATAGATAAATAGAAAATATTGGTAGCAGGTAGGGTTAGTTCCTTATCACCATCCAGCTTAGAAGGTCGTTTGTTTTCTAAATCTCGGCAAATGGGTTCATAGTTATTACACATGTTTTGGGATACTCTCAGTTTAAGGCCATTAGTTGCACAAAGAGACCACTGTATCTTCTAAACTACCCGCCTGATAAAAGGGTTCTATGCTCTAGAGTTCGTTCTACAAGATGTACATTTTCTCGGTTTTGATTTCTTCCTTTTCGAAATTAAGTGTTAAAACGTCTCACTACACTCTAAACTAGGCTCCAAATATTTAGTCCAAAACTAGGGCGCGACCCTTTCCAAGCCAGGTTCCATGTTTCCCACTGTGTGTATAGGTAGAATCCGTCTATTTTAAGTCGAAAGAAAAATTCGCCTTGAAAGAAAGAAGAGGATGTGTTTTTGATTTTAGTAAATTTCCTCTAAAATATCGAAGTCTACGAATAAAACGCCATCCACATCGCACAAAATATAAAAAAAATGAGCAAACTACCTCCAGACTACTAAGAAGAAATAAGCAAATAATTTGCAAGCCCCTTTTCTGCATTTGAAGGCAATTTATGCCCGACTAGTCAGCAAGTTAAGAAACTTCATAAAAGCCTTTCCCGATACAACTTTTCGCCTACAAAAATAAAATCAAAAAAAGACTATGAAATTCAACCCAAAAGACAGCAAAAGTGTCCACCAAAAAGTTGTTTTCCTCACCACTCTCTGGTGCACAGGGGATTTTTTTTTTCTTTCCATTTCGTGAGTTTCGGTGGACGAAAAAAACTTTATCCTTTAAAACGTTTTCTGTTATGCAACCCATTTCTCGTTTTTTTTCTTAAAGTAGTAGTGTCAGTTCAGTTCTTATCAATATTTACATAGATTTTGAATAAATTTACTGCACATTCGAGTTCCAAAAATATACCCATGCCTAGGCCAGGCGAAGCAAAAAACAGGCTGCTTCCAAATGCCCATAGAATTCTTAATAAGTAGAGAGACCTAGTCCTTCGAATGGCCTTGCTGTTGAACGTTCTTCGAATTTTTATTCATCGAGGAGTGGAACAGGAAAGAAAGGAATGGAATCATTGACACTTCATATATTCCTGGTCATGGGGTTTAAGGGATGGAATTGTATAATTTGAAGAGGATGAGAGCTTAAAAGGGATATGGCAGAAACTTTTGTCCTTGTAATCGAATTAGTGATTGTAGTTGATACAATATTGAAATAATGTTGATTTAATTGTTGTGTGTTTGGTGATGGAAAAGTTTAGTTTTGTCATTTTGGGGGAAATTTAATACTGACACTGGAATTGAAAATGGACTTTACGGAAAGTTTTGGGTGGAATTAGCTTCTTCATTTTAGGTGAAATTTTAAATTGTTATGAATAGAATTAAGTTGAAGGAAGAAGTTTTGCAATTCTAGCAAAGCCATATATCCTTACGTCCATTTAAACGAGTCGGTGTCCATTGCGGTCGCCCAGTTTCACACAGTCATCCTGAAAGACGAAGACCCCTTGTTAGCAGTTAAGTACCTTCACAGTCTTTGCTTTAGCATTGGAGACAAATTTTCTGCCCTGGCTGCAAAAGTGGGCCACACGACAATAGACAATTTGCCACCAGAGACTCTCTGTTGTTAGCCTAATTGATTGAGCCTAGAACTGGACTTGTCTTTGTACGGATTGTAGCTGCTTCCATCATTACTGAAAGAATTACTGGTTTTCATCTCCTTCGAGCAGCTTCTTTTGCGGATTCGATTCACTAACAAGTCTGTAACTGGTTAGTAACTTAGGTCACAAATTAGTTTCGCTTATTTCAAGTAACTTCGTGCATAGATAGCCTTTATCCGGTTTTTGCCTGAATTAGGGGAAGACTACCTTTTCTGTTTGTATAACTGATGTGGATCCTCTGATCTACAAACAACCAAACTTGCCACTTACATAAATTTTTGGTGTACAAAACCTTGCAATCCACAAATAATTTAAACAAAATCTAAACCGATACCAGCTGTTGTCTGACTATGTTTTTATAGCGCCCCTATTGAAACACCAGAAAAATTGTGTGCAATAATATTTTGACATGACATTAAACGCGTGCATCCCTTTCCAATTAAAATTTTGTAAGGACAATTGCCCCACAACATGCATGCCATGCAAAATCAAAACCCAATTACTGTGAAATAAAAAAGCAAAAAAATACCATTGATTTGCATAATTTTTATTTGGCAGTGCACCGACTGGCATAATTGACAATAAATAAAAATTGTGAACAATATTGGTTCGGTATTATTGCACGCGGGGTCGGCATTATTGGTTGATGTGTCATTTAGTTGATGACGTCCTGATTGAGATGTTGGATGTTGGATGTCGAAAATTGTAAAATCGTCCTCGATAGGTAGGCAAGGAGGAGGTAGAGCACGCAATTCATGTGCCATGTTACAGCATATGACAGTATAATTGGAATTATTATAATGTTAACCTCAATACACAGAGTAATGAAGGCTGGCTTGTTGACTTGAATTGCAATCAATAAAAATGTTAAGTTATTAGCTTAATGGGACACAAAACATATGTGAAAAGGGAGGTTACATAGAGAGGTTTAATCGTAAAGCATTGATGGATAATTTACACTTTTGAATATAGGCTATTAGATTTGGTTTGAAATATGTGCTTTTTTGGCGACGGCAGAGTGACGAATGGTTAGCCTAGATATGCGGGTTGACAGAAGGAAAATACTTCCTTTAGAATGTCTAAAACCTACTCTACTAAGTTACTTACTTATTCTCAGTGCATACAAACCACCTTAAAGTTTAGCACCATGTTTACGCCAGAGAGTTCTTAAAGTTTGTAGAAGAAGTATTCGCCGAGGAATTCGTTTCTGAAATGCGAGAGTCTAGGGCATTTGCAAAGGAAGTGTATGTTGCCCTCAACAACTTCCTAATCGTCGCATTTTCTGTAGAGTTCTTTTTCCGTCCGACGCAGTTTCTTCATATGGTACCGCAGAGTGTTATTCCCCTTGATGATCCCCACAAGAATGGAGAGGTATTTCTTACGCACAGGTCTCTCGGTCCTTGTTTCCCTTGCTTTGTCGAATGATGGACATAGTTGTCTTGAAATGTTACAAGTTTCCATAAGGTGGAACTCACCTTAAATTCGCCTCTCTTGTGGCTAACTTCGACAAGAACAAGCGTAAACTATTCAATTAATACTAGGAATGATACTAGGTACTATGCCGGGAGAAAGGCTTAGACCCTGAATATGCCATATATAATATAAGGCGGTGTTTCAAAGCAGTGTTAGCCTTAGATGCGGTCGTAAAATCCTTGAATAATAGATGTGTTATGTCCTGTATTCGTTTATGGAACCCAAAGCCTTTATTGCGCGTAAGAGCTATCGTATATAGTTTTTGGTCATGTGCCTCATTTCTCTCAATTTTTTCTCAATTGCTGGCCTCTAACTCGACTAATTTGTGCCATGTTCTCCCCGGACCGACGGGTATTTTGCAATCCTGGTACAACGAGTTCCATTCCATTGCATGCTCAAAACATGAATTGGGCCAGTAGAGCAACAATGATGTACTTGGTGTAGAACTAGCTTTACCTTCTCATGGTGGTCCGCGGTAACTACACGCATAAATCTTACACCCGTAACAAGACCCATTATCTTCCATTGGAATGCCCCGTAAGATTCTGATGATCCATTCGTCTTCTTCGTCAGCTATTTTATTGTTAAGTGCACTGGATGCACTTGCTTTCTTGACTTGTTGATCTGTGGCTAGCTTTCAACTAAGTTTTTGGTCAGGAAGAGTGCCTTTTTACGGCAAATTCATATAACGCTACCCATACTTTCTTAACGAACTATTTTATGTCTAAATCCCAAATAAAATAAGGGTGTTTTATCGTGTTCCTAAAACTTACAGTAAGCCTTGAAGAAATAGCTGAACATCCAATTTGAAAAGGTGAGAACCTGAACCTTGATTTTGGTGGTAGGAAGTAGATATTAGCCTTACATGTAGGGCATATTTGACATAAAACATCAACGATTCAGGTACTGAAGAATAAATTTTGATTTGTAAAAGTTGCCTGGTAGAATAAACCCTTAATTTTTCCACAATGGTATGATTTCTATTGAAAATATGCCTCTGGATGTTAAATTCAGTTCCTTTAGTATAATAAATTTGCTTCATCGCATTTGATGAATAGTACCAAAAACAAGTTATTATAAGCCTTCCTTCTTCTTAAATATTAGAACTTTAAATCTATTATTCTTGGCACTCAGCTAGAAGACACACAGATACATCTATTCTCCACTTAAGCATCATAAATAAGATCCTTACCCAAACATCCCTCAAAGTTTGACCCACAAAATAAACACTACTGACCAACTGTTCTGCTCGTAAGCCTTCTCGTTGTGTTTCATAATAAATACATCATATGCATGATTGGCCTAAATACGGTGTGAAGAAGTATTCAACCATAAGTATCTATTATTATTAAGCTTCCCAAAAGCCTTGCCCAAGATGAGGGAGATATTTACGTCATTATATTGCGTTACGCATTAATTGTTTATTTCATTGTACATACAATACCAGTTCAATATATGCAGAAAGAGAGTGGGTTAATATTATTATTATTATTATGATTGTGTGTTCAATTAACCCAAATAGCCCAACGCTCATAACTCGACTAACCTCGGCACGTATACGTACGCATGTATGTCTTCTCTCTTGTATCTGGATGTCATGTCCTCGGTGTACGGCCTCTCAGAGCCCAGCCAGTACGAGTGCATGGGAGTCAAATTGTATTTATAAGCTGATTAAGGGAATTGCTGATTACGATCTCGGTAATTAATCGCAGGACGTGTCTACGTGGGAGTTATGCAAGCGGAATTGCATTTTGCATAAGATCCTTTTGAAAATATTGTAAATGCACGAGAGCAGCACACTTTGGTAATGAGCTCTCTAATCGATTTGGGAATAAGCTTCAAAAGGGCTTAGCAATTTATTGAAATTAAAAAAAGTAAATGGGTTTATGCATTAGATTACATCCGCTCCTCCTTTCGCACAGGATATGGAGTAGAAATATGTTTCTTAATGAAAACAGGAGTGAAAATAATATTCAGTATCTCAGAATACACACACACATCCACTCAAAGGATAAGGTAATCCTTTTATTCGCAGCCAAGACTATCTGAATGGATCCACTTTGTTAATAGAGTTTCATCCCTTTTTTTTTATACTCGTTTATCTATAAGAAAATATTTTTCTTTTGTCATGTTATTATGTATCCAAAGTGGTCTGTGGATACAAGAGTTAACAATGAGGCCAATTTATAAACGAGGCACACCTCTCACTTGGAGGCCATTTAACATGGAGATTGTTATCTTTATTCGTGATGTCCATGCAAATTGTTTGTTATGTCATTTGAATTATAATCGGAAATTTTATCCATTCCATAGGGAGGGAGGACTGAAAGGGCAACCAGACAACAATAGGGATCAGCTTTCGGTCTCAAGCCGAAAGGTGTTTATTATATTCATTTCTTTTCACTTATCGCTCTTTTCTTTGGAATGTTAAGGATGCAGGCTGATGGAAAGTTTGTTAGTTTGAGGACAGTAGTCGGCTGGGAGTTTTATCCTGGACCTAGAGATATTTTGTTCCATGATTGTTTTAGCAGTCTACGTGTGTAGTAGGGAATGGGCACAGTATATTGAACCCATCAAGCTGCCTCATGATTATTTCCACTTGCCCTATGTACCAAGTGGAATCCTCTATTACTACATATATGTATGTGTAGTGTAATTTGGGATTATGAGAATAAAAACTAAATCGATATGAAAGTACAATACATACACCTAAGAGGATTATAGAAGCTGAAGACTTTGTTATGAATTTCCATTTCAAGGAAAACCGTTCTGACAAGTTTATTATGTAAGACGAATTTTCCGTTCTTTAGAATGAGCAAAACCACTGAATATATCATCTTTGTGGATTGTAGGTCTCTGCAATCCCAACGGAACGCCATATGTAGTTTCTGGCAATGATCCCTAGTTTTTTTGTAATTTGTGTTTTCTCGCCCTTTGCCTTCCGAATCGCTTACAATTTTGCTATCCTGGATAATCAGGTTCAATAGTCTCGGTTAGCTACGGAAATTTCTAAGAAATTCACTGGTTGTCTTGGTTTTGTCTAGCTCTACCTTTATGTTCTTGGTCATTTGAGAGTTGAGACCTTGTTTGATGAGAAAATTCTAAGGATGTTGGCGTCTAACCAGCAGCTTTCTTGTGACAGTAAAGATCACTCTTTAGGCATCATGTCCATACAGCAGTATGCACCCAACTTTTGATCAGCAATCGTTGCTTGGAAGGATTCTTCGTTCTTAGTTTGTCGACTGTTCACCTTTCTGCTGATATATCTGCCATCCTGAGCAAGAAGGTTCATTAGTATCGGTCGAATAGCAATATAAATTTTGTCCAATCCAGTATCACATTGAATGGCTCTGCCTTTTTATGGTTAGCCCGTTCCTTTAAACAGAAGTTCATTTGAGGCATAAGGACCCATTTGTACGTTTTTCGTGATAGTAGTAGAAGCCTGGGCCGATGCAGTATACGTACTATTTCACAGAAAGAAAGAAAAGGAAAGAACTCCGTCAGTTTGTCGCCACATATTTTTCGCTTTGTTTCTTTTCGTTACTTTGGCTTGGGTCTTATGCTTACTCGGGGTTGTGTTGTGAATTTGTTCAGTCTGAATGGTGTACATAGTGCTAGCATACTCATAAATATGGTTCAATTCTTGAATGCCCCTTCCATCCTTAAGCTAATCCTATTCGATAGAAGCAAAGTAGCCTCTGATCCTTTCACTGGATTGTGAGTGGGACTATGATCACCTATTTACGCTTTGGTTATGTGCTTCTTGTGTAGCCAACGCATTGAAGTAGTTTACACCCTACATTGCTTTCGCCTTTAAGTCGAACTCCAGCTCTTCTTCCTTCTGATGGAGTTGCAACAATTTAAGCTCTATGCTGCTTTTGCTTGTCGATCCATCTTCCGATAACGTAATAACTAGATTTGAGTATTTGAAAAACAGTGCAATGACTGGGAGAACTTTTTTCAGATTCTCGCAGTGTATTACCAAAATGACAGTCATAGAGGACAGGCAGTCATCTGCAAATGATTCCATCATCAACACCGTTGAAATGTCTTCACTCTTGAACATAACCAAATTACAGAATGCCCAATTCAGCTAAATTTGGTTTCCTACCTCATTAGTTATCCTCGGACCGTATTCACATTCTCAAACCCTTGCAGTGTTCATACGGGTTCATACATATCTCCAACGAATTTAGAAACTTTCCGACAAATGAGGATGAACTTGTCTTTGCAGAGTTGCTACACAATCATTCACTTCACATGCTCTCATAGTCCTCTGGTTCCGAAGTGCAAAAAAGTTTTTTTTCCTTTTTTTCCAAACATTTTCCAGTTCTACATTTTGAGGGTAAAAAGTTTTTCTGCTGCAGTAGCATTGTTAATTGCTTCCCAAAGTTGCTACTACAATTAAACATCAGAATGGAACATATACTTTCTTTTTTTGTCCAACAATTTTGAGTAGAATTTTGTTGGACAATATTATAATTTAAAGGTTGCCAATTTAAGACAAAAATATAAACCCATAATCTTCTGATGGAAAAAAGCTGATAAAAAGTCCAATAAATTTGCATATTACTGCCATTCAGTCGATGGAGAGAAGTACACCTTATCCTTTTTGGAAGGGCATACCTACTGCCTGGTTAATTTTCGGCTGTTGTGCGTCCCTGCCATAACTATGTTATCAACTTGAGGGTGTTAGGTGTTTACCCTCTTTATGAACCGGACCATTAAACATAAGGATTGCTTTTCTACTTGGTTTTTTTGTCCGTGACGCCCATGCAAATCACTTGTTATATGACCGGAAGAGTCGAAATGATACCCAAGGGACGGTAAAGTGCTGACGAAAAGGATGCTTCGTCCCTTAAAGTGTTTATTAGAAATATTTTGTCTTACATTTTCTTTCCCAGAAAGATACACATTAAGACTACCTATGCAATTCGGGGAGAGTGTCTTTTGATTGTCAGTTAATTGGGAGGGGGTTTCTATTGTCGTCATACATAATAGAATATGGTGGGCGTATTTTCATTGTAACCATACAAAAGCACTCATGAGATAGTGATTGACCTCTGTTCCATTTTTGATAAAACCCATTATTACACCACTCAAGATGAACATCCTTGTTCACTTTTGCCAGTTTTCTGTTTCCATCTACCGCAAGTTAAAAGTATCTCAACTCAAGCCTTGACCATTGATTAAATCCCAATTCGATAACTCAATCAGCATTTGCTCCTGATTGAACCCGGCCGATATCATTAAATTCTTTTTCGTGTAGTTCCATGAAGGACTTGTTATTTCATCATACTCCAGTGCAGGCAGGACGACGACGAGAGAATTGCTAAGTGCTTATCCAGGGGTTCCGATGATTGAATTACATTTCCATATCACGCGAAATTCCCGCTTGAATATCATTTCCTTTTCGATTTGCATATGGCATGGTGAGCGCGCACTGCACTCCATTCAAGTTCTTGTATGTGATCCTGTGGACTACATTTTAATCGTTGATTACTTATGGTGCTTGAGGGCTTATTTTGGTTTCAACATGAGAGGCAGCAGTCTCTCTTGGCTCTCATGTAGATTTCAATAATTCGAATGCAAAAAGCAGAAAGAATTTTTTTCTCTTTCGAATTGGGTTAAGTGTTAATTAAATAGGCAGAGGAGGATTATAAAGAAATGTTGTACAAAAGATACTCCTAAGGACCGCAGATCCTTAAACGAAAATGAATTTAATTTTACAGTGACATAAATAAAGCCACCGCACACATTTCTCTTACGGAAGGAAAACTCACGGAAAATACTGGTACATTACCGGGACAATGCAAATTCAATAATTGAATAGACAAGCTTTTTACCTGAGAACGGTAGTAAATATTGACGACTGGAAGACTTTGTTCTCGTATTAAATTTCAAGGAAAATAAGTTGATGGAAAATATAGTTTAACAAAAAAATGCGAGAAGGAAAACTTTTCTATTCAGAAAATCTCGCAAAATGAAGGAATTTTCGGCGAAAAAAATAAGAAAAACTTTAGCAGCCCCATTGTTTGATTCGTATTTTGTCACGTTCAAGAAAAGTTCTCCTTTTACATCAAGGAATTTCCATAAATCCGGTGCCAAAGTAAAATGCAAATTATGTACAATTCCTCGTTTATTTTTTCTTTGCATTGCTTTCTCGGCGTTCAAGATTCTTGAAGGGATGAAAATATTTAAGCAAATTTAATAGCAAATTTATTTGTATTGGGGACATTTTCTAGGACATGCACTCTATTGAGCACTAGATAGACTAGGTACTAGGTAGACTGTGATATACTCGTACAAAAGCAAATAGGGGCTGTATTCACTGTTTGCATTGGATATTGCATCCTGGCATGTTTTCATTCTCATAGTCTCCTTGCACCATCGCGCTTGCATGAACTGACATCTGATGACGATATTCAAATGTAATGATACCTTAATGGTTGATTTGAGACAAATACAATGGGAGCATTCCACACTATAGTGGTCCGCTTTGGGGCAAAATATATCAGATCTTTGACTCGATCTTCATACATAACCGGATAGTTTATTGGATGTCTTGTGTCTTATTGTATACTACTGCATAGGTCGTGGTGGCATCAGAAGACAGACTGCGTTCAGTTAAGTAAATTTTTATGTGATACTAAAGAAACATAGTTTCACTTTCAAGCTGGACACGTGGGTGACAAAAAGGAAGTGTGTCTTTATAACCCTATCGCGCCTTAAACGTGATAAAAATTAACTTTCTTTTGAATCGAGTTGTAACATTCTACGGAAACTGAACCCTGTAGAACAATAAGAAACGAAAGACGACCTGGAAGCAGGCAGTAAGTGTGCAGAACCTGCGGCCAAAGTTGACTTGTATCCGTTGAAGGTACGGCTATACGTTTGGTGGGATTACAGGGGCATAATTTTTGTCGAGCTTCTTTCACTTGGTAAATGAATCATTTACTAATAACTTAATAGCAAGTACTGTGAACGTCTTTCTAAACTCAATGAGGATACAATAGCCTTGTTTTTGCAAAATCAAAAAGGTGTCATCTTTCAACATGATGATCCCAGTCCCTATATTGCCACAACTGCAAATGTCTATAGATCCCCAATACATTTCAAGAATAACTCGAGTATTTCCCAATTGTTTTGTGCCATATTTGTCTAGTAGTTCCCGCTGATTAGACTGTCAGGATGAGCGATGAAGAGTAAAAAGATCCTCCATATAGTAGCTAACCTCGGAGAAAATTCATCCTAAGAGATACTATTGGGCCAAAAAATCTCTATATCATTTTGAGTCATCTATTTACAAACATTTATGGCTTTCAAGAACCCACAAAGTCGAGTACATTTTGATGAAACTGTCGCTGTTTATTTTTTTTACTCTGAGAACATTGTTCCATAAGATTTGAATGTTTTGCTTGTCCAATTCTGTTGCACACAGCCAGTTCAGTGCAATTGCTGTTCGGCAATATGAACTCACATTGTGGCACCTCCTGCGTTGTGGTGCCACCTCTTCAGATAGCATACCAATTAATGCTGCCAAATTCCGTCTTGATGTCGATAAGCATTAGGTGTACTCGAGGTATTATTCTACTACAATCCGTAAATTGCTTACTCGTCAACTGGCAATGAAAGGGCGGATGAATTGGCCACAGAAGGGTCTCATCTAAGACACTCTATGGAACTATTTCCTTTGGGAGCTAGATTATCACGCAGTTGTAGCATTTCGAGCAGTCAACGCATTTGGCGCAGCTTGAAATAGTATATAAAACTATTCGTCCCCACCTCTCTGTGTTCCTTGAAATATTGGTTTGATTTTGCTATCACTATTTTGCTAGGGGGTCGGAAGTGATTTTGATTTTTATTGGTATTTTTTGAGGTTAAACTTCGAAACTTTTCTGCTGTAGCCTAACCGTGGTGCAGATCTCTTGGCCTCGATATAAGTCAATTCATATATTGAGGATATATTGGCCTCACAAATGGCAGTGTGAAAAAGCTTTAAAACAGTGTCAACTTCATTTTCAGCAGATGCATGCTTAAATTACTTCAACGGTAGCGGTGATATTATGGACCCTTGTGGTACTCCACCTTATATGTTACATACGTTCGTTTAATGCCTATATCAGAAAATTCAAATGATATCTTTCCACTGACTGATAAGACAAAGAGTTCAAAATGAAACGAGTCTCAGTTTTACCCCACAAAAAGGTGATGTGCAATCGTTCTCAATCTGCACATGACTAGCTCCCCAAATACGCACCAGACAGAATAACCATTCGTTTGATGGCACATTACATCCAATAAAAGAAAACTTGTAGACGAATTCACAGACAGGTGTTATCCTTCAATCGCATTACCAGTATTACACTCCTACGCTTTTTAACTATTTTAATCTCAACGTCCTTTTCATTTCATTTTCTTTGAGGGTGATTTCACATGTGATGACACATAAGTATGTACGTACAACATGTATAAACTTCCACAAAATTATACCGTCAAGAGAGAGAGATATTTATGCAGAAAGATGTAAATTTAGATACATCCATTACAGCGTACTTCAGTCTGCCAGTGGAAGAGATATTACGTTTCGGTTTCTTATTTTTTTTTTCTGTTTCGGATGGCCTGATACTAGATGTATGACCTTTTTATTCATATCTATCTCTCTGTCTGAAGGACTCTTTTCGAGAAAAAAAACGGGACTGTAGGTACTTTCACTTTCATGAGATAAAAATGCAAATTGGTTTGGGAGAGAGAGATCAGTAGCGCAAATGGTATTAGATTTAATTAATAGAAGTTTTTTTTTTCTCTCTCGGGAACCGCCATCCTTGAAGGTGGCTCACAAGAGATAAACAGACTAAAATTTATGATCAACATTTAAGGTCTTATGTGAAGGTAGACGCGCGACAACGACACTAACTGAGATGAATGCATCCGAGAAAAATTTGCAAATTGTTTCGCTTTGGATGTGTCATTAGTTAGCAGATTATGCTAATGATCCGAATAGTAGACTCCTGGTGAATTGCTCATAAATTTTAAGTAGAAAATGCGTTCCTAATTTTATGTTCGTTACAAGAGCAATTTGTTGGCCTTGAAGTGGATTTTTTGTTTTAGAATTAGCACGTATACTACATATATGTGGCATGAAAGTCCTTTTATCTTGCATAAGCTGAACAGAATTAGGGTACTCTGGGAACTTGGAATAGAGACCCTTTTAGTACTTTACTTAGCTTGTCTTGTATCCCCATGTGAGTCCTAGGGCCTCTATAACGCCTCGACCCTTGCTCTATGCTGCTGAACGTGAGATAACTCTTCACTGATCGGCGTGCTTTCTTCTTGACTATTCTGCTCCATGTACTATGCTGTAGTACCTTCTGGTTAGCTATAAACATGGCGTCTTTTTGCAAAGTGTATCCGATCCATAGCCATTTCCGTCGGTGCATGATTGTGTTTCATTCTGTGCTGGTCTTCTCTCGAATAAGGGTGATCGTTTGAATATAGTTTGATCAGAAAATCCTTAAGACCTTTGGTCCTTTCAATGACTTTGTCTCATTTGAATAATCTAGAGTGTATTTGGCTGCTTCAAATGGTAGCGACAATATTGTAAAGCCTTGTGGTAATCCGCCTTATATTCCACGATAGGATTAACTCTATTGCAGCGCCTGTTTAGAGTCACTCTTCATCAACTAAATTAGGGCCATCATTCATGCAGCCAATTGCGGGTTTTGCACGTCTTAACTAGAACTTTGTTTTATTGACTACCCAAATAAGTTTCAACTTAAAAGGGATACACACAGATAAACAATTTTGCCCCAAGCATATCCCTTTTTATCACTTGACTTGGAACTCAATACAAACATGCGTTGATGTGCCCCACGAGAATGTGTTGCCAATGCAACCCACCCACGCCCACCAAGTTTTGTACTTTTGTTTATTATTTGCTTCGTCAACATGAGCACGATTAAGGCATTCTATCCCCCCGAGGGTATTCACTTAAATTGCAGCCAATTTGATGGGACACTTAAGCAGGCGCTTCATTCGAGTCACATTAAACTCATAATTCCTCGAACCTTTTTACAACAATATTTATGTTTTAGTTTGGGCGGGTGTAAAGTTTATTTATCACTTCGAAAGCCCTCGTTTGGACGAGAGATTTTCTTGTCTCATTGTGGGTCCTCTCTAAGGCACATTTGAATTGTAAAGGCGGTTTTTGCACCTCATTTTGTATTTCCTTGAATAGAATGGAATTGAAATTATTCTAAATATTTTTTTATTTAAGACTGGATGCCTTACATCCTTGTCGCATTGTTTTCGTAATTCCTTTGCTTTTCAACTCACTTAACACACAAAATAGACACATTTTGCCATCATGAATCCACCGCTGCCGTCGCCACGTCAGGAGTCGGACGAATTAATTTTGCATAATTAAATTTTTCACTGAGAATGTTAAAGGTGTGCGCACAGGTGGTGTGGTGGGTCCCCGTAGGGAATGAATCTCATTTGTTTATCTGAAGAACCTCTGACATTAGCGTATACCTTGGGTCGTGGTGGAATTTTGAATCACCAACTTGGAGTGGAGTTTATTTCCACCTCTGATAAAGCTTGCAAGAAAAATACTAGCAGAAACTAAGAAGTGTACTTAAAGTGAGTGGAACAAATAGATACGTAAGCCATGAATTCGAGTTCTTGGGCTATGTTTTGTAGTTTAATTTTATTTATTCACTCTTTCATGGAAATTCTTGTCAAGGTACTTACTTGAATCCTTTCATCCCTTTGGGCGGTGATGATACACAAATGTGGGTGATGATGCACTATGACTTTTTCGAATCTTTAGTGTTCCCTTAATACGATTGTAAATGATGGGATTTAGTTAAAATTGCTAAAACTTCAGTCAGATTGGTGTCTTAAACCAGAGTATATTCATCCTCTTATTCTCTTGTGAATTCATAATCAATGAGGCAGTCTTACCTTAAGAATTTACAGTGCCCGCCGTGTCGTATGCTTATCATTCATCAAGCTTGCATTCAGCCACTAATATAAGTGGCAGGGAACTAAGCTAGTTTTTGTTCGGGCTTAGGCAAAATTTCTTTCTTCTCTCGTCGATTAGACCCAGTAGTTCTTTGGCTTGGCTTGTAAGGGGATATAATCCAAGGGTCTGGTCCATTTGTTTATTTATTTTCTTCCTAGTTCCTCCCGAATCTTTTGTGTTCCTATACTGCAAAAAGATCATCGTTCTATGAACGGAGCAGCCGAGCTTTTTTTTGCTAATGTTTTAGCTGCTTCATTTCATTTAACTCCTGCCCTGGAATCTATTACTTTCGTCCAGTTTCTTTGTTTTAAGCTCCATACCTTTGAGATTTGACTGTCTGATAGAATGTCGATATTGTCCGTCAAAGTTGAGTAGGATAAACCCTTGGATAGCATAGACCTCATCTTGGAAGATACTGGAATTTGCGTCCAGTGATTATAAATACCTATCGCTGTGACTGTATCGGCTCCAGAACCTATGCCAGTTGACACTGTAGCTTTTTTGTTGATAGCCATTCTTTTTTGCAGCTTATCTCTGTATGAAAGCTAGAGCTAGTTGCCTTTGCCTGAGACCATATTGGATTTGGTAGAGTTATGCTAGGTCCTATCATTGAGCATCGATTCTGCCTAACTCTTAGTCCTCTATTTTCAAGGAGTGTAATACAAAATTATCCTTTTGACACAATGATTGCACAACTTTAAGTTATGCAGTAGTTCATCTACTACATCAGAGCTCAGAGGACTACTCCATATGGACATCTTCCAATCTACTTCTTTCCATTCAAATTATTTGCTGATTAAAGCATACTATTTGTTATCGGAGGCTCCTTCAAAATTGTGTGTCTGTGGATCTACTGACTCAGCAGATGTGTTAGTACTGATGTCCAAGAGAAGTGCAGGCAAAATGTCATCAATTACAGTTGTTTTGTCGCTTTGATAAGCAGATTTTGTTCATCCTTGGTCGCTGATGCGTTTCCACTATATGCGCCATGGTAATGGATGAACTGGAGAAGTGTTTTTTCGCCTTCGTCTTCTGTAGAGCTCATATCTTGCTTCTTCAACATTTATCATGGCGTTACTTTGGCCTTGGATATATCCTACTATGGAGGGTGTTGCTTTTTTCTCCCAGAATATTTTAAAGCCAATTATATCGCCCTGGTTCCTCGCTGCATGCTTGTTCTTCTTCACCGCGTTTGTTGTAGAATTTATACCATTGGCATCTTAGTATTTTGTCCCACCGGCTTTTCTTTTTACCTCTTCCAAGGTAGTCTACATTTCAAGTTAGTGCCTTGTCCTTCACCTCTTTCATATTCCACTCAAGCGTAGACTTTAGCTGTCTTTGACTGTTTTGCTAGGGTTCCTCCCAGAGTTGACTTCCTTCCTGCGGCTGTATGGAAAGTGATGATAGTGATTCTCCATGTACTTAGCACGTCCTTTTTGCCATTAAAAGAGACTGCTTGTTTCGCCAATTCAAACCTCAGTGGGTGCATGGTTGAAAGCCCACCAAATTGGCGGTAACAGTAGAAATTTTATCTGATTTCGTTTACAATAACAACTACCACAAAATCGTTTCATAGTTGCGTTGACAACTTTCTGCTAAACTGTTCTCGAAGCGCGTTTCCATCCAATATCGTCAGCCCTATCACGCACCTTTTTATGGTTACGTTTCCAAAGAAAAGTCTTTAGTGAAAAGTCATCAAAGGATATTTTTATCGCCCACCAAACGGTGTGGATAACTAGTCGTTTATGGTCTGGTCACAGATATAAAAAGCTAAAAGCCATTCTCTTTTTTCGATAGTAAAAACCATCAATTTAATGTTAATTTAATTCACTTACCGAAAGGAGAACAAAGTGCCAAGTGGACAGGTTGAAGAAAAAAGTTTCTTTGTAAACGGTTACTTGGTTTCTTTTTGCGGTCTTTAATCATGGTAAATCTTTAAGATCCACTTAAATCCAGCGAAAAGAAATACCGCACACGATTTCGAGTGTAAAATAAAAAAATTGTTCCCATACTAGGAGTAGGTACCATGTACCTACTTGAGTTTTGTGCAAACATAAAAATGTTCTTTATTACCAACGAATTTAACGCCAGCGCCTTCTTCCAGGACTCCTACACATGTATAGGTACAACCAAGACGCCATAACTTGAACGATCAATTACTTTAAAAGCTTTCGTGCCGGCTACACATTTCATGAGAGTGTGTTCCATATAAATTTTATAAAATTCCGCAAATAGCACAGACAAATAAAATCAGACAATCGAATGTGCTGTGCTGTTGTGTGATGATGATGATGTGTTCCTTATATTGGATTTGTTGTGTTTGTTAGATTTTGTATTACATATCCTTGATGATGATGTAATGTCCTTCTGGTGCCAGGTATTTGAACAGAGTTTTCAATTTTTCAAATGAAATATGATTTTGTTTGCTTTGAATGCGAGTACATATCAATAAATAGTACCTATCCTTTTGGTCTTCAACTGGACTGGACATTGGTGATATGAAAATCTGCTCATCTAAAATGGAAGTGTAATTTCATGAAATTCGGCTGCTTATATTGGTTTCGAATTAATAACAAAACGTGATTAAAATTCTCAATTAAATGCGAGTTGGGTTGCTGCATCCAGATGCTGTTTGGCGATAGGAAGTGGTTGGACGTTGTTGGACGCTACCTCAATTTAGTTTAACATTTTAATTGTGTAATTTTCTATTCCACACACAGATGTATCCACTCGATACAGTTTGGCCATTAAAATGTTGGGATTTTGCAATGCAAACATATAGTACATAAGTTTTAATTATATTTTAGAGTGGACTACATGGGTTATTCAAATTTATATTATTGCTGATAAGAAAGTCAATTCATTATGCAAATATAAAATTTTAAGACTATGAGCTGCAGATCATCACGAGGTACAGAGCAGATAGATAGAGTGAAAGGTATTAGAAGAGGTAGGGGGGAATTTTTATGGACAAAAAATATGTATAGGTGCAGATATTGGAGAAATGTTGATTGATATTGTGTTCGAACGATTTCTCCTTTGAATGTGAACTTAGCCTGGTCGTGTTTTTTCTTTCTTGTGATGGTTTTCATTACCGAAAGATCTCCTCGATTCTTCGACCCTCTCATTCTATTAGGCTTTGGTACTCTTGCTGTTTTGCTATCATCTGTTCAGCATTGAGATTCGTATGTGAGCGCTGCACCTACAACTGTGAAGTATAACCTTTTTTGGGTAATTTTTTTTCCCCGCCACTACTTCCAAACATTTTCACATTTGGATGACACATTTCAATTCAATTAAATCTCTTTAATTGATTGGTATGTATCAGAGAACTGGCAATCTCATGTCCCTCCAAAAAGTGCAGTCGTTTATATTTTCAGAGACGACTAATGATCGTGGTGTCCTTAACTTTTCCGCCGAACATACAATCTAGGACTGTGGTTAATATCGAAGGTGAGGACGCTCCCCTGGTGTACACCCACTGGGAAATCATCAGTGACGCTTGCAGGGTATCTTACCCTTGCTTTTGTTGTTCCTACCTATGAACAGGTATGCGATCGCTTGGTTATCTATCAAGGCTTTTTCAAAATCAATACCATATGCAATTCCTATTACGAATGATGGTTTGTTTGGATAGCTTGGTTCCTATTAAATGCCGAATGTGATATGCCCTCCAACTACCGATATGGACTTACCATACCTTGGTATTTATTGAAGTGCCTTTTACCAAGTTTTTTGTTTGCTTTCTATTGCCTTATCACCTTATCTTCATCTGTTCACCAACTGTTTCTGTTTTTTTTTCGGCGGGTTAGCAGTAATCTGTCCAGGTTTTGAAATCCAAAATTCAGAATCAGTGGTTATTCCTCTAGTGAAAACATGTAATTCGATTTTATTTAAAAAATTCATACCATTGGTCACTTCCAATAAAATTACCGTTCAATTACTTTCGCACTTCACCCTACTCTTATGTATTAAACAAAATATAATTTATGTACAAAATTGTAAGAATAAACTAAAAGCTATTAATTTGAAATCGATACTATGCATCAGTTAACTTTGAGCCTTAAACTAAAAAAAAATCTGTACAACCAATTAAAAATAAAATCAATTCCATTCAAATTTGAAATTGATTTGTTTTCCACTTGACGGTTGGAGTTATTTAGAATGATTTATTTTCCATCATTAAAAATAATCACACTCGGCACAATTTTGTTGACCATTTGAATTGTTAAGCCGCAGAAAAAAAAATTGGGTTATTATTCAAAAATGAGGCTGAACACGTGATATATTTGACTTTATCTAGAATATATTATCGCTAAAGCGGATTTATCGTATTGATTTTAGCTTTAGGTAGTTTTAAAAATTTGTTGAATTTAGTTCATATTAGGTATACAATTTTTAATGGTTTATTAGAGAGTTCATATTTCATAGGTGTACCTACATAATATGTAGAAATGCATAGCTTTCGGTTCAGTAGGAAAAAAGAAAAACTAAATTTAAATTAATATGTTTATTTCGTATTTCGTGGAAAATATATTGCTGTATGCCTAGGGAGGTTGGTGAAAATGCATAGAGGATACAAGGAAAATAAATGAGAAGTTTGAATAGTAATAATAAGTTTATTAATTATTGCTATAGAGTGCACTAGTTCGCAATGCAATCCAGCAAAACCCCTGAAAGTTAAGTCCGTGGGTTTGATTTCTATTCTTGAAGAACGACAGAAACAGGGGCCCAAATTGCGCTTAGGTTTTTACAAAATTCTAAAAAGAGTGCATTTTTTCTAAAATTTAAAACATCACTGGACGGATTTTTAAAATTTAGTTTGTACTGTATTTCACTTCTCCTAAGAACTGACATTCCCATAGAAAAATCAACAAAAAATTGTTTTCAAGATAAACGTCCTTGTCACTTCTGGAAAGAGTATCTACTTTCTTTGAAAATTGGGCGTGTCAGTCGAAAGATTTGGAAATACTTTCGGGCAGTGATTATTCTCAAAACAAGAGCCTTAGCCACCTGTAGCTAACCTGAAATTCTGTTAGCTATATCGAATTAAGGTTCCACCGTCCGTCGAGACAATACTCCTGAGATATAGAAAATCCTCTAGCCCCTATACGCGCTGTCGAGCAATACATATTTGAGCTGATAAAGTTGTACCAAGGTTTATAAATTTAGTTTTTGCCTAGTTCTTGACTCCCTCTCCAGATCTGCTGTCATTTGGTGGCGATCCATAATTCAGTGACAGAGTAAGCTTAAATCGTTAGCTTAGTCAATACGTTTCAGTTGAGATGTAAGTCATCGCAAATCAGAAAAATGAATAGTATTGGAAGCAGAATGCAACCTTGCCTTACCCCACTTTGGATCTCGAGTTCTTCTGACAGTCTTCTCTGTTAGACGTGCTACCCTCCATAAGATAAGGCGCTATCAGCACTCTCTAAGAAAACCTTTTCCTGTTTTAAATCAGTAAACTTGAGGCGGCTTTTGTTTTCTCAAGAATATCCCAAACAACAATTAAGAGAGAAAAACAAATTGAGTAACCAATTGTACCTGTGCACCTGTCTTTGCAATTAGTTAAAAGTGTTTCGCCCCCTTAAATCCTTTAGCAAGGTATAGCGCGATGTTTAATCCATTCATTTCAGTTGTATGCACAGAAGGAGCACCTAATCCCAAATAATTACATTGCTTTGTCAACTCGAAGAATGCAAAGCATTTTGTTTATTGTTCTTTGTTCAAAGACAAAGAATTCTCCTCACCGCACCGCGACACTAAAGCCGTAAATTAATTGCTCGCAATATATCCCTCCATTGTGATGTCTTGATCCCTTGCAATATTTTATTCACGCGAAATGCATTACACACCTAATCCTTTTGGAGGTGTTGTCGCTGTGAAACTTCAAATTAATATTGTCTACTGTCAAGTTTATCATATCAAACAGTTTTGTGGAATTGCAAGCGAAACAATTTCATTTAGCAAATGTTGCGAAAGATGTCAAATTCAATTGCTTATGCAGGATACAAATGACATTTCGAAAGCAATTTCCATGTCAACATTTCACTTCATTGCTTTTCGACATCAACGATTCAATTCAATCGACACAACGACGACGACTGTGTTGAAGTGTTGTTTGCTACAGGGAAGCAATTTTTATTTGTTTGGGAAATTAAGTTGAATTAGTTGGGTGGGCTAAAGGATGTTTAAGGATAAACAGCCTACTCCTTGTAACCCCATTTACTTACAGTGGAACCGTGTTACCCAAAAGAACCTACACGATGTTCAAACAGAAAAAAAGAGAAAGGATTACTGTCACTTTGTGGAGGTTTGCGCCGCCGAAATGTCTGTCCGAGAAAGACAGCTTATTCACTGTCCTACTATCCTTTTGTACCACCACCCACACACCTAATCTGTGGAAATTCATTTACAACCTACACCAGAGAGAATTCCCTAGTATGATGGATTGCCAACGGTTGAGCACTCCGAAAGAGGACACCTAACCATATTGTGAAATTCGTAATCCAGCTTTGTATGAGTTGTAACCTTTTACCCAAGTCTAGCTATACGCACTCGCACTTTGGATTTCTTGCCCTATGCCATTCATTTTTCGGCAAAATGTAAAATTCCCTCTGTATGCAGTGTGTATGCACTTCACACGCCAATGGATTACACTATTTTCAATCTAAGATAGGATACTGTGATGGAATAGCATTTGCCCTGGATTCATACGCTTTTCCAGTTTACCCATCTGGGATTCTGTTTACTAGACAATTTTCGGTTGTCAGCGGTTTTAATCTGTTTTATTTTAGCCCACGAATTCCTGAAGGTTTAAATGGAAGTATTTAACAGGATTAAAGTTGTTATAGAAGCTGGGATTGGGTATATCCGTTGAAATGAGCGTCCAATCCGCAGCCTTTAGCTTGAGTCAATGCGGTTCAAGATGTGAGAGGAAAGCGAAAGGAATATCAATGGTATCAATAGTATAAACTAGATAACCCTTATGCCCTATTCTGAAAGAGTTGTTGGGGAACGTAGAAGTCCGGAGTAGACTGGTCCTAAAGAACCCTTACATCCTGGATTTTGCGACCAAATCTTAAGACCTAGAGTAGACTTAGAAAAATATGTTCTGATCCAGGGAGGAGAATAAAGTTCTTGAAAAAGCACAACTTGATGGAATGTGGAGCTGTCCTAGCTGTGGCCAAAATAATTGCTAAAATAATCCTTTCAGCTAATGGAACTACTATGTTTCCATTTTCGTTCCTGCAGGCTTCTATTCTGGCTTTGAAACCCTGAGATGTTCTCATTACCTTGTAGTAGAAGTTCCAAATATCATTCCTGCAGTAATGTCTTTCAATCTTCTCGATCGAGAGCTTCTCATGCTCCTTTTTCTTCCTTCTGAGACGTCGATGTTCCTCTTTTCTCCTCTGCTCGTAGAGCTTACGAGTAGCTCTAGTCCTTTTATACGGCGCCGCTTTATATACCTTGGGATTTGTTGCATTCTTCATCAAACCAGGGGTTTCGTTGTGGTGGCCGGATGAAACTTAGTACATCACAGCTGTCATCTCTAATAGCTTGTTGGCAATGCTCCCACTGGTCGACATTTTGTGCTTGGAGCATAGGTCTGAGATAGAGACTAGGAGACTCGACCGGCAAGGCTGTCTCATTCTTTTGTGATTTAGCCGTCCAACGTCAAACCTCCTCGCAGTTTTTTGGTCAATATCAGTGGATATTGATCTGGTTTACAGTTTTTCGATCAAAAGGGATGTGGATTTTGAGGCGTGGGAATCACGTTTAAGCTACAACATTGTTCCTTCCACTGGAATAAGTCTCCACGCTTTGTAGCTCTTCATCATAACAACCTTTAAACATTCAAAAGCAATGTCAACGAGGTTCCCCTCTGTTTCTCTTTTCCTTTTTTCCAGGAGGCCTTGCCCTTTAGTGGGCTCAAATTATAACACAAAACATCAGCAGCTTTTGAAAATATAAAAACAAAGGACTAAAAGCCTTGTCACCGGCACCCTTTTCCAAATCTCACTAACTAACCACCTTTCAGTACCTATGCACACCATATCCATGTAATACCTTCCGTGCTATCGACATTACATGCATGTGTCATAAGTACAGCTGCTTGTACTACAATTTAAATCAATTTTACTTCTCCATGACTGAACACTCTATCCCTAAATTGCTATGATAAATGGCCTAAGCGAACTACTGGCTGACGACGACGTTCGTGGTCAGGAAATTCCTTAGAGGATCAATTATCCACCTCCTCCTGGCGCAAATGGTTGTATTTGGTTCCCTTATTAGCAACACTATTTTTGTTACCAGCTACCTATAGGTGCTATTCATCTAGTACTGTTCGTGTCTTCATGGCTCAACTATTCCTGGGCTGAAAATTCTAATTAACTTTGCGGTGATTCGGCAGACTAGAAGGTATTATAAGTACACTTTTGTCGCCAGTCAGCCAGTCAACCAGTCAACATATGTTCCAATTTACCTACAGTTTTGCCATTTAACAAAAATTCTCTGTGTGTTTGGTTTGGTGGAGGAAATTTACATACCAGCTTGTGGTTGGGTAGTGACCCTTCTGGTTTGGGATTTTACATTACCATGACGAATGGTCAAGGATTAAAATATGAAAAAGAACAAGCAAACAAAAACTAATCTTCTTTCATCGTTCAGGAATTTTTTTCGCTTCAAAATTTAGGAGAGGTTGAAGGAAATCCTTGAGACTACAGGGGATGTATTTAGAACGCGAAGAATTTCTTTGAGCCATAAATTCCCTTTCTTCCCAAATCCTCGGGGAGAGATAAATTAATTCTTTTGGCCGTTTTTCTACTTAGACGAATGAATTTGGATTTCGTTGAGGGATGAGGCTTAATTTATCTCGGTATCAGGTGTGAAGTGTTGAGAAATCTCATCAAATGGTTATCATCAGCTTTACCAATTTTTTGGTTTGAAATTTTGAAAATAATGAGAGAACGGCTTCTACTTCTTCTTCCTGGATGGAGATACGATTCGGGGTGAATCTGGGCTTCAACCACCAAGCCTCTCGACTGAGCTCAGTCTTTAGATAATTGCCTCCAATTGCGCACTCCAAGTTGGTTGAGGTCCCCTTGAACTTGTCCACGCCACCTACGGCGAGAAGGCCTTCTATTGCGTCGTCGCTCCAGGTTTGATTCGAAGACTGTGCGGGGCAGAGAGTAAGGGTCCATTCGTTATTCATGTCCTAGCCATCTCATATGCCCAATATGCAGTTTTTCGACTAGCTCGTATAGTACCTTGTTGGATCTCCTTCATCATTACATGGAGAACTTGGTTCTTCAAGATAGGTCTATACTGTTGAATTGCCTGACAGCGATGGGCAAGAGTTATGGACGTTGATATCATTGTCAGAGTTAATAGCAGAGCCAAGGTAGACTAGCTAGACTTACTGGCCTATACTTGCCTGGCCTGAAACCCCACAGATAAGGGCCAATCTGGTTGTTGATAAAAGGTATCATAGGATCTTGAAATATAGAGAAGACTGATGCCTCTATAGTTGGCACAGTAGAGGGGATCTCCTTTCCTGTGAATCGGGCAAACGATGCTGAGAGTCCATTCATCAGGCATACATTCGTCAGACTAGATCTTAGTGTATGCTCTCTCTCTCAGTTCATCTCCAGTTGCCTTAAGAAGTTCGGCCAGTTAGCCGTCAGATCCTGCAGCTTTGTTGGATTTCAGCTTGGATATTGATATCCTAACTTCACTTTGGTCAGGTTTCATCAATCATCGTCAATGCTGAATAGTATATGAATAAGAGAAGGGTGGTTTGACTCAGATGAACTAACAACTAGATGAACCCATTGCCTTGAGTCTCAATCATATCAAAATGTTATTCCAATTGTTTTTTTTTAAATCTCCTTCCAACCAACTTTGTCAATAATAACATTATCGTCCAGACGAAAACACTCACGAGGTTATCGAGGGAGAAAATTCCACAGTTCATTTATTATTCGAAGCGAATCCATTTAGAGAGGAACCCTCCTTTTTACAACGGCACCAGCGGAACGAGTAGTACAATTTGTTTTTGTATTAAAAAAAAGGAAAATATTCAGTATTTTTTTTTGGTTGGACATTTTGTCCTATTTCACACAATCGATGATTGAGAATTTATTGCCCGAAACAACCCCATCGCTAGGATAACATTCCGACGAATAGATACAAATTTATCATCGATGATTTGTGACATGGTCTATATTTCATCAGCAAGGATTTTTTTCGTTCGGTATTACTTCGGTAAATTGTCGAATATTTTGTATCATTTTGGAAAGCAAATTCAGTCATTTGTTTGTGTTTTTAGAAATGCTGACATTTTAGCTCTCTAAGGACTTCCATGTCCATGTGGAATTTTGTTATTTGTTTTTTCGTTTAGAGGGGGCTACTTTATTTATTGGAAAGCGAAGGTAAGCGAGGTTGTTACGAATTGTGATTGGATGATTGTAATGCAAAGAAAAAGTCAAACAATTGTCTCAAGAGGAAGGTAGCATATACAGGGCGTGCTATCTATTATGTCGCTAGGTAAACATTAAATAATTTTGACATTTATCAACCGAGTGACCCGCGGAGACATGTTGTTTTGAAACGTAAATTTAGTACAATTTTGACCACTCAAAAAAGTCGTTCAATTATCTGTGCTAACTCTACGTGGAAGGCGGCGAAAATATTGGGTCCATTGTGCTCAATCATTTAAGCCTGGAAACGCTATAAAGAGGGTCCACTATTATAACCATGCAGAGAGTGATAAGAATCTCAGGAGGTCCATCAGCTCAACTTTGTTTATGTCTTCCAGAAATGACTACCAAGAGTTCTCTTTCTTCTGAAGGATAGGCCAAGCCAGTCACACAACAGATGACTAATAGCGCCCTGGACTTTGCGTATGTCTCCAGACGCTGTGTCTGTTACATTTCAAGGAAGGGACCCTTTTCTAGCAAGGTCGTCAGCTTTTTCGTTTCCTTCGATATCCATATGCCTCGGTTCCCAACTGAGGGTCACCATATTGGCTCTGGATATCTAGTTTTAAAGTGATTTGCTGGTTCTTTCAAACCTTGAACACTGCAAGCGAAGTTAAGTTTTTCACTTAAGGCTGAGGGAAATGTCATCGAAGCAAGGATAACGACATCGTGGGCTCTTGCTTTCATAATTACTAGGTTCTGATTCACTACAAGGAGCCATATCAGCGGAGAAAGAACTCCGGATAGTAGCATTCCCTTGAGTCTGACAACAGGTGAAACTTTGACGTTTGAGACCTGATCAATTGATGTATGCCATTTGCGTCTCGGACTACCATTTACCTTCTTATAAAATGGGCCTTTGTGCTCGTCTGCATGTTACCTCAATAATTCAAATCTTCAATGTGGAAACCATCCATTGGGTTTTATAATGTTCGATCCATTTAAAGGATTAAAGAATAGCTTCAAGGTGTGTGTTATTGAAAGAACCTTCTGTGTCTTAGGAGGAGGGTTCTTTATAGTACTCTTTGTTCTTTGAGGTATGCCCGCTAGCTTTGAAGAGATATGTTCCTATTATAAAAATATCAGTTCACGTTCAAAACTATTTCTTTTCAAGATGAAATTGACCAAATGTATGTTCCATTGACATCTGTTTCTAGATAACATCTACTACCAACAACCACAAAAACACCAAGAAATATTTTACGATTCTCCATAGCAGAGTTACATTTCATTCATTCCCGATGTATCTATCTTTAGTCTCGTAATCTTAAAGCTCGTTCCTGCATATTAATCTCCCTTTTTGTGTACGCACCATCCTAGAGAGTTATCCTCCTTTTTATAGATATTTTCTTCTGCAAAAGCTTAACTTTTTGTGAATGCAATTCACACGTCTGCGAATGAAGCTAGAAGCCAGACAAGTTTTTGTTTTGTTTGTCTTGTCTTGTAGGAATCGGATAATAACTGCCTTTACTCATTTATTCTTCGACCATAAGGGTGTTTTACTCTCCTTCTTGTGAGTCGGTCAGAAGAGGTGATAAAAATCCAAGTCATTTCAAGGATTTGTATTTACGATTGAGTGTAAAACAGTCCTTGGTATAGGTACATTTATCACTGGCAATGTATTTATTGCCATCGATTCGAATGGAATAGATAACACTGTTGCGAAGAAGTCTGTTTATTGCTGGATGATGATCCTATTTTGGGGAATAGGTAAAGGGCTACTTGTATGCAGGAGTTTTTCAGTAAAATTTTTACGAGTATCTACTTCATGTAAACGATACTTGTGCACTTTAAAATGTTGAGATTTATTGGATACAAATTTAGCTTTTTGTGGAATCACTAGTAACTGTTAAAAAGTGAAAATTAAAAACCAACAAAGCAACCAAACTTAATCTTTTTGTTGCTATTCCTATTCAACAGCAATGCAATAATGTATCTTTGGCTATTTTACATTCAAACTTCATCCACTCCACGACCAGCAAAGCAATACGCAAACCGCTGCAGTGTAACCATGCAATCGTGTTTAACTGAATAGAATTCAGCAAATTGAAGAACAAAACGTTTGTGTGGTTAAAAGGATTTTACCCGCGAGTACAATTTTCATTCATGAAACGTGCGATAGTACTTAGAAATACACGTTGCGTTAATTTGGGATGAAATATTTTTCCACTTTAAATAGGTATACGTTTGCCAACAAATTTTTAAACTGTTGGTTGAGTTTTGGTCCGTTAGGAATAAGAGTTTTGTAGTTGCAGCTTATTGAAAGAAACATTGGTTTAATTGATTAAAAAATTAGAAAACATATCTTCTTTTCAACAAAATTTCCTCCATAAGTTCAAATCCAAATTTTCAAATCAAAATGGCAGTTACAAACATGTTCTCCTAATTTTGTTTTTAAATATCTCATTTGAAAGTGAATTCCCAAAATATAATTTCCCATTTGTGTCATCTACGTGCCTTCTCTTCACCCCAAAGCAATGATTCTCATAGTTTCATCTCAATCTTGGTGAGAACAGATTTCTCCAAACCTAACTTACCACCAGCGATGTCACTTTTGCTACATATGTAGCAAAACTGCTACATTTTCGAGTAGCGTGCTACATGTTACATGTTTCACTCATTATGCTACATTATACGAAACCGTCTACGTAATTTTTTCATCTCCTTTTTTCGATTTCTCTTCTCTATATCTCAAAATGATTAACTTTCATATGTAAACCCATTTTTTCACTGCAATTTATGAGCTTTGGTTGGTGTTGGCATCACTTTCCAAATGTCAGATTTAAATTGTTTGTGTTTTATTTTATATTTCAAATTTCAACAACACCGGCTATTTTATTTAGATTTAACATTTTGTACATATAATAAGGTAAGTTGTTAAATTGAAAATAGAATAGAAATTAAATAAATGTTTTTGGAACTTTAGCATGGTACGCAAATATAGAAAAGAGTGGGAAACAGAATTTCTCGTGGTTAGAGTGTAGGTCAGAAAAACCGTTTTGCCGTGTTTGCCACAAATCATTCGTGTGCAACAAAACGCTGTTAACAAGACATGAAAATTTGGCGATACATATACATACATGAAGCAGTAAAATCGGTCCCTAGCGTCTCCCAATGCTTTAAAAAACAAACTGGTAAGGCAAAAAGACAATACTACGTGTAATAATTAAAAAATAAAAAATGAAATTAACTGAAATTTGTCTTTTGCTACATTTTTTTTTAAAATGCTACATTTTTATTGCCAGTATGCTACATTGCTCTGGACCAAAGTGGCAACGCTGCTTACCACACTACACCCTCTCTTAGCTATGCGCTATCGACTTGCACTTGTAGGATCAGTGTCATTTTAACCTTCAAAGTGAAAAGTGTTTAAGTGAGTAGTGCGCGGTTTAAATTGAGTGGCCGAAATCGTTCGTATAGTCTGTTTAAAGTGCTCTGTGGGTTGGCCTGTGGGTTGTGTTGGGGTGTGATAAAGTTGGCCAGCTTATAAATATTTTTTTTCGACCTTGTCCTCAGTTTTTAACACATTTCTTTCGGGGATTTTGTATGGTGTAGGTGGACACATGAAAAAGACTGAAGGGAATTTTTGAATATTGAGGTGAGAGTTGCCATGTTACTTTTTCTTTTGGGAAATTTGTTTAGTTACATTTTTTTTATATTTCCAAATTTTGAAAACATTTTTGATGCTTTTCAAGATGTTTCTGGGAATGCAGTGAGAGAAACTGAAAAGCCCTCGCCAGGCCAGGCTTTGTTGACGGCCAGTCTGTAGATGTAGAACTTTATGTGTAGAACTCCTTTTGTATATTCTTTCCGATCCTAAATCTGCTTATATCCTTCTAAGATTCTACATCTACAGACTGGTATGTAGGCTTAATGTCGGTAGCACACTTTATGGATGCGAGCCCATTACCTTTGGCCTTTCGAGGACAAATTGTCCAGCACTTTTTCAATACCAATTATACAAAAATATCCAACTTGTATACATAATTTGTCTTACTTTTAAGTGGTCAATTATTTTTAATTTATTTTATTTTTATAAAATTCATCAACAGTAAAGGCCATTTTTTTCTCAAATCTTTTTCTCTATTTTTCAGACCCAGTCTTGCAAGTGACTACATCAACGAATATAGCAAGCTTACGTCCACTAGAAGTGTGGTAATAGAGCCGCGTTTTTTTGTTTACTACCGTTATATCCGATTGCTTTGTGAGTGAATTTTTTCGAAAATCGAGAAATGACCCCTCCTATTAAGTATGTATAAAAAATTGCCTGTCTAGTATTTACTCGCGTTTTTAAAGGTGACTAGTTGGTTCCTAAAATAAAATAAATTTAAAAATTTCCCTAAAAAAAATATCCCCTCGAAATGTCTATCTCCTTACAAGTTTCGCTTGTTTTTAAATTTAATCTCTCATTGGAATTGTGTTAAATTCATTTGAAATTATGGCTTCCAATTCAATTCAATGTGAAGAATGTGATTCGCGATCGCGAGTGGTTCGAGAGCTCTATTTACTTGGAAACTTCAGTGGACGTGACAAAATCAAAGGTGAGTGCATGTACCCTTTTATTGTTTTGTTTTGAATATCAATGGCTTAATTGTTGTCAATCCGTGAGTGGCAACTTACAAATTCAATATCTTTTTCTGCATTCGTTGCTACTGAGTAGAGGCATCTATTTTCCCATGTCATATTGCTAATCCGTTAAAACTTCATATCGTAAAGTACAGTTCGGGCGGAATTCGAAAAAGAAGGGTATTAATTTGAGTTCAGTAGTTTGTCTTGACTTACGCTGTTTCGTTGCATATGGGGCCTAAATTGCTATAGGAATTATCCATTCTCATTCGCTTTTTCGATCGGTATTGGTATTTTCCTTACTCTACACAGCAGCGCTACCTTCGACCCTCATCATGTGGTTTCTAGTAGATAAGGCTTCTTCCTGTTTCTGCTAAAGTGGCCTGTGTCACAGATTGGGAAATTGAGCAGTTCTTCTTCTCATCGATAGAACTGAAATGATGTGGAATATTTTTGAAGTGATTGTTGCTGAACATGTTAAAAAAAACGATTTCTGAAAAGCTGTCAAGCACATATGAGCCAGCAGATACTCACACATCAATTAAGGACATCACTTTGATTGAGAGTGAACTGTTGTCAAGCACGAATTCCACTAAATTTGCAATCATCTTCGTAATTAGTCCTAAATTTCATCGTCAAACCACGAAACTTCAAACACAAACTCAACAGCTTTACAATTTTGCAAAATACAAACTCAGAAGGTTCCTCCTCGTTTACTTCAGTCGACTGAATATCAAAACCCATCACACAATCGGTTGACATTGAAGAACGTCTATATGCTTTGAGCAATCCATCCACCATTTGGTCTAATGCTACATCGCGCATTATTCTCTCGAAACTCATGATGGCTAAGTATCATTTGTCTCTAGCACGAACCAAAGAGGAAACAAAGCAAAGCGCATATGATGATGGACGGAAATCACGGATCAACGAATATCCTTCTCTTCTGTGTGTATGGCAACAGATTGTGATTCAGCCGGGGCATTTTTACTTGACTGAAGGACAAGGACGCTGGGAATGAATAAAGGAACAAATGGTGGCTGGTAATAGTATTCAATTAGGCGAGCAATTACCAATTGCAGGTTATGGTCCCTGAATGGTAATGTTGCCTTGGTCCCCTTTTGCTCAAGGAGGATGCAGTTCCTAACTCAAAAATTATTGCTAAATTTAAAGATTGAATGTAGATCTTCCTATCGGCTGTACCTTAACCACTCCACTGCTCAGTAAATTTACTCTCATCACCCACTACGATTGGCAAGGTATAAAAAAATTGAACCAAAAAGAAGAGGAAACCAACCAGGGAACTAAATATATCGTTGGCAGAGGAAATATGATCCAATTCACAAGTTTCGGTTTTTTTTTAAGGATTCCTTCTTAGTTCATTCAACAACGACGACGAAGCAGGATATATAAAGGTACCTACCTACCTACTACCCAGCCTAACTTTGACAGCTTTTCAGAAATCGATTTTCAACATCATCAGCAGCAACAATCACATCAAAGATTTTCCACATCATTTCAGTTCTATCAGTGAGAAGAAGAGATTCTCACTCAGATCCTGTCGCTGGCTTAAAGGATTTCCTACGACACATTCACTTCACATGCAATCGACTTAAAATTTATTGAAGGTGAGCTGATATTCTCAGTTCGATTTGATGTAATATTTTCCAAGTGTGAGAATGTCCTATTACCCATACAAAAGCTGGTAATGGAAAAGGATTATAATGTGCTTTTGTGTATGCAAAAAGGATGACAGAGAGTATTTAGGTGGAAGGGAAATAAAAATTACTTGGAGTTCCATATTTATTGTGCGAAATTAGTTATTGTGTCAGCAGTGGTAGGAATTGAATTAAAGATCCTAGTTCATGATAGAGTTTGGTTCATTAAAGGTTCTACATAGCCTCCAAATAGTTCCCGCCCTGGTATCGGAGTGAAGTCCTCTTCAAATACCCTACCTTTGGGGTGTAACTGATACTCAAAAGCTTTCCTTTATTTACCCAACTGCAGAATCTGAAGCTTTGGTTGTTCACCAACCTTTTGAGCAAAAGTAAGACTCGGAAATTTAGATGATTTCTATATAACCGAAAGAATGCCCCTTCTACCTCCCATGCGCACGGCACTGGCTTTAAGCATTTCATTGCAGTGGAGAGACTTCAGCCTTATAAATTGATAGCTATCTATGGTGCATTTCGTGGTCTTCCGTGTCTTCATTATTCCTTTATGATGGTAGGCGCTGTTTCACTTACTACTTTCTAAAGTTTTTGTGTGATGAGTATCAGCCTGGTGATGTTCCTTGGCGTTTAGTCCATAGTCATTTGGCTTGATAGCTTAGAAATATACTCCAATAATTGGTCCACCAATGATCGTTGCCCCCTCTTCTTTACTTAGGAAAAAAAGGACATTCACCCTCCTTAATACCCGGCTAAGCAGAGGATGAATTTTTAATTGACTTATATACCCTTTCCACTGTTTTGAAAAGAGAAAAACTAAACATTCCATTACTATGACTTTTAATCTCTCACCGGTAAAACTGTATCTCATAATCAGATTGTACACTCAAGTTAAATCCATAAAAGGACACAGAATAAGAACAAAACAAGTCCATTCTGCAGAATAATGAAAAGAGGATTAATCTTATTACCTTGACTCCACTATAAGTCTGTTGAACGTAAATCCCGGTCCTTCCTAAAAATGGTACGCAGTGGGATCCTAATTCCGACAAATTAACTTCATTAAAATTAGGCAGGTCGCTACGTCAACAAGTTGAAAAAGGATTTTGTCAAATATTTACTTACATCTTATTTGAATCCTTTTTTTGTCTCTTATCTGTGGTTAGAAAAGGACACAGATAGGATTCTATTAGTAACCTATTCAAATATTTTACAAATGTTCTGCATCCTGGTGCTGCGCTTAATGAATTCCAGGCACATATGACTTTGAAAGCTCATCTGTAATTACAGAACTTTCAGATTTCGTACTAAACTTATGACCATCAATATATTAAACTTTCATACCGTACCGTCGTAAGGCTGTCTGCGTTAAGTTATTGATATTAATTAATTTTAACTTTTTACCTTGGAACACAAGCAAGGAAACGTAAAGGAAACTTTTCGGCGCATAATTACGAAAATTAATTGCCGCTCACATGAGAACAAAACGTATCTACACGAGTAGGAGGAGGCGAAGATACTTAGCTTGTAGTAGTATATGGAAAATAGGAAGAACTTGTTCCAGCTGCGATTAAGATATTCATTTTTGTCAACCTTGTGTTTGCTCGTTAATCTTATGAGATAAGCAAAGCAGCAACGGCAACTGTATGCATGTGTATCTTTGGTGAATTGTTTGAATAATAAAATGTTTTAATTGGAAAACGGTTAAATTTATTTCCATGAGATTATACTGGCATTAGTTTGTTGCGAAATCTTGTGCAAACTTGGGGTTTGTTTAGTAAAAATTGTTAGTGGAGTGCATGCATAGTATGTATTTTGGTTCACTTACTTGTTCCTCTTCAAGTTTGTTTATCCTTTGAAAATTGATGGTAAAAATTGAAAAGTACCATCGAAAGGTGATTGAAATTTCCCTTTACAAACTCTTTCCATTCAACAGGGACGAGACTTGCTAACACCAGCTGCAATAGTGTTTTACGTGGAAGTCTTACTCGCGAAGAAATTGTGGGATTTCCTAAGGCAGTAACTTTTTTTTTGTGCCACCAGGAGCGTTGATTTCCCTTGATTACTTTGACATTTTATCATTTTTATGTCCATTACATTTGAGCTCTTTGCAGAGTATTTTCCATGAAATTTCTCAAAACTTCTCACGGCAAAATGACGACTTCTTGTCTTGCCAGTCGAAATCGTGGAAACAAGAAACTAATCGGTGGGAAAAGGCTCGCACTAGAATGCCCACAGTCCGCATCACACTGAAAATTCTTATTCCCTAAGCCAACCTTATTAATTTCTGTTCCGTAGAATTCACTAGTTATTCCAACAGAGTGATCGATGCTGTTCTCAAGAAGCTATGGTCCGATCCCCTTCTCCCCATAAATGTCACACAAAAAATGGCTATTAAAAGATGTAATTCAATCATTTTAATTGACATCCCCCTCGTTGGTCTGAATAATGTTTGAGATCTAAAATGGTATTCTGTCCTATGAAGATCGCTAGGTGACGAACATGTAGTATTTAGTTTTCTTCATATCGTGCTTTATCCAAAGGGTTCTGGAGACGCAACGTGAGGTCATCCTTCTTCATATGTCTATATTCTATGTCTAAGTTCAAGTGCCAGTTTATATTTTGCATGCAACCCAAGCTGGGGTCTAGTCAATAGACGTTGGATACCTTTGTCTTCCGGGACCCATCAAAGCGTTATCTGGTGCATCGTGCAGAGAGTAATGTGAGTCGCGGTAGCGTTCAACTTCTTTTTTCGATTCTACTGAGATTAGTTATTCGCAATTTGTTCCTCTGAGGTTAGTTTCATGGACAATTCACACTCCGCTTCCACTACCTCCAAAACATTTACTTGGGACACACTGATGGGGTTGGTTAGTGCTATAGACTACCGCTGTTGGCTATATTGTCCTCTCTCTAGTGGTTGGATTACTTTAATCAATATCGTGGAAGTGATTAAAAGTTTTTGAACATTTTAGTTATATTTTTCTGGTTCATAGAATTGCTGTTCTTTCATTCACGATAAACTGTGAGCAGTTTTTTGAAATTTAAACGTACATACAGTCTTATAGCTTTTCAGTGTCACTGTATAACTATACATCTCACATTTTTTTAGATGGTTTTTCAAATGACTCATTGTTCTTTCTATGGAAACATTATTTATTTGAAAGTTCTAGAAAAATCGAATATCACTTTACAGCAGCGCAGTATATAATAAAGTCCTTAAATCCAAGGTTATTCGATTATTAGGTTTCGACCTTGTTCTCTCCTCTCAACCACTCTATAACTTACTCATATCAGTATTTTTCCAAACACAATATATCCTCCGCCCATCAAACTCTTGTCTTTTTCGATATGTTGCGGCGCAGATAAAAAAACTACTTTTCAAAACCTCTATGAACTTCAATAACTTCTCAAATAAAAAACTCAAAATACAATGAAATCCATCGAAAACAAAAAAGCCAACTTTAAATTGCTTAAAAGCAACTTATTTACACAAGGTTATTGTATTGATATGAATGACCGAACAATACAATGAAAGAAAAAAAGTATCGCAGGACCAAAAGGACGAGATGTGAAAAGAGCAAAAAAAAGAAGAGAAAATCCAAATCAAAGAAAACCGAAGCCAAAACAAGTGAAATCAAATTAAATCCAAACAGAACTTGAAAGCCTACAGCTCTTTGCGTTATAATAGCAGTTTGCTCTTGCGTCTACTACCTACTCCAACCCACCCTATGGTTCATTTTCATCGGCCCGACTTTTATGGCTCCATTCTGTCCAACTAACACTCTACTTCCGTTTCGATTTGGACTCTATCTCCCCCTCTCAGGAACAAATTATAAAGACTCAGATGTGGGGAAGAAGGTTTTGAAAAAAAAACAAATTATAGAATTGAATAAGGCAACTCGACCGAATTAGTTAAAACTTGCGGGAACTACAGCAAAAAAGCAAGGAGAAGGAAGCCATTTGATACCGGACTCTGCATTAGCAAATAAAACAAAAGTATAAAGGAACCCATCACGAAGTAAAAGTGGAGCGAAGCAGCAAAGGACAATCAAATTGTATCTTTTCCCACAGCCACCGTGTGTCGGTGCCAGTACCGGCCGGAAAGCAAAAGGTTCGAAGGGAAAAATCTAATTTAAGGATCCTACCATTAGATAGCTGCGATACGATTAAATTTTTATCATTCAGTTTCATTCACTTGAGTCATGAATGAGAGCCAGAGTCCTTCGTTGAGGCAATCTAGGGGGATATCTATCCACACTCCATTTGGGAGTTTATTTGGTCCATTCAAACAGGTGATTCTGGGCACCTATCCCTTCTTATAGTGCATTTTCTTAAAGCCGATTAGTTTGAGAGTTGAAAACATGTTCTGCATGCAAATCGAAAATTTTGCAGAACTCTGCAATCATCATCATTTCAATTTGCTGTCCTTTCCTTTGGAAAATCTTGGATGTTATCCTTGCATCTCATTATTGTTTTTGAAAATTCTAATGCATGCATGCATTCCAATTTACTCCCCTTTCGGAACAAGTGTGGCTGTAGAATGCTGTGGGGTATTATGTTTTTGAGGAGATGCAGGGAAATACATGTGGTAGTATTTTCTATTTTGAACAAGGAGAGGCCAATGATGGTTTTCACAACAAAAGGCAATATTTAGAATAGGGATATTTATGCACTTGATTCCTTACTAACAGAACTCTCAACTTTTGAATTAGTTATTGATGGTCTAGTATAAAATTAAGTGTTTTGTTTATTTTGGAATATCTAAAGAATTGATAAAGTATTCAGTTTCAGTTTGGAGGTATGTACAGTGACATTGGATCTAGTTTCACTTCAATACCAGATAGCTATGTTAAGGACGAACTATTGGATTTGTAAGAATAGTTAAGCGCCTGATCATATCCATAGTGTGTAATCTCTATGTATATTTTAGTTTCACCTCCACTATTAGCAGACTGGACCACAGATCCCTCGAAGAACTTTTCTATCAAATTAAGCCATCCTCATCTGTTTGTGACAAAATTCATTTCTCCGCGCCGTATAGCATGGCTAGGATGGTTAGTGTCTTTAGTGTCTTATAGGCTGCATAATACCTTAGTATTTTGAGATATTCTTTTATTGGCCAGTTGCAAGCTTAGTCCATAGAAACAGCGATTGGCAAGAGGGCTCACTGCAAAGCTTAGGTAGACTAGGTTCTTTACTTGGTCTGCATTGTGTCCCCGACAAATGTTGAGCCCTCTTTTGTTGCTTTCATTGATTGCTGAACTTGTCATTGTATCCAGAGCCTTAGCGGCTTCCTACCTATGTATGTCGACATTACTTGACCGACATCATTGGTAAGAAGAATATTTCCTCCTTGGCCTTGCCTTGCTACTGCATTTATTGCTACAGTTGATCGCAGTACCTGTCCCGCAAGGTCGGCCTGTTCTCCTGTGGTTGTAAAGCTTGTTCTTTTTCTGTGATAAAAAGCCATTGTCGAAATCATAAGATCAGCTTCCGTCCATCTGATTATAGTCTTTCAGCAAAAATGAATGAAGGCTTCATAGTAAGGTGACCACAGTTTTCCTATGCAGCAATCTTAGACGTGGTACTGCTGTGGTATCTCTACCAGGTGCTTTACTCATCCAAATATGTTCAAAGGAATTCTTAAAGCTACCTCCCTTCCATCGTAGTGTTGCAACCTATCTACATATTTATATACTCACATCTTCCTTCGTAGTACATTAATTTAAATTAAGTGTAAATAAGTTCCTTTTTCATCCTTTTTCCCCTTCATTCAGAAACAAATCAGTTGCAAACCAGACCTTTGAATCTGTTTTTCAGACGAAAAATCTCTCTCTTTCTGAAGGTTAAGCACTATTACTCTGCCCTTCTACACTCCTGCACAAATTACCCTTACAATTGCAATTTTTATCAGTTTTTCAAACTCGTATCGTGACAGGAGCTCTGAGAGGATTTTAATGGATGTTACATCGCATCACAGTACATAATACGTTGGTCTCTTTCTTTTAACCCATTTGGCTGATTCATTGCAGTTAGTGTAGAGTAAAAATCTAAGAACTGATGTCCTTTTAGATCTAATTGAAAGTAAAATTGACGGAATAATTAAAAGGCGATTAGAATGACTCCATGGTGTCTGTGAGGATGGTGATTGTATATATACCGACTTTATGTGATATGTTTCTTGCATCGGTTCTAAATAATTTAAGAAATAAGTATCAACAAAATGCAACTACGACAATCTTCATTACTTGCTGTCACATCCCATCACTCATTCATAAGCCTTATCGCATTACATGGCATTAAACCTCCCCCTCCTTTGCTCTTGATATGGCAAAAGGCAATTGTTGCACATGTGTAATACGACATAATTTATTCAATTACCGAACAAAAGAAAATGTGCCATGCCTCTGATCCCATCAGTTATCATCATTGCAATGGATGTCGCTTGAGACGACCAGTTTTCGTGGCAGGATAATAAATAATACGGCGGTGCTCTGAGGAAAAAAGCTCGAATATTCCATGCCTAACGAAATAAGGACTAATTTGATGTAAAACATACGGAATCGTATTTCGATGCGCGCACCATCGCAACCTATTTTTAGACATCGAAATCTTTTTATCTTATTATCTAGACGGAGTGTGTGTGTGCGATATTATTAGGAGTGGCATAATACTCGTGCAGAACATCATAGCAATATTATATTCTATGAATTCTTTATTCAATTCGCATAGATACTTCTTTATCTCTAATTGTCTTGTTATATGACAATTGGCAAGAATATATTGTACTGCCAGCGAGTGTGTGGTACCGGGAGGGATATAATTTATTAATAAGGAAAGAGAACGTGTCTTTTGTGTGCCTTATAATAGAGACTACTTACCTGCCTCATAAAGGCGACTACTGCAGAGCTAGTAATATTGTTGTTGGTGCAAGTTTTGGGTAATTTTGATCCTTATTGTGTTTTAATGCGAAAGGTAGTAAGTTTGGTCAGCATAAGAAGTCGAGGGTAGGCGAAAAGAAGTGTTCTCTAGACTATGTCTTCTACTATCAGGCATAGTCTTTTCATATGTTGCCAAATAGTATTGTGCCTCGTGGTGTTACCTACGAAGATGGCAAGGAATCTTCCGCCTTTTGTTTTAATTTCTCGTCACTTGTTCTATCGATGATTTAGATTTTGCTGATCAATGTGCGTGTTCTCTTTGTCTTAGCAGCAGCTTTTTTGAGAGTGGTTTTCTTGGCAGGAGCGTTATGTTTAGGTGCAGGCCTCGTCTGTAAGTCCCTTGCTGTCGATTTGATAGCTTAGCCGGGGAGTGATTTTCTTTCTCGGAGAAAGGTCCTTAGCGTTACAACGTACGTCGCTCTACGTAACAACCGTCGTTACCTCAGACGACCTAGTCTTCCTGGGAATCACGGATGGATCTGCAAGCTTTTGCTCTTCCATTTCCGTTTTCCATTTTCTCATCTGAGTTGGCAACTGATAGCCTGCTGGCATTCCACCAGTTCTGGTGGTCCCATGGGTAGGATGTCAGCATCAGAACTGGTAAAAGTGTTTTGTTGTTGGTGTTTGTATTCCTACGAGTAGGGCTGGATTAAGGATCCACTCACCAGGCATTTCTACCAAAGAGCTCGCCAGGATATCTGTATGAGGTCATTTGTGGTTGGTTGCACAAAAGAGAAGAATATACATCTCAGGAATATGTATTCAGCTGTAATTAAAAAGCTTGGGACCTATCGTATTGTAAAATGGTCTCACTTCCTTATATCCTATCGTTCAGGTACACCATTATACCCTCATTACCCCTGAATTGGTATGTCTCCTTCGCAAATCTATTTTTACCATTTGTTCCCCATAACGACCTTCAAACAGAAGTTATTTAAACCTACAATATAGTCTTCGCCTATGGCTATTCCATTCAATTGAAGCTGTTAATAGATACATTTTCAAATAAAACTCACCACAAAGATCAAAACCATAACCAACCTCAATATGTCTTCATTAAGACGTAACTTCATTACGCATTCTATTACTGTGTGCCATGGTGTAATGTTCAAAAACTTTGTCAATATAATCATTTTCGAATGTACACAAGCACACACAGTGCTTCGGGCAAGGACATACAATGATTGTAGTCATAAAATCACCACAATAACACTTCAATTCAATTAATGAAATGCCTTCAAACATTACATTACCTATTCCAACTTGAAGACACACAAGTCCTTCACTCATATGTTTGTCTCCTTTTAGGCCAACAACAAGAGGAAAAGTGTTCCTTCAGTGTCCATCATCACCGATAATGTAATTATACCAAGTTCTAGTGTGTAGATATGTCCTTAATGATTGTGTTGTCTTACCACTGCTGGGATGATGATGATGATTACAAGGAAATCGACGGAAAACAACTTAATAGGAGATTAAAGCACCAAGAAAAACATCAAGAGGATTGTGTCTTGTTAATTAAAAGTCATGAGATACATTCCAAATGATTGCTGTGACTTGAGTGAGATTCTATTTCCCCTCTCTCTCTTTAAGGACCCTAGACATTTTTTTTTTTTTATAAAATTTTTCAAGGTCAAAGTAAATAGGATTTATAAAATTTTTTAAATTTTCTCGAAAATGTAATTTCCTGTAGAAAATTAATGTTTCCCCTCATTATGTGTCGGCAAGGGAATTATTCTACTGCAAACTCACTCAGGTATCCGTTACAGTCGTCATCATTTCTCTGTCACCATAAAACTTGGTTCGTTGTCGTCATGATCAGATAGAAAAAAAATCCATTAAATGTTGGGTGAGATAAAGTCGTACCGACCGTCTGCAACGGATGCCACAAACCGAAGGACGACAGATGAAAATAAATTAAAAATCCCTTTGCTGCTACTACTGTTGCTGCAATAGCAATGCATAAAAAGATTCAATTATCGCGAGATACATAATTCAGTTAGGTATGCATGCAGTGCGAAGGTTTAGGTCCTTAGAAATGGTGACAAAAATCTTCTATTTCATGAGAGAAGCATTCTCAACAAATTATCCCATCTAATTGTGCATATGTTTTAATTAGCCAAGCATAAGTGGTGGCAAGGAGATGCCAAGTGTTCATTTAAATGGCGGTATCAATTTCACAACGTCCTCTGAATCAAATTGTTATAATTGAGGGGTTGGATAGTGATTTCAGCGGAGGGGACTACTCGAACTCAATCAACCGATCAAAATTCAATTATATGGCTGGTGTCAAACGATAATTATGCGGATGAATAAATGACTTTTCCACTTACTTTTGCTTATGTCCTGTATCCCCTTGTGGGTGCTAGGGCCTCTACAACGCATACGTGCCATCGTGTGCGATTTCTGGAAATTTCTCTTTATTAGTTTCCGTGCTTACTTCTTCACTGTTCTGCGCCACGTTATCCTAGGACCACCGCGTATCCTGCCATAATGGATAAGCGGGTTCTATTGCATCGCTTGGTTAGCTATGGATCTGTCACCCTTTCGGAGGGTGTGACCAATCCACTGCCACTTTCGTCGTGGTTTGGTTGTGCCTATAGGTTCATGACCCGTTTTCTGATAAAGCTGTTCATTAGAGATACGGTTTGGCCAGAGTATCCTTAAGATGTAGCGTAGACACCTATTGACAACTTTTTGCAGCTGAGCTATACCTTAGATGTCAAACTTAAGACAACAAACAGGCCCTTGGTTAACTATTTTACTCTCTAAATATACATAAACTAATAAAAACAGAGTTCAATCGCTACGAAATACAAAACAAACAATCCACTCGAGTTATAAAACTCAAATTTCCCCGAGAATATTTTGAAGTCATTAGCTAGAAAGTACTCTCCTTCTAATTGACTCCTAATTAACTTATTTGCAAGCGTTATCCCTCATCATTAAAAATTCAAATTCCACAAAAAAAAAGTTCAATATTTCACTAAAAAGTTTTACAGCGCATCCTCTTATCGCATCAGCGGTAAATTTATGAATTTATTCATTTTCTACACGAGTAGTAGTACTAGGAAACAAATTTCATTGCAACATCCAGGAAGAGGATAAGTTAATTAATTTCCCAGTTGCAGCAAGTATAGCATCAACTTTTCAGTCAGGTGTAATATTTGCATAATTCATAATAATTTTTAGCATAACTATACGCGTACTAATGATTTATTTCATAAACATACACACACGGGCGGATAATATTTGTTTGTGACTTTGATGGAATTCTAAAAATATATATAATTTTGGGGTGAAAATGTTGGTCTTTCTGTGTTGACAAGGACTTGTCCGTTTAGATTTTCAATTATTTAATTTGGAACTTTTGACAAAAAGTTGTCTGGAACCTAAAACATTATCGTGTCCTTAGGGTCGTCGGTTGTAATTTATGACATTCATCGAATATTTCGTTGTCTAAGCCAAAAGAACAGAAAAAATACTTTGAATTTCCATCGATTGAGACGAATGGAGACGTCTATTGCCAGAGGGCCAGTATGAAGTCATCAATCTGAACTTGTGTCGTGATGGCCAGGGATTTTTTTTTTTGGCACTTGTGTCAAATATTTATGTTTAATTATAATTTGAGTAGTAAGAGTGCAGTAAGACTCTTAGGCTATAACACTGTGTACGAAAAACCAGTTTCTAAATTTGCTTAAAATTATTTATAGGGTATAAGGTTCCAATATTTATCCCTCAAGGGTGGATATCTTCGGAGAATTCTATTTTATTTCTGTATTCATTCGTAATTCGCAGTATTTTATAATTGTTCACGTTCATTTTGGAATACACTAGTCATAGGTACCACTAGACTATGCTTACTTAATGGGCTGCCGACTCCTGCAGAGTCTTTGACTAAGATACGGCTGTCTTCCATCCTCTGCAGTTTTTCAGCTACAACTTGGTTCAGCAAGCGAAGAAGGATTTACACAAAAGAAGCTGTCCTCCGTAACTGCAGAGGAAGTGGCTAAAAGATTATTTCTCATTTATGTTCTAGCAGCTTCTACAGAAACCGTTGGGAAGAATGCCAAGTTTGGCAACGTGGTCTCCGACTAGCCAATGGCTTCTAATATTAGCTACGGTTCTAGTAATATCTGGTCTCGCTTCACTGAATAGCTCGTTTGATTTAGTTCTGCATTGTGACGCTAAGGGCCGAACCTCGCCTGGCAAACTCGTCTACTCGTTCATTACTCGTACATACGTACTGTGGCTTAGGACTCGGACGAACGTAATGTTTACGTGGGAGCTTTTAATGATCATTGTTAATTCAAAAGGCCTTTTATTTCTAAAACTCAGTATATAGGTTCCTTGGAATTAGTTCAATGTGTGCAACGTCGAGCCCTAGCAAGAGACAGCAAACGCGTTCGCCCAAACATCTAAGAGCATTACTGTCTTGAAAAAGTTTCTCGAAATCCCTCCGCCCTTATTGGATCCTGCATAAAACTTTGGGGTTCTTCTGCACGTGTAGAAACATATTCCACGCACAACACAACAATAACAGTTGTGGACCTCTATGGGCTGCTTAAGGTCCATTGTGAAATGGACATTGAGGTTTTGAAAATTTGAGTGAATTTTTATCTTTTGGTTGGGCTGTTTAGCTGTTTGTTTGTGACAATGCTGACAACATGGTAGGCACTTAGGCACTTACATTTACTTACACTTCGAATTTTCCATTTCGAATTTTTAACAACACTGATGCGTTGTCCTGCCTCTGGGATTATTCATTCATATTCATTCTCTTACGAAAATGAGTTTAGTAGTTCCCATAGTATTTCGAAAGCAAACTACTGAATTCCAGGAACTACTTAGCCAAAAGTAAGTACTTACACAAAAATGTGTTAACTAGCTAATTGAATTCGGAAACCACTTTTAAAAATATAGCTGGGTATTTTGAGGATTCCATTTTCTCTAATTAAATCCTTTTACCTCCCAGTGAGCATTTAATTATAAAACCTGTTTGATTCTTTGTTCTAGAAAGTTTTCATCCCACAGGATTTTCTCAATCTACTTAGAAATAATAACTAAAATCAAATAAAAAAAGGAGAGAGAATCTTTATATGTTTGTACTATTTGTCCATGTGCAACGACATGCACAGATGTTTATGAGTTTGCTTTTCCCCATGAAAGTTTATTGCGTCCTTCTTCCTGTGTGTAAATTGTTTACTGCCTCCGAACTTCCTCCCATTGTCTATGGTCCATGGAATATAACAGCTCAACAATAAAATCTCTGAATACCTGTGAAGACACTGCTGCTAGGTTCTCTGTATGCATGCATGTGCGTGTTTGGAAGGAAATGTGCGTATAATTCAACTTTGTGCAACCTTTTTCCTGTTTCTCTGTAATTTACGGATTATTTTCTTTTTCATATCCTTTTTCTCCAACAATACACAGAGAGAGAGAAGGAGAAGCTACCGACGTGTTACTAATTGTTTTGTATTTTGCAACAAATTATTTATGAATAGTTTCCTTTTTCTTTTTTATAAGCATCCATGTGGTTTTGTTATCCTTTGTTGGATGACAGGTGGTTGTAGACTTTGGGGAAAGGACCCCAACATTTTTCGAACAATAACTTGCAGCCACATGGTATGGAAATTATTTCCATCCATCCTTTGGCTCGATTTGTAATTTCTCGAGCGAAAAACATTTATTATTATCGCGCAACGTAAAAATGTTCATTGAAACGATGCCTGCATATTCGCCACAAAATCACCTCGTGGCCGTTGTTGCTTTTTGGAAGCGAATCCACTTTGTCAGGATATATAGCTGTATTCGGTGGCTTTGTTTGGGGGAAAAATAACTCCCTCAAGCGTTAAAAAAAAGAGAACCGTAAAAAAAGCAAAAATCCTGCAAACAGTTGAACCAAACTGTCGGTTTTGTATCTGGAATCAACACAAACTCCAACTGCAAACCCCATCAGCCATCAGCCACCAGTCGACGTCGCTCTCGCTCCACACAAAAGTCAATGTTGCGTTGTTTAATTAGGTTACACAAGAGGAACTATTGGGGCATTAACGGCCAACGCATTTGTTATCCTTTGGTTTTCACAAAATTTAGTGTTTTTGTGCGAAAGATTTACGAATTTATGGAAGAGTGGGCTTTGTGTTCTGTAAAAGAAGAACTGATAGTTAATAATATTTTATTCACAGAGATTCACTAGCTAGGTCAACTTTACAAAGGTAGATAAAACAGAAATTTGTTGGAAAATACGTTGAGCTTAAAGGCCAAAACAGATGGCTGGTTGGAGGTTTGAAAGGAGTGCTTTGGAGAAGGGAATGACTCAGTTTCCATCTCCTTTTCAGATAAAGTTGGTCGTCATGCACATCCTCTATCCAAAATTCCCCAAACCAAATAAAAACACCCAGTCGTTTAAAAAACCTCTCTTCCAGCCAAAGTGACCATCAATAGCTCCGATCCGACCTATTGCCCTTGTTCCGTTCTACTATTACCTTCCTCCTTCAGTGTAATTTAACCTCTATTGTGACCACTTGTAATTGAAAACGAAAAGCGCGCTGTGGAATTTTCTAAAAACGTTTACCCACTCATTCTCACAAACAAACTAGCTACTAGCTACCTATGTAACGGTTACGTTTCACTGGTCATAGTGATTGTATTAGATTCTTTTTTTTTATAGTTTTTTTTCTCAATACTCTTTTCCCAATGATGGCAGTAGTTTCCTGATTGCATAACAATGGTTATAGCCCTGCAGCAACAAACAGCAGCAGCAGCATCAGTTAGCAGCAATAGTAGGAATAAGGAGTGAGAAAGGATTCAATTTCGTTTGGTCAAATGGCAAATAATAGCATAGGTAACTGTTATGGGAATTGAAATGCAAAATTGTTGTCACAGTTGTGTGCTGAAATATCAAGCTATTGTGCCGTTTCGATTGACTCTGGCAACAGTGTCCCTCTTAATTGGCCAATGATTGGCAATCACAGGCGGAAGGTCTCTGTTTTTAGGTTTTGCTCCCTTGGGATGGGGTATAGTTGTAGGCGCCCCTATGGGGGAAGATTGGTGAGTTTGGTGGATATGGGCCACAAGAGGAAATTAAATGAAATCAGTTGCCTTTTGGGGGATTTTTTTTTTTTTTTCAAAATAAAATGGTGCTATGGTTTTATGTCCTTTCAGAAAGGGTATTGGGAAACTTCAAACTTTGCAGGTACATATTTCGCCTGATCATACAAGGTACATATTTAGCTCCACTGGCATTCGAAAACCTTATTATTTTTGTTGAGTTTTAGAACAACAGGGATATACCTCGGTAGCTCTTACAAGTCATAGGCTCATTTTTTTTGAAGGTGGGTCATATAGAGTTGATACTTTAGTCAGCGGGCATCCACACCTTCTTCCATTTAGACTTGATTGATTACTTGATGCAAGCACCCTGCGGAGGAATTACCTTTGTATTCAGCTGAAAGCCCATCAGAGCCAGCTGGTTTGATATTTTTTCAGTTCAGTGTTCATAAGATGCGCAATCGTTAATGATTTTAGATTCTTTAAGGCCATCTTGACTATCAGTACAGGCCCATATACTCTCCTTCCATCTGTTTCTAGCATTGTAGACCGCGATGAGTAGCAGAGTAGTTTGAACATTGGTGCCATAGTGTCAGGCTAAGACCAGAGTCATAAAGATAGGTGCCCCAAACCTTCAGCCTTAAAAAAAACATTCACCTAGTTCTCTTAAACTCTTCGATTTACTTGAGAAACCAAGTTACCTAACAAATGCCATAAGTAAAGGACTCCTCGCATGGAAAAATACACTCCTTACGTAATAAAACAAAATATAAAATATCACCAGAGGAAGACTACCATTTGCTACCCTTTTGCTTTGGTTTCGCTTAATGCAGCTTTAATAAATCCCCCGAAGGGAATAATAGAAATCGTATTCAATTTATTATTGTCCCCCAGAACCGCACACAATTTCCGCAAAACAATACCAACGTGCGCTATGGTAAAAAGAAATTGTGTATCTAAAATACTCTCGGTTGAGCTTAATGAATTTTTTATCTGATGTCAGTTTTACAATTTATTTGGTCTACCTACAGTCCACCTGTTTTAGGATTAAAAACCTATTAGCCAAAGTAAAGAGTAGAATATTTTATATTAAATCTTTTGGATGCAGGTGTACGTTTCGGTATTTCATTTCCGGCTACAATCAGAAATTCAAAGGCATATTTCGAAGCATAGATGATTGTATCTACGAGTTGTGTGTCATTTTAATTGACATGGGAGTATATAGAGAATAATAGAGCTTTAATTCTAATCATTAAACAGACATGTAGATTGGAAAATTCATTCTTGAAATTCCATTTATGATGAGGATAAATGTGGGTGCACAAGAACAGATTAAATTCATGATTTCTATCTGAGACAAGATGCTAAGACTTAATTATTGCTTAAAGTTATATTCTGCTAGTCATGTGTGAAGGTATCATTGTGCTCATTTAGTCACATACGGATGCCTGTTCCATAAGTTTGTCATCTATAAAATGTGAGGCATTTGCAGTGCTGTGCATGTCTTATAAAGGGTAAGGCATCTGATGAGGCTATAAAGGAAAAATCCGTTCAATATTTCAACGACTGTTGTCTCATTAAAAAGAGAAAGATTTTGGACTAACTATGGAAAATTATCTCATTCAAATGACTGCCATATTTCGCTTGGCAGTAGGCCATCCTCTCAATCAAATTTTTCAATACATTTTCTAAGGGCTGAAACCTTAATTCACGAGTAGCTTGCTTCTTCAAAACGACAACAAGTTGATTGTTGGATGGCTTGATTGGAACATAGCCCCATCGTGCTGGACCCATAGCTCACCCAAGACCTAGCGTCATCGCGCCATCGTGCAGTCTTTGGCAATGGGTCTCAGTTCTACTCAACTCAATCCTAGTACTTCCTATTAGCTATGGACTTGTCCCCTTTTAGGACAGTGTGACCAATATACTGCCACTTTCGTCATCGAATGATTGTGCTTAGTATTCATGGCCCTCTCCGACAAAACTGTTCGTTAGAGCTGCAATAAAATAGTCGATTATAATCACTCCAAGACAACGAAATCCTTTTACGAATAACTTTTAAATTAATCCAAATCGGATCAATAAATTATTTATAATTTCTTTCGCTCAGCTCTCATTTTTTTCGTGCGAAAATAAAGTTTTTAATACAAATCAGATGAATCAATTATCTGAACCCTTTTAAAGGAAATGTAAAATTAATATGGTGTGCATTAAATTTAAGAGGTTTCGTCATTTCGTCCTTACGTCCGCTTTAATAATTTCCCATGTCACATGCTCTGATTCACACGAGATATATAAAGCGAAAGCCCCCCAGATTGATTGATTAATGGATTATCCTCTTGAGTGAAATGATATGTAATGAAGTTCTTTCAGCGAAAAGCAATATTGTCTTGCATCTCATTTTTAGAGTTTTTTTATATAAAATGCACCCCTTTTTTCTGTTGAAATCTGCATAAATTTTTTCTTCTGAAAAATGCTTCATGCTTCGAGGAATTCTTCTCCAAATCTTTCTTTTATTTTCTGTTGTTCTTGTTGGGTTTTTTCTTATGTTTTTTGCTTGTGTGCATTTTATATTCGAACTCAGTTTGCATATAAATGGTAAGAAGCCAGTAGAAAAGTGTTTGAAGTTGAAGAGCACAACTGATTGTTAGTGCTTTTCAAGGATATCGAATCGATGGTGAGATCAGAGGGTGTAGTGAGTTTGTGTGTGAATGAAGTTGGTTCATTTGGTTGGACTCATAATGGATTGAGTCGAAAATTGTGAATATTTTTGACATGACAAAAGAGTCATTGTTGCTTAAAAAGTCTGAGAAAACTTCGGTGGCATGCTTAAGCTCATCTGGTCCAATGAAATTGAGGTATTGTGGTCCTTTTTACCCAATTCATTGAAATTTTCTCTTTTTCTTAGTTAACTAAGGAGGATTCCATACCTTTGCATTGTATTGTATACATATTACCTTGAATTATGTTTCATGTAACCCTCAGTATAAATTCAATTGCTTACATTAAAATGCATGCTCGTGTATGTTTAGCCAGCCTTTATACGCTTGGATAAATCCATGTCGTAGATGAAAATGCAAAATTAAGTCTTCTTGTTAACATATGATTTCCAGCAAAATGGATAAATGTCATTTTAGAATAATATTTCCATAATTCATTCATAAGCTTGAGCATCTCCAAACCACAATCATCAAACTCCAATAAAACGAAGAGAATTTCTTAATTTTTGGCGACGTTCCATCACAGCTCATCATCATTATCATAAACATAACCAATGCCAACTTCAGTTGTTGTTTGCCTTTAGCATCTCAAGGTTACAAGGCACCCATCCTAGGATATCACCACAAGCAAAAGAAAGAAGAAAGTCGCTCTTTATAGCCACCACCCATCTTAGTAATTAGGAGTGATTTCTAGTTATTACGCTAAATGGATGGTCATACACTCGAGTCATTTCCACATGTCCTTGAGGGACCATCTCACTCCGCCACTTGAATAGACTCACGAGTACCACAATCTCATTGTTCTACATTTCTCTTAATTATATCACCGAGTTGCGAGTCTTTTATTTTCTTCCGAATTACCAGAGCCAAATTAAGTTGATTTATTCTCGTTAGACCTTTTGTCCTTCAAGTCAAACGAGAGAGAGAGAAATAGAACTTTCACTTTAGGGACGACCACAACGTTTGCCTTTTCCTCTTCCGGAAGCTAAAATAGAATCTTTTCGTTTCATACTTTTGGCTGTTGCATTTCTGCTTCATTTGGCATTACTTACTCCTCTTCCTCTATATGTATTCCTTTGGTGGTGTTTTTGTTTTTGTCGACTTCATGCTTGAATAGCATAAACATGAATTTGTGTTGTGTATGTATCTTTAGAGAGTCATCCTCATCATATTGCGAGGATTGTGCCTTGATGAATGTATTATTATGAAATGAGGCAAGTAAATAAGTTTGCCTCTTCCTTGGAATTGCAATAGGATTTCACTCGTTTTGTGTTCTAGGAATCAAATGGGAAGACAGAGCCCAGCAATTGAAATTCTTAGAATTTGTCTTATGATGATGTTTTGTTAATCATTCATGGAATCGTGTGAACATTTTAACTAACTACTTGTGGCGTACCTTTATAGTGAGAAGAGTAGTTCTAATGAAATGTAAGCAAACTAATGTTTTGTTGATATTTTTAAAGAATTTTTCACTTCATTTGTTCTTTCAAGGACAAAACTGAGCCTATACTCAGTAACTTAACTAACAAATCTCTCGAGCTAGCCCGGTTACGAGCCAGCTCCCTGCAATTGCGCACGCCAAGGTAGTTGAGGCCCCCCTTTACTATTTATCCGCCACCTACCGCGAGGTCGGCTTCCGCTGCGCCATCCTTCCATCCGAAGTGGATTCGAAAAAGTTCTTAGCTGGAACGTTGGGTTCCGTCCGCTCAACATGACCCAGACATCTTAGCCGCTGTATGCAAACTTTCCTATGTCCTATACTTCGGCATTATATCTTCTGGTCCACTCATCATCTATGCAGGCGTTTGTTTTCTCAAAAACCCTCTATACTACACAACTGCCAAAGAAAGCTTTTCTTAATTACATATTCCACTGAACAAAAACCTTCAGACAACATCTATCTAATGAAAGATACAAATTTGTTACACTATTTCGCTTTCAATTTTTTTTCGACACATATTCAGTTTACAAAACAAAGCCGTCAACGTCACGAACACTCAGCGTACTCAACACCTTGCATAATTAATTGCATGGTGTTCTATGTGTCGTCACACATGCAGCAAGATTCAATTATAGCCTCTTACAATGCCTACCCATCGTCCATAATAATTACATATTATGTATTCCATATTAATTAAGGCACTAATGCATTTTGGGCGTTTGAACGTAATTCCTTGAATTAAACCAGCAACTTATGCAATTATAGACCACTAAGCTGAAGGTGTTCTTCATAACAGATACTCAATACGCTTATTATAATGCATAACTCTATGGAAGGTGTTTACACCTAAGTATAGGTATACATATCCAAATGAGGTTATGATATCGATTAGAGATTGTCTCTGATTTGGTACTAAAATATCCATGGTCTTTTAATTTTAGCTCACCCCCTCCTTCGCCACATCCCCTAGTGGGTTATTACTCATTCAGCCTAGCTCCTATGTCGAGAATTTATAGCCGACTTAATTGCTTCCTAAATTTGTGTCACTATAAGGGAAGTCAATTGAACTCCTTCCTTTGTAGATCCATCAGCATACAACATTGCATAACCCTTCTAATGAGAAGCCTTTCTGCCATCGTCGTCGCACATGTGAAGCCCATATAGAAAGGTAATAAGATACTTTGCAGAAAATTTATAACCATCATTATTTACTTGGCAACTTTCTTCACCTGCAGCATAAATTATCGGTTATAATTAATTTTAAGATGAACTTGCAATACATTCAAGGTTTTTGTGTGAGTGAGTGTGCTTCTGTTCTTAATTCCAAAAAGGAGAGGGTAAATCTCGGCATTTTGTTGAGATTGAATTTAAGGGAATATTCAAAACTACTTTGTATGTTTGTAAACACTGGAGAAGAGGCACAAAGAAAGGGCAAATGTACTTGGATCAATAGAATGGCTGATAGCAAGCTACCTTCTGGCACCCCATGCTTTTCTTCTCAATTTCTCTTCTCTTTTCTTCTTTGGGGAATGACAAATGTAATTTAATACGAGTTTTTGTAATAATCCAACACTTTTTCAATATTGAACCACAAACAGGTGCAAGACACTAGTCTAAAGGTCTCATTATATCCATTAGTTCCATAAGCAACCAACCTGCTTAGAAACAGAGGGTTTCTCCTCTCATTTTCTGCAGAGTCCTAACTGCACTTTGCGTAATTTTATTGCTTTATATATACCCTAAATGTGCTACCATTAAGTGTACATCGTCCTTACTTCGCGAAGTAGAAATTTAAATGAAGTGGCAAAGACTGAGTGCGGTAGAGAACACTGTGCGACAAGCTGTTACCGCAATAAGCGTTCATTTGTCCGTCATTTACGTTCACCGTCTGGTGGACCACTTGATGTACTACTACTACGACTACTGGCAAACGATATCAAGCTTCACTGCAACTTCAAAGGATAATGCAAATTATCATTACGCTTCCAAGTAAAAATAAGAAAAAAAATCAAAGAACTGACGACCAAATGGTGAAAGGAATTTTTCGTGAATGGGATAGTATACTCCTTTCGGGGAGGAGAGGAAGAAAACTGATTATCGTGCACCTGAAATTTTATTATTAATCCACAGGAAGGAGGAGAACAGATTAATCAGTTTCCAACGGCGAACGAAAGGACATTGCGTTGAAGTGGATTTTTTTTGGATTATAAGGAGGTCAATGCACTGGGAGATGAAATTGTTTTTATATTCAAAGAGAAGCCATATGAAGCTGCTTGGAATGGCCCACTCAACACGCCGTTCCTTCTATTGAAACATCAAATCCCACTTCCACTTACGAGTCCCAGTCTATTAGAAGACCACCCAAAATGGTGGCAATTTCCAAAGGACTATGTACCATCTAATTGATTCTGTGGGGATATTTATTGGATGTCGGCAAATTCTATGTAAACAGATGGCATAAATAAGGATTAATGTGGAGAAACCTTGAGCAGGCACACGCACGCACTCTAGATACACAGAAACTTGGTTTATACACGATTTGACCCCGTGAGGCAATAGCCATTCACTTGAGATGTTAGTGCATTAAAGTGATGTGGAGCAGCAAGGATAATGGGATCGAGGATAGTCCCATAGCATGTCTACCACATTGATTGTAATTTAATGAATAATGCTCATGCTCACGGGAACTATCATTAGAGTCAAAATTATTAACCACACAATAATGCACTCTGTCCAGTGTGATTGAAATTTCGTATGCTCCTTCATGTAAGGGAAGGGAGTTCCTTTTGCTAAAAACCCTTAAAGTGGTTACATAAATCAACCAATTAAGTCTTTTTATGGCCTCAAAGAAAAGAGTAGGCTTATCATTTGGCCATTAATGGGGTTTCGCCGATTTAACAGCGTAGACCGCCATTAAAAGGCAAATATCTTGAAGCAGATGCCAAGAAAAAATACTCGATTCAAAGCTTCTTTCCAAGTAATTACAGGGGAAGCTGGACATTAAACATTTCACATTGATTGATGTTCTTTATGATGGACATTTTGAAGGGCATTTCAATGACAAACTCAAGAATAAAGTCATTACTAGTCCCAATTAAATTTAACACAACTTTCAGCTTTTAGTGGAGGCAGAGAATGCACTACTAATTGCATTTGAATGGGAGTGCAGATAGCAGATGATAATTTCACTTTGAAAGTATCTTTCACAAGTCCTTTTGCCAAAAAAGGAAATGAAATTCAATACAAAATTTAACTACGCATATTCGATTTCCGGACTCGATTTCATCTCCCTTCTTTTTGAGTTATTTCTGGTAACATTTGATATGCAAACCTATTTGCCTTTGGTTTATACAAATGTCACTCAATGCAGAGTAGGGGAAGATATATTCTTTCATCTCTTTGGTCCTTTATTTCACAGGGATATGTAGATTGAGATGTTAAAAATAAATAATGGTATTTTTATTTTTTAAAAAAAAGTCTCAGGATGCAGTATTACTTTGAATTTTCTTTGAAATGAAATACCGTACGTATGTGGGAGGCAAAGTGTGATATAAGAAATTCATATCTACACATGTATAAAGAGTACTTATGATGGTTCGGCTATTTATATAGATTGTTCTTGAATGTCAATAACCGATTCAGCTGGCTATATTCAGTTAGATTCAACACAGTGATGCCAGATTTTTTTTATGTCAGAATCCCCATTGTTGGGGAATTTTTTAATTAAGAAGTTCTTCATTTCGTAATCATTTTCCCTTACAACTTAAGGGAAAAAATTCTTAAAATATAGAATTGGCTTTAAAAATATAAAAATGTAATTCATAATTAATTTGCTTACACGATTGACATATCCGTCACTAACTCCACAGCAAGCTATAACTTGAAATAGATTTCACAAAACATGAAGCAAAGTAATAAATTATATCCTCGAAAGGAAGAGAAGTGCGAGTAAAGGACTTTTACTTCACGGCAAATGTCTGTTAGCTGGCTGCTAGTCTATGTGTGTGTGTTGGGAATAATTCAAATTTATGTTTCATTGCTCTGCAAGGAGTTTTATTTTCAATTACTGAGGAAAAATTATTGTCGACTGAGTCAAATATATCATACGATCCTGTCGTCGGTAGGATTTTTTTCTTCTCCTCTTTTTTTATACTTTACCTGGGAAGTTCTTTTCTTTTCTTCTTGAGCCCCAAGTCCGATAGGTAAAAGTCCTGCGTAAAGGTTGAGGTGGATGATGGGAAAGCAAGTGAAATCAGATAAAATATTCATTAGGCCCAAAGAGGGCAACTTAAGAAGCGCGCTGCTATAATGCGGAAATGGTTTTGTAAACGTGGAAGCCAAACACCCAAAAATGGGCCTTGAGGCAAGGATATTTATACACTTGAGAGTCAGTTGCATACACTTAATCATTATTAGGCGGCGCGAGGATAAATAATGGAATGTCATTTAGAAATTATTACCCCGCAATGGGCGCGCAAAAAAAAGTATGACTCGTTTTAATTTTAAAGGATTTGAGAGAATTTCTGTCTGCATAAGCAGGTTTATGGTTGCATTATTATTTCACGTAGTGACGGCGTTGAATATTGTGTAAATGATGTAGTTACTTTGAAAGTCAAATACGTATAAACGGGATGGACTCTTGAGGTACGATGTTTAGTATTCTCTTACTGGCTTAGATGGTGCTACAGTTCGGGGTGAACCTGAGCCTCAATCAACAAGCATCTCCACTTAGCCCGGTCTACAGCTAATTGCTTCCAGTTGCGCACTGCAAGTTGATTCCCTTAAAATTGAACGCGCCACCTGCGGCGAGGAGATCTTCTACTCTTTGGCTTCGATTCGAAGACCTTGCGGGATGGAGTGTTGGTACTCATGCCCTCCTATCCACCTCAGGTGTCCAATTCACAGCTTTTTGATTAGGTTGATGACGCTGCTCTGCTCGTATAGTTTTTCATTAAATATTCTCCTCCAACACAAACACGTGAATCGCTTGATGTACCTAGGTAGGCCTGTACGATCGCATTATGACTTAAGGGACGTAGTCCTCAAACTTTCGGGTAGGTTAAGGAAGGTAATTCTTTAGTAATGACGGAGAAGTAGGCTCAAAGAACAAACTGAAGGATTTATTCAATTGCTTGCGCGACGGGGTTTGGGTTTCTTTTCGCTATAAGGCAACCTTAGCGATCACGATGGCCCCATTTTAGTGCCAAGTGTCTTATGATAATGTCACAACGCTTAATTTAACCCTCCCTTTGGGTGCCTCATTTGACTGGAGTACTTACAGTATCGTGCAGAACATTACTTGTCATGCTTTCCTGGTTTCAAGCACAAGATTTTCCAAAAGACCTCCTTATCTTTGTTGGATAGCCTTCCTTTTAGGTCGTTTCTCAAGTCCCTTTCAAGTGTAATACCTAGGTAGCTCATGCTGGTTAAGCTGCCATGCAAAATTGCGTGCATCCTGAGCGGAAATTAAATGGACACAAAGGTTCTAAGGCCAGTCTTTTCTCCTGTCTACCTAGGTCTTTCCATTTTTTCTTGTATGCAAAGATTGTTACCTATAAATTACCTTCCTACGAAATGTTTCTATGAACAACAAACCTAACTTGGTCATAGGGGCAAAGAGTCATCTAACAACTTTATCTGTCAAGGGAGCGATGGAAACTGCAGATCAGCGTGGTAATAATTCATAGCTGGGCTATGGATACCTCCAATTGATCAATAGGAAGTAAGCACTTTCCAGAGTGTCTTGGCAAAATTGTTCTTTGCATTTGTAGGAAACTTGTTAGCAGGGCTCACATGCGAGTGCAGCTATTTCCCTATCTTAAGCCGTAGAGTTTTCAAATTTGTTTAAGCTGACGGCCTCTTTTCATCAGTTTAAGACTATCTACGTCTCTACTAAATATATGTCTGAATTTGAATTCAGTTTATATTAAGCTCTATGATGTGCAGAATGTACCTATTCAATTTGCTTCTGTCGAAACCGGAAAATTATGAAAAAGGGATAGTCTCAAAAACCTAACATTCCCTACCATCCACATTCATTATCCATCCTACGCACTGGTATTTCACATGATTTATGTAAACTCGCAAGAAATATACTCCCTCTCCACAGAACTTTTTTGCAAAACGCATTCCCCTCTGAAACTCAATCGAAAATCGGCATAGATATCCGCCTTAACCCAGAGTTCGACTCCCAAAATTTGACTAAACTATGCACATTTCCGATACTCATTTGGAATACGTATGCCTCCTTGAACGTTATCACATCAACGGCAACGGCGGCGCCGGAGAAAATAATCGAAATGTAATGGAAAATTCGATTTATTCGGAAGGAAATTAATTTCACAGTTCTCCGGCAATTCACATAGAATTTGTTGCTTCCGATGAAAATTTAGAGATACGAAGATATGTAGATACTGCAGCCTCTTCCTTACATATACATATTTGTAGATATGCATAAAAGTTCACTCCTTGTTTGAAGAGATACAAACAACGACTTTAAGAACTTTCATCTGCGTAGGTGGATAGATACAACTTTAAAACTCATTCGTGTCGCAGACAATAAAAACTTTTTCGCACTCTGAGTACTGTATTGTCTCTGCTGGTAACTGCGAAAGGATGTCACATCCAAAAAGGATGACAACAGTGGAAATACAAAAATGCAATACAGCACAAACTGCGAAGGAGAATGGCGTTCTCCTTTTTTTTTTTGTTAACCAAGCTTCGCATCTGAAAGCAATTTCAATGGAACAAGATGAGACATAATAGAATCACCCATCGTGTAGTTTTCATTTTCATCGACAAACAATAAAAACAAGTATACGCAACCGAGTACACAATTTAAGTACACGATTAAATTTTATGCAGATTTTTGTATTCGATGGAACTAGGTTGGTTGCTAGCTACTTGATGTTGCCTATTCAATTTGAAGTGCTTCACTCCGCCATTCAATTTTTTCCACTCCTACACCATTTAGGGATATTTGAGATTACTTCAAGTATAAATCCTGTCGTAGGAGGTATTTTGGTTTGCAAACGAAGAGAAAAAAGAATCACTCTCCTCCATCTGTCTGTATTTGGAAGAAATTCAATTCCTTTAAAAAGTTTCAATTCCGCTAACAAATCCGTTTTCAAGCAACTCAACTCGACTCTTTAATGTCATTATTGTCTGTTATCCTTGAGGCTATTCGTCAAAAAGGGGAGGGGGAAGGAAGAAAATTCTAATAACGTGAAATCAATAGGATTGTCTTTTCTATAGATTTTTGCTAATAGCTACGACGACAGTCATTAATATAACGAGAAAAGGCTCGATAAATTGGCAACAAATGTGTCGCAATAAATCAGCTGAGAATATCCTTTTCGCTTTCTGCTTATAGAAAGTATAGGCCCGCACAGTCCGCAATAATTGTAAAGAGTGGAGAGCGGTTTTACAGATGAAAAGCAATATATCAATATATTACGGAACGCTTATTTGACCTTTTTTTTTTCTCTCTCAAAAGAGGATGAGAATGGGGACGAGGACTCCGTTGTTATTGGGATCGGAGGGTATCACAAGCGTGTGACATCTTCGATTTTCTATTAATGGATTTAAAGCCTTTTTATGGCCATCAAATTTCGATTCGGTAAATTGAAATTGATGGATTGACTTGATATATCGAGAAAAAAAAGGCCAGACTACTATAGACTAAAACAAATGTAGAAATATTTACGTCCGGAATAAGATGAATGATTGGGTGATATTAGTGTGACCTCATTTTTTTTCAGGCCCGTGATTTATGATGCTTGTTTACGCTGAGGGTTTTTTTAGGATTTCATTGTAATCCGTGACGAGAATAAAAATGATTCGAATTTTAGAATTAATGCAATAGAAATCAGACATAAAGGTATGACAGGATACAGAGTACATCAGAGTGTGGATGGAATCAAATGACGCAAGTACGACGGGTTCTCTTTCTAGCAAACATTTAATCAAAATTTGACTGCGTAGGAATGAATTTTACTCTTGACTCTTTTGTGCATAACGTCCAACATTTGTCTCTAGTGAGCAAACAGAAGGATAATTTTGTACCTTTATTTTCTTTACAGAGATGAAGAAATAATGAATACTACTTTTGGTGGACTATCGAGCAGAAGGAATTTTTCCTCAGAAGCTGAACTAAAGGACTCTAATGTAAGCATAGCATTATGAGCTGATTTATTTTGTTAGAAAATAGCAATAATCGTGTTTTTAGGGAACTTAAATCCAGCTTCTAGTATGTAAGCATTAATTTTATTCACTTGGAGGTGTCCAACTTCAAATGACTAATCTGAGTAACTCTTACCCCCAAGCATTTTTCCCCCTTTTACACTTTCTTTGAGCAGTTAGGCCTTTAATGATATTTCATCTCAGTATGAACTTCTAACTTAGATATCATTTGAGCAGCGGACGTGCTTTCGATCTTGAGCCTTTATCCCGGTGGTTCGGTTTACAGCATCGAATCTATAATTCGAAGATCCTCTTAGTTGGAGCATTGTTGTCCATTAGCTCGATGTGGCTAAGCCGATGTAGTCGGCGTATCTTGGCTTTTTGAAGTACATCCACATCCTGATACAGCTCACAGAGTCCACGGTTGTATCTTCTCCTCCATTTGCCCTCCTCGCATAACGGACGGAGTATTTTTCGTTCGAAAGTGCCCAATATTAGCTTAGCTTTCTTAGTTATCGTCCATCACTCGGCTCCATACAGATGAGCGTTCTATAGAGCATTTAGTCCGTCGAGTAAGGAGTTTTGAATGCTGGTCTTCAAACGCCTCTACGATGGCTTGCTGTGTGGCCTCATTCGTATTGCATAAGAACCACTTTCGTTTTGTGTTCCGCCAGAATGGAGTCAGTCGAGCTTAAATAGTTTCATAGGGTTTTTAGATTAGATTATATTGTCGGTTGAGGTGGGTTCTGGTCTTCTTGTCACTCCGATCACTATGGGCCTATTATGACTTTCTATCAAACAAAATGTCCTTGTTGTTTGTTTGCTAATCCATCGTTGTTAAGTTCTCTTGCAATGTCTAGATGAAATAACTTGCAGTTAGATTCATCTTTTGCGATCAGCATAAAAGCAATAATCATAGCATCTCTCGTTATGAATAGTTGTACTAGTTTTTGCAGTTTGTTGAGCTTGCCTTATGTAATCCTCTGGTGAGTGCTTTATATGTGAAAATTTATCTAGCTATCGCTGTGTAGAGCCAAAGCATCATTTTAGGGTTTAGACCCCAGTTTCTGCCAGTAATTTTCTTGGTCCATAATGAGATCCTGGTTTTGTCTATGGCTTTTTTTAGATGTGAATTCCTAAAAAGTTTTGCTCCGAGAGTAGGGCACAGATGCATTCCATAAATAAAAGCTGTTCTTAAAATTCTCGGAACCATAAGTTTGTAGCCCTCTACTTTTCATAAATGCTCAACTCAAAGAAAAGTCAAGTATGCCAAATATTAATTACAATTTTTAATCCACCCATTCGGGGATACAAATATTTCCCCCCTTTAGCCTCAATCTAGATATTTCAATCAAATTATGGCTTACCACATTTCTATTTATTCTTCCCAACTACCTACATTCCTATTCTATATAGCAGCAATCCTTTTGAGATACATAATTCAACTAACTCATCCCGCACTCCGAAATTTCATATCGATTCAAAATTGATCCCCACCCCAAATTTTCGCTTCTCCTAAGTACTTTTGTTACACAATAACTTTTCCAATTAAATTTGTTCCAATAGAAGTGTTCTATGGCACCGCAAAATTCGATTGATTAAATCCATGTATCTCACAATTAAATTGAGGTTACCATCAATGAGCCGATAAAGTTTCAAAAAGATTTTTTTTTCTTAGAATTTTACGCCAAAATGAATCGATTTCCTTTTGCGAAAACTTATGGTGTGAGCGTTGAAAAGGTGATAGAAAAAGAAAAGAAGAAACAAAGTGCTCACAGAAAAGTGCTCTCAAATTGCGATACATGAATCCATTTGTTGGATACGACTTTGATTTTTGATTTAGAATGCTTGGTTTTCTTTTCGTTAGACGTGTTTGTATTATTGTAAAACACTGATAAATCCTGATGTGATTTGTTCGCAGCTCGTGGAGGTTATGTCGTCTAAATTGTCAACATTAATCAAAGAAAATTGAATACAGGCAGAGGGGTGTTATGTGTAAGTACTTCGACGTGTTCGCTTTTATGGCTTTCAATTTGCATGAGTATCTATGACTCGTGTAGCATTAAATCGTTTTCAAAATAATAATGGGTTTGGAAACATGTGTAGTTGGGAGGAGGTTTTTTCTCTTATTTTTTGAGTTATATAATTCGAAAAGGGGAGTTTTGAAAGAGCCTTGAAAGAGGACATGTATTCATAATATTTTTCAAAGGAACAAGGGTTTTTGAGCGGTAGTTCAACGGCTATCTATTGAATGATGTTTGTGTTGAGAATAATGTACAGAAGACGGTTTAGAAGTAGAGGCAATGGCTATAGAATTTAATAACATCTTTGACATATTTTGGAGTGATATCATACTTTTGAGACTACAACCTAGTGGTTGTTAATTTCATGGAGTTAATTTCATGGAACACACCTTTGGTCGGTAACTACTGCCAACACGAATCAGTGTTCAAAATTCATTGTGAACTTTCATTGTAGCGAGTTGAACGTTAGTCCTTTAAGTTTTCCGAACTCTTGAACCTGTTTTCCCAAACCTCACTCATTCATATTTAGCTTCCAGTTGATAAGAAAAGCCCCCCAAACCCTATACTGGTGTCTCTAAGTCTAAACTTGTTAATCTTTCAACTTTATACCAATAAAGTCATTGGGATATTTCACGTTTGACGTCAACGAACTTAAGGTCAAGGAAATACATAAGTATTTCAAGAGCCAACAAATTATAGAAAGTTTTGTGAGGCGTTAGGCATTAGACACTATTTTAAAATAACTACACACCTATTCCTTCAAAATAAATGAAACTATATACATATGCACATATTCCCTTATTAACTCAACAAAGAACCCTTCGTACATATAAATATTTAAATAATTTAAATTCAATTACAGTCCACGGATGTATCCAAAACAGTTTCGTTTAAACTTGTATCGCCTATTTAAAGTACATAATGAGTTGCGAGAGAAAATCGATAGCGGTTTTATTGTTTTAATAACGAATCCAGGGCAATTGAATGCATTTACATTTTAAAAACCACAGAACACATTTTTTCACTTGTGTCACATAATAGCCCACAGTAACGTTGACTGGCGATTACATTTCGTTTATAGGGAACTGACTTGTTTGTAATTGGAGTGCCAATACCATTGATTCCAGTGGGGCTTTGTGAAAATAATATAAACAAAAATATTCGCTGTAGTTTCCAGTTTTCAGTTCTCGTATTCGACATCGAAACCTAGAAGGCTTACAACAATGTAATATAATTTTTTTCTTTCCTGAACAAGAGGTAACCAAAAGTTACAGCTGTCCAAAACAACCGCATGTAGTTAATAATTAAAATTTAAAAAATCATTTAAAGGAGTCATCTATAATTTATATTTTAATATACATATTTATTTGGGATCTTTGTTTCTTTGTTTATGCATAACGCAAGAACTGTTACATGAAATTGAATGGGGTTTTCCAGTTGTATTGCTTAGAGTCTAACTACGAATATAGGGTACATTTTATCGTGATCTGTAATCTAAAAGCTGAGAATTAAGTTGAGTTGTGTAGGGCGGGCAGCGGCGGGAAGGATTGACTTCATTTGTGTGGTGTGGTTTCTAAGAAAGTTTTTCCTTGCTTTTTCAGTTGCAAGGCATTCATCTCAGCCGGTCTTGGCCATCAGACTACCGCGTCTCTTGCCTCAAGATTAGTGTGTTTCATTGGTTGGCTAGGGATATACCACTTTTCGAAAACGTTTGCCGTTTTATGGTTGTGCATTGAGGTTACGATGCTGAGTCATTGAGTCATTCAACGCCGTCCCACTTTAATGCATTTCCCCGGCTTAATATTTTTTGATAATTTTACTAGGCCCTTCTTCCTGTAGTTCCTCTAAATTTTTTAAATTTATCACAATTTTTGAAACTCTCCGTCAAAGACTGAACAAAATTCAAATTCAAATATTTAAAGGCAAATCCACTGACAATAAGAAGAGCAGTCTGAGCCTAGCTTATAAAAAAAAGCAGAGCGATAGACTTCATACCTACCACTCTCTCACTAACTGTGGTGAATTATAGCCTTTTGGAGAAAAGCTTTCTCCCCTGTTTAGCTTCAGTCTTGACCTATTTCACTCATATCTTCTTAGTTGCACTCGTTTGCTCTTATTTTACTAAGAGCCTCTGTACCTAACCTACCATTGTGCAGTCGACTAAGAAACAGACTTAGCTTCAGTCTGAGTTCAACTTTCGAGGTGAATAGTGTATTTGAGTGCGCGAATTTAATTGAGTGTCCGTGGTTTCGTCTCTTTTTCTCTCATTTGTGCTGGTTAGTGTGTTTGAGTGTTTTTTAAACAAACAAGGGACAGCAATTGTCATTTTGCCTCTCAAAAAAACCTTGTCAATTCAAGATTTTGCAAAGGGTAAGTGATTGCTATTGTTGCTATTGTGTATGTTTGGCATTTTCGTAGAGTTGTGTGATGAGGAGTAAACAAAATGGAGAGTAATTCTGGGAACAAGAGAGCGGCTGTCAAATTCTAGATAAATTTTCGGAGACTTTATTTGTTAAGTCGCCAATATTCTCTTTTCAATTAAGCTAAGACTTTTTCAATAACGCTCTGATCCTCAGAGTCTAGATATGTATTTCTTACCAACTAGAACGTTCTTCCCAGAATTCTTCCTCCCAATTGAATGCTAGCGCTTCTCTATAACATATCTCGAAATGAACACAAAATGCTTAAATTTTATGTTCAAACTGCAAGAGTATTTTAAAAATATCCAATTTAAATGTACACCACATGCAATCCTCTCTACTAGTTCCATCCATATTGCTTGCACTTCAACACCCACCACAGGGTACTTCCTTTCAACATCAGTCTGCTCCTTTTGTAGTACAAATTTTTATACGATATTATGCATACAGTATTCGACTGTCAAGAGATGATTTCGAAGATGTAAATTTGAAAATATATTGCATCAGTCGAATGGAAGGAAATTTGTTCCTTCAATTTTTCCTTTTCTGTCAACAAGGCGATGTAAGGATATATGGTGTATTCATTCGTGTTTGGTCGGGTACTCTTGAAAGGCACTTGAATTTTATTCAGAATTGTTGAGTTAAGTTTTCCTTTTTTTGGTAAAAATAAGGATCTAGCTATTTGGGAGTAACGAAGGAAGCAATTAAAAGTATCTAGACTGTGATTCTGAAAGGTGTTTTAAGTCTTCACTATTTCCAATAGCTACTTCCTTATAAATCAGGACCTGTTCCCTTTGAAATTCAACCTACATCAATCTACACTATATCCTTTCTGGATTCCTCTTTACCACTTTACATTGTAAGAATCAGTTTCGTGACAAAAAAAGGAAAAACTTTTTACCTAAACATCAGCTTCAATTTCAAAGGACATTCTTTGAATTTCCTTTAAAGAAACCACACCACACCAACGACAAGAAACACGACTAAGTCGCTGCTTCGCTCGCTGGTGTAATAAATTCCAAATGAACGTCTGAAGATAATGTCGATGTTCAGCGTCACTTGATGTCTTTGAAGCTAATTCATTGCGATATTAGTGTCTGCTGTGCTCTGGTCTGAGGATAATGCGTGCGCAAAGACCGTTGAATAAAAACCACCTGCACCTCACGACCTCAACGAGGAGGCATATCTCTCTCGGCGACTTAAAATTATAAATCAACTTCAGTGTCACGGTAAAACGTTTTCTTTATTGAAACCATTACACATTGAGGTGATGTTGTTCGCCGTGGGGACATTTAATTAAAATTTACCAGAGATAAAGACAGGACATTTAACCTGAGAGAATGTACCTATGCATGTTCACAAACCTTAACTGCTTATTATTCCTACATCGTAACAAGTAAATAAAAAAATTACAATAAACACCTTAAAATATCCATCGGTGGGTGGCAGTGAATGAAATGTTAAATCGATCCCTTTTTCGTTTTTGGGTTCTCGGTCTCGCTTCTCTCAAGGGTACTATTTCGATTATAAGTCGAAGGACATTACAAACAATTTGCATGGACGACACGAAACTCTGATAACAATCTGTATGTTTAATGGCTTCTAAGTCGCACGCTTATAAATCGACTTCATCGTTACCATTATATCCACTCCAACAAAACAGGAACCATTTCGAAATACAACAATAGAAAATCTAAAAAAAGGACTCCGTGTTTCGCTTGTGTGGTGAATCCAATAGGGAAGAAAACACCGGCATCCATTTTGTACATTTAAATAAGGAAACGTACGAGGCCAATGGTCACTATGAGAATTATATGTAAATTCTTGTTTTGGCTTTACCTTAAAGCCCTCTTTGCTCTCTCTCCGTGTCCTGTCCAGACAATGAACTTTTTATTACTGCATAAAGTTATACCGGAATATTTTATTCAGAGGGTCGATGATATTTTAATACAAGGGTTTTTTTTCTGTGTATAAATTAAATTTCGTTTTTACCTCAAACTAATCAGTTGGGAAATGGTTATTGAGACAAAAGTATCTGTGCATGTGCATGTTAATCAGAATATTTGTTAAAATTTGCTTTTCTTTGAAAGTCATCATTGGATAATCTTTGAAAGAAAATTATAGTTTTAATCAAAAGGTTTGCTTGTGTTCCTTTTTAAATTCCCGAATTCAGTCAAGAGTTTGTTTGATTAGTTTGACAGAAAAGCAAAAATTGTATACTTTATTCAAGCAATTTTAAATATTTAAAACAAATGGTATGCTAGACATTTTCACATAATTCGCTTCAAACGCACTTGGTATATTTTGACTTGAAGGCGAAAAATGCTTATGAATTATTAGCGAATGCAAAAATCACTTACAACTCTCACCAGTTAATTTGGACGTCTCCATGACTTCTTCTCTCTTCCAATATACCCATCGCCCGTGTCATGTATCTGTATTAGAGTCACCAGTGTTTAGAATTTGAAGCAAAGGCAGAGTAGACAAAGTGCATTTCACTTATTACTTCGGAGTCTACTACTTCCTTGCTCATTTGTTAGTTCTGCGAAGATAGCTCTGTAAGTCCGGTATAAGGTTATGTTCCTCTTTGTATCAGGTTCAGATAGAAGACCTTACTTCGTTTTTCTTTCGATAGAATGTAAAGAAGTTTTTTTTTTTTATTAATTTTTTAAAAAATTCTTATGTGTATTCTTTCTTCTTTTACAGGTACAGAAGAGGGAGTTTTACTGTAGAGATCATTTCGAGGTACCTTAAATATTGAACAACGGAGAACGAGAATGTGTATCCAGATTATTAAAAAGTTGTCAGTTAGCAGTAAGAAAAGTGGACCTTCAAGATAAAAAGCATGTAAGTAAACCCAATTTAATTTGCTATAACTTTTATTTCTTATGAATTGTGAGGATATTTGTGTGTGAGTTCTGTATTGATTTATAATTCGCAGTAGTTTTTTTCACGATCATTTTGATAAAGGCTTAGTGCTTTCGTGTTAATTGCTTAATTCTGTTAGGGACTGTTGATATTGAATAGATTGGGAATAGATAGGGACATTTTGTTCAGAACAATGGGAGCTAACATTTGAATATTTGACAGCTTAACATGACTACCCATGTTGGAATATGGGAAGATCTAGCATCTCTGAAAAGAAATAGATAGTAACTGCCGAAAGCTATTACTTAGACGGTTAGTTCAGGGCGCTCGTACATTTTTTTATTTCGTCCTCCAGCTTGTGTGTGGGAGTAACAGTTGTGTTTGTGTGTACTTTTCTTTGTAAACCACTAAGCCTGTATATATGTACATACGAGTAAGTTTTAAACATAACCTGTGATATGTCCAGAACAGACTTTTTACTCATAAGCTCCTTTATAGTTTTTTGAATATCTAAAAATAGTCGTTAAAAGGCTCCTTTGCTCCTTGCTGCAGCTGCTTTTTGCCTTACTAGTTGGCTGAATGTCAAATACTATGCCTCTCATTTTTTCCAAAATCACCAATTATATACGCTTTTTGTTATGACAAATTGGACTTAGAAAAACATTGCACCAGTATTTTAGTTTAAGTTCGCTAATATCCCTAAGAGATTGGCAGCAGAATACGCCCTTCCGCCCCTTCCTTCTATTTTGGTTCCGTCGATACTGATCGATACAGATTTTTCTCTCATCACACTTCAGCTGTACGGAAAACGTATTTTATATTCTTCCGCCGCATACCAATACTTCAAACAATTACGTATCTCAGATGATTTTGAAAGGGTTTGAAAGTTTTCTACTCATGCTTTTCTCAAAATTTTGTACAGAATCATACTCATAAGACTCATTTTTAAAGATAATTGAAAAAAGGAACTCTTTCGTATTGTTTCCTCTATCCAGTAGTTCATGAACCCACATTATACATTATATTTTCAATATTCAATAAGGGATACTGATAGTCAAATCATCACAAAGACGTATCCAGAATTTACTTAAAAATATGACGACGCCATTTGTTTCTGCGATATAACCTTCATTGTCGTTCCAAATATTAAGTATACGAGTATTTATATCGAAAGACCTTCTTCTCATTTTGTTCGTCCAGTCTTACTTCAAATATCATTCAATTGTCTCGACACTTTTCTACAACGACGCTTTTGATCAATTAATCATAATTTTTCTCCCATAAATCCAATGCAGACAATTGAAATACAACCATCAACCGAAGAAGTCCTCCTAATCCCACCTCTCATCATGTATTTGTTTGTTTGACTTAATAACAAAATTTTAGCACGAAATATCCTCATAATCGTTATTGTACAAACTTATTAATACCGTCACAATTACTTACCTTTTGTGTATCGTCGATGTCAAATTATCGATTGAACATGTACCTGCTGTTACTCTGCCTCGGACCGCCTAAGTTGTGTCTAATTACAAAGCAAAGACGACATATCCAAAGGCAAAGGCTGGCAGACACAAGCAAGCTTGGAGGAGTGCCTCTTCTCTTTTCTGCTCCAACTAAGGGCGTAATGTTTGCATAATTCATGAGTACTCAACCGCACACTTAACAATGTGTTTACGCGGAATCCTAATTGAAATTTGATTAAAGGATGCGGTTGATGAGTATTTTTAAAGAGTCCTCGCTGTCTGTCTGTCTACCCAAAAGGGTATGTGCAAGTGTCGGGCACACCACTTTATCGCCCTTTAATTGTCGCAAGTGCACTTTGTGTTTCAAGTTGTTTTGCATAATTAATTTATGCTCTACCGACACTATTGATGACCATTAAATAGGGGATTACAATTGCCTTGTACTAATTATCACTAGAAGGTGGGTTCTCCTCCAAGAATTTGAGGTCAAGAGGACACTGTTTTGTAGAACCAAGGTCAAAGGGATTTTTTCTTCTTGAGAAGTTCTTTGTCACACGATGTTGGTGCATTCAGGAGTAAAATGTCCTTCATTCATTATTCACCAGAAAGATAAATGTGGTTAGAGAAAATAGCATCGATATAAAATCACTTGAATTGAAAAGTGTTTGTATCGACTGCTAGGTACCTTTTAACTTTCAATTACTCTGGGTCTGGAGTCATTGAAAATTGCTATCGGTAGATTACTTTGATTGCTCCATAGAGAATAGGTACACCACCATGGTCCTGGTCCTTTGTGCCAGAGTTTCGAATTGAATACATCCATTAGGTGAATAAATGTGACCGAACAAATCAATTCCACTAATGTTACCACAATTGCGTAAGATTCGATGGCTCGTGTGCTGCTTTTTCAAAATAGATCCTTGAGCTCGTATTTTACATTAATAGCTTTCCACAACGTTTGCCATATCAGCCAGCTAAGAATAGCCTTTTTTCAGGGGCGACAAAGGACAAACGACAGAACCTATAGATACTTATCAGTTCCCTATTTTGACTAACTCATATTAATGAGTGAAAAACCATAACAATTACTCATTATTATACCCGCACTTATGGAGAGTGTTAAAATAGCATTTAAGGTAAACGTCATTACACACATTTGCTCATAAATAATACACCAACACCAGCAACAACAATTATGAAAGGACGTGGGTTTATATGACAAATTAATGTTTCATTTCTCACATATTTCATTTGGGAACAAATAGGTAGACGCGCCCCAAAAATTCCCGGGTCCAAGGGTTGTGTTGTGTAATGTAATGGTTTATAGATTGGTTAACACTGCGTAATGCTGTTTATTACTTATTCATTTCAGGTGGTTCGTCGGTTGGCATGAGAGGTGTTTATTAATGAGGGTTTTTGGTTTTAATGTGTTTGATCGATGGGTACAGGTTGGCTATTAATTTATTATACCGGAATTACTGGTTGGTCCCTTTCTTTTTGTTTTTGGTTAAACTGTTGTGTCATAATGAAATGGATTAGGAGGTCGTATGCGTGATACTTTTAGTACTGTAATCAACTACTAAAGATTATCTTGATGATTCGTGTGGTATTGTAATTTTAGGGGTGGCTTGTTGGGTTGTTTCAAAGAAAAAGAATATCAAGCTGTGGTCCTGTAGAAGCAGACATTCTCTTTATACAATATCAAGTTGTGGTCTTGTAGAAGCAGACATTCAGCAGAAACAGTTCTGAGAAACTTTAAAACTCTACCTCTTTAAGCCAGACATTTATCTGAACCTCTATGAACAACCATTGAGTTGCCTTTGTCCATGGAAATATTATTTATAACAATGAAATCGATGGGCTTATAGATTTGCTCTCAACATAAAATCCAACAGCACAATGTGGAATTAATTAACCATAACGCTGACAATGTATTTTATCCGTGCCTCCTGAGTGGTTCAAAGCCCATAGGTACCTATTATTCCATACCTGAATGAATGGCTTTTGACCTGTTGGTAGTACACACTTTTGTTCTCTCAGATTTTATTTGCAATTAAATTATTTATGTGCGTAGGGCAAGTACATTTCCATAAAGTTCAGATTGATGAGTACTACAAGGCCCTTAAATTGTTTGGATATTGTAAAGCAGAGTGGACTTGCAGAGCAGATTAATGCATTGAGTGTGTTATTCCTACAGTGAGCAGGATTTATTAGGTGTTGTCTGTGATGGAATTAAAAGTTTGTAACTCAGTTGGCCTCTTTATAATACACAGTCACGAGAGTAGCACTGAATGCGCAGAACAAAATTCCTGAAATAACACGCTGAAGGTGTTATTTCCATTAAAACTCTGTGCAATTGGGTTTTACAATTTTCGGTAAATCCTTAATGCCAGCTCATTTCTACATATGAGGGAAAAACTGCGATTTGAAATTATTTTACAAAACCTCTCGCTGAGCATTTTCCTTGCAATTGTTGGAACAGTTGGTTGATGCACGTCCAGTTCCACATGAACTCTAAGGGATCAAGTTATTCCCCACGTCGAATGCAGTACCAGTTGCAGTAGAATGGCTTATTACTTGTGGTTTATGTTATGCCTGAGTGCTGATTGAAAATTTCCATTAACTCCATCGGCAGGAGACTGATGAGTACCTACATAGCCTAATGGGTATGTTAGGATACCTATGTACCTACCTAGAGCTTATGAAATGCATGTATTCTCAATGACTCAATTGATTATAGTTTTATCTTTTTCGCCACTTTCCTCTTAACAACCTTTTATATACCTTTTCAGAGGTCATTTATGATTACCACTTAGCCTATATCCCTCCACTAATGATGGCCCATATTATACTGAAAACCTCATTCGAATTGGCTAAGTGTTTTTTTCGCGAACAACCAAACATAGGAGTGGTTTCCGATTGTTAGTTTTATGCTTCTCAAGCACCTGCATATTTCAAGCAACCTTTCTCCTCCTAATACCCATTTCATCCTAAATTGTATCTTCTGTCAAACAAAAAGTGCAAACGATTTCATTGTAGCCAACTCTCACGTTTAAATTACAAATTGTTATGTGACAAACTTTCCAAACGATCACTAAAAAAATAATTCATAAAACGTCTCTCTTCCTCTCTCTCACTGTCTTTCTCTCTCTGTGTCTCTCTGTTTCTGTCGAAGTAGTCATTAACCAATAAAGATGTCAACTTTGTGTTTGATTTTTCCTCTCAACAAACTGTAAAGAAGGCTCTGTCAAGATAGGACAACATTACTCTTGAAATAATGGCATGAAAATCAAGGACAAGGAATGCAATAAACTTATTTTGAATGTAAATATTGCCAAAGAAATTAAGGACACTTCTCTTATGGATAGGAAACGAGCAAGAAAAAAAGTAAATAAAAAACCGGTTTAAAGGATAAAGTTTTTCCATTTGTTCCCATATTCCGTTTGCCGTAAAGAAAGCGGGGGGAAGCGTACCATAAAAAAAAGAATTCTCTGCAGAACATTGTGAAAGGAATGTTCATTCGGAGTTGGGGATTTTTTTCCTTTTATATCCTTTATAGGACATTTCTTCTCTTGGTGAACGCGTTTTTATGTGTGCGCGTTTATTTGAATTGTCTTTTAGAACCTTGAATGCGCATAAATTGACTTCAGGTTCAGCGATATGCTCTAAATATTTCCACGGTTTTTCAAGTCATTTTTTGTTTGAAATGATGGATTTTATATCAGGTAAATGGTTATGTATTAGAATAGGCATCGAATCGTGTCCTTCGTGGTGGAATGAGATTATTTTTCGAGAGTATCTACTTGGCGTACATATATATGTATGTACAACTTTGTGAGGCGCTTTCATAATATCTACCTTTGGTTATATCACTAGGTATTGGGTATGTCCATTTCGGAGGTATTCACTCTTCTTAATCGTTGTGATAACGCATTCACTCACTATGGTTACTTATATACTTATGTCCTGTATTCCCTTTTGGGTCCTTGTAACTCTACAACGCATACCCGCCATCGAGTGCGGTTTATGGAAATGTGCTTCAGCTCTCGTCAAGTCTTTCCCAGTTGCCGTGCTTCCTTCTCCATATTCATACTCTCAAAGTCCATCAATCAAGCTCAACATACCATGTAGACACACATATTAATCCCCATCTAGCTAGCCCTTCTACTCCTTGAATATTTTAATATGTACGTACTTTGCTCTGACGAATTTCAAAAGTTTTTGGGTGGACATCGATGAATTTCAATAGTTAATTTGATTGCGTGTCACTGCCTTCTAACTACCCTTTCAATTTCACCACGCTAACCTGAAAAAAGAATCATTTCTAAATAATAAACACTTCCTTCTGTCCTTGCCCTTTTAGAAGACACAAATACCTTCTCCAAATACCTTTGACCTATTACTTCCAACCACAAATTCAAATGACTTCTGGCTACTTTATTTGTTATCCTTTTAGTAAAAGCTTATGCACGAAACACACCTCCACTTTTCGACTCAATTGAACCGTATAAACCATTTAAACCACTCAGTGAACAATTTCAAACTTAAAATTCATTATATGTCAAGGACCTTCAATGCGGTGTCTGTTCAGAGTAGCACATAACCTAAAAAGTGTTTTCCCCGTTAAATCCACATTCAATGGTACATTGATTCGAACCTCACCCCCACACTCTCATCATCAAATCGAATTGGTGTTGAATTTTATCCCACGAATTGAATAATTCATGAACTAAATGCGCTGTTTATTCGAAAGATCATATGGACTTTGAATTATTCATATGATATCCCTCTATATGCCCATCGAATAGTCTCTAGTACTGCTCTTCTGTCTATCTATAACTACATCTTGAAGGTGCGAATGAATGCCGAGCATAGAAATGGCTTATTTCTATCTTACGAATCAATTCATATTGTAAGAAATAGGTTTGCTTTTTAACACGAGCTGTTTCCATCGATAACCTGGACATTTTCATTAGGTGAAATAATTTTCAAACCATCTATCTTTGGTCTGAGTGATTCTATTTTGAATGAGGTATGCATGCCTAAAGGATTTAAGCAAACACACTCCCTAATCCTTAATTGAACTTTAAAAGGACGATCGGCAAACATGCATGACATGTATAAAATTAAAAGGCAATCGTTGAGGGGAAGGTAGAAGATAAATTTAGTGCTCATAACTGCAAGGCTGGAAATAAAATATCGGTTGACATTATCGTGTTTTATTGACATGTCATTTATTTGATGACTTCTGATTCATTGGCCATATTGTCGGTGCCGCTGAACGTTTGAAATGACTGTTTTCTCGTTTGTTGAAATGATTACTTTTTATTTTTGTGTGCTTGTTATTGAGAACATTCCCATGATTTGCTCGTAAATAAAATAGCATTCAATTGGTGTCTCTATTGATTGTGTTTGTGGTTTCTTTTAGTTTTTTTTTTTTATGTGAGCATAGTCCAAAGTCTGCAAGCGACCAACAATTATGAAGGTAGGGACAAAGGCACAGTCATGCTCCCAATCCCGGGGATAGCCGGGATTTTTACTAAAAAAAAGCGAATGAGATTCAATACCATCAATTTATGTAGAGATTTTGGTGATACAGAGGCAGAGAAAAACGTAGACCAACTTCTTTTTGAATGTCCAACCCTCAGCAGAGCAAGATAACTGACCAAAGAGAAGTCTAAATCCACTTGTCAAACTATTCTTGTCCGACTTATCATCTCTTACAGGGACAGTTGTAGTTGAAGTGTTCACATACTTGTAGTTTTCTACGAGACCAGTTTTGTAATATTTATCGAGTTCCCCATGTCCTCAAGTACTTGCTGCGTTATGTTATGGGCTCCTGAATGACCTGGTACCAATCTAATCTATACTTATCTATAAGTATATTGACTGATTGTAAGATTAACCTATTACTGTACACTACTTATATCCTTTAATAAATTTACAAAAATACTCTTTCAGCATAAAATACAATGACTAAGTTAAAAGAAACGTCAACTCAAAATATGTTCGTTCTATTTCAGATATTCCACCGAGGCCAGTGAAATGAATCAATCGAGATCCAAGTGAACTCTGAATTCAACAAAACACAAACCTTCACTAGCCTTAAATTCACAGCTAGTCGCATAGTTCCGATGGTCGCATGAGTTAAGAAGCTTGGAAAAGTCTACGATAGACAATGTCGCCAGATCAACTCAAATCAGTCGTTTCTTAAGACGCCCTGCATAGCTCCAAGGTACGTTGTAAGTTTCGTTTTATTTTAACAATACTTCCATATAGTTCTGGTCTTTACAGAAAATAAAGTTCCTGATAAAATTGCCAAAAAATGCAAATGATATGGCTGATTCTCAACAAACCACACTAAGAACAACAAAGCCACGCATCCTATTCCCTTGAAGACAGCCGACAAATATTATAGTGAAGGCATATTTCCCTATTTGTGGTCAATTGTATTGATGTCTACAGAGCGTTATCAACATGAGTGAAAAAGATTAGAGAAGTCTACGGTAGACATAATCGTCAGCTCAACTAAAATTATCCTCGAGACGCAGTGCCATAATTTCAAGCTAAGTAAATAATAAGTTTAATTTTGTTTCAACATTTTTTTAATAAAGTTCTTCTCTTTACAGAAAAGAACATTTTCATCGGTTGATGACAAGCAACCAAATTAAAATCAACAAAGCCAAAAGTCCTCTTCTTCCAAAGACAACATCAACATCAACATCAACGTGATCAACGACTTGCATCCTGATCCACTTATTATCGTGCCTTCTGATGTCTAACTTTAATTTAACACTGTACGCACTCGTGTGCCTTCTGCCATCCATATGAACCAATGAACTAAAGTCGACGAAAAAACATTGTAATTTATTTTTAATTTGAACACCCTGTACTTTATGATAACGTGCTTTCAATAAACTTACACGCTATATTTTAAATAATGGTACTTGTTTTATTATTCTGGAACTTTTAAAAGGTAAACAACAATTCACACGCAAAAATCTTTTAATATGAACCACCCTGTGTTTAACACCAACCTCCATTCTGATCTACACCCTCTGACGATGTTGGTGTTTATTTCACGACTCCAGCGAGTCTACTACCGAAGATATCCACTAAAAACTATCCAACATGCAAAAACAAAATTCTCATACCAAAACAAAAATGAACCGCCCTGTGTTTATGAAAAATTGCAACAAAAAAAATAACCTACACCCTCTGATCATACAGCCTCATGTCGCTAGCCCCTCATACAAACCTCGAATCCTCGAAAAATCCCACCGAGTTCTCATAGAAATTTTCGTTAAACACCAGGCCACCAGAAATCCTCAGAAAGCAGTAGGTATACTGAGCCACTTGAACAGAAAATATTTCTGATGGGAATGCGCATGCGCTGATTACTACTACTACTGTGGCCCTCTCTTAAGTCGGCCATTACTTTTTTGTTTGTGAACGGATTTTGATGAGTAAAAGAGCATAGCGAAGGGCGTGGCTTTGGGAATTGAATGAAGTTGGAGTTGTAAAAAATCCATGATGGCCGACATAATCTGGCGGCCATCATTTTTTCTATGTGTTTTTGTATTGGTGAGTGCATTTTTTTTCTCTGAGGAGCGATCTTGCTCTAACTTTTTTGTTTGTGAATGGATTTCAACGATTTAGGTGTCGTTTTGAAGGGCATGCTCTCTGCTCTGCTGTGGAAATGAATAAAATTAAATAAAACGCTAAAAGATTTTTTTATTTTTATTTAATTTAAATTTTTTATCTCATGTAAGTACATGTACATAAAGCTGTAGGTATGCTCGTTGAAAGGTGTATTCGACTGAGGCTGCAGTGTTTTAATGCCTTCATATGGAACTACTCCAACATGGATTATGAAGGGGAGTGCATCCTTCGACATGAAGCTGAAAATGAAAAGAAAATTGTATTTTTAATACAAAGTAAGTCTCAGTAACAGATAAATATACATACATATGTAGGTAAGTATAATTTAAATTATCACTTGAATCATTCCTGGCCACTTATTTGCCTACAATCTTCATCATTTAGGAGTCCCAGGCGTAGAAGTTGAGGTATGAACTCAGGAATGGTTTTTGTGCTTTCCTTTTCGCAATGTTATTGGCAAGAATAATGGTTGGTACATATTACAATGGGTTCTGATTGAATTAAACAGCAAGCTCTAAAACAACTCCTCTTTAACGCTGGAACAATATTTGTAAATTAACTTTGTTGGTCCTATAAAGGTGAAAATAAAATGTTTAAAAACCTCACTGTTCTTACCCTCAGTGGTATTCTTGCAAGAAACCTGGAGTTAACTTCTTGTTCACAGCTGCTTCAGTTGTTCACAATGGGCTCTACAATTGTATATCCAGTTCTATCGATCCTAGGCTTCATCATTGTGTAGACAATTTCTTCTAACACAACGCTCACAGGCGGTCTATCGAAGTTCTTGCAATGGATCAGTCTAAAAGAGGAACAAAAATGTAACAAATGAAAATATTTGCATTGAAATTAGTTTATGCCATGATTACATGCATTTTGATTCAAAAACTCATTAAGAATAGTAAAATTCTGCAAATACTTATGGAGCTGAAGCAAGGCACCTAAATGCATGGAATAATTAAGTCCCCAGAAGAAACACTCTTAAAATGCTAAATATCAACTAGTCACAGGGAAGTCACAGTTGTAAATATTTCTAATGTTTTTATTATGTTTGACTTCCCGAGGACTTTCTTCTCATCAAATTTTTCCTAAATGATCACTTTAACAAAAAGAAATCGCATTTAAACATACAAAGTCTACTTTTACCATCCCGGCATTCTTGTAACATATAGCTTTCCTTTCTAGAGCCCAATCGGTATCAGTGGCATCCTTTATTACCACATATTGGTTTTCTTTTGTAGTTTTTATTTTCTTATGAGAGCAATTCCATATTAAACGAAGAACCCTAATACACATTCCAGGAGAGATTCCATTATTCGTCGACGAGAAAAATTACCTTTCATCACCTTTATCCACCTTTAGACGATATTTTTCTTATGAAAAGGACATTCAACAAGGGTTTGCTATTTATCTCATTGAATAACGACCATTGTTTGCTTTTAATATCGTAGGTTATATATATTTTCTTTTTGCTTCCATAGGATATGTACCCTTAAACTTTGTTAAATGCTGTGTGCAAGTTGTGGGTTTACAGATACGATTATTGGGTTTCTTTTCTCCGAATAGTTGCCAATTTCAAACTAGGACAAGAGTCATTACGTACTTTCAAAACTCATTCTTGATATTTAAAGTTTTTCATTGAAATTTTATGCCTCTAAATGACTAATGAACTGGGTTCCAGGAATTGAAGACACGACAAATGAATTCTCTATTCGGGACATATCCCTTTCTAATTAAAAACGAAATACAACCACCAAACTGCAAGGCATAAACTAATAGTTGGCTAATTTTGAAATTTCAATCACGTTTTGCAATATACACGCAGCCAATATTGGCAATAGTATTTGATGGAGACTCAATGACGATTGATACATTGTAGACTTGGCTTAAAATCGCTTCTAAAGCTACATATTTATTCCATGTAAAATTGGAAATATGATCAAAATGAGAATCATATATCGTGCTGACATCAGATGGAAGGGCTCAGTGTTACCAAGACCTTAGATTGCATTGACACAACAAAGCAAAAGGATTCTAAGTATTCGAGAAATTAATACAGAAATTAATTTCAGTTAATGAGATGAATTTATATTATTCATAAAAGACTGGATTTTAAAACATTTGTTGAAGAAAAAGTCTTATGATGGTGGCAGTGTCAGCAAATATTTGAAACTAACGAACGTCATACAAAGTTGATGTTCTCGATATAAGAAACCTAAAGCATCAAGAAGAACTGTTAGTATACATCTATCTGTGGTGCTTATGATCATTAAAGTAAGGAAGTACGTTGGATCGAGGAATAGCACTACAAAGAATAAGAAATGTCCTCATTAGAAAAAGATAACATAGGTTCCTATACGCGAACTTGGCTTCTTCGGAATCAAATATGTAAATCCCAGACTAATGGAAGCCACAATCCGATCTTAGTGTATGCCATCAAGAAAAATTGCCTTTGAGTGGAAGCGGAAGCTGAACAAACAGATCAAACACATTCTGGTCCTTAAAGCCAAAAAAAGGATGGTAGAGTAAAAGTAGAAGTGTAGAAGAATCATAATTACATAGGGCTTCCCAACCACGGTAGTAACTTGTGAGCAAAATTATAAAAGCCTATAACAAGTTATAAAGGGGAACAAAACTATTTTCATAGCTTACTAAGCTACAGTAGAGATAAGTATAGTATAGGTATCTACAATAAGATAACTGTATTCAAAGCATAAGTTGATACTTTGGGAGTTGGCCCATCGAAGTCATGAAGCCATAGGAATTCTTCTTCTCTCTTCCATAAAGTAGCTGAGGAAAAATAATGTATGCTTGTTTCATGTTACAAGTAAAGATCGGTCTGAAATACAAAATCCAGGAAACTGAACATAGCTCACTGCCCGCTGCTACTTAATCTTAGTCACAATGTATTGAATGAATATTTAAAGAAAAAGTGCTTGTTGCGACCAGTAGTACAGACATTGGAGAATATCCCAATGCAAAGGAACAAAACAACTGAATAAATGTAATGAGAGAATATGTTTGCCGAAGATAAAACTAATTTCGTACAAACAAAGTCAATTCACTCACCTTCAGGTACCGCCATAATATGGTGAAAGGCTGATTCTTGCTTGGCAGCTAATTGGTCTTGAACTAGACTCTTAGTCCTGCATGATTAGAAATTCTGTAAATAAAAAAAATATATGACAGAAGTTAGTAGGTATATTTTTGTACAGAGAAAATTTAAACTTATTTCTACAAAATTTCTATTACAGCTCAAAAAAACTGGTTTGGATTTCAACCTTTCTTTAGAAACCTCTTTTCCCTGATCTTTGGGAATCTAGTTCTGGGCCTGGCAATGCAGAGTGGGGCTTTAACCCCAAACAATTTTCACATGCAAATTCTGAATGTGGACAAGCTGTGAAGGATTCATCCTTCAATACCACCCACTTGTTTCGCATAAAAAAAAGGTACAAATGACATTATTAGTATATACTAGAATGTATTTATAGAATCGAAATGTTTCACTCCATTAGTCCACTATCCGCATCGATAATCGCTCTCATACCTTTCCGAAAATCCCTACAAAAGGCGGTACATCAATAAATTATGTCAATCGCTCCACTTTGGTACCAACGACGCGTAATTTTTCATGTTTGGTAAGTAGTTTAACATCGCAAATGGTCAGTACAAACCATCACATTGTTATTTTTAATGAGAGCCAATAAATCTTTAAAAAAAGGATGCAAAACGCAGGCAAACAAATCATCCGCGGATTCGCTAAAATCGATGTGCATTATTTATTTCGACGCGTTATTTGAAATGCTAATGTGCGCAATTTTGTATCAAAATCGAACAAATGGCTTTCAAGAGCCACAAACACATAATTTAGTAGAAGAAGGTTATGAATATGGGCGCTGGAGTTTGGTGAAATTAAGCGAATTACATCAATCATTCGAATGGCAGTCAAGTGAGTTCCTTGAATTCTACGCTAGAATGGGGACTAGATTTCCAAGTGGTGTATGCAAAAAGAGAAACCCCTTTTGTACTGTCAAGAGTTCCTGAAATATTGCTGCCTTGAATGCTTGAGTGAGTCCATGTTCATTTTGTATAGAAAGTCAATATGCATATCCACCTGTGAAAGGATTTAACAAGAAAGAGGATCAAATTACGTAAACTCGGTATACATGGCAGAAAGGAGAATAATAGTCTCATAGAAAAAAAGGAATACAAAATAATTGGTCATAACTATCATTCCAAGTGGGTATTATTAAATCCTTCTGTAATCCTTTGGGAGGGTCGGAACAAAAAGAAACTCCCTTTGAGATGGAGGAATAATAATTTAATATTTCTGTTCTTTGTTGCGCGTCTTTTTGCTTTCCCCTCGACGACAGTGTCTTATGGCAGAGTCCTTACCTCAGGAACAACAATGTTCGCACCACTGTAATTGAAAATAAAACTCCTCACAGAGCAATGAATCGTAAATGTCCTTTCAGCAAAGTTTGTGGGATTCTTTTTTTTTTTTTCGTTTTTCCCTTTAAGTGCACACAAAAAGCACATAAATTTGAATTACGCCCTCGAATCCAACTGAAGTGAAATAATTTATTAAATTCACGGTGATATACTGATATCGTCGTTAAATATAGTTTAAGACGAGTCAGACAAAAAGACATTAAAAGCAAGAAGGACCCGCTTCAAGCTCATAACTCCCGAAAATTATTGATTTATTAAGAGAAACCAAGGTCATTGTCCTTCGAAAAAGAAGAAGGGAATATAACAATCAAATGCACCATAACCTTCTCCTTTTGAATTGCAAACAGCAATATCTCAGATATTAACGCGCACCAGGATATAAAGAGAGAAAGACTTTTTCTCCTCGTGTTATGAGCTGTGTGCAAATTCTGCATAAAACCGAAAGTTTTACTACCAACACATAACCTTGGAGAAGTTTCCTTTTGCTTTTATTGGTTGCACTTTGCTTGCAGTGGAACTCTGCAGCTGGTTGGTTTAGGTTATGAATCGCACTTTGTTAAAGTTTTTTAATGGTCTTTCGTAATGGATATTAAACTATGAACTACATGGGGGTGTATGTGTTTATTTCGAGAGAGAAAACGAATAAAATAAAGTACACGACTAGGTTCTATGTATACACTCGCATCTTGGCCTGAACAGCACTGAAAATTACTGAAAACGTACAGAAAAATAGTTAAAAACACTACTAAAGAGAATTGGAATGTATTGAAAAGTACTTAAAAGTATTACAAATTACAATAAAGTGGTGAAAAAGTACTGAAAATTTACTAGCTAGGACTTTAAAGTACTACAAATAACTGAAAAGCACTACATGAACAGACATGAACAATGGGAACAGTAACGTCTCGCTCAAACACTGTCGAAATGTATCCTGCCTATCCCTGTTTACTGGTTACTTCCATTTAAAATCCTCAAACCAAGTAACCAGTAGCATTCACCTTCTCCATTTTAACCACGATACTCGCCATGCTTCGAATCTATGCACTCTACAGCCTATCCCTGGACCTACTTTAAAATACAAAGATTCTTTCATGAGCCACATAACAAGGTATAAATTCATGCACATGTATGAAATGCTCTTTCAGGCTCTGTCCTTCCCTTTTATTACTTATATTCTGCAGACATTTCAAATTAATGTGCATTGGTACCTACGAGTACATTCTCTCCAACTCCGTCCTGGAAGTTAATCTGATCTTAACCCTTTTGTGCCTTTGACTTGCATTCAATCGATAACTATTTTACTAATTTACTGACCTATTTTTACAATAAGCTGATTCCGTCCATAAGGTTAAATATCCATTTAACAGTTCACCCCTTGTCCCCCTTCTCCCCCTTTAAGTAATTCCATGCCACCTTTTTAAGTAGACCAGTTGAGATGATTAAATAAACGAATCCTTTCGTTTCACATCGGAACAGCGATAATTTCCTTAAAGCCTTATAAAAGCACTCACACATCCTCAAATAGTACACCATATAGATGTTAAGCAAATCGAAGTTTGGTATCAAAGGGAAGCATATGTAATCAAGCAAAATTTGCATGCAAATATAGAAGACTAATTCAATTAAGACTAAGAGCACGAGGATATTTTTTCTTTTTTTATAAAAAAAAAATTAATCAAGGCTTCGCCATGTACATACAAGCATATGCTTGTGTGGGAAAAAAGAATCGGAATACCATACGGTGTAATTGAATTGGAATTAAGATTGAGCAATTGTGGAGACGAGCTCTAAAGAAAATATGCTGGGGTTAATCAAGTATATTATGGATATCCTTGTGCGAGCACGTGAAGGAATTATCGGAAAGCATAAGTGTGGATATTAAAATCGAGAAAAAACAATTATGGAATGAGATATCTATACTTTTAAGGACACGATTCGTGATGGAAATGATAAATGATGGAAAAACACAAAAGACGCAATGAGAACTAGCGCCGAATAGAATCCCTGAATACGTGATCTTTAATTCTAATTTAAAGAACGGTGGAGAACTCACGATACTTAAAAAAATATAGCCCGAGCTGCTCCAAATGTGTACCGGACTTTGGAAAAGAGATGCGCTGTCATGTATGTAGGTGAAAGCGAGGAGAGCACTAACTTTCACATATCCATACTACTTCTGGGATACGCCGTTGATACTGACATCATCTGAATATCCCGACAAGCTATCGTAAAGGTACGACAGTCGAAGATCTAGTGAAACAAGTTGGTCTTTATGTGAATGAGGGCAAATGTCAACATACAAACAAGAGTTGACCTACCAAGGAGCAAATATGAATCCTATAATTGAGATCACTCGTGAAGAATTATTCTAGAAAATCTTGGTTACTTTGGTTTGCCAAAACAATTGGACTCCAAACATTAAACTTCATGAACATAATTATTGCTCTGCAGTACGCTCATGTTACCAGTTTTGGTATTGGTAATTGGTACTGAGTAATTAGAAAGAAGTAAGAAAACACCTTGGGGCATTTCAGCCAAGAGTACTGAGAAAAAGACCGAGCCTCTGGTACAAAAAAGCAAGGTCCTCACAACTATGATAAAACAAGCTCAAAGAATGGAAATCAGCTATATGCTAGGCAGAGATTCTCGCATAGTGGTAGTTAGCTTTAAAGCCAGATTGACTTTTAGCAGATCATTTGCAACAAAGAAACTAAACTGCTAAAATGCCTAGAGATGTATTGTCTGCAGGTTCGTGAACAGTCATGGAATAGGTTTATACAACATCTGTCCTGTACAGTCCTTCTTAACATCTTGAAGCCATAATGCAGCAGTCTATGAGATGGGTGAATGGACGCAAAAGAAAGGAGAGAAAACATTTTATTAATTTGAAAGATATACCATCAACACCAACTGTCTCAGATCGAAGCACTTTAATGATTTCCGGCGCTCTACTATCTGCTCCCACTTTGAAGAAAAAGGAATTTTGAGATTCTGTTCGCAGCAGAAAATAACTATTTTGGGATCGACTGACTGCACAGTCTAACTTTTATCTTTGCCAATGTCTACCGATGTCTCGCTGTTAGAATTGTCCACTTATCTTCAGTACAAAGAAATTTCTTATTGCTGACCGTGTTGCTGGAGGAGCTAGATACGTAGTATAGGCGTAAAGTCTGTAAGAAGCTGATCTTAATTTCGAATGATTTGCACAAAATTTAAGAGATTGCAAGAGAAGAACTCGTCATTATACCTACATTTATTTAAATTTACTATTTATAGACCAAAAAATCCTTATTCTCAACCTTAAACTTTCCTCAGAGCACAATCTTTCTTCCAACCTTGTTTACGTTTAATTAAAGTCACCTAACCTCAAAACAAGTGAACACATTTAAGAAAAAGCCGTTGTACCCAACCACTTGCTGTTACTAGGCATAACATTTTCTATTATTCAGGCATTACCTTGATGGCAACGCAAGCAGCAACAACAGCAACAGAGCACACTGGTCTCTAAAAGTGTTCACCTTCATCTAATTACAAGGACATAAAGTTCTCTCTTCATTAAACTTTGAAATATTTTGTAATGGCCCAACGCTACGCTTCTAAATGGGTTATTGACGACGACGACGACAACGACAAGCGACGACCTTCGGGTGGAAAGGATTTACTCCCTTTTCCTAAACTATAAAAAGGAGTTTAATTAAGAAGAGGTTCTTTTTTTTCTCCTCGCCATTACTGCCAGGAAGCAAGGAGTGGGCGCAGAGAAATATTACAGCCTCATTGAAAATTTTGTAGTAAAACATGAAATAAAAGTGATTTTATTGATTTGGATAACATAAAGAGGATTCGGTTAGTTAGAAAGGCTCTCCTTAATGGTCACGGAAGTTAAAATAATATTTGTTTCCATTATCCTCGTTGGTACATGAAAACTTTCGGCATTAACGATGTTCTTTTGGATTGTTAAGAGCCCATTGGGGTTTGGCTATTAAAATGTTAAAATGTTTTGCAACAAATTGGTATCAGGGTCAGATTTTTAGGACTTCCTTGAAATGATTTTTTTTTCTCTGTAATGAGTCGTTGTGCATGCCCTTGGATGCTTAATGCTCACACCTTCATTATAGGTAGCGATTAGTTATAAATATTTGTTTCCTTAATGACTTCCCAGCCTCACAACCCCGCCACACTTGCATAAGCTTTACCACGTAATTAAGAATTCCTTTCCATCAAAAGTTCTTCATCCTCTTTCTCCACTTTGATGATGAATTTTGCTGACGATGTCGAAAAATATAACAGTGTTTCTCATACTAAGCGCTCGGAGCGCTGAATAAAGTCCTTGTAGTATCAAAACATCAAACTCTGTGAGGACCTTTAATCCTCATGGGGGTACTTTGCGAAATTGAAGCCAATTTAAAAGAAAAACTCCTTCCTAAGCAAAGGATCTTCAGATCATAAGAGACATAGAGACCAGAGACATCGTTGAAGGTATTAAACTCAAGGGATTTTATTTGGCCAAGAAAAAGAAGGAAAGGTTTGTATTTGCACAGGAAGAGAGAGAGAGCTTTGTTATAAATTCCATAAAAAAGAAAAGAAAACATAATTCATATCCCATATGACAGTTTTATTTCAGCATAAAAGAAATTAAATTACGGCAAAGAGACGGTCGTAAAAGAATTTCGCAAAGACAAAAGTCCTGAGAGAAGTCATACATGAGAAGGACTCATCGCAAGCAAGACTTTGTTGAAGACATTTTAAAATAAGATTTGTCACTCTGGGGTAATAAACTTCATGACGGTGACGACACTGTAAACGTGGTAATGACCCACTTAGGCGAATATTGACAGAGTCGACACACAAGATGTCAAAATGTTTGTAGGTACTATATTCCTTGGGAATTTTCAGATTAACAAAGGTGAATGACAGAAGGCATGCCGCGACCAGGTTGGAATACTTTTGCAAGTGATATGATAACAATGTCAGGGGCTGTAGCTGTTGCATTTGTTTTGGGAGCGTTAGTTTGAGCCCCACTGTGTTTGCCTTAGCTTCTAGACTGTGGGCTGTCAGATAAGGGAACATCATCCGAAGGGAATACATAGAAAGCTCCTCAAAGTAGTCACAGTTCAACAAATTCCATAGTTGTCAATGCGGTGGTGACAGTATTCACCCTTAAATGGGAATTTCTTGACTTAACTGTCATTTGAATTGCATGTCTCAAGAACCTGTTAAGTTATTCTCCTGGGATTTTTTCTGCTGCACTTGGTGACTTGTGCTTCAGAGGTCGCCTTCGCAATATTTCTCCGACTATTTGCTCCAATACATCTCTGCTTGTGAGGCATAAGTAAACATCGATATGTCCCTTCACCTTCTTCAGGCATCCACTTTGTGATCGATACATGGTGTTTGGATTTTCATCTAAACAGTCAATAAGAACTTGTGACATTTTCATTCCCAAGGACAACTTTGCTCTGTGCTCAAAATCTCATTCTGTTTGTCAACAATTGCGGTCAATTGATCTGACAGTACAAGGGAAAAACCCACATATCTGCATTTTAAACTCAATAAGAACCCTGTCCATTACCCATCAAATTTTTCTTCCCTTCCCGACTCCATTCGTACTCAATTATTCCTGTCAAAGCCAAACACTTGGAAGGGCAAGCCCAAATGGAATGCACAGAAATGCTAGTCTAGTAGTTCACAGAGCAAAACAACAAGGATTCACAACAGAAAGGACAAAAAAAAAAACAAGAAATCAGGAGTACCAACCTACTACTCCTACTGAATTATCCATCAAGCGTAAATTTACTTCAATCCCCCCCATCCATAGATAGGTGAAGCATAAAGACATCGCAGGGATAGGAAAAAAAATAACGAAAAATGAACCCAACAACCGAATATCCTTAGAGAGTAGGAAATATGAACAGGTTCCTTATATGTCGTTCGTCTCCTTCAATTCTGAGTACTGTCGTACAACACATACACCAACAAATACAGAAAAAAAGGAAGGAAAAAGGAACTTTTCCAAATCGATTTTCATGCCAACAATCACATCAAAGATTTTCCACATCATTTGAGTTCCATGGTGAGAAGAGATTTACTTTAATCCCGCCCAGGGGTAGGGAGACTCTGCTCCCGGCATATCATATATCCACAGCCACCTTGCGTAACTACATCCAAACGCACATGGATTAGGATTTAGTTTGCTTAAGGTGAGACCGTATTCGCGTACCTATTCAGAGTTTGTAGACAATTTAAACTTTTTCACGGCACACACGCAAAAAAAGGATTTCAATCCTATCCACCTGACTGGCTCAACACCTCTGTGACGCTGTATCGTTACAATACCCACTGTGTTGGACGGAAATTAAAAAATCATTTCGAGTTGATTCCCGGAATCCCTTTGCTCCATCAGACGGCGGAGATTTTTACTCCCAGAGCAGTGGGTACACGACACACCTCGCGCTCACATGCAGAAATACAGAAATATCCTTGTGGAGAGTTTTCGCGGGGCCAAAACACGTCAGCGTTTCAAGAGATGGAAATCTTTCTTCTCGCGCGAGGGCATAAAAAAAAGTTTAAAGTAGAAAAGTTTATTTATTTTTGTGTCATAAGCGTTTATGTCAGGAGTTGGTTCTTTTTTGCTGTTAATGCTGTGCGAGAAGGACTTTTACGGAGTTATACCGTCGTCTGTGGTGGTGGCACACATGTGGGAAGAAAATAACTCAATTTGTGAAAAGTCAAAGGAGTTTATTTGGTTGTGAGATGAAAAAAAAAATTGACATCTCAACTGATAAGCGAGATTCGAAACCAATTCAAAGTGACTAACAAGGTCTTCGGGAGGGAAAAAGTTGAAATTATTTCAAAACTGAATTTGAGAACTTTATTCGGAGAGGAGTACATTTCAAACTCTGAAAGTTGTACAAGAAGGCTTCACTTTTTTTTACAAACTGTGCACTTAATAAACACATAATCAAAGTATGCATGTTTGTCAGAAAGTTTTTGACGTCGATTTTGATTCAATCCTTGCCAATATGTAGAAAGTTCTTACAAAGAATTATGTCTATCTATTTAGTAAGAAGAGTAAGACAATAAGTAGAATGCATACTATCGGCTTTAAAATAACTACTCACCAAGAGACCTTTTTGCTAGGGAATCAAGGCAACAAACAGCATGGACAGCTGACAGAAACAAATTCATTAGCATGGCACATTTCCCGATATCTGGTGCCTAGTTTCATAACGAATCGGGCTAAAGAGTGCAAATTGAATCTTGGATAGGCGATCGCCCAGCAACACTAACTCCTCCTGAGATTTTTTTTATAGAGACGGGGAAGAAATCAAATAAACAAGGTTACTTTGGAAGTCATTTGGTACCAGGTAACAACATTAGAAATTACTATCATGATAAGGTCAGTGATGAGGTCTGCAGAGCACAAGTTAAGTTGAGTTCCCTACTGGGATTTTACTTGGAGAGAGCTAAATCACTGCTGCATCGAAAGACCACAGAAACATGATTAATGATAAATGACGATAAAAAGGTGGTAAGGGATGAGAAAACAGCCTTAAAGGTTTGGTCGAATGGCTCTTGCACAAATAGAGATGAAAAAGCTTGAAGTGATCTATAGATAGATAGATTATAACTTTTTCGCAAGAAGCGAAAAGTACGGAAGGCCTCCATCGTGAGTTGGACGAAATATCGTCCTCGCTGTCTGAAAATATTTTGAATAAAGGAGCAAAATATCCCCTCAGAGAGGAAGAAATACTCAGGAAACACCAAAGTTTAAAATAATGCTACATTTATTCAATTCTCCACAGATAGCGACAGTATTCTTGGTAGTATTGGATACCTTCTACTTAATTCGTAAAACAGCTGTAAAAATAGCAAAAACAATTGCCGTCATTTCTAAAAGCCCATCTTCAATATCAGATATGTATAAGGATTAAACAAAGTCAACCAATATTCAATAACAAACAGGTGACTTGTATTAAAAGCAGTACCTACTTCGGCGTCAGACTTCTTTCAACCACTTATTGTACCGGCCTATCTTTCAATGACGGAATTTTAGGACTTCTCGCACTCGAAAGAACCTTCGTGCGATCAATGATCATTAACTGAAGGAATATGTGAAAGCTTGCAGCCTGATGGTAAACTTACGAATGTTGGCAGAGCAGACCAACGCACTAACCACCGAGCCACAGGACCAAAACGGGCAAAATCAAAAAACAGTCCCACAGGTAGAATGAAGGAAAAAGAAAGAGTACGAGTATTTTTGAATATTTGCTTAGTGATTTCGATGAAAACTAAAGTTTGGGCGGCATAGCATAGCATATTGAACAAAATCTGGCAACCAACAAACGTCCTTTATTAATTTCCTCTGTACATTATCCAGAATATTAAAATTCTTTTAAAACAACCTCTCCCATGGACAAAATTAAAACAGCCTCATTAATTTGTGTCAATATTCTGCATCCCTGTAAGCTTAGACTTTTTCCCATTCCCACCTATTTGATGGGTTATTCTAATTTTCCATTCCTTCCACATTATACAAACCGAGAGAGAGTACTTTTCCAGTTGAAAAACAAAGGAAAAACTTGGAATTTTCAAACAGGATACGAAACGGAATATGAAACACAAAATGAAACCGAAGCAACACGTGCAACATTCTCTACTCAAATGGTTTTTGGTCATGTACGGAGCTGGAATTTGGGAATCCGGCAGCTGCGCTTTGAATGTTTGTATTTGCCTGGCAAACGTTTTTCTTCTGGAATAATATACAAACAGGGTGATTGGAATCATACCCTTATCTGGGTTAAAACTAGTTGTCGTGGTACTTTTCTGGTGAAACAAATTAATCACGGTATTTACGACAGTGCGTTTGTTTCTCTTTCAAATAATAATGGTCTTTATTGCCGAAGGACTTTAAAAAAGGAGAATGTGTAGTTTTTTTGTGTTTTAATGTGAGAAAAACGGATTGTTTTCAGGCTATTAGAGGTACATTTCAAATGACAATGAGTCTCTCCTCTTCTTCGCACCAGGTATACGTACGCCATGTACCTACTTTTAAATGTGCTTAGATGCCCTGCAAGAAAGGCTCCTCTGTGTGTTCTAATCAACTACATAGTTTTACCATAAGTTTGCATTCTTTGAGGTTTGAGAATTCCTACAAATAAACTAGTCAACGAACTAGGACCTTTTTGGAAAGCAGTATTTCAGAAATTCGTTTGCATTAAATATGTTAACCGAGTATGTTACCAAGAACCCACCTACGAGCACAGTAAGAAACTGTTGACTACCAATACAGAACCATTGAAATGTACTTTTAAAAAACGCATAATTCAAGTCACCAGAACGTACAAAGTTTCCACCCTTCTGTGTATAGGATCCTTTAAACTTATTTCTTGGTATTTATTTAGCCAACCAACTCCAGGAAGCAATCACTCACTCTGTCATACCAGTTGAAAAATGTACATAATTCCCCAGATCAGATGGATGTGTTTTTTCTTCCCTTTTTTTTGGAATATTGTCCATCCAAAAAATTTCAACAACATCCCGTACAACCAACCGAACTCTGAGCTAAACTTGTAACAACATTGGAAAAATAAACTTTCTCTTAACAGCAGCGCCAGCTACCCTTGTCCGAAAATATTTTCTTCCTTTTTTTTTTTCTTGCTCCTGCCAACATTCTAAACTACATTACACCGCTTCCTTATACATATCTAATCACAGTTTCTCTCGTCGGCAGACATTTTAAAAAGTTATTGCCCTTTGCCCGACCGAAAAGCGTGGTACGAGTATATCATGGATGCTGCAAGTACTTCATATTTGTTTTAAGTTTTTTACCAAATATTGCACCAGCAAAATAAAAACAAAAACTCTGCATAATGCACACAGTCGGAGGGTAAAGTACACTTGTAGAAAAAGTTTCTATTTTTTGCAACCGTCCGTCAGAAACATTGGACTTTTGCATTCGAAATTTTAAGGAATAGAATGACTGTGAGTAGTATTTTGGTTGTGATGATGAGCTTGGGGAATTTATTGAACCGTGTTACAAGAATCCTTGAACAATTTCAATTGATGCATCAAATATTAAGGATTCAGCTTTTAAGTGGGTAGAAAGCATTGTATAAAATTGCCAAGTGCATGCGGTATATTTTGCATGGGCTGACTGGCCGCAAGGTTCGGGGTTCGAAACACAAAGCAGACAAACAAATTTCTATTTCACAGTCACCCATTTAGTATAAAAATACTTCTCAATTCACCGACTTTCGGGCATCATACTATAATAAACTAGCGCGAAATCATGCATCAGTGAAGGGTAGCTAAGCCGTAGTAGAACGCACATAACGATGGCAGAAAAATGCTCTCGACTAAATAAACGGTGGACTCATATGATCGACTTCTAGAAATTAGAAGCCAAAAATGTGCCAACGCCAGGGGGCCTATCGCCGACGCAGGTAAGTATTGTCAGTCTTATCTGCCTCTTCTGGTTTCGGAAAAAATCATGAAAGAGATGATTATAGTGAGTCCTTTAATTGGCAAAATGTCCGCAAACACTTAGGTCAGACTATGGGGTGCCTGCTTCTAAGGAAACTCCAACCTCAACGACAGGAAAAAGCCATCCGTAGTATCCCCTATTCTATGAATTCCAAAATCGTTTCTGTTGGCGTGGAACGTCTAGTATGATCGATCAACACTCAACAGCAGTGAGAAAGGAGCACCAGACCAAGAGAAGAGGTTATGTCGAGCGCAAAAACTTTCTGAATTATTACCGAAAATCCTTGACGACATCTCGCCAAAAAGGACACAAAAATAAAAATAAATAATTGTTTCAGAAAAAGTACAAGAGTATTCATTATCCTCTTTGGTATGCGTTACTCTTTAAAAAACAAAGAATAATCAGGACTTTTAACAAGAGTAGGATTTTTTCTTTCATTTACAGTAGCATATATGTAATTTAAAGAGATATGAAAAAATGTACTGCTTATGAAATTCCATCTACGAACCAATAAGAAATTTTAAGCGCATTATCTACTTCTGTGCTACTAGAAAATTACTACTTCCAACTGTTCATGACGGGAGTACGAATCATTACACTTTAGAACATATTCAACGTATGCATTCTTGATATACGCTATGAATCGACTGACTGTTGGGTAATTTCATGTCTCCCGCAGATGACAGTCTACCTGCTATCCATGACAAGGTACCAATTTCTACTGGCAACCACGAAGTACTCCTATAGAATTAAGCCGCGCCCGATTCCCTGGGGCGAGACTTAACCAACTATTCATGGTAGAGTGCCAACTTTGACTGACAATTACATCTGCCATCACAAAGTTCAGGAACAATGCAGAACATAGTTATTTGGTTGCGAGAGAGTGTTGCAAAAAAGTTTTAAATTTGTTATGCGGAATTATTAAATTGGCGCGCTTGGGTTTTGTAGACAGGTCCTAGTTTAGAAGTCAAATTTCTGGTGTCTTTTTTCTGATAGGATGGTCAGACGCTGGTGACATTTAAACGAAATGATTGTTTTCCATAATGCGAAGAGCTCAACGAGCTATCTGTTTAACACTTGTGAGTATTAAATCTAAAGATGCAGAGAAGAATTATCCTTAAAATGAGCCCATAATAAAATATACGCTGTCTACAAGGAAGAACGAACAAAACCGACACTGTACCTCAAGCACAAATTTTGAGCTAGTAAAGAATAGTTACTTTTTGTAATTACTGCTTCTATGTGCAAAGAAGGCTATTGAGCAGCAAAAACCTCCATCGAACCACAATGGGGACGCTCGATCAGACTATTCCTCCAATGGCAGAAATAGGCACTTTTTTCAAATCGAAGAGAGGTTGTAGTTACGAGCTTCACAGAGTCTCCAGTGAGATCGCTAAAAGGGTTCACATTTAAGGACTTAAATGGAAATGATATACATCAACGCTCTATTCCAGCCAAGCTTTGAATCCAAGCACAGCCTTTGTTGTAGAGAAAGCATGCACAGAACGAGGTGCAAATAAGTGAGAAATGAAGAAAGATCTCAACCTACTTGGCATATGTTATACTATGTAATCAACATACTTCTGTTTGTAGTCTTTAAGATAAGTCCGAAGTCTCAGTTAACCACCTTCACTCTATCCTAAACCCTAATCCCTTTCCCTATCAGAAAGAATGAACGCCACGACCAATACAAGGACTTGCTCGGTTTCCATTGAAACTCCACTTCCCTCTTCTATAGTCTTTTATTTTCGGCTCAACTTAGTAGCTATCGTCTAGAAAGTTTTCTCGTTTGTTATACCAGACCTCCTGCCGCTTAGCAATTAAGTGAATTCCTTAGTTTAAAAACTATGCCTTCACATTAAAGCCGCATTTAGTTAAAAAGTTTCGCCTGCAGTATGGATACATTGTTTTCCAACACCACATTTGGAAGAAAAAACGAAAAAAAAATCTCTAGCTACAATAATATTCAATTACCAGTCCTTGCATTTTTGCATCAATGTTAGTCTACACCTTGAGCAGGAATTTTTATATGAGAAAGTGCTTGCAACACTTTCCAACATACGTTTGCATGCAGCTACTTCTAGTCCTTGTCGGGTGGATATATGTACTCCTTGTGCCTTTCACTGTTTTTTAGCTGAGTGGCTTTATTGAAATTTCCTTTTCCTTTTCTTTTTTTAGCTAAAAAAGAAACTTCAAAGTGATACGTGAAATATTTTCTCTCGCTACCATATAGATGTGAGTTCGAGTGTAAACTCATAGAACGCTCACACTGTGTGCAAATTCTCTTTACAGGGGCGACGACAAAAACAAGGACGACGAGAAGAACCATAAGTGAAGGTCTCCATCCAAGCAAAGGTAAAAAAATGAAATAAAACAAAAAAATCCTGGATATGGTTTCATGGTATTAGGATGAAAATGAGTGAGGGTTCTAAGCGGAAGCGTTGACTTAAATTGACTTCAATTCGGTTAAGCGATCTCGTCCTCGTCATCATCATCATCATCCTAGGAGTCCTGGCAAAAAAGACTACGTGTGCGGTGTTGTACTAGTTCATACTCTATCCATCGGTGCGCAGATGAGCACACACCGACCGAGTGATACTTGAACTTAAGTTTTTTTTTCGTTGCTTTTTGATAGGGAAGTACCTAACGTATTATATTTCAAAGGATTCTACTGAAACAATATAGAAAAAGAAGGGGTTTCGCGCACGAAACGAAAGATGTGAAACAATGTTTTGTTGAACTTCACGGGCACTGGGATTATATGCTTAAGAAACGTGAGCTCTGGATAATAGCATAGTTGATCTAGGTTATGCAAATATTTGCCATGATATGAGATAGGGAACTTTGTTGCAATCGCTACAAAGAAGAAGAAGGATGCAGGATGTTCTCTCTCTTCCCCAAAATATCCCCCACCAAGGGCATCAAAAAGAAAGAAAAAAAGAAACCACTAATCCAGCCATACCATCAGAGAGAAGTAAAAATAATCTCATTTATGTCCTTGTGTGGCTTTTATATATTTCCGTTCCTTTAAGCTGTACAAGGACTACTCGACTCTTTTAATGTCCTAAAGTCTAGTTCCTTTTGTTTTGTTGTGAACAAGCTCTTTAAGGCATAACGATTAAATTCTGAGAATATCCTTCAAAAGGACACCGACACCGACATCAACATCGACACACTCCATCCAAGGAAACCAAAATGTCAATCAAGTCGTTCGGTTGGTGAAAAGGACTTCCCCTTTTCTAATTTCAAAGGAGTTTGTGTATGTGGATAGATGGATGGTTAAATGGTCTGATACTTGGAACAATTCTAGTTGTCAAGCAAGATGATATAATGTTGGTGGTGGTGGTGGTTCTCTGTCTCGCTTCTGGTTTGTAACGTATGACTGAAGGTGTTCGTGTAGTCAGACAGGCCACATTTTCCGGTTCATTTAATCAATTAGTTTCAAAGGCGTTCGCTCCCTAAAGTGTCAACTCGGTGAACCTTTAATTAGTGTAATAGAGAGGAATTCGATTAGTGCTGCCCGTCCATGTATTGGGAAAGCAGTTCAATGTCAAATATCCTGTCGAATAAAATCTCATTTAAAATTCCTCCAGTAATTCGCTGCTCTTAATGCAAAAAAAAAACTTTCTAGCCTCAGAAAAAAAAGGAAAGAAGGATGTCCTTGATTTACTTTTTTATAAAGTAACCTAGTTTATGCTCATTAAACTTTGTTTCACCAGCATAATGAGTGTAGAACTTGAAGTCGTGATTTACAGGAAATTAACAAATTTCCAAGAATATCCTTGCAAGTTACGCCGCCGCCGTTCCCACCATCTGCCATCTGTAAAGCCATCCCCTGTGTATTTTGCTACAAAAGTTCGTAATTAAGTTACATGCAGAAGAGTATATGAAATGTTCGAAGTAGAAATTAAATGGAACCTTGCGATTGCATTAAAATCCTTTTTCCCTAAGAGGTTAATTAGAATACCAACAAAAAAAATCAAAAGAGAAGAAAAATCATTCTCCAAATTTAACAAGACCACGTTCATGTCTTTTAAGTTCGAAATGAAACATCCTGCAAGCCTTTAAGGAGAGAGAGATGATAAGAACCTCTTTATCCTTGTGTACGTATAGTACATGCAATAAAAAGAAGCAAAACTCCATCAACAACGCTATGCAATATTCTTAAGATGAAGGATAAGGATATTTTGCTCATTTTTTTTATTTCGCTTTGATGGCAACGCGGTGATAAAGAAACAGTTTCAAAGAATTACTAATGAAAGAAGATGGATGATGTTTGCTGCCGAGTGGTGGAGTATACACTAAATGATATCTTTCATCGGAGAAATGTTGTTAATTGCTGGCGATTGCATTGACATTGCCCTTTGAGATGTTAGCTTTGTGCAAATTGTTTTAAGACGGTTATGGAGGATATCTTGGATTTAAATGGACATTATGCCGTGTAGAGGAAGTATTTGAACGGAAATAATGAGAAATTAGCCGAATAGTCTTTGCTGTTGCAATTCTAATGGCTTTATGATAGGGGGGAATGCTTATTTGAAGGACTTGTAGTTAGGCAGCTGCTCTTCACAAATGTTTTGGCTGTAGTAATTGCTTTTTTGGAGTTTTAATTTGAAAAACCCTTGCTATCTCTTCAAGCTACCAAAGGATGGGATAGATTCAATATAATGTAGCCAGCTTGGCACTTACGTCAATTAGAATCTTTCTCTTAGACCTTACTTTATATTAGTTCGACACAAAAATGATGTGCCATGCAAAAGCTTAAAGAATAACTAAGGACTAAACTAACAGCGACAATCAGTACAGAGTCTATGATATCCAAACAAACTGGCCACTGACTACTGAAACAAATCAAAGGCATACACATAGATGAAGAGTGACCAGGTGAAGAATCAGTTGGGCAGTTAGCTCCTTCCAACCCTTTAAGTCGCCACGAGTGCACGGTATACAGTCCTACTTTAACTGGGGCAAGATAAACTACTGTCGCACCTATCAAGGATATTCAAAAGTATTCTTACACTGGGACATATCCCAAAACAGTGGAGACGGACGCAAATTGTGTTCATAGCTAAAGTGAGGCAGAAAGACCCATGAGCCTAGGATCCTTTCTCCTCAAAACAATGGAGAAAGTCGAGGGTAATTTTCTTAAGGAGGATGTTGTTAGTGTACCCCAACTCCACTTCCATCAACGTCCGTACCGAGCGGGTAGATCCACTGAGACGGCTCTTTACCAGCTCACAGAGAGAATCCAAAGGGCAAACAAATCCAAGGAAACAGTATCTGGATGTATAAGCTGTTGAAAACGAAATCAGCAGAAACTCAAACATCAAATATAATAAACAAGGTTAACTCGACAAGAGGATGTTCGCAAGGAAAGGTATAATCTCCTCTATTATGGTGCCCTGTTGTGAATGAAGTACTTGAAGGTCAGGAGAACTCGGAAGCAAGCTTATGCCGATGACATAGTAATGATAGCCAGGAGAAGATTTGAGGAAACCCTCTGTGATATTATGCAAAGAGGTTTGAATGTCACTCAAGTATAGTTCCAAACAGCGGGGCTCAATATAAACCCAGCTTAAACCATCACGAGGAAAAGAAAAATGAAACTAAGACCAGTTCGACTCCCAGGGACGATACTGACACCAGTTAAAGAAGTGAAGTATCAAGGGCTATTGCTAGGTCGTAAACCTGTTGAAAAAACTCCCGGAAAAGATCACCATAAAGGCCACAGTGCTCTAGGGATATGCAGGAGCCTAGTGGATAAGTCTTGGGATAATCGTATGGATTGATAATGAGACAAGTGATACACCGAAAAACATCCTTTCTCTGTGCGGAACCAATCCAAAAAGATAGAGGAATAGAGAAAGCTACGGTATGCGTAGGACATTTTCTATGGATCTAGCGCAGCTCGCATTCTACCGACATAATTAAATGGCTTATACAGATATTCAGACATTCATAGAGAAATATGAGGATGAAATTGATTGAAATGAAATACTTGAAACGAAGAAGAACAAGTTATTGCTTTCCTGCCCCCAAACGATAGCAATAAGTCACAGCTTTTAGTAATTTTAGAAACAACTATTCGCCCAGGCCCCAAGTTGATGGAATATTTCCCCAGCAGCGACAGATAGAGAAACTTGCAAACTAGGACTGTCTCCAAAGTTGTAAAATAAGATGTCTAGGCCTACGATTTCCACGCTATTTGTTATAATCCTCTTCCCCCTTTAAATGCAGTCACTTCGAAACACAATACAAAATAGCAAACAACTTCACCTACTCAAACAGCAGGCAACAATAAAGGCACATCCATTGCCTGTGCCTTTTCGTTGTGCAACCAAGCAAACAGTATACACATTTCTGTCACCAAATATCCCCACACACACATGTACACATGCATACAAGAGGAAGGAAAAATTCCTAGGGCTTTTTGGCGAAAAGAATTTGCATACACTGTTCCGCATCGGATGGAAACGCTTTGACATCTATTTTTGGGGTCTCTCTACGACTTGTTGTATAGGCTAAACGACAAACGTATCCTGTGCTTCTATTCTGCCTTTTGTCTAGAGGGGGAAAATGTTTTCAAATATATACCACTCGCTCGTTGTGGCATTTTCCTCGTATTATCATGCGATTTCCATCAGAAGGCGAAACAGGAAAAACATATAAAAATAGAAATTTCAATTTGACTACGGATTGCTTTTTGTCATCCAAAAAAACGAATTGAATCCTTTTTTCTCCTTTTTACAGGAGAAAATAGAACAAGAACGGATGAACTCCTTTTTAAAGGATATTTGTGATTATTTGAATGCGAGAGTAGGCAAGGCAGCACCTCGCACACAAACAGTTTTGTCTGTGCATTCATTCACATTTGTGGATAACATCTCTATGATTCCGAATATTGTGACAGGATGCCGATAGGCAGATCCTCATAAATGATTGTGGAAGAAACTCTTCGCCTGGAGGGAGATTAAATTCTGCCATCCAAAAAGGGTGCAAGTTAATAAGAGAAAATCCTGTTTTAATCCGGAAAAAACATTTTTAAAGCATCCAAGCTGCATCCTGATCCAATTTTAGAAGAAAACCCTCACTCCTATTGATACAAAGTAAAAGTAGCGAAACCACCTTTATTAAAAGGCAAACAAAACTCCTCAAAGCTACTGAAAAGGTCAGTTACACAGGCATTCTACCAAACCTAATTCAAAGGCCAAAGCCTCGACATCCTTGAGAGTTGTGAGAAGAAGAAGAAGCCACACTCTCTTCTATTTCCAAGTAGACACAGTGAACCACATTACATCAAAAAAGCAGCATATTTCCTGCAGTATCAATTCAAAATGTTACCAACCAACCCTCATCCCTTCGTCATTTCAATTCAAAAATCCTTTAAGCTCCCTTCGGCTGAGTGGGTGGCGGGCGGGTGGTTGCCTAGATGGGAGCGGAGAAAATTGTTGGCGGAAATATAAAATTCAATGTAGATAAAGATAAACTCGCTGAGGGACTAAGCTCCGCAATACCAAAACCAATTCAGAGCACATCCTTCTGTTGTAGCAGAATTTTATATATCTATCTTCTCTCTCTGTGATTTGTGGCGTGGAGGTGGATGGATGAATATAGAATTCATAAGGATTGCTGAGTGAGTTGTGATTCTTTTACAACCAAAGACATACACACACACAGACTCTCCTCAAAGGAGATGGGGTTAATATATTTTATTTATCCAGTGGAAAAATTCTACGTAATGGCAAGGAGTTTGTCTTTTTAATTTCGATAGAATTTTTCTTCTTTTTATTTTTTTTTCTTTCGGTTTAATCCTTTGGTGCTTTAAGTTTTGTGTATTTTTACTTGCACCTATAATATAGGGCAAGTATTGGATTCGTGAAAAAATTCGAATTCGAGATAACAATGAATTCTGACATTACGATGATAGAGAAGCTCGAAAAAGTGGGTCTGCCGATTCTGTCTGTCTTTCTGTCTGTCTGTCTGTCTGTCCGTCACTCTGTATGTATGTACGCTCGACTACAGCCCAAACGGGTGGATCGATTTCCTTCAAAATTCATATCTGGGGTCTGTTGTGTATTCTCCAGAGGGGAAATTGGAATTTTAGTTCTAGCCCTATTATTAACGGTACTTTACTTAAGGCCAATTTTACAAAAACATGATTTTCTCGAAAACGGCTCTAACGATTTTGATTAAATTTCATATTTGAGTTCGTCTAAAGAAATGCTATAACATGGCGTACCACGTTTTTGGCTAAAAATACGTATAACGGTACTTTTCTTATTAACTGGTTTTGGAAATATGGCTATTTCTCGGCTAAAAATCAATGGTTTTGTATAAAAATCGAAATGTGGCCCAGATTTAATGTTTAACAAAATGTGCCATTTAAACTTATCCAAAATTGTTTAATTTTATTTTTATTAAAAATTTGTGCACATCCAACTAAGAACATATAGGTGCAAGTACGTACGATCCAGTCGTGCACATTTTTTTGATAGTATTCCTGAAGGTGAATTTAATATAATAAAAGGAGTGAACGTAGAACGCAAAGTAGTGAATAGCAAATAATGTTATGAGGCCACACACGAGTAGGATTCTCAATGAACTAGGGAAGCACTAGGTTAAGAATTGTATCAAAAATTTGGCAAGTTAATGCAAATAGCTAAAGTAACAAGCTATATACACATCGTCTATCGGATCTCGTCAAAACACCAGCTGGAGACGAGGTTATATTTGAGTAAGAGCCAAGTAAGAATCCGGACTGAACCCCTCGACCACGGGACACTTCTCAAGTAGGCCATATGAAGTTATTAATCAGCCAGACTGGTTAACGAAAGAGTAACGTTCTGGACCTATGAACGGAGATTTTAAGCCAGCAGTTGCTTATTTATCTGCGAAAGAGTTCATCTTGCGAGAGTCTGGCAAACATCCAAGAGTATTTACTGTCACGAGAAAGCTTCTTAAAAAACCCTGTGCCCTTTGGATACGACAGAAAATGATAGGTCCCTTCTGTAAGTACTGAAATGTATACTAGCTAAGTAGCTAGTCCTTGGCCACTTATGGGCTCCTTATATCCCTATATTTATATAATTATTTAACACCAAAAGAAGACCCGGAAGTAGGTACTCGTACATCATAGAAAACTGGGGTTAAAAACGAAATGAGCAGCAGAATAATAAACAAACGAAATGCATTGACTTCAAAAATTCTGGTATAGAGGCTAGAATGGAGGAGAAATTGGCCAATGATCCAAAAGCATTTTGAACTCGAAGACAGTATAAAGAGCTAGTTTGCAAAATCAAGACTCAATTTAAAGGGCAAGTGGAAGAAGGTTCAATGTGACTTTACCATGCATTTCAGCGCATTTCAAGACCATCTTTTCCTGAAATCAATTGTTGTAAATAGCTTTTCGAAAGTCATTAGTGAGGCTTGAGTCTAAATGAAAGTAATTACAGGTAGCCAATTGATTCGGACAAGTGAATTAGCCCTGCTCAGATTGGAGTAGATATATATGCAAAAGAACCGAATGTAAACCCGAGCAACAACATTTATCCCTTGTCTTTTGAAATAATTGAAAACGTGAGTGCTAAAACTGGTCGAACACTGCTTCCTTGCCAAGCCTTTTTTTACTACATGACACCCTCTGAATGTCTATTTTCCTACCACTTTAGATTGATACACGCCTCATAACTATCCCAGCACAATCCTTTCTCCTCCACTTATAATCTCAATGCGTGATTGACACAAGTTCTTTTTTTTTTTTTTTTTAATGATTACACATGTATGCTCCCTTAATCGCGCTTACTCCATCCCGGAAGTTGAGCATTCGTCAGTGAATGTGTTTCATCTGTCATCGTTGTCATCATACACACAGATCACCATTGTTATCACCCTTTCAAGCCTACAATTTAGCACCAATCCTTTATGTCGTAAGAAGAACATTCAATCCCTTTTCATAACACGCGCGTTCTATTTTAGTATTCCAAACGACACTCAGGTAATCCTATTGCTATCATCGTACGACACTTGTAACTCCTGGGTGTCAGATAAATAGGGATTCATCCTTGCACCCCCTGTAGACTGGGACACAACAACAAAAGTGGCGAAGACTTTTGTTTTTTTCTTTGTGTCCTCTGGGATGTGTTCGTAACGAATACTATGTTTCCGGGTGAACATATTTTTTTTTTCTGTGTGTTAAACCTTTGAAGGGATAATCAGCAGATAAGTGGAAGTTCTGGTTAAATTGTTGGCACACAGTGGGGGCCGACTCTAAGGAATATGAATAAAGAAGCAGGCGAAAGGCCCCAAGGATTGGAGATGGGATTCGAATCATCATGGTTTGCTAATTGAAAAAGGATATTAAAGTGCCAGCCACCAGTGCCTTTTTCTGGTTTGTACCACCCACCCGTATGAATATTTAAAAACCCTTGCAACTTCAGTGGCAGTCGAGCAGTGCAGGCAGTTAATTAAAGTTTGTTTAACTCTGGAAAATATTGAAGTACATAGTTGCATTGCCCAAGTGGAAAGCCACTGATGGACACAAAAACCGCCTGAAAACACAGCTCCGAAAATTGGAACACAAATGCCATTCTACACTTGGTAAATGGGTACAGTGTGCTTGTGCCTCTAGTTCACTCTGTTCAACAAAATCTCATGAGCATTCTTCCTGTGGTCAGAGCGGTTGATGTGACCTACAAATGTGGATGCTGCACAGAAGCTGCAGTTATAGATTTTCACTTGTTTAGTGTTTTATTCAATGGAATGCAACTATGAAGAAAGAAAGTAGTAGTAGAAAAATGAATAGAACGGACATTGAATGAATAGAATGTATTTATAGTTGCATGTCTAGGCCAAGTACATATTTCAAAGAGTTGTACTCCCTGAAGAGCAGTCCTGAATAGTAATCTGAATAGTTATTAGATAAGGCTCATTCTAGATAAAATATGATGTTTAGATGTTATAAGACAAGCCTTCTTTTATACGAAATCTTAGACCCTTACGAGAAAAGTATGCTAAGTTACCAAATATAGAATCCTTTTTAAGAAGACTGCAACCAAGAACATAAAGAAAAAAGAGCAATGAATTGGCCAAGTCATTAAGCACATATCTGCGCCCAAAATGACAAGGACATAAAGTAGATGACTGAAGAAAATGATGGAATACTTAGTACAAAAGTAAATGACACAATGCAGGCACGAATTAGGTATTGAATCGGTACTTCCTCTAATACATCAGGAATTAGTCTTTCCCTTGACATAAGTATAAAAAGGAGCCAAGTCATTTGGACCGGAGTCAGGCGTGCTTGAAATAGTTTCCATGTAGCTGACACATGCTGTTCTTTAGAACCAAAGAGCTGTCAAGCTAGAGTCTTTTCTACCAGACAACCGATGCATAAGCTAGAAATGGTCTTATCGGAGAAGTGTAGCTCGGTGAGAAGCACGATGTCCTACCGAACCCTTACACTGTCAGAAAGCTGTGAGCGCTCTTGATGTCTTCACCTTGACATGATTGACCAGAGAAGCATCTTATCCAGAATTTCTCTAAAATATATTCCTTCATTTGAGAGCGGGATAGTCGAAAAAAATTGCCTTTTGGTACTGGCTAAGTAGGACCAATCATAACTAAGAGAACAACTTCGGCTTAAGAGGATTAACCGAAAGGCCATATGAAGTACACCAATTGCCGATCATTTTTCGCAAGGATACTGTGGGTTTGTTCGCTCAAAGAGTACAGTAGAATACATTCGCTTATGCTTGAGCATTAAGTACTTTGCCAGTAGTGTGAGCATGCTTACGAATACCTTAGTCCTCTTTAGTTGGAGAACGACATTAATTTATTCAATCCGTTTATTAACTAATTCTACAGCAGTGAATTTTTACCGAAAGCTAGCTCGAAAAGGTGCAATCCCATCAATCTTCCAGTGCCTTAAATGTAGTTCAGCTGGTGACAAAAGATCTATGTTTTGCCAACTATTGTTATTTCTGCCTTCAAGCAAAGGATATCCTTTCAGCCCTTATCGTCTTTAAGCCCAATTTAAAACTGCCCGCCACGTGAACAGAAATTCATTGAGAGAAGATGGTACCCCTCCCCATTTTACTTGTTGCTTTCCCCCAGTTAAAGACCGAATTCCTTTTTCGTTATTATTTCAAGCAGACTGATGCGCATTTAATAAACTTAGTAACCTCCTGCATAATTCAATTTTGTACCAACTGCCATCAGTCTACCAATGAATCTAAACAACGATAACCTCTATTTATTTACTTAACGTTTTCCACTCAATTTACGTTGCCAATGGGTAAAACAGGGCACAGAATAAAAAACACATATGTATGTGGCCACCATCTCATATCAAGAACCATTCAATTCAATTTAAAAAAAAAAAAAAAAAACTTTTTCAAAATGAACTTTACTGCGGGGCGGAAACCCAAACACCCTCATGTAGAATTCATTATTCCTAGAAATACACAGCACAAGCCAGCCACCCCCCCTTTACAAACGAGGAACAACCCGCATGTATCCCCATGTATATCCTGGTATCCTTGCAAATTAAAATGAAAAAGAAAAAAACGAAATTTCGTTCACCTCATTGAAGACAATCCCACGAATTAGGGGAAAAAAAAAATGTAACAAAGCAGGGCAAAGTTTTTTTGTGTTGCCCACCCCCAAGTTGGAAACGACAGCGAATAACAATCGCACCAAACAAGGTCGCAAATGAAATGCCAAAGCGAAACGAGCAGAAGAGAAGAAAAACCATTTTTCCCAATCCAACAGATGAATTTGTTTTCTGGGATCGAATATTCCTCCTCGAGGTCGAGAAGGACCCCATCTCTCATCGGCGCGCGGTGTTGGTGGTGGTGTTCTTTTTCTTCAGACTCAAATTATCCGCACACAATTCCAACTTTTATCAGTTTTTTTTCTCTCTTTTTTTTACTTTTAGGGGCTCTCCATGCCTTATCGCCGGGGGATGTTTTTAATGAATCCCTCTTCACCCATCAAGGAGCGGGTGCAAGTATAGGAACGATGCCTCAACCATGTAGCATTACGGCTACCTTTGAGCAGTATATACACCTGTATTGGTGCCCATTTAGAGACAAGGATACAGTGAATATGGACGAAATACGAAGGGGAAGGAGAGAAAGTTCGAAATAAAAGCAAAATTGGTGGAATAATTAAAAGTCAATTAAAATGGCTTCAGGATAGATGATGTGAGATATGATGTCACAGCGTAAGTGTGCCTCGTGTTCGATTTCCAATTGCTGCCACTGCTGCTCCTGCTGCAGCTCGATCTCTATGGGATGATGTCGTTAGGACGTGATTACTTTGGGGTATGTGATAATTAGATTTTGTTTTTTTCTCCCTCCCCTTTATAGTCTTTAATGGGTTTTTAGATGGAAGCGATTGAATCGTGGAAAAAGGATTATGTATCCACACACACACAAGGATTGGTGTTTGTTTCAGTAAGACTTATCTGTAGGGAAGCTTTGAAGCAATAATTTGCAATACAAGGGAGATTAATGGACACACTACATGTGGAAATATGAACCCTCTATGGATACGTAACATGAGGTATATTGAGGCATATAACGTAACATAGTTATTTAAACTCAAATGTCCTTCTAAGGGCCAGAAATTAGTCTTTTAAGAGTTATTAGTCGGTAGGTGCACGTGGTCAAAGATCAACATCCTTTCTATTCAATATGATGGAAAAACGTGTAGATGGCTACATAGGGACACACATTGAAAGCTAAAATGGATTTGAATCTACCTACTTGACAGTCTGATGTCCGAAAAACTTGTCAACATAATTGGGATCCCATGATACAAAGTCTTTGAGGGAAACGAATGGGCGAATTTTTTAGCAAGAAGAGGGGCTTATCTTCCTTTTATCGAATGGAAACCTCTATTTTGATAGTTTATTCCCCTAAACCAATACTGGTCCCAACCAAATACTTCTGTGACAAGCGATGAGCCTTATTGAACAACCCACGCAAATTGTTTGATCTAAGTAAGCAACGCAGGTCTCAGTAAGCATAAATTTGGAAATTGAAAACTAATCTCAAATCCAATTAACTGAGCGAAGACAATAGACCTTAAAGGTCTATTCTATCATCACAATCCTCTAGGGTTTCAATCAACGTTTCGTATCATAAGGACATGTGCCCAACGTAGAGTGTTATCTCGTTAAATGTGCGGTCTAATTGGGGACTAACTGCTTGCTAAATTTTTTAATCAGTGCATTAACTTTCATGAATATGCTGATGACGTTGTTACAACCACAAAAAGAAAATTTGTGAAAAGACCGAAAACTTGAAATTACAACGGATGCAGCTTGACTGCAGTCAGGTGGATGCAGTTATGTATATAACTGAGAGCAACGATCCCATGTGGGGCAATAATATGGGCCAAGTGAGTTAGCCTAATCACAACAACCAAGGTACTGAATAGACACTACTGGCTTATGTTTATAATTTTTGAATAACCTTTCGATTGTGAAACGGCAGTTCTCGCATAGAGACGGGTTGTATAAAAAATTATAGACCGACAGCGGTGTACGATAGAATTCTACGTACCTTCTTAAGTGGCAGTACAAGAATTTCGATGGACTCTTACATCTGAAGACCTCAACTACGCTGTCTGCTCTTGTACAGAATTATGAACCATCACCACAACGTGACATATTTCTAGACATACCATTGTATGCGCCCTACCAGGATGCTGTCTAGCAGACACACACGCCAAGAGACTAAGCCTCTCTTCGAAGACTAATGAGAAGAAAGAAGCCATGCTAGAAGCTGTCCAGAAATCTTAACACATATCGTCCTCATTACTAGTAATTTGCTTATAGCAATAGATGTCATGGAATCTCAACAGATTTCATATGCCGCAAATGTTCCTGCACGTAACTATATCTAGAGACATACAAGTACTCCTCCTAAACATAACCTGCATCGGTAGTAATATTCTGAAGCACTACAAAACCTTCTCTTCCCAGATACCTGTCCATAGACTCCATGCCATGCCTTATACATTATTCAAAATCCCTTAAAGGCCAGTGAACTGCAACAAAACAGTCGGTAACTATTATTGCACCTTATCAACGTTGACACCAACGGCTAATGACACTTTTATGCTTATTGCCTTCATTAAGGTAACTGTTGCAAATCGCCATTGTAACCTGAATAGAAGGAGGAAACAAACACAACACAACAACATTATGTTGCAAAAGGTATGCAATTTAATTCAATATTGCAAAAATTCATTTCACCCAAACACATACAAGGACTATTTGTTTCGCGATGCAAACAAATTGCCTTTTTGTGGTATTTAGTCGAACTAATTTCTTTTTGATTACAGGGAGGTGGTGCTCGGGCAGATGTCTTTAGTGTGGACTTTGTGTAAGTGCTTGCTTTTACGCCTTTTATGCTCATGCCTAATGCATGACTCGGTGTGATAAGTATCGTGTGCGCGCTTTTTGAAGTATGAATTCTATTAGTCTTGTCGCAAAAGGAGGGTGCATGCTAATGAGTGTTACGACTTAAGTAGAAGTTGACAGGACCATTTGAAATGGCTGACTAATAAACCACTATTAGTTAGTCCTTAATGCAATATGCATCACACTTTGTTATACTCATAGCATTTCAAAAAATCCCTATTTTTTTAAGAGATTCAACTCTTTAAAGTCGTTTCACAACCTCGGCATGCGGTTATATTTTACGCAAAATCCTTTGTAGCTTTCGATGTGGAAAATATTTATTAACACCGAAAAATTCGCTCCTCTGTTAAGCGGTGCTAAATATTGGCCACAAAATCACACACAACGAACCAGTTTCTCATTGAATATACAGTGTTTCGCTTGTGTTCATGGATAATACGTTAAAACGTATCCTGGGCACAAAAAAAAAAGGAAGTGAGTGCTCTGTGAACCATGAAAAAATTATAGAGAATAAGGGTGTAACCATTGAACTGAATTGTTTGGCTTCCTTTTTTTTTGCCTTTGGCTGTGGCTTAAACCACTCCTTATGTGAAAAATAAAACACAAATTAAATCACATTGTGAAAATCACGTTCACTCGGGAGCTGGTGAACCATTAATGCAAAAATCTTTAGTGTTGATCTAGTGACCTTAAGTAGTGTTTTCTGTGGTTTTTCGCTTTTCAATTCTAGAGGCTTACAAGGGAAATACTCGGGATGGATTGCGGGCAATTAATCGGCAAAGGACACTGGGCTTAAAGAAATGTAGTGCTCTTTCCAAACAGTAAAGGGCTGAAAAAACAACTCTAAATGAACCGCGGATGGGCTAGGATGAAGGACTTTACAAAGATCTAAGCGTAGAAAAAAAATTTTCGAAGAAAAAATTCTGACAAACAAAATGTCGAAATTCAAAATTTTGGGTGTCTATTTCAATTTGAACTTTAAGTACCGAAGCCAAGAACGTAAAATTAAATTTTGAAATTTTTAAGCTCAATTTGGCCTAAAGTTTCATAGGTTTTAAAAAGTAGAGATCGTACGAATGAAAATATTTTCGAAAAATTTTGAAAACTTTTGAGGCTGAAATTATTGGTTTTTGGAAATTTTCTGCTACAATTTCGTGAATTTTTGAATTGAGCCAAAAATGCACGAATTTGGATTAAATAGCGAAAAAAGGGCTTAACTGTTTGTATGTACATGATTGAGTTTAATCCTTGGAACTGAAAAATTTTACCAAAATATCGATATTTTAAAAGTTTTTACAGTTTATACTGGTTTGTGTCCTAAATCTATCAAAACTACATCGAACTACATGTGAACATATGAGATAAAACATGAAATTAAAACCTCAGATCAAAAAATATAAATTTCACGACCAAATTTCTAAAATTTCAAGATTGTTTCGATCGAAATTTGGCTTGAAATTTCAGCACTACGTTTAGAATACAACGCTTATATAAAGTTAAGGACTGTAAGGGATGCCAGATTCGACATTAAGGCCGTTGAAGACGAGTTTCTCTGAGAATTTGAACATCTTGTCCAGGAATGTGAAAATTTGGTTCATTTTAGATCTCAAAGGTACAAAAAAGTACAAAGATATAAAAATTCAATGGTTTGTGCCAAATATTGTGACTTTTTATTATGACCGGGAAAATGCTCTGATAATTTTATATACCACAATTTGGGATACATTCTTGTTACAAAAAATATCACATATTCGGCACCGATTACTAATGAAGATTTTTTTGATTTTCACAAGAAACTCCATAAGTTAACTCTTTTCTCTGAACGCTTTCTAGAAGAAACAATCCTAATCGGCGCCTTGCAACACAAGTCTCAAGAACGCTTTTATTTTTAATTCGCACACACACTAATCGTAAGTACTCCGGCAAACAAATATGTTATTCTAAAACGTATTTTGTGACTTCAAAGAGCAACAAGAAAAATACAACAAAAATGAAAGGAACGAAACAAACTTCAAGGAACAACCAAATGTAAAACGAAATGAAAATTTCAAAAGCAACAATTTCGTGAATAATTTAAAAGTCCTTTTAGAAGTTTTTCTCTGCTGTTTTTTTTTTCTTCTTTTTGCTAAAATTGATATCTTCTGGTTGTCTTTATCCTAAGCCTACTTAAAGAAGCCGTCGGCAATGGTATAAAAGCCTCTCAAGCGTATATGTTGTAAGAGAGAAAATACATACAGCAAATATATTCAAAACAAATCCTTGTCGCAAAGGATATATGTAAAATAGAAAGATATTAGCAAAAATTTAGAATTTACAATTCAATTTTGTGTTCGTGTGTAACTGACACCATTATCAGGATCTTACTTTGCATACGTAATCTGTTTATGAGTTAAAATGGGGGTAGAAGTTGAAGATAATCCTTTGAATTTTAAAGGATTTTTTTTTGCTTAGGATGCTGGCAAAACTTTAAGGATATGTTGGTTTATATGTATATACATTTGTTATTAGAAGTTTGGTAAATGTTATCTTTTATGTGAAAAAGGATATGGGTTTTGTGTTGCTTAATTGAATCGCAATTAAAATTAAAATTTCACATTTGTTTTTGAGTGGTCTATTTGTAGTGTGTGTGCACAGCTGTTGACTGGTATTTAAAAACAGCAAGGAGTTCTTGACAGTGTGAAGAAACGCAATACATTCTGAAAAATTTGCAATTTCGGGGCCCAAAATCTCGAAAATATGTTAAGTATAAAACATATTTCTTCATCCTCGCGTTCCAAATTTTATGAAATTCGAAGCCGAATAAAGTTCGTGAAATGAAATTTGAAGACTTGAAGATTTGAACTTTGAATTTTGTATTTTTATGATTTGAATATGAAATTTCGATCTGTTGCAACAATTTTGCAGTTCCAGACATTAAATTGCAGTCACAGTCTACAAGTGATAAACAAAATGAGCAGCTAATCACGAAATTTGGCAGATTGAAATCGCCAGTACTTGTAGCAATCGCAAACACAGGGACAGGAACTCGACGACTAAATACAGTACCATTGCACCATGACATTACTATTAAAGCAATTGGCAAAATCGGATGACACCGATGTCGACTTAAAATTTAATAGAGCGGGTAGGCTCTTACCATATCAAAAAATTCCATTAAAACTGTTAGCAACTATTTACTTTGATTATAGAAATATTTTCACTCGAACTCCATACCTTATCAATATAACTAGGTAGTGTTGAAATATTCTTCCCATTGAATACCATCTATCGACAATCCTTGAAACAACATACATCATCGACCGAAAGCGCACTGTGAATTGGAATCATGTTGAATTACATTATCGATATTGAATAATTCATGCGCCAAATGGATATCGAGAAAGAACAATGTACTCGTTAGATCACACGAACTAAACTGAATTATTCATGAGGATATTACTGCATAGCAAATTAATTATTCCACCATTATCCACTTGAAGGTGTCAAGTGCAGCAGCAGGATTAGCAGCCATAGGCAAAAGAAACACATACAAATGGGTCAATTTCCGGCATCACGACGAGAGCAAAGAATATATCCTCGCCAATAGAGCTGTCGATATATTGTTTCAGAGAGCCGAACTCCTGACAAAGTATTTGGGGGAAATAGACATATTTTATTTGCTCAAGGAAGAAGTAAAAGAAGGAGCTGGAGTGCTTTCAACGGATCAAAGGACATGGACATATTTCTTTTTGTTTTGATATTTATCATCAGACAAAACCTATATTCAACTACAAACTGGTCTATCTAAAAAATGTAATGATTTATTCAAAGGTTTTGGCTAAAAAACATTTCCAGTCACCAATAATCAATCGTTCAATCTCCCTTACCCTGGGGGCCATTCCATCGGTATCAATAGTTTCATTACCGCACCGACAAAACTGTGCTGACAAAAAATCTATGTTTTTACATGATTTCAATGCCAGACCAAGCAAATTGCCTAAAGTGGTTGAAAATGGCGAAATTGAATTTGAAAAAAATAAGAGAAAACAGTCACAGCAGAAAAACTAGATGACATGATAGCCCTTTGGAAATATCTGCCTTTTTCTACATGGTTTTTGGGATAGGAATTTATTTCACATTTTATGGCAATTGCTTTGTTAAAATTCTGTAGCTGTCGGGAAATGTCAATCAATTCGAGACTTCCCTTTAAAAATGTATACGTGTTTTTTTACTGAACAAATAGTGTATACATATATCCGCGGGCTTTAAGCGCGCAAGGTTATGGTAAATTTAGATGGGGAATACATTGGACAAATATTATGGAGAGTTTGTATGAGTTTGTATATATGCCTTGAGGTACCAATTTAAATTGCGGAGAAGGAATGTTTTAGGGTGTGTTCCAGTATTAACAATCAATAAATAACCGATGATGCGGATGGAGATGAGGAGGACAATTTGTATAGCTAGTTGGATGCGATCATCAACCAAACATGTGGAATCTCAATGTCAAGGTTGTTGGCAACAACACAAGCTTCATAACCTTGGAGACTAAACCGTGAGCAGTTTGTTGACTTCTATCATGCCAATCGCCTAGTTATTGGAGGTACGCTGCTTAGGCCTAACACTTACCATAAGATCAGTTAAGTTTCAACTTGTCGGCAGCGAGCATCCAATTAAATTGATATGGCAATCAGTTGACGCTTTAGAACTTGTCTCTAAAGTCCGAAACAGACGTGGAACTATCATATGATAACTTATATAACTTGCTGTATTACCAGGTTCAATACCGACGGACTTCGCGCCAACAGTTTAGGGACTGTCTTAAAAGCAAGAGCAATCACCACGCAGAAGAGCATAGAAGACCGCTGGAATGCTGTGAAAACATATACAGTACTTTAGACACTTGGAGACTGGTCGATGAGCATAAAGCAAAAAAGGCTCAGATCCCATGGCCGCGACAGTAAAGAGAACCGAACTAGATGCCTAATACCACTCGAAGAAGAAAGCATTGCAGCTGAGGGTAAGACATGACAAACTTTACTCTATCGATATACATATGTGCAATCAAGTGTAGAGCTCAAAAAGCAGGTAGTGTGACAGTAAGTCTGGTTGGCTTTCGCGCTGGAAAGCCCGAATATGTAATATTATCTTCGGCATATACTACGTGTAAGAATAAAGCGAATAACTTATTCCTGAATCAAGCGCATTGGCAGACTACTGTCAAGGCAAGTTGTAGCCTTGAATAATACGAAAATAAGAACTCTCTGGGTCATCATTTAAGGATCAATCTCCTCTATTGCCCGGGACAAATTAACATTGAAAAGAACAAGCTCATGAGCTAGCGAAGGGGTATTTGTTCTAGGTAGATTCTTGTGCGCGATCTCAGGGCAGTATTTTGGAACAAGTAAACTGGAGGCATGAGCTTCGGGATCTCGTCAGACAAACCTACAATAAGGATAGAATACAAGTTGTACCTATGCTTCCTACTGATGTAAGGACTTAGTCTAGACCCTTTCTACACTTTTCAGTGACTTCTGTAGCTCACTTCTAAAACCTCATTCACCACTTCTAACACCTCCTTCGATTAAAAAAACGCCAACTAATCCGTCAAACTTTCTATCCATTTGTGTACTTATAATTCCGTGTGTAAGCAACAAATTCAATTTATTTACCTGACACTGTGTCATTAAGTACACAACCTCCCCTGAGACAAACGCATCCAAACTCTGAGTTAAACAAATTGATTAAGTTTTACCTACACATGACTCGTTATTTGCATAACTCATCAGAGACTTACTGGTTGACAGGACTAATGAATGTAAACACTATCAGATGACAAATTTTTATGTCATTCCCCAAAATTTAGATGATTTTACATACATTCAAACGTATCTGTGTGGATTCTCCTATTAGAATTAGTCACAATGATGACATTCAGTTTTTTTATGCCAATTGAATTCAATTAAAAGTGATCGCGTAAAGCGGATTAGTTCACCAGCTACTAGATTAACAGATACATTTCTTATTTTGCTTATTCATATCAGATTGTGAATAAATGAAACCGTTTGAATTTGTAATCTTTACGAAATGGAATCAAATACAAAACAAATCCAGCGAGCAGGCACGGATGCACGGATGAATTTTCCAAACCGTTGCGGGATAATCAAAGGAAATTTTGGGTTTTTTTTTCTTCTCTCTGTTTCTTTACGTTTTCGTTTCTTTCTTGAATGGAGAGGAGACACTGATCCTTGGGGGTGGTTTGGTGCTGCTGCTGGTAGAGAGAATGTAATTTGTTATTCAGGGCGGGTTTTGCTTTTCACTCTTCTCCTGTGTAATCCTTTCAGAAGATTAATCAGTTTGATTTGTTATCTAGACGTCTGTGTTTTGTTTAGCAAGATGGATCGGTGTCGGATGGCATAAGGACCTTTTGTGGTTCTACTTTTTTCTGCTTTTTCGTGGGAAAGAAGTTGCTTTAACAAAAGGTGTGTGTGTCATTCTCATGGACGAAAATTAACTTAAAATTTGAATTCTATCATTCAAATAAAGTCCTTAATCATGTTTGCTTATCTAAACTAGTAAATCATTGAGCAATTGATTGCTTAATGAAATTTCACATAATTGCTTTCGCATGTTTGTGCCAACTCATCTAGAATTGCAATACTCTAACAATTGTTCAATTAGAAACGACTATGAGGACTATTCTATTCGTCGGTCGTTTAGAAGGGGTAATCTTAATCTTTTTTGTGTGACACATTAATTTTGCTAATTGCTCGAACAAGAGAGGAATATTGATTCAAGTTACTTATTCGAGTTTATCATACCGAAGATAGAGGAGCAATCCAATTGTGGTCGCCTTGTGGTTTAGCTTTATGGGACGTCGAACAATTTGAAAATGATGAATGGAAGCAATCGTCCTCATGGGAGCTATACTTCAACAGTTTTGTAGATTTTTGATGACAAGATAAGACTTTGAACAATCAATTTAGGAGAATTGCATTGCGATTAATAGGAATGCAGCTAAGTATCTAGCCATAGCAATAGTGAATTAATCTATAGCCTTTTACATATAGGCGTATTGCAAGTGCCGGACTGCAGTTATAGGCAGTGTTTTCTAAACTAAGTAAAGTAGCTTCTCATTCAGCGTTACTAGACAGTTGATGTTGCTGAAATGGATATATGTAGGACCTGATAGTACTTATGTATAGCACATCAACAGCATGCAGTTAAAAAAGCAGCAAGGGCAATAGACAAGGATCATGCCAAGTGCCGGCAAACTAAAGCATCTGCTTGTCCATATCTTAGGTCCCAACAAAAGGTTTGTCTGATGGTGAAAAAGAGACTTTTTACAACCAAATGAGACTCAATTTTAGTACAATGTCAAACGGTGATGGGAGGCTCAATACCAAAGAAAGTAATGAAAGGCTTCGACCAGAAATATGATCCAACAATCAGTAGTGAAAATTGAAGGCCATTGGCTTGCTGTGGAAACCGTTCTTACACCTTTGGTAGAAGGACATGGCTTTCTGGAAGTACCTAGCGAAGGATTGACGAAAAACGACAGTTCAAAGCTCGAAATTGTATGCTGCAGCACTCCAGGAAAAGAAACTCACCAAGTAGAGTCCTTTTACGCGTGAGGATGAGAAAAGTAGCATACGAACCTAGAGAAACACCTAGACAGATCTTAAGCTACTTTCGATGGAAACTCGATCCAAAGATGGAGGAGCTTTTTGGTATGATCATGGTGTAAAATTGCAGCTCTAAAAGACTCAGAAAGGATTACATGACCGCCAAGCTCTAGGCAATAGCACATCAAGAACACAATCACTCACATCACATTACTCTTAAAAATGAAAGAGATTCCCTCCATCCTTATTCAGGATAACCTTCATTACCTCCTCCAACATAGTTTATACTTTCCTTAGATTCAGAATTTGATAAAGCAAAGCATTTGAAAATACAATTCAATATTTTACAACCCGAACTCAGATTATCTAAGACCTTCGTGACAGCATCATCGCTTCCAATGAAATAAAGAAGCAACGATTTAAAGCCGACCATTTCCCTCCACTCATAGCAAGAGAACATTTCGTAACAGAATTACGATAACTGAAGACCCCCCGAGGGAGAAAGAAATTTGAAATTTATTTTTCATAATTTTTCTGCTTCCTTTTCGAGTTAGCAGGCGCGTTTGTGCCACCAACAAACAAATAACTGTGACATCTCACACCAACGGGCATCTCTTCCCTGTCCGACACAATTCGACGCAAACGCGAGTATCCCATCAGACCCACGCGCTCGGTCGACACTTAATGAATTTTTTTTCTCTGCTTCTTTATCTGATGTCGACACAGGTAATGAGACACTGAGACTACGATGACGTAAACACGCAAGGATGCTTCGAGGACCTACGATTCAGATTTTTTTTTCGCTCTCTTTTTTTTACGAGGGAAATGTTAATTGCTAAAAGGAAATTACATTCTGGAAAAAATCTTAATTAATGGCGCACGATCAAAACGCGTAGAAAAAAACAACGAATTCTGTTGGTACATTCTCCCTACAGGTAGCAAAAACAGATGGTGACGGTGGTATGTAGCATTTTTCGGGGTGAAAATTTGAGAAATTCTGAATTCGTTCTCTATTTTTGTGCTCATTAAAACCAGAAGCGAATCGCCTGGCAATCAAATTGATACAGTCCAGTGAACAGTTTCAGATTGCCTTCTGGCAACATACCAACAAGTTTAATTACAATATTCATAATTAAAATAGTCATTGTAAGGCGCAAATGTGTATGTTTTCTAAATAGCAGGCGGTAGTGGATGGTATTGGGCCCCAGGGCATATGTGCACAAAAGTTGACTTATAAGAAGCCTTGCCGCGAGACCTAGGCATGTGCTGGGTAACAATGTGACGTACCAGGGAATTGGGAAGCTTACGATCTTGGACCACAAGCAACAAGTAGTAAATAGAAACAGCCTTCAGTCTCTCTCCCACGCTCATGGGATCCTGCTGTCCAGAACGGTCAGCTTGTTCCTCCTATACGCTCCTGATTTATTCAAGAAAATGCTATCATTAGCTTACAGACTCTGTTCAATTAGAGTTTGAAGCAGCTTGTATATTAGCCTAAATAGTCTCAATCAACATCCTAGCGAACAAAATGCAAGGCGTGTACCATAAGGGTTTCTCGTACCGTCAAGATGCAAAAAGGATCAAATAGGAGGAAAGAGCAGTTTTGGCACTGCTGTGGCGAACCATGTGGGGCAATTCTACTTAAGGCATAAGGAATGTCAAACTAATTCCCACCATAGAATCATGAAGGATTAGAAGGATTCTTCGAAAGCATTATCTTCAAAGAAATCTGTGCCATGGGAAGACTCGCACCGAGACTGGGCATTCTCCACAACAACTTCTACTGAAGCTGTAGAGACGAGAATGAAGAAAAGACACCAATTGCATGTCTAAAGTGAACAATATTTCAAGAAAGAGAGAAAGTAACACCAATTCCAAGAGGGAGAAAGTAACATCCTCCTGTCCCCACACCACCTTACTGATCGACAGAGAAAAGGACCTAGTTCAAGTCTAAATGCGTTCTCATTTAGGACAGTTTTGAGCCAACCAATAAGCAGATCACGAAAATATTTACCACTCCAACTTTTTACCCCAACAAGTGACGTAAAATAAGGACTTTAACTTGCAAAGCCAATGCATGATCGCCTCTAAAATAGGGCCTAGTTTTCTGCTTTCTCATGTCCTATATCTGCTTATGTGTCCACGGACTGCTACTACGCCTGTGTGCCTTCTTGTTCGTTTCATAGCAATGTGTTTCCGTCTACTCAAACTCCTTTTCAGTTGCTGAAAATCCTTACTGTTCTACAACTTGTATTTCTCGGTCCAATTCCTACTCTTTCATCATGACTAAGCGGAATCTATTGTCAGGCATATTTTCCTGTGGAACTGTCACCTTTGACCGATCTAGTTGTAGGAGCTTTAGGCTCCTCACCGATTCTCTGGCAACGCTTTTCCTTTGAGACAATGCTCAGCCAGAAAATCCTCCGAATGGTTGATAGACTCTAGGCCTTTGCAGCTTCACCACCTTTGCAGTCTGATCATGAATTCTACACATCACAATACGCTTACTTAAGCAAATCCAATCTCAAAGTGGTATACATCTGTTGCTGTTGCTGATCTAGGCGCAAACATCCTTCCGGCGTAATACTCTCTCTCTCTCCACAAACGGCATACAATTCCGTAGTTTGCTGATAATACCTCAAACATCATTATTCACACTTTGGCCGTCAACAACAGTTATTTGTGGCCATAAAATCACTTCATAGCACTTTGATTCAATTAGTGAAATGTATCAACAAAAACATTTCCCCTTAGAGAAATAGCGTTACACAAATCCTTCCACATCCAGGACGAGGACGAATACGAGTATATCGGTATTTGGTTGGACGTCGTCGTTCGTCGCTCGTCCTTGTGTAGTTGTCGTCGTTCGTAGTCATTCCAATCGGTGTGATGTAATTGCGATGACTGCTAGCAAATACCCCCCATGATGGTTCGTCCTACAGTAGGTTGGTGTGTTGATGCCATTTCCGGTGATTACTAGGAAATTGGGCAAAACAACGTAATAGGAGATTAAGGCTCTTCGTTTGAAGATGTATTGTTAATTAAAAGTCATAGAGAACCCCAACAAAACACAATTTGGTGATGAGATCCATGGTGGAGATAGATTCTTCTACTATTTTGTGCGTTTTGTGAGGGATGAAATTTATTTTATTCTCTTGTAGACCGAAATAAACATCGAAATGGACTGCGAGTGGACAACTACATGACAGCTGAACACTGTGGGAGATGCTATTGGATATCTCACTCACAATGGGATATTGTGTCAACGAGAGTAGGGATTCTTTTTTTTCGATTTTCTCTCGTTCACTTGTGAGGACCACAATTGGCTTGAGCAGAGATTGATACAGATTCTTTTCCAAGGATTAACCGAGTATGTTTGGGGATTAGAGAGAGACATTGAAGTGGGTCAATAGGATCCCAACTGAGAATCGATTAAGGATGAGGCCAATTGCCATAATTTGTACTCTCTAGACGGAAACGGACTTAAAGCCTCAACTCTTTAAAAGCCATTCGCACAACTCATCGACCGCAAAAAGATAAAAATCCATTCATCAGGATAAATTCCTCTTTTTTGCTTTGAAAAAGATGAAATCTCAAACAAAACAATAGGAAAACTTCCGCAACCTCTCTCGACCCAAAGAACAGAATAATAAAACAAATCATCAACAAAATTGTCACCCGAATCAACAGTCTGTCATAGTCGTGCATCCCAAATCCCAGATTAATTAAGAAAAACTGTCCAAATGTGGGGATTCTACCATTTTTTCCCCCGCCCCCACCCCCAGCAAGAAACTTTCGAACTTTAACCAACAAAACGCAACATGTGGCAGAAACGGGCAGCGGCAACGGCGGCGGTCGGCAGGAAAAAGAAGAAAAATGAAAAGGTCAGCCTTTAAAATGTTCACACTTCAGTTTTGTATCCCTCAGAAAGTAGATCCTTATGCCGTCTAAAACGTGCTAAGTGACAGTTGTAATTAAATGGCAACTCTCTCTCTCTCTAAGGCACGTCTTCATCAGTATCAAGTTGGGACGGGACTGCTTTTTTTGTTCGACTAGTGGTTGTATACGGGAGGGAAAATGCGCAAAGGGGGTGTGTTTAGGTACACGTAGTTTTGAATCCCTTCGGTTGGTATCCTTCGGCAAAAGAGAGAGGATATTTCGAAACTTATCTCTGGTATTATGCAAACAAAGTTTACTTGGTTAAGTGGGTGGCAGCTATGCTCAAGGCTGGGTGAGAAAGTCGTTTCTTTTTTTATTTGTGGATTAAGGTGGGCAACCGTTAGATGGCCAGAACAATAGCGAGAATAGGATTAGAGGATAGTATAGTGAAGTATCTCTTCGTGGAGATACGTTCAACGTGGCGATGAGATGACTTAAAGTAAAGAAGGGGAGACCAAGTGGTTGTATAGCTTAGTGATCAGCGAGTTTGCAAGTACGTTTTTAGAAGCAAAGAAGGCACAGAAGTGTTTGCTAATGGGAGCTCAAATGGTAGCACAATGTTCAGCGTTCAGAATAAGAGGGTAAAAAGCAACTCATCCAGTTTAGTTGAACTAAAGTTTTGAGAGGTGAGAGGATCTATTCAAGAAAGCTTGAGTAAACTAACAATTCAAATAAATCGTTGGTACAACAAAGTGTTGAGATCTGTCAGCTCCTGACACTCAACTCAAATGCAAACAAATGGCTTCACGCTAATTTTGACAACCCGAGTAACGAATGATTACATAAACAAAAACTTTACCGATTATGAAGACAGAAATTTTCTCCATGCCCTTCAATATCAAAATTACACCGCCTTAAAGGATATCAGCACATCATTCAGCTCCATCTTCAACCCCACTGAGAGTGAGGCCACTATCAAGGCTATTCTATCACGCACGTCTCGTCTTAGCTGTTGGAAGAATCGAGGAAGAATCCCGAGCAATCAGCTTCATTGAATCCGTTCAAGATCAGAAAATTAATCTCTCGAGTCATTTTGGTGTCCGCATCATTTTGCCTAATTTTGTAAGGCACCTGCCTCTAACTGACTAACAAAACATCTTGCAGCTAAGCGACTCTTGCATCTATGTTTCAGTAGAATTTTCATGGCAACTAAAATCCACATCTAGGATATTAAGGACCCTGCTTGTAGAGTTCTCCATGAAGTTGCAATATGTGATTGACTTCCCTTGTCGTGAACTTACTTCTCAGCCTGTTGTCGGAATGCACTCTACTTAATCTGAGACTGTCAAGCCTCTTTCTAGCCTCTGTTATGATCTGAGGCTTCCTTCAATAACTGTCAAGACATCCAATAAAATTCGATGATTTTAAATTTTGGCTCCTCCAATTTATCCAAACTTGTCTATGTCGATTGGGTCTTTCCATTGGAGTATTTGGAGTGAAAGTGATTCAATATTTATCCTTCTAGTATCCAAGAAGAAAGCAAAGATAATTGGTCTAAAATCCCAAGCATTTTCATCTGCCAAAGCCAAAGTGTTTTGCTGCATCATGGAGATTATTTCATGCACAACTTCCAACTAAACTTTCCCTTAAGTCGGACTTCAATAAGAATTCAAACTCATTTTATTGAATCCCCTTTCAAGGCACATCCAATAGTTTTCCTACAAAATCCCTGTCAGTTTTCATTAAGCCTCTAGGAGGAAACGCCTACATGTTCCTCTACAGAGAAAACAAAAATAAAAAGGGAATATTCCTTTCTATCTACAATGTGTGTTTCCAATAAACGCATTCAATACACCAACCAGCCAACCGCTAGAGTATATATATGGGACAACAGAGAAATCTTTTACTACTCCTTCATTGCCTACAGGACGTGACGCATACAATTTTTCCCAAAGGGGATTTAAAGTCTTTTTATGGCCATCAAATTTCAATTTGATAAATTGAAATTGATGGATTGTGTACGATGTGGGTGCAAACAAACTACCACTCGTAAGGATGAAGGACCAAGAGAATAGAACTATTTAGGCTTGAAGACAAGATAAATGGTTTGGTGATGGTATTGACCCACTTAATGGTTGATTTACGATAGTTCATGGGCATGTTTTAAATTTATTTTCAAAGGATTATAAACAAATTAAATATTTTTAAGGTTATAGCTTAAGAGGACATCTAGTAGAATGTTCACTGAAAGAGTGAGCAATTCAGTGCAGTAAAAATAAAACTTAAAAGCAGATTTGAAAAGCTATCCAAGCACGCTACAATAAACCCAACAAAAAGGGTTAATGCGCCATTTATGACGGCCATAATCCGGTTGAGCACTCTGCAGAGTGTAACAATGGTCATAAAAACACGTCATAAGTGAGTACAAGTCGTGAACCTCGCACTTTAAATGGCAAAACTGAATGTCATAAACCTTAATTGGCTTGAGAGATTCCTCCTTGCATCGCAACGAGGCTGGATCGTCCTTCTCTCTTTTTGTTGAAGCAGTAAATAGCCTGTAATTGTTCAATTAGAGACTCGAATTGGTATTCAGTTGATGAACTGCTGAGATAGTGTTTAAATCCGCTCCAACAATAAATATTTACAAACAGCTTATGCATGTAAATTTTCGCCCGCCACTACTGTGTGTGTGTGAGAGAGAGAAAGTCCTTTATTATTATTTTATGTTCCTACATAGCTTTCCTGACAAAAACATGACCTTCTCACCACCACAGGCGCAACCCCAGCGAATGTCTGCTGCTGATTTATTGGCAACACCCAGAGAATTCTTGTTCCAAGTCGTTGGAACATTTCCTCCTTTTTTCGCTTTGGTTGGCATGGAAGGGAGCAGAGTACAAAAATATTGTACAGCATATAACGAAACGAGTACCGCGCGCCGATTACAACATGATTCGCCCATCAACTGATTTTACTGTTTAAAAACACGCTCTTGCGGTGGGTACCAACAATTGGCTGACTTTTATCCTTTTACACCACCAGAACCAAAGCCGCCACCGCCATCACCACCAAAGCTACTAGGAAGCAACATTATACCCATCAGAGTGTACAACAAATGGAGTGCGATTCGCAGTGTAAGCTGGCAGCACTAGCTATTGAGGGTAAGAAATGTTACCGACAATTTGTTTAGTTATGTACAACGGCTGTGTGTACTTTGGTTGTAAGACGCGTCAGCTTAAAAGAAAGTGAGTCCTTTCGAAAATGCTAAATCGGAATTAAACAACTATTTCTTTGGTGGTTCAGAGGCGAAATTTTCGAAATGAGATAGTTGATGTTTAATGTATGTTAAGATAACTATGAGTGGGTACACATTTTTGGGAGAAGTTTTAGGAATAAGCATCCACAAGGGCTTACAAGCAAGCCAGAGCAATTAAGGTCCTTATTGACTGGTTTTCGACATTTATGGTTAAGGTGAGATTTTGTTTTGAAACCGAAGATACATCGAAGAGATCAAAAGGTCTACAAAAGTACAACTACACTACAAATTGGAACCAATAGGCCGTCGGTTGTTTGGGAGTTCAAGCGATTAACATCACGAGTCTCCCCAATCATGGACTCAAACCGGAAGAACTTGACTGTCTTAGTTTTTTTCGGTAAACGGACAGAATTTCAAAAGTATGCCCTACAATATGAGAATGATATCAAATGAATAAGAGAAGCCACAATATTATCGAGTCTCGAGTCATGGACACAAACCAACAGAAGTAAGCTCCTTTTACTATTTCGACAAACAAAAACCTTATCCCAAAGGGGCTATAAAAGTATGCCTTTCAAGATGAGATGTGTTTCGTCGTAAGAACTTATTTTTAGAGGACTAGAAAATAATACTCAACAAAATGGGGTAAAAGTAAGAATTTTCTCGAAACTTCAATCATAGACACAAACCGCCAGAACCGGGTTTTCGTTCATTACTTTGGGAAAAAGGGTTCACCGCGAGTCAGAGATCTGCTGTGAGGTTCAAGTTACCTCCAGAAGAGAGAATATGCTACTCAGTCTTAAGCGATCCACATAGGGTGAAGAATTAAGCTTATAAGTCGCAGTTAAGATCAAAACGCATGATCCTCTGTTGCATAACTTTTACTCTAAAGGTATAAGATTGATAGTAGGGAGATAAAATATGGTCAAGAATACGCCTGAATTGTTCGTTTGACCCTCAATATGGCCTTGATAAAGCGCTCAACATGATTTATGGTCAAAATCAAGATCAAGGGTCCCAGGAAGCTACCTTTAGGGACTCCAGATAAAGCATTAATGGGATCTGAAATCTCTGATCTTATGTTAGGGGTCTATCAAATAGATCATGATAGAAGCAAAAAGTATGCAAAGCATTGGATATATGGCCCAAAACCCTCTTCCTTATATGACACGAAGTATACTTGCTGTGACAAAGAGACACCACAAGCTCATTTAAATGTATGTCCCCCATGACTTCACATTTCCCAGAGTCGTCAATATCTTCTATAAAGGCCTTCCAAAATAATTAAGATCCCATTAGAATACATTGCAATCCTTGCATCCTTCGGATCCTTTATTCTCAAGTTGAATGACTTGTATCAGTTTTAATGTATCTTCCTCAAATCCCTCTGTGTATTGCAAAAGTCAAATGTTATCCTTCGAAAGCAATTCTCCTTCAAAATTACATTTAACCTGTGCTGCCGCTCTCAGTATTCAGTGTCTTTTGTTTTTGAACTGTGCAGATTCCATAACTCTCTGTTCAGGAGAGAGAGAGATTTCCGACAATATATCCTTTTCATAAATTAACTTCAGTTAACCGTGAATACAAATAAAATTCCATTTTCATAGATCCATTTGTTAAGGTCCACTCAACACATTCCGTCCAATAGCAAGCAGTAGTAGTATATTAGAAAAAGGGTAAAGGCTTACAACGCACAAACAATGGCGCACAACCATAACAATAATCAAAAGGATATTCGTAATCGTAAACAATTTCATACAAATTCCTTTGGTTCCCTCTCTATATATGTACGTATAACTCTTGCCAATTCTCGTCCTTTTTGTACAATAGAATTGTCCTTCGGCTGTATTGTCGTTGTCGTTGTCAGTGTGGCGGGAATTTGCAAAGCATGCATGTTTGCGTCCGGCTTTACGTTTTATACTTTTACTTCTATTCGATGTCCTGAACAGTAGTAGTAGCTAGTGGCACAAACTTTTATTTAGTGTCATAGGTTTTTCTGCTCCTGTTGTTGTTATTGTCTTATTTTTCCTTACTTCCGCTTTACTGATTTTAATTGGATTCGAATGAGTGCAAAAGCGTTCACTCTCTGATTCGATTATATTTTTCTGCGAATTTTTCACTTCGATGGAGGACTATGCTCTTCAAGCCTGACCGAGTTATGAATTTATTCACAAACTACTAGTTTGGTTTAGTTGAGATAGTAGATTAGTAGAAGGCAAACAGAATTTGTAGGCACCTTAACCCTGGGGTTGATAATCACTTAGGCTTAGGCTCAACTAGGTTTTAGTCAAGATAAATATTTACTTGAGCAAATGAAAATCGAGGGGGCAATCATTAGAACCGGAGCCACTCTTCTATTTTAAGTTAAATTTGATTATGTGTCCCCGCCTTATCGATTTTATACTTTCGAAAACGTGCTTTTGGCGAGATGAGTAGATGCGTGTATCTATTATAATTTAATTTAAATGAGGATTTAATACGGATCAACCTTTGTGGTGTACTCGTGTAATTTATGCAGGAGTTTCTCTATTGGATGCGTAGCGTAGGCGGCTCGTGTAAATTATGTGTGTGTACATACGTGGCAGCATAAAACACACACACGGGGTGTTTCCGATAGTGTTTACATTGTGCTGAGGGTTTTTCAGTGGTGATGCCTCCGTAAAGTGGAATGGATTAGTAACAATCAGGATTGGAATTTGTTTCCGGTTATAAATAGGTGGAATACTCAATTTGTGAGATTATGTGTGTCACTTGTCGTGCATAGTAAACGAATTACAGAGGTTACATAGAGGAGGAATGTTTGGCGCACCTATATGAAGAAGGTAGTTCTAGGCACGGAATGGCTTTACCTGATAATTATATTGAAGGTTTTTGGAGGAAACAGGACGATGATGTATAAATAATTTGAGTTCCATGAAGGACTCTGTCGTTCTTGTTGCTGATCCAACATCGCTCCACTGATTGAGCTAAATGTCTTTACAATATATGACGATTTAAAAAATGCAGACTGACTTGGTTTTGCGTTTAGGACGTTCGACTATAGAAACAACTGTTCGTCGTATTGCTCCCAATCTCGTGCAAAAAGACAATAGAGAACTCGCTCTCATCAATGCCTGTATGAACATCACCAAGCCGTTCGATTTCAGGAAAGGTCTTGGACAGATCAAAAACAGATACAAAAAAGGACACTCAACATCGACGGCTAGGACAGAATGCGACAATAGATAGGTATAATTTCGAGGACTTTGTATACCTAGGCTCTATGGTGAGCTTCTCGAATGACACCAGTGGGAAAATCAAACAAAGAATAACATTTGCCCATCGGTGTTTCTTTGGGCTATGAAAGCAATTATGTAACAAAGACCTATCTCAAGCTACTATGATAGACACTATCGTCCCAGTCCTGCTGTATGGCGTAGAGGCATGGACTTTGACAAAATTGGATGACAATGCTCTTAGTAATTTTGAAAACCCCGAGTGGTCTCTGGCCCCGTCGACACAGACAGGCAAATTTTACGGTTTGTACAAGGACAACGAATTGGGCAGAAGAATCAGCATACAGCCACTAAAATGGCTGGGTAATGCAGAGCTGAGTTCTAGCTATGAACGTGGATTCGACTACCCCAAATGGACGGTGCAAATAAGTAAAATGGGACCTCAAACAACTTGGCGTGCGCAACTGAAGGGTTGAGGTTTAGGTCCAGCCTAGACTGGACGGCCACGTAATTAAGTGAGTAAATTACACGACAATCTTGGAGAATAAAGAAATTCTGCTTAAGCTGGAAACCAGCAGTATTTTCCTGTATCAAATTGGAATACAGACGCTTCAGCTGTCTAATGAGGCAAAAGATCAAGATCAAATGCCCCAAGACTATGAATAATATATGAATACGTATACAGTCTCGTCATCTAACAGAAGGCACGTTCTTTTGGAAGTTAGAAGTGGAAGTTCTTAAAAGCTGAAAGTGGTTCCAAGTCGGACTGGATCAGCTAAATATTACACTGTGCTTCAGGTCTCAGAGCGTCAAGAAGCTCATTTCATTCGGCTCTAAGCCTAGAATAAAAGTTGTGTAAGGGCAAGGACTTAAGACAAAACCTTATTAGTCAGCCCATAACGCGAATCATGAAGTATATTCTCACTCAACAGTTTATAGTCTATGACTACTCTTTCTAGAATTGTTTCCCATGACCTAATTATCCACGGATTCGAAACTAAATACCCTGCGATGCAATAAAATTATAATTGTTGTGAATGCACGTATTTGAACCCGTTTCAACTCATGCATGCAGTCAAGGACTACAGCAACTAATCACTGATACCAATCAACCAATTTGAATAAACTTGTTACCACAGTGAATTAAACTGACTCGAGCTGCTATCAATTTCAGACAGTTTAAGAGCGACACAATAGAAATAAAATAAGAAAAACAAAACAACTCATGTTTAAGCCAATGTGACAGTTGTAGCGTGTTACCACCACCAGAATATCCTTGTGGTGTACCTCCATAGGATTTAGCAAGCGCTCAGCACAAATTGAACTAAGAAAGCCCGACCGATACGACTCCACAAGTCGAAGGCCCTTCGTGACACATCCATTTGTATTGCCAGATTTAATAGAATTAGACATTTGCATGGTGACTTGAGGCGATTAATATTAATTGCGCTGAATCCAAACTGAGGTTCCTTCTTGCGTGCTCTCTCAATTTTTTTCGTCCTTTTTTCGCTTTTTTTCTTTTTCATTGTTTCTATTCGAACCAAAAGTAGTCGCAGTATCTTGACAGTTACTAATGAAGTTGTTTTAGCGATAACTTTGTAAGTAATCGCATTGAAGGAAACATGTGACATCCTTTTGAAGAGCGAACGTCAAAGGACGTCGTCGTTGACTGTTTCTTTGAGTTGTATACTAAGTGCCTACGTGTGTAATTAAAAAGTTACCTATTTTATCAATAATTTAATTATACCACACACACATCCTGTCTGAGGGGGAGAGGCACCCTCTGTGTAGGTGCAGAGGATTTTATCCTTAATTATTGTAGCTTTGGCTTTTAATGCCTAGAGAGGTGACCTAGAATTCATCGTAGTCGTCGTAGAATGACGTGAGTGTAAACATTCGAGGCATTTGATTTGATTCACAACATATGAAAGACGGAAGGTCATGTTAATGAACTTGGTGTTTAGTTTAGTGGCTGAATGATGGGTGCCTTGCCTCAGTAGATTTTTTGACTATTTATTTTCATAATGAATAAGGTAAGAGAACTTTGTGTTTTGTGGAGAATATGTGGTATGTGGAGGTACTCAAATAATATTTTCTTGTTTCTTGATAGAAACTTTATGAAAGGTTACCTTGGTTCATTGTACGCAGTGAGTAAAACGGAAGATACCATAGACAATTGCACTTATGGCACTCCAAAGCGTATCCGGCATGTAAAATCTATGAGTGTAGTCCAGTATGACCAGAAGAATAAATAGTTCGACAAATTCTAACATGCATGAAGTGGATTAGCAGAGTGGGCCTTATCGTGACACAGGTATTAAAAGGCTTGTAGCTGCTTAACAGGAGTCATAAGAATCTGTCGCACGGTAGTACTAGAGTTGATCTGTATTGGTTTGTTAGAGATAATCGAAAGAGGAATCGTATATTAGGTGGTGCCAAGCCAATTCTAAACTAGCCAGAAAATTCTCACAGAACTGAGGATTTTGAGCTGAACCGATCGTAGTACTTATATGCCTAATTCAACTGAGAGAGACAATATTCAGAAACAGAACAATAAAATCCTAGGCACAAAAACCCAAAAATGAGCGAAATTCACCGAAGGATAACACATCTTAACAGGCTTGCATGATTAGTTAATCCATCACTGTATGCTCAAGTAGACGGATCTGAGTACAAAGTAAATTCAGTATATATCACTCAACATAAGCCAAGTTTTCATTGAACCCAATTAAGATACCCTGAATCTTTGAAGCAATTCGACTGGAGGAGGTGTCCTATATCACGAATAACGTCGACCCAGAGAGCACACTCGATTATTCTATCAGTTTTACCTGATAAAAGCAGTGGACACAGAAAAAGCAGTGGATTGAGAAATATATCGAGCGAATGGAGGAAAGGAAACAATAGCGAGCCATAAGATCTACCAGGAGCTACATAAGGATACCAAGGAGCTAAAGTTGGGTCAGCAATATGGAGAGAATCTAAAACAGCAAATTAGCTAATAGAATGTTTGAATTTGAATTCCAGGTTGGAGAGAACATAAAAGACTTATATGAAGGTCAAGTTGCAATAAAGAAATTGGGATTCCCAAAAGAGCGCCGAGTCACAGACAACGGTAGGCAGCCTTGAAGAAATATGTGAATCCCCTATCATAGCTCAGCTAAGGCTTGAGAACTTAAACAAAAGCTATCTACTTCCATCTGAGCCCAAGCAATCTTAAGCTACATCAATGCTATATAAGGCGAATCCAACTCACGAACAACTAGGGTACAGCAAAAAAAATCTATTAAGTTGAAAACTCCTGAGTCAACATGATACCTACAATTTGAATTTATCGAAAAATCTGGACCTATATAATAAGAGTTCTGAATTCAATCCGAGAGACAATCTACAAAGGAAGAACGTTTAAGCGGCCCACCAAACAAAAGAACAACTATCACAAAGAACCCTAGCACTAAGCGATCAAATGTGTGGAAGTTTAGAATCAAATTCGTGTAGTTAAAATGTTTTTTCAAGTCGAAAATATAATCATTTGATAAAGAAATAAACGTTTTAAAATTTAATAAATAAATTAGTTCACTCACCATATTTTCGTCATATCCACTGAAGTTTCCATGCAAATAGAGTTCTCGTACCACTCGCGAACACACACCGCACACAGATGAATTCAAATAAAATTAAAAATCACTATGTTGAAATTTAAAACAAATTAAAATTGAGAAAATTTAAATGATTTTTTTTAAATAAGAATAATATTAAACTCTTGCGTTAAATTTCTTAAGGAAAATTAGTATTTTTTTAATCGCTTTAGCTGAAATAGAATCGAATTGGAATTTTTCGAATATTTGGAGTTAACGAGTTTACGAGTTAAAAAAAAAACGCGTACCCTATTGCAACACTTCAAGAGGACGTTGTTTGACGCAATGATTGCTGGCAAAATTTTGTCTGAAAAAAAAAAAAAAACATAATTAAAGCGGGCGAAAAAAATAAAAATGTTTCTTATGTGCATTTTTTAAATATATTCAAATTATAGCCTAGGTTAGCCAAAATCAATAACAATACCAATAAATTCATGCAATTTTTAACAATGGCAACACTTGGCGTAGGTTATACAGAATAAAATCTACTCTATCGACAAATTTTATAAAACCTTTGGAAGTTTACTTCATAGGCAATGTCTTTTGAGGAATTCTGTTAGTTGAATCACTGTTCTTGAGAAAACGAAGGAAAAAAAAACAATTTGTCAACTTAAGCTTTCAAAAATTCTCATGAACGGACAGGCTTATTTTTACAGCTTATTATGAACACTTACATTCGCAATATGGTATGTACGGTAGGCAGCTGATTTCATTTAGACGGCATTATTATGTGAACACTAACACAAGCGAATGAGGAAAAGAGACAGAACTACTAACTTATTTACGAAATTTTGCAATTTGAGCTCGCGCACTTCCACACTTTACCAAAACTAGACTATTCACCTCGAAAGCTGAACTTAGACTGAAGACCAGTTTGGTACTAAGTCGACTGCATAATGGTAAGTATTGCACATAGGCTCTAAGTAAAAAAAGAGCAAAGAGTGAGGCTAAGAAGAGATGTGTGAACAGATCAATGGTGGGCGATGGAGAAAGCATTTCTAAAAACTAACAATCATTCACCACATTCAGCTTAGTGAGGTGTGTGGTGGATCTCTTTAAATTTCCTAGACTGGGGTATAACATGCAGAGCGCAATATTTCAAGAGCATTTTCTTTTCTTGTGCTTGTGGAAAGCCGGCTGACAGACTGCTAAATGGTGCAAATGCCTTTCTTTGTATGTTTAAAACCTTGTACCATTACTTCGTTAAAAAAAATCTTCATGCCTCATATGTAGACCCCAGTTAATTTGGAAATTACTCAAACCCACCGACCTCAAGGCAATCAGCTGTCAATCACTATAAGGTGGACCGAAAATCAGTTTCAATTAAGAGCTCCCACTGTGTTCTGAAATATTACTGACAAATTTCTTGCCTCAAGTTTTCTCTCAAGGACACACTTCGAATGCCCCATCACCAACAGTTTTTCCTGCTCATTGAAGCTACTCACTTTGGTGCCAATATAATCACTGTAATTAACGCAACGGTCGGTGTTTGTGTTCGTCCGTTTTTTTTTTTTTGTCCTTCCACCACACTTGACACTCGATGCCTATTAATTTATTTCAGATTATCGTCCCTCCCTTGATAGCCATCAAATGTGTCATCGCCAGTATTCTTATAATAAGGCAAAGCCATCATCTGTAATGGTTGGGGTGTGCATCGCTCCCTCGACCATTAAAGAGGGATGACAAAAACAAAAACCAAAAAAGAGATTGGTGTCGCACACACGCATACGCTTGGTCGAGTAGTAAACACTCTTTAAAAGTGTCATCGACCCCACACCTTTTAACCGAAAAAAATTTTAATTAGAATTCCACGCGAACACTTCGTTAGCAGAGCTCTGAACATTTAAGAGGTCATGAATAATGCAAAACGTTACATGTGAAATAAGGAGTTGTCTGCCGACGACGCTAACGTCGTGGAGGACTACTCGTACTAATACTACCACGACGAGGACGCCTTCGTGCCGCCACCACGAACCGTTGTCGCGTTCTTTACTTAGGAGTAATTAAATGAATGATGTCCTCCCACCCATATAACACCCAGGTGGGACTTTAATCTGATAACGTGGCGAAAAGTAGCAAATGTTGAGTGATTGAGGCAATACGTGCCTTGTGGTTCCTTATTTCTCTCTCTCTTTAGTCCTACATGTAATTCGTAAAAAGGATTGTGTAAGTAGACTTATGTCATGATGTTTGACGAGCATTAGATGGATTGTTCCGTTTTGGATTAAAGGCTAGGTTCTGACTGTAATTTACTAGGCAAACAATATGAACGTCATGCGACGGTATTTGATGGCCCATAAGAGGCCCATAGAAGATGATAAAAAGTGACTAACAACATTTATAAGAAGGGGAGCGATGGTGATGTTTAATCTCGGCAGGATTCTCTAAAGAGCTTGATACGCTCAATGTCACCTTGCTCCAAGGAAGCTCAAAGAGGGTATTCTACGCTCTGTCCTTTAACATGGTGATGGGTTAGACCACTAGACTCAGCTCAGCTCTCCAGCTTACTGTGATAAAACAATACCTGATAGATTTTTGAATAGACAAACGCTGTCCCCACAAAGATTTGCATCTTTAGGTTTATCAAAATTAAGATCATAGACAAAATGTAAACAGATGAGTCACATATAGAAACATTTTTAAGTCTCGAGCAACATCATCCAAACAGCAATACAAATGACAATATTCTACAGAAACACTATGACTCATTAAGTGCAATCAACAAAACGTGCTAGATCCATTAGGAAGTTCCAGAGAAAAACTCAAGTGACAAATAATCACGTAAAATGTTAGCTTCAGTCCAAGAACAAGAAAAATAAACCAATCAATACCTCCTAGTCTTTTCTCAGCGAACATTGAGGAAATTGTTTTCACTTTGTACAAACAAGACCCATTTGACTTATGTACAGACATACAGATGTAAGTCAAGTGCTCGAAACAAGTGAACTTTAATGGCTAATAAATGATATACGACTCAGTGGATAGGGAAGGATTTTTTGCGGTCAAAAACGAAGTTAAGAGAAAGAAATCCACTTGAAGATGATGAATTATTTCCAAGAAGAACCTCATCGAGACAGTCTTTAGAGGGAATTATTTCGTTTCAGCTTAGTAGAGCAGTGACCCAACTTTAATCGCTGGGACCATTAAAACAAAAAGGAAAAAATCCTAAGGATATATGACTAACGATAATCGTCTGGTTGTTACAATACATATTTTGAGTATCTCGTGGGTTATGGAGATAAAGAATTCCTGGAAAACGAGCTGGAAAGGATTCGTCCTTATTTCAGTAGGAAAAGTAAGAAACAATAAAAATTTCATAGAAATTGGGGGGCGAAATACCATCATATGTAAAAGAGGCGTAATTAGTTAAGGAGTTGAGATTTCAATTATCCCGAGTTGGGAGTTAATTAACTTGTTTCAAAAGGACTCAAGTTTTTGCTTTGCTGCTAATCTAACCGCTGTATAGGAGTTCTTAATGAGACTTTAAGTCAATGGCTCCGAAGGTGTGTGCATAAAATGTTGGAAATGTGTGGTGACAGATTGAGGTTTGACGATGCTCTTTGTCGGAATAAACTACATTGGAAGTTTACAAATAATTGACGACAGAAAATGTCCAAGGCCAGAGGGAGAGCCCGACACAAAGCCAAAGCAGAAAGCTAAAGGCCTGAAATAGTTGCCAAACAGTGCAGCTATACTTAGAAAATGGTACCTTCTCGAGCTATCATCTTATCGCCAATCTGCCTGCTTGATGCAATAGTAAAGATACTTGAACGATGAGGTAAGGGTTGAAGGAATATCAAAAGATAGACCACACAATATTTGGGATGATCGGAGCCACCTGATAGAAAGAAAGAGACGTGAAAGCCTTACAGAATTGAGAAGAGATTGCCATGAATGGGACCAGTGGAAGGAAGGAATACTTCGAGGATACTCCGACACCTAACATCAGTAGAAGAAGAATAAGGACTTATACGAGATGATGTGGTACTATCTAAGTCCAAGGTATGGTGACGGTTCCAATGCATCTATTGTGCATCTTCATCTGTTGCAGCTTCTAAGCGGCATGCGATAACTTCTCTCCTCAGTTTCACCTTCTATCGACTCTACTCCCTACACAGTGCGTTTATTCTGGTACTTCGAGTGCAGGGACTTTACAAGACGCAGGACGATAGTTTTAAGCATCACTTTCCATCACTGGCTTCCTTATTTGAATTAAATTTAATAAGCATATCAGAGTGAGAGCTATGGGATGAGTATCGTCTGTAACGTGCTGGTTGTAACCTCCAGAGTCTATGGCCCGATTAAAAGATTATCAGTCCAGCAAGTACAAACTGGTACAACGTGCTGTGTTTTAATGAAATCTGACAAACGCATAACGTTTTTCAATGCAAATTATTCCTTTTGATTGCTGCCGTCAGTTCATCACGCATGCCTTTTGCTTTTCATCAAAATTAGTACCATTAAATCTTAATTAAATCTGCTTTCGTCCTTACAATTGTACACAAAACCATATTACATTTCTCAGAAACCTTTGTCCAAAAGCACATTATCTAACTCAGCAAGGATTCTACTTAAGGAAAAGCTCTCTATCCTGTCCACAAAATCACCTGAGTTTTCTAAAATTTATTCTCACTAAATCATTCGAAGAAGCGAAAGGACGACTAAAAAAACGAGTTAAAATGAAACCGCTACTAAAAAAAATAAGAAATTCCCAGCAAGGACTCTCTAGAGATAATATCGATGCTTCTTCTAGATTCTTATGTCTTTGAACCCTTATACAAAAGATCTTCGTGTGGTGCAGCAGTGTGTACCACTATGTCGCATGCAACGGGGGGAACAGAGGAGAAGAAAATTATGTTGTCGACTCGTTGTGACTTTAAAATAATAAATCAACTTTATTACCAATGAAATGTCTTCTTTATTGAAACCATTAAGGAGAATAATGCTCACAGGAAAGGGAGTTTAATTAAAATTAACTAACAGCAAGAGGATGACAATTTTAATTTTGACAAATGTGACTAGAGATAAGCTACTCTAGCAATGGGGTTGCTTAATGTTGTCTATTGGGGTGGCGGAGGTTAGATTAAGGATACAGAAGGGGGTATCTTGTAAAACAAGATCTGCTTAACAAATGCTATTAGCAGACATTAAACCATCTCACCTGGTCACTATATTTATTGATTGCTGCACTTTTTTTCTCCCAACAGCTTGTTTCCTGGCTCATCTCTCACAAGGAATCCTTCGCAAGGAGAGGCAAAAAAAGGAAAATTATGAAACACTAATGATATTAAATATTTTTATTTGAAACGTTATTTCTTTTTTTGGCAGTATATCCCGGATTTGGGGTGAGCGAATGTCCTTTTTATGAGTTTTTGACGACCCGGAAGAGCCTTCTTGTTTCTTGATATAAAAATATACGGTGATGATGGCCATGAATGTTTTTTTTCCTCTATACCGTTGTATCATAAACTTTTCAAGAGATATTTATCTTTTCAAAAAGAAGAAACATTTTATGTACATAGTTTAGTTGGGCTTTTCAATCGATGGACATTCGGGGCGATAATAAAAGATGTACTTTACGATGTGACCAAGTATTGAATTGTAATTGAAAAGTTTGAAGCAAGTGCTCACGTTTTATGGCTGTTTTGTATCTTTTTTGGAGAGACTTGGAGATTCTAAAAATATGCAAAGTAATGAACATATACATTCAAAATAAAATATTCAGATACAAGGGCTTGCAACCGATTTTTGACCCATGGGATAAGGTGTAACAATTTGGAATTAGAATTGTAAGACACTTGAAAATGGAACAGAATTTTGGATCGAAATTTCAGAATTTTACGGAAAAATGCTACCAAAATTTGAATTTATCAGTTTCCTCAATCTAGCTGGAGCTAATAATACTACAACCACTCCAACTACCACCGACTCATCATAAATCTACTAGCTCATTGCTTCATATTTAATTCCTATCGCAAATTTGGAAGCAAAATTTTTGTCGCACGACCAATTTCCTAAATTCAAATCCATAACAAATTTCAATCCGATTTTACAATTTTAATTAAATCTACCAGATTAGAAGGTAACAGTCACGCACTTCCTTCTTTTTTAAGGATAAAAACCGTCCCACGATTTACATATCTCTCATTCTCTCTCTCTCTATTTTGAGTTGAAAAACTTGTAAATATTTACCTTTCTTGCATGTGAAATAGGCTGTTTGTTCTTTGGAATTTTAAGTGAAACGGTCCACAGGTTGAGGTCCACTGAAACCATCTCCTCCTCTGGCAATACTTGCCATTCACAACAACTTCTTTGAATTCAAAAAAATAAAAACATTTTTCCATCTCTCTTTTGCACTCGCCATCTCATCCACTGCATAATCAAACTCAAATGAATAATGAAAGTAACACAATGATGATAATAAAAATAAATCCCAGTTTCTTACTCACAGAAGAGAAAAAAAATATCCGAAATAGGTAGCGCGTACCCAAACCCCAAAATAAATACCGACTAAGGGAATGAATGCAAAGCAAAAAAAATCCTAAAAAGAAAAAGTGAAAAATTAATTCCACACTTACTCAATGGCACGAGGATACTTTGTACCACCCAACAAAAAAAAAGCAAAAAAAAAAGGAAAAGTATCTGTCTATATCTATACATTTCGAAAAAAGGCAGCAGCAGAGGAGAAAAAAAAAATTAAAATTAGAAAATTTTCTTTCCCTTCGCTTAAATCCTAAGGGACCATCTAATTCCGGTTATAATTTATGGTTTAATTTTGCATTTTAAAGGCGCAGATACTTTAATGCGATGAAAGGAGCTTAGTGCTTTCTTTGCTCAGCAGATTTTTTTTTTTCGCTTTTTTAGAAATATTTTGTCAGATTTTCTATGAAAATCGTTTTCACTTTTTTTTTTCATCAGCAAATAAATTTAATTTTATGTTTTTTTTATTTCTTACAATTTTTTTTTTCTTTTGCCAGGGAATGGGGGAGCAATTAGAATTTATTTCATTTTTTCTGGTACTTATGCGTGGTGGGGGTTTTTAAAAGTGATTTCAGAGGGGTGACAGTGGATTGGAGGCGATCTAGAAAAGAGGGGGAATGGGTGGCTTAAATAATCTCAAAATAAATCCCTCTAATAATGATTAAAAATTTGAATTGGCTTCAATTCTACCCTTTTTCTGAAAAGAAAAATCCCCACACTTTGACATTTTCTCTTGAGACTTTCCAACGTCAATTGTCATAAATATATGATCAAAACTTCTTGTTTTTTTTTCCAAACCAAGCACAAAACTGTCATAACCTTTTCTTTCTTTTTAGGTGCGACACACAGGAAAACTTTCTTCTCGAATGGCATCAAGTTCACAAACCAAGAAAGACAATTGCTTTATTTTCAAAATTTAATTGCAGTGATTTACGACAGCAGAGTTGTCAGCCTTCAACCTGAACTTATGAGTATGAAACGAACAACATTTCCAAAAAGTTTAGTGGGTGGTTGTCTCAGGGTGAAAGAGGTCCTTGAGTCTTATACTTTTGTCAATGCAGTAGAAAACTATAGATAGCCTAAGGGTGCTGAGAAGAACTTCGTATGATGAGAAGTTATAAGAGTTTGGAAAGTTTTTCTATTTTTTCTTTTCGTTGAGATGTTGTGGATAAAAAAGATTGCTATGATGAAGGAGTTAAAAATGAAATGAGATCCTGTCTATTGTCATCAAATTTAATAATAATATTTAATGAGATGACGAAAAATAAAACAAGTTTGTAGTTATTTTGAGAAAGCAATAAGATATCTAGCTGTTCAAGTTTTTATCGAAGAAAGGAGTTCAAGTTCTCATTATCAAGTTCAAAGACTGAGTTTGAAATCACGAGACAAATGCAATAGAACTCCCTATGAGTGCCTAAGGATGCCTTGATTCAACAGGAGAAAAAAAATACAGATACAGAATAAACGCGACTGTATTATATGCAACAATTGACACCATTTGTTCGTGCAGGGATCACTGAAACTCCGCTTGTCTTTCAATTTTGTCACAAAGGTCTTTCTTTCACTTGTGTCAATTATTTTTTTTGTACGTTGGTACCACTAGAGTTGTGCAAATCGTTCAAATTTGACAACTGGATTGTTCAAGAATTGATTCTTGAGTCATTCAATTATAGAGGCAGACAATTGTAATGATCTATTGCTGCCGATCGTTTATAGTTAATTCACACATCTGCAAGTAGGTAATAATTTGCATCGATACTTGAAAACTAAACCTGTCCGAGATGTGAGAAAAGTTGGTTTTGACTCAACGATATATTTTCTGTGTCAACACATTTGTGTGAACGAATCAAAAAGACCGAACCAATCGTTATCGACTCAATTAAAGGCAGCCCTTTTCTTAGTCATATTTTTGAGTTTGCTGCAAATTTTGCAATAGAAAAATTAGTCAAACAAAGAATTCGCCTTAAATTAAAGGCGAAATTAAGTTTAGTCAATCACTAAAAATGTTGCAGGATGACCTTAAATGATAAAGCATTTAATAAGGGCCACAAAGTCGTTGAACGCACTAACTTTTCAGAACATGAGTGTGTACTATATATTCATTACAAAGATTATAAGAACCTAAACATACTCCAAAATATCACCACTTCTACCAACCAAATCCTATCCATTCGTCAAACAGTCATCATCCTTTCATATGTTCCCCACAGACACTCAAACTGATTTCTCACTCGCAACGTTGACTAAACAAAACAAGGAAATGGAATACAGTGGAACATAACTTCTACCGATCAGATTCCCTCCATCTATCATACAATCTTGCCATCACTTTATAGGTCACTCACACACAGTCAATGTGTTTTCTAACCAGAGGGACTAAATTATGAGGAAATGGAAAGTGTACTGGAATTGGATACACAGAAATATTCACTGCTTAGCAGCAGGCATCCGTAAGTAATGCTCACAAGCATGTTGGGTTGGTTCATCCTCGACATCGTGCGTGCACAGTGTTCGGACAGTAGATCTACTGCGATTTTGAAAAATATTTAAAATCTGCTGCACCACTGCGCTTGACTTGAAATCTACTGCGATTTTTGAATGTGAAAACGGTTGAAAATTGGATGTTTTCTAGATGAAAAACGTAACACAATCTAGAAAAAACGTAAATTTATTGATGGAAAATTTCTTTTAAGAACTGAATTTAACTGAAAATGAATGAGTTATTAAAAATTTTATAAAAAAATAATTTCGTGCAAAGATTTGTGATTAAATTTACTTTAAACTGTGCAATTTAAGTTTGTTTTAACCTTATTTTATCGTAAAAAATATATGTGTATAAATCTAAACCCTATTATTGTTGTCTTTTTTGCAACAAAAACAAATCTGCTGCGGAAAATACGGATCTGCTGCACTTTCTGTAAGAATCTACTGCTAAATTTTATTATTGAAGTCCGAACCCTGTGCGTGCATATGTGACTGGCTGTGGCAACACATCTACATAAGTACATCTTTACACGTTCTACGTACTATGATTACGAAGGCGACACATGCAATTGCTTTTGTAGAAGTAGCAGTTCATTTTACATGCCGTTCACATATTGTGATTGTGATCACAGTCGCTAAATCACATTTCCTTGTTTTATGCTTATCTTAACACTTCTAAGGAGAAAAGTTCCACGAAGCAGAAAAAGACATCTTTAATGTCATTAAATGATCTCATTAAGTAAGAAACTTGAATCGCACTTAAACGCAGCTAAGCAAGGAGCGAAAACTTCTCCTATATGAAAAAAAAGTTCTGCATTGACCTGAGTGGATTACTTTCCTTCACCTGACCTCGGTTGGCCTTAAAGTTGTAGTAAATCCCTAAACGTTGACTACTATAAACTTTCATCAAGGTTAAACGTTTCCCAAAGACAAACAACTCCAGACGTACTCGTACTCTCCGCTTGCTTAAAAATAGTTTTTCAGGTGCAACCTACGACCCCCTCCAAAACAGAAAGTAATAAATCCCTGCCAAAGCAATATTTTATGTTCAGGTTATTCCAGTGAAGCTAATAAATCTTGTAATCTTCGAGTTTAGGGATTTGGTCTGCTGGCACAAAGAAAAAAACTCCAAACACACAACTTCTTTTCCACTGCAACTACAGCTAGAGTGTTAGTCAAGTATTTTATCAAAGTTAAATGTCGGGAAAATGTTTTGTTCGATTGAAGGTAAAACAAATTGTGCTATTGTGTTCGATTGAGTGTTAAGTGTGTTGTACAACACACTCGGTGGGAAGGAAACCAGAACCACTTTATGACTCAAAAAGAGATGGCCATAATCTGCTCTCTGTTCTAATGGCCTATTGGGAACGTTATCTCAGTCTGTGCATTATTTTTTATGGTCGAAACTCCATAGAGAGAGGAGGATATCCGCCTCATCTTCTACCTCAAAAACTTTCAAATCACGAAGCAAACTTTATCCCAAACACTGCACCACTGCACCACTTAATCATAAACAACATTTCAAAGTGCCTTAAGTACTACCGGTCAAACAAACACACACAACACCCGTCTAACAACTTGAACGTTGTTTTGCGTGGTTCAATGTGTTTACACTATTCACCTTTCAATCGACCTCATCGTTTCAAAGGTTCCTCGTTCTCTCTCTGCTAAAACCAACACCAGCTTGCTGGAAGTTTACTTTGAAACGTTCAAATGCTGCACATAACAACCAACATTTCGAATAGCCTCTTTGCCTCGAATCAGTTTCGTGTATGGAACGAGCGGCCGACGCCCACTGGGAATTAACTACCAATATGCTTTCTCTGGTTAGTCCTGGTCCGTCTACTGTGCCAAGTAATCAACTCAACATTGTTGGATAATTGATCGTGAAAAACAACAATTTTCCAACCGCTTCTGGTCATTCATCATATTAAATTGATTTAAATTGGAGGTTTGCCCTACTTCAAGTCGATTTACAAAAATCCCTATCCGTCTATCTATTCGTCCTTAGCATGGAAACAACAGAAAAATCAATTTTGAAAAAGTTTTTTAATTGAAATTTAATATAATCCTAAGCGTGGTGTGTCGACCAGGACGACGACGACGATGAGAGAACAAGATGTCGAAAGACAATGCAACCACTTTCACAGCTCGGTATTACATGGCAGAGGTTAATTTAAATGGCTAAGAACAAGGAGCAACGATATCCCTTCAAAAAATCAAAAAAAAAAAAAAGAAAACAAGAAAACATTGTAAAGTTGCAAGGATATTTGCATATAAATTGGTTTACTTGTGTATTAGAAGCAGATGCGGTTTGCATGAGAATACCACCAAACTAAGGGAGATGCATGGTTTTTTGTTATTTTAATAAATTTTCAGTTCAAAGATACGGACTTAGATTTTGTTGTCCGATAGCAAAATGTTTGGATAAAAGTTTGGGACTTACTTTATTGGTTGGGCATTGCTCAAGGTCCTGATGATATATTTGGACTTGGTTGGGCTAGAGTTTAAATGGAGAAGGGGGCGTTCATGAATCATTAAGAGCTTAACGAGATCATAAATATTTTGAAATGAACTTGCTGGTTTAAAATACGTAGGATAGACTTAAAAAATTCCTAGCTTCTAGTCTTAGATTTTGACACAGACATCGCTAGTTCATGCCTTGGTTACCAGGGACGCAACCTAAATTTATATTGCTATATCTTTCAAGAGAATGTTGAGAGGTTTCTATTTTAGTTCCATCTGTGTAGAAGAGCCCTATATTACTGTTCCAGTCTGTCCTGCAGAGCATTTGGGTCTCATATTTTTGTCCAAATGGAACTTGGGAAGATACAATCAATATTTCGTGAGATACAATTCATTTGATTAGGAGTAGGTCAAGGAGGAACAAATTCTAATGTCCGCTCGTGCTTCCTAGCGAGTGCAGGTGGTAAAAAATATTCAGAGCTGCTATCAGAGTAAATCTCGGAAAGTCCTCTTATGAAAACACCAGCGGTTCTTTGCACACGACTAAGTTGTAACTAGCGACTTTGTTCAGCACAGTAACCCAGGTCCGAGGGTACTTCAGATTGGCGCCAAGAAATAAAGAGAGACTCAAAGATATTCGGCTTCGAACTTAATTTAGTGTCTAGGTTGAAGCCTAAGTATTTGACCGAAGAAGAGTGCAACAAAGGAATGCTGTTCAATCTAGAAGAGTCAAAGTTCGAATTCCTATAGAGGACTGAGGAGGTCTGAGGAGTGATCATTAGGCGCTATTTCTGACTTCATTAAAATAACTTAGAAAGCGTCTATATAGGATCCCTAAGACAGCATTAGCAGCGTCACTTAAATGAGTAAGGTGTTTAGGGATGAACAAGTTTCCAGCTTGCGATAGTACATTTTTGTGATGATTTTTTCTAATCTTTCACCTTCCACCATCAACGACTAATAAATTGCTTTTCACGCTTTTTCAATTAACTTTTCAGCCAACTTGTTGTCCAGTAATGTCATCATAACAAAAATAAATAATAATTTTCTCAACCTACGAAACAATCCTTTACCCTTGCACACGCAAAAGGTACAAAGTAATTATATCCTAAACGACGTGCGATAATTTTATACGTAAACAGATTTATGCTAAAAAGAACTGTTTACCCTCAAGTCTGGCAGAGTCATTCTTCTCTTCCAAGGACTAAAGCCTTTATTATCCTTGAATTTTCATTATCAATGAACCTGAATAAACTGTTTAAACCTAAGTTGAGCTTGTTGTGTAATGAAAAGGGTAAAACTCCTTACTCCTTACAAGAAAGTTGACACAAAAAAAATACAGAAAACAGGACACTGAGTTTGTGGACGAGGACAAGTTGAATTATTCATGAAAATGCGCCTACAAAATATACAAACATTGCGGGCTATAAACATTTCACTTAGAATTTTCCTTTGGTCGTCGTCCTTGCGCGCACAAAGTTATGCAAATAAAAGAAAACACACAGCAAATTGGATTGCTGTGAAATTAATGGATTGGAAAAGCGGCCCTGATAAATATTTAATGTTAATGATTATATTTTATCGCAGAGAGAGTTCTTTTTTCTGTAGATCTGTCTGGTCCAACAGATTTGTCACGTAGTTGCTGTAATATTCCACATTTTCAGCATAGCAACACTCATTCCAATATCTTATTAATATTAGAGAACAGATCCTCCCTGCAACAACAACAGCAAATCCTGTGTACAATCATACACCCACCATTTCACACTACCGACATGACAGTGACATTACCCTGAGATTTTATTGCCATGTGAAGGGCAATGTAAAACCGTTCCGCCAAAATCCTGGAACGTGTCATATTTTTTTTCTATAATTCCCTGTGGACGCAAGGAGGTAGAGAAAAAAAATATGACACACCCGGTCCCCGCGACATCTTTTGACATCTGTTCGACCGTCATTTATAATGTACTTCGTCTACTCATGCAAAACGTGTCCTCTCTGTTGGAGTCTGTATATGTTTATGTCCTCCCATGGGATGGCGATGAAAATTCCTTTCCCTCGCAGAAAAAAAACGGAAATCTCTCTAAGTTATGAGCTTTCCTTCGCGTTTGTTTGTCGTCCTGTTCTCTGTATTTTTTTTTTCTGGCAGTCATCCATGAGAAGAAAAACGATCTGGTAATTTTTCTATTGTCTAATCAAGGCTAAAAAGTGTACGCATCCTTAAATCATTTTTTTATATCCTCATTTCGTCTCCTTGAAAACCTGCTTCGTTGGGGGGCGTGGTGGTGGAGGTGAAATTGCCTTGAAAGTGGGGGGGGGATTAGATTTTTTTTTCTTCTTAGAGAAAGAACACCAAAGTATCCTGCTGCCTGTTATCCTGCATAAGCTCATATTTTTCTAAATTGACACCAATTTAGCTAAGTACTCCCCAATGGATTAAATGTCTTTACTGACAGCTCGATTCAACTCATACGAGCTGGATATGGTGGCGATGGTTGTGGACGTGGAACTCGTGAGGCGGGTTTGATGAAAGAAATGACAAGAAATGCAATCCAAAGGACAAAGAAGACAACGCACCGGTGTGTAATAAAGCGTGCCATATGAGCAGAAAATTAAAGGGTAGAATTGCAAATTAGGGAGGGTTGATGTCCTTTGCTGACAGTGGTGCGGTGCGGTGGTGTGTTGCAAAATTAAATGTGTGTCAGAACGAGGAGGATTGCTGTTGAGCTCTTAAGTGGTTTGTGAAGGATTTTTTTCTTTTTTTCATCTCTTCTTTGCACCTTTAATAATGCACGAGTGCTTTAAAGGTTTATGTACATATCCGCTTGTATGTGTGGCTTCATTTGGTTATTTAATGGGTGAAGCAATTTCTAGACTCAAGGCTTAGTTAATCAGAATCTATCTATGCAATATGGTACTTTGAGAGGAACACCTTACATTATTCAACTGAAAGACCATCAAGGGCTAAGACCCAATCATCAGAAAATCAAAACCAATCTTTATGCTTCTTTGAGAGGATTATCGAATATCGCCTTAAATGATTCAACAAAATTCCTTGTCAGACATGTACAGGAAACTAGTAAATCCAAGCAAAAACCTAGGCTATCCTAGTGAACAACACGCGGAAGGAACAGTTAAAGCAATCAAGGTCCATTCACAACTCAGCGACCTGCGAATAGCAAAGAGTGAATATTCTAGCGATTAACACTGCCAACGACCACAGAATGCGGAGCTGAGAATAGATGAGGCAGCAGTAGAAATGGCAAACAATATGAAGTTATCTCGGAGCAAATATCAGCAGCAAAGCAATTCCTGTCAAAGAAATAGAAATATAAGAAATTATCAAGAAACTAGAAGCCTTTGAGATATGGGTTTACTAGTGCTGCGAATCTCATGGGTCGACAGAGCCACAAACGAGGAAGTATTAACAAAAGGAGGATGCAAAAGGGATTGACGATCGTAATAAAAAGATTAAAATTCAAGTACCTAGAACACGTGGTCAGGAATTATAAATATAAGCTGCTACAAATAATAACAGTAGTAACATTAGACTGACATGGCTAGCAAAACTGCGCAGTTGCCTCAACCTTTCGATACCGGCTGAATACTATGATTTCCAAACGCCAAAACGAAGATGAACCTTAAGAAGAAGAGACCAAGATAAAGACACCAGGATTTTATGGCCATCCTAGGGCAAGAAGAGGTCTCCATCTTTGGTAAGATGCATGGGTTAAAATTGTCCTAGCCTTAGGTATAGAACATTTAAGCCCATATTATACTTTTTTATACCGATTTAAGTCAGATAGAGTAGAGTAATGAGGTTGGCATAAAACAATGCATAGGTATAGGAATTTGATAAAAAAAATTTACCCACCAGAGTAGTGAAGACGGTGTAGCACCAGAAGAAATCTAAAAAAGAAAAGAATAGAAAAATTATTGGATTAGTTAACAACGCTTTTAAAGTAATAGTAAGATGAGAAGGCTAAATGCCCCAACTAATCTAAGCAATCCCCCCAATCTTTATCGTTTTGGCCTTAATGGCTATTCTATTCCCTCCCATCTCCTTAATCGAGGCTCAAGAAAACCTCCAGTGTTCCTTAAACTTTGCTCACCACAGGCCACAAGCAGAAATGATTACCACTTTCTTAGGTCTACCATGTTTGCTGCACATAATTTAACACTTAAGATGTCCTTTCATAAGCAAAAATTCCATTTTCAAAAAATTCTTTCCACTCTCAGAGAATGCGTTCAACTGTGACCTAAATTTTAATACCTGCCTGCAGTTGGGTAGTTGTGCTTGTGTGATTTTGCGCTCATGCTAGTGTGACCCAATTGTATTGTATTGACGAAAGCCTAATACATTTTTAATCAACGCAAAACGCCTCTTGAAAGGGCAGATGTAGATAAGATGTCGAGTATAGGTAATTTTCTTTGACATCGGTGTCGATTACAGCCACAAGTTGTTAACATGGCTCGTATAATATTTATGACTTGTAGCGTGGGAACGTTTAGACTATGTGTCAGGGGATGCATTGTACTGTCAAGTAAAGTTGCGAGGGAGCGTTCTTTTTTTTTTTTTGCACGCGAAGGACAAATAGTTATTAGGTTAATGAATTTAAAAGGGACGTTTAATGGGGTTTGATGGATGCAGTTATCACAAACGCAAAGAACTCAAGAAGCCGATGGACTTCTAACTGAACTCTTAAATACAGGGATGTTGCATTGTTAAGGTCTTGTCTTTCACAAACCTATCCAACTGCAGACGATATTGAAATCATTGAAAGATCCTGATAAGCCCTCGTAGAAGCGTTTACGGCATATGAAGGCCAAGGTTCAAAACTCCTAAGTCGATGGACCAAACTAATGCTCGATAGACCGTTCATCCTACCAGGGGCGATTCCTCTCAGTTAGCTAGTTTAGCGGCGCTAAACCAAGAATTTAAATAAATAAATTCTTTGAAATGCATTTTATATGCAAAATACAGCGAATAACGAGGTTAAAGTAATTATGAAGATTAATAATTGCAATAATCAATGACATACTAAATAGCAAAACTACCTACATATTTACAAATCATATTTTCTAACACACAACACAATACCTACTCCCGTACACAAAAATTCCCTTGAAATAATCTTTAGCGTTATAATGTGCGATACCAAATTCACACACACAATCCAAAATTCCCATAAAAAAGTCCCCCGCTCGTAGCATTTTAGCGTAAAAAATTGCGCTACCAAATTTCCTACAATCCATTATAAGAGTGTGACTACTAATCGAAAGAAAAGCCCAGTAAAATAAGCAGAAGAGTTAGCGCAAACAAATGCGATAAAACAGGTAGGTACATTTTGTGCGTTCTCTTTTTTTGTACCCTTCTAGGAAAATTGCAGTAAGAAAGAATGCGTGTGCTTACTTGTAGCTTGTGGCCTTATTTAATTAAATAAAAATTACATAAAGAGAGATCAATAAATTGTGGAGAGGATGTTATGTTTAATAAACAACTACGGAAATATTTAAAAAAAAAAAGGAAAATTAAAAAAAAAAATAAATATAGTTTTTTAAACTTATTTAGTTTTCATAGCAGCGTAGAGCTAACATACATATGCGATGCGAACCATTCGTGCAAATTACTTAGTTTTTAAAAAATAGAAATCGAATGAGGTAGCAGAAGAGAATAGAATATAGGGAAGTCTACGCGCTCTTCTAAAATCAGTAACTCGAGAACTACTTGACGATCGTAGTATCAAAATGAAAAAAAATTTTTGGATAACATGAAAATTTGGGGGAGTTACAGTCAGGTTACTAGATACCGCATTTAATAGATTGTTCTCACAAAATTCTACATATTACCAATTTTGTCACATTTTTACCACTTATGGTCTAACCGCTAGGGGTGGGGGGGGGGCAACATTTTTCAAATGTTTCGCAAGCTTTTTCGTTCAATAAATTATGTCAGAAAAAATTTGATATGCTACATGACGGGGAGCAAAATAATTTTTTTTGCCCCTCATACAAGGTGCCCAAAAAAGGGCCCCCAAAATGAAATTCATTTCCTCCATATTGTGCGGGTTTCCACATAATGTATACTTAGTTCAAAAGCTACAGGGCTTTGACAGACTGACGGACTGACGGACAGATGGACGGACGGACAGACAGACAGCGTATCAAACCCATAAGTGTTCCGTCTTTCCTTCTAAGGTCCGGAACACCAATAACGAGATGTGTTGTTTTTTTATTTTAAACTTCCCTAAAGTTCGTAGCTAACCCAATGCTTAAGACCAGGAATCGCCACTGCATCCTACCAGCCTTGCTGTATAGAATCCTGTGCTGTACGATAAGTTAGAAATCTGAGCAAATATGGGGCACTTCCGAGCGAAAATTCTTCATCGAATATTTGGTCGCTTATACAAGAAGGCCGAATGGTCCTCCTCCATTCGATACAACCACCAACTCTATGACCTGTAACAGATGTGGATGCAGACTCAAAAGCTAAGATACGCAGACTGCATTGGCTCAGCTACATCGAACGAATGGACAACAATGTCAAAAGGATCTTCGAATCACAGCCCCGAAGTTCGAGACGGCGAAGAAAAGCTAACCTTCAGTACTGAGACCAAGTTGTCATCCAGAAGATTTGGTTTTCGCAACTGAAAGCAACGTGTCTGGAACCACAGAGGATGGAGAGAACCCTGTCTCAGGCAGAGACTCCACAACAGTCGCGACTCTATAATATGAGTCCTCTTAACCGCATTAGCAGCTTCCATTCGCAGTTCACATTCACTGTTACCACTGCGAATAAAAATTCACGAGATCAACTTTTCTCTAGTCGAGAGACCTTTAAACAAGTATAACGAGCTTTGGAGTAGATAAATCTCTGCCCCCAAATTCAAATCCCTAGATCGCAAAACCAATAGAAGTTTTCAAATTAGTTTTTATCACGAAAAAAAAGCCAATTTTTGAACTCGAAATATAGACCAATCTCTAACTGTGCTGTGGCTAGTTAAGTTCACGCCTTAATGGATAAATTATATTCCAACGCGCTTCTTATTGTTATTGCGGTTTTATTTGAATATCAGCGCGCGGAATAGAATAACAACTCTCGCAGTTATAAAAGCCACCAAACAGGAATAGGAAAAACACTTTACACACAAATAAGCTGCGAAATTACCTCCAAGGAGTCATAAACGAGGACGTTAAGAGAAATAATTTTTAGCTCGCCGCTTAGAAAATAAAAACTCGTTTGGATGTTATTTCAATTTAATTGTAATTTATGGAAAATTATATAAATTTTCTTATAGCGGGGGTGGAATTTTCTATTTTTCCTATTTTTGCTGAAATTCTAAAAAAATTATTTCCTCTTTTTTTTTGAGAGTTTTTAACGCGTTGGAGCCAATTTTACTATCACCCCTCCTCCGTTGGATACTTAAATTTCAGCTGAGTTGGAAATTAAACACTGCAGACTTCAACCCTGACTAAGAGGAAAGTGCAAAGCGCGAGGGTGGAAATAAAAATGAAAGGCAAATTGGAATAAGATGACTATGAAGGGATGGTCTTGCGGGAGGGGTCAATCTCTGTTGTCCGGGGTGTAGAATCCTTGGGGTCTGCGTTCTAAAGCTCCAATTATTGCTGCATCTTATCAGTGGTGGACACACGTTGGTTGGGTAATAATGGTTTCATGCTGACTGGGTGCGTTGATTTAGGGGCTTGATGTGCAATTAACCCACCCGGCACGCCATCGAGTGAGAAATGAATTAATTAAATTGCAACGTATGCAATTGAGTTGGCAAATGGTTCCCTAAATGCTTCTCCGCGGGTAATTGAGTTTTATTTTCAATTGGGACTTACGGAGGATGCTATATTGGACCTATTTATTGCTGATTTATGAAGTTGGTGTGCTTAACATTTCATTGAAATGTTGGTTCGAAAAACTCTAGCAAATTTTGTCCAATTGTCTCAACAAATTTGGTAGATTGACAGAGACAGTCAGTGGCTCACTTAGATCACTAAGAGTCCATTGTGCCCAAAATATATAACCCTGTGAGCCTAGAGTTTAGCCAAGCCAAAACATAGGCATAATTGTTGCTAGCGAGGCTACTACTAAGCCATTGAATCGGTAACCATATCACCCAAACTAGTCCTAGAACATCAACAAGAGCTAGTATCTCTAGGTGGCCTGTTTATGGAAACGAGCATGCCGATGGCCAGGCAAGGCTTACCTCTCGTTTGCTCAGTTGAGGAGTGAGTTCACATCATTTATAGCGCTACTAGGAGGTTAAGATAAAGGAAGAGCAATATTCCCCGAGCTAAAGTAGGTACAGCCAATTGCAACGCTGACAGGGCGATCAAAGGTAGGCGGACACTCAGTTATAGTTTATAGTGGCACTAAACGCTGTAGACCCTTGGTGCCACATGAAAATAAAAATTAAACCCGGGACACCAAGACCCACATCTCTACAGATAGGATCCACAACTCTTCAGAATCTCTAAATGAAGCGAATGCGTTTCGCAGGACGAAGACTGAACCTGGTAAGATCGCAGCTTCTAACAAGATGTCATGAGACGACTAGTGGAGGGTGCATTCTTTCATAATGACCATTTAAAGTGAACTAAAAACTGTCCAAATGGCCGAAACTACAAATGCTGATGAACTGACTACCCCGAAGACTGGGCCGCACAGTATCATATATTTAGGGTAAATAAAGACTGGGAATATAAGAACCACTAATCGCCTTTAGAAAGCCTACGTAACAGGTTTGGCTTTGTACCTACCTAAACTAAGTAGAGCCTAACTAGTGGGCAGTAATTACGCCATGAAACGTATCCTTCAAACGATTAATTGCACAAAACAGTGTTCATTTCCGCAGTATTACCGTTAATCCGTAGAATTATCGCAAATAAGCTTCTCTTACTTCGAACTAAAAAACCCGTTTTGCTTTATACAAACGTTTAACCTAGAATTTTAGCCCACAAAATACCATTCGATTGTTACTTTCATTTCCTCTGTCACGCTTGTACAGGATTTTGAAAACATTTCCCTCTGTAGGTAGTCATGACACCAAATATCTGTTCCTAATTATTACACAGTATTGTGTACTGTTAGATTTACAATATTTGCAGAGAATCAAATCTATTTCAACAAAACACGATGGTAATTCTTCTCTTCTCTTCTCCATCCCTGGTGGTTTCCATTGAATTTGAAATAAACTAAAGGATTATTTGGAAACAGATCCTGGAGCTGGTAGCAAAAATTACTAGGAAATTGCAGCAAATAATTGGCAGGACTATTTCATAGCCATGCATTATTTTGACATAATGCAAAGGATGTCTCACACACACACACATTCAATTTAATTGAAGTCCACTTGTGAACACAACGCAAATAGGCACCTAACACACACTTACATAGATTGGATGTTAGCATCATTATTTTGCTATAAATCCTAGTCCAGTGCACTAGGCATAATAGCCTACATACACGTAACGCCATGCCAGGCCTTGGGCTATGAGGCATAATAACCATATTTGTAGACCAGTGCTATATTTTGCCACTTCAAATTCAGGTTGAGTTTTGCATTATAATACACGTCCTGTACGGATGCATTTTGGAGAACAATTTTTGTGCGTTGAAAGTTGTTTGTTAGCCGAGATTTTGGACTGCTACTGCTCATGCTGATGATGAGGGCACGTTTTCATTAATTAAAATTAATTGCAGCGCATGTAGGAATATAAGTGGGCATAGGTACATATGTATTTGTGAAATTTAGGGGTCAGGGCTACACCTCATTTAATCTTGAGAAGACCATAAGCTGGTATGACTAATTGTTTTGGTGCTCAATTAAGAATTTATGAACAGAATATGGTCTCAAGAGCATAAATGTGATGAATGTAAATGCTTTCACTTGAAAATGGTCAGATACTTATCTTAACTTTGTTGTTCCTTCATGATAGCATGCTTCCCTAACTTCGGTCATGCTCTGCATGTGACTAGGGAAGTGAGGTCCTCGCCCTGTTTGCTAACCAGTAGAGTACGTTCTTCATAATATCTTTGGCAAGGGAATATGTTATGTCCTACATCCTGAACTGCACGTTGTTGTCATGGTGTCACAAATGTAGCCCCTAGGACGAGTACATATGTCCATAGCTAGGTCAAGTAGATTTCTCCTCCCTCCATGCTTCCTATTGATCCAAGTCTCTATGTTCGAGTTCAATTTCAGGATCCATCTGTCTTTGTCAGAGTGGTACCATCTATCTTCTCATTCTGCGAGACTTGTGCTTGGTGCTATTTCAGTATCACTTCGACTCGTCACTATTGTTCTTTTGCTCCGATATTTCCATTGAGGTCTTCAACAAGAAGGTCTCTTGCCATCATTCCACACATGCGTGGCAGAGAAGGCAATTCAGTAGTAAACTGCCTCCGCCTTCGTTCTGTAAGGGATGTCTTAAGGAACAACCTATGTAAGATTGATTCAACTGTCTGCAACGAAGGAAGGAAGGAAGGCCAACACAAGCTCTATCTAAAGCGATCCTGACAAAACCATATGAGACTGCACAACCTACTATGATACGCCTTAACTTTACCTGCTAGTGAAAGAGAAATGATGATAGAAATTACAGGTGTTACAACGCAGTTAAAAATAAAGAACCTACACCTCGAAAGTCCTCTATATTTGGATTCAAATTGCTTAAGCTTAGACCACATGTGCTTTATTCGGGACCGATTTATTATTTTCTAATCCACCCACTCATTGGAAAGAACCACCCCCAAACTTCAGTCAGTGGCCATTCGAAAAATCATAACTCACTCAGTGGAATCAATCAGCTTCCGACACATCGCTCCCAAAAAAACAAGGAAACCCAACAATTTAATTTCAAACAATGATTTCTGACTTGGGATTAACCAACCAGGGTCCCACCAGATTAACACGACACAAAAAATAGCCGACGAGTAGCAAAAAAAAAAAAGTAAAAAACAATCTACAAACAAGGGATAGCAATTGACTGACATTTCCCAGTGAGAGTCCTCTCAAACCTCCCTCCGCCGCAAAAAAGGGAAAAAGAATAAATTTTCCAAAACCACGTTCTTTATAGGTGAATGGAGAACTAAATAAATCACTTTTCCAAACCGGGAGACGCAGGGTAGGGCACAGCCCGTTGACACCAAAGGGAAAACATGTCAAGCCGAACTTTTCTCTTCCGATGGCGGGCGCGTTCCCAATTCAAATTGCTTCCATTTGTATCCTGTGACATTTTTGTGGGTAATTTTCTATTTCGGTATCCAAAAACTTCGGTTCTACTCCCACTTTTCCTTTTTTGCTTTTTTTTTGATTTATTTGTCATTTTGTAGCTCTCCGTAGAAGGGTTTTAGATTGGTTCTCAGAAACCAGAGAGGAGAAGGAGAAGGCACAAAAAATCCTGCGGAGATTAGTTGACAAGGATAAAAGACAAGTTTTCTGTTCTTTTTTTCTGCTTGTCTCTCTTGGCGTCGTTTCAATTGTGATTAACAACTTTGTGAATAATTTCGCACAAAAAAATACTTTTACACGAGTTTGTCTGGATACCAAGAAAAAAACAGGAACAAACAACTGTCTACCTGGGAGAAAAGGACCTGAAAAGCGATTAACTTTTACCCAGACAATATACAAGTAAAAATTAAAATGCAAAAAAGTTATGTTTAAAGAGGAAAATAGCTCGCCTAAGTGTGTAATCCTTTGGTAAGTACCTTTTCGCTCCTGGTGAATTTAATTGCATATTTTTCAACACACACACACAGACTTTCCGCATGCCTAAGTCTGCTCTCTAAGCGCCTCTTAACTAGTAGCAGAGCTATAAGCACACTTTTAGTTTGCATAACAACGTTTGCGGCTTTTCCATCCGGGATGTGGTTGACTAGATGATGAGTGAGTGACTGGAGCCACCCTCCCCAGTCAACCTATTAGCCAGCCAGCCATCCAGTGAAAGGTCAGACGCCGAGGATGTTTGCTTACAGCTGCTAGTTTAGTATAATGCGCTCATTAAATTTCTAAAAAAAAGAACTACACCCCGGTGTATTAAAGAGCCCCCCTAAGTCCATATACTGCTCGCTACTACTGATGATGATTCCGGGTTAGCGGTTAAGAGTCAAGTGCAGTGTGCATTAATATTATGTCTGTGTGATGATGGCGGCAAACAGGCTAATTGGAAACGCTTATAGTGCTTTTTTCTTTGTTCATTTTTGTGTCTAGGTTTAATGAGAGAGCAGGATAAGCAGCCTGGCTGTCTGACTATCTGCCAATTTAGCCGTAGGTATCTTCCACTCGACTACTAATGAACAAATAGTGGAAAAAATGATTATGTGCAACAGGGTGCTGGAAAATGTTTGCATGCTGTTGTATGGAGTCTGACAGCTGTCAAGTAGAAAGTATACGAAAGGCAAATCCGTGAACAAAGCACAAAATATAATGAGGACTAGATGAACATCTACATGATCTTGGACTACTTGAGATTATATCTGAACTATACACAGACTTCCCTTGGAAAAGAGAAGAAGGTGGACAAAAGGTGGCCATAAATGTTGAGCAGATACGTATCTTGTAAGACAGGTAGAATGGAGAGCGGATTCTCTTAGAAGAACTAGAAAAATTACGGTCTATACTACACAATAACGCTTTGAAGATTAGTCTCATGGCAAGAAGACAGCAATACATTTTTAGGGTAAGGAACTACCAGGAACGACTGAGGACTAGAATTTTAAATTCTAATGTCCATGAGGGCTCTGAAATCCTCCACAAGAGAGCCGTTAAGAGGTCGAAGTCAGTTCGTGTGATTAGGAACAGAAAAAGGGAACAAATTCAGCTGCTTCCTCTCACATGAGGCCACAAAGTACTGGCAGCCTATCCAAAGATTTAACTCTCTAAAATGCGAATACAATAAAGAAAACGACTCATATCCTCCGCGACTGTCAGGCCTCAGCAGAACTAGGAAGCAGCTCGCAGAGAATACGAAAGAGGGACATGTCCAAAGCTAATCAGGCGATACACTAGAAACCGCTTACTAAAGATGGGAGGATACGCGGCGGCACTAAGAGTACATGGCGCAGAACAGTTGAGAAGGAAGCATGACAACTGGGAAAGAGTCCAGTCAGGGAGTGCTAAGGCACATTTACAAGGGTGTACAGGATATAAGTATAAGAGTAGTAAGTATTGCATTTGGCACAAGCCCGTATGCATTGATATGGGACACCCTACTGGAGAAAAAGGAGCGTGTGAGACTATGCCTTTAAGAAACGGATGAAAACGCGTCAGAAAAGCATCCTGAGTGCATCTGAATTTAACACAACGTAACATATTCCAAGAGTCAGCTACAAATTTGTCAAAAATCATCAAAATTTTATAGAAAATGAGTTCACATACGACTAAGGTTTGTACCACCTCGATCTAGGCAAAGAATTCATCAAAATGTCGACACTCATCACGTCTAAGACTAAACTATACGAATTTTCATCCCAACAAAGCCAACCCATATGCAACCATATGACAACTTTGAATGAAAACTTTTTTAAAAGGGAAAAAATCCTTCGAAACTTTGTCATTTTTTTGGCAAAGCCCCCAAGTGTGTTGGCCCCGTTCCACTTACATATGGCCAACTGCTTTTTGAATGCGAATCCCTTCAGTATCTCATCTAACTCTCTACACTTATGCAATGATCCCAAGCTCCTGCTTAAGTATTTTACTAAATTGACAGCAATTTGGTTGGGTACTCCCATGAGAAGGATGTGAAGTATATATTCCCGAACTTGATACTGCTATCCAACGGTGAACGACGAAAATAGGGTTGATTATGAAGAAATGTCGTCGTAGTCGTCTTGAAGACATCGCCCTCATCGTTGACGACGACGACAGCCAGCTCGGCAGAACCCCTTAAGTGTGTGTAATAAAGACGGCAACGATGACTGTGTATAACATACACATGGCAAAATTGAAGGGTAAATTTCAAAATTAGGTACTATACTCGTTCGTATACATATGCTGTGCTTTGACGCTTCTGTGTCGCGGATGACGACGCACCGAGACAGAGGGGCGAATGTGCCTTTTGTGTAATTTTCCTTTCAACCCACAGAGAGAATGTGAACCAAAAAAGGAACCAGGAAACAGTACTCCTTAAGGGTACACTGCCTGCAATTATGTGCTTCAATATAAGATTATTCATCTATTGTGGTAATAAAGTCATTAAAAATGTGTTTAGTCTAAGTGTTTTGCTCCCAAAAAGCGGAGGGTTTGATGTCTGAAGTTTTGTGGTTTCCACCACCCTTCAAGCCTGACTTTAGTATGTGTTTGTGATGACATCATTCGAAATGCATTTCCTAATTAACTCCGTCGACCATATTGTTTCGTTTCGATCACAACTCCCAAACAAAGTATGTATCTAAACAACTTTCTGAATGATTTGTCAATGTTGCAATATCCGCCAATGAAAAATGTCATTTCCGTTTCCACAAAACAAAAACAGATCCTAATGCCTGGTAGTTGGTGAACCACCAAACTAATGGCATTGTAAAACGCGCTGCCATCACCAATTTACATAGTTTCCTCTTCCTCCACTAATATTGGTTTCAAATTAATTTGCAAAACGTGATTTAAATTCTCAATTAAATGCGAATAGTTATTTGGTGGTTTCTAACCTCGAAATCTACACAAAGTGGGGAGTTGTTATACACGGAGGTTGTGTTCGAATGGAATTTTAGATACTCTCTTCTTTGTTGCGTCCCCTTCGAGTGGTGTGTTACGTTTTAAATGCAAACAAAGAGCTATTTTAGGAATTTTTGAATAGCTAATGAATGGAGAGCTGTGTTTTTGATACTTTCAATTGTAATACAATAATATTGTTGCTAGTCATGGACATTTGATGATGGAATTGAAAATATTTTAATAACTCTTTTGTGAAGCGAATTTGCCATTTTGTTTTCGAATTGATTGTTTTGACGCACACAGAGCGGAAATAAACCTCTTCAAGTTGATTCGCAATTAGGAACCATTCACGCGGTCCTAAAGTATACGGTAACCAAGGCAATGATTTTCAGAATTTTGTTTTTATTTTTGTACTTTCCGCCTCATGTTGAGTTTTATTTTATTTCACTTCAAAACTGTTTCGAATAAAACAATGGAATTGAATGAAAAATTTCGCTGAAAAGCCTACTCTTTTTTAGTGAATTTTGGAAAAACGATGCCAACAACATCACCAGTCAGACGATGAGTACGTAAGATGCTTGAGCAACAGCGAAACAATCAGTATGAAGAAACGTTAGAAACGAAACCCTTCTGTTTCCATTTCCACTTTAAAGTCCACCTGCCTTATCTTTTATGAGAAGGCAAGTTTGGCAACCCACTAATAGTTACTGTATCAGGAAGACGAATACAATATGGCAGATCTCCAAATCTCAATAAGTATTTCGCACAGTTTTTGACTAGACGTGAATACTTTGCCCCTTAAATTTGACTATACAATTTGTTGGTTTCAAAAATCGATGCATACTTTTGGGTGTTCACAAGTTTTCAAGCTACAAATATTCCGTCATAAAGCAAGAGCAACTACCACATATGTAGAACAAATTCCACCACTCTAGTCGATTATTGATCTCTTCAGCGATTGTCCCTAAATACATATTATTCCAAATTACAAGTAAATAAACACCATTTCAAACATATTCCAATTTTAGCCCACAAAAAGGTATCAAAATTAATTGTTTGACTTTTCCATAATTACAAAGAAATGTGTTTTTGTATCTATGAGGGGAGTTTTTTGACTTACTTCATAATTTATAGTAATTCACACTTCCCACCTGCAGCTGTGCGTTTTAAGGAAATATATTTCTTATTTCGGGCCTCCGATTACACCAAAACACGAATGTGTTGTTACGACTTACGTAAATGGGGAAAAAATGTTAATTTCTTTTGTTTTCTGTTCGACGAACAAAAATGATGAATGTGCTGGGGAATGATGAATTTTGCTAACGGTTACAGTGTTATAAGTTTGTAATCTAATAAACAAAAATTGGTATTATCCTTGTGTTTAATTAATGGAACTACCGGTGAGTAAGGGTTTTCATAATTTTTTGGTTGGGTTGGGAATGTAAGCTCATTTGAAATCATTTGCACTCATTTGCGAGGTTTTACTTTTTTATTTGTTTTAGAAGAAGAAGCCTTCTTGTGACAGTAATACTCTTAGATATTTGTCGGGCCCTCCAGCCACTACTGAAAGAAGTCTGGAAAAGGCATTGGTCATAAATGCATGTGGAATATAGCCTGATATTAAGTTCGCAAGTGAATGATTCCCAAACATATTTTAAAAGAGCTGGGGCTTGAATTGTCTATGAAGGACTTAAGAACGAATTAAGCTTCTGACTTTAGTTCAAGAGCACAAAATCCCTAGTCAAATTTCTCTCCACCTGAATCAGATATCCTCCTGACAACTGCACTTTACTGCCATTCTTTCATTATTTTCCATTGGCTCAATGCATTCAGAGTCATTACGGTTAACTGCTGACAATTATTACACCGGAAAGTGAATAATTTGTAAGCCATCTGTTAGACTTTTTACAATCAATTGTTATAGTTGCTGTTGCCTCATTAGAACTACAGACTGGGGTGGTCTCGAGTGGAGAAAAAAAAATCGATACACTATTCTGCAAAGTGTACAATTTTGTTCTCAAACTGGAGCCAAAGCCTACCTTTCAATAATTTATCCTCGCACAAAAAATGCGCTGCAGTTGTTTCCCCTTAAAGTCTATTCTTCTATTTTTTTCGAAATGTGTATAGCATAAACTTAAGCCTAGAAGAGGCAGTTTCATCAACTTGAAGTGCGTACATATTTAATGATGTCCGATAAAATCAATCGGTAACAGAGCTCACTAATTACATATACTGATGGATGATGGACAATTCGAATCAATAATTAGAACCACAAACACGTTTTTCCTCTTATGACAGACACACTATTCACTCAACAGAACTATACTCATTAGTGAACCACAGAATGGTTTCATTGTTATTATCCTGGATTGCCCAAATTCTATCCATTTATCTGTGTGTGTGTGAAGGATTTTTGCGCTGATCTAATTGTAATTGCGAAACAATAGGGTTGTTAATAGATAATATATAATTTTGATTGGTGTCCTTGAATCGAGTGTAAATCTATTCACCGCTAAATACACCTTCTCTTGAATTTACATCCTTTTTCATTGTTGAGTGATATAATCAGGGGAAGCATTAAAAACAAAACTCAACGACGGAAATTACATTTTTTAATTAATCGAAAGGAGCAGAGAGAGAGAGAGAGAGAGCCGAGGTTAAGTAAAAGGATTTCACATCCACTCTGTAATGATGTTTTGCACGAAACCCGAAAATAAAATACGCGATACACATTCACACAAAGTCCTTGTGGGTGATGATAATACAAAGTTTTTTTTTTGACGTGCCACATGCCACTCCCAGTCGAACAGGAGCAGAGCAAGAGCGTGAGTGTTAAAATCTTAATCGAAGGATATTCAACATCACCGGAATAATAATTGAATTGCAATCAACGGGGAACGAGAGGATATGCGATATCCTTAAAATTTTATTATTATTGAAATATGAGGAACGGTTTTTTATTTTTATTACGGCCAAATGTATACGGCGAATTGGCACGAGATCGTTAATAATATGACAGATATATAAGTTTAATGGCTGTGATTTATTTTTTGGTTTTTTTTTTTTTAAAGGATGACGACCTTCGTGTTGAAGAATTTGGAAAGGGATCTTTGAGTTTTTTTTATGGGGTATTGGTAATATAAACTAAACACGTGAAGAAAAGGCAGGAAATGAATGGATTATGAATTTCGAAGGATATACGAAGAGGTTTTCTTTCACGCCCTCTTTCGAAACATTTTAAAGCGCGTGCTTGGGGGATCTTACGAAGGAAATGTATTCAGTTTGAGTCCGAAGGGCTAATGCTTCGTCTCTGTATTAGATCTTGGTATATGTATCCAGCAGATAGGTCCAAGGTATCGCGCTTACTATCTTTTCTTTTACCCTTCACGTCTGATTGCAAATAACCTAATTCATTCCCCCAACATATTCTAGGTCCATATCTCCCTTAATTCAACTCAATTCTTCAAAACCCCATTTCAAAACAGTCTCATCTGGGTCACAATTATAACTTCAAATTAGAACTGAAATTAAAATTGGTTTCGTGCCACGTAAACTGGGGTTACCCTTGAATTGTTTCAACACTTTCCCTTTTCTTTTAGTTGCTTCTTCTTCTTTTTTGGAATTATTCCAAAAATATATACATAATTGCATGTGTCAGTTGAATATTCTATTCCCCTCCTTATGCTCATCATTTAAACGTGTGCAAAACTACAAAATATCACGATAAAAAAACATGAAAAAACAAATCAAATTTGGAATAATTTTACACAAATTTGCACGCCATAGCTCCTGCCACCGACACCACGGTTTTCACACGTTAAAGCCACATTCAATTTGAGCCCGAAAACTCCCTGAGAGAGGACGAGGACGAGGAGGCTTTTGCTATGTTTTGTTTCCATATGGAGCACCTGAAACTGAAGTGTTTGGCTCACACAGAGGTGTACTACCGTGTCATTGCACCCAGAGGCTCTATCTCTGTAGTGCATGCACGGGTGTCTGAGTTATTTTAAGGGTTGAGAATATTTTTGAATAGAATTACGCTTCAACATGCATGTAATCGAATCAAATGGAAATATAAATGAAAATATCTACCACCTTGCCTCGCCCAGTTTGTTATTTCAATAGACATGCATTTTTGTGCATACAAATTTTTTGGTTATGCCATAAGCCCAATGGTAGGTGGCTCAAAATTCGGCCCTGAAAATTCATGGTTTGGGTGGGTATTGGAATATTTTTGATTGATTCCAAAATTTTCGTTAATCCTTTAAATTGTTTCCACGGAGATACTCAGCATTTTTATGTAAACTGAAACTTGAGGGGGAACATAGTAAAGCACCGCAGGCTAGATGGGGAATTTTTAACGAAATTTTAACGAAGGACTTTCAAACTAAAGCCTGAACCCATTAAGAGTTAGAACTCAAGTGATAAACCCTTTAAATAACTTTTTTTTTCTTCTAAAACTAAAAGGTGGCCCAAAAAGGCTATCAGAAGCCCAATGCAAATGGCGGAAACTATCACTTTATTTCGATATTTGAGAAGCAATGAGATTCAAAACTTTAGCACAGTTTTCTGCTCAGTTTTGGGCAAGCTAAGGCTTTTACCCGCCTGCCTCGAAGAGACTCGAATAACACGTGGCAGAGGGCGCCCCGTAGTGCTTGTTCCTAAGTTAGGTTCGGTGACTGCTTTTTGACATCTTCTGTCAAATGCATCCCATCACTAGATGGCGTATTGTTTTTCCAGACAAATGTCATTCACATTTCGTACGTTAATGCCTAATTAATCTGCAACCTTTTTTATTTTTCAAAAGTAATTAACATGAGAGAGAAAATAGAAAAAAACTCTCAACACTGCTAGTACATCGTAGCTACTTTCATTCTCTGAAGGCATTAAAAGTCCTCTACTTAATGACATTGCACACACGGTACTTAACCAAACAAAACCACATTGCACTGAACTAAATATAAGAGAGAACAAAAAAAAAAAGGAAAATGTCTGCCGCACCGTTAAGCTGCACAATAAACTTTCCACTCTCCGTGGATTAGTCAACACTTGAGCCTAGGTCTCTCAATTAGCCGCACACAACTCCCAAGCGAAAGTAGTATGCATTTAGACGTCCTTAGCAGGAACAATTACTCACACACAATGAGCGTTAATCCGCGAAAGTCTGCAATGCAAATGAAAATACTTTTGGATGGTTGTGTGCTTCTCTGTATGTGTGTGCAGTGCAGATCCTTTTAAGTCTTTTTTTTCTCATCAAAAGGGAGGCTGGGATTTCAACTTTTCAGCTTTTAGCTAGAGGACCTGACACACAAGAGTAGGTATGCATGTTACATGGAGAGAAAGAGAGGATGAGTTAGTTTATTGGACTCGTTAGGATATTCACACATGTCGGATGAGTTTATTTATGGAAATAAAGATAGGTCAGGTGCAGCAGGTTACAGGCTGGCCTATAAAGCGAAAAAAGGTTAACTTTTAAAGCATCATTATAATGCAGAGAGTTTTTATACAGTACATTAGGATGGGAAGGATAAAAGTTGGTAACTAGAAGTAGGTTGTATTATAATTTAGAAGAGTTTTTTATTTCAAAAAGGTTGGTGAGGAGACGTAAACTACTTATTTATTGCGCTGAGTTGTTCTTCCTTCTAGTTTAGGTTAAATTTATGAATAGCTAATGTAATCAGGGTGGAGAAGGCTTCAAAAGGTATAAATTTTACTTAATTCTGCATTTCAGTTTATAGCAGAGAATGTGATTTGATTAAAGTTAGAGACCTTTAAAGGATCGACAAAAAGACACACGCTTTTGGTGCAGAATATTCTTTGGTATATACTCGATGTTAGGAGATGAAACAGAATGCATTTGCCTGAATTTTGAAAAGGCCGCACAAATCGGGAGTGATTCTGGTGTGTCTCTTGGTGGAGAAGCAAAAAAGGTACTCGCATTATCAAAGCAATCTTTGGAGAGTTTTTTTCCCGCCACTTTATCCATCTTTAATTATCCTTTAAAAAAAGTTTCTATTTGTACATGGTAGCTATCGGTAATACCTCTACAGATTTGAGAACGACAACCTCAATCTTTTGCCCTGAATATCTTGAAGAGGAGGAAGGCGCGGAGCACGTCATGTTCATAGTGAATTTACGAAGTCTATAGCTCCTAATAGACCACATAATGAGGTCAGGGGACAAAGTGGGAGGGCACTTGCCACCACTTGCAATATAGTCTCAAGAAGGAACTCAACTCTGGGGCGAACCCTAGTAACTAGTAACAGTCTGTCCAAAAGTGGAAGAACAAGAGCAGTTATACTTAGTTGAAATAGAGAAACTTTGGAATTTTCTGGATTTTAAAGGAGCCTCCGATAACACCTAGCAGAAAAGGATTCGAAAGAAAAGGAGTAGTGTAAGCAAGCTCCAACTAGATGCATGAGATACTGGGACTGATGTGGAAGCCATAACCATCATCATCCCTGAACTCAAATGTTGGGCTTAGAAGTAGACAAACTACTGTCTCGTAAGTTTTTTCCAGAACTCAGAGGTTATATCATTTGGCCCAACGTTTGCTTTTCGTGTTTTGACACCATTTATCTTCTTCCACACACTTGGGTAGGAGCAGCTCTTGGAAAATATACCCTGAGAAACTGTTCGTTCAATAGTCTGAGGACTATGTCATCTTCCACATGACGCTGGCCTCATCGTTAATGACCTTTGGAGAAAGAATTTCCCTAGCATTTCTTCTTTTACAGGCGGCTATTTTAGAAGTTGTGTGTCTTCACAGGGCTCTTTATGGCCTACATATTTTACATATTCTCTGGAGTAGGCTCTTACATAATGCAGGCATAGCTATAGAGAACTACAGTCCTCAAAATCGAATGGGCATTCTAACAGTAAAATAAACCAAAACATTGCACCGTGGTGGGTACAGAGGCTTAGTCGTTGGGTGGTTGCACTTCTCTATATTTAGCTGAGAGGGGCTAAATCTTGCCTTTGGCCTGACATTCACTTTGGTCTTTTACACAAAATTTCAGATTTCAGTCTATGCTAAGAGATAAAAACTAATTGAACAACAAAACTCAAATTGTGTAAACAAACAAAAATACTAAATTTTGCTACGTTGTCCCACAGAAAAACAACAAATCAAATAAGATATCTTATCAGCGTGACATAACTCTCATGATAGTCTAAACCGATCGAAAACAAACAGACAGATTGTAAGTGATCTTCCAAAGCACCTATCCACTAATTCTTCAGAACCAAACACATACTGTATCTCTTTCCATCGGCTAATCTAGACGCATATTTACTCGAATTAATTTTAAATTAATACATTGAACCAACAGGCAGATATTCAGCCGCACGAAATCGAAAGCAGAAAACGGAGAAATCATAAAAGAATCAAAACAAAACAAGGTAAACAAAATCTTATTCTGTTTTCCTTTCTTTTTCTTTCTTCGGTGCATAAAAATAAACCAGAATGATAAGCCCCCACTGGCTTTTGACTTCAACCAAGTCCCATTGCTGCCCGAAAAAATTAACCACTTAGTGTCTGCTGTTAGTCGCGTTCAGTTCGTTTCAGTTCTCGATTAAAGTGGGTGTGACGCGTATCTCTATCTTAAGTTCTTATCATGTCAACAAAAGTGAACCTCGACCTCGTAAAAGAACGCGAATCGGCTAGTTTTGAGGTCGAAGAATTCGCCGAATGGTGGTACGGCGGAAAGGATAAACTCTCGGCCCAACGATCGATGCAAAGAGCTTTCTTTGAAGATCCGGAATTCGATGACGCCCTCAATGTCTCGTATATGTCTCATGTTGAGCTTTACGAATACTCCATAAAGAAGTCAACAAAATTCATAAAAAAGCTCCAAGAAGTGTTGGCAGCTGACAAGACGATCGCCGCAGACGATGGAATGAGTGCGTTGTATAATTTTAGGGGAATTTTGAGTGGTCCCCTTGGAGCGGCCCTCTTCCCACAGAGCAATCCACTTCGATTGCATTTCGCCATGTTCCTGCCGACTATCGTGGGTCAAGGTACTGAGGAGCAACGAAATGAGTGGCTGCCAAAGGGCTGGCGTTGTGAAATCATGGGAACTTATGCTCAGACGGAATTGGGTCACGGAACGAATGTCCGTGGGCTCGAAACGAGGGCGGACTATGATGCAGCTCGCGAGGAATTCGTTCTGAATACACCCACACTGACGGCGTACAAATGGTGGCCAGGAAATTTGGGTCACACCTCGAACTATGTCGTCCTCATGGCGCAGTTGTATGTGGGCGAGAAGAATCATGGAGTGCACCCGTTCTTACTTCAAATTCGCGATTCAGAGACTCATATGCCACTGCCGGGTATAGATGTCGGTGAAATCGGACCAAAACTGGGCATAAATGCCGTGAATAATGGATTTCTCGGGTTGAAGAACGTACGCATACCTCGGAAGCAAATGCTCATGAAGAACGCGACACTTTACCCAGATGGAACCTTCAAGCGGTCTGGTGATCTGACCCTGACCTATGGAACTATGGTCTTTGTTCGCGTGATGATAGTCCGCGACGCAAGTGTTAGCATCATTCAAGCAGCAACTATAGCCACTCGCTACTCGGCTGTCAGAAGGCAAAGTCCCATCGATCCTAAAGACCCAGAGCCACAGATCATGGATCATGTGACCCAGCAGATGAAACTCTTTCCCCAAGTCGCAAAAGGAATCTTCTACAAACTCGCCGCCGATTATGTGTGGGACATGTATCGAGAGGTGCTGGCTGATCTTGAGGTGGGTAAAAGCGATGGTTTGCCAGAACTTCATGCATTATCCTGCTGCCTCAAGGCAGTTTGTTCCGTTGATGCACTGGCTGCTGTGGAAACCCTTCGAATGGCATGTGGTGGACAAGGTTTCTTAGCTTCGTCCAATTTCCCAGCGATTTATGGCAGCGCAGCTCCAGCATGCACCTATGAGGGCGAAACCACTGTTGTGCTTCTCCAGACAGCCAGATTCCTCATGAAGTCATGGAAGGATGTCCTCGATGGAAAGCCACTTCCGACGACGGTGGAGTATCTGAAAAACCACGATGTTCCCGTGGTATGGTACAAATCCAGGCCCACCCCCGTTAAGATACTTCAACTCGCAGCTGCCAACAAAATCCGCCAGACGTACGAATTCATGCAAGAGAAGCTGAAACAAGGTCACAGCCAACAGGTGGCTGCCAATCTCTGTGGCATCAGACTGACTCAAGCGGCAACTCTACACGCGAGGGCGTTCCTAGCCAGCTCCGCATATGAACAAATCAAGAATCAAACGAAAAATGTCTCACCAGAACTGGCAAAGATATTGTGGAACCTACTCGAGCTTTATCTCATTGATATCCTCTTGACCAACTTGGCTGATGTGCTGAACTACGTTCATCTATCTGCTAACGATGTTGCTGCCATTCAACTCAGATTCGAAGCCTTATTGGCATGGATGCGGCCAAATGCTGTGGCCATCGTCGATGGCTTTGACTTGCATGATCGAATATTGAACTCCGCTTTGGGTGCCTACGATGGACGAGTCTACGAAAGGTTACTCGAGGAGGCACGCAAGAGTCCTCTGAACAAGGAACCAGTGAATAAGTCATATCAACAGTATTTGTCCCCCTTCATGAAGGGAAAGTTGTAAAGGGAAAAATTCGCAAATCTAAAGGAATGGTGGGTATTTAGATTTGAAATTGTGAATTTATTTTTGTTTAACATCTGATCTTATCTTTAGATTGCTGGTGTTATCACGGGAGCCACCTCCGAGAGACTTATGTCGAAAATAAAAGTGAAAGCCATTTAGTTTAATAATGTTTAGCCACGGAGTTTGATAAGAAATTGTTTGGCTGTTGATAAGGGGGTAAATAATTGTTGTTTTCTTGCGATTTGCATTTATAAGATATTATTATTATTGTCGTCAACGTGTGGATGGGTTTTAAACAAGCTATGCAACTTGTGTTGATATTTTTATACTTATGATAGATAATAAAAGAAATTGTTTTCGAATGAGATGTGTTTTGAGTTAACAGAGAGGCTTTCAAGGAGCGTAAGTATGTGCTAAACCTTTAAGGAGAAATAAACCAAAAAGAAGTGAGACCAATCATGCGATGGAAAAGACCAGAGCCAAGCCCATACTTTCATTGTAGTATGCAGGAAGCTTTAGCGACCAAGTACAGTAAAGAACGTAAGGTTATGCTTGAATTTCTTCCTCGTATCAGCAACTTCTGTAATAGTTACTGAAAAGAAGGTACTCAAGACAGAATATACTGCTGAAACCATAAAGCAAAGAAGTAAACAGAGAATAGCATTAGAACCGAGCACATGAAATGAGTCACAACCAGTTCTACCTAATTACCTTAGCTCTAGGAACATCTGAAAGTCGCTATATACACTGACACATGGTTCCAGTAACATACTCAGTATATTTCTGTGTAATTGGCTTGCATAAATAAATAGCAGCTTTCTGGGAGTAGCGGCCTTAAGGAAAGTAGGTGTCGAGAAGCTAAGTATGCCACTGTTCAAACCTCGCAAAGTTCCAAAGCCTATTTGCATCAGAGTCACGGGGTAAATGAGAACAACTAGTAACAACCCATTGCTTGACCCTGATATGAGTATTAGCATTTGAAAGGAGATTTTATACAAGAATTCTTGACAATTGACTGATGGACTCATATTACTATTAGCAAATGGGAACGAGCATTTAACAACAATGGTCCAGCCAAAAGGCTCTTCGAATAACAGCCCCCAGGTTCGGTACAGCGAACCAGATCGAACCGCCAAATCGCATTTAATCAAGATATTAATAGCCAATGCCAAGACCCATTGCTGGATTCCAGAACATATGAATATTAATGGAAATGTTAGGGCTGAAAAATTGACAAGAGAGGCGTTGGAACTGCATGAGTCAAGAACTTCCGCCCTTTGTATGATAACGGCAGGCAGTACACCGAGAGGAAGGACCCGAAAAACTTGGGAAGGTCGCATCCAAGATATGGGAAGGATGAGGGGCAGAACCATGGCAGAAATGAAAAGAGAGAGCTAGGACAGACCTAATTGAAGAAGATGGATATTCCGAGGCTACCCGGCGCCTAGCAGCAAATGGGGACTTAAAGAAGAAGTAGCGAACCCAATATACGTGCTCTCTTAGATATTACTTTTAGCACATTGAAATTATAATTTTATTGGGAGTCAAGTTTAAGCCCGACTTTCCTTTTTGGACTACTTCTTGTCAGCTGTCCTGATTACTAAGTGACTCACGACTGTGACACGGTCGCAAAGCTGAACTTAATTATAAATGAAAATGTTCCAGGTCTCGGAAAATGTCTACTCCTATTGGAGTTCTAAGCAATGTTCAAAGAAATTTGTCTCACGTTCTGAGCCTGGGTTATAGCTTCCAATAAAACTTGCCAACGTCCATTTCGCGTCGAAAGCTATAGTCCGACTCAAGCTACAGACAGCAGCAAAGGAAGTCACACATCTCAAAGAACTAACAAAGATCCCTTCACTAGCATGCAAAGCCTCTACTGATGCATTCCGAACCATATTATACACAGTCCTTGATCCCATCAGAGGACAACTTTTTCGATCAGTCCAAGAAGCCACCGAACACTGTTTTAAACTCCAAAGTTTGTTATTTTCTGTGGTTTAAGAAATCACAGTGAATCCTTGGGAGATTCGACTGCAGGCTGCACCCCTTAGCTGCAACCTAACGCATGGCTTAACTTTATTACTAATGTTGTTTATCTTTGAGGCTAGGAACATTATGAATGTAAGCTCCCTTCTGCCCTTTCCTGTCTTCTGTCCATGGTAACTAGGTTAGGTATCCATAGACACTATTCTGATCCAATACGAGCAAACATCCCACAGGTGACTCCTTTCTCGTAAACCTGTTTGCTCTTTTCAAAGGTTTGTGGCTCAATATTGTCTTCAAATGATTCTTGTGGCGATACAGAAAATTCAATTAAAACGTAGCGGGAAAATGTAGCCAGATCTCATCAAACAGACCAAAGAAGAAGACTTTCTTACACAAAACCGATGAGAAACTCAAAGTCATCACTATTCGGCTATGAGCTTCATGTGTTGTTCCTCAAAGAAAACAAAATAAAAACCGGACAGTGTCCCTGTTTATATTTATATTTTTCCAAGGACTCCCAAAGTAAATTTCCAAATAAACCCTTCTATCCATAAACACTACGTCATTTCTCTATTTTTTACAACCACAATATCCTTCTTCAGAACGGAATGAGTGCATCCACAAATCTTCAACTCTATCTAACGAAAAGTAAAATACACACAGTCTCCAAAACAAAAGATTTCACTCGCCGAGGGCAGGCCCCAAAACCCACTCCTTTGCCCATTAGTAAAACATATGGTAAAGTAATTTCGTTTTATTTCCGGATTTCATAATTCCCCCATTGAACCATCTCTAGGTTGCTGTGCTGTGTGCTGTTGCTGTAAAATCCTTTCATTAATTTATATTCCCAGCATCCAGCCACACACTGAAAACAATGGGAGCAATCTTCTTCTCAAAATACAACAAAAATGCAAGTAAAAAGAACAAGAAAGGATGATTCTCATTTAGTGTGTCTACAATACCTCGAAATAGAAATAACAATTTGCACCCAAGGATAAACAACAGGATGGCAAAAGGCGCGCGACGTCGAAAGGGGTCCTGTAAAATTCTATATCATAGTGTGTTGTTTGCAATTTCCTCTCTTAGAATTTGTCCTCTCCACCCGTAGGACTTTTGCCCCACCAACAAAACTTGAAACTTGTTTTTTCTCTTTTGTAACATCCACAGGACTTTGACTCGGGAGTATGTGCATCATAGTCTAACCACCGCAAGGATGTTGCCATGTTTTATTTGTGCAAAACAGAAAAAAAAGGATCGAAGAAGAAAAATACACACAAGTTGAGCCATTTTTCCCGAGAGTGTAGAGGTGAAATGTTGAAATGTGTTTACCTCGTCCTTCTTGTACGATGTTTACAATGTAAACATCTGCAAAGGTAGCAAATGTGCATTTCGTCGCAGTGTAATAAGGTTTTACTGCCAAAAAAGGACTTTGTCTTCTTCTTCTTCTGTGGGGCTCCCACACCTTAATAGAGTACTCCACAGGGTAGACACAATCAAAAACAAAAAAAAGGAGGAGACGAAAAATAATTTTCAAACCTCTCTCTGTGTGCAGGTGGGCAATTAATCGTTTATTTGAACAGGCTTTAGAAAGGACCTTCGTCGTCTCGCTGCTCAGCTCACTCAATCAAACAGCCACCACGAGAGTGATGTTGTGTGCAAATATTCCTTTCGTCGTTTTTATGTCACCAAAATGATCCGCAAATAAGTGTTCACTCTCTCGATGGCAAAACGACTCAATCGCGTCGTGGTCGTCCTTGGGGTTGTCGGGTTGTCGTCTTGGGTCTATTCGCAAACATGACCCTAATCAATTTTTGGCAAATATTTATTCCCCGAGGGTGTAAATTCGGTTGGTTTTTGTTTGGGTATAGTTTTCTGGCCACGTCGTCGCTTCGTCCCCGTGGGGATTTTCTCGCTCTCTTTCTAGGCCGAAAAATTAATTAAATGCCTATTACTATGTGTACCATGTGGGACGACGCTGACGATGACAGGAAGTATTACGAGATCAAGAATAAATATCGGGTAATGATTTTATTGTTGACTTAATTAATATGAAATTGGTAACAATTAAGCCGGGTGAATGCGTGTGTGCGTCTCAGACGTCCTACTCATTGTTATGCGCAGCGTGTTGATTGTAGGCTATAGTGGTGGGTGGAATCTTTTCGGATTTTAGGGTGAGAGAAGATAGAAATAAGTGTCCTTGAGGAATGGATTTGTAGAGAGACAGAAGTCCGTAAAGGCAACAGAATGCCACAAGTAAAGGTTTTAAATATGCCCCTAAAATTATGCACCAGTTCATGATTTAGAACGATCATCTCCTGAAACTTTTTACACATTTTATCGCCCTCTTTTAGGCGCATTAGTAAAGTTCAACATAAGAAAGATACCACGTCGTGAAATTTTAGATCAAACAAGCTTTCACTGGAGGCACTCTTCCACCCGTTCTGCAACTTCTTCGAGGTGGGAACTCAGACACACTCACTTAATTCGTAAAAGGAGGAACAACTGGTCTAAGTGCTGCAAGTACCAGTGGAGCTTATTCACACCAACGTACCAATCTTCTGCTGGCTATTTTTGTCCATGCTTCAGCAAAAAAAGACGCAAGAAGGGACGCAGTTTTTAACGACTTTAATATGCTTCTACCACCCAAGCTCATGTCTTCCATTGATACGCGTCCATCAAGCAGTTTGTTGTATATTGATCGCCACTTCTTCTGCTGTACATCGATTTTGAGAAGGGAGTCGAAAGCCTACAAAAGCCTCAAAATGTGGGGGTAACTCAAGGTTGAATACATTCACAAATAGTATTCCTTTTGGGTGACTGTTCTTCGGGCAGCTTTGTCGATGGGAAACGTAGGAGTTCGATGGACTCTTAGAACACAACTGAAACATAGTAGCCAATACGCTGATCCACACTAAATGGCAGCCGTTGCGGAGCAGGAGGCAGGCGTCGGTCGTCGGCATTAGTATAACTTCAAAAATTCAACAAGTAGAGAGAGTAGAGGATTTCTTGTTTTTTGGTGGTATGGCTTAAACACCCCGAGCAGAGAACGGGTCAGGAATCTATAGGTAAAGTCACCCAGTAGATTGGAAATACGTGATAATTCCATAGCTTACCATGCAATGGAACCCCCTTACCCAGGATCCGAGGAATACATGGCGCAGAACGGTCGAGATATACGCACGACAGTTAGGAAAAATATCAGATAGAACTGAGGCATATTGTCAGAAACCCTACACGATGTCGTGCAGGCATATTAGAGGCCCTAAGTTCCACAAGGGAATACAGGACATAAGGCCTGAACTTCCAGGAACCACTGTGCCATTGTAATAGATAGAGATGGGATTTAGGTCACACGACAATACAAATTGTACCACAAGTCAGCCCTTCTTATAGAGTACCCTAAAAGAGGAAGTTTGATTGCTAATCCCAGAGCAGAGCTAAGGGTTTTGCTTTGCAACAAATTTGCTGAGGTGTTGACTCTCGGCTTTTCTGACAGGCCGACTGTGCTAGTCCACAGTAACAAGGAAAAACCTGAAATTATCTAAAATCACTATAAATCACTGACAATTTGCAACCTGACAACGACCCATCAGAATCATTCACATCCTCAACAATTTGGAACACATTTCTCATCTGAAACGAATATCCAGATCATCAGTTGATCGTGTTGAACAAATATTTCATGCAAAATACAAAAACTGTCTCTCGTTTTCCGCTTTTAATAGAAACTTAAATAAGAACCACATCATTTAGGCCACTATATCCACTTGAAAGGATCCGAAATCCCATTCTTATAAGCTACCAAACAACATTTCAACAATGACACAAATATCCTTTATTTACTAAATCTCTTGTCATACATCTTATATACGAGCTCCTCTTATACAGTTGTGGTCAATTGACTTTCAACAAAAAATCGCCCAAAAAAAGGACCCATACAACCCAAACCCATTCAGCCATAAAAGGAGAAAAATTCAATAGCGGCACAGCCCACTTTGCCCAATTTTAATGCTCAATTATTCTCGACATATCCAATCATTCGAATGAAAGCAACAAAAACTGAGAAAAATAAAATCCAAATCCTTGAAAAGTTTCAACAGTTTCACCAAAAAAAAAAGAGGAGGCTAAGGGTTTTATATTCCTCTTCTGTTTTTTACCACACACACATGCCTCATGGCCACCACCATCTGAAATCATCCATCTCGAGCGTGAATTTACTTATGTAGAATTCTAAGAAATCCATTTTTGTTTTTTATTAACGCTGGCAATCACATCAAAGGATTTCACAGGAGAACACAGAAGTGATTCACTACTTGAATAGGAGATTTGTGTATCCATAAGCCAAGGGGATGAAATTTAAATCATCTCTTTTTTTTTAGAAAATTTCAAACTTTTAGTGTAGTCAATTTGAAGTTTGTAAAATTTTAAAAGGCAAGTGAAATGATTTTTTTTTAGCATCCTAGGATGTCACAACAGTTTTTACGGTGGGGAGACACTTTGAATCTGCTTCAGGTAATGGGTAAAAGTTTTGTCGTAGCATTTCTGTTGATTCGAGTCAGTTTATATCAGGTTTCTTTAAATGAGAAACTGCGTGAGAAGTACAAGAAATCAAAAATCGACAAGTCGAGAGTTTTTTATGACAAAGACTTAAAGTTTTGAAAAGAAAAACTTTCAAGCGCTGCACAGCGGGAGTGCGACGATGACAGGAGAATATGCAGAGTGGATGATAAAATAGATTTATTTCTATGAAACGAGCTTTATGGATGTTAGAGTTCATGACAGGTGGTATGACGAAGGAAGAAGCCCCACGTCGGGCGCCAATGTATATAAATAAAATGAAGCAACCTTAAACAGTACATAGTTATAACTTGAGTCTGTATAGTAATTTCACTTACTACGTTACATTTGTTGTGCGACTTGAGGGGTCAATTTCTTGGAACAAAAAAATGAGTATCTGGACCTGTTTTGCTTTCAAACAAAAGTGAGATCTTACGAAGTGAAATGCGTCTCTAAGATTACTCAAAGTTCATGCCAAATTGTTGTTAAAAAGCATGAAATACTTGATGTCAATGCTGCGAAGATCAGGGGTAGATAGGGAGCTGGGTTTAGTAGGTGGAAGTCCCACACTGTTACTGAGTACTGGCTCTGCTTCGTATTTAAAAGATTCACACCTTTCACCCAATCCTAGTGGACAGCCAAAGCACTAGTACCAATCACATCGTCGATCTCTTCTGGATTCCGGACAAAGTAATACAGAAGAGAACGAATTTGTACTATATGATCACCCAGTTTGTTCATCAGCAGTATGATATCACAATTCTAGAGAATCACAATGGACCAAATGGTGTTTAATGCACGCCACATATGTATATCATACAAGGATTAGTCTGAGACTTTCCCAACTCCTTTCTAGTAGGAAATCAATTTGAATTTAGGCTAATCGAACTTACCAAAGTCATGAATAACGTATCTAGTGGCTATACCAAAACAAAACGATCTTTTTAGAACTAATTAAAATCTCCGCCCACAAATTCATATTCTAAAAGCGAAAATAAAGAAACCTTTTGTACCTCCTTCAAGCTTCCTTCAAACTTTCCAATAAAATGTTGTAGACGCGTGCCTTCCTCCTAAGTAGATCTCCTTACCACCCACTCACCCTTTCATCATTAATCCACATGATGCCTCACATGTTCTTTTTTTCGCAGAAAAAGGGGATAAAGTATCCAATTAAAGAATGTCAAAACCTCTTCAGAAACCATACAATATACCAGTGATGAAGGCGGCACCACATCAAATTACCTCATAAGCGGTTTATTGATTAACCCCTGCAAATGGCTTTAAGAAAGCCAACAAAAAACCCCCATCTTACACACACTCCTCTTGATCCTGTGGCAAAGAAAAGGAAGAAAACAGCCAAAAGAAAAAAGGATTTTCTTCCTTCAAGAAGAGAAACCATACAACACAAAAGGAACATGCTGCCGATTGCTGCTTTTGGTACCAACTGATGAATGCAATAATACTCAACATCACTTTCCTCCTTGGTTTAGGTACCAATTCAATAGCCAGTCAGTTGGCCTCTCTCATTGATTGATGACGAGTGCTGTGTGGTATACTGTAATGATGTCAAAGAAACTCAAAATTGCCTCCCACCAATTGAAAGTCATTTTCAATGAGGACTCGCTCAGTGGTATAGTAATCCCTCGTGTTCGTCCCATTCACAAGGATTTAATTTTCAAAATATCAAATCACATTTTGTATTGTGTGCGTTTAAGAGAAAGATACTTTTCCTTCGATAAGGAATCAATAAAGGTCCTTCGCAATTCAACACGATTCTTATTTTTTATTTGTGTGTATAGCTAGAGCTTGTGCTAGCCCATAGTGATTGAGATAAATGATGGAATTCCATCACGGTCAGGGTGACACATTAAGGTGAGGAAATTGAAAATATAAAAATAGGAAAGGTAAACAAAAAGGCAATGGGAATCTTAATCTTTTTCACATGGCAACCATGGTGTCTGTGTGAAGTGTGAGTGCAGGAGGGATTCTCTGTGCCTTGTAATAAATTTGAAGATTAAGTTGATTGGAATGCCATTGTCCACCTACGGAATGGTTGATGGTCTTTTCTTAGGTTCTCATGGCAACAATTTTAGAGAGCTGGATTTAGTTTTTTCTCGATAAAAATAGATTTAGCTCTCAGATAATAGAAATAAAAGTGCCATATGTGCTGTAGCTTTGGAGGATTTTAAGGAACTATGTCAAGTGAGTGCAAAAGTAAAATCTTCATGCTCAAACCGCAGCCACCCAATTGAAGCAACCTTAGAATGCTCTATCTAGATATAAAAAAAAGGCCAACCTCAAGGCAGTCTTTAGCTTCAGTGTCTCTAAGTACGTTAAATCCCAAGGACACGTTAGAATCTCCAACAAAAATAGCCGTAAGAACTGGCCATTCATTTGAAGGTACTGTAGAGGTCAGTCAAGTCGCCTGCAGCACAAATTTCACCTTAGGCGTTAGGTTAGGAAGGGAGGCTGACACAGAAAAGGCCACCACAATTATAAGCCATTTTCACAACTAAATAGGCCAATATATCGCATGAGATGCCCTTCAATCGCTCCATCTGTATATAAAGAACTAAAAAAGTTCTATCTAGCTATTAAGAATTTGTCAGATAATAACACATGGCAGCAGGAACCTGGTTATCAAACAAAAGCGCTTTCCCCTTTGGACACTGTCTTCAAGCTCGAGAATAAAAAGTAATAACTAAGGAGCACGACTGACAACAAGCCTTCACTGCAGCCTGGGGAAGTGCAAGAAGAACACAATACGCCGAATGAACTCACGCCCTTTTTGCAAAGGTATGCTTGTCGTCAATTGTTCTATGGACAGTAACTCTTTTATTTTGAGAGAGAGAAACCTTTGAATCGGAGATATTCCATCATGGCTGGCGGGACTACTTCAGAACCTCATAGCTGAAAAAAAATTAAATATTATAGAGCAAAGCTAAGGAGAATTAAATCATCCACATCCTGTACGAACCGAGGAGTCCAAGAAGCACTAGAAACAATGCTTAGCCTCACAACTTAGAATGCAGTTAGAGCTAAGGCGAAGGACTCCAAGGTAGCTACAGTTTGATGATTTTAAACCTGGCGACCTTATAATCCCTCTGAACATTCTAGAGAACATTCAAAGAAACCTATATTACACACAAGAGGCTCCTGTGACTTCGGTTCTATGCTAATGGCCAAGAATAGAGAAATAAAGGTCCCCATATGCCTTGTGTTACATAGCTCTGTATTGAAAAGTAGCAGCACAGTAGCAGGAGCCAAAGGTCTCAACTGGCAGTGTAGGACAGAGAAATGAACCAGCATTTTCAAAGCAGTAGTCCATGTATTTAGAAGAACCATGTGTTCGAGAATGCCTGCTAAAGAATACCAATATAAACAAAGCCAACATATACTCGGTCAGCAAAGTAAAATTCGTCCTTGATTCCTCGAATGTTAATGTATCGATCTACTTATCAATCTCCTGTTCACAAACCATGTTACAAGATGGTATTTAGCGAAACGAACGGGCAAATTGCCTGTCGGGAACAGGCGCTGCAATCTATTCTTAGGCACAATAGAATGTACATATCGAATTAAGGAAAGATCTCTGTCATTGGATAGCATGGGTAGAAAGTTGTATGCAAAAAAGGCGCAAATATCTATACTTTATATACTGCCCCTACCAGGCCAGGCAGCCAACTACTCGACGCAAGTAACGTGTACAACAAGGCTGATCTGTCTAGAGTGACATGACTAAGAGAGCACATTACAAGAGCAATGATTCTATGTAGCTACGATAAGATGCCCCTCAGCAGCTTCATTCCACCACACAATAAGTCTATTTCGATCAGGCAACTCTGCGAATCTTTTACGGCCATTGCTGTTTGCATTCGTTGAGGCTGCAGAGACTGCGTCTGTATAAGGATTTTGTTTTCTCATGTCAAGAAGGGCAATTCGCCATTGAGAAGGACGGAAAGGAACCCTTCCTTGGGCTGTAATTTGAATCCATTGAACCAAGATTCCTTAAACAATCATAATTTTCGCTGCTAAGCTAGTTTATGTCACTGTTTTTTTCCAGACAGACGTGTAACGTCTAACTTAAGTACGAACATAGTAGAATCTATTAAAACAAGCATCACGTTGATATATGTAGATTCACAGAGATTACTATGAAACCAATGGACTTCTGGACTTCTTACTCAAATACAATACCTTAAAGGACACAGTAAAATAAGAGGATAACCAATTAGACTTATACAAATGTCTATGCCCTCGGGGTCAATGAGTTGATCCCTGATGGATGTCAATTTTGTATACCTTTAACTTATTTGAAATGAATGCATTCACCGAACTCTAAGAACCTGTCCACTTTCAATGAAAAATATGCCATCAGGTGGTCAGATCCGTTTGCTTAAATATATTTACACAAAACTAGGTACTGTCCCAGTTATGTTATAAAAGACACCACTCGAATCTACCACACATCTTAATAAAACTACCCTCGGCTGTCAAATAAGCAAACAACCACTTCTATTCGAAAAATTCTTACCACACAGCAAAAGGGGTTAATGTTCACTTTATGACATAAAAAAAAGCAAAAAACAAACTACGAAAAAGAAATCCACTGCGCTGCACCACCCCCATAAAACTCATGCAGTCAACTCTGCAATAAATTGATTCCAGCCAGCTAACTACCTAAACACATCCACCCTCCATACACACACCATATAAAAGGACATTCATTGCAGTATTGCAGGAACAATAACCGAGAGTGGGAATGGTGTTTATCGCAACCAACCTAGTCTATGTGTGTGTGGTGGTTCACAAAATGGTTTGACATTAAACTGAAATTACGATTTTACACCGAAAACTCTCATTGAGTCTCAAAAACGAAAAACAGTTTGCCAAAAGGACCTCCGCTCGTTCGGCGGTATATAAATATTTCTGGCTTTTGGCTTTTTTGTCTGTATATGTACAATTATTTTCCAATTTTCCACCTGAGAAAAACTAAACATATAGACCGGGGAACAGAACAGAACAGGACATCACTCGCTTCCAGGACAGAGCAAAAGGGGTAAACCAACTTAACGAAACCCAGAGCGAATGAGTGGAATCAGAACATCATAGTGGAAAGTTGAGATGAGACACAAGAGAGACAAATAAACACAGAAGCAACACGTGCAACATTCACAGGACAGTCACACTCGCCTCTGAGTCTGAGTCTGAAAAGAATAAAGTTCTGGAATCGAACAGAGCACCATAAAAATTCCAGCAGCTGCGCGTTGCAGGACACAGAAAAAAGCTCTCTGCCTCTTGGAATTCAGGTTTTCGCCAAAAGGTGAATGGAATTGTGCCGCTATCTGGGCTAGAGCAGTCGTCGTGATACTTTTGTCGTGTAACAAGTTAAACACGGAATATCGTGCGTTCGATTTTTTTTCCTCAGAAAAAGAAAAGGATTTTATTATACATTCTCTTGCCATCAATAAACCAAAAGCAAACAAAAGCCAATTATCCTTTTTTTTAGAAAACAAGTTTAGCCATCTCACTCTGAAAACCGTGCCCATTCGGTTAAAAACCACTACCGCGCGCTGCTATTTGTTCTGTGCTGTGTCCTGTGGCGCCCCCCAAAGTGTTCTGTTCTGTTTTGTAGGTATGTGCGGGTCCTTTAAATGAACAAATTTTTCTTGTTGTTCCATTAAATTTTCGTGATTACACAAGAGTTGAAAAAAAAGGATATATTTTAGTGTATGAAAGCTTAAAAAGGAGTTTCTTGCTATTATGTGAACCAGTGCTTTTGTTGGTTGTTTTTTTTATCCTTTTTGCTTGTGTAGAGTGAAATGTCATCCTGAAAGGAAATTGTGCACAAAAAAAAAGTGAAATAAAAAAAATTTGCTATTTTTTGGAGAAGTCGTCGTCGTCGTTAACGTCACCTCAGCAATAAGGATAACACCGATCAGGAGTATCATCCTGTGATTTCGTCACGTTTCAACAAGGTAATGTATTACAACAGCCAGAGTCGTGTGTGTGTGCTAAGCGTTTTGACGCAAAAAAAGCCGCTTTTTTTTTCTTTTTTGCCTTTAGGGTGGTTGTACAGGATATGCTGGGTAATGGAGTAGTACATACACGTACACCGGGGGTATCCTTTCAGTGCTGAGGAGAATGTCGTTAGATTTCCTCTTCACATTTATAACAAATTGTCACCCGGGAAATAAAATCCAATTAGAGTTGAAGAGGTCCTTTTCTTATGGCACATCTGGGGGTATTTTCTCTCATATAATTTATCCTGTACACCTTTCAATAGGCAGAGAAAGAGAGAAAACCATTCTAGATTAGGTGGATAATTTCAAGTCTAATCGGCACTTGATTGTTATTTATTAAAACAAGGACTAATGACGCTAAAACACAAATATCCTTTTTCTAAGTCATTTTTGGTTGTTCTTTTCTGATGATAATCATCACGCTGAACCCCATCGTAAAAAAAAAGCGAAAAATCCTGTTAACGTCCACCGCACACAAACACCAACCAGAGAACCAGAGACAGGATACTCTATGGACCATTCAGATTTGTTTTTGTTGTTGCTGATTTTTTATTTGTTTTATTTTTTTTTATTATTTTCTCAACCCAAGGATGCGCGTCAGTTTGTGTGCGTGTACATCGAAGCGTGAAATATTACTCCTCTTTTTCTCAGGTAAAGGATGTGTTTTTACTTTCTTCCTTCGTAGCGTTTGTTGGGTTGGTAACATTGCAACCCAGTTTCGCGGGACACAAAAGAAGAAGAAGGAAAAAATACACAGAGCAAGTAAATTGCACAATGAATGGGGTTTTTGCGTGGAATTGGGATTTATTTTTACGAGTTTTATGCCTAAGTGCGTATAAATGGATTTTATTTTTATGGCCAGAGCGAAAGAGACGAGAGAAAGGGTGAATTATTATTATTCTACGGTGTAGGGAAGAGGCGAAGGGATTAGGTGGGATTTTTATTGCATTACCAAGGTGTATTGTACTAATGGGAGGTTACAGTTACGATTTTAGATTTTCCTTTATTTTTTTTTTTATTATGAGAAGAACATTTGAAAATGCATTTCAAGGTTGAATACACTCGAACAATGGGCAACAAAAAAGAGATATATTTAGGTCTTGTTTTATTGCGGTTATTTGTGGGTTTTAAAACCACACAAGTGGGTGTTGTATTGTGAGGAGTGTTATAGGGATGAATGCATAGAAGGATTCAGTGTTTGATGTGAGTTATGTTATAGGTATGAATGCTTTGAGTTATAAAAGAGTGGAATGGTGATCCAACTTTCGGAAAGTGCTTAAATTATTTTAAATAGTGTCAGGGATTTTTTACATAAGTAAACGTCTGTAAATATTTTTTTCCGAAAGAAATAAAAAATGTTATTCCAGAAATAAACTCTGAAAAAGATTGAAATTTGTTTTCGTTTTCTTTTATTTCTTCTGAATTCAATTTCAGCAGAAAGTTGTTTAGATTTTAAGTGCAAGTTTAAGTAAACATGAAGTGAAATGATTGTGAAAGTGATTGCGTACAATTTTTAAAGTTTTGCAAAATAAGTGTACCTACATCGTAGAAAAACATAAATTAGTGGGGTTCTTGATATCAAGGAAAATGCGGATGAAACTCTTAGTTTCCTAGGCTTCAACACTCTTTGAGGTTAGGATTATATTATGTCCCGACCTGTTGGTTTATTGTACGGCCTAAAAAAGCCTTGTTTCCACAAAGAGTTTCCCTCGCATTACAATTCCTTCATAAAAATAATCACTGCTTCGCGAAAGAGCACTGCCTTGAAGCCCTTCATTTGGACCAATTAGTCTTAGGAATCTGCGAATGAGATTTGCCTCTAGAGATGCGATTTCCTTTCTTGATAATTGAATTGGTATTTGTTCAAGCATTTCAGTCTTTTGTAGCACAGTGACTCACCCGATTGGATGTCATTAGACGCAGGAACTTTCTTCAGTTAACAAAAGTCATTGAGTCTATATTTCCCGGTCAGAAGGCTAGTTTTAATACTTAGGCTATTTTTGCTTTTGGTTCAAGAAGGCTTCTTTTAGTTATGTACAGTATATATTTAGTATAGTTCCCTACGAGTTTCTTAGACTGTGAAGCAGCCTTGAGCCCTGTTCCCAGGTTCTGGTCCTTTTTCTTCTCTTTAGTTTCCTTAGCCTTTCTGTCAAAATCTTTTTCTCCGTTAATGGCGAGGTAATGATCCGAAGTAGATGGATCACAAGTCAGCCACTTTACTGCCCTTTACTGGTACGTCTGTGGAGCTTGTCGGATGATTTCTTCTATTCGCAGAAGGGGATCAATAAAGGTTCCTGAAGCACTTTTTCTGCTAGAAAGATTGTGGGTCCAAAACGAAAAAGAGTCTTCAAAAGATCTAAAGTGTGTTCCATTTAAGTTCACTTAGCGTAATGTCACACGAAAAAGTACAGTGAACTCCGAACGAATGCAAAAATCAAATTCAACTCTCCTCAGTTAACTTGGACGCCACTCATGTGGAATAACTAAACCAATTGATATCATATACCACCACACCAACTCTTTCCTCAGCCGAAGCAGCTCATGGTATGCCTATTGAATGAATTCCTACCTCGTTCTTTCCAGAGGCAGTAGTGAGAATTCAGGCATTTCTTTCCATGAACCCCTCGGTCTGATTTGTGTGGAAACACTTGATTCAAAACGGAAGCATCCTTACAAACAAATTGTGTTTTGATTGTAGATCTAGACACACCGAAAGCGATTACTAATCTTGGCGCAACTGATATGAGTAGTCTTTACATTGAAATAGGGTTTCTACAATCTTCATGATGAGTGGTTTAATCAGTGAGAACCTTAATGCAGGCGAAGAAGCAAATTCTACTTTTAGACCTACTCTATCAGAATATCATCCGAATCGAAGAGATTTCAGTTCTTCAAATGGTTCAGAGGATTCAGTCTTGAGATACTTTGATCTTGTAAGGATGTAGGCCAAAATCTTCACGTAAAATTGATCACACTGTGCCTCAGTTACAAAGAATTTCAAAAACCAGGAAACCTCTCAGTATTTTCTGAAGTCAAACCTCGACGAGCCCCACAGGCGGACCAGTAGGAACGCAGTAATGTAGGAGGTTTGTGATTCTGCTACTCCCGATCATAACCTCGTCTTAGGAAGAAGGAAGAAAAATTGGCGCGGATTTTGGACATGTTTCGATACGACAACAGGGCACAGGCCAGTAGTCAGAAATGTTGATCCTATATTTTTCCCTTCTATTAGTGGATGGTAGCCTTCCTGTTTCCCAATTGGGGCTCGAAATAATCACACAAACAAACAAGACTAACTAAACCACACACTTGGATCGTGAGGGTTCGTTGTAAAACCTTCGGAAAAAGTTGCTAGAAAGAAGTCACTGCCCTTTAATGACGGAAAAGGAATAAAAAATCAATACAATTCATCACCGTCTTCAGTGCTATCTCCTGTTGATTACAAGACAAACATTGCACGTCTCATTGTCATCATTCAAATGGCTTCGCACACTCAGACAATGACTGTCATTCAAAAAAGCGACAATAAAAAGCAACTCAGGATGGAAAAAAGAAAAATCTTCACCCTGAATTGTAGCACGTTCCTCACGTAAAAACCAAATTTGAACCCATAAATCGTATCTATTCAACTGTAAGACTTCACTCTCAACGATTACACGTGTACTTTCCCTAATTGCTGCAACTGCAATAGCTAGCTCTTCAATTGTCTATATAGTCTTGTGCATTCTATCACACAACACAACACTCTCATCAACTTGATCATCATTATCCGTTAAAATTGTTGAGCCTATTCCCTATCCCACCACCCACCTTCTATATACATATGTATGTACGTACGAACACCACTCGAGCGTCGTTCTCTTATGACCCACAATGTCAACAACACATTTTCATCCCTCAAGCCTCCTTGCTGCCGCCATACCACGACACGAGTAGCAATAACAATAGCAACAACGTTTTCATGGGTCTTCTTCACTCTGGTTGTGCACCATCAAGGATTAACAAACACTCGCGAAATTGTCGTGCAATTCGACGGTTTTTTTTGTATCTTTTTTTCTATTTTTCAACCCTCCACCGTTAGTACGTTTACCTTTATGACAGATAATGGGTAATTAAGAGACACTGCTGGTTAAAGTGTTGACACACACCCTTGTGTCGACGACGACGATGAGAACGACAACGACGATGACGACGAATACGACGTCGACAACAGAGTTGTACAATGATATTGTGAGAGGCAATGTGAAGAGGACTATCATAGTACAGGCGGCCCACTCACTCGGATCCTTCCTCCGCCCAAGCGCTAGAATCTGTATTTTATTTGATTTAATTTAAAGAGAAATTCCTAGGTGTGCCTGAGGTCTTATTCTTTTTTATTTCCTTTCTCGTAATTTTTCTCCTGAATACTTTAATGAGATGAATCTCACTACCCTCCCCGTTGGTTTCCCCCTCCGTGAGGACATTCATGCATTTAAGTTGAAATTAATTTGTTTCTACTTTTATTATCCTTTTTGTGTCGTTCGTATGCCAAGCCTAAGTTGGGTGGCGTGGAGAAAAAAGGGGAAAAAATACGAAAATTAGGACAACAATTAACAGAATAATGAATACCCTCTACCGTTAAATAAGAATTCTGAGTGGTTTAGTGTTTGCCGGTTGGGGCTGTGGGTGGAAGGACACATTTTCCACGACATTAAGCTCGAGGGCTTGGTATTTATTCCTTCTTACAATTTGAGTCACTATTAGTCCCAATGACAATCGATAATAACATCAAGGTTTTTTGTATCGATCATAGTTTTATAGTCCTTGAATGCGAAATGTCTCATGTCTCCTTGATGGTTAAAATGGAAGATTTATGCTGATTCCCTGATGGAATAATTAAGCGTCTTCCAAATCATTACTAATTTGTACCATTAAGCCTTCGTATAATCCAAAGCAATTCAAATTAATGAATAGATTCATGTGAAATTCATTTAGACAATGAATGGGGCTGAAGACGACACATCTTCAAGTCCATTAATTAGATGTATTAATTTTGAAGGATTTTAGAACTTATTTTTAGAAAGACAAATACAAGAGTTTCTTTTGGTTTTTTTGTGATTTTTTTGAATTAGCTTTGAGGTTGGTTCTAATTAAATAAGATAATAAGGTTTTACGAGTTTTCTTTTGTGGTAGGTACCTTAAGGTAACCACACAATGAATTTTCTTAATTGAATTCTTTTGTTATTAGCTTTGGAGGATGTAGTATAAGGGGCGGGAAGGAGAAAATGTAATTACTTTTGAGAGAAAAAATATCTACGCATGGATGGATGCGAGACGATTTGAACCTTTGAGATGCATGTACGTTGGCGGTTAGTAAAATGTGATTTCTGTGACTTCACGTGCAAGGATTTTAAATAGAGTTTTGAGCATTCAAAGATGATTTAGCTTATGAAATTATTAAGGCTTTCAGATTAGCATAGAAACGAAAGCGCATGACTGATTTTGTAATCTTGCATGGTGTATGATTTGAATCGTCAAATTTACAATGATAATCATAATCAGTGGGAAATGCAGTTACTCTATGAGTATCCTAGATTTGTAGCAGGATGAAAGCAAGGGCGGACCACACACAGAGATTTGCTTTCTCTATAAACCCAAGAGAGAGTAAATTACTTTGAAAATAATGTAAAATAGTGGAATGATAGCGCCAATAAGGGAGGGTATTCAGAGCCTAAGAAGATCAGGAGAAATCATTAAGGAGATCAAAGACTAGGCTATGATTGGGATTCTCTCTGGACATTGCCTTCTGAGTAGATTAAGATTATCAGACTCGAATATTTGTAGGTATCTGCACTCCTCGAAGGATATTACTCATATACTGTGCGAATGTGAGGACATATCCAGAAATAGGTTTCCATATTTAGGCAGAGACTTCTTCAGTCATCTGGACGAGGTAGGTTCAAAAAGCCAAGCGAAGAACCTACTCAATTAATGCATGGGCGACATGATTTTAGTTTTAGGTTTTTTTTTCTAGCGTTTTGGATCTTGATGGGTCTAGTATTTCACGATGAACTTATAACCTTTTGAAACCTAATCCAACCTAACCCAATAAAGCCAATAAATTGACTACAATATTTTCTTTTGATGCACAGTAAATATGCCATTGATTTCTTGCTAAAGCCCGAAGTCCTGCATTCAAGACGGTCATGGCACGTAGAGTTCAAAAAAGAAAAGTGAAGATGGAGCCCTGGCTGAGAATGTAAGAAGACACAACATAGGTTGCCGTCGTCCCAGAATAATCTAAGACGACGAAAAGAATCAGTGAATGGAATCTTGCAACACAGTTGGAGAAATCATGCATTCAATAGTGTGGAAGTAGCCAAAGGTTTCGGAACCATCTGTGAAGATCCAACTACACCGCATAATGGCTCAGAATCTGGATGAAGGCTAGGAAAATCAACCTCCCATCAGATTCGTATAACTTCAGTAGGTACAGTTGATATTAAAAGCCACCTCGTTTATTTCAGTGAATAGCTTCTATTGTGTCACACTTATGATATAAGTATCAAGAAAAGGTCATTGCAGCAATAGGTTTAATCAGAGCGCGCCATACTGGCAATAGCATTCAAACATCTTGTTTATTTGAATTTATTTGAAGGAAGGAAGGCCAACTTCTCTAAGGCAATAACTCACAAAGCAAGGATATGCCTATATTTCAACTTCTGAAGTCGCTGGATCCAATAAAGATGCTCCTCTTCATTATTGGATCAATTGAGGTGATCTATATAATTTATATTCTTATAAAATATCTATATCAGTCATTTTGTGGGCTACGGGTTATATGATCACGAGTTATTAGCATCGAAAGCTTCTTTGCTCTCATGAAACAGTGCTATCTCTAAGTGGTCACTAAAGGGACAGATCAGAGGGACAGAGAGTTCTTTGTGAAAGGGAATGTATAATAAATATAATATTCATTCAACTACTTGAGGAGGGATCTCACTCTCTGCTATATTTAAGTCCGATGGCCCTTATGATTGCTTAGGTATTTTTCATTGACCATTGGACACCAGCTATCAATTGAAGGGGTCTATGAAAACATTTTAATCTTCTTTCATAATTATGAGGGTTGTGTTTCGAATCGTTGCTCTAACATACAAAGTGACTTCTAGAGCTTTCAGCCGGATGCTTTGGTAGTTACAGAGATTCAGAGGGCGCTATATGCAACAAATGTCACAAGAAGACCATGAAACCCTACTATCTCATACCATAATATCACATATGCCCTTCCCCTATTAGCCCTGTTAATTTTGTATTACATTTATAGTTTGATATATCCTGGGGCAGGGTGTGCAAGTGGGGAGGTTAATAGTAGAACCTGTTCCGACTATAAGTGGAAAAATTCCCCCCATTGAACCGCGGATACCAGCTACATGAATAGCTCCCCTTCTGTTACACCTTTCAAATTTCATTCCGCTGTACTTCAAATTAAATATTTTGAGAAGCACTTCAGAGAAATATTATAAATATTTGTTTTCCAAAAAAAAAGTCCATACCAAAACTCAGAGAGTGTCCAATGTTTATGGTAAAATATTTAGCAAAACGGAAACAAATGTAAAATAACAAAAATAGCGAAAAAAAATATCCCCAAAGTGGAACAAGGATAAAGTGGTGAATAAACTTTTCGAAAATGTCTGCAAGAGAAATTGCATTTTTGGTGCGGCACGGTACTTGCTGTGAATGAAAGTACTATGATGGTTTGGTTCTACTAGTTTTCAGATACTTTTGGTCAAGTATGAAGAGAGAAAAGTTTTTTCTCAATTTTTTCTTTCTTTTTGCATTTTGCGCCCAATGTTTCGGAAAGTTTTCTCAATTTTTTTTTTTGCGTCTTTTAATGGTAATGTTGAAGGATCTTGTAGATGTGAATAGTAGTCCTTTTTTTGTATTTTCTGTTTAAGTTTAGGTATTTTAAAGAAGTTGCTGATGTAAAAAGAGCAATTAACATCAAATAGACACAAAAAAGGGGACCGGATACTTTTAACAGAGAAACAATTTACAAGTTGAATTGAATTTGGTTTTATGTTTCATTGCATGTTTCATTAAAAGTTACAGAAAGCTCCTCTCTCTGCTTGCAAATTAAAACAAAACTTAACAATCTGACTGACATTTCTGGTCAACCTTTATTTTGTGTTATAATTAAATATCTCTAGCATTTTCCTACAAATATATATGTATCTCACACTCTCCAAGTAGTGTGGGAGTATCTACTATATAACCAAAGTCTTATCCTTTTTTACCTGTCTATTGGTTTGCAAATATCTAATGGGTGTGTGTGTCTGTATAGATACAACGTCCTGGTTTTAATGGAATTCTAATTTTAGGCATTTGTACGGCATACTATATGGTTGTTGTTGATTAAATCGAAGGTATATTGGACATTTTGATTGACTGCATTTCATTTTTGATAGAGCCTGAGAAAGTGAGAAAGACAAGGACCACAATTGAGGCTGGTATTTAGAAACGAAACTGTATTAGTCCAATAAATTGGAGAAAGCAGCTCAGGGATGCATGTCTGTATCTGTACAACTGTATAAATATCTCTTGGGGTATAAAGCCAAAGAAGACAAATTATAACTGCAGACTGAGTTTCGATGTGTGCTCGGTGATGTGAACAGTGTAGAGATACAGGGTTCATTCACATGGCAAAAGAAATGGAAAATTGAATTAAAACTCTTCCGTATCTTGTGGGGTTGAAAGATAAGACAGCATTGGAAACAGATACTAGATGTCAATGGAAAATTGAGTAACGTTAGATTAAATAACATAGATATTCCAATCAATATTGACGTATATTGTGGGCTTACAACTGTCAATAGATATCAATGGGAAGTACTTTTGTCTAGAAACATGTTTTAATCGGGTAAAGATGATGCAGTTATGTCGTTCATTTGTCAAGGAAACATTTAGCAAGGTTTCACATGGAAGAGGTATAATACTTGGGCGTTTGGTTACACATGGATTGAGGCCTTGCTAATGGAACAAATCCAATTTTTTCGTTGTGAGTACGATGAATGCTCTTCCCATTATTGCCAACGTCGCTGTATCCTGGTTTTATGGCCTTTTCGAGAGAAATAAAGTCGAGCGTGTTTTTTGGGGGTTGACCCCATAGTTTGAATGTAGGTTTTTCTTCTGGAACAGTGGAAGCCCAAAATCTGGTATTGAATTTCAAGGGGATTCCACAAAAGTAACGAACTAAAGGTACCATAGACGGTCTTAAAATCGACTTAGCGGTGAGTTCTGTTTTGCATCAGTAAAATGCTGCACGTGCCTCTTGATGCACTCTATCCATATGTTTCTACTTTCAGTATTATCATCGCATTTTGTACAAGCTCCGGTATTAATAGTCAAAAAAAGACTATGAAACCTAACAGTGTGCAACAATTTACTTTAGAGACCTGACTTCTCAAAAACGAAGCGCAATAACGAACTGTTTTCCATTTCTTTAGCTTAATTTAGTTATGATCTACAATAAACCCTGAAAACTGGCCCACACTTGCTGAAAATAACTACCCTCTAGGGGGCTAACACCTAGAAGTATGCAAAATATATTTTTTTGAGACACAATATCTTGAAAACTAGTCAAAATATGGAACTGTTTTCTATTTCGTTCTCTTTATTTCCTTGATATCTACAAGACAGTCTGAGAAATGTTCTAAATTTACTGAAAGTAACCACTAAATGAAGGGCTAACACCCCAAAGTATATATCGAAAACTGTGGGAAATATTGAACTGTTTTGTATTTCTTTCGTTTAATTTAATAAAGATCCACAAAAAATCTTAGAAAATGTCATATAATTGCTAAAAATATCTTCTATTTGGGGGACCTGCTTTCAAATACTTTTTGATAAGCTCTTGTAAGTCAAATGATGTAGCGCTACAATTCTTGGCTACCCCTTGCTTCAAAGCAAAAGGATTTGAAAAAGAATTCTGAAATACTTATGAAATATGCTTCATTTGGCAAGATCTCGTTTTGAATGCCTGCCTTGCTTCCGGGGGTAATCTAGGCTCATTTAAAGAAACAGACTAGGCCCTCAATGTTTAGTCTTAAAAGCATTGAATCGTATCGAAATCCATCAGGAACTCGTATAAAAATACCAGCCCTTAGAGGGTTATTTCTACATTAAAAGAGTATGACCAACAATACTCCCTCATCGAAATACCAACATCAAATCAATGATCGCAATCAAGTGTCCCTATTCACAAATATTCACAGAACCATCGTAGCAAAACAAAGTACACCATCAAAACTCCCTCCATCAAGCAAAAAAGAAAAGAAGCCATCCTATTCAATTAGGATCGCTTCTATACCTATCAGTAAATTTTCCCCGGAAGTAATAATAAGCTTATGAATATTTTATTACAACTTCATTGGAACGCGCGCGTCACCAGTGCCCATAAACCATCTGACATAAAGAAGTCTTACGTCAACTGAGACGTAGTCCTTCAAAGTGACCCCTGTAAAGGGAACAAAAAAAATAGAGAAAAAAATATTGCAAATCCCATCTAAGTACGTCTATTTTCTTTGCTATTTTGTCCCCAAGAGTGGAAGCCAAATTAAGTGAGAGCAAAATAATACACATACACAAAAGTTCACCCTCCCACGCCCCCAACTCGCCCCTTGTTAATTATTCAGACTTTACCAATGCATGTAAATATTGGCACAAGAAAAACACCACAAAGCAAGACATGACGCAAAAATAGAAAACATGCACATACGCCACCCGGACTCTACACTCCATCTGTCTCGTGTGGCTAAGGTGCTTAGCAAAAGAAGTCACGTCCGGCGGAAACATCATCCAACACCAACCCACACACCCACGCAGAACTATCAGCAGTGTGTGCTTGTTTAATGTCAAAATTGATTGATTTAATGTTAAAATTAGTATGCGAACATAAGCCAATTGGAGCGTGAGCACACACACAGTCCGAGATACCACCACCACCCAGTGAATGTTTCCATGTTTGTACAACAATCCCGGATTGAGCAATTATGAGCAACGATTATTGTGGGACAAACATAATCGTCATCCTACGTACACACAACCGTCATATTGCAAAACTACTCCACTGCAGAGCACCTGAACAGCCGCGTGCACCCACCAAAGGCTCTCAGACTCAGTGGAGTAGAAAAATCCTTATTTATTTTAATGGGGGGGCGAAAGTCAATATTATTGAAATAAAGGAGCAAGTGAACCGATACGACTACTGCTGCTGCGACGACGACCAACCACCAGGGAACGACTACGACTACCGATGGCATTACTGAATGATGAACTTATTGCTTATGGGAGACTGTAATACTACTAAGGGTAATTCCACCAGGAAGGGGGTGAAACAAAAAACAAAGAAAACAGAAAACTCCGTTTCGCATGATGATTCCTATAAGTCAGCCCAGTCATGGTGGGTAGCACAAATAAAAAAACTTCTAATTAAGATGTACTTTGTGTTCGGCTGGTACCTTAAGCGCTGGCAACAACAAAAGCCAGTCACCTGAATTGAAGGACCCAAGTCACACACAAAAGTACACGAGGAATACAGAATTTTTTTTCTCGTTTTTTCCTGTTCAGTAATTATGTCTGGGGGTCAGTGAGGAGTAAAGAAAGCACAACCATCGAATTTGTGCTAATTAATACAAACTGGGGGTATTAATTGGAAAAATATCCAACTAATTGAATGAGCGATACAGTGTTTCTGTACTTTTTTTAGGCATTCAGGGAGAAAACACTTATTTTGAGGGTATGACAAGCTGACGGTTACTAAATTTGGAATACAAGTACCTACACAAGTAAAGGGAAAAACATTTTGAAAGATGGATTACGAGGAATCCTATTTAATATGTATCTTTAATGGGAGTTACACCAAGGAAACATTGCGGGGTTTACGAAAGCTATTCGGGGGAAATCGATACAAAATGTGTAGAAACTGATCCTTTATGGTATTTTCTTGCTTCTTTTGCAATCCTTCCACTGCTCTAGATACCTACTAGGCCACCTGTGGAATTTGCCGGTCCCCCAAATATATATGTATATTTGTTAAAGATATTGCTCAAAACTTATTTTTAAGTATGAAGCTTTAAAGAACTGATATGATACTGAGCGATTTAGAACTAAAACCAACCACAATACTAGCAATAGCTAGGGATTAAGACGATTTAGAAACTAGGCCACGGTATTGCAGTAGTTTAGTTGGTTCTCAAGTCTCAATCATATCCATTCAATTGTTTAAGTAAAAACAGTGAAATAATTAGCTCCCAAATAACTTAGTAAATTTCAACATTAGCGCCAAAAAATACTGTGAATTATAAAAGAAAGCAAAAATTCCATTCAATTCTACCCAGTTATTTGGACACCATCCACGGAGAATATGTACTAAAACATAATATCCCCTGATCCGCCTTAAAAATACCACGACATCAACTTTTATTATCTTCCTATTTACTTATGTCCTGCATAGCAGTTTTAGGATATTCATATTTCCTTAAGCAAGCCTTGGTTATAAAAAGAGAACCTGTAAGGGTTTTCTTAGACATAGCGTTTAAGCGTCAAGAACAATGGCAGCTAGTCTTAGCTTTCTCGCTAACCGGTCAATCATAAGGACTGAGCAAACAAACTCTCCAGAGTAGGCGTCTGATTTGAACCAATCATTTACTTTTAGGCTTTAAGGGCTTTTCTGATAGTACAGCATTCATGGTGCAAGTTACAATCCTTTTGGGCAGCATGTCCACTAAATAGCCAAACCATTGATATCTACATACCTACATCTTTTCTTTCGATGGAGTAGTTACTTAATAAAGACCTTGTGTTTCTCTCCCGATCTCTACGATGGGACTTCATATCAACGGCGTCGTTGAGCAGATTACAGAACCTTACTCTTACCATCAGTCATGCATAACACCGGATGATCGTTAATCTACTTCACCTCTTTGGACCTCTAGTATCAAGGAGGCTACATCTCTACTTTCGATTTTTAAACCTTTCCGGCATTAAAGCTATCGAGTGCTTAAGTTAGCTTGGCAGAACCTAAGGATTCAGTTGGCCTCTTAACTCAACTGTCTCATACTTCTGCAGAACACTGCAGAGGGAAGCAACTATTTAAATTCTCCGAATCTACAAAGCAGCTGTAGACATGTCTAGCTAACGATTTATGTTTAATGAAAAGAACAGAAGCTACCTTTCCACAGACTATTCGTATAAAATTGATTGTTGCTATGCAACTGCTTGTCTCGAGAGAATTATAAACAAACATTTCAAGCTCATAGTATCAGAGATGTCAGTCACTTGGAATCCATCGATATATTTGACTCTAGAATCAAATGGACGATCGTCAAAAATTGATTGAAAGGAACGCGACAGAAATGTCTGATGACTGGGCTTCCTTAAATGTTTAGGGCATAAGGAGTATGCAACCCCAACAAGGGCCATATGATATCAAAATGTGCCCACTAGTGTACGGTCAAAATTATATCAGAGCTATGGTACCTGCAGCGCGACTACAGACGATCCATCTTGATATTTTTCCCATGATGTCTATCATACACATTTATTCGTAGAATTACCCGCATGTTCATCAATCGTTTGCAGTTAGACCTATACTCTCTAGCTATTGATGCACTTCATGTGCTCGTCACAAGTTACCCTTACTTGACTTGATTGGTTGAGCCGGAACTAATGTCTTGCTCAAATATATCCTTGCGGAGCACTTCAAATTTCAGAATTTCATTGCAATTTACCACCAGATCCAACAAAAACAAGTTTCATTTAGAGACTACTCATTAGCTCAATGTATCGAAACAAATTTGAGAACTAGAGAGGCAATCTCATCCACCACAAGTTCTAATGCTGCTTAGAGTAAATGAGTCCTGGTTCCACCCTTTGGCGCATCATTACCCAGCGAGCTCAACTCTTTTGTTGTATATTTTTCATCATAATATTTTCCACTCTATCTCCTTCTCCACTGAATCATCAATTTTATCCACTCTGCACGCCCTCGTCTATTTGTCAAATTTACCCCATCCAACAAGAGCTCTCCATCGTCGTCGTCACGTGTGCTCGACTAAAACAAAACCGAATTAATATAGAAACTCCTATTGCGAAATCGCACTTCAGAAATGTCACCCCTCCCAATTCAACCCATCCAACCACCCCCTCAATATGCATCACATGAAGGCGCAGCAGCCTTTCGCGTCGGCTATGATTCATATTAAGTGCATGTGTGCTATACAAATGGAGGCCACTTATGACTAAAGGACCTTTGTAGAAGGATACTACGCGCGCTCTCTCTCTCTCTTATCGTCCTCTTGTGTCGTACCAAGTCGTACACTCTTGTTTGGTGCTCTTTGGCCTGACGTTAACAAAAGTCGTTTAACAACAGAATGGGTGGGTGGCAAGGCATTGCAGCAGCAGCAGCAGTGGTTAAGGTCCTTGTTTTTTTTTCTTGGTTTTTTATTCGTCTTCTTTGTTCCGTTCTGTCGTGTTTTGTGTCTGGAAACATAAATTAAATTATTTGATTCCTTGGGTATTCTGTTTTGAACTCTGACTCTAAGGACACTCAGCGATGATGAGGTCTATTGCCTTTGCTATTCGGTAATTGTTGTTGAATAAGGATCTTCTTTGGATATATTCATGATGACTTGAGTGGCAACAAGGCAGAGCTACATATAGACATACATACATATGTGGGAAATGAAGAAGGGAATAACTCCCAGAGGTTTATTAATATAGTTTTCGGATGCTTTAAGAGACTAGTTTGTGCTCTTATGATCTTCAAGGACTATCTGGCTTCTTCTTAATCACAAACCGCCTCCTCGAACGATGTTAGGCAGCACTCAGCTCTGACAGAGTTAATGAAGGAAATACGTGAGTTCAAAGAAAAGTACAATTTGTCTTGATACCCCTTCCTAACCAAAGTCAGCCTAGAACACAAAAGCGTATACGTAGATTGCAGAGAAAAAATCCATTGTCTGTGATTCAAGCAAAAGGACCTTTACTATAAAATTTCCCCAACTACACAATGTATACAAACCAAAAGAGAGAACAAATTGCTAGGACTTCCTAACAAAGTTTTCTTCCCATTTTCTTCCTTTTAAAGGAAGAACGACGACGAGAACGCCTTTCACATTTATTTTTGGGAGTCTCTCTCCACTAGAGTGGAATAAGTTTCCCATGAAACATCAGAGAGAATGTTGTTCCCTTTTCCTGCACAGAGTCCTTGTCTAGGCAATTCTAAGCACACTATACTCTTGTGTTGTTGTGTGATTTTCATCAAAGCAGTAGCAGCAGCCAGGAGTTCAGATGAAGAACGACCTCAATTGAATGGATTGCTCTTTGAGTTTTGAAAAAATAAAAATGATTTTTTTCTTTTCTGGAAAAGGAATTGAGTTCCTGTGATTTTGGCCGAAAAGTCCTCAGCTTGAGGTACTATTGTGAAAGTCGATTATTTTGATTGAATTTTAAATTTGTATACCCAAGTCCGGGGAAGGATAACTGGGCAATGCAATGATAAGAGAAAATAATTCGGTATACATGTAGATCCAGTTTTGGGGAGAAACAGAGATTAGGAGGAAGAGTGTCATTGAATTTTGAATTGCGGATTGAGTGGGTCAGGTGAAAATTCATAACTAGAAGTGCAAATGGAATGGGACTTTACTGATCCAGCTCCAAGGAGTAGAGAAGCAGAATTTGGAGAGAAGGATTACTTTTAAGCTTTCGTTCAAAGCCATTAAAAGCTCTCGTTTGGTCTAGAAGTATAAACGCCTGTCTCATTGAATTGAACGCTTAATTATAAGAGAGATTTATAAGTAAGTGCCCGTCGAAGATATAATGGGCTTGAGTTCCCATGACTGTAACAAGGGTATTGTGCCGTATTTCTCCGCACTAAACTGAAACCGATCCGATTTCTAGGGGAGCTTAAGCTGAAAGCACATAGACAACCAATGGAATATCCTACGAAAATAAATGGATTGCTGCTTTGGTTCAACGAAGCAACAGCCTATAGATAACATCCTCTGACACGAGTAATTCCTTGCCTGATAGACCCAAACTTCCTTAGAAGACAATGCCCAGAGAGTGTCTTTAACCCTGTTCTAACTTGTGATCTGCCTAGCTTAGTAACCCTTCTTTATATTTTGTAGTACCTGCAGATTATGTCCTTCCTAGTTCGACTGTCTTGTAGTGCTTATTAAGTTTCCTAGTGACTGTTTTGTACGTTCATATGGGCATTTGTTGCCTTCAATATCCCATTTCCCAAGTACCTAGCAGGGTGTAGTTCCTGCCGACTTCTAGCTAGTGACGTAGGTTTCTAGGAACATGAGAGCCATAGCTTTGACCTCACCTTTCTGGAGCAAAGATAATGTTAGAGTCTCAGAGACATATATAGATAAGAATTTAGCTAATTGAACTGAAAAGGTATGGAATACCTCTCAAGAGTCTCTTCTAACTCTTCCACAGTTGCCGTGCTTTCTTCTCAACTGTTCTGTACCATTTGCCTCCAAGACTGTCGCGTATCCTGCCATTCTGAGTTGGTTGGCATCTCGTGGTAAGCTGTGGACCTGTCCACTTTGGAGCAAGGACACTAGTTTGAATCGGTGACATTACGTAACACTCACTGCCCTTGATATAGACTTTTTAATAGCAAAGACCTAATACGATCCTTCTTCTGTGCAAGCTAAACCCATACCGAAAGCATGAAGTGAACTTACAGTAGATATAGCAAAGCCATGGGTATTCTGGTGGAATTGGTATTGAAAACACCGCGAGTGACGACAGAAGCTTCAAAAGAACCTTCCCTACCTACCACTTTGAGCGAACAATTGCAAAGGATATCGGAGTGATCATTAAGATAACTGAATAGTTCCAGATAAGTCTACCTTTCATAAATGAATCTAAACAACTTTGACCTGTAATCTTCGTTAATGCACTAAAGGACGAGGAGAAAAGTCTTACTCCAAACTCCCATTTCTATGGCAAGTTCATCTGACATTTCTATCCCACATGTGCTGCAATGCGCACCTTTAACCTTTGTGCAAAACCATTTTCCAAACCAACTAGGTCAAAACGTCCTTTCGGGCTTAAAATTCACCGCAAAAGTCTTCTCTTCTTGTCCATCCATTTGCAGATCTGATAAGATAAACTCAATGTAATAGAAGAAAATTAGCTAGCTAGCTACACATTCAAGCACCCACCGCAAACAGTTTGCTCCTTCAAGGATGTCGTTTTCATTTAAAATTCTTTTAATCGGTTTCACTATCAAATTCTTGCCATCAAAATATCCTCAAGATGTAGTCTTCCCTCTGCAGACACACATTCCTACTCCTACTCCTACTCGTATGAATATGCAGTGGAATATCCTTCTACGCGCGTAGAGAAACTATTTAACTGTACAAGGACACACTCGAATCTGGATAAACCCAAAAAGGATCAACTTTTTGCTGCACTAATAAAATTATAGTCACTCGCTACGGCTGTGTGTGTGTGAGTTTGGGTTTTGTAAATAATTTTCCCTCAACTATTTTCGAAGGATTTTTCCAAACACACTCATGAAGAGGAGAAATAAAACCTCATTAAGCAAAGTACTCAATGAAACTGCACAAAACAACACACACACACACACATAGTCCCGTTCAATAAGCAACTTTTGCACTGCACGCAACCCAATTACTAAGTTCAACAGGACACAGAGCAAAATTACTAAAAAAAAAAGGAGCAAACAAAAAGAAAATGATTTTCACATCGCGAATGAATGAAGGGATATGCGACGGAATTTTTCTTAATTATCCTTGGAATACACACACGCGCAATGCACGACTTTAGATACTCGTAGTTTGCGCGCGTTCTTTTCCCCTAAATTTTGTAGTTAATTAGTTGAAAGTAGGTATCCCAAGGGACATCCGCTGCGTATTCATGAGGGATATACGTATACTTATGCAAAGTGAGGATACGTAGTTGAATGTTCTAAGTGAGCATTCTCCCTAATTGATGGGCAACGCGCGTCCCTTTTCGTTCATTCGACACCTTTCCAAGGTACAGAGTTGGCCCAGAGGGAGGATTCGGAAAAATTCCTCCTTAATTGCAACAAATTAAAATCACTAAACAAACAAAGGCAGGAATCTCAACAGGATTCGTCGGTCCATTAATTCTGACGGTCGTCGTCATCCAGGTTCCTTTTTGTCCCGAGCTAAGTATGCAAATCTAATCCTAGAATGCTTGTCCTGCGAGTGGGTGCTGGATGGAGGCTTTCATTTCTTTTGTGCATTCATTTAGTTGGCATCTTTCAGGAGTAAAAAATTAAAAGAAAAAAAAAATACCTTAAATTGCTGAGGAAAAAAAGCAGTCCTGGCTGGCAAAGATGGGTGGCGGGAAAAAGAAGAAAAGGCATATAGCGGTAGTAGAACGTGATTTGCCACTTAATTGGCTGGAGTCCTTTTTTTTTGCTTTTCTTCAGTTCGTTATGTGCTTTAGGCGGATGATGAGAATATTGAAATCCAACTGAGAATGAGATGGAGAATTTGTCCTGGAATCAGCAGCTCAAGTCTCTGGGGTGAATGGTCCCTACTGTCTGGGAGGAGGATTTTAAAATTCAATTGTCGGGGAGACGTCAATTGTTCCAATTGTCGTGCATGGAATTAGTTTCCAGAGAGAGAGAAAGAGAAAATGCTCCTTTTTACGTTTAATTTTTTCCTGTTTTTCTATACTTCTTTGGCATAAGGACGAATGCATGTGAGTGGAATTCAATTAATATAAAGAACATGGTGTGTGGTGTATGGTATAGTTTTTAAATTGAATTTTTTATTCCAAAGTTTTGAACGTGAGCTTGAAAGTTGTGTTGTGCAGTGCTGGATGGCGTGCAACGGTTTTTCAGTTTATTTAAAATTGAAATGTTTTTCAGCTTTTAATTTTCGAAAAAGAAGAACATGATAACAATTAGACCAGGAGAGGACGTGCTTTGGTTAAAAATTTGCGCAGCGTTAAGTGTTTGCTATTCATAATTTAAGAGGTCCTTAATTCGCGTTAGATTGCATCACATTCAAAGAATATAGTAGCTTCTTACGTCATATGGTGGCAGAGCTGTCAAGATGTTGACTACTGAATAGTTTTTGAAAAATATCTAACATAGCTTGACCACTTATGTGAGGGTTTATAAAATGATTGCGTGAAAGAATTCACAGGAAACTACATTAATTGTGTAGGTACTTCACATCGTCACTTGACTAAGAGATTTATTTTTTCATTTAAACACGCAACACGTTAATCCCTTGGAGCTACACAAGATTCCTGTTTATGGATTGTGACCTAACACTAAGAATGTACTTAAGATAAATGGGTCTTTGGTCTTTTTGAAAAAATAGAAAATAAAGTATAAAAGGAATTCTGAACACATGACAACGTCGTCACGTTGGAAAGAACAAGTTGAACATTTCCTAAGTAATTACTTATAGACTGGTGGGATGTGATGACACATCGATACTTTTAAAGTTTGCCAGAGAGTTAGCTGGTCGTAGTTCAGAGTTTAGTACACTGTACTTGATACTCGAACTTCGTTTGGACTAATTTAGTTCAAATAGTTCTTGTTTTAGTTCATTTAGTCTGGGGAGCAAAGGTGATATTCGCTCACTCTTCAGTCTTTTAGCCTGCTTCGAAGTACCATCTAGTCGTATAGACAGGACCATTATACACATATGTAAACCGAAAGACTCGCCGATTACTGCTCAAAGAGAATGAGGGTACGTCAAAAGAAGTAGTTCATCATTGCCAACAAATGATCTACCTACAGACGGCACAGCCTACTAAGCCGGACAAACTGTAAGGCCCAATGAATCCCTATACCCAAAGAACTACTGATCTCTGTTGCCACCAAATAAGCCAAAAGAAACGAACCATCGCACAAGAGCCTGTGCTATGTGAAATACGTTGTAGAATAAATGAACTACCTAATCAGAAGAAGCATTAAATCAGTAAGCTGCGACGAATCATTGAACTGAACTCTTTCATCAGAAGATCTTGTTCGGTGAACTTAAGAAACTACGTAGCCAAACGAATCATACTCAAAGAACTGCTGAAATCTGTAGTTTATACAATTGAACTGCATTAGACTACCTTTTGCACTAAATGAACTGTTTCATCAAAGGAATTACAAAGCCAAATGAATCATGAAGGACCAGCTGAACATCTATAGAAGCAATCAAAAATCAGCTTTTGAGTCAAACAATTGAGCTGGACAATCGAATAATCGAATTCAATTCAAAGAGCTTCTGAACCCTATAAAAAATGAATCAACTAGTGCCACAAAAAATGAAGTTAAATGAAGCATGAATTGCTGAAATCGATTAACTACTTTGGCAAAAGAAATTTCGGACTAAACCATCAGCGATGCAAAGTAGTAGTGGGAGGGTTGTCGCAACCTTGTTGCCAAAAAGGAACTAAATGAACTATTTAACTGAAGAAGCAGAAGCAGTATCATGCCAAAACAACTAACGTACTGGACAACATGCACTGCTACATCCGATAAAATTCAAGAACAAGGATGAAAGATAGCAAATAGACTACTAAGCACAAAGAGTTCATAGTCTAGACTTAATGAACCAATGAATCATATGAAATGTCAAATGAATCATTGAACTGAAGGGACATCTGATCAAACAACACTGAAGACCGAACCCTATTAAAATGTAAGTGAGTCGGATGACGTGCTATGCCTAATGAACTGTACAAGTAAAAGAACCTCTGAACTAAAAGAACAATGCATCCAAACGACTTGAAATATTTTTCCACTGTTTGAATGGCTTTCCAATGGCGAATTCCTAATTCCATCCATTTGAACAAGGACACATTTTATACATATGTCCAAGACGACATTCGATATGCTCTCCTTTAATATTGCCATTTAGTCCTGTTACACCTCTTTGCTTAAGGTTAAAGTGAACTTATTTTGAAATACAATTCATTTTAATATGACAACTGTTTGTTTTGACATATCCGATAACATCGAGGCGTCTCATTCATTTCCACTTGTTATCTATCCATCTTTTTATATTTATCACACACATGCACAGGCACAGAGGCCAGCGCGCGCGTTCAATAAGGACATACGAAAATCCATATGAAAACGTTTCAGTTGATTGCATTTCTGTGGTAAGAAGTTAATCGAAAACAATTTGTTTTCGGATCAACCACAGGTGACCTCAATTACAAGAGGCCGGCGTGTAATACACGTAATACTTTGTGTGACGACGACTACGACGACGACGATGATGATGACGACGATGCAGGGTGTACAACGACAACGGCCGACGGACGGCCGAAAAACAACATTTAGACACTGTCGGTGGTTTGGGGTGGAAGGATACAAATGTTGTGGTGATTGATTGATTAAACCATTTGTAATGACCTATTTTATTGATTAGTGAATTTTACTTTGGGTTAATGAAGTAAACCACGAAAGCCAGTAGCGCGATAGCGTTACAAATGATGCAGAGATGGCTATGGTGATTTATTTGTTCGTTGTGTCCTTGAATCAGGTTTCGATTCGCTGACGGGGAGCGAATATTTTCTCGTTTGCATTGAATTTCTGATCTGTTTGGCGAGATGAAATACAAATTGAATGGAACTAACGAGGTCTAGGTCATAAACGGATGAGATTGTAATATTTTATGGTTCGATTCGAACTGAAGGTTTTTAGTTGACATATGAATAAAGAATGGTATGGTTGACGAAATCGCAAGGTCTATTCAAATGTAAGAGAGCCTTTGTTAGTCAAATAGATAGGCCTAGTCCAAACCATATGAGGCAAAATCTCTTGCTTTCCACCCGTTCCAAGGAACCAGTTCAACACTAACTTATTTCAGCTTAAAAGTCCGAGACTGTGCAGATGTGTGAAGTAAAATGATTGTTCTTACCGATGCCATGTTGAAAAACTGAGCCGAAAGAAGCTCTCTCTCTACCCACTTGCGGCCTATAGAGAGTTTATAAAAGATAGTGCGCGAAGTCCTTGTTCAGGCGATCCAATCATCAAACAGCAGTGAACCAAAGTGATTATATTTCGATCGATGTTAGGCAACCAGGGTGCGAATAGAGATACCCAATGCTGCCATGAGTAGGGGCCAAAAACCAATGACAGTATTGCCTGTGTTGGATTTCTCCTGAACAACAGAATAAACCTCTGGTTGCAGTCTGGATACAAACGAGTGCATGTAAAGAACTAAAATGCCTAGGGTAGGAACAAGAATAGTAACAGCCATCTTAACCCGACCGACCTCTTCAAAGCAGTAGGCGATAACTAGGTAGGGAACAGTTGCATTAAGCTATGAAGCTCTTCAGCACTCTTGCGCCGATGGCATCGAAATAATTGGGAGACTCACCGTGAAGCAAAGAAGAAGCAAAGAAGAACATAAGGCAGCCACTGCTTTGATGGAGTTAGGTACATTATCTACCCAAGCCCTGATTTCAGCTTAAAAGCATTACCTTTCCCAATCGCTGGTTTATCGTGGCTGTCTATTATACAATACCTGAATCACCCCAGTCCTGCTATTCGGGTCACAGACATCGATTTTGTCTTAAGTGGATGATGATGCCTCTGCTTACTTTGAGAAATTTCTCGCACATAGTTGCCTCCCATTCGCATAGATGGTTGGTGAAGAAGATGCCAGACAAACGGATTGTACAGTGACATCAGCCGATCTACAAGGCCAACACCGCCTCTGACACTTGTCTTATCAAACGATAGCTAATCCAGCAGAGGTACGTTTCACTTTAGATCTCGAAGGGAATTTGCTGTCCCAAATTAAAAGCATCACATTATCCACATGGAACTAAAGAGTCATCTGGGAACCAAAGAATTAGAGAACTAAATCTACTGTCACAGAATATTTTCACTATGTGCAAAGTGGAAAGAACTTCTTCGTCAAATGAACTACTGAACGAAGTGAAGTACTCGGTCTCAGTACAATTTCACAGCCTTTCGAACTACTAAATGAAATTTGCTTGCTCTTCGAATGGATGAACTTTCCTGTCAAAAGAATTATAAAGTCAAGCCAACTGCATAGGATACAGAGTCCAGTGAACTGTAGAAATGAACGAATTACTGAACTGTCAAACTAACGAAGTTAAATATGTCTGAAATGGAACAGAAACAACAAACATTTCTGCCTTGTCCAAGTAAACCATTTAAAATTTGATGCAAGTTAAGTATTCAGAGCATAAAACGCATGTCAAGGATATTCTCTGCTACACTGTACTACAAATTACTCATTCGCTTCTTTCTATGAATGGCCAACAACAGCGATTTAAAAAAAGCAAAAACTCTATATCACTCTAACGTTGATGATATTCGCAAAACTTAAAATTTTGTCCAACATTTCGTTTTCCATTAAAAACTGTGAACTAGACAACTGTCAGTTTCCATAAAGTACCAAGCGTTTCCGTGAAACCTCCCCATTTACTGTCACCGAAAAACAAACCTGCCAGCTGTGTCAACTAGTTTTCCCGCGTACATCCATCAGTCTCGCTCCACCAAAAAAACAACACAACAACAGAGCAAGGAAAACTTATCAATCTCTTACCAGAGGGTACTTATTCAAATTTTACCAAATACACAGGAAGAAACAAAAAAAAGAAAAATTAAAATTCATCCAAATAAAATATGCAAAGCAACGCGCTCATCTCTCTGTCCAGTTTTTGGCTCGGCGCAAAACTTATTCTTGCTCATCTTCGGTTGGGGAGCTGAGGCCCCTCGCACTTTCTCATTGGGAATTTAAATAAATCTAAAATGTGTTGCCGTTGAAAACAAATTGCTTCATTTTCATCTCCCGTCTCCCGAAAAACCGAGACCACACTAAGCCGCAGCAAACCTCTGAATCTGCTAAAAATTCCGATGGCGGTTTTCATCGTCACCACCAGTGCCGTGTTATGTATCATCAGCTGAGCCTAGAGGCGATGGTGCTACTTCCTACTACCTACTGCTTCCACTCTCAGGCGCAACGCAACGCAAATAAACATCCGGAATTAGATTAACAAGAAATTGCTTAGAAAGAAATGTAAAATAGAGCGAAAAATAATTTTAAATAAGGAAAAGGACTAAGAGGAAAAAGAAAAAATTCCAAAAACCGAAGATGCAATGAAATAAACAATTTAACAAGGACTTCAGCACGACCAAAGAAAATTAAATCCCAAATAGAGAGAGGAAGGGGGCAAATTCAAAAGCTTCAAAACCTCCCCCCTTGCTGCTACGTATCCTGTTTTGAGACTAACTCTCCACTTCCGTTTCAATTCTCATCGCTTCAAAGTTAAAACCAACGAGATGATGACAAGGACGAGGACGACGACGATAAGAATGGTGAAGAAAAGCAGAACTGAATCGAATTAGTTAAGGCTTGCGGAAACTTGCCAAAAGAAGCCATGAGTGGGAGCACAAAAATACAAAAAAAAAAAACTGGACGAAAATCATTTTGATACCACAAAGGGACTTAGCCAAAGAACATTGAACAAAGGCACAAAAAACAAGAAAGAGAACCGAAACAGAAGACGAAAGCCATCGGCAACATAATAGGGAGGGGGTTTTTCGGCATGGACAAGAGCTAAAAGCCGAATGGGAACCTAAAAAGGACTTGAAAAGAAAATTCAATTTAAACATACCATTAGAGCGGAGGAAGGATTTTTTTTTTCTTTTTTTCGTTTTGTTTTGTTCCCCCTGATCCTTTTTAGTTTGCATGTGAAACGGCAACGTGTATACCCCCTAGAGTCTTCTTCTTATTGTTTTATAGGCTTAAGGGCATAACGATTAAATTCCGGACCTAGGCAGAGAATGAAAGAAAGAAAGCAAGGCCGAGGGGAGAAGGCATTTAATAAACACCCATTTGAAGGAAACTGAAATGTCAATCAAATCCTTGGGTTCTCAAGTGTCCTTGTTTGTAGTTTTCTTCTCAACACAAAGTGGATGGGGGAGGGAAAAGAGTGCTTCTGGTGATAATTACGGGTACACAGTGGCCCTTTTGTGTGTGGTTGAGTTCTTTTGAGGTGTCACCTCAAAAACGTTTCACCTTTTCCAGTTCATCAAACCGATTAATTTGGTGTGAGCCAAAGCGAGTCAAGGAGAGAATACGTATAATGGCCGTGGGTGGATGAAGGAATCTATCCACTTTTTTCTTTTTTGCTTTTGTGTGAAGCTCTATCCCATTGAAAGGCAAAAATAGGTCAAAGAATGGCGTTGAGCTATCCCGCTGGCGATAACTTTAACAGGAATTATTTGGAGCTTTCTTGTTCTTTTTTTGCGTGATTTTATCCTTGAGTAGCAATGGAATGGAGGAATATGTGCGCCCATTTGGAAAGTTCCAAACATCACAGGGAAAATAGATTGTGTTTTGTGTCACTTAAAAGGAGAACCAACGTAATCGAGATAATGAGGGCGGCGGCAAATGATTCAGGCATAAAATGGCGGTTAACAAGATGAATGACGTACAATGACCAACAGAATACTGAAGGCGATGAAATGTCATTGACCTTAAGGGGCTAAATAGCTCTTGGAAGGATTAGGTATTTTCATTTATAACTGGAAATATTTTCTGTTGTCATGGCAAATTATGCCCAAGTGTTCATAGAGGACAACCTGTGAAAGGATTTTACATATGACAACTAACTGAGGACGAACAACTGTGTGGAAATGAGCATTGATGCGTTGAAACATTTACTGAGTGAAATTAACTATTTGCCGACCTAAAATAGACAACTATAATAATCTCAAATTGAATAGACAGATTGCCTATCTCTGAGCGAATCAACCAGGGCTATACTCGTACAAACCAAAACATTAGTTTGAATTTAAAAAATAACCAAAAGTGAACAGCTATGCCGAAGAGAGTACTAATATGAACGATTTATTGAACGACTGCGTTGAGTTGAATAAATGTAAATGATCTACACACCGATAAGGCTGAGGCCACAAGCCAGATTGTATAAGGAAAGAACCATAGTTCAAAAGTTTAGTGATCAGTTGTGAAAGGGTTCAGAATGGCAATGACTACATCAATTTCAAGATCAAGATTCAATTTCAGTTCTCTTTGGTACTCAATGGCACGTATTTCTAAATTTTTTTTGCGGACATCTACTGCTTTATAGAAAATGTTTCAAGCGCTCTAAAGTATTATTCGAAAGAAGTCTTCCAAATGCTCACTGCTCACTACACAGACCAAGATAAGGACTATAGCGTCTTAAGTCCACTATCTATTCGATTATTTCCACCAATGCTTGATAGTCATAGATTATTATGAACCAAATGTTCCAAAGAACTGCTCAAAAGAACTCTTTTAACAGCTCACGGTACAGTACAAAGAACCAGATGTATCGGATAACTCTCCAATTCCACTTACTCGTTGTTGCTTCCTCAAAAACGCTTCTGGTTTTCTAAAGCCCGTTCGTGGGAACCGCTTCAACAGTTCACTGTTCAGAGCAGCAAAAGAGAATAAAGACTATCGTCGCTCAATACCTCACACATGTTACTCAATTTTTTCTATGAATATCTTCGGTTTCATTAAAATTTTTCAGTCGTTCAAAAGAACTGATCAAAAAGAACCATTAAGGCTGCTCACAGTTCAGTGCAAAGAACCGAATGAAGACTATCACTTCCAAATTTGTTGCTTCTTCTTTTGAATATCACATCCTTTAAAAACTCTTTCAGAAGCTCAAAAGAACCACTTAAACAGCTCACTGTTCGGTGAAAGGTACAAAGACAAAACTGTCATTGACCAATACCATTTGCAGCTCTATTTTCCCGATGAACATCTGCTACTTCATAAAAAAAATTTCAGGTGAACTGCTAAAACCGTTCATCGTTTTATGCAAAGAAGAAAATGCAAACCGCCCAATTCCAGTTTCTACTCGAGTTTACTAAGAAATATTTTTTGCTTCATAAAAAATGAACTAGTTGTCCTAAAGAACTGCTAAAAAGAACTATTTCAACTGCTCACTACTTTAACTTAACATCAAAATGAAGACCTGTAGTCCACTCTTTATAACCTTCTCAGTTTAAAAGTAAATGCCCACCTTGTCCCTGTTCACAAATTAAGCTTGTCCTTGCTTCACTCCCATCTTCCACCTTAAAATTATTAAATATTAATTACATGAATGTAATTTCATCCTTTCTGGGAAGGGAAGACAGAGACTCATCGGTGTTAAGGTGATAAAGCATGCCTTGGTGATGTACACGTTGTGTAAAATATTTTACGTAATTAAAACGCCGCCCTACCAACTTGTGCAGAGCTCCACACATGCAATTGCAGGCACTCACTTATTTCAAGTGTCTGTGGGGATTTTTATTTTATTTTTTGTTTGTCATACAAAGGACTCAAGGATGAATGCATTCCATTTACATTATACTCTTTCTCTGTTCAATAATTTAATATTTCACTGGGATACATGCATACGTGTCAATGGGGTAAAGAATTGAGACCCTTCACGTGTTGTATTGGGTTTGACACTGAGAAGGATATTTTTTTGTATTTCTCGCATCGACCTTGTAACAGATAAAATTTTAAGAATCCCTTTACGATTTACATTGAAAGTGAACATGTCCTTTAAACACAGATACACTCATCTATACATGCCAATCACAATGACTAGAGATTGACAAACACCAATTGTTGTACCGATCTATTTCGCTAAATTGCCTGATGCTGCTTTTATGCAGTTTTTCCTCGCGTATTTCGGATAAAATTGACTTTTTGTCCGTCCGTCATATGTCCTACAGATATTTGGTCAACAATTCGAAATTGAAATTTGAATCGCGCTCTAGCGCCTATTGGGACTGCCTGAATGACTGCACTATAATCATGCCTGCCATTAGAGTGGAAGGGAAACAATGCAAACAATACACATTCATGGTACTTTCCGCAGGAAATGGACTAGTTTAGCGTCATTGTTGGTGATTCTATTTTGAATGGTTAAATCCCTGCAGAAATGGTTTTTTATTTTTTTTTAAATGACATGATGCCGAGTAAGTGGGTTAAGTGTAGGCTTAATTTTTAGAGTTGTGTTTGAATTTTTTAACAGCGGCAGGGAAATATTGCAGGCATTCTATGCATTTTCAGGCATAAGCATGACTTGCAAATGAAGCTTGATTCAATCTGTTTGGTTGCAGGGTATTTATGTGGTTTCAATATTCAGAGTTTGTTATAATCGCAGATATCCTCGAGCGAAAAATATAAATTATTTAAGGATCATGTTGTTTATGCATTCAGTTTTATACTTAATTCGAAAAAACCATATCTGGTTTGCGGTACTACAGACCTTTCACGCAATAGTCCACTGCTACATAGGACTTTCACGCAATAGTCCACTGCTAGCAGGACCCCCTAGCTTTTTTGGGTCAGTTATGGTACTTCAAAAGGCCACAAGCTATCAGAGAGTAGCTCGGCTAACCATGATAACTAGTGATTAAAGAAAATCATCGCAAGACTAAACACTTAAGCCATAGTTAGAGACAGAAATAGGTCAAAGACGTAGGTCCCTACAGTTCTATGCCGTATCCGAAGGGCAGACTTATTGAAACACTGAGCCACGGAACCCAACGAGAGCGTAAGTATCTAAGAGAAACCTGACAATCATCATCATCAGCTAAAGACGAATGCATAGTAAGAGACACAGCGCTACCTATTGCGTTAGCATTGTCATTGACCTAGGTACTGAGTTCTCTGCTAAAATCCTTGAAGACTATAGTACCAATGGCAATAGCCTACCTACAGTCTCACATTGCTGGCAATAATTCTATCATATTCCTAGTTCTGGGCGAATTTTCCATGTTAAAACCTACGATTCTTGATTGCTCAATTGGGAACTTAATTCATTGATTCCTGGCAGCGATTTGAATGTCATTTGACTAAGCCAAGTTGTTGGATTCCGAGAGCAGAATTCTGGAAATGGTGCTGCTAGATCTTAGTTGGAAAATCTACCTAGTTCTCGCTCTCCGACAATATTGTAGCTGCGATAGAATGTACTGCCTAGTCTAACGGCCAGTAGACCAGTGACCCTTACAAATTGGCAGTCTTGTTCTGTTGACCTTGTATTCTGTGCCAAATAAAGCCACATACACTCTATTTGGGACGTTTGAAAGCCCTATCAATGAACTTTGTCTCAACTGTATGGAGAAATGTGAAGAAAACTTCCTCAATCTATTCGCACCAAAGAGTCACAGTTTTGGTGAATAACTCTTCCGAAACCTACTGTCGATTCAAATAGAAATAAACAACAGAAGTATGAGAAATATTTATCACCAACAGTAGCGGAAATAAGTAACAAATTACATCTCTTCCTGCCCAAGTACATCCTCCCGATGATAGAGTACCTACCACACCAATTTCTTTCCAAAACATAAATTCCAGCACAGCGATTGTACAGTGCCTTCAATGGCCATATCGTTCGACTAATTTTCGAATCTACATCTAAATACTTTCGCAGGAACGCGTCCCCCATCCTTTTCTAAAAAACTTGCCTTTCCTCCCACCAAAAGCACCAAAAGGTTAGAACCTACTATAGATTGTGATTTTATGGCCTCATTGTGTCTATCCTAATCCATGAAATTTTTGTCTATTTTCACTAGATTTGCACAAACACTACTAATAAAATTATCGATCCACAAAAGAAAAAAAACTAGTAAAAAAGAAATATCGCCCCCAAAACGCAATAGCAATTAATCAAAACATCAATTCATCAAAATCTATTCCTAACCCGCCCTGGGAACAGCCCGCTCAGAGCTCTTTCTCAACCAACCAAGCTCCGCGTGTGTTGTCCCTCTTCTTGTTTCTCGGAATCCCCTTATTTCCGCGATGAATTCGAGGAGAATTCCGCTTATTCATGCCATAAATCATGCAATCAATTCCCCATATTGCTCCCCTATCGTTTCGTCTCGTTTCTTCTTCTTTTTTTCTCTCTCGCTCTTATCGTCCTTTAATCATGCATAATACCATGAACCATGAATCGCCCATTGTCAACTAGAATGAGATTTTTTTGTGTTATCCTTGTTTTGCCTACGAAAAACTAACTCCCATTGTCTGACATTATATTGTCAATCAAATAACTAAAATCCAATAAAAGTCCTGATGAAGGAAAAAATAAACTGAAATCCTTCGTCCGTCTCCGGACGAAAACCTGATGATGATGGAACCAAATCAAATGAAATCTAAACCCAATGGAGTTGTGAGTTTTGTTCAGCGGCCGGCGGGTGGAAGCCGCTGTTGTGTTTAGACGCCGACGCCGGTTGGCGCATTCATCTTCCCAACCCTGTCGCCATTTACTTTGTGATATCAAATGAATGCGATTTACATTTAATCCTGTTAGTGGGTTTTCGGCATACAAATAACAAATAACAAATAGCAATGACAATTGTAAATACCCGACCCGATTCCAATCTCTCTGTCACGGAAAACGACGACATGACTAATCCGAAATAAATCAAATGGCGGATCATTTGCATGTTTTTTTGCCCCTTCTTTGGACTGTTCCTTCCTAGATTTGTGTTTAGGGAATATACTATATAAGAGTTGCTAAGGAGAAAGAAAATAAGCAGGAATTACTTTGGTAAGTTGCGGGTGCTATTATAGGGGTTTGGGAGATTGGTTTACCACGCGAGAACCATGTGATGGAGATGTGACGGATTCCATTGAACCGGCTTTCGAAACACATTAGCGGTATTGATTTTGAGATTTAAGACCGTTAAACTGTTGAATCGCGAGTAAAATAAGAGGGACTTAACCTACATGATGACTGAAGCAAAGAAAAGTTTTAAAAGAGAGTTTGGCTTCATTCAATTTTGACACGAAAGAGGGTCTTAGCGAGAAGCAGTTTCCTTTTTTACCTGGGGCTCTAATTCGTTCAGAAAATTTTAACAAATTTATAAGCTCTAAAGGGTACTTTAGCTAGTTCAATGGAATATAAAACGTTCAAAGTTTGACTTGATATTAAGTCAACGAAAGGCAATGTCCCAGAGGCGACAGTAGACTTGGATCAGTATAAGCTTTGCTTGAGGACTTTTCAAGATGTTGACACAAATACTCTGGTCTAAACCCTGCTTCACACTTAGAGAAAATTGGCTTGAGTCTTCTCTTATGTCCAGTACTCCTCCAATCCTTCTTAGGCCAAGTTAGTCAGATGCGGATTGCCCAGAAAATTCTTAAAATATTGCCTAGACATCTATTTACAACAATAATGTCGAAGATAGCTCTGACCATGTCCCTTCTAAGAATTGAGTCAAATATTATCAGGTGACAAGATCACCCGGTTTGTACTTGTACTTGTTTGATGGCGTATCTTGAAGACGTTTTCCGCGAGAATGTATGTGCTTATGTCATCTCTATTACCGTGAAAGGATTAATGTCCAAATATGGCTATAAAGTACAAACATGAATCGCTATCATACAAACACTAATCGAAACACATCCCTAATTACAAAAGCGATCAGCAGATAGAGAATCAAAAGTGGCGAACTCTAGTACTTCTCCGGCGAATAGAAGCCTAAAGAAACTTTAACGATCGTCCTTTTTCTAAAAATAAAGTCGAGAGCGAAGAATGAAAGAAAAGGAAACACCTAAAACCCCAAGTAGAATAGAATTATTTCGGCTCTAATAAACTGTACTCAATTTAAAGAAAAGATCTTAAAGAAAAAAGTAATTACTATAGTTATTAGAACTTACCATTTAAATTTGTCACGTCCACTAAAGTTTCCAAGTAAATAGAGCTCTCGTTCCACTCACGACCGCGTACCGAACACTCAACACTTATTCAGGCACACAACGAAGAGGCACATGGGATTCGAGGCAAATTTAGTGAAAGCAAAAAATTAATAAAAAATTACATATAATTTACATTTAACACTTTTGAAAGAAATAAAAAAATAAGAGACATTTTTTTAAAGAAATATGTGGGCATTTTTTCACTAATAAACTTAAAGGACTACTTTTTTTCAAACAAATAATAAAACTATAGGGGCTTATAACCTTTTTGATATTTTTTTTTTATAACTTTTACGACAGATTTAGGAAAAAATAGCGAGGGGATTTATTTTTTAAAGACCACGAAGCAAAATACCATCACTTATTTTAGGGATAAATTAAAAGAAAATAGATGGATAGAGTCAGACCACTTTAAGGACGAAATTAAGCAAAACGAACTTAAAGTTCATATCACATGATTGCACTTTTCATACTTATCAAATTAAGGGAGATTTTTTTATTTTTTTTGAATTAAATTAAGGACAAAAGACCGCGCACTGATTCTATATTAATTTTACAATCGGCACGACTTCGGATTAACCGTAATAGAAAAAAAACGCGGCCCTATTACTACACTTCTAGTGGACGTAAGCTCGAAGATTAGGTGATGAGGGAGTCACTTGAAAGACTTGAGCTGAAAAGTAGAACAAAAAAAAATATTTTATTATAGGTATATTCGTTGTTAAAATTCTACAGTTAAAGTAAAAAGTAAAAAAAGTTTATGTTCAAATACTTGGTTCCATTTCAAAACATGCGAAAACTACCACAATGAGTTTCCTGACCTTCTTCTAACCAAAATTATTAAAAATGTCTTTATAATTTAATCAAAACTCTACATTTTTTTCTAAAAGTGGGCATGTCAATGGAAGTATTTTGCTGATTTCTTCGTCATGTACTGTATTTTGGCCCTAAAAATTTATTTCATTCTAAGAAAATCGAAAAAAAAAAGTTATTTTTAATTTCAAAGAACACACCCCAAAAGTAGGCGTAACTCCAAAGTAGGAGAACAACTCTTTAAATCAGGAGGTGATATTTCGAAACCACAGCAATACTAAGAACCAAGTGAAAAGACGTAGAGATCTGACTGATAAACTGAAAAATCAAAAGATGACTAGAGGACTAGACCATGAGCTCTTTTCTATTTCATAATCAGCCCATGTGTGTATTTCAATTACTCATATAGCAATTTTTTAAAAGTGACATGTATAAGGGTCTTTATTTTGGTCCGAAATCATCGAGGAGGAAAAAATGGAGAAAAGGAGTCAATTAGGATCTCATAGAGTAGCAATATGTCTGTGGTTCTAATTTCGAAAAGCTATTTCTGAAAAGGCATCTGGAAGGTTTTCAAAATAATTCATTCCTTGGCATCTACAAATCTATATAGGTATATCCCTTTTTGTCTTATTTTCGATGAAAACTTCTATCTTACCGGCAGAAGAAGAAGAAGCTCAGGAGTTGGCTATCAATATAAACATATCTACGTGAACATACCTCTTTTACTTCCAAGATGATGTATAAATTTATATCGGCACCATTTTCAAAAACATCCTGGCTCAATGAATATAACAAAACTTTCCACTCTGTTCAAAAACGACACACGGCCTGAATAGGATATTCAGTAGAATACATGACGGAACAGTAAAATCAGTCAGAATATGTATGTATGTTATATGTATGTTATATGTAACTCCTCGTACATGACACAATTTGACGATGTTGTGAGACAAAAATGATTCGAAGTAGTAGACTCTACTCTGCACATACAAATCGTACACAACCTTGACTCAAATTGACTTCAATTCAGTTAAATGATATGAGTATCTTCTCTCTCTCCGACTGCATTGCACAGACTGCGGTGAGGACCAAAAAAAAAAAAACAAGTAAAAAGGATACGTATACGCTCCGTTGTACGTGTGTGCAAAACTTAAAATTGCACAGATACCAGTAGATAAACGTGTGCACAAGAGTGATATTTCATTTTGTGTGTACAAATAGAGAACGTATCAGCAATATGATATTCCCTGGGCTTAAAAGGATAAAGATACGAACCGAACGCCACAAAAGGAATGAAAGCAAAAAAATACATATGTATGTACATGGGAAAGCTAGTGGTGCTATAGGGTTATGTTGTATTGTTGAGTTACTATAACCTCCATCAGGATAATGACGCGTTTTCGCCTTGATGCTGATGAGAAAGGTTTTTAATCCTTTTTTTCCCCTGAGATCATTACTTTCTAGGATTTTTCATTATTTGCCGGATGCGTGGCCAGTAGCAGTGGCCAGCATCATTGTGGTATTACCCTGTGGTTTTGATTTCAAAAAATTATATATGAAATGTACTTTTTTCCATCTTTTTTTGTGTCCTTTTCATTTGTATGTGTTTATTTTGAGGTTTGCCACATGCCACATGAGTACGGATAGGAGGAAAATGAAATATCCTGTAAATGTTGTGCATAATGGCTCGTTAGAGTGGAAAATAATATTTTAATTTTATATTCGATTGAATAGACATCGTTTAGTACAAGGAAGCAGCTCGCTGGCGCAAATTGAATAAATGTCCTTGGGTGGGGTATAATTTGATTTCATTTTTTTTTAATGAATTTTTTGCTTTAAAATAAAGTATTTATGAAATTATTATTTGGGATCGGATTGTTATTTTTCCATGACCCGTCATTAGTCGGGGTTTGTTACAATTTATTTGGAAACAAGTGTTGCAATTAGGAGTAAGCCTCGCTCCCTGTGAAGGATTAAAATTTTAATTGCATGGTTTTTAAATTTGTATTTAATAACTGGTTACAGTTAAAGGCTTTAAAGGGATTATTTGATAGAAATAAAATAGAGTTCTAAAATTGAATTTAAATTTTAATTAAAGAACGCATCGACTATTCTGGTTAGAGCATGTCCTATTTCCCTATGTTTTCTTGTTTATTATTTGGAATAGTTTATTTATCGTACATTGACCGTTCTATAGAGCTACCAGGATTCCAGAGCTGGATAGTTCTGTTCCAGGGGACCTAAGTAAAGGAAACTCTACAGTTATCACTCTGAGAGAGTGCGTAAGAACAACACCAACTGCTTGGGCTGAGTAAGGCCAATCATTATACACAAAGCAGGCAAAAGATCTACAACTATCCCATAAAACACTAGACTACTTGACACCTTTCAATTTATGTCACAACTTAGGAAACAAAACCGTCAAATGGTATGTACACTGAGGCACCACTCCAAGAGAAACACTGTCACTGATGCTGTAGATTCAATGATTCAATGGATCAATGAGATCTTTTTCGAAGAAAATTGGATGCAGAGTAGTACTTTATAAGGATGATGTCGCTACATTAGTAAAAAGTAAAAATTTCTGCAAACCCTGCCCGATGTGTCGTGTAGTCCATCACTAACAAACTAAGCACAACAGCTGTAACCATATCGTTAGGTAGACAAAACAGAACCTGACTTCACTCCCCCAAGCTAGAAGAATTGGATTTTATTTTCTAAAATTTAGCTCACTCTACTATTTAAGGCTAAAGCGTGACCGCATGCTAATATAAGGAAAGACTTTTATCCCACGTGTCAGGACATCTGTGGCTACCTTGTGCCTTTGTCTTTCAAAGACAGTAAACTCCACGTAGGTACTAACACCAATTCTTATACGTGATGTGGTGACCAGTGTCCACCCACCGAAAGCCGATAAACTCGTGCTCTCTCAATAAATTCTAGAGAAAATCCTGCCACAGCATCAACAGCTGTTCTCATTTCACTTCATCTGCAACGAATTAACATAGCCCCTGCGTCTTCTCAACAACACCGCTTATGAGCTTCTTTGTTTGACTCAATGTCCATGTATATCTCTGTCCTCTCAAGAATTGCCCAGGAAGAGCGCAACCAGATCTAAGGTAGTAAAATACTCAAGTGCAGCTGGACTGCTTGACACCAAATCACTTCTTGCTAGACAGCAGCTGCTGCAGCAAATAGCGAAAGCGTTATTGGCATCAAGGAGACAAAATCTCCTATTGAATATGTGCACCTTCAGAGTGATTGAAACGAATCAATGCCCTAAATACAACAATGTATCACCACTAGGCTACTGAACAATCCAAGGGACTGCTGAAACTGCTGTGTCGTGGCTTATTAGTAAGTTTTTTGGACTACTTACTGACAGGAGTCACTTAGATCAAAGTAAGGTCCATTGTGATATCACTTGCTTAGGAACTGGAGGAGTCACAGGTTACTCGAGAACCTTCACCTATCTGAGGAGGGGTCTGAAGGTTAAAAGTGGCCAAAGTGGCAAATAGAATGACCGACCTAATCAACCCTAATTGTTAAGGAACCGTGAAGGTAGCATAAGACTGAATGGAAATGAGAAAAGGCATGCCCCTTGAGGCTCAGATTCAGGCCAAATTGTGGTGCCATATTCATATGTAAGCAGCTAAACATGAAACAGATCAAGGGTGCAAAAAGAAAGGATATTTAACTTTCACAACATCATCTTCAGTTGACCTAGTTCCTACACATGCTTTATATAATTGGGCGCATAAACATATCAATATTTTCTGAAAGACGAGTCTTTTTTTAGAGTCATATGTACAGACATCTGATTCACCTATCGGCACCTACTGAATACTTTCAAGTCCTCCTGTTGTAAAAGAGTGACACAGTGTTCTACAAACACTACTATTTAGTATTATCCTTGGAGTTTTTGAAACCCTTAGTTCTGCCACCTTCTTCCCTTTTAGACCATATTTTAGTAGACAATACTGACTTCTTCTTCTTCTACTTCTACCGAACATTTCACCAAACAGATGCGTCCCCTAACAACCTCAATTTTCCAATGATACCTTCTATTAATGTCGACACAAGTTGACACCCCCTCATGATCTTTTTTCGTTTTATTACTAATTTCCACTGCAAAAGTGCCGTCTAGCCACTGACTTCAACTAACCCAACCTCCTTTTTCTTATCTTTCCAGATTGACGCTGTCCACCAAGTCTAATAAAGAAATTCTGAAACCAGTTCAGCGCCACAACTAGAGCGAAAAGTCAAGAAACTTACAGCACCCACGAAAAGAGAAAGAAAAGAAGCTCACTTTTACCATTAACTGAACTATTAATACTCGTAAAGCATCATTCGTCCGGGGTTACCAAAAAAAAAAGAAAACAAGAAAACCAACACCACCAGCAGTTCTACCAAAAACCCCATTAATCCTTGCTACCGCTTGTCGTTTTTGTGTGCTGTGCTGTGCTCTTCGTCCTTTTTGCCAAACGAAACACCATTAAACTTGGCTTAACGATAACTTCTCGTTCAACTCGGTCTCACTCGCAAAAATCTTTAGAATCGCAATACAAGAAGTTGTCTAGTAACACCACCGAATATGAGGATGTCATTAGACTGTAATTCATTACACTAAAGATACACCATATACGTTGTATGTGTATGTGAAAGGACATGCTCCAAAGGACCAAACAAGACGCGCTACTGAATTTCATTCCATCGTTCTGGTCGTCGTCGTGTAGCATCCTATGGTTCTTGCACAAAGATAAATGGATTCTCATATGAAAACAGTCATCCAAGTGCTTTTGCTTCTTCAACTCCTTCCGAATAAGTATACTATGAACAACAACAAGAACATTATCTGGAGCAACGTCAGTGACAACGACAACGAACATTAAAAATTACAATCATACCCCTCGGCAGTCAGCGTGTAGGACGGTGAAGTAGTCTGGTCACTTGGGAGTCGAGACTTCTCTTTGCTGTGTGTGTGTGGATGTGTTTGTCTAAGACTGCTCAAGAAGCATCATAGAATAATTTTCCAAGGAAGAAACAGAAAACAGAAAAATCCCCAGACTAGGTAAGCTGGATTCATTTAGAAGATTTAAATTGTATTCATGTTCAACACGGAGTCAGCGTGCTGTGCACGGTGTATCTTCTGTATTCCGGTTGGATGCTCTCTTGTGAACGGAACAGTACCTACCTATTCTGCCGCCCAGACCCCGACATCCTGGGAAAAAGCATTTTCACTAATTCTCTCTTTAATTTGAAAGTTTTTTTTCATCTTTGTCATTTTGTTTAGTATACATGGCGACAATTGGAATGTATTATGCAGGGTGTTGCAGGGAGCTGAAAGGATTCACTTCTTGCATTTTGCCAGCGTTGATTATATCTCTTTCAGTTTCTGTTCCACTTGTGTCAAGATTTACATGTTGTTCTTGTCACATTTTGTGAAAATAATGGGAAAATATGTAGTCCTTTGCCGGTCAGAGTTTCTTTACCCACTAGGTGACTGGGTTTCTTGAGAACCGTGTACACAATTTCAAGAAAAGGACTTCTCTGAGTGGTTTCAAATGTATTCATCGAAGATGCTGGTATGCAAAATATGTTGGAATTTGTAAGGCTATTCAGGATCTCTTATTAAAGGACGTTTCAGCTTTATGTGTATTTATGAGAGAAGTAGTTCTTTTAGGGACACAAAAAGTTGATGAGGTTACAATTGCATTCATGGTGCTTTTCTCCAAAGAAATTCTTAGTTTTTCATGAGATACGATTTGGGCCATTAATTATAGAGCTCAAAGGTATAAAGATATACAAGGACAATCAGCTAGTACAGACCTTTTCTTCTTTTATTAGGGTCTCGCTAGTAGGTAGCTCAGTCGCTCTTAAACCTTCGTCACCTACTCCAACTCACTAGCAACAATTCTCACACGAGGCCAGGGTCAAGACTGTCTCTTTTACGATCTCGGGTTCAAGAAAAACTTCTACTCAATCTAAGAAACCAAGTACTTAGAGTCTTACGCAACAACTTCGGTGGACCTGAAGTACCTTTAAAGGTAAACAAGAGCCAAGAGTAGTGACGAACTTAAACGTGAACATATCGATTTCAAGTGCTCTCAAAGCAATGTTCCTTCAAAATCTATCTAAAGCCCCTAGACGTGCAGATAGAGGATTTGATTCAACTAAATTCCTAAGAACATAAAAGCAACCCTTTTTCATTGCCTAATGGGTGACATGGCTCAGTGGTTAGTGCGTTGGACTACTGAGCAAAGGGTCCTAAGTTCGAATGCAGAAAAATACCACCAAAAAGTTTTTTCATGGCCTCACCTCTTTCGAGTGTCTGACAAACATTCAAGAGTATGACTATCATGAGAAAGATTCTTTCTTTCTTTCTTTCTGTCTTTGAGTGGCTCATCTTCTTCCATACTTCATTTCAATGACAGTTGTGAGTTTAAGTTCAAATAGAAGTGAGTATAAGTCATGATTAAGCACTGGCTTGATTTTTGAAAGACGAAAGACCTGCTTAAACCACAAGCCAGAAAACTTTGCTTTGCTCATCATTATTTGTCAGACGCTTGAAAGAGATGGGGCCCTTAAAGTCCATGACTAGGAACTCCGTCGACCTTTACCTAACTTAACCCAGCAAAAGATTGAGACTAGTAGGGAATTAAAAAGATGATGTAAGCCAAGGTATGGTATGAGCCTTGACGAGAACTTGCCCACGAGTCTTAGGAAACAAATAGTCTAAAGGCGTTTTGAACATCTGTTATTTTGCTGATCTATATTTTAGTATGAGAATAGATTGGTGTCCAAGCTTAGGAACCCATACTTTTTTCTTTGAGACTACCTTGAAAAAACTCATCTTGGTAAAAATTAAATCACACTGAGTCCTTCGACCTGAGAACCTCTCGTTACAGTACATTCATTCCTGAGTAGTCAAGTGGAAACCCCATATCCTCCAGAACTCGTTTAAAGGCCAAATGACATGGCCCCCAATCGTTCATCTCTCTCCAAGGTGAATGTGTGCGTTTGCAAGCAAAATAGTTTACACTTGGTTGATTATTTGTCAGGACGAGACGATGCGACATGACAGTGATACCAGATGTGCCATTCTAGCTTTAACACTTTCTGGCTTCCGTTTTTTTTTTCCCCAGATTAGAGCACAATGATCCTATTTCTTCTCTCAACTTTTTCAAGGATAACAACAGCAAAGAAGAGCGCCAAGCAAAAAAACAAACGTTTCTCTATCTCTAAATCTTTCGAGGAATAAAAAATTAGATAACGCAACATTTTACTCTTCTTTTTTTATAGAAAAACAACACGTCGTCAGGACATTCAAAGGAAACTGCACCGACACAATGCAACTGTATTCGTGGAAGCACACCAGCGAGCTATTTGCACTCCTGATAATATTTTTTGTAAATATACAAAATGGTAAGTTTTTTTCTCTCTCTTTATTTTGTATCCTTACACACATTTAGTGCAAACAAAAAAGAAAAGAGGACGAAGGAGGAAGGAAGAATGTAGTTGTGATTTATTGTTTAGTTTACAAGAAACCCACTATCACCTCACATACATACATATGTGAGTGCGGAGGAGGACGCGCGGGCCACACCATTGAGAGATAGGGATAAATGGGGTGGGAAAGCGCACAAAATAAGCATTCTTCCCGACAATTTGCCATGCATAAATCAGGAAGTAAGCATTTCACCGTGTTAGGGGATATCCTTGTCGCTTGTGTTTTGTCCTTTCTCAACGTTTTAGATGAAAGTTATGTTAAATGTTGCACAAGAACTCTCGCTCTCTCTCTGTCTATCTCTTACGTGTGCAGTGTCAGTGAGACAGTGTGAAGTAATATCCTTTTTTTTCGTGTCTTGGCAGCGTTATGACCGAATGTAAACTAGCTGAATGCAAGCGGTACCGCAGTACAGAGAAAGGACAACAAAACCCTTGTTTAGAGGACATTTTTATAGCATCGAGTTTGGAGTGTACCTGCTTCAATGAGACGGGAATTTTTCTCTTTTTATGATTTCATTTAAAGAAAGGATTCTGCTGTATCAGGATGAAGATGATGCATCGAGAATTGTGTCACGTATGGCGGAGATAACGAAGTGCTAAGTGAATTGGAACAATCCTGTTTTTTTCCTGTTTTTATGTCATTGGTCCTAATGAATGCAAAGTGGATGTATGTAATGTACGTTGAAATGGAACCAGGAAAATGTCAAGTCGGCACAAAAATACAAGCATATTGCACATTCCTATTGAGGATAATGGACGTATGTGTGTTGGTTATGACGTTTAACTAACGCAACACAAGCAAGGCATGATTACAGAGATGTAAGCTTCTTTTTTCCTATTCTAGTTGGAGCGAAAGTTTTATGGCATCAGTCAATGGTATGATTGTTCTGGCTCTGATGAACACAGAAGGGTGTTTAAAGTATAGAAGAAGTGTGGTTTTAAGGAAATACGCTCCAAATATGAACCTCAGCTTTAAGAAGAAGTAACTACCAAGAGGCCTCAATTTTCCAGAAGATATGAGAAACAATTTTTAGCTTCTGCAATAGCCATTGGGCTCTAGTAACAACGAGACCTTACTTCAGATACATCTCGTGTATTTTGCCAAAAAAATAAGGACAAGCATAGACGTACAACTTGACTGCAGCATGTAGCTGAGAAGATAGTGGAGGCAATGGCTGACCTCCGCATAAAGACGCGGTATATGCAAAGGCTTATATGAACCTTACATCCACAATTCCTAAGGCAGTTCTACTATCCACGACACTATGAAGAACGTCACCTGTTCGTTAACCATCTAGCTGAAGGCCCAGCCTCAAACAATAACACCAGACAGATTATGAACTCGAAAGATGCTTGAGAAGTAGCTAGCAACAGTATGGTAACTAATATGAAGACAAAGCGAAGACAAGAAAATTCAGCACAAAAGATTGGAAACACTAATAACCCGGGTACCTAATGCTGAAGTCTTTCCTCAAGACGAACTGCTTGTTGGCAAGGAACAGGGGTAGGGGCGGAGGTAGGTTTAGACTCTTACAAAGTTCGGAATTAGTTTTGTTCTTAAAAGTTCCCAGCTTTCGATAAAGAAGCAAACGGGAACAAATGGCTAAAATGCATGAAATACCACCTAAAACTCTACTCGTTGTGGATCATAGTAAGGATCTCTGGACTTATCAAAGGAAGGAGCATCCCTACTTCGAGGTCCACTTATCCTTATATTAGAAAACAGGTCATCAATTACGAACCTGGAAGGCCTCATCGGCGTATCATAACCGCGATTTTTCACGACTATGTAGTTTCATATGCTGAAACCTGAAAAAGTGCCTAGAATACTTATTTCCTATCAGAAAAGTTGAAGGTGAAGTCGAAACACCCCTTTCTCATTCAACTTGATCTAATTTGTTTGTTCTTACTCATCTAAACTAAGCTTAACTAAAAGCGAACAAATAAAAATCACTCACCGATAACTCATTATTCATCTCTTTCAAGTCCTTAACGTCCTTAACGTCTTTATCTAGTCCAATGAACCGCGATCGCGCACCGACATCTAATTTATTACAAGCACTAACACAAATAACTTAGCACAATTGAAATGCTGACCATTTGAACACACACCACTAAACACTAAGAACTTGCCAGCATATACAACGACAAAAAACAAACGAACGATCGGTCACTCGATTAAATTCGCGCACTAGTTCAGTACTTTTACAATTTGACTATTCACCTTAAGAGCTGAAAGCACACTGCCCCCGCATTTACTTTACCTATTTCAAAATGGGAGAGTCACTCAAATTAGAGACTAGCTTCTTAGCCGAGGCTGAGTGCATGCTGCATGCGGTGAGATGAGATCTATGAGAATTGGGTCAAGGCTATTAGAAAGATTTTCCCCAAAACATTAATCCACCACAACTTTGAGAGAGTTGAGTGGTTAGTTGCTCTTTTTTTTTCTTAAGCGCATGATATTTCAACTCAGTACAGTACTCATCTTTGGAGATGGAGAGCGAGACTATTTACTAAGAGTAGACAGAGGAGGGAATAGTTTGACAACTGCTCGGACCATTGTCAGTAAGGTCTTTGATTTTAATTCATTTGACTTTGATCACAAATCTTTCCAGATTGCCAGCGTGCGTTGGCCTCTTTCCAATGATAGTATTACGATCGGTGGCTGTAAGTCTTGCCAATTCATCTGCCTTTTTGTTCCCTTCCCTTTGTCCTGTCTGTTCCCAATCCCAGCCACTTTTGGTCTCTAAACACTAGAAATTTCAACTTGTAATGCTTAAAATTTTACGAAAAAAGGTTCCACATACGCCCCCGCAAATGGCAAATCACAATGAGATAGACAAAATCTACTTCCCTTTTTATTGTTGTACAACAGGGACGATGCCCTTCATTTAATGAAAAATAAAATAATCCTTTTTCTACTTAACGAACAATAGCACCTAATTGTGTGCCCCCACTATGTCCTTAACTCCACACAAATAAAGATCGAGACTAAAAATAAAGACCATAAAACTCTTAACACATTTCTCGTTAATTTGTCCAAACAATTCATTACTAATCCAAAAAGCGTAGACCAGTTATCCCAGTCTAATGCTACTTACACCATTCCATCTGACAAAATTCATTTATCAACTACAAATTAAATTCTAATTTCTCAAAAAGGGACACTGAAAACGAACTCCAGGACACACAAAAACAAAATACAAACCTCATCATACACACCACAGTCGTCGTACACACAAAAGGACGACACAAGAGTGACACACAGACAAACAGAGTGAATCATCAGCAACTGTCATGGGATCAACTCAAAGTGTCACCGGAGCATAAAATGATTTAAATTAATTACATAGGACATAAAAATTTCTCACAAAATCCTTTTGCTCCCTCGTCACTGAGACTGAGTGTGTGCGTGTGGGTGTGTGAGCTTAACCCTTTCTAATACTGCCCCCCACAAAAATATCGGCTGACTCACTCTACTGTTTTGTGTTTTTTGGAATATAAATGGTGTGCAAAGTATCCCATTATCATAACGTAACATGCGGTGGGCCAAACAAGGATAACACCAGATCCCTGGCAGAGTCTGGAATAAACGCTGGAAAAAAACAAGAAACGAATGAAATAATTAAAAAGAGGGGAAAGGATAAAAAAAAAGGTCGCCAATACCAAACACTCAATCTACATACGCTTCAGCCCTTTTTAAGGCCTCCAGAAACGTATGGGGAAAGGGGGAAATTGTTTACTGCTAGATGTAATTAATTAACACCTCACCGCTAACACCACCATCTCAGAGTCGGAGCACCCTTACTAACTTCCCGGCCATGAGTCAAAACTTTGTTATTGCCATGAGCAGATAAGAACCACCACCGCCGCCGCGCCAGGAGGTATGTGTAGGCCAATCCTTCCCTTAGCGGCGACCAGACCTCTGCTTACTTAAGTTCATCCGGTCGCTCGTCGTGGGCATTAAGTAAACAAAGCTTCCCCCCATTTTGTCCTGCTTAAGGCGTGGTGGTGGGTTACCATCGTTATCAGCAGCTCAACCCTTTTTTTACCACTCGCATTTGTAACAACAATCCTTTTCCGAAAAGGCACGAGGAGGGACGAGGAGAAATGAAATAAAATAAAAGGAAAGCAAAGCAAAAAAACAAGCGGATAATAAAGGATCAACCTACTTAAGAGACAGCCAGCAACTACAGAGGGACAGAAGAGAGCTTTTACGAATACACATCCTTCTGTTGGAGGTACTGGGGGATGGTTGTCAGGAATTAACTCTTTCATGGATATTGATAATTTACGCCAGCTGATGCCACCATTCGGTTTAACGAGAACTTAGATTCCCGCTCTCTTGTCATCCTTTTTGGTATAGGTACTATTATCCTGTGTGCTCTGTTTGATTGCTGAAGATATGCCCTTTGGGGCATCAGCAATTGTCATAAAATGAACGGAAATACAAATAGGTTTTCTCTTTTTTCTTCTATTGATTTTCTCGCGCCGAAAATAGTATAGTTTGAGTACTCTCCTTGCAAGGAAGGATATATACCTACCTACTAGAGAGACAAATACAATGTGTACAGCAGTAAATGATGTTTATTTCATTTGGCTTTAATGAGAGATATCGCAGCGAGGGCTTATCGTAGTGCTAAATGACTTTGCTTTTATACTATCGCATTATCCTTTCGGTATAGCGTTGTTCCACCTCTTTCTTTTTTTCTGTTGATTATTATCCTGCGAGCAAATAGAAAATGAAAATAGATGCGTTGTATCCAAAGACGCAAACAGCACCAGCAGGCGCGTTTGGAAGATGACTTCAATTCGATTTAATGATTCTAAATAATCATTTAGGGGTGGTAAAAGTGCCTAGTAAAGGTTAAATGGCTTAAAGGATATTGATGAATTTCGTCTTCTTGTTCTTCTTCTCTGAGAGAAGAGTATGGCTTAGGGCGGTGGTTGTTAATTTGTTTTTCTTTCTTTGTGTTTAAGCATTTAACGTTTCGTTGGAAAGAGTGGAGGAGATTCTATTTGTGTTCGAGGAATTAATTCCCGGAATGGAAATTGAGGAATTATCCCTGGCTTAATGGAGGGCTTTGGCATTTGGTTTTTGTTTATATCCATTAAAACGGTAGGAAGTTTTATTGGCATAACGCTTAAGGTATAACAGATGTCAGGGTGATATCATGAAATACTTGGAATTATTGACCGTTTGTCTTTGTCGAAATTCGCGAGGCTTATTGACGAGGTTAGGCAGAAAATTACAACTTGAGCTGGACTGGGAAAGGTGCCAAATGTTAAGGAAAGAGGCGCTTAAGTATGCGCTACTATAAGCCAAGAAATACACGAGGTAATTTGACTGCTTAGTTGGAATTGGAAGGTTTGCCCCTTTTTGATGGAAAAATAGTCAGCAAATCTTAATCATTGGGTTTTTTACTACTTGTATCCTGTACCTAGCAAATCGCTCTCTCATTCCTTGCGATGGTTTTTGTTCAAGGCCATCTAAATTGACCAGACACGGGGAACTGTTTAAGGCCTAAAACCTCCTTCAAACTGAGACTCATACTTCTCTATATCTTGTTTGTGGCAACACAATATTTGTATCCATTGTCAGATAGCTGCGTTTGCTTTCTTGATGCTAACAAACTCTTCTTTGATCCTTAGGGATACTCGGATACTCGGGCTCGACACAAATCCAATTCTGTGCAAGATTATGCAAGTGGTTTGGGCCATAGACAAGAGAAGCTCCCAAGAGACGTTCACCAGCAGTGGCAGCTGCCAATAGTTGTACAGCAAGCAAGGCAGATACAATATGTCTGATCCTACTTGGCACTTAAGTAGATATAGATCCTTAACGATATATTCAATGAAGGAGGAACAAGATCATTGGGCCAAAGAAATCTGTTCATCTATTCATCTAACTCCACTTGTCTTGTACAACTTCTGAAGTCCTTAAGATTGAATCCATCCATATAAAGTCATGTCACAAGACGCGTAACCTTCTTTACTTAAACGCTGAACACTGAATCTGAAACTGCTTGGTAGTATTCTTGCCTTCTGTAGTAGAGAATCTTTAGACTTACGGATCATTTGGGCCCGATAAAGTTGGAAGAACACAGAGGAGAACCAAAAGCGAAGAGCACAGCAGATTAGAGCTTGAAAGGCTAACTAGCCAGGTAGTTAGTACGTCATCGTCTTGGCATGCCAAAAGCCCGGCTTCGTAGTAAATTTCATCATGTAATTTAGACTGTACTGACTGTTGATTCTCAAGCAGATCCCTGTGGGCCGTCTCTGGCGTTTTGCATGGCCAAGGGCATTTGCATAGGAATGGGGTTGTAGTCTTTTCTACATCTTTATCTCCCCAGTGTCTACAAGGACTTTTTGTGCTTTTAGAAGGAAGTATCATACAAAGTTATCTTCTGTCAACAACTCCCCACTCCCATCTTTTTCAAATCTTAACTCCAAACTCCATCTTCTTCTCCTTACTCACGCCACACCACCCATGTTCCATTTGATTAATTCAATTCACGCAACACTGGTCTTATCCACAGATTTTTAACCACTTAACAACCAAAACTTTTAATAGCAACATTCAACAACGCGATTTGAAAAGTTCCATGCAGAGCACAGGTTTGCAGGCCATTTGTTTCCGTTCCGCAGCAAAGCTCCGTGCTCTCCTTAATTATGCACAACATACTCTTGCACTCACTCTCTTCCAGGAAACACGATGGTTAAAATAAATTACCTAAAAATTATTTTTAAGCAAAAAAAAAAAAAAGAAAGTAAAAACCCACAGTAGTGCTAATAATATTTTATCTTGCAGTCATGCGAACAAATAATACGTTTCGCCATTTAATTCCGGTGGCACCGCACAGAGCAAATGTCACATTAAATATGCATTGTTTGACATAAAAGCGAGAGCCACAAAGAGGTGCGCTGAAGCATGCCACCTGCGGTGCATACTAATGCAGGCATATATTTCAACATCGGACACCCGGAGCAGGAAAAAAACAAGAAAAATCCATGCATCAAGTCCTCGAAACGCTTTGTGTACACGCAGCCACTCGTTGGCTCGTCCTTAAAAATCCAACCCTCATTCTCACAAGAAAAGAGAAAGATGGCACAACCTAAGCAAAGCATGTTGTGTTTTATAACCCCCGCGTTGGTTGTTCCTTTTCTCTTCCGACAGGATCAATCTCAGGGGTACATTTTGGGGTGGAAGAACTTAAAAACACGCAATGCAAGAATTTCCTCCGCCAGCCACCAGGTGTGGATGGGTGGGTGTTCCTCAAACGGAGTGCTACTCTCCGATACTGTCGTTTGGTTTGGCTAGATGGGTGACGCTATGCCCACATATCGCACCTTCTCTTAGGCACACGATACAAATAACCAAATAGATTAGTGGTCATAGATTAACTAGGCGACGTCACTTTGGTAAACTTTCTATTCCTCGACAACAGACGGCCGGTGGCCTGGCCTGTTTGGTTAGTATCTACGTATTTATACATGTATCGCGAGTGAATGGAATTTTTTAATTAATTGTTCGCGTGAGAATTTTCAATTTATCAATTTATTAATCATTGAGAGAAGAAAATAATTTTTGTTCCTGTTTTGAGGCGAAGGAGTTTTCTTCTTAGCTTTTTAGCCAACTCAAAGGAATGGCGCGGATATTTACTGTGTAAATTTTTCATTTTTTTTTTAACTATTGAAGATTGTACTGATTTATTGTCCATTATCAACCTGTCGAGAGGATACAACATTTGAAAAATGTTGAAGCGATAAAAAGCGTACGCCTTGAACAAATGAATTGGGGGTTAGGACATATTTATAGAGTAGGGATCGCCAATGCTTAGATAAGTTGTGATAGGATATAGGAAAGACACATCAAAAAAGGGAGTATAAATTAACCATTATCAGGGACTGGTTGGTGAGTGACCCAAGCTGGGGACGACTTGGTGAAAATTCCCTCTGAGAACGAAGAAGGATACATGAATTTTCTTAGGGATAGTTAGAGAACGTTGTGCCCTGTTCGATTAAGCCGTTCACTCTAATGATCAGGTCTTTGAAGATAGTCTATCCGTATCAGTTAGGTTCTTCCAAGTGAAGGTAACAAAGCGGTCAAGCTCTTTAACACAAACTACTCTCCTTAAAAAACGAAACAACTCCTTCAACTGAGTCACATTCGCATTTCATTAGGTTTCCTTTCAATACACTTTCGAGAATCTGAAGCCTGATATGAGCAAAGGCAGCACAATCACGTAGGAAGTGTTCAGAAGTGTCGTCACCCTCTCCTCAAGCTCTATAGACAGATGTTTCGCTTAAGCCAATCATATTAGGATGCCAAACAAGAAGTGGCCTGTCTGCTGAGAGACAGCCGCAGTTTTTCCACTAATGTCTGGGAGCATCCGCTTAGTCAGCATACATCCAGGAGAGACATACCATGCACAATCCAAGCCCTAACAGTTGATGGAGGAAGACCTAAAGCAGGTTCGGGTGTTGAGGAATTCTCTTCTGAGCCTTGTCAAGCAATCACATCGGACATCTCATTTCCCATGCTACCAGGATGACCTGGCACCCAGATAAGAGTCAATCTTGCGACAGGACTCAAGGATCTCTTGCATGGACGATCTAATTTGGAAGTGGTAAAAGGGATTCACCTATTTCCAACGATTTAACTCGCAACCATTAGGATTTCATACATCTCCACCTGGAAGACAGAGCCATGCTAAACCAATTAAGTCTTGTGTTATCAGTCTTGTGTTATCGTCTTCCAAAAACACATTAGCATCTGGTCCTTCATCAGTCTTGGCCCAGACGCTGGCAGTAGCCAGTCCTAAGCACCAGGAAAGTCGACCTCATACTTGCACCGCAGCTGAAGCCTTGGAATCGTAGCTTCAGGCGGCATATCCATAAGACCAGAATCATAGGCAAGGTGTCGTGCAAAAGCCACCTTGTCGAGTTAAAAAACAAATCTCATGGCAGATTGTCCACAACAGAACATATACTTTGTCATTGAAGTAGAAGAAATATCTGCAAGGTCACTTAGAGACATTGTTGGGGAAGTCGCAACAGGGACACACGATACCAGTTCCCAACTCAAGCTTTAATCCAAAATAAAGTAGAACTAGCTCGTAGCAAACTGAATATGTGGTATCTGCCTATTCATTCCCATTCTTATAAGAAGTCTTCCGCCGCCAAGTAGAGGAAGGGATTAGGTACATATCACTACAGATCAGTATCTGCTCTGAAAGGTGTAACTATCGGGAGACATTTTGAGACAGAGTTGCAGAAAGCTCTCTGTGTAACAAATTCGTTAGTACCTTCTTCCACTTACCCCTTGAGGTCCTTCAAGTCATCTATTCGCCTACAGGTGGAAAAGTTGTGTCTGGTGCCAATTCGCGTACTCCTCTCACATGTTTCTTAAACATTAACTTTTTCTAGAACTTATCAACAAACCTATTTCCAACTCAAAGATAACCTACAAGAGAATCAATAACCAGTGCCCACCCATCCTATACCCTAAGCATCTCTCTTCAAAGTGAAATAAAAAATCAAACGAGTGATTAAGTAAAAATCCATTGAATTCTAAGAATCACTAATGAATCGCAACTACATGGTACGTCCCACTTCAGACACATAATCAAATCCTACTGCCGCCTCTAATGAAACAAAAGATACAAAAATTTCAAATCAATATTCAAACCTCCTTTTGTACCCTTGCCATCCTCCATTAACATATTTCTTTTTTTTTTTTTTTTTTTTTCTAGCACACAATCAACCAGTGGGATCATTTCTCTCCCCATCAGACAATGACAATCCAACAATAGCACCGAAATTTCTCTCCCGAGGACATCTTTACAAAGTGATTGTGGGCGAAACCATTGAACTGCCATGTAAAGTTCAAAATCTCGGTTCGTTCGTTTTACTCTGGCGGAAAGGATCATCTGTCCTAACGGCTGGACATTTGAAAATCTCTCGGGATTCAAGATTTAAAATTGTCGGTGACTATAATCTACAGATAAATGGTGTGAAGACTCAAGATGCCGGCGATTACATCTGCCAATTGGGAGACCAAGAGAATCGTGACCAAGTCCATACGGTGGAGATTTTAGGTGAGGACCCATTCGTTTATACACAATTTTTTTTTCTTTTCTCCTCTCTAGTTCCACCAATTTGGAGCGAGAGACATTGGTTTATGGGAAACTAAATATCGTCGCTCGTTGGGCGATGATCCTTAAGCCGATGCCAGGATATACCGGTGTCTTTGCACTCTGTTTTGTACCCTCCAATAAACCGAATGAAACGCAAAATTGTCTAAATATTTTCTTGTATTAAAATTTTCATTTCCGGTGGATTACACTTGATTCTGGACGACGATGGACACACATATAGTACCGCCCACTTTAAGAGCCCTGCCACACAATGGACAAGTGACAGCACGTAAAGGCAGTACGGTAACATTGGAATGCAAAGCATCTGGGAATCCGGTGCCAACGATTTTCTGGTTTAAAAAGGACACATTCTCTGGGACAACACATCTCTCGGATAGTTCAACACTAATCTTAGAGAATGTCGACCGACATCATGCCGGCACATATCAGTGCTCTGCAGATAATGGTGTTAAGGAACGGGTCCACATGGATATCCAGTTGACCATATTGTGTAAGTGAAACTATTTTCCAATTTGTTATTATAATTTTTTTCTTTGTATACAGGGTGAGACATACTGCTGCTTGAAGAAGAATGTCCTTTCTCGACTTGTTTCCAAGTAGATTTTTGGGATTAAAAAGCCCACAAACGGAAGGCTTTTACTTTGTGACAAGTATTGCTGACCGATATTAAAATGGAATCCTTGTGAATTTTAATAGAAAGGTAGAAAGGTTTACTCTTTAACTCAGTTATACAAGTCGACAAAGCAATTTATTTTAAATGAATCCCTTCTCTTATAAAATTAAAACTAGAATACACTTGACAAAGGTTAATCTTATCATAATCGTTCTTAGATCTATTATGTACCTATGTCATAGGCTTCTACACAGTTGTCTGGTTCTCAACTATGGTCTTCTGTAAATGCTTTTAAATATTCGTCAAAGGTTCAGTCTTCTTGTGGTCATTTCGACTCTCTATTAGACTATAATTATGAGGTAAAACTGCTGATAGATTGAAGACTAAAAAAGTGAAACAATTGCGATTTTTCAGAACCAAGATGTTGGCCGATGTCCGTCGAACTTTAAGACCCTTGAACACATAGGTACAACATGGTCGGAAAAACGATTCTGTAATTATGATTATGAAACGTTTTGAGAGACTCTCCACGGGTTCTGTCGCAGCCAAATCTGCAGACACTGTTTCGTAATTTCAGGAATTGAGTCTACTTATAAGATTTACTTAGCCCAATGTAACACCACTTTGACCAACAGTGAACGAAACCAGTCCATCCGACTTAAAAAAGAAAGAACTCTTCTTTAAAATACTAAACATCTCCACATCTCCATCTCATCCAAGTCTAAAGACTACGCACCAGCCCCTTCACTTCTACGGAAGCTTCTTTGCAATTATCAGACGCTAGCCAACATCAGGAATCTGTGTGAATACATTTTAAACAATCTTAATAACATCACGAACCCCTGCATTAAAACCAACTCCTTGAAGGCCTCGTAAAACGATCTCCAACTAGTTTCCTATCGAATTATTCCCAGTTTTATCCCATTAACCACAGCGTTATTACTTCAAACATCAATTTTATTGCAATTTCTATCATTTTCTAGTCATAAACATTGAAAACCATGAAGAAAACACACTAAATCGAAGAAAAGTTCACAGAATTCAACATTTTCTTCCTGTGACACTGAATCACAGAAAAAGTCCACTCGTTTCATTTCTCAACTCAATGCATTTTTTTGCCTGGCACAAGGAAATTTGCCGATTTCTCTTAAATCACATTATTATTGGGAATTTATGTGCAAAATTGATTGAAATTAAAAGAATATGACGTATTTATACTAAATTCATTAATTTCTACCTTTATTTAGCTTTAAAATTGTTAAAAACATTAAATAATAGTTTGGTCAGCGTGACGTCATAGGTGGGCTACAGCGAAAAAAGAGCTATATAGAGCATATCTTTGCCTGCCATCTATGGGAGCAGCAATGGCGCTTTATTTGACAAGTTGGTAAGGGGTGTTTGTTGGGTAGAGATAGCTATATGTATTATAAGCAAAGGAATTAGATAGGAGTGAGGAGTCATTTTTCAGATCGAGTGAACAATAAGAATTTGATTAATAATTCTGTGTAAAAGGAAAGGAATTTGAAAATAACTTTTTTTATATCATAAGCAAAGGGTATTTTAAGTTAAATATATAAGCGACCTATCTTCGCTTTAAATAACTTCCACAATGAATCGATTCAAGAAGCTCTGATTCAACTAGATATGGAAAAATTCTTTAGCCAAAAGGAAAGTATTCGACAGAGGAATAACTTTGATTTTCTCTATAGCTTCTTAAACAAACTCGTGCTTAGATTTAACCGAGAAGGAGTGAAGATATCATACTTATACACAGACATGATAATATTAGGATCAGTGATATTATGGTGCCTTGAACAAGAATAACACATGGGCTTTTGGATGTGTCAGCTTCTTACGTCTTTCACAAAAAGAAACAAAACTACATCATGCTACAAATTTTAAATTTTGTAAGTTGTAAAGGCAGGTTTGGTGTTTAGCTCTGCTTTTCATTTGCCATCTAATACGTACTTTCTCGTGAGGCTAAGAATCCACATGAGAGTGTATTAGACACTTCAAAGCCAGCTCAGAAACATTTACACTTTAGCTTTTAGTTGGACAGTATCTTTTAATTGCTTGATCAGGTCAATTTGTGATGTTTTCGAGCTGAAAAATTTGTCCAAACTCACAATTTTATTTTGGTGATCGATTTTAAGGACTTAGTATACAGTTGATCAAATTTTACGAAAAACAAAATAAGAGAAAGGACTCACCTTTTTTTTTTTATTTTCCAAGGTCGGCCTCATAACGCACAAAAATACTTCGAAACAATTAAAACACTGACTTTTGTACAAAATAGGCAACACAAACTTTGAAGTCCATTCTTTCTCCTAAAATCGTCTACGACTTAAGCTAAACTGCTTATATCCCCGCCAAGATTCTCCCTCACTTTTAAGCCAGTTTTTATGATTCCTCTCATACAGCCAAAAATAGTATTTTGCCTTCCCATTTTGCTTAGATCCCAATTTGTTTCCTCTTGGCACTCTTTCTCATGTTTAAAGAGTAAGATGAAAGCCAGCTTAAAGCCTATCTCGTTCTTTCCTTCATGAGTCTGTCTTAAAACCAAGCAATCCACCACAGCAAAGACACAAAGCCAAGCAGAAGTAGTCTTTTTTACGTGTTCGTCCTTCTCTTAGGCCACACTTGTAAGCGGCTCGCACACATGATACACATATACATACATCAGTCTCGGCACTTACTTAAGTATTTGTGATTTTTTATAAATGTTTTAATCTTTCGCAGCTGTATTAGCCCCAAGAACATTTGCTTGTCCTGTGTTAGTGGCAGATAAGACACTTGTAGGTCTGTATATGGGCCGTGGTAGACTTAAGCAAAACAAACTCCGAGTATGAATAGGTATTCTTCTCCACTCTGTTTTGTTTCTACTGAGATCCCAGTTTCGCACTTTTTCCTTATCTCTGGTGAGATTTTTAGTGCATTCTAGTCCTATAAATGAAAATAGTGCTGAAATATGTAAATAGACACTACATTTTGATACACAACATGGATGGGAACGATGAACCTGAAGGGCGGAGGATTTATTCATGATGGTATTACCCTTCGATGTATGTTTGATGGTGGCGACTTGCCCGGTACTCTAAGCTTGAATCCCAGCCAAAGAAGTCAATTGAACTAAACATTAGCCATCAATATCATCCATTTTTAAGCACATTGAACTCAGAGGATCTCTTATCACAGACAAAATACACTGTGGAATGGAGCTTCCTCATGTGTACACTCAGTTAGCTAAGGCTCCCAGCATTCATCTAAAAACGATTAAAATAGGAATTTGCTAGTACATCACCGATTTCATCATCACCCTGTGCGATTTAAGCCTCTTTATTGTTACCACAAAATTTAGAATAAAAAACGCCCGCTCAACACCCCCAGGTACACACACGCTGCCGACTATCGCTTTTAAGCCACAGCTGGTGTGCACCACTTGAATATAGATTTGCAGGATTGAGTACCGTTAGCTAGAATCCTTCGCATTTGAGTGTATTTATTCGACTGTGAAATTTCTCATTGGCGTATCCTTTTTCGTCATCTCCACCACTGCCGGTTTCCACACACGTACTTGATAGTGGGTGCAACCCATACTCGTACAAAACGGTGCCACATTTCATATGTGCAACGCTTGAGTGGAATTTTCAATTGTGAATTCTTCCTGTTCTTCCTGTTTTTGGGGGTATGGGGTTGTTTGTTTGCATCTCCTCGTCGTCGGTCGTTGTCGGAATCACAACATCCGGTTGAGTCCCGCTACTACTACTAGGACAAGCGTTCTGTTTGAAAGCATCATCTATATGTCCAATGTACGTACTAATTTCGTGCATCCTGTCGTGTAGGTGCCCGAAGTTAGTTGGTCGTATGCCAGCAGGCTAACATTGTTGCGCGAGTCCTTTTTTTCCTTTACACAACTTCTCCCGTCCTTCTGGTTTCTGAGAGCTTCAATCCATTTGTTCGTTCGTTGGAAATGTAATCGCATTAGTCAGGCGGACGACGAATGACATGAGTTAATGAAGGTTTTTTCCTTTTTTTCTGTGTCGTGTCCTGTGCCGACGACGACGACGAGCATTGCAAATCACTTTTTTGTGCTTATTTGTTGCTGCTAGTGGGTTTTCTCTGTGTTAGTGTCCTGCTTTCAGGGACATTTCCACATTTCCGCTTTTCATTTCACTAAATTGACCTAATTTTACATTTACTGGGGGGAAGAGGTCTGCAGAGCGGTGCAGGGGTTACTATATGTTCCATTCATTGGAATGGAATGCAATATTGAACAGGAGACAAATGGCTGCTTTTGGTATTTGCTTACGTGTGGTGCGCGCAAGGACAGGATATATAAAAGGGTTCTTCTGTAATTTACCGTGGGAACTTTTTTCTTTTCTTTTTTCTTAAATAATTCCCTCTGCTTTCATGGAGGGAAAGTTCTTTGAGAATTGTAGAAAAATTGAAATGAAAAGTTTTGTATAAAAGGAATTGCTAGCTTTACATCTGTGGTGATAGTATAGTCAATGTCTTTGAGAGACGATGAGTTTTGACAAAAAACTGCACTTTATTACGTCAATTAGAGTGACACATCTATCGCACGACAATGAAAGAAGAAATTTGATACAGAACGGAGCTAAAATGTTACTTCAATGAAAGGATGTTCTACAAGATCGTAACTAATTTAAGGTTATTTTAAATTTCAGGAGTAAAAATTTAAGTAGAAAATAAAATCTAAAATCTAGGTGTGGTTCATGCAACAAACTTTGGTCATTGCTAAATTATTTTAGCCTTAATTCGATGCTTTATTTAGCCTCGACTTGAATTGAGGAAAGACTTCAGAGTCTTCTTATAATATACTCACACATGGGAGTCATTCAAAAGAAAAGCAGTCTTTGGTTTCTACTACCCAGATTACTTGTTGTAGACGACGTGTAATACATATATAATTTTTTGCCTTCATTTATTCTCCCTATTTTTTCTGTTCCTTGAATAAACGAGTCGTTACACATGCTCTACACCTTCTTTTACCCTACAGTTCTGCTGAAATCCCAGCTTTCTACTATTTTACTTTATTCTCCTTCTATACCTCATTTTCTACACACACAAAACACCAAATACCCAAGCTTAAACAAGACCTAACACATACGAGCCTCGTTTGTAGGCTTGAACCAAATGCTCGTACACTCCTAAGATATTCTTCACAGTGCTTCTTCCTTCAGCCTACAGTTCAGCTGCGATCCCAGTTTTCTACTCTTTTACTTTGTACTCCTTCTGTAACTCATTTCTACACAGCAAAACTCCAAATATCCAAGCCTAAACAAGATTTTACACACACTCAGTTAAGCCTGTAAATTGAACATTTACCCATACACTCTGAAGACAATTTTGACGATTCCTCTTTCATTTTGCCTACACTTCTGCTGAGATCCCGAATTTGTACTTATTCGTAGTGTATTCGGTAGAATTGTATTATTTTTCGTACTATAAGTGCTGAAAGGTATCATATTATGTACTATATGTACTAGAAGGTACCATTTTGATATGGATTTAGTAACATCTGAAAAGAGAATGAGACTCACAAAGTTCAGCATCCAAAAGGTTTAATACAAAAAAATTGAACTCTAGATCGAAATTGGCTAGATTGGCATAAGTACAAATAGATCTTGAAGTCATTTGGTTTCACATGATCTCAAAAAGTGCATAGTACCGCCATCTGTTGGGAGCAAGTTTTTTTGCCTACACACACATATAGTTTCACATAAATGTGTGTTGCCACAGAAGTAAAAACAAACTTATTGTAAAGCAGGCAAGTTTGTGTCTCTTTTCAACACACAATAAGGGTATACTTAGAGCAGTAACATGTTATGGGGGAAAAAATAGCTTCAAAGTATTGACCAAAGTAGAATGTAGTAAGAGTTCACCCACACAATTGTCATTCAATTTTTGTTATGATGAGAATAAAGTTAGGCTGAGTGTTGGTTTCTGTTTTTCCTGAGACCCTGGTTCGTTCCCAGGGAATTCAAGCTAAAATGCCAGTTGGCAAAAAGAATCAAGTAAACAAGCTAGAAGAAGAGCTTGCAATTCCATTTTCGGCATAAACAAACGGAGGCAAACATAATTTTTGTCTACACTAAAAGCAGGCTCCTGTTCTTAGCTCCCAGTAACACTAGACTTTTTTCGCTTGCTTGTATTAGAGATTATTTTTCACCACACCCTAAACTACGAACAAAAAAACTGGTGTGACGACTTTTTACACACACTCAGCTTAAACCATTTACCCATGTACTCTGAAAACATTTTTGACAAACCTCTTTTTAGCCTACAGATCTGCTGGGATCCCAGTTCTCACCTCTTTTATGTTATACTCCTCATTTCTACACAGCCAGAGTCCCAAATATCCAAGCTTAAACAAGACCTTACACACACTCTTTTAAGCCTCGTTTGTAGGCTTGAACCATTTCTCCATACACTTTAAAGACTTTTTTGACGAAGCTTGTTTCTTTAGCCTACAGTTCTGCTGCGATCCCAGTTTTCTTCTCTTTTACTTTGCACTCCTTCTATACTTCATTTTCTACACACACAAAGATGGAAATGTTCAAGCTTACGCAAGGCTTTACACACTCTAGTTTTTTGCTGCTGCATTTGTGCGTGTGGTAAAAGCAGATTTGAAAATGAGTGGGACAGGCTTAAATAATATAAAGAAAGAGCACGGAAAGCAGAAAGGAGAAGTGTAGTGCATATGTGTGCGAACGCCGCTCAATTTTCTCCCAATAGATGGCGCCACTATGCACTTTTTGAGATCATGCAGGACCAAATGACTTGAAAATCCATTTTGCACTTATGCCAATCTAGCAAATTTCGATCTAGAGCACAATTTTTTTGTATTAAACCTTATGGATTCTAAACTTATCGAGTTTCATTCTCTTTTCATATGTTACTAAATCCATATCAAAATGGTACCTTTTAATACATATAGTACATATGTACATGATACTTTTCAGCACTAATAGTACGAAAAATAATACAATTCTACAGAAAACACTACGAATAAGTACAAATTCGGGATCCCAGCAGAAGTGTAGGCAAAACTAAAGAAGAATCGTCAAAATTGTCGTAAGAGTGTATGGGTAAATGGTTCAATTTTACAGGCTAGGCTTAAAATAGTGTGTGTAAAGTCTTAGCTAGGCTTGGTTATTTCCTTCTTTGTATTTGCATAAAATAGGTACAAACTAAAAGAGAAGAAAACTGGGATCGCAGCAGAACTGTAGGCTGAAGGAAGAAGCATTGTCAAAAAGACTTGGGAGTGTATGGGCAAATGGTTTAAGCCTACAAACGAGGCTTAAAAGAGTGTGTGTAAGGTCTTGTTTAAGCTTGGATATTTGGGTCTTTGACTGTTTGGAAATGATGTATAGAAGGAGTACAGAGAACTGTAGGCTGGAGGAAGCAGCATTGTAAAAAATGTCTTGAGAGTGTATGGGTTAATCTTTCCAGCTTACAAACGAGACTTAAAGAAGTCGTGAAAACACTCGTTTAGACAGGCACATTTCAGTTTGTGTGTGTATAGAAAATGGGATTCATTAGAGAAGGAGTGAAGCCAACATCTACATGACACTTTTTTGGACTATGGTATTCCATGCTAACAATACATAAGTAAAAAAATGTTATCTCCCCACAGAGAGAGTCTAAAAAATAGTCAACGCTGGTTTCACCAACAAATTTGTTTGCCTTCGTGTGGTGGAAACCATTGCAGAAGAGCAAGGCTAACAGAAAAACTAATATACCAAAAAGAGCTTCTGATCTTTTTTTGTCTAGCTCAACTTAACACTCATCTTTGTTGTTTTCTGTTTACTTTCTTCTCTTTGTCAGAGTCTACCGACTTTCAAATTAAAGGGAGTCTAGTTTTATTCACCTTTATATTATCTGCACTCTGGAGATCAGTGCTTCTCTTTTGAGTGGAGTAAAATACTCTTCTTTTGCCTGCAGTTTTGCTGAGATTCCAGATTCCTACTCTTGTGCAAAAAGTACCAAAGCTAGAACAAATGTATCATTTTCAAGTCCGAAAATGACCCTAGTAATATTGCTTTAGAAGTCCTATCTGGCTGACGTTAAATATTGTAAATAGGCTTGTTGTGTTTGACTACCATCTGTGAATGATTCGCTGTAAATATGGACTTCTTCAGGGATCTAAGTGAAGACCAACCCAAGTATTACTGGGGATACTTCGTTCCTCTGAAGTACTTCCATTGTAGATGGACTCTGAAGTAAGTAAACATCCAAATTGGTATACAATAAAGGCAATTACCTTTGTTCCTTTCTTTCTACCATCTCCCATCGAAGTAGTACCTCAAGTGTGGTAAAATCCTATGTGAAATCCTTAAAGCCTGCCCCACACCTAGTCGAATACCGACAGCATTTTTAAAGCTTCAAAGTAAAACTCAAAGCAAGAGAGAAACCTAAGGAGTAAATTCATTTTGCGCCAAACAGACACACACACACAGCAATCGAAAGGAGCATCCCTCAAGTCACAACTCAATTCCTCACCAGTTTTACTTCTATGGAAATCCATCCTTTCACAACGAAGCAACACAAACAACAACAAGAAGAAGGAAAAAATGATGACGATGATGATGGGTTTGGGAGTCCCCCCATGAATGAATGAGCACAAGATTCTGCACTATGATGAGGCCACTGGGACTTTCTTCTACATCTTCGTCTCCTTTCAGTAGGTACACAGTAGTAGCTGCTGAAAGGCTAAAATCAAGATGGAATTTTTGACCTCATCCACTAAACCAGAGTGTTACCCACTCGAATTCCCGGATGACATTCATATTGCGGAAATGATGATAAACTCGATGATAGTGATGTTGAAGCTGATAGGCGAGTGAAATAGAGTACAAGTCAGGACCCAGTGATGATGAGAAACGGCTTAAGTACGAGGGCAACAACATATAAGAGAGGTGTGTGTCTCCTTTCTCTCTCTCTTTCTCTATACGTCTGTGATGTTAAAGGTTGTTTGTTCCAGTTCAAGGAATTTACTTTCTATTTGCCATACACACAGGACTAAGATGATGATGAAAAAAAAGGATTTAACGTTATTTCGTTATATGAAATATTTTATCGGCTCCTGTCAGCAGATGAACTTCGTTTTCGTAGTAGTTGCAAGGACTATGCTGGGTTGTTGTTAAAAAAAGGGTTTCTCCCCATATCAGGCGCAGGAAATCTTTCATATTCTCATGCAGGAGAAGTGAGGAATAAAGGAAAAAAAGTGATGATTTCATCAGGTTGAATCATCGTGTATTGTTATAGTTTGCTATCCTTGCGATGCTTCTCTTTGCAAAACATAATTCTCCTACTTTTTTTTGTTGCTTGTATTTATTCAAGGATTCGGTGTCGTCTCTATTTTATTGTTGCACCATTATGATGATGATGATGATGGTATTGCTTTTTTTTACGATGGTGTCATAAAGGATATCGTGTTTACTATCCTGCTCTCTCTCACTCTCTGGAGATATGGCTAGTATCCTTCGTCGTCGTCGTTTTTATTAAAATCTTTTATTGTCATAATGTTACTACGCTGTGTCATGTCGTGGTATGGTATGGCTGGGTAGAGAAACATTTAAATTATGATTATTTGACTCCTCTTTTTCACTGGATTGTCCCGATTCGTTTTGAGCTTCTTCGTAGGGAAAAAAAAACCTTACTTTTGCTCTATTGTGTGAGATTTGCGTACAGCTGAGATTGCAATTTGTTTTGCTGAGTGAATTTTTTGTCCTTTCTTGTGTTAGGGATGCGGGTTTTTTTGCGAGAAATTGTGGCATGAGGAGGGTTGACACGTCAGCTGGGTTGGCTGTCTTGATTGTATTAAAATGTTTTTTTGCGAAAGTTGTTAGAGGGCCTGTCGAGCGCGCGAAAGTCTGGCGTTTAGAGTAATGAAAGGGACAAGCTCGTGTAGATGAGTTTCATTGAGGAAATTGATTTTATTTGGTTCTAATGGTTTTTGGTGTTTCTCATTAAGAATATTTGGATATTGAGAGCTTAAACCTCCTCCATGTAATCCCCTTTTTCAATAAGTTAGACGTCTATTCGTCAATAATGGATTTCACTTATAAGCACTCCACGAAACTAGTACTCTAGTTTTCGTCATACTTTGCTAGCCAAAAAAAAAACTTTCCATGGAAGGCTTTGGTAATATAAAGTAGCAGAAAGGCACTTTTTGAAAAGGGCCATATTTGGAGCATTTCCCAATAAAAATTAGAGCTACGGAAAAGTTCCTTAAGTCCATTGAATATACATATGATCCATCTGTGCCAGAATCTTTTCCTTTTTCTAGACAGAACTGCACACCCTAATAGCATGTGTTCTGCGGCTTTTTATAGTCCAATGCTCGACCTGGAAACTCTGAGACCCTTTCCAAGTGATTTCGAATCTATATTCATTGGCAGCAATTCCAAAATCTAGTTTCTCTATTAATTCATGAGTCACAGCTTAAGATCTCAATCTCAAGCCTTCTTCCTAGTCGTCAAGTCCTTAGAAACTTAACCCGTTGCTCATTATTGCAGGATGCTATAGAACAAGTATGTATCTGAGAATCTGAGAATCCACCAGAATGGGCTTAGCTGGTGTGGTTCTAGGAAGAGGCTGCAATCAATTGAACAAAGCAAATGTAATAGTCCATTCCTACAAATATTCTGTTGCTAGGACTTGCAAAATCGAGTTGAGGATTCTTATGAATTAAACCCTGTTTTTAGTTTCCATCATGCAACAGATATCCTTGCTAAGTCTTTTGAAGTTGCAAACTGCTGAAACAAGGCTCTAATTTCATAAGAGGAACGTCATGAAATTGTCCTACTTTGTTCGTAGATACTTCTAATAAATGTCCACTTCGAAACTTCATCTTTCCAAATCAATAAATCTCTCAAATGTATCCATACATTCCTTAATTTATATTTGATTTGTCCGAAAAAGTTACCAAGCAACATACACTTTCCTTCTGCCTCTAATGCGCACAAATCCTACACCACACTTGGCAAACGAGAAACACATTCGTTTCGCATAACTTTCTCTACACAACCTGACTCAAGGATGTATATGCAGTCCTTGACACATTTTCGACTTGAAGTTTTTTAATTAAAAAACCCAAAAATGATGTATAGTGTATAGTTTGTGTGTAATTTCTCCATCAGTATCCTATGCATTGATGTAAAATTTTTTAATTAAACCTTTGTATGGTAGGATTATGTGACATAGACCAATATAGTCCTTAAATCATCTACAAAACACAGAATTTAATATCACTCATCGAACCAAAATAACTTGGACTCAACAACAATCTTATGAACTTTCGGTGAAAAATCCTGATCGCCTCCTTTCTGACATTTTATGACATTCATTGTCTCTAGCCTTACATGGGTCCATGTCGGACTGGGATCCTTCTTTCCCTCTTCTATACTGTAAACAAGACTCTACCATTAATCGTTGTAACATCCTAGTTTTGACCACATAAACCCCCCAATGTATTAACTTTTGTTATTGGCTCTTCCCGTTGATTGTGACAACGTGACAACCACTCTTGAAACCCCCGGTCCATTGCAAACAGGACACTCGTACTTGTATGTAGTACCATATAGACACAGAATTGTGAGAGAGAAATGTGTAATCAGGATATTTTAAGCCAAATGGTCTGGTTTTCGGAACAAGGACTTTATGAGTGCATGGAACATACTTACATTTTGACCCACACTCACTTACATATGCTTGAATGCACATTCGTTCGTTAGTCCTGGTGGGTTATAGTATCAAAAGGACGAGCCTCATGTGCTAAACGAAGACCGCTAAAAATAAAACTATACTAACCACTAGTACTCTATACCACAACAGTTGCCGCAATGAATTGTAAAGAAATTGTCAGAATTTGGGTGGTCAGCGGCAGGAATGGAATTTCCAACAGAGCATCCTTTATCCACACAAATGCCTCGCGCTGGGTGCGTAAGGGGGCGGTGTCAATGTGGGTGTAAGTTTGGTTAGGGGATGGGGATGGTTTGTGCAAATGTGCAGTTAGCACTTTTATTTATTCCCAATTTTCCAAATTGAGTTTTCAGGCGCCTTTTTTGTGTGGTTAGCATACGAACGTCATCATCGTCGTCATTATCCTCCTCATCGTCGTCGTAGAGTAGTCGTTTGGTTGTCGTCGTTGTCGTTAGAGAGTCCTTGTACGAGTCGTCGCTATAAAATGTTTCCAATATTTTGCGAAATTTTAATTAACTGAGCTATTTTTGCAGCTCGAATGCGCGTTCTACAAAAAAAGCGAGAGTAGATATGACCAAAACCATGTATCGGGGGGGATGGGGGGAGGTTCAACAGTCATTAGCCATTCGGGTTATTACTACATTTTGAATAGAGATGAGGTTATTTTCTTTTTCCTCTTTACTTAGTTTTGCTTTTCGAGTTTTATGGTAATGGTTGGCAACTAGCCGGGCTTATAACAATATTGATAGAGATTTTGAAACGATGATGAATGTATTTTCCATGGCGTGTGCTGGCTTTAAAATAAAGGACGAGGGTGTATGATCACAATTTTCAATTAGTAAGAGAGAGTCTAATGAATGGGATATGTTTGCAGTTCGTTTTTTTCTTTCTCCTGTGCTTGGCAGAAATTTATTCTCGATTTCAAAGTCCTTTAAGTTTTCATTTGCATTTTTGTGCAAAACATATCAATGGTTGCGCTTGGAGATTGGAGTAAATGTTTAAACATTTTGTCATACGAAAGGGTGCCCTAAAGGGCGGATTTTGAAAACTTTTAAATATGTTTACTTCTCCAAAATCCTCATACACAAGATTTCATAGAGGAAGGCCCCAAAAAGGTTGCAGACTTACGGACGAGCATGTAAATTTTAATCGACTCGACTATTGATGCTGATCGTATGTGCAAATGTACTACATAAAATCTATGTATTTGCAATATTTCTCTATGTAACCCAAATAAGGCCCGCCTTATAGTTTTTCGTTAATAACTTCCAAACGCCTAAGAGAAAATTACTAAATTGACATTAGCATAAGTCTTAATTCAGTTATCTGTATAAAAACCTAACATTTATTTGTTATATTTAAAATATAATTCCGATTGCTTGTCGATTATGCCACTTTTTGCACACTGGGCCTTATTAGGTTCTGGGCCTTATTTGGACCACCTACCTTAGAACTCAATTTAACCTTTTCATAGCATATAAAAAAGTTCTTTTCAAATTTTCAAATTCGTTTTATTTTACACAGAATTATTAATCAAATTCTTATTGCTCACTCGATCTGAAAGATGACTCCTCACTCCTATCTAATTCCTTTGCTTATAATACATATAGCTATCTCTACCCAACAAACACCCATTACCTACTTGTCAAATAGGCCGCCATTGCAGCTCCCATAGATGGCAGGCAAAGATATGCTCTATATAGCTCTTTTTTCGCTGTTGCCCACCTATGACGTCACGCTGACCAAACTATTATTTAATGTTTTTAACAATTTTAAAGGAAAATAAAGGTTAAAACTAATGAATTTAGTATCAAAACGTTATATTCTTTTAATTTCAATCAATTTTGCACATTAATTCCCAAGAATAATGCGATTTACGACAAATCGGCAAATTGCCTCGTGCAAGGCAAAAAAATGCAGTGAGTTGATAAATGAAACGAATGGACTTTTTCTGTGATTTAGTGTCACGGGAAGAAAATGTTGGATTCTGTGAACTTTTCTTCGATTTAGTGTGTTTTCTTCATGGATTTCGATGTTTATGAGTAGAAAATGATTGAAATTGTAGTGAAATTGATGTTTTGAAGGAATAATGTCGTGGGTTGTTGGATATAGGATGGAAAACTACGAATAATTCGATAGGAAACTAGTTGGAGATGGGAAGAAAATGTATTTAGGTGGTAGTAGTAGAATATAAGTTAATTCAGATGTATTGACTTGAAAGTCCTTCGTTTTTAAGCAGAACCAGAACAATAGCAGCAACTTTTAGTAGAACAAAACACAGTTACCACAGTGTGCTTGAGAGTGTGATGTTGAGGTTCTTGTGGTCAATGTCAGGCATTAGTTTTCACATTTAGTCGTCAAAAATTGTTTGCTGTTCTTATGTGTTTCAAATAACAGCTTCCCGTTGTTAGCCTCTGCTTTTAATTTTGCTGTTTTAACTATTACATGAGTGGATTTGCCTTTACCTTTTTGATAGCAGGCATGCAAGCAGCTCCTTCTTAGGGCATTCTGCATTTCAGTTTAGCATCGTTAATTAAAAACTCAATTCATGATGGTTGCTAAGAAGCTAAAAACGAAGAGAAAGCCAAGTCCAAGATAATATCACAATGGCCGCCTCCCCCCCTAATGCACTGTTAAAGGCAAGGCTCGCTGTTGGTTGTTTGTTCGCCGCTGGACTTGGACCGTCTTCAACCAGGGCGAGATCTCAACCCCAATCTGCGCAAGAACTTCAAAGCTTTTTAGTGGACAAGACAATCAAATGTATGATGTGCCCTTCAAACACTTATTCTCCTCTTCATGTAGCCATTTCTATTCTCAATGAATCCCATCTGACCAAACTCCATTCCATTGCTGATAAGAATCCTCTCAAAAAAAAATTATAAATCGTTGATTACACCGTCAGGACACGATTTCTGTTCCTGTCAATTGCAAACATTAAAATTCTTGTGCTTACTGATTTCTATCTCAACATCTTTGTAATACCCATAGAGAAAATAAAAGAAAATCTCACAGGAACTTCTACATATACCAACTTCAACAACAAAAAAGGATCCACAAGTAGCTCAAACACAAAAATGGACAATCGTTGCCCATTAAATGCACAATCTACTACATGTTGTGAGTTCTTAACTCCAGAATAGTCATTTAATTCGGAGGATTTTTTTCTTCTTCTCTCCTATGCGTAGATACATATGTATGTACCCAAACAAGGACAGACATCCTTACAACAGAAAGAAAAAAAAAACTCATATCGTTTCATTCAATCAAAATGGTGAAACGTTCTTGGAATCAACCCACTTAAATCCCTCCAACACACCAATTCCTTAACTGCTTCGGGTGTTCCATATAAAAGAGATATTCTCTTTCTGTCGATGATGAGCTAAAAGAGAGGTAGCAAAGGAAAAGAAAAAATAAAAATAAATAAAACAATCCTCAAGGATAAAACCTCAACACCCGACGAAAAGGGAAAAACAAAATCTCATGTCGATTCGAATTCGATTTCTCGAGGTAAATCCCTCATGTTCGTCGTCCTTCCAACACCACCATCACCAGCACTAGCCCAGTGCAATTCCTAGAGCTAATAAACCAGCGAAAATCATGAAAAGCTCGTGAAATGGATTTTCCCTCTGGAAACCGTTTCGTTCTTCTTTTTTTTTGACTGAAATAAAATAAAGAAAAACGAAAGGAAGTACTCCTTCTGGTTCATTTGATTATAAGACGTTCATCAAGCGCTATTTGGGCGTGGGAGCCTTTGGTGTGGGAATCATAAACCACAGGGATGGATTTTAAATCAACATGGCCTTGTAATTGAGACTGTACGCATCGTAATGTTATTTCTTAAAGGAAAGGTCAACTTTTACAGATGGTGCTATGCAGAGGATTTCAAAAGTCTTTATGAGTTAGAGTTCAAATGATACAGTATTTTATTTTATTTTTTTAAATGGCGCAGAACAGTTTGATATTGATTCTGGTTGAGTGGGCCAGAGTCACCTGTAATTTGGTATAAAAGAAATTGTCTTGAATGTCTATCAGAGAGATCTCGAATTTGATTATTTATTCAAGGTCATCTTGGGCAGAAATATGATATTGTCATAGTCTACGAACCCATAGAGAGCAAATTATGGATTTGTCTGGAGATTGCGTTGCTGGGGAAACTAAATTTAAAACTGAATTAAAATATTTAAAAAAACACAGACTACAATGTTCTGCGGAAGACGACACCAGACAAATGTCCACTTCGGCTTCTCTTGAAAATGGACAGGCTCTTGATGGAGTTTTGCATGATACTTTCGTTTTATAATACGATGGACTTTTAGCTCCGACTTCGAGCCTTACATATGTTGTACCTATCTAAACAGAAGTCCTCTTTCGTTTTCTCATATTCGAAATACTACTGAATGAGCCCTAAGTCATATTTCAAGTAATTAAAATCCAATATCCACTTTGTCTATAGTGGCAGACATTTTTCTTTCTATCACTTCATCTCCGTCAAAAGCAATACAATCGCTCTCTCTGTCTAGTAGTTTCAATTCCCCAAAGATATAAGGTAAAGAGATTACTATAGCATATAAACTTTAAGTACTCATACATTTTCTAACCACTCTCATGAAACCGTGGTAGATTTTTTATTTGGAGAAATTTTTTTCTTGGCTCTGACATTGACATAGTTCGCTCTGCTTTTGCACCTTCTTCCCTACGAGTAAGCAGATTCCACTCAAAGAGCTCATTCGAATAAGCTCTCTGCTTGACTTCAACTTTACCTATTGAGGTGAGTAGTCAACTTCTAAGTGAGCTTGAGGTATGTAGTGCGCGAATTCAATCGAGTGGACGGCCGTTCTTGTGTTTTTGTAAAAAGTTAGTGCATCCCTATTCCTTTTTCTTTGAGTCGGGAGAATTCTTTAAATCCAAACACAAACTCTTCTTTTTATAAAAGTAAAATAAGAACGATAATTCGGATGTTCGAAAATGATTTTACTGTGGGAGAAAAAATGTAAAGTAAATGTCATGGTGAGGTGAGTGCATAATATTCTCTTTCTCTTATTATCTCTAAAGAATCGCTTAGAACCACTCATATGCTCTTACCCACACGAGAAACGATTTATTCCTTTGCAAATTGTTGCTTTTCGAAAACTATACATACATAGCTCATTTCACCACTCTGCAATTTGTATTCACAATTCAATTGTACTTTTTAATCTCAAGAAATGCTAATTCTTCAACAAATTTTGTGTAAGAGCTTAGAAATCAAGCCTGTCATTGGGCATATTTCTATCTGATTCGATCTTACAGCCAAGACAAGAGCTTGGATTTGCATAAGTAGCTAAATAGTTAGCATTCAGACCCACAATTGTGATTTGACTTAGAAAAGCCATACTCAGATTTCTTCACCTTAAACTTGCCCATAAGCATTAGAAGTTTAACAGGACTGTTCTAGAAACTGAAAGAAGTGTCTCCCAAAAAGGATGTTCACAGAGGAACAAGCTTTTTCAATATTATGTAGATGGCTAGTCTCCCTTTACAAATCTATCAGCCTTGTCCCTTTCTGGTACACATTCAGATCTTCTGATCCAGCAGAGTGTATATTTCGAGATATTTTCGAAAACACTTTAAAAACCTCTAATTTAGTTTACTAGAACCTGTCTGTCGATGAAAAAGTTGTCATCCTCTGCTTTATCAGTGGAGTTTCACTAGCGTCTGTTGGTTAAAATCTCAGTCCAAAAGAATATGTTGTGGTTCGAAAGACCTTGATGTGCCCTATGGTTCCAAAAAGAACACCTACGCCAGTGTATATTTAAAAATCCACTGCGTAGACTGGTATCGTTTCTACTCACTGATATTCGATATTATCAGAATCGGGTGTGATTTTATTACAAGCTTTTTTTAGTCTAGCCTTCTATGCGGATTTTATTTTTGGCGACAACGCCTGCTTTGAAAGGACTTAAATAGAATCTGCTTGTACTGGTTTAGAAATAGCTACTGGTTTTGCAAATAACCGTACTACGTAGTTGCTCCAACCCAACTTGTTTACTACAACATATCTCTAACGAATAATTTTCTTTGATAACTAAACAAGACCTCAATTATGGATTTAGGATAAACTCCATTATATGATCGCAATAAGCCTCCCGCCGCGTTGCCCAGCAACTCCCTAGATATGGAATTTAACCCCAATCTCTCGATATTTCAGTGAAAAAAATACCCCCCCAACCATTGGTTCCCATAATAACCACCACCACACATCGTCTCTTCCTTTTTGCATACCGCGCGTCACATTCTATTAAACTCTTCAACAAGTTCACGAATATATGCGGAGCGATACATCTCTCCCTTCTCGTGCTCGTAATGTACCAAAGTATCTCATAAATACAAAAAATTCGAAAGTATAAACCTCTTTTTCCTTCAATAAATAAATCCCACACATCCCATACACTGATGCCTCTGCTAAGGTAGAATCCATCAGTTATTTTCAAACCGATATTTCCCATAGGGTTAAATTCGTTTCCATCATTCCTAAGAAATGGGGTACCTACCCCCTATACATCCATCCATCCGTAAGCATCCATCAAGCAGAGCTAAGATTTTCTCCTTCATCGGCATCCAGAGAGATGATTCGAGACGCGAGAGAAAAGAACCAGAACAACGAAAGATAGATAGATATTCAAATACAAATTTGCATTTAAAATGAATTCATGAGCTCTAGCCTCCTCTCGTCCGTTTTTTGTCGGAATGGAAGCCGCTTCTCATCCCCCTGCCTGCCAACCGACATGCAATGATGATATTTCAATAAAATAATTCCAAATGCTCGTCTTTGGGTGATGGCTCTCCATCAATGCTAATCATTATCATCATCAGCATAATCATTTCTGTTTTTTTTCGGGTCGTCCTTGTCGACAGGATTCAGCCTTTTTTTTCTTCCTTCTTTGCTGCAGGGAAGGGAGAGCTGGAGGCATCATTATTATCGTTTTGCTTCCGTGGTTTGATTTTGTGTTTGAAGAACAGCATATGAATTTTATTTTCCTCATTTTGGCAATGAATTGCAATTGAACTGACGAGTGGGATGATCCCTATCGGTATTGCGAGAGCAAAAACCTGGCAATAGATCAAAAAATACGTATATATACCTCTGCCTGGCGCATCAATTAGTAGTGATTTTTTTGTGTGGTTTCCTGCATTTAATGGATTGCCAGATACACTCCCTATTCGTGGATCATAAAGCAGCCACTCAGCGGTGGCGGCCGGGGTCCTGGTCCATCAGGATACGACATTTTGATGAGGTTTCTTGCTTCTATCGGTCGGTGCGGCGAGCAATTTCTCATAATTACAGTCAATTTCCAATAAGGACCTTCTTCTCGGACTCTTGCCGCCGCCCTCCTCTTCTTCGTTGCTACTTGAGGAGAGCAATCAACTTGATTTCTTTTATTTGGCATTTTTATTTTATTTTTTTTGCTCTGCTTTTCTTCTTATTTTATTGTCGGTTTGCCTATGGGGAAGGACGAACTTTGGTTCGGGGGTGGTACATGTACATCTGTTCGCATCCTTCGAATTGAAATATATGGTCGGAGGGTAGCTATTTCTTTTTTTGTGGGTCTTCAGTTTGATAGTTGCAGCATTTCAGTTTCATTGAGGCTTAATGTCTTTGAATATCGATCGGGATGTGGAGTGATTTCTTTTTCCTTTAAGGATTGCCAGAGAGAGAGATAGATACGAGTTCATTTTAGGCGCAGTAATAAAAGTTGAAGAAGCTTGTTGGTGGGTGTATGATAACGAATAGCCAACTACCGGAGGAGTTCCGGAAAGAAAAATGATTTAGAACGAACAAAATGGTTTGATGGATGGGGGTGTTTTAGTAGGCGGTGGAGAAGTTCCCCAAATGGAATACAGCTTGGAAATTGTTTGACAAATTAATGTGGGTCGTGAATATATTAAAGTTGGTAAATAGTCTTTGATAAGATGCAACTTCTAGAGAGCAATTTGTAAAGCGGTGTATGGGAAGGATTTTCAGTCCTTAAAGGCCACGTAGAACTAGGAACAGTAAAACCAATCTCTCCATCAAGTCAGAGAAGGAGGGTTGCACGGAATATGCATTTTACTGAGTATTACACCAGGCTCTTTTGGCGATGAGTTTCAATCAATGAATTGAGAGCTTCCCCTGGGTGCATTTGTTAGAAGCTATAGCATTTAGCACCTTCAAGTCTTCCAAATAAATGCTCCGTTTAGTCTTCGATACCTTTTATGATTTTTATAAATGTTTGCAACTTCTAGTACAATCACTCTCTTCGCCGATGACAATACCCTCACCCATACCCATATTAGGTTAAGTGATAGACAGCCTGTACACAACGAGATCACTGTGCTCCCCTGGTATGGGAATTTCTGTATGAATAAAGTGGAAAAGATAGAAGAAAAGCTTAAGTGATTAATGTACCAAGTTATTAGAGAAGATTTCCTGAAACTATTCTGAAGAAATTATGAAATTGGTTGCATTACTTGAAGGAAAACCCCTCAAGGAGTGTCCTTCTAAGAAGGCAGAGGCCGGGGTACCTAGGAACAAATTGTTCTGAATCATCCTCGTAAAGGCCATATTTCCTTAGCCGCCAGTAGGTTGTCCTTGATAATGATTTCTATAAAGAGCAGAGGATGGATACGATTTTCACTATGTCGTGTGTTCTACAGGGCTTTCTGGAGACCTGGCATGTCGTATCATCGTTTTCCATCTATTGTCTGCCTGCCGCATGATTTGTTATACTATTCTGGATTTGGAGACTTTTAATCGACAGAACAAATGTTTAAACCATGTAACCATCCATTAAGGTCTTGTTTCAATCTCTCTCTTGCCAATTCATCTGCTTTTTTCTTTATCAGAGTGTTATTTGGTATCCGGAGAGTACTCTGAAACTTTTGCTTTGATTTCAGTACCGGGGATTAAAGGGCTTTTAAAGTAGTTTGACTGTCGATATTAAGTTATGCGGATAATTCTTACTAAACTCTTGCTATTCCAATGTATGAAGCTTGGAACATAGTATCGTTCCAATCGTTGAGACTTAACAGTCAGTTTTTGGCGATAATCTCCGAGCTAGGGCTGCGTCCAGGGTGGTTCAAATAGATGGTTACAGTAGAGGCTCAGCTTGTATCTCCACTTTTTCTTCGTCCCTTCAACTTTATTATGCAGCACACCGAGTCGCTCCGTGTAAAGGCCAGTGGCACAATGGGCGGGAAATTATGACTGAGTTAGACCAAAGTTTTTGCTAAAGGTTGGCCATAGCGCCCTGGCCTTACGCATTTCTCCAGATGGACCTAGCCTCTGTTAGCTCGACCGATGCAGACTTACTTCTTTCGTAGGGAACTGATTGTGGCTGCTACAGAAGGAAAGGCCCGCGATATGTCCAACGTCGACCATTTTCTACCAAGCTCGTCAGCCTTTTCGTTTCTATATGCAATATTATCCAAGTAAGCGTCACCGGAGAGTGCATAGTCTTATTGGATGCGTGGCTGCCTATATAGCCATCGACAGTGTTCGTCTTCCCAACGATATTACTCTTTGGTATAATTTCAGCAACCTGTATAAAGGCTGTGACTTCGGCTGGAAAGACGCTGGAGTTGTCGTTTATTCTAAAGGAGTTGTATATTAGTAGCGCTTCATTTCATTTCAAATCATTCGCACTTGCTCTCTGGATTTTGGTGTTGTTTGAAAGCTGGTATTGCTTCGCAGGTACCATCCACTATACTAGTGAGAATGGGTTCTTCACCGCCATGTACATCCAGTATACCACAGGTGGTTTGAAGCCCCACGTAATGCTGAACACAGTTTTGCAAGAGTAGAAAGCTACGCTTGTTATTTTGATGCGTTTGGCAATATTTTACTTCCAGCTTCGTTTTGAATCTAAATCGACACCGAGATATGTGGCTGAACTTGAAATATTTAGCTCAGTGTCTCCGTTATTTGGGGGTCTGAAGGTAGTGATTGATCTTTTCTTAATGAAACCACGTCTCTGGTCCACTCCCAGTACTTTGCTGCTGGATGCTGACCCAGATATCCACTAGTTGTAGTACTGATACTACCAGACGTACTGATATAGTCGTTACGACACCCACTCATTTTGAGATCAGGTTATTAAGACTACGATCTAAAGAACCGTTTGAAACGAACCCCGAATTACTCGATTATCCCTCAATTTGCAATATTTCTAAAATAAAAATCCTCTTTCCCATAATTTATGTAAAAAAAACCTTCAAAATTATCCCTTCATCACTCAAATCTAATCTGTCTACTACCTACAGCCTATCCCCACTTGTTATTCAATTCAAGGGTTCAACAGACGATCATAACAAAAAAAAGTATCAGTCATTATCCTACTCATCCACTGAACACTACAAACTAACTGGCATTTAAACGAATGTCATCCTTGCCCTTGAATATATTCTATAAATATCCTTAAATAGGCACTTTAAAAGCAAAAATCCATTCAATTGAATACAAAAGGAGTCTTAATGGGATCAGACAGTCTGGAAGGTTCATAAGCGCTTTTCATTAAAAAAGCCTACACGAGTGTGCCATCGCAATCGACAGGACATTCATTCATTTTCACACAGACTTAAGCTTCAATTTTTCTTCTTCTCAACATAATTGCTTTTCTTTCACCTTCTTTTTTTTTTTGTATAAAAAAAAAAAAACTCCACCGCCTTCCTTAATCCTCATTCAAATCAAAGGCCAAAATAGAAAGACCTCCTCTTGGGTAGAGTCCTCGTCCAAATAGCAACAACTACAAATAAACACAGAGAAAAAAAGAACCAAAGGAACCGAAAGAATAAAGGTGAAAGGCTTTAGGGAAAATTCAATTTGAATATATTCTTCGCAACCAGCAATAGCAGCACACAATAGAAAAGCGCGCTCTTATCAGGGAGAAGAAATCCTTTTCCACTGGTTTAGTTCGCTCTCTCACTCTCTGTATGTGAACTCGTGAAAGGCTTATCCACGATAGATGGAGCACAATTTCAAAATTGAATTTAACTCTCTCATCATTGTGAAAGGATGAGTAAAATCTCCAAAAGAAAGCAATGAGGAGCAAAAAAAAAAAGACAAGCGCAACGCTCCCCTATCAATTGGACTCAAAGAATTATCCCCCAGGAGAAAGGGATATGTGAGCGAAGTTCGCTGTGTAGCTTGTGCTGCTCTACACAGTGATAAGGAAGAGATTATATTATGCACACTGCTTGGTATTTGAAATTTCATTTTCCCTGAGATCGAGGGGTATAAAGCTTTCCCATGTCCTACCCCAAATAGCGCCCTCTGGCTGTGCACTTCTCTGTGCTGCTGCACCATCAGAGAAGGCAGAGATAATAAAACTGCATTCTTCCTTTTTACAAGTGAATCATGTTTGCCAGTTCAACACACACAAACACACACGCATATATTCATGTGTATTAACTGTTTACTTTCTTTCTATACTTGCAGCTCCACCAGAAATCACAGTTGAAAAGTCCTGGGTGCATGCAGCGGAAGGATATGATATTGAATTGGTTTGCATTGTCCACGGGGATGTTAATTCCGAGGTAGGTTCATGACGACGACGATGATGATGATGATCCTTTTTTTTTGTACTTTGTTCGCCCCCGCCGCCGAATTTATTCATCCATCGCGTAACCAGAAAATAAATCAAAAAAACAAAGTAGAAAGAAAGAAACAATGTAAAGAGTCATGGTACTCTCAAAGGATGTTAGCGTTCCGCGGCACGGACGGACGAAGGGGGGTTAACAAATAGAGAACAAGAAAGTACTTCACTCTGAATATGTATTCGAAATTATCCTGCAGCAAATATGTATGACTTTTGGAGGATGTTTTATTATACATCCATCCCTGCGGTGCATATCCTTTTTTTTGTGTGTTTGTCGAACAGCGCGGAGTACTTTCTGTGGCTTGGTTCGGGCATAAAGATGACTGCATACGTTTTGAATAAATTTAATTTGGGATTCGTATATTTCTTTGCAGATGTTGTGGTATCAGAATTCCTTTTTACTGGATCCCACCGATCGTCGATCGATGTATCCTCGAGATGAACGTTACAGTTTGGTTATAAGAAATTTCCAGCCATCGGACTTTGGCAATTACAGTTGTGTGGCTGATAATGCATTGGGAAGGACGAAAAAGTATATTGAGGTGTCTGGACGGCCGGGACCGGCGGATTTTATATCACCAGCGCTGAGCGGAGCATTGGATCATTACAATCTGACGTGGACAATTGAGTCGATACCGAATTTGGAGGAAATTAAGCTGCTCTATAGGAGACTATTGGTGAGTAGGAGGATTAAGTTGTTTTTTTGTATTATTATTTTTTGCGTCACTAGGTTTTGCTTTATGAAAGGATTAGTTGGTAAAGCTATTTCTGCCATTTTTTTTATACAAAGTCCTTCTTAACTATCTCCTGTATTCCTTTGTGGGTCCTAAGGCCTCTACAATGCAGAAGCGCCTTTGTCTGCGGTTGCTTTAAATGTGTCCTGACTCTTTCTCAGCTCCCGTGCTTCTTAACAGTCCTACTCCATGTATTCTTAGTACCGCCGTGTATCCTGCCATCTTTAGTAAACGGGTTCCATTGCATCGCGTGGCTAGCTATGGATCTGTCACCTTTTCGGAGATTGTGACCAATCGTATGGTTGTGCCTATAAGTTCTTGGTCCATTCTCTGATTAAGTTATTCGTTCGAGATACGTTTTTGTTAGAAAATCTTTTAGATGTTGTGTAGGGTTCTACTCGTATTATCGCAAGGTTGCATCGTCCTCATGATAGTACCGGTCACTCTGGACAATTTCGCCCTTGAAATTTAACAAGCACTATATTACGAACTTGTTTGTTGTGCTACTGGTCCAATCCATGTTTTGGAAAGTCAATACTTTCCCGATCAATCGCCATTCAGGTCCCTAAATAAATGGAGTAGTGAACAATGGATCTATTTACTTTTTATAAAGTTTGACCAATCTACTTCCGTTTTAAAGAGTTAAAGGTATTGGTATTGGTTCCTGACCCGTTTTCTATTAGGTTTACTTAGCCCTCAAATACTGTATTTCGTAGTCACTTTTAACGAACTTTGGTAGCTGTTTCATTAGCAACAAATGTCGTCCTTCTGCAAGTAGAACATTCTAGATTTATCGATTCAGCATTGCAAGGGAACAGTCTCGGGCATTGGTTTGCCATATTTTGGACTGCATCTCGATCGCAAACTTTATTTTGCCGGTTTGGTTGGTCAAATCCATCATCAGTTGAGAAGTTTCTACTCGCTTAATCATCTGTCTATCTGCCAATACAGTCCCCTCTTTTCATAGCTCCAGATCAGTTCCAGATCAATGGACATGTATGAGAGGAAGCAGCAATGGATCATTTGGCTTTGTCAAACCCTGATGGATTTTCTCGGACAACATTTGTTTGTGCCGTCTATCTGATTCGCCATTTATTCTTGCATTTGGTCCAGGCCCTAATCTGTTTTCTGCTTGCAACTCACAAATATTTGTAAGGAATAAAATTGTCCATTTTGATGTTTCAATCAAACCTAAAAATGCAATAATCTAATTGCATTCAATGGAAGAACCTTGATATTGAACTATCACCGACTTCAACTGACTCCATACAACTGAATGCACTCACTGAGTCACTCACACTCACTCACAGGGAATTATACTGTCTTCAGGTGACTTTTTTCGACTCCTTTTCAATGTTGTTCACAATTCTGTTTGCTCAAAATGATTGCTCCAATCAGGACTTCCCAATGAATGGTGATGTTTTTTTAAGCGGAATTCCTTGAAGTGTAACATTTCTCAGAGCAAAGGATTTATATGCAAAATTATGCATTCTTTATCAATTCGGGGTTCTGGACAGATTGTAGGATTTCCATTTGTTTTCTCCATTGAAATAAAAAAAAACACTAATAATTTTGACAGCGACCGAAGCGGAGAAATATCAATAAGCTGTCAACTTGTGACAGATATATACTCTTGCTGCGTGCAGAACATCTGCATATGTGTGTCTAGTATACATTTTACTTCAAATTTGCAATATGCATAGTCAAGAGGCACAAATGTGAATTTACGTTTGGTTACAGGTTTCAGAGGGTTTCAGAGTCAAATTTGTGTTGATTTAGGATAAACTTGCTATTGTAACGCAACCCCCTCGTATTTTCCGATTCCAAATAGATTGTAGCATTCATCATGATACGTTCATACTTTTGCTACAAAAAGCAACAGTTATTAAAAAAAATCCCAGAAATGGGTGGCACAAATGACCTGCTGCCTTCTGTTAATAAAACAACAAAGAAACAGAACTGATTTTAAAAATACAGCCCCAAGCAATTCACTTTAGCACGGAAATTGACGAGAGACTGCCTTCGACAACAATGATAGTATCCACCTCGAGTATCCTTTATTTCTTCTCTGCAGTCCATTGTTTATCTTCATCGCTAATTGATCAGCTACATACGGTCTATTCGAATCATAAACGACCTACGTACAGATGCGTATGCAAATCGGTTGTCCTTATTAAGTCAACGTTGAGATATCAATCAATCAGTCTTTTTTTTTTTTTTGGCATAACCGTTGTCTCTTGTGGTGTCGTCACTTTTATCTCTTGTGGTTTAAATTTAAATTTTCATCTCTGCCACCCAAAAGGACACTTAACAACGATTTCATAAAAAAGTGTTTCCACCAATTTTATCCTGATATTTACTTGGAGGAAAACAAAAAAAAAAATGCATTAATGATGCATGCAGTCATGCCATAAATGACAATAAATTTGCACAACCCAATTAAAAGCTGTTTTTTTTCATACATAGGTACATAAAAACGAAGAGAAAAACCGTATACACCTGGCGAACTGTGTGGCCAACATACACATACTGGTTGAAATAATTTGTAACATGAAGATCAATTCAGAGAATGAAAATGGTTGACTCTTATATTTTTTTTAATTAACACCCGTCAGTGAATAATGAATGAAGTGAATATAAGCTTTTTTACAGTTGGTGTATTGAAATTTGTTGTTCTATTGTTCTGCTCAGAAATTTTTGCTAGTTTAATTAAAAGGAAAAAGACCTTGGGGTGTTTAAGATACCCCAGGCAATAAAATTGAATTCCAGCCTTTGCTTCTGGTCATAGTTTGACAAATAGTTAAAATGGTTAATTATAATAAATTTACGCTCATTTTGTGGAGTATGGAGATCCCTAATCAAGTTTGACAGTAAATTACTTGTTTGAGACCTGAAAAGTCTGTAATATTGTCTTCATAAACCTTATGGGACTAAGTTCAAAATAGTTCGGGAAGTGACCAAAAAAGAACTTCAGTTGTCATTACAAACTTTTAACTTATTGCCAGAATATGTTTTCGTATAGTCTAGGTTAGGTAAGTTTAGGTTAAAGTAAGGTTATGATGTTATCATAAAAACAATAGGCACCAAACCCATATTGTTTTGTCATTATGTTCTGTATTGCCTTGTGGGTACTAGGGCTTTAGCATTCCCTAACTTCCCTAGTTGCCGGGTTTCCTTCTCGACTGTTTTGCGCCAGGTACTTCTAGGACCAGAAAGAAACAGTATTAGCTTGCTTGCGCTGGGAGTGGATCGTATTTCCATAAGTAATATGTCCAGCCCATACCCTTTACTTCGCGAAACTGTGGATAGCATCCCAAACGCAAATTTTGCTTTGCTTCCGCTGGGCATCGGTTGACGCAAAGTATTGGAAACACCCTACTCTTGCAACAGTTTGTCCAGCGATGCATAAGAGTTGATGAGTTCGGTTGAATGTCCATTGGTTGACACTTGATTGTCCTACAGTAGTAGTAGAAGTAGTCTCGCAATTGTAGAAGTACTTACCAAGATATTTTGATCTATTTCTTTCTCACACTCGCACATTGTATGCGAGATATTCTTGAAGCCAAGACCTTGGCGGAACCACCCAGAATGGTTCGGCTCTGGCATGCTTTCTCAGAAGACAATGTTGAGAGAGGATTCCAATCATAGCCCTAATTTGTGATCTACCTAACTTAATAATTTTCCGTGAACTCCTATAATTTATCCCCGGCCATTAAGCTTTGGAAGTTCATGGAAGTTCAGCAAATTTTTTGGTCAGTCTATCGGCGTATTTTTCGCAGTGAATTTCACAGTGACAGTAGGTCCAAGGACATGTTACACTCATGCTTATTTTGAGATTCGAATGAATAGTTAATTCTTTCGAATGTCTCTATTCATTCGAAAGATTTTTGTGTATTTTGAGATTCGAATGAAAAAGGTTCATTTTCGAATGATAACGCAAAATGAACATAAATAAATTTAACCCTCAAAGTCAGCTGTTTGACATTTTTTTTAATACAGGTTGACCATGCCTTGCTTTTTTTGCGTTAGAACTCTTCTCTTTCTTTGGAAATAATTTTATTAGTTACACTTTTACAAGTTTAAAGACGAAATTTAAGTAAGACATTTTATGAAACATGTTTTGTATACCTATAATAATATCGAACACGAAAACAAAGCAAAATAAAATAACATACATGTATATTTAATTACAACTCTCTCCCACCATACACTCGGCACGAATCTGGTCACTCTACCTTTACTTTGAGTGCTGTCAGTAGTAAAATAAACATTTGCTCGGTGATTTGTTTTTAATAATTAGAGTTGTTTTTAGATGAAATAAAATGCTGCTTTCTTTTGTGGACAGTACAAATGATTAGGACATCATAGAAGATGTAAAACAAGAGTAAAAAATAAAGTTGCAAAATAATTTCGTGCATTCACTCGTCTTTCCTTTGGAGATTTGTTTACATAGAACTTGAGTGGGACTATTTTATTTATACCAATTGCCGGCCACCAGTTTTTCTAATTAGAACGTGACCTATACCGACAGGATCAGAAATTGTCAATTAAAGTTACTTCATTTAATTTTCTAGAGAATATTAAAAGTATCTCACTATATTTACGTGTTTGTTAATCTATGCGCCAGGAAAATTTGTTCGAATGAAAAATGACATTTGTTTCGAATGAATAGAATCTCAAAATACGCACAACCAATGAACTTTCGAATGTTTGGATGAACTTTCTATTCTTTCTATTCATTCGAAAGTCAAAATACAGTCTATGCGAATTCGACTCACTTTCGAATGAATTCGAATCTCAAAATAAGGCTGACTGGCTGATCTTGCACGGCAACTTATCTTTTATTTACTGTTTGTCGTTGCCTTCTAACATGCCAAAGTCCCATATATGAATATACATTTGACTTTCATAGTAAAAAGCCAGTACATCATGACTGGGTTCAGGCGCCATCTCTTCCCTGTTGTTTTCATACAGATAAAGAGAGCATTGTATGCCTTACGAGACCTTTCCTTCGTGTTCTGTTTCCAACATAGCCTACGGTCTTACACAATGCCAAGATATTTAGCTACTCGTATGTATAGAATAGTTCAAAAACAAAATATTGAATATGAATTAATTTTGGACTATATCCCATATTTTGCATTATAAACCTTCCATTCCTAGTTCGACTGGGGTGTAAGACACACCCCTCGCTATAATGTTCAACAACGCCACCCTTGTTTGATGCGTAGCACAAAAACAATCGTTAAAGGAATGATCCAAAAAGAGTATCCTATTTTCATCGAAAACCTTAAATTTATTAGAAGTTGGAGGCACCCCAAACAAGAACCGGTTTTAACCTCCTCAGGCAGACCAGTAGGAGTATAAGGAAGGGCTGGAACTGTAGCCAGGTGTAGATCTAGATACATACCTATAATTTAAAGAATAACCCAAAAAGTTCGACAAATCACATTATAAATATTTAATTCTACAGAAAACCATGTCCCTAATGGCTTCATTAATGAAAACGCAATTTGTTAAGTCCTTTAAAAAAATAACAAAAAATCAATTGACCTTTTGTGGGTACAAAGGCACGCAACCTCTCCTCACCTAAAACTAAAAATAAAAACAATTTCCCACCAAATATGTGGACAATAAATCACTTGATTCAGTGAATTTTAAAGGACCAAAGAACCCCCTCGTCCATGTATAAATGCCAAACCAACGAAAAAATTCGAAAACAATCAAGGACCCGTGCGTGGTTTGAGTTTAGTTTCGAGTAGGCGGGGGATGGAGCTAGAAACAGGCGGACACCTTTATGATTTCCATTTAATTTATTGATAAACAACAAGGATACGAGTCAGAAGGGAGTAGGATTCAATTAAATTTTAAAACTTTTCGACGACAAAAACTGGAAAAAACCGAAAACACATAGGCGGTAACCCATCCGAACAAATTGCACCAGGGCAGGGGTGAATGTGTGTTGGTTTTTTAAATGACACGCGGGTACTCACTACTCATTCACTGCGGGCTTAGGTGCCTAGCCTACATATCCTTTGAAATTAAATGAAAAGAGAGGAGGCAAAAAAAAAAACGCACACATTTGTCTCATTTGAATTTGGAAAAGACTTTCGAAAGAGATCCTCCCGAAATGCACTAGAAAAAAAGTTTCATCCTTTTTTGTGTTTTTTTGTTTTTTTCCTTGCCTCTCCCACACAATATAAGGAAGTAAAGCAGCACAACAAACAAATGATGAAACAAATAAGACGAGAAAGGGAAAAACCATCAGTATCGGTGGCATGGTGGTTCCTGGGAACACAACCCGACTTTTCTTATCTTTCCCAATCAAATATTCCCTCGGGTCAACCCCATCTTTGTTCATTGTGGGGGCTCTGGCAAATTATCTCAACAACAATTCCAACTTTTATCAGTTTTTTTTTGCAATTTTTTCTACTCCTCCTCAGAGTTCGAACTTCAAGAACGCTTGAGGGTGATTTTAATGAATCTTCGGGTTTTTTAAGAGGTCCTTGCAAAAACACACACGCACACAGGAGGAGCAAAGGAACATGTAGAACACATTTGCTTTGTACCCAGAGATGTATATCAAATCGGATGTACCTTATAGGAAAAGGACCTTCTACTGTGTGTGGGTATTTGTTTTTTATTTTGTAAAATTATATAGAGGATGGTGGTTGGGTATGCGAAGCGAAAGGATGTCGTGAGTTTTATCGGAATTGAATTATAAAATTGAACAGTTTCCGGCTTGTGTCAGTCGTTGTCGTTGTCTGCTTACTTTACTTGCTTTTCAAACTGGCAAAGGACTGTTACGTTGCAAAGAAAACAGGATACAAAGGGCGACAGTGCACAAGTTGGAAAGTTGAAAAACAAGCAGCAGTAGCAGCAGTAGCAAGCAAGGATAAACAGTCAAGGAAAACTTTGTAATGAAAGTAAAATTGGTGGAATAATTAAAAGTCAATTAAAATTGCTTCAGGGTAAAAGATGTCCGATATTAGATGTCGTACAGGATGAGAGAAAGGACTTTTTGTGTTTGATGTGTGTAGGGTTAATGTATGGAAAAAGGATGTTTGGATACGAAGAGCGTCTGTGCGATTGAAATTGGATTGTGCCACTGAATACAGGGAAAGTTATTAGTTATGACATTTGAATGTGATTACTTTGGGGCATGAGGGCGATAATTGGATTTATGTCTTTTGATTTAATCCTTTAATTGGCTTTACTCAAAAGGGCAAGTGGATGTCAAAAAGCCCCTCAGAGGTGTTTGTAAATTTGTTGTTGGTGCTTTATAGGAACTGGGATATGTAGATTCCTTTGCTCTGATAAAAATGATTGGGTTTTGTAGTAACTAGCATGAGAAGGAAAAAATTCCATGAGAGTGGATAAACTGACATGATTGTGCAATCCTTTGGGCATGAGGCTTAGACGTCATGCGCATAATGAATGTACTAAAACTGAGTTGTCTTCTGTTGAGAGTGATCAGTACCTAAGTATTCGTAGAAGCTGTGAAGTTTCATCTTTAAGAGGCTGTCCGCATCTTAGTTCTTCAACATTACCTTGACCGATAGGCACAAGGAAACGACTCCTACCTATTTGAACTCAGAACGCATTTCTCTGTTCGTCAAGTAAATTGTTTCGTATTCTATTGTTCACTGTGCGCATGCAGGCGTAACCTTATGCTCAAATGATTGCACATCATGTTCGTCACAGAACGGTGTGTCCTAGAAAGTGCCTTATCATAGACATCCACCTTTGGCAGGAAAAAGCATAACATGCTGCGAAGACGTCCTTTAACTGTAACGAAACTGAGAGCACCCTTGTTAGACAAGCTATGACTAAGAATTTTCTGTCTTTACTTCTAAATATTTGTCTCCACTGGAAAGACTTAACTACTGGCACCATAGCGACCTATAAACCTTATTATTTTGAAAGACGCTCCCTCATCCTTGAGAGCATTGACCAAAAGCCCGTTCCCATTTCATAAACATTCATCAGTCATGTCTAGGGGACTTCTGCCCACATGATGCTATCATTAAGTGGTATCGTATGACACCGTGACTCGACCTTCACAAAACATTCGCCTATTTTTTGTAGATTAAGAGCGAAAAGTACGATCTCCTTACCTCCACCCATGATGGTGACATTCCCCTTCCTCGCGCTCCCTCTTTGACATCCTTTTCGTGGCATTTAAAAACCTGTAAACCAACTCGCTTAGGGTACCATTTACTACCCCCAATACGATGCCGCAATTCTCAGTAGACCAATCCAATTATTCATTTTACAATCTTCTTACCCCCATCAGACATTAATTTTCATTTCCCTCTAACAAATAGCCTGCGTTGTCCCCCCGAAACTTAATAAGATAACGAGAACATGTAAAACTCATTTCTAACAAAAAACCACAAAAACTCCTTTTCTCCTTTTCTTAAACCAAAAAGAACAAAAAAAGAAAGAATCCTACACAAACTACTCCCCAGAGTGGCATATAAAATATGCCTCTTGACAAAAGAAAACACACACAGAGACGGAGTAGCTAGTAGTTTATCCTGAAATCCAAAAATGTAATTCAATAATATTTTTAAAAATTCCAAACATGCCTCCAAGACCACTAAATAAACCAGCAAAAAGGATGACCATTTGTCTTCCTTTCGAAAGCCGAATAGTTTCGTTTCGTTTCGTTTGGACCACCAACCACCCACTACTCTTATTTCTTGGCTCAACTTTAATCTAAATCCTAAAATTCTAAAGAAAAAAAGAGAACAGAATACCATCAGGCATAAAGGAACAGCAGAAGAACATAAAAAAGGAAAGGATTCTCTGCTCCTCAAAGCAACATTTTACCGTTTTTTATCCCTTTCGAATGGTTTCTCTGTGTATACTGTAAATCGCCAGGCATTTTTATCATTGAAGGATATCGTAAAGATGAACAATCCTATTCTACTGCTACTGTACATTGTACAAACCGCCAAACAAAAGCGAGTTGTAGTGTGTGCAGATCCTTTTTGCCATACTTTTAAGTAGCTATATGAAAGATAAGGAAATGGTATGGGATATATTTTTTTTTTTTTACTATTCCCATTACCATGTGAGTGCGAGTATGTATTTTAAAATAAATAGTGATCCTTGTAACCAAGGTAAAAATGCTATTCAAGTGATTCTCTCTTTTTTTCAACAAAAAAAAGGAGATGAGATAATCCTTTTCACAAAAAAACAAAAACTGCATCCCACTCACAGAGAAGCGAAGAGTATGGCACTTACTGTAGTTAACCAGCCAGTTTACGACAATAGATGTATCCTGTGAATACACATGGGCAAACATTACAATTGCATATCAAACACTTCTCGCATAAAGCATCATTGAGTGGGGTCCTTGAATGCCACACATACCTACACATGTCTGTACTGAATTTACATTTTTATCATCATCGAATGTCCTTTTTATATATAAATTTTTTGTGTAATTTCTTTTTTTTTTCTCTCTTTCGTTTCAACGCAAAACAGATGAACGAAACGTATCAGCATCCGGGCAAGTGGCATGAGTTTCACATCAAACCGATACCCATAAGGACCGATGCCAGCCATTTTATAATGTCGTATGTAATAAAAAATTTAGAACATAATGCTGTGTACGAGGCGATTGTGCAGGCGAAAAATCGATACGGATGGAATGAGGTGAGCACTGAAAAAAAAAAACAAAAAATTTTATATATATTTTTCTTTTTGTTTAAATATTTTATCAAGTTTTTTTTCCCGACCGACAAGTGTGTTGAAAAGGCATCTGATGTAGTATGTCCAGCAAGTCGTATAGGGGGTTGTTGTTTAATCATCACTTTGGAGGGAGGTATCGAGTGCCCTGGAGTATAGTTTGAACTGCAAAGCATTTAGGTCTATAAAATTTAAAAGAGTTTTCCACTAATAATAATTGACTTCGTGTTCAGGAAGTTTAGACAATTTTGTGAACTAGTTTCAGTTAAGTGGCTATGGGTTTGAACTTTAGGTTTCGTAGAGAGGGTGGGTAACAATTATTACTCACTGACTTTAAATATATACATATTCTATGGCCGGGGTGAGGAGTACTCAGATAGACCCTCCATCATTCTCAATCCTCTGCTATTGACTTCAACTCATCAGGAGTGATCTTTAGAGAGCTCTGGGAGAGACCTCGCGCTACCACTACGGATCGTTTTGGAAGCCGTATTGGGGACCTACGCACTATGTGGTCAAACTGACGAAGCACACATAGTTCGATTTGAGGTAGTAGTTGCTCACTATTGAGTGCCTCTCGTTCTTTTGTGTTAAGGCCTCAATCACTACGATTTATTCCAACTAGACCGCGAAGTAACCTCCTTTCCGCACCTTGTTTCCGCGACCATATTCTTTCGGTTGCAAGCTGTGAAGTTCGATCTGAGAAGACTCAAAGATAACCAAGTCATCCGCAAACAGAAGATGAGTAATCCTTAACTCTTCTAATTTGGGACACATTTTTGTCCAGTTCATATATACAATAAAAAGAAGAGGAGGCAGCACTCAGCCTTGATGGGGTCCAACACCTAATGTGAAAGCCATTGAACTTACACTTTGTCTTGATTTGTTGAACTTTCTATATAAAGACTGAATCACCCTTTACAAGGAACTATCAATCTTATACTTCCGCAGTAGATTCCAAAGCTGGATTGCGGATGTAACATACTACATGCAGATCTGTGTTCTTTTGCTGCTTTCATAGCGTATTTGAAATTTCTTTACGCCTCACTAGTTGTAGTCCACCACTTTTCTGATCACCAGTCACCACACCAGCTCACTCCAGCATTCGGGCTCATTTCACAGCATTATCCATGACTTTTTTCAAACCTTCTGTCGATAATTTCTCAAAACGTTTCCTCCTGTCACGTATTGGCCTTTAGGACTACCAGGACCTGTGGCTCCATCTTATGTACTTGTTGGAGCCCCGAATAGAAAGCGTTACGTAACACGATTCCCAAGTCATTTACGTTCAAAATTAGACAATAATACTGAGACAAAAATCGTTTGGGACTGTCTCCTATAAAATCATCCGTCGAATACTATTTGTAAATCGAAATTATGAAATAAAGGACTAACTTTCTGGCAAGAAGGGTTACTTGACGTCAGCTTGCTTTTCTTGATTCCTCTTTACGGTGCTGTACAGTGATATTCACTGGACAATGGACCTAGCTAGAAAGCTATTCACTTACAACGAAGTTTGTAAATGAACTCAGCAAGAAGCATTTAGGACTTTAATAGGTTACCTTACTGAGGTACCATCTGCATAAAATAGTCCTAACCTATCATCTTTCTGACTCCCTTCTGGCTTACGATTGGGGCAGCAAAATGGTTTAAGCTCGCTGAATAATGGCCCCAAAATTGCGTCTGACTTAAGCATGTCCTTAAAAGTTCGTTCCTTCCTAATTTCTTTCAGCCAACTCTGTCCAACTTCTTGTCGAACATACTATTTCTATTTGATTTTTTATCACGTTGGCTTTTTCTACATTCAAAATTGCTAGCGTGTTTTTTTCAGCTTTTTTTTGTGGTAACTATCAACGGTTATAAGGCCCCGCAAAAAAAGGACATTCACAAGTAAAAAGGCATAAAAACTCCCGTCGAAAGAAAATATATGTGTGACGGGGTTTACCTGAATACTGTGTTAGCCTTGTTGTATTCATTTATACGCCTAAGTGACCAGATAACATGGGGATTTGCCTTTTATGTACGAATTGGATACGTATTTCCGCTTCCTTTTTCACCCATAGATCCTGTTGTTTGAACAAGTTTTTTTTTTGCTCGTCTGGACTAAACTGGGAATGGGTGCAAATGACTGCTGCCTTTGCTCCTGCTGAGCTTCAGTTTTTCTCATATTTTTTTTAAATGAAAATATGATTAAATGTCCTGTTGGGAATATGTTTCCTTTTTTCAAGAGAAAACAAAAATTTGATTTCCTTTTGCAGAATTTTAATTCTCTTTCTGTTTGTCTTTGGTTGGGACAGGATGAAATATAGCCACGTGTTGTGATTTTTTTTTCTCTCTGTCGACTGACAGGTTGTTTAGATTTCCGGTCATGAGTAAGGTGAGGTCAAAGTGGTCAGGGAAAAAAAGAAAAAAAAAATTCAAACAGATGTCCTGTATCATATTCAAGAGTTTCGATTATTACGATGATAATGGTGATGACAACACTTAACCACACATGTTTCGCAGTGGAAGCAATTAAGCGGACTCATTTGACAAAAGCATAACCTACCTTATTGGAAATAAATATACAAAAAAAGTTAAAAAATTCTCCATCGTTGTCCAGGCAAACCGTCAAGCAATTTGCTTGCACGTCCATTAACGAAAACATTATTTTTAATTATGTCCAACGCCAACATCCAATCGAATCGATTTCAATTTTTAACTTTTACCGATGTTACAAATTAAAGTTAAAAAAAAAACGAAGTATATACCAATCAACGGGTGGAAAAAATTTGGGTCACTCCTGAGACCATGTTGAATATAATTGCTTGCAATACAATATTTATTGTAACAGTCCCCACCCACTACAATGACCATTAAAAATATGAAAAACAAAGAACCGAATACATTTTAAATTTGTTTTTTTCTTTTATTATTTTTCCAGATAAGCGACATCCATCAGTTTTATACAAAAAACCATGATATGCTACTAGATATCGACATGGAGTATAAAATGGGTATAGCAACTGCTGCGGGTAGCCACCTTAGCTGTCATCGTCTAGTGTCAATGTATCTGTTTGGTCTAATATTATTTTTTATTATTGGGCTGACAACATTTTAACAAAACTACCAAAGAGAATTCATTTTTGTTTATTTTTCGTAGATTTTTTTATTTTTTACATAAACTTGATGATTTTTATTTTTATTTTTTTTATTTAAAAAGAAAGTTAATCTATGCAACAAAAAGAAATATTATGTTTGTTTTTCTGGGAATATTATTTGAATATTTCAGAAAATGTGCCTTAAATTTCTGTAAACTATTTTATATTTTTAATATTTTTTTTTATAAAGTTAAATTTATTTAAAATATTTCTTTTTTTTATTAAATAATTTAAGAATGTGTATGTTTTGTAAGTCAAAGTGTAAATTAGTAAATTTAATGACGAAAGCGAGGTGGAAATATGTAAGTAGGCAACCCAACGGACACGTAAATAGTTGATAAGTTTAATTAGATTATAAGTGTAAATATAAAACAAACAAAAAAAAGCATAGACAAAATAAGTTACGTGGAAATACTAAGATCTTACATTAAAAATCGCTTAAAAAAAATATATACATATATCAGAAAGTTGAAAGGATTTACGAACTAAAAAGAGACAACAATTATCAATAAACTAGCAAATGGAAGATTTATTTCTCACTCTCTTTTTTGATTACTTCAAGCCTACAGCAGACTCCTTGGTTTTGTTTCATGTCTTTAATCTTGTTGAGATTGTAAGCTGTAGTTACTCAGCTTGTGTTGAGGTCAAACGGAGTTAAACCAACCAGACTTCTGATATCCCTTCTACCAAAACGACTGGAACTGTCAGACTAGAAGTGCCTAAACACATTGGTTGACATCATAGTTTGACCTTCCTCTAACTTGTTTCAAAAGAACTGAATGCTTTCTGTTCTGTTCTACAGTGTCCTTGCTTCGGTGTGTAGATGTTCGCAATTCGATCTGATTCCCTTATTGCTTCTCATAGAAATGTCTGCCTTATGGATCATCCTATTGTCCGATGAAGCAGTACGCAAATTCTGTCAACCAGTTTCAAGGCTTTAAGAAAAGTATAGCTTACTCTCTAAATTGCCTAAACGCAGACTTCTGAGGACACATCTTCTACACATACACATCCTATTTCGGTTTAACTCTCGCCATTTTCTGATTGCAAACTAACTAATTTTGGACCATGTCCCAAATGTTTACATTTCATTCCTAAAAGTTTATTATTTTTATTTTCCATTTCCTCTTCATCTTTAAATGATTTTCCCTTTCAATCTAAACCGCGAAACTGAACGAGACATAGTTTTCTACAAACTTAAAATCCAGAAATTAAAAGTTTAGTTAACGACTAAAGCTAGGGAAATAATAAAATCTCATCACAAAGTATTAAAGAATAAATTAGTTAAAATTATTATAAATAAATATATATAAAATCGATAAAAGTCTGTAAATAAAAATTAAAGGAAAAAAGAAATAAATTTAGTCATCAGTAGTCAATAAAAAAAAGAACTTGCAAAAATAATGAAACAATTAAGTGTAGAATGCTATAAAATTAATTTATTGTATGGTTGTAATATGTAAAGTATAATAAATTAAAAATAAAAAAAAAAAACTTATACGTAAGAAATTTTTATGGCTTAACAAATAGGGTGTAGTAAAATATAAAAAAAACAGATCACTATCATTCGCACAAGACAGAATAAAAACAAGAAATTTAAAACAAAAATACTAATATGCTCGACCCATTGAGACTAATAAGTGTTAAAAAAAACAAAACAAATATGTACACTATAATTTATGTAGCATATTTATAAGGCAAACAAAAATAAATAAAAATAAATGAAAAATGTAAAACAATTATTAGAAACAAATCCGAACCACTATGTGAAATAATAAAAATAAAATACCAATGAAAGCTTATTGTAGATACACACCAGAAGAATATTTTTGGCAAAAGGAAAAGGACGAGGTTTTATTTTTGAATATTTTTATTCTATATACGAGTATATCTTGTTCATTTTCATATAATATTTAAGCTTTTTAATTGTAAACTATATAAAAACGAATGCATTTAGATGGAACATTGTTTCGTTTCTAAAATCAACTTAGATATTTCAAAACTTGTTTTGTATTTCCGAAGTGGGATATTTTCGAACGTTATTTTTTCTGTCAAAACTGGAGAACGACTTCGATGTTTCAACACAATCGTAAGATGATTTTGGCATCATTTTAAAGTAACAAATAAGGTTCTAGAATTGAAACTTTCTTTTATAATTTCGAAAAGACAAAGGAACTGAAAAATATTATAGTGGCGCCCAACGAAAGCCCTGAATTATGTACATTATATAGGATACAAGACAATCTTCGTATTGTAAAGGGAATAGGAAACAGATACTTTACAAAAAAATTGAAATGGCAAAGAGGATTAGGTAATATTAAAGTGGCGCCCAACATGGGGCCTAAATTTCAAAATGTTTCAGAATCTTATCCTGATCATGTTCTTATCACATTATGGAATCTTTAATATTTGAAAAACCTCAAAAGACTTTGAGTTTAGATTGAGTAAAGCATAAAGTCATCAATATTTTATACCCACATGATTAATATTATTGAAACTTGATGCTGATTTTTATTTGACTTAAAATCTATGCATCAATTTTGAAATACTCACACAAGAGCCCTACCTTTAATAACCTAGATATTTTGTCTCCTTTGCTTGATCTATAAGTTCAAAAGTCGTCCTTTTCCTTTCATAAAATCGCCTCTCTTATGATGATGCATGAATATTATCTAGGAATCATTCATATTTTTTTGCATTTAATGACAACTTACGTTTTGACATATTTATTTTTTATTTTTATAAATTCTTTCCGTTCAAGGCCTATCGCAAATGTTTTGTCATTAATTGTAAAAAACTAATAGAATTTGTAAAAAGTATAAAATCACTTACAAAAAACATTTCATCATAAAAGGAAACAAAAACAACTGTATCATCAAACTTAGCTGTATTCATTAAAAAAGAAAGATAGAATGAATACCATTTTATATATAAAGAGAATATATACAACAAGAACTACAAGGCTTACATAAATCATAAATCGGAATATTTAAAACCAAATTAAAAAAAAAAAAACTAATTGTGTAATTTTAAGAACATTTTAAGTAAAACGACAAACTCCCCTCCTCCTTTCATAAAGCAGATTCAAAATAAATCAATTTAAATAAAAAAAAAAACAAAATCATCAAAGTATAAAGATATATATTTAATAAATAGAATAGGTCCAAATACTTTGCATATAATAAAATCAAAAAAATAAAAATCGTGAATTGTGTAGAATCATATCATTAACATTAATTTTATACCATTTCCGTTTTAAGTACATTATTCATTATTAATTATTTTGTTTATATTTAAAGAAAGATACTCTATAAAACAACAACAAAAACCATTTTATTTTAAATGAAAAACAATCTGTGTACGAACAAGAAATAGTTAATGAAAGGATAAACAGAATACTTATTATTATTATTTTTAATTAATGCAATGTTATATATAAAAGTTGACTAACTGTAGATACATATTTAGAAACAAATAAATAAGTGATAAATTTTCAAAAAATAAAGTTAAATCGTTTTATTTTTTGTAGTTGGAGAAGGAGAAATACTCGTAAGTTCTAGGACAAGGCTATATCCTTCAACGTACTTGCAAATATTTTTTAAGACTTTTCAGAGAGCTTGTTTCTTGACAATCATTGACAATAACTCTCAAATGATTAATTTATCATATTTTTGTACTGTATCTCATTTTTTATTAAAAAAAAAATTCGTCAAAGCCAAAATGGCAGGTCTTAAAGAAAATAGTCTACTAGACAACAAAATTAAAGAGAAGCTCTAATCAATTAAGAGAGTACACATAAAAGCTATGGCATAATTCACCACACTTCACTAATGGATTTTTTCAGCAAAGGAGCCAAGGTTAATCACCTCACTTAGCTCAATAGTTTAGGTTTCTGCTGTCAGTATCTCTCGTTTGTTTGTTCAGTGAAGTGTTCTTTTCAGTGGTGTGTTTTTTTTAAAGTGATTTTTCACATATTTTTGGAATAATAAATAAGTAAGTTTATATTTTAGGAATATTACAATTATTTTATAAAAATATGTTTGCAAAAGTTTCTATAATAATTTATTTTTTAAACAAAATATTGATAAAAAATATTTCACCAACGACTGATCCTTTTGGCGAAACTGTGCAAAAATAAACAAAAACAATCTAAACTGATCAAAACATAATATTCTCTCTCGTTCTTAACCCAAATAATAAAAGAGTGAGAGAACACTTTTCCTGTACCTTTTATAGGGTGTCACTTTTTTATGAAGAACAAGTTTACTATTTCTGTCCTGATCATTATTCAGCAGATTGTTATCTGTAATCTGTAAGGGCTAAGAGGAGTGGTGCGTAGAGCGTCAGTGGTGGTACATTTGTCTCCTTTTTGTTAGGGAAAGTCCGTAGTTTTCTTGAATCGCAGCATGGGTTGTACTCACCACCTTTCCTTGACCAGATTATAGAAGTTCAAAGATATTTTGGTTGCAAGAAGATTGAGGGGCGTTAGGACCGAGTGGTTGCTCATTGATTAGTCCGATTCTCAGTTTTTTTTTTTTCTAAAGGAGCGGCATTATTCTTGGTAGCTCCTAGTCAAGTTTGAAATGGTCGTAGTTGTTAAAGTAAAAGGCATGGCTTTGATGTCAAGGAAGATGGACCTTTTCTGTTCCAAAAACATTGGCTTAGAACAAAGTTGTGCGGTTGGATAGTTTAATGTACCGGCATATAGCTGCGAGTAGGTTCCCGAATCTGTATACCGTCGTCGAGATATGTAAGTTAGATTTACAACTTCTCTACTTTCCCAGCATAATCTCGAGTTGATTGGATGTTGAAATTGAGGGTCTCAAAAATCTGTGTAGGTACTCTAAAGTTGCTTCGATTGTTTGCCCATTTGGTGATGGTGAATCAACTCGTCAACTTCTTTTTTTCAAAGATTAAACACAGGGCGAGTGGAAGTATCCCGAGCATGACCTTAAGACCTGTATTTGATGTTGTTTCAATAGCAATGGTCTTATCTTTGCATTCTAGACGTTGAATCTCAGTAAGGGTGCTCAAATTTGTAATCTTATCTACAGCAGGTCAATATATGTAGTAGTAAGCCTTATAAGTTTTATGTGAGAAAGAGTATTAGAATGGATGCGTACACGCAATCAATGGGGCCGCTTTACACCAACATAACAGCAGTTCTTAATGGCTGGAAAGCCATGAAAGTTTTGACAATTTTGGAAGCCTTCACCGTGGCTTTTGGAAGTTTATAACAGGAGGAGCATTCTGGATAACCTTATAGTAAAGCTAAATACGTGGAACAACTTTGGAATTGGACACACACAGCACATTTTACTGACGATTTTCTTTTATATTTTCGCATCGGATAATGGATCTTCATTTGACGGACCTCAATCTAGAAGCTAAGACAGACAAACGAAGCGAGACTCAAAATAAGCACATCAAAAAATAGACGGTCAGCAGGACTGGAATTCATGAAGTTGACAAAACTCCGTATCTAGGAAGTGTGGTGTCGGATTACTGCAGTGGCCCTGAACTGGATGTATTCAGTTGAAACGGGAAGGAAGAAGCTGCGTTCAGAAGCTTAACAACCAAACCTCGACTATTGTGACGGAAAATCAGGAAGATGGCTCCATTAACACAAGTAAGATGCAAGTCAAGAGTCTTGGGAATTTTTTGGGCCGAACTTATAAACATTAGTATACGGAGGAGAAAGTATCTGTGGATTGGACCCACCATACACCACGAATACAACTTGATTGTGCTGTGACTTTCGCTCACCAAGGCAGGAAGAATCGAGCTCTCTAGGAATGAGTTGGAGGCCGGTCAAACGCGTTGCAGAACTACGAACGAAATGGCGCACAGGCATTTTTCGACGTCGAGATAGTTAAAGGATTTACGGTGAATATTAGTGACTGATGATTCCACCAAAATAAAAGCCAATAAAACTGAGTTTATACTTTTTTTTAAAACCTTGTTTTAATATAATATGTCAACAAAAAAAATAAGAGTAATATAAATAAATAGTAGATTATAAATATCTCAGAGATAAAACGTTAAAAGTTTAATTTTCACGTTAATTTTGAACATCATAAAACGAAACGTGTGTGTATCTTTGCATCCAAACACAGTTTACACAACAAATTAAATAATTATAGCTACGATTACATCAAAATTGAATTTTCATATTCACTCATGAGCAAGTACAGCGAGAGAGGGTCAACAAAATTTGTCTTTACATCAATTTACAGTCTAACTATTGTTATTTTAGCAAAATAACACAAAAGAAATGCAATTTATATACGCAAATGGCAATCATAGTAAATATACTTGTATATAACAACAAAACGTGTCTCAGTGCTTTTTCCCATAATTATAACTAATTTTTTTTCTTTTTTAAGTCTGTTATATAAAATTTAAATTTCGTTGTACTTATTTATTTTATTTTTTATTTTTTAACAATTAATTCTAAGAATATTAAAAATAACACAACTTACAACAAGTGCACTGAAAATTTCACAAGATTTGAGAAGAGAAAATGTGTGTGGTGTATAAATATGGTTATTTTTTTGTTTAAATATTTGATAAATTATTTTTAATTATTGGAAAAAAAGAAGAACAAATTGGTGTTTGCTGATATTTTTTACTTCATATTAATTGTTGTTTACAAAACGACTGGCAGCTATGAATTTGATTGAGAATGACTTTAAGTTTCCTTTTCTTTTTTTTTGTTCTGATGTTCATTCATTTGTTTATTCTAGGTTTCTTTCATTTTTTTTTTTTCTTCTATATTGTTAGGTAAATGCTAACTTAGCGAGTATACAACAAGAGACGGACATTTTGCTTTGTATGTTTCATGTTTCATGTTTTTTTTTCTTTTTCTTTTTGTTGTTAAAGGTAGATTGTTTGTTATATTTTCATTTTGTCTAAAATGCTATTTTGTTTTAGATAAATTTATATATAGTAGAGGCGAACAACCGATTTTGTGATGAGCGTATCTCTGTCGTAAAAGCTGGTTTCAATGGTTACATTTCCGCTGTAAAGAAGAGAAATTCGTTAAGTTATAGAAGTTTTTAAGTGAAGTGAAATTATGTAATAGTTAAGGTTCAATGTGAAGGTGATAAAATGAGAAATGCCTAAGGAAATAAGAGAATGAGGAGTTGAAATACTGGAAACTAGGAAAAGAGTATTTGGGAAGAAAAGGCCGCACTTGATTATCAAGCGTTAGTCAACGCGATGAAAAGCGAGATAGGTCTCTTCACCAGAGAAGAAAAATACCTCGGTTTGAAAACAATACGACACGACGCTACTCCAAATCATCACCAAAGCACAGTACGTAAGGTGCATACCTGTCGAACACAGAGTTTGGAGATAAAAGGCGTAGGAAAGAATAAAGAAGCCTTCTACGTTTGTAGCTAAATCTTTGGGAAAAAATGGGGAAAAGGATCTTGGCACCCGCTGGACGCACACAGCCATTGTCTGATCCATCGTAACATACATATGGTTTCCTAACTTGATGCCCGGCAAGGCCCTAATCTTAGAGAACCAATAAAGATCCAGACTCAACAATGCAACCTCTACACTGACACAGTGTGAACCAAACTGACTGTAGCTCTTAAACCAATATGTACACTGGCTTTACTTGACCTGTACGTGATGCAAGCAGCCGTCAAGAGTGCCCTGTTTTTAAGCACTTCGATATTAGCTTAACCTTTAAAACACCCTTTCTATGGACTAGAGGTAAATGGAAGAAATCAAAAACGAAAAGGATCGGATGATCTATTCATCAGAACCATCATTTTTACTTAATCAAGCCTTATAAGCCACAGCACTGTTTCCCAAACGAAAATTCTTTCAATATTAATGGATGGCTCTACTTATAAAACAAAATTTTCCAAAGACATCGAGACTTACACAGAAGATCTTTCTTTCTTTTAACCTCTTCTAGAACTTGTTGGATACAACCTTAAGGGACAAGCAGATGAGAGACGGGTAGCACTGAAATTTATTCTGTTTCTAGCAGCCAAAGCGACACAAGAAATGTATGATTGATCAGCGACGAAAGAGGCTAGCTATAGATGATCTTTGCTGAGCCTAAGTTGTCGAAATTTAGAGATGTCCTATGCCAATGCCCTGGCCTATGCATTATCAAAAAGACGACAGAGTACTTGTACAACAATAGCAAGGATCATTATATGAAGGCAACAAGGACAGTTGTAATCATCCATCCGTCCCATAGATGGTATCAAGAAGGCCACTTTATGAGACCGCCACCTTTCCGATGAAAGACTATGTTCTTCATCAGCGGGACAATACCAAATGATGCTTTATTTTTAGCGAATCTATCGTTTCTCCTATAAAACTATAAACACTAAACCAAGAATCATCAACTGTGATTTTGAAGTGCTTCATGTCGCCAACGAATAAGCGAATAACCATGAAATATAACCATCACAATATTCCAGAACACAGAAAAACATTCATCACAGCAAAACATCTTACAAAATATGAACGCGTCAAGCAACTTCGTTTCACTAAAACATCTTCTGACGTGTTCCATTCGAATAACAACAATATTTAGTTTAAATTACTAATTACACCCAAGCAAATCATCAAATTACCTCATGCACAGTCCTCTTGTCACGGTTCACTTCCAAAGATTCAACTTTTATTGGCCATCTGCCAACATTCGTACACCTAATCCATAAACATTCAGCCAGCAGATGATTTTCTTTGCCAGTGTACTCTGTTGGCATGTCACCCAATAAACACCGACCGCTCTGCTCTTCCCCACCTAATAACCCAGATATAAAAATAACCAACACACACGACCAAAACTCGTCCAAAAACTGCATCCAGTTCGCACTTGAGAATGTGACTCATCAGCGACTGTTTTGACTTTGAATGATAATTTTTTTTCTTTTTGGAAGACAACCGCACGACACGAAATAGCCTACCTACGCACTTGACCTTAATTTTGTTCCGAAAAAAAAACGACCCTAGCAACGACAAGGTGATGGCCTATCTGGCCACAACTAACCCTAGCCCTTTCTCCCACACCCCCACGGAACTTACTTTAAAACTTTAGCAGGCATCATTTGTGATTCGGGAGCAGCTTCTATGGTCGATTGCCATGTGTTGGTTGTGTTCGGACCCACCCATCCCATTTCAAAGAACCACTCTTCCATAATGCGTCCTTTGAAGAGTACCTTCTGATCCAAACGGAAGTTCTCCATTGATTCGATTGTACTGAAATTGATTTCTCGAGAAACCGCTCGTAGATCCAAGATTTTCACCGGTACTTTCGCTTCATGCTCGACATCTGGTGAGGAGAAGTCCTTGTTCTCCTGCCAGATGATGAGACCGGTGTCTGCGTCGCGTAGGATCATGTAGTTACTGAAAGAAATAAGCAATTTTAATTGATTCGATGGAGGTTCTAGGTCCTGGTCTTACATTTGGAAACCCTTTTGGATTTTGGCACCCGCGCTGATTTCTTCGGAACCCATTGCTCGGCTTCAGAGACAAAACACGGATTTTGTTTGTGGAATGCAATTGGAATCTGAATTTAGTTGCAATTTCTTTATGGGAACTCCGCTTTTGATGTTCGATTTCACAGAGATATCACTTTCCTTTTTGGTTAACAGCGGGTGGAATGACCACAAAATTGCAGAACAACGCCAAATACGAATCGAAAAATAAATACAAAACAAATCCCAAGGAAAAGTACGGAATGTCAAAGAAAAGAGGAGAGGCAAGGCACACATGCTTCCTAGCGACTTTGCTGCCACGTGGGGGATGATAGCGGGAAATAGAAGCTAATGGCAAGCGGTGTGTTTGATTCGGGCACAATTTTTTTGCAGAGCAGGAAAAATATTGAATGGTGGCGCAAAATATGTGAACGAACGTGTGACGAGACGTCACTCCACCCAATTCAGAATATTTGAGCCGTAGATTTTTCAATATTTAGCATAGTAGTGAACGGCTTTGCGAAGAAGAATACATTATGCTTCTCGAACATATACTCTGTAAGTTTCTAGCAGTTTTTACGTACGTTCTAGTGTGAATTTTGGTGCACTCCACTTTCGCATACATAGTACTTTTGGTATCATTATTGTGGCAAAGGAATACTGATAATTGTACGGGTTCTGATCGTCAAAATGTAGGACCCAACTTTGATAGCAAAAATCACGAAAACAATGGCTAGTAAACTGTTTTGATAGGTTTGAAACTTATGCTAAAGAATAAAGAGATCTGTGAAGAATCTATTTCCTTTTATAATCTTGGCCAAATCCTTGTTCTTACCTCTAAATTTTATTTTACTTGAATGTGAAATCGTTACAGCAAAATGTATCGGGTCTCTTTTAGTGTTTTGTTCACTTGAACAAAATTCCACTCTCTACTCTATGACTTACCATTGCTGACTTTCAAATATTTCAACAACAATTGACGCAATTGAATTTCTCAAACAAACACACCCTAAATCACGCTCAGCTGATTCACATTTGACGTTTCTTCTTGCGCTACACCCCCACTGCTCTGAAGGGAATCCAAAATTCTAATCAGTTGTGTCAATTGACGGAGAAAAATTTTCCAATTTTCTTTTTTATTTCAACTTTTGCAATCGCTTTTCTACTCCAATTCGAATAGATTCCGTGAAAATTTTACAAACATAAGTGCAATTATTGTATTTTTACCGGGAAAATTCCCAGTTGTTCGCGTTTGGTTCGCGAATTTCCTTACACCTTTTTGCCCCTTTTTCTGTGGATTATGTGCAATGAAAATGTCCACCAAACAGTAGCTGAAAAAAGCAAGAAATTTTCATCATAACTCGTTCCCAAACACCATAAATGACAATGGACAAACAAGACCAGACAAATGGACGCAAAGGTTCAATCACTTTAGAAACTTTTGTAGACTTGTTTTGAATGAAAACTATAGTTTATTTCCTTTTTATTCTTATCAGGCGCTGGAGCAACATCTGGAGATGAATCGTCGACTGATGACAAAATCCCTGAAACAAAGGAAACAATGACAACAGAGGCTCCAGCAAATGGGAACGATACAGGGTGAGTCTTTAGTCTCTTATTGATAACGCAGAGGGCTGTCCCCGCTCTTTTAGATAAGAAAACACCGCTATCTAGACAAACGTAGACTATAGACTATTCTGTGAGGATTAAATTCGCATTTGGCGCTAGGCGAAATGCTAATTAACAATTAATACCAAGCGATTCGGGTAATGTTGGCTTAACGCATGCCGAAGGGGGTCACTTGTTAGCATTAGTTAGCACTTGACGACAGTTTTTAGGGAGGTGTGCAATTTGCGATCAATAGTGGGCAGTGTGCATCCAGTGGTCCAGTGAATATCGATGGGAAAATGATAAAAAGCAGGTCAATGAGTTGTTGATTATAAAGTGTCTGTAGCATCGCTAGAAGAGAACGTGTTTAGCCGGCAAATTGTTTACATAACAAATACGTGATTCGCGCTTATTTAAAAGTTATTTTTTTATTTCTTTGTAAACCACTTGCTCTGCGGTTAGTGTGATAATTTCTTTTGATTTATTGAGGAACGCAGTTGAAAATGGAAACGTAAGTGTTGTTCATTTAATTGATAACGTTTGGTGGGAGTAATTCACATCTATTGGGGAAATTATGCAACGAAAAGGAAAATGTCATGGTTAATTAGCCAAATTGAATCATTGCTTATTTTCTGTATATTTTACCTTATTGTTTGCTTTTGGTTGTTTCCACTAATAGGGCAATATTAGTTTAGGGTTGCGTGAGGGCGCTTTATGACTCATTTGTTCTGTTTATAATTAGAGACATGTCCTAGATGCTGAAATAGGTGATAAAGTCACATTGGAGCTAGAATATTCCATATCAAGAGGGGCTTAGGTTGTATCAATTTCTTTCATATCTCTTTTTACTTATACTTCAGCAGCTAGGCAGTTCTAATTCTAGCTATATGCATATTACTTAAACCCTGTTGCCTTTGGGTCAAACGTTGGTCTAGATTCCAATCGTCTCTTATGGAAATTGTAAAGAAAAGGCACATACATCTGTGCTAGGACACCAATCCAATCACAGGAACGGCAAATCTAATCTTTGCATTACGCATCATGCAGCAAAGTAAGAGTACGAGTACTGTCCAACCTTTCACATCTCCAGGCAAACGTAGCCCAGATTAGAAGATACTAAACAATTCGTTCTGCTGAAGCTATCCCAGAGTCTTTTTTGGTGTCATTAAAGGACATGTCACTGACCTACGCATTAAAAGATAATTTGTTTAGTCCATCGAAAGGAATAAGAGCCACATGAAGTGAAAAGATCGTCTTCTATTTCACGATTTCGACTATTTGAAAAGCATTGAAGTTACTAGCTGGGGCTTCTGCTTATTAAGATCTTCGGTTGATTCAGTTCCACAACTCAGTTCGCTTACCAATTCTTTATCACTTTAACCGTAATTTGGCCATCTCATTTCTTCCATTTAACTTTTTTCTACAACACCATCATACGCTTTCCATAACCAGGCGACTTTGCTTTAATGATGGGCTTTGTACCACCTTTAACACAGCAATTTGTATTGCAAGTCTTTCGCTTTTATCATTACAATTACCTTAGCGTGTCTTCTCATAACAAGGTATTGGTATTCAAGTTCTACATGACGTTGCTAATTAATTAAATCTCTTAACGCCCTGGGGGAACAGGACGTCGGAAAGCATTGAGTTAAAAACAGCACCGACATATCATAGAATTCTAATCTTTTTTAGAAGGACTGTTGTTTGGTAGTCTAGGCTAGAATCTGGCGGCTAAAATCTATCATGCGACAGCTTATTAGAGTTCGACTGAAAGCAAGTTTTTTGGCTGATAGTGAACTCTGAACTTCATACCACCTAATCCGTAGTCTCTTTACTTTTGCGAATTCAATATTAGGATCGGTATATCTTTAGAATTATTTTACCGAAGCCGAAGCCATTTCGATCGACCATTGCTGCCAAGATCTAAAGCAGAGTTCCTCCACGGACTATTAGTCAACCGCATCTTATCATCTTATCTCGTTTATTACCAAAATGTTCAGCATATATCGCATTAATTCTCTGTCAAGTTTAAGCAATCTGATCATTTGAGTTCCTTTACCCTGTGACTTAAGGAGCGTCTTTCGAGTATACAGGGTGTCCCAGTTAAGCAGTATAATCTTTTAAGGAGAGATTCCTGAAGTTCTCACCCCATTTCAAATTATAGCCCACCAAAGTGGGTGACCTTTAATTTTGAGGTGTAGCCTCTCGCTATAACTTCTAAACTATTATAGGTACAAAAAAGTACATTTGTACATTTTGGAAAGACAATTTAGTAGCGCATAATTGTTACTCACTTTGGGTACATCTATGCAGCTACAAACAAGATATCGCTTCTTAAACTCAAAATTATGAAAATTTGTTGTTCCATTTTTTTTACTTAAAATGCATTTTTCTCAAAATTTTTACTCAATAAATGTTTTTTTTTTTTTTTTTTAATGAAATTTTTATCCCTGAAAAATTTCCTAAAAATTATGTGAAGCAACTTTTTTACGTACGATCAACAAAAGTTGTTTTTTGTAGACAAAAATGGTTATTGAATCCTTCTACTGAGCTTCAGATTTCTCTGGACTAATTCTTTCCTATCCCAAGCCTCTCTTCCAATAACCCCGCTGATGGCCCTCTACTGGGTGCATTTGAAAATTTTACGAGTGGAAATGTAGGGTTCCAGTTACCGTATATGACCAGTAAGACGCAGTATGTAAGCTGATAAAGTGTGGTCATTGTATAGTCTATTTAGTTATGTATTGTATTTTCTCGCGCACTCGACGTCTAGGCGTCTATTTTAAAATAACCGAGGACGTTTTCATTCGATTTTGACAACTGACCTTCTAGAGTCAGCATCAGATCACCACGTTATGGAGATCACCGCAGAGCTTAGGTAGACAATGCATATGATTTAAATTTCGATTAAAAGAGACACCGTGTCAAAGGCTCTGGCGGCTTCTGCAAATTAAAAGTCGGTGAAAAGAAGACGCCTTACGACTTAGTTCATAGTTTGAAAATTTCCTTCAGGACCCTTATGTGAAGTAACCGAGTGAGGTAGTCCTAATTGCCTCTACTAAAAGGTCAGGCTTGCAGTCTTAGTCAAAGTATAAGTCAAACAATTCTCAAAAGGCAACTAGATTATGGAAATTACTGTCCTGGTATTCATATCTTATTTCTTCCTCCACACTTTTGCCCAAGTCTTCCTTATTGCCATTTGCTTTTTCGGCCACCGAAGTAAAGGTCATTGCAGAAGTTTGTGGGTGAACGTTTCAATAATCCCAATTAGCTTCCCTCCCTCCTACTAACCCTTATTAAGGATTTGCTTCGCTCTTTAAGTTTGCTACAGTAAAACAGATTTGGTCAGTGTTCAAACTGTTGGGATGAGATAAATAATTATACCCTAGCACATCTCTCACAAGCGCTCATAGAATTTCCCCTTCAAAAATTATAAACACCCTGTGATATCTGTAGTTGAATGAACTTCAAATTGTATCATCTCAAGACTCCAAAACTTAATCACTATCTTCATAACTAATCTATTCATAAGTGGAAATATTTATAACATTTTCCACTACTAATCTACGACCAAAGTATTCCACTATAACCACTTATTGTTGTCATTATCACGACCACGATATATAGACTTTCTCGCCAAATGTTACCAAGAGCAACTCATTGTACTAAACTATCTTACGTAGGTACTTTTATGACTGTGATTACATGAATAGATTACGATTAACTATGGAAACCAACTGTAATGTGTCTGGCATTATTAAAAAAAAAAGTACCACCACAAGATTACTATCTCTCAATTGCACTTGCATCCCACACAAAGGATCCATGAGGATTCATGAGCCCCAAAATCTAAAAATATCGTTAACACCCACTCGGCAACCTTTGCTTTATGTTTATCTCTAAAGGTAGACCCTACCGCCTTCCTAATGTGTGGTATTGTTTACTCAATTGACCAATTACACACATACACACAATAGAGTAGAGTTGTAGAAAGCACATTCAACCATACGTCATCCAATGCAAACCATATGTCAATGACTACTCCGAATTGAGTCGCAACTGATTTGAGAACAAAAAGCTCTTTTCGGAGACTTGTTTGTGGCGTCACGAATCACGATGCAAAACAAACTGTTGAGCACCAGTCATCGCTCTGGACGTATTCGACATTGGAGCACCGATTTAGTAGCTCACCGAGATTCGATTAGTCTAGCTGCTCGTTTGATGGCCATATCGCATGTCCATTATCGCGTTTTGTGGTGGTGACTTTTGAGTGAAAAAAATATATATTTTTATAATTTTTGTTTTATCAAAATCTGTGATGTGAGAATGTGATTCGTGACCGTAATCCAAAGAAGAAGAAAAAAAAAGCAAAACAAAATCCCCCTAATATCAGGGAGCAGGGTGTTTCGTCGGTCTGTTGCTCCCTTTAAAAGAAAATAAGAAAAAAATCCCCCTAAATATGTCGCGAAAGAATAAAAACGCCGGATACATCCTTTTGAACAACAATGATGATGAGCATTTATCAGCCGCCGCCAACGGCGATACTGTTGTTTACAGGTAACAAACGAGTGAATGAGACTTTGTGATAAAAGTCAACGTGCCGCTAAGTTGACATTGATCAACATAATGCTATAATAGTTTATTACTTGTCAATTCTGCTGAACTCTATTGACTGAGTGGGAGAAAATTTCCATAGAATGGGGGTTGTTAATCGCTGTAATTCGAGGGTGATAAAGGTGTTTTTGTGCGATTGGGGACTTGGGATTTATTGGCCGTCATAAGGGCTGCAAGAGGGTGGGATTAGATAAAGTTGGCAAGTGCAATGGGCTTTGGGTTTTTATTGGGCACTATTTTAAACAGTGTGACTTGGGGGTTGGTTCAGTTCTACGGATTCGTTGCAGTTAACACAACTCGATCGCAAGAGAAGAATTTCCATCGAATTTTTCCACTTCCCAATAATAAAGCTGCTACTCTCTAATAAGAAAAGTATGGGTGACAGAATGCAACCTAGTCGTATGCCACTGTGGCTCTTCTACTCTGTTCAGAATGTGACACTTAAGCATATTCGTCCTGTAGAGTCGGACCTCCCATGCCACAGAAGTGCTGCAGCACAGTTAAAGTATTTAATGCACCTATTCTTCTGTCCTTCAATACTTTCTGTTCCGTCGTGGCTGAAATCAAATTAAGGGTTTCTTTTTTAGTCTCTTTAGTCTGCAATTGCAACTCGTTTGGAGTATGAAAACTTCATACAATCCAAAAGAACGGCAGTCCTAGTTTTTCTAGTCTTGAACTAGTTCATATGTCCCTTCATCTAATCTGAAAAGATACAAGACAAGGATAAGGCTCATAGTAGAGAAATGCTACAATGAACACAAGATCTGAACCATCATCGCAGCTGCTGCCAGTTGGGACTGTTTGTTTTCACAAATTTAAACTCTCAAACAAAATGCAAAAATACCCTTAACACTTTTAGTTCCTGTAACAAAATTACCGTTATTTTTTCAATCAAAAATTCTAAATATTTAAAAAAAATAATCGGGGTTTTTCCCCTCTTAGTTTTACATTTAGCTGGTTTTCGTTAAGGAGCAATTTTTTTTTCGTAAATTTCAAAATTTTTGGCGAAATTTCTATTCACGTTTGCTTCTCAAATATTTCGACTTTTTGCTTGTGAAAATAATAGTAATTTTTTTAATTACCACAACTAACTAACCGTTGTGGAAAACGGATTATAAACGCTCACGACATTCAAATAATTTTCCATAGCAAATGTTAAATAATTGCTTAAAACACAATATTGAAAGTTAGATAGTTACGTTGTAATGTGTCGGTAGATTTTTGATTGCAGCTGCAGCGGTTGGAGACAAGAATATGGACTAAGTAAAGTTTGTCTCATCTCTATTTTTGTGGTTTCATAAAGTGGCTCAGTAGTTAATACGTTGAAGTATGCATGGGTTTTCAGGTCCGAATCCCAGAAATTACCATAAAAGTTTTTTTTTACGGTTCCACCTTTTACCAGTGGCTGAGAAACATCCAAAAGTATTGATGTCCTCCGTTCTTCGAAAACGTAAACTGCGCACAACACGTTAAACTACATATTTCTACAAAATTTACACATGAGACTTTCAATTAGCTCTCAAACCTCTAGGAATAATAGAAGCTTGTGAGTGCCTATGAGTTGCCTCAGCACTTTGTCGAATTGTAGCTTTGAGCAGAGTAGGTTACTAGTTTTGTACAACAACATCTGAAAATGCTTGGGAAAGGCCACGAAATTTTAAAATCGACCATATACATTGTATAGGTATATACGCCCATGAAGAATAATTGCCATCTTACTTTTCTTTAGCAAAGCTTTATAAGCCTATATAATATAGTCACTTTTTTCCAAATGGTTTTCTGTCTCTTTACGAAAGTGTCATACTGGCAAATTATAGAATTCAGCCTTATATAACTTTACCAAAGCGACACATGGCCAAAAGTTAAAACTTGGTCCTATGACGCTTAGCCTTACAGTGCCCTCCAAAAGTCAGTTGAAATTAATTTGCATTGAGCTGAAGTTGTAAAATGTCTAGGGGTATTTTGGTTTTAAAAATTCTTTGTTGTCCTGTTTATCCTGTTTATTTCTCAACCAAAACAATAATGCGAAAACACGTGAGAGTTAAAAGTTAGTCAAAATGTATTACCTTGCTTCTCAAAAAAGGAAGAAATATTTCAATCACCGCGAAGTGGTTCCAATTTGTAATGTTGTGATGTTGTTTACGTGGCAAAGGCGTTATGAGTGCCATTGTACTAAAGCTCGAAAATAGCCCTTAACCTTTATTTTCATTTGATTTATTACTGAGAGATTTTACATTGGACTTTGACATTCAAGTCACTTTTCGGTCTCCGCTTGCAACGCATGTTTTAATTTCAAGTACATACATCAATACCGTGTTGACTTATTTTATACAAATTAAATAGAAATAATCAACCTGATATCTCTTTCGTCGAGAATAAATCGAAAGCCTTTCAGTATGCAAAATTCAATCGTTTTTAACAAGAGAGTAATTGAAAAACATTTGAAAATGTTGAGAGTTGTTTCTGAGTTCTGAATTGCACTGACGTACAGGACACTGGCGTGGGTTTAATGGATGAAAGAAGCTAGAAAAGAGTTGGTGTTAGATATTAGTATTTATTCTCCATGGGATTTCAGCATTCGTTTGTAATTCACAGTATTTTTTTCGAGTTCGTATTAAGCAAATTACTTAACTATAAATGGGTATGGTTAGGACTTGCGCATAACAAAAGTACAACATATGAAACAAATGTGCAATTTAAGTTCAAAACTTCTCATTACAAAAATCTAAATTTTATAAGAAACTTAGAAAACGATGAAATTTATACTTTTTTGCTACTCTTTTTAGAATTTTGCCTTGCTATTTCAAGTGACTTTTGGAGGGCACTGTATCCCACGACAACTGAGTAATTCGCGTGCTCTAAACAATTCCGTTTGGCTTAAGTAAAACCCATAACGTGATCGAATTTTTAAATGCTTTTATCCGCACTTAAAGTAAATACAAAAACAACATACAATGACTGTCGGTTAGTGTTGGCTCTGTCTGTATGTCTCTTACGGTGTCTGACTCTTTTATTATGCTTTCAAATAATAACATAATCCGGAAATTCGGTTAAGACTTATTGCGAGTCCGCTTTGCTTTGGAAAAAAAGAAGTAAAAGTAAAAGTAAATTTCTGTGAATAAGCCCGGATTACTTCACTCTCCGTTGAAACATAATTGTCAATGCCATTGTATATCTCATTAAAAATAAAACAAAAAAATGCTCTCTTTTGTTTGCACTGGAGGGAGTAAGTTCCGTGCCACTGGGCGCGTTTTCTACTGATTCAAATCATGACAACATCGATCGTTACTTTGATGTCATCTGTGAAACAGTTTAAAGTAATTAAAAACATATGTTTTCATTTAGATTGCTAGCTAGTTCAAGTTCAGTACTTGCATATGTTTTTCTGTTTTAAGATAAGAACTCAATTCTGAAGGGTATTCCCATTTTTATGACTCTTGCGGGAAATAATTTCTGTTTTACTACAAAAATTTGACGATTAGATACACATCAGTTGGAAATTTAATTGAAACTGATACGAGCCGATACCGAGCTACCGAATGGTGTTACAGATTCGAGTAGACATGTTTGGGAGAAGTTACGAGAAATATAAATTATTTTTTGACCAAGAATATGGCAGGTGATATGTTTTGAATTAACTAAAACCGATCAATGACCCTTTTGCATTGGTCCAAACGGATTAGTAAAAAAATTCTTATACAAAATTTACATAAAATTCGTGCAGGTTTAATATGCATAAACATTTATATGGAGTTGGAATCGTTAAGCCTCACAGCAGTAAATAAAAGTTGATAAGATCTTAAAATGCTAAAAATGGGTTGAATTTTAAACTGGTCGTGCTTCACGATTTTTTTTTTGTTTTTTTTAGTAAAATTTAAAACAGATTGCAGATATCGGATAAGATTTGGCGAGCGTATTGAAATCAAGGTTTTTGTTTTAAAAGAATTGCATTTAGCGGCATGGCAAATTTTGAGATCAAACAAACGAGACACAAGGGCGGACCAGTAGCGAAGTGGAAGGTCAGTGATCTGTATATATGGCCTCAAGAACCCCTGACTTGGCTTCTCTTCTTTACTAATTTCTTCATAAGTAAACTCTTCGTTTATTGAACTGGCTTCCTTATCACTGCCACTTTGGTCTGTTTTCTATTGTAACTTCCTCATTTTTAGAGTTCATTTAGGATACCAGTGGTGCTGATGTAGTCCAAAATATCTCTGAGCTTGGCGTACAAAGTTTGGCTTGTTTTTTATCTTCAGTGTGGTCTGGGCATTTTGAAGGTAGATACCGGTCCTGTTCTAGTTAGTTGATCAGCTACTTCGATTAGTTAATAACCACTGTGACCACGTATCCAAATACGGTGAACTCTGTTTGCTGATTAGCTCTGATCTGTAATTGTTATTTCTAGTAGTTCATCGTTGCTAAGTTTTCGTGCACTATAAGGATGAACTAACTTGGAATAAGCTTCATCTTCTTCTAAAAAAGGCGTCAACCGCAGGGTCTCTCTTTATGTGAACGTGAAGTAGTAGTAGGTTCAGCTTTACAGTAGACTTAGTTTTCCTTGAACTTGTTGTAAAAACACAAGATAGTCTTTGTAGGTTTCTGAGACTGTTTTGTGTAGTCCACTGTTGAGTCTTTTGCCATTTTACCGGTGCTCCGTAAGTGACAATCGGTATAGCTATCGCTGTGTAGAGCCAAGGCATCATTTTAGGTTTAAATCCCCAGTTCCTGCCAATGAGACTTAAGATAATCGAAATACGATCTTGGCTTTGCCTGTGGCTTTTGCGAGATGAGAATTCCAACAAAGTTTCTAGAGCAAGGCCTAGATATCTGACCTCCTTTCAGAATTCTATTGTTTCACCGAAGAGTGTAGGTGGTTCTAGCCTATCTCATTTTCTCTTCTTGGTGCTCTTCTTTAGGTTAACGTTAAGGCCAACTTTTTGGCATTAGTGTCCGCTGAAGGAGATGTGAGATGGTCTCACAGAAGTGGAATAAAAACTTCACCTTGAGGGCATCCTTTCGCAGCTGTGACTCTAAATTTATTGCTGCCTGGTGAGATGTTTATTTTTCTGTCATCTAGCATGCATTTTTATCCAGTCATCCATTATCTACTCCTGTGTATCGAATACATCTGTATAGTTGAGCGTATTCGATGTTGTCAAAAGCTCATTCGATGTCAAAGAAGCAGCCCATCGCATACTCTTTGTCTCTAAGAGATTTTTCGATCCGTATTGCTAGTTCCTGAAGAGCATGGTTAGTGGCTTTAACTCAGACGATTCATGATGAGCCATCTCTGATGTATTAAGCATTATTAAGTATTTCTTCCATTATTTTCTGTAAGAAAGATGTAAGGCTAATAGTCCGAAGGGATTTCGACAACTTCTTTCCAACTTTTTGGTACATAACTTGTTCATCGTACTTCCGGCTCTTTATGTCGTTGAGCAATAAATTAGATCACCTGTAGATGCTAGAAGCGATAAACCTACCTATTTATGACTGATCTATTCCATGTGCCAGCGACTACAAGGTCAAAAGATTTTCTAAAGAAATGCAAAATGTTTCATTAAGACATTTCTCCATTCTCCAGAAGTTTTAACTTTCAACTATCACCGATTGAGTCATAAAACTAATTAGTTTTTACTTACATAACCACTCAACAGAACAACAAAACAATTCGAGAAAATATCTCCTTTGTCTCTCTGTTTGTGTGAAAGTAAATCTCAGTTAAGAAATTGTTCAAATTTAATTTTGTTAAATGAAATTTATTCTTTTCGATATATCACTCTGCATTCAAAAGACTAAAATGTCTAAAGAAAAACTCACCCGATTGCAATGTTTTATTTATCAAGTTCCTAATTAGCATAACTTTTTTACTTTTGCTATTTGAAAACCGGTCGACTCAAATTTATTCCCGCTAAATTGCACGAGGTTGTCAAACAGATTGCCAATTTTATTGTGAACTCACAAACTGATACAGAGTGCCTAGATTTAAGCATTCCATGCTTTTTTATAACAAGATACGTTCGCATATCCGTTTTACAAGTACCCACTGAAAAGCAAAGCTTCTGATACATTTCAAGGTCAGGTGTCCGATACTTGTCTACAAATGGCTATAGGAATACTAATCAATTTCGAAAAAAAGTATACAGGGTGTTTCAGTGCAAAAAACAAACCTAATTAACGCCAGACATGTTAAGCGCTTTTTGCTGGAACTGCACAAAAAGTTTGAACTCCCTTTCCAGACAGACACTACGCAGTCCAAACAAACCGATTAGTCATTGCAAAGGCTAGTACAATTTACCAACACTAATCAGTTTGTGTGAATAGTGAGTAAATTAACGTTAAGTGTTTTATTAGGTAATATGAATATGACGTCCATTTGGCTTCGTTAGAAGGTGTAGGAAACAGTCAGGCAATAGTTGGTACTTCATTAGGGACAGGAAAGTGTTTCTCTAATTACCATGTAGCTAATGAATTGGTGTGATTCTATTTTTGCTTACTTTTTTTACCCTTGGGTTGGATGTTACATTAATCTGTAAAGTTGGTTTGCTTAGTACTAAATCATGACTCACAATCAATTAATATTTACATATGTTTGTACCTCACACAACTTCAATGTAGTAAGTCGTAAAACCCTGGTTTTGCACAGGAATTTGTTAGAGCTAGGATTTGAGCCTGCGGATAATGTCCCTTGCAAATATGGCCCTTGTAGTGAAGTACAAAAAGAGGGGAAAAACTAAATCGTCTTAGGATGCTAGAGGTTTAAATTTTTAGATTTTGGTCGCCTTTAACCGGCCTTTAATTTCTGAAACAAAAATCTAGAGACATTATCTTAATGTGCAAACAAGTTTAAGGTCCTCTTCTTACATTGTAACTGCTCTCTCACCTATCATGTGGAGAAAATGGTTCGTGTTCAATCGAATGTGTGCCGTCTCTGTCTTGAGGATACTGTAACAGCGCAGCTTATGCCGTGCGTAATGTCACTTGTTCTTCAGCTCAAACTCTCTATAGCTTCATTAAAGAACTAGATTTAAGTTGGAAGCCACAATCTTATAAATATAACAATTATATAAGAGACTGCACAAAATATCTCTTTAGGTCACAACTCTTCTTTAGGATTACCCAAGCCCTAGGCAGCACATTTAGCCTATGTTAGCATCTCATTCGCCCTGTTGGCCGCTCCACAATTCCTGCTTTTAAGTGTCGCCCTAGGCTTAACCAACATACCTCTTTAACTTTCTTTAGGCATTCACTAGCAGTTCACATTCCAAATTGATTGACACACGTTTACACTTGTCAGCGCCACCTGTTCACAGGCTATGCTTGACATTATGGTTAGGAATTATTGTTTTTAAATGATACTCCGGCAGTGGACTCTTACATAAGTCTAGTCTGGCTGATGAACAGATCGCAGCCGGGATCTGCGATTCGAACTTTCGTGTTTGAAACCAACTGATGTCCCTTAAATTGAGATCTGCCCTAGGTTAAGTAGACCTTAGTAAAGGTTGTTCGATGTTTTGTCATATAGTTAGACAATACTTAAATCATTATGAAATTTAAGACAGCATCCTATGATGCATAACCTGAGAAGACTCAGGTATAGTTGGGTCTTTAAGTCAAGAAATAAGAAACCTTTAAGGTTTATCAGGGTCAGAAAACTGGTGAGCTTTCGCATCGGCCACTGATTTAGTACGAGGTTGAATATTGTTCAAGGATACTGTCTTTCTCAAAGAAATACGTTTTTCAAAGCAGCTGAAAGCCTCTTCAACTAACAGCATACTTCTGTACATCTTTAAGGGAAGTGGTACGTCTATCAGACAGACTCTAACCTTTTAGACAGAAAAGATCTTATAGGTCTCAGTTTCAGCCATATGGGCTTTGATTGTACAAGAGATTGTGTTGTATTCATAGCCTTCATCGAGAATTGGTGCCCTAAAGGCCGATACCATTTTAATCCTAATATGTGTTCTAAGTTGATGTGGCCGCGGACAATATGGTAGGTCGTTACGATTATTTTTTTTCGTTTTATCCTCGAACAAGTATGATTTTTTAGTGGTGTTCATATTAAACAAGGTCCCTTTTTTAGCTGCACTTTATTTTAACTGAATTCGCTGTTTAGTGTCCTTTATTGTGGACAACATATATTGTGTTTTTAAGTCTCTCGATGCTAAGCTTACCTTACCTACCTTAACTCTCAAATTCCGCACTCATTTCTGTATTCCTTTGGGGCTTTCAAGTTCTACTTTTCAGACGATTCATAAGAAATCTTTTAAGATCTTCGAATCTTGGCTCCACTAAAACAAAATTTTCCTCAAGCTTAACTCAATTCATATTTCTACTTTTAATATGAACACTTGAAGCATATATACTTACATACGTCAATGACCCACTTTCGATTGACGTTTTAACTCAAATCAGAGATAAAACACTTTAAACGTGTCTTCTGGGCATGCACAAAGAATTTCATTTAAACAAATTATAACAGACTAGTTCAATGATTCATATTCAATTGATTACTTAAACGCAACGTTCAATTGAACTGCTACGAGGTTTCAGATGCAATTTTGTTGCTGAATAAAATAATACAAAAGAAATTTATTTATAAGTAAAGCTTGTATGTTGTTGAAACTACACTCAATCTGTCCAAGGTCAGTTACTTACTTACATATTTTTTTGTAAAGTTAAGTGCAGATAGAGAGCAACCTCCAGACGAGACAGATTCCTGTCCAGTAGATTGACCGAGTTCAATGGCTTTTGATTCATTGTTATTGAGATTTATCTTTCAAATACTGGAATTTTATCATTTGTCCAGATTCAGAGGTTTAATAAGTTGGTGTTGACATTCCATTGGTTAAATCATGGAAATAGAAATTAACTTTTGGGTGATCCCTTTGAGTCTGTTAAACCTGGTTGTCAGGATTAGATGCGGGTTTGACATAAAAGAATTCGCTATGTGCATTTCTATCCTCATTGATGTTTTGATAGTGAATTTCTTGTTACTATTTCGATCTCTAATAAAGTTAAATATGTAGGAGGTGCTTCTGAAAAGGAATCTTCTATGGTAAAACCATATCGAATCAAAAACATCGAAGTACGTGGGTGCTTTTGGTAAGACATGGGGCTTATCACCGAAAACAGTCATCTACATACTATGTAGGAGTATATGGCTATACTTTCTAGTTTAGGAGTAGATATTTCGCGAATCCCTTTCTATACAAATGCGTGTCTATCTCTAGCGTCAAACTCCAAAGAAACGCCTCAGCAGCTCACGGAATACATTAGGCCCTGTCCCAGATTCATTATTGAATTTACCTTTTCTTGATACTTCTTTTTCTGTATGTCATGAGATGTATAACAAAAGCTTTTTACCGACTTGGCCGGGATGGATTTGGGATGATCCGCCATTAATCTTAGATAAACTTTGGGCCTATCACCTGATACTTTGTGGGTGCCGTGGCGCGGTGGTTAGTGCGTTTGACTACTGCGCAAGGGGTTACAAGTTGGAATCCAGAAAAATACTATCAAAAGTTTTTTTTCACGGGCCCACCTCTTCCGAGTGTCTGACACACATTCAAGAGTATTACTGTCATGAGAAAGCTTCTCAAAACCCCTCTGCCCTTCGGATACGGCATAAAACTGTAGGTTTCTTTTTGTCATTACGCCCAAGGATCAGATAAAGATGTACTTAGTTGATTACATTATCCATAGATAGTGTCTTATTGACCACGAAACTAGTTAAATCACTGCTTTCTCTCAAACTGCTTCCTAGCTTTTTGCTCTAGTTGGGGTAACCCCTTCTTTCACTGCCCTTCCTGAAGCAAACCTACAAAGTCTAGTCCGACAGGCTAAAGATTTGCCAGATAAACAGCTTTAACACTCAGAAAAAAAACGAGCTAAAATCAAGAATATCAGTGATATTTCAAGCCTATTCGTTGACGAAAGTATGGTAAACTCGGAAAATCTTAACCCAAGTACAAAAATCTTATTTTAAGCTCATTTTTGATTAGCTTAACATTCTTACTTTAATACTGTTTTGCGATTATTTTAAGAATGTGGTTCTTAAATTAAGCCTGAAACAAATTTATTTTAAGAATACAAAAGCTACGTTTTGGACCATTGTTAGCTCAAATTAAGCTCGAAAACGCCGGGAATAAGAAAGAATCCGACTTAAAATGAGTAGAAAATTCTTCAAACAAGAGCAAAAATCTCATTTTAAGATTGTTTTTAGTAAGCTTAAGCGGCTTGTTTTAATACTACTTCGTGATTTTTTTAAGAATGTGGTTCTTAAATCATGCCTGAAACAAATTTATTTTAAGTATCCAAGATCTAATCCCTAAATTACTGTACGAATTTCTGGGTTTTATTTTTTTCATATGTGTATTTTCGGTCTTTCTGGAATTTAAGAAAGAAATACATTCATTTTTCAACAAATCTTATAAGACACCTATTAAAAGAATAAGGAAAGGCATGCAGTTCAGTCAACAATAAAAGAAACAATTTTTTATTTAATCATTTATTTCAAATTTAACTTACATACTATTTACATTTTATACAAAAATTCTTTTCCCTAAATAAACTACAATAATATTAATGATATCATCCCTATGAGAGGCTGTAAGTTTTTGATTTTCGGTTGCATAGGCAAGTACCGCCTTTCCTCTAGACGTTCCGTTTAAGAGTTCAGTTAAATCCTAAATAGATATTTTTGTTTACAATAAAATACCTAACGTAAATGTCGTTATGCGTTATTTACCTTGCTTAGGATTCTTCCATGTACTCGTAAAAAACTACTATCAGTTGAAGGGCTTGCGTGGTTTTGCAACCAATCCGTGACTTTTGTCGGCACAGATAATGTTTCGTCATCGATTCCAAACTAATAAAAGATGTTAGAATCAATCGTTTTGTATTAAGTCGTAACAGCCTTTACCTCAGCTTTTCTCCAGGCAAATAATTTTTCACGAAATTCAACACGTGAACCAAGATGTGGCACTGCTTCTTTTAAATCATCTTTTTGAATATATTTTAAGCTCCTAAATGTAACATTTGCATCTTAAAACAATGATTATAAAATTAGGTGAAAAACACAACGCGACGGCGAAATCAAATCATACTGGATTTTAGCTTGCGATTTTTCTCTGAGTTTTGTTCTTAATTTGTTTTAACTGTACAATTTTAAGATTGTTTTGGCTTATTTTAAGACAAAAATCTAACTCAGGATTTTGGCGAGCTTGATCCAATCATGAACAATCTTGAAATTAGATTGTTTTGTTCTTAATTTGTTTTAACTGTACAATTTTAAGATTGTTTTGGCTTATTTTAAGACAAAAACCTAACTCAAGATTATGGCGAGCTTAATTTACGACCATAAGATTGAAATTAGATTTAAAGATATTAATATAGAGGATGTGTAATCTAAAATCAAGTTTTTTGTTCTTAATTTAAGAATTAAAATTTGTTTTTAGAATAATGATATTACAACAAGAATTATGGGTGTCATATTAAGATTTAGCACGTAAGAATAAAAAAAATTAAAAACAAGCCTGATCATACTGGATTTTAGCTTGCGATTTTTCTCTGAGTGAATTAACTGCTTTCATATAACATCGAAAAAAATACCGCTATATACCATTAAACATAAATAAACAAACTCGTTTACACCTATCTATTTTAATGACGAAAAATTTCCATTTGCAAATTTTACTGAATCTACATAACGAGTATCTTCAGTCACTTAAAAGCTCATCAAGAGCTCTAGAAAAAGCTCAGTAAATACTCTCAAAGAGCGCAGTGTAACGCATTTCCATCGACCAAACTCAGTTCAATGGCTGAATGATCGGTGAAACCAGTTTTCGTTACCGAATGCGGCTTGAACGCAACATGGGAACCACCAGCACGGCACCACTCATTCAAACGACCAGGCCAGGGACTTTGGCGAAAAAAAAAATGTTGTTGTCTCATAGTAGGTTTCCTCAGTCAAGCGAACGATGTGCCCGTGTTGTGATGGTTACACCAAGTCGCGTTGAAATGAAATATAAACGAACAAATTCCGAATTCTGACGTAACACCATAAACTATAACCACAACGAATTTATGCAACGAGAATTGTGACAATAATTGTCGCCGGATCTAGATCAGTAGATTCTTTCAATTGGAATCTAATTTAATGTAACGGAATACCAGAACGACTCTGTGTAAGTGAGTGCAATCGAAGTGCAATTTTATACCCCAAGACCCCGTTTCTTGATCTAGTACACGAATGGTTTCTAGTCAAAAGTCGATAGCTCGGGCTCAACAGTTGTACCTACTATAAATTGCTAGTGAAATTTAATTTCTTTTTAACAACATTCTGTGAGTGGTTTTATGTGTGTTTTGTTTGAGATACTTTCCACTTGCGTTGGCCTTTCACTTTAGATCTATCTATGGTTTATATCTGATTTTTTTTAGCCTCAAAGTGCCAGGAATTGGTTCATTTTAAGAGGGGCGAACATTGAATTGCTTTAGGTAATTAGATTTGTTATGCTTATGTCATTTTTGAAACACAAAAAGTGAATGGGATTATGATGGATTTGGCAGACCAAAACAATGGATTTTTTTACCATACTACTGTGTCATGGGAACTTTAAATCTCAGCTATAGATTGGCTAAAAAAAGTCGCAGTTTATTGTTTTAATCGGATATTGGATACGACACATTTCTGCTAATTGATTTGTTTTGTTAAAAGGGGAACACCTACATACTTATCTTTATACTTGTGTTATCGCTGAAGGAAATAGGTGCAGTTGTTACAAAATATATTTGTTTGAAGCCACGAAAGCAAAAAATCTCAGTTCTATTTTTAAATATATCTTAGGAAACTGTGTGTTGTGAGTCTATTGAAAGCGCAACTACCGCCATAAATGTAAAAATAAAAGTATATGAGATGCATGAGTGAATAACAAACTTGTATTTACTAAAATTCTGTTGTTTACGAGCTTTAAGACGTAAATTCAGCTTGTAAACTGGTTTGTTTTATTAAGTGTATTATTCTCAGCGTGAAATAAAGTTTGCATTTAAGCCTTAAAATTACTTCAAGTACGTAAGTTACATTTAGTTAGTTACATACATTGCGAGGTGTTGATCAAGTCAAGGACAATTTTATTTAAACTATAAACCTGTATTTTGTAAACCTTCAATTGCTCATTTGACTGATATTTGCTCAACGAGTTGATACAGTTTTCGTGCGATTTGTAAAGGTACTCGTTCATTTGCTTTTCAACAGGTACTGAAACGAAATGACCATATCAATTCTATATTTCGGTTGTGTAAACATATACAGTCTAGTGGGTGCCGTGGCTCAGTGGTTAGGGCGTTGGACTACACCGCAAGGGGTTCCAAGTTCGAAAGCAGGAAAAAACCATAAAACGTTTTTTCACGGCCCAACCTCTTGCGAGCGTCTGACAAACATCCAAGAGTATTTACTGTCATGAGAAAGCTTCTCAAAAACGCAAAACTGTAGGTCCCTTCTGTACGTACAGAAATGTATACCACGCACAATACGTACAGCTGTGAGAAGCTAGGCCTTGGCCTTCTATGGGCTGCTTATGGGCTAATATTTATTTATTTTTAGACACATATGTAAATACACAATTTTCATATCATCTGTTGGCAAGTCAGTTTTAAGTTCATATACCTACGTTGCAGCTCTAATTTAGGTAGGATTTCGCTGTTCTGTATAGTCTAGACAAATTTGTAGCCTTTTTGCTTGGATATCTCATCAATTGCCTCTAAAACTACGATCCTGGGAACAAAACTTTCATTCAACAATATATTAATAACCTTTTTGACAAATATATCATTAAGATTCAGATTCTTCATGATGCTTTCTAAGGTTCGAAATCGGATTCTAACGCTAAACAGTTTATACTACTAACAAGCAAGATCTCAAAACCTACATAATGAGTCCCTGTATCGAATGGTTTATTTTTCTTTAGTTTCCAAGTACGAGTTCGTTTTTAAGCGTTGTAAACAGCAAAATATTAAAATTTTGTGTATTAAAAACGAAATTTTCTCGTCATCTTAATACCGACATTTAGTCTGCTGTAAAAGAGTCGCTATTAATATCGAGCGTTAACTTTAATGTACTTGTACTAGTTGCTTACTTAAAAAAGATACATATGTATGTATTTAGACTCTTTTAAGCCACATGCATGTCAACTCAGGAGTTTTAACTGACTATTTCCAAATCCAAAAAAAAAAAAAATCCATGACACATCCTGCAAAACAGTGAAGAAAGTCCATCGTAATTTTCATCTTTGCGGCCGGTCGAAAGCGTTTTATTTTCAAATCTCGGTAGTAGGCTTAAGAATTCACCTGTGGTCTACCACACCGACTTCCACATTCTAATTTGTAAGCGTTTTGCATAAAATTTGTAGAAAAATCATATACGAAAGAGGATATGGAGGGCACTGACGATGGGTTAATTAGAAGAGAGAAAAAGCGATACAAAAGAGTTGATGTAGTGGAATTTTGGTTCCAATGTTTATTCCCCATGGGTGGTGTCTAAATTGACTGGGAAGAGTTGTATGAGAATTTTTGCATTTGTTCAAAATTCACAGTAAATTTTTCCGCTTCTATGTTGTAATACCCTCAGTTCCTTTCTTTTAAACGCATTATTTATTTTTTTTTTATTGTGAAAATTATAAGGATATGGTTGGGACTTGATTACTGAACGTTTTATTGAATGCACTACAGCCACAAGCAGAGCCTTATAAATCTTTTGTTTTGGATTTTGTCAATAGCCGTGATTTTTTGCTTTATCCGCATGCATTAGTGGCTAATTTTACAAAAAAACAATTTAACAAATCTATTTCATAAACAATTTTCATTAAAAGGAAATTCTGCTTTCAAATTCCATTTTACTTGCACCTATAATATAGGGCAAGTATTGGATTCGTACAAAAATTCGAACTCGAGATAACAATGAATTCTGACATTACGATGATAGAGAAGCTCGAAAAAGTAGGTCTGCCGATTCTGTCTGCCGATTCTGTCTGTCTGTCTGTCTGTCTGTCTGTCTGTCTGTCTGTCTGTCTGTCCGTCACTCTGTATGTATGTACACTCGACTACAGCCCAAACGGGTGGACCGATTTCCTTCAAACTTCATATCTGGGGTCTGTTGTGTATTCTCCAGAGGGGAAATTGGAATTTTAGTTCTAGCCCTATTATTAACGGTACTTTACTTAAGGCCAATTTTACAAAAACATGATTTTCTCGAAAACGGCTCTAACGATTTTGATTAAATTTCATATTTGAGTTAGTCTAGAGAAATGCTATAAAATGGTGTACCACGTTTTTGGCTAAAAATACGTATAACGGTACTTTCCTTATTAACTGGTTTTAGAAATATGGCTATTTCTCTGCTAAAAATCAATGGATTTCCATAAAAATCGAAATGTGGCCCAGATTTAATGTTTAACAAAATGTGGCATTAAAACTTATCCAAAATTTTTTAATTTTTTTTTTTATTAAAAATTTGTGCACATCCAACTAAGAGCATATAGGTGCAAGTACGTACGATCCAGTCGTGCACATTTTTTTTTTTGCTGCGGGGATTGAAAAGGAAAATAAAGTTTCAAGAGGAAGTTCACACTAGAAAGTCATAGCACAGTCTCAGCGCTTTTCGGCTTCTTTTGAGTGAATTTTCATGCTCAGTTTTTTTTTCTGTTCGTAAATGTTTCGTTAAAAAATTCCACATTTTACTACTTTATTTTGTTCGACCGATAAGTGGCTATTAAATCTTGCCAAAAGTTGTCATCTTTCGGTACCGATTTCTCTACCTGTCTTTTACTCGAAAACAGTTGCACTTTGCCTAGTTCATTACACTTTAAAGAAATATTAACTATCCACACTACGATTATCGACGCACAATTTCATGCAAGCAACAAATACCAACTACAACCATGCGTGGTGTATTCCAACTTCCCACAATCTCTTTAATTTATGCTCCACTTTTCCATTTCGTTCCATATTATCAGGAAATTCACACCACACACACTTTAATCACATTTTCACACGTTACATCCCCGGCATGAATGTCTCCACTATTTGTTCCATCGTGCTCACGATAATGTGCGATTACGTATAGAATGCCATTATCAGTAGGGAAGCTTGTTTAACCCATCTACCTGAAAGGCCATTGAAGTTTGATAAACAGCTCTTGATAGCACGCGTGTTATCTCTGAAGAAACTCCTCGATAGGCAGAGACAAATTTTGTCCTCTCATTAACAAGTTTTTAAACATATCGAATAGTTCATGTTAAAGAACGAAAAAGAACATCCTTCTAAACAAAGTGAATTGCTCATCATTAGAAGTGTGAATCGTAGAATCCTTGATGGAATGTCCTCCTACATTTCTGCTGTGTTGTTGTAGCTGATGGAATGTTAGGATATTAAAAACAAAAGAATGTTGAAATTCGGAGCAAAGAAAGGAGGCGATGGTGCCAGTGGAAGTGCTGGCATCCGTAGTGGCAGGATTATAAACGAAGATGATGGTAGCAGCCAACGGGAGTTCTATGTGGGCGATGAACGTGAGCATCTCATTCGGTAAGGTCGAAGGAGATTTTATTAAAATTCTCTTTTCTTTTGGAGAGGGGGAAACTTTATCGTTCGAATAGAATAGTGGGGTGGTATCGCTCGGATACGTGCATTCGATTGCATGATTAACGGAAAGATTTACGTAATCTGTTGCGCAGTTGTATAGCTTTACTTAAAACGGGGTAGATTAAGATAATATAGTGCAAGTCGTGAGTTTAGATCGTTTCCCAGTAATGGGGCTGAATTTGATTGAAGTGATGTCGTAAATTAAAATTATGGTTCGGATAAAGACGCGGGGGAGTTAATTTGAAGAACAAATATGGGGAAGACGTTTAGGATAGTGTCTTTGTTTTGAAAAGGTCCTCAATGACGCAGAGACTCCGGGACGTCCTTATATCTCTTGCGGCATACGTCAATATTTACCTCGTCTATGATGCAGAGCACATTTTTTCCCTGTGTGTTCATGGTATTTGCTCTTAAAGGGGGTGCCCAAAATAGAGTTTTAAAGTACAAAGTTTATCCACTGCTATCCAGGGCGAAAGAGTGTAAGGTTTTTTTTTTTCTTGAATACTTTTTGTGCGGTCCAGAAAGATTTTTAACCACTCTTTTCTCTCTTGAGGTTGTTGGCTAAAGGAAAGTATTCAAAGGATGTGTGTGCCTCATGTTTTCAGCAGCTTCAGTGTCACGTCCATATGTCGTGTTTAAAAACCAATTTGCAATAGCAAATTGTGCACCGTGGTCGTGAATGACTTTAGGGTTTTGTCAGTTCATTAAACTCAAATGGAACCATTATTCATTCTTCATTGAATTAAAGCCGATGATTGATGGCAATTAAATCTTCCAAATCAAGTACAAAATCGCATGACTTCAACCACATTTTCTACTAATTAGATTAATGCCTTAAATTATCGTGATATACATAAGTATGTACGTATCCTCACAAAACAATTCGACTGATTAGAATTTGGGACGATGAACCACCCCTAACAACTAATAATATCAATTGGATGTACAAACATAGTCATGTACATATATATTTGTTGATAAAGAATTTTGTCCTTATCACATGTTTATTTATAAAAAAATGTACTAAAGAAAATGTTCGTCTTATAGGTGAGAATATTATTTACTATTTGATTAGATATATTCATCACTTGAAAAAGGTAACAAAAATATTTATAAGACCATAAAAGTAGGTAAAGACTTTTATACTTTTAGCATTGACATGATGTTGTTGAATCGTACATCCAGACATTTACGTTTTATCTTGACAGTCCGTCTCGATTTTTTTTTAAGAATGCGTGACATAGATGAAGAATGGATTATATGATGTTCTGGTTGTTTCTTTCTAATCGCGTCATTGAATTGTCTGCAAAGGAATTGCCCAAATTATTTGACACTTAGAAAACAAGTATTCAGGTTTATGGGCTTGAATTGTTTACATAAAATTTATCATCCATTCTAGATCAAGGTTAACTAAGATGTAGAACACGAGAACATTCTGCTGTTTCTGTTAGGTAAAATTGAACAAAAGTTATGTCCAAACTGTCAATCGTATGGGGAATAGAAAATGACAGCTGTCATCGTAAAAGTTTGCCATTTTCGAAATGATTCAAAATGGCGAACACTTACTGTGAGACTAATTACACAAATTATGAAAATATTGCAGAAACTTTTAGCAAGAGTTATGAACAAGTTCAGGTTGAAATGTGGCCACATCGAGTCAAAGTTTAACAGAGAATCCATAAACCTCGTTTCAGCGTCGTTCACAATCATTGGACTGTATAAAATGTGCTCTATAATGAATTTTGACAAAAGGTCTATTTTGTTGAGCTCCAACTGACTTGAAGATTGTTGCCAACCGGCAGTTCCATGCATCGGGAGCTCGCCGGTTGAATATGGAAACAGGCTATCGATGCGGAGTTTTCGATGCAAAAATTCTTCATCGCCGAAGCACATACGCGGATTCATAGTCAGCAAGCTAAACTGTATTTTTTTTTAAATATCTAAGGCCAAAAGCGTATTGCTACCGTGAGATGATAACTAGGTTTTCGTGGTCCGAATCAAAATGTTCAACTTTGTACGCTCTACCCGGCTCTTCTTGTCCAAATCTACGCAGATTCTTTCTGGTTCTACCATGACTATTTCGGATCTAAGTGATATTAGAGTTCACCTTTTCTACTTTCCTTTTCATCCAAATTTCTATGTTAAACATGAGTTATAAGGAAGATGGATGCTTCCTGTTGTAGTGTCATTCCATGAGTTTTGCCATTGGGTTCATCCTTTCTTCTTCTTTGATAAATCCTAAATCTCGTTTCATTTTCAAATTCAAATCTTATTCATTCCTTTATTTCTTTCTTTATGCTTTTTGCAGCAAAACAATGGACATTGATTGTGAGGAATCCACAGGCTTGCTTGCCGAAGGTCCATGCTCCACAGTACGACTACCAATTATTGGTATGACCTGCCAATCATGTGTTCGCAATATAGAAGGCACAATAGCCACTAAACCAGGTATCCTGAAAACACAAGTAATTCTCAGCGAAAATGCCGGTTACTTTGACTACGATCCAAGTAGAACAAGTCCCGAGCAAATCGCCTTTGAAATCGATGAAATGGGCTTTGAGTGTCCCTATCCGAGTTCAAAATCCTCCAGTCCCGCCAGGAATTCAGTGACCCGCATTCGTGTCATTGGTATGACCTGCAATAGTTGTGTTCGCAATATCGAAGGCAACATTGGCACGCGGCCGGGTATTGTATCGATAAAGGTCAGCTTGGACGAGAAACGTGCTACTGTCGAGTATGATAGTACGATATTGAAGCCACCGGAAATAGCCGAAATGATCGATGATATGGGCTTTGAAGCAGCTGTCGACGAGGACGAAGGAGAGGCCAAGAAGACTGACAAATCACCTAGACACGGCGGAGTTAAGGGTGATGCTCTGGTGATATATGACAAGAGCGGCGAGTTTTCGAATGGTAAACTCACGGGTGGAGTGCTGCATGTCGAAATGGAACAACATTTGAGCAAGTGTATGGTGCATATACAGGGAATGACTTGTGCTAGTTGTGTGGCTGCCATCGAGAAACACTGTAAGAAGATCTATGGAGTGGATAGCATCCTGGTGGCATTGTTGGCTGCGAAGGCGGAGGTGAAGTTCAATGCGGATGTGATCACGGCGGAGAATATTGCCAAGTCAATTACAGAACTGGGCTTCCCAACGAGTGTCATTGATGAGCCAGGCTCTGGAGAGCAGGAGGTGGAGATTGAGATCCTGGGGATGACATGCTCGTCGTGTGTGAATAAAATCGAACAAGCGGTGCTGCGGACGAAGGGTATCACTCATGCTGCCGTAGCGCTGACCACAAAACGAGGGAAGTTTAGATACAATTCTGAGGAAACCGGGGCCAGGAATATCTGTGAAACGATTCAAGCACTGGGATTTGACGCACACCTTCTATCGAACAAGGACAAGATGGCGCATAGCTATCTGGAGCACAAGGAGGAGATTCGAAAATGGCGGAATGCATTCCTTATCTCGTTGGTCTTTGGAGGACCTTGTATGGTGGCGATGATCTACTTCATGGTTGAGATGGAGCTCCACGGGCACGATGACATGTGTTGTATAGTTCCTGGTCTGTCCATGGAGAATTTGGTGATGTTTTTGTTATCGACTCCAGTGCAATTCTTTGGCGGTTGGCATTTCTATGTGCAGGCTTATCGGGCGGTGAAGCACGGTACAACGAACATGGATGTTCTCATAACAATGGCAACGACGATAAGTTACATCTACTCTGTTGCGGTTGTGATTGCTGCGATTCTGTTGGAACAGCACTCATCTCCTTTGACGTTCTTTGATACGCCTCCAATGCTGCTGATATTCATTTCGTTGGGTCGATGGTTGGAGCACATAGCCAAGGGAAAGACAAGTGAAGCTCTGTCGAAGCTGCTTTCTTTGAAGGCGACTGAGGCGGTGCTTGTGGAGATCTCCGAAGAGTTTGAGGTTCGATCTGAAAAGCAAATCTCAGTGGATTACGTCCAGCGTGGTGATATTCTCAAAGTTGTACCAGGCTCCAAGGTTCCTGTGGATGGGAAGGTCCTGTACGGTCACTCGACTTGTGATGAGAGTCTAATCACTGGGGAGTCTATGCCAGTGGCCAAGAAGAAGGGAGCAGTGGTAATTGGAGGTTCCATCAACCAGAATGGAGTCCTCTTTATCACAGCGACACACACGGGAGAAAATACAACTCTGGCACAGATTGTCCGATTGGTCGAGGAGGCTCAGACGTCGAAAGCTCCGATTCAAGAGTTGGCTGACAAAATCGCCGGCTACTTTGTGCCATTCGTCGTGGCAGTGTCTTCGATAACACTGATTGGTTGGATCATAACTGGGTACATAGATATTGACAAACTTCCGATCTCGGATCACAACAAAATGGGATTGAACCGAGATGAGATTATCATCGGATACGCGTTTAGGTGCGCTCTAAGTGTTCTGGCGATTGCTTGTCCCTGTGCACTGGGCTTGGCCACACCAACTGCGGTAATGGTAGCAACTGGTGTTGGTGCCATCAATGGAGTTCTGGTCAAGGGTGCTGGACCACTGGAAAATGCTCATAAGGTACAGTATTGCCAGATGTCTATGTGTAGGAAGTGTTTCAACTTTGCTCTTCTAGGTCAAGACAATAGTGTTCGACAAGACAGGAACGATAACTCACGGAACGCCGATGACTTCAAGAGTTGTGATGTTTGTCAAACCGAATGTGTGCAGCTTAGCTCGAATGCTGACAATTGTTGGCGCTGCCGAGAGCGACAGCGAGCATCCCATTGCATCAGGTGAGTCTTCGGTATAATCTCTTATCCTGGATAGAACCTAACGTTCTCCTTCATTGCAGCAATTGTTAAGTTCGTCAAGGACATGCTAGACGTTGAGCAATTCGGGAAGTCGAATAACTTCCAAGCGGTGCCCGGTTGTGGCATCAAATCCACTGTTTCCAACTTCGAACAAGCTCTCAAACAAGCCTGTAACGCTGAAAAGATCATCAACTTTGAGAACTCATATCGAACAAGTTCATTGGCAGTCCACATGGTGAATGGAGTCTCCATTGAGGAGGTCATTCCGGCGATGAATGCCATTCAAAAGAACACTCTAGAACTCCAACAACTGCTGGAACTTGATGATTCCCTCGTCGATGCCGGAGCAGTTGTAAAACCCGTGGTGGGGAATGAAATCAGCGTGTTAATTGGCAATCGTGAATGGATGCATCGCAATGGAATCCTTGTGCCAGCAGAAATCCACTCAAAAATGACCGAAGAGGAGAACGTCGGCAACACAGCGGTTCTTTGTGCTTTAAACAATCAGCTAATCGGCATGATTTCGGTCTCAGATATGGTCAAACCCGAAGCTCATTTGGCGGTGTATACTCTCAAGAAAATGGGCATCGATGTGATACTCCTGACGGGAGACAACAAGAACACAGCTGTGAATATAGCCCATCAGGTGGGCATTACAAGAGTCTATGCCGAGGTTCTGCCATCGCATAAGGTTGCCAAAATTCAACGAATTCAAGAGGGTGGTATGCGCGTAGCAATGGTTGGTGACGGAGTCAATGATAGTCCTGCGCTGGCACAGGCTGATGTTGGTATCGCGATAGCTGCGGGTACAGATGTCGCTGCTGAAGCCGCTGATGTGGTCCTAATGAGGGTTTGTCTATTTCTATTTCTTTCTGAATCATGTACTTATGAAACTCTTTTTTTTTCAGAATGATTTACTTGACGTTGTCGCCTGCTTGGATCTATCTCGAAAGACAGTACGACGCATTCGTCTTAACTTCCTCTTTGCGAGCATGTACAATCTGTTGGGTATACCATTGGCTGCTGGTGTCTTTACAACCTTTGGGCTTGTCCTTGAACCATGGATGGCATCAGTTGCTATGGCCGCCAGTTCAGTATCCGTCGTGTGTTCATCGTTGCTGCTTAAAATGTATAAGAAGCCAACAGCAGCATCGTTACGTACTCCGGAATATTTGCAACTTATTAGTGAGACCAATCGAGATCCCGATACTATGTCGGTACATAGAGGACTGGAGGATATCCCTAGGCCGAATTTCAGTCGATCGAATAGCTCAACGTTGTCGAGGTATGTACAGTTTTTGATGTGTTGGTTTTGTTTTGTCTAGGAAGGTGATGGTGGTGGAGAACTTGGACGCGAATGTGCGTCCTTTTTTGGTGTAAATGTTTTACGGAATATGTTGATGAACTAAGTGTCATCGTTCGTCGAATATGGGGTAATGGAACTCAATTCCTATAAAAGTTGTTTTGTCTGTAATCAGGGTTGAATCTGACCTGAACCATTCGAAGTTCAATAGATTTTTAAATGTACTTTTGGCTAATTGTTCAAATGTCATCCGAGTGCACTCTTGAGTCTGCGAAATTAACGAGAAATTCACGGATTATTGTCAGCACTGCCTTCTGACTAGAGGCAACTTGACAAGTTGAACTTGTTCTCAAATAGACGCATGTTACTTGATTAAGAACACCTTTTCTAGGTCAACTAATTTGATTATGTTCAGAGAATCCAAGGAGCAGAATCTGTTAAAGAATCTAAGCCTTAGATCGTTTCTGTTTATTTTACATTACATGAGAAGTGTTATTGCTGTGTTTGGTCGGGATCTTTGCATGATCATCAGCATTCTTGATAGATTAATTGGTTACCATATTTGAAGAGAAGTTTCAGGCCCTTTTGATAGGCTTCGACGGATCTTTCCTTTAAATACGACAATGCCAACTGAGCCGGTCGTACTTATTTTGATTGTGATGAGTTTGTTGTTACATGCAAGATGTGTAGTTCATATTTCAGTTCTCAAAGAGGACTCCTGTATTCAATCACAGTCTACTTGGCTAAACAGATACATATATTTAAGTGTTAAATCTTTTCTTTAAGACTAAAGACTTTCCTTGGTTGGATTGAAACCAAATAATGTTCATGTGCTCGTAAGCAACCCACTAGGAGCACGGACAAGTTCCTATATTCGCTGTCAAATTGTTTGGGTCAACAATGTCATGCAATTACCTCTTATAACACTCCAAACAAATAGCAAAAAACTAGATAAAGACACAGAATGTAGTAAATTGAACAATGGCATCAAGTGGTTTAAGCCTTTAGCCACTTGAATGCAATGATATACCGTTTTACAGAAATACGTCGCCATAAATGTTTGTATTTGCTTTGAGTCTATATTTCGCTGATATGTAACAAGAGTGTGCAACCAATTGCAATTCGATCAGCCATTTGGATTGGTTCTCTGATCAATGTGTCTGAATGTCAACGTCTTTCTAAAAAGTGTGATTATTAAATGTGCTATTTATGTGTTATTGTAACTAGTTTAAGTGATCAACTATGTGGAGAAGGATTTCCTTTGTAATAACTTTGTCCGTAACCGGGTGTTGTTGTGAAAACAAAATCGTGAGCCCGTCAAATGTGTGAATCGGTTCGGTTGTTTTCATTTTTATTTCTGATTCTATAATTTTCTTTCAGCTTATTACGTTCTCCTGATCGTCTGTATTCTTGGGGAAATAATACGACTAGCAACAACTGCTAAATATACTGCCAACATATTAACTTAAAACAAATAATAGTTTTTTTTTTATATTTTTCTCGTTACGATATAAGTTTTTTGGTATAAAAAATAATATTAATGATTAATTTGAATTTAGGAATACACACGTCTATATACTTAACACTTGTACAATAAACATAAGTGCATTTTGGTGCATTTACATCTTACAAATAAAAACATACAAAATTGCTTGCAGTTTTATTCAAATTTTAGGGACATTGTAAGACTATTAGAGAAAGGGTGTGGAGTTAAATGGATTTGCAAGGAACAAATGCTACATGAATTAATCTGGACGGGGAATAGCATAAGAAGGCTTAATTACCAGGAGTACCAAACATAATATACAGAGCGTTCGGATCCAAAACTAGCAATAAGTTCTAAGAGTTAAATGGCACACCACCGAAGGAAGAAACACAAACAGCACTATCAGCTGGAATCACCTGTAAAAACTGCATTAAAAGGAAGTTAATTTTTCGAAAGCCACAGTAAAATTTTGCGGGAAACTATAGATAACTTTTTATTCAGAAACTTTGCCTTTTAATCCACTGTATAGGCCAGATCAGCCAACCATCAAATCGTAAACCTATTTAGTGATATTGTTGTCTTCTTTAAAATAAGCGTCACGTGCTTTGCTTATGGTCAGCGCTAATTTACTTTTGTTCTTATGTTTCGGTCCCCTTGTGATTCATAGGGATAGGGTCTATTACTCCTACGCATCATTTTTTGCGGTTTCTGAGAATGTGTTTCAGCTCTCCTTTGTCCCAGTTCTTTCCGAGTTGCCATGCTTCCCGTATTTTGCGATATGTTTCTGAGACCGCCAGCCATACTGTGAGTAAGCTGTTTCTATTGCTCCTTGTAAGCTATGGACTTGTCACCTTTTGTGAGACGTTGTATGGTCGCACCTTTTGGCTCTCTTTGGTTTGGTTTAACTCCTGCGCAGGCACTTATTTTTCAAGGCGTCACCTTTTCCGAGCGACTGAAAAACGTCCAAAAGTATTTACTGTCATGAAAGCTTCTCAAAAACCCTCTGCACGCGCCCCTTCTGTACGTGTACAAATATATATCACACACAACACGTGCAGTTGTGAGAAACTAGACCAGAAGAGAAGCCAAATAAATTCTCAATTGACTCCACTAAAGGCCTTTTCTAAATTAATGACCAAGACACATCCAAAGCATACTTGATACGGATTGAACATGATCAATTGACTGCTCAATGATAATCCTGTTTAATCCGCCGCAACTAAAGCGGCATCGAGTATGTTTTTAAGGTGTTCTTTGATTGACTTCAGAATAGTTCTAGTTGTTACCTTTAAAGCAGTAGGAAGCACACAGTTTTCGCATTGCATTAAGTTGCCTTTTTACTTGACGATCATTCCACTTATCCATAAAACGTTTTGACTTTCCATACAAATGGAATCGATACAAGAATATGTTCATCCTTACAGGTGCTTGTGGTGCGAATTCGTGCTTTCCTTACCTAAGACAACTCAGTCTAAATTGGCTGCGTATTGCCAGCGAATAGCGATTCAAAACTATAGTAAAATGCTTCTTCTATCTCTTGATCTAATTCTTATATGATATTGGCTATCTCCTTGGTGGTTCTATAAACGATTTTACTTGCGCCTCTAACTGCTGCTTCTGGGACCATGGGCAACTTTAAGAGGACAGTATGTATCAGAAATCGGAACAGAGAATTCTTTTTCTACATTCATTGGATTTGTTTGTTCTTCAATAGTTTGAAAACTATCTTAGCAGCTCTTTGAGTTCATTAAAATACGTACGTAGTGTAGACCAAAATCTTCTTGAATACCATATGCGTGCTTCGAATGATTCAAATCTACCAACTCCATCTATAATGCTCCTATATTTTTGCGGTAAACCAGCATTTGAAAACCTGTGAATAGGTTAAAGAAGCATTCCATTCTTAAAACTTTCTAGCGTTCATTTGCCGTTTAACAGCACAAGTCACCTAAACTGCCGAATGTTGCTTATATCCGTGTTTTATTCGAAAGTATATAGCCAGCTCAGTAAATTTTCCCACACCACACCAAAACCAAAACGAAAAGGGAAGATAATTTAGCCGGTAACCAAAAGTGTAGAGAAAGTCAAATCATAGATTGTTCTGACTCAGATTGTAGACAAGAACCATTAATTGTTTTGCGTTAATGGTTGTTGTCTACAATCCGATTCAGCGCCATCTTAGATTCGAATGTAATTTTCAAAGTAAAAATGAAAAGTGAGTAGAAACGCTGACCATACCCTCTCCAATAAAACACGGCTTATGACTTCGATATTTAATAAACTTCTTCAAATGCACTCTGTGGCATTAAATGCTTTTCTCCTCTAACTCCCTTACTTTGTCCAAGTTGTCTTTGTTTAATGTGCACTGATCTTCTACAAAATAGTGAAATTTGTAAGATATGCTATCTGCCGTATGTCACGAAGTATGATCCGTGAATTCGCTGAATCCATTATATAGATCTGTAAACCGACAAAATTGTTCACATCGATGAGTTGAAAGCCCTAGATCTGCAGCCAAAAGCGTAGTAGATGTTTCAGAAAACTCCACTAAAAATAAAAACTCGAAAACATTTAAACTTCGTTTGTTTTTTTATTTACAAAATCGTTAAACATGATACCTATACAATTTAAAGCTCACAAAATAAATACACAACTTTATAATACAAATTCATTATACGAATATACATATACACAGCTCTTTTAGTAGTTTTAACAGTCTTTGCTTAACAATTACATTCACTTTGTTTATATTTAGTAGTTCATAACACAATCACAACAGAAAGTCACTGCTTTCTCCTGAAACTCCCACTGTTGGGCGAATTCACCGGTCACAGTATCCATGGTCACTATTTTCAACCTCGGACTTACTCTAGCACATTGTCCAGTGCTGCGTCTTAGGACCTTGATACTGAACCATTTTGGTTTGCACGTATAGTGGCCGTACCAACAGTTTTTGTTCATGCATTTGATGCTTCGAATGTATCGTGGGAAGTAGTCGGGTCCTAAATCCATCCAATGAACTTCTGCTTTACATTCCCATGGTCGTGATCGAAAGACATCCTTCTTGGGTGCGGGAGTCACACTGTCCATGAACAATTGACGAGAATCACGCTTTTTTCTTGGTGGTACTGGCTTTGCTGCTTGTGCTTGACGTCTTCTCCTTCGTTGTTGAGTGATCTCAACATGATCCACCTCCCATGCAGGGATGCCCTCGTAGGGATTCTCTTCAAACTCGTCGTCCATAAAGAAACCCTCGTCGCGTCGAAACGATGAACGTTTTGGTCCACCACGTCCTATAGCCATCGTTCCATCATCAATAGGTGCCTGGATACTCATGTATCTTGAGTTGTAGGTTGTTCCAAGGATAGCTTTTAAAGCTCGGTCTGGTAGCTCCTCGCACTGGATATTCCTTACATCACAGCGGGTAATGAGCAGCAAAAGCAAAATAAAAATCAAGTAAATTTCCATCCTTGGGCTTATAAATGTTTTCCTCTGAATATGTTGTCACTAGCGCAGCGAAAAATGAACTGATCCTCACTGCCTATTATGGTCCACATTTTATAGAACAAACCCACGCCAGGTTTATCCACTGTAATAATTTTTTTGGGTTATTCCTAAAAATACCCACACATTCCCGAAATTAAAGGGATGCTAGTCGCAGTGTCTTAAACTAGGTGATCGCACCGATCGTAGGTCTACCTGGAGAGTTGAGATCTTATATTCTTTTCCGCTAAAGGGGTTGCGCGCTACCTGTTGTGGATTTTACACAAGGGCGGGTTTTATTACAATCTAATGGTGCGCTCTTTCTCTCGCCTTGTGCTCTGTTGTGCATTGGCATTAGTAGTGTATTTATAGTTTTATGGATTTATTAAATTTTCCGGCTCATAATTAGATCTAAGTTTTACAGAATTTTTGCTTGTAAAAATGTGTTCACAGAATACTTAAGCAAATGTGTCCAGCCTCTTTTGTGTACTAGTCACAGGCTATATATGACAGTTGAACTGTATTATCTGTTTACCTTTTGTTTAGATGGCGTTTGTTTTGACTTAAATGTTGAGATTAGCGGCGCGCACAAGATAAAGCATTCTTGAGTGTGTTCAAGAGGTTTTTTAGTTTTTTTCCTTTTTTGAGAAAGGAATATTTGTTGAGTCAGTAGACTGATTTATTTTAGTTTATTATTGTGACATTTGTACAATAGTCCGCAAATATGGTTTCAGAATGAAATTTAAGATCATTAAAATGGTCAATATTTGATGCTTCATCTCGATTATAAAGTGGCGATAGTTAGTATAGACACTTCACTTTAAAAAAAACTTCTTCAGAGCAAGAAGCCTACTTTGGACCACTGTTGGTGATGAAGTCCACAATGTCACTCAGAGGTCTGAAAAGGTAGATATGACCTACATAACGATGACATGTTCTGTTTAAGCTGTCACAGTGCTTCAGACAATCTAGTTCATTAAAAAATCTGATTTCTTGTAGTGAAATTTGAAAACTGTGACATTCAACCAGGAAGGGCATCATGAGATGTCCTGTAACATAGTCAAGTGAATTGACGCTTACTCCACCTACCACGCTGTTTATTCAATTGGTCTTGAACGCGGTCTCCAATAGTCCAACGCGCTACACTCAAACTAAACACAGCCAAACACAAAGGACCGAACGCTACTAACAGTTGGGTTCAACTCAACATTCCTGGGCATGAGAATATGGAAAAAGTCGACAACTTTCTGTACCTAGGGAGTGTGGTTTCGGCTAATGGCAGAAGTCAGTGAACACTGATTTTTCGCACCAGTTTCGGGAAGGCTAAAGCTACGGGTATCTGAGACGTGACTTGGGTTCTTTTTTGAGCGAATTTACATAAAGTACTTCTTGCTCCTTGTTTTGGAAGAAAACTCTCAAACCTCCTCAAGAAGATAATTTATAATTAGAACGTTTTGTTGTCTACACATAAAGTTGTCCAATTATTTCTAAACTATAAAAAAAATTCGTCCCGTTATTTGAACCAAATTTTCTACCCAAAATCATTCATCTAATTTCATCCATTTAGTTTCGCATGAAATCATTATTTCTCCATAATTTCATCCGACATTATTTGACTTTATGATTAAAATAAATTGTGGTTTGCTAAGCATCACAAAGGAACATGAAACCACCTCGATACTTCTTCTTTGTTTTAAAAATTCGGCATTTTTTTCGTGTAAAGAAATACTACACACATAAGTGTAATAAGTCTTTAATAAGTCTTTAATTAAAATTATATTTTTATGTATTTCATTTAGTTTATTTGGAATTCTTCCACCGGATAAAAAATCTATTGACAAAGGAGGATCAAGCTTACCTTAAGGTTTGCCAGACAAGTTTGAGTGCTATGTTGTCTATTGTCCGAGTTTTTTTTTTTTGTCTTTCATGTTAAACTACGCAAATATAATTTTAAAAAACAAAGCGCCAATTTATAACCAACAAGCGCTTGTCTCCTTTAACAAACTCTAGACTATGTCCTAACTATGCAACGTATATCTGCTTATTTTGTCCCCTAACACCAAATAAAATCTTTCAATCAGTTAAAAATCTAATTATTTACTTTTACGGATGGCCATTCTTTCTTATTTAAATATAAACTATTTTTTTTACAGACTCTTCTGTCGCACAAGTAAAATCGATCCAAACGAGGACAGACTCCTGTCCGGCAATCTGGACGATGAGGACGGCTTCCTGCGTGTTGAAATTGTCAAAGGAAAGCACATGAAAGATGTCACAGAAATGCAAAAACTTTAAAAAATTCTTTTAACTTTTTTGTACTTTAAAAAAAAATTGTAGTTTTACAAAAAAAAAGAAAAAACTCTACTAGTATAAGATCTAAAAGATAAAAAAGTCTATATACTATGTAAGTGTTTTTTTTTTTCCTGTCAATCGTGATATTTAATGGAATTGTTTTTTTAAAAAAAAGAAAGAAACATTTTGAGAAGAAAGAAGTTTAAAAAAAAAAATGCCCAAATATTTATATTAGTTGTCCCATTTATTGTTGCATTTACATTTAAAGAAAAACAAGTCCACAACGGTTCAATTTTAAGAAGTACTTAAAAAAAAGCCAATTGTTGTCATTTGCCAAGTGAAAATTATGAGTAAAATTATTAGATTTACCTGCTATAAAAAAACGCCTCTTTTTTCATTAAAAACAAAGTATAATTTTATATTAATTCGTTTTCTTTTTTTAAGATGTTAAAGCTTTAGTTATTTAAAAAAAAATTTATTATATATTTAATATTTTTTATCCGCATACATCACATTAAATTAAAACAAAAAAGAATCTATTTGTATGCGTAACCTTTAATCACATAATTTAACTATTTACACAAAAAAATCTTTATATAAATAAACTATATATAAATTTTATAAAACAAATGTGTGTATTGCATTGAAGGGAGAGTTTTCCATTATAAGGGCGTTGCTGTTGTTGTAAGCAATTAGGGCGCAATTCATAGAAGTATTCGTTTAGCTAATGTGAAGTTTAAGAGCTGACAAAATGATCCTTCAGGTAAGCGAAACGTCAAATGCGTCATAAAACTAAAGACAACAGGTGCATATGCCACATGTGCTAATTACCACATGTGTGACACATGCGCTTGGGAGTTTCCAAGACTAATGGTATTTTGTTGTAAAACCTGCGCATTTATCAGTCTCCCTTTGCTTTTCAAACGTCACTAACACCGTCGAATATAAGTGAACTGCATTTTAAGAACCACCCTGTGTCTCACACACACATGAGCTTTATGGAAGAACATTTTGGAACCTTTATTTCATTTCTTTAGTCCTCTTAAAAGGGCTTAAGTCGATTGCCCAGGATTCCATTAGAAAGACCAAGAGAACCACCCTGTATCCATGCAAACTACATGAAAACCACATCTTCACCCTTTGACGTTGCTGTGTTTTTTTGGTTCATTTCTGCTAAGTCTTCTAGAAATCGTTGAAATTTCAAAGCAAACTTTTCTTAAAACACCAGGCTAACATAATCCATAGCAAGGGCCAAAAGACACTCCCGGTAACCAGAGAAAATTTACCATGACAACCACTCTTACCAATTCGTTGATATTTGTTTTATGTTAGCCCTCTAGAACCAAAGTTATCGATGAAAATAAAGAGAAAGATCTTAATAAAATACCAGGCCACCATGATCCATAGCAAGGTCCCAACGAACCAGAAGTATCCAGACAATTTTCACCACAATGACAAACACACAGTCTTACCAATACGTTGGTGTTTATTTCAAGCCGCTAGCTTGAGCCAAAGTTAAAGTTTGAGACCAAAACTCTCTTAAAACACTAGACCACAATAATCCATAGAAAGAGCCAAAAGTAACTAGACAAATTTCACCACAACAACACATAGGCGCTCTTACCAAAACGTTGGTGTTTTTTTTATGACGCTAGCTTAATTTAAGAACTTAAGAGTTTAATTCTCTTAAAACACTAGGCCATCATAATCTATATAGAAAGAGACAAAAGAGATTCTCGGTACCCAGAGAAATTTCACCACAACAACACTTAGGCACTCTTACCAAAACGTTAGTGTTTGTTTTGAGCCAATTCTGATGGGCAGCAGCTAGCCGTCCTTTACTAATTGTAGAGGTGGATTTCTTCTTGGTATAACTTTTTTGTTTCTCGACGGTGATTCGAGTGTCAAATTAAAGCGCATGCTCTCAGAAATCACTCGAACGGGGTCTTACGAGAATTCGAAGATGGTGGCTAGTGTTTTGAACAGTGATCTTTTTTTCGTCACAAAGTGCGTGTTTGTTGGGCGATCTTAACAATTTCGGTGTCAAATTAAAGTGCTTTGAAGAGACGTACGAAAACACAACAATTTTTGTATCAAATTAAAACCTTTTCTCAATGTCCAGATGTGATTTTGCACTTACCATGAAAAGCTTCCTTTGTTGACACTTGATGAATTATTATGAATTGTGTTTTCTTTTGCACAAGTTGGAATAGGATACTGTACCTTAGCCGAGGTAAGTACTACTTGCTTTTAAATAAAACATCACAGTCTTTGATTCACAAACAATTTGTATATTGTATCATTTTATTTCTTGTTTTTCTTTATTGTTAAAATTAGGTTGATTTGTATTATAATTATAGTTAATGAGACAAGAATAAGAATACTAGTTTTTTTGTTTTTAATAATAATTTGCTTTCCTATTCCTTGATCGTATTTATCTACATGAAACAGCACAGAATCGACAAAAAAAATCTACAAGAAGATTCCTAACCAAAGAAAAAGTAAATATGTAATTACAACTCATTAAACATTTTCATGAATTTTTATAACTATTTTTGTTTTATTTTTCTATTTTGTTTTTTTCATTTTGAATTTGAAACTTTTTATTGTGAATGGCTACAACTTAGTTTTGTATTTTAACTATTTTCTAATGGTTTCAATTTGTTTAAAATGTTATTGTGTTTATTTAAATTTTTTTTATTGAAGACATTCATAAATCGAAGTTCAAAATACATTGAGATGTTTTCGAAGAAAATTTTAAATATATTTTTATTCTTAAGTTCTAGTAAAATGTGTTCATATTTACAGTGAAACGCGAAGTAGTCTTATTATAATATTGTTTGTAATAATATTGAAGCAATAAAAAAATAAATTGTTCTCTCTCTATCTCTCTCTTTCTTTTACTATTCCATTCTAGATTTTCTTTCTTTTAGTTATTTGGTTTTTAAGTCTTTGATTTATTATTAATTTGTTTAAATTAAATCATGTGTACCACTGATATCGTTTGTAAAAATAAACAATAAAAATAAACAAAAGAAAAAGAAAGGTGTGTTTGCCATTATGATGTCATTTTAGGTGCATTTAAGGTAAGTAATTTGACAATAAAATCATTAAAATCGCCCACCAAACACGCGCTTTATAACAAATTCACATTAATGTCCAAAAACCCGCCGCCATTTTGTATCCACCAGCTTGGAATTCTCATAAGACCTAATCTAAATGATTAATTTAATTTGACAGCAGAATCATTGAAATCCGTCGAGAAACTAAAAAAGTTACACAAAAAAGAAATCCACCTCTACAATTAGCATACGGCGGCTAGCTGCTGCCCATCAGAATTGGCTCAAAACAAACACCAACGTTTTGGTGAGAGCGATTAAGTGTTGTTGTGGTGAAATTTGTCTGAGTACCAGGCTCTTTCTATGGTGGCCTAGTGTCTTAAGAGAATTAAGCTCTTAAGCTCTTAAATTAAGATAGCGGCATGAAACAAACACCAACGCATTGGTAAGAGTGTTTAAGTGTGGCGTGAGCCATGAAACAAACACCAACATATTGGCAAGACTGTGTAGGTGGTGTTGTGGTGAAATTTGCCTGGTTAGTAAGTTCTTTTGACCCTTTCTATGGTTTATGGTGGGCTGGTGTTCTGAGAGAATTTTGCTTTGAATTTTCAGCAATAACCTTGATTCTAGAGAGGCTAGCGTCATTAATCAAACACTAACGTATTGGTAAGAGTGTAGTTATGGTGAAATTTGTCTAGCTACCAGAAGCCTCTTAGCCCTTGCTATGGATTATGCTGGCCTGGTGTTTTATGAAGACTTTGGTCTGAAATTTCATTGACAACTTTGCTTTTAGGCTAGCGCCGTGAAAAAAAAAAACACCATTGTATTGGTAAGAGGGTGTAAGTGTTGTTATGGTAAATTTTGTCTGGTTCTCAGGAGTTTCTTTGGACCCTTGCTACAGATTATGGTGACCTGGTGTCTTACGAGAATTTTGCTTTGAATTTCAATAAATTTGGTTCTAGAGAGGCTAGCAACATGAAACAAACACCAACGTATTGGTAAGACTGTGTAGGTGAAACTTGTCCAGCTAACAGAAGCCTCTTGGCCCCTTGCTATGGATTATGGTGGCCTGGTGTTTTACGAAGATTTGGCTTTGAAATTTCAGTGATAACTTTGGTTAGCTAGCTAGCGTCATGAACCAAACACCAGTGTTTATGTCATAGAGTGTACTTTAAGTAAAGCTCACCAATAGAACACAGGGTGGCACAATTTTCCATAAATAAATAAAAAAGAAATAGAAAATGTTTTACTTGTTTTCAGATTGTTTATCCAACATAGGGTGTTTCGATGTAAACTAAAAAACAACAAACACAAATTAAAAGAAAGTAAAATAAAAGAAAAACAAACAATTCATTCACTGTTACAGGATTTTTATGTATATTTTTCGTTTTTATTATTTTAATTTTGTTTTTATATAATTATTAGTTTAGACTTAGCTTACTCCTCCATAATAATTATTATTAGTTGTATTTTTGCTTTTACATATAATATATATATTGTTTTTCATATATTACTTAGCGGATAAGTCCGAATGGCTCAAGTCAAATACATATATATATATTTTTGTATATTTTATATAGAAATTTGCTTTTTATATATTCAATTACATTATAAATTTTTGTTTTGCATATATATATACTTCCATCAAATTGTATACAAGGTTAACATAACAAAAACAAAAGAAATAATAAGAAAACGTTAAATAATAATTAAAGTTAAAGAAATAAAAAACATGTTACAAAAGGGAACTTATACAAACAAAATTATCGTGTTTTTCATTATTCATATACACACATCGACACACAGCATTGGTGTATCATTCTTTTCTTTAAAAAAAATAAACTTTTTCGGTTTTTTTCTCTCTGTATGAATGTTTTGCTCTTAAAATAAAAACAAAAAAAAAAAAACAAACTATAAACAAAAGCTTAAAGTAAAAACAAAAACTAAATCAAAGAAAAATTTACAATATGTATACCATGTCCTGATTATGTACTTAAACCTCTGTGGAGCGTCCACTTTCGTCTGAGCGGGACATCTTTCGCTCCCGGCCGGGGATTCTGCCGGTTAGGGGTATTTGCTGTTGTTGCTGCTGTTGTGGTGGTGGTTGCATTTGGTGTGCATGTATCATACCGGGATGAGGGATCATCATAGCCGGGTGATGATGGTATGCCTGCATCATATGATGGCCGGGATATTGCTGTGGATGTTGTTGTACCATGACACCACCTGCTCCAGCCGGCGGTGGGAAGCGCATTTTAGCTGCGGCAGCGTTTGCAGCGGCCGCAACAACGGCGGCATTCTCGCGTGATGCACTGCTCGCCGTGGTCGATTGGAAGGAAATGGACATGCCACTGTCGAGGGAGCCCACACTACCGCGTCGCTGCGGTTTTTCGTTACCAACTAGAAGAGAGAGAGCAGAAATGTATCAAAAAATCGCCAGAGGCATCATCGTTGTTGGTAACTTACATTGCTCATGCATATCCAGCAGACTGTTACTCAGCGCACTTCGCTTTAGCTGTGCCGCTGTATCGTGATTACCATTCGCCGTATCACTGCCCTGCGGCGATTGGAATGGGCACGGGCATACTTCAACATCAGCCACTCCGCTATCACGATTCTCTGAATTGCCAGGCGCACGATTTCGCGCCGATTTCTGTCTCTCCAATTCGGCTTCTATGCGCAATGATTCCATTTCATCCATCTCGCTGATGGATTCTTTTAGATCTTCGGCAAACTTACACCGATCGTGCTCGTTGCGCGCATTAAATGTGACCAGAATCTTTGCGTCAACTTTCTGTGACAGTTGAATACAGAAGGGGTAGTTGGGCACATCCAATAGGGTGACTACCATTCCGCACAGAGGAAAACTATTACGGAATGTATAAGTGACTGATGACTTCTTTTTGCTGAAGATCTTGGTGATCACTAGCAGATCATTGAATAGGAACACCTCACGTTGATGGACACCGGGACGTTCCTTCTTATTTACATCGGGAATTTCGTATAGTCGACAATAGCAGACCAAACGACGATGGGGCAGAGCTAGATTTGGTTTTTTGCCAACGATGGTTGCTTGAACTTTCATCACTTGGGTGACATGATCACTGCCAGGCTTGAATTCGTTGGCTTTAACGCGTTCATAGACGCCGGCCAACATATCACGATCAATATCGTGGCAGTCATCAATACCGCGAAGGTTCTTTATAAAGTCCTCGACACGCATTCGCCGTTCGGGCTTAAGATTCGGTGTATGCAGGTCCGTATTCAGCATAATTATGGCGAATGCTAGAACGAAGATCTGCAAAAAATGGAAACAAATGATAAGTCTCAAGGATCTAAATCTAACTGTTTAAGACTTACCGTATCTGATGACCTTAAACGTCCGACAATGTCCTGATTACACTGGCAGTAGCGCTGTGAGAAGATCTCCATTAGTCGCTCGATTTTTTGCGCCTCGCCAGGCATCCGGAAGTATGCCTGGAATTTCCTCAACGCTACATCCACCTGCATGCCAGAGAGATCGAGTTCCGTGGCAAAGCACTCCAGCACAGCCATGTTGAATGGATTCTGTAGGTTGCCAAGGTATTCACCGATCATTTGCCGCGACAGGCCCTTCCGTGAGATGAGGAATCGCGCCACACCTTGGGGAGTATTCTCGAGGAATCCCCTTCGGATCAAGTAAGTGATGCCCTTCTCTGGTTTCTTATTGAACAGATTCAGACCAACTCGGTACTGTCTCTTGCGAATGGTCTCTGACACTTTGTAGTTTTGTGTCGTAGTGGCAGCCACATTCAGTTGTTCCGCTTCGGTGTGTTGCTCGTACTGAGCCGCACTAGTGTGTGAACTCATGTGATCATCGGATACAACAACCATGCCGGTGGTTACAGCCGGTGGATGGGAGGCCATCATTAGGATGTGATCAGGCGAATGAGTGCTGAATTGATTGGAGCTATTCAGCGCTGTGCCCCGCTTCCATGTGTGCGGTGAATTCGAACGATCAGAACCCAAATCACAGTTGGCGATACGATCAGCCGATGTGGCACTAGAGTCACTGCCTGAGCTCTGCACAGATGTCAAACTGCCATTCTCAGCAGTTTTGCAAAGTCCATTGGTGCGGATCATCGATGGCGGAGGTGGAGTTTGCCGCATCTGTGCCATCATTTGTTGTTGGGCGGCTGCTTGCTGAGCTGTTATCGAAGACGTACGCTTGGGCACCTCTGGTGGCACTTTTTTACGCTCGGATGTGGTGACCAACGCCTTGGGTCGCATGTAAATCTGAGCTGCTGAATAGTATGGCGTATGTGGAGACGTACCAGGAACTCCAGTGCCCCCACTGACCCAGGACGCATTCAACGACGAATCCAAATGACTCGAGTTCGAACTAAAACTGACATCGTGTGGAATCGCATGGTATGTTGACTGAGCCGATACATAGTGGGGTCCACCGATTTGTTGCATCTGTGCGGCTGAACTGTAGTAATGCTGCTCGGTGGCGTGCAGCAGATTCACATGCGGATGAGACGATGTGGAAGACGCTGTCGATGCTGACGATGCTGTGGAAGCCGCCGAACCTGCACCTGAAATTACCGAAGACGATTGTGACCAACACGTACTATGAGTTGCTGGCATTGGCGATGTATTACCCGATTGACTTCTGGGTATTGGACTGGAATCGAGGTGACGTCGCTCACGCAGCGACATCGAACGGGTGGGTGGTGTACGCGATGCATTACCAGCACCCGCGCCAGGTGGACCTGCCATAATAGTGACTCGTGGCTGATGACCATGCTGCTGCTGCTGTTGTTGTTGTTGCTGTTGCATTTGTTGTTGCGGATGATCCAATTGAGATTCTGTAGCGCTACCATATGCCGATGATGACGAGGTATTCGATGGTGGACCATCTTCAGCGGCTGCAGCAGCAGCAGCGGCAGCGGCACTCATCATCATACGTCGGCTAAGACGCTTCTCTGCTTTGGCCATGGCTGTGATTGAGGCGAACTTCTTGACCATCATATAGTGTCGGAAGGCACGCTGAATTGTAATGGCAGCGTTACGGGCACGTACTCCACCGTATTTGCGTTCGAGCAGTTCGATTTGTTTCTCCAGCAGATCCTGGGATAGTTCGTACCTGCAATCACAAAAAGAGAAACACAGTTAAAAATAGATCAAAGACGTTCAGTTGTTTATTTACATTCGACGGAGCATTGGGGGGATAAATTAATTACTTTGGAGTGCTATCTCTTAGAAGATTCTTTGACGACAGACGATAGATCAAAGGCATTTTGTACCAGCGGACAATAAAATGTTGTGCATCTGCATTTAATGCATCCAAGGCGGAAACTAAGAAGCGAATGCACATTAAAAATATTCCAACAACCCTCCAAGCCGCCGGCTGTTACTCAGAAAACTGCTCAGGGGTGAGAAATTATTTCCTCACTCTCTCTCTCTCTCTCTCTTTGATAAAGAGAGGGGAATCGGTAAAGACACCCCTGATACAATTTTGTAGCACAAAATTGCGTGCCCAAGGGTCCACACACAATGTAGAAATTTTCGGTGTCTAATTTTAATCACAAACCAAATGCCATCATCATCATTATCATTACCACCAGCAGCACCAAGGCAACAGCAGCAGCAGAAGAAGAACTCTATTGTGTGATTGTTGTAAGGAAACGGTGGAGGAGGATCTTTTGTTTAATTGGCGCGTAGTTACGAACTGCTTCAGACACATTGTGCGTCCCATTCACTGGAAGGTGAAGTTCTAGAAAGAGGAAATGCACAACAGCACACACGTGATACGTGTGCAATCAAAAATATTTTATATTCATCACACGAAGGGTGATGCAGTTACCTTCTGCTACAAAGAAGAAGACGAATGGCAAGAAGGAAGGAAATTTCAAGAAAACACAGAGACAGAGAGAGAGGTACAAAATGCATTTCGCGGTGGGACCTTTTGATGGGCTGATTGATATACTCTTCAGAGAGAGAGATTCCCTTTAAAGGAATATTTTGCGGCGAATTCTAAGAAATTTAATGAGGGTTCCTGAAGATCACAAGAAGTAAAGGGTTGCGTCTTATTAAAACAATAGGGACAAAGAGTTAATTGAAGACCACTCCTAGAGATAGGTCGTGGGTTGTTTCAATTGACTCGACGAAAAGGGGAACAAACAACGAAGAAGAATAAGAAAAAAGGAAGCAGATGAGACAAATATTTCAGTGGGGTCATGTCCGTCGTTGCAGGGAGTGTAACTTCTAAATTGTATTCGACATAGATCACCTCTTCGGAAGATCTAACTCTACCCTAGCCTAGGAAGATGCCATCTGAAGAAAGAATGTCAAAACAACCACAGTGTGGCTTTCACGAGAATATGTTCAGGAATGATGTGTCGTGGCATGTTCATAGAATCAGACCCAAAGCTAGGGAAGAGGTGCTGAAGATGACTCTCAGACAGCTGATAAGGTCGACTGCTTTAAACTTCACTATTAACAGAATCCGTTTTCTGATTGTAGACCTGTAGACCTATGTTGCTGCAGAAACTCACAACAAAACTAGTAAAAGTCTTTAAACGAGAACATGAATCATCGTTGCACTTTGCATTGTATAATGTCGATGCTGGAGGAAGCTGTTAACTATAAACACGTAACTAGAACAAAAGCTGGCAAAACACTGCACAGTCCTTGGTGATAGACCATTTCAAATCTCTGATGAAATATAGGGGCCGCCCCCAGGTGAGACAATTAACACTGTATCTCTACTCCGTTCAGGACAGTGATGCAAGAATGACCTACACGACACCAGATAGTTGGGAAGAAGTACGTACAAAACCACTCTGAGGACGACACATCTGTTCCATGAAACTGATCGTAATAGTAGCTCTCCTAACTCTCTGCCCACCGACCCTAAAGAAACAAATATATGGACTTCCTGATCGTATTAAAATGTCACCATAAGGCTTGGCATTTAGCAATTTCGAATCTTCAAACCCTTCGACATCTGCTATTGTTCCAAACCGCCCAACAAATACCATTGGGAGTTTGCTTCAGGGATGAATTACTTATGCAAATCCCATCCCTTTCAAGAGGCTTTCAATTGACTTATCTACCCCGTTGATCTCTCAAAATCTCCCTCTCTCTCTCCCCCATTTATACGAACGAGTATAAATTAATTCGAAACCGAAAGTAATATCCCTTTGTTTCGCATCATTACATCTGCCAAATCAGTGTCAGGTCTCAATACTCGCCAAATTATTATTCCAATAGTGTCAATGCGAACCCCTTTTGTTAACCCTTTACCCATGCAATGACCCATCAACTTTTGTCTGGCTGTCAATTTGCTCTCGTACCCCGAAACAAAAAGAAAAAGAAATGAAAAACCCATGCAAATTAGAGCCATTCTTTGTGTAGTTGTGTCACTCTTTAGAACTAGTCATTTTGCAAAAATTTTCTTTTACCCTGACTATGCAGCACAATTGTTATCCTAACCACTAGCCAATGATAGGGATGAAAAGATAACAAGATTCTAACACCGTTTAGAGTTGAATGATTCCTCCATTCTCTCTCTTGGTAAAAAGAATAGAAAACTGTCTGCGGTAGGTAGACATATAGGTGAGGTAAAAGGTAGTTAAATAGGTTTTATTAACTTGTTTTGGATAAGAATAACCAGAGTCCATTCATCCAGCTGTCTGACGGTTCGTTTAATCCCAAGATCTACATCTTTCAGCCTCAGAAATGAAGAGGTAATTATTCCAGTTCGGACGAGGTATAACTTCGTGGGTGGTCTGCTTGACTGGAAGTGTGGGATGGTTAGTAGGTACTAATCTATTCATATGGAGAGCTATTGATGGCACCGATTGCGTGACTATCAGATCGGAGATTGAATAAATGAGTGATAACACACAAATTGTCGTGGGAAGTACATAATGTCCAGTTCTGTGGGCAATAAACCGGATTGTGGCATCAAAGGAGAAAGAGAGGTCCAAATACAAAGAAGGAATGTTGCCTTTATGTAGATGAAACCAATAAGTCATTTCTTAAGGATAATTAGGCATTCGGTTTTGACAAATGGAATAATAAACTGTTGGGGTTTTTAGGGAGTGAGGAATCACATTTTTTGGGGAATCATTAAAGCGAATACAAAGAGGTGCTGTCCTAGTTCTTAACAAAAACCAGGCAAAATTAGATTAATGAATATTTAGAGCAGTTCCAAAACGAACGAGAAAAAAAATACTGCGAATTGTAATCGAAAATTTCGTTATGAAAACAAAATTCATGGAGATTCATGTATATAACTACAGCTAGCTAAGAAAGGAACACATAACCACTATGAAAGTCTTGCTCACAACCTCATGTCCCTAATAAGCATCAATCTAAGACTATCAGAGGAAAAGATGGAGGTAGAACTTAACAGTAGCAGACGGTTACCATCTGTAAGAGTGATCGGTTGTTCGCCCATTTAGTACGTCTAAACCTTGGCGTTACTATGCCCAACATCTGCAACATGCGGTGGATAATGTAGTGACAGCTACGGCCGCCTGGCAAGAATCATGCAAAACATTGAAGGACCTAAACAAAAATAAGACTACTCTTGGCAAGAATTGCGACGTCGATGATGCTCTACGGCTACCAAATATGAGCTGGGTCAATGAGCACCAAATCATGCAAAGAAAGGTAGAAGTAGCGCCTTCCGAACAACTTTATAAGATACGGCATGCGTAGTGGCTGGAATAGTAGCAATAGATCTCCTCGCTAAAGAAGATGCATGGAAATTTCGCGCCAACATAACAAAAATACCAAGAGCAGCGACTCGAATTCATGACGTAGTACCATGAAATACAAATCTTGAAGAATGGCAAGATAGATGGAACTCTTCTGACAAAGGTTGCAGAAATTTTGGGGATCAACCTTTGGATCAATAGGAAACATGGAAACAAATAAAAACTGTCTAAAAGGCAAGGTGTACCTTTTCTACATTTCTAACGCGAGCAAGAATTTGCTGATCAAATTACTTTGATGGCAAACGAGTATTAAAACTATTCAAATAAGCAAAACGCCAGTATTTAAATGCCCAAGTTTCAGACCACCCTCTTCACCCTTCAACCTTATCACCGAATTGATAAGATATTGTCAATCAAAAATAACCATCATATCACCTGTCTAATAGTTAAGATAAGAATCAATCAAAAAATACCGACAGCCACTTGTTTTAACTCAAGCACTAGGTCAAAGTTAGTTCGCCACTTCAGTGCCAATCGAGGTGTTACACACAAAAAGAAAACATCACTCTAATCAAAAGCACGCACTAAATGATTTACCAAATAAACTTTATCCGTATCGTAAAGAATTTCCTATACGTATTCTCGGCATCATCATTGCTCTCTTCCACATCGATGCAAGTTCCATCGTCATTTTCATTATAGACCGGAACTTCCTCTCCAATACTCGTCACTTTGGTGGTGGGATAAGCTTTCAAACTTCGTCTGCGTTCAACACTCGCCCACTTCCGTATTGAGTGCAAACTCTGACGTCTTCTGTCATGTCGCGTCAATGACGTCTTCTCACTACCACTACCAATAAGGGATGACCAGACTATGGGGGTTGATGATGGTGCTCTTCCGCTTGATGATGACGATGCAGCAAATGACGTAACCGCAACACGTGATAGAGTTGTTGCAGACTCCCACTGAATGAATTTTCCATTACCGTTAACGCCTACAGAATTCGATTTCGTATCCATCTTGTGTATGCAACTTTAAGTTGGCATAGTTTTAAATTTTGACACTGCAACAGGGATGGTCATGATTTTTGGAGAGGGTTTTTCGTTTCTCTTTTGTTTTTTGGCAAACGTTTCTACTATACACAGGGTTTTTTGGATGTGGTTAACGGTATGCAATTGCCAAGAATTAAATTATAGCCTGCACACAAAATCGGTGGAAAACTACTCGTATACTATCTAACCGCAGAATAGTAATGACAGGGAGGGCCGCAACATAGTGTAGAGATATTCAAATTTGCCTTCTCTTATCAGAAGGGTGTACGAGGAACTTGCGCAAGGTTTCTATTTGAATAGAGAGCAACAGACAAACTAATTGTTTACCGCAAATATATTACGGAATAGATAAGGTGGATAATTTTTTTGCTTTCGGTATTTTGCGCCTTTGTGTAGAGTTTTGTATAAAGATAAGAAAATTTAATTACTTTCATGGGAATTTCGTAAAAATTTCTGCTTTCTATTTAAAGAAAATCATAAACAAACAAGTTTCCACTTCGGACACCTGATTGATGAACCCCAAAGGCAAGATGACATCTAAACAAATCTTTGGTCCCAAAGAGCATTCACATCTTTCATTTTGAAAAAGAAGAACTCTTTCCAGACAAGAGACCGAACAAATCCTAAGGGATTATGTTTTTCAAAATCCCCAATTGGGTCAAACATGACAGAAGTGGTGGAATACTGACAAATGTGTTGAAAACTTAAGTTTATACTGCAGACTCTTCTGTTTATATAGCGAATGTGTGTGATGTTAATAAGGCAATTAGGATGGGGGAGAACAAAAAAAATTGAAGTGACGTCGTCTTATCTTTTCTGTTGATAATTTTTTTTCTTTTTTTGTTTATGTTTAGATAACTTTAGTCAGGTGTTTCGGTATAATAAATTTGTTAACACGAGTTGTAGGCACTGTGTTTTTACGTCAGTGCGGGTTTTTGTTTTTTACTGTCTCAAGAGCTTTTGACAGGGAAGTGGATAAAAATGTTTGTAGTCATTGTGAATTGCATTTGATTGTGACGGGCGATAAGCGAACAATGGTATTTCTAAAATTTGGATTCTTATCAGACGAATGTGCCATAAAGATTGGAAGTTTATATGAAAGAAGTGTGGCAATGAAATCAATACCAAGGGCTTTGGCCCTTAAGCCCATAGCTCTATGTTCGTACAGATATGTATATCAAATGCCTTTGAAGCCGTGTCTATGTGAGTAAAGATTTATCGACACCTGAAAACGTCTAAAGAGGATGTTTGAAAGCCCTTAGATCTTGTGGTTTTAGCCTGGTTTCGATCACAGTAAGAACTGAGGACAACGAGGTCGAAAATAGTTGAATAAGATTGGTCCAACTCTCACCTATGGTAATGAAGTCTGAGCAATGACCGAAAGAGTACAAGCTGCTGAAATGAGGGACTCAATATGGAGTAGAAGATTCTCTGAATTGAACGACCTATGGCCACTAAATCGGCTCCAAAAACGTGTCATGATTGCGGTGACATAAGTGAAACAAAGGCCTAGGAATAGATGAATAGATCAAGTCCGAAGTCTCTTGTTTAACCATCGAGGGATTCCTCCTGACAATTTGGAGTCAATGGTGTAGGATCGAGAAAGACGCAGGGTCAATCTGATCATCCAATGTTCTCAAACTTTATTAAGGATAAGCAAAATGTATGTGGTCACTGTACATGACATTGTTTTGAAATTGTTATCCAAAACCAGGTTTAAACTTCGTAAAAAGGGTGCCACTTATTCCAACTTAAAGTAGTGTCTCAGAAAGACATATTACAAATTTTGGGATGCAGGTTATATTTAGAGATTATAGTACCAGAGACTAAGCCCTTGGTTAAGTTCAGTTTTTTATGAGTAGAGCTCATAACAAAGAAAAGGTTTTGAATGTGAAAACAAAGAAAAGTTGGAAGAGATAGGTCACTTTGCACACACTAAACCAAGTTATATCCTAGACAATCGATGCACAGAATATAGGACAAGCTATTTAGAGATCGTAGCACTCTTTGGTTTAAGCCTGGTTTTTACGAGTTGCTGATGAAAATAGAGGAGAGGTTTTGAATTTGTAAAAATAAGGACCAACACATGAGCTGTGGAAGATAGAAGGATACTCAGTAGTTTATACCCAAAGTTAGGGTTAGATCTTGTGAAACTAGGGGCGATGTTTACTACTTTTTCTGAACGAAATTGTGACTTCAAGTTACGCACTAAAAAAAGAAGATTGTGATGCACATTCTCGGTTATTGATATTGTGTTTCTAGCCTCTTATAACCGTAGCTTAAAAAGTCGAAAAACTTGAACAAGGTAAGTCTATGTACACCAACATTGTGGATCTCAAGGTCTAACCTTTACACTGGACTAGGTACACTTTAGTTTAGAAGGGACAATTTGCTGGGACTTCAAAAGCAACTGCCTGCATGACATCAAGGCAAAAAGTTCATGACCACATCTAGATAAGAACTCACTAATGACAAGACAAAGGTACCCCTTTCAAATGCCATAAAAAGGCCTCCTCCAACTAAATGTCCTTTGTCATCCACCAGACAAAGAAAACCATCCTCTCCTCCACTAACTAAAAACAACAAAACACTTGAAATTAAAGAAGCAAAACTCCAAACTAGGGTCACCAAGGTCAACGTCATTGTTGTCATAGCCTGAATCCCAAAAGAAAATCCCACTCGTGCTTTGGAATTTTCCTCTTGCATTTCAATGAAATTAAACCAAAAAGAAATTCATCTCTCTCGAGGTCTTTGCAAAAAAGAAATATAAATAAAGAAGACACATCCAACCATGAAAAGCAGCGAAAAAAGTATTCTATTTTCGCGACTATATTCCGCAGATATACATAAATATAAAAAAAGAAGAAGGTCCACATTTAAGGAGGCATCAATCAAGACCAGTGAATAGAAATTTCCCAAGTAATTTTGGGAAAATATTTTCAAAAAAAAAAAAAAACTCCCAAGAAAACAGGAACCAATTTTTTTTCGTTTTGTTTTGCTTGTGCTTCCTTGAATATTGAACGAAGAGGTAATGTTAAAAATGAAATGAAATTTCTAGCCTTAGTGACAGATGATAGCTACGCATTAACATGAAACAGATGACGGTATTATTTTTAAAACCAAAAAAAAAGCAGGGATGTGTTTGTGTTTATATTTACAGTGCCCTCTCTGTAATGAACTGCTGGCTAATGTATCTAATTAGACTAATTAACTTGTAGTTCATTGCACTTGAAAATTGAAAATAAACTAAGGACATGCGTACAGAGGAAAATATTTATCTAGGGAGCACAGAACTATGAAGTTAAAAAAAAGCCCTAAAGCGTGCTGGGTATTATTTTATATATTTCACTGGTGCTGTGGCAGATTAGGCAAACAAAGCAGACAGTAGGCAGTAGTTAATGAAGGAGGTTTTTGAACCCATTTTACCGGAATCTTTAAATGTTTAATGAAGTGACGACTTTAAGTGGGATTTCCCTATGAAAATCAGGGCTGGCATGGTGGTGCTTCTATATTTAGAAATTCATTTAAAAGGTTGAAGTTAATAAAAATGAATGTGGCATGCAGAAGAACCAAGCAGGAATAGTGGATTATGGGTTTTAGGGCAGCGATAATTTGATTGTGGAAAAAAACACTCAAATGTCAGAAACAGGTGACAGTAGTTCGGCAAATATGAAATATTTGAACTCTTGGGCCATCTATACATGAAGCTAACTCAAAAGAAACTGATTACTAACGAATACAAATTACTAACCAGTTTCTTCGTACATATTTAAATATGACACAAACTACGCGGCGATATGTTTCAGTTTCGGCTATCAAGTATATTTTTACTTTAGCTAAAAAGAACGTCAAGTGGAAATAAAGTCTCTCTATCAAGTGTTATATAGCTCAAGTATGGGATTCTTCACAGTGCAAGGTAGTAGTAGTCTTCAGATTGCCATGATACCGTGATCTTGAGACTGGACACCCGATCCCGTATTTGCAAGACTTCTCAAATACTATTTAGCAAAAATCAACAGATCTACGAAGTTTGAGTATGGCATGGCATAATGTCGTAGGTACTTGCTAGGGAAATGAGTGACAGATTGAAAGATGCACTCAAGGAACATGCCAAGGTATTAGCAGCAGTGTTTGAAGATTCACAGCAGAAGGGCTACCAAACGAACGATAAGTAAGAAAGTTCAGCAAATATTGGTCAAATTTTGGCAAAAATGACTTCGTTGGATAATGTGCTCCGTATGGGAGTAGAGGAGGAACATACAACCATAAACTCTATGAGTTCAAAAATCCAAGACATTTTGACTACATTGGCTAAGCCACGTCGATCGAATGAGCAACGAATCTCCAGCCAAGAGCCTCTCTGAATCCTAGTCCCTAGGTCACAAAAAAGACTGAACACTCGGTACGAAAAACAAGCCTATGCCAGAATATCTTCTCAACACAACTGGAAGCAGTTTGAAGGAGTTGATAATGGAAGGCAGGGGCGCCCTGAGGAGATTTGAGTTCATTGAGTGAACTATCTACTGGTCAAAAAACTTGAATGCAATGTTTAAGTCTAAAAAGGCGAATGAAAATATGAAATTTTAAGCGAAGCTGCATTTTTGTTGGAAATTTTTTCAGCAAAAAGGTTGATAAGCTTTTGAAAAACGTTGGGAGTTTTTTCTCCCTTATTCTTTTTAGACCCGATAAGTCCTCTAGTAGCTGAAACACGCGTCTATATAAATTAACCAATTAAGGCATAGATGCAGATAGACAGACCTTCATGTCATCCTTGAAATAATTGAATTCAGACATTTTATTAGCCACGGTAGCCACGGAAGTCGCAACAATGTTCTCCAAAGTAGACTTGAAGGTGCCAAATGATCTGTCTGATAAATGAGCGACCTTTAAAAGCATTTCTGGTTGGCATGTGATTTATCTTACAAGGGACACAACAAAGAGGTAGTTATGACACAAAAAAACAAACAGCAACCAATGCCAAGGGAGCAATTAAGCGCAGCACTTTGCAAAAACGTGACAAGTCACAATAAGCATCATTGCAGCGCAAAGCTCAATATGGCAAAATGTTTTCTTAAAACAAGTCTACACAGAAAAAAATCAAAAATATCCCTCAACTCCTATTCTACACAAAAAATTAAACTAAAAAGCAATTTTTTCGAGTTTAAACATCCATCAACACACAACTAACCCTGTGGAGAAACGTTTGTAGCGTTGAATTAGTTCAGCAATTTTCTTCATGATTCGCTGAAATATATTACACGGAAGGCAATAACACGCACAGCAATTATTAAATGACATTTATTTCAAATTTTTATTTTTCGCTTCACCCACAAAACAAAAACCAGAAGAAACCACACCGGAATAAATGTCACTAAAAATATTCTTTCAAAATGTATCTCACACTTTTTTTTCTTTGAAATATTTATTTCACGATGATTTAATATACTTTCTCTAGTATTTATTGTATTTTAACTTGTTTAATCGACCCACGCACACGATTGAGATACTTTTTTTTCATTTTCGTTTCCCAAATCATAGATGTGCGCATATTTTGCATCATTTCGAGGATCAGAATGTCATTCACATTTCACAAAAACAAAAAAGGCCAACCAAAAACCCGAAATACTTCGTTTTCAAAACCATTATTCTGACGTAAAAGAAATTCAAATCCTCGACAAAGAGACGCGGTTTGTACAAACATCTCAACTCATTGCGTTACGCTTTGTTTTTCGAAAATAAACACACAAATATTAAAGTTGTTTATGGGCGGTTTGGTGACACTTTAATCATTCCTTCGTCAAGAGAACCTCATCATAGATGCTGAACAAAGACATGATGACACTCGTGTCATCTAAGATTTACACTTATCACAGCACAGATACATTTCATTTGATTAGATTGCGAAATGAATCTCAAGGGGTTTTTGTTGTTTTTGAAAAATTTTATTCACAAAACGCTTTAACCGCGACCACAACTTTCGAATGCGAGCTATGTAGACCGTGTCCGAGACCAAGTCCATTCACACTCCATTCGAAAACTTGGAAAAAAGTATCTAAAGACACACGATGACTTCTCTTTTCTGAATCTCTTCTTCACCGTTGCATCTATTTTCGGAGATAAAGAGAAACGAAGAACAATTTTCGTGAAAATTTTGAAACTTTTTTTTCTAGGCTAATGGCGCAAAAGAAAACAACATTTTCCAAATACCAAAAAAAAAAAAAAAAAAGAAAGAAAGCTCTCTTCATGCAACAAAAAGGCTCCACGAAGAGAGAGCAAGAGGACAACTTTTCCAAATGTGCAGCCAAAACTTAGTGGCGCCTGGTAAATTTAGCTGCAAAATTATTTTAATTATTGCAAAGGAAAGCAAGGATCATTGTGTACCCAAAAAAAGGATGGAAAGAGAAAGAGAGACGATGCCAAGAATATGTTTTGCAGGATGTCATTTGGAGCTGCTTAATGTGACTTGGATGCAATTTGTCGATGGCTTAATGTGCATTACGAATCAAATGTACTGCCAAAAGGTGACATGGGTACCTCTAAAGGAGACCCAATTCTTGGCACGTGAGGGGCTTCGTGCTCTCTTCTTGGGGGGGAAATTCCAACAAATTGGGGGAAAGCACCACATGTGACTCATGAATGAGTTGCGGTGAAGTGGAAATTTTGTATAAACAATTTCGGGAAATGATGGAAAATCGAATGAGTTCACCTGTTTACATACTTAAGAATTTTTTTTTGCTTTGCATTTAACGAAATGGAATGTTGACGCTTGAGGTAGATGGACTGATTCATTGGGTTTTAAGGAGGTAAGTTGAAGAGATTGAAGCACTCTTTTTAAAGTGCTACGTGTTACGGAATAAACATCTTTATTTAGTGTGAGTCTTAAAAAGTTGTGCTGACACAGAAAATGTTACGAAATTAGCATGTTTGCGTTGAGGTATGAGAATTAATAGTCTGGAAGGCACTGAATGACATAACAACCTACTTGTTCCAACCAGTCAAATAATCTTAAAATCTTTCGTATAATCTACTTTGAAACACAAACGCTGGTAGGTTTCTCACGATTTTGGTTGATGTCTGAGCTAATCAAGGAGTAAATACGTCTAGATGGCGCCATGGTGCTAACAATTTTCTATGTATTGTGAAAAATGGAATCTATTATCAGCCAAGTGGAGTAGTTTAAAGGCCAAGCGTGTAGGGGGTAACAAAAGAATAAATCCGACTTTATGGCAGCATGGTAGTAACATATTCTCTTTTTAGAGACCTATACATACAGTGAAGTCCCGCCCTGAACAATAAAGCTGAAAAGGTGCAAGAAAAGACTATTAAAAGGGGCGAACCTCAAGTGGACCACTATGGTAAACTGTGCCATTACCAGAGAACTATGACTGTTCTGTGACAAGAACCGAGGGCCTTATATGGAAAGGCAGAAGATTCCTTTCCATACTTGTACGAAACAAAATGTAATCTGTGGTAACATATAAAGAAACTATGCTTGACAGAAGAACAACTTTGCAGAGGCTGCGGTTGCGAGTTCTAGAACATTCGACACATTTTCTATACCACTGCCCGGGTTTACAACATAACAGAAAAGGATTGGGGAGTTGCTTTTCCTAGAATCTCGAGCCTGATCATCATCAGTGTGGATTGCAGGGACAAAAATCAATAAGTGACTGAGTAGAATAGGGCTGCAATACAGTGGGCAGGGGGTTACCATTTCGGGGACTCTACGGACATGACAATAATGAGTCGCTACTTCCCTGAGTATGGCATGGAGAAATATACTTCGAAAATGCTCTTGCCTAACCTAGAGTAAATTCTGATCAACCATCTACAATCTACTTTGTGATAAATAGTGTGAAGCTCAAAGTTTAATCCCTCAAGTCCAGTTGTTTCAAAAGAATTCAGAGTTCATACAGACGTGGTTGGTATCTCCGCTAGCAAAAAGCTGCTTCCAGGTATATCTGACTAGATGGCGCCCCTCGATAGCAAGTTTATGATAAGAATGAATAAGTATAGAAGGTTTGGTTCTAGTATATCTATAAGGCCGAGTATTAATTCAAGTTTTTTATTATATATATACATAAGTATTTTAGTGTGACGATTGTTATAGCTTTTAGCGAGCTTTGAATGGTTGCTATCTGTGCTAAATAAAGTAAAATCTATCAATGTTATGCTATGGAAATATAAAGGCATATGAAATTATTTTGGAGTGGAAGGATGTGTACTTGTTTTGGAATTTTAAAACAGTGCATTGTTTATTACATGGTCGTAACTCGAAGTGGTTGATATCTTCGAACAGACAGACAGACATACAGTTAACAAGAGTGAAGAACAATTGAACACATGATTATTTATTCAGGTTATTTGTCTTATGGGAATTCCTAATGGGTCTTAGATAAGATAGTCTGATTAGTAATACAAGCTCATCAACTTCAGAGTGCAAGATATCTTTAGACAGGAATGTACATAGATTTATTGTGTAACTAGAGGCCTTGGATACTCAATACTCAATTTGAGCATTTAATTAAGGAAATAACATGACTGAAATAAGTACTTCTTTTGGGTGGAAAAAAGGTGGATTCTTCTTGAAATAAAACGCAGTATTGAGCATATTCATCATTCAGTTGTGATCACTTTAGACTGCCTTTCAATCCTTAAAAAGGTTGAAGCAAAACGTTTTTAGCCGAAGTTTCTCTCTGATATAGAGTAGCTAGAGCAGTCTTTTCGCAGGATAAGGCATTTGAATGTTACAAGAAGCACAGTACCTACTCTTTCCACAAGCAATTAGTAGTCGAGTATCAGACAGAGGAAATAAGTTGTTCAGAGGCTCAAACCCTAAAAGACCAACAGATTTACTGATCCCTTTGTGCTTGTACTGAACAACAGCGGAAGTTACTTAGATTCCAAGTCTTAAAGGATCCATCGAAAGGTATTTGTGGTAAGACCGCACCACAAAAGGCCAGCATAAAACGGGTATTTTAACCCCGAAAACCACGCAAAAAGCCATGAAATTATTGGGTCTTTTTGAATAAATTCACAAAGTCTAAATGTCTATAAACAAAAAAGTTGCACCTCTACATAATTATATAAGGACAGTCCTCCCGGATATTGCACTAAGAAATAGAAGACAAAACCACAAAAAAAAACTGCTAACAATCTGGTACTGCTCTGACGATCATAAAAAAAACTTGTTTATCTTTTAATGACGCATTTTAAAGCAATAGATACACATACACTCTCAAGAATCAATTTTGTTTGCATTTCTTACTCGAACTGCAGCAACAACAACAACAAATACTCGCCTCTTAGACTATTGACCCCCCGCTTCCATGATCGTTTACTAAATTCCATGCGTCCAATAATATTTGTGCAACGCAATTTCTTTAAATTCTTTTTTCAGATACTAGGTATCTATCACCATTTTGATAATTCAAATCACAAATTTCACACGAAAATAAACAATTTTACACCTCGATTTGGATTGATTTCTTTTGATTGACTTTTCATTATTTTTTTGCACTCGATTTGGGGGATTTTTTGTTTTTGTTTTTTACTTCAAATGAAGATACAGATGCGAAAAAAAAAGTATCTAAAACCGCACAAACCCCTTAACGTGAGGGTGCTGACTTTATTCGCAACTGATAAGACTTGAAACCGAACAGCACCTCTATTCGCAGGTGATTCTCTCGCGCAAGCCGACAGCCCACACAATGAATTCCTCTTATTCTCCATAAAAATAGAATCGAAAGTGTATTTTGCCTGTTTGTCTGTCTGTCTGTATCGTTATAGGTGCTATCTCATACGTCAACAAATTGAAAAAAAAAAAAACTAAAAAAAGCTTTGAATGTTTAGGTGAAAAGAAATACAATCAGCCAGAGAGAGAGATTAGGAATTCTAACTTTTTTCTTCTCGTTTTTTTTTTTTTTTTTGAATTCGTGTCAAGAGAATGCGAAAATCGAGAAGAGGTAGGAAACCGTGTGATGGTGATAACCAGAAATGTCAAGAAGAGAAATATCTAACAGATAAGATACGGGGAGAGATGACTTATATTAGGGAACGTGGCACTACCTACCTATAAACTTCAAATCGAGTACAATAACTTAATTAGAACACGACTTCCATATTTCGAATGCAGATAATCAACACGAAAAAACCGTGGGACGGAAAATGGCTATGCAGTTTGAATACAAAATTATCGATTGGCCGTTCAATCATGGGACGAGGAGGACAGGGTGAATGGGGAATAATTGAAATGGATTGTATTGCTTGCTGGTGCAACCTTCTGGTTATCATGGGTACTTTCGCCTTGACTTTTATAAAAGGCATAGACGGACAGAAAGAAAGCTGGTATCGTTGCCAGGTGTTTTTTTCGACTAAACGACTGCATAAATTATATATTATTCTTGAATGTCAAGTTTAAAAACCGAAGGCATCTAACGAAAATATAAAAAGTGAATGGAAAGCATTCGTCATCTTGTATTTTGGATGATATTGTTTCATAGAACAATGGGTCGGTACTTCTTTTCGATGTTTTCTTGGACGGGTTATGGTAATTTTTTTCTTGTGGAAGAATGTTTTAAACAAATGATTGCGGATTAATAGCAAACAATATTACAGTTGAAGAGAAGAATGGATTAATGTGGATCACGAGACAACAGGGATGTAAGCTGGTAAGAGTTCGTATTAAGTGACCTCGTGAAATCATTCATCAACAGTCTGAGTGGCCTCTATTAGAGGAGTTTCGGACCAAGAAAGTCCACTATCGATGATACACTTCGATAGATTCGCAAAAGCTTCCAAAAGGCTGATCTCTTTATCCATTTAAAAGACGTTATCTTATTGGATTATGTCCATGATAGTATCTATCGAACAAACTACTCCTACACAGCCTTGTCTAGTTTTGACATCCCTGCCCAACTTTTCTGTTTTGTCCTAGGAGTACGTGGTTCAGAACTGTGGAGAAGGAAGCACGGCAACTGGGAAAGAGTTCGGGAGAGCTGAGGCACATTTCCAGAAATCGCACACGATAGCGCGTAGTCGTTGTAGAAGCCCTAGGACCCACAAGGGGATACATGACAAAACGTTGTCTGTCTTCGTATTCCATCAAGATGAGTTCATGTCAAAAAAAGGTTTGATACAAGATATCTAAAAACAGCTTATTGGGCGTTTGAAGTAATCAGGACCTATAAATGAATGGACACCAAAGCCTCACCCTCAGAGTCTTCTAATCTAAGCCATAGAGGGCGCCTTTTACAGTAATACAGATCTTTATATCATCCTGCAGCGAATGTTAGAGAAATTCAATGATACTTTGACTTTAAAGCAAGGCAAATGCGAGAAGACCCTCGGGTACTAGTGTAGATCGGAAGACCTTTGCAAAATGTTATTGGAATTCGTAAAGGGCATACCTGTCACAAAGTTACAGAACCAAAGGTAGACGAACTCTGAGAACTCTGAGAACGACAAACGTTGGACATTCAAGATCTTTAAGCAAGTAGAATTCAATACTTTAATAAAAAAAATTAAGAAAGCGTTGGTCACTGACGTCGTAAAAGACTTAAATTTTTTTGAAATTACTTGCCATAGCTGTCCTGCAACTACTTCCTTCTCTTTACAAAGTTTCTCAAATAAAACTTGAGATATATCATTCTTGATTTACTGAAGATGCGACCAGTGGGATACTATAACAAAATAAAGCCCAAAATCAAGTTATAGAAAAGTGAAAAAACTTCTCTCAAAGAAATTCACATGGTTCAACAAATTCCCAACAATTTAATATCAATTTGTCCCAATTTCCTTTGAACTAAGTGAAGCCATAATAAATATAAAAAAAAATCCTTAAATTCAGAGGCAAAAAACAGTCCAAATGCCTGGCAACATTGGCCATAACAACAGAATTCAATTGGTGCCACTTCCGTATCCACACAACAGTCAGGTTTGTTTGAAGTCGCTTTTTTATTTTTCCTCTTTCGAGATACAAGAGGTTCAAGAGGCGGCAGGGCCGACATACACTTGTTAATTTTTCTTTTTCTCTTTTCAGTCTCTACTTTGTCTACCTTCTTTGCATAATAAACTAACATAAGTATAAAAAAGCGCGAATAAAACACGAAACTAACAATCAATCAGGTACATACACATTTATATACGACTCTGGACAGAGAGGCTTCATCGCGTAGTTATTCGCCGACAGTGCACTTCCGTGCGAAGCAAAAATTTAAATAAAAAATCCCAACAAAAAGGAGAGAAAAAACGGTGAAAAAGCAAAAAAAAACACGGTTGAAGGTGTGTGTACATATCATTCAGATCGGATCTAAAGGGGATACTTCCGCTTGTACTTTTCGAATTGAGAGCATCACCAATCGCGGTCTCCTCGCGCACAGCATCCGGTTTATACCCATCCCGGACGGTGTGTAAATAAACAACAATCAATAGACCGAAACAGAGGAGAAAAAAGAGACACAGGTGAACACTAACCTGAGAATGAGGGCAAAAAAGAAGAGACGTGGGAATTTCCTGCAGAAAAGAAAAAAAAAAAGATAGCAAAAGAACTAGGACTTACGCTGTTTGTGCTCGGGAACGCTTCAAGACCTCGCCGCCACTGCGTATGGAATTCTTCTTATGCAACGATTGCTGAACGACAGCTCCATTGGAGCCATTCGCTCCACCACCACCACCACCACTAGTAGCGACGACACCACCAACTCCGGTGCCAACACCACTGCCAGCAATAACAACAGCACCCCCATGATGATGATGATGACCGTGAATGTGATGATGATGACTGTGATGGACCACACCGACCGAGGATGCTGCTACGGCCGCTGCTGAGGACGATAGCGCCGATGAGAGCAGCGACGATGGTGTTCCTCCGGATGTGGCCACAACCGTTGGAGGTCCTTGCTGCTGCTGCTGCTGTTGCTGATGACACAACTGATGATGGGGATGATGTTGATAGATTATCTGTTGTTGCGATGAGGGCGGGTAATGGGTGGATGGTTGCAGGTAAACATATCCGCCGGTACCAGTGGATGTGTTGCCCGACGATGATATCGATCCAGGTGGTGGGGCAGCTGCAATGGCGTACTGGCCAGGTCCGGGTCGATCGATGACCTTTTGTGGAAAACTAAAAAGAAAAAAAGCAAAAAAAAAGTTTTCCATGAGAAAATTAGTCGCACAAATATAATGAGGGAAATTTGCAGAAATTATTCGCCCTAAACGTGACGAGAGAATAAATTTTTCTTCTATCGAGGGTTGATTATTGATTTTTTTTTCTTTTAGCCCTATGCAGTGGGAAGTACAATTGAATTATGAACACGACATTGTTATAAACACGTTAGTCGTTAGTTAGGTTTGTCCTCAAAAAAGCTTTGCAAAAAAAGCCTACAAATTTAGGTAACTAAGTTTCGTAAGTCAGGCGTCATTCAGTAGGAAACAGAGAGGTTGATGAAGAAAGAAGGACAAATTTCACAAAGGTCCACTACGCAAACAAAGACGCTTAGATTTTGGCAAAGCTAACATTAACAGGGGTCCAAGAAGGCCCAAGGTTCTAGTCCGCAATCAGTCGAAAATGCTAATTTTTCTGTAACATTTCGCAAAATATAACACATTTATGGCAAGTTTTAGTTTTTCTGGAACTCGTCCAAAATCACATTCAGAAAAGACACCACTTTGCAACTTTTCACTTAGCTTTTTGCAATAAATAAACGGATTTGTGTCAGGACTTAGCCTGGGACATCACGTTTTCTAACTACGGTTTAAACAAAAAGAAAATTCTTCCCTTAGCAAAGAAAAGACACAAAGTGATAAGTGAAAGGTACCAAAGTTAGTTCCATGAACTGACCACGTAATTTGAATTCTGGTTCCAGCCTAGATTTAATACCTTCTCATCCTTACTCTGTGCTGTACCTTGTTTAACCAAAAAACAAACTCTTTCACCTCTTTAAACTGAACAAGAGACCAAAATTCCTATTCAAAGAAAATACAGACGAGGAATTTAAAAATTCATAAAAAAAGTTAAATCCCTTTTCTCTTACTTAAAAAGACTAATAAAATAATCCACTTGTCATAAAACTCGTTTCCTCATTTTACTACATCAAGACACTCTACGAAATTATGACAAATGGCATTTCAAAAACTATTTCATTTTAAATCTGTCACCAAAATTTAAGTAAAACTATTTTTAAAATTTGTTAATCCAATCGTAAAATTTTTATAATTAGAAAAATAATACAACTGTATCCAATGGAAGAATATTAAATCTATTTTCAGATTAAAGTGCATTTATTTTTTGGAAAATCTCACGAAAATCATAAAAAAAAGTTGTGGGATATACCTTTAATTTATTTTCAAAAAAAACATTGTTTTTTTTTGTTGTGTCTTTTTTATGATGTTTGCAAATATAAAAATAATTATATCTTGGCGCCATAAAATTGTTTAAAAAAAATCTTATAACACACATAAATATTAGCTAATATTTGTTAATAAGATGAACGTGACATTTCATAAAAATTTGCTTAAAGTTTTTTAAATTTATGACTGGAATAAGGTGAGGTTTTTTTAAGTGGGAACGCAATAAAAAATAAAATACTAGATATAAACTAGAACTTTTGTTTTTATTTACTTTATTTAAGATAAAGCGCCTTAGAATGGTTAAACAGAATAGTTCTCGTGGCGTTCTTATGACTAGAGAGATTGCTTTATTCTGTTTATCAACGGAAATTGTTTGTAATGATGAGTAAATAAATAAATCACAGAAAGTAAACCTTTATAGACATTCATAATGTGGCAGAGGAAATTGTTGGAAGAGGTAAATCCCCTGGGTATTTTTAATCTTAATTTGGGTAACACTTAAGGTCCATATAATGTGTCAGGTTTATAGACAGATATCATACGGGAGAAAGTGTATAATACACATATAAAGAAAAAGGAATAGAGGACACAAGAATACTTTTTAATCTTTTGAGCCGAATAAAATCCAATAAAAGCCAAGGTAAGACTTAAAGAGTAAATAAAAGTTGACAGCACCGTCTAATTGAAATTAAAATAAATTAAGACATACTACATGCCGTATCGGAAGAGCAATAGGTTTTTTGAAAGCTTTCTCATGGCAGTATTATCACTCCTGAATGTTTCTCAAATCCTCACAAGACGAGGTTTCGGGGATTCGAACTTAGCTCTTCCTGTTGATAGTGTTGAGTTTCGAATCTCAGATTAAGGACTCGATTACAATTAAAAGAATGTTGAAACCATATCAGTGATCGTCTAAAGTACTGAGGTTCGAATCTTAGGTTTATAGCCAATCTGTAATAGAACCAAGGACCTTTTAGTCAGCCAAGAACTTGACTAATGTATACAGATTATTGTTCGGCTTGAACGAAGAAAGTTTTTAAAAGCACTGAAGTTCGAATCTCAGGATGTACATGAAGACCTATAGCCCAGCTGTTCTGAACTGTATTTAGCGAGCCTATTCAAAGCCCCATCAGAGATCTAAGAACCTAACCAACAAATGTTTTGTTTAGTTGAAACGACGGGTTTGAACAATTGCTGAGGTTCGTGTCTGGGGTCAAGTTACATCGCAATATGAGAAGGTGCTAGCAAGGAACTCTTTCCAAACCCTAATTTCAAATCCTAAGCTGGATGGTTCTACGAAATAGTTTATTGTTTAGCTATTCAGTTTAAATTTAAAACAAAAAAATAGAAAACAGGCAAAAGAGATTCTAAATAGAAACAAGATCGAGCAATTAAAAAACTATTCAAACCGGAGGTTCAAACCCGATCTTTATGAATATGATCTTTAGTAAAATAACCTAATCTTTTCCACCTTTAAAATTGACAGTAGTCAATCCAGACTTATGCCAATGTCTAATGAAGCTGTAACGACAGCATTCAACATTTTAAGGGAACAAAATTTCAAGTACAGAGGTTCGAAACTAAGCTACATATAAACTGGGTTTTTGGTAATATAATCGTGTTGACATATTTAAAAGCTTTGAAGTCAAGGTATCATATTTTACGACTACGATTTTTTTTGGAGGAATAAGTCTGAAGCAGTTGTTTTTTATGTCCAAAACTTCTCAAGAAATTGTTCTCAAATTTTTAATAGATTCAAGACTTTTTGTTTAAAAATAAAATACAAGTACTACGAAGTACAAAGTACATTAATGCTGAACTTTACTTATAAGCCTTATTCCAAGAAATATAAGGAAACTAAGCGGATATTAGAGAATGGCGAAAGGGCTTCATTTCTTGTGTGTTCAAGGTTTCTTTAAAAAAAAATGGGACACAAGCTTTTATTTGTTAAAATACCCGGGCGTTGTACTTCAAAAATATTTGATCCATTGATGTAGTAAGATCATCCGATTTCGTGACAAAGTATGTACAATATTCAAATTAAAAAACTTAAATCAAAAATTTTAGAGGACTTCCAAAGGGTGCTCTTAAATTTAAACACAAAATAAATTTATATACAAAAAAAAATAATAATAAAACATTTAACCACTCACTTTACTTTTTGAAATTTTCTTCGAAAACAAAAACCACAAAAAAACACATAATTTATGTATTGCAATATGTAAAACGTTAAAAGCACAATTTCAATTTATTTTTGCAATAAAAAAAATATAATTTAATTGCTCTCTTTTACGAGGTGTTAATAATTATTTTCTTGTTTTAACTGGAAGCACATTTGTAGCACCACTTGCAGAAAATAAAATCAAGAAAAAAACAAAAACTCTGACAATGAACCACTAAGCCCCGTGTATCTATTTCTATTTCCTTGATTATTATTATTTCACTCTTTTTGGCTATCTCTTTGTTTAGATACTTGAAAGCAATTTGCACTTAAGGAAATCAATTAAAATTGGGTATCTATTATAGACACTACTAAATCTTCAATTAACTTTATGAAAGTATTTGATTGGTTTTTTTTTTTCTTGTGTTCAACCGATTTGTTCGAAAAAATTAGACCGAAAGACTCCACTCATCAGTCAGAGCGCCGCACACCTGACAAAACGTAAAACCTTACAAAAGAAATACTAGATACAATATGCAGAAAGAAATAAAAAAAAACCGATAGAAAAATGGAAAAACTTGAAAACATGGAAAAATGCTTTTTATTTCCTCCCTCCGTAACCCACTGGGCGCGCAGATACAAGATACACAAAACACAACACAACTTGAACCGAATACGGTAGATATGCAGCACACAAAAATTGTCTCAGTAATTGTTGCACGGTTATGAAAAAGTCCAGCAATCTGAGACTACACTCACAACAATCCACTCTGCCAAATGCGAATACAATTGTGGATAAAAGTTACGCTACAGTTGATATCTGTGTATTGTTTTGGGTGTATTTCTCCTTTTGATTGTATTTTTTTTCGTTTTTTTTTCTGAGCGTGTTAGAGCTTTTTTTTTCCAGTTTCTCATGTCTGGCTTTTGTGATTTGGCTTTTTTTTGTTTTTGCTTTTTTTAAGTCAGTAACAGCTGCAACTATAGTGACGGCAGGTGTAACATATCCAAAACACAAAGTCTATCTTTGAAATGTATTCGCGTATCTACGTGCAAAGTGCACTCTGTTGAAGGCAAACATAATACAATTACGACGAGTGGTTAGAGCAAGTTGAACTTTGGGTTCATATTGTAGGGCAGGTTCAGACCAGCAGACCAGCAAACCAGCTGGGGACTCAACTTTCAGTACAGAAATTCTTTAACTGATGTTAGGTGATGATAAATTGTGGTTAGATAAAATTTGTCACGTAGGGATACGTGGTGGTGGTGTATCTATCTATTTTTGTATCTTTTTGTCGAAATTTAAGTGCTCTCTTGCGGAGTTCTTGACATGGAGTAGACGTGATTTGTTATCACCAGGTATTAATTGAATGTCGTGAGAGAGTTGCAAGGGTTGCCAGACATAATTTAAAAATATTGCGAACCGTTCTTATATCTTCAGTATCTAACTGGTCCAAGAGTCCAAGATCACGACCAAGATGCCGAAGAAGAGTTCTTCTAGGGCCATCTGTCTGGCAGAGGAACCTTTCCCTCAGTCTGTATTGCCAAATCCTTTACAAAGTTTATTCGTACCAAGCCGCCAACTGGTTATGGTTTAAGTCTACATTAGTAATCAGGAGGTTTGAAGCAATACTACCCAACAAAAAATTAAACGATTTTTACACTTTTCTTTTGAATTTTAGTACCAAAATCAACCACAAGACCTAGAATGTAAATTTAACCGCGCAATTTCAAGCGATTTGGACGATTGATAGTCCTAATGATGGTAATGTTTCAAGGTACCATACTTTTGCAAGTAAGATCAAAAATTAATCACAAATTTTGTGATTTGAGTGTGTAATTCGAATCAAGTAAACGCGGTTTAAAACAAAAAACTTTAAACAATTAAGACTCAACAGATCGAAGTCGCTTCTAGCAAAATTAAAGTCAAACTTTACACAAACAGACAAACAATCAGTTTTTTGGTTCTCTACCAATACTTCGAACAACTTAAAGGTAACTAAATACATAGAGAAAGTGAAAGAAAAATTTAATCAGTTAAGAATCTTATTGCTTGGCGCCATTTGACCTATTGTTTATTCTGAATGATTGCCTCTATTATTTCCGCTTTCAGTTATGCTTTCTCCTCTTGTACACACAGTATTATCAACATTATATTTGTTACTCTGTGTCAGTGAACCATAAATTAAATGCATATAGAGTTGACACTGATTGTAGCTGACACATGATAGACAAACGGAAGCTCGTTTACAAATAATTGAATAATAATTTGTACAATGAAGTGGAAATGTTGCTAATCCAAAGAAAAGTATGTGAAGCTACACATGAATGCCATGTCTGTGGAGAATATAGGAAGTCTGTGATCGAAAATAGAATTTGTCATAGATACAGCTTTAAATCACACTATAAGAAACGAATCTTGAATTCGGAGTACAAGCCTAGTTCATTGCGAAAGAAGTTAGAGAAAAGTATCGGACCTAGCTGCCAACCCTGAAGAACACCTTCGTTAATTCTATCTGTGAGTGCACGATTTGATTCGAAAAAGTGCCATTGTTTTCCGAAGTACTTGCTCTTTGCAAACAATTTTTTAAGAACCATTCGATCCTTAAAGAGAATAGAAGACTAATGGGCTGCGGCTGACACAATTTAAGTCAGAATGTGCAGGAATGTCTTTGAAAAAGGAGGTTTTAAGTCTAAATTTGCTTCAAACCTATACAATAGTCCATATCCTATCTATGTATATTTAAGTTCTAACTTTGAATTAGTGAGAAAATATCGCTCAGTAGAAGGGCTGATAATAATGGAGGGCAATGGTTCTACCACGCTTTACAACACTAAGGTAATATAAATGGTTGATGTCTTAACTAACTGTGGGGAAATAATTTCAGAACAATTTGAAAAATTCACCTTTTTCTTAACTCAACAAGTGAGTTACAGGTGAATAAAATTATCAGATAATTGTCAAGAACTTGCAGGAATAAGAATGCCTGGTTAAATTTGTTATAAGATCCACATTCTACCTTAATTCGATTACAGTACATTGCCAATGGCAATTCTTCAAATTCCATCATACAATACCCAGCGAATTCAACACACCAAAGGTACCTAACTCGTATTACAACAATACATGATACAATGCCTTTTGTGCAATTATACACTAAACTGTGTAGACTATAAGACATTTTGCGAAATTCTCTTCATAGCTTGCGTTTAGTTCCACATCCGGGACTAGAAACCTTGAAGTGCTACTGGAACTGGAATTAATACAAAAAAGCTTTTCGTATTCTACAACCGGTCAGCTGACTCACAAATCAAGTGCTTTGTGGACAGAGTAGACTTAGGGTGGATGTATAGATCGCCCTAAAGGTCACTTAAACAAATAATAGACTCCCAATTACATCACAACAATTGCGCACTCAACTTGTAGATACTTTTATCACCTCCTCATTGGCGACAAATTGAATGTGTCTAGCAGAGATATAAAGCAAAAAAAAAGCTCTCTTACCTCATATCGCCTTTCACTAAAATAACATACTACATGCTGCGCAAATTAAATGCGATTTGTTAGATTTATAGCTCAATTGCGAGATTTAACGATAGTGTAATAGTTTGCAACTGGTGTTAACTACTAGAGTATCTCAGGTGCAAATTTGTTGGTTTCAAAACAACTTATTTAGGAGTTGATCGAGTTACACAAACGTTTTTCATTTAATTGATGCCTGACATGGTAAGAGGCCAAATACCACATCTCCAAGAAAGTTCATCAAACCAATCTATATATGCTGACAAAAAATGTAAAAAAAATCTCACACGAATTAAGGTTTTAGATACACGTGCTGTCATGCCCATCAAAGTAAGTTAATTTGAAAGGAAAAAAAGAAAAAAAATCCAATCTTTCCATACGTCACCCCATAAACCTAATTTCTTTTTTCGAATTCCTATTTCCTACCCTCCTACTGTATGTGAAACAAAATTCTTTCATTTCGCTGAGTTTTATAATATTTTAAGGCTTCAAAGTAGGGCTTTCAATAACTACTACTGCTTCGTCAATGTTCATGATATATGTATGCCTGACAAGGGGGAGGAGAGCGAACTGATGGTGTTGTGCTCAACTCCCTCCATTAGAAAAAGACTTATGTTTTTTTTTGTATGGGAAAAGAAAAGTATGCGTGTGAATGAGGGGCGTTTGTTTGAATGATGAATTTTGCCACCCCTTTGCCGCGCGAAACAAAATATGAAAGATATAAAAGTTTGCCGCTACTAATCACAATTCATCCCTCGGTTCCCGAAAAATCAGTCCAGCCAATATACATATGTTTATATGGTATGCGTGTTTGGTTTTAATTTAACATTTCCATTGTCTCGGATCTAATAAAGAGGAAAAACTTTGTCGCACCATGCACCATCCCTTAAAAAACATAACAGAGCAAGCTACAAATTCTTTTTAAATGCTCCAGTGGATTCAATTTGGTTTCGAGCAATTATGACTGTAAGGAATGTCACCCCTTGTATACCTAAAAATTTCTGTCAAGTTTCTATGACAAAAGTTGCCATAAAAAAACAGAAAGGAAACACTTGGATACCATCAACTTCCGGAGCACTTAAGCAAAAAACTCAGGTGGAGTACCTAACCTACGTGTGGAGAAGGCTCATCTCTTAACATCACCCTCTACCCGATTATGCCTTGAAGGATAAAGTTAATTTTGTGGAAATGTTACAAACAAGGAAGGAAATAAATAAATTTATGAATTTCACTCAATCAAATAGTAGGGGTGCGTGTGTTTTTTTGTTTTCCCCTCGCTCTGAGGGTAAAAAGTTAAATTCTTTTATTTAAATGGTGGGTTCTTTTGAGAGGCGAATTCTTGGATTCTAAGTTGACATGACCCTGTGTTGATTGTTTGTGAAAAACACTTTAATTAAAATGTTCAAAAACACGAAAAGGTGTGAGTGCGTTTGAGCATAATTGAGGAATGTTTTGAAGTAATTGCAAGAATGATGTCTCTTTTAAAGAAATTAGAATGAAGATGCCTGCGGCTTCGGGAATCCTGTAAAAGTCATAAAGTACTTGGAATTTCTTTCACACAAGAAAAGAGGAGAAGTACTTGAAGGCACAGAGACAGATCCTTTTATGGCTCAATACCGTCAGTGAAAGCCCACCATATGAGACATGAAGGCACAGTTTAGAACAGAAGATACACGCTGGAAATTCCACGAAAAGTTAACAATTTTCTTTTCAAAAATGATGACCAACTTTGTACAAGTAAGACATTTTTAAATAAAAAAAATTCGGTGTACTAAACTAAAGAGTCATTTGAGAAAGAAGGTGTCAGAAATGGATGAAATTATTAAACGTTTGTTATGATGCAAATAGTAATTTTGGTTATAATAGAGAAGAGGAAAGTGAAGTTCTGAAGAAACTAAGATGCTTTACGTGACTTACAATGCAGAAAGGGAATCGTGCAAAAATGACACTAAAATTCCACTTCTGACACCTCACTTTGTGGCGAAATTCATCATTCAAACAAACGCCTCTTTTTTCAAAACTAAGCAATATTGTCATTCAAATAGTAAAAAGCATTTAAGTAATGTGAACATTTTCAATATTGTAAGGTTTTTAAAGTAACAAGAGTTTGGAAAATTTCAAACTGCAGGAAAAGCTTAATTTTTCAACTTTCGCTTCGAAATTTTTATGCAAATGGACTTCGAAACTAAAGATTTCAAATTCATATCTCAATCCGAATAAAAATGTATCAAAAATCTATATACATACTATACTCTCAAGTCTCAACAAATCTATGAAACAAGTGGAGTTAGGTGTCAGAAGTGCAGAAGTGTCAGAAGTGGATGTGATTTTTTGGTTCAAATATTTACATTGTTAGCATGAAAGAGTGTCTTGAAGGCTTTTAAATTTGTTATAAGGTTTTAAAACTTTATTTGACTTGAAAAAGTCTGTTAAGACTTTCAGAAATAAGAAAACACATATTGATGCTAGAAAATTCTGACAACTTATTTTTCTATAAAAGATGGTTTCCATAAAATTTGGTTCACTGAACTCTACAAAGACAGGATGGAGGATAAATTCAAATCATTTTTCAAATTTTAGATACCACAATGCATTCGTGTGAAAATTTTCCAACCAAAAAACGCGCTGACCATTTTATAAACTATACCACTCTAGAGGACCCACCCACCAAGTATGTGCAGCCATGTGGAAAAATTTAAATTTTAAGAAACCGACTGATAGAGCCATCCTAACAAGGTGTCTTCAAATTTGTATTCATGGACGACACTTGTGATGTGATTCAACGAAGCGTATCCTATAAATTCAACTCTTATTGGTTAATGTTGGGTAAAGGATTGCACAAGCCCCATTATGATATCTAAATTTGTTTATTGCTTTCGGGATAACTGAACAAAGAAGAAAAAGTGTATTTTAAATCTAATGGAAACATTTAAAATAATGAAGACGACATTTTGTGGTGTCACAAGTGTGGAGGGGGTGTTAAAATGTCTTATTATTCACAAAACAAATAAAATTAAAAAAAAAAATCATACCTTGTACCAATAATAAATCCAGAAATACAAATAATCATTGTAGAATTTGTTTAATGTAATCCAATTGAATCAACAAACAAAAAAATGTACAAATTTTGGGGTGTCAATTGATTTTAAATAATTAATTCCATGGTGCGTGTATGATGTTGGATATGATGTGATTTAAAACAAATAATGTTATGTACTTAACACAAACAAAAAAATATAATCAAAAGCAGAAATAAAAATAAATGCTTTTCTCTACAGATGAGGACACACAAATTTTTATGTACACAAAATCATCACTAGCAACAACAATTGAAGAAAACACTAATAATTACTTCATAAACATGGGAAATAACAGCATTTTGTCGTTGTTTTTTATATAAACCTTTCTATTCAGCTTTAAAACACACAATTCAATGTACAATGAGATAAGAAAAACACTATTTAAACAATTCACTTCACTAGCAACATGTTGCTAAGCCAATTGGTATACAAAATTTTAAATATAACTTTTTATTTGTTTGTTTTGCTTTTTGTTGGATGAAAAGACAGGTAGAATTTTCTCGACGAAAGACGAAAGAATGATAACACTACCAACCGAATCGAGTGCTACTTTAGAACTGTTCGCGACGGTACAGAGGCTTGAATGGTATAACCTGAAACCCAGAGTATATCTACTTACAGTGAGTAGGGACACTCTCCGCACACATGTAAGTGCTACTACTACACGAAAAACACCTAAAAAAAACGTACAATAAGCGAAAAGAGGTAAAAAGTATTGATTTCAACCCTTATGTGCGATCTCTTACAATGAAAAGAGAACACAACATAATTTGCCAACACGATCACATACGGCTCTATGCGTAAGATACATAAATGAGATTTTCCCATAATGCTTTTTTAAACCGCGGTCTGGAGTTACTGTCAGAGTCGTAGTGTTTTTCCTCTCCATACTAGTATGAGTTGAAGTACTCAGGTTGACCAGCTTTGCCTTCGTAAAGTATGTTTTGGTTTTGTTTTTTTGTCAATGGTTATTGAATATATAGGCTTAATTATGGATTTTTAAAATTATAAGATACGCAATTTTGCATTCTAGAACATATAATTGAACTTTTTTGCTGTACTATCACATCGTTGTATATTATATTTGATGATTTTAAGTTTTATTCTAAAATATTTTTGTGTGCTGAATTCTGTAGCAAACGGTCACACTGATGATGAAGTCAAACTAAAGGGAGGGTTGTGTACATTTTTTTCGCATGTAGTTTTAAAGGCGATCTGGAGATGAATTGTTATCAGTTGTTGGATAACTTAAATCGGAAAAATAATGGGTGTCACGTGTGTAAGGCATAATGATGTATGCAGACCGATGTAATTCATCGTACGATAGACAAAGTTCTAATATGCTTATAATAAATGATGATGAAAATAATGATTAATTTTTATTATGTTTTTTTTTCAAATATGTTATGCCGTTTTTTTACTCAAGTTTCGTCTTATATTGCACCCTTTTATTCAACTTTTTAAAATAAGCAATAAAATGTACTGCAGTACAAACGACGTAATTCTTAAAATGAAAAAAATCCTTGTTTTATTCCTTTTTATTACGAGGTCGAAATTTATGTAATTTTGTTTTCAATGCTCCGTTAGAGTAGGTTCATGTTAAAAAACAAATGACAATGTCAAGTGAACAGCGGAATTTCCGCCAAGTGTTTATAAATTTGTAAACGAAGACGAATCGTTAGCGGATATTGTCCTTGGGAAAAGGCCTGTGGGAAAGCATATAAAAACCAGAAATCGTTGATTATCTGTGGAGATCAGGCCATCCACGCTAATTAAATAAAAGGGATGAAGAGCCATTCATAACACTGTCCGGAAAATTAACACAACCGCTTCTAAAATTGTATATCCTAGCACGAGTTTAACATATTGTTAAACAATTTAATAAAGACAGTAAAAAAAACTAGCAACAAACATAAATATTTGACTAATGAGAAATTAATTTTTTTTTTTTGGAGTCATCCTGTGCCAAATTTCGAACCAGTTTTTCGTTTCTTTTATCCCTTTTTCACTACAGCACTTCATATTGCCGTCTATTTCTCGTGTCTGTGAGAGTATAATTGTGAACTGATAAGAAACACGTGGAGAGTGTCCCTACTCATTATGGATATACTCTGCTGAAACCCGACTGCACACAGAAGAACACGAACAATGTGGCGCTGTGGATGGTATATACACAAAAGGCATACGACGAATCCACCCCAAAAATGATAATACACGAAAAATGTGAAAATGAAAGAGGATGAAAAATATACAATTCCACACAAACACACACACAGAACAAGAATTTTGCTGCTGCTATGGGAAACATAGGACTTGTACATATGTGTGTTCAAAAGGATAGACGAAGGATAAACATTTGATGCTGCTGGTGTTCTGTTGGGGGACTCTGTTTTTTGGGGGGATGCCATGATGTTGCCAGGTTTAACTTTAATGGTACAGGAGATATTTTCAAATCCGATTGGTTGCCAGGATATATTTTTAATTAAATGCGCGAAGGATGTCAATGACAAAGGAGTGAATGTTAAAATTTATATGAAGGCAGGACGAGAATGGGAATCTCCAATGACGATCCCTATCAAAAAGTGACTGTGACGACAATGGGCTTTAGTCGGAATTATAGAGGCCAGACGAAAATAGCAGTGGATTATAAAAAACTCTCTGAAATCAAGCGTGTTGGCGTAGTAATTTACCTATGGATGCATACTATGGAGGTGGAGATCCTTTGTAGCTACTATCTATTTCGGGATACTTTTTTTTAATGACTACGTGTCAGAAGTGTGACGCACAAAGTTGCCGATTTAAGCACAATTTACCTAATAAGTTCTGTGAAAATTCTCAATGCTTGTCCAATTGTTAGAAGAAGTCAAAGGTGACATGTGAACGTGTAAGCTGCTTTTGTGCTAACAAGTTGATGCAAAGTGTCAGAAGTGGGATGAAAAATTCAATAATATTTTGAGCATGATTCAAAAAGCCAATATGAAAGTAATTTTAGTTGGAAATAACCACAGAAGCCGGAAGCTTCTAAAGATAATTGGAACTCAATCAGCGATGATATGAATTCGGATGCACAATCAATTGACTCTACAAACCAAGTGTCAGAAGTGGGGTATACGAGTATTCAGAGTTCGAAGAAATCGTGATAAACTATTGAAAAGCGGGTTCATCATCTTCTAAAAGTTACTCAGAGTTAAACAGAGAGTGGATCTCCTTTCTCTGCCGTTTTTTGACTCTTTTATCGCCGGCTTCGTCCTTGACCCTATCAATTTGAAAAACCAACAAACTCAAGTCCATGAGCAAGTTATGTCAACTGCGTACTCAATAAAAACTGCCCATGAAGGACACACTGCTCTGAATGGGAACAGATATTGGTCTTTTGCGAATCCACCCGATGGACCAAGGTTTTATTAACTCCATAAAGGATACTTTATGGGTGCTAACTTTCAAGAGTCAAACTCTAACGATCTGAGTGAATAAAAAGCTTTTTTTCTGAAAGAACAGGATATGATTCTATGTCATTGACATTCAAATGTAAAAAGTCAAAAACCCAATCAACCTCATTAGACTTTTTTTTTCTGCGCCTGGCCCCCATTTTGCATAACAAACATCATTATTATACACATCCTGTGTGCCCGTGTCCCATTGTCAACCCTTTTGCTGCCAGAAGCTAGAATCAAAAACCTCAACACCCCCCCTAGATACGATAAAATTTTATTTATCTTTTGGTTTTTGCACAAACAAGAGACCTTCATCGTGCCGCCGAGGAGAGACAGGGTGGGCGGCTTTTCTATCCCTACTATTGTTCTCCCTAGATTGTAAATTTAAGCATAACGTTCAAATAGTGTCCTTCCTGCGAATGCAGGGATAAGGCGATTATTCTCACACACAAGCATAGATGATGGGTACAGTCGTAAATTGTACATGTTGTGAATCATTCGTAACCCCTTGGGAATGGTTAAATAAATTCACAATATAGTTGCAAAGACGCGCGCAGGATATGAACGGACATAATCCCTCTCTATGCACATGATAAATGAGTTGAACCCGTGTGTTCACAGTTTGAGACTATGTGTGACGTGTGTATGTCATCTCTCGTCCGGAAGTGACATTATTTCGCACTTAAACCGAAAATAGAATCTTTTTTTTTTCTCTCTATTTGTGGTGTCCTGTCTCCACAAAGTCATTGTAAAAATAACTCAAGTGGGATGACGTATCCTCGGACCTATTTCCCACACACTATATATGGAAAATAACATTCATATAAAAATAACCTTTGTTGGATGGGGGTTCTTTCTTTTTTAGTCCGTGCGTAGGTATACACCTTTAATTAGAGTTAGCACTCGGAGAGGTTATTTTTACTGAACTCGACATGCATTAAGGACTCCCATCCAAGCGTCCATTTTGCTATTTCTAAAGCAAACAACAAACATACATCACCCAGTCACTGTGAGAGAAAAAACAGATCCTTATGTATGCGTGGTTACGGTTTGGGAAGGTGTTATTCGCAACAATTAACATCTGCTTTGCTTAGACGAGAGCTCTGAGAGTTTAAGATGCAAGCAGTGAGTTCATTTGCACTTTTTCTTTGGCTGTGTTTATGCTTGGGTAGATTTTAGTTCAACCATCAGAGGTGAACTTTTGTTAGTTGTACCACAATGTGCAGTTTTCTCTCGTCCTTTCGTTTTAGTATATTCCTTTGCAAAATGTTATAGGTATACAAGGAGGCTGTATGTGCGACAAATAGGAACAGAGAAAAAGCACATACACATAAAACAGGCACCCAAACAAGGCTACTGCAAGGGTATGAAACGATGGGGCAGGGTGTTGCCAGACAGAATTTTTTAGGTCAACAACTATGCGCTATACAGCTTTAACTTAGATTAAAGAGTCAGTTGAGGTATGTAGAATATGGAGCTGAACCGATACGATAAGATCGTTCAGTCGCTGAAAAACTGTGTTTTTGAAAAGAACGCCTCTTAAATGTAGGCGTGGCCATACACAATGTATAGGAGATATGCAGAGTAAAGGTATATTTACATCTTTGGTTTAGTTTTCATATAAAATTAATAGAAAAGTGAGCGTGGTCAGTGGGCAGATTCTGAATATGTTTACACTTGAACTTTTCCAGACTTTCTGTAAAAAGTTTCATCAATATAGGCCCAAAAACTACCGGACAGACACATAGTGGTAAAATTATAGCCACAGTTTCTAATATTTTAACGAAATTGTTACATTTTTCTGTGAAAATGAGTCATAATCAAAATTTGGTGCATACTTTCAGGCACTATGGCTTATTAAAATGACGATAAGTTACGAAACGATGTCTGAAGTTTGAGACTTTGTAAGATTTAGCATTGGTTAGGTATTAAAAGCCAACCTTGTTCAACTGATTCAAGGAAGACGCACATTGAACAAAATAAAAGAAAAACGACACAAGAAGCAGCTTATAAAGACTCGAGGTCCAGCTTCTGTTGTCCGATGTATTCATTGCAAGCGACCTACAGTTTTTATGCCGCCTCCTAAGGGAAGAACATACTAGAAACGCCTCTATCATTTCAGAACATTTTCCCCATGACAACTAGAAGACCTTCAATTGAAAGTGATCTTACGAGCCTAATTGACGATACTCCACTAAGCTGATCATCTTAAGTTATAGTTTAATTACTTCCGAGAACCCCTCACTTCAACACAGACTAATTGCATCACATGTTGCTCTCAAAACTCCACTTTTTATCACATTTCTTACTGAATCTCAATTGACACCGCCAGCCAGCCAAACCATTTGACCACTTAAAATGCATTACTCCTCCAAACCATCTGCCGTTTTATATCAAAATCACCGATCCTCACAACAGAAAAAAAAAACTAACAGATTTTCTTCAAACAACCCCTAAAAACTATCCACCACATTCAACATGTGCAGCAGGTATTCTTCCAACAAGTATCAAAAAAAAAAAAGAGAAAAAACCAAACACTCTCTACAGATCAGGTCCCCGATACAAAGGTTTAACAAAACGAAACCATAAAGCAACACAAAGACAACCGAGACTGGCAGATGTTCGGTTTCACTTCCTTGCCATGATCCTGTCTGTGATCCTATAGGAAAAGTTGAACAAAAAACAAAAATGAGAGCCCAAAAGTGCACGACAGTGTTGCATGCTACTGCAGAAAGAAAAAAAAAGAAAACAAAAAATCTGATTTACTGGGATTTTTCCATCCCTATCTACCTGATGCACGAACGAAAGCAAGGATACAATTGGATGCTGTTTTTTTGTCTGTCCTGCTACCTGCTTGCATCCCTTAACCAGGTGCAATTTTCTTCGGTATGTTTTTGTTCATAATTTTGATGGTGTTTTGGGGATTATTTTTGGAATCTTGTTGGGAATTTTGAGGATGTTCTAGGGTTCAAAATGTTGCTAGACGAATTCTAAATAGGTTTAGTTCAATCAGCAGCTCTATTTGCCTTTGAAACTTCACAGACTATAAGATACTTTTGAATCAAAAATTTCTCTCGAAGCCTTGAAGAACAGACCCCCTAAACATACAACAAATTCCTAATAATCACCGCTCAAAAGGGACCGCCGATTCTGTCCCACTGCCCGCAATGTACACACAATTATTATCAAGACTCCCTATCAGCCTAGCGCCGACGCCAAAGCAATGCACAACCTTGAGACTGTATCCGAACCCCAAACCGATTCTTTTTCTATTCCACCCCCACTCTAAACTTCTCCCTTTAATTTTATTTCATAATTTTGCCGGAACTAAAGCTGTTTATAAATTTTAAAGTGTTTATCGCAAACAAAATACTTTAATCTCCACAGAGGTTATTGCCCGGCAACATGTTGCTAACCTACCATTCGCCTAGTACCCCCTCCTCCTCTTTTCCTCTGAATTTTGTTGTGTATACTTTTTTCTATTCACTATTTTTCCATACACAACTATAGGTTTTTTTCTTTCTATTTTTATCGCATATCAAAATGCAGCCATCAAGTGGCAGCAAATATTTACTCTCCTTCAATTCATACAAAAGTATTTGTATACTCGGCAACATTCACTACACACAAGAGGAGTAGTAGTTGAGGAAAAAGGAGTACGATACTAACTATATTGCAGAGCAATAAACTTTTATCAACTTTGGAATATAATCGTGCCTCGTTGCATGCAAGGAGGTGCTGAGTAGAAGTAGCACTATATCCACCACCCCCTCTATCAGGCTGACAGTTCTGACACTACTGCCAGAGAGTGTCATTTACCCGAGAAACTCATACATATATATATAAAACACAAAGGTACACACACTTATGCTGGCGTATGTTGTCGATTTGATTCCATTTATAGTTTCATTTCGAGAAAATTTATGAACTTCACTAGTTCCCCCGGCATGAAGGTGGTGTGGAGTACATTAACTTCAGGCAGAGCATAGTTTTGTCTTTCCAAAGGAGAGACTATCCTGTTGTGGGTGGAGAGTAAAGTCATTGCAGTAAGTCATATGTCATGTCGCACAGCTGCAACAGATACAACAGTTTGATGTGACGATAGGACGTTACTATGTGCATCTTTTGTGTTTCGCCTTAGGCTCATTGATCATCGTCTATGCTCGTCCAAGTGAAATGTTTACATCGGTTGTTTTGAAAAGAATCGAAACACACAGAGATGAAGTAGTCGTCGGGGTTGTTGACGATAATAAACAAAGTGTCTCTGTGGTGATGTTTAATGAGTGCGTTAGTGTGCTGAGATAAGGATACGAATAGTATATGGAAATGGGTGTGGTATTTAAAGTGTCAATAAGCCTTTAAGCTATATGCATCCAAAGGATATGATACCGAGAAGTTAAATCTTATTGAACCCAGAGAATCAATGACTGTGTGCTGCAAATATTCGGCAATAGCAATGCAGGCCTTAAGCAGTGATAAAGAGGTTTTACTAGATAAATAAGGAAAAATCTCACTTTGTTTTTGTCTGTTAGCAGAGTTTTCAGAAATGAAAGCATACTTTTAGGTACTAACGCTTTATTTGCCTTATGTTTAGCACATAATCTGAAGCTCAACAAAGTTTAGCTTTGAGTAGCAGGGAGAGGCATAGGGGAAAGCTTTTGGGCTTTTGTTTAGCAAAATCAAAAAAAATGTTCACGCTTTGAGAAGGAAAGGGGACTCATAGGTCACTAGGACCACGGTCTATTGAAAGTTTGTTAAGAAAGGCCAGGTGAAAGCTCAAATCTTTTTGTACAACCCCTTAACAAAGAGCTGGTTGAAAGCTTAACTAATGTACTCATTTGTATAGCAGTGCATAGCAATTTTAGCCTCTTAATCGAATGAATGAAATAATGAATCCTGACAAAGAGGAGTGAACTGAATCAAGTGGTTCATGACTTAGCTAGCTGAATTGACAAAGCTTTAGAATCAGATCAATCTGTCATTTAAATTTATCGATGGAAAGCCCTGTATAATCTGTCAGTGGATCACCAAATAACTCTTGGAGATCAGTACAAGGCTCAACATTCGAACGGTACATTCGCTTATCAAAGACAAATGAAAGGACAAGAGGTAAAGCTCTCAGGTAAATTTTGCTTATCTCTTCAACATTTCTCTTGTCACTTTTACGATCTGTCATCGAGATTGTCAAACGCGATAATTGGAGTTTAGTAAAGTTGGATACACGACAAATGGTTCAGAGCTTTGATAAACAAAGAGGAGTGGTTTATGACCTCGCTAATTCTTCTTTAAAGCTTTCATAACCTTTTTTGACTGCCAAAGAATTATTTATACAATTTGAAACGTCTGCTCCCAACAAACTACTGATTTACAAATTGACTTTCATTTGTGTTTCACATCAAAAAAACCTAATGAAATTTTCAAAAACAATGTAAACACAAAAATCTCATTTCAATGAGGTTTCTTACTCTGTTCAGCAGAAAAAATAAATAAAAAACTCGATTCTTACTTGAGAACACCCAATATTCAATTTTATGCTATCCTCAAGCATCCTTTTGCAATATTTGAACCCAAAAAGTAAATAAAAAAAACTACGTTTTTAGATGTTTTTTTGTGAAGGAAATGCATTTCCTTGCCTCAAGTGCATACATTCTTCTTCAGCTTACGATGACTGCTGCTGTGTAGCACTTGTACAAGGCAACATCACGTTACATTGTGATGTTTCTTCAATGCTGTTCCTTGTTTATTTTTTTGATTGCCTAAGGACTAAGCCACAACGAAACAAACATTGAATGGAATTTTTATTCTTTTTCTATAACAACGGTGAGTTTCCTAGTGATTTTTCATTTCCTTCTGCCAAAAAGGACTCTGCTAAGGTTGTAGTTGTTGTATTCTTGCATGGTTACCAGATTTCTAGCTCTCGAATGAGGAAATTACGAATTTCTTATTCTCCTTTGACGAAAAAAAAGAGGACGAATCGAAAGTAAATCGAACAATTCGCCATGCTTTGTTAAAGTGGAAAGAAGTAACAAAAAATAAAAAATAAGAAAATATCTGCCGGATGCAGTATACATATAGGTTTTCTCTTTTTAATAATGCAAACAGGGTGTTGAACGGATGATCCCGAAGGATAACATTCAACCATCAACATCCATTTACGTCTACGTGTGCATGTCTATATGTACGTCTCACGGTGCATCCTTTGGAGTTTTACAATGATATTTGATGTCTTTACGAAATGGATTTGCATTATCCTTGTTATGCTTTGCAAACGGTATTTTTTTCTTTCTTTGGTTTTTACTCTGCAAATTGAATTTTTTCTGCTTTCTTTTCGCATGCTGTTGTGTGTTGTAGTAAAATTTTAATGGATGGTCGTGACAGCAGCAACAGCAGGGTGGATACCAATTTGAATTGTGGTCTTCTGAGCAAGGATAACGTTGTAATAAATCATAAATTAAATTATGAGCAATGACTGCAAGTAATGGGAGGAATTGATTGCCCCTAACGGTTTTAGTTGTCTGGAAATGATGCATTTCTGATGTTAGAGACCAAGGATAACAGAAAATTTGAACGTTTTCTCCAAAAAGGACTTAAGGCGTCAATTACCAACTTTTGCAATTGCTTGAAATAGTTTAAAGAAGAGAAGTTAAAAGGTTTGAATAGCATGGTTTTAGGCTTAAAGGTTTGGGTATATGCTAACGATGGTGTGTCCTAGCTGATCATGAATTTTTTAACTCAAATTCATAGCTGTGGAGCAGAACCCTTATTCCCATGTAACTTCAGGAAACAGGATCGAAATTAAAAGGAAAGCAATAAATCTCAGAGTAGCTTCGTGCGAAGTGTGGTTCAAGTTTGTGGTATGTGATTCGTGTCCAAACTAATTGGGTGGAATCTTTGGTATATTTTTTCTAGGACGTGCTTGTATTCGACTTTATTAACATAGGAATTAAATAGATATACTGGGAGTTCAAACTGAGGACCCACAACTTTAAAAACAGACCTAATACACATAGCAAAGCCATGGTGACGTGCATTTGGTACTAACAAACTTGTTCGAGAACCTTTAAACATCCTTGCAATAATTTGGAATTATGAATTCAAGCGAAAAATTGTAAAGTTAACCCTTCGGATCCCAAAAAAAAAGCCCAAACTAACCCCAAAAAGACAATAAACACCAATTTGGAAACTACCCAAAGGGCCGTGAAAAAATCATACTCGCATTGAGTTTATAATAATTCCATTCACACAATTGAAGGACAAAAACATTATGTTCTCTCTCATGCTACTCTACAAAAGATCGATAGGGAAGTGTACAACAAAAGGTTCCTCGTAGTACCTACTACCGTCTGCTCTAATAAATTTCTGAGAGGCCTTTTTGCCTTTGTTTTGTGTTACGGTTCGATAACTCTTCTCTGTTGGAGGTTCTTTTTGTGTAGAAAGCAAAAAAATAAAGCGCACACCACCTTCAGAGTCCTTTTTTTCCCCTTTTCATCTCGTTCTTTGTTTAGAAAGAGTGAGTCCTTAATTCAGTCATGGAAATATTCTTTTCTATTCACTCATCAATAATTGAAAAGATAAGTACCAAGCAATACCTAATCTTTACCTTCAGATACTCATAAATACACACGATATTAACAAAAAGTATCTAACACCTCTTGCAGTTAGCATTATTCCTCATTACTCAGCCCATACTCAGGCACAAGTGGTCTTTTGTTTTTACGACCAAGTCAAACCACCAACAGTAGCTCGCAGTTTACCTACAACTACTACTACAGCAACTGGTCTTTAGTTATGCATTCCATATATACCTTAAAGATACTATGGAGTGGTTGTATTTGTATCTGTAGGTATCTCTCTGACTTGACTCCCCGGGGGAAGTTTATTGTAATTATTATTGTCTTTACACCAAGTCAGTGAGTAGAATTAATTCGTTGTGGTGTTAATTAAATGACACACAAAGTGTTCTTCTTCTTCTTCTTGGAAAAGGGGGCGGAATAGAGATGTCACGGTTTATCAGAACAGAATAATAACCGCCCAGTTAAATTTAAATTTCATATACGGGGTGGATTACTATCTAGGAAGAGTTAAGTTTTAGTCTTTATTACCGGGGGTTCATTATAAAGTTGCTGTAGTTGTTGACTTTTATGAATTCAGTGACCTTATCAGAGTAAGGGAAGTGGATTTTAATGGGATTTAAGTGAGAGAAAATAGGGCGTTTCTGGTGACATTTATGGTGACCTCTTCTCTGTTTGTATCTTTCAATTAAATGCTGTGAATTACTTGTAGATTTTTGGCATTATTCCTTATACTGAAATGTATCTAAGCAACAGGCAAGAGAAATTACAAGAAATGGCTAACTAATTGTAGGTTTGTTGCACAACTTTCTTAGCAACATTTGAACGAAAGTGCCCAATAGTTACATAATTTTTTGCTTACGAAAAATGTTGGACTCTAGATGTTGAAAATATTATGCTCTCACTACTTTATCTATCCCAGACAGCAATCAAGTGGAAGTACTTCACAAGCAACATTTCCCTTAAAGTGCCCAAAGCATCCCTTTTCGAAAAAAAATGCAAGTCTATGTTTTATTTTCCAGTAAATACCAAACAAAGCAGTGCAGGAGGAAATGAAAAAGACCTTCTAAATCAATCACTAGCATCATTGCTTCCGAAAACTGCCAATTTGGTGACCAAAACTACTCAGCAACATTTTAGAAAAACTGTCAAATGAAACTCATCATTTCAACTGAGGCAATAGTGGCTTATGTCATGTAGAACTTACTGAAATACTGAATAGAAAAGATAGTAATAGTAAGGGGATAAGAGGGTTTTACTCAATCTACTTCCTTCAAAAATCTACTTCACTCGAACAAAACTTTCCTAGCAACATTTTAGAAAAAGGACCTAAAAATTCACCTTCGCGTGGAAGAAAAAATGCTAACTGAACTTCACTTAGTACGTACTTACAATCCTAGACAAAATATGTCTTTTTGGTAGAAAAAAAAAGATCCCAAAGGCTTAGAAATCCACAAGCATCCAAGGACACTTTCGTTAGCAACATTTTAAAAACAAAAGATTCTTTATAGATTGTGAAATAAAATTATAGAACCAAAATTCGTGCACGAGAGACCTCTTCTGAGTTAAGTAATTTTCCCAAGAATATAAGAAATTTATGTACCATCCAAAAATGTTGCTCCTACCAACCTAGCAACACCGTGCAACATTCACTCCCATACTATCAGCAAACTCTTCGTAAAAGCCCTATAGAAACGTAATTAAGACCCCAATCACGTTGCTTGCACTCTCAGCGGAACCATTAACCTTTTGTCACCCATTTAAACCTTTTTCTGTTGCATTCAGAATCGATCTCACTCATTAGACATGCACAACATACTCTGATCGTATGCATACAACACATCGCCGCCATAATCGGATACACAATTACAGACCCTACAAGACAAGCGATTAAGAGTCGACTTGCATTTATGCTTCCGTTCTGAATGTAACTTTTGGACTCTTGACTTATGGCCCTAGGCCCGTTAACCACTGTCATTAACAATGCATATACTCGTATAGAGGTGTAACACGCCCTGCAGCATAAAATGTTGCATAAGATTTTTCACAGTGATAATCTCCACCCAAAAGGCAGAAGAAGTTTCTTTTTCTTCTTCTTTTGGTTTTTTAGCGTATCACCTGGTGGATGGATAATTCGCATGAATTTGCATTTTCTTTTCTTTTATGTCCGAGGTTTACACCTGTCCTTAAGTGTGGGTTGGTCAACAGAAGGACAAGAAGAAAAAAAAAGAGAAACGAAAAATCCCAAAAGCAGATGTTGCAGATATCATATTCAGGAGTGGAAAAAGTATTTCAAGTAGGTTGTGGTGGTTCCAGAACGTCACTGGAAGACCCACCCTTCTCCAAAAAGAAGAAGAAGAGGTGAAGTAACAAAAGAAAACATCTGACCGCACAAAGGGGGAGCTGCGTGTGCTTGTGATTTTGATCGAAGCAACGTTTGTGTATTTAGAACGTGACATTCAGGCGCAACCCGTCAAATTGGATTCTTCTTCTTCTTCTTATTCACATTTTTATCCACCTGCCGCTTTGTGTTTTTGTTCTTTTTCATTGTTTTTGTGTATTTTATTTGATAACACTGCATCGCGGTCGTGTGTCGAAGGTGGCTGATGTATCGTGCGTGACTTAATGGATATATCGGATCGGCTTTATGGCCCTTAGATTCCTTGGGTCGATTATTTAATTCCTTTTTCATCTGCCGAAACAAGGATACGCGTGTGGAATCATAAGATATCTATCTACTCCCTATCTCGCATTTATGCGTTAATATTCATAACTTATAACCTTTCGAGCTGCGGTGGCGTCAATGTGCTGAAATCAGCAGCTGTCACAAGTGGAGGGCTCTCTCAGCTCTCACCATAATAATAAAGTTATGAACTGTGAAGCATAAAAACAAAACACACGACTCGATACAATGATACCACCACCGCGCGGCGCCGTCGAACAGTGGCCATTGGCTAATCTTTATAGCTGTGTCGAATGCACAATTGTTGCAGTTTGATTGAACATAAAGATTCGAGGTTTTATATCTTTTCTGTTGAGCCCTTTTAATGGACTTCAATGAGTGCAGAGTGAATGTCTTCATTAGTCATGGCTTTGCATGAATCGAGTGTAACTGATGCTGTAACTTATAAAGAGCTTTGTTACAAAGTCACTGGGTCAACTGAGCTGAGATTACATCAAACGTCGGAAGTTACACTGCCTGGGGGGTTTTGAAAATGACGGTGATTAACGTTGTCATTATTCGTTTTTAGTAGGCTTAGAAACCAATGACCTTGCGTGTCAACTCAAGTAAAGCCCATCAGAAGACCTTGTTGAAATTCGGTAAAGAAAGACTGACCACTAAGTCCTTGTGTTGTGACTTTCAGAGGGCTAATGAACTGCACGAAATAATGGGGACTGATTGACGTGGGCTTGAGAAGATTCTGAAGAAGTTATCGACTTTGAAACCGATACGCTGATTAGACATTATTACACACTTATTGGCGCCGGAAATCGTTAAAAACGAAGAAAAGAAGATGGACTTATTCGTCACACAGATCATTGACTTAAATATGAAAAATGTAAGAAGAGGTATACTTTTTTTTTTAACAAATCATTCAACCGGTCACAGAGACAGATTCTATGACTAACGACCAATTCAGAGTGGTATCAATTATGAAATGGAAACTGAGCCTAGATGGGTGCGGGAGTGTAAGTTGACAAAACACTGAAATCAGTCAGTGGAACATTATTATTTTCGGCGTGAAGATATGTAATTTTAAGCCACTTTCCAAAACTTTCTTAATGTGCAAGGGGTTCGGCTTTATACTTGCAGACTGTAATTCTTTGAATGATATGAAGTGACTGAACAGAATGGGTGGTTAATTTGTATAAGGTTCCCTGCACTTCTGAGCACATGGTCTCATGCATAAAAAAAAACAAGAAAGGCAGCTAATCATTAGACTAATCATTTCAATGAAACATTGGCTACGACATATTCGAAAACTGATAACATATTTTGTAGAATGCTTTTCGACCCACAAATTTCAGTAAAGTTGGACGAAGCTGTTGATTAAGCCTAAGTGGAGAACAATACCCGACGTCTTAAAACGAAAGGGAAAGGCGGAGGTGATGGCAATCTTTATTTATGGACCCGAATGTTTCCTCATTCGTTAGTCGACAGACCTAGCCCTATAAGATAAAGTGCGTAAAAGATGCGTTGAAGTTCTTGATAGTAGCACCCTTACGCGAAAGATATAAACTGCGATTATGTAGGGCAGAAGATCTTGGAAGCTCAGGATCTGAACAGCGAATAGCAAAAAGACACTACCTAAAGCTGATGTAGTAGAAGCAGAATCGGAGGGGGTTATACGGATTTACTTGGGAGGAAAAGATTCCAGAATTCGAAAGCTCTAAAGGTTGCACCCTTGGCGAATAATAACCGGCAGTTGCAGGTAATGTGACTAGAAAGAAAGCTTATGAATCGAGCATGTTTGATAGAAACTGCCACCTCCTTTTGTGAAATGCAGCAATGACCATAGGCTTAACTCTACGGAGTATAACCTCTACAAAGATCGACAGTGCGTGTTTGCCTTAACTGCGAAAGCTTGAATTCAAGTGAAACATTGAAAGAATTGAAATAAAGTGCCCTACAGAGAAATCCCATGAAGGCATCAGCAAGCTGGTGCCAAGGATCTCAAGGTTGGACAAGACGACAAAACTAGTGCAGCTCTTACTTGATGTCCCCAGGGGAATAGTCGATATGCTGCCACGCCTGGGATTCTAACTCAATTCCTAGCATCTATACGATCGGATAGATAGTTCACTCACACAACAAAAGTAAGAAAAATAGAAAAGCACCAAAAGGGACTTCGGTTGCATCTGTTTGCAAATGGAGACCTGACCTACGTATCAGTGTTTGGAGTAATATTAAAGTTGGTAGTTAAGGTAGTAATTGGTCAAACGTAGGTACTAACTCGATCTAGCAGGACATAGGGATTTGATGGTAATGATTATGCTAGCAAGTAAGGGTTCAGACAAAAGCAGATACTAATTCGCAATCTTGGACTGCGACAAGAGAGTTGAAAAAAGCAATGGCTATATAGACGCAAAAGAAGACACGAATATAAGCCTGCATCTCCTCACCCACAAAAAAAAAGTCCAAAGCCCAGCACTGCTGAATCAAGCACAAGAAGATACTTGGAGGAATTCCCTATAAGGACAACAATAAATGCTTAGTGATTCAGGTGAGACACAATCATACTCATGCATCCCTTCAACTCGTCCTAAGCCATGGCAACGCGTCCAATACTAATTTTAATAAATAAATCATCCAGATCCTAGATTGGTTGTTATTCGCAACCAATCCCCTTCGGATTGCATGCTTAGCTGATTTTTCTATGAGAGCAAATATAACCCGGTCAAGGACTACTTTCTCCAAAATTGTTGCCAACATCTCAAGTGAAATATTTCACGCTCCAGTCAATTCAATCCAACAGAATGGCAAACAGCACCCTTGAAGATACATTAGCCCCAGAAGATACATCGCAGTTTATCCTGTTTATTTTTTTGTTAAAAGGAAACAAGTGTCAACAACATTCAGTGCGAACAACAAACGACCAATTCCATTCCGACATTCCAAATTCCAATCCAATTCAATTGAAATTTTCTTTCACTTTCTGTTATTTTAACGACAACATAAGCACCGTCATCCGTCTTTGAATGTCTTACATAAGTCCTCTAAATGAAGGATGAAGGTGGTCGGTCCGTCTGTCCGTATCGTATTTCATTGTTCTGATATCCTACACTCTGCATATGGCACACGAACGAATGGAGAACCAAACAATTAGATGTCCTTCGGAGGATTTATTTTCTCTTCTCTCAGGTTTTTTTGTTGGAAAATTTGTAAGGACATCTCTCTGGATAGATGCCCAATATGATGCTGCTGAGTGATGATAATAACCATGATATGGGTGCAGGGTACCTGTCCAACAAGAGGACCTATGGAAAATTCAATCCACACACACACACAGAGGCAGCAGCAAACAAACGAGCAGATGTTTTCTCTCGAGGAGGGAAAAAAAAGTTATCCAATTAACAAGAATGCATTTCTTCCCTTTTTTTCTGTGTGTGTGTATGCAAATTTATTCACTCAAGAACAACAACACGAGCGTCGGTAAATTTTCCCTGCCATTCACCTGAATAAACCAATTAAAGCCAAGAATACACCTACCTATGGAATGGAACAACTTTTGGGAGGAAATTTATTCAAAAATGCAAAAAGAGAGAATAATTAAAACGTTACCACACACACTGAATGCAAATTTGAAGGATCTGCACACAGATTGATGTGTGAAAATATGAGCTCTTTCTCTCTCTTGGTCTCAAATTGCATCGTAAATAATGTCCTCGAAGGAGAGACCAAATCGACCCAATTAAAAAGGAGTCGCCTTCTCCTTGACACGATAACATAGCTTTAAAAAAAAAAGGACGAATTTATATTCATAAAAGTATTCCCCCCTCCGGGTGATAAGGACGACTATGACACTTAAGCAAGGAGCAAGATTCCGACCGAGTCCCTCTATCTCTTGGAATAAAATTTATGTAAGTGTACACTAAGTGCCTCGGGGGCGCATCAAATCAGAACTACTACTACTATTACTATTCCTTTAGCCACTATCCTTGCTTCCAACTTAGAGTTTGAACTTCCTGTGTCGCTGACTTGTGGGGGGGTTTCCGGTTGGCAAGGGATGAGAGAATAATATTATCGTGGCAACTGTATAAGGATGATTTTCTTTTCACCTTTTTCTGTGTACCTATTTGCATTTTCTCCCGTCGTCGTCGGTAGTGGGAGTAAATTATTCAAGGGATTTACTTAACTCAGCAGTTTTCGGGCAGAGGCGGAGAGGATATTTTATGCAAAACACGACGTGGGTATCTTTCTTGTTTGTTTACTTTTTAATTAAAAATTTACAAAAAAAAAAAAAAACTAAATCACTGAGATTCAAACTTGGGCGTTGTGATGCTCTGTAATTAGCTGTTAAGTTTATTTGTTCAAGAAAAAACTGTGGGGGAATTTTTAATGAAAAACAAAAATCCCACTCTGCACTTGGTCTAGTGAGTGCACAAACCAGGTGGAAAAATATTGATGTAGGTGCCTGGAAGTATGTGATGGAATTTGTAGTGGAAATACGATAGATGATTGTATTTTTCGTTGCATAGTTTTGCGATGTAGTATAAAATGATTCAGATCGTTTATTTGTGCACTATGTGGTGGGAAATGCGAGAGAATATTAATACTGGCTTTATAGAGTTCACAGAGATAAAACTAAAGCATAGCCCGATTGATCTAGAGAGATCAGAGAAAGACTGTAGGAGATCATAGAGAAAACATATAAAAGACTTCTACTGGACCCGTATAGGTAATTTAAAACAAAAAAATATTATTGTGCTAGGAGCAGAGTCAACCTGAGCAAAGCTATCATATTTAGGTTGATAAAATCAGCTAATTGTGATTCGCAACTATTAAGATATAATTCGGAGTCCGAATGACCGAGAGATATTCATACTAAGCTGGAAGTCGAAGAATGTTCATATTTATCGGAATGTAAGAGGCAGTGGCACTGCAAAACCTAGCCCTGCAAAATTGAAAGAGTATAAGACCAATTTTGAAAGTTGCCAGTGCAATATCCGTGATACAGATAGCAAGGCCGTAGGGCAAAGGTACTATCATCTAAAAGTATGTATCGATTTTCTAAGACGGAAACGCCTTATTGTTTGAAAACTTAATGATCCATCGATTTCAATACTCCGGGAACTAAGAACGGCAACTGGTAAGGTGGAAAGTAATTGGGAAGCAATAACAGCAAGGGAAACCATGCTGAACCAAGCGGTCTACAGTATCGCAGTAAGAGGATATGCCATGTGCCTTCATACTATCCTCATAAGAAGCTGCTCTAATGCATCGACGGGTACTGATACGCTATACGAATTCCTGAGAGTTTACTGGAAGGACAAGAGAATCATCAACAAAGAGGAACAGACCTACCACGGCAGCCAGAGTTATTTGTGAAGCTCCAAGATGACTGGAGTGCATTTCAAGTTCTGTTTAAGAGCAGTCTAAAGACGGACGTAAGGGCTCTGGATTTCGTAGCAATAAGCTTCCAAATCCAGTGATCTTGTGGGTTCTAGGACATATGGATAAGGCACGAAACGAAAAGGCCGATGAACTCAAAAGGAAGAGAATGAAACCTGCCTCTACCCTCCTTCTTCCTGTGAAAAATCGTTGTCACCATTTAACTATAGAAAACTTTTAATCTAACAGATGATCAAGACTAATTGTACAAGGACAAGTACCACTAGAACTTTCAAGCCTTTGTAAGCAATCTGTCTAAATTTTGGAGATTAAACGGCAGCTCAAAGGATCAAGAATTTCGAAACTAATGAAAGCCATCGGTGGATGAAAATGTCAACTCATTTTTGAGAATTTTCTAGAAGACGTTTTGAAATTTCAACCAACAATGTTCTTGCCTCTTATTTTTTATGAAATTTTAGCACACCTTCCAGTGCATTCCTTAAATAAACTAATAAACTCAAGGAATGAGTTAACACCTTTCTCCGCCAATGGCTTCAATAAGATTTAAAATTGTTAAGCTCCCCTTAAAATACAAAAATGTAGACAGACTACTTACAAACACCCCGAAGACAGACGAAGACCGAAAGCGACCTATGAGCAAGGATTACGAATAGAATCCCTTTTGAAAAGTTTCCCAAAAAATTTAAGGAAAATCCAATGAAACGTGATTTCTTCTTATAAAAGGTCCTATCCATCTGCCAGCTAATGCTATTAAGAGACATGTTTCGGGTCAACAACCCCCCCTTCGACTAGTTTATAGATTCACTATACAAATGCAAAGAATCTGTCTTTTGTGCAAGTAAAAGGCTTAAAATTTAATTAAAAATCCCGAAGGACAATACTGTCTGTCTACATAATTCACTGTCCCTTGAGCAATGCTTATTGCAAAAATTACAAAAACCTTTCTCGTACTTTAAAGCTTATTACCAACTCAAGGACATTTAATTAAAAATTTGCATTTGTATCTCAATCTCGGTTCGCGTATACTATTTCATCGACAAACTTTCACTTTTAATTATTGTAAGATCTACTTCAATCTTAATCCGAAAGTCTCATCAGATAATGATTGTACATTACTGTGTGAGCTGCCAACCGTTATAACCCAATTACCAAGGACAATAAAATAAATGAAATACCTAATGAGATTCATGTCAACTACCCAATAATGGATTTTCAATTACCAATTTCGGATACAAGTTCACCGAGCCTTCTAAACCTGATACCAATAAAAAAAACAAAATGTACACAACCTCTTACCAAGCCAAGACGGGGAGATAAATGATGTCAAGCAACACACATGATCAAATGAAGAAATTCTTTAATTGACAGGTTTTTTTCGTTGCAGTTTTGCCAAAATCAAATTTAGATACAAAGTGACGTGGGAATTAGCTTACCTGGAAAGAGACAAGAAAAAAGTTTCAAATTAGAAAAGTTCTATAAAAAAAATTTTATATAAATGGACAGACATGTCAAAAAGCCAATCGAAACTCATAAGGCTAACAGTGGGGTGCAAAAAAAATCATACAAATCTATAAGCTCTTTGTTCTGATATATTTTTTTTATATTTTTTTAACTGAGTCAATTTTACTCTCCCCCACTGTAATTGAATAATTTACCCCCTCATACTCCATAAAACGAGGCTATAATTGGGCAGCCCCTCATTTTCCATGATTAATCAGCTATTCAAATGTCAAATGAATATTTTAACTATGATATCAGATGTTTGTGTTGTATGACATACATTGTCTAGAGTGCTTTCGAATTATAAAAACTGGAATATAAGCAGAATCTCTAGAGGAATTAGCATGACCGTGCAAATTGAAATGCATACGAGTGAGCGTATCCGATGCGGGTTACTAAATAAACTAGTCATGGTAAAGCATAGGTTGGTGGATTGACTTGGATGCAAATATCTAGAGAGCATAGAGAGCATCGATGATGATATAATTAACAAGTTTAAAGAAGTTTGTAGTCTGTTGAACTGAAGATAATTGAATAGTGACCTCTTTATTTGTGTAAAAGGGACCGCCGAAATATGTATTCTTAATTTTTAAAAAATACAGACATAAGTGACTTCAAGTCTGATACCAAGGGCTGGTGATTAAGCTTTTCATTTAGAAGTCATGGGGTTTTGAGAATGTTGTTTGTGGGTGGGAAAAAGAAGCATCATTGTTGCTCATTATATAAGTATTCGTGTATAGCAGCAAAGTAAAGAAGAACATACAAATATGAAATATGTTAAACTGAACACTCGGAACTGCAAGAGCACAACTAGTACCATTTTAGCAAACAGAGCGGATGAGGTAATCTCTGGTTTACCCTCAACTGCTAAAATCTAGCTCAGACGTCTAACAAGAATTCTCAAGAGTATAAGCCCTGACGACGAAGTCCATATACAGTTTGGCAGAACCCTAACACAAGCTACAATTCATCTTGTCTATATCTCATCAACTTTACCTTGTAACCTAGGCTAGAAGGGTTCACCTCATCCTTGCAGCTTCTGCAGAATCATTTTGGAGGGCTAGATACCCTCTGATGGCTTGTCACAGTGTCCTGTGATGAAACGTATTACTGTGGGATCGTTTCTGTATAGTTAGAGAGTTGGGCCAAATCTATTTAGTGATGATGAGACACACCGAATACTTGACATTGGTAATGCCTATCTTTTGCCATTTACATGTGTTTCATGAGATTTATGCGGAGATTATCTGCTCTTGGTAGAATCAAAAGGGTAGTCCCATGCCTGAGACAGACGGAGCAGACAATCGATGTCCTATTTCACCTTTTCATTTATTTCTGGGAGGAATGGTGGTTTCAAAGACTCATTCAAGGAGAGGGTAAAAGGGTGAAGTCAGTGCCTTTCGGCCAAAATTTTTGTTTAATTGGAATAGATAAGTGTAAACAAACTGGACACTAATGCACTGATGCGAAGTTCAGAGTTCTTTTAAAGTGATCCACCACCATTGGACGACATTATCCAGAGAAGTTCATCACACGATCAAGACACACGTTAGCATTGGGCTAGACCTCCTATTTCTTGCTACATAGACCTAAAGTGGCTTTCTTTACTTGGTCTAAGAAGCTATGGGCTCTTAGGGAAGTTTTTGTCTAGAACTCGAGAAGGCTAAATTTCCTTGTGAGGATGGCTCATCCATTTGGAGAGGTCGGAGACAACTTTCTGTAAAAGAACTATAAGTAGATTTTTTTGACTGAGACATGTATGATTATGGAGTCGTTTTTATAATAAAACCCCGGGCTTTGCATAACAAGAGACCATCAGTTATGAACTAACTAACTAACTAACACTGCTACTAACCACTGAACCACCGATACTCTAGTCCGGTTAGTAGGTCTTATGATAAACTTAGTGGAAACACAATACACATTTTGCACGGCGTATGAGTGCTATTTTCACTCCTTTTTGAACCGGACGTTAACTTGATTTCCAACTGATTTTAACTTATAATTCAAAACAAGCTCCATGAGTCACAGAATTCTATACTCAGTCGCCTGTTTGTCTGTGAAAATAATTTTAAATGCCAAATTACATTCGCAAATTTGAATAACACCCCGTCCAGTATGCGATCACCGCAACATCATATATCATATCAATCACTTAATACCTTTTTATTTATTGTTAACCATTTTTTCTGTTTATTTCTTACCTTACAGTCGTCACATGGTGTGATGTGTGGGTACGCGTCTCCTTGTGTCGTGTCGAATAACTAACAACTGTCACATGACGTGTAGCCGTTCGCACGACACGTCGCACACGGCTGCGTCCGTCGCCGACCACAACGACAATCGGTGGTGGTTTCCCATTGCCATACTGCAGAAAGGATTCAACATTCGGTTTGTCAATTACCTCCGTTTCGGACATTATGATTTAGTTTTTTTTTATTATTTTTCGATGAAAATTTTCGGTGTCGTTTTGGTTTTAGATAAATTATTTACAATTTTTTTGATTTTTTGATTTTTTAAATTAAAATTTTCTTTGGTTTCGTGTTACAGAGTTCAGAGTTTGATTTTTGATTTTTTTGTTTCAAAAATTCACAATTATTTTTCGAGTTCACATTTTTGTCGCAGAATTTTTTTTCAATACTCATTAGATACATTAAGTTCTGTTATGAGCTATTGAATAGCTTTCTTTGTAATCCGGCCAAAAGGGTTTCATTTTTGATCTGCAAGAAGAGGAAGAAGAGTTAACTTGAGTTAACTGGAATATACTACTGAAAAGTGGAATATTCCCAGTAACCAAGTTGATCTTCTGTTCACAATCAATTGTCGGATAAAAAAAATGTAAAAAAAAATTGAATATTCATGACTCAGCGAAGCAAGTGAGCACGTACCCACACACAAGAGTGTGTGTAGTCGCATGAGTCAATCTCATCAGAGTGCAATTATTCTGTTAAAAAAAATAGTTATAATATAAACTTATTTATGGTCATGTGAACAATTTATTTGTTGTTGTTGTTAATACAGATTTTTTTTTTTTTTATAAGTGAGGGAGGTGTTTCGTGTGGCTTTTTGACTGATGAGATGAGAGAAAAGCGCACCGAACAGTGTGACTGGCAAGATCGTTTTAATTTTTTTTTCTTAATGAAGTTTTATGTAAGCTTTTGTGTGAAGATCAGTCACGATATATTGTGCTTAGTGTTTATAAATGTCTCTTTTTTTATAAAGCAACACGTGGCAAACAAAAGTTAAGTTCAAGGTTGTTACAACCACTAGTAGGCTGATAGTATCACATGAAAAGGGATTTAAGAGATAGAGATCTTGACAATCATAGGTGACGATCTTGCTGGCATTATATAAATGGGGAAACAAAAGAAAAATACTTGAGTATAATCATACATAATCATGCACTTCGCTACAAGAGAAGGATCAGCTACTTTTAAATGCCTCTGATTCCAGATCACAATGTCATGAAGTACAACTGATAATTTGACAAGATCAGCTCAAAAATCACTCACAAAGATACGGTGAGATCCTTAAGCAAGCTCATAAATAAGTCACTAGATTCGATTACACTTAAGATCAGGTAAGTAAGTCCTGAGAAAAATCGAGCAAGATCGCTTCTTTCACCGATCAAAGAATTTTCTGTATGATCATTTAAAAAGACACCAAGTTTCGCATAAAACGAAATGGACCAACGACATACAGTATTACTGATCAATTGACTTGGTTTTAAGGACCAATTACCTCAAACAGATCGACAGCTTAAGATCAATAAACATAGTAAAGCAATTTTGCTCGATCACTCTAAAGATAGTACTGGCAAGACCACGCAGTAATACTACTTTAACTAAACATAGAGTTTTTCTGTCTTTTCACGATCACTTTTTCTAACGACGATCATGAGTGCTCATCAATAGGACAATAACTTTCTTAACCATCACATCAAAAGGTAACTTTTAAAGGTCTTTTACACGATCAACTTTATTGTTGGGAAGATCACTTCCTATTAGAGTGCTTTTATAAAATGATCTTTGAACATAAAAAATGTAATTTTGCAGCAGGATTACCTAAAATAAACCTACGATTAAATGCTCTATAGATCGGCTGAATGACCATCAAGAAATTCCCTGCAAAATGAAAGGATAGTAGGACATATGATCACCTTTCTTGATCACTACAATCTTCCAACTCAAAAATGAAAACGGGCAAATTGCCAACAATGCCAGATGATCATTTTCATGACCACTAATCACAGCTTTGGCGAATCCAGTTGAAAACTTAATCCAAAATAGAATTATCTAATTGTCCTGCAATCACTAGGTGGGCTGAATGGAGCACGATCATGGCGATCGATCTGGTTGACTATCATATATGATACAAGGCTTCTAAGTCGAGTTACGTCTGTTAAGTTACGTCGAGTTAAGTCTGACGATCATAAGACATTTTTGCCTTGAACGTGACATTTAGTCTAAAAGAGGATCAATCACAATTGGAAACTTTAAAAAAATAAAAGATCTCTAACTAATTACAAGATCACTTTTCAAAAAAGATTGATCTACAGAAAGAATCGAAGAAAAGCCTGGGATCGTGGTAGTAGATCTCACATCACTAAGAAATACTTGAAGATCAGTGTATACAGTGTGGACAAGCAATAAAAAATCAAGAGTTTGCTTTTCACAAACTTGAAGCGATCAGAACAATTTAGTGGGTCAGTGGTTTAAACAACTTAACAAACAGTTTGGTTTACACAAGAAAAAGGAGACCAGCCAAGTCTGCCCGGAAGCTATTAGAAACCACGAATTTTCGCCTTGTTACCCACACTGTATCATATCACCGATCTATCTAGTTAAGGCCTTGAATATACAATGCAAAATAAAAAAACCCAACCAGACAAGGGAAGCTTCAATCTAAAACAATTGACCACAATAAGCACAAAGCTTATTGTTTTCCTCTCCTCTCTCTCTGCCTAACTAACTCATCGTAATTGAGATTACGACCGTCATTTGGGATTTGAATTTAGATGAACTGAATCTATGGGAATCTTGAGATAGAAGGAGAGCCCCAGTGCTATAACAATATCTCAATCTGGGAAAATGTATTTCGTTCGTTAATCCATCTAATAACTATTCAAAGTTTCAAATTCAAATTCAAAATCACGTCACGTTGAATATGTTAAACAGGGTCTACACTCTACACTCGTATGTATGACACAGTGAATGACAGTTGACTTGCAAATTGCATTGTTTTTTGTGTGTGTTACTTCTGTCTGTCCGACGTCCGTTCCGTTAAGTTTTTAGCCCATAACCAACTCTGAATGCATTACCATCAAGTTACGTTCTACTTGTTGCAGTGTGTGTCCTAGATATTTTTCGCGCAAAAGATCACGGTCATGACTTGGGCACCAAATTAAGGGAAATGTCTGATTATACAATTTGCATTGCGCCGCACCGCACACATCATGACGGTCATCTTAGATACAGATACTGGCTATCTGGAGCAATCTCATAAATCAATTTAGCTTTACACTTTATGCGTGATCGCGCACCGACCAAGAGGCACACACACACAAATACCATCAACGCCGAAGAAGAATTGGATAACAAGCTGATTACGCGATTGGGGAATTACCAGTAAGCGGAAAAGAAATTAAAAAAAGAAAAATCGGGCAAAGATACATAGAAACAAATGGGTGGTGGTGGCTGCAGGCCCCGATCCGTACTATTTATCTAATCGCGCGAAATATAGAATGGCACTTTGATTGATGATGAACATTGCGTTGTATCCTTTAGCGAAAAATGAAGACAAAAAAAAAACAACAACAACAAAAAATACAAAAGTGGAAATTCGTGTGGGAAAGTTGTATCTATTTAGTGTGACTGATGATTATGAGATGATAATCTGTTGAATATGTGATAATTGGATTTGGAGGAAGCAAAACAAAAATAAAAACTGCGAAAAATCCATTCGAAGAGGAAGAAGACAACTTTCTCTCTTTTGGATTTTGAGTGCGTTTCGAGTGTCATTAAAAATTTTTCTTGACAAATGATTTATGGCCTATAAATTGTAGCTTGATGGGAAATTTTTTTTTAATTACCAATAAGAATTCAGCTGCAGAGTGCTTAATTTACCAGGATACGACACTTTGGGTTAGAAGCTGATAAAATTTTATTTATTGAGATGTGAAAAATTTATGAAGGTCATTCGGGGAAAATGCGTTTTTGACGAAGAAAAATCCAATAAAACGATAGTAATAGGATGAATGCAGAGTATAAATATGAAGGTGTATTTATAGAGGACGAGGGATGACCAGGGAAACCAAGTATGTTGTAGCAACCGATAGAAGATACCCAGCAATGTGTCAACAGAGCAGGTGTTGTCAATTATTTTCACTACTTCACATGCACTGGCTGTATTAATTTCTTCTTTCTTTATAAAGATGACTAATCTTTCGTCACAAATTTCATAGTCATAAGTGCAGCTTACAGAGATTGGTTGACATCCACCTGCTCAAAGTCAGTCTTCTGATGCACCCTCTATTTAGAATGCGCAAGCCTATTATCAAGCCAGGAGAATGGTGTCATACTGCGTTTCGAAATCAGGTCGCTAGAATTGAAAACGCATTCGGCAAGAAGGATATATTGACATAGCACTTTGTGCGACTCGCTTGACGCCATGTTGTAGAAGACAACGTAGATCACTGTGTGAGAGTGTATACGGTCACAGAATGCAAGGTTTGATGCCAACTTTTCCACAGATTTTTTCCACTAATTTTCCACAGCTTATACAATAATATTATCAAATTATTTGCTCGAAAGTGTATTCTAAGAGCAAAGCGGAATAGATACTGTGAATTACGAACGAGAGCAAAAATCACATGCATATAACTTTCGTTAGTCAATTTGGACACCGCTTATTGAGAATGGCTGTGCCCTGTACATCAGTACGAAGCTTAGCTGTCTAAGCTAACCTGTTGGTGGACTCAGACATGATGCCTAGGCATGTACTTTCGGTTAATCGATTTGTGGATCAGCGACCACATTGATTAGAATTTCCTCCGTACAGCTTGGCTACGGATTTTAGACACATTTGGTGGGAAATTCTCTTCACGTAAGTCAAAACTTGAATGCCTTGGTATTAACAAGACAAGACAAGAAATTGAACACTCAATTCGGAGATAACGAAAATAGATAAAGTAGAAGGTCTCTGCAGATTTTGAAATAAGTTCAAAAAGATCTCAACGTGTCCTGGGTGCTACAAATATCTGGAAAAATACCTGACCAACTCCCTCATCTCTCATTTTTCCACGTCAAGGGAATGGCATCGGAAATTTTTCGGTTTTTAAATTTAGTATAAAACTTCTAAGGAGACTGGACAATTGTAAGAAAAAGTATTCAAAATACACACTCAGAGAATCTTACTACCAAAAACAGAAAACCTTAAGATTACTCACATGAGTGAATGACTCTTATTTCCCAAAAGAATGCACAAAGAACAAATCATATGGGAGAGAGTCACGAACTGTTACCATAAATAAAAAGTGCACCCACATAAGCATTTCCTTAGTGATTTTACCAGGAAATCAATGAAAGTACACGCACATGTCAGTAAATTCTTCAAAACTGACATCGGAAACTTTGAAAAATCCCCCAAGTCGTGTAACAATTGATATTGGAAACGTGCACTTTATTAAATTACTAATAAAGCCACCGGTGTTTAACATGCACAAACGGTCGTGATGACTCTGGGAAAATATAGGTTCTATCGGATTAAAAATAAAATCTCTGACGTGCATGTAAAGCTGGGCATGACAATTGACATGATTGTGGGCTAATGTGCTCAGTTTATAGCTAGTGCAGTTGTACTAGCATCACTTGGTGTTCAGCTGTTGGGTGGTATATTTTCTGAGTGTTATTATGACAGAGACCTATAAATGGGAGACCTATGCTAGGACAAACATTTTCGCTGAGACTGAAGATCCAATATCTGTCCATAGTGGAACGAGAAGAACTAAAAGAAAACAAAGGTAGAACAACATATGCTTCATTGAATTGTGTTATGAAGCTGACCAAAACTTTGTCATCCAGTGACAGAATCTTCTGTATGAAAAAGCTGTCCAAAACCCTTGGGGACTATAACACAACACGTAATGAAATTCGACAACTTCAACCAAACTTCTATGACCCAAACCGACAAATCTCTGCCCAATTCTACTACTATCCCTGTAAAAGATGATGAGACGGAAAAGCATAATTCGACAAGTGAATTATTGTGTTACAGCAGCCAATAGAGAGCTAATGCTTACCTCTTCACATCTATACGTGATACGCGTTCTAAGGATTGCTGGACGTTCAGAAGCGACCAACAGTTTTATGGCGTTTTCAAAGAGTAGAGGGTTTTTGAGAAGCTTTGCCAATACTACCCTTGGATGTTTGTCAGACGCTCGCAAGAACTGGGCCTGTGATAAGGATTTGATGGCATTTCCTGGGATTCGAACCTGGAACCCCACACACAGTAACCCAACGCCTTACCCACTGATCCACGGCACGAAGACTACACAAATTACTTTCACGACTGACAGGCTTATCCGCCTCAATTTAACTATTCAAAGTCATGACATCATTGGGTCATAAACGTTACACATGACCCGTTCAAGGCTCTACAGTCAATTACTTATCACAAAACGCATTTAATTTCCTCTTAGGTGACCAAAGCCACAATTATGCACCAATCATCGCCATAGAAATTACCTTAAGCTTTCTTTTTCCTCTAACCATATTCCATTGAACAATTTAATTACCTTGTCCATTATAAATTTATCAATTGATCTGAATTGAATGCATTCAGTGCAACGTGAAAGAATCATTTCAATTAATCGTCACACAGACAAAAGACAAATGATTTACGATCAATCTCAACACTGATATAGATCAAACTGTGACAAGCCATTTAAAATGAAAACTCAATGTTGGAAGAGAAAATTTCCCATCTTCATTAGAAAAAGAAAAAGAAGAAGAAGAGGAGGAAGCAGTACAAGAAGCAGTCGAAGAAGCTCAAAGCTGTTGTGAAAAAGTGAAAAAGAAAGAAAACCTGAAAGTGAATTTTTAATGATGATGATCACGATGATGATAGGCTGCCGCTGATTAGAGCCGCCGCGGCCGTCGCTGGAAGCCCTATAAACATGAAACTGAAAGTGGGAATCGATGGTGTATCTAGTAGACACACAAGACTAAACTTGGCCACTGCACATTCCAAAAATGACATCACGAACGGGGACGGGGACCGACCGACCCCACGAGGATTTATGTTCCGATGGTTTTTTTTTTGTTATGTGACGAAACTTTCACGACCAAGCAGTGAATTCATTATGCAAGCAAGAAGATACAAAGAGACAAAACCTATTTTGTAGCTTTTCATGGTGATTTGTGGTTAATATTTTACAGTAGGGTCTCTTCTTCACCTATAGGTTGGTACGATTTGCAACTTTCTATTTCCAGCTTTTCCTCATAAATATAATTTTCATCAGCCGCCCAGACACAATTCCCCAGAGGAGGCACACTTGGCAGAAAGCAGAAAAAAGGGGAAAATCTCTCTTCAATCCAGTCGGTTGGAAGGGAACTGAGAAACACTTCAGACGTCATAAATTGATTCGATTTTTCACCGCCTCCCGCCAAGTCGAGCAATATCGTTGTCCAGAGAGAGCCCTTTGCAAACTTAAATCAGTTAGCGGTTGGGTTATGGGGTTCCGAGGTTCTCTCAAGGTGGATATCCGCCGTACTCCGTATCTGATGGATGCATACGTGCTGTACATACAAAGTAAGAGGGTTTTATTTATTGCAAAAGGTAACACACACATTCAGAGTCGCGGAGTAATGTTGCGCTACATCTTGGATTGCAAAAAAGGGTAGAGACAATTTATTGGCCACTTCACACAAGTTAAGTGATACATTTTCGTCGAACTGGTCGGGTTAGGTGTTAAGTGGTTTCATATACATATTTATGCGATTTATTAATGGCGGTCCGGAGTGTACCCTTTAAAATTTTAAATTTCACGAGCAGTTCATAATGCTGTTAAAAGGCGACTGCTTTATGGCGGATTCTAATCACGCTCACAGAGATTTGACCCTTAACAGAAAACGTTAATATAAATCTATATAGTGTAGTATTTATGAGCAGGAATGGGTTGTAGCAAAGCCTACCAAAGAATGGCTTTGGATCGCCATCAAGTCTTTGCATTTCGAAGCTCAAAGGGCTAAAAAGCCCAAAAAAGTTAACAATTTTCGTTCAGAAAAAATTAAACTTGAATCTTTGAAACCAAATGTGTCAAACTCTCACCACTACACGCGGCAGAAAAATTCAGACCAGCCTCGTTTTCCCACATGTATTTTGTACCAAATTTCGTCCTCGTTTTTTGAACCACTTTCGGAGACAAATTCTTGAATTTGAAGACATTATTGACGAAGGAATCTTTTTTGGGTTTTGTACCTCTCTCAAAAATCAGTTCTGATTTTTTTTTCCGAAATTTTATGTGGTTTTTGTACCAGTTTTTTAGATTGCCTTTTGAACTCTTTTGAACAGTAAGATCTTGAAAACAAGAGCTGCATTTTGGAAGGTATATTCTCTGTGATTGTTTACCCAGATTTTATGCTGATTTTGTACCGATTTTCCCCTACACTTTTTTCAACCCTTATAGATAAGTAAGATCTTTGAAATGAAATAGTTTTTCTAGGTACCAATTTTTCTCTATGGTTTTTTGACCAACCTTAAATTAGCTATGAAAAAAAGACCACTTAGACCAGCTTTTCTAAGTACATGTTGTACCAAATTTCTTCCTCGTTTTGTGCACCATTTTTGCTCCACAAAATCTTGAACTAAGGACAACATTAAGGGCTAAAAGATTTTCGGGACCAAACCCTACTTTTTTTTTTTTTAAATTTCGGAAATAAGGTCTGAAATTTGTTTCCAAAATTGTATCTTTTTTTTGTACCACTTTCCACTTGGCCTTTTAACTTTATAGGTCAAAAAAAATTTAGAGGGCAGACGAAGGAAGGAAGAAAAATTCAAAAATTTTCCAGATTTTGTACCAATTTTTCTTCAATTTCTTTTTAACAATCTTAGAGCAGCGAAATCTTAAAAACAATCGCAGCATTGCTTTAAAATTGCTTTCCGGGTATTCTAATAGATTTTACCAAGTTTTGGTACCGAATTTACTCAGATAACTGCAGCTCTAAATTTCGACAGTTCAGTATTAAGGAAGTGTTTAGTGGATCAAGGATCTTATGGAGTTTTTGTACCTTATTCGACATTCGCTTTTTGATTCACTTTTCGATCAATGAAGGAAGGAATACTCTTAGATTTTTGTCAGAATTTTTTCTATGTATTTTTGTACCGAATTTTAAGTTCGCTTTTTTTAAACTTGGAGCTGCCAAATTCTTAAAAACTGGCACAATTTTACGGCCGGAAAATTTACTTAATAGAGGTTTATTTAAAGGACTGTCGCGAAATTTAGACGCTATTTTCAAAATTTTAGGAACCATGAAACAGAAGAAATATGTTCCCAACGGCACCAATTGTTTTGGGCTTTTATAACTTTTGAATCAAATTTGTCCTGATCCTTCGACTTATTTGGACCAACAAATTTTATATAAAAGAATGGATTTATGGGTAACCGCTAACCTAAATCTAAAACCCTACTTCACTATCTGCTAATTGAAGACTAATTCCATTGACTCAATTTCACTTAAAACATTCTTCATTTGATTGTATCTCATTGAGACTACCTATCGAATTCTCAACACAAAAAGAAAAAAACTTGTCACAACTTGTAAACACCGATTTACCTTAAGTGGAAGATATAAAACCCAAAGCGTAGGTGTCTCTCAATGGCTGCAGTTCGGACTTCAAAAAGAACGAAATCTTACTCACCACTTGAGTGGGAACTAAAAGGTCAAAATTTATCTTCGTTTCAAGTTACCAACATCCAATAATTGACCTCAATAATTAGGTGCTTAATCTTCAAAATCTTTTTTTGGTAAATAAACAGCTACAATTATTTTTTTAACATTTTTTTGTTTCACCTTTTCGAGAATCTCTACAGACAGAGAGAGATAGAGATGATGGCTTTTCTAGTGGGAATACCGTCTCAGTCCATGACTTGGCTAATTCTGCAGAAATGTATGAATAGCTTAGCTGCGTGGATGGGTGTAAAAAAATCCCAAAATGGGGATTTTTTTCTCCATTCGATTCTTTCAATAAAAAACTGAGCTACGCCTTTGATTTTAAACAGTTAATCCATTATTTCTTTTGTGGCGGTAATAAAGGCCACTCAAGTATTGTTTGAGGTTTCATGGCGAGCGATACGGTTAGCTTCATTAGAGATATCGAAAGTGGGATTTTTTTTTTTTTTTTGAACAAAATTACATAGCCAATGTAACAGTATCTCCAAACACTTCCTTGAAATATATAATTGAATGTAATTATCACTGACAGATGCTCCCCCTAAGGAGCCTGAAGAAAGGGTGCTGCTGAGAAACACCATCGCAAAGTGTTTCCGCAGCAATTTCGAGTTGACCTATGTGAACCTTTATTGTCATTCAAATTACAAACCTGTAGGCTACACGATTGAGCAGCGAACAGCAAGAGAATTAATTTGAAAGTGAAATTACGTATCCGTTAACAATTAGACCTTGCAAAACAAGAAACAAACAAAAAAAAAAAAAAATCACGAAGTAAGTAGTTAAAGTTGCAAACGATGTACAAAACTACCGCAAGGTAATGACAACTTTCTTTCCTTGCCGCCGCCGCCACACAATGACTTCCTGTGTACCAGAGTGGTAATGATTGTAAAGATACTTATATTTTTTTTGTAAGTTTTGTTACGTCTTTTTTGAGTTTATGGTCGTTAGGTGGTTAACCTCCAATAACCTCTGTACGGTTGAGGTATGAATGGAGTGGGATGTTGTATCTGTTTGGTGTCGATGGTTGTGTTTTTATTTTGTTTTTTCACGAATCGCTGGGGGTATCCTGTCATCAATTGGGTATATACTACACTTGGGCTCATTAATCATTCATATGAGTTTGTATTAGATACATACGAGTGCTTTCTTGATTTAGGGAGGAGCAAAACAAGCCCTCGCTTGAAGGCATGTATGGTGTCAAGCAATGTGCCATTGAATTTGGTCGTATTTAGCAAATGGTGTTACGTAAGAGGTTAAAGTGGTTGAGTTCTTTAAGGTCTATTAGAGCAACATATGAAAATGAAGTCAATGCCTTACTTATAATGATATTTAGTCAGAGTTCTGAACCTCCAGTCTTGCCAGTTTCCATATATTGTGGCTAAAAACACAACTAAGTAGGAGGCCCATCTTTAACAGCCAATGAGAGGCCCAATATTAGACTTTGTTGTCCAAGACTCTCACTCTGTTGCTAGGAGTCTAGGATAATCTTGGTTGTAGATTTCGCAACAACTCCATAAGCGACAATGGCTTCACTCTTGTCTCCCATGGCAAGGAGTCCAAGAGGACCACAGATGCCAGATTGTAAGCTGTATTAACGCGATTTGAAGATCACAGAGGAGGAACGAGGTGAATACCATAACAACCTTGTAAAATAGGAGCGATTTGAAGCAAGACCCAATGTACTGCAACTGAAGAAGGGGTTGGCAGACCTTGCATCGAACAAGGATGCTTTCTACCATTCACGTGAAGGAAGTGAAGGAACGATGAAGACAGAAGAAGTCATAGGGACCGAACAATAAATCAGAACACGTATAATTTTGTCCTCTAGCTGCTTTGGATCCATATAGCTTCCCTCTGCGTTTAGGGACTTATAAGAAACCTCTGCTTTTTTGCACCAAAACTATACTGCTGCCCTATGTACCTAATACCTCCAACTATCGGACAAATAACGAGAAATATTCACTCATGTCATTTGATATCTACCCCATTACTAGATACGAACGGGGGCTGTGAGCTGTCTATTCAAATATGGATGCTATACTGTGCCCCCTTACAAAGCCTCATACAGCTTATGATACACTTTTGCAAGTTTCAATACACCCCGCCAAAATGCACCTACTATTTGTACTCGTAAATTGAAAAATAAAAAAAATCCCAAATTCCATAAAGATTCTACTCAACTCGTACGTGACATTGGATAAATTTAAAATTTCCACGAAAATCCCCACTTCCGCACAGACATCCGACAAAAGTGTAAATTTCACAGCAGGAAATCAATAAATGCACATGTCACATTGTCTCACTGTCGAAACTCACATCGGAAGCTTTTGACAGAAAAAAAAACCTGAGCCGGGTATTATTTTAACTGAAATTGAAAACGTGTACTTTATTTAATTACTAACAAAAGCCTTTGGTCATCTAAAATGCACAGCAGCGATGACTCTGAAACTACAAAAGCGTTCTACCGGATTAAAACTAAATGCCCTTCCTCTCTTAGTACAATGTGGATTGTACGCCGCCCATTTAATCACCAGTTCAGTTGTGCTTGCATCACAACCTGCTAACAAAAAGAAGATTATTTATGTGCACGTTTCTCTATGGTTGACTGCAAATTGTTGCAATTAACTAAATCTAAATTGATGCATTATTTTGTCACAAAAAACATTAAAGAGAATAATAGCGGTTGTTATTCTCTGGTCACAAAGTCACAGCATGATACACGTGGCTTTTCTATAAGACGAAAGCATATCATGAGAACTTGGATGAACAAAAACATCGTGACTCATTCTGCGGGCAAATAGAAATGTTGGACTGATGTACCAGGGAAAGGAGACTTTGTACAGCGACTTATTTCGACTCAGTTCATGTCGTTAAGTTAGTTCAACCAATCATTGAGGTGGTTCGACTCTTTTAAGTGAGTCACCTCAGCAGTTATAGTGAATGGTGAATAGAGAATTGAGAGGATAAAAGGTGGAGAAGGTTAAACTTTCTAAGGAAATTTATTTCGACTCTTTTCGCCAAATTGTTTCAGAGGAGTGAAATTGCTGAGTTGAAACTTAAAGCATTCTTACGGCATCACTATGCTACTTTGTGATTTATAAGACTCATTTGAATCACTTAAGTGAGTCGCTTAATTAGTACTAGTGAATGGCGGATACATGTAGACACATTTCAGAGAGTTGAGTTGAACGACTCACTGGTAGCTGTGAAATGCGATTTCTTACCCAAGCTACGTTATGATTGTTCACATGGATTTAGTGCCTTTTAAATTGAGTGTTTCGTTCTTTTTCGGGGTAAGTCGCTTCATTTCAGTCGGTATACTGAATTTTACATTGGAATTTGTCAAAATAATTCGGATTTGGCAAATTGATTCCTTATGTGTTGTTTTGTTTTGTCACAGAAGAGTTTTTCTATTGCAAATAGTTGCATACAAACGTGACAGATTTATACTAATGATGACTAAGCAATTCACTGCTACTTATGTACTCGAAAATAAAAATAAATTGCGTTTTATAACGATAATCAGACACACCTCTTGGCATACATTTCTGCAAGTGATTTGGCGACCAACTTTACCCCATAAAACATCAACTGAATTTATTTTTGGATAGCAAACAAAGAAGATGCCATCCATGGTATGGATATTTGCATTTAACTTCCATCCAATAAGGTTATGTCCACAAAGAATCAATGAACCTCGCACCCACCGTGTGTGTCCTACAAAAAACAAAACAGTCTCCCTCAAACATCCAAGACAAACAGTTACAAAACAAGTTATTACAACACACCACTCAAAAAGCAAAAAAAGCATCTTTAACGTAACCACCACGGTTCCACCCAATGTATTTGGTTAAGAAAAAAAAAAAAATAACAACACGCTAAATCTTTTATACGCAATCACTCCATTTAAAGTTAAAGCAACATTTTCACAGAGCCAGAGAGTATCTGTCGAGTGGGTAGATGTATAGATAGAGGTTGTTTTCCCTCCAAAATGACGACGGATTCTAGTTCTTTCGATACAAGTAGACGGAAAAGCATTCGAAAAAGATACAGATATCAACATCGGCCCACAGCAATTAGAATCCAGTTTAGAGCAATAATATTTTGTTATTCTTTTTTTAACAGATAAATTGTTGTATCTAGATACATAAGTTTTCCTCAACAGTCATGACATTTTCTACAACACGATCAACGACGACGACGCCACCAGCCATTTGAGAGCGTGTGAAAAACCTTCGAAATTGTGCATTTTCCACGACAAAAAATAAAACTTTGTATCTAAACTAAATGTGTATCTTGTATCTGACCATATGGCGGCAGCAACAGCAGTGTGCAAATTTAATATTTTTACGTATCCATCTATTGATTTTGCATTAATTATGTACACAACGGGGGAGAATTGAAAATTTATAAACCATGTTCCGGATGTTGCCCCCAGTGACATCATTTACACCAGTTTCGAGTGTTTGTAAAATTTTTTAGTTGGCATAATTCCCATGAATTTGTTTTAATTCATTTTTCGCCTAATAAATGAGCTCCGCTCCGATGAGAGGTATTAGTAACATAATTTCGGGGAATTATCTAGTCTGGGCTTTGGGTAAGCAGCATTACATGTTGGCTTATGAGGTAATTAGACCAAATGGGGTGACCGATGAGTCAGCAGTTGGTTAATGATTTGCGACAAAGCTTGGTGTTCGATGTGGGTGGTACAGCAGTTAGTTTGTAACTATGGAAACGAATGGTAATTATGACATTAATGTTGTAACATAGACGAATGTTCTTGATGCTATTTCGTTTTTGGTTACATGTGGGGGTGTTTGGTAAGAGATTTTTGGGGTAAGGCCTACGCAAGCCCTTTTTGAGATGAACGTTATAGAACCATCTAAAGTGTGACCTACAAATGATAATTTTTCAGTTCCAAATCGAGAGGGTGGAAGTCGATGTCAACAATTTCATGGGAGTCAAGGGCTTATAAGTTTTAGTGGAACAAAACGATATGACAAGGATTATATGCTTGTCACTAAGATTACTCTCCTAAAAGAACTAAAAACGGAAGCCAAGTGCAGAAATTTCGACTCTGTGCATCGACAGTTTGTGCAGAAATGAGTCTAAGCAACTCAGTTCATGACTCACTGTGCGGTTAGATGTTTCAGACGGACTTGACGGACTGTGTGAACTTCTCTCTTTCAGTTCTTTTGACTCATTCAATAGAACGGCGCACTTAGATCAGACATTTTAGAAACTGACACGTGGAAAAATCTATCTTGCAACTTGTAAGTGATGGCGGAACTAACTATTCTGTGAATCAATTCAATTCGACTCCTTTCACTGAGTCGATTCACTAGACTACATGACTGACTTCTACTGATAGTTTTGGTAATCGTACACTTTTAGCTCAATGCATTTTGGTCATGACACCATTTAAAGTTGAATTTAGTACCTGGAGAGTTCGGACTCTTCTAAGTGAGTTGCTTCACAAAGTCAGTAGACAAAATTGTATACTAGAATTCGCTGTATTCAGTTGGATCTTTCGAAGAGATGTATAACAACACAGAGGTAGCTGATATGACTCTCGACTTGGAACTACAATAAGCAAGACTAACACTCTTCTGTGAATAATCTTATATCGACTCATTCACAGGGTCCATCGACTCACTTCTGCAGATAGATTTAGCACTCGTTCACATGTAGCTTTTCGCTCAAGAAACTATGAAAAGTTTGATTGTGTCGATTCAGTGCTTTCAATTGGAGAGTTCTGACTCCTTTCAGTGAGTTGCCTCATTTGAATCAGTACACGAAATTGCATAGTGCAATTTTTTGAGGAAATATGTTAGAAAGAGGTCTTGTCCTATCCAGAGGTGGGTGTAGCATATTGGCAACAAAATTCATCCACAAAGCAGTGTCATGTTGCGCATTGGTGATTGGTGCCTCTTTTGAACTGAGTCACTTCATTTACTCTTAGGTAAGTGTCACATTGGTAGGCTTAGAAACAGATGGTTAGATCGAATCAGGCATCTATCCTAGTCTCGTTTGGAAATGGCTGCGTTAGATCTGAAGACGGGAATTCAAGAGGGATGTCAAGTTCAATTGATGATGATAAGCCTCATTTGACTCAGTGCGATAGAGAACCATATGCTGATCTGTCATATTCAGCAGGAAAGGAACTTCTTTTATAATACCCTGAGGGAACACAGTCAACTCTCTACAACTCATTTTATGCCACACTTGGAAACCTTCAAAGAGATACAAAGCAATAAGGTGCTGTGATTCAGTTCCAGTACAAATGTTGTGATTAACTCTTTTTGAAGTGAGTCGTTCGACTTTTTTCAGTACAAAAGGTGCCCGGCTAGGTTGAGCTAATTACAATGTGACACGCAAAGCGCTCGGTACGTGTTGATAGCTGGATAAGTCTGAACTCAAGCTTTTTAAGTAACTCTTGCTACTGAGTCAACTCACTTATTTCGACTCAGTTCATCGAACTTCCTTAACAGGGAGCCTATTTTTATTTTATAATCTCAAATAGAAACTAGATTTCTTGACAATCTCCTTGTCTCTGAGTTTTATGTGAGAGCACCGAATAACAAATTCAGGAATCCCTACTTTTTACACCGGAGTACCATAAATTTCGCCCTATTCAATTTTTCTAAAATTATTCTATCAATTTCACTTCCCTTTTAACCCATTTCCTTCAATCTTTTTGCATCCCAACTTGCTGCAGGCACAAAAAACTGTGTATTCTAACCAGAATGTCAACACAAAAGTTGATTGAATAATTTATGCGAATCCATTGCGCCTCTCTGTCCATTCTCAATGAAAATCTGTGCCAAATGTAAATTTTGACAAAATTTCCCTCAAAGCAACCGAAACTAATTTTACCGCCAAAAAGGAGAACAAAAAATTATAACCGATTGCAGTCATTATCATCGCATGCTTTTGTTCCAAGACACAAGCAGAGAGAGAAAGAGAGAAGAAGAAATAAAAATCTTCCGGCGACTTCGTGCAATAAAAGTGACCAGCAATCACTTTGTGCCTCACACCACCGTCAGATGGCAGCAGATCATGCAATTTCATTACTTTTCATCCAATCAAAATGGTCAATGACTTCGGGGCAACAATTTTATGCAGTTTTTTTCTCTTTATTTTCTTTTAAACAATTTCTTTACTTTTCCGTCTGTTTTTTTACTTTTTTTTACAAATACAGCTGTTTGATTGTCTGGAGTACCAGAAGTATCTGGTTGAAGTATCTATTGGTGTGGCGTATTGTGAAAGTTATGAAACTGCGGGCTATCCGCTGTCTATCTCTCCCTTCTGGTTGAATGGATATTATTTCAGTTTTTTTTTCAGTGAATGAGGAAACTCTCTCGATGGATATTCACGCGCGTTTTGTGTATCTATGAAATATAATATTTTTGTAACCAATTTCTGACTGTGTATCTGCTTGAAACCTCAATGATTGGCATCAAGTGTTCAGGCTCTGATGTTGAAGTTATGCAACTTGGCCAGAGAGAAACAGAGACATGTAATTCCCTTTGGCGTGGATTCAAATCCCTGATGCATGGCACTTTGAATGCGTCTGTCTTTCAAACCACCACCGAGCGCAAGAGTCTCAAGTTTCAATTTGGCGCGTATAATTATCTAATAATTACTAGATGTTGGCTTTTTGTAAGACCATTTCATAAGACATATCCAATGAACATGGACTCGATTGTAATTTATTAATTGAGTCATTGAGTGGTTAACCAAAGAGAGAGAGAGAGACATTTGCTCATATTGTACCAAAGTACTTAGTGTCAATTAAAGGAGACAGTCCAATGAAATGCACAAAGACCTGTTGGCAGGGATTAGATCTAAATCCACCTGTCATGGAGCCAGATACATTCGAATGGCAATTGTAAATGTTAAGAGTTCCTATCTTATGCAATTTTCCATTAACCTTTTATGGCTAAATGTGGCTTAAGTGCTTCATAACTTAATTGCTTTCTTGACCAATTCTGCAGTTAATTTTGTGGAAAGACACAAACAAAAGCATTAAACTTGAGTGACTTTCGAAAGACTACTTGCATCTGTGGAAGATATTTTCTTTTATGACTTACAAGGGCTTTGAATATATGAATTGAGGATCAAGGCAGGCTTTCCTGAAGAGTGGAAGAAAAGAATCGTTTTCCCACACTACTACATGCTTGCTTACTGTGGTTGCTAAGATACATAATAGCTTAAACAGTTCGACGCCTCATCACCTCTTATTCATTGATCTCAAAACACCTTCGCCAGTGTCAATCGAGAGTTTGGGTCAACCCTTATGTAAGAGATGCGTCCCAAATGGATTACAAAAGCGAAGTATAATGGGCCATAGTGACACATACTGTGCAAAGGAAAGTTGTCAGAAGAGTTCAAAGATCAGAGTGAAGTCAGGCAAGGTTGCCCCTCTAAGGCTGTGTGCCTAAAGCAATTATCTTAGCTTCAACATCAAGATAAGACTGCTCCTCTGCAATGTATATTGCGTGTTGGGATATGGGTGCATAGCTACTTAATGTTCTAAGGATTTTCTGACCCATCCCTTAAAAAGTGAACAATTTCACCAGAGAAACGCATCGAAAAAGCGACATCTTGCGAGCAAAACACGCAAAGGATTAGAATTCTCTAGCAAAAGATGGCAAGTCAGCGACTCGACTAAAAGCACAAAACAGTCGATGAGACATGACTAGGTAGGAGTCGATGAGACCTAAAACCCATTGTTAGAGCCCGTACACGATGTCCTGCAGCGGTAGTAGATGCTTAGTAAGACCACAAGGGCATACAGGAACATAGGAATGAGTGTTCAACATATGCAGATAGAAAATTCCCAAAATAAAAAAGGCGATCAAATTAGGCTTCCTTTGTGAAATAGTCACAACGACCAGATTCTCTACTCACTGAAGCTATGAAGCACTACTTGAAAGAATCTAAATTGATTACTTCCAGCGCCATCTATTGAACTTTTTTGAAATGTGCAATAAGCACATTAAACTGCACGTTAGACGACGCTATCTCTTTAACCTAAATTTCCTATCTACCCAACGTATGGAAATTTTATTCAAGTTGAACACGCTTTACAGTTCAGCGTCGATCTCAGCTTCTAGACAGTAGATCGCAATATAACTTATACCAAATTTTAAGTTAGACTCTAGGGAACGCAACTATGGATACTCCGTTCAATTTCGTGCAATAGATTCTGCGTGTTGCGTGCACAAAAAAACGTACAGACCGACAGATATTGTTTTGGGCTCTGTTGATGTTTAAATATTTTTTATGCACAAGAATGGCTATAGAAACTGACAGCGTTTCAGACTCATCAAAATTTCTGTTTTAAAAAAAGTTTTTCGGGGAAAAAATCACGTAAAATCTTAAAATTTCGAATATCTTGTGTTTATCTTTCGTCGGAAGTTTAAGTACCTAGGAGTACAAAGGTCACTTTCTGAAAAAAAAGCGAAAAATTGAAACTTTGGAGTTCTATTCCCCATTATTTTCCACCATATTTTTCCATCTTCCCTTGGACCTTTCCTGTTGGCAATCGCCTCCTCGCGAGAGAAAATATTTGTTCAACAGCCGAATGGCTGTGAATCTTCACAAGCTGGACGATATGGCTGTTGTCGAATTCCCCATTATGGTATTTTTGTGGCATCCACTCTGAGCAATTTCACAACCAATACCTCTAGCCGTAATTGCTTACATACTCTGTCTGCATCATCTCTCACAGTAGCGTGCGGCGCGCACAAGCACGACTTGGTGTTACTAATTTCCGGTAACAAAAAAATACTTAAAAAAAATAAAGTGAAGGCTCACCGACCGACACAAAAAACAACAAACCACTCCTTGTTACGTGGGCACACACAGTAGACGCATATATTCCAACATAAACCACACATACACACACACACAACTCTTGATGCATTTATGTACATTGCGTGTAAGTGCAAATGAGGATACAATATCTGTTCCCCACTCGTTTGTCTGTCCGTCCGCCGATCTTAATTTAGCACAGCGCCATGCGTTCCACCTCATTTTCAAGTCACACACACACGCGTGCATTTCCTTGTTTCCATTCAGATCCCAGAGGCATTCGACCGATGAAATGAATACAGGCCGACACTACAAAAAAAAGAGACCACTCACAGTGGACGACTACTCTCTGACCAGCACTCTCCAGCACCAGTACCATCATCATCCTCATCAGCATTACCATTAGCATTAGCATCAGAAGCTACAGCAATTAGAATGTAGATTGATTGGAGGGAGCTGTTTTCAGTTTCTTCCATTGCAAATTTGCTGCTGCAGATATAGAACATAGATAACCATCATTTAACCTTAAAAAAAAATTGTATCTAATGGATATTTTACATGACATTCAAGGCGGGTATGTCTACTCGATTCAATGAATCGAAACGAATCGAATGGAATGGAACTTTCCCTTTGACGAAAAAAAATTAATATGCAGTTCGTTTGGCTCAACACAAAATATTGTCATGTATCTATGCTTCTGGGAGGCAATTAAACTGGACAGTACCGCACACACAACACACATGTAAAAACAAAATGAATTGTTGTAAAGAAATTTTTCAAGTGAAAAAGAGTTTTTTTTTTTCGTTCCCTACTCCCGATGGCCGTAAGTAACCTTCTTCTGGCGTAACTAATGAATGGCCATCTATAGATACATGTTTATGGTTATGTCTATCTAGCCTACATTTAGGCACACGCCGATGCCCTCACAGTGTGGGCTTTCTTCTTTCTACTTAAAGACTTAGTCCGCTCGTAAATGAATCCAATTTGATTATCGTCTTTGCCACCTAATTCCACTCCAGATGATGGGTAGGGGAGAGGACTTCTCGTATCGGTAACGTAACGATGAGCACCATTGGAACACAAGTTGATGCGAGTGGTGATGGCCTGGCCTGGCCTGACCATCTGCATGAATGCATTTCTTGTGTGCACTCAAGTGTGCAATGCAGACTATTTAATCTATGAACGAGTATCTATATCTATAACACTTCTTACTGAGTTTGTTTTGTTAGGGAATTCCAGTTCGTTGTGAAGGTGGCATCAAGCCGGTTTGTTTGGTAATGCATAAGAAGGAGTGTGGCACATTGTCAGTCAAATAGTCGACCTTTATCTATAGAGGAAGGAATTCTTATGATATGTGAGTGTGACATTTGAAATTGAACTGAGTCCAGTATCTAAAGACGCAATTTTGTTCTAAAACTCAACAGTCATTGGATGACTTTCCAAAAATGTCAACTATTTCATGCTATCGATAAAAAATTCCATCATAAACGTGTGTATGAAAGACAAAAACCTCGACTCTGAACTTGGGCTATCTATTTACTCGTACTCTAGCAAAAAGTTGTATATTAAAAGCCATACAATCCCTGTCAAACAATAATAATAAATGACCAAATAATGTGTGTAAAACAACAGAAAATATTGACATTTATCTGTTTTTATCTCGACACAAAGGTGCGACAAAATTTAATATCTCTTATCACATGATAAGCGTGATAAGCGCGCACAACATTCAAAATTTCGCTTATCATCGAATCAAAGTTTAACCATGGAATGGTATTCCCTTAATCGATAAAATATTTATCATATCTCTCTACAAACACACACACACAACTGATATTGAAGCCGCCAAAAACAAGCACCTGTTCAAAGGAAGACATAACCAAACAAAATAAAGGTGAATCTTTTGTTGAAATTGTTTTAACACTCTCGAATCTTTGCACAATTGCCCTCGAAATTGTTTAAATAAGAAAAAATAAAATAAATATAAACAAGAATAATGTATTATTTAGTCAGGTTAATAAAAAAAAAAAAAAATGCTGTCTTATATGGAAGCGAACATGACCTCTAAGTAATTGAAGTCACTTAGAGCAACAGAGGCAACAGAGTGCGTGTTTTTTAAGTGTCCCTCGAAATTAAAAATTTAATAGAGGCGATGACCTTTTTTTTGGACTTTTTTTTTTGGGTAGAATGGGTCTTTAAGATTCAAGGGAGGGCAAATGAAATTGAGTTTAAACAGTGACATACATTTTTCTTTGTGCGAAATGTATGATCTAAGAGGTAAGGTGATGTGACTTGACTAAACGACCTTAAGACCATTTACAAGTGCTAAAATGGTGTAAAAGTGAGTCAGTTTAGAGCTGAAGGTTCAGAGAGACCGTTTACACGATAATGACATATACTGACATTTAATGACATAAATTCTGACCAATATGACAAGTCTAGCATTCAAAAAAATCCCAAAGATACGCGTTAAAATGCAAAAAAAACCTTACTTTAAGACTGCGTATCTATTCCATGCTTTCGATGTATCTATGACATCAAATAGGTTGCTTTGCACCTATACAGCATTCCCCTTTGACTTATGACTTAGAAAAGATGTGTATTTTTCGTTGAAAGACCAAATTGAATCATACGAAAAGCGTGCATTTTGTGGTTGACCTCAATTGAAGTCAATTAATCTTCACTTAATTTACGTCAAATCGGTATCGAGGGGAAAAAAATTGTTTTCATTTTCTAAAAGCCTTAAGTAAACAAAAAAAAAATATAATTGAATTCCTACCGATGGCGTCCAGGAAAAATAAATGAATAGGGCGGCGCGCGTAGGGAGAGAGAAAGAACCTCTCTAAACTGGAAATCAATTAATTTAAATTGAAAATCAAAAGGAAATACACTTCCTTAGACCAAACAGATGTTTGCGAAGGGAAATTTAATTAAAAATAAATACTGTTTTTTTTTTTCACTTGAATGTGGGTTAAAGCTGGATTATGCCATAAGCAAAGAGGGCAGGGGCTGACTGTCTTAAGTAGACTTCTTCTGTCATATTTTGCCGATGGAATTAATCATGAAATCAAAACAAAACACAGCCTCATGACTCATTCAAAGTCATACCAAATCCAAACAATAATAAACATTACATTTTAACGAGAGTTGCTGATGTAGTAGATGGATGGATGGATGGATGTAGGGGTATTGCAAAATTCCCAAGAATCTTGTTTACAAACGAAGCACGTTTGGTGGAACTATTCATCTATTGGCGGCGGCGTGGATTTTGTAATGTGTTCAGAGGTATGGCGGGGGCAGCAGAGCAAGTTTTGTGGGCAAAATACCGTGAGAAATATTTGTATACATGACGCCAGATAGATGGGAGAAGATGGGTAATTGATGAGGTTTTTCCTTCAGTGTGTCGTAATACCAATTGAACAAATAATAATTTGAAGAGTGTAAGATGTTCTGAAGGCCAATTGCGATCGGTAGGGTAACGAAATCGATTTGATTGCGAAATGACAGATGCAAGAATTTTCACACAGAATTTAGGAAATAGCTACAGAAATTTCAGAATAGAGAGCAAATACTGTTGAAAAGATATTTTGTGTAGTAGACTTCAAGAAGTTTTATATTGGTGAAAAGAAAGAAAAATGTTCTGCCAAAGTGCTTCAAATGGAACATCTTTTTTATCTGCACTGTAATGGGTTGTGCAGAACGGAAGCATAAAATCTTGTCAAAAATGCACGAGGCCATTTGTAGAGAAACGTTTAACGAGAGGTTTGGTCCTATGTTCATAGACGGAGAGAAGAGGACAAGGTTCACTGACAAACGCGAGTGGAAGGAACTGATCTTTTCGACGCGGTAAATCTTTGAATCTAAACAAAACGAAAAGACCTAGGCTGGATTCACTCGAGTGAAAAATCCGTCAGAATTTTGGAATAACAAATTATGTCAGAATTTGCAAATGACGCAAAAAGAAAAGTAAAAACATAGAAACACATTTCGTACAAAAATAACTTGACTTACTTCTGACACTGTGTCAGAAAAAGAATGAACGCGTTCATATTTTATCGTTGCTTGTCTGACATATATAAGACCACTTACACCATAGTGACATATACTGACATTTAATGATGTAAATTCTGACCAATATATCAAGTCCAGCATTATTCACAAATATGGAGAAACTGTGTGTGTCGGACGAGAGACGATTTTTATAGAGATGGCGGCAGTTAGGTAGTCTATAAGGACAGAATATACTTCCTGCCCTTTGAAGACACCAGAAACTAAAAGAGCTTTCCAGCGCTCTAAGGAACAAGATCATCAGTATACAGAAAAGTTGTTTGTATAGCGGAGTGCGAAGCGAAGAGGGAGAGAGAGTCATGCTGGATTAAGAAACCTTTTCCATAGATGGGATACCCAGTCCTGTTTCTCAGTGTGGCGTAGAGGATACCACTATTTTAACCCAGATCTAACCTAAGCTAAAGAGTCTTCAAAGGAAAGAAAGGTGACCCGACTTAGTGTTCAGCAGTGTACCCTGTACAGCTCGGCCGGAAAGTTACCATTGACAGCTGACAATTTGGGTCTACTTTTACATAGGTTGATAGACTTTCCCTTGATGGTAGACAAACAAACAAGAAGCTAAGGCAAACGAAACCGAAAAGCCCCGGCCACTTTAAACACTCTTGATATTGCCGGACAAAGAATTGTAAAGGTAAGCGAACTTCTACGTACATTGCGGTTGCACGGAACTGAATGTGTCGTGTAGAAACAAAAAACTACGATCTTAGGGAATTACAGACAGTTTAAGCACATTGAATGATAGGATGGCAGGCAAGCCTAAGCCTTATGAATTGTTACAGGATTCAGGTGCTATGGAGTAAAGGTTGTACGCATGAAAGTTTTTCTAACTAGACGTATGTATCTATGAGGTGATAGTTTGTCCAAATTGACTGAAATTTGCAACTTTCTTCAAGAAGGAGATCTGGAGCTATTAGTGAATCATTACCTCCCAATTCTTCTCACATCTACTCTTCTTTTCAGTCAGAAACCCCAAAGATTTAACCAACTCTGATTCAATCTGACTTAATTTCTATTTCCCTCAGAACCCCTTTCCGATTTCACTTTCAACCTTTTGTTTCAGAAAAACAAAATACACCAACCAATATTATAAACATTAACGCATTCTATCTATATCTAAACTACAATAATCTAGAAATAATGATTAACTATTCGCAAAACAGAATTAATGACTAGCCAATTGTATGCTCTCGCTCGAGTCGAAAGAGTGAAAATTTTCAGTTAATTATTCAAACAAAATGTCATGAATCATTGTGTGGACACAAACAAAAAAACAAAAAAAAATAAAAATTAAAACAATTCCACTGAGGTTGTTCGTGTATTTTTTTATTATTTTCTCTGCTGTTATTTATTTATATTTTTTTTTGTAATTTTAATTTGCTTTTTATTACAGGTAGGTAGAGATACTTTTTGTTTTGTTCGATTACGTAATTACCTCGGACTCAAGCGAAGCTAGGGTATAATGTTAATTGTTCACTCGACCCGTACAAATAGAGAAAAAAATACTAACGAAACAAAAGACCTTAGACAAAATAATAGAATAGAAAAAAAATGCAACTTATTCCATTAGCAGATCGTGAATTCATCTTTTAAGCGGCGATATCTCGTAGAAAATCAGTTAAGCTATTTGTTTGTATTTCAATGGAATTAGAAAAAAAAAATCTGTAAATTTATTTGGTCAAGTATTTAGCGTTGATTTAAATGTTGACACAAGGATAGAACATCAGCAGAAGATTGATTTGTTTTAGAAAAAGATATAATGATTCTGAGAAGGCGATCGGTCACGTGAAGGATTTCGAAATCTTCCGGCATGTGGTGTGGAGATTTGCATACGATGAGGCGATTTAATCTAAAAATATAGAAACTTCACACTCTTTGAGGTAAATGCACAAAACTCTGCGCAGGGGTTCTCTGAAATTCTTATTAGAGACTGACTATGACATCAACCCAGCTCATAGTGAGGCACCCAGAAGCCACAAACTTGGCAGAGATATCACTTCAAACTTTATTCTCGATGGATGGTGTCCAAGCTGACTGGAGAGAGTTGCATGTAATTTTTTGCATGCCTTTGTAATTCACAGTATTTTTTGTTGCACAAGGGTTCTTCAAAACTAGGACTTTATTCATAGAGACTGACTTTACAATCAACTCAGTCTTTGAAAATAATTGCCCATGAAGGGCGAAGGTTCCTAGGAGAACGCCAGAAAGCACTATTTCTAAGATATTGCACGATGAAAATGAAGGAATGGCGCTCATCAAAGAGGACATGCCTACTCTCATACTGATGAACAGGGCACGGGCTATGAGCAAATTGAAAGAGAAGAATGGATAGGAAAGAGTTGGTGTCCAAGCTGACTGAAGGAAGTTGTATGTGTTTTTTTTGTATTCCTTTCTAATTCACAGTATTTTTTCGCGTTCGAACACAAAGTGCTTTCCAAGGGAAATGTGTAGTTCTGCTACTGTGATGTATAACGAAGACTTGAGCGCCGAACCTCTCGTTTACACCGGATAGTCCACTACTCGAATCACTTTGCAATAAAGAAAGAAGCACAACTAGTAGATAGCATCAAGGAAGTAGTGTATCTATGAGCCAATTTCAGTGAATATTTGTGGCTCTAGCTTGCAGATGTGTTTCCTCAAAATTGCTATATGCAAAATTAATTACTAGAGCCAATTAGTTTGATCACAGTTCACAACAACAGGCGAATAACCTCCAAGGGGTCACATAGCCAAAGGTTACAGTACATAGTCTAATTATTGATCGCGCCTGACTCATGTGATCATTATTTTTTAATCATTAAGACCGATACCCAATCAACCGCAAAGCAAAAAACAAGTTTCACGCTAGAGGTCACCAAGTTCCATGTTCAGATACACCTGATGCCTTGGTACCTACGGTTCGTAATTTATCTCTCGCCTGTCAGTAACTACATGTTAACGATTTGTTTTCTCTCTCGGAAGTATCTATAATTACTATTTTAACATCCGAACATAAATTTATAATAACCAATCGATTTAGAAAGTATCTATGACTCTCTAAAAGCATTCCCCAAACATCATACTTTTGCACATCTATTTATTAATATAATTATAAAATTAAATTAAGTATCTAAAAATTCTCTCTTAAAAATTTTGTTGGCCGCAAAAAAATGTTACGTATTCGCCTGAGTGGGATAATTAAAAAAGTCTTTTTTTAATGTTTTTGGCTTTTTTTTAAATTAAATTTATTGCAGTTGTTTGCATGTTTCCAAGGTAATTGGTTTTTATTTTCGTGAATTTTTTCGGCTTTTTATATGACTGCGTGTGTTGTTTTTTATTGCCAAACATTTTGTGTGGCAAGGGTTGGATGGAATTTTTTGGAAGAAAATAATGTTAAGCTGCACATGTTTCAAACCAATAGATACGCTCTAGACACAGCTTCAAAAAGAGACCACGTTTCAGGAAATAAAAACCATCTGCCAAAAAAAAAACACAAATTCCAAGTTTCATTCACGACTTTCTTGAGGTCGATCGTGATCATTTCAATTCATAGACAATTTCCTTCACCCAACGTTCGAGATACAAAGATACAGATACTGAAAAAAAAGAAGCCAAAACAAATAAACAAACTAAACTGAAGAAAGACCTCATTTCGGACCTTTCTCTTCCTCAATCGTCACACAGTTTGTCATGATATTGTTGCTTCTGTGAACTAGTTAGTCTGAGCTATGAATATCCATCAAAAAAAAAAACTTTTAAATTTACGATCATGGCAGACCGGATGTTATACCAGAAGATACACACCTTCCTTGTGTGCATTTTCAAGTGAATCTAAAGACTGTGCGGCGGAGCTACGCGGTGGCGTTTTGTCTGTTTCACAACAAAACAAAGTCGCACACACATTTTGCATCTTTTTCTTTTTTTAAAGTGAATCTCGTGCAAACAATGATTTAATACATCCTAGACGCAGAAATTCACATTTCACGTTTCAGAACCGCAAAGCGAAGAAAAATACACAAAAAAAGTATCTTTTTCTTGCATAATATCTGGTTTTAGTTTGGTTTGGTTTACTTTTTTTATTTATTTTCGTGTGTGTAGTTACTGTATCTGTATATACTTCTTCCTCATAACGTAGATAATATTTGTTTCTGCCGGTTCTGTTGGTTATAAAACATGTATCTAACCAAACCATATGGTGGTGGTGTACACCGAATTGAAATGCAATACGAAGGTATACTAATTACGCAGCTTTTGTCGTGCTTAGTTTTATTATTTGCAGAGGAATTTTGTATCTATTCGGGGAGAGTGTTGTGTGTTGTGTGCCTTTCCGCCGCACTTGTATGCAAATACGATATGCACTCCATTCAATTGCAGTCATGCACCGCAGGCTTGAGGTGAAGTTTTACTTTTTTTAGATACTTTTTTACGCGTAGTGTTGGATGCTACATGCTACATCGCTTTCGAACGGTTGAAGACTATAAAGGTGGAGGATTTTTTCTATTGAATAGAAACCATGTGCAACAAGGTGGGGTATGACTCTTAAGGCCGATGAAGCTTTATTGGATTGCAAAAGGCTTAAGTGAATCAAATCGAAAATATGACTGGGGATTATCTGGAGTTTATTTTTGTAGCTATGATTGTCGAGGATTATACTCAAGAGGAATGAAGCATCCACTTGTTGGGCTGTTGACCTGGTTTTGGTCGTTTTTGAACATGTCTGGTTGCACTTTTGGAAGTTGTCATGTTTCTATGTAAGGTCGAAGTTGAATCTTAAGGAAACCACAGAAAGGAGACTATGCTGAAGAGAAAATCCAACAGGATAGTGAGTGACTTCCAGAAGACTGGCGAGCCTGTATAGAAAGGAGACAATGATGAAGAAAAAACCCGATAAGATAGTGACTGACTTCGAGAAGACTGTGGAATCTGTACAGGAAGCAAAGACGATGATTTTTTTTTTTACCGAGGACAACCATCAAACACCCAGCCGTTCAAGTCAACTACAGAGACTGAGTACTATGTATGACTATAGAAAAAAGTTTCAAAGTGTATAAATGTCTTTTGACTTTTTTAAGCTATGGTCCTTCAAATTTGACAGTCCATAAGCTCGAACCAATTAAGACAGACATACCTTTGTATATGGAAGTTGACGTTTCATGGTTTGTCCGAGTGATATTGAGTTTCAATTGAATTCGGCAACTACAATGACTTCTAGGTATTTAGCACCAAAATGCTTAGAAAACTGACCCTCAAACCTGAGACCACGTAATAAGGCTCCATATGAGGCTTACGTAAGAGGTTTCATTGCAAGTTTTGACGTTTCATGGCATGGATATATTGTAAGGAAGACAAATACTTGATATGCTCTCAGAAAAAGTTGGTAGAGGAAGTAAAAGATACAAATTTCAAATATAACCTGAAGAATCCAAAACGTCTGTCTGGCTCGAAGAATAGGGGGGCTTAAAAAGTAAGATAACTTCAACTTTCCAGCTCAAAAACGATGGAATCTATCAGAGACTCAACATGGAAACGAACAACTTCATTCCCCACTTTCAAACTGCAATCAGCGATTCTCTGTAAGAATTCATAGCACAGAGGAGTAGCATGACAAAGTGGTCAGCATTGAGACAAAACTGTGAACCAAAATAAACATCAGTACGGACCTTTGTTGTCCACTATGAATCCAAAATACAAACCGCGAGCAATACCTTTAAGATTGTTGAAGAAAAAGCTGTCGCGCAACTGATCATCACAGAATTTTCAATGACCTGTTCGAGGCATGTAAGTAGGCTAGGTCGTGGTTTATAAGAACCCAAAGAGCCCTGAACTACGCCAAAAATAGACTGTTTCTAGAGTTGTCAGAGGGACGTCTTCCTGATGGCTTGGGATTCCTGATAAAGCTTCGAATTCGGATGTCATTATTCAAGATAATATTTCAGGGTCTATGTTAACAAGCACTAGGCAAACGCGGCACAGAACACTTGAGAAGGAATCAAAGGTTTTCAGGAATAAATTGAAGCAAGTGTAGAAGTCTGAACAAGCTAATCTTCTTGACATTCTATGCCCCCTGAGGGGTTAAGGGATTTAAGTAGTCAGTGACAGTCTAGCAGGGATTATAGTGGCAATCAGCATCAATTTCAAATCAATGAGGTGACCATTTTATGGATAAGGACATCTCTGAGAATGAAGCAGACAGGGATACGGAGACTTATCGCATTTGGGGCTTGTAGTAGTCTATTGTCTATGAAACTAGGTGAACTAACTAGCCGCCAGAACAAGCATCAACTTTTTTTGATTACTACTGAAGAAATTCATAGAAACTATCAACCACTTGCTGTACGACGATCTGTTGGTTCAAGCTCCATTTCGGAACATGATATGCTCCCTGAACAGTATAGGCTGCTTTGTCTTTCGATTAAGCGAGGGGCAACCAATTTGGAAAGGGTAACAAGATCCCAATTGCACAAAGAGCTGTCTTAGTTTAGTCTAAAATCTTCAAGGAGAAACGACCCTCATATCATACCATAAGGATCGTGTGCCACATTTTTGTGTGAATGGGTGCATGGAAAGCCTTGCTCATGCATCTTTCCTCTCTCATTATGATATTCCCTCGCGAAAGGCACTCTCTTTCTATAAAAATTCAAGGGAGTTTCTCTCATATTCTAGCAAAGAACCTCTTAATGTCTTTCCCTGATTTGTAAACAACTTTATGACAAACTAATAATGACGGGTAGAACAATACACCCTCAACTCTAAAGTAAAAGCTCCTACAAAGTATAATTTAAATTACGATAACATGTCACAAATTACCCACAACACAAAGTATCTACAGCTCGCAGTAGCAATTGTGAATGAGCAAAACAAAAGATAATGGAATAACTAAACAGCCAATTGATGGTACCTACTCCTTTCCATTCATTTAAATGAAACACCAAATAGGTACGTTCTTTTTTGCACACTCCATTGGAAAATATTTACAATTTTCGTCACGTATCACCCACAAGTATCCGCTTTCAATTGAATTGTATCAATATTGTAATTGGCTATTGCTCCCAACTCGCAACCTTCTCTCCAAACATGGTAAATTCACCTTCATAACGAGTTTGGAATAGATACATATATGAGTATCTCTTATTATTCTGGTTAAATACTCAAATAAAAACCTCGTAAAGAGTCAGATCCGAGTCAGAAAAAAATATCTGGACTGCGTGTGAGGAGTTCCAGTGAAATTTGCTTATAAAAAATCCGTTTTAACCCCGAAAAGACGAAAGGATACACCAACAAAAAGGCTATAAAAGTCATCCTTGCATAACGACATAAAAAAACCTATGATATACGAGTATGTATAGCGTTTGCAGTTAAAAAGATAACAAAGATACTCGCGAGATACTTGTATTTCTATTTTTTTGTTCTGCTATTCTGCGAAACAAAAAACATTGTACATATCCGCTAAATAACAATAAAGTCTGAGTTTTGTAACTGAAAAGCCAAAAAACAAAAAAGCAAAGACCCTGAAAAGTATAAGCAAAAAAAAAAACAATAACGACCATTATCCTGTCTCGTGTAAAAGGGTTTGAGGTCTTTTTTTGTGTGTATGCCTTTCAAGACGTGCGTTCTGGCGTGACTTCCTTTATCTACGTCTTGGGGTTTCATTTTATAATTGTAGCAAGTTTTTTTTGTATTTGTATCTCCTCCCTGTATAGATAGATACAATAGGAAAAGTGATACACATTATATCCGTTGGATGGTTGCGATGATGAGAAGTGTAATTTAATCCTTTTTCGATTGTGAACAGAAGATGCACTTTTTTTTTAGAGATTTTTTCACTTTTTTTTCACAAAATAAAAACTGCACCACTTGCATGGATATTTTTACACAAAATAGATACATTTTTTTGTCAGAAAACGAAAAATGACATCACGATTGCGTGCTCGTCGTTATTTAACCATGATCAAGCACACGCCGCACAAGCCATCGTATCTATAGCATCTGCTGGTTTCCATTTTTGTTTAAAAACACATTATTATTATTTTATTTATTTGTTGCTTATTAGTTTTTTTTTTTTTTTTGTTTGTTTGTGGTGTTATTTATTGATTGAGTTTGCGTAAGCTAAGCCTGAGTTCATACAGATTAACCTTTCACTGAAGCGTAGCAAAAAAAAAAAACCAACTAACTGATGTAAGGGGTCATTAGGGATTGAACTTAATTAAAATCTATTTCAAAACTCTAAAACTAGCTGATCAATCAAAATTAGTGATGGAGATGTTTACAGGTTGGCTTCTATTTGAAAGTGATGTAACAGACTTCTCCTTTTAACGCTTTCAAACTGAGACAAGCAAGGGATTTACTAGATTTTTATTGTTAAACTGACAAGTTTGGACCCAAACCTCAAATGGTAAACTGTGACTAATAAAACTAGAATTAAGATGACTTTAGATACTTTGAGTGAACAGAAACATACATAAATGCTTTAGTAATGGAGATACGTAGTACTCCCCGAGGCCATGTTAAAACAGAATCATGTTTGAAAATGCTACTAGCTGCTTAATGATTTCATGTTATTCTACGACGACACTAAAGATAAGCACATACTTCCTGGTTGTTGTGACTAGGTAAATAGTATTTTAAATGCTGGCCGACTTTTTGAGGGTTATTGATTGGTTGACGAACTATTTTTTAGGTGTAAGGTGGCGAGCAAGCTTTGGCTTTTGACAGAGTTGTTGTAGGTTGAGTACAAGCCTTTGATAAGCCACTGTCATCAAAACAAATATGTGGAGTCAATACACGACAGATGTGCTGAACGAAAAGAAACCTCAGCGGCACTTTGGCAACTTTTCACTTTTCATTTGAAAATGTTGTCAAATTTTGCTGCGCCAGGATTGGAACCGAAATGAACAAATCGAGGTCAATTGGTAGGAAGCTACTTTGCAACTTATCAATTCTATGATTCAGTTCTGGGTTCTAATAATTTGTTATAAAATGGGAAGCCTGCTACCAAATCTTGACAAAATCCCATCAAAAGACTGCGACTTTTCACTTTTTCATTTTGTACGTCCTATCACGTTAGTGATAAGCTGGTAAATTGGTGCCCGATTATGAAGATTGAGAACCATTTTCTGCTGTATAGAGGCCAGAGGACTAAGTTATGGAACGATTAAATCAAAAAATGTAGCAACTTTTCACTTAGCAATAGAATCTTCCTCATTTGTTGCAGTCTATTTAAAGTATGACTGTATTGTATGTAGGCATTTTCTTTTAAAAGTACTTGGACGGAATCTGGACGAAACTATACTAAATTACTAACTTATCACTTTGCATATCTTTCTGTAAGAAAACTTTGCAATTTTACTCCCTTTCTACGCTCTTTATAGTTCTATCAACCTTGTGGTGAGCAATAGAAAATCACTGTTCGATCTCGGTAACACTAAACAGAGCCTATGAGTTAAAATAGTAGCCAACTTATCACTTATCAACTTATCACCTACACTCTGGTATGGCCTAAGAAATTTATGTAAAATGATTCAAATTTGCGACTACTTTGAGGGAAACAAAGTCATAAACTCTTCCGCTCACCTTTGCAACTTATCACTTTGTATCTTCTGTAGAAAATTGTAGGTTTTAAGAAGTGGAAAAGAGGAATTTGATTCTGGTTCATTTGTTCGATCTGGTTTATACCTAAAGAGACTATGATTCAAATCCTCGTGATATCGACACAAGAAAAGGATAATGATACGCAACTTATCACTTTCCACTACTTCTGCAAAGAAACGGTCTCTGCCAAGTACGTGGCAGGCATTTGTGTCGCAAATATCTTTTCAAGGGAGTTTTTAGAAAATCGAAGTCATAAACTCCTGTGAAGCTTAGGAAAATGTATGTTCACTAGCTAATCACTAATCACTTTGCATTTACTCGATAGAAAATTGAACGTTTGCGGGTTGTAAGCTCCATTGCTTTGATTTGAGCAACATTTCCAGCCCACAGAACCCATGAGTTTCGATCTGAACCCAAATACACAGCAGAAAGTTTGGAATATGTTCATTTTGGACTTTTGTGTAGGAAATTTTGCTTAAAGATAAGCCTGACAATAAGATCATTTTACAACCATAAGGTTCTAGCAGCAGAATATAAAGCCCTGACTGTTCCATTCTATAGAGAAACTATGCAACTTTGCACTTAGCACTTTGCATTTCCTATAATTTTAGGAGCAACATTTTGCACTCTTAAGAGATAAACTGAAAGGATATAATATTTTCTGGTGCACAATACTCGCTAAGATACAAACTGGGTGGAGGGTAAGCCAGGCTGTCGTATAAGGCGGATTTTGTACAAACTAGGCAAGCTACCGTTGACCTAAGTAAGGAAAAACTAATCAACCATATCTCTAGACATTCAAAATCTTTTGGTTTCCAGGAAGACCGTAACTTAAACCCCACAAATCACTGCTATTTTAACACAATTTCCCTGATAAGCTTCTAAGCCTACTTTTCAGCTTGACAGAAAAATCAACATCCACCTCATTAAGTCCGACTTTTTCCTTGAAATCGGTATTCAATACCGCCATCTATTAGCAGCCACTACAACCACTAATAGCCCCCCCCCATCTAAGTATGATTAATGTCCATTGATCCAAATACAATCAACGCAAATTAGTTTCTAATTACATTTCTCTACAAAAATGTTTACAGTTTTCGAATTTATGTGCCAAACTGAGTAAAGAGAGAGAAAAAAATGAAAAAAAATCTGCAGCCATTAAAAAAAAAAATATTTCACACCAAACCCGGATTAAAATCGTATCGCGCGCACAAATACAATCATTTCACGCCGCATCAGGTCATGGTTTACTTTTCCATCGGCTCGATGGCCTTAAAAACAATTTTTTTTTTTCTTTAAAGCTCTCAATCCATTTGTGTGTGCGGTGCGCGATTACCTCATGGGTGGGTATGGGGCACCCAAAATTGGACAACAGACCAATGGACAGACACAATAATTCGATGACCAAACAAATTAAGAATACTCAGTGTGATTTTTTCGCAAGCGAATTTCAATAAACAAAAAAAAATAATGATTGTGTGTATTTCCCCATACTTCAAGCTCAGCTTTATTTGGATTTCTGGTCAACTTTAAGCCAGCCCCGCGCGCGCAGCCTACACCGATAGCACTTTCACCGACGATCGGACGGACCCGTGTCGCGCAAATATCATGGACAATTAATACACGCAAATTAATTTAATTACGAGAATAAAATTAAATTCTACTCTCCGTCTCGAGCGTGACTTGAGGTAGCATAGCAGCTATCCGCACCGCACACACCAACCTGGCTCATGTTCTAGATAACCTTGGAGCAGCCGCCGCTGCTGCGAGAAGTTGTAAGTCGTGTTCACGAACTGACGTAGGAATAGCAAGTGGAATCGATTGTCGATCGATCGATGATACTATAACTTGCTGTCTGTTTGCTCGATTGCACAACTCATGTTTTTTTGGAGATAGACGACGAAACAATGGAGAATCTTTGTGGGAGATACAATGAATTTTTGTGGGCGGGCATCACCAGAGTAGAATGGGTTGATGTACCTGAGATACATCGAGACAAAAATTCAATTCATCAGGTGCGCGCGACAAGCAAGAAAAAAAAACAGAAATGTTTTATTATTTACCAATGACTTAGCAGGCCAAGGTAAACTCTGGCTGAAAGGGCGGATGTTTGTTGTCCTTTTAAGGAAATTTATTACTGTGCGCCTTTGTAGTCGGTAAATTCACTCGGCGAGGACTAATCTGTCAAGCGATACGATTCAACCTTGGAGAACTGGAAAGAGTCTGATATCTTTATCGCACGATAAGCTTGGCTATAAACAAACCGGAGATAAGCCTTGAAGGAAACATATGACTTGAGTGCATTTACTTAGCCTTGCACTAGAAAATAAGTATCTGCGTTCACCTCGACGGGATTGTGGTGCCATAAATCGATCTTTTGACTGGAAACATCGCGAGCGATTTAAAGAGAGGCAGACTGCTTTTTAATGAGATTTTGTGATTTAGCGAAGCAACTTAGGGATTAATGTAGCTCAGATTTGGACGTGAGAAAGAATGTCTATATTCTTCCGAGTATACTATGTTTATCACTCTCTATTTCTAATTAATCTACTCTCTAGATTTGTTTAGCATTTGCAACAACCTTCCAGAGCCATCTAGTGAGTAATAAATTCACAAGCATCGAGTTCTCCTGTCATTTAGATAAGGCTTGTGGAAAGAAAAAAACTGTAAGCTCAATATTTCTTTACAATAAACAACCCCTAAGTTTCGTTAGCAAATACAACAACCTTCTGAGTGACAGAGCCATCTAGTGATACAAAGACTTTCAGGTTTAGAATGCCGTGTTCTATCGTGGTCAGACCCAATGAGGTCTGTAGATACAGAAGGTGTTTGCAACGTAAAGTTCCTTGGAAAGGAAATACAAAATTAGGACACAGAATCCGGTCTTTTGAGGAGTGCCTGTCTTTTTATGAAAGGTGCCTTTAGGTATCTGATAATCATTCCTTTCAGCTATTGCATAAGATGCCTTCTTCTTCAACTGACACAAGTTATATTTATAGATCCACGCAACTGTCTAATCTCGAGGCATTAAATTATATCATCTCCTCCAGAGACCACCATCTCTCACCAATCTATCAGCTTCGTTGATGACATGTCAAGATAACTTTCCATTCACTTCCAGCTGGTGATGGTGACGATTATTGATTAATCTCCCAAAGGCAAACTGTATTTTAATCATATTCACAGTATTCAAGGCGAAAATTACATCCAATCTTCTAAACAATCATCGGCATTGACTAAGTTTTAAATATGAATTAAGAGCTAAGAGTTTTTTCCTTTCTAAAAATCTATATGCATATTCCATTCGCCAGAATATTGGAAATGTAATCAAGGACGAAGTTTTCATTTTTATATACCTAGTCTAGACAATTTCATGTGACTCATGGGAGTACGTGACTTAATGAGGAACACCAGAGTGTTAATGGGATTTATTTTATGAACAGCAGTTTATCTAGTAGTAGAATGATTTTATGTAGTAACTCAAGGTGTTCATTGGACCTCTGGTCCTTCAAAAAGCATGTCCGATCTAGAAACTTGATTTTTGTGTTTGCTACCAAGTAGTAGATACACAAACCTGGATCTTGAAGGGTCTATTTGCTACCATATTGTAGAGACAAAAACCTGGATCAAGAAGGGTCTATTTGCTACCGAAAAGTAGGGACATAAACCTGAACCTTGAAAGGTCGATTTGCTACCGAAAAGTAGAGACATAAACCTGAACCTTGAAAGGTCGATTTGCTACCGAAAAGTAGAGACATAAACCTGAACCTTGAAAGGTCGATTTGCTACCGTAAACTAGAGACAAAAACCTAGCCCAGGAAGGGTCTATTTGCTACCGTAAAGTAGAGACATAAACCTACTAGTTAAATGGAGTAAGTTAGCGATATAGAGTTACTCATACTACCCTGTTCCACATGACTGCATACCTTTCTAATGTTTCTAACTCCTTCCACCTTTATGATCCTTTATGAGATCAATGTTGTAAATTTACCTAAAGAACACCATTGCCCTTGTATTCTGTATAGACTCATAAACTTCACCCTCTGTAACCCAATTCCCTATATAACGCAACATGACTCAGCCCAGACATCTGCCGATCCTAGCAGGAGTTACTCCTTGAATTACTTTTCATTTTTTTTGTGGAAAACCAACAGATGCATCATCGACGGGGAAGAAGATTACCAACACGCAATCGCAATTTACCCAAACAGCTATCCAAGAATCATGAAATGTATTATATATCCTTTTATGCAAGTGTTGCCGTTTCTATTTTTTTGTGTTTTCACTCGTACCATCACTTTTCACAAAAAAGCTTTTCAACTTTGCTTGGACTTCTTTTTTTATTCAAAAAATTATTTATTCCACTCTGTTGGATAAATTATTCCTTTATCCAACCGAAAAAAGAAAAAAAAAAAAGAAAAATTCACTCTTAAATTCGTTGCGCGGATATAATCGAAACGGAAGTAATGAACGAATACGCACGGAATACCGTATTCAAATTGACTTCCGAAAACAGAACGCAAAACGGCAGAAATAACCAATAATTTTAAAAAACACCTCGCGTCGTCCGTCGTTGCTGAGGTCCGGACTGCAGCACAGCACAAATTAATCGTTAATAACTATTTTTTTTTGTTTGTTTTCGTATTCGGATTCGGTGTATTCGAAGGTGGGGGAGGCCGTGGTTTAGTTATAGATAGATACACGGGTTACCACAATCGTATTCCAAAAAATGCATCGGAAATTTCGCAATTTTTAATTCGAATTATTTGAGTAAATACAAACTATAATCTGGCGGATGAGCGAAGAAAGTTACGAAAGGAAAGGAGAAATGGGAGAAAAAAAAATGTTCGTTAGCAGTGTGCTTTTTGAGATATAATATTACACACACCGCCCGATACACGATACACGATACACGAAAACCGACGACGTTATACCGTACTCGCAAGACACAAACCAACTGACTAACTTGACTCACTTGTTTTGAATTGTGGTCTACCCATATGGATACATTCGGTTTCGGTGTGAGATAGTACGAGGTGGTTTCGTGTGCTCAGCTCAGATACAACGGAAAACGGGAGAGATACTTTTACAATAGTGGAATATTAAACAACAACTAAACAGCTGGCTGTTTGGCTACCAGTCGTCGCTAGAGAGTGGAGAAGCAGAAGCAGAAGAATCAACAACAACCCAACAGATGACGTTTTGGGGGAGAGATTTTCTCAAAAAGAGAGAACGATACGCTTAACTGACTCACTGTACTCGTACACACAAACCAATACAGTGGAAAGTATTTTCATAGCAGCAGCAAGTAATGAATTGACTGTAAAGTATCTATCTATCTATCTGCGAGCGCCATGGCCAGAACGAAAAAACATAAAACAAAAAAAAAAAAAGTCTGGACTCGAGCGGGATCCAGATTCGGCTGAAATGGCGGAAGGAACTTTTGCACAAGAATAACTTCTAGGTAGGCAAGCAGGCTATTATCTTGGAGCTTGTTATGATTTTTTTTGTTTTTTCTGATGTAATATGTTGGACAGTAATTGTGTATCTTTTTTGGTTAGCTCGCTTTTTTGTTTAATTTAATTTTTGTATTCTTGTGTATTGAGGTGAGACGGAACTGGATTTCCCACTCGGTAAAATTGTGTTTTGGTCGGATTCTGGTAGCTAGCCGGCTCTAAAGAAGAAAATTACTTCTTTCCTTTATGACAGCGGTTAGTGTGGGTTGCCGGCTTGTTTATTGTTTGATAGATACTAAGTGCTGGGGTCTATTTAAGGGAGCTTGTTATGCTAAAGGAATGCATACCTACGAGTAATAATTGATTGTGTAATTAAAACAGAACAGATACTATTGATTGAGCTGTTGTAATGGAACAGGTTCCCTTAAATAGAATATACTTTGTACTTTCATTGGATTTTTATTTCTTTAGAGAAGAATGTATCTGGAAATTGTTTACAAAAGGGAGAGGTAGAGATTGTTCGAGAGAGGGGAATCAAGACCAGTAGAAAAGGTAACTAAAGAGCAATGCAGAATTTTAAAGACCACTAAAGGTGAGCTCAATCAAAGGTATCTATTCTGGGAAGAAGCATTTCCTAGTCCAAAAGAAAGCGTCATACACAACTGACAAAATGGAGTCAAATCCAACTCAAAATCTCTCCACTTAAGGCCCATTTTCTTCAAGTTGGTGGAACACTGCAAAGAGGAACTTAGCTCATCGGTTAGTAAGAAAGCTGTTCCGTACCGCTCTGGACACTCAGGGCCACTATCCACTCATGTTTCTCATCGATAGCGAGTGGCATGGCTTGCTCAAGGTAGCATAATGGAATAAAAGACAACATCTACAAAATCGAAGCCACTGGCCCACTAAGATTAACACGACTACTCAATACATTCAATGCACATGTCACAATGGCACAGGGAGACAGATCAATCTCCCATATCGTCTGCAAATGTCAGGCTCTAGGAAGGATATGATCAACACTCGTGGTCTAGTGACTGATTAGATTGTAGCATCGAAGTCTGTTAACTCTCTTCTACAAAGGCTCTAACTTCTATCAGCAATATCGCCCTCTACCTTCACGCTAAATGCATCCCTTCACTTTTTATCCAACATTCCAAAGTTCAAACGAGTAAGGGCCTCAAAGTGCAATCTTGTGGTACTTCATTTAACTATTACGTAAGTGGCAAGTGTATGGAACAATTCGTATTTTTCTGCGGTATCTGATAAAAAGCTTTACTAGAGAGCGACTCAGCGACCTGTAAGCGCAACTATTCAACGTTATGCTAGTAACAGTGTCAGTGGATTGGCCGCCGATGCAATGGAATCCGCAAAATAGAGAGTGAACCGAGAAGTATAAAGTAGAGAACAAAAAAGTTGTAGGGAGCTGAAGCAGTGCCAGAAACCTTACAGGATGGCATGTAGGCATAGTAGACGGCATAAGGCCTACAAGCGGATTAGGAGATGTCAAATGACAACCATCTTCATATTCTATATGCACCTTTAGACCTTGCAGTCCATCAACATATCCAAGACAAAAAGTGGTGCCTTGTGGCACTCCATCTTACTTCTACTAATCTGTCTGACACAGTGTTCTTGTATCTAGTCGGTGGGACACAGTAGATGGTCTCCTCATCTTAAAAGGTGTTCAATCAACTTGAAGAGCGCTACTAGATAGAACTAACTAAAGACCGAGCTAAATGCAGAGGATTAGGTTCTCCTTGAACTATAGCGCCACTTAGACAAATGAGTCCGCAGTATTTACTCCCGCTCTACATCTTAAATTGAGAAAGTTCAATACACAAAAGAGTAAAGGCCATAAAGCGCTACCTTCTGGAACTGCAATTTATTTTGAAGCCTACCGGCATGAAAAATGAAATATTTTCCAAAAGAGAAACCAGTTTTTTATGAACTAAACATTTACAACCTACAATTAAGCACTTATGCTTCCAGGCAAACAAAATATCTTCTACTTTGTATCTTCTGTTTGTTTAATACAAAGCTAAGCATCGATTCTAATTACATTCCATGTCTTGTCATAAAAAGATCTTCCATAAACCAAACATGAAAGCATAAATACCTATTTTTTTTTTTTGTTCAAATTAAATCCGTGTCTATCTACCGCAAAGTCATGCTCGACCAGCATGATTAAATTGCATACGAGTATGAGTACTTACATTACTAATTCATGTACCATCGTCAATTCAATCTAATTGTTGGTTGTAAAAACAAAACAAAAAGGCAAACAACTTCAACGAATCCGAAATCTAACACTTTCTTTCACGTCAACAATGTTGCTTGTGTGAAATTGTTCATTATGAACGCCAAGTTGGTTGGTTGGCTTCTCCATATCGGTACAGCACATACGAGTACCAGAGACTAGACACGTCTTGGTCTCTCGTCTAACCATCTGTTAAAACGACGTCTTGGACTCTGTTTTCAGTGTAAACATGATTACTTGTACTTTTCATCCAAAAAAAAACCTACCTATAGCCATACTCTTATAAGTGAAACCTTTGGCATGTATCTATATGAAATAATAATAAATCTCCGAGATACTTTTTTCTTCTTCTCAATACAAAAGGAAAAGAAAGTGAAACAAAACTGTCGCGTCGTCGTCCAACAGTTCATCATCGGATTGATCGTTGTCATAGAGACGAACGTCGTCGTCGTCGTAACGCGACAATTGTTTTTGTTATGCCATCTCTCTACCAAATGTATCTCAACCACACTTTTCCATCTAGATCATCGTGTGTGTTATTAAACAAAAAAAAAAAAAAAACAAATAATAGAGAAGAATGCTAATATCAACACCGCGACATAATGAATTAATAAATTTTCTACTTTCAGTAGGGCACCAAGTAACTCAGTCATGGTTCAGTTTAAGTCTTTCAATAAAAGAGTATATGACTTTCACTTGGAGGGGGCCACCACCGACTAGATTTAGTTCTTATCCAAAAAAAATAGAAGGAAAAAACAATAGAAACTTTCGATTACTTTCAGTTAAATATTGTGTTCTTGGTGTGGATAAATAATTCATTAACACGTTATAGCGAAAAGGTTTATTAAATTCGCACAATTTGCATAGGAATTCGTTTTCGGTTCTGTGAGGCTTATGGTTTTGATTTCGTTCTTCGGAGAACTGCGTGACCTACAAAGATGCTAATGCACATAATTTGGAGCTCAATAATTCAAATAATTTTAAATGGTTTTTTTCTCGGTGGTTGCGTTGTGCAATGAATATTCATTTTGTGAAATTTCTTTGGGCTAAAGAAAGAGTCTTTCTTTCACTCTCGGCCTGTAGGGGGTCAGAAAGTGTTTTATTAATGGCTGTACCTTTGAATGGTTTAAGAGGTGAATATGTAATATTTGAACAATTTAGTAGATGTCAGAACGAAGGCTAAATGTATAGATAGTTGGCGCTGTAGAATGTTAACAAATTAGATCAAAAAGAGCTGTTTTATGAGCAGAAAGGGGCACTTCTGGTTGGTAAGTAGAGAAATAAGTACAGTCGACTCGCTCTAAGTTGAAAATCCCTCTAACTCGAATACATTCTTTCAACTCTTGGTCTATTTTCAATACAAATATAAGCAATATTAATCCCTCTAACTCGAATTTTTCCAAAACTCTCTCTAACTCGAATTAATTTTGATATCCCGTAAAAATTCGACTTAGAGAGAGTCGACTTTAATTTTAAACCGTTTAGCTCGTATCTAAACCCACTCTAGTATAGAGCCGATAGATGGCGTTCGAAAAAATATTAATCTACCCAAAAAGAGAAGTTTTAGAGTTCTGGATCATACTCAAAAAATGTATTATCAGTGTCTATGTGGAGAGCTAACGAATAGAATATGTTAAATTTGATCATTTAGCGAAGATTAGAACCAATCAAAAGCACTAATAGATGGCAGCTGAAGTCCCGAAGATTTCAAAAATTCGATTAAAGACATTCGCGATTTGCTGCCAGCAAAAGGTAACAAGTATGCTGCAGGATGGTATTTGTTTTCTGAGCTAGATGGCCTGCAAAACATCAAACTGTTGATCTGTATGGTTTTAAGCTTCGTATTGATTCAGTGGTTGATGTCCGAACTAGTAAGTGAAAGGAACATATGAACACTTTGTCCGGGGATTTTGTGCCGAGAAGATTACAAATGTGAACACTTCTAAAAACATTTAACATCCAGCGTGTGTAGCTAAGACCAGTCATGCTCTGGCTGTGCCAACTCTATTACCTTAACCAAAGAGTCATCGGCATAGATCGCCTTGCTTCTACGGTAGGTCAACCTCTGGAAAAGTGGAGAAAGAAAATAACCGGTGACTGAACCGCACCAACACCAAGTAGTCAGACTTTTTCGGACTATCCTACTTCAGTATCAAATCTCTAAAGATCTGGACATTAGGAGAGATTATCAGGACATTTCATATCACAGATTGGGTTCTAAAATAAAGAGAGTTCAGGCTCAGGAATATACTCGAAGAAATCAGCAATCTTCTAGCACATGAAACATAAATGGAATTGTAGAAGCCTGCCCTAAGTATCTACACTTACGTGAAATGAGTATATAGAGGTATGCATACGTAGTCAGTCACCCAGCTATCGAAACCATTACATCTACTACGACCAAATCAAAAGTAGTAAGGAGACATCAAGAGGGATTCAGAGTCCCAAGCTCATGATGATATGGTTCACGCCCTTGTGAATCCCGGGACATACATATGTATGAGACGCCAGGACCGATTGTTTAGCGCATAATTTAGTTAGAAAAGCCTTAAAAAGAATCTAATCACAGAAAGAACAACGTATACCTTACCTAACTGCTTTGGACTTCCACCAGGTGGCATGCACTCACCTCATGTCTTGTCTTAAGAAGTGATGGTACTACCTACATACCTTGAACCCGGACTTAAGGCACTAAAGAAATCCCAACTGACAATCTCTAAGAATTCTTACAAGCTCCAACTTATCGGCAGCTCATCTAACACTTACCTAGTAGAAAGACGAAACTCCTCCTTTGCAAATGCTCAAGCCTCAACAGAAACAGAATTCAAAGATCTGAGCGCACAAGTAAACATTAATGGGAAGGACGGAGAGGAAGGTATACCTAAAATCCAATCGCGCCCTCAACACAACCTAATATCGCGAGGAACTTGGGCCAAGAACATACATGTGCATGAGGTCCCACAAGGTGGCGTTCTTTTAGCTATACCTTTTAATTTTTTCTATTTTTTTGGCAACTTAAATGAGACACGATTCAGAGGCGAACTACATACAACTTTAAACGGATTGTCCGCTTCTTCTACCCCCACGAATGCATCGAAATAGAAAACATGAAAGAGTAATACTAGTGCATACAAAGCACAACTGTATCTACATCCCTTAGTAACATGTTGCAATTTAATATGTATGATTATCAAAGAAGAAACTGTATGTCTCATAACCAAAGTCGTCCTTCTGCATCTCCTATTGAACAGATGACTTCATGACTTATCCTTCCCTTTGGTTTGGTACAGTATTTTCGATTAAAAATGGTAAATTGGACAAAGTAAATACTGCAGGCAATCTCTCATTCAATATTAGCTACTATACAAATGCTTTTGCATCCTTTACAGTAGTTATTTATGAGTGGAAGTAATTCCAGTAGTCCTGTCAGAGGACATCAAATTAGAAATGCATTTGAATGGAAAACTAATGGACAACCGAATGTCTGCTTGTAGCATAAAATATGAAAAGATTAGATACATACTCGTACACTCATGCTACCCAATTACAACTCATGCTTTATTGCCGTCCTAATGCACTTATGACCTCTTTTTATGGTACTTTCATTTTTCTTTAATTGAATTTCCACATCACTTTGACCCAACTAATTCTGTTTTTAATTAGAAAAAGAAAAACTATCTCAGCCCAATGCAACTTTACTCAGAACTTGAGTATTAACTATCCACCATTCGGACCTTAAATCAGAGAAAGTGTTACAAGCGCAAGTGAAACAATTAATCTTTCAAAAAAAAAAAAAAAAGAAAACATAATCTCAGCTCCCCACCTTTGCTCCAACTACAGCTGCAATAATAATTTATAGTCCAAGCAAAGTTTAATTTTTCAAAATTTCAACTAATTTATCATAATCACCGCACTTCCGGTAGAGAAATCAATACAAATCTTGTATCTAACAGTTGTAGCTGCAAGTTTTTTGCTCAAAAAATTCATTTTAATTGCTCTGCAAATATAACACAGATAAAAAGATACTCGGGGAAATAAATTAAGAAAAAGAACAGAACAAAAAAACCTATTTGATTTGTAAGAATGTGGTTCTGTTGCATGCACGATCGTATCCCATGCCACTTGCAGCTGGATCTATGCTACGATCTGCGGATAGAACTTTCCCGATGCGGATTCTTTGAATTCTCCTCGCTAGATACGACGAGTAGATGAGATGCCTAGGGGAAACCCCTTGACATAATTACGCGTACGGTTTTTCTGTCATACAAACTCACGAGTACGAATGCGTGTGTTTATTTTGAAGATACACTCAACGATAATATAATGAGAGATCGTTATCGAATCGCGGTCTGCCTATAACCTAGCCAAAGTGCAATGCAATTCAAATTATTTCGACGGAATTCGATCCAACGCACACACGAAGCACTCTCCTCAAGTTGAAGAGCTGTAGGTACTTGGGGATGTAATTTTCCATTACATAAACGATGGGATGCATTTTTGATGGCATTTCTCATCGAAGATACAACCCACGTTTGGAATTTCTGAGATTTTAAGTGGAATTTTCAAAGGCCATGATGTAATCTCCTTGTGGTATGGGAACTAGCTCTCGAATCTATTGTATCTATCACCTTTTTTTCGGCAAAGAATAACCTCCCAACTGCTAATTTCGATGTCACACTTCCGAATTCCAACAAAATTTATCACCTACCTTCAAAAGATACACAGCCAGCCAAAAGCTGACCCCTAAAGTACGATAGTTCAAAGTCACAAAATAATCGAAACTTCTCAGCCAATTGATACGAAATAAAAAGCAAAATGACCATTCAAAATTGGGTAACCGACGCGATGTGTGTGTGTCAATGACATTAGCACACAATAATGGACAAGTACTTCGTGGAGGGAGGTCAACAAGACAACGCGCGCTAAACAGTGGATAAAACTATTTATAGCGTGGGCTGATGCACTGCAAAACAATTTTCGATTTTGCAATCCATCTCAAATGAATATCCAAACATTTATACACATTTAAGTAGCGTGATGTGTCCAACCACAATATGCGTGACACCGTGACAGAAGAATAGCAACCAATCAACAGCTAATTATGCGTCAATTTTAGAGTGAAGACGGAACCCAACTGTTTCTAATTGTACCGGTTTCCGGTTTTTAGAACAATTCCAGCGGATGAAAGGAAACAAAAGATACAAGTACAATATCTAGAAATCAATAATTGCGTTTTCCGTTGGCAGGAAAATTTTCAATTGTAGTAATTTAGAAGGAGTTTGTCTCGATATGATTGAATAGTGCAATTGGTATTCTATGTTTCCATTTGGCTTTTGTTTGACTTACTTTGATTGAGGTGTATTTAAGTTTTAATGGAGTTTCTTGATGGACTTACCTGAAAGGAGAAAAAGAAAAATAAATTAGTAGAGCGCTATACGTTTTGGTTGTTAAAAGACAAAGTTTATTATACAAAGTTGTAGATTGGTATGACTTTAATTGCAGGCTATGTAACTTTCAGAGCATATTTCCGTGGCACCCTGTGACTGCCTTAGTGTCATGAAACCATTAGAATTCGTTAGGGAATAAGCATACAGTTGTACTAAGTATTCCTCAGAACATTAAGTATAAAGGAGGTTCATCTTTAGAAAAACACTCTGTGGTGTACCCTGAGTAATGCCAAAAGAAGGATATCAAGAAGAAGACTAAGTTATCTGCATAAGCTCACGGCAATTTTGATGAGACAGAATGAAGAACTTATCAAAGAGCATGAGCATAAAGCCTTAAAAAAAAGGACACTTAACAAAAGTTGGCTTTCAGTCCGAGAATGCCTTCTTCATCTCTGGCAATGAAAGTGGTTTCAAACATCAAAAGGATCTTACAAAACTTTGCAGATAGATAGATATTGTCACGGAACCCTATTTCAGAAGGTTCGAGGCGGTAGTCCCTACACTAGACGTCGAGGAATCGGACGGATCAAATATGGAATCTAGAGTTGGAGCTAATGTCTTTGACTTTAACACCAAAGTTAAGTTTCAAAGGGAACGAGCCAAACAGTCTTTAAGGCTGACGTCCATACTATGCTAGGTTACACTCTGATGAAGGTACGAACGGCGCCTGAACATAAATTTTCTCAGATAATCAAGCAGCGTCTTAGGTTCTCTTGTCAAACTCGATGAACATCATGTTTCGTTACAACTTTATGCACGTCATGGCTACGAATGCGGCAAATAAATTTGTTTAGACCAGCTCAAAATCCACGTCCATAGGAGCAGAACTTATGCCCTGAAACCCTTTGGAAAGAGAGTGAATCGCCGCAACACACTCGTTGAGAGTACCCAGCACAAAATAAGTTAAGGAAATGTGGTATACGGCCAGATAAACCATCGTGCACTCAGACTATGAGCGCTGGAAGAGAACCTGGGAGATGTATTCGAGACCGTAAGCTAAAAAGACAGCATACTACCCTAATCGCATTCTACTCTTCTTTCAGGATCTTCAGCAAAAGATGGAGGCTTAACCTATGCTATCCACTCACTCTTACATACCTAAGGAGAATTTGTCGCCTTGTGGCTAGATGCAGAGAAGGTTACCAAATGAAACATCTCACAGAGATCGACTGCCTAACTTGATTAGGTACAACCAGCAGCATTACACTAACACCAACTATTGTCCTCAAATCTATGACCAAGACCCTCAAGCAAATGGCTGCAAGTGAAACCAGGTATTGAAGAAAAGGTGTGACGAGCGACAGTGCCATCGTTAGACGGACACAAAATTACAAAAACTTCTCATAGTCCTATGAACATGTACATCTCCTCCCACAGGTTAAGAAAGGACGAAAGTCAAGGCTCAGATAAATAAAAGTTCTCAGAGTTCCCGCGGCCTGTTTAGAAACTATCATCCTGAAGGCCGAGAGCAGTAATTAAAGCCATGACACTAACCAATAACCGGCTTAAGCGTTGCCAAAGGAGCTCGAAACTCAAAACTTAGGACATAGGAGTAATTTCAAGGAACAAAGTAGAAAGAGCTCAGTTCTAAACTAATACATGATCGACCACTCAGTAGTAACGTCAAACTTTGTTGGGAACTTGACACAAAGAGGTATTCTCAGTTACAAAAGAGCTCATAAATTTGGAATGAAAGGCCTCGAAACTCGACCAATTGATGGTTGACTACTTCCTTGCTATATCAACTAAACTTTTCAAGATGAGAGATGAAATGCTAAGCAAGCTATGCTCCACGCTTTTCAAAGGCAACCTGCCCGACTACTACTTATTGAACTTGCTCGTCTCTACAAAACTGCACAGTAGCTATGACGATGCAGAGGACGAGCCTAAATGAGAGTTTTTTTAAGCCCTATTGCGTTAGAAGGAAACAAAGACTTAAGTTAACCAATAAAGCGATTCACATCTTCCATCACAAGAATCCGGAATGACTGACATTTCGGTCAGCTAACTTTATTGACACAAAATATATCCCAAATTTATGGACCCAGCGTTAAGTCACCTTTAATTTGATATACCCCATAATGGTAAACAAATATATTACTTGATGTTTCTACTGGACACAGGGTGCTTCAAAAAAATTTCCTCAACATTTAATTTCATTTTCTCTCGACTCACTCATAAAGGGTTCCCAGTCTCGATAAAAGGATGACACAATGAGATATAAAGTTGAGAATTCACTAAAAGCGAATTTTTGGAAAAGGCGAGCGGATTTAAACAATTTTATTACCCGGTTCCTGATATCATAAAAAGGGGGTCTGAGGCATAGACATATTCAAAGGAATTGCGAGGCCAAGAAAAAGGGCAGTTAAGTATTCCTTTGATATTGGCAAATTTAAGCATCGATCGATAGAAAACGCAGACTGGTTAAACGACTGGTATCACAATGGACCTACACTGTCTCCTCAAGCCCAATCTATCATAACCTTCTGGTAGACCTTCTTTTTTTATAGTCTTACGTCACATTTGAAGGATGATCTCATGAAAGGCATTCGCGACAGCTGTCCCAAACAAAACCCGAGAAAAAGCTTGTCTTGACTTTACTGACTCTATAAACTAGTCCTGCAAAGGCGACAGAGGTCCGACACACAGCTATAAAAAGAAACACGACCACCTCTAACGTTAACAATAAACACCTACTTGTCCTGACCCTTGGGTGGTCGAAATTGATTTAAATTTTGCTAGAAACTCAACCAGTTTCGCTAGAAGAAAAAAACTCCTTTAAAATATACAACACTCCAAAGGAGGCGCCCCGTAAATTTTAATTTTAATTCCGCCTCTGGAATTGTGTCAAGCAATTCGTTTTCATTTTCCATTCTATTTCCCATTGGCATTCACAAATAGTATAGAATGCTACTACTACTACCAGCAGCAGTAGGTTGTAGTAGACTTGCACTACAGATTAACAGCAAATTTAATGCTCTTATCTTTGCACTCCACCATCTTCTTGTGCAAAATACCCGCACAAAATAGTGGCAACAAAAACCATTTTAGTGGGGCTGTAGGTCTCTAGGCCTATCTGGCAGAACATGGTTTTGTGCTTAAGTGCACTTACGACGACGCGGAGCGGAGCGGTAACGCCTTCTACGACATCACTAATCCCGCAGCAGCAGCAGCAGCAGCAACCAACCACCGGCTCAAGTAGCCAAGAATCCATGAGTAAGTTTTTGCAAAGGCACGAGTATATCACGACGGAACCAGTTCTTCTCGCAAGCAAACTCGAATTTTAACTTGAATTTTGTTTTTATTTTTTCGGTCATATTACCATACAGATACATAGATACACCGATACACGATCGTTCAATGGCCTCTTTAGGTTGTATTTTGTTGCTTTTTTGTTTTGCAGTAGTCCGGCCTGTGGTTCTCGGCGAATGTCCAATTCGAGGTGCCTTTTTAAGTATGCAAGATGAGAACATAAGTATCTACGTATCCACTGGATGCAATATGAAGTAAGAGGCTTTTTCGCAATCAAAGAAATTCTTCTGCAGGTAGGTACCTACCGCAAGATGTTGCAGCCTGCGCTGTTAATTGAGTGCCTTTCGTTTTAGGATGGGTAATGGACCGATGATGATGATGATGATGATGAGAGCATCGCGCAAGAGTAAGTGTGTTAAGTAATTTCAAAACACACTCTGCTGAGGAGGTGTTTAACACTTTTAGCTAACAGATTTAGTATTTACTTGCAGCAGTCAGTCAGTCAATCACTTTGCCTTGATGTGACCTTATAAGGTGCACCACACATAGAGAGCAAGGTGGGTGAGTACAAGTTTTTTTTCTTTTTTTCTGCACATTGCAATCGATCGATTCGCGATGATAAAGTGAATGAGGTTATGCAGTGTATGCGAGTGAGAATCTGTGTTCTGTATGATGGTTTTGATGGCTGAGTGATTGGGAATAAATGACAGCTGCTAGAGGAGAAACTAAGAGCTAGTTTGGTATTCCATTAGAACTGGACATTGAGTGAAACTGATCTGATTGATCATTTAGGGAATCAAAGACTGGTCAGAACTGTAACAAAAGAGAAACTGTTCTCGAGATAATTGAAACGAGAATTGATACTCAGACGGAACTTAGTAGATCAAGTATTTTGCTTTTATGAGAAGATTGCCAGTATCTATAGCTCTATACTACGGCAGGAGTAACTAGCATCAAAAATCGGTCGAAAATGAGCCTTCTTCATGAGGAGAAAGAAGACTCGCACTTTTAGCTTCTCAAAACCTGTCAAACGTTAGAGGATATTTCTTTGGAGAACTTACAGATAAGGCTAACTCGGGTATCATTCAAATGGAAAAATGTTCCCAAAAAATCAAAATGGTTCAAGAAAAACACGTTCCAGAACCTTACCGGGTGTTGACACAATATGATTTCTGCCCAATTAGAGCGATTCGATTCCTGATGGTAAAATATGGAAATGTAAGCAATCGCAAGTCAATAGATAGTACAATTTTGACTTAAGGAACAATAGGGATAATATAAAAGCCTCATGTCCTTCTCTGAGTGACACAACACACATATGGAAGCAGCTCATAACACGGATTAACGAGATACCTACTGTCCCTAACTGCTATCTAGAAAAAGGACCGACTTATGTGCAATCAAGGGGACTTCGCGAGGCCTAATGAATCCTATCGATGATAAGGAAATAGCCCTCTAGCTCAGCCTTCATTATAGTCGAAGTAGCTTAGCCTCTATGAAACGGAAGGTCACCGTAAGGTGGAACTACCTTTGGGCTCAACTCTGGGTAAAGGAAACCTGACATTTTTGCTTCTAATCCTGCTTATATTCATCATAGACATGCCTGGAGACTTCAATCATCTCTTTCTAGAATTTACCTTTGAAATCTAGACATATGCTTGTCATTCTGCCAGCAGTCTTATAGCAGAATCTATTTCGAATGCACAACAACCGTTGTTCAGTAACCATGTCTGTCGGTTGGACTTTTCGTGTCATTTTGATTGACACCATCTTGATCGTCTAACATGCAAAGAGTATCTTCGAAATGCAAAACATTTTCATTATGAAATTTGTCATGGTACTCGCATCACATGGAGCCAAAAACCGAATTGCAATTTATATTTTTGGCATGGAAAACGTTCGCGGTTACTTTTGCACGTTCCAAAAGTAATTTAATGTATGCGGGTGAATGTTTTAATTTTTATTTTATTTTTTTTTATTGTAAAGCACTCGCTTGGTGTTGTGTAAATGTTTAACTTTCTTTTGTTTGCTTGTGACGTGCTTTATAATAGCTGTTGTAATTCTCTTCTTTTTTGTGTCTGACGCAAATGCCCCGCACTTTGCCAAATGTGTCAACAGTAAGTATGTGTGGAGGAAACTATATTTCAAAGACCGAAAGCAATTTAATTGATATTTGACTTGTGACTGACCGCGCTCTGAGCCAGCAGCGTGATGAGGCTTTAATGTTCGGCTTGATGGACTATCATTAAGGCTGGCAAACGTTTCACGCTTCTACTTAGTTTCAGTCCAAAGCGCTGCGCGATGTGAAATTGCGCAAAAATTAGAAATTGATATTTGAATCGCCGATAGAAATTGTAATTAGGAAGTTTTAATTGCTTTCAACGGCACCGGGGTGGTCTTTTTTATTACAATGACGTTGGGTGGAACTGCGGTTACATACATATGTACATACGCTTTTACATCAAGCAATAAAGCAGTGTAACGAGTCTTTTAGAGGCCATGGGCAAGTTGTTTTCCGCGAAATGAATTGTAATTTTGTCAAAGCATACAATATGGAGGGAGTCTTTATGACTTTAAGTCATTCTGATTTGAGTTATAGGCCAATATGCAATTCAACGTGGACCCTCCAAAAAGGTCATGAGAAGCATATGATCGATAGCTAGCTCTTGTGAAAGCCTGAGGCAAACTATGGGGAAATTGTAACCACAAAAAGTACCCTTCATGATGAAGAGGTGGATAGCCCAGTGCAGTGCTAATGTGGTCTATTTCTTAGTGAAAAAATAGAAGATCAAGACGCAACTATTACCATTAAGTCGACTGCCTCATGCGTCCCAAGAATTCAGTGCAAACATTGGGATTGATTTCAGAAAAGATGTAGAGATATATGGAGGGAATCTAGTGTGTGATCTTTTAGTGACATCTCGGTCTACCAGTATCAGCATTGTACTCCCATATGTGTCACCTGATACCAGTAAAGTTATGCCACTCGCGTGGAAAATACTTTGCAATATCGTCACCCTCGTGTCAAGTGCTGGAGATAGTAGATTCAGCCACTAAAGCGAAGATTCCCATTAGCATGCCAATAAGTGCTGCGAAACGGCGAGAATGTTGCTGATCAGGGAGCATCCGTTTATTCTACCAACATCTTGGACTCATGCTACATATACTTGTGTACATAATATACCCAACCCCTAATGGAAGTCCTAACGAGGAGGAAGGAAGACCCAACCCAGGTTCTGGTCCTACAAATTCCTTTTCGAAACCTAATTAAACAATTTCATTTGATATCTCTTTACAAAGGATCCTTGTGGAACCAACGATTGCCCTTCTTCGTTGAATGACTGACGCACTGGGACCAGACTGTGTCATGAGTCATCTAAAAAAAATACGACTACATGCCACTCAAGGCTCAGGATTCTACTAAAGCCAGACCTTAATGCAACGAAAGCCAGCCTGAACCGTGTGCTGCGCTCCCAATGATTGCATCGGACCTCATATCCATCCGAACATTCACTCTATTGTGGCAGATACCAAAGGGCATACACACCTTATGGCCTAGACATATAGGACTTTCTCGTATGCATGGGCCTACCATTTTCAGATGAAAGACAGAAAGTCCTGGTCCGCAGCAAGTATTACTAAAAGGGCAACACGAACAACAACTAAGCAACATCTGCAGCATATCTCCAATCAAATAAAGAGCAAGAAAGATGTTAAGGAAGCAGTTAATAGCATTGTGGCAACCATTATGAAGGAATAGGATGGACAAGAACGTCTGTACAAAAGGCTGCCAACAGCATGAGCCGAGTACATAGGGATGAAGTCGTCCTTTAAGATTCTTAAGAAGGAAATGCTGCGAGGGCCAGGGGTGTGACGTGTGAATAGTATCAAGAGGTCAGTTTGAACAAGATTTAGCAGACTCTGGTATACTCAACAAACTTCCGTGTAGCCGAGACTAAAAGTGCCTTCCACTGAACAACAGACGCACATGCCAGGAACGGTCTTAACATAGAGGTATGGTTCCAGTAAATATTTCACATTGGTAAGCCCAAGATTTGTCGGTAGTAGTTGCATCTCACCGCATCTGACCTCTTTAATTTGCTGTCTGAAGCACCTACCCTAGCAGAATAGTGGTTCCAACACCCAACAATTGTCTACACAGATGAATCACAGGCCTGGATTTTGAATAACTTCCGAAAAAGGACAGAGATTTTCACGTGGAAGTTCTACTACAAAATTAGACACCATCTCTGTTATTGACAGCCGAACAGATGCAAAAGCGGTATGGCTTTGATAATACCAAGCAATGAGAGGTTAGGAGAACAAGTAAATCAGAACAACCTACCGAACCCGCCACTTAAGCAATAGGTGGACCACTACTGAACCAATTTAAGTCTATAAACTGCCTTCGACTGACTATTTCTACCTTTCGTGTAAATGAAGAAAACGCCAATCAGAATCTTAAGATCAAATCGAGACTTTTCAAAGAAAAATAGGCAAGTTTCACCATGATCAATGGACCACTCATAGAAAACGATTACCAACGCTAAAGAACTTGCATTCTCTCTCTCAATGGGGATGTCCATATTGACTGGAGAAAATTGTACTTCTGTTACTTTGATTCAATAACCGAAATGACACCATGGACAGTGGTTTGCCCTTTATATTTCTGAGCTGTCAAGCTAAGAACGACTTAAGTACCAGCTAAAAGCGACGTATCACTTGACATCAACATTTTTCATATAAGAAATACAGGAATCACCCTTTCGGTTGCACTGCACATCAAGGATCTCGAAACCAGACACACATAACACACATTGGTTACATGTTGGACAGATAATTTCACCTCCATCATGCCATTATGCTGATTAGCAATCACACACATTTCACCTCAAAATGTTTACCTAACCATATTGGCACTACGCTACGCGCCCAGCATTGATCTCCAAAATTTCATCGAGCCACACCTAGCACTTGACTTTCGTCGAGTAACACCAGACCCATGTTCGATCTTGAGTTAAAATCTCACGCGCGCGCGTGAAAGTCTCTCAGCACAAAAAACACGTTCATGTTGCATTGATTTTTATCTCCTCCGCCTTAAGCCATTATGCAACACAATTGTGCATAAAAAGACACAAAAAGCAGTCTCATTTTTCTTTTGTTTTCCCCATCTGTTTTTTGTATCTCTTGTATTTGTCGCTCTTTTGCACATTTTGTGTCTGAGAAATGCAGCATACAGCACACACCATAGAGGCCGACGTCGCTTGATTTGTCTTCCGGAACCACCAACTCTCTATGATCTTTGTAAGGCCTGACACCGGCCGATGTTAACTGGGAGCAAGACAATGCAACACCACTTATACATGTGTGTGAGTGCGCTCCTTCGTTTTTAATTATAATAATTTCCATAGATAGCACCTCAAGACTAAATCAGAGATTTGTTGAAAGCGCGCTACAAGACCAAGATATAGACGCAAATGAATGGCTTTAAATGGAAATTAAATTATTCTTTTCTGCTGTGCCCCTAGAGGTTTATGTTTTTGTTTTATTGTAAGCTGGTGGTAACACGGTAGTGAATTTTAAATGCATCGGTGACGGAAGCTATTTGTTAATGGTTGATGGTTAGAAGGTAATGGGCATGAAGATTTAACTGCAAGATGAAAGTATACTAAATACGAAGCTAAAGTGCCTGTTGAAAGGGTGAACAATGTTTTGGAATTTTGTTTTGACATTGAGATTCTTCCTCATTATAAAGAGAGGTCGCATTGAGACCTTTAGATCAACTTTATTAGATCACGATCAATGGATGATCAAGGTAGATATGGACCAAGTTAAACTTCCTGTAAGTGTTACTGTTTGCAGTATCTGGATGAATTCAATCCTTTCCTACTTTACACTTAAGACGAGTCTAATTAGATCGAGATCAATTGATCAGAGGATCAAGTTTCTATGCAAAATTGATCCTGATGTTTGGTGGCATTCTTTCGTTAAAACTTTAGCCTTCCAATGGATCCAAGTAGAGATTGGCTATCAGTGCATGGTCAATCAATTGGAGGATCAGCTATATTCACAAACTTGATCTCGATCATCATGTTTGTTGTACCCTAGTGGTAGAATCAGAAACATAGATTGAAGCGTCTTTGTTTTTTTTTTTTTTTCTGTGCAGTAAAAGGCGTGATCGACATCAAAGACTTCTTTTTGGTGTCGATATGCCACGCTCCAAGTACCACTGTGTTACGGAAGTAAACATCATTGGGAGTAAGTAGAACGTGGTTTTGGACTTAAAATTAAATTTCGACTTCCGACAGTGTTTCACAGAGGAAACGTACGTATTTTTCTTTTTGTCAACTTCCGCTAAACGTGTCAATTAATCTGGCGTCTTAAGAATCGGTAGACCGCTCATAGACACGCGTCAGAGTCAGAGATGAGGTGGGTATCATACGACGTTTCTGAACCTCAACAAGGGCTTTGCTTCAAAGAAGAGTAAGAGGAGTGACAGACAGAAAGAATACGCGTGGTACATGTAAACCAACGATCACCTTTAAAGATCAGTGATCTTGTAAACTATTGTTTTGAGAGGCATCATTCAAACCAAAATATAATATCAACGAATATACTACGAGTCAATCAGTTGCCTTAGGTGATAAAAAATACGACAAGATCAATCTACGAAATTCAAAGATTAGAGATCATTTAAAACGATCAGTAATCTTGCAAAAATTGAGCGATATAAGATAAATTTTCGTTGAGGAATCAAACGATCAATGATCACTTAAGTTGGCTTGTACTTTCCAAAGCTTAAAGAAGATCAACTGTAATGGGTGATCAACAGATCGACAAGAGCTTGAATGATCTTTGAAGCGGAGACTGGTCTGTTTAGGTTTTCGGTTTCGTTTAGTTGACTCTAGGCTTTGATCATTAGATGCAGAAGCAAAGATGACAAGATCGCTTCCTTTGTTTGAATGCCGATCGATACACTAAATGATTCTCCACCGATCAGTTACTTAAAATAGTCAATTTAGCCATGAATTTAGACAACTCAATCAGGCTTAATCAGCAGAAGAATAACATGAAAAGATCAGTTTATGAGACTTAACCACCGATCGATGCATAAAGCAGTCATTTACTGATCAATTGATTCTCATCTTTTAAATAACAACCAGTCGATAGCAACAAAGAAACTATCGGAAGAAGATTTTTCGTCGATATGATCAGAAGTATTTTTCAAGGTTAGCTGGTTAAAAAAGGGCCTCCAATGCGCTTGGACCAGAACTAGGTTCATTATGCTACCGATTTTTCAGGGAGGTTTTCTATTTTGAAGAGTTTCAAGAGTTTCCTTTCTTGTGTTTAAAAAATCAGATAGTTCTGTCTACGTGCAGCAGTGTAGGCCAAAGTAGGCCACCAACATTGCACTGGTAACCGAATATAAGAAAACCAACACTTGACTTGAAAATGTGTATCATTACAGATTTTGCAAAATTATTTGAATAACTTTTCGATTGAAGGAAAGCAGGGTTCTATTAAAGGACAACGAGATAAAGAAAAGATACAGAAAAAGATCTTACGCCCACTCGATTCCCACCATCATTCTCGATTCAGAGTAATTGAAATGCATTCCACCTTGCGGTTTCTGCTATTATCCGTTGTTATTTGCAAATTCAAATTGTAAACAGTCTCAGACGACGACAACGTATTTACCATTCACTAAAGCGCCTCTATTTTTATCGTTCCCTCTCGCCTGATTATCATAATCCCTAGAATTTCATCCGCCACTTGGGCACAAACACTTCTACCTCAATTATGCATCAAACGGCCTTCAATTAAAATGTGCCAGTGCGGTGCCCAGGCTAATGACCAACCACCACCAGCAGCACACTCTGATTTGATTGTGCCTAGAGTTGGAGCTAGTAAACCACTAAACTGGTGCTGAAAATTCACATCACGTTAGTTTTTGCGCCAACGGTAAGTGACCCAATTGGAAAATGGAATCTCGAAAACCTGATTTCGCAAAGCACACACACTCAAAATGATGACCAGAATCGAGACCATGGAGATCGCAGTAAATGGTGACGGACGACTCCCTCTCACAGCGAAAAGTCCTACTTTTGGAAAATTAGCTACAAAGTGTTGCATAAGAGTTGCATAAATGTGTCAACCGATGTGGCACACAAGCTGATGATGATTTTTTAATTATTAATTTACATGTTAGAACCCCCCCGAGACGAGATGGCGAAATTGAGTTAAAGATGAAGTTACAGACTAGAAAAAAACCGCAGATAAATTGCAATAAAAAAGTTGAAAGTCACCATGCATCATGTGCGCTTCTAATTGTTGTGCGACTACGACGGGGATATGCAAATTGAGCGCACACAGAACCGGAATATCTGCAGTTTGGAGCTAGCGAAATTAATAAAACTATCATAGATACAGAAAACAATGTAGAAAGGTCGCTCAGATGCAGCAGTCAGTGATCGGATGCAGGTGGTACGGAAAGGATCTTAGAAACGAAAATGTGTGTCTCCCGCCTGTAGTTCGGCCTTGAACTCTTAGCCATTATCCAGAACGGAATAGAGTCACGATGAGGTATTGTTTTAACGCTTAATTTGATTTTAATTAAACCAAAGGGGTTCTTACGGATGTGAAAGGTCAGCAGTAATTACGTCCACTGATTGCCGAAGATAATGGGCCTTTTGTGTGTAAATCAATTAAGCGTGCACTACTGCCGAGTGTGAAATTAAGGTGGTTACTGCCGCTAGTGTGAAAAAGGATTTGATGATGGGGATATGGGGTTAAACAGTAAGCAGAACTAATTGAGTTGAGTTACAATTGTAGTCTTAGAAGCCCTTTGAATTAATTCTTCCCAAATCAACTCGAATTCGGAAGACTGGATCTTAAAAGCTGCTTAACGAGAAGTGTACAAAAACCACATCAGAATATTGAAAGATGATGAACTAAGCCTATAAATCCACGCCTGCTTCGAAATCATCCTCGCCCTAAACCGAATTAGTCGTCTACATAAACTACGACCGATCGAACACAGTCAAGACCATAACACTGTCTTAGAAATGAAAACCGATCTTGAAGTGATCCTTCAAACTAAATGGACTCTCGATCAAGCAATATAATAGAGCGCCAAAGCACCTCGTAGGACAAAATTTATCTTGAAAAACAAACATCCCTCTAATTTGCTAAAAACAATTGATCATATGTTTAAATTTTTAGATCCAGATCAAGAGATCTTTTAAAACCACTTATTCCTTCAGTGAAATGATCAAAATCTACACTGAATCACAAAAAACGGCAACTCAGCGATTCTTTTGAAGTGATCCTCCAAACGATCGCATCAAACCTGGATCAGCAAATAAAACTAATCCAAAAGCTGGGATCAAATTGGAACGACCCTGTTTCAAAACAATATTTCTGATGGTAACCAACGTCAGGTGATCTTGCAGATCAAGATCAACAAAATGGATAAAAATTATCAAAATAATAAAATCAATACTGAATGAGTTATAACGAGGAAACATATCTACTATCTTAAAATGATCTTGAAATGATCCTGTACAAGAACTAGATCAACTCTAAATCAAGAAATATAACTGATCTGCAAAGCTGTCCACTAAAATTGATTCATTTGATGCTGGTTCTGAATCACCTTGGTCTTATAGACTGGAAACTGATCGAGACTGCGAATTTGACGGAACAAAACAAAATAAACAAAATGATCCTAAATAGATCATGTCATGATCCATACAATCTGGTGATCAAGTACGAAATGCCAGTCTCATTGTGATGATACTTGACCGCAAAGTACAGAGCCTGTGCTCAAATTGCTTAGGGAAATAAATTTTATATGATTTTTGTCTCGTTTGTAATTTACAGTATTTTTTTCGATTGCAGTACAGTAAGTGCCTTTCAAACGAACTATTCGGCAGATATACAGAGCTTCGATTCTAAGAATGTGAATGCGATCAGAACCTGTTACGATGTGACCAACATCATTTATTGTTAAGATCAGTGGACCAAAATAACCGCCTTGAGGAACTCCCGAAGTAGCATTAATGGGTTGAAGACTGAAAGATCTGAAGCGAATCCTATATTGCCGTTTCTAGATTCTAGATCGATAAGTTTCAGTGAGTTGAACTACCGGACTGCCTACTTTAATTTTTATGCTCTAAAACAACCGCCAATCATTATACTACAAATAGTGTATAAGAAACCGAATTCAAAAAAATCATTGCATACTTTTAATCGCACAAGTTTTTACTGCCATCTAGTTTCAGATAGAAACACGAAATAAAATATCATTGCATACTTTTAGACAGAAATTAAAATATTACTACTCACTCTACACAACCAGTACAAGAAGATTACAAGCCGATTACATACCTGAAAAAGAAAGGAAAAAAAAACAAAAATTAATTCATCTCCAAGCCAACATCACTAGGTACACTAAAACAGTTATTTGATAAAAAATTCCTCTATTCATAAACAAAATAATCCAGGCGAACGCTTTTGTTCGCCCATCAATGGCAAGTCCTCGCTACAAGAGGCTTTAACTTCCAGCTGGTTAACATTTGCCGCCACCAGTAGCACACACACACTCAGAGCCACCACCATCAGGCAGCAGACTCTCATTATATCCAGAAAAACAGAAGGGAACCCGTGTAGAAAACTGGATTACACAGGATTACCAGTAGAGTGTGCTCTTGTGCTTGCCTTTTGACCTGAATTTTTGCCGTTCCTCCTCTCATTAAGGATTTATGTGTTGTATCCTACAACTCCTCTGCCAGTAGTATCTGTGCCACACAAAACGCACACATGTCATATATAAAAGCGAGTAATTAATGCAAAAAAAAAAAAAAAAAAAAAAAAACACAAAAAATCGGATGAATAAGTGTGCACAGATCTGTGCTTAATTACTCCACTCATAAGGAGAGTAAGAGAGCGAGAATGTATCTAGATGGCGATGAGGAGGATGATGATGAGGAACAACAGCAAAACACAAAAGAACAAGACAAATTGATAGAGGCACTTCCCATTTCGTCGATTAAAATTCAAGGAATACCAAACTCGAGCGTACAAGACAACTTAATGGGCACACAACACACCGAGTGTGTAAACACCCGTGGATTTCCCTAGAGAACTGTAAAGAAAAAGGAAACGATGACATGGGTATGCGCGCTGTGCTACTCTTCAAAAAAAAGAAGAACTTCAACATAACCGGAGCGGAGCAGAGCATGAGAGCTTCTGGAACTGGAATGCACCAATTCCCCATAACAATTGTTCAAGCCAATGAGTGGGTAGGGTATACAACTTGAGGCATTCTTTTTGGAGGAGTCGACCGATGGGAGGAACCGGCGATATGGAACATGTCCGCATTGTCACTGCAAAACAATAGTTAATGGCACCTTGTTTCACTTTTTTGTTTATTATTATTTTTTGTGGTAATTTAGTACACCTCAAGCGGTGCGTATGCGGAATTCAGTAGAGAATAATGGTGGCTGTGTTTTGAAAGGGTTTATTGACCATCCAACGCTACGGGTTGAACCTCAGGAGTTATCTGCTGCTATACACCCGAGGTGTGTTTTGGGCAAAAGCAGGAAGTAAATATTGTTCCGCAATATATGTCTAGAGGGGGTAAATGACCGCAGCAGTGTCTATGTGTGTTTAAAACAAGGAATTTGCAATTACTGTTGCCAAAGGTGATGGTGATTGATGATGGTGTGAGGATAAACACAAAAGGCCGGAGGTTGGTTGGTATGCAACTAATTGCAAGATGGGGTAGGTTATGAAAAAAATGCTTAAATGCAAACAAAGGGCTTTCTTCTAGGAATTTATCTGGACCGGCTGAGCAGAAAGCTTTCTAAAGAATTCCATAAATGTGCCTTCATGTGGAAGACTCTGCAGTAGATTACTTGGAAGAACAAAGGAAGGTCGGAATGTAAACAAAATACATATACCAAGGACCAGACAGCTCAGAAAATATACACCTTCTAGAATAATGTCCAGCGTTAAGGCGTTTTCCCTCTCCGACAGGAAAAAGACGACAAGAGAAACTGCAAGTGCCCAATGATGAAGTATGTGCAATTCCTGCCCCTTCGGTTCACAGGGGCCAGTAAAGACAACAGTACAATTCTCTTAAAAAGTTTTGTTGCCACCCATCACGGCTCTAAGTGCCTCGATTCGCGACAGGCAATCCATGCCCTGGCTGAACCATCTTTGCTCATAGCATAAGAGCTCGACATGGCAGACAGTTTTAGTGAACTTGACTGAATTGTTCATGGACCACCTAGTGGTGAACTTATGTACTGTGAATTTTCAAACATAATAGTCCAATCCCCATCAACGGCTATGGCTTCTCAAAAATACAATCGATGTTGCCAGAGAGATTTAGAAAGAGTTTGTGTAGTGATATTTGAAATTTAGTTTCAAAAAGCTTCTATGGTTCGTGTCCAAGGTAGAGTTGTACGTGATTTTAGCATTCGTTTAAAATTCACAGAATTTGTTTGTGTTCATGTTGCCTTAAATTGCACTGAAGCTATTATCAACTTCGTCAATGCATCAGAAACAAATAACAGGCATTCATTCTAGAGAGAATACTTGCGCAACATGCGATTCCAAATTACCCAAACCAGTGTGCTCCAAACTGAACTTTTTTATGGCATGTTCTACATATGTAGCTCTTGCCAACATCCGCTGATGCAAAGGAGTGGTTAGTCGAAAAGGCCCAGTTTGGTGGGAACAACTTCTACTACCAACTACCTTTAACAATCGCCATCTAGCGCCTAACATTTTAAGAGCCAATTTAAGTCACTTGCTTCGAATGAACTTTATAGACTGATAAAGGAACTCGGAGTTTACTTAAGAAACATGGTTTCAGAAAGAACTAAGAGACTAAGCTGCATAGCGCACTTAAAGTTCAGAAAAGTGTTGATTAAAATAGCTAATGAGAACATGAAGAGGGAGAATATATTCGATCACTATCAGGTACTTTCTTCCAGAATTTATAGACTATCCTGCAGTTTTGTGGAAAAAAAGTATCCTAAATGTTGACCCAGAATTCGAAGCTATTACTATGAAAGACCTCATCAAAATCTGTCCAACACTTTTAGCGTGATGCTTGGACAAAGAGATAAAAAGTTCTAAAATTTAGAATTGTGTAGACAACATCTGTATCGAGACTACAAGATTGACGAGGAGTTTGCTATTAACAATGATCAGTCACAGCACAGTTGAAAGGTTCTTGGAGCCGCTTTTTCTCCACTCTTTTTGATGTTTCTCCTCGTTTCAAAGAGAGTAATGCAGACAGAGGATATAAAGGGACATTCACTCATAGGTAAACCCCATTTACTCACGTAAAAACATACAAAGCAATCTATCTTCCATCCGTCCCTTAGCATTTATCCACCACCCATCAGCCTCCTGTCGTTCTATCAACATTAACGAATGTAAATAAATCCTTCAATCAAAGCAATCAGCAATCGTACCTCTTTTTTTCGCAACCGCAAATAAACTTGTCAATCCAACAAACGACCATCATCATCATCATCATCGTTGCGAATCCTCCTTCTCCTCTTTTGAAGAAACTTTATGATCCATTTTAAATTTAAGATCTCAATTTGCACGTACTCAAAGCAAAACACACATGCTGTTGTATCGATGTACCTTGGAGGCCCCCAACTCCACCAGATGTGCGCGATGACCTTCATGACGGGCACTACCCCGTGCTGAACTTCTTTCAGCAGCACACTGCAAATCGGAATTAGATATTCCAAAGGCCAACTAGATACACACCGTAACTATGCCTCGGGCATAATCAACTGCTCCTCCTCCTTCTTCTTCTTCTTCTTCTACTTCTTCTGCTTCTCTAGAGAGCACCCCTTTTTGCATCGATTCTTATTTTTAACTCACTGAACCAAACCAAAGAGGCTACGTGAGTGCGATTTTGTTTACACTGAATCTCATCCTCCGCCTCATACGTGTAGATACAAATATCTTGATAAATGGATATCTTTTCAACACCATCTTTATGGTGTTATGGTTATGCACATATGTACGATGACATGTATCTATAGATACAATTGCCCCATCAATTAAGTGCAAGTGATTATAGATACTTTCTCATCTATTGTAATAGATAGATGGATTTCCCTTGAAATAGTTGCACAAATGGCATGAAAAATGAATCAGTTTCACCTTGTGGTATCTGGTTATTGTTCGTCCCACATACGAGTACACAAAAGACAAATAGTATCTCTTTAGCTACTCCAATTAACTAATCAATCTTCGGCGAATTAATTTAAATCACTCATCTGTGGGGGAAACCAACAAACCAACTAACCGACCGACTAATAGCAAAACGGTTAAGGAATTCAATCTCTCTCTCTCTAGTCTCTATTCATGTTGACAGATTGGTGAGACTAATTGACACATTGAGGCAACGTGTTGCGGGGAAACAGCCGCCTACTTTTCACCTATATACGCGTATCTATTAGTAACACAACAACAAAATCTGACCAAATAGATACAATGGCGGGTAATAACGAGGAAATCAACTTGTGTACAACTTAGGTGTGACCTTGCTAATGAGATTTTTTTTTTTTCTTATTTGTTATACAAACATGGTGGCAAAATGTGTGAATGGTCAATTAATTGAATGGTAAATACTTGGGCACAGAGTTCAAAGCAGATACATCCGAGAGATGAGGGATGCGTTGAATAACACCACTGGAAGGTGTTTATAAATGTCTTTTATAAACAAATCGAGACGAGAGAAGAATGAGTGGTTGAGTAACTTTGATTTTTAGTTTTTTTGAAGATTATTCTTATGTAAGGTCGAAAGAGACCTTCTCGAAAGAGTCTATTGTTTATTGAAGCAATTCGATGTGAAGTACGACGAAAAAGATCAGTAGCCTACGGGCTATCGATTGACAATTAATTTTGTATTGAGTTGAGACGGCTTACTTGGGTGAAGTTTCTGATTTTAGAGTGAAAGGATCTATTTAGAGTGAACTAGAACCAGTTTAGTTATGTCATTTCAAAATGATGGCAAGTGTACTTGCAGATGGTCAATTTCATTTAGATATTAGGTTTTCTTCCACGAAGGTATGCATACTAACTCAGACAATGCTCACATCAGGCATATCAAAGCATCTAGCGCACATATGCGTGGCATCTGTTGTGATGAGAAATAACACTTCCGATTGAATCTACGGCGCATACAATCGATAAAGCCACCTAACGCGGGAACCAACATTGATATCCAGAGCATTGGGCAGAAGTCACATTGCGTGAGTACATGGCAGAGATAATTTATCGTCTTTTATGAACTATAACAAGGTATTCTGATCCATTTAGGATTTATATAACTGAAAGAGATTCGTGGAAAAGGGATAGTGATGGTTGCACTTGCAATAAGACGCCGACAACGCTATTGGTCTTTCACAAGCAATGAGCTTCTTAATAGCTGACATACTATACAAAGAAACATAGCGATCTAAGGCCTCTCTGCCAACTTGATCATATATGCATAGCCAGTCCAATATATGTACATAAAGGACGTTCAAAAATTTCGAGGAGCCAATGTTAACTTGGCCCAAAAGCTGTGATTGGAGCTACGCCACAAATTTGAAAAATCGCCGGAACTTATGCCGATCCCCTAAGAGGTCCTCTGTATGCTTTACAGTCCATAGCAGCCTACTAACTACTTATTGGAATTTTTTTCCATCACCACAAGGAGATCTCTGGTTTGATTATGAATGCCGCTGAGCTCTTGCAATTAAAGAGGTGGCATACAAATTCGGTTTACATGAAGGGACTAGATGCCCATGAACTCTACAAATGTAGGCCAAGTGAGGGCATTGTCTTATAAGATGGAAAAAGGGGTATTAAAAGCGGTCAATCGAGGAGAACGAAAGATGAAACAGAGATCCTAAAAGAAGCCCTCAAAAACGTAGAAGGTTATACCAATGAAGATTTGAACATAGAAAGTGACACGTCTGTAGAATAGTTCAACTAAACTGCTATTTTTTCAGTCACCATTCTAACTGCGACTTCTGTAGTTCAATAACAGTCAAAGTGCGATTGTGATTTAAGAAAATCCGTTGTATTCTTCCCTCAAAAACATAGCACACACAATCTACTGTAACATCTAAAAGCTAAACAGTAGAAGGCGCATAGTGCAATCCAAATTCGACCGACCATTCTGGATATGTTCGTTAATTTCGCATGCCAATCGCAACCATTCGCAGTGATTTAGTGACTAAATCCAATGGTAGCTTGGCTGCGTTTGGATGTCGAGAGTAGGCCAAGTCATATAGGCATCTCCTACAGTAAGCAAAGTATGCTGATGGTTGCATAAATAGTCGCTTATGCTAATCGTGCTAACAAACTGTGATTTCTCATTCACAGTGACTGACAAGAACAACCAAATTTCTGCTTTTTAACGCAAAAGATGGATGATGATGGACAAACCGACCTCGACGAATTGATGTTACCAGTATGCGAGCTTATAGCTGCGGAAGCTGATGTAGTCTATCTCCCGACTTGGTTAGGAAGCACAGACTAAATTAAAGTGAGATAAGGACATATCGAGGCCATCTAAATGGAATCAAGCTCGAAACCTTTTGGTAAACCCTACAGCGGCCACTGTTCGCCCGTAAAGACAATCACCTTAAACCTTCTCCTTTTAGAATATGAAATCCTCTCAAAAGAACCAACACCGGCTCCACAAACATTCAAAGATCCAAACCCAAACAAATTTAAATAAAGCCTTTGAGGTTGTTGTTATTGCAAAAACGTAAAAACTAAAAGCACTCTCTCTCCCTACTTTGCATAGATTTAAAATAAGACCTAAAAGTAAGTACCGCTTTAAGGCAGACATTTGTTCTTTGGGTTCGTAGTAATAATAATAAAAACAAAATCATCCAGCCGCTGGCATTCCATTCTCTTTTTTGTTGTCTTCTTCTATAAACGGAGAAAATTTATTTATGAACGAGTAGTTTTATGACATAGACGTGCCTGTGCCTTCGTATAGACATCATCACTTTCGATGAAACGCAGCAGGAGGAAAAGACACAAGACACAAGAGACAAGAGACAACACACCTCCATTAAAATTGTTTCTCGTCGTGAATTGAATTTAATTATAAATTTTGCGACGTCAAAAACGGCATTTTCGAATGAAGGAAGAGATGGATGTACGATTTTGGTGACATTTGGTCTGAGAATTTCAATTTCCTTGCAGCCTTTGGGGGATGGATAGGGACTAGGAGTAACTTGTATCTTTTGAATAAATATGACATCTTTTATTAAAATTCAAAGTCTCAGGCACTGTCTCACATCGGTCTGAATGTAAACAGTCGAGTCCAAATGCCATAAACACTGCACTTAATGACCGGACGCGCCCCTAGATCGACTTGAATCTTCTTATTTGTGGAAAATTTAAAGCAAGAACACCCGCGGGATGAAAACAAATAAATTTCCACCGCCAACAACAAGTTTAAATTGGAAAAAATAAATAAGAATTCTGAAAAGCATTCCAAGAGGAAGAGACCAGACCCTTGGGGGTGCGAAACTTCTGCATTGTACTGCGATAAATGAATCGGATGCCTGCAGCAATAATTCATCGAGCCATCATGTGGATTGGTAATAGCGCGGTCGGTTCCGGGGGTTGCAGCAGCTATAGACAGTTCCAGTGTAATGAAATGACGTCAATGCAACACACGGAGAAGAGAATACAGAAAAGGCAATAAAAACTGAACTGCAACCCACCCAACCCCAATGTGAAGGCAATAAAAGTATAACCTTCACCCCAGATGGTTGCTGAGAGAGAGATATGCATATGTGCGGGTATAACGACGTCGAAAATGCACAATTTCAAGGGTACTCTGTCGAAACGGAACTAAGACGCGGAGCGGCACCCTGGCACAAAGAGCAATTTAATTCAATCCACAAACAGATTCGTTTAATTTAATTTTTCAACTTTTTTTCACTCATATGGAGAGAAATTTTAAAGTGCTGACCTCGTACAGAGGTTAGAGTTCGTCGGTCTGACATAATTCCACATTAGTTGAGGCTTTTGCCTAAAGGGGAGCAGGAGCTGAGTCACAGCCTGTGCAGAATTAACACATCAGCAGCAGTGTGTTGACGCCATTGCGTCGTTGTCGCCACGCAAGGATGACGACCATGATGATGATAATGAACATCTGACATGAAAGTTTTATTTCTCCCATTAGGGTTGGCTACACAAGACCGAAGAATGACAGCCAAGACAGACAGACAGTCAGTCAAGGGATTTTGGGCAAAAGATCCATAAAAAAAAAAAAAAAAAAACAGAAATAATTGGGGGGAAAAACAGAAAAACAGAGAAACAGAAAAGCCCAAATGGATATGACTTCATTCAGAGGAGGAGCACTTATTTAGATGAATTTTTCAATTTATTCAATTTGAAGTGCAGCACTAAAGAAGAATTTAAGTGGATATTTAGAAAAAAATTTAATAAGAACTTCAGTCTCTCTTTTCGGGGGAGGGAGAAGGGAGGAACTTTTTTACGACGCTCACTCTCTGCGTGTCCTAATTTTGAAAGACTACAAGCTGTTTGGGTTAGCTCTGACTTTTATTGCCATTTCTAGAACCGATTTGAGGGGCGCCATCATGTCGCCTCCAAATCATATGTCCTTCACCAAGAAAAACACAAATTTGAAATCCATATGATGACCGCAAACACTTATCGTTGAATATTGTGAATCCATAAGCCCACACATGTGGACCATCAGTGGCTAAGCCATCCAGTGTAAAAGAATCCATTGGAATAACAATAAGTATCGATCTGATTGGGATGTGGTTTCGTGCGTTACGTGCAAGTGATCCTTATTTGTTTTGTGGTTTTAGAGGAACCACAAGAATTGATATTAGAAGTTGTTAAGGGTGCTTTGCAGTTTAGTGAAGGGATGTAGAAAGAAATTATTAAAAAATCGAACCACCCTACTCCTATTCCAAAAAAGCGATAGGTATTACTACAAAACGGGAATATCCTGCTGCAGGAAACCCATAGTTATGACAAATTTGTAGATAACAATCAATCACTTAAAGGAATGCCACCAGGAGGGACCCTATCTTCTCTAATATAAACTTATGTACCACAGGGTGGCCTATTGAAATGATGACGTCCCATATGCAAACGATATTGTCATGCTAAAATCCGGCAAGTTCCAGAATGTTGTCAACACTATACCGCTTCAACTAGACCTTAACACCATTAGGTACGCGCTGGAAACAGAAATGATCATCGTCATCAATAAAAAAACACTTAGACACGATGGTTTCGAATTCTAAATCTCAAACAACGTACAGAACGTAGGACGCACACTCGACTTAGAATTTATAGGAAAGAATAAACAAAACAACCCGACAACTGAGCCTACAGATCCAATCAAGTCCTTCCTGACGTATGCTTGGCTAGTCTGGTCGCCTGCTGCCGCTAAGCTCGCAAGATTCAAAGAACTGACAAATATCCAGAAGATGATGATGATGACGTCATCCAAATCACCCTGACTTTTGCCCTTAAAACAATACTCGCACTGATATTACTAGACTTACAATTTTATGTACAACAATTTAACCTTTGAAAAGACGGCCATATGGACGCCTGGAATTTGGTGTAGGTACTAGGACACACTATCTCTCGTTATTCCTTGACTTTACTGGCCAAACTATGGGCGTATAATGCCTTAAAAGATCTTAACTTTAAATCAAAGATCAGAAACAAACGAAGGACTGAACTTGGATATACTACATATTCATTAAAACCCGAAGCTGGCAGTGTCTCAAAATAAGACAATAAGTGAACTATCTACTATCTAGGAAAGGCATCGACATGTACATGGATACATGGATAGTCAAGCTGCTGTTACCTAGATACAATTCAACCCAAAAGCCAAAACTATAAGGCAAGAAAGGGATCTGTAAAACCAAAACCCCTAGACCATGCTGATGATGTACATGTACCTACTCCACAATAGGATCAATAGACCTTCGGCAAATGGCAGAGTATTTGGAGAGGGAAACTGACGTCGATGGACTTAAAATTTACCCGGTATCCCAAGTCTGCGTTTGGGTTACTAACCGAACAATAACAAAGCAATGTAGTCGACTTAAACACCAAGCTACCAGGCTAATGTTGAGCTCATTTGGTACTTGAAGAGTAATCGCTTCTAGCAGATGAAAAACAACCCTAGGACCCACAAAGTCATACAGAGTACAAGGCGGGGTAAAAACTGCTCCACCCTAATCAGAACGAAGAATAGCTGTCTGAATCCTAAAGTTCTTTACCTTAGTTTCCATGTACTTCATGTCACTACTTGCTACTATAGGCAGATGTTTTCTACAGGAGAACACAATGGATACTTAGGATCCAAATGTAGGCCCCATCCCCTCCAATTTGAACAAGGGTTGAGTTGCGACATCGAGGGAAGGGGGCAATGAATCAGCGCCTTCGAACGAATGCAATGGTAGGAATAGACCCTCCGTTTAAAAAAGCCTAATGGATATATCATTCCAATAGAACAATGTCTAGTTGATACTGCAGCTCCTAAAAGGACAAAAGACAAGTCTGGAGATAGTACCAATCTGACAAGAGGCTAGACGCAGAGATTGATCCCCGACATGACGGACGTATGGATTAATAGAAAACATGAAGAGCTGAGATGCTAACTGTTCATGGATCTTTCAAAGTCTACCTCCACAGATTTAGGCAACCACTATTCCCCAACGTGCACAGGATGCAGAACACACCATGCTTCATTGTCCACGATATTATAAAGAAGACAACTCACTGATGAACATTCGATGGGTACCTAACCCTAAACATCGCCACCATACATGCTGAGCTCAGGTGAAGAAGAAGTTAGGGACACTGTGACAACTATCAAGAAGGCACAACGAAGACAGGAGCTCCAAGGAAACTCTGTGAGTCGATTATTTTCCATCGTTATGAAGTATGCACTTGATGGTAATGTTGCGGGGACTATTGGTAGGAGAGTTTAGTGAATGGAAATCACAATGACACTCTGTACGGACAAAGTTTCGTCCAAAAAAACTTCCCTTCACAACCTAACATAACCTTACGACAATTCATCTTTGAGTTTTGAACAATCTCTCTCCACAAATCGAAGTGAACTTCAGATATTTCGCGGTGCAAAGGACTCCTATGAATATCCGCTTTTCCTGGTTAAATTACAGAAAGTTATCAAAAGTCTAAGGACATTTCAGTTGCGGTTCATTCAAGGAGCTATGGTATTTATGACGCTCTAATTCTGAAGAGTTTTTCTATTTCTCTTTTCGCATTCCATTCCTTTTGCAAAAATTTTCTTTGGGAAAACTACTGGCACACCCACAAAAATAAACTCCAACACGCAACAAAGGAATGCATTTTGCTTTCAATAATTTTCTTCTTGTTCTCATTTTTTCTCCCTCAACTAAACGAAATGCACTTAATACGCTGAAAATTTACTGGAAAAATAAATAAAGACAGACAGACAGAGATACTCACGCACGCACTTTTTTTACCCCATACAATGAAATTTTACTTTCCACAGTGCGAGCTGAGGATTATAAATAGATTTCTAGAACACGAAGGAGGAGAGAATGTTTAACAAAAATAAAGAAAAAGAAAAATAAATTAAATTTTGGTAAAACTGGTAGCCAACGCTGTCAACACTGATTGTTTATTACGTAAGAGAACAAGTCAATAAAAAAAAAAGAACCAACAAAAAACACACAAAAGGGGTTAGAAACAGGTCAGAAACCTACCCACACAAGGCGCACCGCACCACTACTGTAGGGATAAGGCGTAGTGAATAGGGATAAACCATAACACATCTGATTAGTGTTTATTGATGCGCCTAATGAGGTCACATTAGATGATGGGAACGCTGCTGTGCTCGAGGTTAGCCCCATCACTCAATTGAGAGATACATACATAGGTAATGTGATCATCATTAGAAGGACAAATGCCTTTTGAGGAAGGTAGTTAAACCAGTTTGTGTTGCTCTGAGGCATAATGGACACTAAGAGATGGTTTAATCAATTATTCTAATGGCTAGCAAGATGTTTGGGAAATGGTGACAGATGGAACTTTGGGTTCCTGGTCGCAGGGGGATTTCATCCCCTCGAGGTTGGAAGGATTTTAGACACATGTCGGTGTCGGCAAAGGCTACGCATTTGCATAGATGTTTTTCTTTTCGATTTATTGGAAAGAGCTGATTCAAAGAAAGGATCTTTTGAAAAATATAAGTGAAAACTACAGACAGTACCCTGCTACCAATTACGAATACCCAACTTGGCGAAGGTGTTCCACAAAGGTCAGCACTAGGTCCCCTTCTGTTTGCCGTCATATTACATACACATGGTGTTGCCAATATCAGAAGTTTATTGGGGTTTAATGCGCAGTGCGTTGGACACTTCTATACGTGCCATAATGTAGTGGTATTTGAACCTTAGGTGGTGTGTCCAAATTGACTGAGAAGAGTTGTACGTGATTTTTTCATTCGTTCGTAATTCACAGTATTCTTTCCCTTTCGTGTTGAGGATAGAACCTTGCATTCAATAACGGAATACCCCTACAAAGCGGCTTAGATTTAGCGGAGAAGTAGATGGAACCTAGCTACAAGGCAGTAGTAGTGTATATAAGCGTTCACAAAGGCTACCAAGTTATCCAATTTGAACAGGCATTCAAACACTTACTTATATAGATGGAATGATAGGCAAAATGTTAATGTTACTAATTCGAAGCCATAGCCACATACGCGTGTAGCCTTCTGTGTCTCTGACAGTTGTTTGTTGGCCGAATGTTGTCAAATTAGTTTCGAGCGAATTCGGACCTACAAGCTTAACGAGGAATAAAACTCCGACTAGGGAGGATACTGTCAAACATCGCTCAGCATGGAGCCTTATTCTTAGAGGAAACAGCAAGAATCGTAGCTGGCATTTTGCCCATAGACATCATCAGAATTTGCATCCTCAACATTGAACTTTGGAAAGTTGAAGGCAAATAGGAAAGTTAAACTTAAGTTACTGGTATATAGACAGGACCTATACCGACTTTAGTCCTATTCCCTGCCACTTTATCCTTGCTACGATAGGAAATAAAATTTAGAAGAGGAAAAGTGACACTGTATATGCTGCAGAAGAAGGAATGAAAATGTGACTGAACCTAGGGAGACTTAGACTGTGCATTCGGAAGAATCGTGCGCCTAAAAAGAGAATATCGCTTGGAGCAGAACACAGCAGAGTGGTGAGAACGTGGCTTCGAAGGTATGCTGCTTGCCCGTATGATACCAGCTCACACCTTGCAGAGGATAAGCGACTTATATATGCTAGCACAGAAGAACGACAAACTCCTGCTAGACAAGAACAATATGGAACAAAGCCTTAATATGTGGCTACATAGGTGGGACTCGTCAGGAAAAGGGCCATAGACCTGTCGACTGGTTGTAAGTATGAAAAGCCTCTCTTCTATCGCTCTAGACACACAAAAAGATGTTCTTGGATGGATCTTGGAAATAGGACATACGATAAACCTCAAAATGAAATGCCAAGCCTTTAGGTAAAGGAGGATCAACAAATTCTAAGCCCTAATACCCCACAAGCACCCCATGGAGTCTTTACGTCTTCAAATATAGCTATCAAGCAGTATAGTGGATGAAAATTCTACATATTTACTTTGAACGGACCCTGTTTCATCCTACAAAGTAGCTTCCGTTCTAGAAGATCACAGGGATCACATCATTTCTCCTACAAAATGGTTAGCTCATTCGATATAAAAGCAAATAAGTCAACTTCATTTGACTCCATTTCAAGTGTGAGACAAAATGTTCTCCCATCAAAATAGTACGTGTTTACAACTTGAGATATATTACAACAAACTTCCTTCTCAAATTCGTACTTTGCGTCGCCCATTTACGCCTTAACGTCAAACGTGACATGGTTTACACAACATCTAACAATGTTTCTCGTATTGCAAGGATTAAACCAGAGAAGAGTTGGTTGTCATAAACTTGACATTGACTACAAAATTTACATCATTAATAAGAAATTCCGCGGCACACAAGCCGGATAAAATTCCAATAAATTTCCCTTCAAAATGTCTACACTCTATATAGTTTAGAGCCCTAGAGGCTGGCTCCTTTCCAGCGAATATAATTCATAGACCAACATCATTACACTCAAAACACAAAGCATACTCATTCATAACTTATCTGCTGATCCTTATAAATTGCTTCAAACACGTTCTCTCCCTAGAAATTGAAACCCCTAATCAAGCAAATCTTCCGACATTCTACCCCCAAACTGTAAAGAGGAAAAAAAATCGATTAAAGCTTCCCTTGAATAAGAAGGAAAAAAGAAAGCAACTGTAAATCTTGAATGAATGCCATCGCATCATCATCATTATTCGCTCCCTACTACCCCCTCCCTCGCTCCCTCCAGATGCCACTTGATCTAATCAACATATTCCCCCTACTAGTAGGGAAGAAGACACATAAACAACTTATCTTTCGCCTTGAAGCGGCAATAATCAAGAAAAAAAAAAACAATCGCAGCACTAGTCCTTCAAGAAGCAGATCACATGAAAAATCACAGAAGAAAGAAGAAGAAAAAAAAAAAGGATAAAAGACTGAATCACGTATTACAATCCCAAGGACAAATAAAATTCGATCCATAACAAGAAGATATCCAATTGATATTGAACCTTCTTCTCAAGAAGCGCCGCACACAAGGACTTTTTCCAAGAAGCAAGACACTACTACTAGTCCTTAACCAAGGATCATCCCCACAAGAAGAAGGAAACGAAGAAAAAAAAAAGAATAACCCCCAAAAAAACCTCCCAACACCAAAAAAAGGATATCGATTTTCTTCGTTCGTCGTTCGTCGGTTTTTCTCCTGTGTGTTGCGAGTTGCGAGGACTCGTCCGGGTATCTGTGTATGATTTAATGAAATATACACAATTCAGCCAGACAAACTGTCGTCTGTGTTTTAATCTTTTTCGATTCGTTTTTTCTCCTTTTTTAGAGTTTTTCGGTGGGTGGTGGCAGGCAGGCAGGCAGGCTTCCTTTCAGCTGTGTATAACCTTGTGAAAGGGAAATAACTCTAGATACATTTACTCACCAATAAACATCATTTGACGTCAACATGTTTGTTAAAGTTGGAAGAAGTTGAACACCCAACACACACACCACACCACAGGGGGGTTGATGACTTTTCCTCGATGATGGTTTGCACCAACGGACGACGGGCGACTTCAAGGTGGTTTTTCACTTTCACCGCGGCTAACGTAATCCAACAGTTAACAAGGACGAGGGGGTGGATAGGATATATTGCAAGGGTGGTTGTTTTATATCAAAATACAGACAGACGCACGCACAGATACAATATACTATAGAGAGACGGACGCACAGACAAACACACAGCACTAGGGCGGATCGAAATAAAATGGACGGTCGGTTTTTTTCTTTTCTTGGAACTTTTTTCTACTTTTCTACTATTTGCTTTTGTATCTTTTTTTACGATTTTTACTACTTCATTTGGGTTTTGATAAAAGATAGAAACTACACTTTAAAAAAAAAAAAACTTTCACTTTCATCACACACGGAAGAACAAAATGGCTTCCAGGACTCACCTACACACGACGAAAAGGGGTATGAGTGAAAGGATAACCAGCCAGCCAGACAGAAGAAGAATTACATAAACACCGGGTTGTAGCTTTTTATTTCTTTTTTGTTTAACCAAAAAACACAGATCAAAAAATGCTTATTAAACAGGAACAGGATTCATAGAGAGATAGAGAAAGAGTGAGTGAATGTATTTTGTTTAAAGAAAAATAAATAAAAGGAAATATCCTTTGTATGGCATTCACTTCCGAATTGTTAGCGATTCTAAAACTACTGTCTCTTCCGTCATTTTCACGAGAAATACGTTTAAGAACTGAAGTTTCTCGCAACAGCTACCGAACGAAGGGTAAGTTTTCCTTCCAATATATTTTCATCCCCTAAACCGAAAACAACAACAACAAGAAATACACATTGTACATTGAAATTCGCTCTCTCTAGGATATATTGTAGTGGCAGCAGAGAGGATACAACGGTATACAGATGTACTGAAGGAAGAAAATACGCAGATGTAGTGTTTGCCAGGGGGACAACGAAGGGCCATACGCATGAAACCAACACAGAGACGACAACGCAGATGACGATGATGTGATGTGGTGGGTGGCAATGAGACATTTCCTTTTCTTTTTTTTTTTTCTTTTTTGTTGCTCTTGTTATCCTCTTTTCGTCAGGATATGTATAGTACAGAGAAGAGGGTGGCTTTTTGCGAAAAAAAACAGAAACACTTCTCGGTGTGTTATGAGGGAGGACGATTGTGCTACCGATTCAAGTCTGATGGTTTATGACTGGGATACGTGGATTGGGATGGTGTTGCCAGCATCAAGGGATCTTCAGCAGATTCAAAGTATTTCCAGAAATAACTTAAACTAAAATCACAAATAAACTTAGGCTGTAGAAAAAGGTATCCTTTGACTGATCAAGATTTAGGTGACGCAGCTTAGGAGCAGTATATTCAAAGAAATAATCTGCGCATTAAGTGAAAAAAACTGATAAAAAAGCATTTTATCCTTAACGAAAGTATACGATAAAGCGACACGTTTTTCTCTGTGAGTTCAGGCCACAGAAAGATACACAATTTGCACCTAGATGTCCAAACGTTTTGTCTACACCTTCATGGACAAGTTTGCCTTCCCTTCCAGGGAAGCAGAAAGCAGAAACAATCAATAGCATCCAGGGATTAAACGACCACGGGAATATCTTGAAAGACAAACAAGTCACCACACATGCCTTTCGACAGGCACCTATCAATGAAGACAGATCAATCAAAGGCTTCAGCAGTACCTAGAGAAGAGCTGAGTTAGAAGCCCAATATCATAGAATGAATAAGGAAATACATTGTGGCATAACATATGGCAAACCTAGGTATACCGATCCTAAAAAAAAGGAAAAGAAGCAGCAGGACTATCTTTAGCTGATTGGTTATTGTAACTCTACATCCAGTAAAGACCGTAAGCTATAATCCTTCTTATTTCAAATGAGTGGCGCACTAAAAGTGGAAAATATTTATCTACAATTCTAAGCTACTTAGACTAGGCGATATGTTGTCTTCAGGGCAGTTTAAATCATTAGCCACAAGAGAGAAACCCTATTTAAACAAACGCCCCCATTCTACAGAGAAACAAGACCAGAATTATGACATCCCCCAGAATGACTTCTGCAGAAGCTGTGGGACGAAGAGACAGTTTCTCCTCTTCCACTTAGAGAGCGCCAGTAACGAATTTATTTCCCCAGAAGCTGGAAACACTGGTCTCCGCTAGATCTACTCTTTATCGACTTTGACTTTAGATGACTTGAATCAAATTTCTATCTTGTTCAACTTGCGCAGGAGAGGCATTCTCTTACAATGGCCTGGCATCAGCGGTTTTTGAAGTTCCAAGTGGAATACGTCAGGAATGCATACCGTCAACACTATTGTTTTTAATTTGCACTGACAGAAAGTTTCATAGTACACTCATTGGATGTCTTACAATCTAGAAGCTTAGGTAAACAAAGTGAGGCTCAAAATATACGCAACTAAAGCAAAAGCCCTAGGCACTTCTAACACCCTGGCATACCTCAATGTTGACGGATATAGAGAAAACAGAGAGCTATAACTAGCTAAAAATATTTCGGCCCTAATTGTACCTACAATGCAAAACTTTATCAGAGCATAGACTGAGGATCTTAAAACAATATAGCAAACCAAACCACTATAATGGTACAGAGGAACCGTTCACAATGGATCAAATTCTGTAAGATTCACATGTCCAGAAAACATCCACAGGTATGGATCTGCCAGAAGGTTCCAGGTACCCAGAGTTGTCCTTTTATTCACTAGATCAGTCACTTAAATCGAAGATAATATCTAGAAATCTCTGCAGGCAAAACGAAAGAAGAATGGTAAGGTGTTCTGGATGAAGCAGCTTTGGGTACAGTCGACACGAGGCCTGTACCACAAAATAAGAAATACTTGTTGTATTCCAATTCCTCTCCAGATACCAGAAAGGGTTTACCTAAGACAACCCAGCAAGTTCAGTTCAGCTTCGCCGTGAATGGTAATCAAATAAGACAGGCCTGCACTGGTAGGTAGGATAAAATGTCAAGACGAAGATAAACTAGCAAATTGATGACTATCACTGAGATCAGGAATTGTCGCGGAGACTACGATAGTTGGCCCTTTCGACCAGAATGTTTAGATGAAGAGAAGGACAAGAAACAAACTATGTTCCATGGCAAGCTCTTTGCATATTGCAAAATTAAGAAACTAATATTTGGTGACCTGATCCTTCATAATGAGCTAAGAAGTGGATACCTCACAGCAGTTCCGTGGACTTTATCCCCATAAATTTTTAGAAATTCAGGGCCCTAAATTATTTCAGTTCAAAACTTCGTCATTCAATATTCTATCTTTTGAAATATGTTCAAATTTTAGTGTTAAATCAACTTACTTAGACAAAGGCACATAATGGTTCTTCAAGTTTAAACAAAGTAATTCAGCGGACTTACCTAGAAAGAGAAGAAAAAAAAACATTTGTAAACAATTTGTGGAATGTTAATGTTAATGAATGTTAAATTTAATGCTTTATGGTATTACTAGGCAAAATTATTACAAGGTATATGCATATTTCAATTCAAGTACAACCAACTTCAGACTGATTTATCACTGAAACGTCAAATCGAATTGTCAAACGCTATTCAACGTTCACTTGTCAGTTAATTGTCTGCTAAATGGAAATAATATTTTGAGAAGCAAATGACACGAACAGACACTATGAACTTGTCAATAAAACTCGACTCAGTAATCGTACCTATTCATCTAGTGAAAGTCTATGTGGTTTAAGACGTATATCAATGGCCTCCACTCCAGCTGGTGTAAAACCACTGACCAAAAGAAGGATATTAATCCCCCATTCAAAGTCACGGTCATCCTGTAAGTCCTGAACAACACACCCTACATTTCACGTTGGCAATACCCTCAGCTGCAAACCCTCTTATCGTACAAAAGGCAAATCCCTCTCACGAGAGAATATACTTGCAAAACCACTACACAAAAAACATAGAAATAAAAATAAAACCCCACATCAAGAGAGCAAACCAAAATATTGAAAACCATACACACAACACACAGAGGCACACAGAAGGGATGTGTTGTTGAATGTTGTATTGTAATGCAAACAACTATACACACAGGGGTTGATGCTGTTTGCCACTTATCCAGGAACGCAGATGGCAGTAGGTGGTTGCTTGCTTATGCACGTGCCTATATCCTAAATATTTTATGCGTATTCCTATCCAACCAAACACACACACACTAATGAGAAAAAATAAAGGCGACCGACCACCACCCCCCCAAAAAAAAATGCATTCTGCTTGCTGTGTCCCTTTTGTATTTTCACGAGTGGGTATTTATTCGAAGCAGTCAACTGAACAAGGGATGATGAAAAAGGACGAGGAGGGACCTTGCTGCTCGCTTGTATTTCGTTTCTCGGAAGGCACGGAATTCCGCTTTGTGTCATTGTCGTCACGCTCGGAAATAGAATGACTGCGCAGCAAAAATAATGCAACCGATATAAGAACAAAAAAAAACTGTTGCCAGATATGCAAGAGAGTAAGGCACAAAGCACGATAGCGCTAGTGACACTGTTGCCAGCAGGCATCCGTCCGCTGCTTTTGATGGGGTTGAAGGAAATAACAAACATTTGTGTCTGTGTTTTGGCTGCTGTTTCCTTTCTTTACATCCTTTTGTGACCTTCAAATTGACGGCGCATCGTGGGTGGATGGTTGAATGCTTGGATTCGGATTGCGTGTCGTTAACGCATACTTATGTAATCCGCGATAGGGGATGATTTGAAAATGGTATTTTTGTGTGCTCATCAGCAACGAGTTTAAGTGGATCTTTGATGGAATTTTTTCTGCGTTGGCGTTTATTTTTATGCGAACGAGCAGTGGAATGTTCCACTAGGGAATCACGCACATTACGTCGCACTCAGGGGGTTTTACATTCTGTGGTTGGATCCCCCCATACCCAAAACAATGTCCTCGAAAGAGAAACATTGTCTCTCTTAAGTGACTTTACAGTACTGCGCAGTTGCTCTCTTTTTGTAAAATAAAAAGACTAAAACTGTACTCTCGACAGGATCTCTCTATCCGAGTAAAGAGTTGTAAAACAAATGTTCTGTTTATGAGGATACATAATTTTGCATCAGTACAAGACAGAGTGAGGTTGTATCTTACATACCTTCCGCACAGGCCCACCCACAGCAGACTGTAATTCAATTAAGACGTCAACGTGTACATTTGTTTGAAAAGTATTTAAGGACATGACAAACTTTCTTGATTCCCTGTGATACGTACCTTCTTTTGGCACATACTAAATGTGAATACACATGTCTCCTCCTATCGGGGAGAGGGGACAACAGCTAAATTGCATGGACAAGGACAAAGTTTAACCATTGATGGTCAAGTGGACGTTTTTGCAATTTCTCTTAGGTTACCTCCCCCAGCACAAAGTGTGCTGCGAGTGAAGGCTATCCTTCTATATGAAGGGTTTTTTTTTTTTGTCTATGCTTTGGTGTTGCAATTGCAAAATGCAAATAAGGGTGTGTCACTGGGGTAATGATGGAATTTTGTGGTAATTAAACTTCTCCTTACTACTGTTTGTTTAATTAAAATGCTTAATAGAGAATTTTGAGATTAAATTAACCGCAATTATGATGGGTTGTTAGATTTTCGCTGAATATCCTTGAACTGGTGGTTGGGGTAGTAACCCACCCATAACACTCTCTTTATGTATTTGAGGGCGCGTGTTAGAGGGGTCAGATGATGTCGTAATAGTGGAACTGAAGGTCTATGGTCGCAGGAAACATTCCAAGTTGAAACAATCGGCGATGTCAGATGATAGAAAGATGTATCAGAAAACACCTGAATGAAAAGCAACAAAAGGCTTTTCAGGAGAGAGACTAAGATCGCAAAGAATTTCAATGTCTAAAGAATGCTACTTGAAAAACGAAAAACACAAGTTCATAAACCTTCCTAGAAATTTAGTAGACGTTTGTACAGAACTTAAAAATCGTCAAATCTTTTAGCAGGGACACATAGAGGAACCACGTTGTAGGGGAAACATAATCGGTTATACAGCTAAATCCTGCTAAAAGAAAACAGCGAGACTAAATATTCAAATGCTAGGAGCCACCCAACGATCCCACAGAAATATCTTCACCATGTGCCTACCACTGATTCCATTACACCTCACTGAAACTCCTACCGAGCAGGGACGAATGAGAAAGTGGTCACATACCCAATGTGAAGTGCATAGCAAATGGACTCTTTACATACGTTCTAGCATTTTCGCCGAGCCGCTGTCAATATCAAAATAAAGGCTACTCCCTAGCCAAAGTAGTGATTTCCAAACGAAGGCCTAAGCAGTGACAACAGTCCAAGGTAAAAGCAATATGCAAAGCCTCCAGATGGTATCACCTTCTTTATCAAGAGCCAGACAGAGCTTGTAAAGTGCTGTCATTGAAACAATATCTTTCTGTGCATATACAGCACTCCGCAATCAAGTTTGAAGCAGGAGCCAATGCCACAGCAGAAGCAAACACTAGGTAACCACTGTCAAGATCTGGGTCATCGCAAGGAAACTGACGAGGAAAAATACTCTGCGGTATTACATCAGGATGTTGAGCCTGACAGAAGAAAACCTTTGCAGGGAATGCAGTGACAAAAGACTAAGAGGATACAACCCAGTTTCTAGGTCACTGCCGAGGTGTCCAACGCATCAGGAACAAGTTCCTATAGAGAACGACCTAGAGAATGGGTCAGTCCAGCGCTGACCTGAGAGTGATTACACATCTGACCAACCCAGGTACGTGGGTTGACATGCCTCAAAAAAGGTAGGAAGAAAGTATAAGATCTTAAAACTACGTCTACCTACTGGTCCTGAGGAATCGTTCAAAAGGGCTCAACAAACTCATGTAAACACTAGGCTTTCGATAAGCAGCAGTGCCGGTCATAATATCTAAAGAAAAACATACAGACTAGTTGAAATAGAAATGACCCCAATGTTAAGTAAAAATTGGAAATCGACAAGGTTCAGAACTGAATCCCCTCCTCTTCTATCACGCAGTGATCTTCTTAACCTCGGATCGGAAATTGGCATTACTTACGTAGCATATTTTAGAAGGATGGCTCCTTAAAAAGTTTTTGAGATTAGAGTTCTCTTGCTAGGACGTTGAAAGAAACCGACAGACTGTGTTAAACAGAAGAAATAAAAACAAAAGACACGTGTACACCACCAAAGACGACCAGGGAACAGATGTAACACAGATATCGAACTAGAAAGCCCAATCAAATAGGACCATCGATCTAAACTCGAAGAAGAGAACAAGAACAGTCAACCGTGACGCCTTACGCATTGGTGAGAAACCTTGGTGCAATGCAATAAGACCTGTGGATTTTATTTCCTTTTTTATGACATGCAAGAACCAAAGGGTTTTTTTGAACGTTAATGCCTTCTTGTTATGAGTTTTAACGCCTGCTGAGAAGGGCAAAAGCAACCACCTTATTGCTTCTAAGAATCCAATAAACCCCGTGGGTTTCATCTCCTTTTCTGCCCACAAAGACCCACGGCATTCTTTTTCTTCCACTGGCCTTATTGCACTTCACAAAAAAAAATCTATGCCCTAACCTACTTTCGTCTGAAAACATAAAATCTCCCAACATTTGTCTACAGTTTGACAGTCGCCCTTCTTGTTCCCAAAATGACTCTCGATTTTATTTATCCCCCATTGCAGAACTCTCCAAAAATACCAAAATAAAAATCACTCACCTTATACATGTTATTATTCTCATAACTATTCATTCTTCTTCTTCTTCAATTCAATTCTCCCACAACAGCAGAAAAAATCGCGAACGCGTACCGACATGAATGGACAAGCTTTCAAGGGCAAAAGGGAAAAAGGAGACAAAAAAAACTGCTGGCCATCTTTAGCAAACACTCTCACACACACTTGCCAGCTAATTTCATTTAAATTACACTAACTATAGGCAAAATGACACTAACACAAATGAGAGAGAAAGGGACCGACACACTGACTTCACTACAAACGAACGAACGGACACTCGATTAAATTCGCGCACTTTAAAACTTAAGACCACTATTCACTTCAAAGGTTGGCACTATACTGAAGCTGAGATTCTTCCCAAGTCGATTGCGCAAGGTAAAAAGACTCTAAGTAAAAGCAAATGAGTGCAACTAAGGAGAGATGAGTGAAATGGGTCAAGGCTGAAGACTGGAGAAAGCTTTTCTACGAAAGGGAATAATTCACCACAGGTTAGTAAGAGAGTGGTGTGCGATCTATTTCTCCATTTTTTTTTGTAGGTCTAGGTTAGACTCTTCTCGTTGGCAAAAATTAACCAAGAGCGGCTGAGAAGGGGAATTTTTTTTTTTTTCTGACTGAGCAGAGTTGTAAACAAGTTTACATGTAATTGGGCGGGAAAAATAACGTCCACTTGGGTTTGAATATTTGAATTTGAATTTTGTTGGGTCTTTGGTGGAAAGTTTGCGAAAAAAGTGACGAATTTTCAAAATTTAAAGAAAATACAGTGAGAATTGAAGGGGCCTTTGTGACATCATCAATATTATGAGACAGAATTGTCCATTGTCAACCCTCAGAGCTTCTAAATATAGCAGACTACCAGCCCAATAACTCTAGGAGTCGATTTATATTTTAGAGAACCTATCTGTAGCACCATCTATGCATTCAAATAAAAATGCAAATATGTGCTTGTTGCGCCTTCAATTGTGACAATGTGGCTCATCAACAAGACGGATGTCTTGCTTCTTCTGAACTAAGGTACAAGCTACAATACTGTGCGTAAATGCATCAGAAGAAGGGTTCGAAGATCAAATAACATCCTATCATTTCGCCAAGCAGCAGAGATGCATAATCCTTTATCTATGGTCTCCAGCTAGGTCACTTTCACATAGAATCCTAGTCACAAAGGCATCACTTGTAAGGACACACTTTAAGATTCAATCAGAACAGTTATCCACATTGGCTGTCTTTCCATCACCCATATAGAGACTGCAATAAGTTTCTTGTGCTTCGAACTAGTCCGTGTAAGAGCCAAGGTTAGATTCTCTGTAAACACGTCTACCTATCCGAGTGTTTGTGATGATAGGCTGCGGTTTGTGCATTGAGCTACTGCATAGCATTCAAAGTTCTTATCCTAGAAAATGCCAAAAAGGTCACGGCCAACTTCTCCCAAACGTCTGACAAACATCCAAAAGTATTACTGTCATAAGAAAGCTCCTCAAACACCAACAGCCCTTCGGATACGACATAAGACTGTCTTTTCTAGTCTTCAAAAAAATGTATAGAATTGAGACACTCTTCAGTTTGTACATGATGATTTGCGAAATGTATAAGAACTACTAAAAGGGAATATCTACCGCGAACTCTATGACCTAAACGAGGATGTGGATGTAGTCCAAAAAGGCTAATCCACATACAAGGTTCGAAACGACCTAAGAAGTTGAACTGCGAAACTACAAGGACTACGTAGGTAGAAGAAGTATGATTTGCCTCGGCAAAAGTTTAAGGTGAAGCACAAATTTAAGGACCAAACAGATGTCAGAAAAAATGTATCTTCACAACGGGAAGCAGTTTGGCTGACACCACAGAGGATAGAAGCAAGCAAGAGGAAGGTACTCCACAAGAACTAAACGATGAGCCTTTTTTTCCACCTAGCCCCTACGCCCAGTATATCATGTTAAACCTTATCGATGCCGACTGGGTAAGTGAAGCCAATCAACTAAAATTGTAACACAGCAAGGCTACTGTGGTCAACAATGACGGTTATGCTATTTGTACTTTTTAACAGCGCCTGACCTGGCAAATTAACCGGGAGACTTTAGCCTTTAAAACGCTTCAGTGGTATGAAAGTAGACTGCAGCCCCCTCTCCGTCCTTGTTTTTAAACCTGACCGTACTAACTAATAGCCATGACCGTGAAAGCCAGTTCTTTAGAAATTTTGGATCAGGAGACTAAGTTAGAAGGTTTCTAAAGGACTCTAGCTATGCGTCCCTTCCTTTCATCTGTGCTACGATATTAAAGAGGGAAGGCGAATTTGCGTTTAGAATTCATAGTATTATGCTACAACGTCCACAACTTAGTCAGGAGTTCCTTTAGTCCTCCACGCAACAATCGGCGACAAAACTCCATTCAAAGAAACCATTAAACTACTAAATTCTATGAAATTTTCAAAAACCATTCTCCCCATAGAATTTCAAAATGCGATTAAAATTTAAATTATCCCCACAGAGACCACCACTGTGATATTCTTCTACGAAACTCCCTTTCATCATGCTTTTCAAATTGCAAAAAAAGATTCAAGTGCTAATCAACAAACATAAAATATTTAAAGATGTTTGCACACTTTACTGTTTTCAATTTTATGCCATGCTAGTAGCCTCTCCCTCTGGATAGAACGAAAGACGACCATCAACGCCAGAGACGACTTTGATGTATCTGCGTAAACAAAAGTTGCAGCAGCTCCCTCCAACAACTTGTATCTTGTAGGTACTCCAGCATAACATCAAAGTGAAATATTGATGCTCGTCTATATGTATGTGCATGACTGTGTCCCTCTACATAGTATAGTGTTTAAGTGGCACGACACACAACCAACACTCCTCTACATATATGGCAATAATTAACCAATTACATGCACAGGCACCTTTTAACTGACATCCACCAGCGCTGTGCCTCCTGTAGGTTATTAACACTTGTGTCTGCTCCTCGAAAAAAAAAAATTAATTCAATTTCAAGTTAATTCCCCCCTCAGAAACATAATTGGAGTCCCTGATACAAAAAAAAAAAAAAAAGGAAAAACAAGGATCACACTTGAATGGTTTGCTAACACGCCCACCCAGATTGCAGCAGCAACGCTCCGACAAAATGCAATTCAATTAATTGATGAAATTATTTTATTTGCGGCATGGAGCCGGTGATTTAGTCTTTCCCTCCAACCAAACTGAGTCCAAGTCCCAAGTTAAATCAACTGAGCAACGAGCGGTAGACTGCTGCAGTCGATTGTGCATTTATATGGTGTGCCCTGGTCTGGCACTCCAAGTGGACGACTGGGGAATTTGTGTGCATTAGAGTTGCCACTACGGCACCATAATGAGCTTATAAACGGCACTTGTTACTCATTATATAGTTGGATAAGTCATTTATCCGTTTATGGTAAGTTGATTTGTGTGATTTTCGGCGCCAAGGTGGCACCGAAATCTCATGACTTTTCATCGTGTATCTGCGAGAGGAGATAGATACTGTGTTTCAAAGCGAGAAACTTTAAATTGAATTGTTCACTTTCGAGGACATGTAAATCCTGTCTAGACAGAACTTCTCAGACAAAATCTACTTAAAATCTCTACTCGAACATGTGTAGACTGGATATGAAAAAGGAGTATCTTACACCTCAACATTTCACAGGAATAGAGTTCTCCTACCACTATGAACCCTTTTTGGCGAATCTGCTCCTGTGTAAGCAACCTTTGTTGGACATATAGACTCCCTTTACATCTAGTTGCAGAAGAAGCTATTTACTAAATTCAAAGAGTGACTTTTAATCAAAAATGATTAATGAGCCACCAAAAAACGTGTGTGGACTTTTTAAAAATTACCATCCGTCATCTCTGTGTGTAAATCCTCATGAATATTAATTTCCTTTATAATTAACAGAGCGGAAGTTAGGTCACATGTGCTTGGCTGTACAATCTGTTTCCTCCTTCCTCTTCTGTGTGTGTGTGCTTTTTGTGGAGCCAACATCATCGTAGGTATTTTTGGATAATCACACTCCAATTCACTTACCGAAAAGACTGTGACTTCTTTTTTTTCTGTGAAATTGAAATACCTCAGGGGGAAACAGGGAATATTTGCCCTAAAAATGTCAAAACCCTTCTATAGCTATAAATCATATATAAAAGAGGCCAACACATATGGTCTGTAGCTTAATCGAATTTTTTTTTTTAAATTTTCATTTCATTCCTTTGATAGGGATTTTCATTTTATTTTGGGACATGAACACGTCGTTCTGGCTATAAGTACGCCTCACTAATTGGACCGAAAAAACGAATAAAATTTCGTGGCAAATTGTAGCCGCAAAGCATGAAAAATAGGGCCAAGAGTAGCCTTCAAAAACAGAATACAGCACAACGGTGTACATGAGTAAAAATACATATGAGGACCAAGAGAAACACTCAGAGGGGTGGTTCTGTTGTGAGATGAGAAGAAGGCTTGCAATGCTTTCAAGTGCACCCAGGGCATGTAATTAGTTTGGCTTTTGCTTGCTGTATTTAGAAAATAAACAAAAAGGAGACTTAGGAACAAGCAAAGGGTAATGGACACAGAATAGGATGTGACAATCTGGTCGGTAACAAGGATTAGGGGAAAAAAAGTTGTTGTTCCTTTGGAACTGGATTTATTTGTGAAAGGAGTTGTTGATGATTTTGGTTACTAGAGTTTACGAATGGACATTAAATTATTTGGGAGGATTCAAGAGCAGGCACTTAAGCAGGGACCTTGAATGCCTTTAAGTTGCATCTTTAAAGCCTTTGACACGTATAAAAACTTACGTTACAAATATGCTTCTGTCCAACTATGAAATCACATTCTTCTTGGTTCCTAACCACAGAGGCATTTTTAAGTACGGAGACTGCTAGAGAATTTGACAGATTAGACGGCAAGCAAGCTAAAATACCGAGCTGTCTAATGAAAAAAACTGCCAGCTGCATCGAACAGAGCCCTTCACAATATGATCGAAGCTAGGACACATTCAAAGCGTCACAGAAGTACAAAACTGGGTGAGGAGTTCCTCAAGGGTCAGTGGTTAGTGCAGTCCTTTTTACATAGGTAATGTACATACGAATATCATAAGAATTCCAAAGCTGAATAGAGCTGCAGACACCAGATGTGGAACTGATAGACCACAGAACAGAAAACCTTGAACTGCTGCCAGATTAAGCACACAAAACAGATGGAATTCACTGAAGAACCTCAAGGATGAGTGGTTGGCCTGATCTTATAGAGATGTATTCTTAAGAATACCGAGACCTTGTGAACAATATCTTGGAGTTCGGAGACCACAAGACGGAGGAAGTAATGATAAGCACCAGGAAAATAGTAGATCACACTTCGATAAACACACATCAAATACCTGAGAGTGGAATACACAATATATCCCGACGTCTTGGTCCTGGCAGGTCACTTGTGACAATTAGCCAGCGCTATGACTGAATTGGTGTCGACGTATTCAATGTCTTTCGGCACATAGTCGGCAAATAGACTTCGACGTTTCCACGGATGATAATTTCGTCATGATCTTGATACGACTGTACCTCTCTCTTCACTACAAAGATAGGAACACTACGCAACCACTCAGAAATCTGCTAGCAATGCTAGGCATGTCAACAAAAAATAGTATTAAATCCTCTAAACGCAGCGCACAGATTGGCATTGATAAGGATACGCTATACAGCACAAAGCAAAATCAGGCTTAAAAGAGGATAACCATCGACGAGCCTATACAGATGAGATACTACAACCGGAGGTAGATACAGAGTGATAGAAAGCATGGAAGTGTGGACTAGTAGAAGAAGAGGTCTTGGCATAGTTTCTTTCTGGACACAGATTCTTCCGGAAGTACAATTGCAAGTGTAAGCACGTACGTAGAATGCGGAACTTTGTCCAGTGGAATTCCAAAGGTGAATAGGTGGCACCAGGGATACTCTGTTAAGCCATTGTGAGACTAGAAATTAGGTCGTGGACTTGTTCTATCATCTCTCGAGCCAGAATCAAACAGACAAAGCAAGTCTTTAACTATAAAAAGTTCAATATGATGAAGATGATGATACATCCAACTACCTTCCTTCAACTCTAAAGTTAATCTACAGTGTTTGGCAATGAAAGACTGGTAGCAAATAAGGTCACAATAACATTGAAGTGCACCCCTATTTCACCGAGGTTGTAACCAGTTTCTTGCATTTAGAGGAGCACAAAGTCACACTTCTCTGAATACCTATTGAACTCTTTGTACAGTTCGCCCTATGGGCCTAACAAATCAATAGCACACACGACTTGGATTGCATCCCTCCAGAAACAATATCCCTCGTAGATTTCCTACATTCTCTTCCAGTAATGCCCTACTAACAGAATAAGCAAGTAAAACTACCCCTCTTGACTCCATTTCCTGCGAGCCTTTTCTTTTCTATTTTTACATTTTTACCGCATCTCTCAACTCTATGGTTACAACACCATTACCACAACCTTGTACGCCATGTAATCTGAAGAAAATGCATTTACTTGTTAAAATGCACTTAAACTTATTTTTTTTTTTCTTTTTGCTTGCATTTTGTGCGTTTAACTTAACAGCAGCTCATGGTCTCATGGCGCAGTAGGTATACACCTCTGTTCCAAGACAATGCATCACTGGATATTGATGTCAAGTTGTATCTTTTATTTCTCTAAGACTTCTTGTACAAGATCTCCTTAGGACTTAAGCCTTTTTCAATTCAAAGTTTTGCAGTTGTTAAGTTATACTTTTGTTTGTGTCAAAGAATTTTATGAGATATCAAATGCAAGTATGCACAAAGAGATAGAGATAGAGGTTGCCACGAGCAATGGATTTTCCGGTGCAGTACCTAAAGCACTTGAATATTTTTTTCTTTAGGAAAAGATACAACACAATTAGTGCTACGAGACATAACCTTTTGTTGTTGTTTGTTGGTTGGTTGGTTGGTTGTAATTATATGCAACGTGCGCACGCGTACAAAACTCCACTTGACTTATTGGCGACGGTGGCGGCGTTTTAACACTCGAACGCTCGTGCCAAGTACAACAGATGCTTTGTAATCAAGTGAATGCATTTTTTTAGTTAATTTTTTTCTTTCTTATAGAAATCGTGATGAGATATACCGCTGTGACGGCTTTTGTTTTACATGTAATTGAAGAAGGGAAGGAAATAGTCATGGGAGGAATGAACTAATTGGAAAATCGTGCCAGAAGGGTGCTTTGGTGAAAGCCATTGGACTGATGAGCTATTGAGTTGTTGAATGAGGTAAATTTTTTTCTTATGGAAGGGTTCCAAATCTGTAGAGTAAGAAGGATTTCAGTTATTTGCCAGATTTTGTATGGAGCAAAGAAAAAAATGTATGCCTTAGAATGGAAAGCTATTTTATATGATTGGCGCCCAACACGGGGATATGGTGATCTACAAATTTCTGCCTGATGTTTAGAAATATCAAGGTGCAAAGATGAGCTAAAATATAAGTTGAAGCATTCATCATTCATGCTGCGAGAAGTTTCATAAAGGCGCCCAATGTTGTGCTAAAAATGAAGAGAAAATAGACGCTGAGTGATCTAAAACTACCACAGGTTCTAGATCTTAAGTTGGAACCATTGAAGGAAACTCAATACTCAAGAGTTCCGACAAGATGCTCATGAGCTTCTCGATTCTCCAGGAAGTTCTAAGTGGTGATCGCCAAGAGAAGTAAAATCAACCATCGCGCAAACTTGGTACACAGATGTCTTTCACTTGAAACAGGGTTTAGGGTCGTGACAGCACTTGGATTACCCAACATTTTCCAAGCACCAGTCTATCCAATAGAAATAGGCATTCAAAAACGCCTGCGCAGGCAAGGTCTCTTGCGGTGGTTTCAGAGCCTGTATAGGAGTGTGTGGACGTACTTGGCAGTCCATAACTCGGTATAAAATGAGTTCCAGGCCTCCAAGGGTTTGAGGTAAACGAAAGGACGGAGTGTCTGACGAGAATAAATACTAGGAACAGAATTGTAGGCTCAAACATACTGGGCTAACCAAAGGCGTTTTAAGGAAAGCGAACAAGTTCATCGTCTCCAACTAAAATCAAGCAGATAGGCTTCTTAAACTCACAAAGAAATATTTTTTTATAATCTTAAAGTTTACCATGCTTATGGGCTTCTGCTATCATATCACTCGATTTTTTGGCCACATTTAGCCCCAAGAAAGACAGTAAAAACCAGCTTCAGATATGAGGATTTATTTATTTTTATTGGCGCCCAATACGGGGCGATGGTAATTCACAAATATCAGTCTGATATCAGAACGAACTGACGAAGGTCTTCATGTGAAAGCTATAATCGCTGACTGCTGACCGAACAAACAATGAAGCAGAACTTCATAATTGGCGCCCAAATTACGGCCACGGAATTTGGAAAATGTTGACCTATTATGTATTTAGAGGATCGTACATGAAAGAGTAGATAAACGGCGGAACGATCAGCAAATTGCCTTACTGTACAGGCCTTGAAGCATTGAACACCATAATTGGCGCCCAACACGAGGACATGAAAATTCACTGGCAGTATACACTTCAGGATATCGCAATTAATTTAAATTATAATTTATCGCCTTAACACGTATCTATATGCTCCTAGTCTTTAAGGCGATTTGATCAGTGTGCCAAATGGACTGAAAAACACCCTTCCTTCCTGCATTCTTACTTGAAAGCACTACTGTTTCCCCCACTCAATTAGAAGACCTCAACCCAAGAATGTGTTCATATATCATCAACTGTCACACTCATGTCCAGGATATTCACATTCGCAAACAAAAAAGCAGCAAAATAAACCCCCGTCTTGTATCTGATTTTTCGTCCTTTCAACTGACCGTTCTTTCATTTTTGTATACGACGACATATCCCTCATAGAGACTTCGGAAATTGAATATTATCTGCTTGGAATCTGCTGCCCAACCTCAAGAGTTCCATTCATTCGAAAACGGATGCAAAGCAGTCACATTACCCACCCCCCTTTTTTGCTTTCTTTATGTCATTCCAAAGGACATGAAGATTTTTGGACGAGATCCAGGAAACTTGAGAACAAAAATTGTGTACTCACACAGAAAATAAAAGAAAAAAAAAACACGAAAGCAAAGTTTAATGAACTTTAAACAGAAGAAAACTTGCATAACAACAATACTGAGAGATCTCTAATCCAGCGCGAAACATCTTCATCAACTTGTGGACTTGCTGTGAGTATTTATCCAGGTCAGTTAACTAAAGGACATTCATCCGGTGACCCGTTTTTTCCATTGTCCATTGTTTTTGTCCCCGTTTGCATCTGATTTGGATAGACATCTCGCAGAAAAACACATCAGCAATTGTCATCAAAGTTGTATGAGATACTTTTCATCCGAAGGAAAGGTTTCTGTTATATTTCAAAGCCAAATTGGGACATTACGATATTGTTTATAGCTTCTTCTTCTTCTTCGTCTTTGGACAATATCTTTATGAATGAAATCTAAAAACACCTCCGCGTGGGCTGTTTGTCGCCACGGATTACGAATTACAATTTCAAGTGTGGGTTGAGCACGTTATTAGTTGAATTTTAAAGCCTATTTTGAGAAGTATCTTTTGATACTTTTACTACGGATTCATTTTCTGTTGATTGGTTTTTGAGTGTATTGGGGTCTCGTTTACACTTTTCATTAACATTGTGCAAATTAATTTCACTTGGATTCGAAATGGATTGGGCATGGTTCGGATATGGAGTTTCCGGAGAGAAGAAAAAAAAGATCAAGTTAATTAGAAAGGGTCACGGGTGTGGCACAGATTGAACGAAACCGAACGACGACGACCGTAAATAGTTTTTGGAATGAAATTTTATGAATTAATCAAATATTGGTTTTGAGATTTAGGTATTCTGGACCAATACCCTGTCATTTATGTCGAACTGACATCATAACTTTTTTTTTCAGATGAGAACATAGATTCGGCGGCTAATTGGTTGGCGTTGTTTCATTTATCAAGCTGAATTTGAATAATAAATGATGATAGATAGGAAATTACTAAATTTAGGTACAGATTGCGTTATGTTGGGAGGACAGACTGACAGAATGGGCGGCTTACGTAGGTAAATCGAGAAAAGTTAAGGAGCTATGATTGAGGTAGTTTTTATGTTAATTATTTGCAAATGTGTAGGGAAAAGGTTTAGCTAAGTTTGTACCTGTTTATAGATTCCAAATCACTGATTAAATATTCATATGTGTACCTGGAAATAAACAGAAACAAATACGTTAGTTTAGTGTGTGCTTCAAGGGCGAAAATGTAGTCGAATATAGGAAAAGAAGAAGCATACAAAAAAAGAAGACAAAGTTATCTAGAAGAATCTAGAGGACATTTATAGACCATCCTTTAAGCAATGAGCTCACGACCTTTTTATAGACTTTAAAGTCGATTATGGCAGTACAGTACCATCAGGCTTAATAACGTCAAAACTTATGTAAATGCGTCTCATAACCCAGAAGATACATTGGATTTCGATAATGATGCAATGTCCTGTGACATCTTTATCATAGATGTGGATGATGACAAAAAACCCAAGACACATTGACTACAGTAGCTCGACCACTGTCAACGCTCCAGCCAAAGGATCAAGCTCCTATTGGCCGCCATTCAGACTTTACCTAACCTAAGCTGCTGCGACGGATCACAATTCACCACTGGAAGCAGTGTGCTATGGACTGTAGAGGATGGAAGGGAGCAATGATTCAGGCAGAGACTCTCCAAGGGCTGGGTATAGAAGTACCTATACGTTCATTCCACCATCATATTTTCTGACTAGTTCCTGAGCCACCCGTAAAAATGCGACTCAATTTCATGGAGACTCTGCTATCCACCGTGGGAAGCCTAATCATTCTATACGCTACTTCGGACTAGACGAAGCCCTTAGAAACATTGAAACAAGAAAAAGGACTCTCTTCCGAACAATTTTGGATGAAGCACCTGGCATATGTTTTAGTCGCCGTGACACACATCAACATGCTCGGCAGTCAAATGCAAAAGACATGCCTTTGGTGATCGGCGAACCGACAAGAGACCAGTGTTACTAGGACGGCACGGGAGAACACGGTACCAATTGGTCTTCTTCTTGCGTTTATCGTGCAAAACAGCGGCGTATGCTGTTGTCATAATAGTACAAACCCCGGAAACCTATAAGTCCCAAGTCTTGCCGAATGGTGTGTCCCTGATGTCTTTTGCTTCTCATGTAATGAAGAGGAGAAGGTGAGGCCTTTCTGTTCTTCGTGAATCATAGTCCTAGTTCTTTTTACAAGAACAACATTAGTCTTAAGATGATAACCCAAAAAGCCAGCCCTAGTGCCCTTTGATTGTAAATAATAAGCATCTTCTAACCATTCGCCTTCTACAAGGCCTAAGACCTTATGTATTCCGAGTCTTCCCTCAGTTGGGTCCCACTTGTGACAAAGACTAGTCAAAGTGGTTTCAAACTTAGGTGAGGTTTTCGTACGAGGTTTCAGTATTTTCTACATGGCTGATGTCTGAACTAATTGAGAGGGAAATTGATAACTTTTTTATATTAAGTTGCGATTCTTAGCTTTTTAGTTGCCGATACATTTTTGGGTTGGACTTAATGTTTCCCCAGACAACATCTTTACTGAAGCACCTTCTGATGCCTTGCTCAACTTAAATTTAATTAGATTGCTCCGTTTATCTATTAATCTCTTTGCTCGACTAGTCTTTCCGACAAAGCCATCTGTGACTATGCATTAACACTCCCACATTTGGTATAACTACTACTCGCAATGTAATCCTTTTGCTGACAAACATAATTGCAACACGATGTATCTCTCCCACAAAACAACAACCACAAACCGAGCCAACACCAACCACCCCCTCGATTTCGATTACCTCCACTTCACACAACATTACCAAACCAAATTCACTTTTAAATTTTCCCAATCGACAGTTCGAGTTAAACAGGTTTCTCTTTCTCTATACAGTGTGTATGCAGTGTGTACAGTGCACCAGCACCTTGCAGAACTAAAACTGAAACCAAAACAACTTACAGATTGCGTAATGGATCCGTAAGATACTAGTTATATTCTTAACCATGAAATCGAGTGGTAAAAAAGCGAAATGAATGTCGCCGCACCGCACACTGATCGAATGTCTAACGATCATCAGCGGCGCGGTGGCGGCATCGTTGTCGCCATCACTGTCATCGACTTGCAGCAACAAACTTTGACTACAAATTGCACGCTGCTGCTACACACCCCACCGACTGCTATGCGGAAACTAATTTTAATTTCTGTCTCATAAACGTCATCGCAGCCTTAATAGCCATATCGATTAGATGTCAAGACTGTAGATGGCCCCAGAACCAGACAATTGAATCCAATCATCGTTGCTCCCCTCCTAAGTTGGTGATATATAAATCGCATTTCAATTGCATTTACAAACAGATAAACGAGAGAAAATGTGTACAAAAAGGAGACAAGAAAAAAAGAAATCCTATCGCCGCTTTGATTAATTCCATTTAAATTGTCCAGCATTTCCATAGAGGCAAAGCACGCGAAACGACGTTGTCGTCATTGGCGCCATAAGGCACGTACGTATACACTCGAGCGCTAGAGCTAAGCTTCTTACTGTAGGATGACGCGAATGGCGGAAAAAAAAAACGTATAACCTTTTACGAATCAAATTTAAAATTATTATCACTGTTTCGGATGGTGTTGGAGCCTGAGATGAAGGCCGAACAGACAGACAGACGGACAGACGATGGAGGGTCTCTCTGGATGGCGGTCTGGCCCCTTTTATGCCAATTAATCTGCTCTCGTGTCGCAAGCGAGACGCGTGGGCAGCCAATGAATATGCGCTTAGTACGAAATGATCTAATGCGCGGAATGATGTTATTAGATGGTGTTGTTGTTGTTGTAACAGCAGGCGCCTTGCTGTTTGGTTTGGTAATTTAGTTCGTTAAGTTCAGCTTAGAAGTATAAGTGGCTTTTCGGTGGAAGTGGGGTTTTTTGCGGAGGGATAAATTGGAGCGTATCAGGAGATTGACGTTCTTTTTGAATTTAAATTTTTTGACACATCATGGTCATTGTGGAATAGTTTTTCGGTTTTAAGTGGATTTTTCTAGAGAGGCACTCTACCGGAGAGTTTTGAGTTTTCAGGATTTAGCATTTGGAAGGCTTTAGAGTGAGACCTACGAAGTATGCCAAAATAGTGGTCAGCTCTGTGTACTAACTGAGAAACTCTGGTGCTATTCACATATATCTCCTAAGTGCATGGGTGACTAGGTTTCTGTTCAGAGGATTGGTAACGAGCAACACCTAATACACCACCACCCTTTCTTATACAGAGTATCTCCTCAAACATCGATAGCTGCGTCGAGAGGTTTCCTATTCGTGTAGAGCTCCATTTTATGCAGCTGCTTATTGTAGTCATCACTGCAAAACATTAAGAATCACAAGCAAAAAGAGTAGTGGTGATAGAAGGCAACCCTGTGGGACATTCTACCCAGTGCATCACCCACCCTCAGTCATATACAGCACTTAATCCAATAAACATCTTAGCAACGTATCAACAATCGCTCTGCAAAACAACACCAGCAACACAAACCACAAGAGTATAGGTCATAATAGGCAACCTTGAGGAATGACGCTTTGAATTTCAAATTCCTTCGCCAAACTACCTAGGTTGAGTACGGAAGATGGGTGCTGGAGATGATCTCTTCAACTCTTTAACTCATTTAAAAACAATAGCATCAGACGACATATCTATGGACAATCACAGGATCTGAATCTACTGCAGCAGCTGGAGACCATTAGAACTGAAATCACAGAATTGCAAAAATTCCAGCGCATCTAGTACCAGAAACCACGAACTCGGTGCAAATTGTAACCTTCAGTCTATCAATATAGCTGATGACTAATCTGGCGTTCAAAGACACAAGATTTTTGGTCCTTTTCTCAGTCATCATTGACTATAAGCTGCGAGGTATAGATCTGTCGCCTCTGGCTGCCCAACAGGTGTTGATCTTTACTCTTCTTTTCGGTCTATTTCCACTTTAAGTACACCAAAAGGGATGGGTAGATTCTTCCTTTAACAGTGACCGTTTCCTCCAGTTTTCTTCTATGTTACTATATATGTCTAGGAGGCGTGACTCTCATAAAGATTTACCTACGTGCTTGAGTCCAACTAGTCTTCAAGATAAGATAAGCTATACAAGGACAATCATAAGCTCCCACGAAACCCATCAAAACAATCTACAGGCAAGATGTGGTATTCGTCTCCTAATGAAACAATTCAGGACGAAACACAAGGCTGCGAGCTAAGATCTATAAAATCACTTCATAAGTACCAAATAGACTTAAAACAACTTCTAAGGACACAAAGACTGAATGAATGTTTTAACTGCCGCACTGTTTCCTCAGCTCAAATCCTCAAGGTACTTTGCATAAGAAAAGAACACTCACTTTCTCTTTGTATTCTTAGAATGGCTACACATCATATGACTATGTATAGTAGCTTCCAACATTCTAATGCATTTTTTATCTCTTCAATTTAACTTTCCTCCATCAAGCCCACGGCCAAAGTAACATTGAATAAACCAAAGTAACCTTGTCAAAAATGACAAAATATCGTTCAGAAAAAAGAAAACCGAAAACCACTTTGTCGCTCTGGCACATACTAATTTTCCACCTGCCTGCCTCAAAAAGTCACATCACCTTGACTCTAGCACAACACAAAAACATGATGGTGGTGGCAGAGGCGGGTACCTACCATCAGGATACCAAAAACAAATTGCAAAATGTTTTTTTGCGCCTTGAAAATGAAATTTAAAATTAATATTTCCCTATCACGAAGGATCCACTTCAACTCTGTATAGATACACATCAAGGAAAGGAAGAAACATGCACAACCTAAAACTTGACGAGCTATAATTCACATCAAGCACATACGGGTTATAAATTTACTGGCGCTGCACCTTGCTCCATCATTTAGCAAAGTACCCTACTATCCAAGCGCAGATGCACCACTGAATGGGAATGTACACTCGACAAAAAATGGTGTATACCTCTCCACCTGCTAGCTGGTTTTGTCCTGGATTTCTGCTGGCGCTCAAGGATGGATCTTCTCTTTTAATTTTTTTTTTTTTTTCATTTGAGTCAGGACAGACAGTCAAATTAACATCCTCGGTGGTGTCACCTTCGCGTTGGACTAATTGAAGTTTCATTATTCCAAGCCAAATTGAATGCCGATGGAATAAATTGCATTTGAAGTAGCTAATTGGTAAAGTGAATAGATACACACTTTACCTAGATAGATGGCATCCAGCGGATAGTAGTAGATACATGCCACCTAAATGGGTCATGTCCCTGAGTAAATTGCAATTTTCATTGCGCTTCGCGTTCGAAATGGGTGCGGTTCTCAAAGTGAGAAATTTAATTTTACCAGGGCAAAAGGATAATGGCATTCGGATACACACAAACACATACACAGAGAAATAGGATTTTGCTACTTCGCAGACCTCTTGAACTTTTGGCCGAGAAACACAGCTGAAATGTTTCTCTCGTTTTTAGTTTGCGAAAATGTATCTTTTGCTTATATTCGCGTAGAGAGCTCTAGGGACAATTGAATTGAGTTCATCGAAAATCCTAGATTGTCCTTTGACAAGGGGCAAAGAAGGAAACATGACGATAACAACTACAAAAGGAACGACAAAAGACCACCAGTAGTAGTAGCGCACAAGGATGATGAAAATCAGGAAAGCATTTCACAACTCAGTGAGTTTTAGAGAGACTACTATCTGTAAGTGTGTAGCTATGTACATGGGAAATAAAAGCGAAAAGAACAAATAAAAATGGGACAAGGATAGCAGGGAGTCCTTCAGACTATATACATATATCCTCGGTTCAATGGAGACTAGAGAATAGAGCAAAACTATTTGATGAACATGGAATATGTGTCAAATTTCCGTCTGTCACATGGGGCGAAGAATGAGTGCTAGGAACCGGGTAATCGGGCGGCAGGGAACTGAAATTTCATTTATGATTTAATGAGGGAAAAGTAAGGGCACGTGTACAGTAGGGTTGGCAAAAGACTTTGGCAACCAGTTAGGGTCCTTTCAGCTGGAACTCAATTTGAACATTTTTACTGACATCCATCAGGAAGCAGCTCTCTAAGTTGCTCTTCAATTAATGGAATTTTGTCATCCGTTCTTGCAAACCTTATGTATTTAATAGAAAAGGAATTCAATTAGTCTTGAGTATTTAGTCTTCCCATTTGGCTAATGGTGATGAATAAGACCTTAATGCGACGTAGATGAAGACGTTGGGCCTACAATATTCCTATCCATCAGGAATATGGAATTGCGATAGTGGCGAATGCAGCCCAAATTTCCTTATCCAAGGCGACAGAATCTTGAAAGCAGCCATCAGAGTAAAAATGCACGTACCGACTGTCCAACAAGAACAGGGAATTGTTGTCAAAGATGGTTCAGTAATAGAACCAAATTCCAAGGATTGATGTACCTGCAGTTTCATCTAGTATGCAATAAGTGAGTGTAGCTATCAGAAAACTTTATGACAACAAAGCCTCTAGCTCAGTTGGCCTCTGAACTGACTTTGTACACAAGGAAGTTATGTCTTCTAGGGAGCAAGCATTAAGTTAAAAATGGGCTTGACTCGACCGGCCTTGAACTACCTGACCAAAAAACTGGTCCTACGCTAATAACCAGTAGAAGGACTGTGGAATATGGTAGTCTTCGGTTTGGGAGTCATTCAATCCCCTCTGAGGAGCCAGTCATGCTTGACAACAGACTGAAAGTCAAAACCCATGACGACATCTACAGCATTCTGGCAAACCAGCTGGGGCCTACAAGCTGATTCCCAACATTGAAAATTGGACAAAAGGAACGTACGGGGGCCGTAATTATCCTCTTACGCACTTCCCGTCTGAGCGTGGTGGCTATCGAAAATACCTCCACAGATTTGGGTACGACAGCTTGCCCTTTTGACCAGAATGCCCAGAAGAGGAGGAAGCCGCGGAGCAAGGAGCAGTCGCGGCTGGGCAAAAGCTCATCAGCTCTATAAGTCCCATCTTCAAAAAGGGCAATCTTATACTGCTTCTCTTCGCACTAAGAACTTATTCAAGGTACTGGACAAATGTGTAAGACCGATACGGCTTATGGTAGGCCAGATCGACCAAATTTAGGACAGACAGTGGACCAAATTTATGCGCCAAAACAAATCATGGACAGTGATGATGGATGGACGATATACTATAGCTCTAAGTGGTTTCTTTTCGAACGAAAAGCTTGTCTAAAAACAAGGGACATCTATAGACACCGTAAAGGAGTGACACTTAAATACGAATTGGCTTTAAATTTTTCAAATTAGGACGTCGCTACCAATTAAAAAGAACCCCCACAGTGCTGCCAAGAATCGTATTGACACCATCTTCGAGGAATTGGAACAACGAATTCAAAAAAAAAAAGTAAATCAAACAAAGAGCTCACCAGAATACGAAGGAATATTAAAATGTTTTATTGCGAATTATGAAAGGTTGACAGGATCATAACTCTCCTGTTTCTTTTATTCAAAACAATCTGCTTAGCTAAACGTTCCATAAATCATTTCTTTTCCTTCGCCATAAAGCCATATCTGTCTGGAATTTTATGTATTTCCAAGTGGTTAACATGATTTGTAGATTAATCTCGGACCTTTTAAATTAATTCTCCATAATCTAAGCCATTAGAAGACTTCGGAGGAAGACAGCGAAAACAACAACCATCCCTCATTAAATTCTAACATACCCTTAGACAAAAAACATAAAAATAAAAAAATAAAATAAAAATAAAAGTTTGTGGCCACCCTTCTTCTCCGCCAAGTAATTTGATCCTCATTCCTTCACAGACATTACACATCGGATCTGCCTTTCTGCTTGGAGGATACCTCAAGTAACCCCCCTCTGAGTCCTTTGTAAGGTTTCGCAATTTTACGACTTATTTTAGTTACATTCGTATAAAAGCCTTCGCACCTACACCCCTGTGCGATGGTGCTCGACTCTATAAAGGATTTAGGATTTCCGAAATGAGCTTTCCTCTTCGCATTTACGATGGCTGGATGGCTGGATGGCTGGACGGCATGTGCTACTCATGAAACTCAAGAAGACTGTGGAAACACTCATGTGTGTTACATTAAACAAATTACACGCACGCTTGAGCAGACAATAGCTGAAGGTACAGCAGAGAGAGAATAGAAAGAAGAAAGGGGGAACAAAATTATATGGAATTGGATTAATCTTTGGAAAGGCTTTTGCCCACTATTTCCTCGTCTGGGAAATTTCCCATCAAGACATTGGATACCTAAACTACAGGCCAGACAACAGCACAAGAAAAAAAAAAAGGGGAGCACACATTCGTTAAGGTTGGTCAGAGAAAAATGTAAATTAGGACGCACTATAGGGTGGGGCATAATAAACTGGAATAAAGTGTTTAAAAGCACGGTAATAATGCTAATTTGAGTCATAAAATTTCTAAAAATAGACTGACCCCCTCCTCGTCATATCTTGATGAACATCTTTTGTTTGGATGACATTTTACGGTCTAAATTGCCGCAAACAAAAACAAACTCGGCACAGATTACATTCGAATTAGAGGCGGCAACGAGTCTTTGGAAAAAAAAAAAATGAAAAAGGAAAAGGTATTCTATTCACACCCACAAAGAGGCTTGTACGCATCCATATATAGGCTCCTGGCTGTCGTCTACCGAAAAAATTAAAAACTAATAAAAAATCTCTGAATGTTTACAGCTTAATTTGCATTAGTATCTTCATCGGTCCTAGTTTATGGGCTGTAAACGAGATTATAGATGTTGAACTTGGCGAATAATTATTTGGGAAATCTTTCCAATTCGGAAGGTAGTTTGGCCTCGAAAAATCAACAAATATTGGATTTGTTTTGGTGAGAGGATTAAGTACCATTTTGGAGCGCTGCAAGGTGGCTTCTTCTGTAGATGGGATCAAGAGTAAAAGTATCCATCCAAATGAGCACAAATTATTAGGCACACGGCCACTGAAAAGTCTAGCTTCTCGCAAATATTCGTGTTGAAATGACTTGCATTTTGAAACAAATAGAAGGGACCAAGATTCGCGAAGTTTAATAGTCATAATGGCGATGCGTTCGTCATAGAAGACTACGTGTGATTTGAACCTTGAACTTGGCTCTGAGTACTCAACCACACAGACCAATGCTTACGCCTTCCTGATAAATGGGATTTGAACCTTAAACTGCCGCTCAGTAAGCCACCATGTTGATCTTAGATCTGCCGCTCAGTAGACTCATCAAGTGCTTAATCACAAAGGCAAAGACATACACTTTTCTGCTGAAACATGGGATCTTCTAAGAGAGGGACTTAGTGCTTTCAGTGGAGTTCGAACTTTGAACTTGGCTCTCAGTACACTCACCATATATTTAGGGGGGTAAACGATTACGTTTTTTTTGCTGGAGCATACTTTTGTAAGAGGGGATTCAAACCTTTGATTTGTCTCTAAGTGGGGTCAAGAAATACTAAGGCACGCAGGTATCTTAGCCCATAAGGGATACTTTTTATCTTAAGTGGGAGTCGAACTGTGAACCTGCCGCTCAGTAGACTACTCATGTGTGCAGTCACGCAAGCAAATGGTTGCACTTTCCTGCTGGAGAATAGAGTTTTGTAAGGCGATTTCTTTTCTTTTATGTGGAATTAGAGCCTTGAATCTCGTGCTTCAGTAGATAGACACTACCCTACGGTGTTACTCATTGGACACCTAATCACTTTATTTGTTTCAGATTTTTCACGACTTAGCAAACTAAAGACACGAAGAAGTGTTCCTGGTGACCCTGAAACAACGACTTTCGCCCCGAATTAAATGAGAAAAAAACAAGTTGGTCCCTGGAAGAGAATCCACTTAGAAGAAGGAACATTGTGCTGCCAAGGGATAAGATCGGTGGGTCACGTTTAGAAGCATTTGGTTTTTTTATGAGAGAGCTACTAGTAGCCATACAGGCAATGGGAAGAACATTTATTTCATTGAAGAAGTATTCACCCTTCTTGATATTGCAGGACTCATGTAAAGACAGTGGCTAATTGTTTCTTTTTTCTCCTCGTCCGTAGACTTTTTGCAGAAATCACTGTTGAGGGTGTTCCTTATTGAGCGAATATTCTCTTTCTAAAGGCGATTTCCCGATCAGGTTTTCTTTTTCGTGTTTCAACACAACGGATGGACCTAACTTCGTTCAATGATAACTAAAGTAGCCTGTCAGTGTTGCACTGCGCTCAACGATTAGCCTCAGGCACAGGGCCAAGTGTTACTTTGAACTTTGTTTTGGTTCGGTTTCTCTCATTAACCCAATTTACGAACGTAGCTAAGCTAAGTGATAGGCTCTGCTAAAATTGTGACTAGTAAAACGAGTGAGACGTCAAAGGATATCAGTTCAATAGTGTACTCGTTGCATGAGTACAGAAAGAAGGTTTTCAATCTCTGAAAGCACACCGGATATGGAAAATGCTGTCAATCACTTCGGTGAATCTTCAAAATTATATGACAGGCCAAGATGTCTTCGTTCTCGCCTCGCTCATACGAGGGATAGCATTGCGTGAACGCATCAGCACCCATTCCTATGAAAATATGAACCTTTAGGCTGATTCGAGATGAACTTTACATCTTTATATGGAATTTAGGCCTCGAAGCAGACTTAAGCAAAAAGAAGCTTAGACCTCTTAATGTCCTTCAATATTTCTCCTTATACAGGTCTGTCTTTTCACTTTTTTTAGTAGATCAACATTATAATAAGCCTCAATCATACCAACTGCAAACTGCAGCTCTATCTAAAGAAAAAGTTTCATAATCAATACCTAAAAGCTGCAACTACTCCCCAACGAAAGTGCCTATTTTAAAACCTCTTCAAACGATTAGATCAAACTCTAGTCTAGAGTGAAAATCTAAAACCACACAATTAAACCATAATAAACCATCCGACGATCAGTAAATCGATTTCGCCCAAAGGGCAAGTTCAAAGAAAGCAAACCCATATCGCTAAAACGTATCAAATTATCACTCCCCACAAAGATTACCAACCAATCCACCACCGACCGCGTGCAGCGAAAGTCAAACAAACTAAACTGGGTCTCTCGATCTAGATAACCGCTGAAAGAAAAATTTTCCCATTTCCTTTGAAAGCGATTCCCTCCCGTTTGCTTTGTGATAAGAAAACAATTTATTAGGTTATTCGACGATATTCAATATCATGATGACGTTGACGTTGACTTAAGCCAACCCCACTGACACAAATGCAATAACATTTTGCTTTTGTATCTTTTTTTTCTGCTCTGAGATGAAAATATTTGTATCTACACAATGGATTTAGAGAAGGGCTGAGAGAGGAGGAAAAAAAAAAACAAAACTTATGCGTTCATTGCACCTCGAACTGAATTGCAGCAGCAGAATCTCATGTCTCACCATCTCCGGACAAGAGGTGCACTATTGAAACTTGCCCTGTCACTGTGCAGCACAGAGATACTTTTGCCTTGGCTCTGGCGTATAAATAATAAATTTTTATTTACTGAAGTACTTTTCTTTCTTATTTTTTTCCTTCCATCCATTGTCCATCGACGATGTCGTTGCAACCTTTTGCCTATTTTATTGGCCAACTCGTTTTGTTAATTGGCAAATACAAGCTTTAGGTCAGGGAAGTTGTTTTCTTAGAGCGCGTGTGGGTGGTGGATGAAAGGAAGTAGGATTCTCAATGTTTTGATTGGATTTGTAAATAAAATTGGATTTCTTCAAAGAGGTTAGTGAACCTGAATCCTTTCGTGACATTTTTTTGAAACATCCACACAATTAGACACAATAGAAGCGTTTGTCCTATTAAAAAGGATCACCACAAGGAAAAAAAAAAACACAGTAACTATCTCTGACTCTCGGTACACTTGTATCTCTGCGGTGTACTCATCTTCTATACAATTTATTTCTTGACGAAGCAACAAACCATAGATGGAGTGCAGCAATTAAAATTTTAGAAATGCATTCAAAAAGCGAAACGACATCCCATGAATGTGAAATTCTCTCTCTCTCTGTATCTGAAAAACCTTCTACACGCCAAAGTTATTTCACAACAAAGTATCTATGTATCCAAGTCTGCATGAGAGTTTGTTACATACTCAGTTTTTTTTTTTTTTTCTTATTTAGGGTGACATCGTAAATAGATGCAATGACACGTATTTTAATTGCTTATATTGTTTGGCGTCACATATAAGACACACATGAGTTATGACTGAAGAAAATACTGAATGAAATTGTTTTTTTTTTTTTTGGGGGGCGATTCTGTGTGAAATTCAATTTGAATTCATCAATTAGAGAGTTCGTTCTTTCAATTGGCGATATGATATAGTGGGAGATACATACATATATTCAGATGTTAATTAAAGTCATACGCAAAAGGAGATCTCAAAAAAAGGAGAAAACAAATTTGTATGATATCTGCGTTCATAGTTGAATGAGTTATATCACTTAACACTTGCACATTTTATAGCTATGGGAAGTGGGATCAATTTATACGGAAATTTTTCGACACAAATTGGTTTTAATTTGAGATGGATAGCACGTAGGATGAAGCCATTCGAAGTCTTTTTAGAGTTTGGGCTCATTTTTCTAGAGAAGTCAAACTGAAAAATATGTTTTTATCTTTTTTTTAGAACTCAGGCCATCACAAAGCTATCATTTTCAATTTTATTATATGTATCTTTTATCTTATCGCATTCGGTTCAAGAGTTTTTGAGTTTAAGCTCATTTTCTGTAGGGCCCACGTTGGGCGCCAATTTTTGTCTAAGAATTTTAATTCGATTCTAGGTTAAAGAAGGGGTATGTCACATCGTGAATCGCTAATGAATTATGGCCTGTATTATTGCCTTATAGAATGGTGTCAAAGTCTTTTATACAGCCTCGTCAAGAGAACAAGGAATAAGCACCCAATCAAGTCAAGTCCTAGGAATCTGATTATGTACTCTCAGAAGAGAATATTGTGGATGTTTTCTGAATAGGGGCCTTAGCTCCAAAGGAATCAGAAGAATGATCTGAACCTGAAAGAGTTAAATAAGAAGGAACTTTCTTTTCCCCAGTGAACAATGCCGCAACCTTAAAGGAACTTTGGAAGAATACCACTGTGGGCCAAGTGGAGAAGATCCATCCACAAAATCAGTAGTGAATTCGGATGCATGCTTCAGAGGAATGCACAAAGACAAAGGAAATGAGTGGAGAAGCTGTTGCCAGATGATGCAATACAACGTCACAGTGTTCAAGTGAATCGCATGAACGACTAGAGACACTTAAGGTGGGAGATATATTATGTCTTTCCTGGGACTGAGAATTGAGGACGGAGGGGGTGTACTTAACACAGTGAATGGCGTGATGTCTTAGCATAAAGCTTGCATTGTAAAATCAAGTATGAAGTAAGCAATAAGACCTACGGACATCTCTTGTCATTACCTAACCCAACCTCCGTGCGACATAAAATAGTGGACGTCGATCTGAACAGAGACATATCTCAATTGTACTCCTAACATGTCCATCCAGGTTTCAAATAAACTCCAGCTTTGAGGTCAATTGGTTACACGTCTTCCTTCCCTCATAAACTAACGCAGAAGCGCTTTTATCTTCTTATCGCCTTAATAGCAGTTCCTCTCCTTTTTTGCTGCGAAATTGTCCCATCACTCAGCCTCTACACACGTTCCATTTTTATCGCCCGACACTCCACCTTTTTGCGTAACACACACTTTAAGTGGCACGTAGATAATTACCACACCCTCGTAGCGTTCACTTTTAAAGCTTTTTATCGTCCAAGGAAGTCAGCCAGCCTTAGAAGTTCCTATTTGCCTTTCCCTGTTAAATACTTCTGCCTCTCTTACCGACTAACTACATCCTACCGCCACTTAAAGCTGTCAAACTAAGTACCTTTGTCCTTCCTCGCCGTCGTCGTTGTCGTCGTCATATCGCCATTGGCACAGAGCAGCAGCAGTATTTTCCTTTCTATCCATAGACCGGAAGAGAATCATCTTCCTCTATGCAAAAACTAACTAACATAAAATTATGAACAAGGCCTACTTGTGCTGTGATCACTGATGTGCACTAAACTTGCACAGCAGCAGTACCACCAGCGGCGGCACCTCCTCCGTCATCATAGCCATCATTATCATCATCATAATCATCAGAAAAGGAAACATACAAGATAGAGATCTGTATCTTTTCTGATTCCCTGTTCCCTGCATGCATTTGAAGCAGAGCTAGAGATAGTCATCCATTCTATGCCAATTGCGCCTTGTGTGTGCAAAAGTTGGTCTTGAGTGTTGGACAAACTTGGAGCTGAATCCAGTAGAAATGACGTCTCTCTCCCTCTCGATGTGTGTCTCTGCGTGGAGATGTCATTGAACCCCCCCATGGTGAACAAACTACAAAATCGTCATCACCATCATCCATCCCAGGCCATAAAAACCGGCACACATCTCACAAAACACACTCTTCTATATACGGTTCCCTAGGCGCGTTACTCCTCACTCGCTCTCTCTCTCTCTCTCTCCTTTGTATGCCTGTGTGTATCTACGTTCTAGTGCTGTGGATAGCAAATGAAATAATTTCCAGATTCATCTGTCATTCTGTAGGAGTATCTACTCGTTTTTTTTCTGCTTTTTTATTTTGTCAGAGCTCTTCTACTGCGATCTGTCTGTCTGTTTTGCCGGTTCGTTGGACTATTCGAGAATAAAAGTCACAAAAATATGGAAAAATTGTATCTGTGCATGGAAAAATGTATCTACACGAAGAAAAAAACAGAATGCATCACATTTAAACTTCACAGAATGAGAGATACATTTACTCATTCTACCGTTGCACCATCATCGTCGTCGTCTAGGCGTTTAGCTGTGCTGCTTTCTATTTGAGGGCTAACTGGCAATAGGTACTCTCTGCCTCTGGAGAGCTTGGAGTTTCGAGTATCTTTTGGTGTCACACGACAATATAGTGCTCCCACCGATGACATATGCCACAGAGATTTCGGTGTTGTATGGCATATAAAAGTTTTCACCTTCTTTGTGATGAATGTAGAAGAATCACAGAACGATGAATAGACGGCGGCTGTTTGGAAGTGTGGTTCATTGTTATCAGCGAGAGCGGGTGGAGCAGACCTTTTGTCAAATGTGGAACGTACCAGAACGTGGTTTTTATAAAAAACAAGAAAAGAAAAACGTGTTATTTAGTGAATCGATAACACTCGTAACACTCGTATGGCGACATTGTTGCGTTGAATAGGTTCTCTTTTTTTGTCCATGAAAGCCCTTTGATCGGATGGAGTTAGATGGAAATGGGTTCTGCGGCTGATGGCATTTAGTTTGGGTTGGTATTGTGAAAGAGCGTTTGATCCGAAATTGAACCCGTGTCTTTTTGAATTTTCTCTGATTTATGGGGGATTTTAGAGGAATTAAAGCATTGAGAGGAGAGTTTACACACAAGTTTGTATGAACTTTTCGGGATAAGTCGGCTTTGCGTTAATTGGCGCCCAATGCGGGCGGTTTTATGTTACATCGTTTGTTCAGCGTTGAATCTTCGAGATGACACTAAAGCATAGATGTATCTTAAATCCTTGTTTTATAAGAATTAGTTGCATAGATAAAGGTGCGTGGGTGTATCAATATCTCACACAAAAACAAAAAAGTTTTTCACGCCCGATGGAGGTGGATCAACTCATTTAAACTGAAAGAATTCTAGGCCAGCAACTGATTACGAAACACCATGGTTTGTTTACTTGTTTTAAAAAAAATTGGCGCCCAACCTGAGTCTGTTTAGGTTCTAAGATTGGATCGACACTCTGGCTCTCTCTGGCCAATTCAGATAGTCTTCGTATTAGAAGAACCCCTCAATGAGGGTGGCTGGAGCAAGTGAATAGAGATCAATCAACTTGGCAGGATCAACTGGAAACCATTGACTTGAAACCTAACGAAAAACTTTGCAGTAGAAGAAGCCTTCAATTAAGGTGATTTGAGTTGAATATTAGAGCGGGAATCTCACCAACTTGACCTGCTCAATCGGAACCTCTGAGTGAGCTCTACAGAGAAGAGTTTAGTAAGGCAACAACTGGCTAGTTCCAATATTTCTTTCTGTGTCTTCATTCGACATATCAACAAACTCCCATCGAAAGTAATCCCTTCCCCATTCTCTGACCTCACCTACGTCAAACTACACCCATCAGTATCTACCAAAACCCAACACCTGCTTGGAATTCCACTCAATCATTGTAACCCTTGACTACTTTACTGAAAATATTTCATCATGTTTCTTACATAAATATTTTAAAATTTCCCATTTTCAATAAAACCCCATTACCGTGTTGATTTTAACACAACATTCCACATGAATACCAATACCAGTGCTGTACAGCACAAAAAAAGACATGACTTCCCACTCACACAAAATCTCCCGCCCATAAAGCATCTTTGGCCTCCCAAAAGTGCATTCAACTCACACCAAGTCCCTCGCATCGAATTGAACTCGAAATTCGTTTCGCATTCCATGTGAATTCCCATAAAATGCACTGAAATTCTCCGCATATTCATGAAATATTGTTAGATTCTTTCTGGAATGGAAAAAAAAAATAAAAGATTTGACACCCTCTTGATGGATATCTTTACCTCAAACCTTAAGAGATAAATCATATGCACACGCATAGATACTTTAATGAAAAATGGGAAAAAAAACTGTTCCCAGAGGGAGCACGGCTTTAATGCAACCCCAGGGACTGGCCGCTTTAAGGCAATTTAATTGAATAATTACACACTGGTAGGCAAGGCGCCCAACAGTAGCCCCAAAATGTTACTAGAACGGGTAAACTTGTATCTACAACGGGAAGGAAGGAAATACGCTGAGATGACTTTGCTATATTGGCTTCCTCTTGTCCTCCGCCGCCGCCAGCCTTGGGCAAACATTTGCATTTTTAATTTGTAATCCCGAAGAAGTTACAACGTGATTTTGCGAGTCCCTTTAATGAGGATTTTTTTTCTCTTTCCTTTCTAAACCCGTTCCCGATTCGGTTCGTCGCTTTCGATTGCTCATACAGGTTTTTTTCTCCTCGCTAAAAAAAGGCTGTTTGCATATGCACTGATGCATAATACAAAACGTGTCATTGAGTTTGCAAAAAAAAAGGAGTAAAAATAAAAGAAAACACTCCCCAGGATGTACTCCAACTTCTAACAGGAAGGTGTGTCAAGGAGACGAGTTACTACTGCAAAAAACTTGCGTGACCTGACTGACTGACTATATCGGGGTTGGGTATTAGTGATAGTACTTGATATCATGCAAAAATAAGGGTTGTCCTCGCGCGAAGATATGCCAACCTGATTTTCCAGTTCCCCATTATCCAAAGGAACACAGCTATAAGTAGGATGTGAAGAAGAACAAGAAATTGTATGAAGGTTAGTAGATTTACTAGAACACAAAAAAAGAAAAAACTGTTTACGTAAGCACACACACGAGTTATGTATGAGGATGATTCAGCATGAGCACAGGATAAACGAAAATAAAAAGGACGACATGAAGTCTAATGGATTTTATAGGCGCTTCTTTCTTCGTTTAGGGATTAGGGGCAAACAGCACAAAACTTGTATATGGTAAATACTTTCAGTGGGGAAATGGTTATTGATATAATTTGCAAATGTTATCATCTCTTTTACTGAGTTAGCAAAAAAAAAAAACCGGTATCCTTGTGGCCAATTTAACCATATTTATAGGGTACACATTCAAGAGAAAGGATATGAGATTTAACATATTTTAAATCAGATATCTTTACATGTATACATATCGCTTTAAGCATGAAGCCAAATTGAATTTTCAAATAATAACCTTGGCGGCCAATAAGGCATTTATAACACACCCTCCAAACTATTTGTCTGTCTTTCACGAAAAGGCAATAAAATCTTGAGACAAAAAAACAGAAAACCACTGGAATGTGTTGACATCTTTATATCTAGAGACTCTGCCTTAATTTGTGTGTTAATTTGTCTTATTGTGGTTGGGGAAGAAGTCAATATCATAAAAATTGGGTTAAAATATCTTCCACATGCGTAATGTTGTCGTGAGGGAATTTTTACTCTTCAATCTAATAAAGTCGACAGTTGTAAAGTTACTTAACGAAATGGAGACACTTAATTACGTAATCCAACTGTCAAAGAGGTTTAGGCTAGTCTGTATGTAAGCCAAGTCATGAGACGGACTGTCTAATGTCTGTTGCTAATCCTCGAAGAGAGTGAATGTGAAGTAACTACTAAGCGCCTCAATACGTGCGAGATCTTTTGTAGAATCATCTTTTGAGGTCCCCAAATGAACTAAATACTTTGGTCCTCATTTTACTTTCTAAAAAAATGACAGAAAAGGGGACTACTTGACCCATTTCGACCCATTAAAGCCGACCCAATTTTCCCTGTCCCATTCTAAACAATAGACTTGGCTGAAAAGCAAACATCGTGGAGCTATATTGTTGGAAGAAAGCAGGAAGTAGGGACTTAAACAACGAGACTGGATAAGTGCTCATTAGCAGCAAAGGAGTCGTGTAAGACCACCCGATCACCGAGATCACATTGTAGTTTCCAAGTCAGAATTGATGTACCTTCCCATTACTATAGAAGCAAGACTAAGCATGTGTGAATGCAGCAAAGGCAACGACTGCCCTTGCAAGGATAATGGCAAATATCTGCGGGTCAATGTTCACAAGAGTAAGAAGCTCTTCGACTGAAAACAAAGTCACATAAAAAGACAGACGGAGACAGTTTCCAGAATCAACGTTTTAAGAGAATGCAAGTGCCTTCTGAACAACCTCCAAAGGCACGGCGTTTGTAGTGGCTGGCATGATACCAACAGAACTTCTTGGTAAAGACTGCAACTACACAAGCAGCGAAAACATGAAACTATACTGAGGTACCCCCAAGAACAGGTCTGGAAAAATACAGAAAAGAGCAAAATACGAGGAAAAGTGACAACTCTGATGAAGATGTACGCAGAGATTTAATTCCTAATATAGACGCTTGGATCAATAGAAGGAATAGGAAGCTTCAGATCACTCCCACATGCGACGCCAACCACTATTGCTCAATGTACATTGAAGCATTCTGTAATGTGAACGACATCATATTAAATTGTTCAAGAGTTTCGGAAGAACGACACCTGACACCTTAATAAACTAAGTGAGGACATAAACCCAAACAGCGTCACGAAACAAATGATGAGAACGGAAGATATTTGGGAGCCAATACGTGGCACAGTGGCAACGAAAGAACAATGAAAGCAGAGTAAATTTATTGTATAGTAAATTTTGTAACACAGGCTGTACTAGGTTCCAGTATATGCTTAACATGGGGTGGTATTTGGACTATTGAGAGGTTTTTTTGCTTTGGGTTAAAATTCACAGTATTTTCTAGCGGAAGGGTTGTTTTGGTTTTGGCAAATACTCTAATTTTGTAATCGCAATTGATTTGCACTGATCTAAGTGGAGCCTGCCTACCTTTACTAAGACTAATTTAACTTAAGTACTAAATACAAAAATGTCATGCGTTAGTCTCCATTACTCTTTAAGACATACCTAGAGATGCACACTCTTGTTAAATAGATACCAAAGTTTATGTTGAGTACATACCTGAAAATAAAAGAAAAAAATATGAAATTATTTCAAACTATAAATTTTAAACTAAAATTTATATAATAGAACCAACAAATTTTCATGAGGAAATTCAATCAAAAAGTTAAGTCGTCAATCATACTCGTAACGCAAATAATAAGAAGTCATCAAAATTTATAGCTCAAAATGCAAAATGAATTATTATGACTCGCCTGATGGCTTATTGTTTATTTGCAAACATCTGGTTGTGAGGGAAGCAAACTCTTATGGGAACTCGTAAAATATTACTGATCGTAATTCCTTTTCTGCTTATACGATTTTTAAAAATTCGTAGCCAGGAATGGAAATCAAGAGTACGATAAGAAGAAAGACAAGAAATGACCCTAAGGTCAATAAGAAATAACTTGGAACTCCCATCGACCGCTGAAGGAGCTAAGAACATTTCTACCTACGGAAGTTTTTGGAGACAATGCACTAGTAGGGAGCGCATAGAGTTGCCTTAGAGCTTGAAGGGTAGAAGGTTTTTAGAAGACATTAACCTCATGATAGTAATACTTTTGGACATTTGTCAGAAGCTCGCAAGAGGTTGAGGTGGGACCCCCTGCACAAAAGTCTACTTCGGCACCCACACCAAGTGCTGTCCAAGAGACTAAAATGCCATATAAAGGATCGAGAGAAATAATGCATTGTGTAGTCAATTTGAAGCCCAGCTACTTAAAAACAGTCTTCAGTCAGATTTGCTAGGAGAGTGTCGACAAGATCTGTATCTTTTTTTCTCAGATGAGGATGTCGTTTGCAATAACCAGCTTGAGTAGTAGAATTAACAGCATCTAGGGACCCAGTGATTTTGCCCAGGGAACTCTAAACGAAGTCCGAAAAGCCTAGAAATTCGTACTACACTGCTAAGCCCGCATCGGCCAAATGAACAAGAATTTTTTGCCTAAGAGGATCGCCGAGTAAAAGCCCCACATGCTAAGGCGACAGAAGCTACCGAATCTACTTGGGATGAAGTCACGTATGATAGGAGGCATGATATGAAGCATGCTCTTGGGAACTGACAGCAGAGTGATGAGGTTTAATTTCTGCTGTCGCAGAGACGAGTTTGACACATTCTTTCAATTGATTTTATTTATTTTTTTCTTCATTTAATGCCAAAAAACTCATCCGATCTCCTATTCCTTCTGTCAAATTAGCCCACAAAACAACACTTTTTATAATGGTAATTCGACAAAGAACCTTATCTTTCCTTCTGATTCCTCCCACACCCGAACAAACGTCTATTTGTAGAAATCCTCTTCCTTTCACTTCTGCTATCCACCGATAAAAAGAAAAAAAACCCTCAACTTCTTTCTGATTTAGTTTTTAGATGTAAGCAGTTGTAAGAAGCTTATTGGGGGCTTAAATCTTTTTTTTTCTGTTTTCTGGAAGAAGCCTAACCACATTCTCAACATTAGCACAACATTCTTTTGTAAACCTAAACGAACTGACCTAATTCCCTCGCCTGTGAAGCTTTTCCATTCATCGATCACATAATTCATAGACACTAAATCCAAGGAGCTTATCAGTCACGCCTCGTTTCCTAAATTAATAAAACTAAACTCCTCTCCTCCATCGATAGTGGAAATCAATTCAACATCTTGCAGTGTCAGTGCACCGCACTCTAAATTGCATGCAACACATGTGTATCTGTATCTTGTTACAAATTGTAAACTCATCATCATTATTTTCCCATTCAATGGAATAAAAAACAAATAATACCATCCATTTGTATCTGTGCATCTGCATCTGCAGAATGATTTGAAATTCGACTAAATTACCATAATTATGGGACATTTTCCATAACAGCAACAACTACCACTCACATTTGCTTCAGATAATTAGAAAACTGTCTCGTTGTGAGTCTCCTCTCCAGAGCCACGAGTATGTATGCCTTGCAATTTAGATTCCCCATCTCCTCTCTAATGATTTTTCCCGAGTTTGAGTACCCATTAAGATATTTCCTCAAGCAAACATACAATAGCCAGCAGCGCAGGGAAAAGAGCACAAAGATGAAGATAAAAGCAGAAAATACAAGTAGGTATAAACACAGATACATTTTAATGTTATTATATCTTTCTCACTGCAGTGATTCCATAATCTACCCATATACTCTCCATAGACTCCATGGACTCGACGGCTCTGGGGGCTGGTGTATCTTCCCTCTGTATAGTGCACGGTACACTTATCTGACTCTCCTAGTCAGAGTCACTCAAATCGCATTAGCAGCAACACACATACACCCGTCATAGATACGTAGATACTTTATACTTAAGTTCTTTTTTTTCTCCCACAATATTTTATTTCTTTTACCGCGCCTCCCCCGTCGTCGGCTGTGGGGGGAAAATGGCATTTCCATTTCTCCATTGGCATCAGATTAGGGTCAATCTGAGACTTGAGTTGGCAGCAGGAGAAGCGAGATGCATGCCAGGCAGGCAGGCAGGCAGGCAGGCACACCACTTAAAATAGCATCACGCATTAGGCTCAGCATCAGCACACAACTGCAAGGAGTAGAGGATTACACATTGTATTCCATTCTGCCTTGCTGGCCTATTTTTCCTCTGCAGATACGCATAGTATCTGTATCTGTAGTAAACCGCAGGCGAAATACAAGAGTTCGTTAGGGTTAGATAGATGTTTTCGCTTCTCCGTGTTATTTTTTCCTCCAGCAGGAGTGAAGAAATTGATTTTTTGTTGTCGTCTTGGCGGGGAACGATTCTGCACGTATGTGCGATATCATTTTGATTGAATCAAATCAATTGTAAGTAGTTTTTGTGTGGGTGATGGTGGTGGTGGTGGTGTAATGTGGTGTCGCCTGGTTCGATAAAAGTAATTACCATAATCGACAGATGCCATTAAGAGCAGCCAGTCAGTTAGTCAGTCAGTCGCTCGGTCCAGTGGATGGGGAGATCTGATGCGTATAAAAGCGTATTCATGTTCTCCTCCTCGTCTGCGGTCGTTGGATGGTGTAGTGCGTCTATTAATGGACCTTTACTTTTTTTTTTGTAAATTTATTGGGGGGGTTGGGTTGGGAAGAAAAAAAAATCTATTTGTTCGAGAAGGGCACAAACACATATGAGTATTTTTTCGTAGGGAATATACTGCGGAGAATTAATTTGTTTGCTTTTGATGGACGATTTTTCAATTAACACAAAGTGAGGCCATTATGTGTGGGGGCTGTTGGGGGGAGGACTTTGTTTTTAATTGCAAATTGATTCAGAGTTGTTATTGTGGACGAAATTGAGGTCGTTATTCATGAATTGGGGGCCTGATATGGAGATGACGATGTTAAAGTTGGATTTTCCTGGAAATTTCCGCACAGGGATCAACCTTAAATTATTCTGGTCATTGAAAGGCCGACGGATTTTGGAAAACTACTATCGCTAAGCAGTAATAACAAATTAAAGTGTAGTTTTCTGATATTAGACATCGATAAGATGTAATTTATAACTATTTTATGCCACTCATCTTAAATTTCTGGCCATATTTAGCTGTCAAACATAAACTGTCAAAACACTGACTGTCATTCCTTGACAGCTGTCAGGTAAAATCTACACAGCTTAAGGAAATGCAACAGTGTACATATGGTCAAAGAATAAAAACTGTAAAGAGCTTACAAAAAAAACGTTTCGTAAAGTTTCGAGTTTGATCGGTTGCCATAAAGCTCCTTATTACCCAGCAATTCTTGGCAATAGACTTGAGACAATTAGCCAAGTTAAGGATGTAAACATTTCAGCGAGAATATTGCCACAAAAAGAAAGGATTTAATCTAAACTTAAGTTCTTAAGCGAGTTCTACTCAACACAACACACTTTTGTAAATCATATGAGAATCAGCTCAAGAGCTGGAGTGAGTATTTAGCTACGAATACAAACTAAGTATTTGCCAGCATCCAAGTTGGACTGATGGATCCAAAATAATGAAAAGTCTTAATGCGAATCACAGCCTTCGGTAAGAATGATGTCAATATCACTATCAAAGCACGAAAGAGAATCAAGCAATTTCTGATCTGCACCCGACTGTCCTCCAGCTCTTTTGAGATCACAAAAGCCACCTCTAGTCAAGAGGACCGAGGTGACTTACAAATTTCTGGGAGAGAAGAACTTATATAGAAACAAAAAGGAATTCTCATGAGCACAGAGCACGTAGCGTCCAAGAATGCAACACAGTAACTGTGAATTGGGTGTGGTACATTGCCATGCAGACACCCTATAATCCACAGAGGGATGTAGGACACATGTAAGTGCATGATAAAATATAGCACTCTCTGAAATGCTTTTAAGAATGGAGTATACTACAGCACTGGAATACTGCTTCTTCCTACAGTCCAGACTCTTCCTATAAAAACTCCATAAAACCCGTCTGGCCCATTCGTGTCGACCCATCAATTTAAAAGACACTTTTCGTGGCAACATTCTATATAGTTGTCCAATGAATAACGCCACATGCAGCCATCAACTTTGACGGACCGGACCCCCATCGTGTGGACACATTGATTTATCGTGCAATTGTTTCAACCCCACCCCTTGATCTATATTTCGCATTCACACCCTTTTTTTTCTGCAAAAACTGTCATAGTACCGCAAAACTGAAAAAAATATAGTGAACACTTAATTACGAAGCCCTCCACCCTTCTCGGCAAACATATGCGAGCACATGCTTACAACAAGGGCTCTGAGCTATGACACATTGTTTTGTCTAACAACGCGGCACGCCACACTCGAATTTATCGGTTTTATTTACTAGACTCTGACTCATACCCAGTCACCGTATCTCCCTCCGACGATAAACTAAGTATTCGTATAACGAATTTGATTCGATTTAAGTTTCAAGAAGTTTGCCATAAATATTTGCGCGATACAAATGCGTTTGTTTGTTCATAATTTTCAAAGCTGATAAAGTGTAAACATAGATTTTGCTTTATCGGTATCGTTTTGGGTGGGGACTTTCGTCGAGTTTTGCTGAGCCACACCTGTCGTCGTTTCATTATCAACAGTTAATTAAATTAAATTTAAATCCTCCTGCAAAAAGCACAAAATCTGACACAAAAAATAAAGCCACATCCTACGCAGTAGCTTCACAGTTCACAGCAAAACAAATGATATCCTGTAGAAGAGGAAAAAAAAAACCCGGCCCAATGTCCTTTTTTTTACCAACAGCAGATTATTATCCTTCTCTGTAGTGTAGGTATATAAAGCAAACCAGAGGAAATGTAAAAAGGGCAATGGACAGGAAAAAGAACGTTGATTTCGCTTCTTTTTTTTGGAAAGAGGACCCTTCATTTATGAAGGTGACATTCAATGTCGTCGTTGTCCTGCACAAAACGAGGATGGTGTGATGATGTAGTTTTGGTGAAGCCAAACCAAAAGAAAAAAAAAAGGACCAACAGAGAGAGAGTGGTTTAATTAAATTAAATTAAATTTTATCACGAGCAAACGAATGGCGTTTGATTTTATTATATTTTCTTCTCTTTTTGTTCACAGTTATGACTTACTAGGGTGGAAAACTTATCCAAATGGAGTTGTTAAAGTTTGAATTGCCTTAGATTTAGGCAATTTGCCGGGGGTATTGTGGTTTTTATTAGAGCAGATGAATTGAAAGGAGAAATTTGTTAGGGTTCCTCTTCCCAGAAGAGAAAAACAATCGAATTGAAATGGTTTTGTTTACTAGGGATCCAGAGTTTTAAAGTTTTTTTCTTCTCATGGTAAAAACCACATTTAAATCTGATTAAAGAGATTAGAGTTTGGTTGTGACAAAAAATAACAAATGAGTATCAACGGGAACTTAAAGAGCAAGATACGGATCAAAGGAGCCAAAGTCTAGCTAAAACCGTAATATCATCATTCAGAAGAAAAAGGAAGCTTGAAACCGATAGTGCTATCAGGTACATCATTGGCACCAGTCAAAAAAGTCCAATCGACGAAGTCAACGATCAGAAATTATACAAACTTAGACAGTAAGTTCGTATGGAGTAGAGATGACCAGGGTAACCAGTCGATGGCCAATGATTTTTTTAGAATCACCACAAGACGAGGCAATATGAATACGCCTTATACCGATATACAGGGCACGGGGGCTCAGTAAACTTAAAACAAGAAGAAAGGTACTTTCCTATGAGTTGGTGTAGTGGTATTGGAAACTCATGCGTTTTCAGATCTCAACATTTATTCTCCATGGGTGATGTCCAAGTGGTTAAGCAGAGGAGGGTACGACATTTTTGCATTCGTTTGTAATTCACAGTATTTTCTCACATTCAGCGAACATTGAAAAGATATGTTCATATGTTTGGCACTTCAACACGAGACTTTCTACTTTTTGACAAAACTGTTCGTTCCATGACCAGGCACTGATTTGTTGGAGTCTAGTGGCCAAGTTCTGAGATGCAGCGCAACTATCCTCAAATGGACCAATAAAGCTGTGAGCTCAAAATTTACATTTCATATGGAAAGAAAGCTGATCCTCCTTATAACAGGGGCTATAAGAACTTTCCATGAAGAGACATAGATGTTGAGGTATACTATTGCAGTTAACTCTTCTGCACCTTGTGGTTGAAGACTGTGTAAAGAAACAAATTATAAGGAGGAAATTGCATAACAAAAAAGGAATTAGATGCACTGCTTAAGAAACAAAACCTATCTACGTATCTTAATTGCCACCCTTACGAAGCACTGTAGACTCAAGGAGCACCTAGGAAACCAGGCATAACTGAAGTCCCTCAGGTCTAGATATCCCGTGACGAGTCTAATGAACTCAAAAAAAAAAAACCTCCTAAATTCTTTTGCCTGTCCTACTGTCATGCCAATGATCGAAATCCTCGACAAATACCAATTACTACATAGGTGAGGAAATTGCTTCTCAAGTGCCAACTCTTATTTCCAAAGATAAAATGAACTAGCTGAGGAAGTCTACGACCGTGTTCTATCCCTGAGGTAAGGTAGGAGTACAATCGTACCATAACTACAAAACTCGACTTAGGCGGTTATTCCTTGTGACCACAGGTCCCCATGTAATAATCTTATGTAAAGCGACCAATCATGCATGCATGCAGAATCGAAAAAAAGACAAGTCTTCCTATAGAGTTCAAATACTTAGTCCCCTCAAGAGACACGACGACTTCTCTATAGAAATTTTCAAGTGATTCGTCAATGAGCAATTTTCATCATAGCCATAAGGCTGACGGCCCATGAACCTATAGGCACAACCAAACGACGACGAAAGTAGAATTGAATTGGTCACACTCTCCAAAGGGTTACAAAGTCTATAGCTAACCACGCGATGCAATGGAACCCGCTTACTCAGGATGGTAGAATATGCGGCGGTACTAGAAATGCCTGACGCAGAGCAATTGGGAAGGAAGCACGGCAACTGGAAAAGAGTTGGAAGAACTGAGGCACAAGCATTGAAGAGACCCTAGAATCCAGAATGGGGGTACAGAACATAAGTAAGTTATAGTTCAGTGATTCGTTCATCTAGTTCGATAGCTTTATTTCATCAGCGGTGTTAGTTTGTTCAGGACAATGTATTTATGTCTATGAGTTGCAGTCAAGTACTTCAGTAAGTAGTAGCTATCAGCTCATTCTTACCTATGTTTCGCTGAGCTATTCAGTTCAAAAGTTCTTCATTTAGTTCAATAATTTATTTTGAACAACAGTTCATTAGACTCTAGTTCGTTCACATCAAAATTAAGCAAAAAGTTAGTTTACTTAAATTTTTTAGGCTGCTTAGTTCAGCAAACAATTTAGTTCATTAGTTCACTTTAAATTGTATTTTAAGGTCAATAGTTCATGAACGTATAGTTCATCAAAAGAGATTCGGTTTGCTTTAGTGATTAGTTCAGTAGTTTAGTTTAGCTCCTAGATTTTTTCATTTTGCGAAAGATACTCGATGCTTAGATAAGAGCGTTCTTCGTCAACCTTTTCCTACTATCACCTGAACTCATCTTCCCAGCTCAGAAAAGAGAATCGCCAGCCTGATGCTACTCAATATTTTTCGCATTTTCACTTTCCAACTCATTCTTACGACATTTTCCAATTGGATACAGTTCAAGTGTATCGAATGGAATGCTACACATGACGCAATTTGCGTTCATTCCACTTTCTTGTATATTTTACATAATTTTGCTTTTTACATTACGTTGTCAGTTTTGGCGATCAGACACTCAGACACCGCCTAGACAGACAGACAGTCGCACTCGAAATATTTCAGACAACCTGACAGACATATGGACACGTATAATCGTATGTCATGCACTTAACCTGCCAAGAAATCAAAATAAAAGCAAACACGGACACGACCATCGACTTCCATAAACAAATCGTGTATCTATGTATCTTTCATGGTTTATTGGGGTCAAAATCAATGCAAAATGTGCTTTGTTTTTCTTTATTTCTGCATTTTTTTTAATTTTATGTTTTTCTTTTGATTTAGCTGCTCTCCGCGGTACTTAATTTTTTCTCTTCTTGTGCACCCTCTTTTTCCACACAGAAACAGAAATAACAGCAAGAGCGTCGTATGGCCAATTTATTATGTTGACCTCAATCGAGCGATCCAAACGAGAAGAAGAGTCTTCTTCTTCGAGTGCAATTATGAGCAGCGCCAGCTCGTGTAATGGCCTTAGATTTTACGTTCTGTATCTTTTTCGGGATTTTGTTTGTGTTTTTATGGGATTCCTATGAAAGGAACGACATACACACACGAATTGATGGCCGTCATTTGGTGGCATCTGGCTTGGTGTCATCATGTGGGTTGAGAGAAGAATTGCAGTCTTTCATGGCTTGCCCACTGAATGGATAGATATATCTGTTTTTATTCGAAGAAGAAGAAGAAGGCGTTTAGGTTATGAACTTGGTCTCAAAATGCTTGTTTGCTATTTTTGTGCAAAGCTATTGACCTTTACGTGATGATGTAAGGCGATAAAAATAAACTAAACGATAGATAGATAGATACATATGCAAGAAGATGAGTGCTTAATCGATGATGTAGCAGAGGCAGTGACCTTTTATTTGGAGGGCGCTTTATGGAGAGAGACTTTAAGTGGTGTTTGGCCTAATAACTGTGGGTCTTGCCTTCAGTAACAAAAATGCATCTAATGACACATTACAGTGACAAATTGCGTAATTAAAACCACAAAAATACAAAACACATTCTCCTAAACCACCGTGCAACTGCAGTAATTCGTATGGCAAAGCCAGATGTGTGTCGAAACCCCGCGGGCCCGTAACCACAAATGGATATAATTTGTCCACACACACGGCTTCCCCCAAAAAAAAGGCAACCAAAAACCTCCAAAACCCTAATAGGGACACACTTATTTCATGCATCCCTGCGCCCGATGTCCAAACAACCACACACGAGAGTACCCTTCTGCAATGGTGTATAATTTATTTTACCCTGACCCAAAAAAAATACATCGACGTGTGTCCTTTTATAACTTCTGGTGGGTGGGTCGCGGACGCGCGGACATATGACTCGACTCACTCGTGCCAAATTCGACGTGCAATGTGGAAATAAGTGGACCAAAACAAAAATAAAAACCACAACACAACACGAACCATGAGGATACATTGACGCCGTTCAGTGCAGTGGCCTAAAATTTCTTTGACGGGACGACAAAATGCGGGACCAATAACCAACCACACACAGAGAGAACCACCGTGTTGGTTCCACACCTGAGTGCGTTCAAACGTGCTAGTTTCGATTTTATTTACTATTTCCACGCCATTTCTTTTGCCATGGATAAATCATTTTGTTTGTTCTCTCTATCACCTAAGGTCATTGATACTAAGTGTATCTTGGATTAGAGGAACCTTTAAAATATTCAAATTTATTCCCCAAAACTCTGTTAGGTATGCTCTGTACGGTTTGTTTTTGTCCACAAAAAAACTTTTCTTCATTTCCCGAAAAGTTTTTGACACTAGGTTTGCCCTTTTTCTGTGGATTCTTTTGCCCCGTTCTGCCTATAAATAAACCCATTGCGACATTTTGCAATGCGTGCGTGTTGTAAAACTAAATTTGGATAAATGTACGTATCTTTTAGATAAACCTCACAACATCATGCAATGTGGGGAATAATTGCTTGTGTGTACTATCGCTTATTAGATTTATATGTGTGTATACCGTTATTCTTTAGTTTTAATTAGTGCTAATACAATATTTCGGTTTATTTTGGCTCGGATGAGTTGCGTTTTATGTACGGCAACGTACGCAATATGTATGTATGATGTGTTGCGCAGTCTTGTGGAAATGAGTCGTGGTAGTTGCGTTTTTTTGAAGAGGAAATTCAGAGCGGAAATAGTTAGTTGGTTAGTTGAGTTTTTAGGTTTTGTTTTGAGATTTATGATTTGTGCTTTTGTTTAGCAGAAAATTATGGGGGAAAATGACATGTTGTGTACATGGTTCAAGTCGTGACAGTGGAATTGTAATCTATGGCGACAGTTTTGAAACTCTCGTGATGCCTCTAAATGGAGATGTGACACTCAGCTTAAGGGCATGACATTCAGTTGTTCAAACTAAATTGGCATCAGTCACCTTGGAGGTGACATATTATTTGGATTTTGTTTGGAAAAAAACGCGGCCTTGTTGAAGTTTATTTGCTTTCAACTACTGTGTTTAATTGCGCCACTCAAAAGACAAAAGAAAAGATTTCATTGAGCTTTGAATAGTACACACTTGTACTTGTTTATGTAAAGACGCAGTCTATTCGAGGTGAATTCGGCTACTCTCGGAAAGATCATCAAATCAAAAAACCAAAGCAGAAGACACTCTTATTACGCAATTTGACAGGGATAATGCTCTACGGCTCCTTAATATGTCCTAGTGCCTTCAGAATGAAGTAATTCAGAAGAAAGACTGAGGTTTTTAGAGAATCAGCACTTTAATAAAAGAGAATTGAATAAATTTTTGCATTGGGTTATAATTCGCAGTGTTAGTACGCACACACAGAATTGGATGGAACTATCCCGATCATGCTGCTAGAAACTGCAAAAACTATTTTTTCAGTACTCAAAGAACGTTTCACAAATAGCTTGAAACAGGGTTATTGAAGCTTAGAATGGGCGCTTAAAATTTGGAGCAGGAAGAATGGTATCAGTGTCAATGCCTAGAAAACCGTACTGTGATATTATTCACGAACATAAGAGGATTACAACAGTTTGATTCACCATCTGTTGGAGACAGATAGCAGCGCAAAATGCCTGGGCTTTGACAAAAAACTGAACTGGAGAATGGACGGCAAAATATTTAGGAAAACCTGAATGTAGTCGGCTAAAATAAGACCTATGTATATTGCCCGAGATAAGTTTTGAATGTTGGCTGGTAAGACCACCAACATAAACTCCATCACGAAAGTTCAAAGACTAGCGTACATCGGTACCATCAGTACCATGAGAACAACTGAAAAGTCCTGGGCTGGGACCTTTTCTTAAACACATTTCGCTAGATATCTTTATATGAACATCGGTGCCTTCCGAAACACAAGAGGTCTTGGCAGTGACACCAGCCGCACTAGCAAATGTAAGGCCGGTCCCAAAAGAAGCTTGTGAAGTGTTGTTGAGAAGAACTCAAGGTTCATGAAACACAGCACGAGGTATCCTTCTGCTGGATCCCTGGACATGAAGATATCACAGGCAATGAATTAGTAAAAGACGGTTTTTCGTTTTTAATACCTCGCTTTGTACACCTAAACTCCAAACCGTAGGGAACGTGAACAACAAAGGACAGCCATGGAAACTTGTGTCATCACATGCAAGATGTGTCTATCTTTTGACGAAGCCTGGCTCGAGATATCACCATTCAAAGACAGAAGGTCTTTTTCCACCCTACTGGTAATAATTCCGGGCATAAGACTCTGCGGTATCATATCAAGAACTTGTGTTTGACGGAAGAAGAACTACCTAGAGAGAGTTCTTGAAGATACCTACAGACAAGATCGAAGTCGTATGATGTGCTGAATACTGCGATACACTTAGTAGATGAGTAGGTCAATAGGGAACGAGCTTCACAGCGACAGTACAGACCTGAATACATTATTTCTTTTTGCTGTATATCTATTCTCGCTGAGAAACTCAAAGGCATGTGATTATGTCTTGAACATGGAACTTCGCATTCAATGACCGAGTACGGTAGCGGTCTTTTTGCTTACCTTTTCCACGTAAGCATATATTAAAGTCTTAAGTTTGATCAAGCTAATAATCATGTAATAAAGCCCATGTTTCGCAACTAAAATATATTACTTAATACCTAGTCACCAGAGGCAATAATTTTCTCGCCCAATTGGCAGCGCCTGTATAGCCCATAACAACTTTATACTTCCACACCTTTTCGATGGAAACCTACTCCCTGCTTATGTATTAAGATATAAAAAACCCTCTCTGCATAATGAAAATATTAATTTAAATAACCATAAATCCAAAACTTTGCTTAGCACCTTAATGAAACACTACAACCTCGCGAGTAGTTTTCCACAATCTCTCTAGGCCTTCCATAAAACCTACTTATATACTACTCATATTACAGATATTATTATTTATATTACAAAACTCCATTTGCACTCTGGCTCGAGTATAGGTAATAAAATAAATTACCCTCGCTCGTAAAAAGTGATTACTAATCTAATTATTGACATTTAGCAGCGTTTATCAGAAAACACTGTTTTGTGTGTGTTCCATTAAACATTTACTCTAATCGAAGTCATAAGTTGATTGTGCGGTGACATAGAACAGAATTAATAAACTGGTTTTTCTTTTTTCTATTCCAATTTATTGTTCTACTAATTATTGCAAAAAAATAAATAAATAATTCAATTCATCTGGGAGTGGGTTCCACGCTTCGGGTGAATGAAACATTGTCATCAACACAAATTTGAATCCCAAATTATGGTCGCGTTTTTTGGTCAGGAAATACGATCAAAAACACACTGAACAACACAAAAGATACGATTTTTATTTTTTGTATCTATAAATAAAAATTAATCGACTATCGATATTGCTTTTCTTCAAACTTACTATCCACCACGCATGTGAAACCAATAACGCTTTGTACTTCAAAGTGAATTTCTTGTGTGTTGAAATACGATCATCAATCGAATAAAGTCGGGTGAGGGAAAATTATTAATAAATTTCCATGGAGAATATTTGAATTTAATTGGCCATTCCGCCGCGGAATCATATTCACCGAGAGTTCGGGGCATTGGGCAAGAATTTTTCGCTTAACTATGCATTTGGGAGATCAATTTACATTTGTGGATAAATCATGAGCGTAAAGAAAACCGAGAGACATAACTTCTTTTTTGATGACTGACCAGGAATATATCTTCTTTGTTGACTTTATGGAAAATTGTTAACTGTTTTGGTTGGGGATTGCGCAAGCCTATTGTTGCTTACTGATTCGCCGATATGATTTCTGAGGTCAGAATTGGCATTGATTGATGGTAGATGTTGCCTGATCGTTAATTAGGCAAATTTTTGGTTACGAATTATGCTTGGAACTGTTAAGTTGTAAATTAATAGAATATTTTGTGGTTTTGTAATAAAGAACGGGAGAACGGTGTATATGCAAATGTATTCTTTACAGATCTGTCGACTTAAAATTAAGCGGCAGAGTGGGACCTATTTTTAGTTTTATAGAACACAGATTCTTAAAGTAAACAGCTTGGTTGACTTAGATTGGGCTATGAGATCATCATAAGACACTAAGCGCCATAGTCGGCCCATCGGGATGCGTAGGAACGAACTAAACGTTCGAAAAAGCAAAGCCTTAACCATGTCACACAAGCAATTAATTCCCCAACAGAATTTGGTTAGATCCTTGAACCTAAATTCCTCTAGATTGTCTGAGAAGTAGTTAAGTAAGTACTTTGATCCTATTTGAGTTGGTGACAAACAGAAACGACTTAACCGCAGCCTGACAATGAAAATGGCGCTATCACTATTGGATAGTGTTCCCATCTCAAGTAGTTCTGTAGTTTTGAACACAGCTAGAACCTGAGAAGAGCCAGAAGTCTTAGCGCCGATTCTATGCTTTTTCATTTAGAGACTTGACCACCTCCCTACACAGCTCCACAATAGGACATGCCACATAGTCGGCATGAAGCCAGGCGCATATACGAAATACTTTAAGGCCAGTCCATATAGAATCTTATGTATATGAAGAAAAACGGACCTAATTCGCTTCCTTGTGGTGCATTATAACATTTCACCCAATGTCACGATGTTGAAATGGGTTCAAGGACCTCAGGAAACATGCTCGGCTATGATGGACCAGGCCAAGGCGAAAACAAACGAAGGGCGAAAGTATTCGCTAATCTAAACTCTTAACAGTCACATAATTGAACAAGACATTTCCAGTAACAATCACTGCAAACCCAGGACAGCTGAAGGCTGCAGTTGGTCCCAACTTGTCGACGGAACAGGCAGTTGGATATCAATAGACAGAAAATATGTGAAACGAGTAAAGGGCATTCTGCAGCAAAGCTCCGACGTCGCTTAATTTCGCGTTTTGGCCAATGGAATTGCTCTGCAATATTACCCAGTTGAACCGTTCCAGACAGGCAAAAAACCTTAGATTGAGACATAGCACCCGGTTATAACTAAATCGACCAAGCTCTGCTCGGTCTTTGTTTGGTCTTTATACGACCTATTGCTACTTTTTTGTCAGGAACTGGAAGTTTGTTTCTCCCTTATCCAATGGGTAAAACTCCTTCTCAGGACTGATGAGATGGGCATTCATTTTTACTTTCAAGGTAGATGAGATACTTTTTGATAAATGTTGGTAACCAAAGTAGTTGATACCACAACTCTAAAAACGACTATTTGCACCTTAAGTAGAGTGTATAGTGTGTCCTAAAACAATTTCGCAATAAATATCCTTGAAATCTCTATTTTCGGCTTCTATTAGAGTGCGTGGATTTATGAGGCTCCCCAAATAGTAGTTTGTTATCTCAAGGCTGTTAGTGTCCAATATGGTTGTAAACTAGTTACCTACATATGCAGAGCTATTCATCATTGTCACATCCGTAAGCTATCAGATCATGAATTTGCAATTTCCAAATTTGGCAAATACTATGAGACAAAACATGTCCAACAGAGTTGTGAACAATTTATAGTCTGGTTCCTACCTTTTGAGCCATATTTGGAAGGAACTTATGGATACGAATGGTTTGGGTAGAACTTGTACTGCAATCAAGTGAGGCTCTCTCTTCCGTGGGTTTTGGAAAGACCAATTCGAAAAGACTATAAGAAACGTGGCTAACGTGGATACCACTCTAAAAACGTTTCCTCTGTACTTGGGCCTCTAAAGCCATGTCCATGTTTCTTTGTCCCTCTATTGTTTATTGCATTTTTCTTTTCAAAGCCACAAACTCCTACGGCCCATATGAAACCAACAAAACAGTGGCACCCTCAAGACCTAGTAAAGTCATTAAAAAATTAACATCGAACCGGATAGAAACATTTCGATGGTTTTCTTCTTCTTCTTCTTCTTTGACCCAAAAGAGCCACCATACCTAATCTAATCAAAATTTAACTTCCTTCCTCTGTCATGCCATTAGTCTCCATTAAACAGCTGACCGCCCACTTCTACTTTGTTTTGTGTCTCTCCTTCGAACCGCTTGTTAGATTTATTACCCCACCGTGATAACAAACAAATTAACCAAATCGTTGTCATTTATCTACAACCCATTACCACCAAAACTACTTGTATCTATAAATAGACAAAAGAAGATACTTATTCCGAAAAGAAAAACTGTATTTACACCTTCAGTGTTGGTTCCCAGGCGAAGCCTCTGCATATTGTATCTAGAACGGCAACGGACCACCGCAAAGCGATTCATAACCGAATATTCAAACCCCAAATGAGGAAGAAGCATTCCTCCGCCAGCACACAACAAGATGATGGTCATTAAGTGAGTAACCCATTCAGCTAAATTGATGTAAGTAATGCCTTGCCTACGCTTTAGTTGCTGCCTTTTGGTTGTGCGCCAGTGACTCTCCAAAGGAAAGAAGGCTAGCGCCCCCAAAGGGATTTTAACTCTCGAAGACTCTTTCCGGACAGTAGAGCGTGCGCGCTAAATTACCCAAACGCCTACTTAACAAGTGTATGTGCTTCTTTTTTTCTAGTATCTGTGTACAGAGAGAGAGGAGCAAGAACGACGAAATCAATTTACAAATTGATAACAGCCAACAGGTTGGCAGGTAGTTAGCCGGTGGTTTTGTCTCATCGTCCCATCGGATTGGGCCAGAAGTTACCCTTTTTTTTCTCGTCCAAAAATAAGTTATTACGTGAGTAATGATGTATTCCTAGGGGAGATAATAAAATGAGGTTTATGGAGTTATTTTGCGCTAACCATTGGCGTGGAAGAAGCCAGCCAAAAAGAGTCGAAGAAAAAGGTGGTTGGCTGGGAAGAAAAAAAAAATCGCAACGATGGCATGGTAAAAGATAATGAAGAGAATGATTAATTGAAAATTCCTAGGTATAATCTATAATTAAACAGGTTTGTGGAGCGAACCGAAAGTAAATCTTTGATGTGCGAACCATATGACAGGCTGGCTTCACTACTGATTAATAGTTCAGGCTTACGCATGGAGGTGAGAATCCGCAAGACTTTCGCGTATTGTTTCAGTGAGAGAGCAACAATCCATCGTCAAAGTTCATAGACTAGATTGTATGTCTAAAACTTTAAGTGAAACTATATTAAACGGGGTGACACAGGGGTGGCAATAAAGGCCTTAGCAAGCAAAGGATGACAATTGGGCAACCTACTTTTGAATATGAACAAGAATGCCGCTAAAATCTTCTCAAGAAGCATTTTTATTGTGTACAACAGCACATGGGTCGCAGTTAGATATTGATCAAGCTAATTAAGAAAGAATACAGTGCTAAATGAGCACTTAGTTGATGTAGAGACTTCTTGTAGAAAATCGAGCCTGACAAAGAGGTAGGAAATAATGTCACGAAAAATATTAAAGGACAGACGACAAATAATTCTCGTTCCTTTGATGGCGTCCTACAAAATTTTGTACAAGACTTCATCTTGTTGATTTTTATGGCAGGAAAGTTCATTCAAGACAACAAAAACTGTGAGGTACAAAGCAGCTAGACTAGATCATACCCTACAAAACCTATTTGACAGCACTCCGTCCCAAATTTGCCTTTCATATGCAAGTATGTTTCGAACCACGCCCCAAACATTATCAAACACCATAAACATCCAAGTAATTGAAATGCCAACTATCATAAATCATACCGATGGGCGGCTATAAAACAAATGGAAATCGTATCACTTGCCAACAATCTGCTATTAACTATCCATTGCGATGACAAACAATTTGTTACATTGTAACCAATTCGAATTGGGATATAATTATAGCTTATGACACAGAGGCCACTAACCACAAAAAAATTTCGATCTGTTGACAGACAATCTTTGCACATGTGCGTCCTTATGGTACACATCCTACATGGCGCTGTCACGATACGCATGTCAAGTCGCACGCAATGCAGTGAAAGGCGGATAAATAGGCTTAGTGACAGCTAAACTACTTTATTTTATTTTGCGATTTTGAAATGAGTGCAAATGGGTATAAATGTCACATCCGCACATCCTACAAAAAAATATAAAATGTGACTACTTTGTGACCGTGGTCGAAGAGGTTTCATATGGAAGCGTCCAAAGGATTTTAGCTCGCAAGTTGTGATCAAGTGAAAGAAACCTAATTATATCACTTCAAACTCAAAAATAAGACAGCAGTCTATGCAAACAGGAGACCTTTTGGCAATGGACACAACTAAACCGAAGTTTCGTTATCTAACATTCGTGAGGCAAATGTTAAACAGCATATGCACCCACCCTACTCTGCAGAACTAGTCCACGGCTCGAGGAGCAGCTCAATATCAAGAAATTAGCAGACGAATACAAGTAGACAAATCACCTCAACTCTTTAAGAACGTGGAATACTTCTTTTTGAATAGAATAAACAATTATACACAATTTCGTAGTTCATTGTTTCCTTAAATCGCTAATGCATCGTTTAGCTATAGCAAAGCTTTGAGTTTCTCACTCTCACCAAAACTTTAGTAGCAGAGTTCTTCAGAGCAGAATTTTAAATAAGAAATCTTCAGTACGATCTCTACAGCTTAAACATCAGTAGCACAACAATTTGACTATCAATTTGGCCTCAATTCAGAATGTCATCACTCAAAATTTTACGACTTATAAAACTTATCCCACATGCCGCCAACAGAACGACGCACTTTATTCACTGTAAACCTTTTTTTATTAGACACCCTCATAAGTGCAAACAATATTTTGAAAAACAAAATTTTAAATTTATTGCTGTCGTTAAAACACTTGTCTTTTTGAAAATCATAAAATCATTTATAAACTCATTAAATATACAAAAGAAGCCCTTATAAGCCAGTACGTCCCACAATCACCATCACCGGCTAGTTGTCACTGTTGTCAGGCGCTTGTATTTCATGTCAAAATTGAAATTGCTTCTTTCCAAAAAAAAAAAAAAAAAACACGCAGATAAATTTGCATATGATATTGTCAATTAATTTGGTGTAAATAAAATATTATAATTCCCACCATCAACTCAAATTCTGCACCGGAAATAGCTAGATCCATTCTGAACAGACCGCTAATTGTTTACTATGCCAATCCCACACACAAAAAGACCGCAGTTCTGTAGGAGATCATCTTGGAGACTGGCTTGGATTTAACTAGAATCAATTAATGTTCCAAAGAAGGGGAGTTCTTCTCAAAATTTATATGCGCTTTTGGTTTATGGGTTAAAAAAATACCCGCCAAAATGCTATCGCGGTAGATAACATTCCAATTGATAGTTCGACGGCGACGATAATTAGGTAGCGTGAACGTGCAAAATGTCAGTTCAAAATTGAAAACATAAATAAATATGACTATTGAGTTCGATAAGATAAAAATATCTGAACGAACCGTTGCATTTGAATGGATGTACAATAAGACAGCGGCGGTTGAATAAAACGATCAATACAATAAACAGATGTTCGACTTGGAATTGTTAGAATTTCTACGAATCGAGGAACAATATTTATCGGATTTGTCACACCCACGCAGTAGCTGTATAGGAGCTATGGAATGAAGTGGTAACGGAGTGCGAAGGTGTTGAATAGATAATAGGCGCTATATGTAAACTAAATACCTACCACGTGACAAATTAATTCGTTCATCCAACTGGGATTTGTAATAAGAACTAGATATACATTTATGTAAAAATAAATTGAAACAAAATAGGAACATGAAGAATGTAATTTCATTCGAAAATTTGATTGCGTAGCCATGCATTTGATCTGGAGGAGCTGATGGGAGTATTAAAACCAGATGCGCTGAAGTTCGTGGTTAAATAAAAAGAACCGAAAACACAGCCAAATTTAAACGAAAGAAATCTGAAAAGCACCTGTCTTTGGTCTTCAAAAACTTACCAAAACCAGCACAATAATTGACTTTAAACGACAAGCAGATGAAAGGTAGGAAGCGCCCCTTGTCTTGTCCATATGTAAAAACAAATTAACCTCGAAAAGGAAAAAATGCTGCCTGGTCGTGTGTCTGTTTACCCGTAACGCTTCAGCTCCAATTAGAAGAGCTATAAAAGCTTACGGTGTCACTCTTCTATGCTAACTTTAACAGCCCCTTAAGTAAGATTATAAATATTTTCTGGCAATCCTGAATCTCGAACGAACATCTTAATCAGAGAAACCAAAAAACACAACTAAACAACGATGGTAGTAATTACATTTTCCGAATAGGTCACAGATTCATAGCTGACCACGCGAAGAAGTAGAACACGCGTTCAAGAAGTAGAAATGTCGAGAAGGTGTTGAATTGAAGGCCTATCCCTGAAGCTGTATAGGAAGGAATAAGGAAGCCCTTTCTTGACTTTAGAGCCACTATTTTACACTTGTTAGACCAAAAAGGAGAGGTTAGGGAGAAAAACTAATTAGAATAGAAGGAAGAAGGCTGAAGGTGTTGAGATTCCTCTGTCTCTGGATTTTATGCCCTACAAGCCTATCGTGCCACCAAAATCAGCTACTAGTCGATGTAAAACAGGCCAATGGCTTTAGTGAGTACCTACATTTGTTGAATCCAGGGATGGTAGACCATGTTCTAATAAGAAAGCGCCTAAGTAAATCTTTATTTTGTGATTTACTGGTTCACATTAAATAATGTGGTGAGTTGGTTGTTTTTCTTTAAAATACCCTCCTCTACTACACTCAGTGTTTCCTTAGGAAGTCCTTAAAGCTGCAGTAATCCGATGTTGTGCCTGGCAAGATACTAAGCCTTATTTTATATTGGAAGTGATATGCCTATGTTTTATCTCCCTCCCCGAAAGATAGTTGAAAGAAACAACTAAATCAACATTCGTACTATATATTGAAGAATTAAATGTTTCTACTGATTGATGGCCCTTCTATCATTCCTGATAAGGCTTACCAAAAGCGAGTTACTAGCCTGTCCCACATTCATCAAATGATTAATCTCGCCCTATAAATCATCTATTTACCCTTCTCTAGGTTACAGACTAAAAGAGAACTTATCAAAAACTCCAACAGGCTGACCCTCAAGACCTACCATTCACTGTCGCTCCCCACACCGATTTGACTGCAGTATTTACATAATTTCATATTTATCAGACGGAAAACCTTATCTTATCGCACGTTATTCCAAACAAGCACACACAATTTATCATAAAAGACATTGCTTCCATTGAAAACCAGAAAAAGCCAACGATTCAAGGGCGCTACCTAACATTCGAACTGAATTTCCAATTAGATTAGATAAAAACCAACAAATTTATGGAACAAGTGCTTACCTTTCGTGCGGCAAACGCTTGAGCTCGCTCATATCCAGCTCTAGGCGAAGATTGGAGACTTCACACACCAAACGGTCGCGATCCTGGGTTATCTCCTTTAGCTTCTCTCGAAGTGCGTAGTTCTCACGAATTAGCTCCTCAACGTTGACCTTCACATGATTGTTGATGGCCGCCACGGGAGACGGTGGAACGGCGGCCAATGGTAACTTACCATCGGACACCAAACCAGCGCCGCCATTAGCAGTTACCAGCATCATATTGCTGGCCAACAGCAGGGATTGCGTTGTCTGATGCAACAGGGCTGCTGCGGCTGCTTCATTATCCATCTCTTGATCCCCCGTCGTTGCTGGGTCACCAGCACTACCGCCGTTCGATATTGTTTCACTATCGCACATTATTTTCAAGACAAAAATCTAACACTTTTCACCCGCGCACTTATGCACTTTTTTTTGTTGAAATTTTCCTCGAAAAAACACCGAAAGAACCGCACACGGCACAAGACAAGATTATTTCCTTGAAAGCCTTTGTTTTGGGAAATTCCCGGTTTCTCTGATGGGAAATTCACTCGGATACGCAAAAACTCCGCCGCGCTGAATTACATTTTCGCCTTTTTTCACTCGAAATTAAGCCCAATTTGCCATTCCAATCACGCTTTTGTTTTTAATTCTTATGAATTTTTATTTTTTTTTGTTTTTAACCGACCGTTTAGAGAGAATACGGGACAAAATAAATTCAAATTGAACGCACAACCACGCACACACACCGTCGTCGTTGAATAAAACCGGAATGAAGTATTGAAATCAGTCTACCAGATGGAGATGGAGAATATTTTTGAAACGATGAACGACGAACGGTAGACGGAACGAAACGAGAATAACACAAAAAGCAAATCCTTGCTTCAACAACTGGTTTTTTGGATTTTTCTCTTTCTTTCGTTTTCGTTTGAGAAAGAAGTTGGAAAGAGAGTTGAATTTGTTTTTGTAGAGTTTTCTGCCGGTCGAGGGGGACAGAACGACTTGGATTTGGTTGTATTTGTTGTAAACATGTTTTGTGGGTGCCGGCCGTATATGGCTGTGCTGCTTTGGTGTGTGGGCTTTTGATTTGTGGAGGGCTAGTTTTGTCTTTGTCGTTTGTGTTTTTGTTTTTGTTTGAAATGTCAAAATGAATTTCTATAAGGGGGGAATATTGAGATGGAATGGAACTGGAATGGGGGTGTGTTCGAAGATAGGCGGTGAAATAATTGCGTTGCATCCAATTTGATTTTGAAGAATGGGTGCTGAGGAGTTTGCGGATATGTTTCTTTGGACTAAAACTTTGTTTTAATGTGAATATTTGGTGGCGTTTTAAATATGAAGGACAGGAAACATATAGGTGAAAAGTACATTGTCCTGGTGTGACCTGTTTCGGTATAATTGTAATAGTTGGTACTTAACTAAGCCTTGGGCAATGTTTAAAGACCTTATCAAGCCTGTTTCCGGCTTGTTTTGTGGCGTTTTGAATCATCACTGAGCCTAAGAAAGCCATAAAAGCCCAACATCAGTTTTACTATAAAAATATATGTCATTCTGTGCCCTTAATTCTGTACCTACAGGCACATGTAATGCGTTAATATTCTGCAAAGTGAGCTTAAACTAAGGCTTATACAATTTCCTGACTTCTTTCAACCTACCAACTCTCCGATATCATAGTAAAACAAAGATTTATCATACTTCCTGATTACTTTTAGGCATTGTATCGTCAGATACGCTAATTCAACTGTGCAATCACCTAATCTAGAGCTTGTTGCTCCTTGGTTAGAAGCTTAATTGAAAGCGCATTTATTTTAGCCTCCTCAGAATTCTCCACAATCAACCCAAGAGTTCTTTGTTATGTCTTACATCCAGAGTTTATTTCTTGTCACCAAATCGTGGTGAAACGCAGGACAAAAGTACCAGCTCTGTTCGAACAACTAAGGCATGCCCATAAATGTCACAGACAAGGCCCTATCTTCCTAACTACTCAAAAAAGGAGAGATGAATCAATTTTTAATTTTCCAACTACCAGCTTCTGCTCAGTCCCACTCATGCTATGTTTGATCTTTCAAAATATGCAATGTACAAACCCTTTGTTCGGTACGAAAATTCTTTCCATTTAGACTGCTAGATTTGTTGTCCTTTCTGCCTTCCTGCACTTCTTAAATCCCTCCTTCCTACTCAATTAACATGAAAGTCCTAATTGACCTTCAAATATTTTTGATGCAAAACAATCTTGCACATTTACCACGATTTTTTGCTTCAGAAAGACCATTCCACACATACAGACTTTAAGAACTCAAATTTATTTTCACTCATTTACTCTCTTAAATTGTATTTTGTCCACCAAATTCAAATTAATGCATTTGTTTCCTATTTCAACTCTTTTCTTAAGAGTTAAAGCTCTCTTTTATCCGAATTAAAATACTCAGTTCACCAGAGGTAAAAAAATAACCAAGTACAAAAGCTCACATAACATTCTAGAAATTTCTTTCAAAAAGCTCTCCAAACCCTGCTTACTTATTTACACACAACCAGCCTATAGCTCTTCTCTCTTACCCATCTCGCAGAAACTTACCACAATCTCCGATTCACCTTCCTTTGTTCTATTGAGCTTTTGCATACGTGACTTGCATTCGGTTCGGTTCGGACAAAGTCGGTCTTGTTCAAAATTGTTTAAAAAAAATTATTCGTTTTTTTGTAAAAAAGTAAAAAAGTGTTAAATTGTTATGTACGCGTGTGTGATTGTGTTTTCCATAACTTTTTGTGCATAATTGACAAAAAATATACTTTTCGCTCGTTCGTTCGCCATTTTGGAGACAATTTCTTCTAGAACATTCATCAAATTCGTCTATTTATAACTGTAAGACCAATTATTTCTTATATAATTGATACATACATATATTTCCCTATAACTTCTTTAAGAAATCTTAATTTTAAATTCAAAAACGTTTATTTAAGCTTTTCTGAACAAAGATTCGATCAAACTCGTCAGAAATGTAAAAAAAAAAATCTTGATCTTCACTAAAAACGGGTTCTTAGAACCGCTCGAATTATTTCCCAATTCTCTCTCTCAGTCTGGTTGTGGTACGAAATTAGTCAAGTTCATTTTCAAACCTCTCGCGTGTAGTATTTACTCCCACCAAAAGATGTCGCACTAATTACATATTGTATGCCCAAACCTTTTCGTGGCTTAGCTTGGAAAGGTGTTGCTTCTGATTGAACGAATGTTAGTGGTTGTTGTCTAAGGAGCGCTTTATAAAATGTCACATATCTTTAGTTGCTGTTGGAGGAATTATAGTGCGTGTACAGTAGGAGTTGGAATTCGTAGGTCATTCGGGTGCAAATGTGTTCGGGGTGAATTGAGTTGTGTTTGTTTGGGATGTCGTTGGTCTTAAGGAAGGGAGCCGTTAAAGGAGCCTTTCAACAGTCGACTGCAACTATTTGGTTTCATTTAAGTAAATTGAACTGTTCGAATTTGTTGTAGGTGGGGATAGCTAATTCGAATCAAAGAGAAAAAGAACATCTCCAAGAGATAAAAAAAAGTTTGTCTAGTTGTATTGTCTATACATGGCACCGATAATCGCACACAAAATGGCAACCGTCATCAATATTCCATTCGACTGATTTCGACCGCTCATTTGACCATCTTCCTTTCGCTTACATATATCCATTTTTTCTTGTTCACGGTACCATCAACTTAAGCCACTCATCAGCAGCACCAGCAGCAACAGCAGCATCCAAAACAACATCCAATCAGTGGCCAGTTCGGCATCGCACAAAGCTGATCATTCATCATCGTGCGTCGCACTAAGGGCAGCCTTCTTCGTGTTTGAGCGCTAATTAACCGCAGAGAGAGCGCGCGGCTTTTCGAAGGCGTTAATGAGCAAAAATCGTCCCCAGTGAATGCGTGTTGTTGTTGGGCAAGCTGCCGACAGACGGAAAGTATATTTACACACCAAATGGCCATTCGTTTGTTGAGTGGTGGGTTCTAGAGATTGGTTGCACGCCTACTCATCATTTTTTCTCTCTCCCTTCTTGTATGCCTTTTTGGACAGGAATCCCATCAAGATGGAAGACTACCATAATCCATACCGTTACCATGGTGTAGATGGCGCTGTTCTCTGAAAGGATTTATCACCCATGTTCCCCATGAACGCCTACTCCAGATTCAGGATACAGCCCCTCGGTACCCCTGCTCCTTGAGGCGGTGTTGGTTTTTTTTTTCCGCTTAACACTTCTTTAACTTCTTTGTCGCTGCCGACATTAGATGCTGTCTCGTGGTGCCATTCTTCATATCGATTGGGTTTTGATCGATTTTTTGTGCTGCTGTTGTTGTTGGTGTCCACCTCTTGTTTGTTCTTCGACGGTTCTGTCGGTTTATCTTCTTTCATTCGTGATGGAGTATAAATCTTTCGGTGTTGTGTACCATGTTTTGTTGGTCTTTTTTATTTATTTTTGGTTCCTTTCTGCACATCATAACGTGTGATAAATTATACATGGTAGATGGGAGCGAATGTTTGTTTTAGCACGGAGTTTGTTGCACGTGTTTAATTAGTTATTATGGTCGGAGGGAGGAGATTTGCTTCAGAGAAATGCAGATACAAGGAGGATTGAAGATGATGATGATGAATGCCATTTGGGGGGATAATTGGTGGTTTGGTTGATCTTAAATTATGGAGATGCAAATAAGGAGGGTTTATTTGGGCAACAAAGTATTGGTTTAAGAGGATGAAGTGCGTTTGAATGATGGGAATAGGATTAAGTGTTAAGGTCACTAGTTTTACGTTAATATTAAGCACAATCTTGAGCGGCGTGTTGGGTATTTTTGAGGAGGAAATAGGAATTCTATTATTCTATTAGCTCACGACTAGAAAATAATCATTAAGTCCATCTGTTGTTTCGCTAAACCTACAGTTAACACATTCAAAATTTCTGTCTAGTTTTTTTTTAAGTAAGGTTAAGCTAAGGTCTGACTATATAGTCTCATATGGCTCTGTGTCTGAATCTTTTTTCTGCCAAAACTTAGTCATTTGAATAGAAAGTGCGTTGTATCCTCTTCTGCAAAGAATCCTCCAAAAGTCGGTGCAAATTAACCATATTCTCCCTACGGGAGCTGGCAATGGGTTGTCTCCTGTTACATAGGGTGCTTATGAGAGACGTTAAATACGCCCCGATTCCAACAAGCATTTCCCTGGTTGCACTGAACTGTGCGCATTGTTCTCACAATCACATTGCCCCGTGGGCTAAGCTCTTACAATTGCTTAGAGCCAATATATTCCCTCGTATATTCATACGTCCGGCCATTCTTCATTTCAAATTCAAATTCCAACGTCTAAAACAATTGCCAAACGACACGACCTACATTATCGACCACCGATGATCTGTCATTGTGCGATGAGATCTCAAGTTGTGCTCGCGGGTGCCGTGATTTTATTTTAAAATTGTGATTTCCGGTAGAAATATCTAAAAGTTTATGTAAAATTGTACTTTTCGTGTGCGATAAAGCTCTGGTAAGTGTTTTTAAATAGAAATATCATGTGCAACTCGTATAATTAGGGTTTAATTTGGGTTCTTTCCTTCGGACGTACACGGGCGAATCGACCTATGATTTTTTTCTGTTTAAAATGATTTATTGTGTAGAATAAACAAGATAAATCGATTAAGCAGGTGTTTTTGCACATAAATGTCTAATTTTTTTTCTTTGGGGGCAAGAAATTACGGCTACAAAATCAATTTTAGTTTTTGGAAATATTTTCTTGGCCAAACGGCGGCCATGTTGGGAAGTAAAAAAAAATCACTGTTCAGGCTTGTCAGAGTAGTGGCGGTTTAATTTGAATTTGAAATTTGAATTCAAATTTCAGATGTTGCTTTTGCTTGATATTTGTCTTTTTTTTGTGCCCATCTGAGTATGGATGAAGTATCCAGGGCTAGCAGGCTTCAGTTATCATGCGTTGGTCTCTCAGTAGAGATTGGCTATGGCAACGACAATCTTTCTAAGAAATGGGTGGCAGTTCCTATGTCTGAAAAGAAAACATCTGACTATACGTTTGTATGTTAGATTTTGAGTTCCAAGTTTTTCTGTTAGAACAGACCGAACAGCAGCAAGCAAAATTGTAAGAAAACTCATAAGCTAAAATGTCCTTCCATTGTATACAACCTAAATTAGAGGAAAAGATCGCCAAGATTTGAACAAAAAAAGACACAAATTGGTTTTTAATTTTTAGTTCTATATTGAAATTAAAGTAAATTTACACATATACTAGAATAGAAAATATACAACAACTTTTACGTTTCCTTGAAAGTACATAAATATATCCCGTAAGTCGTAGGTGGATCAACTTCTTAGTCCGAATCTGAATCGGCAATATCAATGACTTCAATTTCCTGGGGGATAAATATAACTGAATCTTCGGAGTCAGATTCATAGGTTGGCAGAGGGGTTGAGCATAACCTTTCGTCAGAGCTTAAGAAAGAGTTTAATTCTGAGCTCAAGTCGAGCTCTGGCAGGTCTGATTCGGAGCTGGCTTCTGATCCAATTCTGAGCTCTGTGAGATCCAATGTTGGGAGCTGTTCTCCTTCCTTCTGCTGTGACTCCGATTCCGAATCCATCACGGGCATGCATGGATTGGAAGAATGAGCACACTTGAAGTAGAGCGCGGATTCTGCACTCGAACTGAGCTTCTCCAACGTTGTTTTTCCGGTTGGGTCAATCATGAGGATATAACCGTTGTTGCCATTTTGTCGTGTGTATTCGGACCAATTTTTCATCGTTTGGGTCAAATTATTTTCTGTATGAAAAACTGCGGGATCGAATGTTGATTCGTGATGCGTAGGCTTGTGTCCATTGTTAGAGTTTGTCTTCGTTGGTACCGGCACGGGTGAGGGTGAGCGCTCTGGCAGCTCTGATTCGAAGCTGGATCCTTCTGTTACAAGCTGAGGTGATGGCGGTTCTTCGGACTCAGCTTCATACCCTGATTCCGTGCTGGAAGTGTTCTCCGAATCGAGCATGGGATTGGAAGGATAAGACTTCAAGCCGAGCGCGGATTCTGATCTCGAATAGACGAACGTTGCATTCCCGGTTGGGTCAATCATGAGGATATACCCGTGGTCGCCATATTTTCGTGTGTATTCGTTCCAATTTCTAATCGTTTGGGCTAAACTTCCTTTGGGCCACATCATAGCAGCCGATCCTCGCTCCTCCACCCTTGCTGACAGCTCTGATTCGGAGCTGGATTCTTCTGTTACAAGCTGAGGTGATTGCGGTTCTTCGAACTCTGCTTCATACCCTGATTCCGTGCTGGAAGTGTTCTCCTCAGAGCTGAAAATAAACTCTGATTCTGAGCTCCGATTGAGCACTGGCAGATCCAATGTTGGGAGCTGTTCTCCTTCCTTCTGCTGTGACTCCGATTCGGGCACGGGCATCCAGGGATTGGAAGGATAACCAGACTTCCAGACTTCCGAGCTAAGGTCGGATTCTGCACTCGAACTGAGCTTCTCCAACGTTGTTTTTCCGGTTGGGTCAATCATGAGGATATAACCGTTGTTGCCATTTTGTCGTGTGTAGTTGGACCAATTTTTCATCGTTTGGGCCAAATTATTTTCTGTATGAAAAACTGCGGGATCGAATGTTGATTCGTGATGCATAGGCTTGTGTTCATTGTTAGAGTTTGTCTTCGTTGGCACCGGCACGGGTGAGGGTGAGGGTGAGCGCTCTGGCAGCTCTGATTCGGAGCTGGCTTCTGTTATTACAAGCTGAGGTGATGGCGGTTCTTCGGACTCTGCTTCATACCCTGATTCCGTGCTGGAAGTGTTCTCCGAATCGAGCATGGGATTGGAAGGATAAGACTTCAAGCCGAGCGCGGATTCTGATCTCGAATAGACGAACGTTGCATTTCCGGTTGGGTCAATCATGAGGATATACCCGTGGTCGCCATATTTTCGTGTGTATTCGTTCCAATTTCTAATCGTTTGGGCTAAACTTTTTTTGGGCCACATCATAGCAGCCGATCCTCGCTCCTCCACCCTTGCTGACAGCTCTGATTCGGAGCTGGATTCTTCTGTTACAAGCTGAGGTGATTGCGGTTCTTCGAACTCTGCTTCATACCCTGATTCCGTGCTGGAAGTGTTCTCCTCAGAGCTGAAAATAAACTCTGATTCTGAGCTCCAATTGAGCACTGGCAGATCCAATGTTGGGAGCTGTTCTCCTTCCTTCTGCTGTGACTCCGATTCGGGCACGGGCATCCAGGGATTGGAAGGATAACCATACTTCCAGACTTCCGAGCTAAGCTCGGATTCTGAGCTCAAATTGAGCTTCTCCAACGTTGTTTTTCCGGTTGGGTCAATCATGAGGATATAACCGTTGTTGCCATTTTGTCGTGTGTATTCGGACCAATTTTTCATCGTTTGGGCCAAATTATTTTCTGTATGAAAAACTGCGGGATCGAATGTTGATGGTGATGGCATGGGTGAGGGTGATTTCCGCAACTTCTTTGGCACCGGCATGGGTGAGGGTGAGCGCTCATACGGTTTCCACAACTTCTTTGGCATAGGCGAGGGTGAGCGAGGGCGCTTATACATTTTTTTTTTTTTTTTTTAAAATGGTTGGTGTTGACGAAAGAAAGTTTATGTATTTTAAATGTAACCTCTGTTTTTGATCTGTCGTTGAATTCTTTAAGTTTTCACTGCTGGCGAACACTTGAGTGGAATATACTGAATATTTTTTCAATAACTGTTTCAACTTGCAGCTTAATGCTTAGTGAATGCTCCGAGTTCGACTTGACCCTTTTTATACGATCACGGAAGGATGACGCAGTGACACGGGTTAAGTCTTATTACCTAAAGTCTTACGAAATGTCTTTACATACTCTTTCTCTCTCTCTCTCTCTCTCTCTCTCTCTCTTTTGTTCATAAAGGATATATGAGAAAAATTTAACAGGTAGTCAGGTAGTTTTCGAGGCAAGTCGAAAAACCCTTTTTAGTATGACTCATAATGTGTTAATTAACTTAATACATTATTGCAGGTCTTAAAACATTAGTAACAAGGACAAAGCAAATTAAAGAATAAAATCAGAAAAGGAAAAACCAAACGCCGGGGTTGACTGGATATTCTATTCGCAAATTGAATTAATTTTTATAATTAACTTTATGAGTTTATTATTTGGACTTTCCTCGGGTAGAAATCAAGACCAGAATATGAGAAAAGGTACTATATTTTTTGATCGTTTCTATGGAACGCGGTACGATCGTGGAAAAATACTGCGAATTATATTATAACCGCAGATTGTTTCTAGCGAGGGTTAACACCATCGGATGTTCAAATTTGACATCGCCATTGACGTATCTCCTGCTGTTGCTGTTGATTGCTTTTTTTGTTGACAACATATTGGGTAGTTAGTTTTAGCCTCTTTTACCTTCTTCTTTTTCTTAGATGGCGCTCCAGTTCGAGGTGGCCTTGGGCCTCAAACAATAAACCTCTTCACTTATCTCGATCTTTAGCTGATTGCGTCGAACTGCGCACTCCAAGTAAGTCGATGTTCCCTTCAACTTGTACCACTACTGCGTCATCGCTCTGGGTTAGATTCAAGGACTTTGCAAGTCGTAGTGTTAGTGTCCATTCGTTCTACATGTCCTAGGTATCTCAAAGGTCCAATGTGCAATTTTTTGACTAATTCCATGTCGCTGTATAGTTGGTGTAGTTCATCGTTGAATCTTCTCCTCCAAAAAACTTAAAGGTATTCTCAAAACTCCGATGATCTTAAAATACTCGGTGGGGTTATTATCCACTTTGAAGGAACACCAAACATTCTCCATCGTCAACCTACATAGACGGAAAAGTATTTCGGTCCTATTTAGCTCCTTCTACAGATGATGGCATAAACGGCTTTAGAATCCCTGAAGAGGTGGTAGGAGCTTCTCTACCAATGGGCTTTTATGTACTGAACTTGCAACGAGTGGGCCAATCGGGCTGTTAAAAGATTTCTGAATCTTACACAATTTGGCTGAACATTCTTGGGAAGACTGATTCGAATTTTTCTCCTTTCTTGTGGATCGAACAAATGTTGATGCCACTTTTCTTAAACAGTCTTCGAGCTGCTCTTTGATCTTAACCTATTTTGTCTCTACAACTCAACAAATCATTTTTGGCATGACGACCGCTAAGGGCTTCCTGAATTCCATTCCTTTTTGCTGTTAGACCTCTCTTCTTTTGTGTGCTTTCATTTTTGCCTAGATAGGCTAGCAGTCATTCATAAGCAACTCTAAAAGACTTATAAAGATGCAATTCCCCTTGAGTACCCATGAATATCTATACACATTTCTATGCCTCGTTTGGTAACCCAAAACCGCGATTAGACCAGTTTAATAGCTCTGAAAACTGTAAGCCTACTATTCATGTATCCAGTTTGCCGTGGCCTATTCAAAACTCGATGAACCAATAAATTCAAAACAAAACAACAAAGTGTGGAAGAAAAACTTCCCAAAAACAAAAGATCACCTTTCCAATTTGTACAACAGAGCGATAACCACCTCCGAAGTCTAACAATAATTTATTTCCCTTCTAATTTACATATTAATTTATAGCTTTTTCGGATCATGTCTAATATTACTTATTAAATGCACATAGCTAATTTGCCAAGATCCATAATTCATTGAGCCATAAACAACAATATTTTGTTTTGGTTTATATAAATTAAATATATACGCGGATGTCTGTAGGGTACGGTACAGATCTGGATTAACATAAAAAATGTTAATTTTTGCCACCAATGCAATAAAATTGGTGATCATGTTTAAATGGCAGTCTAAACGATCGAAATTGCTTTATTAATTAATGTTAATTCAATGCATTGGCTACCTAATAAAACCATATAGAGAGCGCGAACGAAGATATCCACGCTACGCACCTTCGGTTGGATGGAACCTGTGTGCGGTTTGTAAAAGTTAATTTTATTACTTTCTCGCCTGAAGCGCGGTTGTGATCGTTGGTGATCGTGAAAAGAAAAAAATTTAGCTATTTATGTATACATATATGGACTATATTTGAGATACCGTTCCGGAATAGATTGAAAAGAAAAGATTTCATCAATTAAATTAGACAATACAAAAGACAGGCGATCCTGTGGCGGCATCTGTGATCTTTTGGATACGATCACTACTCATGCGGGTACCTACTCATATGCGCCAGGAAGTTATTACCTCGATCTAAAAGATTTCACATGTTTGTTGGGGGTTTCTTGGGTGTCGAATGATTAATTGAATGCGATCGAGAGTGATCGTGTGAAGTCAAAGCGATCTGCGCTCTTTTTTTTTTACTAATATGAAATGTAAAAGTAATTAATTCGAGATTTGATTGTTTTTTTTTCGAATTTGGCAAATTTGTGTCAAGTCATTCTCGGCGGATGAGTTGGCCGGAGGTGTTAAGGTGTTGGAAATCCTAGGCAGTTGATGTAATGCCGACAAGGCGATGTCTGGCCAGCGGGGTCTTGTAAAGTGAAGAAGTTGCTTCTTTAATTCCCATAGGCGATTTTTTGGACATGAAGATGAAGGCTTTTATTATAGCGACGAAATGGTGGCAACATTAAAGCGAAAGTGGAGGAAATTCGGCACACAACGGGGGTTCGCACATGGATTGGTATTACAAATCCTAGTTAAATGGTTTTGAGACACATTGTTACACGTGTTGACGAATATGAATGCTAAATAAGACTACTAGAAAGGATTAAATGAAAGAAGACCATCTAGCCAAAAGATAACTTTAAATTTTAAATCAGAAGATTTGTAAAGTCTAGAGTTGCATTCCTGGCCGTTTGCTTTGCGTTATTGTTGAAACTGTGTCTTTTTCCAGTTGGTTGTTACTTGTTCTTTAGATCCTAGTAAAGCATCTTTGCCAATCCGCCTAGTTGGCGATAAGTTCTCTAAATTAGCTTACCTTATAGGGGTAGACAAAAGAGTTGGCATGCGAACTTATTTCTGTCTCACAAATTTTGCTTTATGACAGTGATCATTTGGGGAAAGTAGCCCAGTTACTACTTATAACACTCAGCTACTCCGTATGTTGTCCCTATAGAATCCATTCAGATGATTTGATGATAGTTGTTATGCACATAGGTATACCTTTACTTATTATCTTAAAGGGCTCCCGAGTCTCTGCCTGAGACATGGCTGCCTTCCATCCTCTGCCGTCCCAGCTACGCTGTTTCCATTTGCCGAAACCTATTTTCTGTCATCTGTGTCAACTTGGACATTGTATTCGAGGTTCGGTATTCTTCTCCGTTTCGAACCTGAGGGCTGTGAACCGATGATCCTCTTGGCTGGAGCATTGTTGTTCATTTTCTCGATGTAGCCAAGCCAATGAAGTCGTTATATCTTGACTTTTTGGACCACATCCACATCTTGGTATAGGTCATAGAGTTTGTGGTTGTATCTCCTCCTCCATCCGCTCTCTTCGCATAAGGAAGCTCATACGAAGTATTTTTCCACCTAAAGTGCCCATTATATTGCTAAACCTTCTTACTTATCGTCCAGCACTCGGCTTTATAAAACAAAACTGGTAGGATGAGCGTTCTATAGAGCATTAATTTGGTCCTTCGAGTTAGGAGTTTCGTACACAGTCTGAGTAGTGATAGCTTTCAAGGAATTCGTTCTTGATTAGTTGCAAATCTGGACGACATAAAAACTAGGTTGTACGTAAGTTCATCTAGTGTCTGGCTCTCTTATGTTTTGGCCTCAAGCTCCAGTGTGTAAGGCAAGATGTTTACAAAGCAATCTCCTTGTTAATCCTTCTTCTTTCCTTTATGTTAAGCGAGGCAGTAGAGCGATAGCTATTGCTTTGTTCAAGGAACCTTTTTGATAGCCGTTTACAAGCTTTGATTTCATTTCTGTATGAGCTGTTCATTCAATAAGTGGGATGAGGCATTCTTTGATTGTATATTGAAGCTGGAACATGCAACTGTGGATAGATAAGTAGTCTAAGGCCTTTAACTAATTGCCATCCAGCTGCGTACTCTTAGCTGATTTAAGTTCCTTTGAAATTGGACACAGCACTTATGATGAACAGGCTTTCTACTGAGTGTTCCTCCTTGGCAACAACTATAAGATCTGTGACCACTTCCCTTATAAATATGTCTTAGACATCTCTCGCGATGGTGCTGCACAGCTTGTATAGATTGTCATTGAATCATTTCCTTCACTTATCGACACAAATGGGACCAAATACTATGATCTGTATTCTTCTCACGAAGCGATGAAGCAAATCTTGACACACCTTCAATAAAGTCCATTTCCAGAGCCGTGAAGTAGTAGTGTAATGATCAGGGTCTTTTATAGAATCTCTTTAGTTGTTTCAGATAGGCCTTTAATGTTAAATTGGGGAAGGATTATATTTCACTGATGTCATTCTCAGAATTAATAGCAGAGTCATTGCTTGTCGATTTATTGAATCTGTTCAACAGAACTCCTCACTTAACACAGCAAATTCACCAATGGTCATTCATTCTTCACCTCATTGGTTACCAATAAATATTCCGCCCCGCCGAATAAAACCCCAAGCCAATTCATTATCAATCCGAAAAAGGTGTATAATGTATAATTATGCCCCACACATACGATTAACAACTCTTAAGGCGAGCACATCCCTAAGTGCAGACAGACTTTGCTGCTGTTCATCCTTTTTGGTAAAAAAATTCCTCACCATGGCTCCTGGCCACCCATGAATTTTACGAGTGATATACATCGACTAAGCAAGTTCACCTTTTTTTGGTTTGTTCCTCCGTCTTAGTAGCAGCAGCAGCAGCAGCAGCAAATACCAACACCATTCAATTGGCACAATAAAACTGCACAAGGATCTCGGGAAATCAATTTTACTTTAACCACAGCACAAAAGCCAGCAATTAACCGATCATCGATTGAAAATCGCCACCGGTCATCGCAGCAAAAAATCCCACAAAAAAAAAAAAGGAAGAAGACCATGGAGAAGAGTGCCAGCCAAACCCCCTACTGTGAATTCGACCACAGCGGCAGTGGTGGTGGTGGCGGTGGAAAAAAATGACAAATGCATTCCCATTGTGCGCGTTCGACAGAAATCGTAGCTTCCGATAAGACCACCACCAGAGAGCCAGCGAGCGAGAATTGGCCCCGTCGGAATGGGGCGCGTCACTTAACATCCGCCCCTCGTGAATTCCATTTGCATTTTGTTATTATTCGCTCATAATTCAAGCAGATGAGACGCCGCTGGCGTCTTGGTCTCAGCACCCGGTATATCCGTTGAATGTATCTCTAATTGTTGGCCAACAAAAGATATACTTAAAACCTGACAAATAATTGGCAACCCGAACGGCACACACACAGGGTCAACAGTTTTTATTGATCGTTCAGTGGTTATGAGTTACGATTTGTTCTTACCAAGGGAAAGGTACATAAATATTCTCCTCTTGGATCCAAGAACCCCGTTCAACCGAGCCATTGTTTAAGAGCGTGTAATTATTGGGGGGAGAATTATACATATTTTTGTGGCTGAGCGTGTTTTCATTGAGCATTTATTAATATGCAAAAAGATCGAACGGTTGCGATAGCCCAACTAGAGGTGAGAAGAAATCAAGTTCGTACGCCAACTCTTTTGTTCGTTATTCCCAAGCCAAGGCGGATGGATTGCTGCCTTTTGTTTTGCTCCTCTCTCTGTGGCTGTGTTTTGGGTGTTTTTTTTTGTGGGGCGAATGGTTTATTGTTTGTTTGGAATTGGATATGCGCAGAAAGATATATTAGTGCTGCCAATCTATGTTGAATTTCTCTTAGTCTTTAGGCAATAAAGAATGATAAATTGCGACAGTGGCGGGGTGATTGTGTATTTGCTTTATGTGCCGAATGTTTTCTTTTTCCAATAAATTAACCGACAATCAATATTTTGCGAAGAGTGTTAATTAGTTTGGACAATTTTTTTCCTTTTTTTTTGATAACTGTGTGTTAAGCAGTTGGATAAGATTTTCTTAATCATGGACGTTATGTAAAGAGGGGTTTTCAGTTACCAAGTAGAAAGTTATTAAGAGCCTACTTTGCTTTGCATATTTATGTTGATCATTAATTTTAGAAGGACACACAATAACTCTATCTTTCGACAGATATATCGGTGTAAAAGCCTGGGAAAAGATGGATTTAGAAGCTTAATCTGCTTTCACTTGCTGTAGTTTGTGGAAACAGTTTCCAAACATTGCTTGCAAATTTTTGCAATAAATTATTAGATGATGTTGGATCGGATATCACCTATTTGTTGTTCAATAAGTTCCAGTTATGTCGAAGGTAGTTTAGCACGTAAATCACAAGGTTTCCTTTTTTTTCGAAACTCTGTTATAAAGTTTCATCTAAGATAATGTTTCGAGGCTGAAAGACTATAGGCTTACGTAATTGTTAGTTCTCAGTACAGGGTTTCATATTGTTTAGACTAAGTTTTTGAGCATTTTGTCGATCTTCTTGAGGTGGTACTCATTTCGTCACATTGCTTCCCTCGTTTATTCTTCTATATCCCATGGTTTGACGAGCCTAGTACACGATACAAGGAATCAAACCATGCTTTCTGCTGATCCATTAATTAGCATTCAGAGCATTTGTATATGTTCGCGGGCCTTAATATGATTCTATCCATCAAATTCATCATTCTAATGAACCACCTGTGGGAAATGGCTATTGACTTACAAAGGATCAATGATGGGACGCATTGATTTTTCTCTGATAGTACTACGCTTCGTGCAGCAACTGCTCGAGTTGGACAGGCCCATACCATCTTCCAAGCAGAAGTCTATGCAATCGAGCTTTGTGCTAGAGAATGCATCAGAAGAAACCTACGCAAATAAAACTTCTGCAACTCGCTGTACACAATAAATTCACTGTTGTTCGAGTCCCAGCGCATTGCCGGGGATTCAGCTGACGAAGAGCTAAATGTGCTTATGATAGTTCCGACAAGGGTAATAAGTTCCTCTTTGCATAAGTCGTCGGATACTAGTTTTGTCGCCTTCCTTATATAGCTCTTATCTATCCGGCATAACCGCTGTACGGGCTATGCCATGACGATTGCTTAGTTGGTGTGTCGCCCTTCCTTTTATAGAGCATGCTTTGTTTCATAGTTAGCCGTGGTTATTCTAGTTAAACTAGTTGCTCTGTAGCTTCTCCTTTATTACACAGAAGGACTTCATTTTTAATCAGATTACCCAGGATTTTTCGTAATTTCTAAGGCTATCCTGTTCGCCTTTTCTGATACCTTTACATTCTATGATAGCAGCCAGTATGAACCTTGGCCTTGTGCACCCTCATTTTTCTAATTACTGTCATCTCATATGGCATATCACATCTTTCGTTAATAGGCATTTACCGTAGCGTTTCAGAGCCTAAGTACTTCATCTTCCAACCCAGCCTTTGAACTTTGAGAGGAAAGTTGTGGCACTGAAGCAGTTGTTGGCTTCACTCCAGCTCAAATGTGATACCTTTGGGATATCTTTCCTTATTTTATTCTCCTCATTGGGAATCAACTGGCCAGAATAATATCAATAATAAACCTGCATCTGCTGTTGTATTTTCTCCTTTGATCGCTACTAGTTCGAGGGTTATTAGATGCTTTCAAAAGACTCTTTGCCTTCTGGCTTATCATCTACCCCTTCACGTCATTTGGCAAGACTCAAGAGCTCAACGTTCAGGCAAAAGCTATTTTCGGCGACCAATTAGACGTTGTGAACCATTGACCCAAAACAATGCCACGATTTTCATTGAATTCCGCCTTAATTGGGAAGGAAATAACGAAAGAGTTGGCATGCGAACTTAATCATAATTCATCTAACATTGGGCTGCCAATATCAATGAAAACATTTTCATGCTCAAAAATGCAATATTTTCTATAGCTACAGTCTTCCAAAGATTGATTTCTACAAGCCCAATTCATCTGAAAGAGGACTAAATGTAGGGTAGAGTGACTTTCAATTACAGAAAAAGTAGACCGAACTAGACATCATTTTCGGGTTGAAATAGCTATTTCTGGTAGTTAGATTCTAATACACAGTCTGCTACCTTTCATGAGCAGTCGTTGTTAGCCATAGCCTTTCCTAATTCACTATCTGTCCAATAACAATTGTTGAAACTTAAATTAATCCCATTTCGACAAAAGCGAATAAACTCCTTTTTCATAAATAAATTGCACCATCTTACTCACCTCAGAGTCAAAACATTTACGCGTCTAAACAAATTCACTCCATAATCCGCACCAACAACGCTCAGCAATCGAATAGGTATCCTTCCAAATAAAGAATAACAATCTCAACCTGAATATTGATTGCCATCATATTTCCAAGTTTATCCCTACTATCATCACCATGCCCACCGTTCTAGTGACAATTTATCAGAGCTATAGAATCTGCCAGGAGTTACAAGCGGCGGCTCGGCGGTGCAAGTGTACCAATCAACTAAATTACTATCATAGCAACGCGTATGCATTCGAATATTAAAACTCATTTGTTGTCCTTCGAGATGCAGATACACATTACACAGTCCCCTCGAGACACATACGACGGGTGTGTAGTGTAGTGTTCCTCCACAACAAGCGTGACTTCAAAATCACGCTCATAATGATCACAAACGGCTCCGACTCCTGGCGCAAAACAAAAAGCCAAAAAAGAAAAGCGTTCGGTATTGCAGATGCAAGTGCAGAATTAATTCGTATGGTGAGTGGGATCTGCAGCAGATTACATCCCAAATAGGATATGGCTCTCCTTAGATACAGACAGTAGTAGTGAGAGTATGTGTGTGTGAAGTGGTGGAATTAAATTGTCGTCACATTATCATGTGAGGATGCATGCATGGCCTTGGCTTTGGGTGTGCAGATACATGTTAACCATAGCATCTCATCCTTTGCCGGTTGTATTTTGTCGTCGTCGTCGCCAGCACACCAATCGATGTGAAAAAGAAGGAAAAACTGACAAAAATAAGCAACAAACGATTTAACACTAATGTCGCGCTCGAATGGACGAAGGCGGTTGCGGCAGGCAGCACGATCTACTCCTGCTGGTGCTGCTGAAGCAGGAGCAGGAGCAGCGGATGGTGATGGTGATAATGAGGTCCGATCAATTTGGTTTTAACTGCTGGACTTTATACACTTTATAAGAATCTTTATAGGGCGAATTATTTTCTGTTAATTGCCAAAGGCGTTTGAGTTAAGTGGTTTTCGTGCTTTTTATAAATATCTCTTAATTTTCTCTCACCACTTCGCTCCAACATACATATATTGCATGAGATGGGAGAGACCTCGAGTCTGGTTCGTTCTGTGGTGCTATGCCGACTTATGGTGCTGCTCGACATGCGACACAACACGAGCAAGAGGTGACGCACAAAAGGATTTTTTTTGGTTGTGAAGGACAGGGTGTTGGGGGATACTTTGCGTTTTTGGTCTGGTATGGTTGCCTTAAGTCGGTGAGGACGCTGTTATGTGTCCTTTTTTGTGGTGTGCGGATTTTTTGAAGAATCAGAGCAGACATTCTGGCAGCGCGATCGTTAAAGATATGCGGCTACTACTCGACGAGGAGTTCTCCTTTTCCTTGGCACGCAGATATAGAGGAAATATTTTTCATGTAGTCGAGAGATTTTTCGTGTGTGTTTGACAATGTCGGAGGAATTTCTTGTTTCTTCCTTTTGTGTGGCTACTACCTATATGCAGTGAATTGTTTCACGAATGCGCTAAGTTCTTAAAATGGAGAAGGACTTCTGAATATGTCGATGACCATTTTTGACGACGAACACAGATTGTTTGAAATTTTTCAGCAAATTAATTAACTGAGGTCGAGATCGCGATCTAATTTGCATTTAAATTGATGTGGTCGTGTGTAGCTTGTCCAGTCAATCCCTTAACATTCAGAGAAATTACCGTTGATACCATAATGATCAAGATATCTACGAAGAATAGGAAATGGAAAGGTTTAGCAAGGCTTTTCAGAAAAGTGATGATTGCGCAGTCATTCCCTTAAACATTACAGGCACTAGTATTCGAATGAAACAAACAGCAGTCAACATCGGCTCTACTATTGTAACTGAGTTACTGACTGACGCAATCAAGATGTGCGTTGAACAATTTTCAATCAATTTTTCAATTCTCTTAGTAGTTAACGTCGACTGTACCATGGCAATCGATGTATTGAATCCTACATACGTCAAACGAAAATAATGATTGCGCAGTCAACCCTTAAACTTTGCCGATTACTATCGTTTATCATTTGATGACTGTACAGTTAATCCTGCTCAATACCTACAGTAGTTAACCTCAATTTTGCTATGCTAATTGAAGGATTGACATTCAATCGAAATCAATCATGGTTTGCCGATTTCTCAGAGAAAAGCTTTGATTGCACAATCTAATGCATTAACCCCAAAGTTCATGTGAATGACGTTTTCCTTTTAAGTTCAAATCTAGGCCAAATATTTTCCAACTCTCTGCAATTACTCAATCCACGCTTCAATCATATGAAAAACTCTCACCAAATCCACTTGAACGGTTCAATTCAAGATGAATTCCATTTGACATTTCATTGGCTACCATATAGTATCTACTTTTAATTACGGCAGCAGTTATTTGTCTTCTCAACCACTCTCCATCTGTCATATTGAACTTTTAAATTTGACACTCAATAGGCCCCCAAAGCCAACTTCAAGATCCCATTCAAATCAGAGTGAGAGAGAGAAAAGAAAAAAAAACAACTTGTATACGATTTGACAAGAGCTCAATGGCCACGTCATTAAGCATTAACTACTCCCCCATCGATCATACAATTCATCCATTCATCAAACTAGTGTACTGGACACTCATCAAGACCCAAATCATTGCTCGATTCAACGCCAAACAGTAATTAAAATTTACCAAACTCGCTTGTCTGTCAAATTATCCACTCACTGTATTCGATTCATAAAAATTATCGAAATTCATTATTCAACACTTAGAGAGGCGACACCCCCTTGAGGCATCACTACCATCAAATTTTGCTCGGAGCGATGATGTGCGGTCCATGGGTACCGTATGAAGCCGGCGCTCATCAAAATCATCCCAAGAGATTCTTCTTCTTTTTCTTTTTTTAGAATTTTTAATTTGACATCGATGACGTGGCAGTTTCGAATCGAAGGAAATGTCAAATCATCGATACACCTTTTGCGATGATCGATGATGGATCGATGAATTTTTGAATACACTCGTATGTACCTGTGCTCACTGGTGGTGGCTCAGTGGAAAGTTGTCGATTATGCTTCTGTTACAGAGAATTGGATGTAAAGTGTGTCTTGTAATCGCTGAGAAAGAACAATCGCTCGGACAATGATGTGAATCGCTGTCGATTGATGTTTGTTGTGTCGGCTTGAATCGCTTATTTTTTTTGGAGTCAAATGAATGAATGAGTGCGGTCCCGGTTTTTTGGGGTTAACCAAACTGTTAACTGTCGATCGTTTTAATGAAAGAATGATGAGATTGCGAAATAGAGGCTTCGAATGCAATTGTTGTGGAGGAAATGGGGCGTGATCTGTGGATTAAAGGGTATCGATGAAAGGATTGCGATGAGAAAAGGACGAGCAAACGAAAGTTGAGGAGTTTTGATAGGGAATTGCACTTTGATTATAAGGACTTGTGGAATACAGATGATGAAAATATCCTTGTCGGTCTCTGTTGCAAGTTATCATCCTAGTAACACTGTTGTTTCATAGTTTGTCTGACTCGTAGTCCTACCCTATCGCCCTTCAATTTAGGTTCCAGAAAGCATTGTTTAGTAGGTCAGTTTACTTGCTCTTTTGCTCTCTAGTTTTTTGCCTCCATTTTCTAAGAGAAAGAAGATTCTAGGCCCTATGGCACTATATCAGAAAGCAGTCAGTCATTGTGAATGAAGAAGTTTCAGTTAATATTAAGCTCCAAGGCCTCCTGTGACTAAGACTTATAAGCTTTCTAACGAGGAGTAAGTTCCTTTTAACAAAATCAGATAGTTTTAGCTTGACAGCTGTCAGAGAATAGTCGCTTTCAGATGGATATTCAATTTATCTACCAGCGCCAGTTCCTTTCAACAAAATCAGATAGTTTTTGCTTGACAACTGTCACAGGTTGGTAGCTTTCAGAATAATATTAGCGTCATCAGCCAGAGCAAGTTTCCTTCAACAAAATCAGATAGTTTTTGCTTGACAGCTGTCAAAGAATGGGAGCTTTGTGTACAAAAGATGAAAATCGAAATGAAAGTTCTTAAAGGATTTATGGTTGATCTCCTCGAATTGTACTGATTTTCTAACTATTTTGTGAGTGAAAGTGACCATTCAGCCTGATGCATAAATCACGCAATAATTTTCACATCTTGTTGGAAAGTTTCGCACATTTTTCTGCGTGTAAACAAAATGTAGTCCATCAGTTCTCTGCAAAAGCCAATTGTCATATCCGCCGCATCTTTAACTATATACTTTTCATATCGCTGTCAAAGTCAACCTGTCAAAATGACATGACATGCCATTTCCTTTTTGGCGCGTAATACACAACGCGTGCATAATACTCGCACTCAATCCGAGCTCCTATTTAACAGCAAAACTTTTCTCAATTTCCCCAGCGATAATCGGCGATAATTGACCCCAAGAATAGGTAGCCAAAGCAATTATTTTTTATCGCGCTGTATACAGCAGTGTTTTATTTTTTCAAAGAAATTCGTGCACGTAATCGTTACGCGAGCAGGCTCTTGTGGTCAGAAGACACCTTCAGATTCACAAGATGATTCATAGGTCTTTCATCTGTCATCCCTAGGTTTAATCGATTTACAAGAAAAACAGAGAACTACCTTCCGTTCGCATGTGCGCGTCACTGTCAAACGTCAGAAATTAAAAGACAGTTTTAATTTGAATCAGACTAAGCTCCATCTAGGCAGGAGGGTTAATTTGAATGAAAATTACCTTTAATTATAGACAATGACGTGAGATTATAACAAATTGTGAAGGAATTTGAATGCGTCTCTTGAGAAACGGAAATTAATTTCTATTATGACAGGCATTCCATTAGCTCAAGTGTGCGCCTAATTATCGATTTTTGTGTCTTGTTCAAAATATGTAGGCAAGGCGGTGTGGTTGTCTTTTTTTTTTGTTAGCATAACAATAGTTTAATCGTTGACTGTATTTACTTGGGTTAATGAGCAGCTTGCAGTCAACAACAGCACAGACGGTAACGGATGCGAACACAACATGACAAATGTTTGTCTTTTTCTAAAATTTATTGGCTAAATTCAAGTATTTTTTTTGTGTGTTTCGATCGCATTGTGTTGTGTGGTGTGTTTCCGATTGATCGGTGGGGAATAAATCAATATTTGCATCTTAATGAGTTGTTTGGTGTATGTGTGGTGTTGTTTTTTTTTTTGGGGTTGAGTGTTGCTTGTAGCGAAAACGAATCACATGTTGTTTGTTACTGTGTGGTTTGATGTTAACAGGCGGATTGAGTTGATTTTGATTAAGCTTTTGCGAGGCTATTTGTTTGTTATTTTACAGGTGCGTGTTAGGCTACTTGGTGTTTTTTCTATGGCTTCTTGATTAAATACTTGAGAAATATGGTGGACATAACTGGTGGGGTAGATCAACATTCGGATTGAGTTGACAAATTGCTACAAGGTGAAGATAATTGTTCATGTTCTGAAAAGAGAAGTTGACTTGCTTGAATAACTAGTTTGTGGTACCTATAAAGAAGGCAGAAGGAGTGGTCGAAAGTTGAATAGATTGGAAGTTAAATGTTGCTTAAGTTGGGTAAATTTTAAAAGACGATAGTACGCGCTACAAGACATCATATAGTAGAGAGTCTTAGCTGCAGGATTCGAAGCCATACAACAAAGCCTTTACAATTGGGGCAACACTTTATTTAGCTTCGCTATAATTGATTCGGGGAAAGATCCTCAAGAGAAGAACGTAAACACTCAAGTGTGAACACCTCTATAAACAATACTTAATAATTTATTTAAACAAATGCTATTTTTAAGGAAAACATATTTGGAGTGATGACTGGTGTTTGCTTATTAATTTGAAGTTATAAATCATGTGATGTACTTGCCTAAATGTTTTCTATATTCCGGCAAATTTTTTGCGGGATTTTTATTTATGTATCCAATAGCTATCAGCTTTATCATCGTTCCCGATGTTTAGGTAAACATATCATCGTCCTCGTTCTTCCTTAAGTGACTCCAACTCATCGGCAATAGTTCTCTGACGAAATCAGGGTAAATGGTAGACTGAATGTTCTTTATCTCGTGGAACCTGATCGAATGTAGATAATTGTCTATCAAATTCTATTCTAAGAGTATAAGAGCCCATCTTATTACTTCTGCCGAAACAAAAACCACACTGCTCATCTCCTAAATGGTACTTAGCTACTACCACAAGTCTGGTAGTCTTAGCACCTTATACTTCTCCAGTTTACAGAGCTATGATCTCCTCTAATTAGATTAAATTAGCTTCTTTTGTGTCGGCAAATGCTTTGCCAAAGTATCTTGTCTGCAAGGCTATGATCTCCTTCGGCTCTAATCAGGCTCAGATAGCAAAGAATAGGCGGCAAACATTTCCTTGGCAATCTAAAAGAATGTATAGAAAATCATTGGGAGATTCGTCAGCTTTCCTAATACCACACAGTGGATTTAAGGAAGGTTTACCTTAACCAACGAACCATCTATTGTTCACTTTTGTGTACATACTCTTTCCAGGACAATTTTTTGACTAATTTCCGAGTTCATTGGCAGGTTCTGGTCGTACTCTCTTCTAAGTCCCAAAAATCCATATGGATATTGACGAGGTTTCGGACCACCTTTCAACATTATCATGACCACTTTGATAGGCTTTTCCCCACGAGTTTTGATCGTCTTCTATTAAAACTTTAGTTTTTACTCTCTTTAATTGTTTGGGTTGTTATAAGTCTTCTGTGGAGCTCTTTTGTAGCTGCTGTGTTTCCTTGGAGCTCTGGTCTTGTGGTACTCTTTGGACAGTCTGGCAACCCTAACGTTCCTCCAATATACTGGTCGCTGTTACAGGGTTACTATTTTTGCTTGCATAGAAGCATCACATGACCTTGTTACTCATCTTAAAAGCTGGTTTGCTTTGTCACCAAAACACGTGTCCACAAAGGTGATGTCTATTTTTGACTCCTGTTTTTGTTGACAGTCAGTTCTACTCCGCAACTTGCTAGTACAGTGTCCATACGAACGCCTGCAGAAGTATCCTTCCTCTGGAGCTGCCTACTGTTATACGTTCAGCTTGATTCTACAAATTAGCTTCTTACAACAAGAACCTACGTATCCTTGATGAGTTGCTCCAATTTCTGTCGGCTTATTTAGGAGATCGTCTGCGGCTATGCTCATATCAGTGGGGTCTAAAGTCTTTCTTGTGGGCAAACTCTTATAGTCTTAACAGTGATAGTTTTGCGTCTATGATTCAACTGGCACTTATATGCGCTGCTTCCTTCTATTCTATGAACGTATTTTCTGATGAGCTGAAGTAAATCCTAAATGGCCTTAGATAATACCTTTTGATCTAGGCTATTACTTAAAGATGCCAGTGCACCTTCAGTTAACAACTCTTACCCATTAACGTCCATATTTGTGATTATTATTGTCACACATAATCTCACATCTAAATGGTTTCTAATTCCATAAACTAAACATATAATTGCACAGAGTTAAGGTGAAAAATTAATGTCAATATTCAATAGCCTTCATTGCGCGAGTTGAGTTAAGCCAGTAATAAAATTTGCATTCTAATTGCCACCTAACCTGCTGCTCCGGCTGCAACTATTCGAATTAGTTTTTCAACACCATCTATAGTTATTATTATTGCCTGTCACAATTCACAGTTTAAGTCACCGACGACCAGCTTAGCTCATTTAATTAAATATATTTATTTAGTTCCAGTTTCCATGCGCAAAACGACGAAGTACGACGAAAGTCCAATACACCGTCCAACATTCCACTTACTCCCCGTCACTTCCGATTACCAGTTTCACACGTTTAGTCAGCAAAAGAAGTTAATTTTTTCCTTCACCTTCACTGAATCACATTTCATTCTCTCACGAAAAGTCAAGCCCAAAAGGAACAGGCTCTTAAAGCAGCCACAAACAAACAAACAGAAAAAAAAAACCTCCAAAAGGGCAAAATGCGGCATTAGAACAAATTTCATCTGCAAATTCAATCCTTTTTGGTGTCAGTTTTTTTTCTGTTGCTTTTTTCTTCTGGCACGCAATCCTTTTTGTTCGCCCTTTTATCTGTAGTGTCTGTTCCGATGAAGCTAAATTAAATTCGATTTAAAATTCCACAACACATCGGAGATACTACGTGTAGAGTAGTGGATTCTTTGACTTGGAAATTCTTTAACACCCAGATTACACATGTTCACTCTCATACCTTTAACCTGGTGTGCGCGCAGATATTCCTCCTGATGATGCTGGGTGATAATACAGCGCTCAATGTATCATGAGTGACGGTGGTGGTGGGGTACCGAATGGGTCACCTTTAAGACCTATATTTGTACTACCACCACTGATTATGCACAATGGCGGAGATGAACAAATGGAAACACAACGAGAGTGAGAGATTTTAAGCACAAAACGACATCGAAGAGATGTTTTGAGATGGTCCTTGCTACACAGTGTTTCTGTGTGTGTGTTTTGAAGGTGTTGAAATTGAAATTCGACGCGCGAGGCAAAAATGCTAATGGATATGCAAATAAGTAAGTTGTATCGGCAGACAGATAGACAGACAAGAGTGCTACACATATCCGTTGGATTTTATATCAATTTATTTTTTATTTACAATCTGGCTGAGAACAGATGGGAAGAGTGATCTTGTAGTAACGCACACGTGCACTTAGTAGTAATTGATTTTGTCTATCGATCGTGGGCATTCGAAAGTATATGAGCGATGGGGTTTATCTGATTTAAGAGTGGAAAACGGGGATTGCTTGAATGCAAGGTCGAAAGATTCGCAGATATTCTTCAGGTTTGTCAATTAGGCTTACATTGTTGTAGGGAAAATGAGTTTCCTTCCACAATCCTTGGGTACACCTACTGATTCTACTACTGATCTGCTCTCATCGCTGTTTGACTCTTTTTAATAATCTTCTCTGCAGAAAAGCAATTCAATCCCTTTAATTATTTGTCATTAAACTATTCATTCAGCGAATATAATTAGACTGATGCTGACCACGCAAATAGCTTATAAAGCAGTCAGTGAAACTATCAAGAAGAAGAAAGAAACGAAGACTCGCCAGCAATGAAATGCAGCGCAGGTTGCTGTCAACGCAGATGAGCTGAGTATATAAGGCTGAAGTCACCATCGCGATCACCATCTATGTTTGATGTTTTTAAAGATTTACGTAAGACCTTAAGTGCATGCCTATGACTACAGGATAGGATACACTATTACCCTTCCTATTGTGCAAAGACTTCCGCCTGCAAGAAAGGGACAGGCTTGCCCAATGAGCATTTTGTATGATATCGCATTCCACAAAGACATGAATTACACTCCAGGCCTGGCTCAGACTAACCGGAGTCAGTCATGAGTGCCGGAGAAGTTGCGCTCCAGCTAGAGTCTTGTGTCATTTGCCCGTGGGTTTTATATCAATTTATTGCCTTTCCGTTGTCGTTTTAAATGCCAGTCCTTAACACACCATTCGCCTACGCCCCTGCAATTGCCCAGGGCCAATATTTCTCCTCGAAAGTCCAGTCAATCCTACATTACATGCATTCTTTATATAATTTTCAAATTCAAAATTCAAATTCCAACGTCCAAAGCAATTGCCAATTGACATGACCTACATTATCGACCATCTGTCATTGTGCGATGAGATCTCGAGTTGTGCTCGCGGGTGCCGTGATTTTATTTTAAAATTGTGATTTCCGGTAGAAATATCTAAAAGTTTGTGTAAAATTGTACATTTCTTGTGCGATAAAGCTCTGGTAAGTGTTTTTAAATAGAAATATCATATGCAACTCGCATAATTAGGGTTTAATTTGGGTTCTTTCCTTGGGACGTACACGGGCGAACCGAACTATGATTTTTTTCTTTTTAAAATGATTTATTGTGTAGAATAAACAAAATAAATCGAATAAGCAGGTGTTTTTGCACATAAATGTCTAATTTATTTCTTTGTGGGCAAGAAATTACGGCTACAAAATCAATTTTAGTTTTTGGAAATATTTTCTTGGCCAAACGGCGGCCATGTTGGGAAGTAAAAAAAAAACCCTGTTCAGCCTTGTCAGTGTAGTGGCGGTTTAATTTGAATTTGAAATTTGAATCTGCTCTTTGAAATACTCTCTATACGACTTTATTTGATGGTGTCTTCCCTTATTTGGGAGCCGTAAGGCTTAGAGCATCTCCTTTTGTGCTTTGGTCCTGCGATATTTGACATGATCTCTGCAGAGACAGTCATTGCCATAAGCGTGTTCTAAACTGCATACTGTAGATGTTCCTTTAGTAATCCTTGGCTACTTTAACATTGGTTTGGAAGCTACACCATGATATCACTTGTTTTCTCTTATGGTCTCTGTAACTTGCTTGTGCGAATGTTCCTGAATGCGTAGTACTGCGTTTAGAAAATAGCAAATGGTTGTGTTTATCACACGATTCATAAACTTTTTCCCCCAAAATAGAAGATTTACATCAATGCTCTAGGAACGATAACCATCGTGGACTTTCATAGCACATCGTTTCCCACATGTGAGGCCACCCGAGTACACTAAACCATCGCCCTAGATCTAAGTTACTCCCACATACTGCATATCTTCATTTTCCCACGTCATTTTCTAATTTATTTTCTGTGACATGGACAAACTTGTTAGCATCCTAAATTATAGTCAAACTCTTCCCGGACCACAAGATAATATATATCAGCTTGAACTTGCTCTACCCTTTACAAATTGCCATCGAAGAAGGCTTAAGTTACCGCGAAACATTGCCATTTCGGTAGGCACGCCAACAGGTGTGTACGCTTCTTAATAAAAGATCGACAAGATATCTTGAAAGATTTATAAGTTACGTATGTTTTTCCCATTCTAAACTCAAGACCGTGCGAACCACGTAAGTTCATAATCCTCAGGCGAATTCGACACATCGTCGTCGTTGTCGGTGAATTCAAACGACGTTTGCTGTCATCTTATTTAGTGACAAACAAATAAGTGTTTACCATAATAAAGCATGCCTGCCCACGATTAAAAATATAAATCTTGCAATAATTTATTGATGATCTTTAACTAATCTAATAAATGGTTAAAAAATGCAAAGCATTGACTTATTTTCCATTTCCAATAAATATTTACTAGGATCGCCTACGCTTGAATTATCGTTAACATTCGTTAGCATTAGTTAAGCGTGTTGAATGATCTTGCGCAAATCTATGTCGTTGAGATAATTTTTCTTCATAAATATATTTCATAATATTGTCTGAGGATATCATGTTACCCAACCCACATTCAAATACAGAAAGTAGATGGACAATTTTTTTTCAAGACCAATCGAAGGGATCGATTATCTAGATCTATAGAAGTTTCAAGGTCTTTTTTTTTTCTTTTGGTGGAGAGGAGGGGGAAGAAAAGCGGCCTAAAAATCGTAATGAAATTCCTCAGAATTTATAATTTAGTAAGAGACAAAGGTTACTGAACGATCATCCAAGAATTTATGATAATTTAATTCGTCGTTAAATAGTGTCTACTAGTCGCGAGGTTAACGCCAACCAAACACGATTTATGAGGAGCCACATTCAAGGGAATAACTTAATCCAAATCCTCGACAAAGTCAAACTAATTAATATTTATAATTACTTTCACAAACAAAAAGCCAAATAAAGACTGACACCTGGTGGCTCTATTATGTTCGTTATCTCTGATCACGGGTCACAAGTCAAATTCATACATCAGATGTGCTTTTCAATAGAATCTCTTAGCGTCTAGACTGGATATCAAGTTCTGCGTTAAAATTGCGTTCTAATAAATATCAAAAGACCGACCACAAAGTCATCAACCATTTTAACAAAAAAAAAAACCAATCCGACTTTCCACAATCATTTGTATGATTAAACTGTAAAAAAAAACAGCACAAAAAACACACAGAGATCCTCTTTTTTGTATAATTTATGAAAAGATATAGTTCTTTTCTTTTGGGTATTTTTTTGTTGGAATGCTCGCGCAAAAATTAAGCTCCGGTAGTCTCTTTATATCATTTTGTCGGGGCTTGGAATTTCTAAAACACACAAAGAATCAAATGATCATAATTAAAATTTATTTAATGCCATTAACGGTGATAACTCACTATTAACGGCATAGCCATCTGAAACTATCACAAGGCATATTAATTATGCATAAGAGATTAGCTTTTGGAATTTTCCTCAAAAGCAAATATGAATATTTCTTTTGCTCTAACGAAAGTCTCATATGGCATGGTGCTCCTCGTGTATGTGGTGAATGTTTGCATAATCAAGCGATTAATCATTGTGGGGAGATGACACCGAAAAATCATTCATTAATAAATTGTGTAACCAAATAATACCACAGCTATTGTGTTGTCGAAAAGAAGAAATGTTTTATTGATTTTTTTTTTTTGGCTTTTCTTTGGTCGACTGGCTGTGGAGAGAAAACGAAAGAGTTGGTGTGCGAACTTTAGGCTTTTCTATTGAAGCTGTTTTGTTGGGCTGGGTAGGGTTATAATTCTCACAAGATTGTGAAAAGGTGCACTTAAAGCCCTAAACAGATGATTTTTTCAGCTCTGCAGTTCCTTCACAGTGCGTCATATCGGCTTAATGGCCTTATTTTGCATTATTTTATGAGAAATGCCGACAGGCACCAACTTTTACTCCTAGGTTTGATCATTCTGTCAGAGTTAAGTCCCGGAGGTCTTCGGAAATAATTGTGTCTTCATCGAATGAGTTGGAGGATGACTGCAATGAAGCTGCCTAACATTTGTGAGCCTACATGTTGTAGATGAAAAGACAGACATAGTTTTCTTCGAGCTGGTGAATTACGGAGAGTAACCCTGAACGGGTTTAAGGGCGTCTTTTTATTTAACAAACCAATCTTAGTTTGAGTAACCAACAAACTGTCATTCCATTCCACTGGAGACAATTAGTCTCAGAGTCTTAATGGTTTCCCTTCTTTTAATGGGCTTTTCATATGACTATATTCTTACATACATACGTGAATCCTTTAGCCCCTTAGGGAGCAACGCTTGCGTGCTATCTTTTGTTTATCTTAAGCCCAACATTGTTTGTCTCAGCTTCTAGATTTTGTGCCAAAAATCCTGTTCGACGGCCAGAGGTGAATCTAAATGCTCATTGATCATTCTTTCCAAAACACATATACCTACCTCTCAAATTTTCACAATCCACCTGGTTTTCCTTTTTTGAAAGGTTGGTGATCATTGCCCTTTTCCATTACTGAGAAACTGTTCTCTATCTCAAGCTCTCTTAGAGGATGCAGCAAATCTGCCGGCGGGAATTGTATCAATACCACATCGTAGGGGACCTTGAGGGAGATGAGGTGCGGATTTGGGAACTCATTGTCCTGCAAGATTTGTTGTACCTACTACATATTTGCATCAAACCTTTTATACAGCTGAAGTCTCTTCCCAATTTAGGTATGTCGTTAGTTCCAGAGATTCCATTTGGGAGCGAGTTTCTTTGTGAAAGACACGTCTGTTGAACCAACAGAGAACGTATTCTGATATTTTGCCTCTCTGATTCTATATCCTGGCCCCGGGTTGAAATTCTATTTACTTCTTGCTTCAGGGGCTTGTATGAAGCTCAACAACTATCTGGTAATTTACTTATCTCCGCTGAGGCTCGGTTAATCACTTTGGCTTTCTAATTCCTGGCACATGTTCCCGGTGAGCTTGTTCGTATGTGTTAATTAGTTTAGTTAACGACACAGTGAGGCTCTTATCCTCTGAATGGTATCTGCTAGTTCGCCTGCAGGAGAACTTGGGAATTGAATCTTGCAACTCAATTCAGAGAGCCATTGAATCCGCCAAGTATTTTGGATGTATGAATGAGTATTTCTGTCATGTATCGTCGGATTTTACAAAGCTGTTAACCCCAATCCCAGATCAACTTCGGAGGTATCTGTAAAAATTCTATTACATAGCAGTCCTGGTTCATTCTCTGTCCTAGATCAGTCTTCGCTGTCGGAGAAGTTGCGTTACAGCTAGAATCTTGTGTCGTGGGTCTTAATTTATCAATTTATTGCCTTTCCGTTGTCATTTTAAATGCCAGTCCTTGTTACCTAATTCGAATAAGCCCCTGCAATTCCCCAGAGCCAATATTTCTCCTCGAAAGTCCAGTCATTCCTACATTACATGCATTCTTTATATAATTTTCAAATTCAAAATTCAAATTCCAACGTCCAAAAGAAATGCCAATCGACAAGTCCTACATTATCGACCACCGATGATCTGTCATTGTGCGATGAGATCTCAAGTTGTGCTCGCGGGTGCCGTGATTTTATTTTAAATTTGTGATTTCCGGTAGAAATATCTAAAAGTTTGTGTAAAATTGTACATTTCGTGTGCAATAAAGCTCTGGTAAGTGTTTTTAAATAGAAATATCATATGCAACTCGTATAATTAGGGTTTAATTTGGGTTCTTTCCTTGGGACGTACACGGGCGAATCGACCTATGATTTTTTTCTGTTTAAAATGATTTATTGTGTAGAATAAACAAAATAAATCGATTAAGCAGGTGTTATTGCACATAAATGTCCAATTTTTTTCTCTGGGGGCAAGAAATTACGGCTACAAAATCAATTTTAGTTTTTGGAAATATTTTCTTGGCCAAACGGCGGCCATGTTGGGAAGTAAAAAAAAAATCGCCGTCAGAGCAGTGGCGGTTTAATTTGAATTTGAAATTTGAATTTAAATTTCCGACAATTGATTGAAGATTGTTTTCTTGTTTTTCTCTTGATATTTATCATTTCTTTGTGCCTTTTGATCGTATTAAGAACCTAGTCAGTACTGAGTCTCAGTGTTTTTGTAAAAAATTAAGCCTCTGGTCCTGTGGATGTGTCTATGAATCCATGGTTCCAACTGATGTGCAGGTATGAAGTATTCAGGAATGGCTTTCACTTTGATTAGGAATGGAGTATAGTCGAATCTTAAGAAATGTGTGAATGCTTTACGTACTCATACTTAATTCAAAAAACCCTTTTATGTCCCATAAAGCATTCCAAATCCTTTGGTTTCTACAAGCACCTGGAAAAAATCCCCTTCTATCATATGCCAACAAAAAATTAAAAAGAAAACATGTTCTATTTATGATTTATTTTATTTTTTGCACCTTGATAGTATGTATACAGTTTATTTAAACTAAATTAGTATTAAGAAGAAAAAAGTTTTACTCATCCATTGTTTATTTTAGATTTAATCTATTTAAACTATTTATATTTTATTTTCATATTTCACTCACTGATAATAATAATTACATTTATTACACTTAAAGTTAATAGTATATTGCAAGTCTCTTCTTAAATGCTAATTAGAGTTAAAATATTTTTATTTAATACTTAGTTTGTCATCTCAAAGAAAGTTAGCAAAAGGTATAAGGGGTTAGAGTTTGAAAGGATTTTTTCCAAAGGACGTGTCTCAGTTTATGTATATTTTTAAAAGAAACCCAAAGCATATTATTCAAACTTTGAAATTTGTTGTGCAAATGAAATCTGGAAATAAGGACCTTTCTAAGCATTTTGTGGCTCGTAAGAAGGGAATTAGTAGGTTTAGAAGGGAATCTGGAAAAAGACCTCAAGGGTGGAAGCATAAAAACTATTTCAGGATAAGATACACACAACATTAAATTGCACTAAACTGCACAAACTGTAGACTATTTCCGTTGATGTTTCGTCAGTTGAAGGGGATGTCTTGAATTCTGTTTCTCATTTGTTGAATCGTCCTCGGAATCCTCATCATCATTCTCATGGACATTGATCTCTTCATCTGAATCGGAACACTCTCTACCATTCGATATGGAAGCGGCATACTGTTGGGCTAAGCCAAAAGCAAATGCTGCAGCCGATGAGGGATGTACTAAGGATCTAAAGGCACTATGCTCACCGCCCATTAATAATGGAACTGATGCTGTGTGTGATGATGGGGGTGCTTCCGTCGTTTTCTCCCTTCGAGGTTGTGTTGGTGGCTGTTGGTTGAGGTCGTCCTTGCTGCGGACTGCGGCAACTATCGCTGCTAGTGTTGTCATCGATTGCTGCTGTTGGGCAGGATGAGGGTGGATTGGTAGGTGTTGCTGGTGCGCTGTGGTGGGATGCTTCAATGAATCGATGATGGAACTGCTGCTGTTGGTTATAGGGGTGAAATCGCCCGATAGATTGGAAGGGTATCGAAGCAGGGTCAACTCCTGAGAATCGCCGCCAACTTTTGTGTGGTGTGGTCGATGGATAGCCAATGGTGGGGTATCCCCGTTGTGCCGAAGCAAGGAACTGTTGTTGTTGTTTGTTGGCGGAGGCGAGGAAGATGGCTGATGGGATTGGTGTTTCTGGGATGATGACAGTGGCAGCGGCGGCAGTTGTGGTACTGGAACTGGTGTTGATTGGGCTTGCGCTGATGATGGTATTGGCGGGCTGGCACGTTGTTTGAGCAGATTCATACGCTGATGTCGTCGCCATTTCGCTCGTCTGTTGGAAAACCAAACCTAATTGATCAATGCGAAGAGATATTGCGTTAGTTTATAAAAAAAATGTGTCTACGCGGCATGTTTGTTTTTTTTTCTTTGAGTTTGCAGTTTGTTTTTAGTGTGTTACTGAGAAGCGAGAAATAAGTGAGTAGCAAAGAGGTGGGGAAAAGAAAAAGATAGACAAATCATGTATTTGAAAGAGAATCGGTGGCAAAACGGAGCCCTGAGGGACACCAGCATTTAGTTGGTGAGAAGAAAACTAGAAGCTTTGAATGGAGTTTGAAGATTGAAAGGAAAAGGACACAGGGAATAGTGCAGAGAACTACCAGTCTAATGGATAAAAGAGAGCCTGAAAACAGATCATCAATTTCAACAGATTCTTCTTAACTATGTCGAGTTCTTAAAAAGGGAAAGATGAATCCTCAAGACGAGTATTTTTATCAACAAATTCTTAGCCCAATAACTTTTCAACCGAAAATTTATAGGTAAATAAAGTACATATGTAGGTAGGTCTCAAACCCATACAGTTTGCTATAACAGCAAGTATTTGAAACTCATTGAGTAGTATTAGGTTAGTGGATGGTGTCCATATTGACTGCGGATAGTTGTATGTCATTTTCGCATTCGTTTGTAATTCACAGTATTCTTTTCGCCAATTTTCTATGAACTTTAAAACATATGAGCCCTTTTTTGACCTCTTTATTTGTTTTCAATTTTAAAATCAATTTTTTTTCTTTTTTTTCAGGAGAGGTCTTGCAAGTGATTCTCTTCAAGCTTACGTCCGCTATTAGTGTAGTAATAGAGTACGCGTTTTTTTTTTGCACCACGGAATCTTCGTCGCAATGTATTTATGTCGGAAAAATTGCGGGTTTAATTCGAAAAATCGGTCCGTATATCCCCTAATATTAGCCCCGAAAATTTCTCAAAAAATAGATCGCGTATTGCATTTCCCCTTAATTCATTTAAATTTTCGCTTAAAAATATAAAATTAGTTTTCTTTGCCTTTTTTCCGAAATTTCCAAGTCAATTTGCCGGCGATAAATTATTTGCGCGTGATAATATAATATCCCCTTCGCTTTTTATTTATTTCAAAGTTTTTAATTTTAATTTCTCTGTCGCGTTCTTTTAAAATATTGTCTTTAAATTATTTCAAAATAAATTTGTCGCGTAAAAAAATCGTTTAAATGTGTAAGTTTGTCCAATTGTTCTAGTCGTGTGAATATTTTTACGCGTTACCCTGTTGCCAAATATCCTAGAGATCCGGTCGAAAATAAAATCTCATTTTGTTCGTATAGCGCCATATTGTCGTGGTACAATTTGCAAATTCATTTTGGTCGCTTAATTTTTGCTCAGTGTTCGCGTTCGCGAGTGGTACGAGAACTCTATTTACTTGGAAACTTAAGCAGACGTAACACAAATTACGGTAAGTGGATGAATATATTTTTTTTATAAATATTTCTAAAATTAAATTAAGTTGAATATAAAACCAATGCATCATCTTATAGAGAAAACTTTTTGAAACTGATTTAGTTTCGGTATATAAGTAGCAATGCCCACACAATTGTGGTCGGGGATTTTTTGCATTCGATTATAATTCACAGTAATTTTTATCTTTTTCACGTGCTTATTGTTATACTAAGTTCCGGTCGGGCGGAACCCTTTGATTCTGTAAAAATTTAATACAAAAGGTTGGGGCTTGATAGGTCGAATATTTCACTCATTCTGTAGGTAGAGGTCGTTGTTTTCTAAGCAGAAAAATTCCATGTAGCCATTTCGAGTCTCTAATGCAGTTTGTCATGTGCCAGATCTGCTTTTTTTCAAACAAAATTAAGGAGGTGTTTGCCTCAATTTCTCCAAGGGATGTGAATTACTTTCCCAAGCTCGTTTCGTTGCTATGCTCTGGAACCCAAATCGGAGTAACCATGTATTGGTTACCTGCCGGGGCTATCTTATCTCTTTTCGATATTATCAGTTTGCGTGATAGGGTTACCGAGTCAACAGCTTTGGTAGCAGTCTAGCTATCAACAAATTGCTGATCTTTTTATTTAGAAGGATATTTGGGTTTTGTTTGATTTGGCAAAAGGCTTTACGGGTAGGTAGTAATCCCTTTTGAAAAACGCTGAAGTCTTTAATATTTGGAAATGTTTAAGAATTCTAACGCAACGGCACCGAGTCCTCAGTTCGTCTTTGAACAGTCGGTGTGAGGATTGTTGTAAGTTAGAGGTCCTTATTCACCTGTTAGACTTACTATACCTTTTCGTAGAGAATAGCAGGTTGAAACTTTGTTTTAGAAGTTTATTGAGGGGATAAAGTGGTCTATGGGAGCTATGTTGTTTTGGTAGATTAGATTAGAAGCTTTAGGTGGGAACTGGGGACAGATTGTGTCTTCCCGAATTTTAGAGCTCATTCAGGATGTTCTTGACGAAATCAAGAATGTTTCTGAGCGAGCTGCCAGTTATTTCTTCTGCTTCAAGGTAGAATGTTATTTAGGTTCTGTTTAAGCAGTCACAATGACTCGTCTTTTGCTGCACATTCTGCACGAATTGCTTTGTGCTATTTCTATAGCTATGAGATGTTTTTTAACTCGAGCTGGCACACAGAGGTGGAGTCGTAAGTTCTATAGGAAGTGGCTCTTGACTCTCACTAGTCTAACGCACTGACCACAGGTATCACTAGAAAAAGTAATTTTATTCAAGAGTAGAAGTTTAGTAAAAGCATCCAAGTTTGGAATCAAGTTAAAATGGGCTAGCATGCATAAGAAATCGGTGTCCCTATTTAGTATGTAATTGAATGTATCGTGCGCAGATCTAGGCTTAGAAAAAAAAATCGCCAAAAGACTTGTATAAATACCTGTACTCTGGCCTCACTTAAAGCTGTTCTCGCTGCCAGCCGCTCTCTCGTACTAACACAGGGATAATGACTCTTATCGAACTCTTTCTCCAATTCCTCCAACTGCTCTGGACTGAATGTGGTTCGATTCCGTCGGAACTTAGGCTGCTCTCCATCCAAGGATTCCGAATCTTCACCTTCAATGTCTGTAAAGGACATAAATCTGTAAATCTTAAGAAAAAAAACAGGCTTTTATCTTTAACTTACCAATCATTCGATTTGCATCGGGTGATCCTGATGTATCACGACTTCCTGAGCCGGTGGGTGATAATGCCGGCCCGGAAGTGGTTGCACTTCCTGCGCTATTTGGTGAAATTCCGGGCATCGCACTTCCCGGTTGCCAAAGATGTACGGCAGCAGCCGCCGCTGCTGCTGATGGTGTCCACGTAAATCCAGGATAAGGATGCGGAGGTGGATGCGGATACAAGCCATAACCAGCGGCACGGGCAAATTCGGCCGCAGCTCGTTCGGCGGCACGATTACGAAGAATTCGATTAATCGATGAGACCGACGGTGCGGTGGCATTTGTGCAGACACCTGAAACGATTGGGATGTGGGTTAGAGAGCAGACAAAAAAACCATCAAACCGCTAATTACAGTGAAAGGAGCACATGCTCGGTGCCGATGGTATTCCTCAGAGTTGTTAGCCTGCGCCTACGGAATGCGAATGCGACAAGATTCCAATTAATTAGCTGGTCATAGATACGCTTGGTCACAACAATCTCCTCCTGGGTAACCAACAAAAAACCAGAGTCAACCACGACTGGTATTCCGATTCGTAACGGATAAGAGAAAATCGCAACGGCAGCTTTGTGCAAGAGGAAGACAGGAGAAATCACACAGAAAAAAAAACGTATAAAAAGACGAAGGAGAAGGAGAAGAAGAAGACCTCGAAGATGGCCAACCAACAGACTGACCGGACCCGTTTTATATGAGAATTTCTTGTCCCATTGTCACCTTGTCCATCATCATAATTGCTCGGCCATTGTGTCATTTGGTTGTGATGATCAGCGGTTTCCACAGCAAAGGATGAGGTGACGAAGGAAAAATCCATTGACTTCCACTTGAAAAGCTTCACTCACACACCAGAGAGTGTAAGAGTGGAAAATTGAAAGACGCAATACGACAGTCGAGTTGTCAATCAATCAAACAAAAACAAAAAGCAAACAGACGCAGACGCAGACGCGCGCGACGACCAGCAGTAGGAGATGGTCAGCTTCAGTTCCATCGGTCGGTCGATTAAATGATGGAAATTAAAATGGACAAGGGAATTGTAATGTACAACGCTCTCGCTCTGGATGGACATATTCATATGGCGCGTGTATGGTGGCTGGGATCTTCATGCTTTTATGGAGTGTGAACTATGGTATGGTGCTGCTGGTTAGCTGGTGTTTAAGGTGCCGCTGATGAATTCTCTTCATGCGCAGCAGTGAATCTAAATTGAATACAGATATTTGTACTGTTTTACTAAGAATTTGCGATTGAAATTGTTGCGCGAGAAAGGGGGAGAGAGAAATGTTGCGCACGTAAAAAGTTGGCCAAATGTTAATTGGAGTAGCATTCTGGGTTGGAAAATGTCCATTAAGGGGTTGAATCACTTACACTAAGTGGGCTTAGATTTAAAGGTGAACTTCAGAAGGGAAATTTGGAGTGTACCATGGGACTACATTACGTCATCTTAGAAAGCCTACTCATAGCAGAGGAGAACGAAAAAGGTGTCCTATACCAAAAGGTGGATTCTAGCAAGAAAAGGTTCAAGGGGTGTACTAGAACAAGCTGATATCTCTGTAAGCATCCCGCTTTGTGTACTCAGGTTTGAAGGAAGGAAAATAGCCACAAGAGAGGCTAACTTAAAGCGGGAGAATAAAGGACTGTTGGTTTTGCCTACAAGAAGATTAATCACTCCACAAGGAGGTACTCACTTCGGTGGAACTAAAAGGCTCCACAAGTAGTACGTCTCCTAGATTAACTCCAACCCTTCGATACAACAGATCTTTCAGGTCATAGTGTCGTTGCCGCAGAGGCAAGGGTTGTACAAGAGGAAAAAAATAAAAATAAAATATAGTGAAAGTCAATGGAAGGGACAGACGAACCCTTTCCATCCTCCTATGTCACCATGGGGCAGTATACTCAGTGGTTCCTAAGAAGGAACTGCGCTGAGTCTGTGGTGACACGGGACTTCTAGAGGACACCACTCACTTTCTTTGCCAAATCCCTGGTCTCTAGCAAACTTCTTTAAAAACTATTTTGCGTACCTACACACAGACACGATGGTGAACTTCTGGACAGGAGTCTGCTTTTTATCCAGGTGGTAACACAAGAGCCAACTCTGACTTGACTGTGGCAGAAGTCGTTACGTGAAGTCGTGCTTCAGGTTTTTTCTTCCTGCCAGCGCACTAACCTAGTCTATAGCTTGGGAGAAGCCTTGAGTTTTATGCCAGCAAATTCAAATAGAGACTGTTTTATGTTGAAATCTCCTTCATTCTTAGGCCTTTAGGGTCCAGCTTTTCTTGATAAATTGTGAGTAATTCGTTGCCACTAAACGTATAAAGGTTTGTCTGTTTCCTGGGGCATGATTGCTGTTCCTATACAACATGCAGCTTGGGAGACTTTGCCTACTTAGTGAGAGGCAACATCTGCTTCTAGTGAAGTGGATGAGGGTTTTAATTCTCCCATTTGACTGATCATATAGGTTGTGGTTTCTGAGTGGAGTTTCCTTTTTTTTGGGAAGCATTAAATAGAGTAGACGCTGTCCTTGTGTTTTATAAAAAAAAACGTTTTCTTCTGAATGTTTTTCCTAATCACAGAGTTGGTACATTGTTTCTGAGCAGAGGATTCTTTGTGACCAATTGATTGCAGAAGATCAGATGTCTTTGACGTTTACTTAACTAACTACCTCTATGTACATTATATGTATTAGAAACCAATTCTTCCTTTGGAACACACTTTTGTATCTGGGAAGTTGATGATCATTTCGTGGAGTAGCTCTAGGGCTCTCTACCCGCATCATTATTCGCCCCATTAGTTAAATAGGCAATGAAAATGGGGTTGATGAATGCTTCTTATATGAAGCTTTCTTCGAAGGTACATAAAAGCGCTTCTCTTAACTTCTAATGAGGAAGGCATTGAATCTAGAAAAACTAGTTCTCCTAAGAAAGTCCATCGGTGAACACCACCAGCTGTAATTTAGTAACATTAGTCAAGGCAGTATTGGTAAACTTTGCCGAGAACAACTTCTCCGGCGACTGTAGCAGAAAGGGCCTAAGGACTTGACGACATCGCTTGAGAAGCAATGACTGATAAGGCGATTGAAAGAAGAAGTGCACGAAATACACTTAATGTCAAGGGGTCTCGTAGAAAAAACGGAGCTAAGGAAAGTGGACAACCCAAGGTGAGAGCGAAGAACCATCCGTTCCAAGTGGGCCAAGAGTTGGCTACACACAAAGAGGGCCTTATAGGGACGACTAGGCAAATGACCAGTGTATCTACTGTTCTGGTCGGAGAGGGTTGCCAACATGCCTTCCACCTTCGTCTGGATTGGAACAATTGGAATTGGAATTACTGTCGTATGACAAGTTGAAGGTGTTGGGTGTTTTTATTTTACACTGGAAAGAGTAATAATCCATCGTAAAAACACAGTACAATAGGCGCAATGCCCTTTCTAAAGATAGCATTGCGCCTAGCTAGGCGTTAAAATAATCGAACTGGTCGTACTATCATACTCTAGACATTGTGACTTGTAAGGATAGATTTTACAATGGTTCTTTACATAAAGGAGAAGTCTTGGGCCTCCATTCCTTAATGCGGAGTATGTTGCCTCTCATTTGAAAGCGACAATTGTTCACTGCGTCTCTTGACTCGATATCACATGAGTCGTCAACGGTTTGTCCCATAAGTTGAGCAATTAGTTATATTTCCATGAATTTCAGTTGACAGAAGCCACGATCCTGCTTGTGGAGGATCGAAGTGTGAACTTGACCAGGCTTCTGTGTCACAATCTGAATTTATGTCTGGCCATCTCATGTTTAGAGACCCTTCAATCTATTAACGGCCACCTATTTTACTAGGGGGACACATGCGAGATTAGCTTGTTGTTCCCAGTAGAGTAGTGGATTTTCTCTGTATTGTCACTCTATCCTCTTGACCATTCAGCAATTTATATGAATATGTTTAGATATCATCGCTTATCCTTCGTCATCTTAGAAAAACAAAGACTAAATCCATAATTCAATTAAATCCATTAGCTACCTAGGCAGCTAACTACTTATTGTGGGCATCCTGTCTGATAAATTACACAAGCCACACTTTGGATGGATTGCAATTAAAAAACTTGTATTCCAACAAATTTGCATCTAAATAAGAAAATATGAATATGCTACAACTAAAGGTAGTTTCCATCTAAACTGTTCCAGACTTTGACTATGATAATCGTACATTTCCCCCCAATTACTCTCGGGTAATTGCCCCAATTGAGAGGAACAAACAATTCTACATTATTTCCATCTGCCACTCCCACTCGTCTACATTTAAATGATGAATGTTTCTGCTGTAATGCCCCCCTGTAAAAAGTATCTCTGTGTATCTATGAGCATTCATAAATTCAATGGAATGTATCTGCAACTGCACAATTACCCAGGCAAAGCCAACAAGTGCAAATAGTCATTAGACGGATATGTGACTGTTGTCAGTCCGCTTTTTTTTCAATTTTCTTACTGCTGCTACTTTCAGGGGGGAAAAACCATAATGGCTGCTCGAATAGTTTCCATAATTGATTTTCACCATATACCGTCGACTTGTGTGCCTCACTGTGTGTACAGTTAGTTTGGTTTGGACAGCTTCTTATGTGACATTTTCCATTTTGATTAATGTCAGTTGGTCATTACAAAAAGTAAAAATGTGTGTTTAGTTTTACCACCGCCAGTGGGCGCGCACAACTAATGCAATGGGGAGAGAGAGGGGTTGCTGCCCTTTTAGGGCAATGAAACGCAAGCTTACACCAAGCTGTCATTCGATTCTGCTTCCAACTGTACGTACTCCACCCACTTTTCGCTTTTGATTTGTATGCCGACTGCCTTCAAGATAGCGTGCTTGAGTTTCCAGAATCGAAAGAAGTTTTTCCCTTTTTTTTAGAAGAAAATTAAAACAACAACAACCGGAGTTTGTAGCGTGGAATGCTTCCTTGGTGGGCGTATTAATTTTTAATTGAAAGGAGAACTTATGTTCGGTTAATTGTGTGCGACATGCTTGTCAACCCAACAAGCGAGGGTAGAAAATATATTATCGCCGAATGGCGGTGTGGTTCCTAGTTTGGCAGCTAATGAGGTTCGGCGACTAATGAGGGTTGTTCATTGTGGAATTCAATGAATTTTCGCCCTTGTGGGGTAGGAAATGGGTGAGTTTTCAAATCAGGGGGTTGTTGGCCGACTAACTTGTGGTGTCCATTTGCTTTTTAAGAAATCGGGTTTGGGGGTATTGTAATGAAATCCAATTTATTATTAGCACCACGCCTTTGCTCAACTGAAAGGTGCTTATTTATGATGAACCTAATGAGGGGGAAGACCAAAGCACATAAGAGGGATTTCCTAAGAAATATGAGCTACTTTAGGGATTGGATATGGAAGTCGAAAAAAATCACAAGAAATTTAACAAAAAAGACAAGTTCTTCAGTAAGTTTAGCTCTCCCTCTGGCTCAATATCTATTTCCCAATCCGTATCAGAATTGGCTCCTGTGAATGCAACTTAATATAAATGAAGACACAAATTTGTTTTTTTCTCAATTCTTTATTTGACACAAAATACATTTAAACTTAATCTAGGGAAAAAACAATTAATCTTCTATTGACTTAAAAAGTCATCCAATCACTGTCTGAATCCGAGTCGGAATCAGAGCTTGCGTCCGCTATCTTCGGCAGTACTGAAGTTGGGGGCGGTTGTTGACATCCGATGTTGCTTTCTTCCTCAGACTCAGAATCAGAGCTGGAGCTGTCATCCGAACTGGAGCTGTCTTCAGAGCTTGAAGACGAGCTGGAGCCCGAGCTCGAACCGAAGCTTGAATTGAGGTCAGCCTGTTCTATTTGAGGAAGAAGTTCCTGTTGTTTCGGCGATATCGTTTGTGGTGCAGCCATTGGCTCCCAGCATGCTTCGGACATGTCGAGTAGAGGCATGTCGGGGAGCTGACCGCAATTCACGACGACTTTGGCTTCTTGGGGTCCTGGCTGATTTGTCGGTGATTTAATAAAGCCTCTTGATGTTGAAGATGATGATGTGGAGGGTGACGCTGACGACCGATTTTCACTGCTTCCACCGCTGTTTCTTCTTCCTGTACATACTCTAGTCTTCGAGTATGTCCTACTCGGCACCGGAGTAGGTGTAGTTGTTATCGGTCGTCTTTTTGTGAAAGAAAGTTTTGGAAGACTGATGTTCCGTGGTGGTTTAGCGTGGTTAACTTGAATTTCCTTCGATGCGAACTGTTTCACGATCTTTAGATCGCTGCTGACCGGCTGAATCACTGTCGGAGTTTGGTTAGGAGGACAAGAGTTAGTAACCGACTTCCTTGCCCTTTTTGCAGCTGGGAAGGATTTGTGAGTCGCACTACGTTTCGACATGTTGTCAGTTTTTTTAATATTTAAATTTGTTCTTGGTTAAAAATGTATCTAAGGCTCTTGCTTGCTTTCTGTAGAAAACACTTTTATCTATTTATACTTCGAACTATTTTAGGATGAAATCACGAATTTTTAAAATGCTTTTCGGGAATAAGTTTCCGTCACTGCTGTTGGCTTGCTGAGGCTTAATGCTCAATGAATGCCTTCGAGCTAATTCGAGCCCTTTTATGCAGTACCAAAGGATAAATTTTAAGGGTCCTGCTGAGGTAATAAAATGTTACCCCTCCATCAGTTACCTGCACTATTCTTAATGGAAATGTCCTCTTGCACAATCTACCTCTTTAGCGCTCTCTCTTTCTCTTACGCAAATTCCATATTGCTCTCTCTCTCTCTCTCCTTACCCCTACCTCTTCTCAAGCCTCTCTGAAACCGTCTTACTCACAAAATAGGACAAGAAAGTAACCGTCAAGGAAAATTTGGCGGAAAAGTTAATCTTTTTGAAAATCTACGCCAATCCAACTTTACATTTCAGTCATAAGTACTAAAATGTGACAAAATTGCTCTCAGCTACAAATCATTGGGAAGCTTTTACTACAAAATACGATTAAGTGTTGCCGCTGTCCTTGTTGGATTCAGGACTTTTCAAAATCACCGGCGGCATTTTTGGGATGAATATTGAAAAAGTAAATATTTCCTTGTCGAGTACTCTCTCCCCTCTCTTTCTCGCGCTCTCTCCCTCTCTTCCTCTTTCAATTTCTTTTCAGTTACACGCTATCTAAAAAAGGGGTAAATATTGACAGGTAGTCAAGTTTTTCAGATTTCCACTTTTACTTGTCCCTCATAGTGTGCGCAAAGGGGAACTGTTGTGCTATCTATACTCCTGTTTAAAACAAACAATTTCAAAACCTCCTTCTCGACCTGATATTTTGGCTTCAAGTTTTTTTTTCCATTTTTTCGTGTTGCAACTTCAGGGAACTTGTCCTAGATTGAAATAAGTCTCTAGCTGGTGACTGCAAACAGGTGTCAGTTCTTGATTGCTGTCAGTAGTATCAACCGACAAAATGTTAAGGAAATTCTGGACTACTTCAGACTAACATCAGTATTGTCCACTCCAAACACCAAAACCTCCCCTGAGTGCAACACTTTACGGTAATCCCACAATCCACTTGGCCCCTCTGTTACATGGCAGACTATCTGCAACACATTGACTTGATCTCATCAAGCTCGAAGCCCACCCCGGGCTACAATAAAACATGTGTCCTGGTACTCGCTCCTCTCTGTCCAGTTGAAATTGCTTTATCTCGATCCTCCTATCCACGAGAAATCAAATAACCGATCAAAAATCGTCCAAGAAGCCGAGACCCACGGCCAAACTCAATAAATCAGCTAACGCAATCGCGTACCCATCACAAAAGAAGAGCTACCTCTTGTGGCTCTACTCCCCACCAACCAGACCCTAGGATAAATACACACTTTTCTGTCCAGCACAAGATGTTTATCGTCAGCAAATATAATGCCAATCACTATCATTCAACTCCCATTGAGGAAAGTTGTCCCGAAGCAGCAAATAGCAGATGCAAAGCCGAAACCCACTGGGCACGCAATTGTCTCCAGAAGCAGTTCCTACTACCACTACTCCGGCTGTGAGACTGATTTCTCTTAATGTGACGATGATGACACAAATGAGATTACACCGAACCGGGGAGACCCAGACCACCACACACACATAATGAGGTCTGGGAGATCAATCGATCTCTCGATGCTATGCTGCGAACCAACGATGACGACCGACGACCACGGTGTTTTTGCATATCAACTGGGTACAGTGGTGTCCGGATGCCCATAAATTAGCCAATCGATCTAAAATGGAACAACAATTTGATTGCTCAGGACAAACTAACCTGTGTGTCGTTCCTTTTAGTGCATAAACAACATCAAAGGGAAACAGAGACTGAGAGACACAGGAAACAAGAAACAGAAACTCTCGATGGATTGCTGCTGATTGGTGGCGGTTCATTTTTAGGAGAGACTCTTCTGTACAGAGCCTACTTTAGATGGGAATCACAAGAGATCACATTCGCGATGAAGATCCAAGGAGACAAAAGGCAAAAAAAAAAAGGAAGGAAATTATTGTTTTGTTGTCTTACCTTCGGAAATGAGCCGCTCACGTATTTCCCACGCGAAGATTGTCGGATTTTCACGTTTGTACTGTTCGATTTTCGATACCACCGCTGGAGTTGCGACCTTTGGCTTTGATCCACCGATTAGACCAGGTGGTCGAAGGGTACCTGCAAAAGAGTTACAAAGGAAAGTTTTAATAAATATCGCGAATTGGTTTAGTCAAATGCAGTGGAGAGGATTTAAAGGACTTCTATTTGATAGACTAGAGGACATGCAAATTGATCTAAATTTGATTCAAATAAAGGTTATAGGTTTGAAGATAGAATGAATTTAGTGGCGAATTTGTTTTTCTACGGGGGGCTTAGTTCTATGACATAGGGTAGGTCTTAGAGGACCCATCAGCTAAGGGGACACAGAGGCTCGAATACGAATGGGGTGTCGCGCTTCTTCAGAAAAATTTAAGTATATCTTTTTGCTGCGGACTTGAGTCCCTAACACAACGCGATAAGGACTTGTGGGTCAATTAGAATTAAGCAAAGTCTGTGAACTCAGCTACTGTAGACCTACCATTTAGACTCATATTGCGTTATGGGCCCCTGAACGTTCCCATCTCAGTATAGGTTTTGCTCCCACCAGTTAGAAGCTTTCCATGTGCCGTGTTACCCAGCAGAGAGTAGCTACATTGACTGTAGACTGTTTGGAGAATTCTGAAGCTCCTCCGAATTGATAATGCGGTTTCAACGATATCGTTCTCCGGTAAAAGATTCACATGATTTCGGCTTGAAAGATGTTGCCTTTTTGCTCTTAATCTAAAAATTGCCAAATGCTTTCGAGCATTGTATCTGTGGCATCTTAAGAGTACATCTTCTTATGCTGCACGCTTTTATTGTCCTCGTGATGCCCTCAAAGGCAGTGTATGTCTCTGACCTACAGTATGTTGGTCTATAGTCTGTTATACTCTCCATTCAGTGGAACATCTTGGGCTTCAAACCTCACTTTTGACTCTAGAGGCGTCGGCAAATGAGCACTCTTCTAGATCACATTGTTTTGGCGGCAGTTTCAGTTGGGCTCTTTGTTGAGAATTGTTGTTGATTCCACTGAAGTTTTGTCTATTGTCTATCGTGACGCCTGGATATAGACTTAATCGCCTGCTTTTTTGTAAGAGAGTACAAATCCTGCAGGTGTATTTTACCATCAAACAGATGCCATAATTGCGAGAAACGGCTGGTGTTTTCCACCGTGGGGACTGAGAACACGCACACATTGGGTAAGAAGCTAAGGATCCCAACTCCTTCTTAAGCGCTTCCTTTTAAAGCTCACTTTCTCTTCTCTTGTGCCAAATCCAGAAGAGGTTTTCCTTACCTTGAACTTGGCAGAAAAGTATTTCATCTTTGGGCATTTCACATTATTAAGCAAGTGTTTCAAAAGTACGGCATAAAATTCGTCGACAAATATAATCCTGCAGCATATTCAGGTCCTTTTTTTCTTGTCACATACAGTGGTTGGTACCATCGGCTTTCCATCTTGGTTGAAAGAGAAAATGAGGGACTTCAAACCACAGAATCGTTGTTCGATGACCATATCTTTACAGCGCTCAAAGTGACACATTTTCACACCCTCTGAATCGTCCTACATTATACTCCTTAGACCTCTGCCGAAACTGGCCTGTCTGGATGGCATAGTAAGTTGAACTCCTTCTGTCAAATCACTCAATTGAAAGCGACCTTTGTGTTTTGTGGCTGGCGTTGCTCTGTGGTTAGTGCGTTAGACTATGGTTCCACTCCTTGCGAATGTCTGACAAACATTCAAGAGTATAACTGCCATGGGAAACCTTCTCAAAAACCCCCTTTTGACCTTCGAATACGGCATAAAACTCTAGGTCCTTTTTGGACATGCAGAAATTTATATCACGCCTAACACGTGCACTTGTGCGAAGCTATGCCTTGGCCCTCTATCGGATTTCAATGGTCTAAAAGTCTCTTACGCTTCATAAGAAGCTCTAAATGTGAGTGAATCTAGGATCTAAACTTCGCCAATTGTTTTGGTGTTTCTCAACTGGCAGCCACTTCCAACCAACCATGGCCTAATGAGATAAGACAGTTAGCGTCATCTATTGCATCATTTCCAGGCAGTCTATGCTCGATGGAATACCTTGATCGGTGGCGCTACCGTAAGGACCATAAGAGCAGGGTTCAGTGAGATCATTTAGGTAAAATGGAGTCAGCCATAACTTCCTTCTATGGGCTGCTGTGTACCCATACAGAGTCATAGCAAAACCAGTCCATGCAGCGTATTTCGGTGAACGATTTCACGAAGCTTCCATAAAAAACTCAAGTAGCTACTGCTTCGTTACAAGACCAACTCTGCAAGAACTTTCTTCCTTATCCGTAATCCGATCGACATCAATTGAACTAGCTACCTACTTTGTATCTGAGATCATCTCGACAGCTTATGATGATCGATGTTAAGTGGGCGATAAATTAGTTTCCTCAAGAACCAGTTCCACTCTATTCTGCATACGAGTAGGTACTATTCAATTACCCCCCTCGTAAAGACGTAAATTTAAGTACCAACGGATGGCTTGCTGCCATTTCCTTGTGCCAATCAATTATCACCTCGCCAAAACGATCTGTTTAGCACTTAATTAGTGTTCCTCCCCTAAAATATTGCATTTTTCTCTTTGCCTTATCGCCCCTTGTGTCATATAAAATAAAAATTTATTTTTTATGGAACTTCACGGGATAATTAAGGAAACATCCAATTACCAGACCACGAGAACGTCGCGTCGGTCGCTGAGAACACCCCTGAGTTGCGCATTTTCTTGTTGTTAACGTGAATCGTAACAAATGAATGCTTGCAGCTAATTTAAAACATTTAAAATGCACTTGCAGTTGGCTTGTGGATATAATTTATTATCACACCATCAGTAGTGACACACTTCAACTGCATTGTATCTACGGCTATTACTCGCAATTATACAACGCAACTCAACCAGAGATGGACAGACAGACAGATAGAGAGATAGACGAACGTCAATCTACAACAGGTCCGACTTGCAGTGTGTGTAAACATTGGCGAAACAATTGCTCATTTGAATAAAGTTATGAAGCACACTCACAGATACCGTATCTCGCGAGTATCTGCGAGTATCTACTTGTATCTATCGCTCGAACAATTGTCCGGAAGCATTTAATTCTCTGTACAGCCGACAGGTGGTTGTACTACTACTGCCTACCACCCGATGCGAACTATTATCTCATCTCATTAGAGATGCAGTAGCGCAACCAGAGAGAATAGATACATTATGCCGCCGCCCCGTCAAAGAGATACAGTATACAGACGATTGTGCAAATTTGCTTTGGGGTGAAATTGAGAAAGGTAAACAATGTGCGCCGATGGCAGGGCGGGAGACTTGCGAGTTAATCGCGTGAATTACATAAATTTTTTGCTGGCCAAACAATTATGTGAAATTTATTCGAACTCGAAGTAGGTACGTTGCCGGAGGTTCGTCCGTCTGAGTGATAAATGGACATACGCGGAATCAATCGCAGAAAATTACACACCACGAACCTTATCATCATCGTCATCATCAGTGTCGGAGTTGGAGGCGCACAAGCACAACTGAGGAGAAATGCAGTGGCAATAGTGTGCCTCCATCTAGGGGTGACTGGATCATCATGATCACTTCGAACTGCAATGATGATGATGATGATGGTTACGAGGCTAGGTGCGAATAAATTACAAGTTGATCTATGCCGTGCGGAAGCTCATTTCAGTCGATGTGATCTGTGATTAGTTGCACTTAAATGTTTTTTTTTTTCTTTTAAAAGGAAATGTGCGATTGATTAATTGTCCTGGGAGCGATTTAATTACTGTTGAGCGTAGCATTTGTGGTTTTTGAATCTAGCTTAAGGATGCGTTGATTGGCTTGTCATTCAAGTGACAGACTGTCTTGATCGCCATGAAAGGCTTCAACCTAATCTGATGAATGGGAACACACAACTGATTTGAGAGAAGCTAATTTTTTGGTCTTGGGACTTTGGTAGTAGAAAGTAGCCATCAGGAAGTACTGCAAGGTTTCGTGAAGTCAGGGAGTAGCCAAGGGTTGAGTGTTACCTAGAGAAACAAGCTATTTATGCCCCAGTAGTCTGAAAAGTGATACCCAAGTGCAAGAGAACTGCTTGCAAAGTGTCATTCAACAAGAATTTAGTACATTTTCTGCATTTTCACTACTTTTTCTGCTTGACAGTGTGCCCTATCCTGAAGAAAAAGTACATTGTTGCCATCATTATCTAGAGAAACCACCAAAAAGGTTGCAGGATACATCCATGGGTGCCATTTCTGACCTTATAGGTCGAAGTGGGGATAAAAAACCCCTTTCCCGACAAAGAGTACAGAAAAATGCACGCAGCAAAGGTCAAAGAGAGCTACTCTTAATCAACTAAATAAAATCTTCATTCGCCAAGTTTCCAACGAGACTTGGGTATATTTCTGCATTTCTACTACTTTCTCCGCATATTTACTACTTTTTCTGCCACCCAAAAAGTACCAACAATTTCAGGGTTGCCATCACAGCCTACAGAAAAATCTTAAAGACTTGCAGAATGCAACCATAGGTGCTATGCTACGCACAGGGACATATTTTCCGATGAGGAGTGCAGAAATATGCACGCAGCAAAACCTACGAGCAGGATACAAAGGTCAAAGAGTACAATCAGGATACAGGCCTTGGGTACATTTCTGTCTTTCTACTACTTTCTCCGCTTATTAACTACTTTTTCTGTATATCTCCTACTTTCTCTGTCACCCAAAAAGTACCAAAGTTTACAGTGTTACCATCACTGACTACAGAAAGCACATAAAAGCTTGAAGAAGGGTAACAGTTGCTATTTCTAGTTCATAAGCTTCTCATGAGGGAAAAACAAACATATATTATCAAAAAGGAGTACAAAAATATGCATGCAGCAAAACTTGAGAGTCCTTAGAGCACAACACAAGAATGTAGGAGAGCTGCATGTCTCCATCTCTGAACCAAAACCAATGGATTCTCAAAGTATCTTAGGAGTTTTGAGTACATTTCTGCATTTCTACTACTTTTACTGCATGGGAGTGCAGAAAATGTACTCTGGCTGGATGATATCCTTGGATTATCACCACTTTGTCTCCCCAAAGAAGCCAAATGAGTACCATAACTGCTCCTTTGGATACCAATTGCGTAGGCACTCAATAGCTACCGAACTGGTCAACTCTTGCACCACCCGATCTCGAATACCTTTCACGGAGTGATTATTGCTAATTGAAAAGCTTTCTCTGTAGCTAATCACTCCTTAACAACCATTCGGAACGCAAACGCAGCCTACCCATTGCATTTTGTCCAATTAGCCCACTCTCTGGCGGGGAATTTCAGCGATTCGCATACCACCGCTACACTGTTTCGAGTTCCACGCAGCCCACATCGGTCAGCGGACGGACGGACTCAAGCCAAAGCATGGCAGAAATGCCATCAATGTTCGATTTTAATTAATTTTCACCTCTTAAATGCTCATAAAAATCCATATTTGCCCAGCAAACAGAGTGACTTCATCTCGAGGACGACTACAAGTTAGTTGCACATTGCTATTAAGCCACTCTCAACGAATCATGCCGATGACTGTCCGTCTGTCTGTCTGTCTGTCTATCTGACTGACTACAGAGGCAACACTGTGTGTGCTGTAGGCAATTTGTTGGGTGATGTATGACTGACTGTTTTTGTCTGCCTCGGTATCTCTCTATCCGGACGCAGAGTGCGCCTCGGCCTGCAATTGATTCTTCAGCGAGATAAAATTGTCAAATGCGAACAAAATTGGTGACTGCAACTGCTGCAAGTCGATGCAGTGTGAGAGGAACCAATGTGCGCACGCACCTGTACGAGTATTGTTAGGTGAACGAGCCGTCGGCGATCGGTCGAGACCAGGCCGGACGTACCCAGAGGTCGACAGAAGGCACAAAATGTATTTAAAGAAAAAAAAAACAACAAAACCTTCAATGAGTGTGAGTTTGGCTGGTGACTGCCTGCCTCCGTTGCGCTGCTGGTGGAAGATTTACGACCGCCGCTTGGATAAATTGCAGTGATTTTCGCGATCCGCGATTGTGATCGCAGGAAATTTGTTCAGAGGTTTTGTCTGTGTTTTGGAGGATTTTATTCTGCTGCTGCTTGGCGGATGCGCAGAGAGTTTGTGTTTTGCTTTGTTTTGTGAAGAATGGTTCACACGGGCGTCATACTGAAGCTGAAGGGAATTTCAGTTGAAATTGAATAGTAATGACTCGATTAAAGTGAAGCCAAAGTCAGAAGGGAGTTTGTAATAGGCCATGACAGCGGAGGTCTTCATTAGGCCATCAGGCTAAGCTAGAGAGCAGAACTAGGTACATACTAGGTGTGATATTGACGTGACAGGTCCATAACTAATAAGCGAAGTCAAACGCCTGACAAAATCTGAAAACTCTCACGAGTCAAATGCAAAAGCGAATGTCGTTCAGTTGAATACTTGAGTGAGTTGGGAAAATCCCCAATTTTTTTTTACAAAAAAGACAAATATTTGTTTTTTATTTTTAGTTCTTTATTAAGTAAAAAAATAAATTTGCTAAATTTTTATACTATGCAATCAATTTTGCTTTTGCACTTATAGAGGAAGTGTCGTCAGGTTGATATTGTGATAGTCGTAAGGTGCGCCATTCACCTGGCTCAACGTCTGTGGGCAAAGCCGCGCATGGCTTTTGGCCATGTGCCAAATTAAGGGTTTTTCACTTATCCTACTGTTGCAAGGTTCTTCAGTAAAGCGCTAAAACACTAAATTAACTTGAAATAGTTTCTCGTATTCCCCTTTCCCTACACTAAGCCGGCCAATAAGGTTGAAGCAAAATTAGAGTTCTGAAAAACTTGACTACCTGGCAATACTTTTCCTATATATCCCTTTTTGAACTAGCATCCAGAGAGAGAGAGAGAGAAATATAGAGAAAGAGAGCGAGAGAGATAAAAAAAAATAAATAGTAGGCCGTAAGCAGCCCATAGAGGGCCAAGGCCTAGCTTCTCACAACTGTACGTATTGTGCGTGGTATACATTTCTGTACGTACAGAAGGGACCTACAGTTTTATGCCGTATCCGAAGGGCAGGGGGGTTTTTGAGAAGCTTTCTCATGACAGTAAATACTCTTGGATGTTTGTCAGACGCTCGCAAGAGGTGGGGCCGTGAAAAAAACTTTGGTGGTATTTTCCTGGATTCGAACTCGGAACCCCTTGCGCAGTAGTCCAACGCACTAACCACTGAGCCACGGCGCCCACCAGAGCGAGAGAGATAGCAATATGGAATTTAAGTAAGAGAAAGAGAGAGGGCGATAGAGGTAGATTGAGCAACAGGACATTTCCATTAAGAATAGTGCAGGTAACTGACGGAGGGGTAAAATTTTATTACCTCAGCAGGACCCTTAAAATTTATCCTTTGGCACTGCATAAAAGGGCTCGAATTAGCTCGAAGGCATTCATTGAGCATTAAGCCTCAGCAAGCCAACAGCAGTGACGGAAACTTATTCCCGAAAAGCATTTTAAAAAATTCGTGATTTCATCCTAAAATAGTTAGAAGTGTTTTCTACAGAAAGCAAGCAAGAGCCTTAGATACATTTTTAGCCAAGAACAAATTTAAATATTAAAAAAACTGACAACATGTCGAAACGTAGTGCGACTCACAAATCCTTTCCAGCTGCAAAGAGGCCAAGGAAGTCGGTTGCTAACTCTTGTCCTCCTAACCCAACACCGACAGTGGTTCAGCCGGTCCGCAGCGATATAAAGAAGGTGAAGCAGCTCGCATCGAAGGAAATTCACGCTAAACCACCACGGAACATCAGTCTTCCAAAACTTTCTTTCACAAAAAGACGACCGATAACAACTACACCTACTCCGGTGCCGAGTAGGACATACTCGAAGACTAGAGTATGTACAGGAAGAAGAAACACCGGTGGAAGCAGTTCCGGCGAAAATCGGTCGTCAGCGTCACCCTCCACATCATCATCTTCAACATCAAGTGGCTTTATGGAACCACCGAGAAATCAGCCAGGACCCCAAGAAGCTAAAGTCGTCATGAATTGCGGTCAGCTCCCCGACATGCCTCTGCTCGACATGTCTGAAGCGTGCTCGGAGCCAATGGCTGTACCGCAAACAAAATCGCCGAAACAGGAAGAACTTCTTCCTCAAATAGAACAGGCTGAGCTCAATTCAAGCTTCAGTTCGAGCTCGGGCTCCAGCTCGAGCTCCAGTTCGGAGGACAGCTCCAGCTCTGATTCGGAGTCTGAGGAAGAAAGCAACAACGGATGTCAACAACCGCTCCCAACTTCAGTACTGCCGGTGAAAGCGGACGCAAGCTCTGATTCCGATTCGGATTCAGACAGTGATTGGATGACTTTTTAAGTCCATAGAAGATTAATTGTTTATTCCCTAGATTAAGTTTAAATGTATTTTGTATTAAATAAAGAATCAAAACCAAAACAAATTTGTGTCTTCATTTATATTAGGTTGCGTCTGTTGTCCGCCTTTTAGTCCGTTTTATGCCAAACATTTTGTCCAATTTACCTCACACTATTGTCAGTCCAGAGCCAGGGGTTCTAAGAGGACAAACCGGTGCTCATCATTTTGGGCAATTGCCCTGTGAGCACCATGTTCTTAGACAGTTTTCTGGGAGGGCTCATGTTGATGTTGGCAAAGTCTGACAACGTGGTGTCATAATATGATAGAATATTAGAATCATGGATGAAGAGTCCAAAAGATCTTTTACTGTAGCAAACCATATGACAAAGATTTTGCATCCAAATTCGTGGCCAGATTCTAGTAGTTCAGAGTCGGGCTTGGACTCTGTTAGATAGATAGATTTATTTTGTATAAATAATAAAGAACTAAAAATTTAAAACAAATTTGTGTTTTTTTTTTGTTAAATTTTGTGTTTTTGTCTTTAGATTTTTCAACTTTGGTTGCCTTCGTAGTTTCCTTGTCCTGTTAAAGTGTTAAATTTTGCCAAAAAGCGCACATCTGTCCAGAGATATCGATAGTTTGGAATTTGTGCTGTCTGTCCAGGCGAAATTTGATTTTTCAGGAAAAAACTTTGCTAGGAGTGCGTTCCTTTTTTTTGTTTGGTAAAAGCCATCAAAGTCATCATTTCTAATACTCTTTGCTAAAACTTGTAACTACCCAACAAAGGGGAAAATTCATTGAATTCGACAATGGACAAGGATTCCTTTACCTGTTTTTAAAAAAAAGATACAAATTTGTTTTTGATTTTCAGTTTTAATATTTGCGCAAGACTACAGGCCCTCCCTTGAGTGACCTGTAAATTCCATTTTCTTTTTTCTCTCTCTCCTCTCTTGCTCTTGCTCTCTCTCTCTCTATCTCCCTCTCTCTCCTTTCTCCATAAGTGACATATGGGAACAATTGTCAGGTAGTCAATATTTACTAGACCGCAAGTGGCAAGTGTAAAAACCCTTTTAAGCAGGACACATTGTGCGTTAATTATTTTATTGCTTTATTGCAGACCTCATTAGGAACAAAGTCAAAACAAATTATAAAAGCATACGCCCACTAGGCACACCCTTATTTGTTTTAAGGACAGCCGGGTTCATTAGGATACTCTTTTGTCTGGTCTTATTGCCGGAATATTTATTACCTTTTTTAATTATTATGAGTTTATTATTTGGACTTTCCCAGGAGTAAAAATCAAGGCCAGAATAAGCAAGACAGGGGAGACTATATTGTCTGATCGTTTCTATTGAATGCGAAAAAAATACTGCGAATTATAATATAACCGCGGATTGTTTATAGCGAGGCCTAATCCCTATGAACTTGATCTTCAAATCATATGCCACTGGTATGGTCTCTGAGAGTTCAAACTCTCGTCCTGTGAGACGACTACTGAATTCACTTTCTTCTTGTTCTGATCAAGAACCTTGTAGGGGCTTGTCAATATGACGGCGTCCAGTTGTTAATTGTGCTGTTCGTTCCCAATATTTAACTTTCTCAATTTGTCTACTTCTCGATAAGTTGGAGCCCATTAAAGTATCCCTTGGCTTTGTCTGACTTCTCTAGTTCCAAACGTGTCCCCCCTTGTAGTCTAACTACGCACTTGGTCAACGTGAGAATGTTCCCACGATTTCTAGAGGACCTGCAACAGAAAACCACATGCACTTCCGGAAAAAATCGCCTATAATTTGTCCGCTGAGGAGGGACAAAGAAGAAACCCTTCTCCCCCCATCGAATAATCTGCCCCTAAGACAAAAAACAAACGATGAATTGCTCCGCTTTCTTTTTCTAGAAGAAGATTCCAATTGAATTTATGAATCCTTCCACTGTACTTACCCAGTAATTTTGAGACAGCACCTTGTTGTGTGAGCATATGTTGGGCCAGATCATAGCCACGCAATCCGAACCGAGATAACTCCAACAGGCGATGCTGTGAGACTAGAGCGCTTAGAGTTGTCGGCGACGGTGAGCCTCCGGGAAAGAGTCCTGCAGCCGCTACTGCTGCACCAGGCTGAGCTGGTACCGATGGAGATAGACCAACTGGAAACGAGAAGAAGGAAAAAACGCAATGAATAAATAAAAATTGAAAAACAAAAATAAAGCGAGAGAGTGAATGAAAAATCACAGAGCATACACAGTGCTCTCGCAAGGATATATAATAATAATCCATTCCGAGGAGCAGCCGGGCTCCTACGGGACGTTAATTGCATATTACTACCGAGCGAAGCGATTGACATGTGGTTCTGCTAGATGCGTAGCATTTGCTTGCTTAGTTTCTTTTTGATTTAATGCCGGGGTGTCACCTCGATGTCGATGTTGGCAATAAATCGGATCGGTTGTTTGTGTGTTGGATTAGGCATGTAAGCAAGGCGGCTACTGTGAGTGCGTCGCTCGTTTGTGGGAGCAAAGAAAAATAAACAGGAGGTGTACTTAGGGATTAATCAGACCGGACCAACAAGAGTGTTGAGGGGATTAGTTGATTGAAATTACAAGTGACAGGGAATTTCTTGTGAGGCTGGGTGATTTCATGTGTGCGTTTTACGGGGGCTTTGAATCTGTTATGGGGTGCCTCAGGGGTCACTTGTAGATTCAGTTCTGTTTAGCTGATTTTCCATAAACGCGCCATGATTCATGGAAATTTAATGCTTGATCATAGTCAATTCGAAAGTGGAGGGAATTAGTACTGGGAATGGGAAAGGAATTGGTTTCACTTTGAAGAATTCGTATTTAAGATGCAAACATTGGATAGAGTCTGACGAGTATAAACAAGGACTAAATTGTTTTTGCAAAATCTTTTGGACTCTTCATCCATGATTCAAATATGCTATCATATTATGACACCAGGTTGCCAGACTACAATGATCTACAATCAGCGGCCAATTGCCCAAAATGGCAAGCACGAGTCTGTCTTCTTAGAATCCCTATCTGGATTGACAATAGTGTGAGGTAAATTGGACAAAATGTTTGGCATAAAACGAACTAGAAAGCGGACAACAGACAATTCTCCTGTGGATGCAACCTCATATAAATGAAGACACAAATTTGTTTTGGTTTTGATTCTTTATTTAACAAAATACAACTTAACCTAGGGAATAAACAATTAATTTTCTATTGACTTAAAAAGTCATCCAATCACTGTCTGAATCCGAATCGGAATCAGAATTTGCGTCCGCTTTCACCGGCAGTACTGAAGTTGGGAGCGGTTGTTGACATCCGTTGTTGCTTTCTTCCTCAGACTCTTCCTCAGAATCAGAGCCGTCCTCTGAGCTTGAGCTCGAGCTGGAGCCCGAGCTCGAACTGAAGCTTGAATTGAGCTCAGCCTGTTCTATTTGAGGAAGAAGTTCTTCCTGTTTCGGCGATTTTGTTTGTGGTGCAGCCATTGGCTCCCAGCACGCTTCAGACATGTCGAGTAGAGGCATGTCGGGGAGCTGACCGCAATTCACGATGACTTTGGCTTCTTGGGGTCCTGGCTGATTTGTCGGTGACTCCATAAAGCCACTTGATGTTGAAGATGATGATGAACTGATCCCACTGCTTCCACCGGTGTTTCTCCTTCCTGTACATACTCTAGTCTTCGAGTATGTCCTACTCGGCACCGGAGTAGGTGTAGTTGTTATCGGTCGTCTTTTTGTGAAAGAAAGTTTTGGAAGACTGATGTTCCGTGGTGGTTTAGCGTGGTTAACTTGAATTTCCTTCGATGCGAGCTGCTTCACCTTCTTTATATCGCTGCGGACCGGCTGGATCTCCGTCGGTGATGGATTAGGAGGACAAGAGTTAGCAACCGACTTCCTTGCCCTCTTTGCAGCTGGGAATGATTTGTGAGTCGCACTACGTTTCGACATGTTTTTTTAATACTTCAATTTGTTCTTGGCTAAAAATTTATCTAAGGCTCTTGCTTGCTTTCTGTAGAAAACACTTTTATCTATTTATACTTCGAACTATTTTAGGATGAAATCACAAATTTTTAAAATGCTTTTCGGGAATAAGTTTCCGTCACTGCTGTTGGCTTGCTGAGGCTTAATGCTCAATGAATGCCTTCAAGCTAATTCGAGCCCTTTTATGCAGTACCAAAGGATAAATTTTAAGGGTCCTGTTGAGGTAATAAAATTGCACTATTCTTAATGGAAATGTCCTCTTGCACAATCTACCTCTCTCGCCCTCTCTCTTTCTCTTACGTAAATTGTATATTGCTATCTCTCTCGCTCGCTCTCTCTCCTTACCCCTCTGACTCTGAAACCGTCTTACTCACAAAATAGGACAAGAAAGTGACCGTTCAAGGAAAATTTGACGGAAAAGTTAATCTTTTTGAAAACCCACGACAATCAAACTATGCATTTGAGTCATTAGTACTAAAATGTGACAAAATTGCTCTCGGGTATAAATTATTGGGAAGCATGTACTATAAAAATACGATTTAGTGTTGCCGCTGTTCTAGTTGAATTGAGAATTTTCAAGATCACCGACGGCTTTTTTGTGATGAATATTGAAAAAGTAAATATTTGCTTGTCAAGAACTCTCTCCCCCTTCCTCTCTCTCTCTCTCTCTCTCTCTCTAGATGCTAGTTAAAAAGGGATATATAGGAAAAGTATTGCCAGGTAGTCAAGTTTTTCAGAACTCTATTTTTGCTTCAACCTTATTGGCCGGCTTAGTGTAGAGAAAGGGGAATACGAGAAACTATTTCAAGTTAAAATCATAAAAAACAAGTGCTCCTTCTTTGTTGTAGGAAAAACCGGGACTAGTTACCAATACCCCGATACCAAATGGTACCCCGAGATATTGTTGACGTAGAAATGTATAATGTATAATGTTTTTTTCTTCGTTGTGAAATCTTGGGCATTTGAATTGTATTGAAATGAATTGAAATTGAATCTTCTTCTTGCATGCTGCATTCAATCATTGGTCGAGACTTTCTGCATGCTTTTGAATGACAGAAAAAACATGGAAATGACTCTTATTTAAAGTCAAGACCATTTGCCGTGAACTGATTGCTTCCTGTTTGCATGCCATGACTTGGTTTGTGCAACAAACTCTGTCGCTCCAACTGAAAGGAGTACGATTTTCATGATGACAGTTCACCTGTCTTCAGTTGTTGCTCACTGCAAAGCATTTTCCCCGGTCATACGCGCAGCAGCACGCATAAATCATCTCGTTAATACCGCGCATCCCACTGCGACCGAGAAGAGATTTATTGGCAAACCCACTGAAATGGTATATATCTCTCGTAGTCCTCCTGCTGTCTGCGTGCGATTCTTTCCCCGTCCCTGCCATTAACTTAATCGGCCTAATCGGTTACGACGCGTCTCTGCATTTTAAGTTGAAACTCCATGTACAAGGATGCTCGCTATTTTTCGTGTATAGACTTATAGTTTGCACAAAAAGAGGACTATACACCGGCCAGTCGCAGACAAACACATTGTATAATTCCTGGCAATCCACTTTGCAGCTTATGGAATTTAAATTAAGTATCGCCATGGAATTCCTTTCGGGAATTTAGCCACAAATTTGTGAGAGCTGCACAGTGCACACGAAAAAAAGGCACCCACCAAAACCCACCGCGAAGTATAGCCAGCAAGAGAGATACCATCAAGGAGAAGGTATTTCTACGAGGGGGAGCAAAAAGAAACCTCGATGAAGCAGTCCCCATCATGTTTTGGTGCTAATTTCAGCACTCTTGTGGAATCTACAGAATTCAGGACAAGCAAAGACCACCATCGTCATCTCTCGGCGGCGGCGGCGGCGGCCAGCTACTGTGTGCGGAGTGCCTCCTCTGGACTTCTCTCTGTGCTCCGCCACTTTGATGTACCATTTGACACTTTAGTGTTTTTCAAACAAATGACGATTTTGTGATGTTGATTCCTTTCGATTGTCAAGAGACTTTTTGTCTTTCTTTTGAGCTGGAATTTCCTTCTTTGCGGGGATTCTTTGCCCGCTGCTACTGCTGCTGATGATGATGATGATGATCAAAGATCAACCTTTTGAGTACTATTATGTCGCATGACCATCATCCTAAAGAGAAGCTATCAACATCAACATCATGTTGTCATCACAGAGACTTTCTTCTTGGCGAGGAGTTACATTATTCGTTGCCAACTTTGGCCGATGCGCGGAGAGGATGTGCCGCGCGTTGTTGTGTCCAGTTTGGTGTCATGACTGGAAAACACATTCAATTTGTACCTATCACGTGTATGCTCTGATCCGTCTGTTGTCTGCTATCTGCTATCTGCTACCAAAAGCGGCAGAGGAATGGAATCTGTTGAGGACAAACTGCAGGACAGGCCGGCAGCGGATAGGTTTTGTTGTTGTGTGACCAAGATTGGAGATCATCATGAGGCCGTTGATGGTGATGCTTTGATTTATTGCTGCCGCGGTAAATTATTCTGCGCAAAAGCGATGAGTTTCAATGATTTTTGGTGATGAGTTGAGTTTTATTAAACAGTGTCTTGTCTGGAGGGTTATTAGAATTTTATTTGTCGATACTTTGGAAGCGGCAAATAGGATTAGATGAACGCCTTGTTCTATATGTGGTGCTAGGGAAAGTTCATTCATAAAAAGGCAGAGTGTTTTTGAAAATCTTTCTCATGATATTTAATACTCCTAGATGTTTGTCAGACGTTAGCAGCGGGGGGGGGGGGGGGGGGCAGTATTATCTGGGATTCGAACCCTTAAAGCCTTAAGCAGTACTCCAATACGTCTCAAAAATATCGAATTTACCGTCAAATTTTCCTTAGAGTGTTACTTCTTGTCTTATTTTGAGAGTAAGACGGTTTCAGAGTCAGAGGGGTAAGGAGAGAGAGCGAGCGAGAGAGATAGCAATATACAATTTACGTAAGAGAAAGAGAGAGAGCTAGAGAGGTAGATTGTGCAAGAGGTCGTTTCCATCAAGAATAGTCCAGGTAACTGACGGAGGGGTAAAATTTTATTACCTCAGCAGGACCCTTAAAATTTATCCTTTGGCACTGCATAAAAGGGCTCGAATTAGCTCGAAGGCATTCATTGAGCATTAAGCCTCAGCAAGCCAATAGCAATCACGGAAACTTATTCCCGAAAAGCATTTTAAAAATTCGTGATATTTAATATAGTTCGAAGTATAAATAGATAAAAGTGTTTTCGACAGAAAGACAGCGAATTTAAATTTTTAGTCAAGAACAAATTTAAATATTAAAATAATTGACAACATGTCTAAGCGTAGTGCGACTCACAAATCATTCCCAGCTGCAAAGAGGGCAAGGAAGTCGGTTGCTAACTCTTGTCCTAATCCAACACCGACGGAGATCCAGCCGGTCCGCAGCGATCTAAAGATCGTGAAGCAGTTCGCATCGAAGGAAATTCAAGTTAACCACGCTAAACCACCACGGAACATCAGTCTTCCAAGACTTTCTTTCACAAAAAGACGACCGATAACAACTACACCTACTCCGGTGCCGAGTAGGACATACTCGAAGACTAGAGTATGTACAGGAAGAAGAAACAGCGGTGGAAGCAGTGAAAATCGGTCGTCAGCGTCACCCTCCACATCTTCATCTTCAACATCAAGTGGCTTTATGGAGTCACCGACAAATCAGCCAGCACCCCAAGAAGCCAAAGTCATCGTGAATTGCGGTCAGCTCCCCGACATGCCTCTACTCGACATGTCTGAAGCGTGCTCGGAGCCAATGGCTGCACCACAAAAAAATCGGCGAAACAACAGGAACTTCTTCCTCAAATAGAACAGGCTGATCTCAATTCAAGCTTGAGTTCGAGCTCGGGCACAAGCTCGAGCTCAAGCTCGGAAGACAGCTCCAGTTCGGATGACAGCTCCAGCTCTGATTCGGAGTCTGAGGAAGAAAGCAACATCGTATGTCAACAACCGCCCCCAACTTCAGTACTGCCGAAGATAGCGGACGCCAGTTCTGATTCCGATTCGGATTCAGACAGTGATTGGATGACTTTTTAAGTCAATAGAAGATTAATTGTTTATTCCCTAGGTTAAGTGTAATTGTATTGTGTTAAATAAAGAATTAAAACCAAAACAAATTTGTGTCTTCATTATTGAATTTAGGTTGCATCCACAGAAGGATTCTCCACCTTCTAGTTCGTTTGACAAGGTAAAACCAATTCACTAAAAGGCAAAGCAATTCTTGTTCTCGAGGTCTACTGAGGTCTTGTACTCACTACTAGAAGTGGAAGAAGTGTCGTCACTTATGCCACTTTGTGGAACGTATATATCACAGAAGAAACCAGAAACTGAAAAAACTGAAAAAGTGGCGTTGGACGCTTGTGACAACAAAATTTGGGTGAAGTTTTTGATCTTGAAGTTCAGAAGTAGTCGACTCAGTCGGAATCTGCTTAATCTAATACTGATTCCTGGGTCATACACTCGTACATATGACCATCACAGTTCCCTTCCAAGGAGGTTTTTAAACAGGAGGATAGATGGGTTGGTTAGTTGAAAAAGAGAAAAGGAAATTCGTGCTATTTAATAGTCTACCACAGGCACCCAAGTTCGAGGCCAGATTCTAGCAGTTCAGAGTCGGACTCGGATTGAATTACTGTGTACCCTAGATGAATTTATTTTGTATATAAAAATTGAAAACAAATTTGTGTCTTTTTTGTTAAATTTCGTGTTTTTGTCTTGAGATTTTTCAACTTTGAGTGCCTTTTAGATTCGTAGTTTCCTTGTCCTGTTAAAGTGTTGAATTTTGTGAAATAGCGCAAAAGAATTCATTCGAGAGTTTAGATCCGATCTTCAGTTTTAAGCTCTCTCCTCAAGTTGCAATTCGTGTTGCCTGACAATGCACAGATTCAGGGAACAGAGTTGGCTTTTTTTTTGTTGGTTAAATTCATATAGATTCTTCATTCCCAGATCCAAATGACCAAACAGATACTTCGTCGCCTGGGAATTGTTTTCTCTTTTTAAATCTGTGATCCGATTTGCTCTAAGTCTTTCCAATCCCGAGATATCGAGCATCGACTTTGTTCCATATCCACCAAAATCAACAGTTTGTAGAATTGCTTTGCCGTTTCTTGGCGTTTGGGACAAATTTCTGCAATTTTTTTGTGAGAATTGGTTTGTTCCACGTTTTGTCACGACGACAAAAGATAGAGAAAATGTTAACAAAGTTGAGAATTGGTTTGTCCTCCTACGTGCACGTGTGTTAAGGAAAAGCTACATATGTATATATCTAAGTCCGAGACTGATCGCAAACAAAATTGAAGTTTGATTTGATCTCCATTACAGTTGTATAAAGTTATGTACTGGCTGAACACAATATTGCTGCTTGACAACCTATTCTGTTAGCATCATACGAACTGTACAACAACCAAAATTGAAAGAAAACTCAGGAGCCAACATATTCTCCAACTGAGTATACAGAAAGTTCCAAAAAAAAATTTCCAAAATCTTAACAAAAAATACACAAAATTGTTTTTAATTTTTAGTTCTTTAATAAATAAAACATAATTTTACACTTATACTATATGCAATCAATTTTACATTTTCTTAAAAAATACTTCAAGCCGAGTCCTTGAGTCGGGCTCAACGTCTTAGTCCTCGTCGGAATCTTGCCACTTTTTTTACAAAACCTGTCATTTTCTCTCTCTCCCCCTCCCCTTCTCACTCGCTCTCTCTCTCTCTATCTCTCTCCCTCTCTTTTTTCCATAAGGGACACATGGGAACAATAGACAGGTAGTCAATATTTACTAGACCGCAAGTGGCAAGTGTAAAACCCTTTTAAGCTAGACACATTGTGCGTTAATTATTTTATTGCTTTACTGCAGATCTCATTAGTAACAAAGTCAAAACAAATAAAATCATAAAAGCATACGCCCACTAGGCACACCCTTATTTGTTTTAAGGGAAGGCCAGGGTCATTGATACTCTTTTGTCTGGTCTTATTGCTTTATATAAGCTTTACCTTTATTGCTTTTCTAATTATTATGATCTTATTATTTGGACTCTCCTAAGAGTAAAAATCAAGGCCAGAATACGCAATGTGAGACAAGGTTCTGATCATTTCTATGAACGCGTTACGATCGTGAAAAAATACTGCGAATTATAATAGAATCGCCAATCCATTTTGGAACGTCTCGTTGCCATCCATCGTCTTTGACGTTCCTTTAAGGACCAGTTGTAGGGTAAGCAGATTTGGAAAGAACAGATGGTATCATGGTGTTTCCGTTTGTGGAAAAAGCCGAACATAGCTTACTCACAATGGAGCTTAAAGTAGCGTAATTTGAATTGAGTGTATCGCTAAGTAGTCCCAGTTTTTCCTACAACAAAGAAGGAGCACTTGTTTTTTATGATTTTAACTTGTAATAGTTCCGCGGTTTCCCCTTTCCCACACTATGAGTGGTAAGAGAGGTAAGGAGAGAGGGAGGGAGAAATATAGAGAGAGAGAGCAATATGGAATTTCAGTAAGAGAAAGAGAGAGGGCGATAGAGGTAGATTGAGCAACAGGACATTTCCATTAAGAATAGCCCAGGTAACGGAGGGGTAAAATTTTATTACCTCAGCAGGACCCTTAAAATGTATCCTTTGGCACTGCATAAAAGGGCTCGAATTAGCTCGAAGGCATTCATTGAGCATTAACCCTCAGCAAGCCAACAAGCAGTGACGGAAACTTATTCCCGAAAAGCATTTTAAAAATTCGTGATTTCATCCTAAAATAGTTCGAAGCATAAATAGATAAAAGTGTTTTCTACAGAAAGCAAGCAAGAGCTTTGAATATAGCGAATTAAATTTCTAGTCAAGAACAAATTTAAATATTAAAAAATTGACAACATGTCGAAACGTAGTGCGACTCACAAATCCTTCCCAGCTGCAAAGAGGCCAAGGAAGTCGGTTGCTAACTCTTGTCCTAATCCAACACCGACGGAGATCCAGCCGGTCCGCAGCGATCTAAAGATCGTGAAGCAGTTCGCATCGAAGGAAATTCAAGTTAACCACGCTAAACCACCACGGAACATCAGTCTTCCAAGACTTTCTTTCACAAAAAGACGACCGATAACAACTACACCTACTCCGGTGCCGAGTAGGACATACTCGAAGACTAGAGTATGTACAGGAAGAAGAAACAGCGGTGGAAGCAGTGAAAATCGGTCGTCAGCGTCACCCTCCACATCATCATCTTCAACATCAAGTGGCTTTATGGAGTCACCGACAAATCAGCCAGCACCCCAAGAAGCCAAAGTCGTCGTGAATTGCGGTCAGCTCCCCGACATGCCTCTGCTCGACATGTCTGAAGCGTGCTCGGAGCCAATGGCTGCACCACAAACAAAATCGCCGAAACAGGAAGAACTTCCTCCTCGTATAGAACTGGTTGATTTGGTTGACCTCAATTCAAGCTTGAGTTCGAGGTCGGGCTCCAGCTCGTCTTCAAGCTCGTCTTCAAGCTCTGAAGACAGCTCCAGTTCGGAGGACAGCTCCAGCTCTGATTCGGAGTCTGAGGAAGAAAGCAACAACGGATGTCAACAACCGCTCCCAACTTCAGTACTGCCGGTGAAAGCGGACGCAAGCTCTGATTCCGATTCGGATTCAGACAGTGATTGGATGACTTTTTAAGTCAATAGAAGATTAATTGTTTATTCCCTAGGTTAAGTTTAAATGTATTTTGTGTTAAATAAAGAATCAAAACCAAAACAAATTTGTGTCTTCATTTATATGAGGTTGCATCAACAGGAGGATTGTCTGTTGTCCGCTTTCTAGTCCGTTTTATGCCAAAAAAATTGTGAAATAGACCTCACACTATTGTTCAGATAGGGATTCTAAAGAGGACAGATTTAGGCTCATCATTTTGGGGGATTGCCCTCTGGTCTTTAAGTTGTCAGATAGTGTTTGAAATGTCCTCACTTTTTGTTCGCTCTTGTTGCGGTTGAGGTGAGATTCTTTAAAGTTGAGTTGTCCTTTTTGTCTAGATTCAATTCTGTTGCCAGTGCCGATGACTTCCTGTTGATGCAGTCCATTACACGCGCCTAAAAAAGGCAACCCTTTCCAACATCTGCTTGTCCTATCACAATCTGTTTATTCCATTTTACCATAATCATCGTCAGAACCAAATCGCCCGCAAAGATTTCCAGGAATTCCTCACACACTAGGACAGAAGCCACTGGGATAGCACGCATTGCATAACCCACTTTTTCACTTCCTTTAACACGAACTTTTAATTCCAGTTCCAGAGAGGGTTACCTGCTGACTCTCAGAGCCAAAAACTCCTCCACAAAAAAACTGCTCCTCTGTCTCCTCTGGCTGCTGCTTGCTCCCTTTAAGCCTTCTGACAGCGAGTATGTCATCGCATGACCAGAATGTAATTCGAAACGGGATGTCCAGTCCGTTTTTTTTTTCTTTTGTTTTTGCGTTCAGTTATTTTGCGTGGGTTTTTGTTTTTTCTTTTAAGTCACAAAAAATTTCCCGGAATTTTTCTTTTAACTTCACCTTCAACACCTAAGGAGCAAAACTGAAAGCCGAAAAGCTAAACAAAAGCAAGCAAAAGGACGAGATTTTACTTTGTCGTTGGACAATAGATATTGACAGTTTGACCACCGGTTGATTGGACGGACCGGATCTAGGCATAAGTCCATGATTAAGTGTGTTGTGTGGTGATCATCCGTTGGGCCATAAATTAGGGATTCGTTCATGGAATTTCGCAAGATGTATGCCGCCCTGCCTACATAGGTGGTGGGCATTAATCTAGTTTCGATGGACGCGAGTGCAACTAAAGCCACCGAGGCACGCAGGGATTTAATTCATTAATCAACATGTCATCGTGGCATCGGAGGCAGGCAAGTGGATTGTGCAACTCTTGCTTTTGGTTACCTAAGTTGTAATTTGTTTGATTTAGGTGTTTTGCGGGTAAGGAGATTCCACTTTAAGTGTGGGGTATGAGTTGGTTTTAAAAAGAGGCTCATTGTGTGGTTCGCCAAGGACAGTTTTGTTTAGGTGGATGTTGCATAAGTAAGTGCTGCCTTGGAAGCAGTCAATGACCGAAATTCTCATTCATACTTCTTACTCGCCAGAGTAGAAATCTTAGAAACTTAAGATTTAGAACTTTCTCTCAACCTAGGTCTACTTGGCCTTGTCTGTAAGCCAGGCGATGGACTCGCCTCTTTCTTGTTAGGAGGCTGCTGTGCCACGATTTGTTACCTCTACTGTATTTAGTTATTTCTCATGTACATAGGTTGCCACACTGTCTCTTATTGCCCCCTTTGTGCACCTACAAGAGGAGATCTCTGCGATCTCACGCCATTGTCTACTCAAACCTCAGCGTTTCCTTCCTTGCTAGTCCTTAGTGCCTCAGTTTCACTTCAACTTGTCGCTATTAATGCCGTTGTACTGCTGCCTTTTAGCAAAAATGTCTATTAGTAGCAAATGAGCCCCCACATATGCAGCGTTTGAGGAAGTCTTGCGGAATGTGCTGCATACTTTGGAACGCAACTAAGAGCAGTCTCGCTGTGCTTCCTTCTTGCGTTCCGCGGCTGACTTTATCGACCAATTGGCTACTTACTACAGATTTTAAAGGGTTGCCAAGTTATTTCAAATCTATTTTGGAAACTTAAGGACGATTGCCCATGGTTAGTCTTAGAATCGCACTCATCTGTTCCTTTAAGGCACAACTAGTGTGCTTTGCCTCTGAAAGCCTTGTAAGCAGTCTTGGTATAAATAGTTAAAGAGTTTGCCTACTAACCTTGTGAACCTAATGTCAAAATTGATTGACTTGGCGGTATCAAAAAATTATCCCATACTTCTAGGCGCGAATAAAATTTGACCTTTCCTTATACTGTAGCTCTACTGTATTGAAGAGGAAAAGATTTCGATTTCCTTTTGCCTTTAACAGCAGTCCAACTTCTCCTGAAATAAAACGGCTAGAGATGTCGTCACCTCAGCCTAAAAAATCATAGATCTTCCAGGGAAAAGCACTCGGTAATCCAACACCCTCAGTCAGAAAGAATAGCAATAGCAACAACAACTACGACCACAAGACAATAACGATAAAGCTGTCAATATTTACTTTTGTGTTTCACTTATTATCTCACCTCACTTTTCTTATTATTGCTCACTGCGAGGGGGGAACCCCTAGCTCCCTAGAACCCCCCTTATCGCCCCCCTTTCAGTCGCCACTATCACAACTCTGGCTTTAAAGTGAAAAATTAATAATCATCGCGCATAAACGTAACCCAATACGGTTTCTGTTGTCATCGGGTTCCGTTCGTCCGTCCGTCCGTCCGTCCGTCCGTCCGTCCAACCGTCTAGTCGTTGTCGTTACTTGTCCTGGGTTCTTGCACTCATTCGTTCGATATGCACATTCACACCCTCCGAACTGGTTAATTCGATCATAATGTCAACTTGGTCATGGAATACAGGCAGAGGCTTTCTTTCTTCCTTTCTCCGTCTGCGTCTGCAACTTCCATGGAGTGTGTCAGGTTTTTTTCTTCTCTTCTCTTCTGTTCTTCCATTCTAAAGTGATGTCTTCATAAATTTTGTATCTACATATACAAGACGAGTATCGGTTGTTGAATCTCTTCCAAGAGGGAACAAGTCGAAAAGATAAACACTTCAATGAGGTGCGAAAATACCTGTGAACACATTCATGAACAGGTATTTTTGCCCATCACAAAATCACTGTGGAAAATGTAACAAACGAACGAACGAACTCTTTGGAAAGCAGCAACGCAACGGTGAGATGATAGTAGGGCACACAGAAGGTAGACGAAGAACCGCGGAACAAAATTTTACACTGAACTAATGCTTTACGCTCATTGAACTAATTCGGTGACGCGTTTTTTTTCTCACCTTCTTTGGATAGAAAACCATCCAAAGGGGGGAGGGTGAAGAGTTTCATGAGAAATGCCAAAGGGATTAGGAGCAAAATTTTCAGAAATCCGTGAGAAATCGCGCAGACATCAAACTGTCTGTTTATGGAGGAATGAAATCTTTAAGTGAATCGACTCAGTTCAGTGAGTTGGTTTGAAGGAGTGATTGGAAAGTGTTGTCATGGTATTTTTACTGTCAAATTTTGACTCTAGGATTATGGTATGGAGCTCAAAATAAGTACTCCGACACTAGGTGAGGAATACTGGGCATACTCGACGGTTGTAAGACCTGTTGGTTCCCTAGTATGGTGGACAGTACCCGAAAAGCAATACCAGCTTTTAAATCTTTCCAAGATCCAGAGAGTGGAGCGGATCGGAACCATGGGATCAATGAGAATTGAAACTGTGCTATTTACTGCAGAAACCTGGCAGCCAAAACATCTATAAGACTGAACGAAGACCGATTGTGCTCATCGAACGCTTGAGGCCACAATGGGAGGCTACCAGTGGATGGACGGAAATGAGTCCGCTGCTAACATTCGAAAGGAGATTCAATATAAGAGTTCCTGACAGAATTTGATGGATGAACTGGGGAACCAAGAAGAGAGAGGAGTTGGCTTTCTATGCTGACGGAGGTCATAGCCATCATAGAGGCTGCTGGGTATCAGGGCATATAGATATCGCAGGTGCTGAAGAAGCACCTATCGCCGGCTAGCCCTAATCAGTTCTTTACGAAAGATGTTAGAAGATAAAGCTATCAGTCGAGCAAACAGACGGTAAGGACTCTATGGCCAGCATTTAGCAAGAAGGGATCATCAACTCTGGCTATGCTCAGCCATCGTAAAGCAGGAGTCGCTTATGGCGCAATCAGCGGCCCTTGTGCCATTCATGCGGAGCAACTTGGTGTAGCATAACGGCTAGAAGCTGCAGGGACGAAGAAGAAGACGAATCGGTTGGTCACCTGACGTGTAATTGTCCTGCCCTATCAGTCTGAAGAATGAGAACTCTTGGTAGTCATTTCTTCTCAGAACTGGAGAACTTAGACTACGTTGAGATGATAGGTCTCCGGAGACTCATATCACTATCTGATTCTAATGGTGGTCTATGTACCCTACCTAACGTAACCTAATAGGCAGTACCACACAACGGTTGTCAGCAATTTGGTCGTACCTTGAGACAAAGTGACAGGTCTACTGCTAACCAAGTGTTACAAGAGAACTCTCTGCCTGATGATGTACGAGTCCGCGAAGCACATGGCACAGAACAGTCAAGAAGGAAGCACGGCGATTGGGAAAGAATTGTTGGAGAAGCTGATGAGCTGAGGAGATCGTTCCATTTGCGTATGGTGGGGCATCTAAATGTATCGTTTTTTTGAGAGTTCATTCGCAGTTAGGGTTTAGAGCGAAATGGGCGCAAAATTCTTAGCCTAAGTGAGCAAGGTACCCATAAACCTAATCTGAGGTTAAGGCTGACCTAGTTCTTAGTCGAATTCTGATTTGTCAACTGGCGAAACTCGACTGGGAGTCTCTTTTCCCTCAATAGATGTCGCCACTCAAGCATGTTTTCCGTGGTAGTGAGAGCCGGAAGCGTATGAAAGCAACCTATGGCAGCCTCGAAGATCTCCTTTTATAGATCTTCCCCTCTGCCACCCCAAGATTTCACACTATAACGCTCACATGGTGTGCTCTCATGGCCCTACGGTCTTGGATTACTTCACGCGCTTAACACCTCTTGAATAATAAATTTGATGAAATTCTTTCTTTCTCTGCAAGCAAATGTCCTGTTCCCACATTAGGTCATTGCACATTGTCATCTCATGCAACGCAACGTGACATGTTGTTGGTTCCCATAATTTGGTTTGCACATTATTGCACACAGTGCACCCAGGGCTAATGCTTTGCTTGCCCTTAATTCGAATTTAATTATAATTACAAATAAAATCGATTGATTTGGCACAGCCTTTTTTGCCACACAGCACAGCAGCAGTAACAGCAACAGCAAGTGCATCGAAACTCGTTCATGTAAAACTGATGAGGAACCTGCCTGCTCACGAGGCGTAAACAAGACACCAAATGTGGTTGCCACATAAATAATTTCGCAAATCCTTTGTTGTTGTTTTTTTTTTTTGTGCACTCTCCTGTAGAGTCCTTTTGTTTTAATTATCACATGCAGACGAGTACGGAGTACTCCACCACCACCAGCACCATCACAACTGGCATCGATTTGTCAGCGACTGACCTGTGTGGCGGCACAAATCAAAAGCGTTTTTTGTGTGTGTCCAGCTAGAAGTGGAGTCTAGTGTAACTTGGGGTATCCATCATATGAAAGCGCGCACTAATGACATAGTTTGTGGGGAGGGAGGGGAGGCTTACAAGTTTTCACAGTTTTTCTTTTTGCCTTTTGCGCTTGCTAACTCGTGTATTTGGTTACAAAGTTTTGTGAGTTATGGAACGTTGCGTTTGGCTGGTTGCTGACAACCGTGTGTAGACTTGTAATAGCTAAGCAATTTCGAGTTTTGTTTAGAGGGACAGTAGGGGGATTTAATTCATGGTCTAGAGTGGAGAATGACAGCTTGATTGGTAATTAGAAGGTTTGTCAGGGGGTTTCTGCGAGTTTGTTGAGATTGGGCTTGAGAATATTGGATAATTTGTGAGCAATTTGAGAGAAGTTTTTGTCGACCACAAAGTCTATATGAAGGGTCATGACGAAGAATGATTAGGCCAGGACTTAACCCAAGCAAAAGTTTTACAAATCCAATGCAATTTGGCCTCCTGAGAGGTATAGAACCCCGGCTTCTATTGTGTGTCCTTAGGTGTTGCTAATCTCCAGTCACATTGCATTCTCTGCACATTCGACTCTGTCAAGTGACATGCCGCTTCCATATCATACTCTGAGCTGAGTTGCGAGTACAGACTGTAATGGAAGGCGGCATTCTGTCATCCATGTGTAATGGTTGACTGATCTGTTAAGCCCTATCAACGGCTACGTTTAGGCCTTGTGATGTAGGGGCACTAGAAGTCGACTTTTCTAGCTTTAGGCCAGAATCAGAGCCAGGAATACTCAGAAAGCAGTCGTTGTTCTATGGGTGACTACAAAAGGACTGAAGTCGTGGTGTAACGCGACAAAACTAGACTTTCCTACTCTTTAAGCAAGGGTGCATCTGTCTTCCAAGTGCAGATTTACTGGTCATAGATTCTATTGTAAGGCATAAATGGAAGAGTCATCAGGGTCAGACAGCCTGCACCTAACTCATCCTCATTTAGTCCGTTTCTGAATTCAGTTACAAGACTAAACACTCGTGAGTCTTGACCGGTTTCCAGGTCATACTAAAATTCAAGATTGTCGACGAGTCTCAGAGGAAGACTTCCTGGCGCCGCGTGTCCCTGTAACTTCCCTGTAACAATTACGTCTCTCACAAGCACTTCAAGGTGTGACATGCCCCTCGGTCTGTATGATAACTAAACGAATGTTCCCTCATGTTCCCTATAAGAAATCCTCGGTACACCATGACTTTTTTAATACAGACTCTGTCCGACAGTACAGCGAAAAGCCTATTAAAATAGGAACCTGGCAACCCTACTCAAAGGGGGTAAAACTTCACAGCTCTTTGGTGCTTGCACATGTAATTTAGATTCGCAACTCTAATCGACCGTTGAATGCTGACGTTGAATGTCAACCCAAAACACACACACAATCCCAGCAAGAACTCAAAATGTGTAATGATTTTCTAATCGAATTTTAATGATTGCTCTTTGGAGTCCTGTCGTAGTCTACCGCCTCCTCCTACTCCGTCGCCTCTAGTTGTCCAACTTGAGTGACTTTTGTGTCCAACTGTGTTGCTGTGGTGTTTAATTAAGTACCGAGCATTGACAACCCCAACACAACACACAAGAGAGCTCTCTCTCTTTCTCTCTCTGTCCACATGTGTTTTTTTGCGGTTTAACGCTGTGATAGAGAGGGTTGGTGGTGGTGGGTGCTGAAGTGTCACGCACTTTTTCTATTTTGCTTCTTCTTGTGGATTTATCTTTTGATATCCATCCTTAGCGAGTCGGGGAAATGCGTTACGCACTGTAGATGGGGGAATGATGGTGGGAGCGAATGGGCTTCAACTGATGACTATGCAAATTGCGTGAGTTTTACTCAAAAAAAAATAAAATAAAAGAACGAAAACGAAGGAAGAGGCGGGGTATATCGATGCGTTACGCATTTCTGGATAATGCTTTGTGTAATTGGAAAATAATCAGCTCTGATAGACATACTGTCATTGAACTGGTGTAGGGTTAGCTTTTGTATTGTTCTTTGGTTTCATCGGGTTGTGACTACACCTATTGGGTTGAAAGAAGATGCCTCTTCGAAGTGCTTTTTATTTATAACAACTTGACACCTTTTGAACTGGATTTAGTAAGGGCAAACTTGATTGAAGGTAAGGGGTAATCGAAAAAAGCGTTGCACTGCCATCTATGTCAAATGATTTACTAATCTGTAGGGATGGTCACTGAAGTGTTCTTCAGGATTAATGGACATCTGTCTGATACCACATTCAGGGACGAAGGCGTCATAGTTCCCTTGCTTCTCTTTAAGATCATGTAGTTGAAACATTTCCTATGCTCGATGAAAGTCAGTTCAGTACTCCGATCTTTGTGACCAAAACCCATCTAAAAGCTACAACTACTCTTAGAAATGGCCAACGTTTGTACTAAAGAAGGACGAACGTTGGCTGGAAGATACCTTCTTTGCTAAGGAACATGAGTATGTTAGACAAAGGTCACTGGTGGCACATTTTTAACTATATCCTTCTTATTGGCAGAACCCAGCTTTAACTGAGGGCTTAACAAGGCACGTTCCCTCATCAGACCTCCCTGTACGCTATGACTCCCTTTTGAATTATTGTCAAAAGAAGGGTAGACTTCTACTTGATGAAAGACTATGTTCTATGCGTAAAAGTGCGTAAGAGTACTAAAGACTACTTATGTGCATAGTTAAAGCAAACAAAGCAAGTCGATGGTCAATGCCAAAGTTTAAGACAAATAGGTCTTCTTTCTTTTATCCCGAAGCGGTCCCAGGTTAACATAACAGACATTTGGCTGTTTCTACTTTTTAGCGAACAATTGTTAAAATAAGCCTAGAATTTTGGGCTTGGGATGGCGCTCAATCTTCAGAAAATAGAAGTCTGAACGTCTGATATGTAAATACAAATACCTCAGCTTTTGTGCTCGACAAGAAACCCATCAAGAGGAGGCTGGTAATCATTCAAAAAAGCCTCTTGAACAAGCAGCAGAATATTTGGGACAAAATCTGGGAGCATACTTCCAAAATACAATCCATGTGATGGGCCTTAGTGAAGCCTGTATTGACTTAGAGCACACAAAACCTCCAACCTAATGGCTATGACGAAAATAGAAACACTAACGTTGATTGGTAACTCCAGAGCGATTTGCTCTAAATCGGGCACTAGACGACATGTTCCAAATCACAGTACCTTCCAAGCGAGGGTCTTAGCAGGGACAACAGCAGCGATGTCTTCTTTTTGGCATAAAACTGAAGCCTGCGGGTATGATTTGCTGTCGAGAGGAACACAAGGAAACGCGCTGCTAGACCTCTGGACATGAAGTTCTATCAGCATGAACAGGATCTGGGCAGTGGTCAGTGGTCAAGTGATCACTTGATGTCCTTAAATGGGATACTAAGCTGTATATAAGAGAACTTTTATCTCTGTAGTAGGTTGGTGGTAAAAGGCTCTTGAGAGATTACACTTAGACCAGAGATAGGTCCTTCTTTTTCTTCTGTAGGTGAGGTTGTAATCGGGATCACAACCTTCCCACTTTCGTAGATTCGTACTGGTCCTGGAGGTTTGATAGATCTACTGTATTGCATATAAGTACTTTGATTAATGAAGGATATTAGTGTGACCGTCCTTTTGTATTTTAGCAAAGAGTTGACCTCTAATCAACGCCCTTCCTTTTGTAGAAATGCCGGGAAGGGACGTCACATCTATCTTAATAGTTCATTGGCAACTAATATTGCATTCATATCATATAGACTTAACTATCTTTCACTATGAGTGACTGACATATTTGGCTGGTACAATACTATAAGGATGTTAAATCGGACGTCAATAGGATAGCAAATATTCAGAGTCATATGACCTTTTTTAAGCCGTACGAACCATGTAAGCTTTCTAGCCCAAAGAACCTAAGAATCTGCAAACCTCTGTTTGATAACATTAAGCCACTCATCTAATCTTAATGCTCTGGCTTGCTAAGGTGTTCAGAGAGACTCTGGTCTTTTGGATGCATGGTTGAGAATCAAAGTGACTGAAGAAAAGGTCTTAAGCTCATGAATTAGAGAAGAGGCATCATCATATGAAATTTTGAGTGAATGTTGAAGCTTTAGACGACATGAATGAGCTCTAATTCCAAAAATATCATTCATTTTTGTATAGCGACAGTAAGCCTTCCTTTTACCCACTTGGCAAGGTTGTAAAAGAATGCAATCTTTTGAAAGATTAACTCTATTAAATTTTCCAAAATTAATTCATTTTTTGGCCTACTATTTAAGACTTAATCATCAATTATTTTAAACTCATTGACTGAGCAATCAATTTAAGAATTCAAAAGAGTGAAACGCATTCATTCAAACTCGTCTGAATTCAGTTGCATTCTTTTGAATCATTCCCATTAAATTGAATTCTTTGAAGCTTTGTTTGCATTCACTCAAAGACTTCTGCAATCTCTTGAAGTCTTTTGTGTTCAGTTGAAGTTTTTTAAGTCATTCATTCGCATTGTTTGCAGTATTTTTCACCGAGTTCTGAACTTTCTAATAACTTGGCAATTTCTTCTTTCTTTCAGGATCAAGAAGCTGATTGGAGCTGTCATCAGTTTGGTAAGTGTTTATTCTTTTTCTAAGTCTAAGTCTAAATATTTAAACTCAGAAGTTTTGTTCCCTCGACGGTACAAGACCTTTCTTCTGTAGGCTTCATTTGGTCAGACTTCGTTTAAGAACAGTTCTTAAGCCTTCTCTTCATTTTTTTTATTTAAGTCATGCTCTTCGATTGCTTCCTAATTTGGCTTCAGCTTTGGTTTCCTTAAAAAGAAGTGTAAGTCCGCTTTGTTCCATCTGAAAGTCCGCATGAACTTAAATACAACTGAAGCCATTCTTCTTTGCAAAATTCATTTCACACTTCTTTTCTCTGCCGAATACGATTGAAGCCAGAAGAACAGATTTACTGATCTTACCCCTTGCCGACGGCAGTGACGAACTTTCTTCCGTCGGACACCAGTTCAACTTTTATTACTTTAACTGTGCTGAAGTGAAGACTAATTAGCTTCTAACCTTTGAACCTAGGTTTTGAAACCTATTTTTTTCCGAATAACTGTACATTCACTCTTCCAAAACAGAAAGTTCGAATAAGACCGACCTTTCAAACAAACGAACGAACAATCACTGAACTGTCAAACTGTCTTGTAAATCTCTTAAGCAATAGATTTATTTCATACCATCACTGTCTCGTCTACTGTCAAACATGACTTTCAACCATAAAACAAAAATGGATGCATTTTGACAGGCCAATTTGCGAAACTATGTCACGACAGTTAAACGCATCCAATTACCACAAATTGCGTCCCACTTAAGCATTATTCAAAGCGATCTGTCAATTCTATCTGACAGTAGCGTAAAAATTCCACACTCATTTAAAAAACTATTTTATTACTACTCACCGGTTGGTGATAATGGTAATGTAGGCGGTGGCGGTGGTATTGATGCCCCACCGCCACTGCCGCCCACAGCTGCTGCAGCTGTCACAGCACTGGCTATAGTCAGCGGTGGCCTTGGTGGCTCCATACTCCACGGAGCACTTGGCAATTGTACAAACTCACTACCGATATTCGAACCAATCAACATGACAGCACACTGACGTTGCACTATGACGGCGGATGCACATGTGGTTGTCAAATTTTATATTCAAAATTTATCACAAAATTCCTTCTCTATCTAAGTGTAGTAAATTTTTTTTTGTTTTAGAACTAAATGTCAAAAATTCTCATTGACAGCTGTCAAAATTTGACCGATTTATGTCTGGAAAGTGAAATAAAATATTCATATGACAGTTTTGCCGTAGGTAAAACGAACGTTGTGCCTAATTGTTTCTTTTTTTTTACCGTTTACTTTTGGTGCCGTATTCGTTTGAAGAGAGAGAAAACAAGCGCACACACAACCGCGCGGTAACCGGCAAGGCAACACGAAAGACGTGAGTACGCGCGATGCACACACGTAAAACTCAATCGCTGAACTGAAGAGCACACACAGTCAGTGGTTGTGCGGGGGCCCTTTCAAGTTGTTGGCCAGCAGCAGCAGCAGCACGTTGTTGGGCGCCCATGGTGTGGCAATACACACTACATAACAGCAACAACAACAAGCCGAACGGTGTGGCAGTCATGTGGTTCGACTTCTGTTTGGTGTGGTGGCGCTGCTACCGCGAGCAGTGAGCGCGCACAGAGTGAAAATTAAAAAACGTCAAGCAAAAAGGCCAAAAGCAGTCACAAATTTGCAAAAGCGAGAGAGAGAATATACATCAGTGTGAAAGAGAGGACAAGTGGCTTTGCCACCCTATTGGGAAAAATTAAACGTCATCCAGGGTTCGGGTGGGGGGCTGAAAATGTTGACGCAAAGCAAATCGTCAAAAGCTTAACCAGTCATTGGCACAGAAGAATCAACTGAAGAAGAAGAGCAGATGGCGATAGTCACTAGAGCAAGTGAGATGAATAGAGGCGAATTAGGAATAATTGATTTGGTAAACGAGTGTGTGTAGGATTTGGTGTCGGCCAAGCAAAGAGGGAAGGACAGTCGTTGTAGGAAGGAAAGAAATGGAGATGTTGAGTGTTCAATTAACCAGAAATGGAAAGAGGAAGGGAGGATTGGAAAAGAGACACCATGAGTAGGAGAGAGAGATGCACGACTGGAACTGGATTCATGGGAAAGTGAGCAAAAATGGTGGATTGAGTGGAAGTCGTACTGGAATTTGGAGTGGTTTTCGTTGAAAATTATTGCAAGCACTTTGCGCGCTGTCGGAAAAATTAAATTACAGCGGATGGATTGATACTTGAACTGCCGATGGGATTGAGCTGAGAATGTTGTTTGAAAATGTTTGTAAAATTTGTGTTTAAATCGAAAAATGTGAACTTTGAATGCTGGTTTGGAGAGAAAACTACCGTCCGAAGGGAATGAATTTTCTTTTATTTTTTCCGACGGAAGCATGAAAGCCAACAAAAAATTAAAGCCTCTGTAACGAAGTCTGCTTGAACAAAATAAGGCAGCTGTCATCGCAAAGTATTGCTATATTCATTAATTAGTTGAGTGCCTTACGAAAGAACGGTGCTTATCTACTTATTACAAGCTTCTATGAGGGTTTACGATCTTAAGCCCTAATTCATTTGATATCTAAGCGTACAAGCGCTACTGGTGTCCGTCTGGTCTGATTTGCCGAAAAGGGAATTGGGCTAGGCTTTAGATCAGCTGGTCACACTTAAGGAACTATTAGCCAACGCAGTGCATGATGCATTCAAATCTGTCACCAGATACATGTAACAGAGTAAACTTTGGTAAGATATCAATTGTTGGTAATGAACTAGCCTAGACTTGCTCATAGTCTGCGTTTAAAGTACCAGAACCTCAGTATGGTGACCTGAGAAAACAAACTTCCACTAAGAAGATGTCCAGTGAATTAGACCCTTCTCTGTATACAAATTTTGTGAACATGAACTTAAATGATCTCTTGCCTGTCCTTAGACATTTAGGTTGTATAAGTAAATGAATTGGACTACGTTAGAACTCCCCTTCGCATTACAATTGCTTCAGTTTGTATTTCCCCTTAGAGCTCTCTCCCTTCACAACTCCACTCCTTGGTTGTTGTATCCGAGTACTTTCTTAGTTTGTCTTAAGCCTGTGGTATTGTTCCAAGTTCTTGTCCTGTCTTCTTTTTCTATTTTCCTGAATTTTTCGCGCACAGTGTGTTCCCCTGTTCCCTAATGGTTGAGGTCCAATGAAGGATTCTCCAGCTGCTTGCCGAGGCGTCTGATGCTTCCTTATATACAGTAGAGTGTAACCTTGTTAGCATAACCTAATTAATTAAGTTTCTGAGGGCAATCCTATACAAGTTTCGATGTAATGGCGTAAGAATTGAGCCTTTAATGGCTGCCTAACTGTCTGACAGTATTGCTCTTTCGCACTGGATTTGGATTCATCTCTCTATATGCTTGCTCATGGGTTTTGAGTGTCTCCTAAAAGGGGGCAGTGTGATTTCTAGAAGTAGGTACTTCCATAGCAGCAGTTGGGAAGTTAGTCTTTACACTTTAGTGAGTGACTCTCTCGTTGTGACTAGACTGGTTTGCTTTGTCACACCATAAGTGATCATTGGCCTCAGAATGACTTACACCTCTGCTCGCATGCCCGGATTTCACGCTTCAAGCCAATCAATTATTCAACGCAGCAAGTGAAAAACTTAACAGGAAAGCTATGTCGTTTAAGCCTCTATCTGAGTGAAGCTAATCTGCCCAGTATGTTGGCTTAATGTCCTTTCATTAATTTTTCAGCCACAAGTATCATTGCTTACAGTTTATGCTAAAAAAATCAATATATTTCCGTCAGCAAACACTGTCCCTTGATTCTTAAGTGATGTTCACGAATTATCTAAAGAAATGACAATCTTTGTAGCGGCAGTTACCAGTAAATAGGTACCACCTCAAGGAAGATGCCCTTAGGTGAGGATCCTTGCAATAATATGCAGTCCCTGCCATTTATAGTTTTGAATGTAGGTAGCACGAGTTACAATAAACATTTCTAATGCTTGCATCTGACAAATCTGATAAATTAAATTCCATTGGTCACATTCGACTTAACAAATTGCAAGAGTCTACTTAAACTCTCCCAAAACCAGCAATCAGAAACAAAAACAAAAAAACCTCCAATCCACCATTAAACTATTATCTTTACATTCAAAAGCAATCTTCTCGCAAAAAAATAAATATCCTACCCACACAGTCGGTCGCTAATTCAATTATCCCCTCTGATCATATTCCTTCGCTCGTTAACTTGAAATTCTTTCATTTAAAATCTGGATTGCACTCCAACAGTGGGCGTGTCCCCAAAAAAAAGAAGTCCCACTCAGTGGAAAACTCACTCGACTGTTTCACTCTAGTATTTCCTCTCAAAACGTGAAATAGACCTCTTTTCCCTCTCTATATACCACTCAGATGAAAAAAGGCGGTCCGTCAGTGCATCCCTTTCCCCCGTGGACAGTCGAAGTAGCTGAATAGCTTCTCGCTCTGTCGCATGTTATACCCTCTCTTTTCTTGGGACCAAACTTCGTCGCGTTTACCTAAGCAAAGTCGCACTTTATATGCAAAAAGAAGAAAAGAGAGACAGCATGAAGAGGGTGTAAAACTATCGTCCGGTGGAATGTCCCCTTCTAATGCAAGTGCTGCACCCACTCCGACGGCGAGTTAAACTGCTCGGCTCTGCTTAATTATTCATGCAACCGCCAAGACAACCCCCTCTTGTGGGACAAAAGGGTGGTCAAAGTTGCGTTGTTCAACCAACGCAACGCAGATGGGAATTTGCCGCTCGCGGAAGGGTCTCTCCCTGCCTGCGAGAAATTATTCCAAAAGGAAGCGAGTCTTCTTAATTATGACTCTCGACTCCCGCTCGAGTGATTTATTTATTCAAAAAGAGATTGGGATCAAGAAAATTTCAGACATTTGTTTTTTTTTTCGGGGAAAAAATCATGTTCTCGTGGCGTAGTCCATTTGTTGTTCCGCGGCCTGACCTCACTTGACCTGCGGGGGTAATTAAATTTATAAAAAGCAAAAAATGTTCTTCAGTTTGCTTCTGAGGCGCGCACACACATGGAAGTGGGTTACACACGCAGTAAATCTTCATAAAAATGTTTACGGCTTAGCTGTCCACTGAGTCGGATTTCCACCATTTTTCTCCGCTTGGCTCCGTCCGCATGCGAATTAATTGTTTTCGTTAAATGGCAATTGTGTGTGGACCTTCACTTTTCCCGCCGCCGCCGCCGCCATAAATGAAATTTAACGCTTAATGAATATTAATTTAATTAGACTCTTTTTTGGTTAAATGGTGGTTGGTGGGACCAACCGACGGCCGGCGGATGCTTAAAAGGGTTTTCCGTTGGCATCTTTTGCATGTGTGTATATTTCTTTTGGTCATATCAGACCATTAACTTTACATTAGAATTTTGGGTGTAATTTTGGGTTTATTTATGGGCTCCCAGTTGGTTAAGGGCACTTTCACACGACGTAGTTTTTTGGCTACGAAGGGGAGCTTCAAATGGTTACACTACCCTTAGTCTCTGGTATGTTGTATGAAGATGGGAACCTACTCGTACTTTATTTAGTTTGACATATAACTTCAAAAATTGTTGATAAAATGCGAGGACTGTTTCAATTTGGAATCAAGAGAAGGACTGTTGTGCCTGCTCCTCGTATATTTCACTCTCTTTACTCAATTCGATTGCCTTTTTGTGGAAGCCATCTACCGCTTATCTGTGTTAGAACTGTGAGTCTCTCGCAATCCTTTCGTAAGCTTGTTATCCCAAAATCTTCTGATCATTTTATCGAGGAGATTCTATGCAAGAAAAATGGGTAAGGTTCTCAAATCGCATCGCTTAGAGCCGGAAGGCAAGCCAACAAGCTTTTCGAAAGCAACTCGCAGAGTAACCTGTTTAACTTGCTTACTTACTCAACCAACTAACTTCATTAACAAACCTCTCTAGCCAACTCGTTTACGAGCTAGGTTCCTTCAGTTTCGCCTGCCTTATTGGTGTAAGTCCTCTCCACTTGCTTGCGCCACTTTACACGGAACCGAAGAGCTTCTTCTCTGAAACATCGGGGTCCATCCATTCTACATGGACCAGCCATCTTAGTCATTGTATGAGAACGTTTCTGGTCATGTCGATGATCTTGTATACGCCACATACAGATGGACCCAAAGAACTTTTACACTAAAACAAGCCAAGAAAATCCTCATCCGATTTTGTCAGTACAAAGTACCTCTGCGCCATACAGCAGGATTGGAGTGATTTGAGTCTTAGCCTTAGTACCTACTTCAAGATAAGGGTTTTTCCTAGACCCCCCTCCCCCTCCACTGGTGCCATTCACGGAACTCATGGCATACGCGACAGCTTGGTCTTTGTACCGGAGGTTCGGTCTTCCTCGCCGTCTCGAACCTGGGGGCTGGGATTCGAAGATCCTCTTGGTTGGAGCATTGTTGTCCATTCGCTCGATGTGGCCGAGCCAATGTAGTCTGCGTATCTTCGCTTTTTGGACTACATCCACATCCTGGTACAGCTCATAGAGTTCGCGGTTGTACCTTCTCCTCCATTCGCCCTCCTCGCATAGGGGACCTTATATCCGAAGTAGTATTTTACGCTCGAAGTTGCCCAATATTTGCTCAGCTTTCTTACTTATCGTCCAGCACTCGGCTCCATACAGCAGGACTGGTAAGATGAGAGAGACCTTCACTGCCTCGAAATTATATCTGTCTTTTGTGGCACTTTGTCCAAGACTGTTTTTCCTTGTCTTGCTTTTATTTGCCGCTAAATCCATATTTGCTGCCTCGATCTCAATACTGGCAAATGCCCCGCTGAGTCCTTCCGATTTTATGAATGTCATCGGCATAAGCGAGTAGGCTTACAGACTTGAATGACTAAGATTATAGCTCTGTTGAGTTTCGTACAATTATCTCAAGTACTATGTTAAGGAGATCGCCATGATAGTCTAAGACCTTTTGCTGACATCGAAGGTTCAACTTTCAGCTGGAGTTCTCTATTGTCAATCTACACAGTTCCGATGTCCGATGATCTCCAGGTAGCGCCTATAAGCACTCTTTTGAGGCACAGAATCACATGCAAGTCAATCTAACGTCCATCATGCTAGACTTCTTTTGTAGTTCTCTGAACCGCTAGCTAGTATAAGACGAGATTACAGACTAGCTTTTCTCAGAACCTGATTTCAGGCCATCGGCTTAGAACGAACTGACCGATTGGTAGAGTTCACAAGCTGGATAAAGGCGTTTGTTTAAGTATCTATCTATTGCCGGAGTCTGAAATTACAAAAAACACATTCAAGCTTTAAAAAGAATAGACAATTTCAAAGACAGTCAAGTTCTTAAGCTATTTGGTTCGCGGTACCAAGATTCAAAGAAGTCCCTTCCCTTGTGAATGCTCTAGCCTACGTCTCACTAGAAATATGTCCTGAATGCCTCACAACAATCTGGGCAATTTGTCTCTAGAGCCGCCAGATTCATGACTTTCCCATATTGAATTCAAAGAGGACATAAACACCACAGAACCTTCAAGCAACAACACACCGCTTTCCCTTTTCTTCTACTTGTTTAGCTAGAAATTTCCAGCGACAGGGAAGCTCAATAGATCCCTTAGAGATCCGTGTAAAATCTTCATCTATTGAGCTGGAACTGTCTCTTTCAATCTAACTCAATCTAACTATCTGTCACAGTAGATTGCAGATCGACTTGACAGACGCCATCTGGCAGGGATGTGAAATGATAGGCTTGAAATGAGTAACCCTGAATATGAATACTTAACTTTTAAGTCATTGCGCATCCACCTTTAGCGGCTTTCTTTCAAGATTGAGCGCAATCTTCTACCTTTCAAACATACAATTGTGACATCAATTATTTGACAGGTGTCAAGTAGGAGTATGGTGTTTATTTAAACACAGCTTTTAGATATTCCTATTCGAAACAAAATTGTTTGTCCAACTTCAGCAAAAAATTGATCAAATTACTCAACTTTTTCAGTCCAAATTCATGTTCAAATTCACAAAACTTACAAATTTTGCCCCTCAAAATTAAAACACAAAAATTTCCATCAATAAAATTCCATTTATCGATAATTATTGGCAATAAATTGCTTATTGCCAATTAAACTTGCTCCAAGCGCAGCATTCACATCGAATGCCCATGTCAAGCGTCACCCAAAGAAGGCGAAAACTATCCCCGCCCTAAAAATAAATAATTTACGCCGCGCGATTTCAAGTTAATTAACGTGAAATAGTCCAACAAAATTGTCGTCCATCAATGGCGGTTGAATGTAGCTTGACTGTGCATCTATTCTATTCAATTGCATGCATCACATCCCACAGTTAGATACAGATACCTACTCAGCGCACAGCAGTCGGTTCCGTGGTGGTGGTGGTGTTCAATTGCCCATCCAAGTGTATATTCCAGTGACTCCCCGGTGTGTACAATGGTGGCAACTGTTTAAGCTGCATGCCGGTTGATTCAATCAAAATGGCAGCCACGACTGCCTGTCGTTCGACTATGCATTGTCAGTCTTGGTGTGCGCAGATTGCAGCGCAATTGATTGCGAGCGAGTACTTTGTGGCTTTGTATCTAGTTCTAGTTGGTGGAATGTTGTCTTGGTGGAAGTGCCAATAGAAGGCATGCCAGAGTTAGGTAGTAGGGAGCGGCTTTGCAACTGTGTGTGCACATTCCGCCATGTTGCGCAGTCAGTAGTCAATTGAGTTCCTTTTAGAGGTGCAAATCGTTCGCACAGAGTGGCTAGAGTGGATTAGGTTGGAATGTTGCTGCAACAATGATGCTGGGTAGTAGTAGGGTGGGCTGCAATTTAATTCGCTAAAAAAGGGTTTCTCTTCAGAAAATGTTCAGTACATACGTCACTTTGAATTTCGCCTCATTTCACACCTTTCAAATACTCATCTGTCATTTGTTGACAGCTGTCAAGTAGAAACTACTCAAACACTCATCTGTCATTCGCTGACAGCTGTCAAATGACAAACAAAACCTATCAACATATTGCGGAAACACTTCCAGAACAGAATTGGCCCACTTTCACCTCCAAATTTCTTCCAAATTCTTTTTAGTTTTGTCTAATAGAGGGGGTTTAAGTCGCCCTACAAACTCCCACCCCAAAAAACAGCTTTGACTAGATAAATTAGCCAGCAGATAACCCACCAATCCCCTCGAACAAACCAAAAGTAAAGCAAACATCAAAGTCCTTAAATTAGATCCCGCCAAATGGGAATTTTCCACTGTGACACCCTCTATGTCCATTTGATGGTGGCCTCCGCCAAAGTACAAGAAGACACTCAGAGCATACAGGCCTCCTCTTACGTGACTTGTTATCACAACTCTCCGATCGGAATCGGAATTGAATTAATTTGTCATGTCAGCACTTCCACACCGAAAAAAATGTGTGGAAGTGTCCCGAAAGGACGAACCTCGCCTGAATAGAGGAGAACCATGTCTACCTCAGAAGCAATTCATCCACACTTTGCGCCGGTCTTCTTCGGTCGTAAAGAGTAGGTAACAAAACTTAAGTGCAAATGGCGTTCCACCTAACATTACACAGTCGCGTCGCACCTTTTGCTGCTAGTTGTTGTCAACAACAAATGCCTACTTAAGGTGACTTAACCTATCTATAGATTAGCCCCAAAAGCCAAAGCCAAACCAACGAGCAGCCCATCTACCATCAACACCATCGACACCACCACCACCACTAGCACTTTGGACACGACGACTCCAAGTCCAAAAAAAAAAAAACGAAAACAACAAAATGAAATGGACAAAATGTTCGGCACTGTTTTATGTGGTTTTCGTGATGTTAAACTGACAACAGAGTCACATGGAGGATGGAGGACGAGGCAGGAGAAAATGTGAAACCCTCTTGGAATGGTCACGTACCGTGTAAGTGCACTGTTTCGCCCAATAGACGACGAACGAGTCCTCGTACCAAACGGAACGACGACTCCTCCATAAGGTTTAAGTATCTGCTAAATGGCAATCGGAATTCGGTGGGTTGCAATGTCTGCCGTGTGAATAAGTGCAGCTAACGTCGGGTGCTGGTGCTTTGCTGTTGCGGATGCCTTTCCGCTGTGTGTCCATAAAAGGAGGTGCTGCCCGGCCCCCCCCTCGTCCTTCTCGTTCACTGTCGATTGCAATCAGCGCTTTTGCTTCTGCAGCAATCGAATCGTGCGCGCAACAGCGTGGAATGCCCCTAACAAGATCGCGCGCAATGCTGTCCTGTCGTCGTTCCTCTGAAATGGCCCCAAATGGCGGGCTGTCACTTCGCATCAAGCGTAAATGGCCGTGTAGACGCGATAGTTCGACGAGAAGGCATCAAGTCGCGAGTAATCGAAACTCAGTGGGGGACACCGCATGCGAAAAGGGCTCTCTGTGTGTGCGAATTTTCAAGGATCCTTCTGCTGGGCAGAGTATTTGTGATCCTGTCAGTCAATATCGCACCAAGAATGGCACTCAATGCCGGCACCTAGTCAAACTGCTGCAGAGCATGATCTGGAGATATAATTGGCCATTGCATCGGGTAGAATGCTATTGAAGGAATCAACCATCTTGGGTTGCTGCCTGCCGATGGCATGTGGTGGTAGGTAGCATCTTTTGCGATGTGTGGTTTGGGAATAGCTTTCTTTTAAGGAGCAAGCCAATTGGATTGGTTGATTATGGAGCATCAGGCGAAAGGCCGCAATGGAGGCCAGCTTGGGTGAGGTGTGTCGCATGCCAAATTTGGCAATTATGCGGTTTAAGGGAGGTCTTCTATAAAGACATACGGTGGAGTTTGTTTTTTAAGTTAAGTAATTTATCGTTGAGGCTTGGGGTATTAGGCAAGGATGAAAGTGTGTCGCAAGGGCCGAGATTTGATGCACTAAAATGTGCTGAACTTATTAACAAAAAAGTAAAGTATCAACGTTCATCACCACCGTCGACAAACTAAGCAGGATATTGATAGAAACTTTCTTGATACATAAGGAAATATCTTATATCGAAACTCTGAGACTTTTAGCCCATGATTTGGGGATTTTAAGCAAATTTTTTGGAATTAAAAATTATTTTGGTTTTTATTTCGATTTTTCGTGAAATTTCAAGAGATTTCTTGAAGATACAAAGGTTTTCCCTTTCCGACTTATGATTTAATCATGCGGCTCTATGGCAATTTCGCGAAATTGAAAATTTTCGGAGATTTAATTTCGATTTTATCCAGCGTTGCCAGTATTTTAAGTGATTTTTTGAAAGTTTTGAAGAATTCTCTTTCTCATGGGCCAAATTCTCATATCAATTTGGTGAAATTACAAATTTCCAACGATAACATTTCGGTTGAATAGTTCCATTTTTAGAATTTTTAAAGAATTTCCTTTCTGATGGCATGTTTTAAACGCAAAATTTTAAATGATTTAAGAAAAAATTTCGCGAAATTTCGAATTTTAAGCATAAAATTCTATTTCGATCTGCGATTTCTACTAAATTTTTCAAAATCGGAAGAATTTCTCCCCGCTTAGCTTGATTATCTGTGTGATTCTATGTAAATTTCGCGAAATTAAAAATCTCTGAGCTTTTTATTTCGCTTTAACTGTAGGATTTCAAAATTTAATGATATCGTAGGACTGTTCGTAGAATATCCACTCTCTTGCAACCTTATAGTGCCAAGTTTTTTACCAAATTTCGCGAAATTCAAAATTTCAAAGTTTTTTTTTTTCATTTTCCGTGAAGTTTAAAGGGTTTTTATGTAGGTTTGAACAACTACTCTTCTAGTGGCACGATGCGATTGTGAGGTTTCAATTGATTTTAGGTGAATTTTGTGAAATTGCAAAATTTCTTTAACTTTATTTCTATTCCATCTTAAAATTCTAAGCGATCTTAATAAATATCTAATATTTTTTCGCCTACTGGAACACTTTAATCCCCGAATTTCAGAAGTTTCTAACGAATTTCGTGAAATTACAAATTTACGCAATGTCAAATCCTTCTAATTCAAGGACTTTCATTAAAATTCGAGGCATTTCCCTCTTCTTGGCACGATTTATTTGTGAGATTTAGGACGATTTTATATGAATTTCGCGAAATTAAATATTTTAAAAGATTTCATTTCTACTTCGTCAAAATCCGGTATTCTTTTCATGGATTAAACGAGTATGTGAGGCAAAAAATGTTTTTTTTGCAAATTTTTTCACCAAAAGCTTGGCTACATTTGAGCTGCATAGACTCCTTTCTAGATTCAGTCCACTCTTCTTAACAATTTTGCAGATTTCAACCCCAAATTTGTTTCACCTTCGCTCTCTAGGGATGCCTTTCCAAACTCTTTCATACGACACCCCTTCCCAAACCTTGTCTCTTCCACCTGCCTTTCAAATCACAACCCTCCACCCTCTCTCCCTCTCTCTGTCTCTGTCTGTGTGTCTGATTAGAAAACATCAAAGGAACATCTATGTACACAACATTGTATGCACATTTTTTCCCTCATCAAAATTCATTCCTTAACGTTAATTACGTTCGCGCTCTGGTTACCTACCATCACCAAGCACTACACTCTCTGCACTTTGTTAGAAGCAAAAAAAAAAAAAAAAACAAACTACCGAACCGACCATTCTCATCCATCCAGTCACCCTGTATCCAACCATCCATCGCTTTAGGCATGCAAAAAAGAAGAAAAACTAAAAAACATGGCCTGAACAGAATTACCCGCTGTGATAAGGATCACCCGCTTTGCATTGTTCCCTTTACTCTGGCGGCTACTGTATGTGTTGCAGCGCCAATGCCACTTGCATGTGCCTGCTCTACACAATTTGCATGCTGGCGTTGCTAGCAATTATAACGGTTCTCTGCGGCCATTTATATTTATGAGGATTTCAAATAGAAAACAGCTCTGCTCATTATACAATGAACATTGTTAGATAGTTGAGAGGAGAGGCTCGTTTGTTTAAAGGTGACCTCAGTGCAATTAAATACTTCAACAAGAGAGAGATTCGGGTGACTTGAGATCTAACGGTCTAACGGCTTGAGATTTACATCTTTCGTTTGTATCTTGATTCAGTCATAAGGTGACGGCTCTATAGATGGAGTTTGCAATGCAATTTTTCGAACATGAGACCGCGCGCTCTAGATGCATCCGTTCAGCTTTATGAAACTGAATTCGATTAACCTTAAACGGTTGGATAAGTTGGCAATTGGAATGTGACACGTTTTGTAAAATAGAAGGCTTACTCTTCCCATATTGCCGCCAAGAAACAAACAAACATCACGAATCAAGGCTCAAAAGGAAGAACATGATTAACTGAGACTCATCTTCATTAGCAATCCGCCGCGCTGCTGTCACAGTATTATCTAAGCGCGTAAATTACACGAAACATCAGGATTTCAGAAGTTATTCTCTTCATCTCTTGTTTGTCTTCCTCTTCTTTTTGATTTATAAAACCTGTCAAGGACGTCAGATGATTTTCATCTCTCGTCCGTGTTTCCCTCTTTAAAACATATTAATAGGCCACAATTAGTCACTATCAATTCGTGTAATCTCAGCGATACACATCGTCCTTGTCGATGATGATGATGATGACGATGAGAATGATAATGACATCCTCACATAAAAATTAAATTCCCCATGCACGTCCTTGCTACACATCATCATCATCATCCCGATCGAAAGTCTCATATGAATGCGGAGATGATGCACCTGAGGTGATATGTTGACGAACAAAAAAAATTCTGAAGAACATGTCAACCCACGGGGATGATGAGTCCTAAATTAATGTCAAATAATCTGTCATCACATGTGAATGTGAGTGAGCGACTACGACTATGAATGGTGGTGGTTCTTGTACAGTGTACACATGCATGTCCTTGTCCCTTCGTTAGTCATCTCTAGCCCAAGGCGGTCTATTGATCTTTTCTGTGGTTTTGATTAAGTGCCAGCGATTTGTCAAAATATTTTTTTCGTTTTTGTCGTATGTGATGTGTGCGCGGGAGGAGATTTATGGAATTTTGATGATGATACCATCATCGTCGTCGTCGCAGCTACTACCTGGTAGCTGGTTGGTTTGAATAAACCGTGGAGAATCGATGATTGGAAAGTGGTTCAATGGAGGAAGATATTAATTGAACCGATGCATGGGGATTTGTCTCATTTATTTGGGATTTTTTTCTTTTTTTTTTTTTTGAGTCGGAAGTCTTTGAGGGAATCCAAGGGAATAGACATTGACGAATTGGGAAATGATGTGACACACTTAAGGCGAAAGGTAGCGAGCCATTTATTCCGAATGATTTAGATGTCAATTTTTTCGTTTCGTTTTCGATATTGAATCTAGGTATTGTGTGCCTTTGGTCTTTTGTGTTGGTTGTAGATTTAGGTTCTGTTTTCTTTGAGTTGCCACCCTGGAGAGAGGTCAAATCAAATAGAAAGACACTTGGGGGTGGCAATACAAAAATACATATGTTTAGTTGTTTATCGGTATAACAGGCGAAGAGAAATTCAAATTGATACAATTTGTCTTGTGACAGATATGCCTAGTAGTCACGTCCAGAACATTTTATCAAATTTAAATCAGGCTCTTTCCCTAGATCTAAATTTGACGTAAAATTTCAAACAATTTCAATCGATTTCGAGAGAATTGTTTACATTTTTCCATAACAGATCTAGCTTCAGAATATATGGCAACCCTGCCACCTGACTCTCTGACTGAAAGGTTTGGCACTTCTTTGTGAAGAGCGAAGAACTCACACTGAACTTTGGGGAGCGCAATCACTGGTACTTTGGAAATTCATCTTACAAATGTTCGAGTATGGAATAGGAGCAACAAATCCTGGAACAAAATTATGACATAGCTTCAAAAATTTCAAAGTTCTTTAAGTCTTTAACTACTGTATCCTGCTGCCTCTAGTTAGACAAACTTCAGACGGAAGTTGCCGCTGTTTACAAGGCTACAAAGCCTAAAGCTGTACAGGACGTATGTATATCTTGACGAGACCACCTGGCATCCTGACATCCTCCTGGGTACCATGTCAGGCTGTACTATCGAATAACTGGAGTCAGTCACCGACGTCAATATCTTATGCTACCATACGCTGAGTGAGGCTAGTCATTGATGGCTCCAACTAGGACAGTAGGTACTATACTATTGTAAACTCTACTTTGGCCAACACTTTTTAAAGCTATGTTCGCCGGACTCTTGAAACATAAGAGAGAAAGTTCTTACCTACCAAAATATCAAACGACTTCACCGGATATTGTGTTATAGGAAGACATGTTCAGATAGTGAGCATTGATTTTTGTTAAAGGTTAGGTAAGAGGATGAATAGCAAGCCAGAAGCCACTGGTCAATTTCTATGTACATTAGTGTCGTACATTTGCAAGAAGTACAATACTATACTGGGCGAATACCTACACATCAAAGCTCTCAGTAATGCCTCAACGGCTAAAATCATCTCCTTCGTACAAACAAGTAAATTATTCCACCAGTAAGAGGGTAATCATTGGCAGGACAGTGGACCTGCGTACTTATGGTCTAAGCTTCCTCATCGAAGTATGTCACTCACCTATTGCATCCAAGGAACTTCATCGTGTCCTGATAGTGGCGACTGTATGGAGGAGCTCCGGATTCATACATGTGTAGGGATATGAAACAGCGCTTAGGTTAACAGCAGCGAGGATTCGTTGGACGTGGTTCTATATTAAAGGCTAGATTTACTCAATCAGGCATCCGGATAACTGGTATTGCACCTAGGGGTTCGATGCAGAGTATCCTAATCGTGACAGAGGCTTAGTCTTTAATTTACAGAAGACTGCAGGCAATGGGTAATGCATTATTTAGAGTAAATCGCACTTTGAACCCATCTATCGTCGTAAAGACAGTCTATAAGTGTGCTCCGTCTAGTTGATGATTAAAGGTCCTTGTGGGCATCTGCAATCTCAGTTGATCGGTGGCCTCTATTTCCAATTAGGAAGATATTCAATGGACAGACACTTTATTTCTTCTTGTATCTATTTTGTTAAGTTTGAGCGGTCATTTCCTCACAAATTTAGACCTAGCCACCTAGAAGTTAGGTGCCTCGAAGGCAACATGTCTTTCTGAGCTTATTGCTATATCTAACTTAGGGTTCATTTGTATTGTATACCAGAATACCTCACCCTAAAACACACTGAGGCTTTTGCCTGTTGACTTCTAGTACTTAGCTATAGGGCCGATTACCCCTGCTCCAGTGGCTTGAACAGCTTTTTACTCATCTGTGTACCACTAGATTGTATGGCTGGCCAGTCTGCTGATGATAGATTCATTGCTCCACAGCTCTTTTAATTGCTGAGCTTCGTAAGAAAATTTTTTTAAAAGTTGAATTCTGGTGATATCGTCTCGTAAGTAGGTGCGGTCAGAAGTAATAGTTTTTCGAGTATGTGATTGCTTTGAGGTTATAAACCTTTCTTTTCATATTCGTACTTGAGGCATTCGTAAAATCAATATGCTCGCATCCTTTAACGAGTTATCTGTAATGTTGATTTCATGCACGAAATCGGGCAAATTCTAATGGCCCATGTTATATATGGTATGCCAGTCTTTTCAAATAAATAAGTATCTATCTCTCATTGTGACTAAATTGACCATCTTTTCCAATGCGTTGCTGTAAATATAATGACAAGTCTCACAAAACTAAGATTGATTGACGTAAGGACCATGTACTTTACACCCATTTAAGGAGAGTCGGGCGACATCCACAGGGACAATTGTGTCAGACTTCTTAAGAAGTATAGCAATCTTTCGTTTCGTAGTTTCCTTCTTCTGTTTATTGGTCCAAAGCTACGAAAGGAAAAGACGCCTTTAGCAACCATTGGTATACATATGTCTCATGTTTGAACTTTTATATTTATACCCAAGCTACTCGTGACGGTTGTGAATTTGTAGTTTGGATAAAAATATCCATTTGTTAAAGATCTCAATAAACCCCACTAACCCCCTCTTTTTTTTTTCTTTTTCAGCTGAAGTCTTGCAAGTGACTCCTCAAGAAAGAACACAAGCTTACGCCCACTGAAGTGTAGTAATGGAGCGCGCGTTTTTTTTTACCTCGAAATATCCGAATTCGTTTGCGTAATCCGTGTTTAAATTTCCCTCTGTTTAAATATCTCCCGGTAGCTTAAAAAAATGTATTTGGCCGCGCATGTGTCTTAAAAAAGATGTAAAAGAAATCCCCATGGAAGTGCGCGTGTCCCTTTCGAAATATGCCTCTAAAAAAATCCCTGAAAGTGGTGTCATTTTATAAGCTAATGTCTCTGTAAATATCTCCTCTTAGTTAAAAAAAGTGTTCCCCCTTTTTGCTGATAAATGAGTCTAGTATTTGACCGCGTTTTCGGGTATAAAAATATCTCCAAAAAAAGTGTGCTCGTTCGTTTGTATAAAAGAAATCCCCATATAAGTCCCTTGAGTCCGCGTGTCCCTATCTCTCTCTAAAAAAAGAAAATCCCTAAGAATGTCTCAAGAAATGTCCTAAAAAAGTGCCCGCTTGTTTTCGAAATATCCCTCCAAAAATGAGCCCCACAGTGTCTTCGAATTTATTTCCATTTTTTTTTCCTTTTCTCTTTTTTTCAAAATTAATTTTGCTATAAAGTGCTCGTTTAATTTCGCAAATTTTGGCCTTCTAAAGCTTCAGTGAATACAAAGTGTTCGATTCGCGTTCGCGAGTGATTCGCGAGTGGTTCGAGAGCTCTATTTACTTGGAAACTTCAGTGGGCGTGACAAAATTTAAGGTGAGTGAATGCATCCTTGTTTTTATAAGCTTTCTGGGGATAGTAAATGAAATGGTTCTTTTTAAACCTTGGGTATTAAGACGCTAGGTCTTTCAGGTTGATCTTTAGGAACGATTAATTGCGAGTTGTCTTAGTTCCTTATGATTAGCTGTTGGGAGGTCCCTTGTTTTCTAAGTCTTGGCAAAACTCTGTAGTTCAAAACTCTTCGCTTGAAGTAGATGTTTTGGAACGCGTACATCTCTGAGTAAACGAAATGCTTTCCCTTGCTCTCGCTACTTCCAATCGAATGCAAATGATTTGTAAGGGCACTTTTCCTGTCGTACAGCAGGCAGTTGATGATGGTTCTTTTAGGGGTTCATCACCTTTCGATAGTTGTGCTAAACTCTGTCCTTTCCACTGAACATCTCTTTTCTTCACGCTAGCATCAGTCAAGGTACCAATAGTCCCCAATATGGAAGCCAATAGTGAACATTCTTACACACAACTAAGGGAACAGTACTCCTCAGACAGAGAAGCCTTCACAATCGCAAATCTCCCCAAAATTCCCACCAAATCTTCGTAGCCCCTTAAAACTCAAAACGCATCCGAATCTTGTCCGCTCAACGTGTATTGCATCACCGCATTTCGTCACCTCCATCTGCGAATATCTCTGGTCAGTGTTCACACAATATATCACGAAATCGAATGCCATAAATCGCTGGTCAACGCCTACGCCAACGACTACCAGTGTGACCTTTTCAATATTCAAATGAGACTGCAATTCTATCGCACCGCGCTGTCAAATTGATTTTTATTGAATCACTCAACGCGATCTGTCAGTCTTAATGGCTTTGCTGGGTTTCTGACATTTCCCTATTGCCGGTAATTTTATTTACAATCTCCCGCCTTTATTGGGATTGAGATACTTTTATCTTGTAGCTTGTAGCTTGTAGCTATAGCGATAGCTCCGCTACTCATCCATCTAATTTGTGATTCAATTTTTATCGGTGAATGAAAAATTAATTAAGTTTCAATCGATAAATAATAAAGTATCCATGCTTGTGTGTGTGTGTGTGTGTATCTGTTGTCACGTGGGCAAAAGATTTAAATTTTCTTTGTGTTAATCAGGATTAGACAGCTAGATGGCGGGTTTTTTCGATCTTCTTCTTCTAATTGTTGACAATGTGAGCGGAGTCGCATTGTTCCTATGCAAATGCGTGGTGAGTTCTTTCTCTCAATTGTGAATGAATGCCGAATTCATTGTTTGGCGTTCTGTTCCTCCTGTGGCGTTCTAGACTATAAGCTGTGATTTAGTGTATCTCCTGAACGGTTTAAACTCTCCACAGAGAGATGGGTTTTGAATGGGTTAAGGCTTGCGCAAATTCTTTTCCAATCAAAATGGCTTGGGTCTTTTTTTTTATCGAATTTCCATTGAGGACAAGCGGAAATGAGAAGACAATCGGTACCGGTCGACGCGGACGGTGATCGGTCACATCAAAGGTAGGCACGCGCAAACGATCTTTCAATAGAAAAACAATTATATTAGCATAAGATCATGCAAAACTATGTTAAGCTTTTGTGGTTAAATTGTGGATCTGGCTGTTGGTTGTTGGATGATTTGGAAAGTTTTTGGTCTGAGGTGAAAATGATTTAAGCGATTCGTAGTCGATCAGATGGTAAATAGGAACTAGACTTTGGTCAGATGAGGTAAAAGCGAAAGAAGAGTCACGTAGGCAGTTTTTTTTTTTAATAATTTTGTGACTTACTTTGACTCTTTAAACAGGGATCAAGTAAATGTGAGGTCAATGGATGCAATAAAAACAAAGACACTTCAGTCCAAATTTGCTTCTATTTTGACTTATTCCTTGCGCTCTTAGGGTATGACAGTTAGCGTTCAATGTAAGGTAGCCAGCTTCTGAAATTTCTACATAGCTACCCTTGGAGTAAATATCAGTAGAATTCTCCAATCAGTAAGCCAATTGAAGCCAATAGAAGTCATTTGATACCATTTTCAGTTCATGAACGTCGTTTGATGACTTTCAAATCAGAATCATTGACGTCAATTTGAGTCAATGAGATCACTTGTAGTGTAAATTACAATCATGGGCATCAGCTTAAGCCTTGCTAGTCACTTGCATGGCTTTTAAGTTAAGAATAGCTCTCATTACATCATCGACATTAAAGACCAAGCTTCAAGGACCCTCAAATGACTTCAAAAGACTTGAAAAGCATGAAATCAAATGGCTGTTGTCATTATTTGTTAAGAGAATATATTAGACTGCTCTTTGATGAAATTTTCTGGGACCTGAGATTCTATTCTCAGTAATCCAAAGCACTAACTACCGCGCCAAGTCCACGGCATTTGATTCTTTCTTGGTTTAACTCTCCACAAGATTCCAGAACATGATCCAAAGTCTTACTGGACTTGCTGTAGAATCTGCAGAACACCTTCTTCTGTTAGATCTAGTTCTCTGAGGTGTCCTTTCAGTTCACAGTACCCTATTAACATGCGTAGGTTATTGCTGCTTAGACTGATAGATAGGTACAAAAACACGAGTCTCAGGGCTGTAGTGATCCAAAGCTGGGAAGCTTGTTGGTACTTCCTAAAGTCAAACCGACAAACCCCACATGCGGACCATCAGGAATCCATTAAAATGGAAGGGCTTTGATTGTCCTAAGCTGGATTAGAAGACCACCTTAAGGAGAAAAAGAAAACTGAAGCATGAGTCAAATCTTTTTTCGGTTATAGTTTCCATCGTTGCTTGCCTCATGCCTCGAGTGCTGATCTAAGTTCTGCCTCTACTGACTATCCGAAGAATGGTAAGGGACATACATACATATGAATGGTTCAGCTGCTACTTCTCTTGCTAACTTGTCCGCTGCTTCTGTCTGGTCTATTCCTTGCTTCAGCGTAATTCGTTCAGATTGTGCAGGAATCCCCTCATTAGGTCTCACAATATGGGCTTCAAGTACCTTGATAGCTGCTTGACTGTCCCCCATAACTGCTACATGGCTACTTCTTTGATTTCCTTAAAGGATGCGCCTATCTCTAGGCTGATGCTGATGCTTGATGCTTGTGTGAGTATTTAGCTCCTAATGCTATCTTCTTTAGGGATTAGTCTTGTTTCGATCCGGTTCTCGCTTCTGATTCATCTTCTTGCTATCCTTTGGATCCATCTGTTTGCACATGCTTTCCCAAAGTATTTCTATGATTCCTATTGTGCAAGTTCTCATGGATCCATTGATGCAGAGGCACGGCAATAGCTGAACTTTGTTGAGTGTCTTCCTCGTCGTACCATGCTATCGCTCCATAGGTGATCATTGGCAATTGAAAGAGCCAGTGGAAGAAGGGACTATTTGACATTACTTCTGCTTTGAGATGGTGGCAGCTTAAGGCCTTCTTTTCGTCATTTGTTGCACGTCACTTGTGCTCTTCTGTACATTCCAAAGATGGTTATTGGAGTTCTTTTTTTCCTTCTTTCTTTCAACCAGTTGCCCCCTGACTTGATCTATAAGAAGCTCCGAGCTTCGTCGATTCGCTTTGCCACTTGTGAAGAGTCTATACTGGAACATAACGTCTCCACGACTCCTTCCTCTTCCAAGAATTCTGTAGGCTTGCCGCTATGTTAGGGGGTATTTTCGATAGCCACCATCCAAAGACAGGAAATGCGTCACGTCCCTTTTCGTTCTTTTTGTCTAAATATCAATATTGGGAATCAGCTTATACCATTGGCGGTATTGTCCCACCTGGCTTGCCAGAGTGCTGGGGATACTACCCTTCCTCCCTCCTTTACCCTTCTTGTAAGTCTGGAATCTTGTCGGTTCGCGATAAGCCTAATGTATACGCTTTGCATTTTATCTCGGGATTTCTTACTGCGCTACAGGGTGATACATATTTTAGAAGACATTCGTGCCTCTATGTCTAATGATTTTAAATCCAAAGACCACATGAGCTAATCACTGAAACACCAACCGCAGAAGCCACACAGTGCAAAGCGAATATTAATTCTGACACTTTCGCTTCACTGGACGTTTTCATTCCAACGAACCCTTTTGAAATTCCCACGCGCCCATGTAACGAATAATGTGCCTCAGACTTAATCCCCCATAAACACAACCACCCGCTGAGCTTGTAGGTGTAAAATTTCACCCAATCGATTGTGTCTCTCTAAAAGGTTAGAACAGAAAGAAGTATTTATACAAAAGGACGAAAAAAATGTAGGTTTTCTCTTAGAAGAAGAACTGTCCTTACGTGCTCCCATTAATTCGTCTCACGTTGACATCTAACAAGTTCCACAATTTGCACATCGTAAGCATTGCATCGCGTCTCACTCCACCCAAAGTAGCATCAGTCATCAGCTCTTCTGTAAATGGAAAGGACTCTAATTTCTAGTCCCCTTCCTTGTCGTGTCACACATAAATCTTGTACAACAACCCCTCTCTCGGTTAGATAAAGAAAGAACCCTCTCCAGAAGCGCTCCAATACACCGCCCATGTGCGCGCAATTTGTGAACGAAATTAACCGATAAATTAATTCCTTCGCGCACAAGGAGTACCAGACCAGTACCATGCCATGGGAGTTGAGCCGAAAAGAGCAAAACTTGTGAATGGACTTGGATGTTGTGGTCTGGTCTTTCGAGTCAAATTAAGCCATAAATTCAGTATTTATCTTTTCCCAAGTGTAGTTTGTTGACCAACTCCTTTCGGAGTGTGTGTGCGAGTTTGTCTTTGGTTTCAGAGAGCGAGAAAAATTGCTCAGGATAAGCCACCAAGTGGTGTACATATACGCCTCGGGTATCAAACCCAGAAAAAAACCGAAGTAGAGATGTGCCAATAAACGTAAATGACCACTTTCATTATATCATTGGAAAATTGGATCCAAGAAGGACGGAATTGGGCCTGGACTATTGGCGTGGAGTAGTATTTATTCGACGAGTCGTAAAACCAAGATAAGTGTTGGTATCGATCGCAGCTCGAGAGGCAGTTAGATGTCGTCGGTAATGGATTACCTTTGGATCGATAAGATCTTTTAATGTCCTTTGACAAGATTCCATCGGGAGGTGATAGAGAATCACTTGGACTTGGATTGTAATCTGGAGAGTGCAGCGCGAAAAGTTGAATGCTCCTTGATTGCGATATGTGATTGGAGATTCAGATACAAATGTGAGATGTTTGTCTATTAAGTGCGAATTTGCTGGTAGATTTGGGGGTTAATTGAAGTTGGACATAAAGTTTTCTCGCACTCTTTGATGGCGATCGTCATTAGTTTCCAATGATCCACTGGTATTTCAATTTAGGGTATCGTAATGCTGATCAGTAGACAGCTTAAGCTGCAGGATCAGTGTCATAATCTTAAGTTCAGGTATCAGATCAGTGATCGCCTAATCGTAGAAAATCCCTTCCATTGAAATTCTTACCCAAGTGACGATCACTAGCACAGAGTTGATCATCGGTATGTAGTGATCCTTAAAGGCTCGATCGTCAGCCGTTAGCGATCTCAGGAGCTAAAAAACTCTGTTAAACCTCTGAGTTGCAACTTAGAAGTTCTGCTAAGTTCACAAGATCCCGTGGTCATCATCAGTTCACCTCGTGGTAATATCTATGTTGTGGAGCCAACACTGATCAAGAAGATCGTGTTGACTTACGTAGTAGCTTTAAGAGATCATGAGAATCTTCTCTGCTTCCAAGTCCTCTGGGGGACGGTTTTATAAAAAGAAATTAAATCTTGGACGGACTGATCTGCATTGAACCGATCGCAGGAAGGTCGATTTAGGCTCATAACTTGATCCATAAGCTGTTGATCTGTAGAGTAATATTAGTAGCATATGTAGGAGTTTCGATCATCAATGATTTGTTACGAATTTCTGAGAGATTTCATTTGCATGATCATCTCAATCGGTTGATCGCTACTCTTATGGCTTGAAGGTCGAACCAATTCTGTAATTAGCTGTTGTTTCTGTTCCTCTCTTATCTTCGACGTTTCGAAGATTAGAGCGATCATTAAGAAGTGATCGCGTCTGCAGATAGTATTTTTTCTCATCAGTGATCGTGCGAATCCTAAAATGTGCTTTCGATATTCAGAATAATTTAAACTAGTGATCATGGTGATATAGTCTCAAGCCATCAATAGATGGAAAAAGTCAGAGCAGAGTACTGGTCAGGATCATGTCAAGCATAGGGCCTCGCTTAAATACTGTCTGAACGTTGTCCTCTCACACAACAGAAGGCATAGTCATTCAAACTTATTAAGCGATTTAAACAAGTGATCGCAGGTTAGTTGGCATTAGATTCATGAACTGATCATCGTTGTGTTTATCATTTGTAGAGTGATCTACATTGCGTTAACTGCCATATGAAGGTCTCTATGTTCTCTATGACAAGCTAGTGTATACCTTCTTTCGTCCCTGTCCATTTAATCACCACAATATTGCTAAAAGTGGTGATCTTTTACGTGAAGATCGCTGTATATCCAAAACTTACTGTCAGATGAAGTGTACTATCGATAGCATTGATCGGTGGAGTGACGATCACTAAAGACTAAAGTCACTTTAGCTTGATCTAAAGTGATAGTCTGAAAGTCGATCGTTGGCATTTCACTTCCTAGACACCCCCACAACTCAACCATGACGAAAGATCACGCGACTATCACATCACAAATTGTCACATTTCCAAACCGCAGACATTTCTTAACAGCCATCGTTTTGTCAACCCATCAGTTGCTGTTACGTCTCCTCTGTCAAACAAAGATCGCTTTCACTTGGTCGCCGCCGCCACACTACGACTATCAATTAGGCCCAAAAGATTCCGAAATACAGCCCCATCCAAGCGAAGATCGCCGCCTGCTTTTACAGAGGAAAGAAAGAATAGTTTACCTGCATGAACGCATATGTCCAGAGAGGAACAGCCCACTTCCTTTTGTCGCCGCAGCGATCGTTGACTAAATTTTCCCGCTCGCCATCTTTTTTCGGTTAGAAAATCTTAAACTCGTCATCTTTTAACCGAAAATTACCATCTGCGGGATCAATCAAACGAAAACATGGCGCAGGCTACCTAATTTCATTTAATTTGTATCTATTCGTCTCGCGATCTCCAAAAAAACCAAAAAAACATAACAAAAAAATTGACTTTAATTTGCTGCAGTCACGACATCTATTGTTATGTTGCGGCTGGTAATTTGGTTTTCTGTTTTCTATTTGCCCATGATCATAGTTTTGGGACTGAGTTTCACTGCCATCCGTTGTCTCGTTTGTTTGTCGGTTGATTTGAGGGCGAATGACGCTGATAATTGTTGTCACAGACGCAGTTACCGAAAAATATTAAATGAAATTGTTTTACTTATTTCTTTTGGGTCGTCTTTTTTACTTGTGCAGGTCTGAAATTGGTGACCGTAAAGGTGAACAATTAGCAGTTTGTGGTTGAAGATGGGAGAAGGATCGCGTGCTGCATTTTGTCATCTGCAGGTTAAGGGTAGGTTTAGTCAGTCTTATTCCTTGTAGATCGAGGAAGATAACACGTCAGTTAGGATCAAATTCGGTAGAGAATTCGTCAGTATTTGATCGAGATCAATTTAATAATGATGACACTACATCTAAACGCGGTGTACAGAGGCTGCGGTCGTGAGAATATTAAGCTAAATTATGGCTTGGATCATTTTAAAGCGAATATTTTCTTATATATAATAACTAAGATCAGTACTTGATCCGGATCATCTTCAATTCCATGATTTTTCATATACATAAGCAAACCATTCCGTATATAAATTTGTAAGATTATTATGCTTAATACAACGTATGTCGATTTGATCGATCACCTAAGATCAACATTTGATCCAGATTAGTTATTGATCGATGGTCTTACATCTAAACGTCCACAAGTCTTGACATTGGAAACTAAAAAAATCATGTTTAGCATATGCTTTCATGAGTTTGGGTGGGACCACAGAACGCATTTAGACTTTGTATTTGATCCAGATTATCTCAAGACCGATCATCTTTAATCTAATCAATCTTGGTACAGATTTAGAAAAGTAGTTTGCTATAGAAAAGACTTTTTGCCAGTTCTTTCGATCAATGCAGTAAAATAAACCACCTAAGATCAGTATTTGATCCAGATTAACTTTATTTTGATGACCCAACATCTACACTTACATGGGTATGTGTACTGTATTTCACAAGATCATGTTTATCATAGACTTTCGCCAGTTTTGTGGTTACAATAGAAAGTACTAATGATCAGTCCTTGATCCAGATTATCTCTAGATCAAAAAACCTCAAGTCTATACATTCGTGGATAGGTATTTAAGCAGTGTTTTATACGGTACACTTTAGTCAATTTCAATAATCATTTTCGTAAAAGAAACCACCTAAGATCAATTTTTGATCCGGATTATCCTATCAGCTCTTCTTTTGGGCCAAAACAACTGCTTTTCTTTGCGAATTCAAGGTACAAGCTTATGCTTAGTATTGAATTTTGAAAATTCTATGATTCCAGTTTACAAAGGAAAGATCTTGAGATGAGTAATTGATCCAGATCAAGTTTAAGTCGTTGATTTTACATCTAAGCCATTGCTAGCTAAGACCTTGGGTGCGGCGTTTATCAATTCTATGCGCAATCAGAGAGGAATAATCTTAGGATCAGCGATTGATCCAGATTAACTTCAAATGACTGATTTGACTTCTTAAGCTTTACAATTATGGACTACGGATGTAAGAAGGTTGTACTTAGTATCGCCTTTTGTCATTCCATAAGTCCAACTCGCAAATAACTGCTCTTGAGATCAGTAGTTGATCCAGATTATCTTAAAATCGATGGCGTAACAGAGAAACTATGTCTCGTCGTCTTCTCCTTCCCTGTCTTGTTACTTCTAAAAGTAACAAATCACTCTGTTTAGTCGGCTTGAAGAAAAAAACACTTGCACCTAATCAGACGCATATATTCCACGCCTAGTGACACCTAACCGATATGCTCTGCTCACAATCTCTAGCTTTAAGTAAGAAATCACATAGAACTACCCAAGAATATCTCTATTCCTCGTCTCCTACTACCAAACACAACATCGTTACATTAATTTCTTACACGCACTCAAAGTTGAAGTCCAAAAAAATGAAAAAAGCAAGCAACGCGTTATCTTTTGTCTCGAGGAAAACGAGCCAAACAACACCGGCCATGTAAGCATCCAACTTATCTCTAACTTACACTCTAGACGCGCATTCAGAGACACTCTTTTTGTCTGTCGGTCGGTTAGTCCACTGAAGAGGCGCAAAATCCCTCTGCGCCGCCGCCGCCGCCGCCGACCAGCAGACGCATTCCCATAGATTCACCACCAAGATACCGAACCGACAAATAATGGTCACAGATTAGAGAAAGTATGTTGCGTTGTGCTCTTAACATCTTCATTAGGTCCAAAACCTAGGTGACTTATGGTCATAAGATTGAGATGAGAACAAAAACAGTCGCTCCAAGATCACTTTCTCATTCAAAATCATGCGATAATTAATGATTCCATTCACGACGACGAAGACGATGAAGAAGACAATCTGGAAATTTATTCAAGCAGGTGCCCGTTTCTGTATCCATTAGGCTCCGTTCCACGGAATAACAATCAAGGAGATAAAAAGGATGGCCAAACGGACAAAAGGGTTCAAAGTCGGTCGCGATGGCGATTAAGGGGTGATCACTTCAAAAGTGGAGCGAACTGCTGATGGAATCTTAATTTAATAACAATGTTTGTCTTAAGGCCAGTTTTGTGGTAGTTAGAAGTGCATTAGGAGGAGCACTGGCGCGCGCTCTATTAAAACAGGTGAAGATGGTTTAGTTTTTTTCTGTTCTAAACGTAGTCCATCGCGTGCTGCGGAAGGAATTTTCCAATAAAAAAAAATCTGTTTGAGAGGACGACTCACCTGTCGGTAAAGAGGTGGAATTTGGGCAGGAACTAGGACTACTTAAGTAGGAGAGCCAGTGGAGGAATTCTAAGCAGATGCTTTGAGGGACATTAAGGCACCAATTAGAGGGAAATTCGGTGGGTGAACTAATGTTTACTGGACTACAGAAGGGCTGAGGTCTTTCATGTTCTACGTTTCCTCAGCTTTTTGCCAGCTGGCTGCAGTGGTGGGCGCAGAAGTTACATTGAAGTCTAAGGCTCACTTTGAGTTACAATCACACTCTACTTCCACAAAATCCTTTGATTGATTCCACTTTGCTAATTCGTAGCCTAACTTTAGGCATCTAAGCTTAGAGTCTTTGTCGAAAAATTTTATCTCGATCAAATGGCTAGATCGCACGAGAGCTTCGAATCAAAGAGACTGATCGCTTCTCTTGCTTCTTTTCCTGAGAAATCGATGTTCGTTCTTTTCCCTCCATTCACAGAGCTCCCAGCTGCTCTTGTCTCTGTATGGGGAACCTCGTTACAGGTCTCTTGTTCAGGTACTCGTCGCACTTCTTCATCTAACCATGAGGTGGCTGAGAGAAACCCAGTATATCACAATGGGCATCTATGGTAGCTTGTTGATAACTTTCTTATACCAGATTTTTTGGCTTCGCTTCGTATAAGATATCCGCTTCCACATCTCGTCCACCAATATGTTAGGTTAGCTACTGCACTCATATCGCACGTGGATCCATTGTGCTTCCCTTTCGTGGGAATTCCTTCACGTGGTAGTCTGTACAGTTGGTCGAGTGGGTCCTTTGGAACAATCCTGATCAAATTGTGAAATTCAGGCTGGCATTTGTTGGGTAGTTAGACAGTTGGTCCATGTTATCACAGCAAATCCTAGGGCTGTCTCTGTGATAAAACAGAAAGTTGCACATGATCCTTCCTCTGCGTCTCTGTTGTCAGAACCCATGCACAGATTATCTGTGAACCCCAGAAGGTGGAAGCTGGCGCTAAAAATCCATATGAAAAGCGTTAGGATGGATTTAGTCATCACCTTATCTTGTCTTGTCCACAGTTCTCTAGTGTCACCACTGGACGTTCCACATTCTCTAGCATTCGTCTGCTTGCCCCATGATTTCAAGTGCTATCTTGGATATAACAAATTCTAAGAAATAAAAAACAGAAGTACGGAACATTGGCAGACATCGCTCGGATTATTTTGATCGCGATCAAGTGTAACCTTTTATTTCTACCATTTTTCGCTCTCAATTTTCTATATCCCTAAAACTTATGCCCAAATTTCTAACAAAGAGCTTCAATCGCCTACCTACCTGAGCATTAATTTTGATCGCGATCAACTCCAAGCACTCTTCACTGCGGATTTTGCCCAAGAACCATTCAAATATCTCTACAAATGTGCTTAAGCAAGCCCAAGCCCTTTGAACTTCAACAGAACTTCTAGCGCAGTTTGGATGCGAGGAATTATTTTGATCGCGATCAAGTGTGACCTATTTTTCTACCATTTTTCGCTCTCAATTTTCTATATTTTCAAATCTTATGCAACATCCTGTACAAATTTCTTACACAGGGCCTCAAAAGTTCTACCTACTTGAGCATCAATTTGATCGTGATCAATTTTAATCGTTTTCCCTCCCAGCTATTGGCCATAACCCATTCGAAAGCCCCTATAAACCTTGTGCTTAAGCAAACCCAAGCCCTTTAAGCTTCAACCGAACTTCTAGCTCAATTTGGTGGTCACCGTTAGGTTTGATCGCGATTAACCCTTCTTTGTGATAGTATCTACTTACCTTTTGTTACAGAAACAATGGACTAAGTTCTTGTCCATCCGCGGTAAAACAAAGGACACTCCTCGATGAATCCTTTTGACAAATTGCCTCCACTTTTAAACCGAACCGTCTGATTCAATTTCGAGAAACTGAATCACAGTCTTTCTCTGCCTGTGGACAATAATGCAATTAACACCTCGCTCTAGTTCATTCACCGAATGCGTTTCTTGCGCAAAGCGCTGTCGCCTGACGCGTTTTGCTGCTGATTAGCGTTCTCCACCGTCATCCCCTATCAAAAGGCAATAAATCTCTGCGTGATCCTCGCGCATGCATAAATCTTTACCCAAGGCGCGCGAGCTGCGAAATGAACTCTGCATTCGAAGAATTCGCAATAAATCAAAATTATCTTCATTTCAATTGAAGCTGGCTGCAGCAGAGATGTGTCTCAGCCTATTGCTTGGTCTCGATTCAGGATCTTCTTTGATTTATATCAGAGAGCGAGACTTTTGTCCTGTTTGCTTTTTTTTTTTTTTTGTGGTAACTGAATTCGTTTTTCGCGCCATTAACACCCACTTAGGGTGACCCATGATTCATCCCCCTTTTCGCCGCACATTATGCAAGCGCACCCGCGTCATAACTCATGGCACACAAAAAACCAAAAACAAGGATTGGGTTGGGGGAAAGAAAAACAAAAAAAAGAAAAGAAACCACCACCAGCTAGATTGTGTATGAGCACGCATATGTTGCATATCCGTTTGCCATGCACATGCAATGTTTACCGTTGGGGCGGACCTCGCTTGACCATATCGTGCATAGGAATCAGCCCTAATTGCCCACTGCAGGAGGAACATATGTATGCATACAGTGCACCGGGGGAACCTTATGGCAAACTTCGCATGGACATTTGTCAAAATGTAAACAGCAGCAAGGACTACGGAGAGAATAGGTCATGAATTATGGCCCCGCTATCGCAAGGGGTTGATCTTATTGTTTGACCTCGCCAGTCGGTAGCGATAATGACCATCCACCACCACCACCACCCTATGAGGTGATTCAGAGTTGCCTGCCATATCAAGGACATCATGGCGGCGAATGACGATGACGATGACGATGACGATGACGACAGCAATCAGGAGCAGGAGTGTTTTTGTGTTTCGTTTCGTTTCGTTGTGAAACCATAAAACACACCGTTAGCCAATAAAAACAGTTGAAGGGTGACTCGGGTCCGCTGCGCTCAGAGGGTAATTCAATTAAGGCACAAAGCAAAATGTCTGTTTTTTCCTCGAATATCCTGGACGACCATATTTGAATTTTCCAGTTTTTCTATTCGCTCTCTCTCTCTCGATGGCACATCCGCTGTGACAGGACACAAGGAATGTCATCGCAGTTGAATTCTAATTCAAAATTTTACAAGTTTTTTTCCCCGAGTTTTGTTCTGTTATACCAGAAGGAGGTTATGATTCTAAGGAGCTGTCGGCAGCCGATAGACAAGCATGATTTTCAGGCATTTTTCGTCGTTAATTTCAAGCTCAAAGCAGATACAAGTTATGGGGACAAGGGGTACAAATTGCTTTGTCAGAGGCGATTGTATATTTCGGGTCATGTCCCACTCATCATCGAGGCCATTGGCATGTCAGAAATAATTTTCCCAGAGCGCAGCAATCTTTTTGTAGTAAGCAATTACACACAAGGCCCATGGGCACGCAAGTTTTTGACGTTCGCATGAATGTTCTCTCATTTGCTTGTGCCAAATTGAGCTACTGTATTGAACTCCTGCTCCTCTGACTCCTCATCAGTCAAGTCACATCACGCAATAGGGTAAAACTATTTAAATGCTTAATTCGTTCACTAAATGAAGTTGGGCACGAGGATTTCGGAGGCCTATCGCCGCCGTTTGGACGAAAGGAATATTGAACACGAAGCAAGCAGATTTATGATGTGCAAGACGAAAAACGGGACCAATTAGGCGAGACTTACGAGAGAGAAAAAGATACAAAAATCGAGTTGCAATTGCTGCTGTGGAATCTCTTGAAGGATGGTAAATAATTAGCCTTTCGTGTTTGAACTTTGATTTTCTGAGATTTGTTGGAGCCACCGCCGTCGCCGGAATCTGCAAAGGAATGGCGTGCTGTAGCCGAGGTTACATGAGGAGAGCATGATGAGTGAAGTGTGCAGCTCTTTGAAGATGGATGAGAGATTGTTGGCGTTGGTTTTTCTTCCTCCTCTTGATATTGAGGTCAATGATTGAGGGATGTTTGCATGAGCCTTTGAGGTGTTTGCTTCTTCTTCCTAATGGTGATTTGGCATTCTTTTTCCTGTAAGAAAATGACCTAGAAATCGCTACTACAGCTTTATCATGATGGCACTGTAGAGCTCGGAGTCTATACTTGACATGGGCTTGAATGAAGGATCAATAAGCCTAAGGCTCAATGCTGTTTAAAAGGTCTTCTTAAACCCATCAGCTGTCTTTTTGGCTAGACAGAAGCTAGGCATTTGCAAAGAGAGTCTGTCTTACCACTGCCTCTAGAAAGATCATTCCTACTTCTTCGATTGACTGCCAATATCCAGTTAATCGGAATGAAGACTGGAGGGTACTGAAGATAGGGTTCTGACGATGGGTAAATTGGGAGAAGGCACTGCAAAGAGTTCGTATAGTCTTCGCTCTGCAGGATCAGTGTCCAATTTGACTGAGGGCAGTTGCATGTGATTTTAGCATTCGTTTGTAATTCACAGTATCTTTTTCGCGTTTGTGAGGAACATTGGATGGATATGATTGGGATTTGAGCACCGAACCTTGGTTTGTTCCTCTGTCCAGAGTTTCTGGTGACAGAGTGGGACAAGAGTGCCTTCCATCTGAGGCCTGAATGTCGTTTGAGCAGACTTTGGTAGGCCATTGGTAGATAAAGTGTCCGTCGTTCTTACGCACTCATTCAGATGCCTACAGGTGTGTCTGACCTTCATAATTTCGGATCATCTGTGTAAGTATAGTCTGATCTGTCCTGCAATTGGATTAAGGTTATGTTCCTGTGCTTTAACATGTCCATCTCCTATGGAGAGCATGCATTTCGACTGGAAGGCGCAATCTTCTGCCTTTTGACCATATCCACCGCATATTGTAGATTAGTCTACAGTCAAAGCACCGGCAGTTCTCCTTAGTTTTCCTCCTAATTGCCAACCGATTCTGTTTTTTTTCCAATTGTCAGCACTTTGTTGACGATGCTTAGTAGCAGGCTTACTTGTGCTTGCGCTGGCTTTATTTTCTTTGATTCTTCTGCCTGCCTTCTAGTATTCTGTGCGGGATACTAGTACTCCTCCTACAGACCGACTATGGCTTACTTCCTCCGTCTGAGCACTTTAAGTCCATAGTCAGTATCTGATTCCAATCCTTCTCACTTGTTTCATGTCCAGGGGACAGTTCTCCCGTTGCCACTCCTTGAAGTGGATGTCACTAACTGCTAGACGCCAACGAATCATCCTGTTACAGACAGTTGTTTGCTTAGAAGCGGCAATTGAAGGTCTTTGTGTGACCAATATATACAGTAGGGTGGATACCCTTTTACTCATGGAACTATGTGCCTTACTGAATGAAAGGAGTAGATTTTGTTGGACCAAAGGCTGTAAAAGTCGTTCAGATAGTTGAAAAGGTTCACCCAGGGTATGTTGGCTAGCCAAAGACAAGTCCACAGGAACTGACCTCCTGTCACAAATAGTTTATATGGTTTTTGAGACGTTTTCAACATCAGGAAGACCTTTCTCTATCGCTTTTGCTTAATCTACATCCTTAAAGGTTGATCTACCGCCTTTCAACCCGCTTCATACTCTAGTCTAGATCTCAGGCGGATTGTGGGCAGTATCCTGAGGATCAGGGGCAGAATGGGAGCTGGGTTTAGTGGGTAGAAATCCCTGAGTACGGGGTCAGTTTCGTCTTTGAAAGATTCCCTCCTCCCAAGGGTAGATGCTTTCTTTTAACGGTCTCAATTCTTGCTGACAAGCATTCAAAAGTATAACTTTCTTGTGGCCTACCAAGGCTAGTTGTCAAGACCTGATTCTCCTGTGTTCTCAGAGAATTGTTGCAAGTGGTGTCGAGATGGATCTTCCTCGGATACGCTGCTCTTTAAATGAACGTTTCTCCCTTTCAATCAATCACTTTGAAACGGTCCTCCTATCAACAGATTCCTTCAGCACAACTATCTGCGACTAATTTGTGCCCTCTTTCCATAGTACAACACACACATCTCTTCATCACATTCTAACGTCACGATGACGCTTACTTCTCAACCATAACAAGTGGCAAGTTGCGCTACAAATTCCTTCCAACCGATACTTATCGATTCGTCCAACTTTGTTGTTTACATTCAACTCAACTAATGAACTTGTACTAATTACCGACGCGCCTTTATCAGCATCCACCCTAATGAGAGCAAGCCTGACAAATCGATCATAACAAGCGTCTTTTGTTGACATGATTCCATACAGAGACTGTCGCTAGTCTGATGATTTGGTCATGGTAAAGTATCTGGTCATGGTAGCACTAGATTGTGGCGCCAATTGAAGCCAGATCTCTTTTTGAAATGCACCTGCAAATTCCTTGTTCCTAGGGCACAAACAACCTGTGCGTCGTCGGCGCAGCATTAGTTATTCACACACAATACCCGCCTCCTATCATTTTAGCCATACCGCGACGCGACCTATCAATCAAAGGATCGCAAAAAAACATCCTTAAAATGTTTTGAAATTCAAATTAAGTGTTGGTTCTGTTGGATTAGCTGTCGGACGATGGCGGAGGGAATGAGCCCTAAGCGCATGACTCTATCAAAGTGGCTGTCAGAAAGGTGGACACGGTTGCGTTTGCTTAGCAGATGCAACAAAAAAAGGAGTCTAGAATTGATTTAGTAAGCTGCGACTGGGACAAGAAAATTGATTGATCGCGTGGCAGGCGTTTAGACACAGCTCAAAGGGATATGATTACACTTGGACGCAACAATGCACCTGCCTCTTGTGAGGTTTTTTCGGCAGAGGAGCATCATTTGCATGCAAATAGACGGAAGTATTTTGACAGCTGACTGCCATACCCCCATTTGTGATTCACCTCAGCCATCACCACAGCGAGATACATATCTGTGAATTTATTGTTTCAAATTTTAAATAATTAATTGTTAAGTAGCGTTCTGTGAGCGACCGTTTTGCTTCGATAAAAGATTTAATTGCTACACACAAGTGTCTGCGTAATAGATTTTCACACGTTCTCCCTCCGACGTACGAACTACCGTTCTCGCGTTGGGGTACACATGTTTTTTTAATGCATACTCATTACAGTTGTAATTGTGGTCGTAATTTTCAGGTGACAAGGACATGTTTTGTAATAAAACGAAACAAACTTTGTTTCTTGGATTCTCTTTTTTTCTGTTTCAAAACGTTTGCATGACACCAACCGACCGTTTTTTTTTTAAGTAAATTTGTTTGGCTAATACTTTTTAATAGTAATCAAATTAATTTTTCAAAAGAACTGACATTTAGACCACTGTTACGGCGACCTTGCACTCCTGCGGCTTGAGTTGCAGCAGTTTGAGGCGGCAATTATTGTTTCTAAAAAAGAGCATACGACGGCGGACGTAGACTTTGGGAGAGTTTGAAAATAATTTTCAAAGTTTTGTAGTAGATTTTGTTGGACAAGTTTCAAAGCTGAGGTTAATGGGTTTTTTTTTTTAGAGTTGACCAAATAATTTGATTGCTTTTAATTGGTTGGATAGTGGGTTTCTTAGCTTCAAATTAGTTCCTTGAATATAATTCAATATTTATAGTGAATCAGGATAGGAAAGGTTCCCAAAATCACAGAAGTAACTCATGTTACAAATTCAGTTTCAGTCTGTTGGACATATCCAGCTGAAAATGGACCCAAAGGTCAGTGGTTACTAGGCATGGATAAGAAAGGTTCAAGAAGTAGAAGGACTTAATTAAAGGTAACTCATGTTACAAGTTCTTGAAAACCCAGCTTATGTGAATCCAGTGGACAACAGACAATTGGCCCAAGTAACCAGTGATTAAGCCAACCACACCCTGAAGTAACACATGCGTACCACCCAGGGCTCTGTAAGAGTAAGAGCACGACCGCAATGATGAAGGCACGGTACAAGACTGGATAGTAAACGTGGGTCTATGACTAGCAGAGGAAAAGACAGAGATCTACTTATCAGCTTAACACGGATTATGGAGACTATAAGCGTGACCGTGTGCTCACATTGTAGTTTCTAAGGCAGAGTTCAAGTACATGACTGGCAACATCTGTAACATGTAGCGGAGAAGAAAAACGGCTGCCCCTGACAATGATCATATCAAATATTGGAGGTCCTGAACAAAAGAAAAGACTACCCTGATATACACTCTTATGACCACAAGAAGCTTGGGAAGAAGAGGATGAAACTGTAGCTACCATCATGAAGGAGCAACGAATACATGAGTGACGTCAAAATGCAGTGCAGGTAGCAGGCAATACCAACGAACCCAGTATATAAAGCTGAAGTCCCCTTCCCATTGGTATGCTTGACAGCAGTGCCTTGAGTTTCGTTTTTCAAAGATTCCCACCTTTCAAAGGAAAAAAGAAACTGATCCTGGTTATTGCCAATCTGCGAGTTCCCTAGACGTGAGCTGTCAAAAACTAGCGACATTGACTGGCCATCCAGAGCTCCAGATTTGACCTCTTTTGGACTTCCTTTTCTTCGAGTGATTTGAAAAGCAAAGTGTACACCAGAAAGTCTCACTCACTAGCTCAAGACAAGGGTAGATGAATGGGTGCCTTGTGACAAGAAAGCCCATGCTCACTTAGATCAACAATTCGGGTCCATTGTGCCCAATCTTTTAACCTTGAGAACGCTGTAAAGAAAGTCCGCTTTTTAGAACCACCCAGATAGTAATATGAATCTCAGAAGTTCCATCAGCTCAACGTTGTCTAAGTCCCCCAGCTCCGAGAAGAAGTGACTGCCAGGAGTTCTCTTTCTTCTGATGGATAGGGCAGGACAGTCACACAACAGGTGACAAATAGATTCGATTTCTTCTTGATATTGGACTAAGTAGACTAAATTTTCAAAAAATAAATCAAGAAAGTATCAAGCGGCAGCTTAAAGTAACTCATGTTACAAATTATATTTGATCAAATCAGTCTATGGGATGTGTTCAACGATCAGTAGTTATGAGTGGCTTTAGACTCTGTAAAAAACTATAAAGGGAAAGTAGACCTAATACATGCACGGCAGCAGGAGTCCAAAATGTTGGTGACTGAACTTATATCATTCAAGAGGATTCTATCTACCAGGCTAACCAATGTATACCTCCATCTGGAGGCCACCTCATGCAACCTGAGGACTCCAACTTAATCAACTCAAATTAAAGATTGTGAGTTTTTTTTTTCCTGCAATTCCTTGGAACTCATAAGACTGCTTCAGGCTATAGGTTCGTCATCATTACCAGGAACCATATGACTCAGTTGAAGATCGCCTGCATGGTCCACACAGACTATATTGATGACAGCCAACTTCGTAATGGATTTGACGACAAGCTCCATAGACTGTTGATCTGCATTCTAGGGACAGCATGGAACCATATCCCCTTTCGAACGTAAGAAGCAAGGAATGTCGGTATCGTGAACATCTTACATGTGCCAGCCTTCCCTAGGCTTCTAAGAACCACCGACTGACCACCTTCAACAGGGACACAAGAACTTGTCCTTTTACACAAATATTTATTGATAGCATAATTTGATCTCGTCCATTAGTCAGATATCTCTTCCTTTTGCGCATCACCGCCGCCACCATTCATATCCTTTTATTCATTCAGAGAGTCAGAATAAACCGTGTATGTTTTCTGATTGCAATTTTTTAAAAAGTAGACAAAGGAAATGTGTTACCAAAAGGACACTACCGACTGACTTATGGATTGATTGCCTCCCATTAATCAGTTGGGTTTTGTTTCTGGGATCGGGGGTGGCGGTGAATTGAGTTGTCCTGTCAATTTGACACGATTTTTAAAGAGTCCTTATTAATGGCTGAGAAATTTGTCTCACCAGATAGAGAGAGAGCGAGAGAGAGAGTTTTATTATTTTATTTGGATAAGGACCTAAATGCGTGGCATATTTATTCATTTGATTAAGTAGATGTAATTTGTTTCGTATCTTAAGGATTCAATTCACGAATGGAGCTATACAAATGGGAATCAGATGATGGGAATGAAAATATGACGTTGAATAGCTTGATTTGTTCATCATTTAAGGATGAGATTGGGAATGAGTTCTGGGAAAAGGGAGAGATGCTTGAATGAAATGTGTACAATAAAGGAAATGTGAGGAATTTGGTTAGGTCGAGTAGAGACCATAGTGCAGCCATCAGAACAGGGTCCTATTGAGTACAGGGTGCACCATTAATCAAGTATCCAATCGCTCATTAATGTATCCTTTCTGCTCACTTTTTCGAGCGATGATTTCGACAGGAATGTTTGCCGTGAGCTCTGGGCACAATGGACCCAAATTGTTGGTCCAAAAGGGCATAGACTTTCTTGTCAGAAGGCACCCATCTATCTACCCTTTCCTTGAGCTCGTGAGTGAGGCTTTCTGGTGTACACTTTGCTTTCAAATATCTCGAAAAAAAGAGGTCCGAAAGGGGTCAAATCTGGAGCTCTAGAAGACCAGTCAATGTCGCTAGCTTTTGACAGCTCACGTCTAGGAAACTCGCAGATTGGCAATAACCAGGATCAGTTTCTTTTTTCCGTTGGAAGGTGGGAATCTTTGAAAGACGAAACTAGGCTCACACAGTTTATATCCCTGATCCTCATGGCACTGCTGTCAAGCATGCCATCGCGAGGGGGACTACAGCTTCATATACTCGGTTCCTGCACTGCATTTAGCATTAGTTAGCATTCATGTCTTCATTGCTCCTTCATGATGGTAGCTACAGTTTCACCTACTGCTTCCCAAGCTTCTTGTGGTCCGAAGAGTGTATATCATGTTTAGGACCTCCATTGTGTCCAGCATACTGATTCGATGCGGTGGCTTATTACCTTTTGGTAAGAGAACAAGTCTCTGATTCTCCCCCTGCTTGGCAAGTACTCCATCCCTGAGGCAAGGTCCAGTAGAAATGCGTTAAAAAGGGAAGATTGTGGCCCTTCTACTTCATATCATAAGCTCGCCTTGGGAAAGGAGAATATATTAGACCCTGAGCAGTCCATAGAGGGTCAAGGTATAGCTTGTCCCAGAGTTTACATCATATTCGAAGGACACAGGGTTTTCTAGTGGAGCTTTCTCATGACAGTAATATTATTTGTTGTTTGTTAGACAGAAAGATGAGTTCATGTTCGGTTCACAGGACTGCTTTTAATGCCCTTCCCATGATCGTCCCCAAAGCGTTCTGATCTCTAAAAATGTCCATAACTCTGAGCTAAATAGTCTTGCAATCAAACCCACTGGAGGTGTAGCAAAACTTCCCAACCACGATCGAACTGCATCCCCCCTTTTGCGGGGTATATCTCCAAGCCACCTGTCAAAAATTCAATCAATTCCAAATGAAATTTACGACTGTGAATCGCAGAAATATAACCATCCCGAATTAATCCTTAAAACTTGTCCCATAAACAAAATTAATGCCACGTTTGTCTTCCTTTTATTGCATTTGAAGTTCCCGTGTCGCCGCGTCTGCGCCGTTGTCTTTTTGTAGCGCGAATTGAGACATATTTTGTTGGGGCCGGCCGCCTCTACGAGTAACATCTTCCTCTCGATGTAGCAATTTATCGGATTCACTTGCTATTCTGGGATAATCTCGGAACAAGTTCCTCTGTCTCTCTTTCTCTTTCAAATCCTCATTCAGGATATATATTTTTTTATTTTTTTTTTTTGGGGGAAAAAAAGAAAGAGAAATGAAAAAGCAAATTGATAAAGCGGAGCATGGTCACATCAAGAAACCAATTAAGGCCACTTTATGCCAGGTAATTATGGCATGCTAAACGGATAAAAACCGGGCCCACAGCATCTGTGTGAGGAATCGTTCCGTTCCGCGAAACAAGGAACAGACTCCTCTTCTTCTCCTTCTTATCGGAGGTGTGAGTTTCTACCTTTCATAATTACATTCGTAATTTATTTGCGGTTTATAAGTATATAGGTAGAGGATGGCTGGTGGGTGCCTTGCCTCGCGATACATTCCTTCGTGCAGAGAGATTAGTGCTTTATTTGTTCACACTCATAAATCTGTTTATATGGTCCAAAAGGAACACGGTCAAGATGAAGACGACGACGACGACGACGACGACGACGAATGAATTTCGGTGATAATTGGATGAGTGGACACGACTGTGGAGAGTTTTATTGCGGAATTAATTTCGCTACAAAGTTGAGATATTTAAATGAGCTACGGGTGACATTTTATCTTTTGGTGAATACCTCTACTAAGCTAAAGGGACGTTTCCTTTTCATTCTGTTGCATAAGGCTCATAGGTGCCATCTTAAGTGGCCCTTAGGTTAGGTAAATGGGGATTCTTACCTGATCTGGGCTCCATTTACATCACAGACTCTATGTGATTCATCCAGATCAGGCAAGGATCCCAATTTACCCACTGTCCTCAACAACTTAGAGCTAATTCCTCAATGAGTAGGTTCGGTTAGACATGCTAGTTAGTAGAAGGGGAAGACTTCCGCAGTCAGAGCTGACCTATTTTGTCACCCTTAGGGGAAGAAAGGTATTCCCTTGCCCATATAACCCTTATTATGTCTAAGAACTAATTCATGAGATACTTACTTGTTTTCTGAGTATACAAACCGCCCTGATGGTCTGGTAAACTTCAGCATCTTGTCAATATTTAGACCAGAGAGCTCTCTCATTATTTGCTTAGGAATTTGTTTCTATATTCGTCCAGAGGAATCCCTCATCGCCGCATCCTCTGCGTTCTTCTTCCGTTCGGCGCAGTTTCTTCGTATGATGCCACAGAGAGGTATGTCCCAATAAAGATCTCCATGAGTATGGAAAGGGAAGCGAAAGGCTCCTTAGGCATAAGTCTCTCGGTCTCTATTGCTTTGTCGAAAGATGGCCGTAGTCGCCTTGTAATGTTGCAAGCTTCCATTGAGTTCCACCTCATGTTTGCCTGTCTTTGGTCTAACTTCCCTGCTTGAGAAGCCTGAGAATGCAGGGCGAGATGTTTACAGAAAGCTCAGTTTGTTCTAATATCTCTGATAAACCTTTTCTTCTCAGTTTATCGACGTTCTTTATTTGATGGATGAGGCAGTCGCACAGGTGTGGCTGTAGCCTATTCCATATTTGCCCAGCATTGGTAGTACCTAATCAAGATAGCCCCAGTCATGTTGCCTGATTAGCTATAACATAACACCAAGGATTGTTCGGACATCTTTGGGACTAAGGTACATACGATTTGTAGATCCCTTTTGTTGTTGACTGGCTATGATTATGTCAAGGCTCATTATCCTTTATAGACTATATGTACTAAGAGGTACATTAGGTTTAGAAAGAGCCACTGAGAGATTAACATAGAGAGCCCATGCTAACTAGTTTTACCGGGAATGCACATCTGACTCGATACCAAATAGTGATACCGAACTAACGCCTTGTGACTCCTTTACTATCACCTACCCTCAAGGCTAAACAGACGAGTTGAGTTACGAGACGAGCCTCACATTAGCCACCAGACTCAGCACAAATATCCATGTTGGATCTCTAATTGTGGGTTGATTCTAAACACAGATTTTTCCTCCATTCCTCCCTTTCTACTGGGAAGCCTAATTAGAATTGATAATGGAATAATGCACTACGTTTCCATTTCGGTATATTCCATTGGCTTTGAGGGACTTATCTGCCGAATTTACTAATGAAAGGGAAGAATCGTAAGCATAACTGCTCTCGGTGTTGCTCACATCAATCCTATCCTCCAGGTGGTTGAATCTTTGGCTTTCAATAGATTTTTGTTGAGGTATTAGATCTATCCCTCTATTATGGCCCATGGCCTTCATGGGCTGGCTTAAGATAGCTAGTCTTTTCAAGAACTAATTCAGAAAACTATAGGCAGCAAATCAGGCGGGATCATGGAGTAGAGTTCAAGCCTTGGGATGGGCTAAGAAACCTCTATGGAATGAGAAAGATATTCAAAGTATCCCTAAATCTGAGTAAGCACAGTTCATAGGTGAAGAATGCCTCTGCTCATTCTGCAATGGGATCCCTCAATATGTGCTAGGTCCTTGTAAGACATTGTCCAAAAAAGACGCGAAAATGTCAATTACAAAGTCGTGCGTAGTCTGTCTAGATGTAGTCCTGTGAGACACTTCCCTATCACCAAGCCAAAATTAGGCAACAAGACACCCAAGAACTGAAAGGAACTCTCAGAGAATACACACCGCTGCAAGGCGTTTGTAGGGGCACAAGGCACAATAGACCAACGAGCGTTCCCAGTAGTCCAGCTGAACTAAAGTCATTCTGTTGGGTGCTCTTCTTAACCCTGGGTGGCTCGCTGGTCTTGAGATCTTTCCATTTTAGCAGCAAATTTGTTGGCTTTTCCACTTGCAAGCTGTGGTATTGTGCTTTGAATGCTTTTTCTATCTAGATCCGCTTCATATGCTCTGATATGTGTGACTTTACGCTTCCCAACTGTACTGAGCATCGTGATAGCAATGGGACTTGCCCTAGAGGCTTCTTTGTAGCTAGAGAGCTTGTCTATTTCTTGCTTAAGTTGCCTGCAAATAATAAAATTTCTTTCTCTTCGTCTGCCTAAACCTTTAAACGCTTTCTCCCTTCAGTAGAAGAAAAATGCTGAGTATGTTAGCCCTGTTAGGATGGCAGTCAGTCAGAATGTTGTTCCTTTGTTGTCTTTTATGTCCGCAAAAAGGTCTATAACTGGTCCTAACAGACGATCTTGAAGGAGCTCATGAGTCTTCTAAACTTGAGATTGAGCGAACGGGTAAGGCTTACTGAAGAATGTCTGCTGTAAGTCCTGCTCTGTGTGCGGTTGCACCATCCTGCTTTAACCATAAATCTAATTCCTCAATTTGCGACAACAAGAAGTCATTGATCGTGGAACTGTACGCAGGATTCTTTAGAGAGGACTGCCTTTAGTTTGTACCCGATTGACGGTCACTAAAATTCCATAAAAGGACCTTGTATTGATACGTAGTTGCGTGGTTCGTCGCCTAGTTAAAGATTGTTTCTCTTGGGCATCTAATGCCAATTGTGACTGATCTTCGTCTCTACTGTATCCTTTTTTCTTTTGAGTCCAAGGGTTACACACCGCATTCTCCATTCCTAGAGGTCACTGCCTTCCTCCAAATGTAATAATCCCACCTGTAACTTGAGAATTGAGGCTCAATTTGCCTAGTCAAGAGCGAAGGTGAGAAATTTCCTCGAAATCGACTCCGTTCTCTTCAAAATACAAAAAAACCTTCTAGCCATTGTTTTCCTTTATATCTACTAGCTTCTTAGAAAAGTGTGTTCCCAGGCTCTGGGACCAAGGAAGCAAACATTTAATAGGATTAACGTCCTCCGGCCGATTTCAAATATCACCCATGTGTGAGACTTCTACCAAACAGTCGTCCTAGTTTCTTAGAAAACAAAACTTATTCCATCCAAGGAAACTAAACGAACACGATCGTCTTTTTTGTTCCATCAAAAGGCGATAAAAACTCCAAAGAAACTGTCAACACAAATTAAAGCGTTCGTCAGGAACTTGTGTAAGCGCTTAGGACCTATGCTCAGAGTAACTGAATCCAAGCGAGAAGATACTCCCATCACATTGAATTGGTGCGTCCTTCGGTGGATTTGATGCGCGCTGTTTTGTATCTTCCTGGGAACCTGTTTGATTTCGCCCTGTCTCATGGAATCTGATACACGAATCTGAAGCTTACTTGAGCATCTTCTCTGCCAACCAGCAGGAGTGTTGTTGTCATCCATGTGAGAACAATGGCAACTGTTGAATGCAAAAGGACTTTTGATTTAATTCGAATGGACAGTGGGAACAGCGTGTGGAAACTTGGATGGCGAATTGCAATTGAATGGGAGGAAAAAATTTTGTGTAAGGATCATGAGTTCCAACAACTTGTTGTCACCTTTGATTATGTTAATTGAGTGGTTTGTTTGACGGTATAAGAGCAGGGATATTTCTCTTTCAAACCTCATTCAAAACCTCGGTCTAATTGCCCAGCAATCATCAGAAAATCCATAATAATTCAGGAATTAAATTGCCCCTCGGCAGGGTCTTCTGGAAAACGAATTGACCGCATTGTTGTGCCTCATTCTTACAGCAACAAATGTGTGTTCTGTTTCTTTTGCAAAAAAAAAACACTGCAACTTGGTTTTTCTGTTCAAAAGAAACAAAAGTCACGCAATGTGCACTCGAAGAACTCTAGCAGGTAGCAATCACAACTATCATGGCACAGAGTTTGAATACAACCTCGTCCCTCTCATGGCCGAATTATCGCATTTGTCCATTGATTGTTTCTGTTGCAAAACTTAAAGGTTATGAACCTTTGATGAGAGATAACTATTGAGCCCTGAGCAAGGACATTTCGTTACGGTTCTCATTCCGGTTGATGGGGGAATTCAATTGAAAGAAATCAATCTAATTACCTGTCTTTTGTGATCCTTTACAGAGGATGTTGTAGGTTATGACAGACTTTTGATGAGGACAGTTCTAGCTATGAATTGGAATAGACAGAGAGTGTGTAACTTGCTAATTGTTGCGGTTTCTTTTCTTTAAAGGCCTGGGAAATGTTTCAGAGATAGTCTTGATAGTAAAAGAGTGTGCTCTGAGGTAGCGACTAAGTGGCTCTCTCCGCGATAAGCAAAGGGCGCCATTTACTTCTGCACCGCATCTTGTTCGGGGTTCTGTAAGGCGTTTGAAGTGTTGCCAACGTACTCCTTTGCCTAGTCCTTTCAATCGATCTGAATCCACTTTGTGACGCATTTGGGAGTGAAGTAGTCCACCAGTTGTAGGATACCACTTTCTCATCTGAATCAGTGGAAGCATTCGTCCTTTAATAGTCTCCGCTCTCCAAATCTACCTTCAGTCGGTAGTGGACTAGTAGTACACGACTTGTAAGAGGCTGTATGGGTATAATGCCACATGAAATCCCTACGACAGTATTCAGTCAACAAAATGACTGAAATCAGAGCCACATACTTCTTTGGGCTACTGCATGTCTTCCTCTACAAGCCTTAAAAGTGCTCAGGGCTTTTCTCTTAGTCCTGTTTATTTTGAGATCCACTTTGTTCGCCTTTTAGATGTGACAGTAGGACGGCAATGTCTTCTTAGTCAAGGAACTTCGAGTACGATATCATAATGCATAGAACACCACGATTCCGTCAAACCTGCTGGGAGTATATTGCTGAAAAACAGAGCTGACAGGGTGTTCACATGACATCCTCCACCTTGGGCATCAAATTTCATTGAAACAAGTATCCTGCCATGTAGTCTTGACAGTGGAGATGAGTTCTTCAAGGCTGCTCCTCTTCCACAAGGCAGCCAGACGTCTTCTTGCTTCAAGCTTCCGAAAGCCTTCTTCGAAAGCCTTCATCGAAAGATTGCCTGTTCGATGTCATGAACTCCTATCTTGGCTACAACAAGGAGTACAGTATTCCAGTTTAACTCTTTTCCACTTTGGCGGCAACTCTCTACATTCCCGCGTACTAAGTGCGACCAATGGATCTAGAATTTCTGCGTCTTGAATCAGTTCAAAAGAAGAAGAAGAAGAACAGGAAGAATTAAGAACCTTCTCCGGATGATTTCTGAACTTCATTGCCTCTGAATACTTATTGGAGTTCAAGATCTTATGGCCATCAAATCTGAGTGCTTGAAGACTGTAGAGAAAAGTTCTTTCTGTCTAGGAGCACAGTCAGAAAGTCTGTTGTGAGTTTATCATTGATACTGTAGACTGTTGCATCTGCATCTAACTTAGTCCTTGACACCACTGAGTACACTGTTGTCTGAGGGCTGCCGCTTTTTACTTTGGCATCGACCACTGTAGTGTCCCCATTAGACGTTTGTCTGTAGACGGAGCTTATATGGCAATAGAAACTATCTCTACCGTCCTCAGGTCCTTGTTCTACTCTGGAATCTGGCCGTCAATATCCACTCACTGGGAGGTTTTCATTCATACTTCTAGAGCTAGCATATATCTTACTAAGGCCCTCCAAGCATGTCTACCATAATGAAGGCCGACAGTGTTTCTTGTTGGTGAATAGTATCCCGAACCATTATAACTCCCGTAGCCCTTTGTCGCACATAAGTTGAACTAGCCTTCGTTAAGTAACTCGACGTGGATCCTCACGTTCCAGAGACAAATCGTTGTCAGTCTCACTACAGTCAACGAGCCATTCATCCTCTTGTGCCTATTCTACTTCTAGTCCAAAACAAACTATCTAATCTTTATGTCAAAGCTAAACCCACTCACCTGGATGCCCCACCACCAGACAATTTGCAACATTGTCCCGCAAAAAAATAAAATAAAAACCTTTACCCAAAGGTTGCCATACTCGTACGAACGACTGCCCAATGTTAACCGCACCACTTACACCATTCCCAGTGAAGCCTCATAAATAATGTTTAATCGATGTTTGCTCTTCGGTTTATTGCATTAATGGCGTTTTTAATGAGCGGCTCGTTACTTATTTGCAACAAATTTTAAGACTGTGGCTGTCGACTGTCGCTGGCTTATTCCACCACACAACACAACACAACACAACACACAAGCCAGAGCCAAGAACAACCAAAGGCAATTAATTGCGCACACCCGCAACAATGTTGCCAATCTCATTTGCCGCAACACACATAAAAAATCGAACGAACGTGTAGGGCCGGCCTTTCGTCTAAGGTGGCCGCCGACGACACCACTAGCATCCCTGGGACGGACAGACACCCGTCTTATTGTCTCGCTGTCGATTTTTATTGATCGTTAAAATGAAATTCGATTTGGAGCCGACCGGGGCTTACCTCAAATGTGAGCTTGAATTACCGAATGTTATAAAAATCGGACCACAAATTTAGTTTCTGTTTTTTTTTACGCTCAACTGATGAAATTCATTTAGCAGTTAGCATTTAGCATTTAGCATTTGGAAATTGGAAATTGGAAATTGGATGTTTTTTACGACACAGTAAAGGTTTGCGCTTGCCGGCAAGTAGATAAAATGTTGCGGGCGAAATGGTTGTAAAAGTTTGCTCGCAACATTTATATTTAGCTCGAGTGGATTTAATTGATCGTTAAATTGTTGCGATTTTTTCCAAAAAATTGATTGGAATTTTTCGGTTTTAAGTTTTAGCTAAGCTTAGATGGAGTTTTGAGTTTAATTTGTTTCGCGCTGGGCGGAGATATTGATCTTTTGTGAGGAATTTATTTCTTTTGGCGATTGTAGATCAAGTTGGGTTTCTTTTTTTTTTTTTTTGAATAAATTTTATAGTTTTGACGGAATCTACCTAATCGGATTGAGGCGTTCAAGGTTCGGTTTGAATGTCAAGGTTGAGGGGAATGTGGGACAGAGTAGAAGAGAGAGGGAGCCATGGCTTTTGTAACCAGCTGATAGGTATGATTGTTTTGGCTAGAATCGAGGCTTTTAGTCATAATTTTAGGACATTCATTGGCTGCTTTTGATGCAGAGTCTAACATAATAGATTGGATTGAAAAACTGCCAGTTAAACCCGGGCTGAGGGTTATCACCTGCTTCCTTCTTCAAGTTTTATAAACTCGTATGGGAGGATATGTGTGGACTGTACAGCATCTGAGGGCGTAAATGCCTGGGAGACTAGTTGGAAAGAAGATTAGATATCGGTGTAATTAGGAGAAACTAAGAACATCCTTTTGCCAGATCTATCTAGCCTAAGAGCAGCCACCTCCTTGTATTCTACTTCCCCTGAATATTCTTTAAAATGGTCTTCGGGACAGAAAAGGCATTTTCGCTAATAATTTTTCAGTCAGAATCAGAAATATGTCTCCTCCTAAACATAGGTCCCTATATTGTATGGAACTGAGAGGAGAGTCGTCACGGAGGCCAAATAAAGGGGCTCCATGTAGCTTCAAAATAATCCTTTAGTTCCTAGATTAGAAGAGATTGACTGACTGCAGTTGGTACAGTCACATTAAGGTCAGAAAGGCTAATTCTCACCTTCAGTCTGCTCATCAAAACCACCAGAAGCTATGGAGCAGTGGAGGCGATTGGCGTCTATTGGAACGAGTTCACATGAAGACACTTTCCTTCGTAGAGAGAGTATTGCAACTGCATAGAAGATGAGGCTTAGTCTCCTCCTCCTTGGGGCTTTTACAGAAATCTTTTTAAGGAGCGCCCAATCTAGTTGCGTCACTTACAATGATGCGAAGTATACTTAAGTCTGACTGGAGTCCGTTTCTCAGCTCGCTAACTCAGCAACTGATCCAAATATTGGCACCTATTCTGATGAAAGACGCTGTCAAAGCCGTTGACTCGGTTACTACATCCTCAAAATCTGTAGAACGATGCCAGCTTGAAATAAATAACAAGTATTCCTCCTAAAGCACTCTGTGTCCTAAGACAAATCCAAGCCAGGTGACCAATTGGCACCCAAGTTACTGAGAGCAGTTAAGGGCAATATAGACCTTCACTGTCTCTACCTAACCAGTCGCGAATGGACTTCAAAGAAAGACAGGACTGTCCAGAACTTCATGGGCTAGGTTTGATCACATCATTCTTTTACAACCGAGATCAGTCTCTGATAAGATGACATCGGGTAACAAATCGAGGCATTCTCCTGGTGCTAATCAGGTTCTTTAAGGCCGCCTTTTTATCCCTCAGTCTGTGTATACATACTCTAGTCCCAGTAGCAACTCTACGAGTAATTTTTGGCGCCAAAACTTTCAGAAATTTATATTTCTTTCAAAAGAAAGAATTGGAGTTGAAGCTTGGACTCCTGAGGCACCCCGTGTCAGGCTCTGCTAAAGTATTCTCTGCTAAACTAATTTTTTATTTTTCCTTCTCTTATGGAGAAAAGGTTTGGAAGTAGTTAAGTGGAATGAAGGCCTAATTTTTGCCCGCTTGTCCAGATTTAAAGCCTAATTCTCTCTGCCATTGCCTGCATATAAAACCCCAAAGTTTATGTCCACAGTTTTTTTATACGAACATCTCCGCTTTGTCAGAGCTCGTTGTTTAGATTGCCTCCATCAGCAAGGGCCTTGTTCAACAAGCTCCTGCTTGAACTACAACCTCTCGATGCAATAGATTTTCCTGTCCATAGTGTCAATTGAGTTCTGCTGAGGCATGTTATCGTACAGACTGATTCCTTCAAGAAATCTCTTCCCAACTAAACCCTTTCTACAAGTTACATACTTACCAACCAAACAGCATTCTCACAAAACTCTCCAAACCATAACCCCTACAGTAGCCGTAGCAATTACTGGGGAAAATTAACCTCAAAAAATATTTAATAACACCCTATACCATCGGAAACAATCAAAATTACTTAAGTGTAGCCGAAACCATTAATTTTGGGTCACTTGTTCAGGTATGTACACCCGCCCGAGCTGAAGGCAATTTGTGGTTGCACCAAAGTAGAACAAATAATGGGTTATCCCTCCGTCTTAAGACTTGTCTGTCTTCGTTTTGTTGGTTTTTGTTCAACTTTCCAATCGAATGACATTTGGTCAATTTGAATTGACGAAATTTAAAATGAAAAAAAAAGGCGTGTGTGGATGGAAGGAGCCCCCACGCTCATTAAAAAGTACCAAAGTCTTATCGGTCCAATTTATCATCCGCAAGTAGTGTGGATACTCCCACTTGTGTCTTGTCTTGTAAGGGTCAATTGCGCGTATCATCCACCATCACACACAGCTGGACAGACAGACAGACAGGCTGCAAATTAACCGAATTAATTTACGAGCTCAAATCAAAATTTTGCACGCACATTTCCGCGGTCGCCCTTAAATGCTGTTGCTACTACTGCTGCTGCTGCGGTTTGTCCTCGTCCTCCACCATCGAAAGGGGTCAAATGGATTCTCACAATTCCATTAGTGTCACTGTGTTTTGTTGGTGCGGACTGTAGAAGCGCTCAGCTGAGGACCTGCGTTGACCATTGAACGCGCCACAATTGACTTTTTTCTGTGAGTCTGTCCGAATGGATGCCATCTGCGCTAGGGGGTTAATTTATTGGATTCAGTGTGGTTTTTTTTTGCAAAGCCCCGAGGTCCAGAGGAGGGGTGCATAACAAAAGTGAAATAAATTCATGATTATGTTGTTGAAATGTGTAAACAGGGAGTCATGTCATGTAATGAATATTTTATGATTGCAAAAGGCTCGTATCCTTTGCCTTTGCGTTTCCTTCTCTGATGAGAATGACAACAATGATGATGGGCGAGGATGGTTTCGGTTTTTTATTGATAGCATTTCGCGGAGGACACACCGTGGACAAGACGAATGACAGTTGATGAAATTGATTGTGAGTGCGATGTGCGATGAGCAAAACGGGTGAGTAGCTACCAACAAAAAATAAGCAAGGTTCAGGGTCTGTTGCGTTCTGGTTTAATGATGTCCTTATGATTGGCTGAACAAACAGAAAAAAAAATATTCGCGCAGTTGGTTTCAATAATTCAATTATTTTTGGTTGCTTCCGAGGCAGGTAAGCTGAACGCAAAAAAGAATGAGTCAATCTACAGAAAAAGAGTGTGTTGCGCTCTGCTGGAGACTGACAGAGTGGTGTAGGGGAGCACAGCCATGAAAATGGAGAGGGAATGGTACTTTAATTCATTCTACCTCTTTGGGTAGAGGGTTCATGGGACTGTGTTGTCAGATAGCCCTTCAGACTCTGGTTAAATGGGAGCGAAAGTAGCTCGTGGAGACTATGAACTAAGATTCCCAAAAAGAAAAACTCTTCTCTAGCTCCGCCAATATAAGGCCCATGCCGTACATGTTGGCATCATTTGCAAATAGGTCAGTACATTTTAGGCAGGATGAAGCCTACCTAAATGCTGTCTGCCCTCAAGTTCGATACAGAAATGAAGAGTATTTTCTTTCAATTAAATTCCATCGATTGTAGTAGATTGTAAGCCATCTGAACGTCACCTTCACTTAACCGTCTGAACGCACTCGTTTTGTTTCCGTCAAGTTGCCAGCTCTGGCAATTCGTTTTCTAACCTCTTTCTTTTCAGCCATTTTTGAAAGCACACGGGGAATGACATGGCAGTGACTGAGTGAGGAAGACTTGTGTAATTTTACTTCCATTATCTCTGCAGCTAGTGGCCAGGAGCCTTTTCTTTCTACCTTTATGAGTTCAAATGGAGTTGAGGGCTTCTTTGTCTGTTTGCTTGGCGTCCTTACTGACCATTAGATGCCTCTGCTTTGTTGTGTTTCAGTTTTTTCGTGGCTGCGTTTATTATTTCCAACTGAGTGAAACCCGGTCCTTAAGTTGGCTTAGAGCTCTCACTATTTGGCTTAAGAAACTGCTTGGCTCAAATAAACTGACAGTTCCCTGCGTTTAGGCGATAAGGTTGCTTTTGCTATTCCAAGGAGCCACAGTTTGATTTGACAGCGATATATAGAGCAGTCACCTACTTGCCAGTGCCCTTCGATAGCTTTGAGCTTTGAAGCTTCCTGATTAATTTATCTCTTCCGTAGAATTTTCATTTGATTCGGTTGCTCTGCTCTCGCTGCTCTTGTCTTGTGCCGCAGTGCTATCTTGTGTAGATATTCTGTCGCCTTCTTCCTTTGAACGAACTCATCATCAGGCTAAGGAATCTTTAGCCAGGAGTGATCTCGGCTACCTCATTGATGATGTTGTAGTGTTTGGCCCACCGGTTGTTGGCCTTTGATGGGTGGAAGCACTGTAGAGAATCTCTCAGTCAAGGCTCTGGCTCCATCTGGCCTGCTAAGGCAACACCTTTTAATGAGTTCACTTCTGGGCGTCTCACAATTTCTTCTAAATGGACAATAGAACTCTGAATTTAGCTGCAACAAGAAACTGCTCATGGTTGACGTTAGGTCTTGAGAAAGGGGTCACATCCAAGCTGTTGGCCGCGTGCCTTACATCCATCAGCACGTTTCCCGTTTGGCTGTATGTTCTGCCAAGGAAGGGAAGCCCTGCTGCAAAGTTGATAAGTCTAAAACCATAACTGAAATCAGCATGCCTGACACGGATGGGAGGCTACTGTGTCTCATGCCGAGACTGTCTGAAATACGGGAAATTTTAAGTTCCATAGTCCTTGTGATGAATTATTCATCTTTTTAAAAAAAAAAATTAAAAATATTTTAACTAAATTTAGGAATTTCCTTATTTTTTTATTTTTTTTTATTTTATTTTTATTTTTTTGTTTAAATAGAAAATAAAACTAAATTCAGACAAATTTTAGAATGTACATAAGCATGCACATTTATTTTTTGCCTCCAGTCGGCGTCCGACTCTGATAAGCTTCAGTCGCTAGATTTGGCTATTACTCTGCAAATGGGCGAAAAGGTGAGAGCTGGTAGTGCTCTTGTGTCTTAGTCGGAACCCACTTCTGATAATCAAATCTCAGACAGTTCTCTTCTTCTTCAGATTCTGAATCTGTTTCTAAGTCTGATTCTGAGCTCGAATCAGAGCTTTTCTCAGCACTGGAACTCGAACTTGAACTCGAGCTCGAATTGAGCTTAGGCAGCTCTAAAGGTGGGAGCTGTTGTTGAAGCGAGGTGCTATTTTGTCCTATGTGGTTCGGCCTCTGACTCTGATTCCGAATCAGAGCTCAAACTAGAGCTGAAGCTCAAGCTGGAACTCGAACTCGAGCTCAAAACGCACTCAGGCAGCTCTAATGAAGGAAGCTCTTGTCTTTGCGGGGAGTTGTTCTTTTTTTGTCGCTTCTTCTGACTCAGAATCAAAGCTCGAACTTTCCTCAGAGCTAAAATCTTCAGAGCTTGAACTCGAGCTAGAACTCGAGTTCTTTTTTTTTTTTGGTTCCGCTTCCAATTTCGAGCTCTCTTCGAACATGTCAAGCTGAGGCATATCTCTGCCGCTATTTAAGCAGACATCGGCATATAAGCATTCCGCCTGATTCATCGGTGAATCATTTAACCTTTCGGTGGAATTCGATGACGACTGTGGTGCAGCGGAGTATAGGTGTGAGTTGCCAATGTTATGCGTCCACTGCTTTGGACGATTGGACGGTCAATTGGAGTATTGGTCCGAGATACAGAGCAAACTCTGTTGCTGACTGGAGTTGGAGCGGTAGCTGCTGGAATGACTTTTATTGACTGACATCTTTTGAGTTAATTTCTCCAGCGTTGCTTCTCCTGTTTGCCGGTCAGTCGTTATGTATTCGCATGACTCCGTTTCACCTTTCTTTCCTCCGTCGTCCACACTGGCTGGTTGGAATTATGCCATCTAGTATTTGAATGTTTTCTTAGGCTCCAATGTCAAGCCCAACTTCAATTCCCTATATTCTAAGCCTAAGCGGTTGGCCAGAGTAGGTTTGTCCCCATTTCTATTTGGTACTATCCTAGACCTATGTCTGGCGTTTTAATTGCCCGTACTATGGCTTCTTGTATGAAGCAACAGACGCGGGTTCCCAGGGTAGAGTTGGAAAGTTGTCAATTTTGGTTTGCCTGTGGCATTTTCGTAGTTTTTTTTTTTTTACCGCGGAGAGAGATGAGGGTGCTCGAGCGCAATAGGCTTGGTAGTGACATCTGTCATATAGGGCTGAATAGGTGGGCTTTTTGGGTCTGTGATCTCTGCAAAAATAAATGAAAAATTTGCACTCAGAAGAAAGCACAATTAAAGTCGCATTCAGCGATAGAAAGGACTATTCTTAGGATCTACACTTTGCGGCTTCCCTTGGTAACCTCAGAGTTGTGTCTTTTTGTGTTTTTAAATTTTAATGATGGTCCAAAGGCACAAAAGTTAAAAAGAGCAAAATTTTGAGCACACGTGCAAAAAGGGGTCATAAAATTCCATACTACCATCGAGGAAGCAAATGTGTTTTATAGGGCAGCATGACCAATGTATAGTCACATGCTTCATTCCCTCAAGGAAAGATTGGAATAAACGATACAATTGTTGCCTCAGAAAATCCTAGTGTCAAGCGTGTAGAGTGAGAATGCCTTGGTCACTTTGTAGTCAGAAACTCAGCAAGCACCACAAAACAGTGATAAAGAAACAGGAGAAGCTACTCGGAAAAGATTGATGATTCTACATGTTATGCTTCACAGAAGCTGTTCTGTTGTGAAACGGAACACTTTAGTTTTTGATCCCAAAGTAGGATATTCAAGAACCAAGGTTTGTGCTGCCCTGAAAACGAACAGCTCATATCTCACTCCCAAGAAGTGGATATTCAAGAACCAAGGTTTGTTCTGGTGCCCAAATGAGTGCGCCCCTGGGATCCCTGGGGACCTCCAGCTTCAATTTAATTTCCCCTTACCTGAATACAGAGATTGAGGGCAGGCGGACACCTTATTCCTCTTTAGTCATGGGACCCATATGTCACATGCACCAGTACCATACATCTGTCACACGAGCAATCTCTTAGGGAACAGTCTGCCATCGGTAAGCACTTCAAAAGAGAAGGCCGCTGTTAATATCAGAAGTCTAGTCCTCCAAGCGGTCAAGGATGCAAGTAGTAGAATAGGATCAGAAAATATTTCCAAATACCGTCCAGCTGGTTTGATCAACCCAGTCCAGCCAAATCATCACAAGACGAATTCAACTGAAGTTAACATCAGCTTAGTGATGTTGACAAGGAATCAATGCTAAGATATGAAGTGGGACCTAGACTAAGGTGACTTAGGTCAGCAATCTAGTCTGCTCGCTACGGAAACTGAAATTGCGCCTCGCATAAGGAATGGCGACTTTTGACTATTATTGCACCCGGACTAAGACTTCACTCGCTGATTAAGGGGCCTCTACATGTCAGATTCCACCGTTTAGAGGTCGCAAATCGTATAAAAAAATATTTTATTTTTATAAAAAAAAATAATGAGCAAAATATTTCGTGGGTATTTACTTTGCAAGACTTGAGGCAATAATAAACCTTAGAGGCACCTTATATAGTCATTTGAAAATAAATAAATTTTAAAATCAAAAATAAATAAAAAGAAAAATAAAAATTAATAAAAATTAAATAAAATAAAAATAAATAAAAAAAATTGTGAGGAAATATTTAAAATAAAAAATTAAAATATTTTAAATGCCATATTTTACATTTAACATAAATTTTTGGTCACATTTTGATTTTAATCGAAATTCCTTGAGTCGTATCCTAGAAATAGTCACATTTTTAGACCCAATTAGGCGTATTTTCAAAAAAAAAAAATTTCAGCCAAAAATCTGAAAGCTGTCTTATAGCATTTGTCTAAACTAACTCAAAGATAAAATTTAACAAGAATCGTTGAAGTTGTTTTCGAGAAAATCCCCTTTTTGTAAAATTCGATTTAAGTAAAGTACCGTCAATAACGGGGTTAGAACAAAAATTTCAAATTGTGCTCGAACTGTGACCCTACAGAGCTCAAATATGAAATTTGAAGTGAATCGCCCCAGCAGGGAGACAGAAATCCAGACAGAATCGGCAGGCCTTCTTTTTCGAGATATTCACCAACCCAATACTTGCCATTTATATGTTTATGCTAAGTAGCATTAAAACTTTACGACTTCGACACGAAATACTCATCGGCAGCAGACAAGATCATCCTGCGGCACCACTATTGTTGTCCAGGTACAAATCTAGGTACAAATAAATCATTACAATAAATAAATAAAAAAAAAACACTCAAACAACAAAGAAGCATGCGGAGAAGCCTCACAAAACTGTCAACAATCGCCAAAGACGCTTAATCTTTCCAACTCTTTGACAAACATGCTTTCAAAGAGCGAAATGGAAATATTGGAATTCGCCTAGAAATCAGCGGAGGTTGACACAAGCTTAGGACGAGTTTGACAGCTGGCGTCAAGCTAGAGAGGAGAGACTGAGGGCAAGCGAATTGTAGTAGATTTTTCCTGAAAAGAGTGTACTAGCTTAAATTTTTGTTCTAGAAAAAACCAAATATTGGGGTCTTATATCTAAATTCTATATTTTTGAAAATGTTGCTTAAATTCTTCAGTGGAGTTCAGAATTTTCGTCGGAATGAGTGCTTTATAATAATACACAGCTAAGGGCAGTCTATCGAAGAGAATCTCTCACAACCATACAACATCCTAATATGTGTCTTCTTTTGTTGCTTTGGCATATGTATGGCGTGCTTTCTTCTCACGTTTCGTTTTCCTTCTTCCTTTGGGCGGACGATCTTTTTAAAAGGACACAAAATGGTTATAAGTCAAAAGCCACTTAGCTGTCAGTCGAAGGCAGTTGGCAGAATTGCCAGCCAGGCGTCACTAAAGTTGTCACTATAATTATCACTATCCGGGACTGATGACCTAAAATACTGCCGTCGACTATGCTAACTTTTATCCGCAATCCTCTCTATTCTATAACCCTGATGACGTCATGGAAGTCTTTCCAGATCTGAGTCTGTAATTTGTACTAACCTTGCCTGAAGAATAACCTTCTGAAGGCCCTCTTGTAAAATATTTGAGACGCATTTCAGCCATGAGGCAGATCTGGCATACTTTCATTGTTGGGTTCTCTAGGTAGCTGCCGTGAAGAAGATGATGCAACCTTTCGCTATGAGTTATGGTTCTCTAAAGAAATTCTGGACGCCACACTCGGTTCGATACTTTGAAAGAAGGTTGCCCAATATAGTCCACTAGGCAAACATTAGCCAATGGTTTCCAAAATACCCTGCAATATACTAAACCTTTGGCCTTGCTTAAAGCCAAGGCAATACCTGATACATTTTCGTGCAGCTGGCAATCAATAACACCCTACCCACTGCGCCCATTAATCCCCTTCGAAAACGCTCGCTCATATACCCACAGATCCTCCCATGAAATTGCCCTTCAAAAACGCATCTCTATAATTTCCAACTCCACTTATGAACATCCTTTAACCATAAACAAATCACTCTTCGGTCGAATAGCAACCCGTGATGAGTTAATCACAGTCCCGTGTGTGCATCCTCAGCGATTACACGTATCTTTCGTATCGACGATAGCTATTCAATTAGACGTCATGAATCACAGTGCGTGGCGCTTCGAAACCGCTTATTTGCGCGTGCAATTGAGACGCCAAAACGCATAAAGTGTTGACTGCTTGATTCGTGGTTTTGCCAGTAAGGTGCCAGCACAATGCAGTTTGAAATTTATGACATAATTTCGTCTGTGCTCTGCGAAATTTTCCATCTGTGAGTCATACGCACGCACGAGTTGATTGACAAATTTGTCTAGCAGTAGCTGCGACTAAAATTTAGGTTATCTTTGGTAGCAGCTACCAAAAGAAAACACCACCACAGCCCTTATCCGGGTGCTGAATTCGATTTATAGTGGACGCCATGGTGAGAGTGAGATATTGGCTCGTTGCTTGGGCGGTATCTGTAACTGTGTGTGGAAGTTCTGTGGGCCCTACTGGGAACCACTGCTTCAGAAGCCACTGCAACGACAACCGAAAATGTCAATATCTATGTCAATTTGACAAAGCGACAGAGTTGGGGTTTTTTGTGTTTGGCGTTAGACGTTAGAGTTGGTGGTTTGGCGACTCTGTGTCGCGTGGGTGTGTGTTGTATCGGACAATTTGTTGCTTCGGATGGGGAAATAAAGTTCGATAGGATTTCCATTATATCTGCGTGCGGCGGTGGATATTTACGAGTTCAGTGGCGCGATCGTTTCGTTTGAACTCTTGTCTAATGGATGTACTGAGACGATGATGACATAACGATGGTGTTGGAGGGAGTCTTACTGTGGATACAGTGACTAAGTGGGCACTGTAAAACAAAGAAAGTCATTCGACGCCGCGCATCAGAGATTGTACTCTGGCATGTGGCTCTTACAACTTGAGGTTACCTTTAAAGATCTCAAGGAAGATACAAGTCCTCCTGACTCTACTCAATCACTACTTCTCCCATTAGAGTTACATTTTGAACTCGTGGTTGATCTCCACGATCACAGACCTATGCTAAGACTCAATAAGTAGAGTTGTGAGGCTCTATTCAGCACAGAAAAGAACCTCAATCACTGGTTCTTCAAACGATAACAAGAAGAAGCCTTAAGACACTACCTTGAGGGACAGCTATATTTCTTTGATGATAGACGAGAATATAACCCAAATATCGACGAAAAAAGTTCAAAATTGTACTCTTATCGAAGGAGAACTATTGTCCCCAAGCATCGAAGGGTTTAAATGGCATAGGCTGCTTGCTTCACTTAGGCCAGAACTAGCTCCAGTGTTCTTCTGCTACTATTGGAACCACTGGTGGACGCCTAAAGGTTAGTGGTTTCATCTTCCTCCTCGGCCAAACCTGTCTGTCGTCTGCCCATTCTTCAGCCACCAATAGTGTGCATTTAACTTATGATAGGCCAGCTAAGACGCTAGCTAAGACTCCAGCACACTTAAGCCAAGGAAAAGTCTTTTGTTATTGATGACACATAGAGAGTTCAACCACTTAGAGCTCCTGATGAAGTGAAGGAAACTTTTTATATGGCTTAGGTCTGATTAGGTAAGGTTAGTGACTGGCTGGAGAAGTAATCCCATGCCCATTGTAACCTCCACTCCTAAGAATCTACTCAGTTCTACTGAAAGTTCGTTGCCTTGTGTTGTGGAGAGACCTTCTAGGTTCTGAAAGAAGAAGCACCAAAGGTCTATTGTGTCTCATAGAAGGTGCCATGGTTCTTTAAAAACTCCTTCCTTCTGCAGAGTTCTTATTTCATTTGACACTGTTCCTTCAGCTGCTACTCCAAAGTATTGTGTCCATGATAACTCCGACGAGGGTTCGCAGCTATCTTCTGTCTTTTCGTACTAGTCTCTCGCGCATGGCTCCGTTCAGCCTAATCTTCCCTATGGCGACACAAGTTTCCTAGGAGATTCTCTCCTGTGGAGTTTTCCCTGCTTTAAGCTTGAAAAGGCAAATGTATCATGAACCTTACCAAGCTCTCCTTTGTAATAGTTCACACAACTGAGTCGCTGTTCATTAGTTAGTAGTTTGAAAGAAAAGAGCTTCAAACGAGTCTTTAAGATAATGTAACATAAGGAACTACATTCCACCGCCAGCCAACTGAACCCACCTCTACTATCTGGCAAGCTTAAACCCCGACAACATTCTATCGGTTTGCCTTCTATCCCACCGCCATAGATCGCTCAGTATCTATTTACCGGCGCATATAAACCAATTAAAATACCTCGCTGGTGACACAAGTGCATTCAGTCGATTGAGTGGATACACATTAAACACCAAACAAAGATTTTATTAGACAACAAGGAGTAGACCGTTCCAAATTGGCCACAACGCAAGAACCCACTCAACCAGTGTGTCCGTTGTCTGGCTGTGCTGTAAATTGTTTCACATTGTAGCCACAATGTTGCAAGCTCGCTCACAGCTTGGCAACATTTTAGGCAAATTGTCTTTTGTTGTGGAAAATTGTTTAACAAAACCATCGCTCCGTCATTGTTATTTGTTTTGACAGATTTGCTTTGTTTTCTCGTTCAAATTTCCGCTAAATTTCATCCCAAAAAAAAAAACAAAAACACGAAAAAAGGATACATCCTTACGCCCAGTAGTTATGTGTACGAGTATATCCGCCGCGAGGGCCATTTCGCACCTGCACACCCTGGGTAGGTTGTTCGTGTAAAATTTATTAGGCCAAATGATGTGGTCATAAATATGACCAAATAAACACTTTACACTGTCATAAATGGATGTGGATGGTGTAGTCCTTTTGTTTTATTGTGGGACAAGGATGAGGTGTTGTAGTTGCAGTTCCGGTAAATGAGCGCACGTTTCGTCCGATCGTTGTGGTCCGCCAAAAACAGATGGCACTTTCCGACGTTGAGGCTTTTGTTTTTGGCTGCTGGACGGTTTTTTCTTGTTTTGGAGAAGGGGTGCGCCGCCACAGTGGTTGATTGCTAGTTGCCACTTGTATGAAACCACAAGTGTGCCAGGAAGTATTCAATTTGGCTTTTATCTCTTGGGTATATGTTGTGCTAAACGAAATAGTTACTTTGGCAATTTATTAAGCAATCACACACTTATTATCGGAAACTGATATCGACCACAAATTGCTCACAAGATGGGGAATGGCTGTTGGTTTGTTTTAAGGAAAAGGTGTGGCTTTTGACCACAGTTATTTGGGGGAAAAAAACATCAGTTTTGAGATGTAAGTTGGAGAGCACCATCCATTTATTATTTTAATTTGGCGAATGGGGATGGAACAAATTGTGGTGGAGACCATGTTTTTGATCGAATACGGACTGTGCTGGAAGTGATGCCATTTTTTCTTAAAAACCGCTGGAGATCACATGGAACTGATAGGTCTTCGAGTGGTAGTAGTGATAGGGGTTCATAGCACATTCAAGCTAACCTCTTTCATTTGAAATCAGTGATCTTATAGTCCTGGGGCTTATAGTAAGACGCGACGCGAATGAGCTCTTTCTCTAGACCTTGAGCGGCTCAATATTCTCCATGAAAGAGGGATGTCTTCTAGTCGTACTGCCGCACATGCTCTCGTGTTCTCCACATCGGAATGATAGAAGAGTTGTCTGCCTAAATGGTGATCACATACTCAATGTGGACAGTCTATATTACCGTCTATCTATCTGTTTTGGGAAGCTATGATGGAACACACACCATTGCGAAGCTCCTGTTATTACAGTAGAGACTAAAGTCTTGGCATTCAAGTACCAATCATACAGTATGCTCCTCCGCTACTCCGCTGAGGAATTGCTGATTCTTCTCCTTGCGATTGCTGATCCCAAAATTAGACTATCCATCACATTGTGTTCTCTATTCCCTGATCAGTTGCAATAGTATAGTTCCACAATTCAATTTAACTTGTCGAGTTGTATTATAGGACCTCGCCTTGAGGTCGCCCCCACTAAAGTCCTTGTTAAACTTGAAATAGGATGAAGCCAAACGTCTGCTTATCTCCTCAATATTTTGTTTGTCTTTGATTCTTTAAATGGGATTTTATTTGGGATTTTTTGTTCTTTAAAATTTATGACTCATAACAGAGCCTTACTGACAGTTTCTCTCTTTTCTTTTCAGGTGAGTGACACAACTATTTACACTGAGCTTATATTTGAACAACTTAAATTGTAAGTACCTACAAACTATCAAAGTCTCTTTTTCACAACTTGTTCCCAAAGGAGGTTCCAAAACTTTCAACTTAGGCATTTCCCAGTTTTGTTTTCTTAAAGTGTCTGTCTGTCGGTTTGAGCGTTCTTTAGAGACCTCGAACTTCTTAGAAATGTGTGAGCCTTGTTCAAAAGGCAGATGTTCTATACACGAAGTCAATTCTATGTTACTTGCTTGCTCATATAACAACCTCAACTTGATACACCCGTATTCCAGGAAAACTTGAACCCTTCTGACGGCTGTAGGCCGTGTTAGATGATTACTATCTGAGGGCATTTGCCTTGGTCAAGATCCTTCACTTCTACTGTGACCCTCATGTGTCACTTTCCTCACTTAAGCGTTGCTTGATTCTTCTCAGCTGCAGCAGTGAGTTACCTTTGGCTGTCTTCCTGACGTGGTTAACTATGTCTTCCAGGTTCCTTAGTGAGGGATCAGCTTTTACTTTTCTCAGCATGTCTGCATAAGAAAGATAGCTTGTTGCCTTTACTACAAGTGCATTGGGTTACCTTCTCTGCCTTTCACGCCCTTTTATCTCAATCCATTCCTGTTTTTTTGTTGAATCTTGTTGCATTGTCGTCTTCTGGTCTTGGTTTGGTTTTGCCAACCCTATACCCACCTGTATCTCTGATTGTTTTCTTTTTGGTTCGGGTATGGTCTCTCTTTGTAGACTCGTTTGATTCTTCGGCTTGGATGTTGTTCCTCTTCTCCTTTTATTTGTATCCGTTGTCTGTCTTCCAGTACTCTGCACATGACTCACTTGAGGACCGATGGTGCTCTGGATTCGGGCCTTATTTCGTGATGTAAGTTATTCTTTCCCTGGATAAAATCCATCAACATTTCTCTCACCAGGGTTTTAGAGCCGTTTTCAGACTCAACCTCCTTCTCTGTCGCTTTCATTTCTGGAGGCCGTTCGATGATCCTTCACCTGTCGAGCTCTCTGGTAGCCTAAGCTTAGTCTCATTTCACCCTCTTCATAGGAAGATGCCATTGACTAAGTTGACAGTCTCTGCACGCAACTTCGTTATCTCTTGTTCATGTTCTCTCGCATTCTATAATTCTCTGCAAAAAGATTGGAATCCTTCTTTTGATACACTCACCATGAGGAAACAAACTGGAGACATATGTATATGGCCAACGAGAACTACAGAGTTCAAATACATACCACCTGATTGGCTACGCACCAGTTCAAGAGATGTAAGCACGTTCTGCTTCCTAAGTGTCCACCTTACACTACTTGCACACTTGGCAAGACCTCTCGTTACACCAACTACTCGTAAAATTCCCCTAATTACTTCAAATAACAACAATTTGCATTTAACCCAGATACACTTTCATAGGTTCCTCCATACGAGTGTGTCCATACGAGTGTGTGCTGCATGAAATTGCAAACCGCAATTACGCTCTACCCGCCGAGAGCATATCTGCTTCTGCTTCTGCTTCTGCTTCTGCACCCTTTCTAAAGTACATGACGCTTACATCGTCCACATACCGGCCATTATTTTGTTTAAAAAAAATAAAAAATAAAAATGCTGGCTGGCGTGACAAACACCAATGGCGCCTGTTAATGTTACTTGCGACGACGACGGATGACGTTTAGGCCTGCTCCGTTGTGTCGTTTGCCCACTTAAAGTGCATCTAAGTATATTTTTTATGGATTTTTGCATGCCACACTCTGCGGACAGAGCCCCAGCAATAGAGGACGTAATCACGGTTGTGTCGTAGGGAAGAAAATTACTTTGGCACCATGTTAAATGCCGAATGTCATGCCAACAGTACGGAACGTACTAGTAGCTTAATTGTGTAGCAATTAGGTTAATTCGGGATTTAGTTGTGGCGCGCCCTCTTTGCCCCACACCCTGTATCTACTCATAACGTTTTGTGCAGATAAATTCACAGATCAATGGAGTCTCTCTTTTATTTCTCATCCATCCACCGGCTTAAGGCTACAAAATCTATCTATGATTCCGTTGAAAAAGATCTAAAAAGATCAATCGTTACGATCGGATACGATCAGATACTGACCGCGCATCCTAATCGTGTCACCCGTTGATTTGACACATATCCAAGCATCTGTCATAAGCTCAGAGGAGAAGAAGTGCTGACTGCCTTTTCCCATCGCCATGGACAAAAAGGTCGATGATCGCAAACAGAACAAACAAAAAAAAAGGCCAGATACCTCCGATCAAGCTACGATCAAGCGGTGCGATCACTTAATGGCGATTTGTCGTCGCCGAGATTTGGCTTTTATCGGTTAGGTTGTTTTTTTGGCTCCGTAATCCAATTAAGATAGGCACAGAGTGCAATTGATCCTATTTTACGGTCCATTTGATGGGATTGAGACGAAAAAACCGTTCTCTCCATTCTCTTGGTAATCTTTCGGGGGGGACAGCACTTGAATTTGAAATGAGTTGCGCTGCGCAGGCGCAATCATCTATGAAGACGTTACGAACGACTGCTTAAGCGAGTTTTATCATTGATCATCGTCCAATTATTTGCAAAATTTTGTCACATAAATAAGGAAACAAAGCAAAAGGGGAAACATTGTTTTCACCTGTCAGGAGGGTTCCCTGTTTTACAATTCAAGAAACAAATGTTCGCGCGTGATGACTTAACCCTTTGGACGGCGGCGGTGACGCAAACAGTAGCAAATGAAGTCTTTGCACGCGTATAAATGTCAATCTGCTTCCCTTTTAGGGGTGGAAAGCATCGAGGAAGGACCCCTTGGAGGGACATTTAACAAGGTGTTAATTGAATTCGTTTTAAGGACCTCCACTGGAACAGTCGGCGGTCAGGGTAATTATTTTTTTGCGAAATAAAACGGCAGGAAGGGGCGCATCCAAATTGATGATGATGAGCACAAAATGAAATGAAATGTCATGTCAACAGCGATTGTTATCAGTTGGAGAAGGACTTTCGTCGTTTAGGTGGACTCATCTTGATGGACATGGACACACGTGAGGGCATTCAAATTTGGAATTACAGCGGTTGCGGTGGTAATTGGCTGCATTGGGGTATTTAAGGGAGTGGAGGGATAATAAAGTATCCAGGAGGGAAAGGAAGGTAGCAGAAAAGCAACTGTGTCATTCAGAGAGGCGGAAAGGAGTTGAGCGACATTAATTCAGCTTTGGAGGCACTTTTGCTAGAAAAAAACACACAAACTGTGATTGAGTCGCTGTGATTGATCGCAATCGCAATCACTGAAGCCGTTTGGGAGCAACATATTTATAAAATGAGCAAAAATGTAGGAAATTCTTTAACTCACGATCGCAGTTTATGTTCCCTGTGATTACAAAGTCACAATCGCAACTAGAACTATGATTGAAGGTTTTCAGTTGGATACTAGCTAAGTCCTTTTTTACTTCCTATGATAGAGTGACTGTCTCTATGTCCAATCTGCGTTTATTTCAAAGCCCTCAAGATATATTGTGTCTTCTGCGAGATGCTGTTCCTCAGGGTTGTTCAAGGAGCGCTGAAGCTCAGTACTGATTGGTCATAAGTAGGTTGGCTCTGCTTGCTCTGTAGAGCAGGCTCTGTACTTGAAGAATTTGGTTACAATGCTCCCAAATCTGGCTTTAAGAAACGATTACTATGTCTGTGTTTTGCGTTGATAAGCATTCAATCAGGGCCTCGTACAGCACCTACTTACATGAGGAGTCATCGGTGTAGTTCACCTGTCATAGGCCGGCCATAGAGATCTAGCTTATTATAGTGTTGTGCGCGGTATGCATTCCTCCTGGCATTGATGAGCCCTTACAGTCTTGCGCCGACTCTGATGAGCTTAAGTTGCTAGAATCTTAAGTGAAAGAAGTGGCTCTTATAGGTGCTTATGCTTATAAGGGCTCTACAGCTATAGATTGTGCTCTTCTTCTTACTCAATCTCTGAGTAGGAATCACAATCAGAGCTGGTTTCAGACAATGCCAACTCGGGCAGCACTAATGGTAGGAGCAGCTGTTGATGCCAACTCTGAATCAGGGCCGACATCAGCCACTTGTATGAGTCGCGAGTTGTCCTCCTTGCTGGTACCTAGGCATACTTTGGGCTTTGAAATCTTGGCTGACATTCGCACTTTCTTCTGTAGCCCCTGATCCAGTCACTCGTTGATGCAGATGTAGAAGACGACTCGCAGGGTGGCGGGTTTCTGTAGGAGCTGATTCCTCCACTCTCTTGTGAGATTAACTGCTTCCAGTGCCTCATCATTCAAGTATTACGACCACCAGAACACACTGTAGTTCTAGAGTACTGACCCTAGTCAGCGCAGGAGTAGCTGGAGCTGTTATTGGTGCCCTCTCAAAAGTATGGCATATGGGGGATACTCTTGATATGGTTCACGTGATGATCTGTGAACCATTCACTGTTTTCCATTCCTTAGAGCCCTGTGCTTCGCTCAATTTTTATGACCTCCTTTCAGTTGGGAGCGATGTGAATGAGCTAGTTTTGTCATCTTGGATTTTTTTTTACAATTTTTCTGGTGGGGAACTAAATCTTACAGCCACTTAGCTTCTTATTCTTCTACTTGGCGCGTAGCATTTTGAGTATTCAATCACTTTTCACAGATAGCTCTTCTCTGACTGCTAATTTTGAAATAACAACCTTCTGCTAATGCTCACTGAATGCCTTTAGCCAAATTTGATTGGTATTTATGCAAAAGGATCAATTTTAAGGCTCGTACTCAACCTATCTTGATGACTCGATTCACACGGTGAGTCAGAAGATGATAGCAACTAGGGATTGTGGAGCTCCTATCAGCATAAAAACCTAGCAAAGTCTTCTCCCCATAGCTTAGATGCTAGCGAGTCTAGAGTCAGTCTTGGACTGGATTTTTGAAGATTCTTTTTTCCTAATACAAGTTACATTCAGCTGAAAGGCGTTTGGCCACAAAAGAGTTTCCGAACCTTAGACAGTCTCTACCTATTTTCCCATTCTCTTCGGTGCCCAAGACCACTTCAATACCAAGTTATCCGGCATCCTTGACAAGTTGGTCCTTGTACTAGAAGCAAGGTCTTCTTTGTATTTCGAACCTAGTGGCTGTGATTCGAAGATTCTCTTGGCTGGAGTCCTGTCTATTTCCTTGAAGTGGCCTAGCCAATGTAGTCATCGAATCTTGGGTATTTTTGCGCACGGAGTTCGCTTGTGTGTCTTCTCCTTCAATCGCTCCCCTCAATAATAGAATCTTATATCCGGCAAAGTATTTTTCCCTCAAAGGTGGCCAATATTTGCTCTGCTTCCTTACTTATTCTCCAGCCCTTGTTGCCATAAAGCAGAACTGGTAAGTTGACCCTTCTAAAGAGCATTTATTTAGTCCACCGAGTTAGGAGTTCTGAACCCAGTTGTTCTGGCAAACCAAAGTTGGAACGGGCTAGGAATATTCTTTGCCTTATGAAGCTTGCTTATCATAGCTTCCTCCTCTTTCCCCCGCCCACAAATTCCACCTTCTTATTGCTTCATCTATTAACTTGATTAGAACTCAACTTTACTACCAACAAATATTCATTTCATCTCCATTACTCCTGCCTGATCAATCACTACCGCGACGATTCCCATTTGGAAAACTAATTTCCCCCCAAACTGCGTTGTTTTCTCCGCTTATTGTCAAATAAAATCGATTTATGATGCCCCATCAAGCACATTTGAATTAGAAGTTCCACTTTCCAACCAAAGCCGAACCAGTTCCATCAATAATCATAAAATTATATTTTCTCCTCCTTCAAACGAAAAAACGGCGTTAAAAATCAATTTCGAAACAATCACGCGAAATAAAAACAAAAAATAAATTTCATTTTAATTACACACAGACCCATCTAGCGGGCCCACGCTTCAAAACGCATTCAAGTGCGCTGCGCATCTCTTCAAATCAATCGCTTAAAAACCACCAAATCTCTGAAATAGTTTCGAAAAATTAAAACAAAAAAAAACTCGAAAAAGGATGGAGACAATTTCAGTGGCTTCATTGATGGTTATCACCTCATAAAGAAGGTGGTAGAGAATTTATGACTAAATCTACTCTCCTATCCAGATTGGATTCCAGCTCCAGGTACCCAAGGGTTCTCGAATGGGAAATGTCGTCACGATCACGAGAGGCAACATCTCAATTTTATGTCGGGCTGCTTCCCTCTCTCTATTAAGCGTGAATTTGACCAAATTTATCTGGTTATCTGGGTTGATAATGCTCATCGAACAAAGTGAATTAAATTGCTCTTTGGATTCGGATTCGGACTCGGATCGGGTTTTCTTCTTTTGGAATTAATTAACTTGTTCTAGCCAAACGACGATGACGACAAAGACGTTGTGTGTACCAAAAGAGCATCGTTTCGGTGATTTATTGTTTGACTTAATGAAATTTATTGACCCGATTTGAATGCCGAGTGGTGCTGGATTAAGATTTAATGGAGGAGGATGAATTAGTGATTTGTTTCTTCTTGGTTTCTTGGTTTCTTCTTCTTCCTTTTGGGAGTTTTTTTATTTATTTGTTCCTTTCTTTGAGATGATTTTTGGTGGAAATTGTTGGAATTCCAGAAGGTGATTCGGTGGAGAAGAACTTAGAATTAGGCTTCTCTCTTTAATACAAAGGAAAGCGGTGAGTGTATAAATGTTTGGTAAATATTTGTCAATTGAACATTTTTCTCAATTAGTCTCATGGTTTTTGAAAAGGCACTCGGTTAGGTTAGGTAGATGGATGGGTTGTGACTAGAGAGTCACTGGTAACGTAGGCCCATTGTGCCTGAGAACGCTTTAGAAAAAAGTCCATCCAGATGGTGATAGGAATCTCAGGAAGTCCATCAGGTCAATGTTGTCTAAGTCCTGCAGCTCGGAGAAGAAAAGACTACCAAGAGTTCTCATTCTTTTGAAGAATAGAGCAGGGCAATAACGCCACAGAAGGTGACTAATAGATTCGACTGCTTCTTCGTCCCTGAAACTTCTACAACGCTGGCCATTACGCATGTCTCCCGAGGAACTCATAGTCTGTTTGGTAGATCAATCTGCATTTTCTCATTTCTTCCGTGAGGATCTGATTAGGGCTCGAGTAAGATGCCGCATGGATCCTTTCCCAGCGAGCCTTTAACTTCGATATCCATATCCTAAAGAGAATTGACTAATGCTTAGTAGAGACTTGGAATACAAAGGTTGCAAACAAACAATAAGGCTGCGCAGAAGGATCAGAGTGGATCACGATGGATGAATGGAAAGAAACAAAGTCTTCTCAGAAGGGAGAAGTATTAGAAGCATTCAATCAAGAGGAAACAAAGATGAAACCATACTAGCAAGATAGGCCCTTACACGATCTGAAGATCAGCCACAAGACTCTATACCCCGTCTAATGACTTTCCTCGCAGCTACATGTACGGAGAGGAAGAAGAGTCTCCCTCTATAGCCTTAAGGATAGCACTATCATCGTCGAAGAACATTCTCGAATCTCATTGAAATAAAAATTGTATCCATGAGGCGGCTGATATATGCATGCACTTCGCTAGGGCTAACTGAATCCAGTCGAGCACGAGCCTCTTAACCTAACTTACATACCAAAACGAACTATGAGAAGCCCAGTCAAATAAACCAAAAGCCCACTGTCAGACAAACTGAGCCTTGGTGATGTTGGCTTAAGAAGGACATGATGCATAACAGTGGAGGGAAGAGCAGAATTTAGGAGGATATAGCCAGGAATCGCCTGACTGTTGTAGGAACTCTAGAGTCCACAAGGGAATGTCGTACCATGTGAATGTTTAGAGTGTCTTGCGGGATGTGGTTAATAGGTTGGAGTGCTGTGTAAGTGCGAGTCTGGTGGGACATCGAAGAAGAATGCGACCACAGAAACGACGGCAATAGAATCATACAAGCCTCTGCACAAGATCCTGAACTTCATAGCCTTGTCAAGCTGGTTTCAGTGCCCGTTCAGCAACGGACCTCACCCCAACCGCCCGCTTTTGTGTTTTCTCTCTTTTTCCAAATCCATCCTTAGAGGATGTCACTAGCAGTTCACCCCTCTTACCTAACCTAAAAGATCGAATACAGAAGAACGGCATATTATCCCTCTGTAGCGCGTGTGTGTGACATTTATGTCACAAACCAATTCTCCGCCTTGAGTCAATGTAGCTTATCTGTAACAAACCAATGTATTGACTTAGTTTAACACAGAAAATAAAAAAATTAAGATTTTTCCAAAAACACGTGTATTTTTATTTCTACCGATTAACATTTTTTATTACTTACTTATTTTTTAAATATTATATCTTGCCCTACAGAGGCTTATAGCCCTTTTTTTAATTAAAGAAAGAACTTCTGTTTCACCAGAAGCCATTATGTTCATAATCCATTAATCCACGTGTGCAGGCGCCCTTAAAGAATTAAGCAATTATTTTGAAGGACAACCGAAAAACAAATTCGAATTCATCTAGTTCCCAAATATTGGGCCAATAAATCCATAAATACATTTTCTTTTTTGATTTTTAAGTCACGAGTGTAATTTATTACTTTGGGTTCTTTGAATCATTCTAACGGTTAACCTGTACAGTTAATCCTAATGTTCTTTACATATGTATAACTAAAATAAAACTGTTCCATAAAAAAAGGATACAGAGCCTAGTAAAATTGTTTTTTGACCTCTCTTCTGGGTTTTTTCTGAAACACATCTCAAAACACAGGTACCTTCCTTCTGTTCCTTTGTTTTCTATGAATTTGTTAATAAGTGTTCCACTACTTAAAAATTGGCAATAAAACCATAAAATTAGCAAAGTCACACTGTTTGTATCTTTAGGGGGTTTTTTTTTTTTAAAAAAAACATAATCCTTGCACTTTAGCAAAGAAGTAACAATTCCCCTATTTTGCGATTAAGGAAGAAGGGATTGAAAGAGAGAGAGAGAGGAGAAAGAGTGAGTAAGAAAGAGAGAGAATATGGAGCTCACTTAAAATGTTGCTTTGCATAGGGGTTGGTGCTTTGAATTTTCGTTAAAATATTTATCAAATCGTCAGGTAAAATCTCGGGGAAATTTTAGAAAATTTTCTACTAAACCTGGCAATGGCAACACTTTGTATTTTTGGAGTAAATTGTTCTTAAACGGTAGATGGGCTTAACCCCAAACCACGGTGTTGAGGTAGTGTATACTGTGAATTATGAATGAATGCAAAAAAAACTCCAATAACTCTCCCCAATCAATTTGGACACCTCCCATGGAGCATGGAGAATAAACATACCATTACACGAATTCTCTCTCCTTCCTTCTATTGTTCAATTTACCACCTCTCTTCCCCTCCAAAGTGGTGCCTAGCTTATTTTAGAAAATATTCTGGAACAAAACGTACTCAGTACTGTCAGCTGTTTTTTTTTTAATCTTTCGTTATTTTTGCAAAAAAAAAAGTCAGTTTATTGGATTTTCCCTTAATTTCCCCTCATCCTTACGAGAAAGGAAATGTGCGGGAGAGAGAGAGGTTTATAGGGATAGTGTGTGTCTGTGTGGGTGAGACACATCGAACCAGTGGCAGGTATAGGTAAAGACGATATTGTGCGTCTTTATTACTTTAATTAGTTGCGTGTGGCTGAAATCCTTTATCGTTTTGCATAAATAAAAGGACCAAGTCAAACCGTGGATATTTAGTTAACCATCAACTAGCAGAAGAACAACTTACTACGCGACAAAATTTAAAAATTTGCGTAAAAAATAATTTGTAAAGAAGTGCATCAAAAACTTTTTGAAAACAGTGAATCATCAATCAGCAGAAAAACAACTTAACAACGATCAACGATAAAATATCGCAGCGATTTAAAGAAGCTACAAAATTCAAAAATTTGTGAAAAAACTTTTAGAAGAAGTGTAAAATATTTTTTAAAGCGAAAATGCCAAAACGAACTGCCACAAATAAATTATCGTCGCCAAAATCAAAAGTGCCAAAGAAATCGGTTGCCTCAAAGCAACCGACAAATCGTCGTAGTGGCAAAAAAGCTGGCACCTACGACCACAGCAAGGTGGACGTATTCATTCCATCAAGGAACGATGGAGTGAACCGAGGGAGACAACCAGCGGAGACCACAGGGAGCAGCACAGATCGGAAAAGACTATCGATTGGAGAACGATTTCAAATAGAAAACAAAGAAATGGATTTTAAATTGGGCGCCACATTTTTCGAAGCCAGCCAGGAGCCGCAAAAAATGATCGACGAGATTGAAACGTCGGTAAATAAAGTGACAGACAAGGCGCCAACTGCGGAAAATGGACTAGTCGCTGGAAATCCCCAAAAGGCAAACTTTGTCTTGGTCGTCGACAAAGAATCAGGGGTAGTTACAATCGAGAAGCTGCTGCCTCCGGAAGTTAAACAGAACACTCCAACGCTCGATCCAACTGCGGTGCCAACGAGAAAGTACACAAAAACCAAGGTTTGTTCTGGTATTCGGAAGACTCCACCGCAGCTGCCCTTACAGGTGGATAATGAGGACAAGAGTACACTACCGGTAGCGAGTCCGAAGGAAAACAGCGGTGAAAGTGGCATAGGTTCGGGTTCAAACTCGTCTTCGTCTTCTTCATCATCTTCATCGTCCTCGTCTTCTTCATCGGACGACTCTTCCAGTGGTTCTGACTCCGACTCAGACAGCGACTCCAGTTCATCGGATTCAGACTCTGGCACAAAGGAAAACGTGTGTATAGCTGCAAATTCCTGCCCTGATCTTCCGCGACTAGGTCTGACAAAAGTCTCCTCCTTGTCAGATTCAGACTCGGATTAGGTTAGTTTATTTTTTAAGATTAGTTTCATGTTTATGTAAAGTGACTTGTGTGTAGTTTAAGATAAATTAATAAAAAATATATGTATTTTCAAAGAAATGTGTTTATTTTTCCAGCAAGGTTGTTCCTTTTCTTTCAGTTGAATGATTCATTGAAATGAATCATGGACATTTCGTTTGAAAGTCTTCTTTCGAAATTATCTGTATTTCGGGCCATAATTTGGGTTTTTTCTTTCTAAAGAAATATGTTTCCTCTAAGGACTTGTTGTAATTCTCTTTCGCCTTCTTAGATTTCCTTGTCCAAGGACTCGAGAGAAACGCCTTAGTATATTTTTTTGATCCTATGTGGAGGAGAAGGTATGCTCATGAACTATAGTGCTGTACAGCGATATCAATCTGGACAAAAAAGTTAGCCTTTTAAACCTATGACTACTGTGACATGTGAGGCAGATAAACTTTCTTCTTTGAATCCAAGCCAGATATTCTCCACAGTAAAGGAAGGCGGGAAGAAGGTGAAACGAGCAAATGGGGAGGGATCTTAGCCAACGTGGTGTGGGAAACTAGAAGCAAAACTCATGATGGCTCACGTAATGCGGCTCTGCGAACGACGAAGTCGTCAAAATTGTTCCTAGATGGTTAAGTTAGGTTAGGTTATAAAAGGGTTATAAGTTCATCATAAAGACACTAGGCACAATGATGGGCCCATCGCGATTCCCTTAGTGAGTCCTAAAGCCTAAATCAAGTCGCCCTAGTAATCGATTGCCCTACAGAAGTTAAGGAGGTCCTTCGGTTAGTTACAAGAACTTATTTCCAGCTTTTTTAGCCGATATCCTTACCTGATATTGTTCCCATTGCAAGTAGCTCCGCGGCTCTAAACACAGCTAGAACCTCGGCCTGGAAAACACTGCATGGGTCCGGGTGTTTTAGGAATATTTCAAGGTTTAGATCTTTAGAATAGATACTTGACCCAGTTCCCTTGTTGGTCCTAGATGGTTGCTCGCTCTTAATTGTTTTTTAGCTTTCGACATTTGATTGTTGGACTGATTGATAGTCCGAAACGCCTGGTCAATTTCTGTCTAAAAGTACCAATCAGTGGTTCTGTTCAAATGTTTGTTTGCCAGGAGTATACACTGTTCCACCAGATAAAGGCAATGTACTCTGCTATGGAGGTACCAGTTTAACTTTGCTCCAAGGCACATAGCACATACTTTTTCTTTTCCTAACTTTTTAGCAAACAAATAAAAGTTTTGCCACAGCATCTCTTCCAAACCATAGACATGTTATGACTTCAGACATAAGTAAGAAAGAAAACGTCTCCTAAGCCAAATAATTGCCAAACTTTCTGCTTCGTATAATTTTTGGGTCATGGTATGGGATAGAGTTCATTCTACTTTGTATGGAATCATTATCATTAAAATTTATCACCCGTTGAACTGGTATTATTCTTGTGGTTGCACAGGAGTTTCCAACTGCTTAATGTGCGTCTTGAGAAATATTTTAAATAGATCTCATAACACAATACTTTTCAAGTGCAAATTGCAAACTACTCAGTACTCACGTCGGGATCCAATGGAGGTTCTGACAGTCTATACAAGTATTGGTATTTAATATACCTCTTTCTCCTAGGAGTACGTGGCGAAGAACAGTGGAGAAAGAAGCACGGCAACTGGGAAAGAGTTGGGGGGAACTGAGGCACATTCCCAGAAATCGCACACGATGGCGCGTAGGCGTTGCAGAAGCCCTACGATGGATATTGATTTCCCATAAAAGCTTTGTAGACTTAGGCAGTCTGAGAGGCGGAAACTTCTAATCTAACAGTTGGTTGAGATGGTTCTCGTGCTTGACTGATTCCGACCCCAATTTCGCTTAACGAGTTCCAACAATAGCTCTTATCAAGGAGTCAGTGTGGTAGTAGACTCGGTAGATACAATGCTGACACAAGGAGATCAGTCGAAGGGTCCCTTCGCTTCTACCTTAACTCACAGGTCAGCGTCGATCAACTTCTTGTGCTCCTTTTGTCGGACGTGTTCATCCTCATGTAGGCCCTTCTTCTAGATCTAGATGCGGTGCTAAGATGTACACAAGTTCTTGTTGGAGAAAGAGGAGAAAGGTAGTAAGCGCCTTCTTCTATATCATCTGCTTCTATCACTTCGACTTTTCTTAGCCTTTTGACTTAGCTAAGCTCATTTCAGAGAGATCCCAACCAACTCCTATGTCTTATTAGAAGCTTTAAATATGGATGCTTCACTCTTTCCTATGGAAACCACTGCTCTTAATCTTCTTCATCAGCATCCTGTATACCATCCCTCAAAGGTAGATCTAGATCTGCTTCATCTGAAGCATCTTGCCTTATTCTTTTTGATGGCCTTTTCTAAGTTACGTTTTGGCAGCTTAAATGCAGCCAATCGCTGCAGAAATTCTTTTCACTTTTTATAGATTGCTAGATTCGGCTCTTGAAGTACTTTGGTTTGAGCGTCATTCCTAGAAACATGCCTCCTCGTTGATCTTCCAGATGTTGCTGCATTGTACGATTGAAAAATATCACTGTAACCTTACTCTGTTACCTGTAATAATGTTCCCTCTCGATAGTAACAACATTTTGGACTCTCATCATAGAATTCTTCTAAAAGTTTATCTATTAAACCTCTGTCCTGTTTTGAGTTCCCTTATCTGCCTAAATTCACAACAAAAAAAGAAACAGCCTTGTTATGCCTCCTGTGAGGATTGAACTCACGACCCCTGGTTTACAAGACCAGTGCTCTGCCACTGAGCTAAAGAGGCTTACGATTCCAGTCCAACTGCAAAGTGGTTTCAGTGCCAGAATAAGATGTCAATTAAGTGATTGGAGAATCATGTTTAGATAGATAGATAGATACAAAGGTAGATTGTTGTTTGAGGTTGGATTCGGTCGCTTTATCACTGCGTTGGCTGCTGTATGCCACTGTTGACAATGATTCCAACTGTGTCTTTCGGTGAGTTTAGTTGTTTTTAGATAAAAGCAACGATGATTTGTTCTGAGAGGAACACTTCTGATTCTTCATGCTTCGCTCACCTTGTCACTCTGCTAACTAACCGAATAACCCCCCAACATGGACATGAAACACTTAGCAACCATGAATATTCGTAAGGGTTCATGCGACCAGGCTGAGAATGGGTGCCTTTCTTCAAGTAAACGCCTCACCATTTAATTAATTACCTGGCTTATGTCACCCAAAAGTGCAGTGAAAGCACCACAAAATCTGTCACGTCTCTGGCTCTGCTTCCATTTGTTTCACTTCTCATGTTATGTTCTGCTTACTATCAATGTCAATCCATCGTGTCCATCGTGTATGGCTTCGGATCAGCCCCAAAACCATTGTATTTGCGCAATAAAAAAACACCGACTGGCCCCCATTGTGTGCACAGGAACTGCTCTAAGCTCAAGTGTGCACTTCTGGCGAAATCCAATTAAAGTTTGACTGCTGTTTTGTGAATTGAATCGATCAGAGTCCGTCGCCTTTATGTCGATTCAACAGCAAATCTAAACCAATCCATCGAAGGGGTGGTTTCTTAGGAACTAGGACGCACGAAGGAGCAGCCAATGTATCGGTTAAAATCAAAAGACGTCCCAGATTTCAAATCTTGTCATCACTGCCGGACAACTGTGTCACTCAACTGTGTTGTCCACCCGTAGAACTTGGACATCCAAATGGAATCATAAATTAACATTTTGCTGATGATTTACCCTGGAAAAAGGTTCGCCCAACTCTACTGGCACTTGAAAGGTGTCCACACACATTCGAGAGTGCATCCGATGGACAGGAGAATGCCCTTTAATGTTCCACTCTGTTGCAGCAAATTGACATGTTACTCGTACCGCGGTGGCGGTCCATATGAAAGCGACTTCCTATCCATTGTTCTGGGGCAATGATGCTCTCGTTGACATAATTTACGGTCCACACAGACGCTGAGAGAGAGTTCGATGCACAGACCATGTTGGATAGTCTCATTAGCATCATCGTCCAGTACCACCTCCACTGGTCAGTTAATAGTGTGCCCCCCCCTGTGTGAGGCAGATTAGGAGGGAAACTGTTGACGATTCGTCATCCACCCATGATGACGCAACATCTGACAGCCTTCACTGTGGTGATCGGGTCGCGTCGGCGCCGTAGGCTAGCTTCACTATTCTCTAAAGATTCGCTGATATCGTCGCCGATGATTGGTTGTTGATTGGCTGCGGGTCATTTACATCCATAATGGGGTGTTAGCCAAAATAAAGATACGTGCTCGGACCATGACTATGCAAATTGTGTGTTGTAGTGGTGGTGGTGGGGTATTACCATAAAATGCGAGAGAAGAATTCCCATAAAATCAGTGAATTATGGTATTAAGTGGATTTTGGAAATGAATACAAATTTGCTTCCCATATTTTGTCGCATTAGCATTTAATTTCATTCATTAAGATGTTTATTTGCTTTGTTTGGGTATCTTTTTGTTTGCTTTTGAAGGGTTCTTTGTAAGAGGGATGAATAAAAGGTTGTCATTTGTCAATAGATGGCAGCGGAGATACATCATCAATGGACAGATACATTCCGGTTAGAAGTTGTCATAACAGCTATCAAAATAGATAGCCGTATCTCTACACGATTCTCCAATCATTTGATTGAAATATTTCACTGACTTCGTACATCAAAATTGGTTTGTAGTTCGGGTTGGAGTGTGGGCCTCTTTAGCTCAGTGGCAGAGCACTGGTCTTGTAAACCAGGGGTCGTGAGTTCAATCCTCACAGGAGGCATGACAACAAGATCTTTTTGCGATCTTCTTGTCTTTTTTTTGAAGGGAATTTTGCAGGGTTTCTTGGAGTAGGCTTGTTGGATAGTCTGAACCAGTTTCTTTTGCAGAAATTTTGAAGTATTTTCGAATTGATCGGGAATCGCCAAATCATTTATAGGTACATGCTTTATCTAAGGGAAGCAATGTTTCTCCGGGAGAGAACACGGGTTTTTCAGGCGATCTTTGTCCCTAATACCACCTCCAGCTAGGAATAAAAACCTCTCAAGTCAAGGTGTTGTTGAATACGTGCTGATTACGGAAAGTGCAGGGAAGCGATGAGGACGAAAACGGATGGATGGATGGACAAATAGACGGATGGATGGATGGACAGATGGATGGAGAAACAGGACATAACTCTTAACGTTGTAATCAAACTCGTTTCATCAGTCACTTGAACCTCTCCTGTTCTTTTATTTTGTCCTCCGCTCACTGTCTGTGCACTTGGGATCAAGGTTTGAGTTTATAGTTAGTCTATCATGCAGACCATTCAATCTAAGTATGAATTTTTGTGATAGTTGTTGAAGTTCGGGGACAAAATCACCCAAAAAAGGAGTCCACAGCACATATCTTGCTCCTGACCTAGGCGAGGATTTCAATGAGAACCATTCCAGCTCCGAAATCGTTCAAAAGCCAATGACAGTCCTTAGAGCACAGAGTCTACAGTTTGCCGTAAACCTCCTTCTCGTTTCCTTCGTCGCTACAGCCCTTGGCCAAATGAGATGGCATACATATAATAGAACTGAGCTGACCATTCTGGACATCATTCTCTTATACCACAGCCCTGCAATGCAGGGACACTTCTTTGATCGAGTATTCCACATATACTTTAAGTTACAGCCTAAGGCCCTACAGTTTTGCGGTCCAGTAGATTACATTTTAACCATCCTTTCGTTGGTGACTATCCCCATCCCCTGAATGTCTGCACTATAACAAGAGCGATATTGCCAGCACCAAGTTTATTAAACTCCTTCTGGTAGCGTCTGTCGCAGATCACCATCATACATGATGTTCCATAAGATGAGACCTAGTACTGAGCCTTGTGGGACCCCAGCTTGAGATTATATTGCTCTACTCCGTCACTAGATTCATACTTTAGTCTCCTGTTAGAGGAATAGCTTGGTAGTAGTACGTTGTATCCATACTGGCGAGTGATCTTCTTATGAATTTCTCGCGAACGCCCCCTACTCATTGCTTCCACTTATCTTGCCTCTTTGGTCCCAGTACCAGCTGTCGTAGCTTTTTTGGTTCTGGTAAAACTCCTTTCTTTGGGTTCATTTGCATTGGTGCTACAAACATGTCCTATTCAACAAATAGATGTCGCTGTTTGCCTTCATTTCCTAATAGACTTCCGTGTTCCCGCGTTAAAACATTCAGTTCATGACCGAACGAAAGCGCATGTAACTAACTTACTACCCACTCTCGGGTTAATAAATAAATTTAATTAAAGACACGTATTAAAGTCAATCAGAACGCTATCTTAATCTAATGTGACAAAGCACTCACCAAAAGCCAACAAATCTTCACCCGAAAATACACATATTCTCCAAACAAAAAAACAGGAGACATTTTAAAATTAAGAAATAAATAAAATTCAATTAACTCCAACCACTCATTTTCTCACTGTCTTAATCGTAAATTATTTTTAAATGTAAATACACCTCAACCTCTCTTTTCTCTCTTCGATCGAAAGATCATTTTAAAGTCAAATAAAAATGCATAACACTAAGCCTTCTGATACCACCAAACCGACAAACCGACACCGGACACAGAACGAAGAAAAAAGCCCCCAAAAAATAATAACAAATGCGATCAATTTAGACCTGTTACTTGGCATCCATTCCGATCTTGAACAACAACACTATCAGATGGAATTAAGTTGTTTGCTTTGTGCGAGAAGCGCCCGACCCATTGATTCCATTTTCGATTCTCTTCTCAACAAAACGACGCCGAAAAAATCCCGAGAGAGAGTAGTATAAAAGAATCTTTCCAATTCCGATTTAAATGTAAAATATTGCATCGGCTTTTTGTTGTTGTTGTTGTTGTTGTTGGGAAGTTCTTAAATTCAATTTCCATAAACAAAGGTAACACACAACTTGAACAAGAAGAAGAAGAAGAAGAAGTTTAGTTGTCATGTTAGTCGGCCGAGAGGATTTGAATTGTAATTTGAAGTGTGCCTTCTTAACTGCTGTAGCGCGGCAACATGTGTCCAGCAAAAAGGTGAAACATGTTTTTTTCTTGGTGATAAGGGGCAGTTTGGGATTTGATTTGTCTTTATTAGGGCGAGAGACTTAATGAAGTCATTGAAGCTTAGAGAGTGGTGCTAAGTGATGCTAATAGATGGTTTCTCATTCGGTTTATAGGGAGAAAAAGTGTCTTTAAACATGTAGCTAAACATTTTCTCTTGGACACCTTTTTCCATAAACTATTCTAAATGACTTATGCGATTTGTGTTATGGAATATGTTAAGTATTGTCATCAAATTTGATGGTTTGGTCAAGTGGCTTGGGAAGTTACATGTATCTAAACATTTGTATACAAAGTTTGGCGAGGCTTTTCGGTCCATATTTCATGTCAAATGACTTTGGAAACAGTTTCAATTGATTTGTTTGATGGAAAACACTAATAAGTGACTCCAATAGGTAGTATTTAGGGCAGTATATGAAGAACGTGTATCTAAACATGAATCTCAACAACTTTCGGACTCATTTCTTACCAATAATGCATGAGAATAAATGAAAGTTTCGATTGGCAGGTCTAATGTATATCCTAACATGAATCTAGACAATTTTTGAAGGCATTCCTTGCCACTCTCTGTGATAACGTCATTCGAAATCTTATTTTTGAGCGTGTATCTCTACATGAAGCTATACAATTTATGAAGGCATTCGACTACGAAGTGACCTCTCTAACACTAAGCTCTCTAGCTTGTGTCTTGTCACAGAGTCATTCAAGCTCGGCGAATACCTGCTATATACACATGTATGTCCGTCTAAAATGTATTTATACATGAATCTAAACTACTAGAAATGACTCAATCTAAGTTAATGTTCTCTTTAAAAAGACCTTCATCCGAACTCGACGAGTGATGGCAGATGAGGCTAGTGGACAGCTTTCAACATACCATACAAAGGACGGGTGTATCTAAACATGTATCTAAGCAAATTTGGCCAACATTTCGTGCCATAAACTGTTCCCAAAAGAGTCAAGTTGTAATAGATGTGCTGTGTAAGAAGGCTACTCTTCTGATGATAGCTTCATTGCATGTCATCGAATGAAGAGTCTTTATAAACATGTATATAGCCCATCTTTCTTGTATCTAAACATGTATCTCACCAAATTTAGTTCATGTTTCTTGCCACAAATCCTTTCTTGAATCGAAAAGTAGTCTACAAAGATCTATAAAAGAGAGAAGAGTAGCCGTTTAAGCACATCTAACTTTTGTTTCATGACAAACCCATAAGAAGAAAGGTGTATCTAAACATGTGTCTAAGCACATTTCTTGCTGAAAACTCTTCCAAATGCAACAAAAGGTGTCGATAGGGATCTGTTTCATAAGAAGCCTCATTTAAGCACAGATTTTGGTTCTTTTGTCGCATGTCTTTGAAGGGAGTTGTATCTACACACACATTTCTAACCTATGCCTATTTTCTTTCATTGAATTGCCTCAGCACCAAAGAGCAAAGGCTCACCCTCAATTAATAAGCAATCAGCGCCAGCTATCCCTGCAAACTTCGCTCACAAACATTGCGCGACACCATAACACTGTCGCTAACTCAAAAATTATGCAAAACCATAACGTGGCTACGAAAATTATTCGCAAATTCATTGGCAATAAAAATCAATGATCCTGCACCTCCTTAGGGCCGCATCCACTGGTATGTATGGCATCAATTTCTGTGCAACCTTAAAATGTATACCAATTACCATTTGGACGACCTGAGCCATTTATTCACCTGAGCCATTCTTTTTGTTTCTTCCTCCTCGAGGCAGCAGAGATTTTGTGTGACAGAGCTTTGGAAGATCATGTTGTGCTTCACCTCTTTATGAAAATACTAAACCGGACTTGGCTTGGTATTCGACGATGCCGCCAACGCTACGCTAAGAAGGAACCCTGAATGGAACACATAGAGTGTGTTCTAGTGGTGTTTTGGAGTTTGGGAATGCGCGCCTCGAAAAACAAGTGCTTTTTCTTGTCGACTTGTCTCCTTGGGCTAATTGGATTATCTCTTTATGGTTGCATCTTCATTCATTCACAGGCGGCGGCGACATCGGCTCGAGGATGCATGCTAAAATAATGGAATCGCTTATTGCAGGGATACAGTCTTTTGATTTCCTTTTGGACAGTTTTTTTGCCTTTGTTTTTAGGTCTGTTTTTTTGCGAGCGAATTGAATGAATGAAATTTATCAGACATCTACTGTAGATGGTGGCAATTTAGATGCAAATTGTAGAACCATAATGATTATGGGAGTGTGTGCATTGAGGCATTTCTCTAAGTGGCACTTAATTAGAAGGTGTGCGAGGAGTATCCTCGCGATTGTGGTAATGGCCAGTGGTGAGTGAAAATTAATTGATTATTAGATGTGTCCAGACACACTTTTAGTAGATGAAAGATTCTATCTTTAGATAGTGGGGAGAGGCTGCTGGCGCCCAAGAGGTAATCTTTGTCAAGATGTGGTCCAACTAAAAAGTATTATTTATGAATTTGTTTACAAGTCGTACCACGAATAGTATACAATGTTAAGAGTTAAATTATGCCTGTAAAATTGTGATGGCTAAATGGTGGATAAGAAGCTCTTTGCTTCTGCCATTGCTTTGCAGCACTTGGGCCTTAGACGGGAATGTCTTTTGTCGTCTCTAATTAGATGCTCCAGAGGCTAGATGGCTTTGATATCTTTATGTCATTTAGAAACTACCTTGGTAGACAATGTTTAATTGATCCAGTTCCACTCTATAAACGACATTGTCGATGAGAAGGGTTGTAGAACGTTCCTTAAGGAAGCCATGCCTACCATCTCTCAGTCTTCTTGTCTCGTTGATTCCACTCTCCAATCTAGGGCTGACTATCCTTATAGTCCCTTCCATAGATAGGCACAGAAAGATGCCACCTTCACTTGAAATATTCAATTTGGTAGCAAATATATTTGACCACTATGAGTTTCGTCTTGTATCTACATACTTCCGTTGCCAGTTCGTTTGCTTCTATTGATCAGAAGAGCTTGATTGCTGGCTTTTGTCCACTTTAAAACTGCGACTCTTGACAAGGAAGCGTTGGGGTAAATGCTGAGCATCGAACTTTTAGCTGAAACTCTATCGACCTAAGCAATCAACACAGTGTCCGATGCACTTGTGTTTCTAGAAGCCAATATGCTTCCAGGCCCTATCCAACTCCGAGCGACCAGAGGAGTGTTAACCTAAGTTTAGACTGACGAGACATGATGTGCATGATGCTTTAGACGACTTTGTGACGACGTAGATGTAGAAGACTCGATAATGAGGCATTGAGGAGATTGACCAACAAATTGAAGAGTAATCAATCGCTTCTAATATCTAGCCCAATAATATCCTGCATAGTGATAAAGCTACTAAGTCTAACTTTTCGGAACCATTAAGCCGAAAGGCAAAGCAAAATCTCCGTTTGGAATGCCATCTACAGTTTGGAGATGCAATGCAATCACGAGAACGTTCGTCAATAGGTGCCTACACCATATCTTAAAGATTTCCTGTCCAAAGCGTAGCTCCAAGTAACAGCTTCATCTGAGAACGGGTAATGAGCCTATAGATCCAACTATACAATGACGAAAATGGCATTGGATTGGTCACGTCCATAACTCACCACGCGATGCAATGAAACCCACTTACTCAGGATGACAAGATACGCGGTGGCCCTAGGAGTACATGACGCCGAATAGTCAAGAAGGAAGCCCATCAAATGAAAGAGTTAGGGAGAGCTGAAGCACATTTTCACACGAGACGTTGTAGAGGACCTAGGACCCACAAAAGGATAGAGGACATAAGTAAATGTGAAGTAAGTTCTTAGGGATAGAGTCTGGTGCCATTACAACAGTCGATTGTATTGAAAAATGGATAGAATCTGCCGATCTAGAACTATCTGACCACAAGGAGATCTAAGGTTAGGTTAGATTGGCTTGCTGCAGTGGAAGCAGACACTCTTAGGCCATTAAAACCAAGAGGAGCTTACTATGAAGCAGTAAAGGCGATTGACGCCTATGCCAGCAAGTTCGCCTAAATTTCCGAAGAAGTGTGCACTTTCGTTCGATTTGAAAGAGCAGTTTCCTTCTCAGCTTCATAGTTTGAAGGAAGGCCCAATTTAATGAAGTAGTGTCTCGGGAGCTATAGGAACTCTTGAAATCCACTTTAGGCCAATCAAGAGGTTAAAGGAGTCTCTCCAAAGAGAGCATCAAGTTTTTAAGTAAAAAAGGGGCTCACAGTGCTGTCAAATGTCGGTAGATCTGAATACTCTAAACGAATTCAGCTGCAGCCTCGGTTATACCTGATATAGTCGCTTGGCAGAGGAAGTAGTAAGGCCACCAAGTCCAGGGATTCTAATACACAAAAGATGAGGTCAAGGGACGACTAGTTGGAGACATGTTTCGTCGAGCGAGTAAGAAGCATCAGAAGTTACTACCCAGCCCAAGTTACTTATCAAACCAGGAAAGGAATACTTGTTGACGCGGGAAAGTGGCAAGAGAGTTCTTGTTGTAGATTCGTACGTGGGCATATTTCTATCGTCCATTACTCAGAATTGCAAATCATTCATGCTAGGAGATGGACTTTCAGTATCTTTATAGAGCCATACACCACACATGCCATCTAGTGGTTGCAACAGCAAAACTGAAGGTCTATGGTGTAGTTTGAAGCTAGATTGGTGTATGTCAGTTAATAAAAGATCACCACATCCGTTTGTGCATCCCAAAAGACCCCTCAACTACCACAAACCGTTCATTCCCTACCACAGTACGTCACAGCCTTGCCAGAGATTTATTAATAAACAATGATCAAACCAAATCACCCAGTCACGTAGCTCATATCTTTTTTTCTGTATAATTTAGAAGCCCAACAGGATTGACTTCAGTATAAATTACTAAAAAAAAAAAAAAAGAATTATGACACTTCTATCGGGTATTCCACTATTGAGTGCTTTCACACTCAACCCTAGCCTGGCGCTATACCAAAGCCACACCACAGAGAATCTAATCTTTTATGCTAAATATTCCTTTATCCATTGTTCATCGATAATCGATAAATCATCAAAAAAGATACAAAACAAAAACTTATTTAAATACAATACATATCCTATATTGTCAGCCCAATAAATTAGTTAAATGTCACCAGACAGCCGACGAGAGAGGGGGATCCCCTCCCTGTCATATATTATTCATAAAAATAGTCGAGAGAAATATAATTTATCGCCGATGGCCGATACGACAAAAACCAACAAGCTAATTAGAATTTAATTTCGTAAATAAATACGAATTCCATATCCCGCCGGTCCATTGATTGATGTGCACCAATTAACGCGAACCTATCTCTGTCCTATCATCTATCTATCTCTGTGTGTCTAATTAATAATTGGCTTCGAGTGCGGATACATTTTAGCAGCGCATGCTGTGAGGGGAGTCCTCTCGATCGCACATTCTTAATCAGAGACGTCTTCTTCTCTCAGCGCGCTAATTGACCAAAATTACCAAAAACAAAAATTGGTTTGTCTCTCTCCTGGTCAACTCAACCTGACGACAGGAATCACATTTTAGACATTTCAAAAGTTCAACACAAAATATTCAAAAAAAAAAAAACGAAATCAAATTTGAAAAAAGAATCTCGGATAATCGAAAAATTATTCAAATCCGAAATGCAGCGGTAATTTTTCAATTAAATCCTCGTTCAAACTCACATTCAATTCAATTAGGGTCTTTCACACGCACAGCGTAAAAACACACAAACGGCCATCATAATAAAGTATCTTTCAGATACAAAATCTCTACCTTCTGACCTGTGTGTCTGTGTGTGTGTTTCCATGGGTCACACATAATTTAATCGAAATCAATATCGTCGCATCCAGTCGAGAGTCAGAGTCCATGTTTAGGCTCAGCACCTGTTGTCATCCGGTGGACGGTTGTATCTGAGTTTGGATTATTTAAATTTTTCTCTCTTTAGAGATATAAATTCTCAATCCGATACTTAGTAGTTCACAGTTTCTCTGTTGGGCGGATGGATACGTCTTAATTAAAAGAAAAGCTGATGTTCTCTCTGGCGGGAAGCCCGTCAGACGACAGTGTGAAGGTAACTAATGCTCGTGTCTTGTTCATCGAATTTTTGTTTGAGATACATATTCATGCGCGATGACAACTACTTGAGAGCGATGGCATAAGTTGGGCTTATAAATTGTTCCTTCTTTTGCGGCATGACATTGGATGGTCATTTGGGCAGGGAATGGTAGCTTCTGATGGTTAATCGAATCTGTGGTGCTTCTTGAGGCTTGCAAGAAGAGGAGGAAGAAGTTCTAGCAAAAAGAATATGTTTTTATCAGGAAGGTTCCAAATTTGGGCACATTGGGACCTCAGGGTGTACAGATGAGCAAATGTTTTGTGGGCCCTTGCCGAGTTGCTAAAGTTTTCAAATACAGCGATTCTTTAATCATCAAATTATTTTGCGAGGAAGAACGTAAACCCTTCATATGCTACCACCTTGTGAAGAGCACTCTTTTACTCAGCGCGAGAGTGGCATTTAAAGAGTTCATGTTCTTCATCAGAATGATCCTTGTTGATGATATCCTCTATATCCTATGATGTCTTCGCTCCTATTCCACTGATTCTAAAGGTATATATATATAGACCAATTTCAATGAAAGAATCAGTTAATCACATCGACCGAAGGCGGCCTTAAGTTCTCCTTATACATCAGACTCAGTGAAGATCAATTTTCCCAGTTAGATAGAAGCATTGCTCTACATTACATGGAATCAAGGTTTTCTTCCCAACAACGCTATGACAAGCATAACACGTGAAGCTATACCCTTGGTCTCAGAAGATTGTACTTACTTCTGCTTATGTGCAGTATTCCCTGCAATATGTCTCTGTTCTTTCCAATTCTTCTCCATGGGGCTGTATAGCAAACTGACCACTTACAGAGCTTCACTCGTAGCCATCCTTATAACACCAAGCGCCAGTGAAAGTTATTCTTGCAAAAGACGTGCAGTCGTGCAGTCGTGCATCGCCTTCGGTCCAAGGTTATCTGTGACGATACTCATGGTGGACATGTAGTGAATCCAAAAAAAGCCTGGCTTACCACATTATACCACATTACCCGCTCTTCGACTCACAGCCCCCTGGATTCGAGACGACAAAGAAGAGCAAGCTTTCGGTACAAGGACGAAGTTCTCGCTGATACCCAGATACTGAACGCACTCCATGATCGCATAGAATGGAGAGCAGCTGTATCTCAGGCACAGACTTAAAGAGTGGGGCGTCCTTTAAATATGAAACTATGAGACTCGATCCCACCATAGCAATTTTGACAGCATCTTTGCTTTTTTTTAAATCTTGCAGTAGACTTTTACCAAAGTAACAAAGATCTTAACCCATTTAGGAAGCTTGGTCGGTTTGTACTTACATTCTTGGACGATTTTTAAGTATTTTGCTGTAGTCTCTCCCGCCTTAAGTGCAGCCTAGATAAGCGAGGGTAAGGATGAAAGAAGCTTGTTTTCTGAGTGACTAGTTTCTGAGCTAGTTAAAGAAAGCTTTTAAGCCATGGCCCCTGATCTGCTCTGTAGATGGGCTTTGTCTTTCGTGAGCCTGTTCCTCCCGATGTGTGTCGACCAGCTATAAGAAGTGTTATCAGCTTAAACAGTATATTGAATTGAATATTGACATCTGTTGCCTTGGCTTATGTCTCATAGGAAACCTAAGTAACTCTTATTTGTAGGCCAGTTGATTTACTGCTCAGCCCTTTTGAAGCTCATATTTGGTGACTTCTTTAGCTGGATGGTCATTAAGGTTAGATATTTGGGAAACTATTAAGTTGAAAAGAACTGACAAGACAAAGTGCGGTAGTTGTCCAAGTAAATGTAGAGCACTAACTCCACAGTTTCGTTTCCAGACGCCGGTACAGAAATCTGTATAAAAATACCTCTTCACGTCGAGATTTTTCTAAGTCTCGAAAATCACTTAGAATATTTTAACACGAACGTGTATGCATACATACTGTGAATTATAAACGAATGCGAATTTTACATACAATTCTTCCCACTTATTTGGACATCACCCATAAATATTGAACGCTTTTCTATCCCTTCTTCTATCTTCCAAATTACCAACTGCCTTTGCCCTGTATATCAGTGTAAAGCGTTTCATATCCCCTTTAGACTTCCTGATAGAAATTTCCAAACCAGCGACCTAAGTATCTAGAGTCATGCACTCAATCGAATGCACATTTATATGTAAACCATTTCTCTCTTCATGTTCCATTAATATCTAAAATAATGCTCCTCCAGTCTACACTCTCCTCGTGTCAAACTCTTTTTAATTGAATTTTATTATTCAATCGTTAGCCCTCGAGTCCAGCACGGCAGCTTGCGAAACTAAAACTTATCCGGTTTCGATTCGAGCACAAATGCTTCGCGAAATTGCCACTTTATCACCTAATTAGCTGACAACTCGCTCTCATAAGTTACCCACAAATAGCCCATCAATTAGACCGTCATCTGACGCTTCCCTCTTGTTTTGTGTTCCTTCACACATTAAAGGCCACGAAAACAGTTCCCAAGCCAAACACCACATAAAATCCGGTTACCCACTGTCAAGAGAACTTAATAAAAATCCAAAGATCATGGATAAAAATCTTCTGTCGAATTAATTGATTAAGCAAAAATCTACAAAAAAAAACCCCAACAACAAAAAGCCCAAACACGATTCGTGATCGTTTCAGCGACCAAATTAAGACCAAACATAAATGACCAAATGATTAGGCCCGGGCATAAAGATGTCAAAGCTGACCATCATGATGATCACACTCTGATGTCGCTGCTGCTGCTGATGATGATAATGATGATGATGATGATGATCATCACCTGGCCAAAGAGTGCCCAAAAATAATCGACAACGATGAAGACATAGCCCGATGGTGATGGTGATTACCATAAGCATCACTACGACGACGAGGGAAAAACGCGACAATGACTTTAATGACGTATAATCGAAGTTTTAAGCTAATGGATTCTAATTCTTCGAAGATGTCGCATTCGATTGTGGCCAAACGGCGGCGGAGCGGGGGTAAATTAATGAGCGTGTCCATCTTAAGAGGGAGCAGCAGCAGCAGCATCTCTTTTGACAGTCAACATAGATACTTTGCGCAGCGCTCTCCAAAGTGAGATGTAGTTTTTCGAGTGTGTGTATCTTTTGAATAACAAAAAAGCCCGATGAATTATTAGTTCCAAGGGGCTGTAAGTTCTTTTGGAGAGAGAGAGAGAAGAGCTTATGACCAACAACCAACAACAACAACAACCTGAATGGCGGGTAACAAAGTGGCTAAAGGCTTAACATAACCATTTGCTTAAGTTTGTGATTTCGAAGATTTATCGCTACACATGCTGTTTGTCTGGATTAGATACCTACTCTGCTAGTTGGATTCGTACTCATTCAAGCTGGAGACCGTAACGAATTTTTTCTGTATACTGTGCTACTCCTGATATAATCGCCATACAAAATTTTTGATTCTCTTAAAACTTCAAAGGCTAAATGCCGGCGGAAACGGATTAAGGGAGTTGGAATCCGCAAGGTATTTTGGGATTGTCACGACAAGCAGGCAAGAAACAAAGAAAACATCCGTTGGGTGACGACTACTTTGAGAAAGGCCAGGGCAATGGCCCAATTTCCTGGATTAGTTTGCTTAACAGTGACCAGAGAACGAAACGCAATCGGAAGTGATTCTTCTAGATTTTCAGACTATTTGCCTTAAGCGTGAGGTTGAAGTGGTCTTAGGTTCGTAAAAATCAAAGGGTAATACGGGGCATTTAGCGTGGGAATGCTTCCACAATTATTGGGTTTGAGTGTAGGGAAGTATATTGAGAAGGTTCTGGATTTTGATAGCCACTTTTAGGGCATTTTTCTCTGCAAGGAACAAAGGCTATCTCTTAACCCTAAAGTTCAGCGGAAACACTGCCAATTTCGCGTTTGATATTGTTCCTGAGCTTCGAGCGTGTTGTGGATGCCATGGCTCAGTGGTTAGTGCGTTGGACTACTGCGTTTTGGGTTCGAATCCGGAAAAAAATCCATCTAAAGTTTCACTCTTTCGAGTGCCTGAGAAACATTCAAGAGTATTACTGTCAGAAATGTATAACAAGCACAAAATGTACAATTGTGAGAAGCTAGGCCTTGGCCCTCTATGGGCTACTTATGGCATAATATTTATTTTATTTTTCTCAAGCGAGGTGGTCATTCGAACGGGCCAGTTCTCAAGAACACGATTAACCCAATTCCCCTTCATTAGATCAATAGTAGTTGAAACCATATTCTACTGCCGTGAAACCCATCCAATTCTAGCCAAAAATAGTCTTTCAAACCATTGATTGTAACTGCATTGGTCCAATTACACCAAACATGAAGCCTACACCACGGAGTCATTTTTTTTGGATGCAATGGGAGTGTGCATGTGGGTTTATTGTTGTCGAATAACCCAAAGCCATTGAGCCAAAAATGAGCTTGAACGCTGAGAATAATCTTTTCGATCAAGTTCAGAATTTTCTTCAAAATTTTGCAGAGTCCAATCGGAGAAGTTCCGGCGCTTCAAATGGTCAAGAGGTGTCAGTTCTTGAGTTGATTTGATCTTATAAGGGTATTGGCCAACATCTAAATGTAAAATTTGACACAATTTGGACGGAGAGACTCTCGATTCCTGTGACTAATTTCATTTTGAACTGAAACACTTACGGCTGTGATATTTTCGGCACTTCCACTTCGGTTGTCTCATTGGCACATGTGGTAATTTAGACTTAAATAGGACGGTTATAATCATTCTAAAAATACCGTTATACACACTTTTGGCAATCATTTTGCATAACTTATGGCTTATAGCGCTCTTTTTTAACAATTTTGGGAGGACTAACTATAGTATGCCATTTCTTAAGAAATTTTCAATCACTCAAATATGAAACTTAGACAAAATCTCAAAAACTGTTTTTGGAAAAATTGTCCAAAATATCCAATTTAGCCACTAGTCTCACATGTGAAGTTTGATCTAAATCCATTTACCTTTTAGCCTGCACACATTGGCAAGCAGACAGACAGCCATACGTTTTCAACTACTCTATCATCATTATGTCAGAATTTATTGCTACCCGCAGTTCGATTTTTGCACCAATCCAATGCTGGCCCTATATAATGGGAGCAACCAAGAAATTAAAGAGCGGGTCGAAATTGTGCTTCCAAAATTCTGTCTTCTCACATAAAAATTTCACTTTACAAAATTTTGCCAAATAATATTTTAGGCAACAAATTTCAGTATGTTTTGATTTTTTTTTTAAATTAACGAAAATACAAAAAAATAAAAAATAACTTTAGCTGCGTGATAAAATAAAAAAAAAATATTTAAAGCCAATATTATTTTAAAAAAAAAATTCTAAATTTATTTCATCTTAGTATTTTGTTTGATTTTTTTTTAAACTCTAAATATATTTAATTTTTTTACCGCACAACTTACATATATACCACGCTTTAGAGAACTTATCGCTCATTATCATTCGAGCAGCACACGTTCACGGACGTATAGCAAAATCCACTAAGCCAATGATGAGAGAATTATTTCACAAAATTGCATACCGCAATTATTAATAATTTTCACACATTTTCTATTTTTTTTTTTTTTTTAAGAAATTCGTTAGGCAGAATTTTAAAAGCAGAATTTTGTAAAATAAATTTAAGCCTTTTTCACTGAATACCCAAGTGTACAGTAACATACCTTATCATCTGGTTTCGTGTGCCCAGATCTGGGTTAAGTACATAGGTACCGAGATTAATAAAATATTTTAAACGCTTCACTTATTGATCTGACAGTACCGAACACCACATACCGTTACTTCTACTTCCCATCCTTTTTTTGGGGGGAATTCACAAATCCACTCTTCATTACTTAGATATAATATTTTTCTATTATGTTTTTGGCTTAATTTACATATGTTATGTTTGTGTTTAGGTATATGTATATATTTTGCACTTCAGTATATGTAACTGCTAAGCCACTTGTAACATTAGAGTTTTTCCCTTGAGACACGTTGGTCGAGGGGCAGGTTGTTGATCACTGGGGACATTGGTTGGTAGCGAGGGAGATCAACAGGGAGAGGAACAACGCATGCAGTTGGGATAAACACAGTTGGTCTTTATCACTAGAGCACATACATATTCATCCGAAAGTATTGCTGGGAATTGCAAATTTTGGCAATCACCTTGACTAATCAAGTGAGAAGCTTTAACAGCTAGTCCTAGAGAAGAGCCCAAGCTGATCTGGAGAAATTTGTAATAGATTTCTCCTTAAGAGAAATCTTTTTGAAAATTGAATAAAATTGTTAACTTTATTTAAGAAGATTTATTTTAAAATCCCTTCAAGTCTGACTTTGATGAACTATCGGTGTCTGAACTCAGTTCAGTGAACTTCACTTCAGTTTTGATATCACTGCAAATTTTTCACTTAGTCATCTCGTCCTGAATCTGAATCGGATTTCATTACGTCTGCAAGGGTTTTATCCTCTTGGAAGTCACTTGAGCCGTTCGACTAAGAAGATAAGGAAGGAGAAGATTAGATCCAGCTCCCGTTTTACTTCATCAATCGGTGTCTTCTCTTGTACCTCCTTATACAGCCTGTTGGCTGCAAATTTCTCACTACGCCAATCAATTTTCAATCATCTTTTTAGGTTTTTCTTTTTGCCGTTCATGCAGCTCTCGCTTTACATCCTCAATCGGTGTCTTATCTGTACAAAGACTGCACCGCAGCCTTCCAAGCACGAGAACCTTGGTTCTGCAATATACTCTCGACTGTTTGGTTTGTTTCCTAGACTTAGCTTTTCCAGCGTAGCTTCCCCTGTTTCTTTGTTGACAATATCCTGTCGATTTTCATCACCGACGTTTCAATGTCTTCGATAATTTTATTTGGCCCAATTTGAAGTCCATATTTTTGTCTTGCAGCTTGAAACGTTCCGACACCGATATGGTCTTTTTGTGGATCCTTGCTGCTCCCTTTGATGTAGTAGATAAGGAAAAAAAACGTTACTGGCATCCCATCCCAAAGGAGAACAAAAGGCTGGAGCGTTTGCAGAGGAACTTAACCCTGCAAGAGTCGTCTCTAGTTAGATGCATTCTTCTTCTATGGCCTGCCTTTTATAGTTCCACGGAAGGGCATTAATTGTATTTTAATTTTATTTAATTTATCGCGAAGATGGGTTTTTGGCTTTATCGCGCTTTGTCCAGTGTTTTCTGGAGACACGTCTGATAAATCGATTGCATTCAAGTGTCATTTTTTTGACAAGCTTGAGGGGAATGGAAGCAAAGCCCTATAGACCCTTCACATACCTTGTTTTGGTTGCTTTTCTTGCCATTTTGTCAGCTTTTTCACCAAATTAAATGTTGTTGTGTCTCATTTTATTCGAACAGCCACTCAATCACCTCATTGTGATGCTTGTTTTGGTTTTACGCTTATACTATAGCGACGAAATTAAAAATTGAATACTAAATCTCCACTCTAAGAAAATCTAGTACTTTTTTTCTAACCTTAGCTTCAGCTCATCTCTATGAGCCGCTGTCACTGCTTATCAGCAAAATCATCTGCTGACATCCACATGTCAACTGTTGTCTTGCCGATTGCCTTCTGTACTTGCAATTCTCGTCTACAATTCCGTTTGGTTGACAGTTATCACATTTTTAAAGTGCTGTTAAAAGTTTAGTTGTTGTCTTCATCATCAGCAGATGGTCTCCTAAGCAAAGGAGCATCATTTGACAGATTGATGAAGCTGATGATTCTACTGTGCATAGTGAATAAATGACAGTAAACAGTTTTGTATTGGCGACAAATATCATGAGAATGTCAAGCTCTTTCTATGGCACTTCACGAACCTTTGCCATTTCGGAAACAAACTCTAGAATATTGAAGAATTATCCGACAAACCCTTCGGTGATGGGAATCACACTCTGTCTGCACTGAGTGGATGTTGCGCGATGGGCTTTCTAGGACAGTTAGTCTGAAGATCAGCTTTATCAAAGAGAGGTATAGTACTGTGCACTCACCCATTGCTATCAAATCCCTAGAACCGTCACACTCAGCGGCACTTAACAAGGAAGCTATGCAGTCTAGGCTCAACATTACTGGGTACCAACTCATTCACCCTGTTCCATGGAAGTGCATTGCTTACTTACTTATGTCCTGTATCCCCTTGGGGGTATTAGGGCCTCTACAACGCCTACACGCCAGCGTGTGCGATTTCTGGAAATGTGCCTATGCTCTCCCCAATTCTTTCTCAGTTGCTGTGCTTCCTTCTCAACTATTCTGCGCCACGTAGACTGCCGCAAATTCTGCCATCCTGGGTAAGCGGGTTCCATTGCATCGCTTGGCTGGCTATAGACCTGTCTCCCTTTAGGAGAGTGTGACCAATCCACTGCCACTTTCGTCGTTGTATCGTTGTGCGTTGCTGACCTACCTTCTAATACCAAAACTTAAAGTGATTGTACAGAGTGGTACACGGTATCAGCAACATGGGATGTTGATCATCTGTACTCCAAGCAAGTTGAGCAATAAAACTCCTCCATGCAAAGACAGGATGGCACTTAATTTTTTTTTCCCTCAGCCTACAACAAACCACCCCACAGACCTCTTACTACATCGCGCTCCAGAGGGTGCACTTCAAAATCATTTAATCGTTCGTGAACTTTTTGTGTCTTTTCGTCCAAGAAACCCCATTTTCTGGCGAAGCATTAACCCTTTCCTAAGACGCTGCCGAACACACAAAGCACCAAAGCAACTAATGCGTCCGCGACGACCATTCATTGGCGACATACCAAATGCTCGGCCAATGTGTCCGCAACTTTGTCGTATTTCCTTTTTGGAAGGAATGCCGTTGGAGTCCCGTCCCGTGCCAACACTCCAATTTGACATATGAAGAATGAAATTTTCATATTTCCAGTTGTGGGTTTTGTGCTGCGCCGCATTACAAATGGTTGACAGTTATTAGACAACCATCAACCATTTTTTTTTCTTCTCCTTTTTCTCCTTTTCTGATGGGATGGGGTGGGGTTCTTTCTTTTATTTTTTTTTAGTGTACGGTTGCCCAAAAACGGAAACCATACAAAGGTGTCACTCGATATGTTGTTGTCGCCTGTCCAAAGGAAGCGGGCGCACATCACAACAACACCATCATCGCCAACTTGTAGTTACTTTGTGGCCATAATACGAGAGGACGGACAGACAGACGAGTTGATGGTGGTGGTGGTTGTTTGGCTTTTAATAATGGCTGTCATGAAATTCAATACGATTTTTGCCGATGTATTCCTTCCTAGAGGTATGCTCTCTTGGAGTGGGTTCAGTACACAGCAGGAGGTGAAATGGCCTGCCAATATTATCCTCTCTCTGCGTATTGGTTATGGGCGTTTTTGCTTTACCAGCAATTTACCAGGAAATTTTACAGCAAAGTAAAGTCCTGATTTGGTTCTCTAAGCGGTGGTAGGAGGTGTCCTACCGTGATGTTAGTTATAGTTCACTTAATTACGTTTGGTATGCCATTTTGTCGCCGATGAGAGGGTGTCCATTAGAAATATGTTCGAAGAAGGAGTGTGGGAAGTTTAGTGTTGGCTATGGGAACTAATTAAAGGGTTACTGAGCTCTGTTATACTGTTCCCTTTATTGCACTGTCAGTTCCTTATTCATTTTTAAGTGTCTAAAGTTCTTTGTGATCGTCGAGTGGTTTATTTGGTTTCTAATTTGAGTTCTAAGACTTCTCGTGGCCTGTGGTAGAGTTTGTGGTCCAAAAGTGAAGTCACTCGAGTTTGATTAGACAAAAAGGGGACAGCGAAAAGTCGCGACAAATGTCATAAGAATACAACAATTTTGAAGGAAATTTTGAGCCAGGAAATCATCAATTCTCTCAGTACTAAGCCAGGTCTTAGCAAACGTTATTGACTTACAAAGAAACGGCCTTCTTCTTCTGCATTTAAGCTGAAATCTATTATTCTACTCTACTCTCCTCTACTCTGTCTTGTTATGGCCATACAGTACCGCTGATTAAAGCAGCAATCGTAGTGGCAGATTCCTCCATCTGGTCTTCTTCTTTCGTAAGTTTTCTTCTCCCTCCATTATAGGTGTTTAGTATTCCCACCGTAGTTCCTGCATAAGGCTTGCGATTATGCTACCGGCCGGCGATGTCCCATGCGTTCTTTCACTTCCGTAGGTCCTCAACCGTCCACAACAGTCTGATTTGCCTATGCACTTGTGTAAGCTGGATGCTGGCTGAAGTTGAGCAGGACTCCTAAGTACCTTTTGTGAGGCTTTAAAACCATACTGTGTACGCCTATCTGTATAGTCAGATGCTCATTTACCTTTAAGGACAGCCTCCGTTTTGTGGTTCCCTAATGCCAGTCCTGATGAGCGGAGCCATATTCTTATGTCGAAGCAGAAATAGAGAGCGTTGTGTAGAACATTAATTTGATTCATGGAGTTAGATGTCTAAGCTGCAGTCAAACCAGCCCGATTACGAGCCAGCTCCCTTTAGTTGCCAGGCCAAGTTAGTTGAAATCATCTTCCACTTGTTTGCGTCATCTACAGCGAGCTCGTCGTCTACTGCAGTGTACATCCGGAGTGGAGACGTTCTTGGGTGGTCCGTAGGGCTCTATTCGAATGCATCTGCGCCATACAGGAGGACTGGGATAGTTAGTACCTTATAAACAGGCTTTGTTACTCAATTTCCCATGAAACACCGACAAGCAAGAGTGATCTCTCCACTGGTGTTATTCGCGGAGCTCACCATAGAGACTACTTCTTTTCCTAGCTCCATATAAAATCTGTCTATTGAGGCATTCCGTCCAAGACACCAGCCGATGTTGAGTGTCCTTTAACCCATCCTTCCTGCTCGATCTCAATGCTCTCTGTAATACTAGCAAACTATATTTAAGAATGGTTCCTAGAACCAAGGTAAAGCCTGTTTAGCAGAACCAGTTTAAAGATCTTTTGTAAGACTAGGAAGCGCAGAACTTGATTACACTTAGAGAGCAAACTTGAACCCTTCAGCTATGAGGGCGAGAAATTTCCCTGATCTCAGGATAATAGTTCATGTCTACTACTCGAATAGGGCTGCCAAATACTTAGTAGCAAACACTACAGACGTGAGCGTGAGCCATTTTCAATCACATCTATCAAAAGGAGAGAACTCCGTCGAGGGGAATCTTCCGTAGACTCTCTTTTGGATGGATTCGGCCCCTAGCTTTGAGTGTATGGTACTCAACTTGACTCTGGTGACATAGACGGCCATTTAATTGAGCTCTATGTAGATTAGTATTGTTAAAGCGCTCTCCATGTCTAGGATTACTTCAAGAATGAGATGTGGAACTATTGGCATGGTTGCAACGACTCTATTTGTCACCCCTCTCATATGTGTAGATCTACTAAACACTTCCTTGTTTACATTAGAAATGATGGCAGACTATTGGGTTCGAGTTCCTTTGAGACCTTAGTTTCCTTTTTTTGGGAATGAAAATGACTCGCACATTCCGCTCAGATATCCTACCTTAAGGCAGCTCACCAAATGGTCTATTATAGGCTGAAACTTAGCAGAGCCAAATGAAGAAGATTCATACAATGGAGTATGTTAGTTGCTGGCAACATGGCCTGTGGATTCTATTGTTTAAAGAAGCACAAAACAACACCCATGGACTCTATTCCCACTCTGAAGAGCTAACACAAAGTATCACAGAAAAGTAAAAAAGCCAATAGTTTCTCCTGACATTACTGCATTCACATCCTCAACAGAAAGACACTAAAAATCAGAGCCTTCAATGCCTCTTCAGAAGAGAAGGACCATGGATCTTCCCCATCCCATGATGAGACCCATGAGCTTTATCTCCACGAGGCTTATTACAGCTGACAGACTTCGTTGATTCCGTGACTTCTTCAGGGGTTTCTTTTTGCTTGACACATATGTTAGGTCGACCATTTGACAACTCCTCTTACAGTAGGTTCCAGTCTAGTCTAGAAATCTTGATAGCTATTGAGGAATTTCATCGCTCTTTGACTTTCATTTCATTCCTCTTCCACCTTTTTGTAGCCAAATGCCTCTTTGTGGGCTACCATACTTCGCTGTCAACATGGCCACCCATTTACCTAATCTAACTGCACCTATTGCACACTACTGCCTCCTTTGTTAGACACAGTTCAATGGGTCTTCAGACCATTGCACCATATAAAGTCTCATTCGCCTCTAATAGTCCTTGGAAACAACTCCATCAAACCTCTGGGGCACATTTAGAGACTCCGCAACAAATTGGAAGCCCATTCTGTCGGCACTCGAAGCACATAAAATGCAATTTTCAACTTTCTTTCTAAGCGCTGAGCTCCCACTCTCGGCCGATGTTCAATAATAAATTACTCCCAATTCCTGTCCCAATTAATTGTATACTCACGTTCAAATTTATTTATATCTTGTGCTCGACTAAATTCGAATCTTGTATCGCACTGAACCAGCTTATCCACATTAAGATCACAGATTGAACCAGCCAGGAGAAGGACGAGACTGATGTTTAGGAAATCGATAGAATCTCTTACTTATACCTCAACTTGATGGTACATGATCTGTGTGTATTGTATAGAAGGACACGCAAACACACACACACAAAAATATAAAATTTATGACCACATTTAGCGTGAAAGGTTGAGCAAAACATTCCAAAGTCATTTGTCCATCGAGTGAGCTGCGCGCTTCGTATTGCGGTGGTTGGTGCCCTCGGCGTGTTAATGTGTGTCTCTGTGCGCCGGCCGTGGCTGCGGTCTCAGACAAAAAAAAAAAAAAACACATGATGTCTGTCTTCAAGTGCCCCGTTGAAGGATACCTCCTAAGGGAGAGATTTGAATTTGCGGTTCGGTGTGGTTTAATTTATCGATTAATACGCGGTCGCGTATTGCATTCGACATGAATTGATAGGGCGCAAGGATGTGGGCTGTGTAATGTTCTGTTGTTCATATGGGGTTTCGGATCGAATGTAAAATGTCCGATTGTGGTTAATAAATCGCTTCCAGTCGAAGTGAATTTATCGAAGGATTTTCTTTTTTTTTTTTCTCTCTCTCTTAGGTGAGAGGGTTTTTTTGTTTTATTTTCTAGCGATTGACGGGGAAAATGGGAAAAGTCTATTGTCCAGACGGGTAACTTCTGGTGTTGCTACTGATTTCTTTGGTGTACGAGCAGAAGTAGATTTATTAGGCAATAGCTCGAGATATGAGTGGTAAATTTGAAACAAAAGCATAGTCTGTGGCACTTTCTGTCAAAAAAAACCAAGCCTTTATGGGCCTTAGGGTATTTTGAATTCCATTTCATGTTTATTGTCTGTGCTTGGCTTGTACTAACCTATTTTTCTTTTCTTTGCAGGTAAGCGGAAATATTTGCAACAAATAGTGCCTTTAACATCTTATATTCAAAACCGGTTACGCATATTCTCAGACAAGGTAAGCTCCTTGTTCAAATTTTATCTGAAACAACCTCCTTCATTCTGATCCTTTATTGGTAATCATAATTGCTTTATTGGTGGCACAGTTTGGGGAAAATTCAGGCCTCCACTTCACTTAGCCTTTACCTTTCTAAAGATAGTTAACATAAGGCTACTGTACAATAGTACAAGAGGTTCGATAGAATCAAGTAACTTACTCCCTTGGAGCTCTACTACCTTCACGGTTTACCTAGCTACCAATCAGTCACTCTTATACTCTCATGCAATGAACCTCTTACCTTCATGGTTCATCTAGGCCTCAACATCAGCCAATGTCCCCTGCAAGAGATTACATGGATTCAATTGAAGCAGTTCCCAACTTTGCTCCTTTTGGACATTCTACCTTCACAGTTCCTGGGCAGTTAGGGTTGATTTAGTCTAGTCTACTACTTGAGGCACTTTGAACCTTCAGATCAGTCCCGAGATCTGCTCTAATTCATCAATATGTTGTAGCACAATGGATGTTCCTTTGGTGTAAGTGCCACCTCACCTAATCTAGGCTGACGGAAGAGAAATTTGGCAAGTCTGCAAAATCGAATAATGCATGTTCAGTGTCTTTGTCTTCACTTGGACATTTCTGGCAGGATAGTAAGGTGTCGGCTTTGACTTATCCCATCTTCGTTTGTCAGTATCAAATTCTACGTCCGTCTACCTTTTGCTTGCCACATAAGTACCTTCTAATGCTACCTTGACCAGTTTGCAGACAAATGCGCACTCTTTGATTGATTTAGAACTTTAGTGCGCCATTAATCTCCAAGATTTCTCCTACTACTTCGCCCCTCTGGGTTAGCTTCCAAGACTTTAAGGGCTGGAGTATTTATCACCATTTGCTTGACATATCTTAGCCATCGTAGACGCGTCTCTTTAACTAGGTCCATGTCTCTATACAGCTCATGTTGGAGTCTTCTGCTTCCAAAGCCAACTGCGCAAAGGGGACTCAATATTTTATTATGATTCTTGCATTCAAAGCGACCAATGAAACCTTCATGCTTCTTCCAAAGAGAGCAGCCTAGTTTTATTGTGCCTTGTATAAAGCTTCCTTGATTGTTCGATTGGCAAGAGTTATTCTTCTGTTGCTTTCAGATGATTTATGGTTCATAGGTGAGTCGCAAGTGGATACTTTTCCACTTTTTTTACTTGTAATTCAAATGACAAAAGCCATCTACAGGCTCTTCTCCTTCGTCCTAAAATTAGTCCTATTTTGGCCCGTCTCTAGTACAAAGTCGCCGGGGCCAATTCTGCTCTGGGTTGTCTGGTAGTTCAGGTCCCTCTTCGGGCTTTACATTTTGATTATTTTGCTACAGGATTGAGTGGATATTTCGGTGCTCTTCTCGTCAATGTAAAACCTAGCACTTGTCCTACCGTATAGTCGTCCGGTATAAGCATATCGTGCCAGCGAATGCCTTTCGTTGATAGGTGGTATTTTTGGCACTATCTCTTTCTATAACCTAGTTACTGACTTTATCAAGCAACGCGACTCTACTCGTCCTCCTTGTAGCTATTCTTGTCAAAGAACATTTCCCTCTCCGCTTGAGAGCTCTTGATAGACATTTTACATGCACCCCACTCCTTAAGGTCCAAAAGAAATACCTCACCAGAATTCACACGAACCCTGAAGTTTGATAATGATTTGGTCACCTATTTATAGTTGTATCGCACTGATATCGCCTTTACGGCTTACCCGTAGATCAGAGGACTCAAGCGTATCCATAAGAACAGCCATGGTTCTATCGTATCCTAGGAATATGTTCATCCCTAGATTAAGCAGCAATAATAGAGAGCCACTTTTACTCCGAATTTATACATATTTGCATAGGGGACCTTGTTATTTCTTAGTGGCATGTGCCAGACCAGATCTACAGAGCATTCTGGAACAAGCCGCCTTTTGTTGAACTGCCACCCCATCTCTTTCTGCACTCGATCGAAGGCTTTTCTAGATCAATACAGACGATGTCGAGGGTCTTTAATGGGGCAACAGGATTTGTTGACTATGGCTACGCGTTTCTTTGATTTTTTGCTGAGGAAGTCAATTTGTTTCTTGCTTACTTCAACTATATTGTCGCTCATTCAAACACTGTTTCTGATGGGCGCATCTAAGGTGTCTCTTCCAGATTTTGAATCAATGTGTAATTAGCACAGCACCTTACATCGCCTTCTTCATCATAGAAGTGATTCATTAGGCCCTTCTTCGTTGCCATCTTTATAGACATAGTCTCACAAAAACACTCTTCCCAAATGAATCTCCTCCCCAATCTCCATCTAAAATCACCTCCCTGCATTCCTCAGTGACACCTCACATCATTTACACCTCATTTCTCTCTTCTTTCTCACATAAATAAGCACCAAAATATAGAATTTCATTTCGTTCTCTTTCACAAAAAGACAAAAGAGTTGGCGTGCGAACTTTTTACCATAAATTCCTAAAACCAACAAAAAACCACGAAAAAACGTTCCTTAAATTAATTTCTCCAAATGTAAAACAACAGTAAATCAGTTTTGGAATTCAAAAAATTTCCCCCCCCCATAGTAAAATTAAGCAATAAATAACCTCAAAATGTCAATAATCTAGATATTCAATATGATAATCGACTTCGTTAAAGAGTTTTGTTCACTCAACAGCACATTGGTCACTTCCTTGTGTTATCTCTAAAACGCCTGGTGTATTAAATGATCTTCAACTGTAAAAATCAGATCAAATCTAACATGCATACAAGAACAAATAAATCTTAGATTAACAGCAACAGCTCTTGAGTTTAAAAAAAAAAAAAAACTCAATCGAACCGCTTAATCAGTGTAGATTCGAAATCTAGGTATCCTTCTCTTCGCTCTCTGGCTACATGTGTGGATTAACATATGCTTAAGCGGCACGCACAATAAATTAATTTGGAGCTAGAATATGTCGCATATGATCAGCATAAATCTTTCAACAAAACGATCATTGGATTTATGCGTGATTTGCGGCCGAACAGAACAAACAAAAATTGTTGAATGCTGTTGACTGTTGACTGTTGACTGTTGCTGCCGCCCCTCTGGTGTTGTTTCTTCTCTGTTTTGTATGTTGTTGGAAGTCACCTCCAAATTAAGACTGATTAATTGTTCAGGTTTCCAAAAAAGACCAAGAAAAAGCGCGTCAACAGAAAGCAAGTTAAAGCTACACTCTTTTTGATCCTGTGACTGAGGATGAGGCAGGGTTTTTTGGGGGGCTTTGGGTGATTTTAATTAAGAGAGATCTCTCCCCCACCCAGGGACAACCTTTTCTTTTCTTCGAAGGTGGACTGTGTAATCGTCATTATCAATTGGACTTTTCTGGCCAGTGGCTTGCCCCTTTGATCATTATCGGCTGATAGATGTTTTTTAAATCTTTTCTGAGTACGTGTGTGTATGCTGAGGATAATAACTCACAATAAGCGCGGAGGCGATGATACCACTGGCTGCCGGTTGTTTAATCTTTTTTTTTCTTTTTATTTCTTCTTTGTTTCCCCTGCTTCTCTTCCTCGGCTTCTTTTGTTTGGATTCGGTTGATGGCAGTTGAGTTGGAAGCATGAAATGGATTTTATTGTTATTTATTTGAAAGTAGGATGCTATTTTGGACAAGTTATTGGTGGATAATGGATAAGGTGTGACGATTGGCTAGAGCTGAGTGGTAGATAAGAGATGAGAGGTTCTTAATCGATTGGTAGTTGATAGGGAATAAATCAATGATCATTAGAAGAGTTTTGATAACGCTTATAAAGTGTTTAATAAGTCGAAGAGGTAATAAGAATGTCAAGCGGCTATCTGATGGACTTTTAAATTCGTTTTAAATGACGGAGATAAGGTTATTTATGGGCGACTTTATGAAGTTTATTGTGAAGCATATTCTTTGAATGATTCAAGGGCTTGAACAGGGGCAAGAGTATGTGCTTAGAAAGTATTGACTTGCGAAAATAGACGAAGTTTTTGTTAGACCGCACTTGGTAGCTGGAAACAAAGAGACCATACAACATCAGCTTACCTCTTAGTAACGACATGTTCCAAGCCAAAGGAACCTACTCTATTGATGCCCTGTCCGGGTAAAAGATTCAAAAGGAAAGATGCAGCTAATATAAGCATAGAAGCAGCCTGAACTCAGATCTCACAAGGATCAATTGTGCTTCCAATATGTTAGAGTGCCTGCGTGAGTAAAGCTAAAAACATAGAAAAAAACAGAAGGGATATTACTTTAAGGGCTTCCCTGAAACAATTCTTAAACATTGCATTTGGTGTCTAGTTGAACAAGTTTCCCATATCATCGAGGCAAATGTCGCTTAGAGTCATCTTTCTGGCAAATCCAGGGCTAGGTGTCGAGAATCGATCCCATCTTTAAGGACTATCCACATAGTAGGACGTATATGCCCTCCAAAAACCGGTAGATGGACTTAGTTCTGATTCCTATTCCGACCGAGAGCACTGAATTTACATTGTGTCGCCCTGCAAAGTCCCTTCCACCAAAAGCAATCTAGAAACCGATACACACGAGGCTTAGGTTTGAGACTCCTTTTAAGCTGCCATAATCCATAAACACATAATTCAAAACCAGTAAATAATTCCTCCACCAACAATCTGTGTTCGTTAATTAACAGGGAACCCTTCTCACGACGACGACGACCATCAGTACCCCGTTTTGAACGCCGCATACGACGAATTCCCATCAATCATCTCTCCCTCGCATAAATTTCCTCAAAATGCCCATTTACCCTGAGCTTAATTTGCATTTTGTTGATCGACCTGCGGCACAGAGTCGTCGCCATAATCCTCGTTACAAGATTTAACCATTTCGGTGCAACATTGTTGGTGGTTGTCTTTTCTCTCTCGCTAAATAGCTCTTTAAAAGTTGATGGCTTTTATGGGCCATTTTGGCTCATAAGCCAATGGCCCATGACATGTTCCATTTTCTGTTCCTCCGTCGGTCTCTCCTCTAACCTCATACACAAGCAACACATACATACAACAACAACGGGTAAACAATAAACCAAATGAATTGACCATCAATTGCAAGAATGTTGCTACAACTGCTGCTGCTGATGCAGCGGGTTTGGCTGAAAATCCGCTTATCTTGCGGCGCGCACCACTCTGGTTGAATCTTTGAAATGAGTTTGGTATTTGTGTCTTGCATTCAATGTGCGCTTGAATGGGGGAAAATTCTCCAGATCTTGTTTACGATCGCCTTAGGGGTCGCTATAAATCGGCTCGTAAAAATGTTAACCGGTGTGCGTGCGTGTGTGTCCTTTCGCGAAGGAGACGCACTCACTTCCTTGATGGATTCTTGTCGTGTCTTTGGTGATTTATTTTTCTGTTGTTTTGTTTGCTAAAGTGTCCAACTTCTATTAGAACAAACATATATCTAGACTTTATCTTGTGCACTTAAGCCCGTTGGAGACTCAAGCATTGAGCGTCTGTCTGTCTGTCCTTCTCCTCCTCCGCCGCATCGTTGCTTAATTACGACAAAAAGTGTGCGTTTTTATTGCCACAGTTAAGTACGGATACTTCAGCGCACATGTTTACGATTATGGCGTTCCAAACTCCCTCCCCAGCAACAATGTTGCTGCGCACACATTGAGCAATCTAGGCTTAAGCGCGTAAAAATGTTGCTAATGCTATAATCCCTATGTAAACGACTTTGGGGACACATTAAATCTACGAGCCAAAGAAGAAGATGATGAGCGATAACGGTCACTGCGTGGAGGATGAGATCAAAGAGTGTGTTGAATGCATCTGAGAATGTTTGTCCTCTTGAACGTTGAAACAAAAATCAAATGACAAGGAGCATCGTCCCATTTGGGAGACCAATTAAGAGTTTTTTTTTTTTTTCTTCTCCTCCTGATTAAGATTTCATGAAAATTTGGTTCATCTTGTGGGCTCTTATCTGCTGGGACACAAGAGCAAGTGTCAACCGGTCAGCCGTTCGGTGTGCAGAGGACACAATCTTTGGATGAGAAACATGTTTGGGTGTTATCTTTTGATCTGGAAGGTGTAAAGGTTGTTCTTAAAATCGTTTTTCGTTTTTTTTTTGTTTTTCGTTTGCTTTGTTATCGTTTTGGTGCTCGGGTTTTGTTTGGCTTCGATAGAAATTGATTTATGTTGTCAAACACACAGATGGTGTTTGGAAATGTTTATTGGAATACGATTTGGAATAAATGGTTATAAAAATCAACTGAGGAATTTATTTAAATTGAGACGTTTTATGGGCTTTTTTTCTTTGTTGGGAAGCAGAACAGAAGAAAGGGAGTTTTTTTTTACTATTTAGTTTGAGTAATGAGTTAAGTACTTCTTCTGGGGACTATTTTTTTATGCAAGTTCTAGGACTTCACTTTCGACTAAAAGAAGTTAAGCATCCCAGCCAATGTTCATCAAGAAACTGGCTGCCAGATATGCCATCAAACTTCAGCTAGACTATGAGTGAGCAAAGTGTCCTACTGGAACATCTAAGGATACTCCACACAATTCCTTACAGAGACATGTGCTGCCAGACATTGTTGGGAGGGAACATTGCTTCGGTCGTTAGTCGAGACTAAAATATTGAGCTAAGAAGACTGCTGTTCCGACAATAGACCTTTGAAGCCTGGTTTGACTCACCAATGTCTGGAAAATGTTAAGCTGAGACGTCACTCAAAGGCTTATACAGATCTTCATAGAATACTTATCAGCCAAACATCTCAGCTGGCTAATGTGGACACCTCCAAGCAAGTAGTGCGAATATTCCATTCGGGACTGAGGTATTTTTGTAATGAGATCTCAGTCAGCTTGGCTCTCTCGACGACTTGATGAAGGCCACCGAAAGAGAAAGGAAAGGCAGAGGACTGTCTCATCAGAGAAACCTTCTCAAGCACCAAGTAGGAGGATGTAAAATGCAAACCTCCGGGTGGCAGTTGCTGCAGACTTGGAACCAGAAAGCCTTTGAGGAGAACCCAGTAAAGGAAAGGAAAGGAAAATTTGAAACTGTCTGAAGCCGTCCTCTTGCTAGTGTTTAAGAAGAAGTTGATGGGTGAAAGCTTCCGTGAGCTGCAATACGGTCAGAGGAGATATTCAAACTCATGCCCGAATGGAAAAGGCCCTGTAACGATTTGGGTCAGGGGCCGCTGATTCTGGTTGCTGATTCTCTTCCAAAGTTCAGGACTTTTGGCAGCACTTGGAGCATTTGAAAGCCAAGGAAGTCAATCGGCTTTGACAAGTTACAACTGCACAATCACATCAAGCTAAAGAAGAAAACCGCTGAAATTCTTGCGTAGCTGCACAATTGCTTCAAGAAATAAGTCATGGAGCTCTAGCACTGTATGAAGAAGGAACTGAAAACGCTTGGACATCGCCTCACCATCTGTCGCTTCCCAGATTACTACCAATTGACCTCCACAGGAAAGTCAACAAATAAAAGGCCACAAAGTCCTCCAAGAAGCAAAGCATCATACACTTCGTCGAGCTGATACATAATAGAGATCATCAAGTGCTTGGAAGAGTGCATGAAATCTAAAGGAAAGCAGTTCCAGAACTTCTACAGCGAGTGTTGCACAAATACTTACTCAAGTCATTCTACTGAAACAGCTAGAAGTGCAGACAAATCTTCTGATGATGCGACTGATTCTGATCCTTTGAATCCCTGGTCAGAGAGACTCTCAACAAGTTCGATTTGGTGTAGAAAATCGATTTATAATCCTTCAAGGACAGCAGTTGAGATCTAAGGATCTAATACGTACTTCAAAGGCTTCACATCGTGCCACTTTCCAAGGAAGTTATAGCTTCTTCATCACACTTACCACCTCATTTAACTCGGCCACTCCAGAAGCATGTCGTTTGTATTTCGTCGGAGGTAGGTTGGACCTTTGTTTGGTCTCGAACTCTAGGCACTCAACACTATTTGAGTCCTCTTTGGTCTTGGGGTCAAGGCACTCATTATGATCTCAATTGTACCGCTGATAATGATCAGCTTTTTATTCATAACTAGAAATTGGGAACAACCCTTACTTGTGAATTCTAACAGAAGCCAATTGTAATAGGGCTTGTAACACACATTTGTGTTGCAAATTGTCAGCCCTTTCTTGACTTTGAATTTTCTTTCAAGAACTTTGTATAGACGGGTAAAAAGGTTCTTCTAAATACCCCCTTCCATAGCAGTCGATTGAAGATCCCCGTGACTGTAGAGTCAGGCTGTTTCCAGAACCACCATACAAGTGTATAAGTCGTAGAAAATAGACGTTCGGAGTCATATTGTCGAACAGGTTGTTGCTCATATTTGAGACTGATTTCTCCTCCTCTCATTCTTCTATGTTATTCCGAACGGCACGAGCCTTAAGCTAAAAGGTCAGTTCCACGCTTTTTGTTGGTGGGAAAGGCTTTAAAGCTTCACTGAAGCACTCGGATATGTACTTGTCCATTGTACATCCCATGAACGCCACCTTTTAGATCCTCTTCTTCATGAATTCGAGTAGGCGCTTCAGTGACAAGGGGCTCACAGTAATAGCATTCTTCACATGCACACCTAGAATCTAAAGCCTTATACGAGGAAAAGGCTGAACAATAACATAGGAAGTGCTCCACAGTGTTGTTACCCTTTCCACAAGCATTGCAGACAGATGTTTCGCTTAAGCCAATCCTATTAAGATAGTTAGCACAAGCCAAGTGCACGTCAGGGAGAATCTGTTTAGTCAGCCTGCGTGCAGGATAGACATGCCATGCACAATTGTGTTCATAAGAAACCCAATCATCAATGAAAGCCCTAATCGTGCAGGGAGACCTAACGCAGGTTTGGGTCCTCTTCTGTTCTCTACGCCTTGTCATTTCCCGTGATCTGGCATCCTGATGAGTGAAACTTGGGACACGGTTCAAAGCTCTCTCGTTGAGCTCAGCCAACTCCTTCCCCATATTGAAACTTGGTCGAAATTGTTGTAGGCGTTTCTTATACAGACTTGCATAGTTGCATAGTTAGATGCGTTCAGGTTTTCAACCATAAGGTCAAAGCAGCCATCGATAAGTGGTTTTTATTCGCAGAAGTTTCGCTGCTTCCCTACCGTCTCCAAACTAATCTCAGTTGAGCCTGTGAGTTCGCTGGAAGGTTCCTACCCATTTTCTCAGTTAAGACAATCTGATCAAGAGCTAGAAGCCACCTAAATACACTGCTTACCACTCTCGAGATGAACCCAAGATCCACTTTGTGGTTCGTGGAATCCTTCAAACCCCAACTGCTTCCTTTTCGTTGTACATACTTACGTTTATAAAGTAAAGGCCGGTAAATAAAAGAGCACGAGCTCCCAGGGAAAAACAAAAAAGAAGGAGAAACATGATTTTTAATGTGACAGTTGACAGATGACGGCTCGAAGTTCTCCCATCTGCCGAGGTTGTCTCTTATGGCCATGGCTCTGTTCGCAAATAATGTGTGTGCTGGGAAAAGTTTCTGCTGAAAATGAAAACAAGAGCAAAGTCTCCTTAGCCAAAATAAGAACACCCTTTTCTAATTTTTTGAATTGATTTTTCTTTTTATTTAACTTTGATTAAAACTTTTCTCTGCAAACACACTCATTAGGAGATAGCGCGGCTGAGTGATTCACACAAAAATCTACACTTACTTACTATTGAATTGCCTACAATCTTACAATCTATCTTTATTTCTAATAAAAAAACAAAATTAATTCATCTTTGAAGAATCAAATATTGCAAACTGGTATAGTAGCCTTCAAGTGTCTTAAAAACAAAACTAAAAAAAAGCACAAACAAAGACAAATGGGAGAAAGAGAAGAAGCAAGAAAGACATCTATAAACTTTGGCTTAACAAAAAAAAAAAAAAACATCATTTAGAAAGTATCTCAGAGTATCTATAACTAACTACGGCTTAAATTTTAATCACAAACACATTCGATTACACTGGTATGTATATATAGGAAAAGATACAACAAAAAAGTAATTAATTCACTTATTGAACTAACGGTCATGCTTGGTCAACTGGAGAGGCGCTTTGTGGCTGCTTTGACCGCCACCGACACTGACGGCTGCCGACAGTGAATCATCGTCCGAATCATCGTGAACGTTGATTTCTTCATCAGAATCATCGGAATCGGCAACTTGATGCTGTTGTTGCTGTTGCTGTTGTTGTGATAGTGACGCAGCGACGGCATATTGTCGCGCCAGACCGAGTGCAAATGCAGCGGCAGATGGTGAGCCAGCGACCAGAGACCGGAACGCACTACGCTCACCGCCCATTGATAATGGAGCTGATGCTGTGGCTGATGACTGGTGATGGTTGTGAGATTGGGTGACTACTGCTGTTGGAGGTGATTTCTCGGCTGCTGTCATCGGCGATGATGGTGTTGCTGGTTGTGGTTGGGGTGATTTCGGACTGAGACTGGACGCTCTGGCCGGAGGATGGGGATAATGGTGTTGCGGCTGCTGCTGCTGCTGCTGATGGGGATAATGATGATGATTCAGGAGCAATGGTTGCGAAGGTAGATGCGGATGATGTTGGGTCAATGATGATCGGATGCTGGTTGTAGCTTCGGAGGATCCCTGATGGTGGTGGTGCTGCTGGTGATGGGATGTTGGGACACCATGCTGGTGATCCTCGCTGTTGCTGTTGTTGTTGCCGGAAGTACGGATGGTATGGTGATTGCTGGTGATGGGTGGCGAATCGGCGACAGATCGTTGCTGCTGCTGCTGCTGGCCCAGTGTTGGACTGGAACGTCGTTTCAACAGATTCATGCGTTGGTGCCGGCGCCATTTCGCTCTTCTGTTGGAAAACCAAACCTAATTCGATCAATATGAAAGGATGTTTCGGTTAGTTGGCAAAAAAAAGTTTACACTAGCAATGTGTGCGCGCGCGCAAGAGCAGAGCTAAGCAGTAAAGACTCTCTAGCTTTTAACTGAGCTCAGCATAAGCTCGCGGTTTAAAGGTTAGAAACATGAAACAGAAGCAGATGAAAGGATGCGGTTTGTGTATGGAACTAGAACTACGTGACACAAATTCTTACCTGAACACGAGCTTCACTGAGGGAAGTCCGACTGGAGAGGCGCTCACGCGTACTGACGCACGGGTAGTGGGACTTGTCGAACTCCTTCTCCAGTTCTTCGAGTTGTTCCGGGCTGAAGGTGGTACGATTTCGACGGAATTTCGGCTCGTCGTCATCGTCCAGATAGTCAGAGTCTATAAGGGAGATTTTCTTTAGAAACTAGTCGCTCCTTGGCTGTGGAATACTCACCAATAAGCCGATTCTCATCAGGAGACTCGAGAGTATCATGACTGCCAGAACCCGGCGATATGGGTCTCGACACTGTCAAAGGTGAGCCACCAACTTGCACGGCCGACAGACTAGGTCCCGTGGGCCAAAAATGAGGCTGACTTGATGCAGCTGCTGCTGCGGCTGCCGCCGGATGCCACGTGAAACCACCATAAGGATGCGGAGGATATAGCCCATAGGCGGCGGTCCGTGCAAATTCACTGGCAACACGTTCGGCGGCACGATTACGCAGAATCCGATTGATCGACGACACTGACGGAGCTGTAGCATTCGTACAAACACCTGTAAGGATCCCCCAATCAATCAAAAGGACGTTCCCGATTGAAATCTTCAACAACTTACCTTCTGAGATCAAACGTTCGCGAATTTCCCATGCAAAAATTGTCGGATTCTCGCGTTTGTATTGTTCAATCTTGGATACAACAGTTGGTGTTGCTACCTTTGGCTTCGAGCCACCAATTAGACCAGGTGGTCGCAAAGAACCTGAAAGACAGACACAGACGAACATAAGAATATAGGCACATAAGAAAAAAAAGGGCTCTTGAGAGGAGAATAATAGCTTTATCAAGAGATACCCATCAACTGATTAATGGAATGATAGTGGGGTTGGGTTGGGTTGGCTCTGACTGTATAGAAGCATAATGATAGGGTTGTTATGTCCGATTACGTAAACAAAACATCCTTGTTGTTGTTGTTGGTAAAACATACAACTTTTTTTTGTTAAGAAACAACAACGACGCGCACTCATAAATTTCACGCTTGACACCGAAAAATGATGACTGAAATTATAGGAGGCAGTCCTCCAGGGGTGGTGTTTAGTCAGTCAGTGGTAAGGCTAAGTGTGTTGTTTTGTGCTTTGTGTTATGGTTGAAAGAAGGACTTACCAAGTAATTTAGAGACAGCACCCTGTTGTGTGAGCATATGTTGGGCGATATCATAGCCTCGTAGACCAAAGCGGGAGAGTTCTAAGATACGCTGTTGCGATACTAATGCGCTGAGAGTTGTCGGCGATGGAGATCCTCCGGGGAATAGGGCAGATCCAGGCATTTGCACTGATGGGCTGAGACCAACTGAAATGGGAAAAAGAAAGATGTTTATTGAGATATAGTATAGAAAGTGAGGAAGGTCTTAAATAGAACTGATGGTAGCAGTCAACCTCCTAGACTGTAGGTTCCAAAATGTTTTGTAAGCCATTGTCTAGTGAAAATTTGCCTTAAAATTGTTTGAAATATTTATACATTGTGATGTCATTATTCTAAACACATTGCATGAGACGCATATTAAGTTTTTTCGTCATTTCTTGAGCAAATAGTGGTGGGGTTCGAATTTGAATAACATCGTCTGGTCATGCCATTGACGGTTGAACCAGTTGAGCAAATTTGCTATCGAAATCGATTGAGAAAATACTTTAAGGTAGGGGAATCCTTCTGTTGATCTTGTTTGGGTGTTCATCATTCAGACAGTGAGGCATTCCCTTCATGTAGATAGATAGTCGTTAGAAAGTCCATTGTCCACCAAGGTGAGATCAGACATCGAACCATTCCCTTTTCCCTTACCAATCGACGGCATAGCTTTTCAATTGATCCTTTAAAATTGCAATCTAAAGTTTGACTATGTCTTCAGAGTTTCATCTCTGGCAGGAGTAATTCGGTTGATGAGAGTATATACCCTGCATTGGCTTTGTTGTCTTTGAAAATGTCCAAGAAATACATACGACACCATGTCTTCAATCCGAGCTTTTCAACACTAAGGACGGGGTCTACTCTGGATTGCCACGAGGGGAAGATTCGAATAAACCAGACAACTCTCTGATGGATCTCGTCGCGTAGTGGTTTGGGCGTGGAACTACTCTGTATTGGATGAAGGTTTAAACCCAAAACTCCCGAATTAACTCGATTAAATAGCCTGCAATCCTTAGTATTGGAATCTTTGCGAAAAGGATTGATACATCTGTTCAGATAGTAAGTTATTGAGGGCAAATAAATCCGACAGACAGAAAATGCTACTCTCCTACGAATATCCTTCAGCTAATGAGACAGTAACCAATAGACAGTCATACAATGACAAAAGTGTCAGTGGATTTGGTCACCCTCTCTGAGCATGTTAGAAGCACGTAGCCAACCATGCAGCCTGCCACGTTAAGGCAGTATAATACTCGGTGGTCGGAGAAGCATTTGAGCTGGTAAATTTGGGAATGTGGTACAACCATTGGAGAAGAGTCTATGAAGAGCTGCGACACATTGCCATGAATCATATACAATGGCGTATGGACATTGTGTTTGTGTTGTTGAAACATAGCATAATTGGTCTACAACCATCCATGGGTTGGTGCTCCTCGATTTACATCCTTTCTTATGTCATCCACACTGGGTACAATGGAGCGAAAGTGTTGGTTAATTGGGCAGTGAACAATTAGAGAAAAGGAGCCGATATATGTCTATACCACGCAACTACCATCTATCGAAGGAACTATTAGACAGTGTGAACCAAAACATGCTCATTTTGGGAGGAATTTAAAGCCCACTCATACTTGGCTTTATTCTCCTGAACAAGTGCCTTAAAATCATAGAAGTAGTGGTGTCCAAAGGCGGATAATGAACTTCGGACCTTAGTCCATTTACAATAAGCGTTCTTCGTCGATCTCTTCCCAAAGTACGAGCTGATCGAGGAGAACCTTTTAAAGTTCTAGCTTTTTACATACTCATTGGCAAGCAGAGCAGAGGCTTCCTTCCTTTTTCCTTCATCCTTTTTCGGAAGAGCCCTGCTCGCATGCAATACAAAGAAGGAGTAACAGCTTTTGTCCTAAAAACCTTTTCTTAAATAGACTTCGTTTGGTTGGGCTTTTTAGTGCGATTCTTCCATTAGTGCGTCCATTCCAAGAAGATAATCGATAGATTAAAGCAAAGACGGAGAGTTTGAGATTGAATTTTAGTGCTGAACCCCTCTCCCATAAGATCCAGGAGGCGATATCAAATGCATTCAATTGATACTTCTTTCAGTAGCCTTCCCAAACTTGTAGTTGTCACTTAAGAATTCAAAATATTGAGTGCATTTTGCTGAAATATTTTGAAAATTCTTAAAAAATTTCTAAGTCTTTTGAATCCCGAAAAATTGGATACATTTCGTACATTCCATGGTGTGATTGTGACTGAATGCCACTCAAAGAAGTCGTTGGTACCGTGGGAACTATTAGGCCATATTCAGGCTTTGGAATGCCTCGCTATTTAAAAATTTACAAATCAATAGACCTTCAGATTGATATACCTATCCATATGGCTTAATCTTTTGACGGCCAAGTCCTAAAAGAAAACCCTGAACTGCGCCACGAACCATCCGAGATGCCATTCAACCTTATGCATGTTTAATTAATTCATACTCACCTAACAGTGCCCGTTTCAATATCATATTGCACCCGAGATTCCCACAATTAATGCCCAATCAATCAGTCCAATTAGAGCTCACTTAGCCAGCCCAATAGGTTGCCTCTAAAGGCCAGGAACCCATCAACCTCTTATCACTCCTTTCCATCTTGAAAGACAACCGTGACTAATGATGATACAACAGACACCACAGGGTTTCCCCTCCGCAAAGCCAGACCATTGTCTATTCCATTCACTTGGGCACATTAAAATGACAAAATAGACAATAATAAGCGATAAAAATCAATGGCGGAGCGCCTCCCCCCTACTGGGGTACCCAAAACGAACAAAATCTTCACGAAGAGAAAAAAAAAAAAAAAAATGCAAAATTAATTGGTCCACGATGAAATCTGATCGACTATCGCTGATAATGTCATCGCAAGGCGACTAATTTATCGACGCCCCGAACTGTCAATTCATTCCTCCCCAAAAGGAAAAAAAATGAAAAAAACCAAAGTGAGAAACAAAAGATCTATCTATATCCGCTGACGAGATTAGATATTATTCTTTTTATGTGTCGACCTTTTAGGCATCTATCTCTCATCTTTTGTCCGTGTATTTTCGATGTGTGATCTCATTATATCGAACGAGTGAACAATATTAATCGGTGACAGTTCCGATCGTTTTGTTCGTTACTGTCAATTTGACAGTTCGAAAGACGATAAAAGCCAGAAAATATAGATTTATCGTTCAACGGCTTTGGGAGAAAGCTCGATTTTCGGAGTACATTTATGATTTACGATTGAGTTTTATATAATTCTGACAGATTATCGAGAGCTAACTGTGTATTTATTAACCGCTAATATGCATGACAAGAGGGCAGTGGCGTCGCTTTTCTTTTGAAATGTATCGAATGACAGTAGCAAATTAGCAAACCTAATGAAGTTGTTTGCAGTTTTTTTTTTCTTTCTCTCTCTCGACTTAAATTTGAGTTTTCTAGTTTCGATTGTTAGATGGCGTGCGTAGAAATAAAGAATCCATTTGACAGAAAGATGTTTTACAACGCACAGAAGTTGAATAAATTATAACGACGATATTGAGATGGAAATTCGATTTGAAAGGGAATTAATGAGGTGATTTTCAGACAGAGATATATGCACATCCGTGAGGAGTTTTTGTTTTCTTTTTTTTGCTTTGCTTTTTAAACCAATTTTTTGAGACGCTAGTTTGGGAAATTTATTGATACTCGGGGGGGCATTTGTTTATCGCGCCGATTGGAGACACATTCTTTGACAGGAATGGAATTTTATGGCTTGTGCGGATGATTTGAGAGCTCGAATGAATGGTTTTTTGTTTTATATGGGCTTTAGGTGTTCCAATTTACATGAGAATGGGTGGCGAGTTAAACAGGGCTCGGAACAATGGTACCGTTCACAGTGAAAGGCAACCGAAAGCCAAAATGTTATTAATCAATGGAATAGTTTTTTTGTTTTTCCTGTTCCTCGTTTTGTTTTTTTCTTGGCGATTTCTCAATGGATTTGGATTGGGTGAAAAGATGGACCCTAATAGACAGGAAGACTTAGGGCAATGGTCTTTACCATTCTGTATGGAAGCAGGTTCCAAAGGCCTCAAGGCTAGTAGTAATTAAGAACTGATTTAGCGTAAATCCTCTTTTAATTCATTCATGCTGTGCTAATGAATGGAATTCAGGGTTCTAGCTTGAAATAAAAGATACCGATCGTACGAGATTTCGCAATGTTTATTCATGGTTTTTTCTCATTTTGTCGTTTTGTCGGCGCGGCGCGGTCTATTGTCTGGTGGCATGAATGAAGTTGGTTAATTACAACGATATATGGCGGGGAAAGTTGGTATATTTCATGGAATGTGTCAGATTTTTATTTAGAGCTTCATTTTCTTAACTTTTGTCGGCTGAAATGGGGGGTTTCTATCAGCAAGGTTATGGTGGATGTTTGAAGGAGCCCTTTACTTTTCTTGAGCTGGAGATAGAGTTAGTTGCTGGCCAGTTAGATTTTAAATTGATCGTGACTAAGATGGATTAGGTCGACCTTCAACGAAGAGTTTTTTTTACCAAATAAGCCAAATTTGAGGCGAAATATTGGTAACTATCTAAGTTGTAAGCACTTGACACTAAATGTAGAACGATGAGATCCGCTAAAATCTGTGGGAAAACAATGAAGATGGAGACAGAGTGAAGGAGTTATTGAAACATATCTCTTTATACATCTAAGCCAGGTAGACACCTTTACAAAGCCTTTACATGGAGAGAGACAGATGCACCTACAGAAGCAGAAAGCTCAACAAAATCTGAAGCTAGATCTAAAGGGACTCAAACTTCCAACAGCAACTAGTGTACAAGTCTGGTGAGCACCTCATACTCGTCTATAGATCATGATCCAAAGAGCACACGAATGTGCAGATTCTGCTGAGGAAGCCAACAGTCCTTAACAGATGAGACTATTGAATCGGAAGCAATTACTTAAGTCAACTGTTATCGGAGGAGAGAAAATAGCTTTATTGATTGTTAAGCCACTTGAGCATTGACAGCCGTCGCTATTCCAGGACATACTTGGGCTTAGAAAGGCTCTAGTTTTAGATAAAAAGATCCATGAGCGCCTCGTCTAGAAAGCAGACGATTCTTATGAGAAAGCAGATAGAGATCCTTGAATTTGGCAGTCAAGCTGGTTTGGATTGAAAGTCATCGACGTCCTGGGTATTTGAGCTAAATAGGCAATAGTTTCAAAGAAGAAGAATGTGCAGTATCTTTAGTGGAAACTAAGAGTTCTAATGACGGGAATCATACCTTAAACAGTCTTGAAAACCAGAACCATATGTCAAACAGTCGATACTTGGCTTGCTTTGCTGGGAAGTTTTGAGCCATTTCTAGAACTAAGTATGATCAAATGAGTTAAACACAAACAGAGGAAGAAAAGCTGGAATTAGTTCTCAAATGCATGGCTTAGACGATGAATTCAAGACGCTGTAGCTGGACTTTTTTCACAAATCTAAAGACTATATCTCTCAAAAGCACTCTCTCGAAAGCAAACTCATTTCAGTCCTTGAACAGGCATCTCTGACAGGCATGAATTCCGTGAGAAGAGATGACTTTAGTTCATTTGTCCAAAGCCACGTCTTCAGTCTAGTTTCTAGTTCCAGAACACGTGCTAGCATTAAAGGCCACCGTTTACTGTAAATTTTGAGGGTTCAACAGCTGTAGTTTCCTAACTTCGGTATCAATGTAGATTCTGAGAATGTTCCTGTTGTTAAAGCCTGAACAGCAGCGTATTTATTTGCCAACCATACTCTCAAACAAAATATGCAAACTGGCTGTCAAAATACAGACTTCAGACTGGAGTGCAGCGCACTTCATTCATTCTGTTGGGCGATTTACATCTTCCTTTCGAAGAGAATACTGCTTTCTCCTCTCGATAACCCTGCAGGCCTACTTGTCTGGATTTCTTTTTCTCCTAAATGAGTTTTATTTTGACCTTTTACTCCCCATGGCTTGTTTAACATTCACCACATTCATCAGCAGTTAAGAGACTTATGGGTGCATCGAGACGACAGTGAATGAACCACCTCTTTAGTTGACCTTGGCCCGAGGATACTAAGGCTAGCAAAAACCTCTACATCCTTTCTCCAATATCACAATCCCACTGTATCCGCTGATCCGACAGCAAACACCTTAGACAAAACTATGTAACGATCGTTTTTATGGCTGACCAGACTTACTTATATATTAATCGCCTCAATTTGCATTCAACAAACAATAATTATCATTTCCTACATTGTCAATGAACATGACAGAAATATTAGAAGATTTATTAATTGCAAGCTTACATGAACTTAGAATCGAGAGTAATGTGGGTTTTGTGGTTGTGCGTACCACAAATCAACATTCTAGTCTAACTCGTACTCGGTGTCTAACTATTGTTGTGTCATATCAATTACATTTAATTAATAAAAATATAAATAAATATGTATATTTAATAGAGAGGGAGAAAAATAGTAGCTACCCAAATAGATAGACCGGTTGCTTTTGCTTGTGGGAAGATTGCGTCAAATTTAGATGTGACAGGAAATTGTATACCAATCAAGCGGCTCTTTTGAAGTCTATTTGGAGTTGATTAAGTGCACGTGATTGACTTTGGAGTATTCTGGGCAAAAATGGGCAAACTAAATGGGTATTTTGATATTGTTCAAGGGTTTTAACGTCTCTGCTTTACAGGGTTGTCAAAATCATTGGCCACCATTTTCTTTACACCGTTTTCACATTAGAATCAATATGAATTGACATAAGACCTAGGTACGGAGGCCCTATTTCACGCACTTGTTAATGGTGATTTATATGTCAAAGACACTTTAAAGTTCTGTCAAATTTTTCACTTGTCAAAGTATAAACGTCATAGATATTGAAATCTCTAAGAAAGAATCAAGAACATGTTCCAATAATAGTTTATCTTTTGAGTTGACAGCAAGCATCTAAGTCACCAAGAAAGAACTAATTGTTTTGCAAAAATTTTGCATTATCTTAACTACAATTTTAGGCATCCAAACCCTATTGTACATTGTTGGTTGCCTTTGTCATCGTTTGTTGTACTTTTCGCTCCCAATTCTGAAGTTTTTTGTCTTCACACAAACTCGATTGAACGGTTGAAATAGTTCCTCTGGTCTCCAAGCAGATACAAGCTATTACAGCTCAAACTTTACTGCAAATTTAACTTGCAAATTCAAACAGAGTTTAACAATTTTGTAAAATACATTTACCAATTCATTGGTATCATGCTGTTTGACTGTCAGTCACTACATGCTTAACGTGGTGTCATAACTGACGTTTATCTTGTCATTAGAAATGACATTGCTCCATCTAATTTATTGGACGTTAAACTGCAATGTAGACCATGAAATTTTGAAGATTTTCTTGATTATAAAGACTTCACTCGTTTGACATTCATTGAACGTCACTGATGATTAGAATTAAGTACTGAACTATTGGACTTCGAACCATTAGGTCGTTTTCTTCCGCAATTTCTTGCAGTTTAACTTATCAAAAGCGAAATGACAGCTGAGAGTGTTTGAGTGACAGTAAAAACAGACAAGAGTAACCCTTGTGATCTTTTGCTTCTAGGAGTGACATTTCTCTATTTAAACACCTTTTTTTCTGCTAATTTATATAATTGACACTGACATTTCTTAAGGTTCAAATTAGATATCAGAATATTCGTTTACAGGTGTTTGCAGTGCCGCAATTCGACTTCATTTTGAAATAAGCATTGTAGCTATATTTATAAGGATACGACTTTGTCTTTTGAAACAGTTTCGAATGCTTTTTGACGGCATATGTCACATTAAGCTTACAACAGCCGGATGACAATTCGATAAGTTGAAATGTATTTTAGGCATTCGATATAAAGAAGAACAATTTTAAGTAATCTTTTGTCAAGACTCTGAACATCTGTCAAACGGGTGGACTCATCACAACACAGAACAGTTCACTGCTTCTCACAAAATCTTGTTCTTTCTTACTTGGACACACTTGTCCAGCACACTTAACTCTGAACAAGGTCAACTGGACTGAATGACAAACGTCATATTCCTGTCAAATTCATATCACCTATTCTTTTGCCGTCGGTATATCATCACTTGTAACTAGTGCATCACTCACCATTTGGTGGAGGTGGCGGGATTGAAGCGCCACCTGTCATTGGTATTCTCGGTGGCTCCATTTTCCACTGAGCTGATGATGGTAACGATCCAAATTCACGATTCACACCCGATTCAATCAACATGACCAGCGACTGGTTATCTTAACTCTTTTCAACATGCAGTAGAGTTTCACTTAAAAAAAAATTTAATAAATTTTTCTTTTTCTTTTTTTTTTTGTAAAAGAAATGCACTTAAGTCACTCTTATGTCACTTTTATTCACCAAACAAAAATGTCACTGTCTAGAGAACAGCTTGTTACTTTTTGTTTTTTTATTTCAAAACCACTGTCACAGTACCGACGAGAAAACACGAGACGAAAATAATAATATTTATTTATTTTCGAGTTTTTTTTGTAAGAAATTCTCAGAATGCGATTCGAAAGAAAGAAGAAGCGCGATCACAACAAAAATCAAGAACGAAACGATCCACACAGGTAAACCACAGTTACTGCACTGAAATCACCGAACGGCTCAAGTTTCACAGTCGGACAACAGCAGCAGCGTATTCGGGGGAGACTCTCACCCAGATGATGGTGATGATGATGATGGCGGCGGCGGCGAACGAACGAACAAACAAGGTAAACGAAACGAAATCAAAGGTAAAGAGGAAATTCAATTGGAAAACCAGTTGTTCAACGGGAGAGAAGAGAAGAAGCGCACAAATAGTAGCAGTTTACCTGCTCTTGCGCATATCGATTGAACGATTAATCAACAGTTACCTACCCAGTGACATTCGGGAGGCAGAGCTACGCGCTTACCCGTTGAGCATTTACCCAGTTCCAAGTTCCAATGGTTGTCCCACTCGAAGTGGTTGCAGCAAAAAGAGATGGATTTTTCTGGAAAGACAATTCCACTCAAAAGAACTCACTCGAATTGTGTGACAGGAGAAGAATGACAGTTGCTGTCACTCTTCATCGTTGCTGTTAGTGGGGTGAAAATGGTCGCTTGTCAGATGCCATTAGAGTGTCTAATTAGAGTGGATACACACAATACATACCTTTAGTGCAGTTTTTCTGTTTGCTTTTGAGTTTGAGGTGTTGCTGCAGAGCGTTAGTGACACTTCATTAAACTTAATGCGGGTACAGGTGGGCGTGGTTCAGTCTTTCTCTGTTGGTTTCATGCGGGTTAACCGCTGAATTGGTCTTGTTTTACTTAACGAAAGAGGGAGAGAGCGTTAGAAAAAGTGGTCTTGGGAAGGAAAATTGTCAAGAATGCTGGTGGTGGGTTGAAAAATGGGGAGTGTTCGTATGGTTTGGGTGTTTTTTTCCGAAAGAATGCATTTGTAAACAGGTAAACTATTTATTAAAAAAAAAATAGTTTTGTTTAAGTAAATTTTTTTGTTTAGAGATTGGAATTTAGAATGGAATTGGAATTAATTGTTTGCTTAACCATTGTTTAAATATTTAAATTTGTTTAAGTAAAAGTACGTGTAGGTAGTTAAGTTTTTAATGGCGCTATTTGTTGAATTGAGATAAAGTTGAGGCCGATTTTGTTTAATTAATTGAAAGTTGGCTTTTTCGAAGAGTATATGCACTTTACACTTTTGGTGGAGGATAAATCGTCTATGGTCCTTAAAGTGTTGGTGTAGTTTTGACAGCATATTGGTTATCCCTGTTCTCAAGGTCGAGTCTTTTTTGGAACAACAAACCCACACACATATTTACTTTCAAAAGAAGCTACGTGGCTTTGTTTAACAATTAATGCTAACTAGTGGGCGGTAGAACTAGCAAAATGTCAGGACAGAGCGCTGTGCAATTACTAAACTACACGTGTTTTGTTAGACCTATAATTTAACACCTAGGTATCAATTTTCTATTGTGACCGTTTATGGACACCTTTCTTCTTCCTTGTGTTACTTTTGGTGGCGTGGTTGTGACCTAAATTTAGGACGGCCAACGCACACATCAACTTCTCTGGATCTTTGCTGGTCCGCCTGTGGGTTTCACTGGGGTTTGTGAACACCTTTAGTCGGGCTAAATGGTAGCTGACATCTTCCATTTCTATTATGAAATTTAAATTTGAATACGTGTACTTTCGTTAAGGCTTTTTATAAGAATATCTCCAACTCTCCTTCCTTGGTGTAATATCAGTCATAAGTGTGTATGACCACCGAGACTTCGCTGTCAGATGGTTGAATAAGTTTTGTGTCCAAAATGAGAGATGATACGGCTTGTGACTTTCGTTTGATCACATTCACATATCACTTAGACCATTTCTTGAAAATCTAATCAAATAAATGACAGCGTGCCATTTTGAGCGATAGTAATTGACAGTTGACATATCCATTGATAGTTTTTACGTCAAAATGTCAGCAATTTGCTTTGGCCAAACTGAACAGAACCCGATCGAACACAAGAACTGCTAGAACACAAAAAAGGAACGCGCCCCTAAATAATAAAGGCCGAAGGCAGTCCGATACACTGCCTAATAGCAATACTGGGTTTCCCCTACATTGACTTCTGGAGAAATTGTGGCGACAAGCAGAGAGAAGAAGGCCAACTTGTGTCTACTTGTCTTGCGCTAGCACTTGCCAACTGTACATACGGGTAAAATCAAGTCCTTTATACATAGAAACGCAGTTTTTCAAATTCACAAATCGGTAAGAGATTGGCAGAAGCAGAACGCTGATTTTTATGGGAGCCGTATAGGATTCTTACACCCAAATTCTGCACCAGATTCCGATTCAGTTGAAAAAGGAAAGTGACGCAAAACACTCGTTTTTACAAATGGCGCCGCCCTACTACATGTACAACTTTGACATCTGTGAAGGCGTTTCCGTGGGAAAGACAATTGAAGGACAATTAACTGATGATGATCAACGACTTCTTGCTGCCGGAGATTAATCAACATATTGCAGTTCCAGCTGATTCCAGTGGACAAGGCACGAGAGACAGTGGACATCAAGTGTTTGTCAGCCGCTTATGGCAATTTGTGCGCGTCAGAAAGGTTTTGAGTTTTTTACATCAGGGATCTACACAGATCTCTTAAAGGATATTGTCCGACGAAGATTTTATGGTCTAAGGATTTAAGAAAAATCATGAAAAATAGTACAGAACGACTGCGAATGAGCCCCACCTCTGTCTTACTAAACCATGAGCCAAGTCGTTTATTTACAAACAAGCAAAGCAAGCCTAGCAAATCGAGCTAAGCTCCACCATGTATACATATGAGTTATTTAAAGACACGATCAATACTTTATTTTTCCTTCCTCACCATTTAACCTATCAGATTTCAAAATTGCCATTCGATTGATGCACAAAAGCATGTATTGCATCAGAAACAACTGAGATTAGACTGACTCATCGGACACTCACTAAATCATGAATACGCAAACAAATAATTCAGGAAGTATAACCGATTCGAATCGCTTCACAAGATTTATTATCTCGTGTGTGATTGTAGATAGATATCTAACCTAATTTATACAGTTTATTGGACGACGCTACTCATCAGTGTTATTTGTTTTCAATTTGTTTACTAGTTCTTTGATTAAACTTGCTACTTGTAGGTATCAAATCATACTCGTGGATTTACATACAAAAATGTATCATGAAATTCAGCGTAAAAACTGAAGAAAAACTTTTTTAATTTAAGCACTAGAACTGGACTTTTTCTCAATTCGAAGAGTTAAGGGCAAAAGTTGAACAAGAAAATTGTAGAACTTCCTAAGTAGGACGATCAGATTTAGTCAGAAAATCAGATATTTTCAGTTGTTACTTTGCGGCTCCTTGCACAAAAATTGTCTACTTATCTGACTTCTTATTTTATCATCCAAAAAACTCCTTAGAAGAAGTGCAAGAATCCAAGAAGTATGGGCAACATTTTTAACTTAGTTCAATCTATGACATTGTGTCCTTAAATTTAGTCTCTGACCGAGGGGTTACTCGAAGTTAGGGACACCTTTTCAAGCATAATGGACTTAAAAAAGTGGAGTACGCAGATTACTACTTAGTGCGTTTAACTACTCTGTATGCTTTCAAAAATACCTAAGAATTGGTTCTTCACGTCTTGTGAACTTCTGGCAGTCATCCAAGAGTTGTATTGTCATGCGAAAGGTTTTCAATAACCATATTGTCTTTCGAATACGTCTTAAGACTGTGGATCCTTTTAATAAGTCCAAAAATATCTATCGCGGCTAGGTATTCCTCAGTCTACTAAGATCCTATCACACAACATAACAGGGTTCCTGATACATTTCTTGCTTTTGTGTCACAGCTTCGATTCCTCCAAATACTATATCTGTCAATGTAACTTCTTCCCGGTTTCCGTGCTTCCTTTCTCCGTATTCCACTTGATTTAGTGGTATTTATCGGATTCGTTGCTTCACTTCACTTCAGCTCTAAAACTCCTTCCAAAACACGTTTCCCTAATCATTGTCTCTGTCTAATATACTATACTTATATGTAATTTCTTCGACAAACTCTAGTTACCCTCCAGGATACATTTTCATGGCTCATTCGTAGGCTTGCTCAGGGGTACTCATTGGCTCAAGGCACTGCTACCTATCATCAAAACAATACAAAAGCTAGTACGTTCAGTTGGACTATCATCATGTCCTCACTTCTCGATTGGCCTCAACTATTCTATTAAGTCCTTTTTTCTATGTTTTTATGGAGAAGAGGAATGCCTTTTAATGCCTGGCTCCATTTGATTTGACTAGTTTTTCATTCTGAACTTTTCCTTGTGACTCTGAATCCTGCTTGAATGAAATGTCAGAGTGACATTACATCCCTCTATAATGACTATTTTGCTTCCATAACAAATTAGCTGTAAACTGTCTACAAATGGTCCCATATATTAGTGGTGAGAGAGCCTCAACTCCAGCGAATACTACTCCACAAGCAATCTTCTCATTATCCTTGGATGTTTGCTAGAAATTCGCGAAAAGTGGAGCTGTGAAAAAGACTTTTGCTATGATTTGAGACTTATGGAAACAGCAGCCTCTAGTAGTACTTATTGACAGTTTAGGGTTCCACGTCAGTCTCAGGAGTCTTATGGTACATAACACCTACCACATCCCATTGGAAGTTAGGTTCTCTGCACCACCCTTTCAAGACTTAAGTATTCATATGGATTCTTATAGTAGGCTGCTTCGATGGCCACAAATCCATATACCACTGTGTCCTTAGTATCCAGTCCTTCCAGACCAGAATTTGTCCACTGAGCGTTTGGGTCTTAACACTTATCAACATGATAATTCTTAGATGGTTGTCTATGAGTGTCTCAAGGATTTATTTGTTGAAGTTGGTGTCTCTTTCGCCCACATTTGAGATGAAGAATTCCTTCGCCTACTTCTGCAGTCTTAAGGTTCTTCCTCATTATTTCCAGGGGAGTCGGCTCGTTTGGTAATTTTAGACGAAGAGCTTCCGTTCTACAGTCCAGATGGTCTTTACTACTTCTTGCCTGTGTCTTTCTTGCCATTACACGGCTATCTAGAAAGTGTGCTTCAAAAAGAAGGACACTTCTTTGCTCTTCGTACTAAGCGTAGATGCCATCATGCGTTTTCAGTAGACAATGTGCGGGTGTTTTTTGTCCCGTGATGCAGCCCTCATGTAGTCAGGTAGAGATGAAAGAATGCTCTGGTGACATCCCAGCTGCTGGTGAGCTTTGGTGATCTGTTCACTTAACTTTCTGTGACTTTCTTAGCATCGTGAACTGCACACACTTTTCCCTGGACCCTCTTTGATTGAAGTGGTAAGCTAGGAACCCAAAGACAAGAATATTGTCAAGCAATATGACAGAACCATTGTACTGGCAGTGTTGCCATCCTCCTAAAGTTGAAGCTGGTTCATGAACCTCTTTCGTGTTTAATTCCACACAGCAATGTGCAATTTTCTCTTGGCCTAAATAATCCAAAGGCACAAGGGCATATCTTGTGAATAAACTTTGTTTAAAAAGAAAAAAAAACTTTTTCAAATTATTTTGGTAAACAAAAACCAATAAGCACGCAACTTTTTCAATAAATAAATGCTCCACTTTTCCAAAAACGAGAGGAACAAGAAGAACAATCACCCAACCATCAAAAGTGCACCCAACCACAAGCATTTTGACCTTTCAAACCTTTTTTTTTTTTTTTTGGTTTTGTCTTCCCCATTTCCAGTCTCTCAAACACGCAGATCTCATCCACTAAAAGGAAGACCTTTCTCTCTATAACATCGATTATCTTTTTAAGGTTCCTTCAAAACTTAAACAAAGGTGAACATGTTTAGAAACACAACAAAAAAAAGTTAGTTTCCTTTCTTTTTTTTCCAACCAAAAAAAAACAGATTGCGTGACCCCAACAGGACACGATACAAGACGAAAAGAAAAGAAAATACAATCACGAAGGTCCTTTTTGCGCCGACAATACTCGTAGCATTTGTTCGATGCGTTCAAGTCGAAAGAGGACATTCCTTGCAAATGAAAAATCTGTTTCTTTTCGCTTATTTCCCACACCGGGACACATTCTAGTCCTAGTTATAGACCATGCCGTGTCCTAGCAACCTTGTTGCATTCAAATTATAATGCTGTTGCAATTCAAAAGAGAGAAAAAAGGATAATGATACGTTCAAGACAAATTGTAACGATATTCGATGGAAGGAGCAAACAGACGAATGGTAAAACAGGAAGGAAGCGTAGTCCCGGGCAAAAAGGGTTAATAAATTTCATATTTGACACCAAAAATGACGCTAATTACATACAAACCGTTCACACACAAACACACACACACCAGCCGACAGTTTCAGACGGGAAACACTGGCTTCTTTTGTGTGTCTTCCTGGTTTTTTGGTTCCTCTCGCTTAACACACAAACACTTAGAGAAAGGGCCCTAGGTGTCTGTTTTGAGGGTAAAAAGGGGCGAAACCATTTTGAGGTCTGTTGGTTTTCTCAAAATTTATATTTTCCGGCTGAGTTCAGGCCGTGAAGAACATGATATTCAAAGAAGAAGACCAGCAACAGCAACACTTTGGAGGGCACAATGTTTAGAAGGAATTGTTCTTTTTTCTCAAGTTTTCGTGTAAATCTTTTGACTGTGTTATTATGACGAGTGAGTCTATAATTATAAAAAAATAAAAACTATTTATTCAATTGAATAACAATAAAGTGTACTAAATTGGAGCGATGGAACAATTCGGAACAAGAAACGAACAAAGCAAGCTTCATTATTAAAAAACATGCTACCTGGGCTGGCATCGTTTGGGAGTCCCTCAAGGCAGCCACTTTGGACTTTGACTCTTTATCTTGGCCATAAGTGATGTTGAGTGCTTCATTACGAAATTTTGCCTGTTTCGAGGATATACTCTCTCTACTGGCTAGCGTCTTCAACAACGTGAACATCGAGGTAATATAAAAGGCTCTGACAGATGCTGATGTGAGTTGGTACGATACTAACTAGATTGAGCAGCAGAGTCATCTACTCGGAAACGATTACAGGAAACATTTCTAAAACATTTCTTTCAACAAACAGTGAACTTATGCACTCAGTTTTGAAAGAGCTATCCAGAGGGCCAGAGAGAAAAGGCTTAGGAGCTTATTCTCACAAAACTGAGCTGGTCCTGTCCACTTAAAAGAGGAAGAACCCAGCACCAATCTCCCAAACTACTGTGTGGCACTATGTGGTAAAAAGAGGACATCGGACCATAGGAACTGTGCTTCACAAATGTAATGCCGAGTCCAACGTTTTATGCAAAAATTACGGAAATGAGGCAGTTCCATACATGCAGTGACACTGTCTTGCCTTACGTACTTCTAGAGACCCCAAATGGTGCCTGTTTTCTCGTTGTCTTCACATTTAAATTTCTGAACTTTTACAGAGGCTTCCAGGGTGTGGGAGTTAAGTTCATAGTTTCACTTGCTACTCTTATAGTCACAATCACTTTTTAGTAGATGAGAGAGTGGATTGAATACATTGCTTCTAAAGGTTGTTATATCTGAGCACTCAGTTTCCAAATGGATCCTTAGATTAGCAACATAAACCTTGCGGCTGGGTATAGGCAGTTTCATTCTGTCGTCGGTTGAGGCAATACTCCCTTAATAGATATTGACAAGTGGCAACTCTCTACTCTCTACTCTCTCGGCCTTTTAGCCAGCAAATGCATATTTAAGTCCGATCCCAGGTTGATCATATTTGGCCTTACGAAGCTGATTTGTAGCCCCTACCTCTGCATATTTGGTCTTTAGCTATTCTGCGTAGTTGAGTTGAGTAATTCAGATGTAAGAGTCCCACGATCTTTGCAGGAGCTTAACAGAGTAGCTGGAGATTGAGTCAAGGTTCTTTGAATGAATAGCAGGAGTAAGTTTACAGATATCGGATCTATGGACAAGAGAACTTGCAGCCCTTTTTGTATTTGTGTGCAATTTGCTTCTTGTCTTGCTCTTTTAACGGGGTTTGAAGGATCTTTCCTTTGAAGAAGACAAAAGCTACTGCTTTATCTTGCTTGTGATGCGTTCTTTTACACGGAGGCTTCTTCAAAATATCGAACACAAAATTCCTTTAGATCTGCTTTCAGTAAAAGCACTTCTTCATGTCTATCTTCGTCTTATTTCTTTTTACGAAAATGAATGACCTTTTTTTTAATTTCCACTATACATAACAGAGCCCAACTAATAGCTTTCTTTTCTATTTTCTTTCCAGGTGAGTGCCACAACTATTTATACTGCATTCAAGCTCAAACAACTACACTTGTAAGTTGCAAACTACATTTTTAATCTATGCATCAAGTTGAAATGTCTCGTACAATATTCACAGTATACTTACTCTCGTTCAAACACTTTTAAAGGGTGGGATTCATACACTTGGGTGGGATTCATACACTTTCTTTGGGGCTTTGCCTTTTGCATTCTTGAACTCTGTTCAGTTCTGTTTAGAAGTTTAAAACATGCACGCTAATTCAAAACCCGATTGAATTGTCTATCGGTAGTCAAGACATTTGACTTCTTCTTTCTCTTCATCTAATTTCTGATTTCTTAATAACTGGAGCAATGAATCCACAATCTATACACTGAGCAACCACTCAGAATAAAGTGGTATACAGACGAGTCAAGGACCGCTGAGGAGCCTGGAGCAGGTGTACTTGGGCCTGGAACCAAATTCATCGAATCCACAGGCACAAGTATCAGCATCTTCCAGGCAGAAATATATGCCTTAGACCATGCCATATAGTTTGGCATGAATCAGTCTTGACAAATGTTTGCAATAATGCCAGATAGTCAAGCTGCCATCAAGACAAATGACTTCTATGTTCGCACATCCAAACTAGCTCAATAAACTTGCAAGAAGAAACAAAATAACGCTCTATTGGATACCTGCCAACGAAGAAACTGACAATTTAGCAAGAATAGGAGCATCAGAATTCTTCACAGGTCCTGAACCAATTTATGGAATTGGATATCACACAATTAAAGTGGAACTTAGGAAATTAGAGACAGCAAAGTGGGCTGAAACCAGGAATAATGCCCAAGGCAAGCAAAAAAACTGCTAACAAACTTTCTAACTTACTTAAGTGACATTACAATCCGGCGTGGGCCTGGGCTTCAACCGACAAACCTCTCCAGTCAGTCCGGCTACGAGTCCGCTCCCTCCAGTTGTGCCAAATTGGTTGGTGTTCTCCTCCATTTGTCTGCACCACCTACTGCGAAGTCGTCTTTACTGCGCCGTCAATCCAGGGTGAATACGAAGAGGGTCTTAGCTGGAACGTTAGGCTCCATTTGCTCTACATAAATGAGCCGCCTTACTCGCTGTATGTGAACTGTTCTAGCCAAGTCGATGTCCTTGTATAGGCTTTGGTCGGCATTGTATCTTCTGCTGAAAAGCTATGACCAGAAAGGATGGATTCAAAGCATGAGCAAGAGTAATCTACGGATCCTAACAGGCTTCCTAATGGAACATTGTGGACTGAGGAAGAACTTAAGTTTTGAAACTCATCCATAGAAACTGAAAGGCACGTGTTGAAATCTTGTGGAACACTCACTCCCAGATGAAGAATTGCCATCACTTAAGCCAAGCCTAATCCTTATATTTGAAAAAGAAACAGGATTAGAGAGGATTGTTCTCTTAGAAGTACAGGACTCTCAGCTGCAATTCCACAAGGAATCAAACGTTGAGAGGAACTCTTAATGGGAACATACCAAGTGGCAATATACCTCAATAGTAGTGGTTGTCCACAGGGTGTTCATGTGGTTCACATATGTGACCACAACCTGATTGTTCAAAGCTGCTTTCAAGGTGTTCTTTGCTTCCCTCGGGGATGATTTTCATTCAAATTTCTTGAATTCGATCTGCACATGTACTTCTAACTTGAACCCAATTAAAACTACTTAAGTTCATACTCATTTCACCAACTATCGTGTCCATTAATCCGTCCATTAATTTTTCTCTATTTTACACTTGAAATTCAAACCCAAACCCTTTTGCCTATCTTATTCTATACAATCAGCTCTATTTTGTGATTAAGGCTCAACCTTAATCCGTTTAAATTCTCATCTCATTTGTGGTCACGAGAGACAGCTCGCTTCTCGTATCAAAACACGAGTGCAAGGCGAAAAAAAAAAAAACAGCTCACACCCCGGCTTAATTGTCCCTTAATGAGATTTTGAACGAATTCAGCTCCAAAGAAATCGATTTGACAGTTCGATAGAACTAGATACTCGTCGTCGTCGTCGTCAGTAGTTGTTGTCGCGTATCTATTTTATTTCTCGTCTGTGTAAGCATGTTAACATTCCAGTTGGGTTAGCAATTTCCAGCTCGTTGAATCCAATTAGGGAACCACCACCACCCTCAGTACCGAAAAACCCACTCGAAAACCACCCGAAACCTAACCAAAGACTTAGGGTGGGTTGGGGAGCCTGGCTGTTTAGCTTTCTCCCCATCAAAATGCTAATCAATGAGGTGTAGTGTCATGTTCAAATCGGATTTGTGCCAGCGTTGTTTCTTTATCTGTTTTTTATTTTATTTTTTACTTTACCTTCAACACCATAAGATGGCAGTAGTGGTGGTAGAAGGCGGCCGGCAGAATATCACCTTTGATGTTACATGATGGTGGGGTCTAATTGGGTTGCAAGTCTGGGCTGGGTGGTGGATATGAGTGCAGGGCTTATGATGTTAGGTTGACAGAACAGTTGTGGACACAGCAAATAAAAGGCACATATAAGCCTAATAGAACGGACAATGGGCGAACTTGTAGTGTTATTCTTGTTGTCGAGGAACGATGATATATTTAAAATAATAAGCTTCTAGTAGGGCGATAGCGATTCCCCTTGACTTTGGCAACATTGCAACACATTGCAGAATAAATGGAACCATGTTTGGACTGCGTTAATAGTCATGCAATCAATTATTGATTTTTCTTAACCTACATATGACTAGCTGTGTTAGTGGTGGATGATTGAGCAATAAATTGTAATGGCATTACCGGAGGGGGAAGGCGCATTAAATTGAGTTGAAGACATGGAAATGAGTGTTCGATTGCTAAGCCTGCTGTCTAAGATACAAAGGTCTATATTTGGTGGAACACGGTCCAGAGATTTGGGCAGCTATATCCTTCTATACCTTTATTTCATCTAGTTGGAGCCGTTACAACAGGCTCTTCGAAAGAAGTACAACAAGAGGTTTACGACATTCATACCAATGAGATGCAAAACAAAAGTTATACCCCAGGATGACAGCAAACCAGGAACAAGCTAGCGTAGCATTAGCAGCCAGAAGAATGGAGAAGAAAGGGCTACCCTTGAGCACTGTTGGAGGACACGACAAAAGGTAGATGAACTCAAAAACTGATGACCATCATTGAGGCGAGGATGGGCATGTGGGAACTGTAACTATCACTTTTTGGATGGAAACGCCAAAGCACCTCCTCGTCTGGATGTGCCTTAAGAGTAGTTCAACTTACAGTCTGCCAATCGATGCCTAGGGCCTAATCTTCTACACAAAACCCTCTCTTAAGATGAGAGCGAAACCCTTCCGCAGAAGTTATCTTAAGCCGATATACTCCGCACAGTAAAGGCGACATGGTCTAAGGTAATCCTCCTCCTAGGTAGCTTCTTCTAACCCGCGGCGGCATGAAAAAGACTTTCTATTCTGACAAGTTTGGCGCAGAGTTCTCTGGGTGATGTTCTCATTTTTAGAAATGGCGTCTTATATCATTGAGACTTTGACATTTGTGAAGTTGCCAGAAGTGAAACCATTAATTGTTCTTCAAGATTCCGAAATATTTGTATCAATCGTTTTGGGCAAATGATCGGTCGGAGACGTTGGCTTATTCTTGGATCCTTGGTAGTTTGTGACCAACCTGGCAAACACTGCAGTATTTAGCCTCTAGTCTTGTAGCCAGTCTCGTGGCAACAGTTTGGTCCAAAATATGTCCTATATCCCCTTGCAATGGCTACGCGCCATCGTGTGCGGTTTCTGGAAATGAGTCTCAGCTCTCCCCAACTCTTTTCCAGTTGCCTTAGTTCTCCACTGTTCTGCGCCACGTACTCCTTGGACCGCTGCGTATCCTGCCATCCTGGGTAAGCGGGTTCAATTGCATTGCTTTGCTAGCTATGGACATGTCACCCTTGGGTGTGACCAATCCACTGCCACTTTCGTCGTCGTATGGTTGTGCCTATAGGTTCATTGTCCGTACTTCGCCCCCGGATCTGACCTTCTCCTCACTTTCTTACGAGACCCAGATTTTAGCTAGGATACAGTGACAACTTCTGTTCTTCAGGGGATAAGGTGCGCAAGCTTTGTTCCGTATCATAACACCCTCACACCCTTTAGACCCATTGAATCCTCTCGATGTCACTATTTAATATGAGGGAATAAACTCTTGTGTCCGATTGTCCTCATAGTACAGCTTGTTCCTTTAAGTTATTAAAGGAGCTCCTCAATTCCATCGCATGGTACAAAAGCAATCTTCTACTTTTAGTTTCATTCCAAGCAAATAGCTTGTTGGATCAGATTTCACATTCTCATTGAACATCTCTCATCTCAACCAAAGAATAAATAGTCAACTACCTGCAGAACCAAAGAATCTCAAAAGAAGAAAATAATAAACGGAAACAGATACTTTACACCAATTTACTTGTCCACTTGACGTGTCCAAAATGCATTATTCATTGAATGAAGTCATTGCACATAACTGCCAACCCGTGTTCCATTAACACTCCAGTCCAGCGTCCTCTTTATCAGTATCTGTATCTGTATTTGTACCTCTCACTCACCAGGTAAACACTTGTGAACCACACCTTAACAATCGCTAAGCTGATGAGAAATTAATAAACACTTGAACCATTTTGTTAATTTAAGACCTACGCGTGCCCATCACTAGCGCTCGCTCTCTATCCGCTTTGACCGATCATCATTCGGATGGATGTGTCGTCATTATCGCCTCTGGGATGGCCTCAAGTGGTCATAATCCAAATTGAGAAGAAAACATCTGGTAGACGCTCTACTCCGAAACAGATACAAATACAGATGCAGATATACAGATACATTTCACATTTTGTCGCAACCGAATCTGATCGAGTGGAAATGCCACCCAAAAAGACCCATAGATCACCATGGTGTTATTGTTGTGACGCAGGATTACCCATCATCATCATCAGGAGGAGGAGAAGGAAAGCGAGAGAGAGAAACAGAAAGCCAGAGGATCAACAAAATATCTGATTGCTCGAGAGCATCCCAAGTGCCACTTGTAAGCCTACACACTTTATGACCGAAGACTACACGCCACGGTCCCAACACACGATCCAAGTGGGCACTTCTCGCGCGCCACTCGGCTTGGGCTTGGACTCGGACTCGCGGACTCGTAATCAGTTTATTCTGTCTGGAGAACACTTGTCCAAGCCTGGAACTACTCTACACACTACACCAACAGCAGCAACAGCACCAGCAGCAGCAGTCACTCCGTCTGCGTCTATCAGTATCTGTTTCGCTCTCTGGCTGTGTGTGCGTGCGTGTGGAATTAGTGAATTGAATTTCAATCGGCGGAAATGTAATCAATCTGAAGGATGCTCCAAGTGATTGGAGTTCACGTCGTTTACTGTGCTCCAAGTGGGATTTAAGAGCTGAGATCACACCTTAGTGTCAGGGCACACAACACCACAGTGTACCTACATGTGGAGGTGTAAGTTAGGCTTTTAGGTGGCAGTAGCCTGTTTCGCTGGTGCTTCTCCAGGTTGATTCTGGTGGGCTGTGACTGTGCTCGGTGCTCGTGCTTCGAGTGTTGTGTGCTCATCAGTTGAAATAATATAATTAATTTCGATGCAGTGCACTACGTACAGTCTAATTTGCATAAAGAAAATGTATATTTCATTTGCAACATGTTGCATTTGGGAAAGAGAGTGCGTTTTGTTTCTTGCTGGGCGTGGAACGCGTATACGTGTTTAGGTAGACAGAGAGAAAAATAAATCGCCAAAGTGAAGTGTTGACACTGTTGATGCGTCGTCGAGGCTATGGTTGTCTGTCAATTAAGCAAAGCCTCCGATCTCGTCGTTTGCTTGATTGATCGAAGATGAATGGAGAGATAGGCGCGATTGATTTAGGTTGCCCAGTTGCTATTCATGGGCAATTAAAAGTCACTCGGTGTCCGTGAAGGCATGTGGGATTGGAAAGTCTGTTGAGCGAAAGAGAATGGAAGCCAAGAAATCGATTGCTTAATTTAAGTCAGAGATCTTTGAAGTTTTCATGATTCATTTTCCTAGGGTTAGGTGCTTTCGTGTCTAGTTCAAGCAAAGGTTACACTCTCCACATACTTAAGTCTTGTAGGTATCCAATTGTACGTCCTAGGCTTCATTCAGGTTTTTGTTTTTGCTCTAAAGTACGTCCATTCTTTTAAAGTCACTAGCAAACCCAAATAATCGATGCCAGCTACACTTCTACATACCTACTCAACAAACTTAAACTTCAACTACTTTCTCCGCGGAACTGCCCACTAGGAATGACTTCCTCTTTAGCAATTTATGCTTGCTATTTGCTCCTTCTTAGTATTTTAGTTCCTCGGAGCTCGATTTGCACGCTCGTTATGAGGAAACAAATCTTAAACTAGTCATTCCCTTACTTCATGATGTAAAGCTCTGAGGACTCGGTAGATTCGCTATTCCCTTGCGAAGCGTCTGCCTTGAAACATTACGCCCTCCATGTGTTTCTCCTCCTTTTGGGAATTCTTGCCAAAAGAGCGAGCTGTCGTGTCCAAATCTGTGGAGCTATTTTCAATACCTACTTTGCCGGAGCGGAAACTTCATAAGAAGGTATTTGAAGTCACAGTTTGTCCTTTTGTCCAAGTCTAAATGTAGGATTTGAGCTTGGGGTCCAACTTTACTCCTTTGATCGTATTTTCCCACTTTTCTTGCCATAGTGCTGCAAAGCATCGGTAGTTCCAGCGCATTCTGGAAAGATAGTCACCACTCACTGAGGAGGAACATAGACGTCTACTGGCTGACTGCAGTCTTAGCATGTCCTGTGGTCCATTTAATGAGAGTTCAGTGAATGAAACTCGATTTGCCATCAAGTACTTCTGGAGATAACAGGTGAAGCAGCTCCTGCTCTACTAAAAAAATCTTCAGTGCTTGGATTAAGATGGGATCCATTGAGCGACAAAGTATTTATGAAGCACGAGTAAGCTGGCAGATTCCCTACTCTGTACTCAGTGCAATAGCACAGCTGTTCAATCCAACAGAAATGCAATACAATCGCTTTGGTCAGCGAAAATTCCTTGGGATGCCCTTCGCCTCTTACAAACTTGGCTCACGTTTCGTAAGGGACTAGCGGTAGTCAACCAATTTCGTGTGTCTAGATGTTACCCTTTCTTCATCCTTTACCCTCCTGTTAGTGGAGGTATTGTGTCGGTTTGCGAGAAGCCTAATGTAATTCAGGAACCATACCGACTGCCTAGAGCACAGGCTGCTTTGTCTGGAGTTGTTTAGAGACCGTATATTGTTTCCATTGCGCAGACGAAGGTTTTCTTCTTGTGTCCTTTATTGAAAATGACTCCCGCTCAGCATACAAAAGTATTGAACTTACCACTCTGGACAGCCGGATTCTCTCTGCATATTCTAGGCAAGCTGATGTTTTTCGGCATCCGAGAGAGCGCTGCTTTCACCTGCCTGAATGTTGGAGTAGAAGTAGAATACTCGTGAGTCTTATTCACTGGGCGTGGGCATCGATGATCAGTTCTTAGTTTGTTGGACTATTGTGTATGAAATTCAAGGTAAAGATCCCAGAAAAGACTTGGGACTTTTGCTTTGCTAAAAAGCTTCTTAAAACCTATTTGCCCTTCGAGTACGACAAACAACTGTAGGTTCGTTCTACCACAGTTACCCCTTGTCCCTCCATGGGCCTCTTGTGGCCTAATCTCTTACTGTTCTAATTCATAATGTCGTTCAGCAATTTGCAATGTACTTCTTCCCTTAGACAATTCTGTATAGCTTTTATGCTCAAAACATTAGGTCTTGCTCCATTCGCACATCGTGCTTCCTATAACCAATTTTTGCGAACGCTAAATGCAATTCCTCTGGTGTCACTGATTGGATGGGTTCCTTTAAAATTCCAAAGTCGAGTTACAGAAAGTGGCCACTGGCATGCGACAACTTGGTACAACCTTATCAGCTTAAATATGCGCTGCTGGACAACCTGTAGAGGGAATAGAGGACTTCCTTTATCTTGGAAGTGTCTCGTTTCGACTGACGGTGGATCTGAACTGGATACAGCGAACAGAACGGTCAAAATGGAGGCTCGGGAGTTAGGGAAAAAGTTGGGGACGATGGGTACACGATGGCGCTTAGTGGTTCCACAAGGGAATACAGGACATAACCAATTGACGTCAAGGCAATGATGCTGATTGAACTGGAGAAAGTAAACAAGAAGCGTTCAAGCTCGATGGCATTCCTAAAAAGTATCACTATCAAAAAGAGACTAAGACAAAGCTGTGGTGCCTCGAGAACGGAATCTTCCTTGAGCCATGGTACCTACATTCGTGCTGCTACTCAAAAAATCTGTCCAGAAAATCTACGGAAAAAATCCTTGAGTGTATCATATAAAGCTGACTAAATGGTTTCACTTTCTACTGTCGATATTGTGAAAGATGACACTTACTGATGAAGCAGTACAAGGGAGCAACTGGGCACAAGGAAACACAGCGCATTAGAAACTCTCGACTTCAGGAGGCTTCTGACCAAAAGGGATACTCTAGGGTACTTACTGAAGATAGTCATGGACTACTTTGCCTACAGAAAGTTGAAGTACCAGACTGACTATAGATTAGCCAGCAAAACGATTGTGAAAAGGTAAAGAGACACTAAATTACCTAAGAGAGTTGCTCAACAATTGACTGACCTTTAAAATGCTTGTCGAGTACTCTAGCGCCTCATAGATGTAAGTAGCAAGGTAGGTTCGCCTAAAACTCTCCCAAACACAAGCACCAAGTACAAAGGTCTAAAAAGAGGCCAAGCCTTCTTGATTATTAAAATTGTTTCGCGAAAAAGTCGATTGATTGCATTACACCTTTGAAACTTTCCCCACACTCAGAGCCAGCACTAAATTGCATGGATAATTGCCAGCAATTTGCATATCTTTTCTCATAATTACTATTTTTCCATCGTCTCTAAACTAAATTCAACCGACACCACCGTCGAGAGGAGACTGACACCCCAAACACTTGCATGTGCATGATGGGTTTTTCTTTTTTTGAGTACGCGAAGCCCACCTCCAGAGCCGCATTTAACCATTTTAATCACAACCCTTAGCCCCCGAATCCACCAGCCAAAGCAACCAACAAAAGACGAAAGGAAAATGTAAACACCAGCGCGGCGGCGGTTGCAATTGCAATTGGAAGGCTGGAGTCCTCCCCCCCATCCTGTATGCCGCCGCCGCATAATTACCCCATTAAATCAGAAGAACTAGCGCCCGAAACTTGCAGTCCAAGCAGGCATTGTTATGAAGATGGTAATAGCTACCACCGCGCGGCGAAGACTGATTCCTTGAAGATTTCACTGGTTGGCTGACTTCTTGTTGGGCTGTTTGTTTGTTGGCCGCGTCCGTCTGTCCGTCCGTTTGTCCGTTCATCGTTTTGCGTGTTGAAGATAATTAGATTAGATTACCATCGGGCAATTAATTTCAGATAATGGGGGGCGAATCGTCCGAAGGGTACCATTGGCTTCCGCCATTACACGACCTGAGTGCTGTTTGGTGGAAGCGAAAAAAAAAGATTGTAAATATTTTCGCGAAGCCGCTTATCTGTGGGTAGAGGTTACACATGCTTCCCGGAACCGAATACAGTGTTTCTCCTCCTCCTTTTTTGGCGTGGTCAGGGCCCGCTTTGGTTGGAGTCATTATTGCAATTTGCTGGCTGGAAAATGTTTGCTTCTTTCGTGCGCTGTATGATCCCAGTAAAGGGTTTTGCAGAGTTTTTATTTGCTGAGAATTGGTCACGATTTCATGATTCCACGGAAGATTATTGGTTTTATTTTTTTCCTCAAAAAGATAACGAGCTGGAGGTAGTTGCAAGGAATTACAAAGAAAATGCCGGCGATTAAGGAAATGGGAGAGATCCACGCTGGCAAATGTCCTTCAAATGAGGACAGGAATTTGAAGGGAAATGGCAACTGCAATCGACGAGGTGTGGAGTCGAAAAAACCTTAGAATCTTCAACAAAAAAATAGGTTAGTCTTTGTGTCAGCGAAGGTTTAGTGTAAGGCAAAAGTAAGACTTAAGTTGATCTTAAGCTATTGAAGTGCCTTTACAGTAGCAATTCTAGACACAGCCTAGATGTCTTAAGCAATTGGAAGAGAGGTGGAGTTCTTTTGGCTTTTAATTCTCATATTCATCTGCGGCTTCTGTTGTTCTTAGTTCGATACTACTACTGGCTCGTTCTGAAGAAACAAATCCTCTATCAGTCGTCTCCTAAATTTGTCGCCTTCCAGTCTTGGTTGGTCACTTTATGCCTGTAATAGAACATAAAGTTGCACTTCCTCTTCAGCTGGATGTTCTGTTCAGAAGAGCTATCATGTCCCATACTCTGTTTGTCCAAGCCTCGATAGCGGTGATCTACTTGTGTGTCCATCCCCTACTTGCTATGTTATCCCTATTGCTGGTTTGTGGGTCCCATAAGAAACGCTAAATCGAAAGCTATTTATCGTTTTGAGTTTAGTCCTGTGGATGGCAGTATAGCCAACGAGTTTCAAGTTCAAAGTCTGCGTTATACTTATCGACATTTGAGTTCAATGTGTTTTTCTCGAATCTCTGGGAACCAATGAGGAATGCATCCTGCTCTTCTGCTTATCGCAGAGTATGTCTAGGTAACCTCTTTATATGGATGTACTTTTTCACTTGCCTTAATCCTTTAGATTGGACCAGAATTCAGTGTGCCAGTCAGCTTCTCATTTAACATTGCAAGCACGACTGGTTAGCAGGCCTAAATCGAGCTCCAAGTACCTCGTTCCGCTTGAAGAGCAAGACTTTATGTCCTTGAATGCATACTGCTCTCTCCAGCAAGTTCCTTTCAGTCTTTAAACTCTTTTACTTGTTTGAGCTATAAAAACTATTACTCATCCGGTCTCTAGCCTTGAAATTAATTGCTCTTACCGGGCTACTGCATTCCTTTAATTCCTCCAGCATCTTGAGTAGTTTTAGTGTGATTTCCACGCACTTAACACATCTCTCCGCGGAATTGCTATCAAGAATTTTATAGTCAATGAAAACTTCAGCCTTAGCAATGTGCTATGCTTCTTTATCTCTCCTGTCTTCGCTGCTCCTTCATCCAGTCGCTAGCTACTTCCCAAGGATCTTTCATACTCTTTATCATGGTGTCTTGACTGTGGTTAGTTCATTACCCAGTCTCTTCAGCAGCGCAGGTGACGTTCTTCATAATATCGTTGGGAGAAAATGTTGTGCTTCGCATCCTAGGCTGCTCTTTGAAAGATGGAACAAAGAGGCAATGTGCAATAGAGGTTATCGGCGTGACCAAACCTACAAAGGGAGTCCTTAAAGCATATATACCTTCAGCTTCAACTCCTCAGCTACTTATTGATCCAAGCGTCTATATCAGGAACCAATCTTTCTGCGTCCACCTGCCTATATGAGAGCGATACCATCGCCACTTCCTTGGAGTTACATCGATATTACTTCGAGTCGTCGCTGATTATACCGTTGACCTGCTTATACAATACTTCTTAAGAAAGATAGTCTACGTCAAAACTATGTCAGCCACTACGTATGCAATATAGTAGGACATTGTTGGGAAAGTATTGCATACTCTCAAGGCGTTGACTTCTTTTTTAATGGCCGTATTCTAGTCAAATATTTTAACTTATATTCTGAGAGTTCATGTTACTCGAGGCCAAACCTGGTGCTCCAAAATGATGACCTATAATATTTACTTGGGCGTCGATGTAGGTCAGCCGTTGGACAACGCGATTGTAAGTCCTTAGCTTACACTAAGTCATGCCAAGTTCGCTGAGGTTTCTTTTCATTTGTAAGGGGCACATATTTGGGTGCCAGTCTCTCGAGAGTGAATTTGTAGAGCTGTATGCGGAGTGGTATCTCCATGAATAATCATGCAAGGGCCACAAAGTTGGCGCTTGCTTTTCAAGGCCTTAGCTATAGAGCAGGTCAAGGATACTTAGGCTTTTACATGATTTTTCCTCGAGAGAGGGTTAATTTTTCAATTGCTTGAAGCCTTAGGGACTTTTTTTGGTATAAGCGATCATTTTTCCTCATAAATATATATTTCAGTCAAGAAAGAAGGACATGATGAGCTGTTGCCCTAAAGAGTGTTATCGACAACAAAACTGTGTCCGTGTCCCACATAAATACAATCAATTTGCCCAGGTGTTAATGTTAATCTTTCCAGAGCCAACAGTCTTCTTCTGGTTTCGCAACAATAACACACTTTGCTCAACTCGCCACATAAACTTAATCAGCAAACTCGTTTCACCCAACCCATTTCAAATTAAATCAGTTACCTACTCATCTGGTCGCAGTCATAAAATCAAATCACTCAACTCGTTGATTAACATGACTTCTGGTGTCCATCATTCAGTCAAAGAGTCTTCCAACTTTACGATCATGTTAACCACATAAGTTAGCTCGTAATGTGATTCCCAAATGTCGGGCCTCGCTGGAGCCTTATCAAATAAACGGTTCGTCTCTCTTTCCCCCCCGCCCCCGGAAAACAACAGTGCCATTTTGCCAAACCAAGCGACAACGTCTCTTGCGATCAAAATGCAAATTCAAGTTTCGTTGATGGCTATTCTCGCGATCAGCTAAATCATGTTCGACCGTAAATTTACGATCGCATAACTTCCGATAAAATCTGAATTTTTATGGCTTCATATCGGCGCGAACACAAAATCACCTCTCCTTCTTCTATGTTGCTCTTGCTGTTGCTGTTGTTGTCATCCTCATCTGCTTAGAGATTTGATCATAAAAATCATTGATCAGGTGACTCCTTCGTGTTTTGGCGTCTTCTCCTTTCTGGAGCACATGATCTGGTGGTAGATATTTTAATCGACCAAGTCCAGTAAGAGCTTGAGGGCTCCACCACTTGGTGATATAATAAAGACTTCTCCATGTCGCCATGTTGGATGGTTTGAGTGAAGGATTAATTTAATAAACGTTTAGTTTATGAGCGCGTTTACTCGGCGAGAGGAGTATCCTGAATTGAGGAGCCCCCATCTGAATGCAAATGATGGCAATTTTCTGCAATATCAATTCAAGAGAGTTAATGTCTTTATCGATGTTGTGACGTGACGATGGGTGAGTACAGCAGGAGTAAACTGCCCCATCAATTGTTATTGGATGTGCTGCGCGCACGCTGCACGGCAAGGCGATTGAGATAGGTTTCGCTGATAATTTTATGTTTACCCAAGTTTGACGGTGTTTTGTTACATTTCAATAAAACTATTAAATTTATGGGAAACTGACATATACTGACACATACTGGCATATATAGGGTAACCAGCTAAGAATGAGAGGAAGAGAAATGGAAATGGAACAGGAATGGTGTGAAAAATAAAACTGGATCTGGCTTTACTTTGAAGCTACATTCATGCCATTATGTGCGGAATAGAACATGACCTTCTTAGCTTCGCTGACAGTGCTTCAAGCGGTCGGTCTTGCCAAGACTCGGATCCGGCTATAGCGTTTCAATTGTTGGCCGTGAGCTCGACTTAAGTAGTTAGCTTCTTGGCTTAGTTTAACGACTTGACGTAGCACCAGAGAAAATAATGGTGAGGTGTCAATTCGTGAGCTGTCAGTCGAATCCTTTACAACTTCAAGCGTTGCGCCGCTTTTGTAGCATGCATCGCCGTCTTTTTGCAACCACAGCTCGAACATAGCCATGTTGTCAAGCTCTAGTAAGGGCAATTTTGCTTCTTGACATAGTCACTAGCAATTCATTCAATCTTATACCGATATTGTCAACAATCCAAGTGAAAAAAAAGCCCGATAGACTCTCAGCTGCTTGGGTCCGAATCGACATTTCTGGGTCTTCTTCGATACTGGCCATTACGGCGGATGTGTTCTAATCATTTTCAATCTATCTCTCACTGGTTGGTGGCTCAATATACAAAAGAGTGTACTCACGCTCAATCCTTTCCAAGTGGCGACTAATTGCCTGAACACTGCAGCCATGATGACGACGAGATTCACGTGGGATATTTACACCTGAGTCGAAATTTCGATAATATTTTTGGATGATTTCTGCACATTTGACTAGCGTGAAACGAAACATGATAAAATGGCAAATCTTACTGAATATTTTGACAGCTAGATGTCATTATTAGCTTTGACAGCTGTTAAAACATAGCAGTTGGAAAAAGTACCATTGCTATCTGGCCATGCAAGGTGATTGTGGGATACTGGTTGATGGAATGAAGCTGAAGCTGATATGGTGGATCTGTAGAGTAGTAAGCAGAGCTGTGACACTGAAAATCCAGGAAAGATTGACAAGGATACTTGCTTACACCGTCATCGAAGCCTTGTCGCGCAAGATCCTCAGGAGACACCAGGCTATTCTTTAAGAACTTGTCCACCTTTCCAAACTTCTGTCCAAAGCTCTCATTATAGATACTTTCATACACATCTCCCAGACCTAGAAATTGAAGCTATAACCCCTTTCGTGCTTCCAATTCAACCACCCCTCCCAACAGCCCAACAATTGTACAATTTCACAGAGCTAACCTGTACTCCTTACGCCTCACCAGGACATAGGGGTTTATTAAAAAAAAAAAAAATTATTATAGCCTTCACTTTAAACTGATGTAATGACCAGCAGCTACGTAGCTTGACGCCCTTCCAATTATCCCGAAATAGTAAATGAAAGTGCCTCCCTGGCCATGCTGTCCACCCTCCACCTCCATTATATCGATTTACTAGCCCCGAAAGGGTTAAAATGTAAATGCGACAGGCATCCGATTAATTCTCGCCCACCTTCACTCGTCGTTCGTACATATGGTAGTCGAATGGAACTTTCCTGTCGTCCATTTTTCGCGTCGTGTCCTGTCTTAGTTCTACATTATTCAACCAATTATTCCTCCACACACACACTAAACGCTGCTGCTATTGCTGGTCAATTGCGTGCGAGTGTGGCCAACCAGCCAGCCTTAGCTTAGGACATTCAATAACACGCTATAACAACAACCGGCGATTTATATGCCCACAGCATTAATAGATTATGAGTCCTTTACAGATAGAGAAGAAACACTGTTGGCTGGCCAATGCCCATGCTGAATAATGCATCCCCGAAGGTAAGCAGTTACGTGTCTGACGTCGGTAAGGGTTGCTTTAGAGTAGCTGTATACAATTACAACATGCGCGGGGTGTACACTCCTAATGCATTAAGGATGTGTGTGGATGGACCTCATTTGCATATATCCAGAACCAGGAGTGGTTCTACTCCTATAGTTGGGCAAGCGTAAGCGAACCGAGTGCATACATCCTTTGTGATAAATTCAATAGAAATCGATTCACAGTGTTCTTCTGTCTGTTCTCTGTTCGCTGTTCGATGGCATGTCCTTTTTGTTCTGTGTGTTGTGTGTCCCTTTTTCTGTTTTGTTTGTCATCGATCGAGAGACTTGGGTTCTCTTTGGTTGTCTTTTAATGGGTGGGTGTGCATGGATATGTCAAACAGATGCTAGGAATGAAGGGAATATTTTAGAAAATAACATGTCCTGAGGAATTTATAATTAAAGGACATTTTGTTTAATTTTTTTGCCTTACATATACTAATTCGACGTTTTGAGACACTTTAACGGATAAATTGAATGGGTAGGGATGGTATTGTGGTTGAGCTAAGTGGTTGTAGATAATTCTGGGTTTTGAAGCCGGAAAGCCATTCAGGGAACCATTAAGGAGGGCCAGAATTTGTCCATAATTGTGGTCCTAAACTAAGTATATCTGTCTCAGTAGAAAATGTAGAAAACGCGCTGAAAATTCGCAATAGTTTATACGTCCTAGGATCGTGCTATCAAAAGAAGCAGAGGCTGAAAGTGGAGTGCCATAAGGCTGTACACTATGGCCGTTGCTTTAGAATATATAGAATTTTTTCTTTCTATCTCTGTAGGAGGTAATTCAAAGTAATTCATGACTAGGACTAGAAATTAAGCTTCATTATGTACGTCCTATGACTGAACTATCGAAAGAATCAGAGGCTAAGAGTCGTGTGCCATAAGGTTCTATACTGCGACCTTTGCCTTAGAATCTATGAACCTTTTCTTCTATCTATAAATTCGAGCAGAAAGCAGTTATTTATGTCTGCCATAATACAAACACATTCTGCACTTTCGTGAATCAGAGACTGAAAGTGGAGTGCCATAAGGCTGTACACTATGGCCGTTGCTTTAGAATCATAGTCTGTCTGTCATATCCTGCCTCTAGGAGGTAATTCAAAGTAATTCATGACAAGGACTAGAAATTAAGCTTCATTATGTACGTCCTATGACTGAACTATCGAAAGAATCAGAGGCTAAGAGTCGTGTGCCATAAGGTTCTATACTGCGACCTTTGCCTTAGAATCTATGAACCTTTTCTTCTATCTATAAATTCGAGCAGAAAGCAGTTATTTATTTCTGCCATAGTACAAACACATTCTCCACTTTCGTGAATCAGAGACTGAAAGTGGAGTGCCATAAGGCTGTACACCATGGCCGTTGCTTTAGAATCATAGTCTGTCTGTCATATCCTGCCTCTAGGAGGTAATTCAAAGTAATTCATGACAAGGACTAGAAATTAAGCTTCATTATGTACGTCCTATGACTGAACTATCGAAAGAATCAGAGGCTAAGAGTCGTGTGCCATAAGGTTCTATACTGCGACCTTTGCCTTAGAATCTATGAACCTTTTCTTCTATCTATAAATTCGAGCAGAAAGCAGTTATTTATTTCTGCCATAGTACAAACACATTCTCCACTTTCGTGAATCAGAGACTGAAAGTGAAGTTCCATAAGGTTGTATACTTTGGCCGTTGCTTTATAATATATGGAATCTTATCTTCTATCAATAGATTCAAGGGGAAACAATTATTTCTAAGAGGAAAGACACCAACTTAATCTACATTTCCATGAATAAACTTCAAATGCTCCCAAAGAGTGAGTGCCACAAACTGAACTCGCTGTCTTCGGGCACGTTCAGCAAACATTGCTGCCGCTTATTTGTTCCTGATCCTCTACTCATTCTGAATACTAATGTGTCGTGTTTGCAAATATTTATTACCTCATTTGCGCTTCAAAAGTATCTCGAACCTAGTTCATCTCAATGGAAACGCAACTCTTTAGCTCCAGTCACTTCGTGTTGCCTTTTGACTAGGTATGTCTCTGAAAGCGCCTTTCATTATCCCGCCATTGTGTATCTACGTACCTAACGGCCATTGGAACCTCAAGACATTTTGTCAATCATTCGAATATTATGCGCTACTTTGTGGCTTCCTGTCTTTGTACACATTCACTTGATGAGTTAAGAAATTCATCGCATCGCCTCAAAAGGTGCGTGATCTCTCTCCGATGAATAGTGACCACAAAACCTAATGGTAAATCAAATCTCAACTCTATGCCAGAGGCGGCGGTGGCTGGCGTGGACGACAAAAACAAAATACAGAAGCTACAGGTTGATGCTTCTAGCAACAGCCTGTATAAGAGCCATAGTAAGATTATCATTATCCTGTCAAATGTGAGTTGATTTCGTGCGTCAGATCATTCACCTGTGCTGGTGTATAGAAGCAATCATCTCATCTAATGGCCATTCAAAGGAACAAAACAATTAAGACGGAGGCTGTTATGTTTTTGTATACCGCAGCAAGGAAAATTGCAAACATCCTTTTGAGGTCCATCTCTCGAATCAAATGTGCATGTCAACTCTGGCGGAGCGGAGCGGAGATCATGCGAAATCTTTCAGAAATGACATTTTAATGAGTCCGTGATTGTTTTTCTGATGCGATGTGTGGTGGTGGTTGTTCAAGAGATTTGCGCCACGCCACGCACAGTAGCAAATTCCTTTCGGGTTAAATTAAGTGAAATGCGATCGGGGTTGAGCTCTGAATTGATCTGTTGTTTGGATGTGAGAAACCGTGGGATTATCTGTTTGCGTCTAGAGAGTCACGAAGGAGTGATTATTTTCTTTCCTTCGAACAATTAAGCCCGAGACGGATAGTTTTGCAACTTTCAAACCAGATGTTGTACAATCAACCAGAATCTCCCCCTTTTGTGTGGCAATTTTAACGCCAATTGACACTCGAGCACTTCATTCAAAACCCACCCATACATAAACCCATTAATCAACACTATCGAATCGATCCATTAAAATGCTGAGCAATTAAAATTACAAAAAGGTCCTTGTTCGTCTTTTTTAATTAAATGCAACTCGCCTTTATCTGTGCAGCACATCCCCACGAATGTTTTTTTTCTTATCTGACCGCCACTCCTTGTGTACAATTTGTCCCGTGTATCCTTTTTGTGATATCCTTGCGATGTTACAAAAGTTGTTAACACATCGCGCGGGGTTTAACGTTTTTTTTTTTTTTGAAGAAAACAGAAGTTCATCGCCCATTTGCATATTTGTTCCACCTTCGTTGAGGCCAATTAGATTGCACAAGGAAGAAACACCTGATATGTGTAGGACATATTCTCTTTGGTCAGGGTCTAGATCAAAACATTTAATTAGCATTGAACAAGCGCAACTGGAGCGAAAATGTGAACCCTTTTTATTTATTTGAATTTTTCTTTTATTCTTTTCACATTTTTGATCGTTTTTTTTTTATTGTGGAATCCTTTATGTCCTTTCTTTGAGGAAGATTAATGTTATGAGTACAACAAAAGTAGGTACTTGTGATGATGGGTTGTTGATAGCTTCGCAGATGGTTGTGTCAATCTTTGGTTTCTCATAAATGTGGTCCGATAAAACTTCCTTTAAATGGACAGTAAGGAAGTAGATGAGTTATTTAAAAAGATTAATGGAGTTTTAATTATTGGTTAGTTGGTTGGGGATATTCCTTCTTTCAATGGACAAATATGTTTGATGAAAATCTGTCTTTTACAAATGACATTGCAGACTTCGATATCGTTTTTGACGTAGCAGTTTTTGACGTAGAGTCAGTTCGTCCAACAATTCATAAAAATTCATGGCCTTTTCATTCATTTTTTTGTATAAGAAAATACATTTTGACAACTTAAACGTCACACAATTTTTTGTTGAAAATAAAATTCACTAAATCTGTTCATTCGATAATGAACATCGCCCACTCGAGAGTCAAAATACTCAAAGTTCATTCGAGTGATATTTGTTATTCCAGTGAATTTTTTATCAAAGGAATTTGGAATAAGGAGGTTTACTCTTTTGGGAAAAGGGGGTATCTGGGAATTAAGCGTCGAATAAATTATGGCAATCAACCGGCAAGTGATTCTTTTTAATCATAATTCCTGCTATCACCTGCTATAAAAGGCTTGAAGTCCTTTATTTTTGTTCAGTGTTTAAAACAATTACTTGTGGCTACCCAGGATGTTTTGATCTTTGATATTGATTTGAGGCCTAATCGCCTTCTATTCCTTTCTGAATATGTCTGCTGCTTTCGATAACTTGACGACGTTTCGATTCACCATAGCAGGTCCTGCAGCCGAAGGCTCTGATTCACAAATTACAGAGTAAATATACCTACTATTCTTAATGGCAAGGGACAGTATTATTTCCCTTATTTCCCAACACTCTACGCAGAAGAAATAGTCGGGGACGAGGAAGAATCCAGGCGTAAAGGAAGACTTCTTTTTGTTCAATGGAAAATGACATAAATCTTAAGTTAAACTGGAAATCACACATCACACCCTTGAGACTAAAGCCTGCTCTAGGTTTTTCAGTAACAAATTCGAGACTAAAGCCAACAATTTCGCCCGAATATCCTGGAAAAAAATTCAACTTCTATCTTCGATATGCAGTATGCACTTCTTAAACCTCTTGCCATGAAGAATCCACCTCGATCACTCCTTCAAAGTCTAGGATTCATGGGATAATTATTTTATCTCTCAACCAACACCTTTCATATGGTATACTAACTTATGTATTACTATACTGTATCCCCTTGTGCCTCTACAACGCCTTAGAGCCATCTTGTTCGATATCTGGAAATTTTCCTCTGCTCTCCAAAACTCTTTTTCTGTTGCTATCCTTCCATCACGACTGTGTTGCTCCATGTACTTCTAAGACCGCCGCATATACTGCCATCCTAAGTGGGTTCCATTGTATCGAGTGGTTAGCTAGGTATAGACCTGTCACCCAATTCAATTGGTATACTAACGGCTCAAAAATGTCAAAAAAGGGTAGGAGCAAATATTTCAAAACTAAAAGCTCCTTGCTCCATTCCAACAATATACTACAATCTTCCAAGCAGAGGTCTTTTCAATCGAGTTCTGTTCCAGAGGGTGTATCAGAAAAACCTCCATAAACTCCTAGTGAATATTCCGTCAGATTGCCAAGAAATTCTCAAAACTCTCATGTCACTTAACTTTGAACTTCGTGGACACAATAAAATTGGACACAAAGCCATCCCTGGCAAGGAAATGAACCCTGTGGAAAAATGGTTGTACGGCTTTTAGCGATCGAAGGAAATCACAAACTTGAAATCCTTCCTACATGGCTATAGGTGCCTACCTGACAATAATAGTTGTGGAGTGATGAAGCTGCTTGACCGTGTAAACTGTGCTAATTCTACTCGAGAGCAAGTAGCCACCCACCTCAACTCAAATTTGGGGCAAATTCTTTCAATTATTTCTATATATTTGTTGTTTGGGTCGTCCAAATCGAGTTTGAAAGCATAAGATTACTTTTTAGCCCTACTTGCATTAGACCTCGTTTCATGGGTCCTTATAACCAAGCACCTCTCAATTGCCTCAAAGTTCTTCCTTTAAGATTCTTAGCCTAGTGCAAAAATAAATTCTAAATTAAAAAAAAACACCCACCAAGTCTTATAAAAAAAAAAAACTTTTTCTCTCACTCATTTATTAGCAATTTTCCACAAAACACTCTTTTCTTCTCCCTCACACTTTTCAGAGTAGAGACCGGCAATATTCCCGCCTTTCTTTGTTCCATTAACCCTTTAAGTTGCCTTCTTCCTTTCAATTTTGTTCCTCTTAAAGTATAAAATCATAAAATTTCAAATTCTTTTTTATGTTTACACACAAAATCCAAGATCCAGCCAACAATATATAACTTTTAGCTATAAAAAAAAAGTCGTAGATTAAAAAGTATTCAATAAAGCAAAAAAAAAAACTACATTACCGACACCTCATTTCATCACACTCACTCAACTGCAATCAGTCATGAAACATACTCTCTATCTCTCTCACACATCTCAGAATAATCCCGCTCAAATCTCAACTTGTCTGCCTTTGTTCAGTTAAGCTTTTGCAGTTTAGTGCGGGCTTTTGTGCGGTTCGGGTACGTGATCGTGGTATGAATTTTTTTAAATTCGTTAATCATTAATTTTAAATGTTATTTTGCTAAAAGTAAAGTGTTTTTCTAAAGAAAAAGTAAAAATAAATAAAGTGTGAGTGTTTTTAGTGCATTTTGATCGGGAAAAGTGAAAAAAATCATAAATTTCATGTTCATACCTGTTCATTTCATTTCATGTTCGCCGCCATCTTGGAAGTGATTGGATTTTTTGATGAAAAGATGAATTTCTCTGCAAAATCTACAAAATGTAAGCGCAATTTATTCATTTATTTAATATATTATTAAATTTTTATAATATTTCTATATTTATGCGCAAGAATCTTTTGCATTTCACATTTTAAAACATTTTTCAATATTTTAAACTGCAACGACTTCCATTCTCGATACACATTTTGTAGCTCACTTTAGAGAATCAGCGAGTAATCGGTGGTTTTTCTGTGTTTTACTTGTTCTTTCGCTTTTCCTTCCAATGGTTGGCTATTCTGCTTCTCTTTGTGTCACTTTTTCAGCTGTTGTTTGTTTATTTATCATCTTTGTCGAATGTTTTGCATTTGTTTCTGTTTTTCTCCGTAAAATCGGGCTCATTACGAATTTTAAAGATCCAATTGCAAGTCAGACACAGGACCTATATTTAATCCCAACGAGGATGCCTTCAGCCGTTCTCTAAATAAAGTTTGTTCAACCGGGACCCAATCAGCATTAAAAGATATCTATACTGCTATTCAACATCTAGAAAGTATGCTGAAACGACTGTTGTTTTCATATTACAAGACGGGGATAAATACGTTATTAGTTCAATACGCTGTCCAACTAGCAAACTCAGTTAAAAACCGATGCTTCTTGCCGCGAGTTCCGTATTTAACAAACGCTTATCATTCTTAATAATATAATTCTTTAGCTCCGCTGTAACCTTTGCTATAGCTCACTTCTACTTACTTCTTTGCCCTGTATTGGTTTATGGGTCCTCCGCCCTCTACAACGCATTTGCACTGTCGTGTGTGTGGTTTCTCGCAATATGGCTCTATTATCTCGAACTCTTGCCGTGCTCTCGACTGCTCTACGTTGTTGTTTCTCGAAATATGGCACAGTTCTCTTGATCTCTTGCCGTGCTATCGACTGCTCTACGTCATATTTTTCCACAAACTCGCATCTTAATGTAGTTGACAAACTCTACTAAATCATCTCTTCCCTAACATCTCAATGTTACGAAGCATTTCTGCCCAGGAAGCGCTGAGTTTTTGGTAACTTTGCTTCATAGAACAATGCCAAGAGATGTTTGTAGGTAATTGTGGATTCTCTTCTTAAATATGTCTGCAGCAAGAGTAACCTGCTCCCATAGTATAGGCAATTCCATTAGATACAATCTGAGCTGTGTTATTGTTATATTGCTTGGCCTTGGGTCATCGATTTTACTTTATTCGGCGCGTACGCTTCCTCAAACTCTATATTAACTTTACCTTATAATGTAGCTGAGTTAACTATTCTTATTTAAGTGTTTGTGGCTTTTGAATTGATCCCAAACGTAGAAACGATTATGTCGCATGGAGTAACCATCTCGCTAAACAATGACTACCTAAACATCAACTGGCAGTGTCCCACGCAATGGAAAGTCTCTATCTTAAACAAGAACTTGACCTTCGCCAAGGAACAAGGGCCATACTAGCTCAACTATGCTTAGGAACGCGATGCTCCCTACGGATATCTCCATTGAAAACAAAACCGCTGGCTAGAAACAAAAATAATTTAAGTCTTCTGACATTCTGGGATCCGCATGATATCATTTCTTGTTGCCTTGCCTTAGAAACTATAATCTTTTCCTTTGAAATAATTCTCCCAGAACACCCAATACTTCAAGTCTTTTATTCTAGAATTTCTGATAGTTTTTTCACATTCAAAGCTACTGTTAGGAGCGGAAGATCCTAGAACATTTGTTAGTCAAACGGATAGTTTTTAGTCATTTGAAAAAGATGTTATTTTTTCCCTTAGTTAAAGTGACAAAGACCATTCACAACTGACGAGACAAGACTATAGACCTGGCAAATTAGTGACGAACGATCTCTCCAAATGCCAGACACCATTAGACGCTATAAAAGTTGTTTCAATTTCAATGACCGTCAAACTTCCAGGTAAAGGCGAAGTTTGTCTATGCCCGGCAGATCAGACACAGTCTATCTTCCTGGTAAAGGCGAAGCTTAGACTGTTGAGACTGCCCCGACTAGAAAGATAGGAAATGGCAGTTGAGCAGGAATTAATTTCAATTGGGTTTCAATCCCAAAAAAAACAAAAGTGCCAATAAGTCATAACGTTTTCTAGAAACCCCTCCCAGGCATTATATTAATTACAGCTCCCTGTGCTCATAGCAATTGCTGACAGGCGTTCCCTGTGCACACAGTTCCCTGACCTCAAAAAAGGACCCACAGCTCCCTGTGCTCATATCCCTGATCCAATTCCTCCCTGTTCATATAGCTATCTGTAATCCAAAACGAAAATCAGGTTTATAGTCCAAGACATACTTACTTTGTCTTATATTCTCTAGTGCAAGCTACATTAGCAACTTTCTCCGGCTCTTCCTTTAACTGCCATAAATTTGATATTTACTGCAAGATTAACGTTTTCTTGACGCAACCCATCTTATAATCAGAACGCTGTTTTAAAGCAAACCTTGTATCTGCCAATCGGTTCAATTTTTTCCCGATCTTTTCAGATGCAAAGGAAATTATTTACTTTCAATAAAATGTTTCCGCTCTCTTTAGACTCTTACTAATCGACTGTCACTTCAACTTTCTATTTAAAGAATTGGATCCAAGCACCTACATAGGTCGGCTAGAAATCCACTGGAAATGAATCGCTACGGACGGTAGCGGAGAAAGGTTTATAGAGTACCTTGTGTTGAGATTCTAAACCCAGCTTAGTCTAAAGTTTTGATGCATTTCTAATTGAGTTTTTAGGTCTAGTTTAGTCAGAAGTGGGAGATAATTCTCCAGTATATAGTCTCTACGGTCAGTAGTTGATTTTGTTGAATATTGGGCAAATATTCCAAGGCTAAGTTAGCCACAAGTTGCTCTCCATTTAGCTGATACATTAAGTTCACTTAGAGATCTTAGATAGGAGCCTAGCTTTAAGTTAAAGTAGAAGTCAGTCTACTCCTTTCTTAGAGTCTAACTTAATGAAAAGTCGTCGGCATCCAGCAGTTTGTATTAAATTGAACTCGAAGGCAGGGCTTAGACAAGGGTTGTAGTTCTTTAGGCATTTCGTCTTAAAGTTGTAAGAATAGCTTAGTAAGATCTTGCAGTCCTTTTTTGATGTTTAGTAAGCTCCTAGTTCATTAAGGCGTTCCAGTATACACTTAAGTCTATTTTAGTCAAAGATTGTGTAGCATTTCGTATTGAATATCTCAGTTAACTTGTACTCCTCTTGGCTCCGTAAGTGAAAGGTGATTATCTCTTTTATTCACTCCTGTAGATCTGAGATTCACTTCACCCATTCGATCCGCATTCACTTTTAGAGTAGTATTCAATCCGCTAGAAGCAATTATCACCTGCGAAAATCATCTGTTGTGTATTGTAATGATATGACGAATTGTGGGATGTTTCACAATAGGCGGATAAGCAAACTCAAACACATCAACTGAAGGATACCCTTCCAACAGATTAAATGAAACCCAAATTCAAAGTTCGTTGTACTTTTTTCGTGAATACTGTCAATGGTTTCTTTTTTAAAGCCTAGTGCTGTCAGGACTTATATTTCCTTTATTTGCAAAGAGTAGTTCTTAAGAGCATATGATACCTCCTCTAAATGTCTAGTTATTATACTGACGGTAGGTTCCTCATGGTATGCAACGTCTAACAAGTTCAATTCTGTTCAATTGCATGCTTTTAGGGAGCAACAATTCTTTAATTTACTTCTAATCAATATTTATCGGTTGCGTTTCTAAGATTTCCTAATTGAAATGGTCTCTCTCTATAAAAAAGAATCGTTTACGATCTAAATGAAAAGCCAATTGTCCTTGTGACCACATTTAATTGCCTCACATTGTATGTGTACATCTCAACCAGCCTGAATTTACATAATTAACAGTTAAAATAAAAAAAAAATAAAGAAAAAACAAAAACTTGATTGTATCGTCTCCGCAAATGTATATATGTGAGTGTAAAACGCGAAAGATAAACTAAAGAGAATAACAGAAAAAAAACAATGATAATATTCTAAAAACGAATATAGAATAAAGTCTCTAATACAGAAAACAAATCTATAACATATGAACCAGGAAAAGGGGGTTAATATGAGCGCCAGCACCAACAAAACTTGGGCGGTAAGGAAATTATACTAATAATGAAGAAGCCCGTATCTCTTTTTTTACGATGCTTTTGCATGTATTTCATCTTGAGCTAACTTCATCACATCTAAGGCACCTTTTTTGATCAAATCATCAGCCAGAGCTTGTCCGAGTTTTTCACTCTTCGCATACAACTCATAGTCGTAGCATTTGTGGCGGAATAGCCCGCAGAAAAGGTTTATTGTGTCGTCTATCAGCACGGGCAGTACTTCTGTCGATTGGGGTTTCTGTTCATCGGCGTAATCGAACATTTTGATGGTCTTTTGTAGGAACGGACAGCTGTCATGACCTGGCAGTGTTATGGTTGTTTGTTTCGCGCCACTGAAGGGACATTTACTAGAGCTTGGTGCACAATCAGTCTCTGTGTTGTTATTGCTTTTGGGGGTAGTGCTGACGGCGGCTGCAGTCTTGCCAGTGATGGGACATACATCAGCTTGTGATGCGCTTACTTTAGCATCTGTGTCTACGTAGGGGCACTGACCCATGAAATCTTGACCAACTGGGATCTTTAATGGACATTCGTCTTTGACAGGAGCTTCGGGACAATTGCCATTGCTGTTGCCATTACTTTCACGGTTCTCTAGATGAACGGCGCTGAAAGGGCACTTTTTGAAAAGTTCTCCATGAATGGTAATCAGTTGTTGGATGTCGGTGATTTTAGCTAGGAGTCCAGCGTTCAAATCTTCATTAATCACCGTCGGGCTGGCTCGTTTCTCACTCTCTGGGCTCTGGCTGCCATCTTTTCGTAATCGCTTTGATGGTGGGCCGTCTCCACTGTCGCCGTTCGCATTAATGTCATATTTGTTTCGCTCTAGTTCTAGAGAGCACGATAATTCATTACGGATCTCTACAGACCCATCTAAGCTCCACACAGATCCGATGACAGTGAGACCAGCTCCGCTATTTAAGTTGTCATCATTTAAGGAGCCACTTAGGGTGGAACAAACTGCCACTGGAGCACTACAGCCACCACCGAGGGTCTTGAGAAAGCTTCTCTCCGCCAAAATGCGACAAGTCGTTGGTAGGCACACGAGCGACTGCAGCATTCTTAGAATGGTTTCATCATTTGATCGGCATTCAACTGCCAGGGCGCCCTGACCAACTGCATAGAGCAAATCAGTGGGTTCTAGGATTTGACTGATGCGAGTCATCCAACCCATTCGCACGAGGCCAGCTTGAGCCAGTATAATGCCAGCGAACTTCGACCCAGGAGCGTCCAATTTCGCCAAGCGTGTGTTCAAATTGCCACGTATGTCGCACACCACTAAGTGGGGGTATTCTCGTCGAATTTGTGCAGTTCGACGGAGGGAAGAGGTTCCTAAAAGAAAAACAGTGTGTTAACGACGTCCATAGATATTTAGTGCATCATCTTACCTATTATGCTTCCTTCTGGCAGTGAACTAATGGTATGTCCCTTGAAGTTCTCATTCAGCACTAGGGCATCACGTGCATCTTCCCTTTCGAGCACAGCACCGATTGCCATTCCAGTTGGCAATGCGGTAGGCAAATCCTTTAGCGAGTGCACCACAAAGTCGACTCCTCCATTGCGTAGTGCATCCTCCAAATCGCGGGTAAACAGAGACTTCTCTCCAATCTTTGGCAGTGATATGTTCAAGACTCGATCGCCAATCGTTGACATGGTATCTAGAATAGAAAGAGAAATAGCTTATTAATTTGTATTCGATTGGAGCAATCGTGCATGAAAGGCTTTCTTAGATCCTATCGAAATTGGGTCATCGTTGTCGGGTAGGTTGCACGCAATGTTACTTTGAAGCTTAGAAAGGTCACGATAGAGACATAAACGTCTGGTTCTTTTGAATTAATGTGAATATTGCATGACCTTATCTCTGAATTTTTAGCAATTATTATTGAAATAAAAAGGATGTTCTAGTGACATTTGAAAGCAGTGAGGTGTCATAATATGTTTTGACACATTCGTGTTGTCAAATTGATTAACGTAATGTCCTTTACAAAACTAAATTGATAGAGTGCATGTCTTAGAAGTGTCCTATTGTAATAGAGTCTATAGTAAAAGTACTCAACCTTATGATTATCACTTGACAACCCACGCCCAAAAGGTTTCTCTTTAGTTTGCACTTGAGTAATTGGTTATTTAAAGGCAGACAGAAATTCGTCCGTTCATTTGTCCATTTGTCCATTCATCCATTCGTTCGTTCGTCCATTTGTCCGTTCGTCAATTCGTCCATTCGCCCGTCGGTCCATCTGCCCGTTCATTCGTTCATCCATTCATTCATTCGTCCATTCGTCCGTTCATCCATTCGCTCGTTCGTTCGTTCGTTCGTCCATTCTTTCATTAGTTCATTCGTTTGTTCAACCATTTGTTAGCTCGTGAGTCCGTTTGTTCGTCTGTGTGTCAACAGTTTTTAGACCTTACATTTTGAGCTAAATCTATGAAGTCTTGGAAAAATAAGCAGTACAAGCGCAAAAAATTTCAAAACCCGTGTGACACGCCCACTTTTCAAAAACAAAAACTCTATTCTGTTCCCTAATTTGACAAGAAACTCGAAAAAATGTACTTAGGCCAATATTTAGATATGTGTTTACTTACTCTACAAATCTCCTATGCATTATGTATGACCACGCCCACTTTTAAGGGCGTTTTCCTTTAAAAAAGCAAGGATTTTTGTCGATGATGATGCAGACTACTACCTTACACAGTAAACGCATAAAATTTACTACTCAACTAAACCCATAATCCCCAATGCACTTTCCTTTCAATAAAAGTGTCAAGTCTGCCATGCCCCTCGGGCATTTATAAGTCAAAGCAAATAAATAAAAGATCAAAACAAAGCCAGTTCCCAACACAGAATACATTTACAACCGAATACTATGCAAAGCAGCTAGTCAAACAAGTAATTCAAAAAACATTCTCAATTTCTGATTAAACATTATTCAGCAGTAAAAAAAGGCAAATCATTTCGCATTGACGACGTCTACAAGTGGCTTGTGCCTACTATGGGCTCTTATCTATTTCCCTTATCAGTTGAGGATGATTTTTCAATTTGGAATAAGCCACAAAGTCCCTTAATTAATATTGAAGAAAAACCCACGTGTCGGACGCAAGAGAAAGTGAAAATCCCGCTCACTTACCGACGGGATGTAGTAATACCAATTGAGAGCAATTGCACAATTGCACATGATAGTCGTCATAAAAAAAACAAAACTTGTCGTCACCATCCAACTGCCGTGAGATACACTACACTGAACAGCCACAAGTCCGTCATGGGGTGGCAATTGCAGACACACAGCCTGATCAAAGTACATTAGTCGTTAAAAAAAAAAAAAAAAAATAAAAACATTTGCCAAATCACATCTTGTATCTCCTCCAATGGAGAGTAGTAGAGTAGCCTTGTTTCGTATTTAATTATCTCTCCATTGTATTTGAAGATTTTTGCAATAATTTTTCACATGGATGACGGCAATGATTAGGCGATTTCAGTTGGTGAAGGGGGAATGCGATAGAAAGTTCCAATTCATATTCAAAGATAAGATTACGATTTACGACAGAAAAAGGTTGTAAATTTAGAAATGTCGAAAGGGTGCTCGCTGATAAAGCGGTAGAAAAATGCATCTAAATAACTTGTTTGGGGTATGACTGTGCACAAGTTTCAAACAAACAATGACTGTAAAATTAGATGGAAAAGTTGTAAGATTTCCCGGAAAAGAGGGGCTGGTCTTATGCATATGTTTGCTCTGCAGATATCTACATTTGTTTACTTTGGACTTAAAAGTTTGCGTATAACTTTCAGCTCCGTGATTTATTATAAAGTGCACTGAGTCTTGATATCACTTGGCGCCTTTCTATCGTCTTTAAGAGGTAATTCTTTATTTCCAAGGCTTTACTATAAATGACGAGGTTTTTGAGATTCTTCAGGTCTTCTTTGGTAAAAGAACAAGTTCGTTGTGCAATCTTTTATGAAGACCTTTCGACATTAGGTTCGGCCCGTGTGTATGGACGTAAATTTAGACCACAGACATCCATTTTGATACCCTAAACTTATGATCAAACACCCGTAATTGTTCTGTTGGTTAGAGCCGTCCATCGATGACGATACACTTCGACTGTAAGTCCAGTGCACTCCAGTTCTTCTCACTCTTGGAATCATGTGCTTTCCCTGAATGAAGGAGTTGATTTCACTGAGATCGTTCAAATCGTTTAAGTCTGTAGGATAAATCTATAGGAGGTGACCAAAGTTCTCTTGTTATCCCTCGTCTTTACTGCGTCTGTAGAAGTCATTGTAAGGGATACCCAGTCTATGGGCAAGTTTACCTATTGCGCATCATCGTGTGAGGATATTCATTTGTTTTGGGAGAGTTACTCTATTGTGGGAATCACCCGACTGAGTTTATGTTTAGTGTTGGCCAAGGGAGTATGGTTGATCGTTGATTAGCTTCGCTTCTAGCCAATTTGCCAGTCTCTTAAAAATCCCCAGTATATTACAGGGACCTGGTACCCAACAAAGGATGAGGTTGTACTGATCAGGCATCGCGAGATATGCAGCTTTTCATAGTGCTTGACTCAAGAGATTTGACTGCAGCCTGGCGATCGCATCATAGACCGTCATCTTACAGAAGAAGAACTAGCAAGATGAGACATCAAATGAGGTTTAAGCTAAGCAGTCTGTGCTTTCCATAAAGCATTCATTGGTACCTTAATGGGAAACAGATTTTTCTTTTTGTGGACAAGTCGGGAATTTCTCTCTCCATCGCATATTCAACTTCTACAGAAGTCATTTAAAGGGATGCTCAAACGTCTGGAGGGAAAAGATTACGCAGAGAGAGTCTTACATCCATTTTAGGTCAGTGGTAGTGCTCTGCCAAATGTATTTGGAATCATCAATAGTGTCAAGCGGAAGCATAAGCTTTCCATAGTAAACATTACTAGTCGAAAGACTCTACGGCGAGAAGACAGCTCTTTCGTGAAATCCTAAAGGAGAGTGGGACGACCTAAGCAAATATGGCACAAAACTGTTGAGGAGGAATCGAGCTGTAATTTCAAGTAAATTTGATTTTGTTTGCCAAGAAGTTCCGTCCTAAACAACATTGTATTAATAAATTTTAGGGTGCCGTGTTTGCCAGTGGTTGAAAGCTACTTTTGCAAAGATTGTATTTCTAGTTCTGCTAGGGTATGGGCATTCGCATACGTGGGTGTATGCCTGCGTCTCCTCAACATCTACATTGTGCTGATTCTAATTAGCCTTAGGTAGGCTTTCAGTAACTTTTTGCCGGAGTCTGAGTTGTAGTCTGCTGAGCGACAGAATTTCCTGAGTTCTCGGCTAACTATATTTTTCTTTATAGGGTGATGGTACATTCCATATTTTTGTGACTAGATTGTATTGAATAGCAACCGTAGCATGGTCTATTTGCGATTGGTTTGACGAGTCATTACCTCGGTCTTTTCATTTCTGACCATATATCCCCCAATCTAGCAGAGCGCGATTCTATGCTTTTGATTTGAGTCTAGTTTTGGTTTGATTAATAGTTGAACACAGCTTTGACGGCTGCTTCACTATCTTCGTTGATCTCTAAGTACTTATTGCATTTCAAGGTGGTGATTCAGGCCTCGGCGGTTCCCTACTCTACCGCATGGAAACGATTTGAGAGGGAGGGAAGTTTTATGGACCAGACAATTGCTGGTTCCTATATTTCTGAGCGTCTTCATTCGTTCGTTTTGGCTTATGAGAGAAGGGGTTCTGACCACTTCCTTTATCCAGTTTTATCGCTCGAGTAGAATTGATTGTTGAGTTGAAAGCTGAGGCCTGTTTAGAAGGTTATAGGTAGTCCAAACTATTTCGATTTGTGAAGTAAATTCACAGAACAGTCTCTGAAACAAATCATAACGCACAGCGGTTAGAGGTTAAGTCTCTTTAAGGCCTGACTATAATTGATATACCTCTCTAGACGCCGCTAAATGTAGCCATGCGAACACACTGAATAGCTGCTGAAATTTCCATACCGCGCGGTCAGAATTTTCCTCCAATTGTGACATAAGCCTTCATAATTTTGAGATCGACTACGATGTCGAGTTGAGTTCAACTAATCTACTACAACAACTAAAAATTTATTTAGATTTATGATCAGAATCGCGTGTGGCTCTTGTTAATCAGCTGATCTATGTAGATCAAATTAGGAAAAAATAAAACGCATGCAGCTAGTATATAACCTTGCTCTCTCCTTTGTATGGTCATCTTTGAACCTTAGCAGTGCCGTCATTAGGCATTATTATACAAATAAAAGTAATTTAATAGTTTTTGTCATAATTTTTATGACACTGCACTCGGTTTTTAAAATACTCTCAGGGCAATGTAATGAAATTAAACTAGTATTTAAGTTTTTAGTGCAATCTGAGAATGACATTTTAAATTTAACAAATTTCAAGTGAATTGTGACGCACTAAAACGCGGTTTGTGTTCAAAGATTTGTCGAATGTACCACCGACTGTCAGTAATAGAAAATATTTTAAAGGGATCCTTGGAAGAAATTTATCAAGGCTTGAATTTAAAATAACATCTTGCACCGAGGAAGGTCCTCTGAGGAATCAGAGAAAGTGGCGTTCGACAAGGCTGTATTTTGTCGCCGATTCTTTTTCCTATTGATGATTAGCGACGTAATCCATGCAGACCTTTGAACGGGAGGTGAAGGACGGGCTTTTACATAGAGACTATGGACGCTACGCTGGTTATGTATGCTTGCGCTCGCATAGGATTATGGATCTCTATCAAGTGACAGCAGGTGTCCAGAGACAGGCAGGCGTCCTCGTGTTGAAGATTACCACGACCAATACGAGTATTATCAGCTTAGGACCAAATTTATCGGCTCAAATTAGCATCGCTGAGAAACCGGTAGAAAGAACAGATAGTCTCCAGTATCTTGGAAGGATTGTGAGTACCAATGGTGGAACCGAATGGGATATAGACAGCAGAATAGGCAAGGGAAAGCCTGCACTTGGGATGCTGCTCAAAATTTATCGCAATCAGACTGAACTGTAGACTGTTCCGATGCAAGGTGAGTCCGTGTTGAGCTCCAAACTTGTGTTAAGAGGTACCTACGCAACATCTTATGGATTCTTTGGCACAAGAGGTTATCCAACGAACATTTTTATCTGAGTACGAGTGAGGAACCAATAGTCACAACAAGGAAGTGACAATAAACTTGTCCAGGTTGCGGAAGGCCTATTGACCTCGAGAAACATGGCAAATGACAGTGGAGAGAGATGCCCGGCACTTGTGGAATAGTTCGGAGAGATGCAGAACATTACCAGGAACTGTTGACGACGGCGCGCAGGCGCGCAGGTGTAGTTAAGTCTCCAGATCCCACAAGGAGATGGAGGATATAAATAAAATAGTTTACACATGTATTGTGCATTACCTGCCCTGTAAAATTATCAGCGCCGTTTTTATAAGGTCACGATACTTTAGCTCTACTGTTGCTATGAATACGTGTCTCCATCTCACAACTTCAATCACGATTTGTGTCACAATTCGAACGAAAGACATGCATGAATTTTTCGTGCAAACCACAGTGGGAGTTGTAATAAAACGAAAATATTCACAATTTAGTCATAATACACCAAATGTGTGATATTTCTCGAAATATACTTCAGCGTGAAGCAAAGTTTACAACGTTGAACCAATTAATATCAAATTGAGCGCCTTTAGACCACATTTTGCTAGTTTCTCTCGACATAGTGTAGATTTAAGTCATTAGCATCACGAATGGCACTCGCAGGCACCTGTAACCTTCAGATGAACAAGCTCACAATCCATTCACCAAACTTCATAGATGCACTGAGATTTCATACCATAGAGTCTATGTTTAGTTCATGAAATTCCCCAATCAGATGTCTCTAATTAGATTTAATTCATAAGCAGGATCTTTGCACAAATCCAGCTCTAAATTCATTGAAAATCAAGTTGACTCACGCTCTCATACAGAACCGGATTAGAGAACTACATCTTACACAACACGTACGACGAGAGTACCTATACTTCTGCTGAATGCTGTGACGTATATGGTGTTTCCAAATTATTATATCCATCGGTTTGGGAAATAACCAATTAAATTTATCGCCTTCCACCCCAGCCCAAGCAATTTATTCTATTTATAGTCAGTATCTAATGGATTTCTAAGGCTTCTTCCAAGTGTCGAGACCATTTTGCATGAATAGATGAATAAAATTCGAATAAAGACTATCCCGTCGAATAAAACTCGTGAATTCGAATTTGGTATAAACAGCACTCGCCTGACCTGCATTTCAATTTGAAATTTAATGCCAAAGGGTCAGTGTCTGTCTATGGAGTTGAAAGTACATATGTACGAGTATCTACAGTTGAATTTGAAAGTGGTAATGAAATGCCACTGAACAAGAGAAGAGATAACACACATTACGAGTATAAAAGATCACGAGTCCAAAAATCTGTGTGAAGGTCAAGCTTGTGTGGTGAGCCGTTCAAGCAGTTTATTTTTTTTTTCTTTTCTGTCGGATAATTTTAAAATTATCGCTCCACAGCGCGCACAGGCAAAACCACATAAACAACGACATTTGTACCTAACAGCCATACAGCGACAGAGAGAGAATAACAATAAAAACAATAGATTATGGATTGGAATGCTTAACAATAGTGTGACCAGCTTAGTTGTGTAATATTTTACACTGATGTAAATGGGATGGGGAATATTTGCAGATCGGACTACTGTTTAGGGCTTGAATCGCCTCTGATTCCTCTCTGACGAGCGTCTGACAAGCATCCTAGAATATTTCTGTTATAAAAAGCTTCTCAAATATCAAACGACACGGCCTTAAACCACAGTTTCCTTGCATATTGCAATCTAGGACTTGCCATTTCGTTCAATTCTACTAATCCGTTCTAAGCAGTCGGTGTCTTCTAATGACTTTTTGCCATTAACCAAGGATTTCTTGGAGTTTTCTTTATCAGCCTAGAAGTATCCTCGATCTATAGAACGTTGCGCAGGAAGAACTAAGGAAGGAAGCTTCTTTCGTTGTAGCTGGAATGATCTTCATTGGTATCCTCATCAGAAGAGATGCTAAAAATCTAAAAGAGGAACACATCGCAGCAGCAAGAGTCAACAGCTTGCTTAGCAAGCTTACTTACAAAGGGCTTAAACAAAAGGTTACCACAACTATTCTGACTTAGACCAATTCCACAGTGGGACAAGTAGTACAGTAAATGGTTAATTCTACTCCGGATCATAGTCTAGCCATTAAGGAAAAGTATAAGATCGTTATCTGGACCAAATGAGTCAACGGAGAGTCCAACTGCCATCTTACATAGTTCTTGATTAGTCACGGTGGCGGAGAATCAACAGCATTTTGTGAAAAGTTTCTGCCAAACATAAACTCTACTCAGCTACTCGTGACGCCGAAAGAGAGACGATTCACCACGTCCGCAATAAACTAGATTAATATATAAGTATGTTGAGCAAGTCAGGCTTGACAAGGTGTCAGAATTTCCCTTTTAAGGAGATGTTGCCATTAGAAAGCTGTGTGTCCTAAGTCTTCACCTTTCCATGACTTTTAAAGTTCGGGTAGCCTTCTTCTAACTCCTAATTCAACTAAGGCGAACACTTACGCCTATAAACTTGTGTAAAACAAAACGAAAGTCGTATTTAAGCTATTTCTCTCCTTCTGCTTTGAGAACCTTCAACCAAGGTTTGCACTAACCACTGACTATGGTACCCACACAAAGTAAGAGTCAAAAGTTTATTCTTTGTAACCTTTATTCAATCGATCATTTAACATTGTAAAAAGTCTCAACTGACATCAAGTTTTAAAATATTGATGGTATGGGCTCTAGTCTATTGCTTGGCTGCTTCAGTTTTAAACCAACGCTTCGGAGGCTTAAATATACATATCTTCTTTGAATTGGTTCTTCTGCTAACCTTTCGCACATAACGTTTAGCGTAGGCTAGGTAGACGAAGACGTTTGTCTGCCCGTCAATCTGTGAAGGCCTTGTAATCTTTAAACTATTAGACGTGGAGAGCGGAATCTCTCACTTTTTGGGGCAAAAACGAATATTTTGGTTTCCCATCAACTACACCTTAAATTTATTTTTTCTGGTAAACTTAATTAAACAAAAAATCATGACATACGTTCCAATTTGCGGAAACCTTAATTGAAATTTATCTTCCAAGCTTGTTTATTTTGATTGTCTTATCAGATACCCAACCACACTGGTCACACCAACCAAATTAAATGCTGTTGCCACCTACATACCAGCAGTACCTGTACTGCTATCAGACAGTGGATCACAGAGCATTGGGTTAAAGAATTTGCTTATTATTTTTTTGGTTTCGTAAATTACTTTCTAATTTGGCAATGGGAACGATTGCAAAGCCAATAAAAAAAAAACATTGCCATGAGCTATTAAGCCAGGCGAATTGTAAAAATCCACTCGAGAAAGACGAATGTATTTTTAACGAGCGCGCACGTATATAGTAAAAGGCAAAACCAAACAATCGAGCGCTAATGGATTGATTATGAGACCAGGAAAACAGAAAATATAGCGAATTTCAAAAGAATACTTACGAATTTCAAATTTCTTTTTCGGGAAGTTCTTCTGCAGCCGAGCGATGACATGTTTCGTTTGAATTAATGCCAACTGCAAATAGATAAAACAAATAATCAAATGATTGAATTATCGCGGTTGCATTGAAGCAACCACTAAAAGATTTAGGTTTCATTCACAGTCAGTCTGTCTAATTAGAGAATGTTATTCAACGAAATTTCAAGTGATATAACCACACGCACTGGGTGTTGATCGCGTACGTTCACGGGCACCAGTCCCAGCAGTGGTGTTGGTTAGAGGACTTTATATATTTTGTTTCCCGTCAACCCGAGGTTGTAATGAATTATTCACAGGAAATATGCAAAAGCAAAAGCAAAAAAAAAAAAAACTGAATTCAATTGAAATTGGAACTTACCTCGCTTTTTCTTGATCCAACTCGGATGACTTTGTCGTCTGTTGCTTCAGTCATGTTGGGTTGGGAGTTTCTTTTACAAAACTGATATCTTGTTGGAATTTTTTTTTTTTTCGTTTTCTGTCTTTAATTTCACACGGATAAAGAGTGAAAGTTAATCAGGGAGAGACACACACACGCAAACTGCTCGAGTTGATTGGGAACGAAGGGAAAAAATTGAGAAATTCTTTAGATTTTTAAGTAAAACACAGCGGCAAATTGATTAACACTTGAATAGGAACACCGTAGGGACTTGAATAAGTTTCATAGCGAGAGAATTTTAAGAGTTTAGTTGGAAAATTTATCTAAATTTTACCCCACTTGTTGGAGGACGGACGAGCGCGATGGAAATCGTCCGTACACTTGCTCGATTGACCGATGAATGGGAAAACGTGAGGGTTTACGTAACGCTGTGCTGTGTGTAAGAAGAGAGTATTCGATAAAAGTGTTTATCTGACGTTTTCAAAGGCGTAGAAGAGAGATAGCAAGTGTGTTTGAATTAATCTGGCTATGTTTCAAGAGAAGAGGGATATTTTAACATGTGCGGAACTAGTAAATGCAGAGAGTGCACATTCTAACAAAATGTGTTATGATCTTTGGTTTATTATCGTGCGAAAAGTTCTTATTAGCATTCTGCTCATCGAGTGTGGTATATACTGCGAATTGATGCAGAAATGTATAACTCACACTGCACTTATAGTTGTCAAGGTTTAGCGGCTGTTTACTGCTATTATTCTGTTTGTCATCGACAGCGAATCATTTGATGTTTATAGACTTCTGGAAGGCTTTTAGCAGCTTTAACAGAGATGCTGTTTGGCTTTCGACAGAAGAGGCATTCCAGATGGCTATATATGACGGCATTGCCACGTCTTACACAATGGCAAGATGTCAGTAGAAAAGTCCAAAGTGGAGTACGTCAAGGATGATTACTGTGACCGCTCTTGTTCTTCGTGGCTATCTGTTGTCAATAATGTAATCAGTTTAACATTTATGAAAGGAAACTATGGAGTTCGTTGGACTATGACATCTTACCTCAAGCTCTTCGACCACGACGACAATGTGGGTCTGTTTTCACACCGGAATAAGGAACTTTATCTTATGGCCCACAATTTAGAAGCTCTATGGAATTCGCTCGACATGACATAATTGCCTAAAACACCTCGACCACGCTGTAGATGTCTACTTTTCCACCGGTTAATGATGGACTTATGGCCCACAGTCTAGAAGCTGAGGCAAACAAAGTGAGGTTTAGCCAAAACAAAGGCTTTGAGTTACTCTAACACCAGCGCTCAACTGACAATTACTGGACAAGAAGTCGAGAAAGGTGACCACATTCAATATGTAGAATGGAATGGAACATGAAGCAAGCTCTCGGCTAACCATGGAGGCACCGAACTTGATGCGTGCAGCAGAATCGGGAAGGCCAAGGCTGTTTGCGGAATGCCATCCACAATCTAGAGAAGAAGAAGACTGTTTCATCTATAGAATCAGTGTAGCTTCATGCACCTGGAAGCTGAAAAATGGACAGCATTAACAGAGAAAGGCTGCAAATCTGCGTGAATAAATGTTTGAGAATCATATTGAGGAGTTTTTAGCCGAAACGTATCTTTAACGAACAGCTTTATATGAGAACGTGCTAAGAAACTATGTAGAAACATTACAACATGAAAGAGAAAGTGGCAATGGATTGGAGACACCCTACGATGTGAAGACAGCAGCGAAATATGCCATGCAGTGGAAGCAGCTTACCCAAACAGGCAGAATAGCGGGACGAGCTAGGCAGACGTAGCGCAGAACAGTTGAGAAGGAATGAGTTGGAAGTAGATCAAATGCGTTGCAGAAATCCGAAGAAGATGACGCGCATGCGTTGCTTATACCCCTCGAAGGGGTTCAAGGATTTAAGTTACCAAGTAAGCTAAAAACGTTCAGTGTGAGCGATAATATCTGGGAAGACCTGACCGTGAAGTGGTGCGGTATTGAAGGAGGGAATAGATGAGGTGATAGTAGAAATGTTTAGATGAATGGTTCAGATCGTTGCAGGAGACGAAGAATGGATGAATTGACAATTTTGCCACAAAGCTTGTGAGAAAGATGATAAAGCTGAAGTCCAGGCTGATAGAGAATTACTACAGAAGAATAGAAGACCGAGTGGAAATTTAAATGGCAATGCGATGCATACCCACCTCAAGAAACTGCTAAAATATCCCATTGGCAAAATATCCATTCCTTTCTTATTTGATTTCAAACCAGAAAGAGAGAGCAACAAAACAAAACAAAAATAACCCCCACCTTCTACGTGTCAAACAAAAAAGTACAAGAAAAACGGATAAATGTCATCTGCGAGGAGATGATGTAAAAGCTTTTATTTTTTGTAAACAATTTGTTTTTTTGCTTTAATTTCTCGTGAAGTCTTATCCCTTCAACAATCGCAAAAGGTCCCACAATTTCGGCACAGATTCAGAGCGTAACTCCACGGTTAACCACTTGCAGAAAAATCCAGTGAATGCTGTTCCAATTGTGGAATCGGCCATCGGCAGCGACAAGCAGGGCTGCCCGAACCCGTGAACGTCTTGGTGAGGATTTGATCGATAAGCTCGACGGGCTACACGATGGAGCCCTCCGAACGGGTGTCGTCACAGAGTCTGATCTGCGGATGGCCTATCGCAAGTCTCTCGAACAGGAGCAACAGAATCACATGAATCCATGGTATGCCATCGGAATCCTGCTCTTTATAATGCTAGCCACGCCTGTGTTCTTCGAAACGATACATTTCCTCTTGGGTGTTCGATGTTTCCTGCCAAATAACTATCTAGTCTGGGAGGCGACTCGTCCCATCAGTGATTGTCGCTTTTGCAGGTTTGCCTTCGATTTGTCGATGACCTAGTTTCCGATTGTTTTATTGAATTTTTTTTTTGTTTTGCCGCTTTTTGTGCAGCTCGGTTCATGGGCCGTTAATACTACAGAATTTGACACGCGATCAATTTGCTCCGTTTGCGTATTCCTCGCAGCCAATTATTATAAAGAATGCGGTCGCCCATTGGCCAGCGGCGAAGAATTTGAACTTTACGTATCTGAAGGACTTGTACGAGCGGACGCCGGGTGCGCTCGATGAAGACTGCCAGTTCTTGCACTTTCGTTCGGACTTTAAGTCACTGAAAGAAGTCTTCCTGATGTCGGACCAGAGGGCAAAGTTCAGCGATGGAAATCATCCGTGGTATGTAGGATGGAGCAATTGTCATCCGGTGGTGTTGGAGGAGTTGAGGAAGTTATATCCAAGGCCGCACTTCTTGCCGGAGGATGCAGAGATGCCGAATACGGACTACATATTCCTGGGCTACGAACAGGGCGCATTTATGCATGTAAGTGGTGATTGGAGGCAATTGGGAAAGGGGGGACTGTGAACGCAATGATATGCTCCCTTTGCCTATCGATATCATCAATTTTTGTACATCTTTGGTTCACAAGAGTAACTGGCTTACCTTTCAGCTTGACTACATACCACGTCTCATGTGGCAGGCACAATTACAGGGCAATAAAAGTTGGATTCTTGCCCCCACACCAGAATGTGATCATTTATGTCATTCCTTTTCTTTCTACGTGGAACCCGGCGATGCTGGTAAGTAAAGGAAACATCTTTTGAACGTTTTTTTTTTCTGAAAATCCCTTTCCAAACAATCTAACAAAGTGCTTGTCGACACCCGCATCTGGTACCATGGAACCTCAATACCAAAAGGTCAATTTGCTCTGACCATTCAATCCGAGTACGGTTAATCGAAAGTTTCTCTCGCCACCCTCTCTCGACTTTGGACCTGTATTTAATTACTTATCCGATCTTGTTCCATACTATGTACGTATCTACTACTAAGACAGAAAGATGAATTAAATCAGCTTCACCAAATATCTTGCCTCAAACAAATGGGTAGTAATTTTAATCAATTAATTATTATATATTACATAAGCGTAGCATTATAGAAGTCCGAGCCACATTGTAAAAATAATACTTTAACGAAATGTTTCTCACATTTTTCGGAAAACAAGAAACAGGACATTCTCAAAGTCCTCTTATTAGTAGCACAGGCAAATGCGTACAGTGTGTCTAGAGGCTTCTTTAAACACCCTGTAAACATTTGTCATCATCATCAAGTGTGCCATTATGATTTTAACCTCACTAGACGTATGAAATGAAAACGAAACCACTTTTCGAAACAAATCAAAGACTGTTTAAAACTAAATTATTTTCGAAACAAAAAATACCTTGTTTTACCTCAATCCTAATCAAAGATCCTGTCCTGTTTTTACTCTGATCTTTTACTCATCTACTAAAGAGCTTGCATTTAAGCACTGATTTTCTTCTTTTTTTTCAACTCACTAGTCATGGTATTTTGTTTTTATTTATTTTTTTTATATATATTAAATTGTACAGGAAGTAGAGATTGAACAAAAACATTCGCAAAAGCAAAGGTTTAGATGTAAAAGAAAGAAAAAAAATATATTTTTTTGTAACAAATTGTGATTCTGTAGTTTTTTGCACTGAAATTGAATTGATAGAGAATGGAACGGCGTGAATTATGAGATTTATAACTATTATTACCAATATATTATTCTTTGCATTAAAAATTTTGTTTAGCAAGAATGGGATTTTGTATTTATTTTTTTTTTGTAAAACTTAAGATGAAAAATAAGAAAATATAAAGAATTTATTGATGATTGCAAAACATAAGATAATAAATATAAAAACATTTTATTTATGGAATTTATTTTAGAATTAGACAATGACGATAATCAGAAACAGCGTAAAAATGATTATTTATTTTAAATGATGATTACAATTACAATTATTGTATGTTTTTTGAGTAATAAACATTTTTCTACAAATACAATTTGATTAGTTATTTGTGTTGTGATAGTTGTTCGTCTTGTTGTGTAAAAGAAGAATAATTCGGAGTGTGAATGAGGAATGCAAATACAGTCAAGGAAGGTCACAATCAAGATGAAAGGATTGGGGAAAATCTCCGATTGGATCCTCAAGAATTAGGAGAGATGGTTACCAAATGGAAAGGAAGTTGTCAGGGACATATTATGGAACAGCCGAAGACTTATTAGCGAAAAATTTTACCAGTGCTCTACACAGTGATAGCAAGACAAATTTCTGGTGTCTGTGCAATAGGTTTAGTGAAACCTCTACTGGAGGTTGCTCTAAACCTACCACCATTTCATATTCAAGATGAATCAAATTCAAACCAAACTGTGAACAGGACTAACCTACATTTGTTGTAATTCACATATTTGATACACAGATAGATCAAAAATAGGTCTCCGGAGGAAGGGCTGGAGAATATGGCGTTACTAAAAAAAACCTTCATTTATTTAAAAACTGTAACTCTGTTTCCAAGTTCCAAGTTGAAGTATTTGGTATAGAACTTTGGATCAGAGAGAATATAAAAAGACCTGTAACAAACAAGAATCTATCGAATAGCAAAGCGGCTTAATTAGATATTACTAAACCTGCTAACAATCACAGACAGGTCAATGGTACGGACAGCGTTCTCTCCCAAAAGCTAGGCGACTTCCAACACCAGACGTGGGGTCCTCTTGTCGCCTTCCAGAGCGTTTCACAGACAGGTCGTCTTATTTGGGTATCTAGACACAGCGGCTATGGAGGAAATTCATTAGCCAACCAACTAACTTCATGATGCCAAAACTATTCTGTGGACCTCCAATCAGCACAGCCAAAAGCTCTAGCGAAAATTGGGGCCATTACTGGACGGAAACGAAAGGCAAAAGGCGGACCACAAATTCTTCATACCAGATTCGTATAGTCACAGGTTTTCTCAGGCCATTGTCGAGTTTAAAAACATCTTACGGCTATGTTCATAGCACAAGGTAATATATGCAGAATGTGCAACGGAGCTGAAGAATCAGCAGAACCTCTACACTGTCACTCAGGCGCAATGCTTTAACATTGGAAGACGTCACTATAGGGCGGTTATGTCTGCGGTGATGAGGAGGACAGCTTCTATCTCATCGAAGCATCGTCTGCTTCCTTCAATATATCAATATTTTACCAGCTAACTGATGCATATAGTGTGTATCAGCCTTGCCGTCTCTAAAACATTGCAAACCAAGCAAACCCAATAACCCAAGGAGGCAAAAAAACTATAGGATGGAGAACTGTCGAAACGTTGGCGCGTCAATTGCAGAGAAGTTTGCGAGAGCAGGAAATCTTTATCGATTAATACGACGGACAAGGTAAGGAGTGAAGCTGAACCATACCAACTACGTCTTCATTGACATCCAGGCAGTTACCAAGCCTGTAACCAATGTCATCATCCAGCAAGAAGGAACCTTGTGACACTCATTCTGCATTCCAGGCTAAGGCAAATTAGGTGGGAAAGAAGGAGGTAATGTAGGCACTCGCAATGTACCTTTGCGGAGACGCAATCTTCGCATATTTTTTATATGCCATTGCATTGAGAGAGTGTATTTCTCTAGCACTAACCGCCTTTAATACTAAGTTTATTCTTTCTCTCTAAATTGTTAATCGATATTTGAACACGATCCTATCCTATCTCTATCATATAAAATCTCTTGGGCAACCACTTACATCTTACGATGATCTACAAAGGCAACTGAGCCGGTTCTATCTCAATATTGCAACATAAACTCAGCTTTGACTTTGTTGTTGTCGTCTAGTAGTTTTCTTTGCCGTGCTTAACAAATTTCTCCAGGTACAATTTTTATTGGATTATTTAATCAACCAAAGCGACACAATGTACGTTGAGTATCAGAAAGTCTAAGATCTCATGCTGCTGCCCCTTTGCGGGCTGCATTGGAAAAGTAACCTACAGTCGCTCGTGGGAGAATGTTTACGTACTGTTCTGAAGATTCCCTAAGCAGTATGTAGCAACAAATTCCAGACTTGTGTCGTTCCAATAGCCAATGCGTCGCACCTAAGGAAACGATAAGGGAAGGAAAAATGAGGTTGCAGTTATGTAATGAGTTTGCATACTTTTCCATTCAAATATAATCGATACCTGCAACTGCAATAATCTCCTCACTGTTACTAGATTACCGCATTATGTTCTTCATAACCTTTTTTTTAGAAAATGTTGTGCAACTCAGCACCTCCACTCAGTTGTTGCAATGCTAAGCCTTTTTCTTTTGCTGGGATTTCTCCTGGCACTTGGACGATTCAATTACCCTTATTGCAGTGGGTAATTAAGGGGAACACACTTTGATACTTTGATAAGGAAGAGCTCTTCCTGCCTAAAGTAAACGTAACATATCTTCCAATATCTTCCTGTCTTTTTTCACCAACTCCTTTGCCTTTTTTGCATTGCAGGCAAGTCAATTGAAATTGATTGGTTTGACAACGCCTTAAGCAGAAGTTTTCCATGCCAATTTTCCTTAGAAAACCCTACACTCCCCAATCACAAGTCCATTGCCCTCGCAGACACCGCTCTTCCCCTCAAAATTATTGATTTTCTGTACCACATGCAGCTTCTCTATGAAGTTTCACAACCAATCTATTATTTGTTAACACTTGTGCACCTATAAATAGGAAGTAGAAAAACGTGAATGCATCTTTTACAACTTGCTCCACCGACGACGACGAACACAAGTAAACCATAACCTCACTTGTGCACTTGTTTTGTGTCACACGCACTATCCGCCACCGCCACCCCTTGTTGATGTTACATAACAAATCAAAACAATACTATAATTAGCTAATCAATGCATCGCCTTGCATAATTTCTTACGCGATTGAGCATCAAATTCGCCGCTGAATTACATAAACCATCTCAGAATCAGAATCACCCACCCTTTTGCTTCCGTCACTTTTCTAGGTTATGTCGCAACTCTTTGCATAACACATCATATGAACCATCGCCGACCCGATGATTACGTAACAAGAAAAAACACCAAAATATATTCTTTTTCGCCAAAATTTCTCATCTTTATTTCACTTTGTTATTTCTCTGGCTTTTGGGCTCACATTAAATGCCTAATTATTAGGAAGGAAAAGAAAAAAAAAATAAAAGTTTATTTATACTTAAGATACGAAAGAACTGCTGGCAGCTTCAGAGCGAAACATCTTAAGCGGCTTCCTTGGCCAAGCGATCGGCCTTCTCAACTACCTCTTCGATGGGTCCGACCATGTAGAAGGCGACCTCGGGCAAATGATCGTATTCACCGGCCAAAATTTGGGTGAATCCCTTGATGGTCTGTTCCAATGGCACCAATTTGCCGGCGTGACCTGTGAACACCTCAGCGACCTGGAAGGGTTGCGACAAGAAACGTTGGATCTTCCTGGCACGAGCGACAGTCAACTTATCTTCCTCAGACAATTCATCCATACCCAAGATGGCAATGATATCCTGAAGGGACTTGTAATCTTGCAAGATCTTTTGCACGCCACGGGCAACGTTGTAGTGCTCAGCACCAATGATGTTGGGGTCCATGATACGGGATGTGGAATCGAGAGGATCCACAGCTGGGTAGATACCCAATTCAGCGATAGCACGGGACAATACAGTGGTGGCGTCCAAGTGAGCGAATGTTGTAGCTGGAGCGGGATCAGTCAAATCATCAGCTGGCACATAGATGGCCTGCACGGAAGTGATGGAACCCTTCTTGGTGGTGGTAATACGTTCCTGCATGGAACCCATGTCAGTGGCCAAAGTTGGTTGATAACCGACAGCAGATGGGATACGACCCAACAAGGCAGACACCTCGGAACCGGCCTGGGTGAAACGGAAAATGTTATCAATGAAAAGCAATACATCCTGTCCTTCCTGGTCACGGAAATACTCAGCAACGGTCAATCCAGTCAAGGCGACACGGGCACGGGCGCCTGGGGGTTCGTTCATCTGTCCGTAGACAAGGGCTACCTTGGAGGACTTGTCCTTCAGGGAGATGACACCACCCTCAATCATTTCATTGTACAGATCGTTACCTTCACGGGTACGTTCTCCTACACCGGCGAATACAGAGTAACCACCATGAGCCTTGGCGACGTTGTTAATCAACTCCATGATCAATACAGTCTTGCCGACACCGGCACCACCGAAGAGACCAATTTTACCACCCTTGGCATAGGGAGCCAACAAATCGACGACCTTAATACCAGTCACGAGAATCTCCTGTTCGACGCTCATCTCGACGAATTCGGGAGCTTCGGCGTGAATGGGGGCGGTCTTATTGGTTGGAATTGGACCTCTCTCATCGATGGGCTCTCCGATGACGTTGATAATACGACCCAAAGTCTCAGCACCAACGGGAATACGGATTGGGAAACCAGTATCGACGACCTTCTGGCCACGGACCAAACCTTCAGTACCATCCATAGCAATGGTACGGACAGTGTTCTCTCCCAAATGCTGGGCGACTTCCAACACCAGACGTGGGGTCCTCTTGTCGACTTCCAAAGCGTTTAGAATTGGTGGCAAATCCTGATCGAATTGGACATCCACAACGGCACCGATAACGGCAACAATCCTGCCATTGCTACCGGCAGCGGCTGCTGCAGCCTTAGCGGCATACTCCCTATTGATTTGCTGGAGGAGTGATATAACTTTTTTGTCCGAAGACTTTGTCACGGCCGATCGTACAGCAGAGAACATTTTGCGTAGATTTTCGTAAAATTCTCTGAGAAATGTGCAAAATTCTTGTTAGTGACACCTAAATTGAAAGAAATTTGTAATTTTTTAATGCTTTTTCACAATTTTTCAAGATGGAATGGTGCAAGTGAAAAAAATTTTCTTCAACCTTACCGATTACGAAACCACAATTTGCGAGCAGGGTGACCGAAGAAGTAGAAGTGTCACTATATTTTCTACTATCGCCATGCCGTTCGGCTGCAAGTTGGACGATAATTTCCCAGTATATTTGGTGTAGTGGACAAAATGGCCGCAGACACTGCAGACAGAAGTTTTGACATTTTGGGTGGAACTAAATGCCGTGCGGATATTTCAAGGGGAATTTAATCAGAATCAAATTGGTGGAGTTGAAGAGGTTTTATCAAATTTGATTTGATCGGTGATAGGTTTTTTTGAAATGCTGACAGCTTGTCATTCTGTTTTGTACGCAAGTTCAAAATAGATCAACTCACTCTCACGCGAAATTAGAAATGAATCAGTAGTGAAATGTGAAGTATAAGTCAACTGTGTAAAAATTAAAACAAAAGCACAGTAAAAACATGAATAAATAAATAAGGCGCGGGTTGGGAGGAGTGAGAAGGCGGGCAACTACCATTTAGAAGCAGCAGTTAAGAGTTGTACAGACCAACCGATATGTTCGATTCCAATACTAACAGCATGGCTAAAGGTAGCCCTAAACAACGAACATCGTGCTCGTGCTCGCTATGTTTTTCTCGTGTAGGGGCTGGTTTTGCGAGCCGCTCGTTGTTGGCGAAAAATTTCGATTTGTTCGTGTTCGTTGGCTTCGATGTTCGGTGTGTAGGTGTTCGCGAGCAAACCTTATTTTTGCTGTTCTTTTTGCTTTGCTTGTGCTTCTTTATCGCTCATGCTTACACTGTGAAGAATCAACACGAAATGAATGCTCGCCAAATGTATTTGTCGTGTAGGGGATAACGCAAACAAGCAAGTTCGTCGTTTAGGGCTACCTTAACGTTACCAAGAGAAAGACTTTCAAGGCATTCTACCTTTGGATAGTTTTAGACTGGTATGATGAAGATCGGCAATGGTTTCTTCCTCTTGTTCACCTTTGCCGTTCCTTCCTAATAGCTTGACTTTAAAGGCTATCGGGTAGTGTCGCATAAGAATAGTTTATGATCAATTCATCAGAGCAAAAGTTCTTACACAGAGACTTAGGATGTACATAATAACTGAAGACTCATAGGTCTCTATTGCTACTTGACCGGCTGTGCAGAATTATCCTTTGCGAATCTTTCATTACAAATGTTACTAAATTGCCGGCATTTCCATCCAGAAAGTCAGAAATCATTCATTGGTTGGTGAGGTAGAAAAGTACCAATCTAATCAGAGAAACAACCAGCGTCAATATTTCTTTTTGATTAGCTCTTTAGACTGGAGCTGAACTGCGATCACCTTTTCAATGCTTGTTCACAATTCTGCTCGTAAAAAGCATAATCTTTGTCTAGTTTACACCAACCTTTCCCTATCATGTGGCTCAATATGTTTCCCTTTAGAACATTCGATTGTAACACGTTTCTTTTTATGATTATAAAGGGGGATGCGGGAGGCCACTGTAGGCCAGCTTATGGGCTAGGAAAGGTTGCTTTAAGAACTGTTTCATAGGTTTGAAAAGGTTTTTGATAGCACAATGTTTGATAAATCATTAAACTTGTGCTGAATGCAATCAGTTTTGTACAACTACTGTCGCGTTATTGTAACATCAGGTGACGTGGTTCACTGGTTAGTGCGTTGGACTACTGCGCAAGGTGTTCCAAGTTCGAATTCAGAAAAACACTATAAAAAGTTATTTTTCACTGCCCTACCTCTTGCGAGTGTCTGACAAACATTCAAGAGTACTTTCTGTCATGAGAAAGCTTCTCAAAAACCCCTCTGTCCTTCTTATACCGCATAAAACTGTAGCACCCTTCTGTACGTTCAAAAATATATACCATGCACAACATATACAGTTGTGAGAAGCTAGGTCTTGGTCCTCTATGGACTGCTTATGGCCTAATACTTATTTATTAATTTTTTTTGTGTAATTGCGAACTCAGCAACAGAGTACTTACATACCTTATCATACAGTCAATACTTTGTATTAATTTTCTCCTATTACGCAAATTGCCAATAAGATTCTCCTGTCACCCTGTCCAGACCAATAGAGCACACAAAAATAAAATCCCTTTAACTATGTGCCTCCGCCCTATGAACAACAAACCCAGTATTCCCTTTCGAACTGTACAAAACGGCAGTTCTTTTAACTGTACCGTGACAGGGAAATTTATTCTCTCCATTTTCACCCAAGAAATTCCCCTTTTTCCCATCCGTCACTTTTTTCAAAAAAATAATTAAATTCGTTTAAAATTCTTGAAAATGTCTAAACCAACGTCGAATATAGACTTTGATGAAGTCGCCAAAGTTATAAACTCCAACTTCGAGGAGCACAAGAAAAAAATGAAGGAATACTGCGTCAAGTCCTCTGTAATCCCACTAACAGACTACTATGAAGCACTGCAAAAGGAATTCAAAACCATCGAGAACAGTATAACTCCACCCAAAGGCCGGCCCGATCCTCTGGAATATATCGACCTCTTCAAGGCCTTCGATGAGTATCCCTCCAATTTGCAGAAACCAAAAAGACATCCAGTCAAAGAGCATGGAGGGCGTATGAACTCTACGCTTAAAGGTGCCAAGCAGAATTCCTCTTCATCATCCATCAATTCTTCGAAAGTTTTGGACGATCAAACGACAGCAGCTTCGATTTTAAATGACTTTTGGAGATACACACAGAAGTTGAATGAATTTAAGGAGGAACTACGCAAGCAAACACTATCGAAGGAATACATCGAGAAGCTAGATAGTATAAACACCTTTGCAAGGGAACTAGACAAGCTGATGATGTCCGATGATGTGGAAATGCAAGCGTTTACCAAGGAGGAAGAGGCCAAGTTAAAGAAAATCTCTGAATACATGGAACATTTTGCGTATATTCAGGAAAATCAAGACCTGTACAGCGTCACCGAGGGAAATGAAGGCAATTCAGCTCGCCTACACGACCTCGTAGACATTGTTACCGATGCGCTAGTCGCAGTCAATTGTTATAAACCGTGTTAATAAATTTATCTTAAGCAAAACAGTATTTTTATTCACTACTATTGGGATCACAAGTATCTGATGAACCTAGATCAAAATCATCGCTATCATGGTGTAATTCGCTTCCGATTTGATTGACTGTATCATTCAGAGCGAGTAGCTTTCGCACTCCGCTTCCTAGAACGTCGATCTTGGCTTTCGTGGACATGGTGTAGGTTTCAAAGTCTGCAGAGGAATGAGTAGAGGTGGATTTCTTGTTCATGAGTCGCTCGAACATTTCCAACATTTTGGCGAGGGCATGGAGTGTTTCCTTGTGGTATTTACAGCGAGTGCCTGTGGCACCTTCCTGCGGGGTCTTTGCTCTTTGAGATGCTTCAATTTGGAGCAGAATGTTGTTGGCCTTTTCGCAAATGTCTGAGATGTATCCCATTTGAGTCTGCTTTGAGATTCGAACTCGATCTGTTGGGAAGGAAGTTAAATGGAGAGTTTAAGTGAAGGACTATTATTTACCGAGTTGTTCGATCATTTCATCAATTAATTCCGATTTCTGTGTTACGTTCATTGTTAAATATTTGAAAAATAGTTTTGAAAAAAAGGAATCACATTAAATGTCAAATGGGAATGGGATATTTTCAGCTCGAGGGATATTTCCGAGTGTGGATAATCTGCTACATGCACAGCGTGATTCGAATATTTATACTTTTGTGAAATTCATCGAAACTCCTTCACCTCTTTGAATGGGACTCGACAGACATTGAATGAGTTTGGATACGAGAATATCTTCGGAATCCTTAGAGCCTGTTTTGATGATGACTCTCGACTACGTAGTAAAGAGTAATGTCGTGTCTACATGCAATAGTGCTCACTCCTGCACTACTTTGATAAAGTTTAGGGGAGGGAATGAGTAAATTGAAACACTTCTGTATTTTTTGTGTGTTCTCTCGTCCAATTAATCATTGGGCGAGTTCCCAACACCTCGCTAATCTAGCTGCTAGAATACTTTTGCACCGGGATGACAGATTTCGTCCTAGAGAATCTAGCGGCCTCTAGGACCAAAATTTGACTAGATTATAGAAGATCCTAGCGACGAAGACCTTCGCTGCAAAGTAGTAAACCCAATTAGTACTTGCATAAAACGTAGTAAATCAACTAATGAAATCAAAACAAACAACAGCTGTCTGCATTTTCGCCTTTTGTTGTCAAAAAGTTTGTGAATTTGTAAATTGCAGTATGTATTTCCATATTTTATGTGCTTTTCTTAATTGTAAAGTGTGGTAAAAGTGGCGATTCTTATGTGTGTGGCAATTTATGTATGTTCTATATTTTTTATTTTACGGAAAAATAAAAACGTCTGTATTGCCCCGTTTATATGAGGGAATCGATTTTGAACTTAATTGAATCGATCTGATTATAAAATGTTTTGGGATCGGTTTGAAATGTTCATGAAATTCAAGGATCGAAGGATAGGAGTGTAGAAAGATCGAGTTTGGCAGGCAAAGAATGAAATTAATCGTAGTAGCATCAGAAAACAAAAAGGGGTTGTATTTCCACACGAATGATATATACTGTAAGGTCATAAAACTATTATAACTAATAAGGGTTAATTGTTTGGCAAAAGCACCTCTGCACATAAAGGAAAAGTGCCGTATATTACACGATTTCAATCAATTTTGAACTCGATCGAACCCAGATTGTAACCCAATTCGTTCCCAATCCGATCTCACAATCTGCTCATGTAAACAGGACATGTGGTGTATTTTTTTAGTACTTTCTAACTCTAGCTGTGCGTTTCATCTTCTAGGGTGTTTTTCCAATCTAGCAGCTAGACTAGCGAGGTGTTGGGAACTCGGCCATTTTATGCGCGAACTACCCTCCTCAACGATCGAACTAGAAATGATAAAATGGAATAGGGACGGAACATTTCGGTAATAGAACGCGACTCTCCTCGATTTTTCTATTTTCTTCATGACTCTTCCCCTCTCTTTACCCCTCACTCTTCTTACCCATAAACTACCGACATAGCCGAGTTTTGAGTCAGCATCTAAACAGGCTCTTACACACTGAGCAGATGAATACAAACCTCTCGAAACTTTAGGTCTTCCATTGCAAAACATTCATTGCCATAACTGCGCGGTAACATCCAGTCTTTTCAAATGCCTCTGTCTATGAGTATTGCCTCAGTTTAAAGCTTCATTTTCGCAAATCAAACTATCAGCCTAACTCACGATACACCATTTTCGTATGGATTAGTGTTCGCTTTGCTGGGGCTTGACTCAAATCTTTTGTTTATCGCTGAAGGGCTACCGGCCTTTAGTTTCAAATCCCATCTAGTACAATCATCAGAAGTCAGCTGCTTTTCATTTCTCGATTTCAAATGTCAAAAAAAACCAAAACATCGGGACAAAGTGATCAAAAATCAAACTAATGAAAACAAATTCAAGGTTCCTCGCTTGAGACACCATACCTGGAGTAGGCGCCTTCGTAGGGCCTGAAAAAATCGACACCATGAATAAACACAAACAAGGAAAATCGCATTCGAAAAATGATATAATTCGTGTCGAAGGGAAATACGCCTTCCATCGTGGTGACACCTTCATAAATTTTGAACAAGTGGCCGATCGGCTTCAGGCTCACACTCAGGAGTCCCTCGTCTACTATTGGATCCGTGACAGCCGCCTGGTGAAGTATGCTCACACGAAAATATCCCGCAAAATCGACGAGCAACTCCAGTACTATAGTATAAAGTTCTCTTGTATATTTGGTGGTCAGCGGTTCAAGTCTAAGGCGAATGGTTTACGTCCAGGGAAGAGGCCCACTCGCCAAATCGATTGTCCAGCGTTTATTGCCTTGAGGGCGACCAAATGTGGACGCAAACTGGAAGTTATCGATGTTTGCAATGATCATACGCATGAGATTTCGGAACAGGCAGTTGAAGAGTTGCCACAGAAGCGGAGACCTTCACAGAGTTTGCTTGAGGAGGTGATACTGGGCTTGAATCCTGGCTAAATGGTTTGTGATTATGGGATGTTTGTTTTTCTATTCAAGATTCAAGAGCTGCTGCATTTGAACGTGGACAAGAAGATGATAATTGAATATGTAAAGCAGAAGGAGAATAAGAACATTCTCAAAAAGGATCTCTTCAATATGGGAACGCATGTGCGACTGGGAGGGGTTCGTAGTGCCGAAGAACAGAAGACCATTCTGCAAAGAATTTCATGTGAGTTGTAGGTTCCAGGGAAGAGTATCTTTTGTAAAGCTAGAATTTTTTAGTTTCTGCAACAGAAGATACCATCCAGAACGCGGTTCTAAGGAGGCTCTACCAGTTTGATTCAGATTACCCGCTTAACAACCAGAACGAGGCCCTGAAATCTACTCAAAATACACTGGACGTTTTTGACACTAGCACCCCATCGGCGATTGATTTTACTACTCTATCACCGGAGATTGATTTGTTAAACACTGCCGATGGCGTTAAGGATTACCATGAGCTGCTGGTCAGAGAAGAAGACGAAAAAGAATCAAAATCCGGAACGAGAACTTCAGAGCACAACGTATGGGTGAAGGAAGAGCCCATGACAATTGTCTATAAGGACTTTATTTGTGCTGACGATACGAGTTACACTTACAGCGAATTGGTGCTGGAAAAACCCCAGCAGGAGGATGTTCATGTCTCAGGCCCACACTCTCCAGTTTCAAATCATTCACAGGACTTGGATGATAAAGAGTATTTCAATGATTTGATCCTAATCAGCCCGGGAGAGGGAATCTATCCAGCGGATAATGAGTCTCTAGGTGGCGAGGAGTTTTCAGTTGGAAGAGATGAACTTGCAGAAGAGCTTCCTGCAGTCGATGAAGAAATACAAAGCCCAAAGGAAGTAAAGAAAATGAAACGAAAGGACTTGCCCAAGTATTTCGCCCGAAAGACACGACAAATAATTATTAACTGCCGTAGTTGTGGGTCAAATGCTAGACTGATTAAAGCTCAAATAGCTTACTTGAAACGACAGCGTTTAAAGCTCTTCCATGAGACTGAGGTTTTACGAATGGAGAAGAAGAAGCTGGAGGTGGAAATTGAGGCTGTAAGGAAGAATGGATCAATGTGATCTTTGTTAAGTCTTTTAGATTAAGTTAGACTATTTATGTTGAATACATTAGGTGAACGTATGCAAGTGTTTGTAGAATAAAATGTAATTGTTGTACTTGATGTTTGTATTTTTATCTGATGGCAACAGGAAGGGACAATCAACACCGACGAATAGGACAGGACATCACCGTGGGCAGCTACAACTTCGTGGAAGTAAGAGGTACTTTGTCTAGCTGTCTTAGTCTGCTATTAACTCTGACTGATTCCAGCACAGATCAAGTGAAGCATAAACTTTGCCAACCTATCTCTCTGTATAAGATCCTGATCATACCAGCCCTGCTTTGCTCGCTGAAACATGGAGGAAGAGATTCAACGACCAACTATACGAGTTGTACAGCGACCTAGTAAAGAAGCTGCGTATTGAACATCTGAAATGGCGAGGAGATAGAGAGCGAATGGAGCAAGGTCTTCAAATCAAACCCGGAAGGACGGCGCAGTAGAGGGCCAAGTTTAAGGGGACCTTGTAGTTCGCAACTGGAGGCAATTAGCAAAAGACTTGCTAAGTGGAAAGGCTTGTTGGTTAAGACCCAACTCCACCCCAACCTGTAGTAAGCAATACCGTCTCTCGTGTTCAATGACTCTCTCTTGCAATCAAATACAGAAATGCATTCCCTGACTTTTGTTGGCCGTGAATTCCCCTTACAGCTCTAACTCTTAACTAAGGAAATCAACAAAAAAGAACAAAACAATAGCAAATTCTACTGAAATTTCTTTATTAAATGCCTGACTAACAAATTGCATCTAATTGTCGTTCTAAGCTACTACACATACATCAGCTTCAGAGGCGTGATTATTAAATTATAAAGGCAGTTGTTTAAACACGCTGAATTGATTAAAATAAACCAAAAACATAGCATCTTTCCCTCTTGATCATAAATTTCAACAAAACAATCAACAAATTTCTCTCTTTCTGGTTTCTTTCAATTGTTTTTTTTAATGTTTTTCTTTTATTTAACGATAATTATTGAAATTTTCTTTTTTAAATTACATTATTAATCATAGACATCCTCCTTGTCGGCGACGTATTTGATAATGTCGGCAGGTTTAAGCAGCTTCTCGGCATCTGAATCGGGAATTTCAAAACCGAATTCATCCTCCATTGCCATTATGACTTCCACATGATCCAGTGAATCAAGTCCCAGATCATTGATGAAATGTGAGTCAACAGTTAGCTATATTACAGGAAAACAGAAAAGAAAAAAGTAAACAAACTTTCCATTTCAATCTAATACTTTGACTTTGATTTTGAGTTTTGTGGCAATTGCAATCGATGTTAGCTCATGCAATCAAAGGAAGAAGAAAAAAAAAACGAGAGAGTGAAAAAAAAAAGATCAAAACGTTTTTACCTTGCTAGGATCAATCTTATCGTACAGGTTCAACACCAGTACAACACGTTCTTTGATCAATTTTAATGAGAGCGGTGGTTTCGCCGAATATAAACGTATCGATTGCGACTGCCAAAGACTCCTTCTGTCCTGAGGCAAAAAAGAACAAAACAAAAAAAAAAAAAGGCATGCATTAGTTTTTTTCGGTTTACTTTAATAATTACCTTATCAGCTGTAACTTTGTCATAGGCAGAAACAACTTTAAGGACACGTTCGCGAATTGTTTCTTTTGTCAGTTTAGCTGAATACAATCGTTTTGATTCGATTTGGATCTTGGAATAGTTTGAAAGTAAAAAAGAAAATGTGCTTAGTAAGACGTGATTAGAGGTTGATTTTTTTTTTCGAGTGATGGTGGTCCTGTTTTCATCACTCTATTATGTGTTCTCTTTGATAAATCAAAGACTTATAAAAAAAATGCTGTTCTAGTAGGGATCCCTATGCATATGTACATCCTAAACTTTATAAAATAATTCGAACAATCAAGTGGGCTCTCTTCTAATTCATTCAGTTACTCACTTCCACTAATCGAATAAGAAAGCAGACTATTTAAGATTCATTTAGATTTCTCGCAATTCTCTTCTGACGTCAGTTTTGAGGCAGTGAATATGTATCTACTTTTCTGTTGAAGCTAATCTCATAAAACTAAGTCGTTAGCGTCGTGGAAGGGCACTGCGTGAAAGGCAATCATGTAGGGACGAAGAGGCATTTGCCGTGAGAAGGAAGGATACTCCAGGGAGCTATTTTTTTCTTTTGGAGCTGGATGATCTAGGAAACATACACGGTTAGATTCCCATAAAACCTTTTTAACACAACATACTAGACATCAAAATACTACGTAGTTTCCAGCTTCAGACATCTGCGCAAGTTTACCAAGATTTAATGAAATTTAAGTGCATATTTTGATGATTTTTTCTACATTGTCACGCTTGATTTCAGCGAAACTAATATGCACTTTGCCACAAAGCGCTTGTTTGAGTGATTTCGTATTTCATTAGGAACCAAGTCAAGAACAAACACTACAAAGCTAAAATGTGATTTCTATATGTTTATTGCATTTAGGATATCGTTCGTCCGCTTCCAAAGACACTAATAGACACGATTTTGTTATAATTAAATGCGACTTTGGTCGAATCAGATTTGACTGTCTTTACTTACGAGCTTATATTTTATTCCTATTTTGTGTTACGCCATTCTCATAGAGGCAATAGTATAACTGCCTTTAAGTGGCTATTTTTAAAATTATGTGAACTGAGTTTATACCTGAAATTCACCCGAAATTTGGATCGCTAGGGACCGAACGAAGTCTGAGTCTCGAGCTGTCAAGCAATAAATGGGACTCAGACTCAAACTGAGACCCAATTCTGATGCTCATTCTCATACTTTTTTACAGTTTAAAGCCAAGACTGACTTACAATTCTCTTCGTTCCTTAGCTGTTGTAGTCAGGACCACGTATAGGAAGATTAATTGTCACACTTTATCACTCAAAATGTTGGCGAAATTGTTTGTGAAAAAGGCGGTCTTGCCTCTCCTAGTTCTCGCCCCTTTGTGAGCCTTTCTATGTATATTTATTTGACTCATTACATCTACTATCACTCCTTCTTCTTGTATGGCACTACAGTTCGGGGTGAACCTGGGCCTGTGATGGACGTTGATTTATCTTTGACTTCGAAATATGAGGACTCTCTCCCCAAGTCACATGATATTAAAAACATATTTTGACTAAACGCTTTACAATAATCTGTTTTCGTATCCAAAATAAGTCTTGTTTACCCTCAAGCTTATCAGTTGAGTACATTAACTGTGTCAACAATTGATTTTTCTCTCGTTAATTGAAAATCCACGCAACTATGTACAGTCTGAGTACCAACTTCAAAGGTCGGAAGTAAGAATATACCCAGTTGTATGACTGATAATAGTGTTGAAATTCCAATTAGAAAATCTGACGCAGTGATACCTATTTGCATAATACTCGTATTTAGAAATAAACTTACTGCGGGGTCATCTCTTGCGTTTTTTCGGTACAAAAATGGAAGTGATAAGCTACAAACTTAGAAAAGAAAAATACTCGCAATGTATTAGACAGATGGTTTTGAACTGATAAGGGGTTCAGCTTCAGCATTGCCTTGTTGAATGTCATTTGGAGAGCAACAAAATTGATTCAATTTGAACAGTTGTCTTAGGATAGGATGGCTGGATTCTTGTTGGTGCTATTATGCAAGGCATTTCAAAGAAGCTTCTCTTCGTAGTATAAGTCGAATTATTTGATGTTTTTGTCTGAGAAATCTCTTATCACTGTTACACCCTGTGCTGGGAATACCATCGATCGAAGCACGACTTTTCGAAGAAAGAAACCCACTTGAATCTCGATGACATCCCTAGTTATTTAAGTAATCCTCTTCAGTACAGTATTTTCGATCAGTTATTGATCCCAAAAACATGGAAATATTATCAAAACTCCACTAAAACTCTATAGACCAATAAAATTGAGGTTAAGTAGCATATGCTACCTCTACTCATTGATAACCTCTCCCTCTGGGGGGGTTGGTTGGTGACAGACTTCGACCAAAGAATTGCTATAAAAGAATCCAACTAAATAAGAGAAAGGGAATGCAATTTACTTGATTGATTTTCGTGCAAATCGCTGGCGCAAAACTCCTGTGCATCATCCGGATCTGAGGCTGGATAGTGGCAGCAATACGCCGACCGTTACCACGGGTGGCTACATTGGCAGCGACAGAAAATCCTCGTCGGCTACAGCTACGAACAACTTGAGACAGTGACATGATAACGAGCCTGCAAGAGATCAACGAAAACAATTGGAACTTACACAATACTTTTTAAAAAGGGAATTATTAACAAAAGGAAAAACTGCGGTTAATTACACTGAATATTTTTCGATCCCAGTCGAATTATGTAAAAACCTCGGCTGTCTGTCGACGTGATTTAAGACAAAAGAAGAGGATGGGTAGTGTTGTCTGGTCAGATGGCAGATTGAAGTGTCAAATAGGAAATCCCTATGTTGCTAGAGTCACGGAGGAGGGGATATTTATTTTAATGAAAGGAAATAATGGGATTTTATCAGGTGGAAGTAGCAGTTATTATTTGAATGAAGTTGTGAGTAAGTGCAGAATTCGTTTATGCAGGCAACAAGAAGGAAAAATTATTAACACTGCGTTGAAGGGAATTCTCTGGTATAGTTTCGAGAAGCTCCTTGAAACTAGAATATTGTACGACAGTTAGGAATGCGGTCAAACAACCTTCTGAATGTCGCAAATGCAATATCAACCAAAGTTCTCATAGACTAAAAGCTGGTGAAGTTGTCGTGATCGGACACATCATAGATGTGGAATTCTGGCGAACCTGCGCCAGGCGCCCACTCGTTTAAGAGTGACTTACAGGTCTTGACCTGATTACAGCGGAGCCCAGTGTGATTGCCTTTCCATAGATTTACTCTTGCGTATAATTTCGGCCTGTTTAATGGCTGTGATTTCGGCTTAAAAGGCCCTGCAGTCTTCGTTTATTTGTAAAGAAGTGGTTTATTCCTAAAGGTACCAATGTCCATCAATATAAAACATCAACTCCTTTTTTTCTTGTTCTCCAGATCTTCCAAACAATTCTGTCAGGAACTCTTACATTGAATCTCCTTTCGAATGTTAGTATAAGACTCATGTGATTAGTTTCCATCGATTCGTTAGACACCTCCCGTTGACTACGATCAGCCTTCCCTCAGTCTTACAGCAGTTTTGCCTCACAGCCTAGCGCAGTACATGTCAAGCTTAGCGAAACTAAGCATGATGTCCATTGCCACAGTCGGTGTTGTTCTCATTGATCCCATGGTCTGTTTTGAAAGCTGGAATTGTTTCTCAAGTACTATCCACCAGCGTTGTCACTTTTACTACAAAGATCTACTAGCTTTTAAGTCTTTTTACTATCTACTAGCTTCCTCTAACAATCTGCTACCGTTTTACCTAATCTTGAAACTTCACATTCATTGAATATTTAATTTACAATTCAAGTGGATTTTGAGTTATTTATCACCGCTTATATCAATTTGTTATCGATCGGGTCGCTCCATTTTCCATATGTTCCGTTGCTTTCAAATGTCATCAAATCTTGAATTTGATTGCCCTGCTTTATTAACATAGACCATTTGGATACCAAATAGACTGTCAACTTGCATTTCTCCTATTGCTCATTTTCTAAAATAGAGTGTTGCCTAAATTGTCTTACAATGTGACCTAACAATAAAGGAGTCGTGCTGCATTCTTCTTGCCTTTTGACCAAAATATTTTTTTTATAGGTTATGGTTAACAGCAATAAGCTGCACACACAGAGTTTACAAAATGGCCGCACTTTTATGTTTGAGGTCGCTTTTAATTTTTGCTGAGACGTCAAAATACAAAAATATTGGTGGTTTTTAGCTGTCAGAAACTGTCACTGTAATTTAGTTCGGATTATTAGTGTTTAGTTTCTTGGTTTGCTACCTTTTACCTAAATCTACTAGTTTTTTTTAAGGATCTGCTATAATACACTTTGCGTCTTTGCTATAATACACTGCTATCCACCATACTAGTGAACCATGTTTGAGAATTAATTTTACATCCGCCTTGTCTATTCACCTGGGTTGAAGTCTCACAGGTCGTTTGATGCCTTTTTGTAAGAATAGAAAGCTTCGCTTGCTCCTTTGATGCGTTCGGCAATATTTTCCTTCCAGTTTAGTTTGGAATCTAAAATTACACCCAAGTATCTAGCTGAACTTGCGATCTATTGAAAATATATAGAACCACTTGTGTACGGGGCTAATAGACCAATCCTTTTGAACTTTGAGGATAGTTCTTCTTTTTGCCCTTGAAGATCTTTTCGGCGGTAACCTTTAGTTCGAATTGTTGCTTCTTCTCGAAGCTCTACTGCTGACGGTAGAATCTGGTTAGATGCAGTCTTAACAATGCTTCGGTAACGAGGGCCAGCTCTTGTCCAAGACTTTTATTGGCAGTTCCTTCGACAGTCTGATCAACCACATTCGCTTTGAATTGACAATGAATGCCTCGTTATATCCATTTGGTGGCTAATAGACCAATCCCCAACAATTCCAAACGGATGAGAAACGCTTGGAAGATTCAAAACGTCTGTTTTTGATGAAGCATTGAAAAATCATTCACAATACCGACACGCGGACGGTATTCCTTCGAGCGAATTTACTAATTCGGTGAATCGTTCCTTCTGATGAATTTAACGGAATGTTAAAGGTCCGCTGCCTCACCACAATCCTCCATTTGTTATCTATCTATCAATCCTTTTCTTAAAAAACTTTGAATTTCTAAACAACAAACACAACCTCCATATTTATTTCATACATCTTTATTTTATTACAAAAAAGAAATTTTATTTTACAATATTTATTACATAATTATATTTATTTTATAAATAAATCAAAAAATTATCATAAAAAAACAAGGGAAATGGACAATTATCATTCACAATGATAATTCAAGGACACATCACGATACAAGACATGGTTTTGTTTTTCTTTTCTTTCTTTTTTTTTTTAAACTATTGTGCACCATAGTTAAACAATAAAATTATACAAAAAACATTTAATAAAAAAATTGCAATAGTTCATTATACAGGAAAAGAGACAAATACTTGTAAAATAAAAAAATGCTTCCAACTTCCAACCATGCATAGCATTTTCTCTCAATGGCACACAAAAGAGCTCGATTTAAAATTACGTTTTTATTTTATTTTTTTATTTATATTCATCTTTTACATTTTTAAAAGCTTATTCCTGTTTATATATTTATAGTTTATGTGCGGTCGGTTTTTTCGTTTCTTCTTTTAAATTATATTTAATACTTAAAAATTTGTCTTCGTTGTATAAATTTACGTTTTGAAACACAAAAATATAGTTAAAGCCATCTTCAGAGGTCTCTCCTTGGTTAGATTAGTTTTTATTTTTATTTTTTTTTTTTTAAACATATGTACGCTGATTATTGTCCAGCAATCTGGTGGAGAGTAGAAGAACATGTTTGATGAGATGTTGCATAGTTCAGTTTTAGAGAATACTTACAACAACAAGATGTCCATTCTTATCCCGATTGATACCCGGTTGTCCACCAGTTTGAATATCGATAACACCTGATTTGCCCTTAACCACGTTGTGTTCCAACCTTAAACCGAGAGGGAGCATTAGATTTGAAGAGTCTTTAATATGAAAAAATACTTACGAATCCCTATCGACAATGCTGAGAATATTCGCCGTGCCCACTGTGTGAATGATGTACGTGCAGAACTCAATAATAGCAGGAATCTCAAGAATCAGATCGCCCTTGTCCTTTTTCAAGTCCAGTGGGATTCGAACCAACATCAGACTGTCATCATGGTTCGTTAGGACAAAGTCAATTTTGTCCAATGGCAGGCGATGCTTCTGTTTGTATGTTTTTGCATCCAGAACATAGATGGCCTTGGTGCTGAGCAGGATAAAACGATCTCTTGGCTTGTAGCCATGTCGATCGAATTTAACACAAGGCGAGGCATATTTAAGTGATTCACTGCCGAATGTTGTTGCCACAAAGTTGTTGACCTGAGTTGCGTGTTCTTTGCTGATGCGATCGTCAATGAACCAGGGTCCAATGCTCTGAGGATAGTTCTTCTTTTTGCCCTTGAATACCTTTTCGGCGGTAACCTTTAGTTCGAATTGTTGCTTCTTCTCGAAGCTCAACTGTTGACGGTAGAGTCTGGCTAGATGCAGCCTGTGCAGCCGCTGGAGGTATGTGGAAGCTTCTTGACAATGTTTCGGTGATGAGGGCCAGCTCTTGTCCAAGACTTTTGTTGGCAGTTCCTTCGACAGTCTGATCAACCACATTCGCTTTGAATTGGCAATGAATGCCTCATTGAATCCATTTGGTGGATCGTTTCTCGTAATGAATCCCTTGATGAAGGCACGGATGGTATCGGCTGCCTCTCGGCGTTTCTTGGCAGCAGCAAGAGCCAAATAGCGACGGCAGTACGATTGAAGGATGATGGTGTTCTCGCGGAGTTTAAGATAAATCTTGCGTTGCTTGCGTCCCTTCCAGTGTGACTGAATGATGGCAGCGACATCGTGTTTCTTAGCCTGGAAGGCGTCCTCTGTATCGAAGAGGGTCTTGGGGAAGCGAATGAAAATCTTAGTCTCTCCCAGACGGTAGTCGTCGGGACCGAAGCCAATCTCCTTAACCAGGACTTCGACGCCATTCTTAGCGGGTCCCTTGTAATTAGGCCAAGTTTTCTTGCTCAGACACTTGTAGCGCTGTAAGAACATCTCATAGGTCCGCCTATAGGCAAAGCCAGCTCGGCGCACTCTCAAGTTCTCCATGAGGCCCAGATACTTGACCTGATGGAGGACCAATTGATCATTGAAAATACCCGGTGATTGCTGATCGTTTGGTTTGATGCAACGGATGTAGGATGGCTCCTTGCACATGAGGATGTCCATGAGGTTATTGAGTGAATTCCTGAATTGTGTGACGGCAGTGTCGGGTCGCTTCTTCGAGAGGTACTCCTGTTGTGGGAAGCAAGCGCGAACAATACTATTCTCAGCTTTGCTCATGGTTTCCTTTAAATCTCTGAACAGCAAATCATTGTTCTTGTCCAAGAATCCAACCACATTGTAGGTCACATCGCCGGCATAGTGGACCAAACGGAACTCATCTCGGCCCATGGTCTTCTGGACCTGGGTCGGTGCCTTATGATGACAGATGTAATGCGGATGATCACCCAATTGGGTTGTCAACTTGGCCAGGAAGGTCAGATCAGTTGGATCGCCAGGCCTAAGGCACTCTTCGTCCAAAATCGAAATGATTCCCTTGTATTTCTCCTCAATCAAGTTGCAAATGACCTTGTTGTCGAAGTATTCGACTGGCACCCATTCGATACCCTCACGATTGTACTCATCCTGTTCGGACTTCAAAGTGAGTTCGATGAAGAGCTGTTGCAACTTTTCGTTACAGAAATTGATGCAGAACTGTTCAAAGTTGTTCTTTTGGAAGATCTCAAAGCCATAGATGTCCAGAATACCCATGACATTCTTACGCGCTCCACGAGTGTCCTTTGCCTGCAGCGAAACGTTGAGTCGGTGAACCAGCCAAGTGAAGAGGCGATCATATACAGCCTTTGCCAACGCATCACGAGCATAGATAGCCATCTCGCGACTCAGTGGAGAGGTGACGACATCGCCTTGAGCGTCAATTGTTCGGTTAGTCATAGCAGCTGACAGTTCCTCTACATTGCATCCAAGCAGCTGAAAATACCAAAATCTAGGAGTTTCTTCAAAGAAAGTGACTTTGCTTCTCTTACCTTAGCAATAGCAGCAACGGACTCTGGTTTCAAAATTTTCGCATGACCCTCCTCCTCGGTAAAGCCAACATTTCCCATATGAAGGACACTTCCTATAATGTTGAAGATCTCCCTCTGCTCCTCGTCAGTGAAATCAATAATGCTCATGGCTTCTTTGATAGTCTTGAAGTTGGCCTTATCATCGATTCGTGGTACTGCACCCTTTTCCTAGAAAAAATTAAAAAGTATAAGTATATAATGCATGTGCGAAGGATTCTTCCTTACCCCATCACTCAAATAATAATAACTATCCAAGGTCCTCTTAAGTTGTAACTCTTTGAGCATCTCATCGCTGGCACCGGCCAAGAGTTGATAGAAAATATGGAAATTTCTCTCGCCATTGTTCTGATGGACAACTCGAGACTTTTCGAGAAGATAATTCAAAATATTGCCACCAATTGGAACACCAGTGAAGTCAAATTGTACATCCATGTACTTGCCAAAGCGTGATGAGTTGTCATTGCGATTGGTCTTTGCATTACCGAACGCTTCCAGGACTGGGTTACTTTGGAGAAGTTTGTATTTAACACCCTCGACAGTGGTCTGATGGCCAGACGCGGCAGCAATATACTGAAGGACTTTTTTCGAAGCTTCTGTTTTACCAGAACCACTTTCACCTGAAAAAAAAAGGATTTGTTTATAATAAATTGTCGGGGAGATAGAAACATATAAATTGTTTAAATGGCGCCCAAGCAAGGGGAAAAGAAATTTGTAAGAAAAACTGTTTGCGTTCAGTAGTTGGCGACAGTGGATTGATTAAGCTAAGTGGCCGTGCCCCAGATGTCCAAATAGAGCCTCCAAAATCTTAATTGGATCAGACACTTTTGGAAGCACTCTGTGTTTGTGGAATGGAGGAGATTATTTTAGCCGTGGAGGCGTTCTAAGTTCAATAAGATCACATTCGTCCTGGGTGGCCTTTCTGACCTCTCAATTCCCTGATACTTCACAGAGATTTGGTACCCAGACGAAGGCGTGGTTTCACTGTCCATTTATCTCGTTAAAAATACGAAGCAGCTCTTCAGTGCTCTAGATCTCATAATGCTGTACGCAAGGGACTAGACAGCTGCCTGACATTTGACGTATATAACAATATTCCATTGGTTAGAGGAGAAGTAGTTTTCTAGTCCTGTGGAGAACATTCCTTTGTACCCATCCGTGAATACATTGACAGCGATCCGTTGGGCAGGACAGCGATTCGTTGGACAGCACATCGCTTTGAATCGGCTCTGTTTTGTTTGGTATTGAGTTTCGTTAGGTTCTAAATTCTCTCGGTTCTGACATTTTACCACCTTTTGAATCTGCCTTCTAACCCATGGAATGTGTCTTGCCTCAAGGTCTTTTCATTTAATTTGTTTTTAAATGACTTCATTCCAACTCTTCAAAATGTTACATCACCAGAAAATAATTCAATTGTTGATCATAATCCCAATTAAAACGTTTCTATTATTTCATATTGATTGGGGGAAAAAAAGCCAAACTATTGATATCGATAAGGTTGTTCGGTTTACCTATAGATTAGCGGCCTGATAGAGAGCACGTTTATAGTGTTTGTGCAATAATGTGCGTCAATTGGACGAATAGGAGTGCAAATACAAATAAAACAATAAACGCCAGTCGATTGGCGTTCTTATTCTATCAAAGGAATTTACCAATACCTGATATACAAACATATACTTTAAAGGTATGTGTAGGCTCTAGGTAAAGGTATAAGGCTTGACCGTTTGGAATTGCTATGCTATTATTGGGATTACCCGAACTAGATTTGTTACCAAGAATAGCAGCTTATGATTGATAAATACTATGTTATCGCAGCTCTTCAAATCTGTGCATAAGTTGGCATGTACGCAAGCAATGGAAGCGATTAAAAAGTTTCCAGATTTAAAGGTCATTTAACACAAACCAATTAGCTGTTGCATGGTTACAAACATATAGATTAGAAATCGAGTTTAAAGTCGTGTCCCTTAGAGCAAAATTTAATCGAGAATTGAGTTAGAACTCGCACTTTACAATTGAAGTGTCGAAAGTATTCATATTTCGAAAGATCGAATTATCTAGGTATGACTGTTCTTGCTTTGGTTTTCTGACTCATAACGTTTTTATAAAGGATAATAATATTGATTGCTTTGTCTTCAAACAATCTATAAAAAGTTTATCTTATTTACAAAAGTGGGTATGGCATTTTTTGAAGGGAAGTCTTTGATGTTATTTATGCTTCATTCGATTGATTTTCTTTGATTTAAGTTCGCAAGTTTGGTAAGGCAAACTGACTGAAAGTGTCTTAATGTATTACTTACTTCGCTCTCCTTATGGCATAACACACTGTACTTCAAGTCAAGTTTTCCTAACTTCGTGCTCTAACTAGCTCTTAAGAGTATAATAAGTACTTAATACATGCTTATCGATCATGATAGTATGTTACAGTGAGGTTTATCCTTCTCGATTACTTGCTACTCGCACAAAAACAAAACTAAGAAACCATAACCCAACGATACCAAGGAATGCTCTTGCCTTATTGAACAAGTTCAAGGGCGCAATGTCTTACAACCAGGCTGAAGGTAATGGAAACTACGTCGTAGAACCTTTAAAGTTTGATTCAAAACCGATCAGAAACTGTTGTAAACTTCTTGCAGCACTTTGATATCGGTCTCTTTCTTTCATATGTGGGTGTGTCTAGTACAAAAACTAAGCATCGTATTTACGTTGCATCATTTCCCACGTGAATGAGAACGTGAGAACAAAAATACCTAATTTTGATTAAAACTTATCTTTAAATTCAATTTTATTATTTCACTAATTAGAATCGATTGCAATAAACTCGTTTCTATAATTTGGAACACAATCGTTTCACTGATGTGTTCTATTCTCTTTTTGTTCTCATCTGTCATTTTTCCTTTCAATGATCAACTCCAACCTCAAAACCTATAGTTTGTTGTTGGCATTTCACTGACAGAGCCTTCCACTGACAAAATTTTTCCAATGATTGCTATGATTGACTTGTCAAAAAAATTAAACCACTGTTCCACTGATTTGTTCCAATGATACATTTGAATGATAGCTATAACTAAACCCTAAGACTGGGATTGTTGGCTTTTCTTAACTGGTCTCTATATGGCTGTTGTTCAATGGGATTTCACTCAATTTACTCTGTGGAAATCACAACCGAATTTATTGGAAAATTTTCTATACCAGGAAAAGTATTCCTTATTTTAAAATACCAAAATGTATTGGCCTATATTGTGAACTCTCTTTCCTTACAAAGGACTCTCTTATAACCCTTTCAACTCAAAAAGTCTCATAATTCCCCTTTTCGAATAATGCGTTCACTAACTGCCTACACACGTTCCATATTTTCTCCTATTCTCCCTCTTCAAAAAAAGAATACACTGTCAAGATAGTGTCCTACTCAGTACTAACAAGACGTCTTGCATAAACTAAATAATTTTTCTAGTCAATCATTTTAAATTGAACAATATTTATTTTTGTTTAAAATCATCTAGAACATGTAAATATTTATGAGTACGTACCTGAGATAAGCACACATTGTGCTTTGTTTTCTTCGATGAGCGATCTGAATGCATTGTCTGTAACCGCAAAACTGTCAAATAAAAACAATAGGAATAATAGGTCAATAAAAATGGATTTAATCGGATTTTGAATAGATGGGGCATTCACCCTTATTGTCGTTGTCGTCCAAGACTCTAAAACAAAACAACACGACTGTCTGGCATTGGCGATGAAAATTTAACGACTTTTGTCGAGGCGGCGATGGAAATCTACGTGAGAGAGAGAAATGCGAAGTTTCAAACGCATCGGCTCGATAGATGTCGCCAGTTGTTTTTGACAGACGACGATGACAATAAGGGTGATTAAGTAATTTTAACAATTGGAGTAGAAGAGAAAATTAATGATCTGTATGATGTGGAATTCTAAAGGACTGTCAACAATCAATCGTTTGTTGTAAAAAATATAGCCAGCTCTCAACGAAACGTCACTACTCAACTTTCATTTTTACTTCTAATCTAATGTTACAAAAAACTTACACATGTGGTGGGGCTTCAAAGAAGTGTCTGTTCCTGTATTCCTTGATTTCATTTTCTGAATAAATAGGCAGTTCTTTATAAGGATTCACGGACACCAACACTTGTCCTATGTATGTCTGAAAATTAAGAGTAAAATTGTAGTGATCCATCTTTATCATAAGATCATGATATAGGTACTTACATAGATCAAATTTTCTTGAAAACGTTTCCGCAGGTTGTCAATGAAAGCCTCTTCACTTTCATAGGCTTCAAGGAGAACAAAATCTTGTACTCCTACACGATCTCGATCGTGAAGTCCTTTCTCCATTGCGCCGTGTTTAGCAGGTGAATTTGTACTGCAATAAAACAAAGAAGAAAAATTAGTTTTTACTATATTAATTGTAACTCTTAAGCTTACGGTAAGAATTCATATTTAATTGGGTGAATAATTTGGGGAATTTAAAAAAGGATTGAATTCCAATAATAACATTAAATCTGTAATTTTGACGGATGAATAATCATTTGAATACTAGTTCACTTGATTGAGCTTAAAACTAATTCAATTGAATGTCTAGTTTCAATCAAAGTAGAGTCTCAACAGATGACCTACAACCTGAGGTGTAGACAAGCTCGAAGATGGTAACAAATTTGCAATCAATGTTTATTGACTCTCCATTTATGACTCGGGTGATTTACTTGCTTTGTGATGTAACGTCTCTGGTGAAAGTGAATACAATTAGATGCATGTGCGATGTCGAGATGAGAAATTACAGAATTGAGTTTGTGGGTAATGATGTCAGTTACAGCATTAGAGTGCGATTTATTTCCTTGTTCAGACGTTGAAAGTTTGTCCACTGTTTTTAGAGTGGATTCACTCCAACGAAGTATTAGGATATTGGTTTTAAAAAGGCCAAACCCACTTCGTTGATGAAACAAAAATACCTAATTTTGATTAAAACTTCTCTTTAAATTTTATTATTTCACTGATCGAAATCGATTTCAATGAACAGCTGATCCTCGTTTAACTATAATTTGAAACATAATCGTTTCACTGACGTGTCCTATTCTCTTTCTGTTCTCATCTGTCATTTTTCCTTTCATTGATCAACTCCAAGCTCAAAACCTATACTTTTTTGTTGCCATTTCATTGACAGAGCCTTTCAACGATAGTTATAACAGTCGAGTTTCAATATTCTTGTGTGGCGTATGTTATGTATCGACCATTTGTCAGTCGGCATGTATTTTGAAGCTTTGTTTTGCAAATAATCGCTTTGTAGCTCAGAAAGACAATTTGGCGCTTATCAGACGTTCAGGAATTGAATCAATCAAACGTTTAGGTGTCAATCATGACCCTGAAGGCAAATTTAAGTCGTTTGACTGTAGCAGCAATCAGGAAAATAAAATTTCAATAAACACGATAAACCCAGACGAATTTTTGGTTGACTAGGTGGTTAGACGATAACGCGTAATCCATACTTACTGCGCGCAATATAAAGACATGCAGGCAAGTAAGAACATTCAAAGAAATTTGAAAAATTCCACCCATTATCTTAAAAGTCATTGACGTCAAAACTCGGTCAAAAATTAGTATTAGATTAGTTGAAGAAAGAGTTTAGACCTCAGGAGCCTTCTTGACAACTAGAAATAAGTACTAGCAAGTGTCCAAATTTGAGACATCTAAAGAGAGGTGTAATTGGGTTTGAGTATTAGGTTTTCGTGATTTTTATGTGATTTTCGTATTCGGTTCTAATGCACAGTAATTTATGACGTTCGTGTTGGATTATATTGTATTCAGTATCTACTGTAAAAGCATATACATATGTAAATTTAGGCTCAAGGTACCTGTCATTCAAGGACCGAATATATTTCCATTGCAGTATGGTCAGCTAACCTTTTTTTGTACCCTTAATTGATTGCCAATTTCCGATGGCAAAACTCTATTGATGATGTAAAGTTTGGAACAGTCTGAAATTTGGTTGTCTCTCGGTCAGGTTAGGCTTAAAACAACAAAGTATTCTTGATGAAATATGTCTTATTTTAGAGTGGAATTTGTGTCAGATTATTTTATGAAATGATACTCAGTTTGTGGGCCTTTGCAGATATCAGCCTGCCATGATACTGGTTTCTCTTTTCTTTGGATTCGAACTACTGGTCCACGGCACCTACTGGTTAACGTAGCTATATTTGTAGCAATGTCAATTCAAATTTCCCGTGGGACATTCTATTACGTGCCATTTGTACTATCAAAAAAGATCTTTACATTAGACTGAAGGAATGGACATTTTTTGACGTTTTCCTTGTGTCAAAACTGATAGTACTGTCAGAACACTTTCGCCGCGGATTCATTTTGACATATGAGTTTAAAAGTGTCATTCAATTGCTTTTGTTTTTATTGTGCTTTCTTGTTAAATAAATTGGAAAACTAGTTTAGGCACTGACAGCGAAAAATAAATACAAATGTCTATTTTCCATGCATTAATCCCATTTCCAAACTTCTCGCTTGTAGACGTCAAAATTGTCTTAGGAATGGAAGACCATAGCGCCGTAAGCAAGAAGTTAGACAATGGGATTAATAATGGCGGCTTGTTTGGCAAATTGAGTCCAGGCCAATTGCAAGTTATGACTTTCATAAGATGAACAATATCCGCCTTAAAAACCTTCTAATAAAAGTTAGAATAAAATACTTTATTAAATATACTCAGCATAACTTTATCGTCCACATGAAGTAGCCTCCACCCTAATCATATGATTAGCCTAAGCCCATAACTTTCCAATACAAGTACTTGTTTAAATTCACTGGACTTTGAGCTACATATTTGGATTAAGATATCTGTTCCCCTTCACCTGTATTGTTATCAATTTATAGCGGAAAATCAAATCACGCGATTAGAATAATATTTCAATAACCTAGTCGCACATATACCACAAACAACCACCAATTTGATTGCATAATAATGATTGATTTCAATTTATTTAATATTTTGTTCCCATCGTTTGATTGTAATTTAAGTTTCATTGTTCGTTTTACTCCAGCTTTGTTTGTGGGTAAATATTTAATTTGTAATTAGAACGACGGCTGATATGATTATTTACAATCATGTTATTTTTCGGTCTAGGTTTTTGCGGTTCTCCTTTAAACAACTGACATTCTATTCTCGAGACTATGCTTGATTTTTAATGAAAAAGGAAATGAGTTTATTATTTCTTTGGGTGCAGTATAATTTTTTAAAAATAGAAATTGCTAAATCGTCTTGATATGCAAAAACGTCACAATTGATTAGATGGTATCGCAGTTTTAGCTTGACAGAAAAAAAAGTTTTTATTGCTTTTAATTAGATTGCTATTTATAGCAGTGCTTTACGACTTAGTCTAGGAAAATCCCTTAAAGATATGACTTTTTTTTCCACACACATATATGTATTTTTTTATTAAATTGGAGCTGCAATTATTGTTTTTTTTTCAATCGAAGCAAAATGAATCCTTATCGGTGAACTTCTTTATCTGTTAAATACTAAACCACTTCAAAAGAAGTAGAGCAGGCGAATAACATTCAACAGAAATGTACTATTATTAATTGCAGTCTCTTCTTGGAGATGATATATAATGATTTAATTTGAGCTTAATTGTTTATGATAAGGAAATACTTTAAACGGCATGAATCCATTCATTTGCCGTTGTCAATCATTCGCTTGAAAGCGAGCCTTTCACAGTGTCATGCAAATAGTTGCTTACGAACATGAGGCGGACATTGGTATTTCTGAATCTTTGAGTGCGTAGTACGCTCGAATAGAGGCTCGCTTCAGATTCATTTTATAAGAAGCAATAAAATGTGAGCCCAGCGAATGCTTCTTGTGAACGAATACGAATGTATGTGAATAATTTGAACACAAAACGAGCTGCTAGCTGCAGGTCTAGTTAAAGCTACAATAGCGTAAGACGCGTTTTGTAGGCATTAGTACATCTTCTTTCTTTAAAAGTTTTGTTTATTTTTGCTTGTTATAGTTATTTACTAGTAATTTAGATAAACCTTCACATAATTTTACAAAAATCTTACTAAGCCCTACTTACACTGATTTTTCTTTTTTTTTCAGCTGAAGTCTTGCAAGTGACTCCTCAAGACACAACACAAGCTTACGTCCACTGAAGTGTAGTAATGGAGCGCGCGTTTTTTTTTATTTCGAAATATCGGAATTCGTTTGCAAAACCGTGTTTTTTCTATAAATGCGCGTCTCTTTAAATATCTTCCCTTAGTTAAAAAGAATTCCCTTTTTCACCGGTATACAAGGCTAGTGTTTGATCGCGTTTTTTTATGTTTAAATAATTATTTTCCCAAATTATAATAGCTTTTAATAAAAAGTCGTTTCCGTTGTAATTGAAATCTCCTTCCCCATGAGTGCGCGTGTCCCTTTCGAAATATGTCTCTTAAAAAAAAATCCCTGAAAGAATCCCCCTCAAAGTGGTGTTTAAAAATGTCTAAAATATCTTTTTTTGCTTTTTAAAGTGCGTGTTTGCCATTCCATGTCTCGAAATATCCTTGCATCCTCATATAAAAAAATGAAAGCCCCAAATTTTTTTTCCGAAATTATTATTTTTTTGCAAAATTTTATGTTTTTATTTTTCAAAATTAAGTTTGTTTATAAAGTGCTTCTTAATTTTGTTTTTAAATTTTTGGCGTTCTTAAGCTTTAGTTTCTAGGTAAATACCAAGTGTTCGGTTCGCGATCGCGAGTGGTTCGAGAGCTCTACTTACTTGGAAACTGCAGTGGGCGTGACAAAATTTAAGGTAAGTGAATTCATCCTTATTTTTATTAGTTTTCTATTAATAATTCTATTAATAATTCAATTGGTTGTAAATTAAATAAACCTTTTCAAGACGCTAGGCTTTACTAATTGATATAGTATAGGAATGAATGGTTGCTAGGTGTCTTAGTTCCTTATCATTAGCTGTTGGGTCTTTGTTTTCTAATCGTTTTCATCTTCTCCCTGTTGCTTATTAGAGCCACTTTCTTTATTTTTCTGTAAGCATGACAGCCGAATTCAACCAGTTCCCCGCTGTTCTGATCCCGTTGTATATATGTTCATGAAGATGTTTCAGAGTAAACAACCTAGTACTATCCCCTGTGGTATTCCCTCAATCGTCTGTCTTTGGGGCCGTTGTCTTTTTTAACTTCAAGCTAAGTATAATAAGTCTCCGCAAACTTAGTACTCTGGACCCGACCTTCGCTGTTTACTCTTTTATTTTCGTCTTCCTAACCTCGATTAGTACACTTGCTTTCCCCTTTCCAAATTTGTGAAGGATCCCTGAGTGAAATTCAAAAACTCTGCTAAGCCAAGCATTAGTTTCATATCAGTCATGCTATATATAGGAATACAAATGCAGGTATAGGTTCTTGACTAAATAAATGTTGCTCTAAATCTCGTATTGTTCTAAATATGTATCTTCTAAATATCTTACGAAGCATTTTAAACCTTCATGCAAATAAATCGCACTGATTGGAACCAAGCCAGTGGCCCAAAGGGTTAGAGGCTTTAGTGGGTAGAAATCCCATACTGTTACTGAGTACGGAGTCAATTTTATATTTGGAAGAAAAGTCAAAAGGAGAGACCTTACAAATACATTGTGTGAGTCGGATTTGAAGAGTTCCATGAGTGTGAAAATGTCCTGCAATTCCATATAAAAGCCCAAGCAACAGCTAGCTGAATACCATCGTAGATCGTAGCCTATTCAAACCTAGTGACGGAAACTAGATGATTCAGTTCTACGCAGATGTTAAATGGAACAGCAGTAGAGCAAAAGGACAACCAAACTTAGGAAGTAGTGCTCTCCTCACTCAGGCGTAAGGTTGTCAAGAAATCAACAAGTTTACCAGTTGCATTGGTTGTGGATCGTCTATACTGTGGACCATTTTCTTTGGGGAGGGTTCTGTCTTTTCTTGTATGAGGTCTGTCTTACGTTGTGGTTCTGTACTATCATATACATATCTGTTGATATTTGTCAACTGACCTGTCCAACAAGGACCAACGACTTTTTCTATATTTCAAAGGATTTGATGAATAAATGCAGAAACCTTGACTCAGCTTTCGATACCCATTTCGCGTAATACTCCTCAGCTGCATATAAAATTAGCGCTCGCCATTTCTTCCATTATCAGGAAATAATCCTAAAAGCCTCAAATATTGGCATAACTTTTATGTTAAGTGTCCAAACATGAGTAACAATTTCTAATATGTAATGTGAAGTGTAATTTCCAAGTTTAAACCACATGAGTGTGCTTCTGTTTACTTTTTTTCTTGTTTCCGTCTAACATGCGGATAAGAGATGTATGAAAAGTATTTAAAGAAAAAACAAAATTACCAACGCACGGAAAGCAAACGATGTTAGATACTCTGCAGGTTAACTATGTTTGATTAAAAAACAAAATGTCTTTTATGACTTTTATTTTGCGTTTAACAAGTTGACATCTTCTATTTGATATGACATCAGAAAGCGAATAATCAAATGACTTGTTGGTGACATCATTTAGATATGTTAGTGACGCAAGTAGATAAGATGTTACATACGTGTGTACATCCATGTACTCGATAGATAAGGCTGTCATGTACATACGTAATGAAGTAGTTTAATTTTCTTAAAATTAGTTTTTTGCAACCAATTTCAAGTTCAGTACCTCATTATGTGTGTTGAGTGTGTCTCTTATGTGTGGATCATAGTTTGCTCAGTAAAATTCTTCTTCACTATTAGACACTATCTAGACAGACCTTTAGGAGGCAGATCATGACTTGAAATTGTGTTTTTGTCATCGTTTATATTTAGCAAGAAACCAAGTTTCTTCCATTCAAGCTTATGACTGGTATTTCCTTAAAGATTTCATTGAATTTTACAAACTACTCATGAATCATTTCGAATGCATTTTTCCCCTAGAATGTCGCTTAAGACACTTGAGTATTTTGCAAATGAAATCCAACAACCGACATGTATGTCAATATTGAGAGTGTTCTCTTATCGTTCTTTTATCCACATATAGTGGGAGTTGGCACCATAGTGTTATATTAACGTTATGATAAATAAAACAACAAACTACATACATATAACCAAAGCGAGTACAATAAAAGTGTGCAATAGAATGGTTGTACACATGTTGTATAACACAAATACAAGGTTCTATGTGCGTTGGATTTTTCTGGAACATTAAGTGCACATCGAACTTTATCATTTGACAATGAACTCATTTATTATGCTTTGCTAGGGTACATTCATGTGCATATTTTAACCGTTTGTAACTTACAAATGGCGCCTACTTAGTGTACCTTACGTGATTAAGATTTGGAGACTAAGACCAAGATTTAGACCGTAGAAGTAGATCCACTGTTCTACATAGGCAGAATGGGTAGATGAAATGGTCCCATTACACGGCAACAACTTGAGAGGTGTAGATATTAAATGAAGGCTCCATCCATCATCATGTTCTTCATGTCCAAGAAGAAGAATCAAATGGATTAAAAGGGGAAATGCATACATACATCGTTAAACGTTTGCTGAGGAAGCACAATCCCATTGTTCGATATGGATACGATGCTGAAGTCAGACGAAGCACATGTAACACAGATAGTACCTCAATCTAATTTGGCACCCTCATTATCAGGTAGTCCCTAATACGCGTTCTTGCCTCTCAATAAATAAGAAACAATTTACCATATGATGTACCAACGATTTTGGATGTGGATTTTCGAGGGAATATTCATCAAACGACTGGTACCTATTAGGACAAAGGACTGATTTCTGAGAGACTTCTCTTTGGTCTTTGCTTTACCATCTACAGTTGAATAATGGAACATGGAGAACATCCGTAGAAGATCAGTGATCGTCAAACACTTAGCTGAAGTCATAGGGATCTCATAAAGCAGCGTTCAAGGATTCTTACCAGTGTTACCTCTGAAAAATATCGGGAAGGGTCCTAAAAAGGGTCGCTGCCTAAAGAAAATGGTCCCATATAAAATCGAAGAACCAAATTTGGTGAAACAAGTAATGTTTTCCTTATTTTCCTGTAATTCATTTGTTAATAACAAAGTTAAGCTTATATATTAATAAAAAATAACTAAATCGGTTCCTTTTGGTAAAAAGTATTTATAAAAATAAAAAAAGAACAATAAAAATGAAGTTGTGATTCCAATTCAATCAAAATCGTTTATAACAACCTGCAAGGGACCGAAGTGTTTGGTTGTTATAACCGACGTCTTTATAAGCAATTTTGACTGTATTTTCTTTTAATTCTTTATAATCGAGTCCCTTACCTTCTGTATTACGAAGACACTCTTCTAATTCCTTATCTTCCAAAACAAGGAATGCCGATAGAACAATGCACAATGAAATGCACAGAATATCAAAGAATAGGAACAAAGGGATATCGTCCCAAATATGAGAAATATGAATATCAATAAACCAGGTAGACATACGAAACGAAAAGCACTCACTATATAAATGTTCATGGAGTGAGTAAATGTACATTATTGAAACAAATACATGGTATAAATAGAAATTAATGTGTAAATTCTGTAAAAATTGGTAAAAAGGGTCCAAAAAGGGTCTAAAATTTCAAAAAGGGTCAAAAATCGATGATTTTCGAAAAGGGGGGTCCAAGGGTCTGTGTCATCAAAAAAGGGTCGATTTGCCCCTAAAGGGGCCGAAAGGTAACGCTGATTCTTACCAATGAACTGCCTGTAAATCAAGTTGCACGATGAGTAAGTACTAAGAATATTAACCGAGGTGTAAAGGAAGAGGCGAGTTGATATTTCAAAGTACTGTACTAAGCTGGCTAGGAAATAGTTTTCTCACAAATTGTGACCATCAGCTTTATTCTCCAGATTTAAGCCTCAGTGAATTTTCCTTGTTTCTTCCACGCAAGGAACACCCCAATGGGAAGAAATTTAAATAGCGAAGTATTAGCTGTTGAGGACTTTCGGAAAGGTCAGGACTTAGATTTTTTCTTCTGCGAAGTCTGTTTTTTTCGTTCCAGCTAAAAATATTGTATCCAGGCAATAGTTCGTCCCGTTGTCTTAGTCAAATTCAATTGATTTTCTTCAAGTTTACGCATTAATGATTCGCTATTTTTGGAGTACAATCATGATTCCATCAGTGAAAAACTTCTGTGGTTTTTTCTTTGAAAAACTGAGACAAGTGGTTCGACACTGTCTTGTCTTCAAGGCAGGTGAATCCCATTGAGAAAGTTCTGCAGAGGCTGGAACAAGTCATTGTCAGAGGATTTTTTGTTTAGCGTAGATGGTTAGTCCATAGAAATCTTCCGATAGAATTCTCGCAATTTCTGGATGCATTATCAAATAAGAATATTGTCGTGAATATAGGCAACTCTTTTTCTATTGATCAATTTGGCACGTTTTCTTTGAATTGGTTGGGGTTAACTCTTTAGTTGTTCACAGTAGTCAAGACTTAACGATAACAACCTCATGATTGACTATACTTTCCCAGTCCAACTACAGACATAGTATCGCCTCCTGTCCTCTTACTCCTTGCTTTGCAAACGTTTGATGTATTCAAGACTAAGATCTCCTCTCTTATAAAAGTCAATCTCAAATGGACTAGGCTGACAAACTGTGTCATATCTCGAGAGATGTGTCAAATTTTAAAAAGACTGAAGTCACTAAGTAGGGCGAGTAAATAGATATGTATTATTACTATTCACTGTGGGATACTAACCGATAGAAGCCCATTCCACTCAATAGAATGAACCCACTACATGAAACTAGAGTTCCATTATAACATTAATGCCAATTTTGATTCCAATTTTGGTTCAACAAATTTCCCACTAAGACAAAATGAGTTTATCAGTAAATTTTTCAAAAATTGTGCTCTCTTAGTCATAATAGACTGAAAGTCCTGCGTTCCTCAATTTGATAAAAATAAATTGGTTTCAAGTGCACAATAACATGTTTATCTTTGCAGGGTTTATCCACTTTTAAATAAGTTTTTGGGTTTTTTTCTATTTTTGCTCATTCTCAGGAAAGTCATGCCGAAGTCTGGAAATTAACCAGATTGGATACTCCCATTTGTACTCTTAATTCATGGTTTCGGAGTACGTATTAGTTCGTAGTGAGGGATTAAGTTTCAAATTTTAATGGGAGGCATAGTTTTATAAGCCAATAGCTGGGAAATCCAAGTGTTTTTATACAAGAGTCCTTTGAAAAAGATCAAAAGCTTTATATCATGGAGATTACAAATATTTTTGTAAAAAAATTTCGCTAGGTCTAGTAACAAACTAATCGGTCTAAGTCGCCTTGAGAGACTAGATTTATTAGGTGTTGGATCAGTTTGCATTCGAAGCTTGTGAAACCGATAGTTTGGCTACAGTTTCTGCCTTAGATTAACATCCACTTGGAGAATGCTAAGAATAGTTCAATGTTCTGTTTTAAAAATACATTATTACATTTACTTTTCAAAAGTGTCTTGAAAAATATAGGCAAAGACAAATTCTTTTGTTTAAGGGAAGTAACCTTACCTCGCCATTTTGCAGCCAAAACCCTCTGAAAGACACACCAAATACCTATATTACACTCAAGGATCAAATACACTGTTTTTTTTTTTTTTTAAATATCCACTTTCGATTGTTTAATAACACTCTGCGGGAAGATCCACCAACAAATCAAAGCAGTCAGTCATCTATTACATCAGCACATTCACATTTCTCTTTCACTTTGCATTGGGTGTTTAGTTTGTTTGCTTTCCTTCTTCTTTGACCACAAGTCGCTTTTCCACAAGAAAAGGAAAAACTTTGAAAAAGATGATCACTCTTTTGAAAGAAAGAAGTAAACAATAAAAGTAAAAACTGCCGCACTTGTTGCCCGCTCGATCCCGAATGTACAATCAAAGTCTCAATATTCGCACCTTGAGTGCCAATCGTATCTCGATACTTGAGAGAGTCGATGTCGATGTTGACGATACATCTATACAACACGTAATCAGGTGGGAATACTCGTACTCGTATAGAAGAAATCAAATTGAATTGAAACAATAAAAAGTACAGATAGGCTTATTAGTTACTGATATTTTCCTCACAAACGAATGAGAAAAAAAAAAACGTCAAGTATACGCCGCCGTGGATAGCTTGTGCAAGAGATACGATAACTTATCGCACAACCATCAACTCGAAATAAGTCTGCGTGTGTTAATAGCTCCCGCTGGAACCAATAACTAGATATAGATACTTTTTTTCCCCTATTCAAATGAACCCTTTTTGGATTAATTGTTTTGTGTAACACTATACGGCGAGTAGTGTGTAGACCGATTGTGGTCCATTTACTAAACGCTTTTGTATTTAATCAATTCTTATCAGCACTCCGTGGCAAATTGTTGCTCTTATTTAACCAAAAATAAAGCAAAACAACAATATAATGTCTATGTGTTGAGACACAGAGTGTTGTAGAACAGTTTACACGAGGAGTTTTGGTGGCATAAGGGGGGTCTTGTCTTCTAGTCTTTATGTGAGTAAGTGTTTCATTGTTATTTTTGTAAAAATTATTTCATTTCACATCCAATAAATTATGGAATGTGTGCGAATAGCGTATATACATATATGTACATATGTATGAAGCCGGCAATTTTCTTATCGTGAAATTGTGTGTTTTTTATATTTTGCTTTTGTGGTTTCTAAGTGCGGACTCTGTGTGTTTGAGCAGAACTCTTGTTGGCAAAAAAGATAAACACTTGAGGTTTAGGATGAAGTTAAACAAAGATTCTGAACCAAAAAATTAGCAAATCTTTCTTGAATGTAATGTGTATGTCATCGTGAATGAAATTGATAAAATATTTTCTTATCCAATGTCGAGTGTTATCGCTGGCCGAGATAGGAGCGAAACCTTGAACCTTATCGTAAGGGTGGATAGGCGTACAAAGGCAATAGAATCAAATGGACTAAGCTTATTTTAAGTAAATAAATAAATAACCAATTATTAACTTAACTTTAAGCATAGGCTTATGAACAAAATATTATTATAGGAGCATTCTTAATTAAGGTTTAAAGTTGGAGTCAGGAGATAGAGGGTTGACAGATCATTTCAGATAAATCTCAAATTATGCCGTCATTCTTTGTCACTTATGTTCAGTATTGTTTGAAAAATCAGTAGTCTAAAGCACAATTCACAAATGCCATTCCAATTCCATTCGTAAACTTCATTCACAGCAACTTTTTTTATACCTAGTCTCAGCAATCTGTGAATTTCACTTACCATTCACAATGCAGCAAAAGAATTGTGAAGCTGAACTCTCGCGAACGCGTTTCACATTACATATGTGGACTGTGAATACAATTTAAAAGTTGAAGAGCGGTGAACGGTTGACTGCTTCGCAAATGTTTATGCTCTATTCTTTTGGAATAGTAAAATTGTGAACTGTATGCTTGCGTCCTAAGAATTATTTGTTCGCAGTTCGCTCATTCACATGTCGTGGAGCTGTGAAAAAATGCTTCTGTATAAACTCATTTTGAATATCAGGCTTCAAGTCGTGAAAAGTGTAGAAGATTGAGTGATTTTATTAGTTTTTATTTATTGGTAGACTAATTGAGACCGATATCTGTCGTGTTATAGATAAGTTTCGCACTATATCCTATCTACATGACGGAAAGCCCAGAACGCGTCAAAGTAATGTGCGTGCAGAAGAAATTGTAGTCAATATGATCCATTCAATTCTCAATTAATCCAGATAGCTTAACCTTCATCCAAACACCATCTGGGTTATATACCGGAAAGAGACTTAACTGATGCAAAAACCGTGGCTGAGTTGGTGGTGAGCAGCTTGAAATCGAACTTCTTTTTTATAAAAGTGTAATTTTTAGTGACCAGGCAAATTGTTGGCGCAATGGGTTTGTGAAAAAGCAAAATAGTTCTTTCTGAAGTAAGCCCAATCCACTGTAGGTCTTTGAAGCTGGACCTCGTGTTATTTTTCGGAAAATTGTTAATTCGGACATAATCAACGACACAGGCTGCATCGGTAGTGCTGGTACGCTATGGGCAGTGTGGTCTATTCTCAGTCTACACATTTGGTACGCTGGGGTAATATGAATCCTTTTCTGTGTAAACTCTCGCTCAGATTGGTGACGCGTAAATAGTTATGTTTGCTATTCATTTTTTTTTATCAAAACCAATCATCGACTGGCCTTACGCCATCTGTATTGATTGATGCAAGAGAAAGACTGCTTTATGATTCATACATTTGGAGTATTCTTTAAAAGAGACCTACCACACTTGGCATGTTCTTTGTAAGAGCCTATGCGACTCGTGCAAGTGCAGCTCTGCTTTTTTGACTCACCCACTGGGAGTGTTCTTTGTAAGAGAGCCTAGCACATGTCTACATGTACAGTACGACCTCGACCTATTTTGACTTCAATGTTATTCTGCGGTTACTTACAGTATTGTTGACTGTTTCCTCTTTCTTTTCAATGCTTAGCCTTTTTCGTACGGTCTTTATTGTTGAGCTGCTTATGTGTTTCACATGTACAACATATGACAGCGATTGTTATGTCTTCAGCGAAAAACTATAAATCTTTTCAGTCTCCTGATATATAGCAAGAAATAGGATCCCATAGTACATGACAGAGTAATGGACCCAGCATTTCGCCCTGTGGTACTTTACTTGTGCTCTCCTATTCTTTGTGTGGATTGTCTGTGTCATAGGTTTGGATTCTGCATCTGAAGCACGTTGAGATTGGCATCCATTTACGAGATAAGATGTCCAAGGAACTTTATCCTAAAAAATTAACCAATATTTTAGTTTTGTTGTTCTTTGGTTTTAAATAGTTTGCTGCGGTTGTAAGAGTTTCTGTTACTGCTGCTCTACTAATGTGTTTCTGCAGTAAAATTAATCTGGGAATTTAATTAAGAAACAATTTGGGCTATCCCGAGCAAATTCTTCCTGAGTTTTACAAAATGTTTTAGCTTTCATAATTACTGAGCGTTGTTCGTCTGTAAGGCTCTTCATTATTACATTGCCTTCTCGAGGAGAACTGTCACACTTTGTTTGGCATATGATTAAGAGTTTGGAAGAATTATTTTCGAAAACCTTGTGGGAATCCAGTGTCTCTGGATCGTGTTGTTAGTCATATTCAAGCTGTCCTTCCTCTGTTCTTCTTTCAATCCAACTCCATTCACTTGTCAATTACGTTCCACAAATGAACGCATCCTAAGAGTATACTCCATAATCGATCTATTAGTTGTGTATTCTGACATAACGTGTAGCCCTAAATGTATGCAATGAAAAGTAATCAACATGTTCACTGCGTGTTGCTGCAACTATTTCAGCCTTTCCTAGACACATTTCTAACTGCAGAAGGAATTCCAATTAGATTAGAACTCACAAAAGCATTTAAAACAGATAAACAATAAGCCCCTTCGATAAACACTTTCTAAATACAATTCTGACGCCACGAAACACATTTGATTTTTATTGAATGCATTAGTAATAAACATAAATTTGGCCGTGACCACTCTACCTTATCCTTCTGACTAAATACGCAAAAATCCATCAATTATTTAGATATCAAGTAACAAATATGTTTGTATCTGACACGTGATTTAATTTTGTAATCTAATCGTGTTTTTTCCCCGTCAGCAAACAGCAGAACATTTCAATGCTCATCACATTTCCCAATAACAACAAAAAAAAAACTACATAAATGGAGACAGAAAGAAAAAAAAACTCCTCGTAATGAATGAAATCACCTTTCATAAGCAGAATCGATTCGCCCCGTGAGCAAACACGAATCCATTCTTCGAATTGACCAATTTTCCCCGCCAATTGTGCATATGTGCACTCTGGGAATGTTTACCAGTTACCAAATGATAGAGTTGTCTGTTGCACTGAATTATCATAAGTACATATCCGTTACCATAATTTTGGTTTCGAGGAGAATCATTTCAATTGCGACTAACCGAGAAGTAGAATCAGTTTTGTGTCCCAAAAAAAGATTGTCACGCATGTTGATTGCGGACTGACTGACCTACCATACTCTAGTCTAGTGTTTGTTTGTTTTGTGTTGTTGACCATTAGGTTATGTACCTAGGCATAAATTAATTACTTCTTCGTGAGAATCATTTGAATAGGCAGACTAGTGAAATGAATGTTACTTTGTTGAGCATTTGGAATGCGAATTAATATGGATTTATGTTCGGCTAGAATGTGGAACGACACGAGGAAAATGCGAGTTGTTTTGCTCGTTTATGTCTCTCTATAGAAGGTGGTATAGCTACTTGAAGAATTTGTCTAGAAATTTGCATAGTAAATGGGTTATTGAATGAGTGTATTCTTTAAGTAGAAACAGAAAGGTGCCAAAGTAAGTGCTATGACACATGAAGAAATGTAAAATTTCCAGTGAGTGGCTGTCTGATGGATTGGGGGAAGTTTTTGGTTCTGAATCTTGACATACGACAAACAGAGAAACGAAATAAGTGAACTTATGGTTCAATTGGAGGAATTTTCTCCAATCTCTTATCAGATATCGCTCATAGGTCGTTGAAGAAGCTGTAATACCTATGTTCCGTGTTCGGTGCATTTAAAAGTCATCCAAACTTCTTGCATAGAATTGCCTAAAAAAGTTGGCTAAGGACAAAGTTTTTTAGCTCATTTACATGTACATAATAAACATTTTAGCATCGCAAGAAGACTCTTCTCGTATCGTATCGCATTACTTCACCGCATCACTGCAACCATAGTCGCAGAATTAATTGACGCCTAGTGCTACATTGACTCTCTTTTAGGTAGTAATTTACATAGGACTGCTCGTCCACTTGTCCACGTCCTAAGGGTTGCTGTATTCTCGAACCTACAAAAAAAGTGTCAGGAAGAAAACATGGCATCAAAAGTCCCACAGCTCTGAGACAACTCAACTTGTGACAACTTGTGAAACGCCCTAAACAAATGTAGCCTAGGAATCAAGGTCCTTGGATTAAGTAAGAGTTTAGACCCACCATCTCTTCTCACCAGGAAATATTTCGAAAACTTTTGTGTCCTAGGATCCAAATAGGATTTCACAAATCGACGAATCGACAATTATGATTGTGACAAGTACAAATTAATTCTGTAACTCAAGTCAGACTTGCCGTTTGGTGTTACACAGCTTTTCAAACCTACAGATACTTGCCACGTTATAGTTTAGCAGTCGTGTTTTTTTGGGAACCTTGCTAGCCAGTAGTTGCTAGTAAAGGGAAACAACCTGTTGAAATCGGAGCTTCTTATTTCTGGTTGGTGTCACGGCGAAATTCTTCGATTCCGTAGAGTGTTTTCCTAATCGACAGCGGGTTTTGAAGACCTCTTAGGATAGGTTAGGTTAGATTTACGCCAAAAAGGATCGTTCTGATACCGACGGAATCAAATATCCTCAGTCTACCCATTAAAACCAGCAGGAGCTTATTATGAAGTGGTGGAGGGGATTGACGTCTATTCCAGCAAGTTTGTACATATAAATTGTCGAAAAAGTGTTCTATTCACCCAAATGCAATTTCCTTCGAATTGTGAGCGTATGGCAGCTGAAAAAGACGTACAGACTGTTGCTCCTCTTCGTCAATGCAGCTTCTACAGAAATCCGAGCTTCCCGCAAAGAATCGCTTAAAAAAATGTCTGAGGACTCTTACATCGCATTTCGAAAGAAATTATGGCACGTAGGTACGTAGTACTCTTGAGGACTCCTAGGGGTTTATTAACTCATCCTTCCAGAGAGCCATTTAAGGCTGTTCGCCTACCTAGTTATCTCGTCCACTTACATATAACACAATAGCTCTTGCTTAAGTAGGATGCTAATACGTAGTAGGAGAATAGTAGGTACCTTCCCCCGAGAGTTGTTGCTAAAACTGGACCAAAAACTTTCAATTGAACTGAGTTTTGCAGACCTGATGATAATTTGAGTGTTTCAGGGGATTTAGCTTTTTACATGCTAAGGCACGCTCTGGTTATCCCTTTTTTGTGTTTCGGAACTTAAAAAAGGAAAGTCTTTTGACACAGAGAGTTGGACCTTTTGCTATCTGAACTTTAACTGGCAGATTGCGGTGAAAAGTTTCATTTCGTGGACGATTTCTTCCACTTTCTACCATGTGGCATATCAAATTAAAAAGAATTCCTCAAGGGTTCCATATTGACAAGAAATATTTGTTCATTTCCTCTTACTCCTACGTAAAATGGTTATAGACTTTTTTTATGGTACCAACTTTTGTTTTTACTTAAAACCCTCCTCTAACCAAAGATATCTTCCATGCATTACTTTCCCCTTTGTTGCCAAGAAACTATAAAATCGTGTTAAATTACATAAACTCAAATATCACACAAAGAATACCATCACAGTCAAGGTTTTTTTTTTTTTTGAATTCTTCATAATTTTCTCCCACTTCAAAGCCAAGCAGCAATCAAAAATGCGTTCGTGATCGGTTTATTCAAAACTTTACGTTCAGGTTCTTTTTTTCTTCTTTGAGTAACCTAAATTTATTTCCTATTGTTATTCATTGGTCACCTCCAGCATAATTCTCTGTTTGGATGGTATTTTAATAAAAATTCACTCATTTATTTATTAGTTTTCCTATTGTCAGTTGACACATTTTGCATATGAAAGAATCTACCCACTAACTAGTTTTGACATAGTTTTTACTCACAAAAAAAAAACTTCAATCTATCAATATTATTCAACACTTACCGTTAAAGACAAAAACGAAAAGCGACAGTCGTCAAAATTATGCCTGAAAAGAAAGGAAAAATTAGGTTACTCAAACAATCATTAATCATGTTTCTTCTCTCTCACTCTAGATTGGCGAGTTCCGTGGCATAAAAAGCCACGTAATTAATGGTCAATCGCATGCTTGGCCAAACAAATCAGAGCATTTTGCAATCAGGAGCATTATGCAAAAAAAAATTACAAACTATCTAACACCACCCAAGGCGTGTTGTGTCGGCACTCTGTCCAAATGCACTCAATGGATAATTTGTCAGACAAACGACAGACGTCTTGGGTTAATATTTTTTTTTTGTTTTGTATCTTGAAAATGCATCTTTCTTGTATATGTATCTCTGCTGTCGAAGACTTTTAGACTCATGTAGGCCAACTGACAACGCAGATAATGACTAATGGGTTTGTTCTCAATCTTTCTAAGGTAGTCCCCTCCCATAATCCAACACTAAATACAAAAAGGGTTGATGCAATAAATTCTGGGGAAAATATCTATATTTATTTATAAAGTACATGGTGCTTTTCTTCTTATAATAAAGACTGTGTATTTGCACAGAACCACATCAGTCATCAGTAGGTAGCGTCTGCTTGAAGAGATCTTTATTGCACTCTTTGACCTCAAGTTGTAGTTCTATTTTGGTCAAAACCAACAGAAAAAGATACACAAAAAGGGCAGCTAAAAGGCGGAAATATGTAAACAAAATTTATAATCAGTATATGAGTAGAGTATCTTTGCGTGGCGAGATTTTATTTAAAGACGCGAGTATAGAGTCTGGCGATGCGCGAGAGCGTGTTTATGCAAATTGTTCGGACATCTGACACTAGAGCACAGTAAAGGCACACGCTAAGCGGTATCTTTTTGGAGTCTATCTTTTCTTTTTGTCATAGATTATCTTTGAGATCCAGTAAATTGGGAATTTCCGCATTTGCGGGTGGGCTGGCCTCTGCTAGTTTTCTGCAAGTTTTACGATTTCAGACACAGTGTAAATTTGACACTTAACCAACTTATTTGTACGTAAAAATGAGTAAAAAAAAAAACCAGTTGCGATGTGCCTTCAAATTTTTAAGTTTTACTTGACAGCTGTCAAGAAATGACATCTTTATATTTATATATTGATTGTTCCTTATTGAAAATTTATTATTCAACCATATGTACCATAACTCTGTTAAATTAAATGCCTCACTCGTAACATAACGTAGTATTATTACAAAATCTATTTCTGGATTTTATCAAATTATTATCTTTGAAAAAAAAAACTTGAATAAAAAGTGCGTTTGCATATTTAATTCTTCACATAAACTGGTTTCATAAACTGTTTTCAAAATTGATCAATTAGTTTAGTGTCATCTAATTTGAGCTGTCATTAGCCGACACATTGATGAGTCTAGCCTTTGAACACTTTTACTCTTTAGATGGAGAGATTGGTTTAAATAATTCATAAGTACAAGTTTATTACTCGTAAGTGTTGCAATGACATTTTGACTTCGAAGGCTTGTCATAATTGATGCGTTATTGTTGATAGAAATAGTTTTGCTTTACAATTAGGGTTATTGAAAATGGAAAAGAGTCAGTGGGAGAATGGAAAGTGTATAAACAAGTTGTGAATCACTGGGGAAATTGTTCTGTGTTTGCATATAACAATTTGTTTGATATATATAAGTCCATTTAAATCCCACTTTATCGTTACCACATCATGTCAAATGTAAAGTCACCCAAACCTCAATAACTATTCAAAATGGAGTTAGTTGATATGTCATCTGTCATTTCAGTGAAAGAAATTCTTCAAAAAAAACCAACTAAATCTGTTCCCGTACTGAAAATCTACGTCCTGTTCCCGTACGTCAAAGAGAGTGAGAAATTTTCCGTGCTTCGACTTTTAGTCCAAGAGATTTCTCTCGGCAAAAATATGAGTTCTGTCAAATGGGTGTGTTATTGAAATGTGACGTCTGTGCACCTGTTTTGTTCAACCCGTTCCTGTTCTTTTTGGGGGTTTGTCTTTCTCTGAGAGAATTTTACTCCCACTCTTATAAATTTGGCTAACTGCGAGTTTAAGTGCAGAGAGTACGGGAACAGACCTAATGACTGCAGTGAAAGTATCTTTGTTTGTCCGAACTGTCACTTTTGGGTGTGTTTGACTAAAATTTGATATAACTGAGCAGTAGGTTAAAAAAGCCAATAAAAGTAAGACCATGCCTTCTAGCTTAAAGTTGGGTTTATAAGTAATACGAAGTTAAACTCTTGAAGTTGAGTTGGCTGTAATTTTGCGCAAATCTCTTCAATATACTTAACTTCATTTCGACTCTATTCCATACTTTGATCTGTCAGCAGACTCAAAGCTTGTAAACCATCGGTTAATTTCCTTCTTTTGACACTGACAGTAGACAAAATAGACAGAATCAATTCCAAATTTTTAAGGCTAATTTTGGTCGAAATAAAGCATCAATGGGGCTAATAGCATACCAATTGATCCCAGAAGTCATCATTATGTTTGTTCTGTGGGTTTAGAGTCTAACCATGAGCACCTCAGGCCGAAAACGTCAATTCCTTGCAGATCCCTATTTAAACCAATAACCTTACGGTTAACGGAGAGCCGTGACGACTTCTTTTCTTTGTTTTGCTGGCCAGAAACTGAGAAAATGAACTTGGATGATCTCTAGAACAAGATGTCGCTACGTGCTATACAAGCCATGTAGCTTTAACTATCGATCCTTTGCAAACTAGGCTCATTGATCATGTAAGCAGGAGTTGTTTCAGTGTTACTCGGTATCCGCTTAGTAGATTTAAAGGTGTTGGGCTGTTGAGTGACGTGTTCATAAAACAGATCCCTGAAATATGTTCTGTGAGATTGTATTGATGGAGTGCACTTCTCTTCACCGTTTAAGCGTAATGATCTTTTATTGTTTATGGGATTTCTATTTAGGTATTCCCATGTCTGAGCAATCAGTTGACACTTGAAGAACGCATCTAAGAGGCAAGAAGAAGCCTGAACAACATTCAGATCTTTTGAATGCGTTTAGTACACTCTCATGATTCCACTCTTTCTTAGCTCTTTTCAATGATGGCTATAACCAGAAACCATTTCACTAAAGCAATAATAGTAACAAAAACTTAGAGGTCGCTTAAAAGATTTCCTTTACAACTTTTAGTGCATCCTTTTTCTCACCTTTGATCCCCCAATTTATTATGTTTACTGTGCCATATACACAAACCAAAACATATCATTAAACAAAAATTCACTTCACTCTAACAATACCCCAACAACACATCTGTGTAAAACAAAAATTAGTCATGACACGACACACTTTCCGGTACCAGGAGAACACCCAAACATCTTAACAGCGCGCGCACCTACATCAAAGTTGATCGACCTCCAGCCACACACTATCCTCTAACGCGCGAGAAGACCCATTATTCGTATAACTCTAGATCAGAAGCGCACCATCAATGTCCGAACACAGAACCCCAATCAATTGAATCCCACGGCGGATTACCAATCCACAAAAAGAGCGACTTAAAACCCTAAAATTTAAATACTAATTCCACCCAAAAAGCCTGAGAGAAAGTTCTGATAGATGCGTTTTTGTATCGCACGCATGCACCATCAATTAATGCAAATGGATGATGCATTGTGATGCTATGCTGGACCTCGCTCCGGGGAAAAACTTGTTTAGCATCTCAGGTGGGTTGGTCCCCTTTTGTCTTGACCAACCGATATAAAAGGTCGTCGCGGGGAAATTTCCAAATTAGAACTATCAAAATGAAGCTGCTGGTTGGACGTTTGGTTCTGGGTGAGTTTCCAAATGCAATCGCATTTTCTTTTTGTGGATTTTGAAAGTTTTTTTTGTTTTGTGTCTGTGTGTTTTTTTTAAGGCTGCATTCTAGCAGTCCTGGTTCTGGGCGATGACGCAGTCGTTCAAGTGACCGAAGAGGTAATGAAAGAAGAAGAAGTGCAGAAGGTTACTCCAGCGGCAATTGTTGTTCCTGAAAAAGTCGAAGCCGAGAAAATCTCAGAGGCAAGAATCTACTCCAAGCCATCAGGTGGCAGCCAAGACAATGGAGATATTATTGTAATTCCTGATAACAATAATGGACACCACCATCACGGCGATCACGATGACGATCCTCCGCATGATCATGATCATGATCATCATCATTCAGGTGGTGGTTCTCATGATAATGATCATCATCACCATCACGTTATTCAGCCACCTCGTCCACAACCACCACATCATCATCATGTGTCGCCGCCGCACTACAATTATCCTCCTCCTCCGTATCCTTATCCACCATACTATCCACCACCACCACCGTTCCACTATGGACCTCCAGTTTACTCGCCAGTTCCACAGCAGCCATATCCTTATCCATATCCGCAACCACAACCACAACCGTGGGGACATATGAAGCCAATCACTGTGATTCAAGTTCCTTCCACAAGTGACGATAGTGGAAGCGGCAGTGGTAGTGGAAGTGGCATAAAACCATCAGATTTGTTGCACCAGAGCACCGGATATCTGTGGAATTTAATTGACCAGAAGAACAGTGAACTGTGGAATCTCATTAGCAACAAATTCGGGTCATCCAGTGATAATGACGACAAAGGGATTAACGAAATTGTGGTCATCAATACACGTCCTGGCAACCCCATATATACAGGAGGAGGCTCTGGTCAAGGTTCAGGTTCGGGTTCCGGTTCTGGTTCGGGTTCCAGCCATTGGCATCATCACAAGGGAAAGCTATTCGCCCGAACATCAAGCAGCGATTGTAATGATAATAAGAGGAAGTAAATATAGTGTGTGTTAGTGCAATGTGTGGTTTTATTTCTTCTGATTTTAAGGGCTGTTTGTTGAAGAGAGGGCAGGTTTTGCTTTCACTCTAATAAAAGAAGCAGCAGCCAATAAAGGTGACTTCTCAAGTGAGTCTTTGGGTGAAGGTTCTTTGTGTGGGTGATGTATTAGGTGTGGTACTACTGCTTCTCTAGATCTTACATTTCGATAGGAAGATAGATTCCGGTATAGTGACATAAAACTTCTCACTCTTTTCCAAAGACTAGTCCCAGGTCAATTTTGTTTCGAGCTGAGACATTAAAACTTTGTAAAGAGCGTATTAAGTTGGTGGTTGATAGGTGGCCGTATCGAAGCATCTAATTCTAGAGTAACTACAACAAGAGTCATCATATCGAAGCGAAGGATTTGAACCTCAGGAGGTCTATCAGCCCAATGTCAATTAAGTCCTCCAACCCCTTGAAGATCTTCGAATCAAACCCAGCTGAACGAAGTAGTAGAGGGCCTCCTCGCCGCTGGTGGCACGTACAAGTTCAAGGAGACCTCGACCATCTTGGAGTGCACAAATGGAGGGAATTAGCTAAAGACCGAGCTAAGTGGAAAGACTTGTTAGTTGAGGCCCAGATTCACTACGAATTGTAGCGCCATTTAAGAAGAAGACGATCCGATTGAAGTAGAGTAATCAATTGTACACCTGAAAAGACAGGACATCTGTACATCAAGTAAAGGACAACTTCAATTTGTAGCTCGTTCTTGGGGCTTCTGAAATAGGGATATCCATCCAGATGTACAAGGGTATTAGGACTAGTAAATAATGCAAAGGTATTCCATAAGTCTTGGCTACAAAATTTTACCAGATATAAGGATCTGTTCTAGCAGTAAGGTTAGGTATGGACTTATATCACCAAGAGCAGAGCAAGCACTTCCCTTAAAATCTTTTGTGAAAGGATCTTTTTCTCGTAGTGCTGTCATGCTAGGCTGAACGAGGAAGTTTTCGAATGGTTCTTAAAATAATCTCCTGTAGCTGAAGCTGTAGCTAGAATTAGCCTAGAACAAGTTAAGGAATTTCTTATCTCTGCATTCTCCTATGTCGATCACATCAACACCCGGCGGATCGTCATCGAACGCTGCTATTCATCAATTTTGCGCTAGAGGTTCCAATATTTCGGGTGTCTTGCCAACTAATCCATAGTGAAATGCAACTGGATATATAAAGTCTTAGTTTGGCATGTAATCCAAAATTTGGTGAAATGATGCAGTCAGTGCGACTATTACTTCCATGTTGCTGTATGGATGTGGTACTTGAAGAACTAAACTGTTGTAGGGAATAGCTTCATCAGAAAATGGCCCATCAACAGAGCCACAACCATACACCAAGGGAAGTGGCAGTTAATTAGGAAAGGTGACATGTCCATGGTAAATGGAACTCTCTGTCTCAGGATAGTAGAATGTCCGACAGCCGAAAAACCAAATGGCGAAAAAAGGCCTCTACATTCTCATTCAATCTAGGTTCCACAAGTGAGTACAGCATGAGACATTTAAAAATAAAACATCTCCTCCATGTCTGGAAACAGATTCTTCCTTCTTGAGTATTCTTTGAATCCAAAGCTTCCACTAGTTTTAGGCAACATTTCACTGGATTATAAACAAACGCTTAAATGATATCATTTCCAATTTAAGATTCTCTCAAGAGGCAAACATAATCGTGACTAATTCCAAATAGAACACTGTGACTCAGTGTTGCTCCATAAACTCCATAAATCAAAGCGACGATGCCGATCTATCAAACTGCGTAGAATCGACAAGCTTTGTTACTCGGAAGTCGTGTAGCCTTAAGGAGTTCCAGACCGGTCGGTGGTGACAAACACAGTCTAATTAAGACTACTCTCAAGGTGTGAATTGTTCCCATCAAGGCGTATCTCTCTGTACCAAAAGATTGTCTTAATAAATCAACACCCGACTGCAAGTAAATCATAATTAAAGAATTTTTTACTTAAGCACGTCTTTAAGTTTTTTGTTTAAACAAAAGCCAGGCCCTTTTTTAATTAACACCTTCCTATGCAGCGTGGGAGTTGCATACCCTCTTTATTTTTTTTGAAAAAACTAAAACCTACGCACCTTGATGGTTATTTTTAGATAAAACTACGATACAAGTGTGAATAATGCTGTCTGGGAATCCCTTTGTTTATCAATTCTTTTATCACTCTTTATCGTGCGCCACGACGACGCACTAATGAAACTCTGTTTTTATCTATTTGTAACACAACTTTGTCAATATGTAATAATTTAGATACGTCTTTAATGGATTCACCCAAAAAAATACAAAAAGAAACTTTGTGTGAACTTATACAGGTTACCCCAGTGTAAGAATCAATCTTTCTCACAGCAGGTAGATGTACCTATTCTCTTTTCATCCATCGCGACTGGCTCTTGAAACTTGATTCGAATCTTTTCGACTTTCGAAGATATGTTATTGACCCGTGCGTCAATGATGTGATGACGAACACATATGGAATGGAACAATGGGATAGAGTTAGAGTCTCTCCTTCTTTCAAAGTTCGATGGCAGATACATTTTGTTGATGTAATAAAAACTTACAAGAGGTTATCAAGTCACGGTCATGATTGCCATCCAAACAAAAGAATTATAATCGCTGATCCAAAAGAATAGTATTAATTACTTATTCATGACTTCATTTTCGACATAGCACACTCCGATCCGATCCGACACTTCTAATGTACAATGAAACATACGCCATAGATAGATGAACGAATATTAAGAAGAAGAAGAAAAAAATGCGCTTTAAGATACATGTCCGTACATCAATTTAGAAAGTTCAACGAACCACCGACTGTTTGCCAAATAAAAATTAAACGAAACAAATCAAGAATAGATTACAAACAACTTAAGAGAGCCAAAGTACACAGATTGTTGAATGTTGAATGTTGAATGGTTTTGTTGTCTCAATTAAATAATTAAACAAGCTGGAACGCTTCTTTATCGGATTTCACTTGAATTGATTGTAATTAATTCTGATAGATTGTGTAGAGAGTTGTAGACTTCTGAAAGGCATTACTTTCGAATCCTTTTTTTGAAATATTCTTATCAGCGGCTTTTCTGTGAAAGCACTTGCATCGCAGTCGCATCCTTTGTTCTGCACTTTTTGCTGTTATCATTTCTTTACCTCTTGAGTGATAAGGTTTCACTTTACAATGGGATACGAACGATACTGTGGGGTTAATGGCAAAGTGAGGATATAGCTGCTTCCAGAGATGATTATACTGAAATGGTAATTTTCTTTTGATCTGTCTATCATGGCTGTCTTACACTTTGCATGCATGTTCCACGAGCGCAATACAAAGGAAAATAGTAATAGTAAATAGAAACATTTGTGTATTTCAACACGATCGCGAAACAAATACTGCGTCACTTGGACACCAACCAAGATTGAAACCTAATATCGTCTAAGTTTAAAACACCATTACAACAAATCTCTTTTATCCCTTCATCTCTCTTCCATTTGTTTTTGGCCCTCCCCTGTTTATCAGTAAAATAGAATTCAAATCCTCGGCCGAGCACAAGCCATACATGGAAAGGCCCGGAGGCAATCCGTCGAAAACGAAAGTTCCTAGTGCTCTTTGCTAAGAAGAGATCGATTCCTGATCAAAATCGATTGCAATACACAGTTGATCCTCGTTTCTATAATGTGGGATGTGTTCATTCCTCTCTCAGTTCTCATTGGTCAGTTTTGCTTTAAATGATCAACTCTAACCTTTGTTATAGCCATTTTACGAACAGACCCCTCCACTGATGACAGTGATTTCTATGTATAACTGAATTGTCAAAAAAAAAAAATTCAAGCACTGTTCCACTGATTTATTCCAATGATGCATTTGAATGATAGCTATAACTGGCCCCTTTGACGAGCCAATATGTCAAACGGTAGGAAGAGTTTAGTTCATCTATGATGGGTGCCTGGCCACATGGCAAAGAAAGTCTTCTCCAGCAAGACAGGTCGATTTTAATCCACAGAAAATTAATGCTCGGTATAGGTATAAACGTTCCGTTTCCCATCCATTTCACTTTTAACAGAAATCTTCACATTTGACATTTGCGTTGAATGAGAAAAAACCAAAATATGAATCGTTCTTTTCCATGTCATTCCACTTGTAGAATTTGTTGCCTTAAAGACATGTGCAACCGGCAGACATTTTTCGCCATCCATCCAATCATTTATTTATACAAACGTCTATTTAGAAACCTTGGCCTTTCTTGTGAGAATAGTGTGACAACATAACTATTCTTAGAAACATTCTCAGAACTGGATGAAAAATTCCACATGACACTTGAAGTTATTTACCAACAATCCGATCTCAATTCAAGTTATGACAGATGACAGTTCCACCGCATGACAAACTAGTTTGTTACCTTTACTTACCTGCTTAGCTGGTAAGGTTATTAAACAAAACATGTTCATGCAGAACGGTACCCATTCATCGGTCTTTTTAATCGTTCATGACTCTTCTTTCCCCTAGCTGTGGATACATTTACGCAGTAAAAATTATACACGTTGTTGTCTCAAAAGAGGGTTGGATGAAAGACAGCTAAAATGCGAATGACTAGCACACTCAAGTGACCTAAAATGTCTGTGCTTCAAAGTGACTACCAGCACTTTTTCTATTTCACGGAAATTATCCAAAAATTAACCCATTATAGTTTACGGGACCAAAGGTGTCGTTCTTGTCACGGTTTTTCTTTTGGGAACACACAGTATAAAACGTGATAAGTAATAAAAAAGAAAAATAAAAAAACGTGCATAGCCAGTGGTACAGCGTATTCCACAGGTAACCTTTCTCGAGGTGTATGGCGACTTCAACTTTAACTGGTTTTTTCTAAGTTCAACAATCTTCCACACGATCCCATGTACTTATAAATGGATGCTAAGCAAATAGATGCAAAGATACAACGAAGCCAATTCATGACAAGCTGACCTGATCCTCTTTGTTGCTTCAATTTCAGTTTTTTTTAATTCTTATTTTTTGCGCTCTTCAGTTTTCAAAGACTAGTTCTTTTTCTTGTGCTCTTCCTAAAGCCGATCAATCGAAAAGGAAGTTATAAAGAAGAGATGATGTCATTATTTCTAGACCAGATGGTGGACTTTTATTTCATTTAATTTATCTACCGTCAAAGTGAATTTAATGCGCTTTCCGGAATGCATAAAACGAAGTCTAATTTCACCTGAAAAAAATGCTAAAATTACAGCTAACAGCGCTTATCAGTGAAGAGATAAACAGCTGGGAATTTGATAGTGGGTGTTCTAATGATTACACATGACTTTGATAACACGAGCTTCAACTGATTGATGAGAAGCACCCAAATGTACAGACGTTGGTGCAACTTTGTGTTTTGTTTGTTCAAATAATTATATTTTTGAGGAATGACATATGATAAGTTTGGGTTTATATTTAGAACGTAGGGCGTTGGCTTTTGCAAAAGAATTTTCGTTCTTTTTTTTTTTTGTTAAGACAATTAGAAGAACATGTGCTATGGGGTGGCTTACAGGGTATTAAGTTATTAGTCATGTTAATCACTTGTTATGTATGTTTTCATTTGAAAATTAATTTAGATGGTAGTTTCATTACTTGAGTGGGCATGGCGAAAACATAATTCCTGGCCTTGAATGAGAAATTAAAGTGAGGCTAAAGCTGATTATGCTTTTAGGCAGTATTTTCAAACGTAATTTGGTTTTAAATTTCAAAGTTTTCAAATGGTTCAGACACCGGCACGTTTAGTGGCTTTATTCTTCCATATGTAGAAACTTACTCTTTGCAGCTAATAGAAATTTCGATCAAATGAATTGTTTCGATGCAAATAAAGCCGATCTGCAAGGCCATGATAACAACTTAATTTCTCGTCCACAATTTTTATAAAGCAACGAAGCCAATCGAACTTACTTACGTATGTCTTGTATCTCCTTGTGGGTTCTAGGGTCTCTATATCGCCTACGCGCCATCGTGTGCGATTTCTGGAAATGTGCCTCAGCTGTCCCCAACTCTATCCCAGTTGCCGTGCTTCCTTCTCCACTGTTCTGCGCCACGTACACCTAGGACCGCCGCGTATCCTATCTTCCTAGGTAAGCGGGTTCCATTGCATCGCTTGGTTAGAGGATCTGGATCTGTCACCCTTTCGGAGAGTGTGACCAATCCACTACCACTTTCGTCTTCGTATGATTGTGCCAAAGGTATATACATAGCTTTGCCTACGACAAGCTGCCGTTGAAGTGACAAAAATCATTCAAGAGTTGAATTATAAGCAATCAGGTTACTGATATGATTCAGGGCTATCTAGTAAGGATGTGTCTACAGCTAGCAGAAGAAAGGAGCAGACGCTTCATAGAGAATATAGTAACATTGGATGATCACGTCACAGTTACCAAACTAGAGTAAATCCAGCTTGTTGTTAGTATAAATCCAGCTGCGAAGACATTTCAAACAAAGGAATTTACCAAATATTGGAGGACGAAATGTGTAGAAGAGGCTGCACCATAAATAAAAGCTGGTGGCATCAAGACTAAGTTGTACAGAGGGAAGTCGTATGCAATTTCAAGAATTAAAGGCTTGAAAGTAAAACCTTATACCCCGTGGAAAGCAAATTGGCTGGATCGGCTCCAATAGACCAGACCTTCTTAGTTGAAGCCCAACGTATACATATGTACATATGTGTAACGTGTCAGCAGGGTAATGGTGTCAATAAGGATAAGTCGAAGAGATACTGAAGGTAGATGGATGCAAAGATTGAACCCCAAACATAGACGTTTGGATCTAAAGAAAGTATAGAGAGCTGGACTCCACCTGATTCATATATATACTCCACCTGGCCTTGAAGGCTTCAAAGCCAACCTCCACAGATGTCGACACGATGACAAACCCTATTGTCCGAAATACACAGTAGTTGTCAACCATAACATTTTCTATTGGTCTGGAACCTTAACTTGCTGGTAAACGAATTGGGACGGATCCAACAACATCATCAGAGAGATAGAGTGGAAGAAGCTTGGGAAATTAGCGCATGATGTTGCCCATAAAAAAGAGCCGAAAGCTGAAGTTCCTATTGCAATGAAATGCTGGAAGACAGCGCCGCGAGGAGCAGAACTGGGAGGTGAGTTGGGTTTTATCCCGCAAGTATTGTCCTAAGTTGAACAACCAAAACGCCCATATCACTTGACTGGATGCCTGGTTTCGGTCTATTCAATCGAGAAGTTTCAAGCAAGGATTACTATATGTGGTCACAGACATGGTATGAATGCCCAGTATGTGCTGCAGGTTGATGAGACGCAGAACCTAGCTTTTTACAACCAACGTTTTGTAGTGTCCACGGATAAATTGGACCTACAAATATATGCCATAGAGGAGTAGAGAAGCTTCTTTATGACAGTAATAGTCTTTGATGTTTGGCAATCGTTGGAATGAAACGGAGCCGTGAAAAAAAAAACCTTTTCTTGTATCTGTTCACCATTAAACGACAGACATATCTGCATTCTCGATGGAGTGGTACAGATATCCAAGCTTTAGTCCCACAAAGCAGCTGGAGTAGATGACCTATTCATCGAGCTAAGCAAGATCTGAATTGTAAGAAAAACCATGCGCTTTAATGCTTTTCAACGGCTTTATTTTTCACTTCAGAATAGAAATAGAGCTCGTGTGAGTTATTTCATCTTTCTTGGGCAATAACACCCAAGGACTTTATTTCCGCGGGCCTTATGACATTGCGCTGGCACTAAAGCTTGACATTGAAAATGGCACTTATGGCCAGCCACTTTATTGCCACTTAAAAAGGCAATAAGGTTCGTGGGTCTTTAGCTCAAATTATTCCAACCAAGGATACCTGGGGACAGTTTCTCTATCAAAATGTCAAGTGAATATTATACAGGCCATTAAAAATAAAAACCCTGTCAAACGTCCGGAAGCGTTGAATTAATTTTCGAACGCACCCATTGTGAATGTCACCAAATGCACACATGGTTTCACCGGAAATGTCTGCATTATGTTAACCATACCTAAAACGGTTTCTGTTACCAGCCATTTCAAACGCTACACCATCCGTGTCATCTTCCTGTACTAACTGCTGCGGCAAATTTAATCACATTATATGGGTAATTAAATGCATTATTGTGTTCAAGTTTAATTTGCTTATCACGCAATGCAAACAGCGGTTATTTACTCCAGTGACAACGCCGCGACGGTAAACGCACTCAACTCAACCATACATTCAGCCGACACGTCAAACGTTTGCCTTTTTGCCTAAGAACAGACAATCTCTTTGTGTCTGAATATTTAATTAATTAATTTCTCATATAAAAGCACAAAAAAAAGTGCTCATTCCTCCCTACCAAGTTCCCGTCATTTATGGTGATAATATTCAGATTATATGTGAATTAGTTGAAAAAATAAAATTCACCATAATTGTGACTAATTGTATAAACTTGTAAAGATTTCCTTATTTGTTTTTATTTTATCACACACACAACATGTGTATAGAAAATATTTCATTTTACGATCGTGATTCAGTTTCTTAAGGCGCTGAGTAATAACATCTTGACATTAAGTAATTTTGCATTGCAAATGTCAAAACAGAACAAGAAAACCAAAGCTTGACGCGACGTGTTGAATATCAAACTGAACCAGAGTGGGTGGGACAACATACAATAGAGTTACAAAATTAATGCTCACGAATATGACAAGTCAGACTTATTGTTCGTACTTTCTTTTCTTTTTGATAGATTTTGAAAGATGTCAATGCTTGATTGGATTTTCTTCTTCTTCTTTTCCGTCCCTCTCTCTCTCTGTCTTTTATGTTTAGCTTGCATCCAATTAAACCGATTTTATTTATTTTTTAATTTGTTTTTATTGCAATCGTAAAATTTTGCAAAAAGTGTCATTTACATTTGAACGTCCAAATCAAAATGATTTCATTGCAAAATCTTAAAATTAATACACTTTTACGAAGCTTGGTGCTTTAACATTTAAAAGCGGGTTTTCAATTTCGTAAGACACACTTATGCACATGACATTTTGGCGAATCATTTAGTTTCGGTGAATGGCTATTATAACAAGGTGGGGTTTGGGTTCCTTGCTGACTTGGAAATGGAGCTTAATTAGTGAAGATTCAATAATTTATAAGCTTGGTTTTGAGCTAGAAATCAGTTTGATGAACTGGCGACGACTGCATAAACATTTCAATTGAGAGCGGCGGCGGTGTCTTTGAAATGAGTTCAGGTGGACTAAGTAATAGTGTGATTCACAGAATTGGTTTAATCGTAAGATATTCGACTGTTGGTCAATTGGACATCCGTCTTTGGTTTGTGAGAGAATAGACCCATTAAAATACATTCTGTCGTCTTTACAGAGACAAGATAACTTTGTGACTATCAAGCAGGGCTTGAGGTAGAAAACTAGGACACACTTGAAGCCTTTAATAAGACTTTGCAACTTTTTGCTTTTAAATCGTCGAATGATGCGTGACATATCGGTGGACAAATTTCTAACTTATTACTCAAAACGAACGTTCCTCGAATCACCTAATTTACCTATCTACTTCTCGTTTTATGATTTGTCACCCCTTTCTTTAAAAGTCATGTGCTTATACACAGAATATATAAATTTTTAATAGATCTTGGTACTTCGACTCTTAGGTCAATTCCTTCTGAGATCCTGATAACTCCCACTGTAAGGGGGTTCTATTGAGCTCAACACTCACCCAAATAAGCACTTTAATAGGTTAAATAAATCCTATGAAAAAATCGTAAATGAAAAACTTCCAAGAGTCCTTATTCTACTCTCCGAGAAGATAGAACTCTTTCCTCTCCCCTATTTTACTTACTTACTTATATCCTGTATCCCCTTGTGGGTCATAGGGCCTCTACAATGCCTACGCGCCATCGTATGCGATTTCTGGAAATGTGCCTAACCTCTCCTCAACTCTTTTCCTTCCTTCTCCACTGTTCTGCGCCCGTACTCCCCTACTTTGGTGAAATTTGTTACTAAGTCATCAGTGGGTGACTGCATTGCTGTCTCCCTCTCATTTGTCCAAATTGTTCAGCGATTCTATGTGAGAGGTCGTAATGGCAGAATAGAATACTTCAACCTTCACTCCCAAAGTTGTTATCACTCGTTGTGTCTATTAATCTAAAGATTGAGATGCAGGCTGTCCTATGAACATTGTAATGATTTGAAAGAATATACAAATATTCCCCTAACAAACTGGGAAATAACTACTGCAGTAGGGATGAGAACAGTCTCAGCAACGTCTCCGGGCAAAATAAATTGCCTAAAACAACACTGCCAATGTGCACAAGAGTGAGAGGTTGACTAACTTGCTCACTAACCTAACCTGGTGGTAGACCACAGGCATCTTTACCAAGAGCTGTTTTCAAACAACCAACCAACCTATGAGTTCGAAGTTGATACTATGATCTTCGGAATGCCTCTGTAGTTGATTTGTTCTCTGCTCCTTATCTATCTGTTGTTAAAAGTCTGTAGCCTTTATTTTCTCAAGACTTTAGTGCGGACTGTTTTAGAAATTGCACCAAACACAAGTCCTTCAATAAAAATATCAAATTCTTTCGACCTGAAGGACTTATTTCTTCTCTTCATTGATTCATTCAACCGAGAGGTGTACCAGAATCAATTTCAAACCCGGCTTTATGGTTGTGTTTAAGCTCAATCCAGAGTCAGTCCTTGTACTTTTTTGATTCGTTCTAACTAATCTAGTCCGTGTATGCATTTACTGTAGATTTGAAGAATTCAATAAGCTTCACGGGGTTCATAGATGAAAACTCTGATATCCCTTTTGTGGATGAAATATAAGAGGAGTAAGAGGAGTCCCAACTTTTGCCCAAAAGATGCCGACACTCTCTGTGTTTTTCTTTCTTTGTCTCAGAGTTGCACCCACATTTCGACCAACTTACCCTTGTATAGTAGCAATTCGCACTTTCATGAGACTTTTTACAGAGAGAAAAAAACCTAACCTGTTTGCAAATGTAATTTTACCTTCAGGCTAAACTAATAAACCTCCAAATTCGGTCATCAGCCGAATCTATAAAACGAGTTTTACAATACAATACACACACTTGTGCTACAAACAATTCACAAGAATCACCCAACAATCATCGGTTTGGCATCAATGAATGACCAAGAAATTCAGATTCAGGCTATAAAAATTGCGTTGCACGATGAGGTCACCCCCTGTCTTGTTGTTATTTAGTAGTTTCTTTTCAATTCGTTATCGATGACTCATGGTCATCGAATTTCAAGAGTCCCTCTCTCAGTTATAATTCATTTAGACTTCATTTAAAAAAAATAAGTATATACTTTAAAAAGTTCATTGAAACAATAATATTCACTGGACAATGACCCAGTTGTTCATACGACCACATAATGAGTTCCAAGTTCAAAGTAAAAGTGCACTCGATGGTGACGAGTGCCAGTATATCAAGTCGTATCTCTTGGCAAACAACACAAAAAAAAAAAAAACTGGTTACAGTTCCCACCTGAATATGGTATCTAATGTTCATAGTTGTTTGACCAAGTTTACACTACCGGCTAGGAGCACATGGATGACGGCGGCGGCGTGCGTAAGGTTCCGCTGTCAGTAACAACGTGGATTTAATTGTTTTTGACACACTGCATGAGCCCGACTTCCATAGAATGAAATGCCAAAGTGAGGCTCATATTAAGGTTAAGTAGTCACCGCCACCAGTTGCCAGTTGGGGCTTCGAATTTAGTTTTGCATTTAGAAAGACAGGCCGCCGATCCACTTTCACGCGTTACGTTCAGTGGTACGAGTATATGTAACTACAAAATGGCTTTTCATAAATTCAAGACATTTCGTTTAATGTGATGACGTTTGGCATTTTAGTTCATAAAAAGCCCGTTTGCTTGTCAGTGCAGATGCAGAGCCTATAAAGCGATTAGAATTTATGATATGGATTTCCATTGGCAGATAACTTGATTTGGAATTGCACAATCTAAATGTGCATCAAATGGAGAAAGTAATCAGTTATTGGGTTAAACTAGAAGTTTTTTTTAATAATTTTTTAAACATATCATCTGTCAAATTTACATATGAAATGACCAACTGAGAACACTCTGAATTGTGGCTCTGAATGTATTGCACATATTGCACACATAATGCAAAGTTTTCGCTCACTTTTGACATCCATACGTAGAAAGAGGTTTCATTAAATAAACCAAAGTAAAAACCTACAATCTATCAAACTAACCTTATGTCAAAACCGAACGGAAAGTCCACTCAATTTCCTCCAGCTAACAAAAGCAAACTTCACAACCTATCAAAAAAGGGAAAAATAAAAAATAAACAAAATTATTCCATCTTAAAATGGATGCGATAAATCACAATTTATTTGCTTGCATCATTGGAATAAAAATATTTATAAAATCGTACTTATTTCCATTTTGTTTATGTCAGCTGTCAAATTTCCGTACTGAATGTCCCATTTCTTTTACTCTTGCCCGTAAGCCCACAAAACATACCGAAACTCGACGAAACTAAACATAATCCCAATATGGTCACTATTTCTGCGAAATATGACATTCCATTATGCTAGCGTAAGCTCATCTAAGTGCGTTAGATACTTACTTTGGACTTCAATGGACAATAAATGAGGTGAATTCTCAATGTCCAAAATTTACTAAATCATAACAGACTGACTATCAGTAACTCTGATGGGGTTCTGCGCATGCCCCAACCACTTTTAATCAACGCAAAACAGAGGGCAAAAAAATGTTTTTTCTCTTCGTTTCTCTTTTCGCATGTAAAATTATTTGAAGCGAGCTATACTGCGCGAGCTCTGTACTATCGCGACATATTATCAGTTAGTCACAATTCTGAAATCGCTCAGAGAATTCAACTTATTTATTGTTTAGTCTATTGATGTTGTATCCGTCGAAACTTAGTAGGATGAATGAAGTTTCTTTGCGCATTAAAAATGGATCAAATAAGACAAGAATTTTGCGTCGATCACGACGTCGTCGCTGGACACAAGATTCACAATACAGACTTTAAGAGTCTAATTCGTGGATTAAAATTCAGCTGCTTGTACTTGAACATCCAATCGTTGAATTTGAACTGGGGATTAATGTCTAAGAATCTGTGGCCAATTATAAAACACATTAAAATAATAGTTCTTGTAGAAATAAACATAAAAGAAGAATTGAATTCTCTTTACGAATTGAAGGGTTTCAAGGCTGAGTTCACGAATAGAATTGATGGAAAACGTGGAGGTATCGCTGTATTTGTCAGAAATGACATTATGTACGAGAGAAAGGTGTATAGTACAGATTATTATGAAACAATACACCTTGATTTGTCGATTGACGAGAAGCTAGTGTCTTTAATAGCTTTGTACCGTCGAGAGAAACTTACTCCTATAACATCTAAATTCATTAATGAACTAGCATTTAATATAGAAGAAGTCAAAGAAAATATTGATCTTTGTGTCGTAGGCGACATGAATATCGACGTTAGCGAGTTCTGTAAGAAATATCGCATTAGAGACAAACAAATGTATTTGAAAATGCTTACGTCAAAAGGTCTGGTTAATGTCATAAAATCAGATACTAGAGTAGACATCAAAAAAGGCACGAAAACAGTAATAGATCATGCACTGTTTCGGAATAGACACGAACGTGTTCTATCTCGGGTTATAGAGACTTATATTTCAGACCATTATCCCCTTTTGTGTGGTCTTTTTGATGAGACAGGTTCATCTAAGGGAGGTTATTACACAATACCAGATCCATCCTGGATAACTTCTGATATTGCACAAAAGTGCAGGGATAAAGACATTTTATACGAAACCTGGAAGAACAGTCCAGATGACACAAACAGAGAGAAGTTCGAGGATTTGTACAAAAAACTCAGACTACTATGCAGAGAAGCGGTAACTAAACCAAAAGGTATCAAACGCAAACGAGCAAATGAAAGCTCGCAAGAATACGGACAGCGGAAAATTAATTTTTGTTTTTTTTTTTCGATTTATCTATTCGCGTTTTCTGTTCAAGAGAACCTTTCAACTTCGGTTCGTTTGACAGATTCGCTCCCCCACCCAAAAACGCATCTGTATTGTGACCAGTGTTGCCACAATGATACCAAAGTATCAAAAGTAATACTTTTTAATCTTAATTTCTACGTGATACTTCGATTTCTGTAAAATGCCTATTTTGATACTTTTTAATTCCGACAACAAAATACTATAATATGCCAGGCAATACTTTTATTCACTGAACTGTGAGTTATTATTCCGTATTTTTTTTTTTGATAATTTATTTAAATATTCTTGTAGTTGACCTGGCGCCTGTTTGGATGGATAGATTTTTTGTAAAAGACTTGAGAATATTCATGTTATTTCGGGCATTATAGCTTGTCCTAATTTTTTTTTTATTAACAAAATAATAATAATGGTAGTTTTACTCATAATTTCTATTATGATACCTTCTGATACTTTACTTCTGTCTGCGGAGATACTTTTGCAAAAAATATTTTGTTCAAAAGGAGTGAAAGAGGTAGGTCTTATCTCACACGCTACTTTACATTTATTGTGAGGAAAACTCGAAAAATTTATTTATCCTGGAAAAGAATTCAATCGTCCAAATCGCACTCTATAAAAGGCATTTTAAAACTGAGCTTTCAAGGCTTAGCAAAATAACCTTTTTCCTCCACCTGAGGTCCTTCTTCTTTGACGACCTCTGTGACCTGACTGGTGTACCTATCAAGCACGTTCTACGCTTCATGAAAAGCTCCGGTTGGTTCTCCTGACCCAGTGGCAGAACCTCTTCTTAAGTGAAATTGTGTCTGGTAATCTATTTGTACTAGTTCTCTGTCTCTCATTGTAGTGTCGTGGTATTTAGTTATTGGCTGTGATTATTGTAGATCCGGTCGTAGCACATTGGGCCTTTTAGGCATAAGTGAGCTTATGCCCATCTGTACCTGGGCTACTACTACTAGCTGCCACGCTAACCTAAACTAACCTTTTTCCCTTGGATGTATGCAGGATTACTCTCGAAACATACAAGTCAAAATAGGCTCTTGAAATTAAAAATCCCGGCTCAATTTAAATTCTGAAAATACGCAATTAGAATTCCTTTCTTGCAAGTAAAATTATCCATGGCCATTATAATCATTTTAACCAAGAACATACTAAAGTATAGAATAACTCCTGAATCACTTATTAGCTGACTCACAACTATTTATACAGAAAATACATAAACTCAAGACCGTGATTTAAAACTTTACCGCAAACAATAACAAGTGACAACAGATACTTAACTTCATCATGCTTTAAAGTAAATACCAAATAAACCGCACCGACTGGCAAAGTGTCAGTTATTGCAAAGTCTCATGTCACATCACAAAAGCCCATGAGACAGTATCGCACGTCACATGAATCACTCAGATTCCTCATGGATCAACGAAACCAGTTCAAGAATTTTTTTTTATTTTTCTCTTTCAAGTTGAAATGACAAATGCCATAGCGCTTTAGGTGTGCGCGCCTAACCACGGCTTGAGAGTAGAGTATAGTACACGTAGCAAGTGTCCCACTGACTTGAAAGAAATTACTGCAGCAACGATATTGGATATGAGTATGAGAAAGGTTAGTGTGTGTATTTATGCCATCAGTCCGCCGAGTACACGAGATGAATAATAAAACTTGTGTTATAACACAATTTTTTAATACACAAATTACTTAAGCGTAGAAAAACGAAGATCCATAAAGTGGAATTTTATTTGACAGCGGTGAACGGTGTGACCAAAAAAAGATGGGCCATAAAACGATTTGGTTCTATTGATGGAGTGAAATTAAATTCTTTATCGATTTGAATCTTTGCAGAAGTCTTGTAAGTGAGTGGGCATTTGTGGGCGTAGATGCTAAAAATTGAATAGGCAACTCTAGGCTATTTGACCCGAAAACTTCATAGCAGTATCGTTAGTAGAGTTTTAAGGATTTGTAGGCAGATAGTGCGCCCCAAAGAGGGGATTGAATTTGAGCACAATTGATGAGTAATAGAGTTGGAAAATACCCAGAGCTTCTTCCGAGTTAGGAGTCGATTATGGCTGAAAATGGGACAGAAAGGTCCGAGTTGTGTGTGAGTGATTCTCTGCTGAAACATACGGAAATGTGATAATCTTTAAACCGACAGGACCTAAGTAAAGTATAAGGTCTTATACGAGTGCATTAGTATTTGCAAACATTTGTCTATAGAACACTTTGTGTCACATACGCATTCAGGGTCGCCTATCAATCAATATCAAGCTTGACTTTTTTGATGAAAATTTAAGTGAACTTCAAGTTCATTCTCTCTTTCTCTTTTAGATCCTTAAGTTTGATTAACAATCGACTGATTTCTCTGTTGACTTTTTGCACCAAAAAATTAACAAAAACATTACCATCTATACCTTCACAAAAATCTTTGAAGGTCAAAACGAGATTAGATTGGTATCAGTGAACAGACATCTGTCGAAGCTATTCAGGTTAAAAATTAAATTAATTGGGCCACTCCGATAGACACTGACAGATGACAGATGTCTAATACTTGAAATAAATCTTTGACAATTTATTCTCAAGTATTGTCAGCCACTTGATACGTGGTGTCATATTTATCGCCTAAAATGTTACTGTACTTTGCATTTTTTACTTCCGAAAAATCACAATTCAGTGTCGGGTTACATATTTCCCCCCTTGAGCACATCCCTGCACTTGAACACATCTGACACAAGTTCAGGTTTACACACAAGGTGAATGAAGCTTGCAAAAAAGTAAAAAAATAAAACCACTAGGTAGCACATGTAATTCAATATTTAATTATATGTATAAAAATCCATAAATAACATAAAAAAAAACCTCGTGGGTAAACAACATTATGCGAGACCATAAAAGGCATGTGTATGTCATTTCGAATTTCATTGAGTTGCATTTTGAGGCTGACTTGTTGTTACTTGTGCAGTTGGCTGGTTGTATTGGTTGAACTTTTCGAAAGTTAACTTTAACTCAAACTTAATTGAATGCTGTTTTTGTATTTATATTTCTTGAAAATTTATTATTGATGTCATTTTCGGAGGGCAAAACAATTTGTTTTGCCACAAATGTATATAAAGATTCGCACACATTTATCCTATCAATTAATTGGTCTCAATGTGTCATTGCACCATGTGTGATGATGGGGTGTCAATTTTAATGTAGCGATGTGAATAATTTGACGGAAATAGCGATGCAATATTTTTGGCAAAAGGCATATTTTAATTCGAGTTAAGTGTTAGCCTCTATACTCTTGATAGAGACTGGTACAGAATAGTAAGTTGGGTACAAATATTCATCAGCATACCCGTTCAATGTTTAACCATGATTCGTTGGTCTTCTAATATCATATGTAATGACGTAAGCCTGCCTTGAAACCTCAAAATTCCTTGTTCATTTTTCTCCAATTTTTGTAAACATTTACGTTTCCTTTCATTTCAAACACTGATCCCGAAATTGAAGATTATGAGCCCGAAAAGGATATATCGGGCCTGCTTCGTTGCAACCAAAGAATAATGGCATAATGATTCCTGTGAGACACAGAAAATGAAAGTCTTTAAAACAACAATTAAAGTTTGCTTTACCTATGTTGAGAGAGTCCAACCAACAGATAGTGAAGTTTTGGTTAAGGTTTCGACCTATTCTATCACTTTATTCTCGTTATTAGATGCTTGTGGGTCGAACTCGGTCTCTAATTGATGAGCTACTCAAACTACTACTTACTTTAGTTCAATTTCTCTCATTAATTGCAGTTTCTTAAGTCATAGTGAAGACAAATCATTCTTTGATACATTTTCTACCTCTTTTTGGTTCCTTTACATTCCACAAGATGTGCTAGTGCATAGCCCATGCCCTTCTACACCCAAGTCCATAAGACTACAGTGGTCTATTAGCAAAGCATTTGGCCTCTTAGTTTTGCTGTATCAGTATATTGATGACATTCAGAAGCTTCACATGTCACTTTTTTCTTAGCTCCTCTTTTCGTGTTTTGAACGAGCTGAAGCCATAGAACCATGACCCGTCATTACCAAGACTTTCCTTACCCTGTCGACTGCTTAAGATCGTCTACTTTTAGTTGTGTTTCCTACTTTGGCTAAAGCAGAAGCTATGCTGGGAGAGCAGTAAACGTTTAAACAGCAGCAGTATCTTAATGCCAAAGAGTGTCTCAAACGAATACCTTTACCAAAGACCAGGCCATGAACCAAACGGCACAGCCATACCATAGAAGTGACCGTGTTTCGAAATGGTATCAGATCTAAAGCATCCAATGGTATCAGCAGGTCTTTTAGACATTCAAGCCGTTCAATTCTCTGAAGTCAATGATGTTTTTGGAGATCATTGCATTTTTATTGACTTGAAAGACTCTAATAAACTCATTGACTTAAATCACGTCAATATTCACGAAGATTTCAATGGAATCAAGGAGTTCAATGCAAGCTCAAGGATATTGAGTGTCCCAATAAATACTTTTGCTTTCCTACCAAAGTTTTGGATTTGAACAACGAACTCAGGACTCCAAGTATAAAGCTTACTTTTTTGTTGAAATTGTATACTCACAAAATTTTATAAAGTAGATATGACTTCAACGACTTTCAATGGCAATATCCTACCTAGAACTCTGTGCTGGAAAAATTTTAAATCTTAAAGCCAAAATCGATTAAAATCAGATCGTTCAATGTCGTCGTCGTCTAGCCAAAACGTTAAACTTCCGATAAACAACTGTTTGTATGCAAAATACCCACGCTTCAATACATTTAGCCCATTAAATTTCAAAGTCCGTAAATTTTTGTTTACGAATTTAATTTAATTCGCGTCCAACAAAGATACATCGACCTACAATATCCGAATCGATGATATCGATTGTGTGTTCGTTTTTTTTATTTTTTGGGTGTGAATTTCACATTTCGATGAACTCACCCAAAATGACCGTCGTCCGTCCGCTTATTCATTAAAGTTTTTCCTTTATTTTTGTAGGTTTTTCCTGGTTGTTTAGTCTGTTGGCACACTAGCACACACGAAGAATACCATAAATACTATGAATACCTTTGTGCTAGTTGGACACAATTTGGGTCAAGTGAATCTCCTTGTTTGTTGTTCTATAGATTATCCTTATACGTGCTTCCTTTTCATATTAAAGATGTCTCTCTAGTATAGGCTCTGCAGGGGATGGCTGAATGAAACAACAATAAGGGTGTGTATCTTCGTCCTGCGGAAATTGCAGGATACCAACAATTTTTTTGTGTTCGTCTTGTTTGCTATAATAATTTTTTATTTTAATTAATTGAACCTTGCTTTAGTCATTCGGTTGACTAGAAACCACTTAGAATTAATTTTTCTAGGCTAATGAGCATTTAGATTGATGGGCTTGCAAGGTTATGTTGAACTATGTATAACGGTTATAATGCGAACAATCTAACCAATCCAAAAGTAGTAAATTCAATAGAAATAAATACAACCTGTTGCCATGATAAGCGGCTGATCACTTTAAACTTTATCACACGATTTTATTTCCATCGGTATGATAAAAATCTTTAAACTTTCCCTCATATGTTTGACAAGCCATTGAGTCGCGTTTAAATCATATAAAATTATTGTTTCCTGGCGTCTGATAGCACTCTCTTATCATTTGCCACTTCCAAAGAAAAATTTCCGCCTGTAATCGAACACTTATGATCGATTCCTCAAGCTGTCACATGATATTTCTGTCAAACAAATCGTACTATAATTGAGATTTTTCATATCGCGCGCACTGTGCATTAATTACCGTCATTTTACCGCTTAGCTCAATCGAATTTAATTGAGCATTTTTCAACAAAAAAAAAAAAGCAAAAGATACCAGCTACAAATTGGAAGAAAGAGATTTTAAATTTTTTTTAATTAATGTTTGCGCTGATCGTATACATAAACGTCAGATTCATTTGTCACGCCTGCTTAACAATTACATAAAACGATCAAATTGCACTTCGTTACCCGAAAAGTATACTATTGTGTGTGTTAAATTTGTCAGCAGGTTGTAGGTAGCATATGTTGTTGTGGTTCATGTGTGTTTTGTTTGTATAGAGATCCATATTGTGGTATAACAATTCGAAGACGATTGTAGACATCTCATTCGACCGATTGTATTACGACGACCACAAGACATAATAATATGAACAAATGCAAGTGTAATGTGTCGGTCCAGAGAAAAGTCATAAAAAAATACTCACGAATTGCAATGAGAAATGTTTGAAAAAAAAAAAAACTAATTATAATTGGAGAATGAAATATTATGTAACTTAAATGGAGAGATTTGCCTTTTTTTCTATATTTCTTTTGATAGCTTTTGGTTATGCAATTTTAATGTTTTCATTGAGAAGGAAATCAAAGTGTCTTGTATATGTCATCACTACGATTGACAGGTGTCATTAACCATGGACTTTCGGAAGAATCAAATTTAAATCGAAAAGATCAATGTCCCAAAAAGAAACGTCATCTCCTGCTAATTAACACATGTCTCTGACGTGTTCTCAATCAAATTGGCAGGAAATGACAGAAAGTTTTTCTTCTAAACTATCATGATTAGAATTTATAATTTATCGCACACCCAAAACAAATAAATGACAGCGTTAAAATAAATAATCTTGTGATTTATTGGTTTCTCCTTTTTTATTTATGTTTCAAGCGAAAATGTAAAGAAAGTGTAGGAAATTTTCGGACGCACCCTAAAATTAAGTTCGAATTTATGACTTGATGCGAATCTAAGGCCACAATTATACTGAAATGAAAGTCTAAGGGAATGTTATGACTTTTTTTTCGAAAAGATCAATGATCCTCAATATTGATGACGGATATAGGTTTTGTGTTTTGCAGAGAGCGATATAAAAAAGGTCATTGTCCAGAAGTTGCTGTCAACAGTCAATCACCCACTGCAGCAAGGCTAACTAGCTGGCGCGGGCTGGGCTGCCTCTCCTTTAAAACGTGCTTATGCATTACTGGAACTCTTAAAATAGCAAATGAAATCTGGTATAAAAGCCATAGTTTTACGACTCGAAAAGCCACTTAATTTATTCCGCAAAACGCCTACTACATGTGCATGATTATTTCCGCATATACACATTCGAGGTCACCGTGTCTTTTAAGTAAGAGTGGGAAGGTGTAATGGAGAAATTTCGTTTTGTCCGATCGATCTCGGGACGAGAGGTTCAATTAAGAATACATTGACTTATGGCACATTCATGTGTCTTAAGGTCACGTGGTAAAAAAAGGCAATACAACTGGTATTGTTCACTGAGTTGCTATTCCTGATAATGTTATTTTAAGAGGTGAGCCTATCGAGGTGTTAGATCAGAATGACAATTCGCGATCAGCTAACTGTAAATCTATAACTAGAAGGATAAATACCCCAGTTATCTGTTGCAAACTGCTCGAGAATTAAGTGAAAAATAAAGGCGGTTCAAGAGTCGCGCCAATTGCTTTGGCATGTTCACACGGTGAAGAAGACCAAAGTTATCGCGGATGCCGGAAAACTGGGCCTTCACAACTGAAACCAACGTGTCCGGGATCGCAGAGGATGGGAGGGAACCGTGCCTCCAGCAGAGACTTTACAAGGGTTTGTAGCCTTCCATTTTCAAAAGACTTCTTACACAACTCAGCAATAAGAAACACCCACACAATTAAGTGTGTACGCATGGATGGGTCAAAAACTCATGAAGAAACCGGAGCAGAGATATCCGGGCCGCGAATCAAGTACTTGAATCCATGGGCAAAACAACAGCAACTTTTAGGCTGAAATATATATACATACAACTAAAGACTCACTGGTAGGGAAGGATGCATCAAAAACCTTCAAAAGCCCAGAACCATTCTTCGTCCTTGAACTTGACGAAGACACTCATAGGAAACTTGAACCAAAAGAAGATGTGAAACTTGAAAAAACTCTCTGCGCGTGTTTTTTTGCTAAGAGACCAATGATCTTGTGAGGAAATAGCGTCTCTGGAATTCTCTAGCTGCTAGATTGGTAAAACACCCTAGAAGATGAAACGTACAGCTAGAGTTAGAAAGTACTAAAGATATACCCCACATGTTCTGTTTACATGAGCAGATTGTGAGATAGGATTGGGATCGAATTGGGTTTCAATCTGGGTTCGATCGAGTTCAAAATTAATTGAAATCGTGTAATATACGGCACTTTTCCTTTATGTGCAGAGGTGCTTTTGCCAAACAATTAACCCTTATTAGTTATAATAGTTTTATGACCTTACAGTATCTCTCATTCGTGTGGAAATACAACCCCTTTTTGTTTTCTGATGCCACACCGATTAATTTCATTCTTTGCCTGCCAAACTCGATCTTTCTATACTCCTATCCTTCGATCCTTGAATTTCATGAAAATTTCAATCCGATCCCAAAACATTTTATAATCAGATCGATTCAATTAAGTTCAAAATCGATTCCCTCATATTCTTTGATTCTTAAGAGAAATTGTACTAGAAGAGGTTGGTACCTACTTTGAAGGCAATGGTAATACGAAAGTTACTATATAAGGTAACATAACACAGCTTTCCAAAGTGTTTGGAAAATTATAAAATTTTGAAATGCGAGGACCATTAGTGGATTTTCAGCTTTTTGCTGCTCAATTCGTTCGTTTAATTTTTCCTAAATCGTTAGTCGTCGCTGTTCAATAACCAATTTGGGCTGAATACACCTCATTTTCACTTTCTTTAAACTCAAATATGAAGGTGATTTATGAGATTTCTCAAATTTTCCTTTAACTTTTGTATAATGGGCACGTTCCGAACTCTAGGCCTACTTTTTGAGGTAAGGCCTAACAGATGGAACGGAAATATTCGCACACTGACTTAAAAGGTAGGGAGAATTTTATTACCGTCAAATCCAGTCTCACTACCTTAAAAAGAAATGTCAAAACTGAATCTCTCGAACAATCACAAACGTTGGACTACCTAGTCGTTAGAGTACGGAACGCGTCCAATTCAACAATAATTTTTAAGCGATCTTTAAATAGCTCTAAGCTTTTATTGAAAAGATTTAACTTCATTAAGATGTTCTATAATTTTTTTATTTCTTTTATTTTCAGATTTCAATCAACTTTAATCTTAAATCCTCAAGTGAGTACCCAATTTATTATTTTATTTATAAACTAAATAAAAACTTACTCGTTTAAATATTTTTCAAAATTCGTAATCCTTAAATGGGTTATAAATGTCGTCGCTATTTTCACTGTATTTGCCTTTTTTAAAATCAAATATTCCAAGTTTACAAGTTGAAATTGCAATTCAAACTTGATCACTGATTTTTTTCTTTTGTACAAAACAAACACTCGTTCTCACACACCCTATAAACTTTCTAAAATGAATAAATTAATAAAAACCATTATAAACATCATTCTTCTAATTAAATAGACAAAAACAAAACAAATGTGCACATGTTCTATAAAACCGGCATATGTATGTAATCAACGCACGACAAAACGGATCGAGAGGTGTAAACAGATTATAATTCTAGACCGGCGTTTGCACTTAAATTTAATAGCCACCCGGGAGAGAAAAAAAAATTCTTTGTATACAATTTTCAATCAATAAGACGCCAGGAGTTGTTCGTTTAGTCTGTCTACTAAAGTTGCTTAGTCTCATTTAATTCCAATCAATCATTTACCCGCGAAAGTGCTATCCTTTTCCTCTGCTTAAAAAGTGCTCAGACTTGGCAGTTTCAAAACCTGTATTCCAATACAAAGAGTAGAGAGTGTTTTCATATGAAAAAAAAACAAAAACCAACAACAAAAATCAGATTAAAAAACCTGACCCGCTACACAAAAAGATTGCGATGATATGGCAGGCTCTTTGGAACGAATAATACAAAAGAAAGAAGGCACACACCACCAAAATAAAACAAGAATGTGAACAAGAAAACGAATAAAAAACAAAAACAAATATTAAGAAAAGAAAAAAAACCGGCCTGGCAGGCTAACTGGCTCTACATCCTATTTGAATTTCTCAAAGGAAAAGGCAATAGATACACAGATACTCAAGTGATCGCTGATGATCGTTAATCCTCCATCAAAAAAAAAAAAAAATTCAAAAAAGGACCAGGTGTATGGAAACTTTGATCGGAATTAAATGCGCGAAACTATAAAAAAAAATAGATGTCCTGATGAAAGGATATCATAGTTTGTCTACCTAATTGACGATATTGCCGGTGTGGGTTGAAATTTTACGCGAAGCTCTCAGTGTAGGCTACTTGCACACGACACAGCATAATACGGTACGGATACACTCGAATTGAAAGACAAACGGTGACTGGCTGGCTAAACGAAAAGTCTGCTAGCTCACTAGCCAGCCGACGACGATGAACAGAAACAGAGGGTTTTGTTGACGTAAAATCGAATCGACTTGCACATTGCCGTTCGGAAGAAGTGAAGTGACTACAGCTACAGCAACACGACCACGACGATGTCGGCAGCGGCACAGTGGGACCGAATGGTTTACAAATAGTTTTCCCATCTGTTTGCTCAACATTGATATGGTTATTTGGCGATAGATTTCACAACTCAGAATTATTATATGAGGAGTAATGTAGGCGGTAGCTAAATATGAATATTGTGACAGAATGACTTTGTCTAATGATCTATATTTCATAAATACGAATTTTGAGTATTTTTTAATCTTATGCAGTCTTTAGCAGTGTATAGTATCGACCATAATGTTGGACAAATTTCTAGGAAGAGTTAACTCATTTCTTTTGAATTCAGGCGGCAGAAAAAGTCTTCGTAAATATGACAGCGATAGCCAAATAATTATTTTCACCATGCCTAACCTAAATGCAATTATGTAATCTGAACAATTTCAACAAGGATTAATTTATTGGGAAACGAAAGAAGTGATATACATCCAAGCTCTGGTCAATGAAAATGAGTACTTTTGGTAAGTAAGAGAGATGTTGCTTGTCCATTGGCTCAGTTGCAATTTAGTCATAGACTACATTGTACAAGCCACTCACCTTCACTCTTTTTGACATCTGGATCTCCAAGCAGCAATCTACCAAAGATTTTGAAATGACTGGCTTATTAATGGATTCAAAGCGAGTAGACTGAGCATATCCGCCATCGATAAATTCACTGCTATTTGATCTCAGATCTATGTACATACATATGTACGATTGATCCTGATTACTGGAACCAAGAAGAACTTTAAAATATCAGACTGTCGACTGTCGAATAAAAATCGGCTCACTTGAAGCCTGCTTCCAAAAGCCTTTGATGAATCATGGATAAATGAAAAAAGATAAAAAAGTATTCTATGCTTTGAGGCTTTAAGCATCTTGCTGAAGAGATTGCCTCTGATGAATTGGGAGAACAAATTCCACTCAAAAGCGAATTACAAAGTACTGCCTGATAAAATAAAAACTATTAGCCAAGGACTTATAAAATAAATAAAGCAGTAACAAAAGGATAACAAAAAATACGGTGTAGCACAGCGCCGTGATTCCAGGCGGTATTTTGAACAAAAAGGTGAAAATGTTTGAATGAGGTTTTACGCGCATTAACAGCCCAGCGACCTGCGAATAAAAACGCACAAATAATCGCAGACATCTGTCAATCTCTGCCATCTAAATATGGATTGTTCGCAGATCGGTCATTCTTTGAGCTGTGAGTGGACCTTTACGGTTCAATTTCTGGCAATTTTCTACAAATTCAGTTAGCTGTTCATCGTTTTAGTAAATATGAAGATATCTTTTGATGGAGGACTCTATTGTTTGGGATTGTGCATCAATTTTGTTGTTGTTAGGATCAATGTCACATACGTTTACACTTGTTGGGCTCTGGTTCTTAGTATTTCTGAACTTAGTCTGGTTAGTTCTTTCAAATATCCATTGTGGTAGTTTCAAATGAGGAAGCTTCTTAAAACTGTGGGTCCACTCTGTACGTGCAGAAATGTGTACCACGCACAACATTATTGTGGATTGAAAGAGTTCTATTGTCACTCCAGTTGAATTCAAAGGATGAATAGTCTTCACTCTCTAAAAAACAAAGACAACCACTATTTTCTCCACTCCAAACTCTCTCTCTTTTCTCTTTCTCTCATTTGACAGCCTTGAATCAAATGAATCAAAATGTGATCCAAAACGCTTTCGTTATCCTGCTCGACGGCAGATTTCGCTTGACCCCACAGACCTATGACGACAAACGTGTTCGCCTGATAGTATTGGGCAAACATACTTGGTGGTGGTTGTACGGATACTTTTATCTGTTTGCCATTGCCAGTCGTCTTGAGTGTTTTTTTCGCGCAAAATAACAAAAAAAGATACCGACTTTCAAATCCAATCCAACCGCATGTACTACACTCACTCATACTTCCTCCTGAAAGACTTGTGTGGATAAAATGTAAGGTTCCCCAGTCTATGGGTCAACTAGATGTTTGGTTGCTTTGTCGCTTTTTTGGCACCGCGGCCAAGTAATGTGCCATCAAAGGGAGTGGGTTGCATTTGGGATGGGATTAGAGTTACTAACCAGGTCACAAGGCAACATCTGTGCTCTGAAAATTGAAAACTGGGTGAAGTGAGCTTATAAGAGCAGAAGAGTAAAGAAGGAAGACGAATGACATTATTTGATGCCAAGGTTGGTGGTGATGCTGGTTGCAATCTGCATATGAATGTGAACATTGAAAAGGTCGTGATGTATTTTTTTTTTTACATATTTTTGAAGAGATTTTGGGTCAGTTGAATCTATTGGTATTCAGTGCAGCAGGCTGTTCATAATGGACCAAACCACACTGCAGTAGGATGTCTCATCGGATTGGGCTTCTGAGATGCGGTTCATGTGTAAACATGCATGTAAGGTAAAACATGAGATCATAAGAGAAAATAGTAAATGTTTGTTTGCACTTTTTCTTTTTGTGTAATCTCTGTGTTCACAGGTGCATAAGGGGCCATAGGTTGCATAAGGAAATGCAGCGAAATATTTATTCATAGTTGATAGTTGAACAGATGTAGGAAGTTTATCTTTCGGCGAGATGAACTAAGCCACATTGTACCAATAGAATGTGCGTTTCTTTTATAAAACCCGTGGCTTTGAACAGGGTCTATAGATTGCGTTTCAAAGGCCATAAAAGCTTTTTTTATAATCAGTGTATCGTAAAAGGTTTCAGGACACATGCAGTGGTTTTGATTTTGCATTTGTGAATCACAAGGTTCGTAGAATCCCTCCTTTAAGCCGGTCGTGCTCTAATTTTTTCTTGATGGCTTCTTAGAACTTTTAGTCCGATCAGGCTTTTTACTCCTGCTGTCATGGAGAGCATCTTCATCTGTTGGTGCTGTTAACTTGTATTCATACTTTTTTGTACATTGTCCAGCATCCAGAATAAAGTGTGGTGTAAAGCTTTCCTTTCAGTCTTTTCGGTCAGAATGGATAACAGAGTTTTCCTGACACTTGTTTTAATAGAAATACATATTTGCGACTGCGATTTCAGCTTTTCACTCTTGGGAATCCCTTTTCTTTTTAAATAAAAGCCTGGAATAAGTCGGAGTGAATCAAAGAGTTGGCAATACAAGTACTCTGACATTTTTAGGCTAATACCTTCATCAAGATCTCAGAGATAATCTTGGAATGCAATAGACACACACCGAATATTGGAAACTCTTCGGTGATTCCTGTGGAGTCTCTTACTCTTGTCTTTGCTTATCTATGATCATGCGCATGTAGGTTTTTCGCAGGGCTTGTTCAAAAACCTTCAAGGAATTTTGAAGGATCCTTATATGTACATATGTATGTATGGATTGCATCTGTCGTTGAGTTACTCTTGACAAACCCGCACTGGTCAGCAGGTGATGGTGTTTTTTTGTCGCTGTCGGCCTTATAATGCTCAACGCTGTTTATAGTGTGTATCTACATTAGTTGACTCCAGTGATCGCCTTTCATCAGTTTCGAAATAAGAATGAGCCATCTGAACCCGATATCTTCCACTTTTTTTCAGAAGTCAGAGATTAACTCGTCCGGTCCGAACCAACCGCGTTTTGCGTGACGTAAATACCCATTTTGCTTTTAAACTTGATGTTATATAATTAAATGATATAAAATTGATCATTTTTCAACAGTATTTCAAGAAAATCCCCTTTGAGTAATAATAATCAAACATTATTGATAAGATGTGGATGTGGAATGATAAGACAAACATATGACTATGTCCGATATGAATTATATTGCTTTCCGTTAATTCGTATCGTTTCGAAGATATACTTTTCTAAACAAACTTAATATACATTTACAGCGAGCGAAATACTATTTATTGGTTTATAATTGAGTGATCGAGTTGAAGAAGGGCCTACGTGACACTGTACCTATTTTTTAGATACCATTTGTTGCATATACATACACCATATACTCCAAGCCATCTTAATGAATGGACCCACTTATTGCATCTCTGTAATCAGCAATCACTACAATATTTCAGAGTACCTGTCAGCAATGCCGTCTATGAAAATTTAAAAGCATTCATAGGACCTTCTTGCCTCTTCCTTTGTCCAGTAACTTTGGCCATTGACTGTAACAGAAGCTTCCAGCTCACTTTAAAAAAATAAGGACCTATAAACACACCAGAAAGTGCACTTCTATTGGTGTAATTGAGTGTCATAAGTCTCATCTGGATTTCCTTCGATGCAAACCTTATCTTATGCGGATATAAGCTGAGATTCAGATACTGGATGGACATCACACTCTTGTCATCGAAGCCGAATAAACAATTGCGGATCTTCCGCCACATTTTTACTCTGAGGGGCTACAAATTCTTCTGTATTTTCCAAAGCTTTTAAAAAACTTCTACAGTAAATTGGATATAACATTCTTTTTGGATGTTCTAGAATCTTACAAGTTTGTTACTTCTTCATAAACATCTGTGATTTAAAAAACCTCTAAAAGGACTCCAGTATGGATCAAATCAGTCATGTTGCAGGCCAGCGCATCGGTTAATACTGCCTTGTTATTTTGTATTGCGCAGATTGTCGTAATAATCTCGTCCTTTCTGCGTATTGAATGTTTGTGAAGTGTTTTTGCATCTCTCGAGTTGTTCCTCATTCCAAATAAGCAACGAACTATCGTAGTCTTTCACTGGCTATTGGCTAGAGTCAGTGCTACCACCTGTCAGTTCTGTGGTAACTCTATAATCGGCTCTGTCGCTTGTAGCTTCTTCTCCATTTGTGTAGTAGCACTTGTCAAATTACCTGTTAAGCTGTATTTATTTCATATTCATGCAGTATAGAGAAGCTAGGTCGGGTCCTGGTGACTTAAATTCGTCAGTTCACCTTAAGGTATTTTTAGAAAACTACACCCCGTGTTTTCTGCGATCGACATCTTCTACACCAAATGTTAAAACATTTTTCACAGCATACACAAACCTGTCCATTTATTCCTTCTTCTTCCTGCAAAAGTTATTAGTCTGTTCTGTTGTCGTGGTGATCTTGTTTTTTTCCTTAATATGCTCCTTATCTATTTTGAACCTTGGTGGCTTCTCAAACAGATTATTTAAGTCATTGGGCTAGCGCACACTAATCATTGATATAACATTTTATTTTGCTTTGCATAAGCTAACACATTCGCACAGGAAGTGGATTATACATATTTCCTTTCCCATCTATTCATACCGGATAAGGAATAAGCGCTTCACTTCTAAACCAGCTCTTATTCTTACTATTATTATTTGAAGGAGTTAGCGAATGGCATCCTAATATTTTAAACAAACACGACATTCGTACTCAGTTTAAATTTCAAACATAACAGGCCATTTAACCTACTACTTACCACTCACCTTTCTCTTCCAACATCTTCTTCTCTTCCACTCCGAGATCTCCACACAGCACGTCATCTGACATATGTTTCGAACACCAAAGTGACATTTGTTCTCGCTCTCTCGCTCTTTCCCCAGCAATCCGGGGCAGAAAGAATAAGACAACTATCATCCGTCCAGCTGATTGTTGAACTCTCAGCTGTTCTCTCTATTTTCGACTATTCGACCAGCTGGCTGCGCAGAGGGGAAAGCTCATTCGTTTTCGTTGTTCGTTCATCCTCTGCACTTGAATATATCAATTGTGCCGGTGTATTTTGCTTCGTCTCGCTGCCTTGTGTTCACTCAATTTTCTACCTCGTTAAACTGCAAATAATCACCATCCTTATCAATTTCAACAATTCGCCTCAATTCGGTAAGTAAATCTACAAAATTTCTACACAAATTTGTGCAAAAACCCGCATTCATCCGAAAAGAAAAAGCTCTCGCTGTCTTCGAAAAAGCTACCCGTTTCTGACATTTGTTTTTGCAATCCTCGGCAAGAACGACAAAAAAAGCCAACAGAAGCTTGACGTACCTCCACTCGCTCACAGTAGAGAGGTGGGATTTAATTTAATTTTTTTCCGTTCGTTTTTACACACTGAAGAGAAGAAAACAGGCGACGATTTTACCAAATTTTCATCCAACAAATCGCTATTTCGTTGCAAATTCCCCGAGTGATTTTTCGCGTTCGAAAAATTTTACAGCGACGACAACCACTTATTTTCTCGCCACTCGAATTCGCTCAGGACGAAATATTCCCAAATTTATTTTTTTTTTTGTCGCAAAAGTCCAACTTTTATCGTGTTTTTCCCTTTTGCTGTTCGTCGTCGTCGTTGTCGCTCGTTTATGACAGTGTGCGTGTGTGTGTGTGCCCGTGAAAACTACTGAAAAGATTTTGTCTCTTGAAGGAAATTTTCACCCAAAAATGTAAGTGTTTCCGAGCAAAAACAACAAAAGAAATGATGGAAAATTGTTTTCAAAAAAAAATAAAAATCAATTTGCTACAAAAAGTGGAGAGTACCTAAAATTTTTTTTTTACACTTTTCGTTCGAGACAAAGGAAAGTTCTTCGTTGTCGCTTATGACGTCTCTCTTGAGTCGACAAGAGAGCAGCAAAAGAGGAAGGCAAATAGAAAAAAAAAACTAAAAATCAGGAACAAATTTTTGAGTCTTTTTGAGGCCTTTTTTCGCCCGAGACTGCGTTGTCAATTGTATTTTATAGTTTTTGCTTTTGCTTTACATTTTGAATGAATTGCACTTGGAAACAGCAGCGGCGGAGCTGATGTACAAAAAATCCCTTGTTGTTACCAACTCAATGTAGATGGGAGTCTCAGTGTATGTGTGTGGTGTCCGACCACCCCGCCCCGATTATACCCCTCGAATGTCGAATGTACTCCCGGGAATGGAATAGAGAAGCCCCACAATACACACATTTGTCGCATGTTTAAGGTACAGTGAGTCAGTGGTTTGAGTGAGTTCTGTACGTTAGTGGTTAAACGATTGTAATTAGTGGGGTATAGCACAGTGATTAGATTGATTGGAGGATTAGTTTAATTGTTTTTAGTTGCGAGGTACTGAAGCGAGTCATTTAAAATACCCACAAATCATTAAGAGTAATTCTGATCGATGTGCAAATTGATTGCAAGTACTAAGATGAGAAGAAGCTGCAATGAGAAGCCTCAAAGACTAAGGAATAGTGTTTTGTGAGTGTACCTGACATTCTCCCACGATGTCGACTGCATAAGGATGCTTTCTGAAACATATTCTGATTTGTTTTGAACAAGTAGTCGATTTATAGACACCACCAGTTTCTTAATGCATGCTGACAATTCAGAAATTTAGATTTGCGTTCATGATAGTTCCTCGGCTATCGGCAGATGTCTATCGGTTGTGCTCTACAGAATCTAAAGTGTTTTGCCTTTTTTCTTCAAAGGCTTTAGTCCCAACCAATAGTCGGAAAACCGTAATGACCTTAAACTCCGCAAGTATTCGGTAAAGGGTCTAGTTTTTCACAACTACGTTTTGTCCGTATCCATTTTGCACGAAAATAAGGGTGATACAGTTGCTCTATCTATTGAAGATAGATCTAGTGCTGGGTATTGACACAAAATGTTTCTTCCTCCAGACAAAACCGACAATCCTTTGCGTGGTACAAGTTCATCTTGTTAGGGTGGTATTTCAGGCCACTGTGCCCAGTTAGAAAACTCGATAAGTTCCAAATGCTTTTCTTATTTAAGTTAAGGCCCCCCAAGCTCCTCAGCTGATTCGTTGCTCACAATCCCTTGGTGTCTAGGATGCCCACAGATTTTTATTTATTGTAGAGACTAGTAAGCGTTACCAATGTCTTCGTCGTCTTTGTAATTTCTTCTGGTGGTAAACTGTACTATCGCTCTCCTGCCCGTTTGTTTCTATTTAAGGTTGTTTTAGTGTTCCTCCTATGTATGCGTTTAAATAGGAACCGTCTTTGAAATCTCACTAGAAATTCTTCAGATAATGATTCTCTTCTATTCTTTTCAACCTTTTTTTCTTGGAGCGAATTAGCCTTTAAGTTGTTTTGATATGTTCTACACCCGACTTTCAGCTTTACACTTGCCTGTATGCTGATTCCGTACGCTGTAATTGCTAGCCCTGTTTTTAATGAAGCTGTAGAATAGTACAACGAATTACACCACGCGAGCAACCTCTGTTAAAATTTGATGGGTTGAATGTAAAGATCGGAAGCAATCCTTTTCACCCATCGAATTCTGCTAACATTCTTCGTTTCTTCATAAGACGGACTACTGGCAATATGTACACATAGATGCGAGGTACTTACCCTTTACCTTTTACGGGCTTCTTGCACCTAGTAATTTTTTATAATTTTTTTATCAGCATATGGCCATAGCAAGCAATAAGTAGTAATAAGTTCTGAAACAGCATAATTTTCTAAGGTCTTCTGACAATAGCTTACGGAACAGATCCCTAGAAAGGTGGGTCAAGCTTCGGTGAAAGATCCATACCAGTAAAAGAATTTGGATACACACATACTTCAACATTTTTTTCTCTTCTCATTCGTCTTCTTACCGGCAAAGTTGTAATCCAGATATGAATGACCACAACCCTCTCAATGCACTGCATCCCTTCTGGTCCACCTGTGAGGTTTGCCAGTTTGTGCCGACAGACTTCCCAGTTTCGGATCCATTCGTAACTCAGACCAAACAAGGCCCGCCTCTCTTCCTCGCCCACAATCTTCCTTAAATGTAAACCTTACTATCAGGGATAGTATCACGCCATCCATTTATTATCTTTACTTCGATATTGTGTTAAAATTTTGCACTCATTATTGACTTACAGAGTAAATACGTCTACATTGTCACACGAACCGCCTGATATATTAGAGAACAGTGTTCCAGCTCAACAGCAAAGGCTTTCGATTCACTTGCTTGTTATTTGAGAACAAATTTCGTTATCTACCAAAAGATCAAAACCTTACAGAAAACATAAAACACTTGGCCTTTTTTTTGTAAAACAGAATAGGTAGTAAATAACCCGCTTTCTGAAATTTATATCATCTCCACAGTGATTCACTGTACTTTCAGCATCCCACCAAATATTTACTCACTTTCCGATAGAGAAAAAAACATTTTTTTAAAAATATTCCTACGAGATAAGACCTAATTCATGGCCGAAAAAAGAATTACGCTTTCATTTGGAATTCATTCCACTATCAGTCAGTCGGAGCACAATATTCCAACTCAAATCTTGCAAAATAGAAAAAAAAAAAAAAAAACGAAAAACAGAAAATTCTGATCTAATTTTGTTTGTCGGCTCGTGCGTTTCTCCTTCGCCACGAATCGAATCGAAAAAGACCTTGGTCATGGAACGATGACAACAACAATTCCAATTCAAATGTGCAATTTCATCTTTACAATTAATAAAGTTGTTGCATCTGTGGAATAGTAGTTCGAATGCATTTTGTGTATAAAGTTTTTTTTTATTCAAATTGGTGATTCATTTGTTGTTTTGATAAACTAACAAAAAAATACAAAAAGAAGGTAATAACAACAACAATATGCGCGCACACGCTCTTCTATTGTTGAGCCAGTGTGAGTCTGTTTTAATAGTGCGCGCCGTGTTATAGTCCGTCGTCCAACCGTCCAGTTTAAGCTGTTTTTTTTTCTCTGATTTTCTTTTGTTTTGTTTGTTTAATTTGCGTCGGTCGCCTTCTTTCTAGGCCGATGTTGTATTTTATTTTGTTTTGTTTATGCGCCGAATAAAAACAAAACAATCGAAAGCATTCTCTAAACTGTAACCGGAGCAGCTTTTTAGTCAAACGAAAAAGTATACATAGGTATAGATATGTTTTTTTTATCTGGATTCTCTGACTAACACAAAGTTGTTGCATTAGAAAATGACTTAACCGTGATGAGTAACGAAGAAAAAAACAAAAAGGAATTACACAGAGGACTTAACTTTGATTGATAAGGCACCAGTACTACTGTTGGGTGTGTTATCAGTTGATAAAAGCCAACAACATGTAGGTCAAAAGTCAGTCAGTCAGCAGTATTGGGAGTCGATGACTCTATTCGATTCATTAGACCAGTCTCAATACGAAATAAGGTGTCGTAAGATGTGCAAATTGATAGTAAACAACAAAAAAATACGTGAAAGTCGATAGACCCAAATAAAGCAGACACTTTGTTGTGTAGAAATTGAATTGTATGTAACCCTGTTGTGTTTGAGTGGGGAGTGCGCAAAAAAAAAAAAAATTAAAAAAAAAGTCACGCATTCATTATGATAGTATTTGCGCGAAAATCGGAATTGCAATTTAGCGTATCATTAATAGATGGATAATTGTGTTTCTTGTGATCCACTCATCACCTCGAGATGTGAAAGAATATCAGTTAGGCTAAGGTGTTATTGCAATTTACAAAGTATCAAGGCTATTGTGCTCTGAAGAATGAGTCTTCACTCGTCACGAGCTGAGGTTTATGAGTAAAGCAGTCTATTGTCTTCCATTTCATTGATTTCTTCTCATATCGAGGCGATGGTCCTTTGCTGTTTTAGAGTCCTTATTTAGCTTGGGGATGTTCATGTTATCTCGCTCGGAATTCGATTTGCTTCTGCCTTCCTGAGGTTAAGTTTTGGCGGTAAGGAACGCTCCTGTTGATAGAAACCCATGAGGACGTCAGAAAATATCTTCTAAATTAGTCGAAAGGAAATTTAGTCCACCGTTTAACCCAGTGATAAGTAAAAGTGTGGAGGAAGTAGCATCAATACCTGACAAAGAATAAAAGCCTGTTATATCTGTTTATCTTAACATTTGGTGCAGTGAATACTTATAAGCAATATTGTGTCCCGCCGACAAAAACACGGAATCTAATGCATTTTTGCTTTTGAAACTCATATATTCCAGATAGAACGCAAAAGAAAGAAACCACCACCCTAAATCGACAAATAATCTCCATAAGCCAGTAGCAGAAGCACCAACACCACCACCACCACTACCAACTACTAATCACTAGCAGAGTAGTCATGGCTCGTAATCTCAACAATCCAGCTCTGCACAGGGACTATGGAGCAACATCATCTACGAGCGCATCAGCCATCACAAGTATACCAGATGTGAATTTCTCTGGCTTCAGCCCGACAGAATTCATGTCGCTAAGCGAGAACATCGCCTACAACATCAATTCGGTGAATTCCAGTTGGAAACAATTGGAAAAAGCCATCAAATTGATTGGAACCCCACGGGATACACAAGCAACTCGCGACAAAGTTCACACCCTTCAGGCGCAGACGAACGTACGAATCCAGACAACAAGTAAAGATCTGCAACGTCTTACGGCCGTCGTTAGTCGTGCCGATAAGCAGCAGAAGTTGCAACTGGAAAAACTAACAAATGACTTTCGTCAAGTGGTGGAGAAATACTCGACGAGTCAGCAGGCGATAGCAACCGCCATGAAGCAAGTCTTCCTGCAATCGGTTCACAGCCAACTGGACGATGAGGAATCTGCAGCGAATATGAACGCTGAAGATCGTGAACAACTAATTCAGCGGCAGGCACAACTAAAGGCTGGCCTGCAGTTTGACCAGGATCTGTTGGTGGATCGAGAGAATAGAATTAAAGAGATTGAGGCTGATGTGTTGGATGTCAATGCAATTATGCGAGTATTAAGTAGTTTAGTGGAACAACAAGGGGAACAACTTGGTAAGACAAACATATCCAATCAAAAAGCAAAAGTCACATCTAACTAAATTTTTTCCTGTAGGTACAATCGAAAACAGTATTGATAACACCTGCGTCGAGGTGGAGGCCGGCGCAGCTGAACTATTAAAAGCCGCCGAGTATCGAGCACGTTATCGTCGAAAAATTTTAATACTACTAGCGATCGCTGTGATAATAGGTTTAATTGTGACTGGAATTATTGTAGGAAAGTTAAGCAGTTAAATTAATTAACAAAGAACAATTGTTTTTCTTTCTTAATTATTATTATTATTATTAATATTATTACACACATTCTTAATAAGTCTTTATACATATACCATGCATATATAGATATATATAACTCTAATTACTTGTTCATTATAGCAGAGATGAAAAATGATTTTTCCTCTTCATTTTCATTTTTTAAAGAAAACCTAAAATTGTTATTCAAATATGTACCTCTCCCTTCACACAATCGTTTGCGCGTAAACGACAAGTTGCGTGTCGAAGAGGAACATCCACAGAGGAGCGAAAAACAAAAGTGTTAGTTATTATTATTATTTTGATTTTAAACAAATTTTAAATATTGTTAAAAGTGTGTCACTGTAACACACATGTTATTTTTTATTTTATTTTTATTTTAACTCACACTCAAAAAAAAAGAGAACAACAAATGGCAAGGAGCAAAAGAGCAAGAAAGAAACGCCAGTTGTGTTTTGTTAAAATGATGATTTTGCTGATTTTTGCAACAAAAATTAGCGTCTTGTTTTCTTCTTGAGTTTTTTTTTTACATTATTTTATTATTTGTCTCTTAAATATTATTTATAATCGCATTGATAGAAAGCAAAAATACAATTAAAAAGGAAATTTATTTTTTTATATATAAAAAAATGCGTCATGAGTCTAATGTCTTATATGTCTGATTATTTATTTTATTTGATGTCTGTTCTATGGCTTGTCTAAGATCAATGCCCGATCTGTCTGTGTTTCTCTTGAAAATTGCTTGATCATTGGTGTTATTCACCTCGCCTTTGTTCCGTTTCCTTGGGCTAAGCGCAGTAGACAAGAAGTGCGTCGTTTCTTAGCGAAAAGTGTTTGTGGTTTAGAGCCGTCTCATCATTTGTACTCGTGTCTTAAGTGAGAACCGTCTGTAGTTGAATTAACGGATTGGCACAGCCAAGAGGATATCCTTATAACATTATTCATTGGTTCCACTCAAGTATTCGCATGGAATTCGTTTGCTGCCCCAACTCATGGTGCGATTTTTCCTATTTTAGGTTTTACAGTGAAAATTTGCCGATAAAATATTGCTTTAGTGCTTCGGAATGTTTGAAAAGTTTATACGTTTCTGTGTGTCAATCGAGAATCGGAAAGACAACTTTCTTTTTAAATAAAACGCACACCATTTGAGATATTTTAAAAACTTTATTATCGGCTTGAAGTAAAATCAAAACGTTTATGAATGGAACTCGACTTCGTTCATATGGCCATCGCGGGCACGTTTGCAGCGGTCGATTCGTTGGACCCTATCTTTAACGACTCGGCCACACATTTCGGACGAAACGGCCGCTATTACACGTTCGCCGTTGGCATAAACTAATGACTTAACGTAGCCCCACTGAAAATAGTCGAGCGGCGTTAAATCGCACGAACGAGACGGCCAATCGACTGGCTCATTTCTTGAGATAACGCGCTCACCATACTTACTCTTCAATAAATCGTTTGTAACGTGTGCTGTGTGGCTTGTGGCATCATCCTGTTGAAACCACATGTCGTCCAATTCGGGCTAGAAATAATCGGTAATCATGGCGCGATAACGATAACCATTCCCAGTAACGTGGCAATAGTTATCGTCAACGAAAAAATAGCTGTAACACAATCGCTTAAGTAATCCTCTAAACAATCACTATCCTCTTTACGCTGTGATCATTATGACGAGAACTACGTGAAGCATTACAATTGGATTGATAACACATCACTCGTCAATGTGCTACAACGCAGTAGCTACCATCTATCATATAAATTTGATATCATGGACCGGAATATTGAGTCAAGGAGTTTAAAGGATTCCCAGCGTCTCGTGTTTCTTCTGCTGGGTAACCATGTCTAGAGTGGCTTCAACTAAAACGCGTTGATCCTTCGGAATATTCAGTATTTTATTTAGAAAACCACGGGCGACTTGATGTTGCTTTCCATGACTTTTACCAATAAATACCGTTATATAGCATTGGGAAAAATCAATCGAAACAGTGATGCTTCGTTAGATGATTGTTAATGTGAATAATTTGCCTTGGTTGGCGGTTCCTTGAATCATTCATTCAGTTCTTTACTTTAGTTCAAATCAACTAAAATACTTGTATGCAGGTCGACCGATACTGATCATTCATAGACAGAAATATTTTAATAATAATAATTTGTCTCGGCAACAATGATTCTTATTTCGTTAAGAGTACATGCGGTACAATAAAGTATTATATAAAAAGGATACCGAATTGCGTTTCCAAAGCCTTTTTGTGTTGTCTAACTAGGAGGTACTGCTTCTCATGTTGTCTATGTCGCTTCTTACTTTTCACACCCTATCGCCCTTTTTCTGTGAGAAGAATATAAGTTTATTATTTTATATTATTTTAGTTGTTAATAAAAATACAATAACACAAAATGATAGTGTACATTATTGTTGTTGACAAGTTAATGTTGATATATGTAAGTGCATAGGCGCCTTTAATTAATAATTATTCTAATATTTTTTACAAAAAAGAAAACCCATAAATTCAACAAGGAAACTAATATATTTATTCAAAGAATTCGTTAAATACTTAACTCTTTGTGATCGATTGAATTATTTTTTTATACTTTTTTCAAAATACTTTACTACTTACGGAGGAGTATCTTTTATTTTTAATCTATATAAAAAGAAATCGAAAACAATAGAAAGGATTCAAAATCATAGCATTACAACACATACTCTGTGATCAAAAAATGAGGTGAAATTTGAAACAATTGTATTTATTCTTGTAAATCTATTTCATCGTATTCAAAAGTACTTCCTTCTCGATACAATGTGAACGAAAAGATGATTCAATTGTAATGGTGTTCTAATCGAAAAGCGAATCGTGTCAAAACGTTATCTCCGAAGCGCTCTTGAGCCTAGGGAACAGCCAAAAGATTTTAAATCGGTCGAATACGGTGTTTTTAAACTTGATTAATCAATGTACTGTGAGATCGTACATTAATGCAAAAACCAAGTTTATCTACTTGGCCATCGGGAAGGAATTTTTAATAAACCACACCACCAAAACCGAAGAAAACTGTTAAATTGACCTCGATTTTTGTACAACTTTTTCGCGAGGTCTCCAATTATCAGCCGACAAATGAGCACCAAATCTCTGATTACCTTGACGTGTTCTTCTTCAGTTAATGACTGTGCGGGACGATCTTCGTCTTCAGTGTTTTTTCCGCCTTCTTTGAAGTGTTTATACTACGTTTAAACTAGTGTGGGAAGGTCTTCTGCAACATTCTCAAAGTTTCTGCAGCAGAAGTATCATTCCTCAAAGAAAATTTAATGCAACTTTTTTGTCAACAAAATCTAACATTAAAATTCGCTTAAATCATTTACAAAATACATACGTAACAATTGAACAAATGCAGAGTTCGACATGAAATCAGCGACGGTACTACCAACTTATAAAAAACAAAATTCACTTTATTTTCTGATCACAGCACTATAGTAAATAAAATAAATTATTTACTAATCATCAATATATCAAGAAACAAAAACCAAAAAGAAAACAATAATTAAAAATACTGAAACAAATAATTTTAGTCCTTGGGCGGTGAGAGATTAAATGACAAACTGGATGGTGTGCTCCTCGATTAGTTTATACTCTTTCTTTCCTTTTAAAATTCCCAAGACCAATATTCCAAATCATCCTCTGACCAACTCAGATATCTAGCTGTCTATTTGTTTCACACCTGCCCAGTGAATACTTTATCTCTCTCATCTCATTCACGCATCTATCAAACCACAATATTCATATTATCCTGACAAAAAACAAAATAAATATTTAAATTATTCACTTATATTCAGCCATCTAAAAAACAACAAAACAAACAAATTTTTGACTACAAAACAAAACGAGACAATTTTTCGGAAATACAAAATTATTTTTTCAATACAAAAATATATATAGTATATAATGATAATATTACCCACGAAATTCTTAAATAAAATACAAAACAAAAGTTATAACTTATCCAAACAAGCAAAACAAAATCAATTCAAACAAAAATGGCATGTGATAAAAAATAAAACAAATAACGTTAAACAAAAAAATAAAAATAAAGTAGATATTTGTTTGTTTCAGGAAAAAAAAAATAAATTAAATATAATAATTAAAAAAGAAAACTATATATATATATATACGAACCAAAACCCAATTTCATTAAATTTAATAAACCAATAGTTTAGAGAATATTAATTAACCGAAGTGATGGGAGAAATGTTTTAAGCAAAAACGACAACAAAAACATGTGAATGAAAATTTATCTACGAAAATCAAGTTAAAAAAAAAAACAAAAACTATCACTAAATAAAGTATAAATAAAAGAAATGATTATGATTACTGAATTAAGATAAAAAGATACAAGAAATTACGAGAAATCTATATTACTACGACTAATAAAAATACCAGAAACAAAATAAATCCCAAGAAAAAGAAAAATACAAAACAAAACAATGTTGGCTATAAGGATATTATCACCTGGTCGGCGATACTTTTAAGGAAATAAATGAAAAGAAATTTCTATAGAAATAATTGATGTGTTTATTTTTTTAGAATGTGTATGAAGGGATGTGGGAATCTGGACAAAATTTCAAATCAAAAAAATGAAATTGGGTCCCCGGAAATTGTTGAGTTTGAGTTGAGAAAAGTTTTGTGTGTAAAAGATTTATTTGGCACTCGCTGAGGAACGAATCGGTGTATAACAAAACAACTGCATGTAACAGAAGCTGCAGGAACGAAGAAGATATGGGATATGCTCGGACCCATGCTGTACTTGGATTGAAGTGCAGTGGATCTGTACTCTAGGTGGCGCAAATTGAGAACAATTTTTCTTTTTACCAATTTCAATTCGTTAATCCTGAAAAGATATTTAAGTAGTCCTTAAGCGAAGTTTACACGATGAACACAGGCTCTTCAAATTAGGGAAGTCAACATAGTCACAGACATCTTCAACAGCATCTTTTTTTCAAGATGATGTTCAACTTTTTCCAGTCTATATTCTTTTTATTTGCCTCTTTATTTCTCACATCGAATTTGATTCTTTGTTGTATTGGAATCTCATAATAGGTCCGAAAATTCTCCGTACGCGAACAGCTTTTCGTAAAAATTTTCTGTACCCTCCCGCAAACGGACCTAATGTTTGCTCTATTTAAGAGAAGTGAGCTCTAAATAACCAAATTTTCACAAAATTGACAGCACCTTTGGACGACCCCGGTCTAGCTTATCACACATGTACATGTACATGATGTGCATTTCAACATGTATTGTATACAAGGCGCAAGGGAAGTGGAGATGAGCTCTGAGATGTTTGTCAGGCGCCTACAATTAGTTCAACCACTTACCCATCACAAAATTAGATCAATCACAAGCTGACACACAATAACACCTAAAAATGAATTGGGATTTTGCAAGTTAATACTAAAAAATCGCACTTTTGTCATTCTTTTTGATTATACCGATGTAAGAAGACTGGAGAACGGATCTAGTTGAACTAGCCGAAGTCTTTGAAAAAATTCAAGATAATGTGGCACTCTCTCTTCAAATATCTCCTGATATCGTCATCTATTAAGCAAGCGAACAGATCGAACCATCTTTAGGCTTTCATCATTTCTATAAACTTATTCTTTTTAAGATTGGCTTTTATCTTATATCAAAGGAGGTGAATTGCGTTTGCTGTTTATTTAGGGCCTATTTTATACTTTGTATTGGGCGCCATTTAAAATCTCTTTTTTTTTTAACGAAATCAAAATCACAGCGCAATCATAACAAATTGGTCAATGTTAGTACCATCTTTGGTGTGGAGAAACTTTAGTGATCATTGCTCCTCTAGTACCAGAAGGTGGCTGCTAAAATTGGTGATCACTTTGAAATAAAAACCCATGAAAAATTTACTAAAATATTGCAAGTGTAACACATGCCTTGTTCTATTCTTCTTCTCACTTGGCAGTGCTGCCATTTATAACGTCAGCCTGTCAGTACTCAACAGCCGACTGACAGTCAACAAAAACAAATGTGCTTTTCTTTCTCCAGAAATCAAACGCTGAATAGTTTACCTTTTTAATAAATGGCTCAAGGAAAGTTCAAAAAGGCTAAGCTCCCAGCTAATGTACAGAAAAAGCAGAAGGCAAAGAATGCACCTGCTTTCACAAGACGGTCAAGTAAGTGTTAAAAAAAACGCCGACCTTTAATCAACATCTCATCCCAAGACTTTTTCCTTCGTAGATGCTCCAATTCAACCAAAGAAGAACAAATTCACGGAAAACCAAAAAATTAAACAAGTCGTAACGAAGACTGTAAATAAATCCGCTGAGAATGAACTTCGTGGTCGTGCCAAGGAGGGTAACATCAATCTGAGCAAAGCCCAGGAAGCAGTCGCTAAGCACCACAAATCTCTGCCTAGTACGAGTAGTGCTGCAAGTCAAGCGTAGTTGGAGAATTTGTTCTATAGAGTAGGACTGATGCTGGCCTTTTGTTTATATTATGTACTATGTAGTGAATTGTAAATAAATATAACATTTTGTTTACTATTGGTAGTATATTTGAGTTGTTTGTTTTTATGTACTTCCACTTTTTAAGAAAATTAAAGTGAAAACGTCTCATGTTACGTCAGTTTCGTTATGTCACGTTACGCAGCTTGCTGCACATCTCTATAAAGATAAAATATCACGACTTTTACTTGTCATAACAAAAGACTTGGAAAATTTCATTACCATTTCACTTTTTTGTGTTTATTCAGATTATTAAATGGAATTATCTGTTTTTGTAATTTCTTGCAGAGAAATAATTACTGGAGGAAGTGATCAAGGCAACGAATAATGTACGTTGATGGTCATAAATACTGGATTGCATACAAAACAGGCTCTGTGAGGTAAGTTTGTCATGAATTTGTTTGTTTTTTTTATTTATAAACACTTTTTTGTTAAGCTGTTTTGTTATGTTTCACCTCATCATAATTATTTATTTATGTCCTTGGTCATACATACGCTATATTGTGTTCTGTATCTGTGAATGCCTTGGTTCAGCCAAACTCATGTACATTGCCTGGGCTCTTTTGCATTGCCCATATTTGCTTAGTCTGCGTAGTGCTATTCTCTGAAGATATATTCGTTTACCAATCTCCAGCCCAAGTTAAAGTTTATAAAAAGAGTGCTACCATGTTCAGAGTCAGTATTCAGAGTGTAGTGCCCATTAAAGACACCTATTCTGTCTATCCCTTACAAATTCTCAGCCAGGGCAGAACTTTCTCACTTACCATCATTTTCGACTGGAATTCGCTACAGTAATCGTAGATATGGTTGGGTTTTCGGGAGAAACAACATCCGCTTTTACGCGGACTTCCGTGAAATGAACCAATAACTTCCGGCAGTAATGTGTGCATGAGCAGTTACGAGGAAGCATTGACTTCTAGTCCCATAAGTGTATTAGTGATTGCTCTCAGTATAACATTGTTCAAGGCTCTCTAAATGTCTAGGAAGACTTTCAAGAAATGCACTATGCAAGATGGATATCAATCAATCTTTCGAAGGTCATTTGAAGGAAGGAAGAGAGTTTGATGTATTGGTTTGATGTATTGTTCGCAGCGGTACTTAGCTCTCAAATTGCTACGTTCAAACAGTCCAACAAGGGACACGCTCTTCACAATTGTGCACGTTGTGCTGCAACAAAATAGGGCTATAGTTTGATCCAGTATCCCGTTAAACACCAGCGTTTTAACACCTTTCTTCTGATAGCATACCCGAGTACGTTATCCGTACATTCATGAGAGGCACGCTTTGAAAAAACACGTAATTTCTGACCCAACATTTGAGCATCACATTCGGGAGTCTAACGCACTCATCACAATCAATAGAGTGCATAATCCAGCAAGCAAAAATCATTTGAACCTTTCTAATCAATCGACCGAATTAGTAAAATCAATCTTAATTTCCTTTAATCTAGCTACTATCGCTGCCATCGCTATAAAAGCACCAAATGTCCAGGACGTCTGACAAATGAAAATGGAAAAACGAAAGTAATTGTCGAACACGACCACGCACCAGCACCAAATCAACTTCTTGTTGATGCTTTCCGGAAAGTACTTACCCAACGTGCGGCCGAAGAAACAACCGATTTAAATGTGATTTATTGTGATGAAGCGACTAACCGCCATGCAGATGCCGCCCTACTCTACCCCTTCACATCGGCTGAGAGCGCCATGCGCAAGGCACGCCGCAAACAGCTGCCCAAAGAATCCGCCACTAAAATCGCCGACATAGTAAGCATCTTAGACGGTGGCAAAAACTTTCTTCAGGTTAAAAGTGGGTCGCAGAAAGAACGGATCTATCAGAAGACAATTACCCTTCCTGATGCAACCTGCATGATATTCATGCATCGCAAAACGTTTGATTTGCTGCCGCGGATCGATGAGATGCACATGGACGGATCATTTGAGTTCGTGTGTCCGAATCAGCCGGATTACTATTTGCTGACATTTCATGCTGTCCACGGACATATGGTGGGAGCTATTATTTGTCTCTCCTCTTAATGACTTCTTCTAAATGGTTTCTATCTTTTTTAGACTGCTCCAATAATTTATGCGATGGTTACAGCGCGTACGAAATCAGCCTACGCTGCCATTTTCAATTACATCCGGCATGAGCTCAAAGTCACTCCGAATATAATTGTTTCGGACTTTGATCATGTTGTACAGTCTGAGTTGGCTTATGCTTTTCCCGAGGCGATTGTCAAAGGATCCTGGTACCAGTACACGGACGCAGTGCTCAACAAAATGAAGCAGTTGGGTCTGCAGCGGGAAACTGCCAAAGGAGTGGGTGCCAGCGCGTTGCGAATGTTATTGGTCCTTCCACTTCTCCCGCCAGAGTACATGACCCCTGGACTGGAGGCTTTGTGTAAATGGATGCGAGAAAAGTCTATCTTTTCAGTTGGCCTCTCCAGCCTCTGTGAATATGTGGAGCACACTTGGTTGCGCGCGGTTGGCACTGAAAAAATGTCTATTTTCGGAACAAATCGCATCGTTTCCAATCACATAAAGGGTTTCAACAACGATTTAACAGAACGCATCGGTGAAAATCCAGTGATTTGGACAATTTTGGACTCTATTCGGCAAGTGGCTACAAAAATGTACGTCATTCTCAGGCGCAAACAGACAAAGACTCCGAAATCGAAGAAACTAAACTCAGCCATGCGACAGAGAAGGGATCACATGGTAGCGGAGACAATCGTCGAAAACGCAACGCAGCTCTGGATTAAAACTCCAGTCCACTTGAGGAATCCTCTGCAGTTCCTGCAGCTGAGCAGTCATTGCATAACTGATTCTATGTACTTGGCAAACCTCTCGAATATAAAGAATCGCAACTATACGATGGCAACTTATCCAAAAATCAACAATCCACCATCGACAGCAGTTCCATCGCCAGCTGTTAAAACCTGGGTAATGATTGATGCCAGCACGCTAGAGCTTTCGAACAACAATCCGGAGAAGAACTCAACAAATCCTCAGCCAGAGTCGAATTCGCCTGCCTCGGAGTTCATTCCTACGGCTCATATACCACAGGATTCGTACAACTGTGGTGACATTGTGATAAATGACGATATCCCGGGGAATATTTATCCAAGCTGCTTTGCTCAGTGCTCGAGTATGAAGAGTTGTCCTGGCGAACAACAGCCATCAAGTCAGTCGACAGCTGAGCCGTCAGCGGAGTGCTCAAAGGAGCAAACAATACCGAACAATGCAAAGTCAAGAGTTTCCAGTCCTCCGCCATTAGTTTTCCTGCCGCATGTTAAAAAGCTGAAGGACAAGAGACGTCTGCCAGTTTTGTCCGAGCCTCCGCCACTTGTACTTATTGGTTCGAAGAGGCAGAGGATTAAGTAGACTAAAACTTTTAACGAGACTGTACCAGTATTACTTAAGTTTGTAAATATGTATGAAAGTATGTATATGAATGTATTTTTTTGTTAAAAAATAAAAGAGTGATGCATTAAAGTCTGTTAGTCTGTGCGCTTTATTTACAATGGAAAGAACAACACAGGGCAGAATACTATCGATGTATAGTCATCTTCTTAATGTTACTGACTGCCCACTAATCACAATTTCAACACGGGCTGCAAAGGTTCAGTACAACGAATCGCTGCCCATTTTTACGAACGGATCCAAAACCATCGGGCTCTTAAAACACGAGGAACCTTCTTCAAGACTCACTCAAGGGGACTTCATTGGAAATAGCCGCCATTTGCCTCAAAGAACGACCTGAGACGCCATCAATCGTATTACGGACCTTATCCATCAGAATGATGGTGATATCCCGGACAACGGTTGGCTTCGAAGACGCAATATTTCGGTGATGATAAAAGCAGGTTATTGCGTCCAAAACAAACAACAACTTTTAATCCAAAAGGTTAAGGTCCGGACTACCAGCTGGCTAAACATGTACTCGTAATGGATCTCCTTCTGATCTAAGTTTATCGTGATCAAGGGCCTGTTTCAATCAACCAACCATGCTTTTTAACGCCCATGATAAAGTAGACCCTTAGCACAAAAATACGAAAATATATTCAAAAATGTTGACCTTTTTCCCCGGAGAATGTCTTCAGAATTTAATGCTCGTCTCTATATCCCTGATCTCATATTCATTGCACTCATATCGTGTCTTTTGATATCACTTTTTATAATAAATAAAATTTCATATTTCAAAATTCGACTAATATTTTCTTTTTCTTATTTGTTTCAGATGCAAGTGATGAACCAGAACAAGTGCATCTGTTACATACACAAATTAATTAATGAGAAACTGAACGAGCACCTACAGCATACACCACATGTACATGCCTTTTACTCGAGCGTGCCCATTTGCCCTAAAAAGTCAAGGGTAAGCCGGAATTTGGGCTTAAAAATTTCTAGACTGTAGCCTGGTCAAATGGGATTTCTGTTGAAAAAACTTTTCCTTCCACAAATTGAGGATTGTGGCCGCCACATGCCCATATGATCAGCATCACTAGCCGAGCTTTTACTCCATATCTTTTTTAATCGCTTCATCCTCATATAATTTAAAAGTTTCAATTACTTATTTGAATCCCTTACTCATGCTGATTTTTTTTCTTTTCATATAGATCATCTCTCGGTGTAGCCAACAAAAATAACCAGGATAACGATAACTTTTTTAGGGTAATGTTTCCAAAATCATTTTTCAATAAATTTTCTTTTCGTTACAGAAAACTAAATCAATCAGTCTACAGCTAACACGTACTTCTCCTTCATACTTTCACCACAAGCTACAAAATAACAAAATGTATTCATGAAAAAAATTAATAAATTTACTTAATTTAGCAATAAGCTAAAAATAAAGAAATGTCTATCTTTTTATTTGCACTGCTACATCCAAAAATGGACACCCTGTATTTAGAACGAATCAGTCAGATTATTCTACACCCTCTGACGCAAATTTTGGTGCCTATTTCATGTCGCTAGTCCACCTAGAACCGAAGATATTGGCTATGAAACATTCGCAAACCATAACCTACACCCCATGCCGGACACCAACCTGTGCCATAAATTACGTCTTACCCTATAAACATACTCCACTTTCTGACATAAATCATGGTCTTTGTTTCATGTCGCTAGCTGGTCTAGATCCCAAGCCATCGCCAAAAATCTGCTCGAGTTTTCATACAAAATTCTCCTAAAGCACCAGGCCAACAGAAATTCCAGAAAAGCAGTAGGTACCTCTGCGTCTAGCGACGCCCTCTTTTGTGAAAAGCAAGCTTTCGCCATGACCTACAAGCTGAGCTTTGTTTCATGGCGCTAGCTTCACCGGAAGCCGAGATATCAACCAAAATGTCTTTGAAAATTTTTGTAAAACACCAGGCCAACAGAATTGGTAGCAGGTACCCCAACCATTCATTCTGGGAGCTTTCTGTTCACTGGTTTTGGCGTGGATTTGTTTTTGGAATAACTTTTCTGTTCCTCGATGGATTTTAATGATTGAGGTGTCATATGAAAGGGCATCTTGATACGAATCGAATGGCATGGAATTGAAGAAAATCCAATATGGCGGATCCAAGATCGGGGTTGTCCATTTATGCGTGATTTTGTGTGCTTTATAGGATCTACATATGTCGATGGAATTCCAAAAAAGACATGTGGAATTAATCTACTCCCTTTGACTTAAGTTTTGGTGTTTGTTTCATGTCGATAATCCGCCTAGAACCAAAGATATCGTCTGCGCAAAGTCAGGTGAAACTAGGGTCTCCCTTGCTGTTTAAACGACAAAATTCTGGACTGGGTGTCATCCGCTGGTTACTGAATTCCGTGTGAATTTGTTTTGGAAATAACTTTTTTGTTTCTCAATGGATTTTCATGATTCGGGTATCAAACTAAAGGGCATGTTTCAAAGAATCCGTTTGATTACGACTTATGACAATCCAATATGGCGGATGGAAGACGGCAGCCTTTCTATTCCTACCCCTTGAACAAAAGTAAACGACCGCCATCTTGGATCCGCCATTCTGGATTGTCATAAGTCATAAGTCAAATGATTCCTTGCAATATGCCCTTTAATTTGATACCCCAATCATCAAAATCCATAAGCAAACAAAAAAGTTATTGCCAAAAGAAATTCACGTCAGAATTAGAGACCGGAGGATGACACCCAACCCAGAATTTTGTTCGTTTTAACAGCACGGGAAACCCTAGTTTCACCTGAACTTGCACAGATGATAACTTACGTCCTAGGCGGTCTATCGACATGAAACAAACACCAAAATTTAAGTCAAAAGGAGTAGTTCAATTAGACATGTCTTTTTTTGAAATCCATCGACATATGTAGATCCTATAGAGACAGCAAATTTGGGCATTATTAAACGTCCGCCATCTTGGATCTGCCATATTGGATTTTCTTCAATTCCATGCCATTCGATTCGTAACAAGATGCCCTTCAAAATGACACTTGATTCATGAAAATCGGTCCAGAAACAAAAAAGTTATTGCCAAAACAAATTGACCACAAGGATAGAGTCCAGGGGACTACCAGCTAAAAGGGGAAAAAAGTGAATCATATTCTTTGTTTCATGTCGCTAGCTGGTCTAGATCCCAAGCCATCGCCAAAAATCTGCTCGAGTTTTCATACAAAATTCTCCTAAAGCACCAGGCCAACAGAAATTCCAGAAAAGCAGTAGGTACCTCTGCGTCTAGCGACGCCCTCTTTTGTGAAAAGCAAGCTTTCGCCATGACCTACAAGCTGAGCTTTGTTTCATGGCGCTAGCTTCACCGGAAGCCGAGATATCAACCAAAATGTCTTTGAAAATTTTTGTAAAACACCAGGCCAACAGAACTGGTAGCAGGTACCCCAACCATTCATTCTGGGAGCTTTCTGTGTACTGGTTTTGGCGTGGATTTGTTTTTGGAATAACTTTTCTGTTCCTCGATGGACTTTAATGATTGAGGTGTCATATGAAAGGGCATCTTGATACGAATCGAATGGCATGGAATTGAAGAAAATCCAATATGGCAGATCCAAGATCGGGGTTGTCCATTTATGCGTGATTTTGTGTGCTTTATAGGATCTACATATGTCGATGGAATTCCAAAAAAGACATGTGGAATTAATCTACTCCCTTTGACTTAAGTTTTGGTGTTTGTTTCATGTCGATAATCCGCCTAGAACCAAAGATATCGTCTGCGCAAAGTCAGGTGAAACTAGGGTCACCCTTGCTGTTTAAACGACAAAATTCTGGACTGGGTGTCATCCGCTGGTTACTCAATTCCGTGTGAATTTGTTTTGGAAATAACTTTTTTGTTTCTCAATGGATTTTCATGATTCGGGTATCAAACTAAAGGGCATGTTTCAAAGAATCCGTTTGATTACGACTTATGCCAATCCAATATGGCGGATGGAAGATGGCAGCCTTTTTATTCCTACCCCTTACACAAAAGTAAACGACCGCCATCTTGGATCCGCCATTTTGGATTGTCATAAGTCATAAGTCAAATGATTCCTTGCAATATGCCCTTTAATTTGATACCCCAATCGTCAAAATCCATAAGCAAACAAAAAAGTTATTGCCAAAAGAAATTCACGTCAGAATTAGAGACCGGAGGATGACACCCAACCCAGAATTTTGTTCGTTTTAACAGCACGGGAAACCCTAGTTTCACCTGAACTTGCACAGATGATAACTTACGTCCTAGGCGGTCTATCGACATGAAACAAACACCAAAATTTAAGTCAAAAGGAGTAGTTCAATTAGACATGTCTTTTTTTGAAATCCATCGACATATGTAGATCCTATAGAGACAGCAAATTTGGGCATTATTAAACGTCCGCCATCTTGGATCTGCCATATTGGATTTTCTTCAATTCCATGCCATTCGATTCGTAACAAGATGCCCTTCAAAATGACACTTGATTCATGAAAATCGGTCCAGAAACAAAAAAGTTATTGCCAAAACAAATTGACCACAAGGATAGAGTCCAGGGGACTACCAGCTAAAAGGGGAAAAAAGTGAATCATGGTCTTTGTTTCATGTCGCTAGCTGGTCTAGATCCCAAGCCATCGCCAAAAATCTGCTCGAGTTTTCATACAAAATTCTCCTAAAGCACCAGGCCAACAGAAATTCCAGAAAAGCAGTAGGTACCTCTGCGTCTAGCGACGCCCTCTTTTGTGAAAAGCAAGCTTTCGCCATGACCTACAAGCTGAGCTTTGTTTCATGGCGCTAGCTTCACCGGAAGCCGAGATATCAACCAAAATGTCTTTGAAAATTTTTGTAAAACACCAGGCCAACAGAACTGGTAGCAGGTACCCCAACCATTCATTCTGGGAGCTTTCTGTGTACTGGTTTTGGCGTGGATTTGTTTTTGGAATAACTTTTCTGTTCCTCGATGGACTTTAATGATTGAGGTGTCATATGAAAGGGCATCTTGATACGAATCGAATGGCATGGAATTGAAGAAAATCCAATATGGCAGATCCAAGATCGGGGTTGTCCATTTATGCGTGATTTTGTGTGCTTTATAGGATCTACATATGTCGATGGAATTCCAAAAAAGACATGTGGAATTAATCTACTCCCTTTGACTTAAGTTTTGGTGTTTGTTTCATGTCGATAATCCGCCTAGAACCAAAGATATCGTCTGCGCAAAGTCAGGTGAAACTAGGGTCTCCCTTGCTGTTTAAACGACAAAATTCTGGACTGGGTGTCATCCGCTGGTTACTGAATTCCGTGTGAATTTGTTTTGGAAATAACTTTTTTGTTTCTCAATGGATTTTCATGATTCGGGTATCAAACTAAAGGGCATGTTTCAAAGAATCCGTTTGATTACGACTTATGACAATCCAATATGGCGGATGGAAGATGGCAGCCTTTTTATTCCTACCCCTTACACAAAAGTAAACGACCGCCATCTTGGATCCGCCATTTTGGATTGTCATAAGTCATAAGTCAAATGATTCCTTGCAATATGCCCTTTAATTTGATACCCCAATCGTCAAAATCCATAAGCAAACAAAAAAGTTATTGCCAAAAGAAATTCACGTCAGAATTAGAGACCGGAGGATGACACCCAACCCAGAATTTTGTTCGTTTTAACAGCACGGGAAACCCTAGTTTCACCTGAACTTGCACAGATGATAACTTACGTCCTAGGCGGTCTATCGACATGAAACAAACACCAAAATTTAAGTCAAAAGGAGTAGTTCAATTAGACATGTCTTTTTTTGAAATCCATCCACATATGTAGATCCTATAGAGACAGCAAATTTGGGCATTATTAAACGTCCGCCATCTTGGATCCGCCATCTTGGATTTTCTTCAATTCCATGCCATTAGATCCGTGAGAAAATTCCCTTTCATATGACACCTCAATCATCAAAATCCATTGAGGCACAGAAAAGTTATTCCAAAAACAAATCCACGCCAAAACCAGTACACAGAAAGCTCCCAGAATGAATGGTTGGGGTACCTGCTACAAGTTCTGTTGGCCTGGTGTTTTACAAAACTTTTCAAAGACATTTTGGTTGATATCTCGGCTTCCGGTGAAGCTAGCGCCATGAAACAAAGCTCAGCTTGTAGGTCATGGCGGAAGCTTGCTTTTGACAAAAGAGGGCGCAGCTAGACACAGAGGTACCTACTGCTTTTCTGGGATTTCTGTTGGCCTGGTGTTTTACGAGAATTTTTACAAATTTCAGTGCGGGATTTCTCGGCTCGTAGACCACGTAGCGACATGAATCCAACACCAGTGTGTAGGCATGAGGCCGAGGTTTGATCTTGGGTGGGTCATGAGTTGATACGGTTGGAAAGGGGGGAGGGGGAGGGCTTAAATGTTGCGGGGACTTGTTGCATGTGAGTGGTTACTGATCTGACAATGCAGATTTGTTTTTTGAGTAACTTTTTTATTTCTCAATCGATTTTCATGATTTAGGTGTCAAATTTTCTTACCTATCATATGGAATGGGTATCATGAAAATCCAAAATGACGGATTCAAGATGGCGGCTGCACAACATACCACAAATTTGTTTCTAGTTCATGGATTTAGCCAAATTGGGTGTCGAATTAAAGAGCATCTCTGGTTCTAAGAGGTCTAGCCAAATGAAACAAAGACCCATCTCCGTGTAAAAGGGTGTAGACACGTGTATGATATTCAAGGCTTTATACAGGGTGCACCCGATTTTATTTTTAAAAGAAAACAAATAAATCTGTTTATCGATATCCTTATCAAGTTTTATTTCAATGTTTGTTGGAAACTTACAGCTTCTCATATGTAAATACATTTAAACATATATTTCACATAAAATAATTATACGTACGGCTATGTAAAATTACAATGTAGTTCACATTTTGTCTCTGTTTTGAAATGAATAATATAAAATTGAGTTTTTTTCTTTTCATGCATTTCTTTCACTAGGGTTTTTAATAATGAAAACTCTAACATTTTTTTAGGTAATTTATATATTTTGTTTGGTGTATAGGTTTACTTGTTTTGTTAATTTTGTTGCTTTGTCTTCCTGTTTCGGAATTAACATACTTTTATCATCATTTGGCATCTATTTGAGTAAATATTTTATATGGAAACTTTTTTGTAAAGTTCATTAAATTACATACAACTATGGGCAGAATTTTCGTTTCTGTTTTTTTATTGTTCTGTTTAGTAGGTCGTCTATAAAATGAAAAGTAATTTAAGAAAACAAAAAGAAATAAAAAAATACCTTATAAACGAGATCCAATTGTATGCTGTAAATGAAGAGGTTCATACGAGTTGGTGATAGATAAATCAGGGAAAAGGAGGCAGATCCACATTTAAATGACAACTTAGAGATGATTTAAGTATTTTCTACTACTTCAAAGTTTGCTGGGGTTAGATAATTTGAGGACATCAAGTGAACAATAAAAAGGACTGGAAAGAGAGGGTCTTGGAAGAGCAATATGAAAAAGGAAACTCTCATCATAAGCATCTTCAACTTAAAATCTTTCATCCCGTAGCTGGAATAATAAGGTCAAGGCATCATATTGAAATTGAAACGAGCTATAAGACACGTTTCAAAACGCGAAAAACATCTTCTTTTTTTTTGTAATGAACCTTTGTTAGAATTATCAAGTGTTTAACTCATGGAGCAGATGGAGGTATCCAAAGGAGACGTCCAAAATGATTAAAAGTTGAGGATCAGCGATCTTCAGCGATCAGTGAGGAGCTAAGGACAGCCTAAGAAGGCACCTTAAACATCTTTCAATTATTCTCACGAATTAAGCTTATTAGTAGAAATTTGTCAAGGATAAGTTCCACTGTCCTTTATCGCTTTATTACCGAGTGTACGTCACTGTAATTGCAGACAATTAAGAGATATTTATGTGGATGATCTTCGTTCTTTGTCTTTCGACTGTGAAGGAGAAGCAGAGTGGAACATTCATTGTAAATATTCCCCAAGTCCGTTGATTTTTGCGTTAAATAGAAGATCTTTGTTTCGCATTAATTCATCTCCAAATTAGTTCTGTAACACAACTTAAAATAAATTTTAAACAAAAGCATTGTCATTTGCACGAGAATCTCATTAATTTACACCTCCAAAGAATATATACATACATATGTACATAATGTATAAAGTGTAAACAAATATTTAAATCATTATTTAAAAAAAATAAAACAAAATTAAAATACACTTTATAAATGTTTTATTTGATAGTTGGTCCTATTGTTCCTATTTATTTATTTATTTATTTTTTATTCGCACATCACATTAATTTATAATGAAAAACAAAAAAAAAAAAAAACAGTATCTTATGAGACTCTCCACAAAAGCGTAGCTTAATGGAAGAAAAAAATAACTTGGAATACATATAATTCCATACATACACTCTATTAAATAAAAAAAATAAAAATAATAATATCCTTATTGTATTATAGTAGGAAAACATAAACGTAGTTTTGTAATAGAATATTGTGTAGTTCAAAAAGCAGAATCTACCTTTAGTTTTGCGATAGTGTTTGTTTTATTTACTTATTTATTTTATTTTTTTCTTTTCTTTAACATTTAACACATAAGTTTATTTTTTCCGGTTTTTTTACTTTAAAAGTTTTACAAAATATTTTTTGTTTTTTTGTTTAGTAAAACTGTGGATAGAACTTATTTCTCTTTCTTCGCCTGACAATATAATACTCATTTCCTCTCAATAAATCTCTAGATTTCAACATATTAAAATTATTTCTGACATGTTTGGTAGCTGTGGGGAAAAAGAGAAAATTTATAAAAAAAATAATAATCATAATTTTTTTGTTTTTTTTTTGTTTTGAGTTGAGTGAAAGTTGAGAGCTTTGGTAGAGTAGAATTTTCGATTTTGAATTTTAATTTGATTTTTTGGCAAAATTTTTGTTTGTATTAAAAAAAAAAGAAAAATTAATTAGCCAAAATGAAGACGCACACCGAATTTTTTAAGAAGAAGGGGGCAGTTATAGTGAATAACTATTTTTCGTGTAACATTTGGAAATTTTGCGTTTTTCTTTTAGACTACTAACTAATAGTTAAATTATACTTCAGTTGGTTTGTTTTGCTTAAGTTTTTTCTCGAAAAGAAAATTTAATTAAAAAAAAAAATAAGAAAAATATTTATATATATACGTTTTTTGTTGTTTTGCTTTTTGTTTTTTTTTTCTCTTTCTTTTGTTATAAAACTATGAATAATAGGTAATAAGAATGATTGCAAACGATGTTTTTCTTTTCGGGGTTTTTCTATTCTCTCCGAATGAATATATATATATATATTAATATATAAATTTAATAATAATAATAAAGATAAGAAAAAAACCTATAGAAATATATATAAATTATACTTTGTATGTTGTTGTTTCTTTTTTTTTTTCTTTCAAATCTAAGTCTATATGTATTTAAGATAACTTAAAATTAGAAAACTATGAATTATATAATTAATTAACCTGTACAAACTTCCGAGTGATCGTCCCACGCTGTAACCTGTAAAAAAGGAGAGATAGAAATTTGCTTATGTCGGGAGCATTAAGGAAAAATTAGAAACTTATTAGTTAGATATGGTCTACTAGTTTAAAGGGTTAAAATCGAAGCGGAATCCCGGTAGGAGTCAGGCGCATTTGGTTTTCAAGTTCTTATTGTGACTGTATGTTTTAAGTGAGTTCAATCGCTGTATCCCTGGAAGGATAACCCACGCATATGGGTGCCGTGGCTCACTGGTTAGTGCGTTGAACTACTGCGCAGGGGGTTCCAAGTTCGAATCCAGAAAAATACCATCAAAAGTTCTTTCACAGCCCCACCTCTTCCGAGTGTCTGACAAACATTCCCTCTGCCCTTCGGATACGGCATAAAACTGTAGGTCCCTTCTGTATGCACAACATGTACAGTTGTGAGAAGCTAGGTCTTGGCCCTCTATGGGCTGCTTACGGCCTGATATTTATTTATTTTACTTTTGTAATAAAATCACTCAAAGGTCACGCTAGCCGCATTTCTGGACATCGAAGGAGTTTCCAATAAATACAGAAATCACAGCACCGTCATTTGGTTGAGTACGGGATAGAGGGAGATCGTGGACAGGCCGTTCATCAACGTCTAAGACGTTCCAATGAACTTGTTCAAGCGGTAAGCGAGAGTGTTGCCGGGAACCCACATGTGTCGTATCGTTACCGCGCTCAGCATTTTGGCGTTTGTGGAAAAACCTTGCGACGCATGAAGGAAGGATGATTTGCAACTGATTCAAAGAATATTGCCGACAGACCGTCCACGTGCGTCGCTAGAAATACGGCCAAAGAGTCGAATAGTTGACACTGACACTAACGGACGAGGCTGATTTCACACTCTCTGTAGCCATTAATAAGCAGAATTGCGGCATTTGGGAAACGGAGAATCCACACGAGATGCATAAGAGACCATTTGCATGACCAAAAAGTGACTGTTTGGGCCGCCATTCGTGGGAATCGATATCGGTGGATTTTGGCTCTTTGTCTGCCCAGAAAAGGTCTGTATGGTTACTGGTTTACTAGAAAGCACGGTAACTGGGAAAGAGTTGGACAGAGGTGAAGCACATTTCCAAAAATCACACACGATGGCGCGTAGGCGTTGTAGAGGCTCTAAGACCCACAAGGGAATTCAGGACATAAGTAAGTCAGTAAGTTACTGGTTTCAACGAGACTGTGCGCCACGCCACACTGCAACACGAACAATGCAGCTTCTGCAATGAAAATTCACTGGACGTGTGCCTTAAAAAAATAGAGACATTGACTGGCCATCCAGATCTCAAGATCTGACTTCGAACTTCTTTTTGTGGAGTTATTTCAAAAGCCAAGTGTACGCCAGTAAGCCTCAGACCATTAACGAGCTCAAGGCAAACATCAACAATGCAGTTTCTGCAACGAAGGTTCCTTAGACGTGTGCTGTCACTGATTTCCCAGATTTGAACCCTCCGGACTTCTTTTTGTTGGGTTATTCCAAAAGGAAAGTTTAGCCCAGCAAGCTTCAGACCCTTGACGACCTCAAGGCAAATATTCGTGTCGAAATAATAGCTATTCCACCCGAGGAGCTCGAAAAAGTAATCCAAAACGCAGCAAAAAGGGCACATTATACTTTGGTCAATAGAGGTGGTCACTTGATTGATCCTGTATTCAAAAACTAGTCCAAATGAATAGTCAAGGACCAAATTAAATAAAAATACCCCATATAGGGAAATCAGTTCTTTTTTTCTTAAAGTTATTCAATATTCACATGCCGACAAAAAGTAAACGGCTCACACGACACTGAACATCTGTTCAACTTCACTAGAAAATGAACTAACCTGCGTGTGGTTTCATGGACTTAAAAATCGACTTGGAACAGTAGCTACCTAAACAATTAAAAGATTCATTGTGCAAGCCCATGAAGGTTATGCCGATAATGTAGCTTTTGTACGAGGTTGAACTACTGGCAGAATAATATAAAAGTTTCTTACGAAGCTCTGTAACTTTGCTAACAAATAGTACTAAAATTTAATATGTAACTTTGCAATTTGGTCTCACACAGAAATGGCTTAGATGGCTTCCAAGGATAGCGATTGCCAGTCCCGATTAATTCTGTGTATGACTACGGAAATCGAATTCAAAACAGATCCCTCTCCAAATTTGTTTTTGCCATCACTTTGTTCAATATAAGCTTAATTAAAAAAAATATAACAATAACTCACCTGACACTCTCGACTGCAATACCATTGGTTACCACAACCGGCGCATACAAATTGCGCTTCATGCTTCTTGCATCCTTGGCAAACAGGAACTTCATTCTCATTGAATTCTTGACCGATGGCATGCGGTGCAATTCGCTGCTGTTCATCACCTCCCGCCATGGCATCAACGCCCTCATCTATAACCAGTCGATCGACACTGTCCTCCGCATCATCCTCCATATTCGATAAGGCGCTCAAAGTTGTTGACTAAGTGTGTGTGGAGGGGAAAACAAAACGAAAAAAGACAAAAAAGAAAACAGGGAAACAAATAAAAAGAAAATACAAAGCGATAGAGTAAAGCAAAAGCAAAGATTGGCAATGAGAACAAAACAATATTAAAAGAATAACTAAATTTTGACATATATAAAGGAGTCTTACAATTTTTAGATAGTGTTCATCCTTGCTGGCACTGACAACTGCAGCGGCTCGTGTTAGCACCTCCTTGTATTGTTGCTGTTGTAATTGTTGTTGCAGCAGTGATTGCTGATTCACTGAATTCATTACGGGCGTAATCGTGATCTCGCTATTGTGGCCAACCACTTTGGATAGATTGGCTCCAAAGCCGGGCATCGAGTGATGGGCATTTGCACTGCCACCCTCTCCGCCGCCCCCAGATGAGTTGTGGTGACCCGGATTGCCGCTGGATCCACTAGCTGAAATGCGTTCTGGGGCTGTCAACAGCCTGGCGAGAGTTGGCGAGAAATTGCTGATGTAGTTGGATGTTTGGTTGGCAACTGATTTGGTACTGATGGGCTCATTCGGCCGAGAGACCTATAATATAAACCTCCGTTAGAATAAAACACTCAAAGCGCTTCAATCTGAACTCACCTTTGTTAGAATTCCATGAAGTAGAGAACCTATCGGCTGATCTTGTCCCCCGGACGCATTCAACGGCGTCGACACCGGATGCAGTGTCACCTCTGGATAAGGAGGATTCTGTTGTTGTCCCCCAGCAGATCGCAATGAAGCAGCCCCCTGAGACTTTGCGAATGGCGCCAGGACATCTTTAAACGAGTTCACGTTGTTGTGATTTGTTGACGACGCCTGGTTGGCGTTACTCATGCTATGCGACGAGGAATCATTGCTCGATGGTCGGGAATTCTGCAAAAGAGAAGAGAAAAGAAAAAAAAAACATTCTTAATATGCCTCGCTCTGGAGGGTACTCCCATTCCCACCGTATCAGATTTCAAAGCGTTCCCCAGAATCGTATTGGAATCCGATAAGTTGGAATTGTTACTATTCTTTACTCTTCGGCCTCGGCGTGGCACCACTTCAGGGTGCTGTTGTCTGAAATCTGCTATTATGCTGCGTACATCCTTGAAGGGTCCCTGTCTGCCGACCATTGCTGCTTGTGAATTATTCGCTCCACCATTTTGCAGTCCACTGTGGTTGTTGTGATGTCCATTCATCATGTCGACCAGCTGTTGTACACTGTCTGCTGTTGATGTCAGATAGTTGGTTAGAATTGGCTGATTACTGGAATTCGATGGACCATTTGTTGAAGTGTTAATTCCACCTGCCGTTGGTGATGTAGCAGAAGCTGCTGCTGCTGCAGCGGCCGCGGCGGTGGTTGTGGTGGGCTTCGGGAGTATATTTCTGGAAACAAGAAGACTGTTTTTACAGAAAAACAGCAGGGAGTGCAGGTTAATTTTAACAAGACAAAAAATTAATGTGGCGATGTTAAATTATGAGTGGGAGGATGACTAATTAAATGAATATTTACAAACTAGAGAAAAACAAAGTGTTATGGGATGAAGAAAGAGAAAGTTGTTAAAGGTAAGAGGAATGTGCTAAGTTTGTGGGTTTGGTTAAGGTTAAAAGAAACATAAGAATCTCCTACAATGCTTCAGACAGAGCAAGACAGCGACTAGAGAACTAAGGGGTTTCCAATAGAGTTTTTTGTACTTTGACAGGTGACAACGGCCATATTGTTGGCTGTCATTTACAGAACTAAGCTACATCTGTCAAATTGGCTGTCATTTACACAACTTGGAGAATTTTTCGGCATGACATGGGCTGACCCGGAAGCTCAAGGTAAATGACCGTGCACAACGCCGTTTGTTTGCTGACTGGGCTCTCGAGCAGTCCATCTTATAGTGTACCTTGTTCAGGAAACTGAGTAAAGACTGTCAACACAACGTCAATGGTCGCCCGACCTTGGTTCTTCGGTTATCTTTCTTAAAAGATTTGGCAGTGGGATATATTTAGAAAGACTTAAAACTTGGCGCCTAGTGCAGCTGCCATATGCCCTTTGCGACTAATGGCATACAACACGTTGACAAACATCGGCGGGCAAGAAGAATCCAGCTATCCACAGTAATTAGTTACATTCTTTTGTATGCTGCCCCAGTTTGGGCGGCGGCACTCTCAACAAAAGAAATAACGACGAAACTGTCGTCTGCTTACAGGCTTTGTGCAATCGGAACAATTTGCTGTTTCCGAACGAAGCATTAGGCTTATCGCGAACGAAGAAGATACCAGACTTTCCAGGAGAGTAAAGGATGAAGACAGGACAACATCTATAGCAAGTTAGGAAGGACATCGCCACCAAATATAGATGGACCTACAAGCTGATTCCCATCATTGAAACTTTAAGAATGGCCGAAGAGGCAAATAGAGCATAAATTGCTAACCAAACCCCGGGAACTAATAACAGTAGTTCCGTGGGGAGACTCGTATGAAGTGCAAAGGGTGTGTGTTAAGTACGTAGGCATATTCTTGGCGAATCACGACGGAGCGAGTTGTAGGTCACAGAGATAAGCAAGTAAGCAGACCGAAAGACTAAGCCAATCATGGACTCACTTCTTATTCTAAGATTTTTAAAAGAAACTGCTCTGGAGAGAGAGCACGAAGGGGAACTATTCTCACCAGCAGGAGTAAGAGTGTACGAAGAAATTGTAATGCCAAGGAGCACTCTAATCAGGGTTTAAACCTCCACAAGGCGTTGGCAGGCCACTAGATCGCTCTGCAGAATACTCTAAGCAGGGCATGGATCTTGCTGAAGATAGAGCTGTGTTGAGGACAAAAAAACAAAATGGGAAATAAAGGGATATCTACTAACAGGACGAAACAATACAAAGAAGGATTGCCACTTAGTTATTTGTCGTCATAAAATCACATGGAGAGCAAAACTGATGTGTGCGTGTTAAGAAGCCTACAATCTAGTGTTCTACATCATGAATCAAGCAATTGAATGCAAAAACAAAAACAGAAAACCACTCACCGGTGCAGTCTCTGTGTGTTGGCCTTCTCCTTGACCAGATCAGAGCTCTTCATGTTTGCTCGATTCTGTATTATCAACTGAGCGGTCGTTGGTGCCGATGACGACGAGCTACTCACAGCGGTAAAGTTACAAATGTTGCTGCTCAATGAATTGATAGCTGTTTGTATCGGAGTAGATGATAACTGGAGATTTTGTTGTGGTGGCGGGGTTTTACCAAGAGCCAAACCAGACTCATTGCCCAGATAGTCCTCGTCTAGTCCCGTCGAATGGCCGGTTTCACCGACTTTGGTTGACATTATTTCCATGCATTGCTTCCGTCGTGTTAGCCGAAAGCAGATCTCCTCTTTGACCTTCTTTAAATGCAACATATTGTTCCATTCGACTTCTTTGGCTTTGATCATGTCGTTGAGCGTGTGTATCTCGGACAGCATCTGTTCGATGTGTCGCTGTATGGTATCTATGGAATCATTCGAGGTCTTCTCTATGTATTCGTTTAGAATGCGATCATGGGCGGGATAACTGGACTGAAGTTCCTCACGGAGTTTCTTGGTTGGATGAATGTATTCCTCCTCGTCATCTTGTTGTTGTTGATCTGTCGCTGTAGAGGTGGGTTTTGAGGTCCTTCCTTTATCCTGTGAAATGGAGGACGACCTACGTCGCTTGGACGCTCCAACTGATGGCTGTTGGGGTGTTGCACATGGTGTGGGTGTTTCTTTCTCTTGGACATCCTCAACTTGCACTTTTGAGGCGATATCTTCAGCTATCGATGGAGGAGGTGTTGCTACTTTGTCTGGTTTTTCCTCCTTAATTTCTACAAGAGATGTTACAGATGCAATCGCCAGTTCGGGAGCTTTTAATGTACTCTCATTGGCTTCGTCCGCTGTGTCCATGGGTTCATCTGTTGGTGGAGCAGTGTCCTTGTGGGCTTCAGTTTTCTCATCTTTCTCCTTCTTTAGGGCTTCATTGCTTTGTAAATTCTCCTTGTTTTGTTCGCAGCTTAGGCGGGTGTCCGATTTAGTTTCATCCACTTCCTCGGTGGACTTTTGTATAGAGTCACGAACTTTGTCTGTTTGCTGCATTGTGGTGCTTAGATCTTCTGCTGGTTCCTTACTGTCGGGTGGTTTCTTTACAATAGTCTCTGAGTTTCGAAGTTGATCATCACTCTGATTGCGAGGTGCTGATTTGGACTCGGGGGTTTTTTCGGGCGAAGAATCCAAGTCGATAACTTGTTCTTCTTTTATTTGTTTCTGTGGAGTTGATGTTGATGTTGGGGCAACACGTGCTTCAACTCGCGCTATTTGTGGTACCGATGTGGATGGTTTGATTTGATGGCTTATCGATGAGACAGACGGTGGAGCTATTTTCAAATGTAAGAGCCCACCAGATTGAGCACTTCGCATTGCTGCTGCTGTTGCAGTTGTAGTTGGCCTACGACTTGGTAGAATTAATTTGTAGGCGTCACGTTTTTTCTTGCTATATAACCTGGAATGAAAGTAAAAAAGGTTTAAGTTAGTTTATTTCGGATGACTGATAAAAAGATAAAGCATATTCAATAAAACAAGACTCAAATCCACTCAAATTTCTTTTGATGGAAAACTCCATTAGAAGGCTATGACTCGGGTAGAATTTAGAGATTTCATTAAGAACAGAAGACAGACTATAGATACCCCCGAAATATTGGGTAAGTAAGCGTCTCTAAGCCTTCGTCCACAAATACTCAGGGAGCTTATCTGGCGTGTTGTACTGCGCAGGAATTTTGCCTCAGATAAAAAAGTAAGCGCAAGGGGTTAGTGCCTTGGACTACTGGGCAAGGGGTTCATGGTTCGAATCCCAGAATATACCACCAACGACCCCTCCTCTTGCGAGCGTCTAACAAACATTCAAAAAGATTTACTGTCATGCGAAAGCTTCTGAAAAACCCTTTGCTCACTGGATACGGCATAAAACTGTAGGCTCATTTATTACGTGCAAAAACGTACACCGCGCACAACATGTATAGACATGAGAAGGTAGACCTTGGCCCAAAACCGATAGCGAGTAGGCGTTTTAGAGAACCAAGCTACCACAAAGCAAAAGTCAAAATTCCCAAAAATTGATTATTGAATTTCAAGGGCTCTGATAGGAACCAGGCTATGCCGGAGCTCCGACAAAACAACTTGAATATGGACAGACCTATCTGTATGAAGAAATACTCAGGAGATTCATTCCCCCAAAGATCATTAACAATGCTCAATGGTCAGCTTCTAGAATCACGAAAGACCTTAAATGTGGCTGAAGCTCTTCCCTATACCCACTGAAAGGCTTGGATGGTTCGTTTCTTATATCAGATGAGGATCAACTCAAGAGATGAAAGGTGCATTTTGCTTCAGTTCTGAACCGAGCATTCGCTAGCAATATGCTCGAACACAACAAGTCAGAGTGAAGGGTGCTTAGAAATAATTCGCACCACAACTCCCTCAGTAACGATAAGATTATTGCCAAGATCAAAGCACCGAAAACCAATAAGAAGGTAGCACTTGGCGGCATACCCGCGGAGCTTTATCAAGTTGCGCTAAGTGCATCGGCAGAGCTACTACTGTTCCCACTTGTCGGAGAACATGGCAAGCCGAGTGTTTTCCGGATTAGTGGAAGAAGGGAATGATCGTGCCTACTGTGGTCAAGATAATAGCTAGAATCATCCTGGAGCGAATCGAAAAACACTTTGAAGACATACGGGATATCGAGCAAGCAGGTTTTCGATCTGGATCCTCCAGTGGATCCTATCATCGATTTTGAAAAGGCATTTGATAGTATCAATCGGGAATGTCTCGTCTTGCACAGAAGTAGGCTGTCTGAGGAATTCGAAGTCCAAAGCGACTGCTTCATGCGACCTAACCAACAGGAAAAGAAGAAATTCAATAGACTCTTACATATGAACTCAAACACCTCGTCTATGCCAACTATTTATGCCTACTGCCTCACAGAATAATCGAACTTAACCAAATGACCTTGGGGGTATTGTCTGAACCGATGGCGAAAACGAAGTGGATATAGCTAAGCGAACAGGCAAAGAAAATCTGCGTTTGGAATGCCATCCACTGTTTACCATTACTTTAAACACCAAGCTACGTTCCGTTCCAGAGTTGAAAACCTGCTGCTATATGGATGTTTTACCTGGAGAGTGACCATCAATACAACGAGAATGCTGGACCTTAAGAGATTTTCTGGTCAAACCCTATCTCTAACGAACAGTGGATTGGTCATACTCTTTGAAAAAGTGACAGGTCCATAGCTAATCACGCTATGCATTGCAACTAGCTTACACAGGATGGCAGGATATACGGAGCTTCATGGCGCGAAACAGTAGAGAAGAAAACAAGGCAAAGACTTGGGTTGAGCTGACGTTCATTTCCAGAAACCGCACACGATGGCCTATAGGCGTTGTAGAAGCCCTAAGACTCACAAGGGGATACAGGACATGAGAAAGAAGAAGAAAGACAAGAGTTAGATGCCCCACAGAAGTCACTAAAGATTTCTCAATGAAAGGCGGTCGATGTACACCAAGGAAGCGTCTTTAGCCCTCTGCTATTTATTAAAGTAGTAGATTATTTGCTAGAAGAAAAAAACACAGACCTGAAAATGCGTCAGGCTTTATTTGCTGAAGGGAGAGATATCTTAAGTCAAGGTCAAACATTCCTGCAACAAGCCCCTGATGTATAGGTGGATGATTTAAAGAAAAGTCGGTACTAAATAAGTTAATATAAGATAGGGTATCTAAGCTGCCCATTTCCTACCCCACACCGGCTATTCCAAACTTTTCCTTGAATGCAAAAGTGCTTAAGACCTCATATTCGATCAATAAGATAAAAATTAGAAAAAATTAAGGAGATTAAGACAAAAACATCGACCTAAAACCCTGAAAATTTCTCGAGAAATTTATAATTGAATAAAAATCCAATATTTCGAGTGAAGAACTATTTTCCTCGAATTTTACAATGAGGAGGATTATCCCAACCTTTTTCCGGGAATACAATCGATTTAAATAATATTACTGGCTATTCGAAAGGACATCCAATTAGGGAGATGTCATCACCATAACAATCGGCTTTAGTATTTCCATTTAACCATGATCATGATTCATCTATGCACATACTGCTTATACCACTCGTTGTTTTTTAAATAACCGGCACCATATTTCACGATAATTTTCCGGTACCCAGATCCCTCTCACTTGCAGTTGAATCGCCTACGCATTAAGCTCTCTCGATGAACTTCCTGTCCACTGAATTTATTGATTCGCTCACTCCATTGATTTACACTCCCTGTCCTGTCACACAACCTTTTGTTTTTGTTTTTATATACTCGTACACAGGCAAAGGGGAGTCATCACGTCGGCAAAGTCAGTCAACAACAAAAAAAAGTTCCGCATCCATTTGTATCTGTATCCTTGCATCCCTGAAGGGTTGAAATATTTGCGCAGTCACTTTGCCTTTCGAATGCAAAAAAAATGATGAAACAAAAACAAAAAAAGCTTCCCCTAATTAATTTGCATCCACTTGAAGGGTCCCCTTCTCCCACCTGATTGCATCTACAATCTCTATTTAGATACACAAAAAAGCATCAAAATCTTCCCCGTCTGGTGCGCCGTATGACAACAAAAATATAAATCATAGTACAAGTACCTATTTTATAATATTTACAGCAACAAATCACTCGTTTCTCTTATGTACTGACGACGACGATGCGAAGGTGCACTTGTAGTATATACGAGTACGAGCAATACCTCATCCTCTCTGCCTGTCTGTCTGTCTGTCTGTTGGTGCAATTTAGACTGCAGCTAGTAATGTTACGTCTAGTGGTGGCTATTGTTATTGTTTTTAGTCTTTCTCTGCCTCTCTCTCTCTTTCTCGCTCTGTCTATCTGTCTCTCTGATTTGCATACACAAGGTGGTTAATGTGTAAAATTTTGTTTGAAACCTGCTGCTGGATAGGATTGCATAATGCCAACAATTACACGCCAGAAGAAGATGTATCTATCAATCTGTTGAGATTGGTGAAGGAGGATATATTTGCTGCTGCCGCTGCTGTTGATGGTCAAAGGCCCCCTTCTGTTTTTGCAGATACACTTTTCTCTCGTAGATACTTTTCCTTGTTTGGTGGGGGGGAAGAAGATTTTGGTTGCAAAAACGCCCACCGGTTCTCCTTTACACTTTACACACCGAAAAGCCGACACAAACGTATGCAAAATCGAACCGAAAAAGGGAGCACAAAAATTCGAATCTATCTTTCGATTCGCACTTTCGCTTTCTTTTCGCAAACCAAAATTATTAATCACTTTTTGTCTTCACTTTTTGTGTATTCCCTTTTGTTTATTTTTATTTTGGTCTTTCCCGGATGCTTGCACAAGAAAATGAAAAAAAAAAACCGCTCCGATATTTTATTAATAGGTAGAGCCGTGTTCAATGCCGCTCCGATGCAGACTGGCAGAGCACCGATTGAAGGTGAATTCTCCTCCGTCCGTCCAGCGATCTGTTGCGAATTGGACACGGTTTTTTTCTTCTCTGACTGCACACGGACAGAGAGGAAGAGAGCGAGTCTAGTTTGTGTGTGTTAAGGGAGAGAGAAAACTCCAAGAGAGAGACTGACTCTATAGGTGGAAAATTCAATTGAATGGGAAAACTTTTTTCCCCACTGAGACATGCGTCTCGAGTATATGGTAGCCTTCATCGTAATAGTCAGAAGCAGCAGTAACATGAAAAGCTTTTATGAGTGCATTTGCATTGAATTTGGACACCCAAGACAGGGAGGGCAGCAACTGAATGAGACTTGGTTGGGTGGCACTGTGTGTAAGGTGAACCACGTATACTTAGACTCGGGTGTGCGGATGCACTTTTCGAGTTGACTGAGTGTCGATGGCATTTTTATTTTGTCATTGACAAGTGCATTTGTGGAGGTTTTCTGTTCTTTTTTTTTTGGGAACAAGGCTATTTGATGTTTTTTTTTTTTATTTTATTTCATTTGGGGAGGTATAATTGGACATGTTTTTGAAGGTGAACGCAGATGGGGAAGATAGGACGGTCCTTGGGTGATATTTTATGTAAATGTAATTTTTTTTTAAAATGTTTTCTAAAAAGTGCAGGAGTAATCAAGCTTTTTGTTTAGCACCCTGTCTTATAGACATTGAATAGCATCAAAGTATGTATGTGCTACAGTATACTGAAAAGGATTCGACGTCGACATGACTTAAAGCCGCATAATCAGTGTACAATGGACCTGCAGGCAAATGGTTATATACACAAACATATGTACATATTCACAGCAAAGGAAGTGACGTGCACAAAATGGAAACTTAAAAATATGTTTCCTAGTACTTTGACTGGTAAAAGGACGAGAAGTTTGAGAGAAACTCATTCAAGCCGGTGGCTTAGGTAACACCCGAGGGGCAGACTACAACAAATGCAGTCAAGATTAAATCAGAATAGACCTATTGTGGTACAACAGAATCTAGTATTTTCCAAACTAACAGCCTGTTAACATAGCAGGAGCTTAAAATGAAGCGCTGTTATGTTTATGTTAGTGAGTTCGACGAAGTTATCGAAGAAGTGTATTCTCCCAGAGGCAATTTCTTTCTTCGAGTTGATAGAGTTTGACAGGTGCACGGGAAGTGGATTATAACCTCTTCCTCATCTATGCAGTTTCCGCAGAAACCTTTTACTGGAAGGCCCAGACTAAAGGCATACCTCTAAAAGATGCCGTGTTCTCTAGTAACACAGAACTATAATGCCGATGAAGAATTTGTTTAGGCTCGGCAGACTGTTGGGGGCAAAAATGTCGGACTACAAATTTTTATTTGACAGATACATGCAAAAGTATTGGGCATATAGCGAAACATTTCTGTCAGTTTTGACATTAGCTTATGCTTCGATAAGCAATTGAAACTTAACGAAACCAAACATAATTACCCGCACAAGCACAAGGGGATGTTTTGACAGCTTTACTACTTCTTCTTTGAAGTGACTTAATCGTGGCAATAAGCGTTGTTTGAACGAAAATAAAGAGCAGAGAAAAACTTAAGAAAGGCGATATGGAAGGATAAAAATCGAGAACACCTTTGAAAGAACGAAAGCCCATCTTAGTTTAGTTAGTTTGCGAATAGAAGTCCAGTGATCTTGGTGGAAGACCTTACACCTTGGCTATAGATACTGTCCACAAATTTAGAAATGAAGGGAATTCGGGAAATTTCGGCTTCTTCTCCAAATTTCAAAACACTAAAAAATTGTTAAAAATTCTGTTAAAGACAACTAAGATTACGAAAAAGAAACGCACAGGTTGAAGGTTGAGCAAAAAAAAAAGTTAATAACACTGATTTGACAGTTTTGACACTTTTAACAGACTACCGCAAAGAAATTTCTTGGACTAAAATTCGTAGCTTGGGAAAATTTCTTACTCTCTCGTGAACGTTCACGTTACAGAACTAAAAGAAGTTTATGTGATGATGTGGTGTTGCATGCCTGCAAGCGGGGTAGGGCAAATTGAATTTATTCATTATAAAATAGACCAATATGGAATATCTTTCAGAAAAGGCTCAAGCAAAGCGCAACAAAATTGGGCCTAAGGTCAGAATACAGCTGCCAACAGAACAAAGGCCCGAAACTTACTTCCCATAATGTAATAAATTCAGTTAAAAATCAACCTTATTTGCTTCAAATAAACATCCCATTTATCTATCGACAATATTCAGCATCTATTTCGAACTACTGACTCATGGCCTAGTTAAGACAAAAAAGCAAAAAAGCATCTATGACTCCAAGCAAACTATGAAAAATGCTTCTACATTACATATATGTGTAGGTATATGTCATATGGCCGAGCAAACAAAGCGGTGGGGGACAACATCTCTAGAGACAGAAAAAAAAAAAAAAAAAAAAAACATCTTCAAAGCTCAGACTTCCCCCCCCCCCCGGAGATTACACATAACTCATCAGATGTGCACAAAGAGTGCAATGACCATTTTGTTGCTTTAAGGTCTAGTTTTTTTTTCTAAAAATGTACTGCTCATTGAAAACAAAACTAAAGCTTTATGAATAACATCTATGCATCATGGTTTGGTGAATTTTAATTCGTCAGAACCATTTAAATTGGAACGATATGCAAAACAACTAGTGGCGGCCGCCGCCGCGTTCAATGGACAGAGGAATAGAGGAAGCTTGCCTTGCCGTCCGTCGTACATTGAATGGTGCATGTAATTGTACTGCAAATTGAATAGAACGGGAAACGCATACCGAAATCGGTTAACAGAATCTAATTACACCTAACTGGGGCAGACATATGTACCTACCGACTAGGGTATAGTACATTTATTTGAATTTGTTTTGTGATAGCTACCAGCGGTGAATGAAAGTGTGAATGTACCAAGTGATTTGATGACCAGAGGAGGGGTCATGGTGATGTTGTAATAAAAACATAGCCACATGCGGATGAGATGTGAGGTTGTTTAGAGGTCGCTAATAAATCCAACATTTTAAGACCGATAAAAGTTTCTATAATAATTCCGCTGAGAACTTCTCTTAGGGTTTGACATATACTCGTAAGTAGTTTGTTTTTGTTCACGAAATTATTTGCCCAAAACCAAAATGAAGAATAAAATAACGAAATTCAGAGAGAGGAGTATGGAGAGAGTTAAAGAGCGAATGTTGTGCCACCCCCCCTTAGCCTTAATTAAGGCTTGTAATCGTTTAGACACACTATCCACATGTTTTTTTTTTAGTGAAATATGGGCTAGAAGCTGCGAGGTCTCCTTCCTACTTGTTAGTTTCCTTAATAGAAGTTTTCTTGATTGTAATGTCTCTCCCCTTTCTACAACGACTGCAAGTGACAGTCATAATCAAGAACCGAGTTCCAACAGGAAATTAATTTACAAAAGCGATTCAGGGAAATAACTCCGCGGGATTTTTCTTCGTCTTCGTAGTGGGAAATTAATCCACTCAAAAAGAAATGCCAATCAGAAACGATTGACTACGGAACGTGCCCATTGTTAGCGAGGAAGTTTTTTTTTTTAGGGAAATTTCCCATGGGTGGAACACTTTCTCAGAAAGAAGTGGTTAAATTTCTCACTTCCAGGGGGACATTACTCCAAATTCGAAAAGTGAATTAATTTCCCCCTAGAGGTGGAGTAAATTTCCTCCGACTAATCTGCCAGCACCTAAAAAATGTGGCAAGGGAATTTGCAGAAAAAAGACAAGACTTCCTGGAATTCAATTGATTAATTTAGAATGAAACTTAAAACTCTTTTAAAGGCCAATTAAACTCAAATACAAATTCAAAATCTATCTACTTAACTGAAAATTCTATCTCAAAACAAAAAAGTCCCACCCAAAGCGAAGAAAGAAAACCGCTGCACTTTGGAAAGCAAAACGGAAAAAAAGCTCTCCACATTCTCGCCGCTGAAACGAACTACAATCTCATAGATAACAAATTAACTCGTGGGAGAATCCAATCCAAACAGACACACAAAGAGAGAAGAAAAGCAAACACCGATAAATCTAGAGAGAAATTTTATAGTAAAACAAAATTTTCAAAAAAAAAAGAAAAGAGAAAAATAAAATGCAAAAAGTTCATTGGACTTTTCCGACCATCCAAACACACACACACACATCTCAATTGTATCTGCTGCTTAAGTATTGAGTCTGTGTCATTTGCAGTGCTTTGTGTGCTGTTTCCTAATTCATTTTCTTATGTTTACTTTCCTCCATACACTGTTTTTCGTGGGCGATTCTTCGTTTTTGTTTATTTTATTGCAAAACCCAATTTAGTAGGTGAATTGTGCAAAAGCACTGTGTATCGCTTGGGTCTTTGCATCTTTTCTATCTTTCTACCGAGTGTGTGTGGTAAGCAAGGCAAACTACACAACACAGTTCGATGAACTCTTCTTCGCGCATAGATAAAGCTAGCTAAGCAGAAAGAAACCCACTAGGGAGAAACGAATGAAAACACCAAATGAAAGGCAAACTATTGGCTCCATATAGTTGGGTAACCGCTGGCCGATTCCGAAATGTGCAACCTTTTTTGGGGGAAACGTAAAATTTGCATTTTTTTTTTGTACTCGCTGCTCCGCCAGCTCAAAGAAAAGAGAAAGGAATCCCAAACAGAGTGAAGATTTGGAGATCTAAATTCTAAACACAGAGAGAAAAGGATTTTGTTTTCCTCGCTTCAATGCAAATGAGACATATCACGTAATTTACAACAAAAAATCGAAGGTAAAACTTGACATAAAAAAAGAAGAAAATAAGAAACCTTCGCATTTGTATCTTTTTTCGTACGAATGGCATTGAACAGATGAACATAACCTAAAAAAGAGTCAACGCAATGACCTCGCTTACTATAACTAGCAGCAGCAGCAGCAGCAGTAGCACTGGCGATGTGAGGTGAGGTTTTGCTGCTGCTGCCTTTTTGTTTTTGTGAAAGATATTCTCGCATAATAGATATTTTTTTTTTTTTTTTATTTAATTTATTTCGAAAATCCATATCTGAGTCATATGCTCGAGTGTGAGAGACACCACAGAGTGCCTTTGCATTCTTTGTGAGCGATTTGTGCAGCTAATGCACTTTGTTTTCGAGAAAGGTCTTATGGGTGTCCTTCAGTGCTGCTGCTGCTTCAGAGTATTAGACGCGACACGCAAGGTGAGCAGTTGAATTTTTCAAATATTATTGGATTAGCTGATGGACAAGGCGACGAGCCTGAGAAGGAGAAGCAAATGCAAATTGTAATTGTAAGGTTCGACGAGTGGTCAAGGTGATTGATTTTGCATTCACTCGTTTCATAGCCCAACGAGTCTGGCTAATGAGTGTCTATTCAAAATATTACGTATACGACGTGTATGGAGGACTTTCTTCTGCCAGGATTTGGAATTAGGAGTGCATTTGCTAAAGGAGCTACCTATCCTGATGCAGATGTAATAAATGAACAAATTGGACAAGTGAAAGGCCAATTGCCTTCTAGTCCCTGCCATCATCTTGGGCGAAAAGAAAGAACATCTATTTATGTCCAGGCTCGGAGCACTAAAAGGCATTTAGGAACCCGAATACAGAAACCTTTTTTCAGCCCCAACAAAGTCAACAGCAAATAAAGTGTGCACTGCAAAAGTAGATCTCGTTGGAGGTCTTTCGAAATATTGCTATTGGCATTGTTATTGTTAAAACTCATAATTGAAACTTGATAATGTATGTACATGTCACACAAAAATCAATTTATCATATTTCATTGCCAACGGAGGTTGAACAACCTCAAAGTTCATTCACAAGAAAAGAAATGCAAACGCAGCAATTTTGTACATTAATTCTAGACTAAGCATTTATTGTTTATTATTGTCTGTACTTTAGATATTCGCTTAGTTGCAAACTAAGCATTTATTGACTGTTAAATTTAGTATAAATAAGAGGAATAAAATTAATGATTTCAATTGCTTACGAACAGTTAACCAAGACTTTTATTTCTTCAAGTGAGTCTGCTTGAAGGACTGTTCCCGCGATTCGCATAATCGATACAAGAATCGACTTGTGCTACTACAACAATCGGATCTAGGTTTATGCACCTACGATCCACATCATCATAGTTTGGATAAAAGAATCCAATCTTCAACATTTGGCGACCGTGACAGGACTTAGGTCTAATAACTCATCAGAGAAGCGTGAACGGGGCTTTAACATCGTTCAAGTTTGTTTTCTTCTTTTCTCGTCTCTTTTTTGCTTTCGTGATTGGCGTATACTGGACCAAAACACAGTACGACGGATCTACATAGCGGATTAAAGGATCTAAGCACGTACAGATTTTGGACATGGAGCTTAACAACCATACTCAACACCAGGAGAAGCTTGGAGGTGACATCCTCAAGCTATGGAAGGACCAAAAGAGGGATGGCGATGAAAGGAAGCCAAAAACGCGTAGCTCCCAGCAGGAGTTCCAACAACGGCTAACACAGCTTGAGGAACTCTGGGAGGAATTCGATAAAACCGACAGTACCATCAGGGAAACCTGTCTGGTTGATTTGAACCACCCATATTTCCAGAAGGACTATTACACAGAAGTCCGGAAGGTGGTGGAAGAGCTCCGGAGAGACCTAGACAGGTGCCTAAACATGTTGCCTCACGGGAGAACCAGTGAGGAGGAGGACTCTAGCGCAATGACTAAACCACAGGTAGTCAGTAAGACGGGAGCATCGTCAGTATCGCTGGAGGGGAACCAGTTCGGTGTAACCAAGGAACAACCCTCTCAGCCGTTGAATCCAAGCAAGGGTGCCGTTCCAAGGCCTAGTAAGGAACAGTGGTTACCTCAACCATCTCAGTCAACACAGCAAACTTTTCTCGCAACAGGATCCATGACCAACCTTAAGCAAAGGTATAAATGGGTTATGGACATCCTTAGTAATTCATTGGATAAGGCCGGATCGGATCAGGCTAGGTCAGAACAGTTCTGCCGTATTAAAATTCGTACGATGGAACAAAATTGGGATGAGGTATCAACAATGTATCGGAAATTGGAGATGGAATTAGGACACGAAGACATCAAGGAATACTTTGAGATGCAAGAACGTGTCTCGATGTCACTACTGGAGCTTTACGATGGATTGGAAAGGTCGACCTCGAAATTGGTTACGCAGCAGACAACAATGAAAATGCCAAAGGTAGAATTGCCAAAATTTGACGGTAATTATCTTAAATGGCAGGAATTTATGGATTTATACATTGAAATGATCCATAACCAACACATGTCAGATGGCCAAAAAATGTGGTTTCTGAAATCAAGTTTAAAAGGGGAAGCAGAGAAGTTGGTTCGCCACCTATCAGTGTCAGGCGCCAACTATGCAGCAGCATGGAAAATAATAACTGAACGGTACGATAATCCTCGGTTATTAGTTTCATCTTGGATATCAAAACTGTTGTCCCATCCAAATGCACAAGCTGGGAATGCTAGATCCATTCGAAGCTTGCATGATACCATACAAGAATGTTTGCTGGGGTTGCAAGGTTTAAGGGTGGATACGAACACCTGGGATCCGATTTTGCTTCATCTGTTTCTAAAAAAGTTAGATAAGGATACCCATACACTTTACGAGCAATCGCTCGATCACCCTCGGCAGCTACCATCATTCAAGAAATTTTTAATATTTCTCGAGAATCGGTTCCAGTCGCTTGAAGCACTAGGAAATAAGGATAAAACGCTGGAGTATCAATCCAACAAGACAACCTTTAAGACGTCATCGGCAGTGACATCTCATCAGACAAATTGCTCAGCATGCAAGGGCAATCATCCTCTGTACAAATGCCAGCAATTTTTAGATCTACCATCGTCAAAACGAATGATCTTGGTCAAGCAAAGTGGTCTCTGTGTCAACTGCTTGAGGTCCGGGCACTTTTCAACTAATTGTAATTCTGGTAGTTGTTTAAAGTGCCGGAAGAAACATAACACGCTGCTGCATCAAGAAGCAGATAGTACTAATTCATCTAAAACTTCAGGGGATTCCAAAATCTCCACAACAATGAGACCAACAACTGCATCTACCGCTTCCAGCACAGTGGAAAGCACGTTATCAAAACAGCCGCTACAGCGGGCGTTGATTTTACTAGGAACTGCAAAGGTTACGATTATCGGACCTAATCAAAAGGCTATGTATTGTCGAGCATTATTGGACTCTGGTTCTCAGGTCAATCTCATCAGCCGTAGAGTAGTTCGAGCTCTAAATCTGATGCCTGAGCTAGACTCTCTGATCATAGAAGGTGTAGGCCAAGGGAAGCACAAAACAACCCACCGAGTAAATGTAAAAATTGAATCTTCTATAACTAACTATGCCTCGAGGGTGGAAGCGTTTGTGCTCAAGGACATTATTGCTCCGCAGCCTTATCAACCATTGGACATTTCATCATGGAAAATACCAAAGAATATAAGGCTAGCAGATCCAGAGTTTAATCGACCGGATAAAATAGACTTGCTATTGGGTGCTGAGTTCTACCATGAGCTGCTCGCAGTCGGACAAATTAAACTTCAAGAGGATTTGCCAATACTACAAAACACAATGCTCGGCTGGATTATATCTGGAAAGGTCAGCCGTTATATCGCTACAACGGCCACTTGTGGAATATGTACGGAAGAAGAGCCTTTAAATGAAATCATCGAGAAGTTCTGGCGGTTGGAGGAAATTGGAGAAGACACGAGTAACATCACTCCAGCGGATCAAAAATGTGTAAGCCACTTTGACAAATCCTTCCGGCGCGACACAAACAGTGGAAGGTTTATCGTTAGTTTGCCTTTCTCACGTCAGCCGTCAGAATTAGGTGAATCTAAGGAGATAGCCCTGAGGAGATTTTGGGCCCTGGAAAAAAGACTAAGCAAGGACGATCAGCTCAAAAATCAATATGCAAGTTTCATGCAGGAATATCTCCAATTGGGACACATGAGAGAAGTAGACATAAACAGCATTAGGGCACCTCACTACTTCCTTCCGCACCATGGTGTTTTAAAACCAGATAGTAGCACTACCAAGCTAAGAGTTGTGTTCGACGCATCCATGAAAACGTCATCAAACAACTCCTTGAATGATTTGCTGCTAGCTGGGCCCACAATACAAGACGACATCTTCTCCATACTTATACGATTTCGAACTCCAAGATTTGTTTTTACCGCCGACATCGAAAAAATGTACAGACAAATCATTATGAAGGAGGAAGATCGCAATTATCAACTAATATTCTGGCGGAATGGACCGGATGAAGAACTCAAATGTTATCAGCTAAATACAGTAACTTATGGCACCACGTCTGCTCCGTATTTAGCAACACGCTGCCTTCAACAACTATCTACAGAAAATGCACAAAGGTTTCCATTGGGTGCCAAAATTTTGGCGAATGACTTCTACATGGACGATGTCATGTCCGGCTCCAATAGCCTATCCGAAGCCATAGAAATGCGACAGCAATTAACCCATATTTTGCAAACAGCTAAATTCAACCTTAGAAAATGGTGCAGTAATATACCACAGCTGCTAAGAAATATTCCAATGGGCGATCAAGCCATACAATCTGATCTTCGAGATAAGGAATCACGAACGTTAAAAACGTTGGGGCTCATCTGGAATCCACAAGCGGATGAGTTCCTCATTAATTCAGCAATACAGGAGAATAGGAGAATCACAAAAAGAACGGCCTTATCGGAAATTGCACATATATTCGACCCATTAGGCATCGTCAATCCAATAACAATCACGGCGAAAATATTTATTCAACAGTTATGGAAACTAAAAATTGATTGGGATGCCGCCTTACCGATGGAACTGCACACAACTTGGAAAAATTTCCGAAAGGACTTAGAGCAAATAAGAGAAATAAAGATTCCCAGACACCTATTCTCTACACAAGTCCCAAAGAAGACCCAGATACATGCGTTTGCGGATGCATCAGGAAGAGCCTTTGGTACTGCCATCTACATTAGATCAATTTACAACGACGGTACAGTGACGGTTCGACTACTTTGCTCAAAATCCAGAGTTGCGCCGCTTAAAAAAGGGAAGGACGAGGAGGTAATCACTACAACAACTATACCACGACTAGAACTTTGTGCAGCCAAATTAGCGACGGACCTCACTAATCGGGTCACAAGGGATCTGAAGTTAGGAGAATTAGAGACATATTTCTGGACGGACTCGGAGATCGTGTTGGCCTGGATAAATGCGGAAGCGTCTAACTATCATCGTTTCATAGCCAATCGAGTAAGAGCAATCAGAAGCACGACCTCTCCTCAGCAGTGGCGTCATGTGCCTACGAAACAGAATCCGGCAGACATAGTTTCAAGAGGGATATCGGCTTCGAAGCTAAGGGATTGTAACATGTGGTTTAATGGGCCTTTGTATCTATATGGGCCAGAGAACACTTGGCCAGGCAAGTCTGAAGTAAACAAGACAGAAATAGGAAAAAAGGGATCCAGAATTGCACTCACAGCTACGATCGATACATCATCAGGAATTATCAACATGACAAAGCATCATAATTCATTCGGACGTTTACAACGGATTATTGCCTATATCAAACGATTCGTAAATAATTGTAAGAAGAGTAACAAAAACCAGCGATTCAGCGACCATCTATCCATTTGCGAGCTTGACGATGCCACTCAAGTAATAATGAGGGAAATGCAACATCAAGAGTTCAAGGAGGAGCTGGAGCATCTGTCGAAAGGAAAATACGTCAGCAGTCAAAGTCCACTGAGTAGTCTATCGCCATTTTTGGATGGGGAAGGAGTTCTTCGCGTAGGAGGACGCTTAGAAGCAGCCGATCTAGATTACGATGCCAAGCATCCCATTGTATTACCATATAATCATGAGGTCAGTAAATCATTGATGCGAGAAATCCATCTGAAGTATATGCATGTTGGACCTCAAGGATTGCTGGCAGCTGTACGTCAGAAATATTGGCCCATCAAAGGAAAAACTATGGCACGTTCGGTAGTTCAAAAATGCATTCGCTGTGCCAGAGCCAGACCTAAGTTAATGACGCAGATTATGGGAAATTTGCCGGCGGCGCGTATTCAACCCGCCAGACCCTTCGTAAATTCTGGAGTGGACTTTTTCGGACCAGTGTGGATTCACTTCAAGGTAAGAGGAAAACAACCGCGAAAGGCATATGTAGCCGTATTCTGCTGCTTCGCAACTAAGGCAACACACTTTGAAGTTGTGGGAGATCTAACCACAGAAGCATTCATAGGTGCACTTAAGCGTTTCATAGGCAGAAGAGGAAATTGCCAGAATCTCTATTGCGATAATGCGACAAACTTCATCGGAGCAAGAAACCAGCTTATGGAGGTTGAATCATCAATACATTCTCCTTCGTCGAAAGAAAAAATAACCTCGTTTTGCACTGCCAGGAGTATGGAATTCCATTTTATTCCACCTCGAGCACCCCATTTCGGCGGATTATGGGAGGCTGCCGTGAAATCAGCTAAGCATTTTCTGAAACGCAACCTTCTTTCTTCTAATCTAACGTATGAAGAACTTGAAACGTTGATGATCGAAATAGAAGCTATACTAAATTCCAGACCGCTGACTCCCTTGTCATCTGATCCAAACGATCTTACGGCCCTAACACCCGGACATTTTCTGATTGGGGAGGCATTAACCTCAACAATTAATGCACGAGCAGAGGATACATATGGCAGGTTAGGCAACAGATGGAAGACAATCACAGCAATCAAGACGCAATTTTGGCAACGTTGGTCACATGAGTATCTCAATGAGCTTCAACACCGTTACAAATGGAAACATCAGCAAAACAGCATTATCCCGGGTATGTTGGTAATCATCAAAGAAGACAATCTACCACCGATGCAGTGGCAACTGGGTAGGATTGTAAATTGCATCAAGGGGACCGACGATGTGGTACGAGTGGTGGAAGTAAGAACTGCCAACGGGCAGCTTAAGAGACCAATACATAAACTGGCTCCTCTACCAGTGGACGATAATCCACCTGCACCAGTGCAGCTAAAACAACAACCCCAAAACCAAGGACACCAGCAAAACCAGAAGTCCAGGAGGACAGATTTAGTATACGTATTGACAATAATTAATTAAAACCTTAAAAAAAAAATTATTTGCTTTATACAATATACATAGGTAGTACACCTAAGAATATTTTTATTGTTGAACCATCTGTTCAACCGCGGGCAGAATGTTAAAACTCATAATTGAAACTTGATAATGTATGTACATGTCACACAAAAATCAATTTATCATATTTCATTGCCAACGGAGGTTGAACAACCTCAAAGTTCATTCACAAGAAAAGAAATGCAAACGCAGCAATTTTGTACATTAATTCTAGACTAAGCATTTATTGTTTATTATTGTCTGTACTTTAGATATTCGCTTAGTTGCAAACTAAGCATTTATTGACTGTTAAATTTAGTATAAATAAGAGGAATAAAATTAATGATTTCAATTGCTTACGAACAGTTAACCAAGACTTTTATTTCTTCAAGTGAGTCTGCTTGAAGGACTGTTCCCGCGATTCGCATAATCGATACAAGAATCGACTTGTGCTACTACAACAATCGGATCTAGGTTTATGCACCTACGATCCACATCATCATAGTTTGGATAAAAGAATCCAATCTTCAACAGTTATCCTCTCTGAAAGGACGTTTAAACAGAGTGAACACACAAAGGAAAGATATGTATATTGCAAAAGTAGAAAAGAAAACAGAAGGCTAACACTATTCATTGAAAATAAGAAGGACCCCGGGAGCGGTACATCAAACCTAACCTATACTTGTTGGCAAACACTCCTCCAGTTCTGTGGACAAAGACGAAATCCTTTCTATTCAGTTCTTCGTCGAGTTGGATCGAGCAGCTCTATACCAGAGACAAACATTTCAACGAATGTGTGAATAAGACGTAACTATAAATATGTCACCACAAAATCCTTCCCACATCAATTTTTCGGCGGACTGTCATTCAACTAACAACAACAAAATGTACAGAACGACTCAACAAAATGGCTACGCCTAGAAAAACTACCGCCGATTGAGAATGTGTGCGTGAGCTCCCATTTGATTCTACTGGAAACGACAGAATACATTCAAAATGGCTGGTAGTTTTAAGCATGTCAAATCGACCAAAGATGTCCGTCTCTTTTAGTTCGTATATGCTCTATGCTTGTTCAAAGTGGGAGTTGCTGTCAAAGGTGAAATGTAAAATGTCGGGCAGCAGATAATTTAGACAACAAAAGGTGGCGTCACCATTGAATACAGGGCCATTGCATCGCTCATATTTTTCTCCGAAGAAAACGGATAATTTATTCAATTTGGTGAGAAGTTTTCAAAGTGAAATTATTTCTCACTTTTGCTGGGTACTAGAGTCCCCAGACCGACTAAAACAAACCGGAGTATTGTCTGGGATCTTCTCAGAATCCCTACGTCTTCCCAAACCGCAGGAGTGTTTTCCAAGCAGAGGTTGACAGCCAGCCAGCTATAGAAGCCATTACTCTCGCGAACAGCTTAATTTTCTTCGAACACAGTACAAGGTTTTGCTCTACTGGGTTTCTAGACAAGAGGGTGTCAATGAAAATGCGGATGAAATAACAAGTAAATGTTCATCAGACATACTAGAACTGATCTCTCTGTATACATCACGCCCTGCGTTCTGAGGCTTGAAACAAGGAAGTTAGCCACAAGAGAGGTGAACTCAAAGTGTAACTTCATGGCCATTCTTCGACAAAGCAAGGACCGAGAGACTTGTGCGTAAGGACAGAAGAGGGCCCCACTCACTTTCTTTGCCAATGGCCTGAACTCTAACATCCCAGAAACGAATTCCTCAGAGAATTACTTTCTTTACAATCTAGAAGAACCCTCGGGCGTAAATATTGACACAATGTTGAGCTTGAGTATATCAACAGGGTGGCTTGGATAGTCGAAAGAAGGTTCCTCATAAGTACTAGTTCTGTCATAAGACGCCGAGTGCTGGACGATAAGTAAGAAAGCAAAGAAAATATTCGCCATTTTCATCGGATAAAAAATAAATAAAAAATAAAAAATAAAAGAGAAGGCACAACTAGGATATGGATATAGACCAAAAAGCCAAGTTAAGTCGAGTTAAGTCCGGTCACATCGCTGGAATAGACAACAACGCTGCAGCCAAAAAGATCTGCGAATCACAGCTCACAGGTCTAAGACGGCGAAATAGACTGAGCCTCCAGTACAGAAACCAAGTTGTCATTGAGAAAGCTTGGTCTTCTTAATCAGAGGCAGCACAGGCAGATATCGCAGAGGATGGAATGCAAGAGTTGGTATATATAACGATCAGGTTTCAACCTTAATTCTCCATGAGTGGTATCTAAATTGACTGCGGAGAGTTGTATGTGATTTATTTGTATTCATTCCTAATTCACAGTATTTTTTAGCGTTCGTGGTGAAATACACAAAGTGCTTTCCGAGGGGAATTGTTAATAAATATGACTGGGAGCTGAACACAGAACCTCTCATTCAATGACTGAATACACTACCAATAAACAGTGGCCACCTACATCACTCATTATGCCTTAAGGCATTCTATGGAGGCAGAAGAGTTCGGTATAAGAAAAGCTGGACTTAGTAAAAAGTAGGACAATATAACAATATGCAAGCTTCAGCTGATAGTACAAAAATCGCCTCAAAGATTCAGAGCTACTACTAGTTACTGTTTTAAGCAATGTTTGTCAGACATTCGCAAGAACTAGAGTCGTGATAATGCTTGTGGGGATATGAAACTTAATCGACGCCCTCAGCAGTCCACTGAGACCTTAACCAGTAAAACTTAGTTCTATTTAGACCTTTAGACTCCAAGTATGTACATATATAAAACACCACCCAATAACAAACACTAAAACATTTGACATTTTGACCAAGACCATTAAAATTTGTTTGTAAACTATCCCACCCTTCGAAAACCCACTCACTATTTAATCACGAGCATGAACTTTAAGGTACATTGTTGCAGTTAGGCAATCATTTTCATTTTTAAAAGGAAAACCAATCCAAAACAAACATTCATTTCATTCTCCCCCCCTTGGAGCATCAGTGGCGGCGGCGGCGTGTCAACTTACAAACAAGTTACAACTCACCGACTTAGCAAATGGTAATCCAAAGCCTAAACAACCAACCGATGACAAATGCCAAGGAACAAAACTAACAAAACCGTGATAAACGATCTAAAGCCGATCACACATCGCGTACTCTACACAAGCACTAGCACAAGAGAAACATGCACAGCACACACTCACTCGTCGGTTATCTAATGCAAATCTCCTTTTTTCTTTGCTTTTGAATCTCAACAGAAAACCACGCGCGTAATTGAAATAAAATAAAAAAAATACTTTTTTTTTTTGAAAAAGATACTTTGGGAATCGGGCAAATATGGAATGCGACGCGATAGAAACAAAACTACTGACCACCTTCGGGCGGTGGAGGTCCGACTCCGGCACACAATCTATTGCAAACGCTGCTAAGCTGTCGTTGTTGTTGTTGTTTGCGCTTTTTTTTTTACAGTGAGAGCGAGCTAGCGCGAGAAGTGGTGGTATAGTATAGAGTATAGCTGCACAACACGACAGTAAAAATGAACTGACGAACGAACGAAGCGAATGAAGCAACGCGGCGCGCATTTCAGTTCAACTCAAGATTCGAGGTTAATGGACTTTTACCCTCTGGATGACTCGGCATGCACGATTCGGGTGCATTATGAAGGTCATTTATTTTAATGCAACACTGTGCCAGGGAGTTAAACAGCAGCAAAGAGAACGATAAACTTTCGAACGGATGCACAATTGGCATAGAGAAGTCGCCCCATAGATACAATTTATGTCACAAAAGTGATGGATTTGTGACAGAGCAGTGACGACAGGATCATTTGACACTTGAGTGTGGTAATAGCTTCGTCATTTCAAGGTGTTTCAACCCTGAGTAATTTATCAAACACACACCCACACGGAAGGATATGACAAGGATACATAGTGTCACAGAGAAACCACAAGGAAATTAAATTATTATAGTTTTATTGAAGCTTTCTCTCTCTGGGAGCATTCCACCTCCCCCCCCTGGGGGTAGAGTATCCTTCCAAAGGTGAAAAGTTCAATAAACACATACACAGACTGAGCAGAGAAAAACAAAATGAACATGAGTGGAGAGGAGAATCCTTGATATAGAGAAAATCCATGCTTTGTTATGCTTTTTCACGACCCAACGACCAGAGTGTACACAGGAAGTGGAAGGAACAAAAAAAAAAAAAGTTCAAAGATCCTTGCTGAGGGGTTTATTATCTAATAGGACACCCACCTTTCATTGTCGGATGTTCGGATGACAGCATATGTCAAGAAACTCATCTCTGCATAGAGCTTTGTTGCCACTGGGAGTGTTGTTTGCGTGTGTGTAGTTACATTAAGCTTTTCAGCATGTTAATTTTGCAAATATCAACTGTGGGGTGTCCTTAGTTTCCTGTTAATGGGCAGAGGGATAACTCTGACCAGAGCGATAGCTGGGTGCGAGTAAGGATGTGCTAACACCATTGGTAATTGGGTTTCGCTTTTAATTACCTATTTCCTACGCAAGGACTGACCGTGGGCTACTGAATGGACGCGCAATAAGTGGGTTGTACAGGAACAGGATCTACGTAGGTGATATGACTTTGCAGCTTTGAAGGACTTAACTAAATTGAATTATTAGCGAAAGCCTCTGTAGATGTTTGCATTGCGTTACATCGATTCATAAATGTTTGTTATGGTAACTGATTGACAAAGGGTGTAAGAGGACTAAGAGGTAGCTAAATCATGGGACTGAGATAGGTAAAATGGAGTAAAACATTAGGTTTTCAGAGTTATGTAACTACTATCCTTCAGATAGGACTGCCGACCGAATAAAGGTATCCAAAATAAACACTGTTAAGAAATGAAACATGAACTTTTTACTCTTTCACAGATCACGGAAAGGAGGCTATAAAAAGGGCAATAAATCGAAGGACATTTAGGGTATGCACCAGGCGCTATCTGCACCAGGCCGTTTGCTATAAATATCCCTTCATCTCATTAAGGATCTATTGCCCTTCAGAAGCGATTTCAAGAGGCTTGTGAATCTGTTTATTTCAGGTTTAGATCCAAGTGCACATTCTTGATGTATAGTCTGTAAGGAATCATCACTTAAGTCGACTAAAATGAACTACGGAGCACTGTTTGACTGACTGGTAAGGCAAAAGGAAGAAGAAACATGAATCAACTGCAAGGAACATATTAATTAACAAGCAAGAAAAAGGATGAAGTAAGTAATCAACAACATATTAGCTAGACCAATGAAGACCTTTTAAATTAAACTTCCCTTCGTCGATAGGTCCAATGAATGTCTAGATAAAGAGGAGGAAACAGAGCAGACAATGAAGGTTCAACTTGCCAAGCACTTAGCTTATAACAAGCCACTTGACCAAGTAATGAGATGGCCGATTCTAGATTTTGATTTTGTTCTCATAACGATTGTGCAGAGTTAGCTAAAAGTAATGCAGGAATCAAGAGAATCTGAAGCGCCAGATGCAGATGATATACTCGTGATATTGTTTGCTAACTGCCAAGTAATACTTAATGACAGTCCGGAGAGGAAAGTGGCAGACGATTGAGGGGTGTGTATTATCATGAAGGCACATTCCCGGCCTGTGATTGTTTGCGAATCATGGAAAAGGGGCATGGTTATCACCTACATACACTTGTCATCTCTTGCAAGTACACAGAATCAAGAAGACTAGGCCAGGTTGCGAGCGACTAAGGTCCAACTACAGCTCAGCGACCAGCGATCAAACCAGGTTTCGCCCATTTAACGCCAGGCACGATTTCACTATGCTCAAAGCAGAGAGCTTAATTTATCTATCAATTTATGAAAAAGAAGTTGAATTTTAATTTGTTTCAACAAATATATGCTTCTTGCGAACTATCAAGTTTTATTCACATTCCACAGATGTAGAACGCAATCCACATTCACACCAGCAAAACATTGCCGCGTTCCACAATTCTTGTTTGGTAAATGACAAGTGAAATTCGTTTTGTTCCGCAAAACAGGTTGCTGTCAATGAAATGTTAAAATTTTCGAACATTCGCTCGTTCGCATTCACAGGTCGCTGAGCTGTGAATGGACTTTTAAGGCGGACATGTTTCTTTTATTCGATAGAATGCAATAGATTGGATGAAAATACATGGAAAGCGAGGGTTTGCAAAGCCACATATGTTTCAGAATGTACTAAAAGAAATATGTACATATATTGCGAGGCTGTGACTTGACGATGAAGTTACTTAAAAGAGCTTAAAAAGCTCTAAATGTCATAATGTCCTACTTACAAAAGAATTCAAAAGTAGGACTCGCAAGTAAAGTCGATAAAAGAGTATTTTAGGTATTATTTGTGTCTCGAACCTTGAACTCAGCGCACCATCCACTGAGCCACAGAAGTGAACTAGACTCACTCAAACCTACTAGGCACTCTACTACTTTAAAACTCAATGCAAAAGCTTATTCTAGGAGATCTACTGCATTGCAATTCACCTTAAAGTAACTACAAACAGCCATTGTCCTTCAATGCATCCAATGAGTAAGCCTTTGGTAACTTAAAAGTGCATTGCCCCCAGGTTAGTAAGACCAAACACCTTTGCAACATCTGCGCGAGACTTTTTCTAAACGCAATCATTGGAAATGCATATTTTTCTCGCCACCAATACATCTTCAACTTTGTGTCTATCGGCCAAAGGAAAACAAATCGAAAAAAAGGAAGAACAAAAAATCTAATAAAATCAGCTTCCATCGATAAACAGAGCCAAACAAAGATCTAACGATGTGCAGAGAGAGAGAGAGAGTGAGAGAGAATAGCCTGTGTTAGATGGACGACGGCCAAACGCCAGCGCAACGCGCTCTAAACAACTCGCGGTCGTATGCTTCTACTTGAGCTGCACAAAGCTTTCAATGTGACACAAGACACAACTACATGCTAGCGCTGGGTTTTGCATGCGCGTGTATTGGTATAGGTTCGCCTCTAAAGAGTCATTGAACGATAGACACACAGAGAGCAGTGAGTCGCAGTTGCATGAATGCACGTTCTATTTCGTGTTTTTTTTTTTGTTTTTTTTTTGCACGATGAACTCTTCTTTTATATTCTCCTCTCCACTTAGGAGCTACTACTACTGAACACAGAACTGTAGTAAGTCAATCCAACGTCGCGCCGTTTGTCCAATCGCTCGTCTCCGGGTCACTGAACTCAATATAGCAAAGCAATGGCAGCGGTTTTTTTCTTTTTTCGCTGACAGTTTTTCTTTTTTTGCTGCTGCTACTCACTGCACAGTGGGTTGTGTAATTTATAGATTTAATGTACGTTTTTTTTTTCATTTAATTCGTTTGACGAGTCGCTCACCAGCGCGCGGGCTCACCCACTGCGAGGAAATGTGCAATCGAGTCAAAACAAAAACAAAAAACCCCAACCGCAATCAAAATGGCACAGTATTTAGAAAAGAAATTCGCTGCGAAAAGATGCATTCATTTCCCTGGCTGAGCTTTTTTTTCGTTTTTTTTTTTGTTTTATGGAGAAATTTCCAATTGACGTCAGTAATTTTCGTGCATTTATCAAGAATCACATTCACTTTAGTTTTATTACTTTTTTGTTCACATTTTTATGGGCTGCATTTGATTCGGTGCACGGAGAGGTTGGGGAGGTTTTTACTTATATAAATCACAGAATGCCCAGCAATGAATAATGAGAATCAGGAACTTTTGTGTAATTAAGCACTTTAAACAGTTAAAATTGCAGTTAAACAAAATGTTTACAACTTTTAGGTATAATGTCAGTCGAAATCAAAGAAGCCGCCTTGAATAATTTCTCGGAAAACAGCCCAGGGTCATCCGAATGACCTGAAAGTTGAACTGGAAGCGAACGTAAATCAAACTCAAATTGTGCTTCCCAGGAAGTAGGAAGTTACTGGAGCATTCCATGCTTTTCTGTCGAACTCATCTAAGTCACAAGCTAAGTGCATTAAGGACAAGAATAGTATCTACAAGGGACTACTCTACCAGAGAAAGGGAGACCTGGACCCTATGGACATTACTATAAGAGAGAAGAGGGGATATTGGGATATGACACACCAAACGGTCCGAAGACAACTTGGGTAGGCAGAATAGCAAAATGCGTTAAGCAAAACTCAAACCATTGAGGAGGAACGAAGCTACTTGGATGCAAGCCACATTTAGACTTCAGGAGATCGTTATCTTCAGCTTGTCAAAGGACAGAAGATTGGAAAAAGCCAATCAAAAGTTGTACATACCGACAACTCTGGGATTTCATGATCAATCCTACTCTCCAACAACAGCAGTCTTCCAAACGAAGGTCTTGAGAGCGATCACAGCGGCGCATAAGTCTGCAATACCTTCAAAAGGTACCATCTTCTTCATTGAAAGACAAGCCTCCTATAAAGCAAATACTGCCGCAGAAGTACAATTGAAGCTTGTGATGTGCTAAAGGCAGGAATTTAGGGCTTTTGGTCCGCAACATAGGTAACATTACACTCTGCTCGGTTCTTGGACATGAACCAATAACAGAAGACCGATGACCTATTCGTGAATATCCCACATTGCACACACAAGCTGGAAGCAGAGAAAAAAGCCAGAAGTAAGGCAAAACAAATGAGGAACGGCACAGAAACCTGAATCATTACAGAGAATCTATGGTTCACGTTTGATAGAGCAAGAACGGAGTGAAGGGAAATTAAGGAAGGAAGGAAGCTCTGTAAACGCTTTAGCGATGACAAAGTAATTAAGTGCTTTCTATGCCATCTGAATGGTTTTCTGGCCCAACCGTATCTCTAATGAACACCTCTACCAGAGAACGGGTCAGGAACTTATAGGAACGATCATCCAACGACGAAAGTAGCAGTGGATTGATCACATTGGGCAGTTCTATAGCTAACCATGCTGTGCAATGGAATCTGTTAAACGCAGGATGGAGGAATACCCGGCGGTCCGAGGAGAACATGCCGCAGAACGGTCGAGATGGAGGCACAGCAGTTGGGAAAAAGTTGAGGAGAAGTGAGGCACATTACCAGAAACCGTACACGATGGTGCGTAGGCGTAATAGAGGCCCTAAGTCCCACAAGGGAATATAGGAGATAAGTAAAGTAAGTCACTTTCTATGCCGCTGACCTAACCTTCAGCACATAAGGTTCCTGGGGAGACACCTCTTCGACGACTTAGAGGAATTACTCTTTAGCAAATTAAATCAGAATTCACCAAATCGAACGGGTGGCTTCTATGTAATGACCCGTAAGCAGGTAAATAAGTAAGAAAATAAATAAAAATCAATCAATCTTACTTTCCCTAATGAGTACCACAATTGGTCAGCATAGATCTGAGTGTTGTGTGAACAACTTCTCCCAGCCAGGCCAGCTATCTAACCCCAACCAAAGCTCTTTGGGAACAAGAAGAAGACAACTCAAATTGCAGGCTTATGCTATACAAGACAGAGATTCTGTATGTTTCTTAATGAAGCAGAAGGCAGCACTCATTGAATGTTAATTGCTGAACTGTCAGGACACACAAGAGCTGCCTAGTTTTCAGATTCCAATTCGCCATCGGGCCCAAATATGGCGACCTGAGTCTACAAAAAGGAGAGGAAGCGCTCAGCTATAAACAATAGTTGGACGGACAATACTTGGATATACGAATGCAATGAACGAAAGAAGGGTTCAGAATCCCCGTGATTAAAAGCCCACTCAAGACATCGACAACTGGAGCAAATAGGGAGACATGATGTTTGCAAAGCCTAAATCCTTTGATAGAATAATTCACTTAGACATAAAGCAAACAATATTTGACAGTATTTCTGTTACATAGTCAGAAGGGTTTGTATTTTGGACTTTGTCTGTCTTGCCTCTGCCACTAACTCTAACTCTTCCTTCTGATACGCAGAAATCAAGTTTAAAGTTCAAAGAATAACACTTGCCAACCGCTGTTTTTTTTTGGCCTAATAAGGCAATTCAACAGTAAAGCCCTATCTCGAAGAACTAAGGAGACTCTGTTCAAGACCCTGATCATTCCAGTCCTGCTTTGCGACGCTGAAACATGGACTTTATTGCGAAAGCGAATGAAGATATCATTAGTTGCTTCTTCGTAAGATTTTCGGTCCTGTTTGCGTAGACAAGTTTTAAAGGAGAAGATTCAACGACGAACTATACGAGCTGCCCAGCGACATTGACCAAGGAAATGCGCATCTCAGAGGGCTAGCACATGTAAAACGAATGGACACCGACGCTCCGGCCCGTAGAATCTGAGAGTCTTACCCACTAAAGGACCTTACGACGCAGTAGAGGGACCTCTTCGCCCGACTTTAAGCACGTACAAGTTTAAGAACACCTCGACTAACTTGGAGTGCCCAACTGGAGGCAATTAGCTAAAGACCGATCTAAGTGAAGAGGCTTTTTGGTTGAGGCCCAAGTTCACTCTGAACTGTAGCACCATCTAAGAAGAAGAAGAATTGCTACATACAGTTCCTACACGTGACAGATAGAGCAAATAATGTTGGAGTACGTTTTTTCGATTTGACAGATATGCAGACAAAAGTATCATCGGTTGAAGTTTACAAAAAATAAGGAAGCATTTCGCTCAGTTATGACTTAAATCTATTTAAGGCTGAGCCCTAAGAAAAATAAAGTTAAAAAGGTTTCAAAGACGGTCCTAGGTCAACAGATTGACCTCATTTAAGGACCATAAAATCATGTCGCCAAAAGAAAGATAAGACGCCAGCAGCTTTTGTGTCTCCTTAGTAACTGCATACTTTGACCATGACACCGATTGAAAAGTGTAGTATTCCCTTCCTCATCTGTACATATAATCTTTTTGCCGTCAATACCTTTTGATTTAATTTATTCGCTCTACAGCTAAATTATTCATATTCATATGACTTGGCCTTGTCGCTGTGCGCTCTCGTCTGATGACGAAATAAAACACATGTCATTCCTTCACGGGTGCGCTGCTGGCAATTGCAGCAGCACAAAAGATCCCAACAAGAGAGAGAGACACCGCACTGAATGAGATTTTAAGTTTAAAAATTTACTTTATAGAATTATTATCTGTGCCCCCTTAATGTGCCATTATTTCGCGTGTATTCCAATGCACGAGCACAAGTGTTGCTACAACTGCAACTCCAAGGTTATTGCATCAATATTAATTGCAATGACCTCGTCGATTCAGTATACATATAGTGCTAGTGCTGCTGCAGCCGACAACCGACAACAGGCGTCATATGTTTTATTTTTCAAATGCACTGCCACCAAACAATCAGGTAACCTTGACTAACTGAGAAAAATCTCAATAAACAGCAGAAATCACGAATTGTTTGCCACAGAAACTATTTGGGATGTGATGCATTGCATCCGAGCAGAGCCCCTTCGTCACAATACGAATCGCCGGCCGCCCGCCAACCGAAACCAATTTATTAATTATTTATTTATTTAGCGCGTGATTTTCAAAAACTAATTAAACAAAAACAGTATTTATGGGGTTTCACAACGACCAACGATCCCATGCGGAACAATGAGAGAGCGAGTGCAGTGCATTTCTACAGTCGAGGGATGAAAAGGAAATCTCTCTCTCTCTGTTGGCTTTGAACTTTTAATTGGGAATGCTGGGGGTTGTTAAACGAAGAGATATCAACCAGGAAAAAGTTGGTTGGTTTCTGACTTGGCAGCTGGGATTCATATTTTTTTTTTGAATGTCCTACGTGTGGGTATGTAAATTTCATTTAAAACATGCAACGAACTTTGTGATTGAGGGGTGGATGGAGGCGCTAACTGGTAATGGACGGTGTAGTTCGTAATTAATTTTTAATCATACAATGACTGATGCCAATAACAAAGGTAAAACTTTTTAATCTCCACAGTTTGTGCAGATGACATGATTTGAAACTACCTTGGAAGTCACTGTCATACGGTATGGTCTCAGCAATTTGAGTTGAGCAACCAATTTCCCTGCCAACATTACTGAGGCAATACCATGAAGCTGGTACTATGTATCAATTTGGACTAAAATTCGTAGATTATTAAATTTCAAATTCTCTCAGAGATAACTAAAATTGCGAAAAAGTAAACGAACAAGAACAAGAACGAACAAGAAAATGCTGAAAAAAAAACTGATTTGACAGATTTGACAGTTTTCACAAACCAGCCCAAAGAAATTTCTTACTCTCTCGTGAGCGCTCTCTTCTGCGAAAAACTACAAAAATTCTCCGTACGCGAACAGCTTTTCGTAAAAATTCGCTGTTTTGGGAGGGTACGCGAACGGACCTTATTATGAGCATAGACGATTCAAATTAGATAGTCAACTTCGGGTTGTTTGACACATTCGTTTAACCAAGCTTCAAACCGCCCAAAATTGTATTTGCATTTTGACGTTTCAATAAAATTAAGTAAAAACCGTCAGTTATTACCTCTACTGTAATAAAATTAAGTGTGGGTGCTGTGGCTCAGTGGTTAGTGCGTTGGACTGCTGCGCAAGGGGTTCCAAGTTCGAATTCAGAAAAATACCATCAAAATTGTTTTCACGGCCCCACCTCTTCCGAGTGTCTGACAAACATTCAAGAGTATAGTTGTCATGAGAAAGCTTCTCAAAAACCCCTCTGCCCTTCGAATACGGCATAAAACTGTAGGTCTCTTCTGTATGCACAACATGTATAGTTGTGAGAAGCTAGGTCTTGGCCCTCTATGGGCTGCTTACGGCCTAATATTTATTTATTTAATAAAATAAAGTAGGACAAATCACTTGACAGATGACAGCACAAGGGTGCGGACATTTTGTAGATGCTGTATGTACAACTTGTTGTTGTTAAAGGAATCATAATCTGCAGAGAATACTTTGTTCAAAAGGAAAGAAAGAAACAGCATGACACATGTATAATGTATTCACAGACAAGACAATTTAGGCTCCGCCTTTTTTAGCAAATTCAGAAAAAAATAGAACCATACAAAGTTCAAAGAGAGGACTATTTTCCAAAAAAATAAAAAGCAAAGCATCCGCTAATTGCGTAAATAAGAGGTATACTTTGCTGAAAAGGAGCTACGAACGTATGTTCTATCAGTTGCTCTGACAGTGACTCTATGAGGGAAAAAGTGTGTTTAATACCCCTCCTATGCAATGACGGAAGAACTTGAGCACAGATATTTAATTAAATGTTGCAAAAAGCTTAGCGAGATCCAAATTCAAAGACATTTTCGAGGACCAATAGGCTATCAGCGAAAATATCACGAGCAAATCAAAGAGTATTTCAATCGCTTGGAATGTAACTCCACGTTTCCCTAAAGACCCAAAAAGCAGACATAACGATGTGGTCTTTCGTTGCCTTTATAATGCTGTGCGACCAGAGCGACAACCCATCTTTTTGTCCACTGAATCTTGGTTTGAAAGGACTAGCTTACAGTGCAAGGAACACATAATTTTACCGAGCTGTTTCCGATTATGTGAAGTAGGTGACTGCTTTAAAGGAGATTTGTGCAAGATCGTATACGAGATTCGATATAAAAAATGCGAATAACTCGCTCTAAGTTTCTACAGACTGCACAGCGACTTTGTAAATGAAGGGGGAACCAAAAAAAAGACTTCAAACTGCTTTCTTTGATACCTTGGCTATAAGCGTTGGGCTACAAGGGTCTATTATTTCCCCAATATTGTTTGTACTTTTTATTCGATGGCTTTCTTGAGAAAACAAATAACAAGACTCTATGCAGAAGTTCAGCAGAATATATTGCCGTTGAGAGGAACGAATTTAGTGGAAGTCAACCCGAAGAGACAGTAAGCTGTATAGCTAAGAAATCTCACAAGGATTTACTAAGCTATTCTCTACCGAAATTTTACGAAACACACGGTGCTAGGACCTAATAAGCCCAAATAGCAGTTTCATAAGTAAAAATGCGATGGAAAAGAACCTGCTAACTTAGGAAAACAGACTGGAACCCGGTTCAAGAAGGGCAAGGCATTGAATAGTCGGAAAATGAAGCTTGAAGACTTGACAGCTGATCTATTATAAGTTATACCCTAAACCACGATGGCTCTTGGAGCCTTAATTGCATAAAAGATACAGAGGAAGCCAATGCAATGAATAAATTGAAAGAAAAAAATAAATGGACAAGTCAATTTCACTGCTATGCGTGTTGTACGTGGTTTATGTGTCTGCACGAATAGAAGGGACCTGCACTGCACTTACACCATATCCGAAGGGCAGATTGAAAAGTGAGATCTTAGCTGTTTCGAGAATGACTGGAATACCGACTAGGGTTGTTGATTAACATTTTAAAGCCACGACTTTCAGCTGGACGACGACTGACTCCTATAATCTAATTTTTGACCGACCAATTTTAGGGCTACATAAAATTAGAAGCGGAAGTAAAGAAGCATGACTGAGGGATACTGATGTTGAAGTAAAGTTTGAAGTCTGCTTGTGAGCAGTGATGATAAGGTAGGAGTTTGAAATGTAGAGTCCTTGAACACAATCGCAGTAGCACAATTGAAGAGTAGCTCTTTACAGGCAGCGATTGTAATTTCTTACTCGCAGTGATTCAATCGCAGATTTTGTTCACAGATGAGATAACACAGTGCAATTGACTGACAATCTGGGGCCTGTAACTCAACGCGACAAGCACTTGTAGGACAAGTGGAATTGTACCTTGTACCAAAACCGTGAACCAGAAAACGACAAGTTTGTGACCATTTCAACTAAGAGTGTGCTATAAACCGCTGGACGTTATTTTGACACAGAGATCCTAGGCATCAGTTTTCTAAGAATGGGGTATGGTTGCCTCCTATTCTAACCGCCTTACATTTGGATAACAGCTGTAAGAGCAAAGTTAGAGGGAATGGTACACAGGCAATGAATCTATGAAACTCTCTCAAAAATTTCAAAGCAGGAAGTCATTAGCTAAAGCTGTGAAAGTTGCTTCTTCAAATTAAAACTTTAATTTGAGTGCAGAAGGACTACAAGTGCAGTACCCTTTTAAAAGTGCAAACAAATTTATGAACTAACTCAAAACAACGCAAAACCTCCAAGACTTCCTTCCCTTTCAACCGAAATCCTTGAAATTTTCTCACTCAATTCAAAAATTCACACCAAATGCCATTCCTCATCCAAAGAAAGGAGGAACAACAAGGCAGCAGGGGAAAAAAAACCTCGAATGCATCCATAAATCATCGCCATTATACATAGTTTGGTTTGGTTTATTTTTTTCGCCTCGTCTTTTCTGCATGAAAATAAAATAAAGTGCAATTTACACTCGCACAAATTGTGTCAACCACTTGCCATGCCCTTTTGCGTTACGAAATTCGCACAATAAAACTTTGTTTAAAGATAAAAAACGAAAAAAAAAAACCGCGAAAATTAAATCCAAAACAAAGTCCAAAGAGAAACAGTGTTCAGGGTCTTTTCAATAAAAAAAAAAAAAATAAAGAAAACGACGAAGCAGAATACAGAGGAAGCAAAAGCTTCAATAAAAGTTAGTTCGTGCGCGCTTCTACTCTTCACCGTTGCACAGCGCAAAATAGTCGAGCGTCGAGCGTAACGCATTCGTCTTAACCTTGAAGCTTTATATTTCCATTTTAATAAATCAAATAATTTCTCCCTCTCTGCGGCAAAGTGCACTCTGTCCGTTGCTGACCATCAACATTTTTCTCCATTGGGGAGATCGTGAGACGCAACAACGTCATAGGGTGTGTTGTGTGGTGCACGGTGCACCAGTTGAGAGCTTATATATGTACGTGGGGGCTTTTGTTTCCAAGTTGCACAGCCTTGTCATGCGATATGGGTCAAGGATAGGTCGTTGGTACCTTCTACACACTAATCATCGAAACGAGGTCACTTTCGCACATACGAAAGTCGAGTGTGTATGCAGCACATGGGGATCGCTTCGAGACTGGTTCACTTTACAGATGATGCTTCAAGCTCACCTTGGGGTGAGCTCTCGGCGGCGGTATACAGTTTTAAGGAGGAGGCGCAACAGCTTGATGCCAGCTCATGCGTAATAAGGTGCGCGCGCACACACAATATTTAATCTTCTGATTATGACGGCACAGAATGCTCGCTGCCCGATGCGATATTGCATATTATTTTTTTCTTATTGCTTATGCGACGAGAAGGTAGTTATTATTTGTTTATGAGAATATGATTGGTAGGTGGAAGCAAATAAGTGGCAGGTTCAACAAACAAGATGAGGAGGTGTTATGCAACGTTTGTACCTTCTGTTGGGCGATCCTTGGAAGGGGATGATCGTTTATGGTCGTAAAATTATCTTCAACTTGAGGGTATATTCAATTTAATTATTGATCAATGCAGAAGTTACACAAAAATGCAGAAATTATAGAAAGTTTCAGTTTGGAACTGATTGAAGATAACGAGGACTTGAGGATCAAATGAGGATCACTGCAGCTGGTACTGCAGTCTAAAGAGGATAAACTGGAGCCGGAGCTCTTGAATTTCCAATTCTAACGATAGATGTCTAATTTACTCAGAATTTCTGAACGTCAAATAGAATTTCAAAAAACGAAAAACAAAAACATACTAACACAACTCGTACACATAAACAATGGGCACGTTCCGCATTTTAGGCACTAGGTAGTCAAAAGTTTCTGATTCAGTTTTGACTACAAAATAAGGCATATCTTTTTGAGGTAGTGGACTGGATTTACTTACTGGAAGGTAAGTCAACGTGCAAACTGTCAAAAATTCGTTTGCAGTTCCATATGTAAGGCATTACCTTAAAAACTAGGACTAGAGTTCGAAACTTGCCAAGACTGACTAAATTCTGACAAATTGTCAGAAAAGATTGGACGCTATCATTTTTTTACATGGTTTTTCAGAATATGGGAAGATTTTTTTCGAAAATTTACTCGCGACTACTGACATTTTTTGACACAAATTCTGACAAATATGTCATTCGTATAAGTCTCGCATTATTTTGACGTCAAACACATTCACCACTAGTATATGCCATGAGATTAAAACTCCCAAATTTTTAAGACATCGGAGCCTCAAACGAAATAAGCCTTCTAAATGCCGAATACTAGGCTTTAAAATCGTACCTAGAGCATAGGGTGGTACATCGATGTCAGTATCAACCTTTGTAGATCACAGAAGATCGTAAAACGAATTGCTAATGCTGGATTTTGAACATAATTCCGGTTTGTAAGTCTTGCAAGGACATACATACGTATGTATTCGAAAGGTAATCAACGTGCAGCTTAAGCCGCTGTATACCCTAACTACCACACTCTTCTCGACCACTTCTTATGCCCACAGTGCCTATAAGCCTATCAGCAAGAATATCCCTCGACAGAGGAACTATACAACCGAGTTCTAAAAGCTTGGCAACTGAACAGTAAGCAACAACTAAAGAGGACAATTTGATTGAATGCTTAAAGTAAAAGACAATCGATGCAACGTCATAATAGTTAGAGATTTAGTCTATCTAAACTTCTGAACACGAACAAGCAACGAATTTAATGTGGAAATATAGGTAATGCGAACCACTGGCCTTCTTGTTGCTGCCTTCTACAGCTAAAGAGGAAATTAAGTACCAAGCTCCTCAATGGATTGTCTAGTATGGTCATATTCAAAACAGAGAGTCATGTTACAGACGCAGGCTCAATTTTGATACCTCACACGGAGTAATATATCGAAGAACGGGTCTAGCAGTTAAGCCCAAACTCATGTGGGAATGACTGCACAAATTGGACGAACTGTGTAGAAGAAATAAGATGATCCTCTGCTCCTACACGAGGGAATACAGTGTAATATAAGACTCTTTAGCAAGAAAGGGCTGATCGAAGACCTTAACAGCATTGAACCATTGTGCAGATTAGAAGAACACATCCCCAATGAAGAATTTAGAAAATTACAGAGAGAAAAGAGGAACAGAAGCTAGTGCTCAGAGCATAAGCCCACTCAGGAAATACTCTGGAAAAAAAACTATTATGCTCAGGAAGAACAATATAGGGCACTAAGAATTAGGAAAAGCTGGAGGAACGAACACGTGCTGGAGTACTGACGAACAAAATTATTAGATTTCTAGAAAAAACTAGACGGAATGAGCTACACTACGATATCTCATGTAGCAAGCAAGTAAGATTGCAGGCCTGTCATAAGATGATTACGGAAGCAACTCTAGTGCGAATGAACTAAAGTGAAGTTAAACCTATGAGAAAACATACGATGGGTGGCTGATAAGTTCTTGGGCTGTGGTATGATATAAACATCACCTTTTCCGCCGAAATCGAGGATCCTTGCAATTTTGAGCACCACATTGTGATGTTATCCCTCATAAAAAAAGCAACATCGCCTAGAAAAAACTCGAAGGCATGTCATTGAGTCTTCAGCATTCTAGGCCTTCGTATACCACTGTCAAAAATTTGACTGGCTTAAGGAAACATCGAAGAAATTGACTCAAGCATGTCAAGTGATCGTACGAAGAAAGCGGCGCGGGATCGGGATCTTATCAGAAGCCCTTTTTACCGCTCCGTTGGTAGGGAGCAGTAGATCGCGGTGTAATCCCTTTCTATCTATATCCCTTTCTTACATCTAATCTAATCTAAAGTAAGGCCAAAGAATACATTTAAGGCAGTTATATTCAAAGCACTGAAGCGCTGGTTGGTTTGAACATTGAAAGCTTCTTCCTTGAAGGTAAAGGGATATATTAGTGCATAACTACAGGGTAACAAATGAATATGGAGCTCTTTAAAGGTCCGAAACAAAAGGAAACACTTCTCTCTGTATCTATTATCTTACAAAACCTGATGCTGCATATTGCAATGCAAAAATTTTCTATGCATTCAAAACTATCAAGGAACAAGTTCTTACTCTCATACCTATATATACAACCGAGTGTAACACAGCTGTGCATTAATTAGTCTAGGGGAAGTTAGTTCATCAAATTAAATTTCATTATTCATCTGTAAACTTGTTCAAAGTTCAAAATTAATGACGACAAACGTTATCTCGTCAAATCAGTGTTTTGCTTACGTAAGTTTGAAACGCTCGTGTTTGGGATTGCAATATACGAGCGTAGTTTCCCGCAGTATTTAAGATTTTAGTTCGAAAATTTATCTTGATTTCTGATTTTTTGATATGTAATTTGTAGGAACAGAATATGTCCTATATGTCACCACAGTCTGAGATGAAATTAGTCATGAACTGGTCCTCTGAATTTGTACAAATATTACTAAAGGGGGGAGCTGTAAAGAGCTGTGGAGTATTTCACTGTTTTAACTATGGTACAAGGGAGCCTGGTAAAAAAAACTAACAACTCAGTCCTAGAAGCGAAGGCATTTGGAGAAAACCATAAAGGTTTAAAGCAGTAATTACCAACGAACTGAAGCCGATCCAAACAGTGTTAACAGAAGTAAACTCAGATCAAGAAGAATAGTGAAAATCCAGGACCTTTTTGATCGGAATATGTTGGACATCTCATTGATTTAAAAAGAAAATTTGAGGCTTTTAATTAGAAGAAGGACGAGAAGTTGAGGAGAGGAAAAATCCAAACATCTGATGGGAAAAAACCGCAGATGGGAGGGTAAAATTAATAATGATTGAGGCCTGGGGAGAGTCGGCGAGCATGAACCGCACCAAAAAGCCGAGGACACTGTACTGTATTTGGTACAGCAGGAGAGTCGGCCAATACCGATTGCTTCATGTAGAATTACAAATCAAAGGTCGAAGAAGAAGGAGCGGGGAACCAAAGACATGGTATGCCAACGTGAGAGAGGGGTTGAACGTTCGACCCTCGTTTAGGATAGATTCTGCTAGAGGTGAAGTAAAAAGAATGAATAAGAATAAATAGAGCGAAGACAAATAATGTGTTTCAGACGATAAAGACTTTTGAAACTTTTGGGTGGCATCTTTAGACGACTACTATTGCTTACCAACCTTGACATAAGGTACATCTCTTCCCTATATGATCTTTGTAACAACAAATCTAGTATTTATCAAGATGATATAGTGTTCTTTGCTATCCATAGAAACAAATCAAGCAGAATGTAAACTATTCGCAGCATGAATCATTAAAAACTGTCTCGTCAACGACGATGTTCTAGAAGAAACCTAATGGCATGGATGGGCTTTAAAATTATGTTCTTCTAGCAACAGAGTTCAGAGAAAGTTAACTAGCGAAGTGATTCTCAATGCGAGTACAAGACCTTTTTGACTGATTTGCTCTATTGAAATGTGAGAGATTCAACGACAACAATTTGGCACATCTTATGGATTTATACATATCACGTACATATGTGTTTATAAGGCTTTAAAAAAGCATAAAAATGCATATCACAGTAGACAAAACCCAAGCCTAGAGATCACGCTGAATCCTCTTCAGTGATGGAGCACATTTTCAATTGAAATATATTTGGCGCATAGGAAGAGTTGTGATTCAAAACTACTGCACCCAATCAACGCTCAGTGCGCCTTTTAATATAATAATAATTCGTGGAAACCTTAAAGAAGCGTTTACATAGAGTGTGTTGCCTAACAGGGCATTGGCACAGAAATAAACGGCAGAGACTTTTTACCTACGACAAAATATATTCAGGACGATGCCAGGCGCAGGATGGGCTGTGATGACAAGTGTAATTTTGGCAATTTGTATCTGGTCTTGACTTGCCTAGCGAATCGTTAAGATTAGTTGGTTGTAAAAACTGAAACAGTAGATAAGTAGGACAATTTCATCCGCGACTGGCTATCACGAGAAAGAAAGTGAAGACAACACTATCAACTTGGTTATATTCAACATAATTGCTGTGTCTTAGGATAATCGCTATAGTTGAGTGAAAAATTGTTCCAATATCGGCTTTGATTTGAGTCAGAGAGAGGAAAACGATGGACGCTTAGCACTATAAATTGAGCAAATAGTATATTAGAGGAGAACAATCGATATAACGACATTCAGACACCCCAAAGGAGCAAAAATATGAACAAAACCATCCTGAGAAAGGACAAAAAGTCATGTTTGGTGAAAAAATGGTGGCAATTGTTCGAAAATTCTTGAATATTAAAGCAAAACAAGAAGAACTACAACATTTTGTTATAGAAACGTAAACTTCTGCCAAGAAGGAAGCACGACAATTGGATTTGGAAAGCGCATACGACAGACATTCGATGTTATAGCGAAGCTAGACCCCACAGTCAGACAGAATAATAACTATTTAAATTTCAAAATACAATTCTTTATCCTATCACTCACCAGCGCAATGACTTCTTCTTGGCTATCCTTCCATAGTTGATTCTTCGTGTCAGCACATTAATTGCCTCTGCCTCGTTACGTCGTGCACTCCTCGGTGACACCTCCCTTTGGCTGCTCTTCTGCGGTGATGATGATGTCGATGCAGACATTGACTTTGTGGCCGATGTAACTACTGCATTCATTAGATCGTCATCATCGTCGTCGTCTTCATCGTCTTCATAATCAAGTTCTTCGACATATTTCTCAATCGCTGCAGGTTGTGGCTTCTTTGCTGGTGGTGGCTGTGGTTCATCATCGTCTGACGAGCCTATTACTACTGCTCCGTCATTGCTGTCGTCCTTAAGATGGACCATATCATCGTCATCATCTTCTTCTTCCATATCATCGTAGTCATCGTCAAAATCATCGAGTGGATGGGGTGGTAACTTCTTTCTGGGTTTCTCTCGTTCTTCTGCTTCGTAGACATCATCTTCTTCGTCGTCGTCGTTCATTGCTTCATTGCTGGCGCCATCATCATCATCGTCGTCGTCCTCGTCATCATCATCGTCGTCCTCGTCGTCTTCATCGTCATCATCGACGTCTATAGTGGCTACAACTTCTGATTGGGGTTTGGTGTCGCTGCTCTCGACCTTTGGGGGCTCCTCTAAGATTACTGGAGGCAGTTCTAACTCAGGAACGACTGTCTTGAGCTCTGCCAATAGAATCGGTGGTTCTTTCTCCTCAACTGGTGTGATTGCGAGATCTACAACATCTGGAACCTCATCGCCACCAGTGTCACACTCTTCGATAGTCTGTATCGGCTCTGGATCCACCTCCACATTGGGGATTTCCTTTATTTTCACCTCAATTTCTGTCTTCTTGTCTTCTACCACTTCCTTTGCAGCTTCATCGACACCCTCATTAGCAGCTGCGACCTCAACTTTGGCCTCCTCTTCCACCAATGCAATCACCTTTTCCACACCACCATCTACCACTTCCGCTGCGGTTGGTGACTTTTCCTCCACCTCCTTGTCACCCACAACCTCTGCGGCCTTCCCAGAAGCTTCTTCCACCTTTTCACTATCTTCCATTCCACTCTCAAATTAAGAATCAATCAAAAATTTACAATCAAACAACCGCGCGGCTGTCGTCACAAGAGCGCAGATGAAGGGAAAAACTCTCCACCAAGTCTCCAAGAGCAGTCTCCTCGCCTTTATTTTGTGGCTCCTGTCAAATTTTTAATCGCACAAATGTCAAAATTAAACAGGCAATTTTCTGTCGTATTTTTTCCAGCGGCACACGCTATCCTCACAACTTCCAAATTGATTGTGCAACAGAGTCGACTATATTTGCATAATTTTTCCACTGCAACAGAGAAAAAATGCAATTAAAATACAGAGCGAGACGCAACACACACCACTCACCGGTTAGAGGGAGACAGCCGGATGGTTTCCCATTAAAATTTACATGGAAACTGCAGAGCAAGACATTTTTTTTTTGTGGAAACAAAAACACTCGCAAGGAGACGCCGGCGATCAATACATTCTTTTGGGGAAACTTTATTATTATGGCGGCACTTTAACAAATGGGAAATTATTTCACTTTAGTATGTAGCTGCGTAGACATTTATTTTAGCGGTGAGGCGATTTTTTATCCGGCGGTTCAAATAGGAAAAAAAAATTCAGCACGGTTTTGTGTAGCAGCTCACTGTGGCGAACTTTTGACAGCCATATTTGATTCGATGAACGCAATTTGCAATTGGAATGGGATATTTTTTTCAATTGGAATGGAAAGAAAATGGCGGTGTGGGAAATTTTCAAAGCAAATTTGTCATGATGAACACTGGGCGGTGTTCGTGAAGGCAGGTAGAAATATTTTTAGGTAAAACGAAGGTACTAGTAAAAAATTGATTTGATATAATGAATATAGAATGAAGCCTTATTTGAAGAGAAGAAAAGGTTGCACAACTAGCAAGCTGCGAAGGAATTGTTTCAAAATTACAAGTTCGACCCAACATGCCACAAAATGCTATTAATTTCAGAGAATTATACGAAATTAGTGAAGTTTTTAACACCTCACTGACAAAAAGCAATATTCTTGATCTTAGACAGGAACAAAGGCAAATGGTCAATGAAACGACAAGACCTAGACACCCACAACTATACGTTTTTTACTCGGTATACATATATTTTTGCATGGCCTCATTTTACTATTAAGGGGCAAACAGAATTGTGACTTCAAGTCTCAAGCTTTGGATAAAAATGTGCAATAAATCGAGATAATCCAAGTCAAAATCAATGCTTAATAGTATTTATCTCTCTTAAATGTTGAACAGAATCCTTCGTCGGCGATCACAAGTCGACTCGTGAGGCTTGACTGCATTTCAATTTCCTTTGAAACTCTCGTTGACAAATTTCACAATTTGAAATGAAATGAAAGCAAAATGCAAATTACTGAATAAGAAAAGAGAATAACGTCAAAAAGAGTCGCCCGCGACAGGATACGCGGCGGTCCTAGGAGTACGTGGCGCAGAACAGTGGAGAAGGAAGCACGACAACTTGGAAAGAGTTGGGGAGATCTGAGGCACATTTCCAGAAATCGCTCACGATAGTGCGTAGGCGTTGTAGAGGTTCTAGGACCCGCAAGGGGATACAGGAATGACTGTTTACTCTGTTCTCCATTTCACTTGAGCTCAGGTACCTTTTCTTTTAAACTTGTATGAGTTGCGACCCACGAGGCTACGTGTGACAGCCGATTTTCAATCTGACACTTGGAAAAAGTTGTAATTTTGACAGCCCATTTGATTTTTACCAAGATGCACACAACGAATGAATCGAAATGGATTTGGTGAATCAATTACAGAATATGCATCCACCTTATTAAAGGGTGAATGGCAAGAGCTGTAAATTAGATGCCCAAGAGACCATGCTATCTGTGCAGCAAATTGAGACGCACTTGTCTTGCCTGAACTGAAATGATACTTCGGATCAGAGCGGAAGCATTGTGGACTTTCCTTTTTCGATATGATTGGAGGGATTACCCTATAGAGTCAACATTCGTAAATGCCTTTGGATAATGTAATTCATATTCAAATATTGAAGAAGTTCGAAGACCTAGTTCCAATTAAAAATTTCAAAAAGTATTGAAATGTTTCAATGCAATTAACTATTGGTCTACATATGGAAATTTTTTTGCTAAAGTCAATTAAGTGGATCTATAATATACTGCATTCTAAGGCCCTAAATCCAATTACAAACATGGCAACTGGAAGCAAAAACTTTCTTTGGACACATTTGAAGCTTCATACTATGAATTAGAGATTACTTAATAATTAAGAAACATGATACAACACTTTCCTTGGAAATTTACGTGCCTTACAACCCCTAGAGACGACTTCTAGGCTACTACATCACGACTAGATAAAGTATGTAGGCAATAACTCAAATAATTGTTGCTACCCGTCAGTGTAAATTATTTCCCGATCAATTATCTATCAATACTTAATCATAACCAATCATCAAATGAGTCAGTAGAAAGTTCATCAATCTTTGAACTTTCAAATTGACTCATTAAAACATAAAAACAAATCAAAGTGCACAAAAACCTCCGTCATACAACAGTCCACAATACAATCGAAATCCATGATCATGCACTGTATGGTGTCATTTAAAAAATAATCTATCTCATTGTACAAAGTACGAAAAATAAAAAACTTTATATTGGGCATTCCAAGGCGAAGATTATATCAAAGCCTTGGTCACTTATCAATATTTCTATTTGTACACCATGTACTACCATGACCTGGACAAAAAAAAAAATAAAACGAGTTGTTTATTTTCTTAATTTTCTTTTGCCACCCAAGATTAGAAAATAGAAATGAGTTATTTAAATATTTTATCGCGAAATACGCCACACATGAGTACAAATTATTAATTGCTGATAAAAAAAAACAACTCGTGACTCTTATGTAAATTGCAAACAGACCTCATGGCAACGGTTGCAAATTAAGTACTTTATTTTCGTGGCGATTTATCGGCAGGTATTGTGTTTTATCGGAAAGTTTAAAATGGAATTTGACTTGTTGGAAGTAAGGTACATTTTCGTAGGTTTCTTTTTACTTTGATATGACAGATGTCACATGATAAGAATCAAAAATATTAGTTTCATGTTATCGAAATTGAATATATTGCCGCCCTTTCACGTCATATTATACAGGCCTACCGAAAGATTTAGCAATCTTCGTCCAAGGGTTCAAAAGTTAGAAGACCTGTCAGACTGACAAAAATAAAATTTTTTCTTAAAATTCCCATCCCATTTTCGAAAATTAAATTTCAAAACAAATCTTGTAATTTACTACAAACAATTTACTGTTAAATAGTACTAGACTTCCGAATTTCCCTTCACTCAAATCTACTACAATGTCAATCGACTGGAAATAGCTGTAGAAAAACGCACCACCATTATACGCTGCATGTGGGAACGTCAAGCATTCGTAGAGAAAGTCGCTTGGTGGCGCGTGTGTTTTGTGGTGGTGGCTTTCTATTTTGTGATTTTTTTCGAACAAAATGTTTGACATTGAACAATTAATCGAAGAAGTTTCCGAGAGACCAGCACTCTGGGATACAAATTGTCCCGAATATCAAATTCGCAAGGAAAGAAATCGTGCATGGGAAGAAATATGCTACGTTCTGTTTGATGATTTCGAAACGTACGATGTGTCAAAGAAAAATGTATTGTGTAAGTGAATTAATGTGCGCAAAATCGATTATAATGTCATGCAGGTAGCGATTAGAAGCTGTTTGTGGAGTTGCCATTCGTTGGTTTGCAGGCGATAACGAGATTGATATTTTTATAACTCTGACAGATGTCATAGAGTTGTTGATTGAATAAGAGACAGCATCTTTGGGAGTGTATGGGTTGGGTGTGCATGGATTTTAGGCAATCGAGTGAATGTATTGTATAGAGTTGCCACATTGTTAGGACTGGATTTTGCTGAGACTAAAAGAGCTAATAGCACAAATGTTTTTATTAGAGCAAGGGTCAATCGGATTGATGTAGAATGAGAGTTAATATGCCATGACTTTGTGGGTTCCTAATTTATTTTTTAAAGTGAATCCTAAACAACCCTCTAAATTCAAAGTTTAATACGGAAACATTTTGAGTCACACTTGAAAGTGGACAGCGATTATTTTATAAATTCTTGTAACATTTTAGAACAGTTTTTTGAGTGATTTTTCGTAGTTTTAACTACAGGAAGCAAGCTATTTTGTAACCTCTGCGAAGATGGAATGAATAAAGGCTCAACCAAATGAGTGACAGCTAATGTTATAATTGAAAGAAAATTCTGCTAGCGTCAAAATCTGCCCGCAGTCATAATTGGATCAAGCAAAAGCGACCTGAAGTCATTATTTTGTCTGGCTCTTACACGATGGTCTTTTCTTCAGCATTCCGTACAGGATGTGGGAATGGAGCTAAAAGTAAATTTAAATTCGATGAAACTGAGCGAAAAGGCATACCAATTATACGTATTCGAGTTACTACGTAAGAAAGCATTCAAAACCCTAATTCAATTATGATTAGCCCTTTGCTTCTATCATTTCGCAGCTGATCTTCAATACTTCTCCAGAGGACTTGGTTTTTAGAGATAGAACTGACAACAAAGCCTAATCATTTTCCCCGATTTCATTCAACTGAAACTGTGAAGGTAGAAACATATTGACACAAGAACAGCTAACAGCAACTTCAAAAGGAAAGGCATGCTGTGAAACAGATGACATCTACGACAACAAATTTTAGAACCAGTGGAACAGAGCACAACTTGGCAACAGAAACTTCTACAGCGGATTTAGGACTGAGGTTAGTTTATGTTTCTGTGGTCTACGGTTGTGAAAGGTGAAATATTAAAAGGCTTAAATATCAACTTATCTAGCTATTTAGCTATATCCTAGCTTTAAAGACAACAATATTTCAAAGACTCACCGATATTTCAATCAAACTCTATGATATCGTGATGAGGCTTCATAATTCCTTTTTCTCCGATCGTGATGGATCTTGATGTTTGATGATCTCTAGGTTTTGGTTGATTTGGTAATTCCTTTGCATCAATGTTATCTGCAATTGAAGAATAAACCATTTGGTAAATTTGTGACGGTATTATGGTAGTTTTTGGTTTTATATTAGTAGTTCACAATTCTTTTGAAGTTTTTACTCATTTAAGCATTTTAGGCTAGTTCCAAATGAATAATCTTTGTAAAACAGAAACAAAGAAAAAACAGAGTTCATCTTCGTGCGAGGTGCGAGGACATAGTGGATAAGAATGAAAGGCAATGGATGACAGAAGCAGAAGCCGTCATCAGTACATTTTGACGTGTTTGAAGAAGAAAAAAAATCAGTACTCATCCCTTTACATTTAGACCAGGAAAATAGCTCATTTACGACCACGCATAAGTCAAGGATCGGAATTCAATGCTTAGGAGAAACACCTGAATTGAAAGAAACTATAGCAACATTAAAAAAGCCAGGAAAACCTTTGAAACAGCAAAAGAGATGATTCAAACAACCACTGAAAGAGGTCAGTGTACACCCATGGAGAAGACACTATAGGTTTGATGGGTTGGCAAGGCTCATTCTCATTCTGTCCATTCTGCTTCTTGATTAAGGGTATGAAAGGAGCTGTATCCTTAAGCCTTAAAGTCATATGAAGCTGCACAATGAAGAGTTATTTCTCTGGTGTTCTTCCTAAAAAACTAAGCCTCCGGTACTCTTTCATCATATCGCTACATTTGCCTTCTAAGTACGACCAGAAAAAAATCTGGAAAAATTACGATAGGTTATTGGGCAACTGCCGAAAGCTTCCCTGTCAAAATGCCAGTGAAGGTGGGTGCAAATGAGTACTGTTTCGTAGTTACACTAGTCAGCAAGATCGCTTTCGATTCAGTCGGTTGATCGTGCTCGATGGACTCTTTTGACAGAATAAATAGGCGAACGTTATTGTTGTAGAAGTATCGATTCACTTTGGGAATACAAAGCCAAGGCCAGAAGTCAATGAAGCAACCAGACACTAGAATATATCGGCAAACATGCCCCAGAGTTTAGTCCTAGGTCACTGTGAAATATGTTGTATGACGATGGCAATTCATACAAAGAAGTGGAATCAGCAATAAATGAAGCAATCCTAGGAATCAAAACCTTATTGAAGAGAGCACTTAACAGAGCAGAAAACGGAAGCAGTTCAACTCATCTTGCCGCAGCCATAAAATAAATGATTACGTAGGGTATTAAATAATTTAATTTATAAACAATTATCGCACTAAATCGATGTTCCCACCGACTTTGGCTTAAGTGAGGGACAGACTGCTGGTGGCTTCTTGTACTACAAGAACATGCGTGTCTTCTTACTATTAACTGTCTATAGACTCAGTGCTCTAAGGACCAATAGAACAGGGCCAGAGAAGCAGCATTTCTCGTAACTGGAAAGTTTTCAACGAAATGAAACATACAACAGGGAACTATTTATTGGAGAGTATGAAGCTTCTCATCTCAATGACAAAATAGGGATAGACAAACTGATGGTACGACGCTACAAGAGGAAGACCGACACAGAAACTCAGCCCAACCTGCTTTCTTTTTTTCTACAAACGACTAAGTAGATTTGAACTATTGCAAGAGTTCTTTAAAATGTGCTTAATTTAGAGACCCAAGAGATTTTGCGGCCTTCGACAGTGAAGTTAATATGAAAAATTAAAGAGACCGACGTCGAATTTGGGGAGATTTAGTTGTTTAGTAAATTGGCGCCCAATGCAAAGCCTTTTCATTCCTTCAACTTTCTTCAATTATTTCCCTCAAACTCCTCCTTTTAAGCATTTAAGCTAAATGCCTCTCATTTTTATATTTTCTTTCAGGCCGTTCCCTCCAACGACGATGGAAAAGCCTCCGAGATTGCTACGTCCGTGAGCTGCATCAGAACAGACACAGAAATGGCAAATACTACCGCCGAAAGTACATCTTCTTCAACGCCCTCTCCTTTCTAGGATCAAGCATCAAAGCTAAGCCAAGGAAAGTCAAAAAGGAACTAGACCCCCTCTGTGATGATTCAATGGAAGAGGAGGAAACTACAAGTGGAGACTTTGCTCGTGAGGAATCCAGAAACGACACCGACTCCGGCCCTAGTGACAGATCGAAACTAGACGAGGTTCCAAAGAACACCACCAGCTCAGAGGATCAACAGCTCCTGGTTGAAGAAGAAGACGAGGATCGCTTATTCCTTCTATCTCTTGTCAGGGATTTGAAAAAAATTCCAGAAGATATCAAACTGGAGGCAAAGAGTGAGCTGCTATTGGTCCTGAACAAGTGGCGCAAGAAAGCTACTGAAGCCTGGGCCTTGGAACGAGTTTTGAATGATTAATAAAAATGAAATAAAAAAAAAAAAAACTTTTTGTGTATACTGTGCTTCCTCCCCCATCAGTCCCCACGTCACAGAATGCAATCCATTAAATGGCAAATAGTATCTCACTCTCTAATCTATTGCTGCCATCTGCCCTCGTGGAATAATTAACAGTTTTCATTAGCTAAATGATTAATTCATCTATCTAATGCATCTGTGGGTATAGTATTTTTGTATCTTATGAGTACATTATATACACTTAAGGCTAACAGAACCAACAACGGCAAGTGGAATGGAAAAGTTTAAACAAACTTTTCTGGCTCACATCGAGGTCATTGACCACCTCACCGCCAACCTACCGCCGCCATCGCAGAGATAATTACCGCGTAACGCTTAACATTTTTATCTATAGAATTATACACATTTTTTTTTTTTTTGTTCACCCATAAACTAGTGTATAAGTATCTGTGGCCGCATAAGCAGTATCTTTAGCTTTACTCCTCAATTGTGTGAAGAGAACCGAGCCGGCATGTTGCACCGCAAGGTGTTTTTTTGAACCAACAAAAAAAAAAAGATACAAAAGTAAACTGCACCATTCTCAGTGCAAAGTACATTCAATTCATGAGTGTACACAAGTATGAATGGCAAACACTTGTAAACAGCTGCACTTTTAAACAGAAAAAAATTAAAAAACTAAATATGTACAAGTTTTAATTGGTTACGCGAATGATTGCGCAAAATATATATAAAAAAAAAAAAAAACATAAAAGAACTTTTGGTTTTGGAAAACAAAGCTGTGTGTAGATGCATTGTATCTAGATGGAGCTCGCACGAAGAGAGAGAGACGTACAGAGTCATATGCATTGTAGAGCTGAGGTCGAATTGTTTGACCTGGTTTACATTTTCGAATACATTTACGGTTTTAGTTTGTTTTTTAATTAAATTTATCTGAAAACTGACATAAACTTTGAATGTGTATGGGTTTGCATCTATGGTCAATTGACTGACAATAGTTCGTGGGAAATGAACTGCAAATTGACAGATTAATTGACAGCTGCGATATGACAGCTCGATCTTATTGTCTGTGCAGTACTGACTTGACTTTGTCTTGACTGAAGGATGAGTCATTTAAGACTGCCATTCATTCGTAGAGATTCCTCAGCTTCCTGGAAATTGAAGGAATCTTTACCAACGTGAGACCTGAAGGAATCATTAAGGTATATTCACAAGTCAATGGGTCAACACAAAAAAGGCATCTGAATATGACCTGTCAAAACCTCAAACTTCTGTTCTCTTCCCTTGGAACTTGCCAAATCTAGAAAAACACTTGTTGAATTCGAATGACTGGGAGGCAACAGTTGGTAGAAAACTCTGGAAAAAACACACAAAAGCAAATCTATCCTTTCTCTAGGGAAACAGACAGGGCGTTCTTCATAGAAATCAATAGCGACTGCACAGGAAGGTGGCTCACCGAAGAAGAATAAAGCTAAGTACATATGAATTGGAGAACAACTTTAGCAACACTGAGACAGAGGAGGAATCATAACACTGCAGGGTGGTTTCACAAATGTCACTTACTCGTAAGTAGCGCAGCATTTATGTTTCGCTGTGCTTCTATCCTCACAGCTTCTTGTATAAAACATATCCCACATGAGGCTTCAGAAGCTTTTCCTCAAATGTCTCCACTTATTGTTTTCAGCCTGTTGTCTGTGGACTGTGGTTTGTTAGTTTAGACTCGTGACTTCAATTGTCTTTAAGAAATACTTAAGTCTGGAATGGTTCCATGTCATCAAAACCAAGTGGTCTGAAATTTGCGACTCAAATAGCTCTATACCGTTTAAAACACACAGAAAAAGTATTCCTAATGTCGTTCTTAAATAATCACATCGACCATTAACCTTTCCTGCATTCCCATTGCAACAAACAGTGACTTTTAGAGGATACAAGCAGCCCTCAGAGGTCCATTGCCCCCATTCCCATAACTATGTTGAGCTCTAATATCTTAGAAGCCAACTCTAAGCAGCAGCTGAGTAATAAACATCATAACATAAAAACATTCACAGCAGTAGCACTAAAAGCTTAACTGCATATCGTTGCACCTTAGAATGCAAAAGGATGCTCGACGGAGTACTCTAATTGAGTCAGAAAGGATTGTGTGCAGATGACACAAACTCTACACCCTTGATCCAATCGGTGACCAATCTCTCCCCAGTTAAATTCGATACCACCAATGGAGAATAGGTATTGAAATCAATCACCAACTCTTTCCTGTTCCTCCTTCTCTCTTCCTAATTAACTAACGCCGGTATGAATATCCCATTTAGCACAAGCAGATTATAAAAAAAATGGACATGGAATAGGAACACAACCTGGTCTAGGCCACTGGAAATGCTGGAAATGGAAAATGTGATCGTTCATTCACTTATTCATTCACTCATAACGTTATTCGTTTTCATTATTCGTTAAACCTTATTCTCCATTCATTATTCGTTATTGACTCATTATTCGTTATTCGAATAATACTTGTATATATACTTTTTGGTTTCCCAACTTGACCACTCTTAAGTCCTAACACAGAGTGCGACAGTAAACAAACAGCTGTCTGTTTTATTTGTTTCCCGCCACTTCAAAATGGACGGACATTGACATTCGAAATGATTTCGACTTGGTGGAAACGGCTTTCTCAGGTTTCGGCAAAAGTTCGAGATTTCGGTTCAATGGAAACGTGATAATTGCGTGGATATGGTCGGAACTTGAGCACCAAACTTTTCTTTGAATGACCAAATACACTACCCCTACATCATGACCACTCATAGATTTAGGGGTGCAGGGTGAAAACAGTTTCTAATGCAGCCCTAGCAATCTCATCTGAACGTCTTAAGGGTCCTCCTGAACATCTGCAGCCAAAGCAGCAATTTTCTTACACAAACAGCTGCTTTAGGCTAGATAGTGCCACTCGGTTTGGGTGTTGCCAGCAACATTGAAGTTGTACCACAAAACCGCCGATGATTACTCATCAAAAAGCGGTGTAGCAATCCATGGGTTGTCTACGGAATTTATGAAATCAGTTAACTTAACAAGTGTCATAGCTGTGAAGACATGGGACGACATAGAGCATCTTCCGGTAGAGTGGTGACTTTTGCACCAAGTTTCGTACAGCTCAAGTTTGAATTGAAAATTCTCGATTCCTAACCAAGAGGAACATTTACAGGAAGATAAAGTTTTGACACCCTTTGTAACGGATAATGACGTTCGCTCTTTCAGATGTGATTTTGACACAAACATTTCTTTTTCCATTCACAAGATGTCGTTATCAAAATGTCAAACACGGTTATTTTACAAACAATATTTAAACAAAATGTTCACATTTCCAGAACCTTTTTTTCAATTGAAACCGTTAAGTTCCTATTCAACCGTAACTGCGAAGGAATCCTAAAATAGCACCTCTTTGTTTGCATTTAGCAAAGATAGACGTACAAAAATAGTTTACCTTATTCATATGTAAATTAGGAAATAGAGAAAGAGGGAGAAGGAGAGAAAAAAAAACTAAATGAATTTTGATTGATTGATTAATCATTTAAAGTTATTCAGCAAATAAATCAAAATAATGAAATGTATGCATGTGTGTCTGGCGATACTGGTTAAATTATTCACTCGCATAATGGCATAATTAATTATAACTTTTATTTATCATTGTTATGTCGCCCGCCAATGAGAATGATAAAAATAAATTCTACTCATTCTAACGAGTTCGTTTGAATTCAAATTTTTTTGTTTTTTTTTTGATTGTGTCCCCGATTCTTCTTCATTGGAACAAAGCAAAGTGAAATTATATTCATTTTTTGGCGGAGATTTTTTGGGTTGATTGAAGCGTGAAATGAAAAGAAAATACAAATGATTACACAGAGGAACAGAGAGAAAACATTGATATCAATTTTATTGTTATTGGTGGCTTCTATTAGCCCTGAGGGTATATTGTCACAAAGGAATTAAGCAACAAAAAAGGATTTCTTCTTTCTTTTTTCTATTAATAGACTGCGATGTGGGTGGGTATTTACAAGACGGAAGCAAGTAGCCTTGAGATAGATTCTGTCAACAGTTGTTTGATTCATTAAGTGGGAACAGAATCTGTTTAAGGAATGTAATGTCATCCAGAAGGTGATTGGAACGGAGTGCTTTCACACTGCGGTTGGAATGAACTTAAAGTCACCATGTACTATAAGGCCTACTCCAAAATGGGCTTTCCTATGTCTTGTAAGAACTACCGAGGCATATCCCTGTTGAAGATCCTACCCAACGTATTGTGTGAATGTCTAAAACCCTTCTGCAACACACTAATCGGCACGTACCCAGTGTAGCTTCCAGTCTGTCAGATCGACAACAGGACAAATTTTCATACTCAGACGAATTCTAGGAAAGACAAACTAGTTTCAAGTCGAAACCCACAGCCTTTTAAGGATTTTACCTGCCCTCAAACGACACTTTAATAGAGATTCCACAAAGAATAACCAAAGCAAACCAAGTTAGAAAGCTAAGCAAATATTGGGCGCTTTCGAGCGAAGAATGCATCGTCGGATTTTTGGAGTTGGAGAATATATAACCGCGAACTCTATGAGATGAAGATGTCTTCCAAAGATATGCCAATCAACGACCGAACCTCCGGTAAAATGACTAAGTTGTCCCCAATGCCAGAAAACTTAGTCTGCGGAGAATGGAATGGCAATCGTGTCTCAGGCAGAGACTCCACTAGAGGCGGGAGACCTTTAAGTAACTAAGTACTACTACTGAACACCATCTACTATACGTCAGCCAACTGATATAGCCCAGAGCCGAGTTGACCCGTGATGTCCTTCATAACGAATCCCTGTTAGTATTTTTGGCCAGGTTCAGACCAATGATATCTACATCTATGGACACGGATATTCCAAAAAAATACAAAACTGACGAATTGCCCTGACTAAGCTTCTTTGGTCGCACCCAATAGCTTCGACCAAACCAATATGTCATTTTCAAAGACGCTACCGGGATGAAAATGAAAAGCAATCAGGGGAAGCGTCTGGACTAATGGAGCACCACTAGAAATAAATGACCAACCGTAGATGAGAGAAGATTCAAATAACTGTTCGAGACAAAGAAGAGGAACCCTCTTAACTAAGCTGAGACAGGTCGCACTGGGTGAATACTTCTTCAATGGCTTGCGCAACTCACATTTTTTTAGGAGTAGTCGGTATGACTTAGACGCTCTACTATTTTATCAAGGCGTTATGCATGCAGAACCGCGTTAGATTATGTTGGGTACCTGGAAGGTAGCGAATGCGCTGATAGACTTGTCAAAAAAGCTGCGCTACCGACGTATGTCAGGAGATGGATTCTCAAAAGAATTGGAAACATGGCTAACTGCAAATGGCCAAATTTAAAAGGATGACCAAATTCTTATAACCTCAGACAAGCCATAAGAGATCAAAGGAATTTGTCAAGCTAGACCACAAATCAGAGCCATGGATATTGTCTTCTGAGCAAGAATTCCGGCAGATTAAGACTATAAGAACGTTTGCGATGACTTATAGGATTCGGAGGATATTAGGGACATACTGTGCGAGTGTGTGGGCACTTCTAGAAACTGATCAATATACCAAGTTACATTCGTTAGTAATCTAGAGGAGGTAGGCTCAAGCAATTAATTAAAAGATCGATTCAACTACTGTAAGGCAATCAAGTGCTTGGGCGATGTGGTTTAGGTGTCACGACGGGCCCATTACGGTGCCTGGGATTTTATGATATCTTCACTACTTCAACCCAAACCTAACTAAACCTAGGCGCTTTGTGATCTTGTAAATTCACGACAGACATTAGCGACGATTAGACGCGACGAGTTCCTTTCGTTCCCTTTTTCATGACAATTTTTTTTATCTAAAAAATAGAGTGAATGCTCACCGCCTGTATTCGGTTAGCTAGTCAACGTCCAAGACGATCGTCGATTTGAGAAGACTAAGTGCTCGACGATGGGTATAACTCCTTTTCTTGTATCTTAAGAATGTGAGTTCCTCTACAATGCTTTTGCTCAGGCATATCATAGAAAAAGAAGACAAAGCAAGAACTTGAAATAATACTCCAGTCCTAACACAAACTAGGAAACTACTGGGATGCTACAGCCGCAAAAGATTCGGGGCTTGCATTTGCCTAACCAATAATAACCTACGAATCCTAACTGGCTTCCTAACAAGACACTGAGAGAGCATCTACGGAAACTGGGTATTACAAATGAAGGAAGGTCTTTGCACATGAGTCAAGTCAGTCTCTGGATAATCTCTTGGACTCCTGTGGGGCACTGACCTACAAAAGATTGAAATATATATCTGCGCGAGCATCAGCTAAGAATCCGCTACCCACTTCTTATTCCTAGATTCTTCAAAAATTGGTCGGAAGAGAGAGAAGTGGAACTATTCTGAAGGAATTATAGTGCGAAGGGGAACACTAATCAGGAAACTAACCTCTTCAAGATGTCACAATAGAACGGGATTTCTAAAGAGGGTACAAACCTCTAAACGGTGTTAGCCGGGGGCACAATAGACCCAGAGTTTCACGACAAACTAGAGCTAAAAAATACATGACTTAAGTGTAAACGAAAGCAATTCGGATACGGTCTAATGCTTGGCGAATTTTGGCGTTGGTTACAACGGACATGATGGCTTTTATGACTACTTTACAGTCACCCTTTAGAGCTCAATCTACTATTAAGATGTGGGTAAAACGGAAGAGAAAAGAAAGACAACAGGAATGTGAGAAGAAATAGGAAAGATTTGGTATATTGATATTTGAAATTCAATATTTATTCTCCCTAGGTTCTTGCCTAAATTCAGAGTTGTATGTAATTTTTGCATTCGTTTTGAATTCACAGTATTTTTTCACGTTCATTTTTAAATACATATATCAAATGCTTTCTAAGCGAATTATTTACTTTTGTCTCTGTGGAGATTGAATGGATATTGGTGGGACTTGAACACCGAAACTTTGACTGAATACACTACAGCTACACCGTCTAACAATCTGACTAAGTAGTTTCCTATAGTACTAGATAGTCCCCTGTACCACCAAAAAAAAAACGAAAGCCTCCACCTACATATACTAAACTAGTACAATCCTTTTAAGCGCCACTGTTAAACGCTTGCACGATTTAGAAAGTTGTCATAAAAATGACATATTAAACTGGTAAAAAAATGAAAAAAAAAGAAACTAACAATTTAATTAGCATTTATTATGATGCTTAGTGCTGCTTACCCACACGCACTCCGGTTCTCGTCGTCGGCTCTATTCAAAAGCGTAATTTGTCAATGGCAACAGCTTCACCTTCAAAATGTTGACCTTTTTTTCGCGAAATCTATTTTTTTTTTCTTATTTTTTTTTTATGGATCTATTATAATGTATATTTACATCTCTTTAGGCGCACACTGTGTGGACATATCTCTGCCATCTGAAGCGCAAACCGTGGGAAACCTTATGCAAATGTTCGAATAGATAGATAAATCGGGTTCCATGTTGGGGTTTCGTTTTTTTTTTTTTAGAAAACGACAGACATTGTGCAGAATAAAATAAGAAATTTGCGTAAGATATGTTTTCTATTTGAATACACAGATGGTCATGCAAAATGGAGTGAGATTTTAAGGTTCGACAGTAGGCATACATACACGTGTAGGTGGTGCTTTAAATGAATAAATTTGGAATGAAAATAGAGAGAGAAAGAGAGAAACTCTTTGAACTAGTTTCAAGGATATTTGACGAAAGGAGAAAGACAATGTTTCTCTGCATTTGACAAGTGAAGTGACTTGACCTAGAATCGAGGACACAAGGATACAATGTGCTTGTCCTTGTAAAAGTGGGGAACAAAATTGACAGTGTAAAGTTATCGCACTTAGTTTGCGTAACGTGAATTGTGATCAGCTGCAGAAAAAGATACGAATGCTTTGGTAACGTGCGAGTAGCGTTCTAAGGGGCACAAAAGGGAGCCTGTAAGTTAAGTAAAGCAAGTCACAATACTACGAATGATTTTAGGACAATTACTCCCACTTCCTTTGTCTTAAAAACATTTGGAAGACATATTTGCTCGTTCGTAGCAGACTTCGCCAGGAGGACTTATCTCCAGCTCATCTTGCTCATTCTGAGGACAAAAGAGTGGAGTTACGTTAGGTTAGGTGAATGGCTACTGACAGAGAAAATCAACGGCTCACTATAATCCCTATAAATCCATTGTCCACAATCCTTGACAGTCTATGTGTCCACTGTGCACCTAAACTTCTAATGTTCGATCACTCCAACTATGAATCTCTCTAGAGTACTTTCCTTTTGCAGCGCTGGACAATCATATAGCAGATAGCCAAAGGATTCTATTCTAAGATCTATGGAAACATCTGTCGGGCTTGGCGTTCATAGGAAGGCAAATGTGGCAGGTTCGTGGTCTGCAGACAACTAATTGGCGTTTTAGGCTGATGAATGACACTGTGGAGCACTTCCTCTAGGAGTGTTCTGCCTTCTGATGTGATAAGTACGGACTGTAACCTTTTTCTCCTCGGTTTTCTTGGAAAGTCGATAAATTTTCATTAAGATGTGAAAAGCAGGATTTTCTCCTCTGGTTATAGGTGTGGTGTTTGATTGCTCAAGTTAGGCTTCTTCTTAGCTCCTTCCTAGCATGCAATGGGGGAGCTGTAGCATGAAGTTCGTTCAGAACTGTAGCGCCACCTGCGCAAATTGTTTGTTCGAACATCATTGGTTGATGTCTAGGCTTACGTCAAACTGACGCGTAAGCTAAGAGCAACTCAAGACAAAAACCATTTTCTGGTTTGGCTTCACATGACTCTACATCGCTTTGCAGGCACTTGTTTAAATGAAATTTCATCTTCCTGACTCCAAATTTAAGTTTTGCACACACAAACGAATTTACTCGGTTGTACAGCTCATAGTATGAACTATAGAAAGTAAAAGGGATACCCTTTTGCCCCGTTCGTTTCCCCCCAAGCAACCGAATGCGAAAAAAATATCAAACTCACGTTCAAGACATATTTCTTCAACGACAAAACCGCCTTATCACGACCAACCCATCACTATAGGTACCAACGTTCCTTTGGAAATATGTAATGTATCTCATGAATTACGTGCAATTGCCGACTCATTTCGCCTTTCTAAATGTCTCCCATAATATTGCGTGAAATATTTGCCAGAAAACATTTTTGTGTTATAACAAGAAAATTTCAAGAAAAAAATATATATTTGAATGCTTATTCACTGAAAACAAAAGGCGACGTTCCAAACTATGGTATACGAACGAACTGCCATGCCACAGAGTACATTCACACCGCATAGCGTTGCGATGTGCTAAAAGCATCAACAACAATAATAGCAGCATCCAAATACCTGAGCGGCATATTTGTTGCGAATTGGATATTTGAAAAATCTCTAGCATCAGTTCCGACAGATCTCACAAGCGCCTAGAGATGTTTCCACCACTCGCCCTCTCTCCTTGGCCTTGTGCTTATTGATACGTAAAATATTATAGCAGATACAAATCGTACGAGTATCTATACTACAACAGCAGATACATATAATAGATGTTTGTTCAGTGAATTGTGAAAATCTGTGTGTTACATAAAATTTGCGCGACGGATACCAGCAGAGTTTGGAGGAGAGATAACTCACCTGGCGTGTAGATACTCGCCGCACTACGAGTACCTACCGCCAGATGGGAAATATAAAATACGACATAATCGCACACAACTGGGAGAAACTAATTCTCTCTCAGTCTCAGTGGTTGTTTCGTTCTTTTTTTTTATGTCTTTATATGTCGTGCAGAGAAGAAACATTCCAGGATACGGGGCAATCTTTAGCTAACAATCGAGCGAAAGGTGTTTGCAAGAAGCGATTGCAATGATAAGCAGAGGATAGCTGATGCGGTCGATGCGGACCATATTTCATTTAGTAATTAGAAGAGGACGATAAGAGATAAGTGGTTGATTGGTAGATTAGGTTGTAGTCGCTCTAATGTCCTTCAATGTACAGTCCCATAGGAAATGCACGCACTTCTTTCAAAAAGAGAACAGAGCAAAACTCTGGCGACAGTTTAAGAAACACTTTTTCCACCAAATGATGAGAGACGCCATCGAAGGCATCAAGACATTCTATGAGCTGACGGTAGTCGAGAAGAAGGTCAAGGAGTTCATAGGTAAAAATAAATGCCTCACATACATGGATGAAAAGGGAAGAGAACTCTAAAAGGAGACCAGAAGTCAATAGAGATACCAAGGCTCAATGAATGATTGTAGCTCGATAGACGACAACTCAAAGGAAGTATAGCGATATGTACCTGGGGAATTATCGCTCCACTTCTTTGTGATCCAGTAATCTACTCAATCGGTTGGATATATGAAGACACATTCAAATTAAAGGATATGAAGAACATGGACTGTACAATCAACTATGGATCAGTGAAGAGCCTATTGCACCTATTGACGAAAACAATTAGAATCAGTGAACTTCGTTACTGGTTGAACAAGTCAAAGAGTTCAAGACAAAGGGCTTCTACACATGATGCTTATTCCAACGATGCTGAAGAAAAGAGAGTTCCAGCATCATCCGGTTACCTTCACGTTGGCAAGAAGAAACCACGAAAAGGTAACCAGGGCGAGTCTCAGACGAATTTTTTAACAAAGCAGATTCAGACCTAGACATATTGGAAGACGATAAAGAAGCTGAGGGGCAATATATTCCCCGAAATGTCGTTTGCTAAGGAAAAGCGACGAGACCTGATGTAGAGCATGCCCTTCAAAGAGGAAACTGGGAATGCACCAAACTTGCAGCTTTAAATAAGACGTATGACAAAGTCAGGAGAGGATTGGTTAGAGATCTGTTCCTTTACAACACTTGACGACCGAAAAAGTGTCGAAGGACTAATAACAGCCGAAGGTGGTCACCAAAAGCCTAGAGAAAAGTTGTCCACTAAACGCTTGGAGCAAAGTAAATATTCATACCGCAGGCCAGTAAACTAACTCATACAAACTGCAAAGACTCGAGACCTTTTGTCTGAAACTCCTTCACATACTCTTACAACTGGACATCCGCCGTAAACTAAACCTTAATGAGATGTCTCCCTTACAAGGTGCCTACTCAAATATGGGCTACTCTCATGTAGACGAAGAAATTAGATTCATTTTACAAAATCAATGCTTCAAGAGCACACAGTGCCTTTCGAGCAATCTACTTCTGGAAAGGGGTACCTACTAATACCAATAGACCAACGGAGATATCGTGCTAGCAGGACAGCTCTTAAAGAACAACAAGAGAGATGGCGAATCAGTTTGAAGCATGGGGAGCTGAATTTCTCTCCACATCACTGCCCGCTGACTTGCTGAGCATCTAAACCCAAACAAAATCACAACATGTACCTATGCCGAGTACGCAAGGAGCTTGGGAAGCAGTTAGCGAAATTGTGGCTTCTCTAACATATTAAGGAAGCAAGAGGAGCAAGGGGAGCAAGAGGAGTAAAAGAGCCGAATACATAAAGCTGAAATCCTCCTTCGGGATGAAATGCCTGAACGCAATACCACGACTCACGAGGATCATTTGTACGAGAGGACTGTAAGCGGCCTCAATTTCTTCTCTAAAGCAACAACGCAGTACTTTCACCACAAACCACGTCTCGCTATATCTGCTCCCTTACAGGCTAAACATTGGATTCTAGTATCTATTGGAAGTCATCAGAATCCGAAAAGGCACTGTTTCTAAGCCTTAGAAACCAAAGAACTAGGTTCCAAGAGGAAGTGGCAAGGAAACTAATCGTGGGATTAGTGAAATCCGCATTTTGCCTCGAATTTGGCCAAATAACAGTCTGGAAGGTATCAGAATCTTAAATGTAAACATGAATTGTCAATAAAGGTGTCTGAACAAGACCTGTCAAGAGTTCAAACGACTGTTCTTTCTCCCTTAGAACCTGCTCAATACAAAAGAGAAATTGAGAATAAGGCATAAGCAGACAGCAGACAGAAACCAATGAAATCCCCGTGTCGTTAGAAAGCTTTCAGTGCGACACAAGGCAAAAGTCACCATCGTTCTGAACAGACAAGTCCTAGGACAAGGTTTACATAAGATTGCCACTAAGATGATCATTGCAAAGGATATGGTAACATGGACAAAGAGAATCATCCTCTACACTAAATAACCTAGCCTCTACTTTGTGAGAAGATCTGCATTTAGACAGTTCTTCCTCAGCAATACCAGGAGTTCACAGTTTATGTGTTACATCCAAGTGCAGCTGATCTATTCCCTTCAACTTGCCGCTGAGAAAAATACATTTCTGGAAGAAGAACTCCTTTTAAATAGCCCCAAATTCCCCCCTCGAATTTGAGTCTATTTTCAATTATTATAAACGTGAGTCTATTTGGTAAACAGTCTATAATTAACTTTCTTAATTAATTCAGCCAACAAAACTCAGAACTGAGTAATACCCTTTCGGAATCAAATGCTCAACTATAACCCCCAATGAGAGAGAGATAAAGTTTCTTCGGAAACCAACTACAAACAGAAACAGACAAAAAAAAAACATGAAACACAATCCAAAAACTCATATCAATAGAAAACAAAAAATTAATTGAATTCAATTAAGTTTAATTACAGACCGAAATACTGTCAGCACGACACATCAACATCCAACACGACTGACAAACCACTAACTACAGTTATCAGTCCTTCGTGCGCCTCGGCCTCCTTTGCACCGCGAGCCGCCCCCTTAGCCGCGGGCAAAATGTCAATTTAGAAAATTTCGTTTAAGGGAAGTTAACTAGAGAAAGAGACTCCACTACACTAAATGTGCGCTGGTTTTTTTTTCTAGGTACTTTTAAGAGGATGTTTTTCGACACACACACAATCATCGACGGATGGACACAGACGGACAGACAAATGAACGTTGGATTGCAATTTTCCGTCCGCGCGCGCTAATTGATTTCAATTAAGTTGATGTGGAGAATATTTTTTTTTTCTTCGTGACATTGGCTATAATACTGAATGATTGACATAAAAGTGGTAAGCAGCAGCAGCGGTACCTTACCCGTAGAGAGAATGAGTGAGCTCTGTATCGTGTCTGTGTCATGAATTACACCGTGGGGGGTAAAGTTTCCATTTTAATAGTCTTCACTTGGCGCTTTGGCTGGGAACGGCAATTTCGAGGTATTTTTTTCCTCTTTCTCTCTGTCATTGTTCATACAAATGACAGAAAATTTGTCAGAAAAAAACAAAAAACAGGAGACACCGAAAAATTCCCTCCCAAATGACAGTAAGGTCTTTCTTTTTTTGGTAGATACAGAAAAATTAAACAACTTTTTTTGGCTATCAGTGGTGTGCCATATAACCACGCATTACAGAACCACATTTGCATGGCATTTAAATTTACATATAGACATGGTAATAATTGAGTTTGAAAACAGCTCTTGAATGGAGTCGAGAAGGTACTTTCGAAACGATGGAGCGCGGGCTGGGATTCGCGCATGAAGGATGGAAGGATGATGAGCTTCTGGAATGTTGTTTCAACTTTAGTTGTCATGAGTGCGAAACTCATTTAATTTAGGTACTTCAATCTAGTGGATTATTTTTGGAACTGGCAACACTTTTCCAATCAATTTGACAGATGACAGTTTACGTACTAGATCGCTTGCAAATTGTGCAAAATTATTTCGAAAATCGTGATTCAGTGCGCGAAATTAATAGTCCAATTTACAATACATAAGATCGTTTGTCGGAGTAGGTACATAATTACAGAACAACCATAGATGGTTGTCATACAACGCTTAGTCTAATGGATACTACGCATCTGCCGAGAACTCGTATGCAGAAGCCGTTGCGCACCAAAGAAGCTGTTGCTTCTGTAAAGTGTGTCATTGAGTAGAACCTGAATGATTCGCCATAGCTTTCACCGTAAAACCCATTTTGGTTGATTGACTACGACAACAAGGCAAATTGCTGGACTTGGAGTGAAGAAAATCCATAAGTCATTAGCAAGACGTCTTTAGGTACACCCACATTCAATGTATGGTGTGTCTCATCGGCTGGAGGAATCATTAAATATTTTAAAATTCATGCAACCGAAATTACTGACTTTTTTCTTCCCCAATCGAATGGTATGAACAGGTCTATAGACAAACTAATGTAGACGGTCGTCTTCGGTCGATTTGAACGATTTGACAAGAGCAAAATTACCACCGATTTTGAATGTATTCTGACGTTTCCAATCGGAGCTCACGCACACATTCTCAATCGGCGGTAGTTTTTACGGACGCAGCCATTTTGTTGAATCGTTCTGTACATTTTGTTGTTGTCAATTGAATGACAATCTGCTGACAATGTGGTGTTCAAAAGGAAAGAAAGGAACGCCACGATTGTTTTGATAGTTTCGTCTTGTTCGTTCACATGTAATTACAGATAGAAAAACTTTACAAAATTTTCGGCAGGAGAACGTAAAGACGACCGTCTACATATGTATATTAGTTTGTCTATTTTGAATGAGTTTGTCATTTTGAATGACAAAATGTCAAAAAAATGTGAATGCACACTGTTTTGGTGATGCGAGGTGATAAATCACAATCATTCCTAACGCTCTGTTTGCCTTTGTTTGCGCTGTTCATATGTTTATTCACAATACGCTTTGAAAAGTATCCATTCCAACACAAGTGACACTGACATAACAGATTTGAGATTTCATATTTTTCACAAGCCAGCCGAAATAAATTTCTGCCTTTCTTGGCCCATATTTTGACAAAGGCAGGATCGGCAACACTTTACAGTGAGTGGTACACAGAAACGATCAAAGAATTGGTTGGGAACGTACAGTGGGCAATATGGAGCAAGTGTTGTCCGGCCTCCGTTTACAGACTTCTGTCTTTGACTTCATTTTATGCCACGGGTCTAGGGGAAGAACAGTCGACAAGATAGGAAAATTTTAATGACAAAGGTTTTGTGAAATTTCAGGAAAAATGCTGTACATATGGTGACGATCCTCGATCGATATTAACCTCGCGATAAAATAACATAAAAATCTACCAAAAGTACGAATTCTTTTATTTTATGAGCTAAGGTACTGCCCTAGAGGAAATCGAGTAAGGAATTTTGTGACACCTTTCAATTATAGTCTCTAATCGATTCTGATATTGCAGACGACCGCCTGAGCTAATCAGCAGGAGGTCTAGGTGGAGAGAATGCTGTCTATGCTGCACTCGAAAACAAAAACAGATAGAGACTATAGGAGCACCTTTCCAAGATAGTTGACATCATTTTCCCCAAACCACAAGCTGAAAAATAGTGTCCCAAATGATTTTCATGGCGATCACAGAACATCAGTTTTACTGGATTCATTTTTAAGACTTTACTTAGCAAATAATGCCAGGGATAAATAGGGTACAGATTTGTTCATATATAGGAGGTGAAACTCCAAGAGATCTTTCAGGCATTAACAAAGAAAAGACTAGAGAGGATCGATGGAATATCGGACATTATGCCTAGGCGTCTTCCTTAAGAAGTGGTGGACATTTACATACGCCAGCAAAATGACTTGTATGACGCTGGTGGGCTAGCTAGTACTTCTGCAGGTTCTTCCAGAGAATTTCACGAATAGACAGTTTATTTTGAAAAATAGTAATGCGAATGTCCACTGAGGACACGTTCGAAACTAGAAATGGTCTGGAAAAGTTCACCAAACAGGATCTCTTTAGCACCTTATAGCTTAAGTATATTAGGATCAAAGATCATGGTCTTTACAAAACTACTGGTAGCCTGACATTCATAATTTCCACAGCAAGTGGAAGATCAACTTTCAAAAGCAGTAAACCATAGATTTTTAGGCTTCTAGGAATACAGGAAAGAATCGGCGAGTTCTGAATAAATTGAAGGGTATTCCGAAACCTTGCTCTATCTAGATCAATGTCTGTATTTTACCAAAGACATAAATGCCTCTATCGCCCTTACAACCAGACTGTTTTATAGAAGCCAACCTTATCCAAATTTGAAGCTCTCAAACTCGACCTTCATTAAACCAATGCTCACATATGGTTGTCCTGTATTACAATGTGAGAGTAATATTAATAGAAAGGAGTACAAAACAGCAGAGCCTCAGTACGCAGAAGGATATTTTACTGAGAAACTGTCTTAGATGGCAACTTTGGACAGAGCGGACAACTTCTTAGTCGAAATGACTCGACAGCACATTGCAAGAGCAATGACATCGAAGAATAATGTGATTTCGGAGGCTTACTTACGTCCGCCTAAATATTGAGGAATAGACCAGCAGTAGTCTCTTCCAAACCAACCCGGCAGAGATCCTCCGTTCAGGAAAAGGCTCTGCAAAAATGGCTGTATTTACTTCTGGGATTGTATCATCAAATATAGCTTCTCCTTAGATGAACTGCCAATACGTTGTGACCAGTAACAGTCCCTATGAAGAACGCTCTAGTTTGTCTACTTAAAGCGGGGATTAGTTCGGCTTTTGTCTTCTTTTCAGAGAAGGGTGAAGGCGTAGCTCAGACGTAGAGTGATAGTGTCGACTATCATCAGATTGTAACAGAGTTACTGGTAGCTAGTACGTTTGCTAATCGTACTCTGCGTGTTCTGGGAGCGCTATCACGGCTTTTAAAGAACGTTTCGATTACAGTGGATAAGGATGAAATTTCTGACATAGAAAACTGCTTTAAAGTCACGTTTGTCATGCCACCGAATCACCGCTGACAACCTACAAGCAGACTCATTCAATTCAATGTTGCACAAAGTAGTTAGGCACCCATAAGCTCATCACCTACCTCCAACTAGTAGCACTCTATTTTCCGCTATTCACACACAATTAGCCACACGTATCGCATCGAAACACTGCAACAGTATACTTTATCTTGATTTGAAAAATGTTTATCAAGCACGCCATTACAATAGGTACTACCGCCCCCAACCTTCCAACCCAAATAGGTACATATAAATTCCATTGAAATCCCTCTTAATCCCCTAAATAACCTTTTTTGTGCGAGAAAGGTCAAAGTAATCACCTCGTTTAGCGTAAAACCCGTAAACCCTCGCATATACAGTTATACAGTCGCATAAAAAGTAACGAATACAACTGCCAGTTACTTCGAACACAAAAGAAAGAGAAATATCTACTCGCGCGACCAACAAAAAAAAAACGAAAAATCATAAAAATGTTAAATAACCTTTCACCTCCTACTCAGTCGCCCCTAAAATTTGTTTCCAAAGGAATTTTTTTTTGTTTTCTCCATCCATTTCATCCCGCCGGCCTCCTTTTTTTATTAATAATTCCGACAGACTCGCTCACACACACTTGTACGCCCACGCAATGGGACTGTGTGTAGTATTTCATAAAAATAAAAATCGTTCTCGTCTCGCATCCTATATACAGTACTATGTCCTTCCTGTCAGAAACATAACAAATATTACATAATTCCTTGTAGTACAACAACAAACGGGTATTTTGGGAAGAGCTTTTGACCCCACAAGGACGAAAAGTCAATGTCATCATCATCATCATCAGCAGGAACGCAACGCAACGACGAAATTTTTGAAAGCTTTTTTCGAGTTTTTTTTCTTTTTTGTTTGTTTGTCCTTTTTTTTAAGTGGGCTTTGCTTTTGTTTTGGCTCCATTGTGTGAGGAATGTCCTTACACCAAAAAAATAAAATTTAAAGCCTTGAATGTATTCAAAAAAAAAAAAAGAAGAAGGAAATGGGAAAATGGAAAACCATTAGACAGGTGCTTATACAAGTGACGCGTGAAAGCTCTCTAGACTATTTGAATTAATGTTGACAAGGATATAGGATTCTTGTACATGTGTGATGGTGAGTGGTTGAACCCATGCCCATCCTCCTTTGGGGATAATGAAATTTGCAAAAAGAAAGAAACCTATTCATACCCAAGGGCTACTACGAGATATCCTTTGAATCCTTCCTCCTTTCCACCACCGAGTGCAAAATATAAAACGCGCGCGTTGGAGTTATATAATTCGAGGAAAAAGAAAAAAAAAAAGCGCGATAGAAATTGGTTGGTTGGCCTGACATAAAAAGATATGAGGATGAGGTTATATAACAACTTAATGGGCCACACGTGGCCGCCGCCGCTGCTATATGCCGTGGCGGGAGGGCAATGACCAATAATTCATTTTTACGGACTCAACGATGAAGATTGGAGTAATTTATTTTGTGATTATTCTTCGTTTTTTTTTTCTGTTGGTTGGTAGGAAGGTATTCTATTTGGTCACTTGGCTGTTGGCACTGAGAGGTGAAGTATAATTTCGAACGCAAATTAGTTTGAGAGTTGAAGGTATGGGGGCGGCGACTGTTCTACGTAATTGGCGATGGCGATAGTCACTTTGAATGGTCACTTTTTCAGCTAGACTTCAATATATAAAGGCTGCACCAAAGTTCAGAACTACATCGAATGAAGATGAGTTAAAAATGAGAGATGTGTAGCGTAAGAAGGCAACTACATGACTGAATAGAGGAGCAGAAGAAGCACCAGGCAGGTGGGACAGTAGAAGCATCTATAGAATCACCAAAGAGCTGAGTGGTGACCAACAGTCAGTCAAGGACGTAGACGGTTTTTGTATCAATATCGAGATAGAGAAGGAAGCATGGCAACTGCATAATAGTTGGAGAGAGCTGAGGCACATTTCCAGAAACCACAGCCGGTGGTGCGTAGGCGTTGTAGTGCCCCTGGGTCCCACAAGTGGATATAGGATATAAGAGCAAATGATATCAAAGCAGTAGAAAACAACACGAACTTGGTAATTGACGTTTTACCGGTAGGACTTTTAAGCATCATCAACTGCATCGTACGGGCTACTACTTCCACTTGTTGAGAGCAGTTGAGAGGCCAAAAGGCTTTTGGAAAGGACCGTGAAAAGGACTACCAAATGTTAAAATGTTAATTAAGGGCTATCAGCTCTAGAATGTACAAGAGCTAGAATGACCCTGGAGTGAATCAAAGAACAGGAACACCTTGAAGAAACATTCGATGACCAACAGTCAGGAGCAAAATTATCACAATCGATGAGGAGTGAAGAATTAGTGGGCTCAACCATACGACAAAACTGACAAAGGATTGGTTGCCCTGACCTGAGCTGAGAACAACAGAATACGAGGAGGTTCAAAAGACATATGGGACAGAAGAGTCGAGACGGAAGTATGGCATCATGCGAATAGTAGGGGAGAGCTGAGGTTTAGAGGCCATAGCACACACAAAAGAATGCATGCACCTAAGCAAAGTAGGAAATGGTTTACAGCTGCATATTTAGAGCTGCGATTCAGAATATAATACAGACTATACAAACTTCTAGACCCGAACGGAGTAATAATTATGATCACCACTGACTCCTCAGAATCTACGAGTAACTGACGCTCTTCCATAGTTCCCAAAACCATAGAAAGCGCGTTGTTTGAGAACTACAGCTGGTTCCCTATAGCTTAGGAATAGGATTAATTGTGCCTGGAGTTGTTAAGTAAGTAAGACTGATTGTGAATGTGAACCGAGAAGATAGAGTGTGCAAACGAATATTGGAGTGATTGAGTCAATCGAATCCTTTGTACTATTATGAAATTGGCTGGAAATGGAGCACAGTTGACCATGAAGGTGTAGGAGGCGTAAAAGTATCAGACTGACTGAATAGGGTGACAAATTCAATGTAACCCTTCGTACTGGTAGACAGTTTTTCAGTACGCTAACCACTTTTCTACGTCGTAAGAAACTGAAATTGTGGGACTCCATGGAGGAAATGGAGTCGGCTAACAGAACAACGACGAAACTAGTATACTCTATGACGTGGTATGGTATAACGTGACACAGGAAAGACAAAAGTAGAATCGACGAAAGGAAGAAAGAGCTGGATGAAGTTCAAATACAACGCCATGGGCAATACATGTCGGCACGATGCCCCAAAATTCGAAAAATAACTTGTAAGAGAAGCTCTACGCCGTCTTTTGAAGAATGCAGGCGAAAACTGTGCTGAAGTCTAGAACTTTCATCTAACGGTTAGTGGCTTTAGACTAGAAATGCTGCCTATGGAACGTTCATCCAGAAAGGACAACGCATATTGTATGAAAATGAAAAAACAAAAATGTTTCAACACAGAAAGGCCTATGGCCACTGATGGTTCATTGAAGAACTAGCTAGTGGTGTAAGGAGAATCGAGAGCAAAATAAAGTGGGGTAATGCAAGATGAGGGGCTTAACAATATCAAAAGTTCCCACCCTTTTAGCTTAAGTGTCTATTATATACATATGTAAGTCAAATATATCGTCACTTACCATTTTTCCGCGAAGATCTTGAATAAATTTACTTTGAGCCCTCTTACTGATGAATTTCTGCATATAATTCCTGAAAGAAAAGAGAAACCTCGTTAATAACTTCCATCTAAACTTTACAAAAAGTTTTATATGGTTGCAAGAAAGTATTAGAATGCCCGGATCTATCACGATAAAGATTGGTTGTCTTGTGCTTAGCTAAAGAGTACCCGAGAAAAAGATGTGTTCTGAGACATGGACTTGACGAATTCTATGGAGCACCAACCTTTATAAGTGCAACGCCTAAATGCTACGTGCGTAGACCAAAACCACATTGTGCCTAGAGTGCTTTAAAGAAACTCATCAGAGGAATTTGTGTGCAAGACTTTTCCAATTGCAGCGCAAAATCGCAATCAGAATTATCTTCGGCCCAAAGGCTAAAAGCTGAGTTTGAATTCAGCCCATAAGCTCTTTAAAGCAAATAAGGGTTTGACTAGCTAGTCACCTAGATAACCAAATCCACAAATCAGAGAAGAGAAGTAGGTACCCCAGGCAAGGCAAAAGCCAATCGGTAAGGCGACTTGTTTTAAGCATTTCACGTGACGAATAGACGAATTCTTTGGAGCACCAACCTTTATAAGTTGCTTTCAAGTGCTTGCTACCCTTTAACAACAAGAAATGATAGAATTTTCCATCATTTTGCAAGGTTTTTTGCGAGTTTCTAACTTTTTACGAAAAAAAAGAACACGTCTGATCATGTTTGTCAGACAACTTTCTCCAGATTCTAGCTTTGGAATTATTCCTCAGAGGACTTACAGGCTATATTATAGTTCCTAAAGACTTACCAAACATTGATTGCAAAGAAAATGCAAAATTTTCACTATACTTTCACTATTTTCACTTGAAATTTAATTTTTTTAAATTTTCTTACAAGAAACCACGGCAAATTCGCGAACTTTCACTACCAGAATGACAGATCAGTGGCCGATAATGTAGTGTAGGTTATGCAGTGCATTTTTTTTTTTGTGATAAGGTTTTATTATTGAATTAAAGAAACCACTTATATTGATTGTATTTAGCTTGTTTATGGAAGGATCTCCAGGATTGAGGTGTCTTATGAAAGGCTCATTTTGAGCCTAATAACATGGTGGCACATTTCATGCCAGATTTTACTAATTGTAGGGACAAGGTTGACCACATATTATGCAGCTGAGTTCACAAACCTAAGAATAGGTAATTGATGAGGGAAGGATTATTTATGAATAAGTTATGACAAACGACTAACAGAGGACTTGTAAGAGTAACATCTCCTGTCTATAAGTAACTAGAAAGATGCAGGGACTTTACATCCTTGTGATTTACAAATGGTTTCAAATGCGGAGATTGACGTCATTAGACCAAGTCCACAATCGAACACCTAATCAAGTTTTACCACAGGCAATTTAGCTGCAATTGCGACCAAAATTTCCTATGGGAATTCTATTGACAGCATTTTCGACTGTCAAATGCCAGTATGCCGAAGAACAGCAATCATTTGCGTGCTCTTTGTACTATCAAACCAAATTATTTGAGTTTCAACCAAAGGGAACAAAAGGGAAATTTCAAATTTAATGCCTTTGCAATGGCAAGCAATCATTGACGTCTGTCAAGAAGACATTACTGTCATTAGGTACTAAGCGTCATTATAAGCAAGCAGTTAGGCAATGGCAATGGAATATTATTATCTAACGATAAGCTGTTATTAGGAAATTATTGAAATTAGAGATGACAAAGGTATATAAGTAGTAAAAAGTAATGTTAAACCAAGAACCAATCTTACAAAAACTTTCTGTGCTTATTTCTAGATGTGAGTCATAGATTTGACAGTCAATTGAACAAATGTGTTGAATATCCATTTAAATTAATTTCTTCGAAATGTTCACTCACCCTTCGACGAATTACAGTACAAAAAGTGGCGTTGAACTCCACCCCGAGTTGTAGATTATATCAGACACGATAGCTAGGTATAAAATTAATGACCCATATGGTAATTAAATCGCGCAAAGTAAACATTTAATGCGCATGTAAATTACATTTAAATTCTAAAAACAAAAAAAGGAAACAAAAAAATCAATCTAATTCCGTACTTCCTCTGGTGTTCATCGTTTTACCCATTAGATAGTCGATGTATCCGCGCTCGTGTGTTGTATATCTGTATGTTCGTTCCAATATCAATCGTATCCATCAGCTTGTCAATTCGATATCCATTCAGTCATCAATTTCTCCTTTGGTATCTATTCATCATCATGTCTTGAGTTTCATACATATGACGGTAGGTATACACGCATATGTGTATCCAACTCGATTTATTGTATGTAGATACGTTTCTTCTCTATCCGTAGATATACGTAATAAGATACGTACACTGGATGTGGGGAACCCTTTTCTTTCTGGTTTTCGTTACTGTCACTAACTCCTGTGACCAGGAGAGTGGTGGGTGGTTGGTTGGTTGGTTAGAGGAAGCACATACGTGCCGGCACAGGAGGAACCAACCAACAACAAAAAAGGAAATTAACGAGAAGCAAAAAGAAAAAAAGAAACCAAAGAGAATTAAACAAAATAAATGAAATAAATGTTTGGAAATTCGCTTGACATGCGCCTCAGGCAGTCGTAATAGAGGTTTTCATTTCTCGTTCTATGGTCCTTTTTTGGTTTTGTTTCGTTTTTTTTTTTTTTTTTGAAATAAATTTATGAAGGCAGATAAAAAGATGAGAGATAAATTACACAGGTAAAGGAAGTTGTAAGTTATTACTTAGATGATTGTGTCCGATGTTTGGCCGAGAGTGGGTGGTAAGGCATGTCATTGTCATTGGGAATGACATGATCCAACACCACCGCCGTGCCAATGATATTCTCTCAGAAATTTTTATTTATATTAAGAGAAAGGGAGAGAGCAAAGATTCCTAAAGGAAAGAGAAAATGATAAGGAACTACATTAAACGAGCGTTATTTCAAAAATTAAAATGAAAGTGTTGCCAGCTTAGGTTTGAAATTCCCAAAAAACTTTGACCTAAACCAATAAATTTTGGATAAAAAACGAGGGAGATAAGGAGAAGTTGTTGAGATTGAATTGCCCCTAAGTTACCTATGCATGTGTCCCATTTTGCTTCAGAAAAATCCAGAGCTTGGACCGAGGAACCAAATCAATCCTTCTATTATTGAAGGTTTGGCATGTACAAGCGCCATTTTGGGACCAAAATTAAGATTAATATTGCTTCTGTCGATACGAAAACTAAAAGGCCCAAATGCGACTTAGATCTGAAAGGGTTTCTAGCATTTGTACAAATACGATTCCAGGAGGACTTAAAACAGATATAGGAGGTCAACTGTCACTATTGATGACTATAAGGGGGTGTAGTTACCGCGGGAGAAAGATGGACTAAACCAAATGAGACTTTTATGGAAATCGGATGAAGAATAAGGTAGCAAACCAGTACTACTTTGGCTTGACAAAATCATTGGGTTCAAAAAGCCTTGCCTTTAGATTCACAGAGACTCTAAAACTTCTCGAATTTAGATCTTCGTGAATGCCATGGCTTCCCAGCTTAAACAGGTTGAACATTTGAATTCCAGAAAAGCTTACACAAGTATACAAGTCTCAGCTACATTCAAGGGTGGTATACTTGCAATAACGTAAGATTGATTTAAGAGATTTAAGATTTATTTATGCAAAAAAGTCGTATAACACTTCATGATACAGTCTAAGCGGCGAAAGGCCAAGGAGACTCTCCAAAATAAAGAATATATCCTTGCCACCTACTTCGAGATAGAAGAAGCTTTTAACAACATCCCTGCTGAATCTATTCAGGAGCCTCTTACCGAGTCAGATGGCTTAGTTCATGAATAGTTTCGGAAGAAACTGAATTAGACAGTAAGGAACAGAAAAGCACAACTAAGACGGTAAATGGAGGTTCTTTACAGGCTGTCTTCCCTCTGCTATGCCTCATGTTTTTGAACAAGGATTTACTGCGACTTAACAGGGAGAGGCTTGAGGTGATCGCATATTCGAGTGATCTGATCATACCAGTCCGAGGAAAGTTTTTCTCTACAACAAGTCAAATCATGGAGAGGGGTACACTTATGGACCACGAGCTGTGAGGTTGTTATAAGTAAGAGCAAGACGCTCTAAAAAGCTACTGTCATTACGTTCTAATACAAAATACCTAGATCTAGACCCGAGGCTTAGTTGTAAACTCAATATAGAACAGAGGGTAAAGCCTTCTATAAAACCTTCGCTAAAAAATGAGGACTTAAATGTACACAACCACTGTGCGGCCTATTCTCTTTTTGCATATTGTTTGGCCTGCCAAGCCTTAGTAAAGAAATACAATGTCACAAGGACAAAAACGTACACAGATCAGCTTGTGTAAGCATCACAAAAGCATTGAGATCTTATCCCACAGCAGCTGTGGACTTGCAGCTCCAGCCAAGAGAATCTTTAAATCGCAGCCCCCAGGTTCGTGACGGCGAAGAACACCGAACCTCTAGTACAAAGATCAAGTTGACCAAGTTGACCAAGTCTTCGCCACTGGAAGCAGCATGCGCAGGATCAAAGAGAATGGAGCCGTGTGTCAGGCCAAGACTATACAAGGGTCAGGAGGCCTTTAAGAAGAAGAAAAATGTACTTGCAGCGCATAGTCTGGCTCAGAGAATTTCAGCGCTAGGCCGCTGAACCATGTGGTTATTGTGTGATATAGTCCTAGCGGCAATACCATGTCAACTGGCTTCATCTTCGACTTACTATAGAATACCAACGAATATTTCTCTAAGTTAGATGTCCTGAGCCAAGAATGGAAGAACGAGAGCGTTACTTAGGACAAGAGTAGTTTGACGATAGATCGCAGAGTGGACGCGAGAATCTTCTCTGACTAACTAAGTACATCGAAGTCTTTGCGTCTACAAACACAACCAATAACATCCTTCAAACGAAACATGTATGCTCTGTATAATTGGGTTATTTTGGAACCACTACTTTTCCTTCCCACAACACTTTTAGCTCTAAGAAATAAGACCACCCAGGGCTGCCTATATCCTTACATAAATATCCTTGAAACCCCATAACCTGTTCCTTACACCTGGCATTGCTGTGTACCAACAACACACAGAAAAAAAAAGTCTAATGGAATGCCTCCAACTCGAATTTCTCTTGCAAGGACTAAGAGCACATTCCTTTTTTGTTTTTTGTGTTTCTGGGAATCTCATTTTACTTCCTGTTTCATTTCGCTTGAATTCGATGCGTAGAAAAGCTCTTTGGTGTGAAAGTTGTATTCTCTTTTCCTTTTTTGCTTTATTGTGTAATCCAATTTAAAGACACACACACACACTAAGCCAAATAAACTTATCCCAGCGGCATTACCCACGTCACAGGCTGGGCTGGGATAGAAGGAAGGCACATACAAACAAACAGAAGAAGAAGAAGAAGAAAAAAAGGAACATCTCGCTTGGGCAAGGACGTTTTAAGGGTGAACAGACGATGACGATGAAGAATTACCCCACATAACTCTCTCTCTCTCTCTCTGTGCAAAGATTCTTGTTCTCTTTGTGCATTTCCACATTTTTCATTAAAACTTTTTATTTCCTTGTTTTTTTTTTTCTTCCGTTTTTTTTTTTTTTAAGGATAACGAAGAAGAAGAGTGGAAAATCAATAAATTTCGGGATGATGGAGTTTCCTTTGGAAAGTTTCCTTGAAAGTTTCGCCCAGCTCCTCTATTCGCAGCGTCTTTTGCTGTTTCTCTTTCCCCCTTCGGTTATGGGTTTTATTTTTGTAAGGACCCTTTGTAGCAGCTGTGATTTTTGGAGCGAGTGGGGTTGGTTGGGTGTTCGTCGGTCGAAAATCCTATCACAGTTAGACGCTCATTGTTCGCATAAATGTTATGTGCTTCACTCGAATTATGTTGTACTATTTGCGGTTTCTATTTATCTGAGTGAGGACTCGTTTGCGCATTGTTGTTGTAGCCTTCTCCATCTCCTGTGGGATGCTGGGAGTTTTCTTTTTGTAGTTTTTTATATTCCGTTTGTTGGTTATTGACTTCTAAATCTACTAAATGGTGGCACACGATTCGAGAGAATTACAGAGATTTTCGTATTTTTCTATTTTTAAACAGTGAGACGTATGCTTTGCGGGGGTTGAAAGGGTGGTTGTATGAAGTGCAGTTGGATATTTATGGGTTCGGGGAGGAGGGGATATAAATTTTGCAGAAATTTTCGTTTAAGGGCAATGAACTTGCACAGCTTCCAGAGGGTGGTGGTGGTGAGGTAACATTTGAAAAGGGGTGCCGCTATTGTTTTCAGGGATTAACTTATTTTGAGATTGTAATATTTTGAAAAATACGAAAAGGAAACTTTTAATAAAATCAAAATTCATTTGGAAATTGAATTTGACCGTGCTTTTTGCAAAGTTAGGCAATATCCTTTGGGCTTTTAATGGAATTTCAGGGAAGCATAATTGAATTTGATGGTATCTTTCGTACCCTTGTCGGGACATTCATACCTACCTACATACATACATATGTATGAAAGCCAGTTGAGATGAATAAGATGAGGAACATATAAAATGAGATAGGTAGTTCCTTCGTCGATTGCGTTACCTACTTCTGTCATTCTTAGGGAAGCAAATGAAAGTGCTAGAGGAGTTCGACAGGTGGTATTATGTACTTCCCTTTCCTTTTTGGGTACGAGCGGGAAAAAACGTCCCATCATCACCTCCAGGCGGTTACTTGGTAGAGAACTAACGATAAGAGTGTGGCAAAGCCGCCTATTCAAATGCTTCTGAACACTGGGTCCTACAAACAAGGCTGCCACTCATGTGGGGATGGATGAGGCATTACATGTTGACTTGAACGACTGTAGTTCATCTCAGAGAAGCCATGAGAACATGGATGGACGACGGGACTTTCTGGCTAGATACGGATGTATCTTAGAACATTTCGACCTGAAAATCGGTAAGGAAATCATCTTTAGAGTGAAGGTAGACAAACACAGCCTCCGCGACACGACAAGAGACAATAGTCTCCGACTAATCGGCTTTGAATCAGCTCGTAATAAGGTGATGAGCACCCCTAGGGTTTCTAAGCTGAGAATCTGAACAATAACCTGGTTTTCCTTTGATGGTAGAATACACAGACCAATTGATCACATGCTAGTAGACGAAAGGCATGCATCTAGAAGCTTTGAAGTACAAACTTTTCTAGGAACATCAACCGAATATTTGGAGCGTAAAACCAGAACTCGACGGTCTAACAAGAAGCTGCAGGCTGTCTAGGAGAAGAGACCTAACGTTGGACGCTTTAACATGACAGAAAGAAGCATCGACTGTAAAGAGTTCCTGCCTAAGGAAGTCACTGCAGGTAACCTAACCACAAAAGTCAGTGGATACGTAGACCGCAAGAGGAAGGTTCGTTATTAGGCACTACCTACTACCTACCAAAAGAGAGCCTTTGCCATGATGATGACTGCATGTTGGCAGAAGATGCACAAAATGAAAGTGTGGCAAGGGAAGACTGGGAGATACCTAGCACAAGCTAAAATAAATAAACAAAATACTAGAACCCTAGATCTGTAGAGATTTCTTTAACTCCTGCAGTGAAAAAGCAGTGCCACAGGGAGAAGTAGCAGACTGGGGATGAGAAGAGGTCACGTAGCTCTCCAGCACCTTACGATCCCAACTTTTTAACGGAAACACAAACAGCTGCCAGCTGGTTTTAAGTCACACAGGCTTTTCGAAATCTCAAATGGAACCTAGAGAATTGTTGATAGGGCTACCAGCGATTGTTTAATGGACAGCAAGCAGAGAGAGTGAAAGAAAAGAAAGATGAACTCGCTTCTAATCTATAATGAACAGACCACCAATTCAGTGTCAAAAAAGTTAGTGCAGCTATTAGGAAAACTGGGAGACAACTAATCCTCCCAGGGGGAGGGGATCCCTGCAGAATATTTGCACCAAGTCATGTCACCGTATGTCTTGAAGGAACTACCAAAACGCTTATCTGCTACGTAGAAGGTCCTAACCATCATCCTATAGTTCGAACGTCTAAAGCCTTCCTGCAAAACATTAAGTGGTACTGGCGTGGCTTTGGTTCCGCCAGATTGGCAATAGAATCAGAAATAAGACCAATCCTGACAAACATCAGTCAATAATTGAGTTGGACCACCATCCATTCAGCCGATTATGACCAGGACGTGGAAGTAGTCCAAAAAGCAAAGATACAGCGACTACATTGTTTCGGCCACATCAAGCAAAAGGACACCAACGTTCCAGTAAAAAAGATCTATAAATTAACTCAGACAACAAACAGAATAGCGCGTCAGCGTTTAAGATTTCTAGGATCCACGAGGAGATGCAGAACAAAAGCACCAAAGCCGTATGGACAGCTCGCGGGAGGTTGTAAGAAGCTCATAATTGCAGCACATAATAACACTACATATCACTTTACTGAGTAAAAGGCACTCGTATGGCATAGATTGAACATCTTTATGCGGGACATTGTGTCCAAAGTACTTCAAAGAAACTCATCAAAGGAATTTGTGTGCGCAAAATCGCAATGATAATGCTCTTCGGCCCTAAGGCTACAAGCTGAATTCGAATTCAGCCTCTTAGCTCTTTAAAACAAAGAGTCAAGCCCTTGACTAGTTAGTCACCAAGATAGACAAATCCACAAACCAGAGAAGAGAAGTAAGTACCCCAGGCTAGATAAAAGCCAATCGGTAAGGCGAAGTGTTCTAAGCTTTTGACGTGACGAATAGACCAATTCTGCGGAGCATTGACATTTTTAAGTTACTTCCAAATGCTGGCTACCCTTTAACAACAAGAAACTATAGAATTTTCCCTCATTTTGCAAAGTTTTTAGCGAGTTTCTAAAATTTTACGAAAAGAAAAGTACATGTCTGATCATGTTTGTCAGACGTCTTTCCTCAGATTCTAGCTTTGGAATTATTCCTCAGAGGACTTACAGGCTATATTATAGTTCCTAACGACTTACCAAACATTCATTGCAAAGGAAATGCAATTTTTTTCACTGTACTTTTACTATTTTCACTTGAAATTTAATGTTTTAAATTTTCTTAAAAGAAATCACGGCAAATTCGCGCACTTTCACTACCAAAATGACAGATGAGTTGCCGATAAGGTAGTGTAAGCAATGCAGTCCAGTGTTTTTGTTGTTGTAGGGTTTTTTGTTATTGAATTAGAGCAAAAGTTGCAGAAAGTATACCTGCTGGAATTTCTGTTGGCCTGGTGTTCCACGAGAATTTTTCGTTTAATTTTTGTGTGATTTTTCTGACCAAGAAATTTTCAGGTAAGGATATCTCCGGCTATAGAAGGTCTAGGGACATGAATCAAAGACCCAAATATAGATTAGAGGATGAGGATTTTATTTCTGGTGGTTTTAGGTACAGGGCGGCATATTTCATGCCTGATTTTGCAGAAAAGGATAGCACATCCTAGTTTGATCCTTGATATTATCCTTATGCACCCATTCCACGATATTGGGTCCTTTCTTAGAATGATCCTTGGAAGATCACATTTCATATGACACCACAATCTTGGAGATCCATCCACAAACAAGCGAGATATAGCAAAAATAAGGATGTCAAGTTGCAAAAAGTATACCTACTGGGATTTCTGGTGGCCTGGTGTCTCAGGAGAATTTTTCTAAGAATTTTGTGCGAGATCTCGGCTTCTACGTCAGCTAGCGCCTTGAGGTATGCACCAAAATTTGCGTAAGGAGGTGGCGATGAATGTGGGTAGGTTTGTATGGAATGCAGGGTGGGCCTTCGGGCATTTTAGGGCGCCTTTGCAAGAAATTGGAGCATTGTTTATGGAATTTAGGTGATAACGCCGGTTTTAGGTAAGCTGGCGGCATGAAAGAGACGTCAAAATTTGCGTCAGAGGGTGTAGATTTGATTTCTGGTGATTTGTGAATACAGAGTGTTCTTGATTTTCTCTTAATGAAATCAAACAGAGACCAATATTTATATCAAAGGGTGTGTTTTATTTTTAGTGTTTTTTTATTAAGTACAGGGTGATGCTATTTTATTTTAATGAAAACGGAATAAAAAATGTGGTTTGTGTGCTGCTGTGGATGGAAAATGTGGAAGCCTGATGTTGTTTCTGAGTCCGCGATACAGCGTGGCTTGAAGGACTAGTTGACCTTACAGCATTTGGGGGTTCAGAAGATTTACATGGCCTTCATCTGTAGAAAGGTAGGGAGAAGGAAATTTAATTAAAAAGTTGTTCAGCGATATTGGAACTACATAGCTACCTTGGAGTATTGTTTGATTTGCGGCATAAAATCAAAGGCAGCCTTCTAATTTCCCGGTCAATTTAGCTGTAAGCTGTCAAATGTCAAAAGTGTGCATCCCACGAATAGAATTCATAAAAATGGTGGCCCCTTCTCACCATTAATTTGAAATGAAAACACCGATTGTATTTTTTTTTCTAACTATCCAATGTTTTGCTTTAATTTGATTCTTGTTTTCATCGTTTTTTTTTTGTTGTTTTATTTAATTTTTTCTTCGTCTTCTTCTTTCATATGTTTGTTTTTTGTTTTGTTTGTTTTAACAATTATTAATAATTAATTTAAATAAATTTTCTTTATACAATAATAATAATAATAGCTTTATCTTTGTTCTTAAAACTAAGTTGTATGTTGTTTTTTTTTTTTGTTTTCTTTTTATTTATCATCTGCAATTTAAATACATTTATATAAACAATTAAATAAAATTAAAACAAATAATAATAATAACTATAAAATAATAATACAGAACAGTACAAGAGATAATAATTAAATATATAGAAAATAAAAACAATAATATTGTTATAGTCTAGGATATAGTTTTTGTTTTGTTTTTTTTATATTCATTTGCTTCCATATATAATATATATAATTTATTTAATTAGTTTAGTTTTTGCTTCTTTGAAATATGTTTTTTTAATTTAATTAAATTAAATTTATTTATTTTTTTAAATGATCTCCTTTATTTTATTATTAGTTTTTTGTGTGTTTTTGTTGCTTCTTTTCATTTTCTTTTTTAAATTTAATAAGTTATTGTTTATTGTTAGTCAATTCACTTTAGTTATTGTGTTTTATGCTTAACATGTTACAGTTTACGCTAAGGTTTTTTGTTTTATCTCTTTTGGGTATACTACGTTTCCTGTCATTTTGCTGTTTACTACTTTTTTCTTTTGTATTATAAGGAGCTAAAGACAGTACTAAATATATCAAATATTTAATATTTTTTTTGTTTTTTTTAATTTATGCTAATTTTTTTGATGAGTTTTTTTTTTAAATTAATTTTTATAGATATCCTCCCGCTCGGTAGTTGTAGTCGTACCCAGCGAATGGAAGATTTCTCGCAGCGAATACACTTTGTGCGGCGCTACTGTGCTGATGCAGTTGCTGGGCAGCCGTGGCAGCATGTTGCTGCTGTTGCTGGTGCGTCTGTTGCTGTTGTTGTTGTTGTTGTTGGTGTTGATGCAACTGTTGCTGATGATGATGTGCGGCGGCTGTTTGCATCAAAGATGGTGGTGCTTGGTGGGCTGTGGGTGTTATATAACCAGCTGCAGCGGCAGCGGTGGCCGCTACTAGAGCGGCTTGGGAATGTGCTGCGAAACCAGGTGGCATGCCACCCATATGGAAGTTATAATTGTTTTGTTGTTGCTGTAGCTGCTGCTGTTGTTGTTGCTGTTGCTGCTGCTGTTGTTGCTGCTGTTGCTGTTGTTGCTGATGCTGCTGGTGTAAACTATTTTGACTTGTTGTTGACCCATATCCAGATGGTTGTTGTTGCTGCTGTTGATGTTGCGAAAGTTGATGACTGTTGAGCTGTTGCTGATGTTGTTGCGTAGTATGATTTTGATGATGTTGCGTATGATATTTTCCGCCAGGGAACATCATATTGGCCGCGTATGTACCGAGAGCTGCTTCCGCGGCGGCATATTGCTGTTGCTGCTGCATAAGGCTGCCATCGGCATAGGAATTATTATTACTCTGATGATTTGTGCTAGACGTTGTTGTATTGCTATTTAACATGCCATTGGCATTGGTACTATTTGTATTATTATTATTATTATTATTGCTGCTGCTGTGACCACTGTTTGTATTGCTATTGGTGTTTTGGCTATTGGAACTTGATTGATTACCACCACCATTGAGTGCGGGCTCTTTGCGAGCCCCTATGTGTCATTCGCCGCTTGCCGTTACTGTTGTCCATTGCCACGGACTGTTGTAGCCAGCTTTTTGTGTGCTAAAAGTAAAAAAAAGAAAAGATTTTGTTAGTTAATTTGAAAGATAAGAAATCAAAGTTAAAAGTGTATTCATTTGTAAATAGGTAAATGCATTGAAAGATAAGAACTCAAAGGTGTCATCGAAAGACATCCCTTCAGTTTTGGACAAGTTTTTCGTCTTTTACTGAAACAGGAGCACTCTAATGACCACCATCTGTTCCACCCAGCATTGCGAAGGATGATAGACGCTGGAAGAATTCTCTGGATAGAATCCAAGAAAGGTTCAGCTGACACCTTACACTATTACTTAGGTTTGCAACGATGTACTTGAGTATTTGATAGTTAGAAGAACGTGAAACAGAGACTGCATGACAAGAGATCAAGGTTTACATCAGCCAGAATACAGTGAGTATACCACCAGGATTCGTTTGATGAACACACCCAAATGGACCACTCAAGAGTCGTATTCAGTAAAATCTTGAAAGCAGGAGCCACAGAAGTCGACTCTAACCGTTTTCTTGTTAGAGGGATGTTTGTCCAACGAAATGAGAATACTACTAGAGAATACAGATAACACCTGATCGAGAAACGCTCTGCACTGTATTCATCATCTAAAAACGCCTACAACCTGTGGACCAAATCTAGAGACATCATCAGGCAGCTGACCATACCATAGCCACTCTAAGCAACTACGACTAAAAAGGAATCCTTGGTATAACGACGGCTGCACTCAATGAGAGAAGGTGTGATAGGGAAGCACTGCAGAGCAAAGTAGGAAGAAGGCAATATTCAGAACTTTCATTGTTTGACTTGGCAGACCAGTCAACATTGGATCAGTAAAGGCAATCTAGACACTGAAGACAGGGAAAATTCGATGTCTTCAACGAACACTTCAAGCCACTGATGAACACGTCTGTTTCCCGTTGATGGTGGCAGAGCTATAGGCTAAAAAGAGAACCAGCTTAAGATTAATGATGAACCCATAGCCTCACCTCGTATTGAAGAAGATAGCAACAACAAAGCTACTGCCTCTTAGATGCCCTGGTAAGGCGAATACAATTGATTGTTGTAAGACAAGTATGGGTTGAGGAAAGCATGCCCAATGACTGAGATATATGCGTATGTCCTATCACTAAGCTGGTAAGACCTACCGAGGCATATCCCTGAAAAATTTTGCATATTATATCCTATTCAGAGCGTTGTTTGAACGTCTATTTACGGTTTTACAGGACACAGGAAGTGGGTTAATTGGAAGAGAGGAAATAAGATAGGAAAGAGTCTGTCAAGGTGACAATAATGGGGTCACACTTTACTCTTCGAAACATGTACTTTTATGGATTTGAAGTTCAATTTGAGATGAGACCATTTAGATCATACGACAAAGACCGATAGTCTCTTCTTACTCGTCTTCATAGCTTCTGGAGAAAAGCACTGTAGGAGTACACAGCGTCAAGGCATGTATGGCAGTGTCCGATGAGGACGTTTATTCATTTTGAAAAGGGTACCTCTCTTCTCTCTTGTATTCTAGGAGTCTGAAGAACCCGGTTGTGATTAGTGCTGACAAAAGTGAGCCATAGAATGGGCTGATAAAGGACTCATCGTTGATTAGCTTCCTTTACCCAATCGGCATAGGCTTATACTACTTTACGTAAGACCTTCTCTCGCCTCGATACCGGTGATGCATGTTCCTTAAACCACTGGCGCCTTGGTCCCTTCAAGTTTTGTACTGTAAGATGGGATTTTCATCAGAAAATATATCGCTCTCCAGATACAACAAAGTTGTACTTATCTTCGATCAACTATCACACTGTTTACTTTTCGTTATATAAACAACTTTTAATTTGTTTATTTATTTAGCTTTCATGAGAATCTAAAGCAAATATCTAAACATGCAACAGTTTAGCAACAATCAAGCTAGATAAATTCCTACGAGTAAATCGATACATTTCGCTTTTATATAATCGATTTTAGCAATATCCGCTCGTGTGTTTGTGTGTGGCAATAAAAAATTTCCATTTATTATAATGCAATTAAAACGTGACGCGTATTCGATTTGAAAAACAACATTACAATGTAATTATACAATACAATGGTTACACAAAAGGCCATCTGTTTACCCCGTGCACATGGCATGCATCGAACTTTCTTCTTCGCAGTTCATTTAAACTCACTCACAATCAACAAAAAAACAGAAAATAAAAAACTAATTAAGACCCCGGTATAGTGCATTAATTATACCTCAAGTGTACTAGTAGAAGGTACTCCCTTCGGCCTCCTAGTTGTGGCTTAGTTTGTTTATGATAAATATTTAGGGCGCGCGCAACACAAATTGCGGCTGACAATCGTCCGAGTAAATATTAACTTTTCTGTTTCGTAATAAATTACTCGGAAACGCTAATGAATCATTTATTAAATGTTAATTAACAAACAAATAGTAGAGTTTGTCTCTCTGTTGCTAGGTGCGCGCACCACAGGATGTCTCCTGTGTTTTAGAAAGTATTCAAAATACTATACATATGTATGCAATTTGGGTCCAAATTAAGTACGGATACAAGTAGGTATAAAAGGCCATAAAATATCAATACTCATTCAAGGTTACAATGTATATAAACACGTCGAATTGATTGTATCTCGATTTAGTCTGATGTTTATGAGGCACAGAAATGGTTTCTTTGTATCTATGTATCCATTTTGAGCAACCACCATCTCTCGTTCGGGCCATTTATGTGTAGAAAGCACGAAATAAATTAGCAACAACAACAAAAACAACGAAAAAATCTACTAAAAGATACAAAAACAAAAACTAGTAAACTGCTAAAACTGCACATAGTCGTCCAGCGTAGAGTGTGCTGCTGCTGTGTGCTTGGTGGCACAGAGTGAGAGATGAAATCGCGAGAGAAATTTAGGTCATAATCACCCAACAGATACTTTTGTACATAAAAATTTATACACATCGCTGCAGTTTTTCGCGGCGCGAATTTTAGTTTTTCTTTCTCATTTTGCATTTTGCATTCAACACAACGGTTTACAATATAAATAAAAAGATGTATGAAGGTAGATATGGTTTGAGATTTGTTTATTTAGTCTGCCATCAGGATGTTTACTCTGGAAAAGGTTTTTTGAAAACGGTCACCAGATATTCGAGAGAAAAGACGCGCGACAGACCATTAGATTTCCTTTGAACTTTTGTCCCACATATTTGCTGATTGAAAAAGAATCTATATACAAAACTGTGACAAAGTATACATGCATGTTTGCAGATGGAAATCAGCACATTCCTTCAGGGGGGATGATGTAGAAAAAATGTACATGCATAGGTCTTAGATGACTCTCCTGAGGTACCCCATCGGATATACAATAAAAGCACCAGCGATCTTTAGAGAAACTTTCTAGGAAGCTTGTATAGAGTCTTCCACTGGGAGACAAATGGACAATGGTCCTTAAGACATCTGGATTGGTCGAGCAAGTCTAGCTTAACAATATAAGGCCAGAAAACCAGAGGGCTTTTTTGAATGCTTAGTAGACTTTGCTGGTGTACATTTACAGCGACGATGGTATCAGTCTCATTTTGAAAGACTTAAGAGCCAGAGGTACTTCGAGTCGAGATAGCGCACTAAACACTCGAACTTGTTGTGGATGGAGACAGTCATAGTAAAGTCTTCGGTGCCCCTGATGGGATAAATCAATTTGCTAACAATTGGAGATGGGCCTCTAAGTTCATGATGACTTTCTTGCAAAATCAAAACCTGCTGCCTGCATTTCTGATACCCAGACAACGAATATACGCTACTGACTATGTTCCTCTGGATTCAGTTCTTGTGACAGCAATACTTTGTTGGCTTGCTCGTCAACTTGCAGAATAGGGTGGTTTCGAATGTGTCACATTTTGGTAATGTCTTGCAAGTTGCTGCCATCAAAATGACACTCTCTGTAGTTGTCCAGCTCTAGCTAAAGACTAGACAAAATACAATTGGTAGACTTCTGCTTTGACGATCTCAGTTGTTAAAGGATTGAAAAACTCTGTAAGTGAACTCTATTGAATGGCCATCGCTACAGATCTACAATCGAAAGCCTAAACGAACTTCACAGTGACTTGAATCTTGTCTGGCTAATCCCTTCTTCAACATCATTATGGACAGTTCCAAGACACGTTGCTTCATAAGTAGTAATCATCAATTGAAATCATATTGTGACAAAGTTACCCAAGTTCTGTCTAAGAAGCCGGCAAACAAACCTTCAAGATGTACCTTTTCGACAAACAAATGCTTGAGACTCAAAAGAAAACTCAGACTTTCTGCATTTCTGACTGTTTACACGGTCAAACTGGATCCTCAAAGAACTTAAATCAAGGCTCACTGCATAGGATAGCTGGAAGGTGCCATATACTGTGTCCCTTAAGAGGAAAAACATAAGTTCTTGTTAAAGAAGTTCATACCTTGTGAAATATTTTTCCTTCAAGTCAAATTTTAATAAATCCCAAGTGTTTACACGCTCAAACTAGAGGCATACAAATCAAACCACATCGGAAGCGATATTGAGTGGCTGCCATTTACTGTGCCAGTTCATATCTAAACCCAGTTAAGCATTTTTGTCCCCCAAATCAAGTTTTAAATTACTAAAGCTGGGGGTGTTTACACGGTCAAACTGGTTGTAGGTAAGAAAAAGATTGTCATTTCTAATCGGTTTCTTAGGTTGAATATGCTTAAAACGTAAGTACGTGCCTACTGCCCAATGAAGCACTTAGGTCAATCTACATCTTCTAGAAATGGATATAAATAAAATCGCACCAAAACGGATAGTTGGAGGCTGTCATCTACTAGTCCCTCCCAGAAGAACGATAAAAATAAACATAACGTCCTTACAAAAGTTAACAGAAACAAAGTCAAATATTTTCTCCTCAAATAAACCAAAAGCCGGGGGTGTTTACACGTTCAAACTGAAGGCACATAAATTAAACCGCGTTAGTGGCAGACTGTCATTACTCAAGCCGAATTTCTAGGTTGAAAACGTATGCGTTTAACAAGAAGAAAGCACATTTAGTGAAGTATGCTCTCAGGCATTATAAAATCTTTGAGTGTTTACACGGTCAAACTGGCATTTTAAGCGACATAAACCTACGTTGTCATCGAAAACGTCTGAAGCGTGAGTATTGGACAAAGAAGTACATATTTAGGGAGATAATATGCCCTCAAATAGACTCAAATGTCCAACTGTTTACATGGTCAATAACCACACAATGATAAACAGCTGGCTGTAGTCACATAACTTCTTTTTGAAAATCAATCATTCCGTCAAATTAATCAAATATTATACGTATTTTGGTTGTTTCAATAAGAAACAAAAACAAATTCACTTGACAGGTCAGCCCACCAACCAAGGGTAAAAACTTTAACCCCCCAATGCATTAAACAAAAGCCTCCCCCTTTTTTGTTTTTGTCTAAATCCAATAATAAATTATGTGTCTGCGATTAATTGAAGGTCTTGTCCTAGTTTACTATATAAATACATACATCCACTCTGCGGTTGTTGTTGTTTTTGTTTCTGACGTTATTCTCTCCCCACATTGCATTTGATGTGTTGCCAATGTCATTTCAGTTAAGAATTTTATTCTTTTTACTTTTTTGTAGCGAGTCACCTAAAAAAAACAATTTCAAACTTCTGCTGCTGTTCTATACGTAAGTTTGAGTGCTAATTGTGCTGTTATTATAGTCACAAGAACCTTGACCTATAATACTATAATCCGTACATAGGTACGTACAGTACCGGAAGCAAAAAGCTACACTACTATTTTTGGCGCAGCGAGAACAACTAGCTAATAAACATCGAGTTTGAAATGTATATCCAAGGTGGATTTCTATATCTTATCAAAGCATTCTTCGGATACATATTTGTGGTGCTGTTTGGGCGTGACCTTCGGCGGTTATTATTTTCTGAGAAATATTTGTATTTTTTTTTTTTTGCAATATGCAGACGCAAAAATATGCGATACTGTAGGCATTAATATAATTATTATCAACTTGTCCCTGAAGCGTCGTTGGCATAACTTAAAAAAAAAAAAAGAGCGCATATGTTTAGCTTAACGTTGTTTACTTATTCTACTATGCTGTTGATTTGATTATTTATATTTTTATCAACTCACTGAATGAGTTTTTGAATGGAACACACACACAGATTTTAGATTTTGTTTGTAGAGGTTTTTGTTTTTGATTTTGATAGGAAGCTGGGTGATAACGAAGCTAATGACAAGTAAATAAGCTAAACTGATGGATAAGTAAGAAGTTTTGTGGTCATGCTTACGAGGAGAGGGAGCTCGACTAAGGAGACAAACGCAAATGGAAAATATTGTCCAAATGATCAAAAAGATCCCAAAGATCTCCCGATTAGTTCGGACATCAACTAAAGATCAATACAAGTAGCAAAGTCTCAAACCAAATATACAAAACTAAGCCGAAACCGAAAGGTAGGTTCATTGCAAAATTTGAGTCTCTGCATCGCGATCGCCTGATCGATGTTTTCTGTATTTAAGCAGTATTTCGGATGGTAAACGACTTGCAAAAGAGTTTGTAAGAGCAGCATCTCCCGAGAGGAGTGCATTCTCTGCAGTCGAAGCTCTATTAGTCAGTCCTCCCTGCCGAAGTCTCTGCTTTTGGGTTGAAAAGCCTCTTGGCACACACACCAGCAATAGAGCATGGAGTACGATAGGTTTGAGGAACATCAACACCTTCCTTGACTCACTTCAGAAAGTGTCGGTCACATTCCAGCAATTAGAGCGTGAGTTTAAGGGATATGAGTTAGTAATCTGAAAGAGTTCAATGCTATTCAGTAGCGTCCAATAAAAAGACCAGAGTAGGACTGGAAATATATCCCTACATCCTCACATCGAACAGATATTGACGGCTGGATTCCAGAGCAGAGTAACTAAATACATACTGAGGGAAGATGATGACTATTCTTCATATGAAGAGGTCATATCGCCTCGGCCTCGGTGGGTGCTTGAAGCTTGAAGCGGTTGGTCTAATGTTCGATGACTCAATGGACTCAAATGACTACAGCGTTATTCCGGCAATAGCGTTGTAGACCAAGGACCTGATGTGAAGAGCTTAAGTTTCTTCGAACTCAGCACAAGGTTCTGCTCTGCTGGGTCCCTGGACATGAGAGCATCCCGGGAAATGAAGAGGCAGATGAATTAGCAAGGAAAGCTAGAACTGACAGGCCTCTTCATAATCACTCCGCCCTGCGTTATCAGGCTTGAAGCAAGGAAACTGTACAAGAGAGATGAACTTGAGATGGAATTTCCTAGAAACTGCAAAACAATTTTGGAAAATCTTTGACAAAGCAAAGACCGAGGGAATTATATGCAAGAACAGACGTTCACTGTCCATGAATGTGGGGATCCTCAAGGGTTGCAACTTTCTGCGGTACCACTTAAGGAAATTGCGCCCTACGGAGGAAGAACTCTGCAAAGAATGCGGCGATGAGGATGTGTAGTGTCCTGGACTCCAACATTCCAGGTACGAACTCACTTCTTTCAGAATCTAGGAGAACTCTTCAACGCTAACCCCAACATGTTATTGAACTTCATCAGATCATCAGGAAAGTTGTCTGATAAACGGGAAATTAGTAAGTACAACCATGGGTAGTTTGTAACAGACAAACATGTTAAATGGGCAAGGGGAACTTTTCTCTAGACCGCTATGGGTGACACAATAGGTCAGTTGTGACTTAAGTGCAGCGGAGGTATTTCTAGTCTTCTGCCAACCCACAAACCTAACCTAACCTAAGGACCTGATGTTGCCCTAGAGAAATGAATCGAGTGGTGTCAAGTCGCTCGTAATTATGGCTTGTGAGCAGGTACATTGGTCCTTTGTTTGCTACCATATAATCCCTCGTTTAAATGCCTTTGCATAGAGAGCACAGATGTTATAGGACGCACAAGTTTTTAGATAGATATGAGGATTGAGGCAGACGCTTGAATAGGTTTCCTACAGACCACATTTAAAACTCCATAAGACCGCTTAGAATCCTCTGACAGAAATGGCGTTTTAATCCAGTTGGAATCTATTCAAGTCTCAATTCAATTTCAACACAAACGGAAGACCCTCTCAGCAGAAACATAACCCAGAATGATTACCCGAAAAATTAAATCCCTCATCACATGCTCTAGAGCTAGACAGTTCATAATTCTCACTGTAATAAATCTTTAAGATTTGCCTCATTAAATCTGCTAGGACGACTATCATTCGCGGCCGTCGTTCGTAGCCACCACCAAGGCCGTGTACATTCCATTTCAAATTAAATTATATGAAACATGAAATCATACCTAGAAACAGAGTATTTGTTCGTGTTATTCTACAACTAGTATTTTTTTTCTGTTGCTGTTCATTGCGAAATAGCGCGTAATATTATTTTCGTAAATGATGTCATTCGTTCGCACATGACATGACCATCATCAAATGAAAAGAAAAGAAACTAATACCCGCTCTAGTTATAAACAAATTATTATCTAAAAATACACCAGCATAGGGGCTACTAAAAAACCCGCGAATTAGAAACCCAAAAAGCTGCAGTCGAAAACGATAATTAATGGACACGTTCGTCGTCCGTCCATTTTCTATTCGGCAAACGAAGATAATAATTCAAATTGAATATGTCAATGGTTTGATGTGGAAACCATCGAGAATCTAAAATAGAAAATAAATTCTTATTTAATTAACAACTATCGACAGAAATGGTTATTAATCATCGGTCCATAATCGATCGCAAATAAATATAAAAAAAGTCTTATAGCTTGAAAGTCAAATGGGTGAACGGTTAGCTACAGGGTGGCACTGAACTCAAAAATGGAAAAAAGAGAGATGATTCCAAATCAACACCGACAAATTGGACAAAATGTCACACAGGGCAGCTTCATCTTCGAGGTAGTAAAGGACTTTGTCTGCCTTGCGTCTGCTACTGACTCTGGCAATAATACCAGCGCAGAAATCAAGCGAAGAATAACACTTGGCAACCGCTGTTTAATTTGGGCTAATAAGGCAATAAGAGTGAAGCCCTATCTCGAAGAACTAAGGAGAGTCTGTGTAAGACCCTGATCGTTCCAGTCCTGCTGGAAACATGGACTTTGTTGGAAGCAGATGAAGCTATCCTTGGTTGCTTCGAGAGGAAAATTATTCGTAAGATCAAGGAGAAGATTTAAAGACGAATCATACGAGCTGTACAGCGACATCGACCTAGTCAAGAAACTGCTCATTGGATGTCTGAGATGGCTAGGACATGTAGAGCGATTGGATAACGCTCCAGCCCGCAGAGTCTTCGAATCAAACCCAGAGGGACGACGCAGTAGAGGACCTCCTCGCCGCAGGTGGCGCGTACAAGTTGAAGGGGACCTCGACCAACTTGGGGGTGCGGAACTGAAAGCAATTAGCTAAAGACCGAGCTAAGTGGAGAGGCTTATTGGTTGAGGGCCACCCCGAAATTCCACACGAAGAAGAAGATGATGTCTGACGATACTGTGGCGTCCTGGAGGGAAGGGAGCTGATATCATTAAGTAGACTCACTGATCACCATCAGGCCACCATAAGGTCAAACTCTGCTGGGTACCTGAACAGAGCAATATGAAAAGGAACGAAAAGGCTGACGAATTGCCAAGGTTGGGATCAGTGAAACAAGAAACTTTCATACTGCCACTGATGGTACTATGGAACAAAGACTCTGCTGACAATGGATCCAATCATTGGGGTAATCGCAGGACATTTCGCTACAGGAACTATGATTTCTAAAGCCCAACGATAAAGAAGTTACGGGTATGCGGAGGAGGAAGACTCAATCCGTTGTGACACTGCTCCACCCTAAAAGAACAACGTCTGCCTATGCTAAGTCTCAGGTTCTTCTCTTGCATTGTAGAGGTAGGTACTCTGGGAGGCACATAGAACCGACTCAGGTAATGACTATATATGGACACCTTCTACTTAGAAAAGAAGTACAGCAGTTATGAAAAACCGAGGCCGATACCGTGCATCATGGCTTGTAGATGCGATGAAGAGCCTTTAGGATGTCCACATAGAGGACAGAGGAAAGTAAGTTATCTCTTCTATGCAGGCGCTGTTTTATGGATCTCTTAAACCGATAAAAAATGCGCTCATTATCATGTACACGTCTTCAGTTTTCCCCTCAGGATAGAAGCATAAACACTCACAAGTACTCACAAGGAGCAATGGGCTTTTGAGGAACACTTAAAGCCGTTCACAGGATTCCCCTGTATAAGGATCAAAAGAAAATACAAATTGAGTTTCTACCTTGTTTTCTGCAAAGAATAACACGCGAGATGTTCAGCAAGGACGACTGCTATCTAGACTCTACGGATTCATTTGATATTTCACCTTAAAGTCAAGTAGAAAAGGCATATAACTATCAACTGCGACTCAATGTAGAAGGACTTGCAACTAGTTTCTGTTCAATTTTTATTGTTACTTGCTTCTGGAGCACTTCAACACCTAATTTCTATGATACTTCAATTTTCACCTCACCAACCATTCTATAACAAATACTACCAACTCCCCAGCTGATCGACCTTTTATTTATAAATGTAATTTGCCAAAGAGTTTCCATTGGAATTCCTTCCAAAAATTGTTCCATTTCCCCAAATGGTACACAAAAAAACACAACATGTTAGCCAAATACAAACTTACCCCCTAGAGCCTACAGACATTTTGTTTTCCCTTCTCTTTGCCACAGCGCAGCGCCGCATATGTATTCCCATAGACTAAGCCTCCCTCTAGGCAAATATTTCCATAATCTCTATGTAACATAAACGTTGGAATTTTTCCCTAATTGAAATGACCTTTTCGCCATGCTGACTGAATTAATTTTGCAATAAGTCTAGCCCCCGCATTTGATGTTCCTCTCATGATAGATATGTCACATTTCCTTGACCCCATTTTGTGTTTTTTTTTTTCGAAAATCTACGTCAAATGTCATTTACTAATGTCAAAATGGAAGACAAACAAAAGCAAGCGTTACGTTTTATTCAAAAGAAAAACAACCTAACCCTGAGATTGCAAAAAAAAATAAAGCAAACAAAACTTACGTCGAACAATTACACAATTAAATTTGTATTTCCTTGCTTCTCTTCCTATAGTTTTCATTCGGTGGAATAATGACAAATTAAAACCAGAAGTTGCGCAATTTTTATGTACGTACGTGGATCTATACTACCATTTACGTTACAACGTGTGCGACACATTTGCCATCATAAGACAGCTTACAAGCGTTTTAATAATTCTTTTTTTGTTTTTTCTAAATTTTTTTAATTACTCAATTCGAAGTGACAGTTAAAAAGGGGTGACTTTTGACGTTATGCACGAGACGCTCGCCGGATTGGGTAATCTAATTTGATGCTCTAATGTCGTTCATAGAAAGCTGACAAATATATGCATATAGTTGTTGTTTGTTAAATGTTATAAGTATATTGCAACAAAATGTGTAAATTAATTTGACGCATTGTGATGGCTATGATAATTGGTTGGTTCTTTGTATAAATAAAACGAAAAAAGAAGAAGAAAATCGACTGTCAGTTTAGAGGAAATAGGTGTGGCAAATGATATTTGCGAACATGTGAGTTATAGTTGAGGGATTTTATGTAAATTGAGAGAAATCACGTGAGGTTGATTGAATTCATCCCTAAAGCTAATAGAAATGCAAATTTATCTGTCAGAGTTCGCTGGCTATCTATCTAAAGCACTTATTACTAGTTGCTAGCAATTTTCAATGAACTGAAGACCTTTTCTGAATTAGAGTTTGTCAAAATGTCAACTTTTGCCTAACAAACATCCCTGTTGTCGTAGAAAAACCTCTTTCTATGAAGAATAACAATTATCTGCGATTTAGAGATTAAAAGACAGTTTGAGGCATTAAAATCAATGGAACTTGATACATATGTCAGATTATTTTGTTGCTGATGGACATCCCTGTATTTTTAATGTTGTTTCTTTGACTTTAAAGGGTCACTGGTTAAACTATTCTGAGCATCAAGTTCATTTAACGAATTTCTGTGATCAAATTTACATAAACCAGGGATGGTTTCAAATGTCTCAAAATTTCGACTGACACTATCTGAACTTTTGTGCAACAAACATCCCTGGTGTCGGAAAAAAATCTTTATCTACTAAACCTCTTGGATTTCCATGAAGGCTCTGACAAATAGTAAGTTGGACGCACTATATTCTAAGCGAAATTGATTTAAGTGTCAAATTAAACTGACAGTTATGTTTCTTCGTGGGCAGTTGATATTCCTGTACTTTGGTTTCTTTGTTAAATTTGTTTACAATGAATTTTCAAATTTTACCAAAACGTGACATCCCTGTTTTATAACCTGTCAAAGGCTTAGAAGCAATTGTCGAACAACTGCAATAGTTTCTCGATAAGCGAATCCCCATTTATTCTGAATTGATATGAAGTATTTGACTAACAATTCGAAGGGAAAACTAGTTTGACTTTAGCAGAGTCAATCCAATAATATTTGAATAAGTCACCCTCATTTACGACCCAGACACATCGAAGAACAATCTTCGATCAAGTGTCATCGAACTGTGCAAGACTTTAAATTGCAGTTGTATACACACAAGCATACAAGCATACAACATTGTATATTTACTTAGAAACACTACTGAACAAATTGATTGATTGTGATGCATCTTCAAACACCATCACCATTCAAATGTCATTTTGAAAATTAAATTGTTTCTCTTCCAATATGTACATATGTATGATGCACAGGTAGTCTCCTGGGGAATCAAGTGGAAAAACAAAGATTAATAGAAGTCCTGGAGCCACACAACTATTCTATGCACAACAGTTCCACCCCATCGTCAGTATCTTCATTCGTTCGTTCGTTCGTTGGTTCGTTCTCTGTTCGAATATTGACATGAAATTAAAGGCAAACAAAACATTAACTCTAATTGTTTGTCCAACAGAGTGCGCTAGTGGTAGGTGGGGGTAGATGGATGCTATTGCACTCAAGTGTTGTCTTAAGTTGTGTGCGCAAAATAACAAAAAAAAAATAAAAATTATGGAATGAAACGAAGAGTAAAATTGCAAAAAAAAAACAACAACATGAAACACTGGGGGATAAGAAAAATAATAAAGACAAACAACACAAATGGCAGAATGAAGGAGAGAAAGCAGAGGAAGGGAAGTGGACATGCGCTTGCGCTTATATTTACTTTGATCAATGAACTGACGTTTATGTACAGTACCAAAGTACAGGGTGGGACATAAAATTAGTGAGGGTAATTAATAAAATATTGATTTGAGGTTAAGAGTCGATGTTACTGTCAAACTCAGCTGAACACTAAAATGACTTTTATTAGTCAAACTACAATGAAATTCAATTAAGTATTGACCGATTAATCACAGAAAATAGGTGACATTATTCAGTGCAATTGTACATAAGCTGTCACTTTGACAGATAAAGCTTAAACTTTTGCAAAGAAGAAGACATTTTGAAACTTAATTCTAATTGAGCGGAAAAAATTTACTCAACTTTTCTTTTAAAAACAGAGAAAGAGCTCATGTCAAATAAAACCTAATGACAGCAAAACTGCAAGAAGGATGCACTTTGACAGCTAGCTTACATCAGTTCATGTAACGCCAAACTCCAACGACACCCAAAGCTTTTGACACATTCCGTGTGACATTTAAAATGTCAATTAAATTTCAAATGTCAAAAATCCAAGGTCCTATGGCATGTTATATCTCACTAAGTCCAACAATTTACGACTTTAAGAAGAAATTCTTTAAAAAAACACAATTTTGCTGTCATTTTGACAGAAATGCTACTCAAGCTTTAGAGAAAACACTTGCAAGAGACAAATATACATATTTTTATTTTAAAACAAAGAAATATTATATCCCATCCTATCCCATTCGTAACTGTTTCCTTTTCATCTCCACATTCCCTCGAACTATGAGTTTGAACACCTCTTTCGATTCAATCAATATACGTATATCACCATCATAGCCGAATTCTGGTGTGTATAACGGTAATAAATCTGGATTAGGTATATATCCATTCATAAAGTACGTCATATTCTAAAACAAAAACAATTTAATCACTGACACATGTCAAGTTAAAACTTACAGCAATCAAAGGACATCGTTCCGGGAAATTTCCCACTTTTCTAGCATCGGCTATCAAAGTTTTGACAATATTATTCGAATCCAATTTATTTAAAGTCTTACACCCATCCAAAGTAAAGTTAAACATTTTCACTAGAGGCTTATTAGCCGCACGTAACAAGTCCATATTGCATTTAAGTTGAAAAGCTTTTACTTCCTGTGAGAAAGTTACAGCTGCAACCATGACAGATCGATTGTTGACAGTTGTTACTTGACATTTACTTTCGAAAACTGATTCGGAATATCGAAAGCATGAGAATTCGGAAATATTTATGACGAATGGTCGCTTTAAAGAGAACGTTTGTTATGTTTTTTTTTAAGATATGGCAAATGGTTTATAAAAAAGTTACCCTCGCCAGGACAAGTGTAAGAGCTGTCAGGAAACAGAAGAGGATATCGATGGAACTCATAACCGTTGGAATTTAATTTCAAAACTGAGTGGCAGTACAAAATGTTTTCGGTTGGGTTGGGTTATTAATAAAAAAATAAATGGGCAGAGCAATTTAATTGAATTTGAAATTTCAATCGTGATGATGATAAGCTCAAATTGATCTAAAATTGTGTGCAATTATTCAGTATCTGTTATCAGTTTAAAAGTTGATAGACTGTAACTTACAATTAAGTGGTATTTTGGGGGTAATTTACGTTCAACGAGCTTGTTTACATTGGAACATGATGTTTCTTGGTGGTCAGTTAGGTCGCGTGTTATGCTTTCGATCTGCTAACATTGTTTATTTTTAAAGCCTCCTGCTGTGTCGTTCATGAGGACTATGCCATCAGTTCGCAAGAATATACTCTCATATCGTTGGATTTCTACTCCCAAGTAATTCATTACAATGTTGAACAGTTGTGGACCGAGTGCTAATCCTTGGTGTATCCCGGCTGCACTCTTTTTGCTCGAAAGCGAAATCTTTGAATGGGAGATGTGTGTCATGACTATCGTTAGACAGCCATTTAACGAATATAGTAAAGTATGAAGCGCAATACGTATTCAAATTGGGGAACGACTATCAGTTCATCAGGGTCCTAGCAACTAAGAAACGGGTTCGTAGATCGGAGATTAAAAAGATTAGTACCCAAAGGCAACTAAAAAGACGGACTAGAGAGCTTAGGAAGCTACTAAATTCTATGGCACGGCTGTGTAGTCTAATATGCTCGACGAGTTGTATGGAGTAGTCATTTCCCTGTGCCCCCTGGGGTTCCGAAAGGTATGTGTACTAATTGTCCACCGCATAGACTGTGTTTGCTTGTGGACTGTAAAAGTTCTCTCTTATGAGGTACAAGCAGCTTACTGGCTCTTAATTTGTTGAGATTAATTTGTCTTAGGCCCTTTCGGTTGGCGTAGCATAGGAAACAGGATTCAAGCTGGCAAATGGGCGTTCATCTTCCCTTCTCCAAAGAAAGTCTGCCTGTTCCTTTCCCTCAAAGTCATAATATCCTGGGATCTAGAATATGGTAACTTGGTTTGTATATGCGAGACTTTCAAGTAGGTGGAGTAGGAGTTTAAGAGTATGTAAACGTTAGTCGAACTTCTGAAGATTCCAGAGTACACTTAGCAGCAATACACTTGTTGTGAATAGTCCTTCATTGGGAGTACAGAATCTATGGACAGTAAGGCAGGATTCTGTATGCCTTTCCTGCAGAAAATTGTCTGGGCTGACATCGGTTCAGTACGCGTGCATTCTTGGCTTCATATTGATGTACAGAAGGCGTGTGGATAATGATATAAGTTTTAGCTTTTCGATCGAGTCTTTAGGTTTGTATGCCCAAAGCTGTACTCAAAATCAGTATCTGCAATTTAACATACGACTATATGGAGCTAAAAAATCACAGAGCGCAGCGCAAACAAATCTTAATAATCCATCAATTGGTCACAGTTGGACAACCAAATTGTGAATTTGATAAGAAAAATTATAATTAAGTCGAAATGAAATTTAAAATCGATTAAAACTCACATTAAGGCCAATAATTGTCTCCCCTAAGTGCCTAGCATGAGCCAATTTCAGTTTAAAGCAACCCTTTCAGTGAGCATGACTTCGAAAAGGATTCTTCTCATCTATCTGCTAACGATTTCAACCTCGGTTTTGGCAAAGGTATCTTTTCAAATTCAAAATATAATTTTACGTGACTACTCTTGTTTCCCTCAAGCGTTCATTCACCTTGGATATATCAAATTTAACTTGCATTGGTTCTGGCCCTATGGTTACAATATTCGAATGTCACCTAGAGTCTGTCAACAATCGAAATGTCATCAATGGGAACCTAATATTTGCCAAGGATATAACCGCAGCGCAAATAAAAGTTAAAGCCGATTTAACGCGACCGGTCGGCGCGCCAATGACTCTGCTCGATGTAACTGTTGATGGGTGTCAAATGTTGGAGTCTACGACTTCAAATACGATTGTTCATGCTTTTTTAACGGGATTAACAGATGCTAGTAGTTTTCCGAAAAAATGTCCTGTCAAAGCTGTAAGCTGAAGTTTTTTAATGAGAATTTAAAATGTCCTAAGTGTTTTTTTCTTTTTTTCTTTTAGAATCAGAGATACACTCTACACAGATTTGCACTTGATCCCGACGTATTCCCATTATATACACCCGAGTTTAATTATACAACTAATATTCGCTTGATCGTTGGATCGAAAGTTATTTGTCAAATATTGGCTATGGGGAGTGTTGAATCGACAAAAAAGTCAGTTGCTTTGAGGCTTTGAATTGAATTTGGATTTGGGTACGCTGCACGATTGTGTTTTTGTTTTTTTTTTTGGTTTGGAGACAACAAATAAATAAATTATTTTGATTTGGAATTGGAAAATTGTATTTGTCTTTTTTGAGAGCATGAAACTAGTGGCGGTATACACTAATCAAAAGGATACAAGTTTGCGCAGATTGACGATCAAAGTTCTCAATATTCATGGGCTGAGAAAAGAATTTGTCTCTTCAAACCTTGGATATCATAACGCATATTGTACCTGGACGAGTGAAATAAATCATAAGCCAAAGGGATTTCAATTGGCACACGCCATATGTGACGCAAAAAGGCCAAGAGGTGGCACGAGTCACCATTTACGCCCCACGCTTACTCTGTGTCAGTAAGCCATAAAAGAACATGGAGAAGACACATGTTTGCACAACACCAGCGCCACTTCAAAAACAGATGGCAATTATACGTGGATTGGGCTTTAGATGTCACAACGTTGTCGACTGTTGTCAAAGGAGCAAACAATTTGAGAGACTTTAGGATTGGAGATGTAACAGCACCCTAGGCTTCTAGGTTTCAAAGATTTACTTGTTCACATATACACCACATATGGGTATTAGGGCCTCTACTACAATTTCGCAACATTATTTCTTTCAAAACACATTCAAAACATCAGTTTCTACACTTTCCTTAAACATAAACACGGTTTCCTTTACAATTGTTGGAAGATTGTAACTATTTTAGGGTGACACGAAAAAGTGAGAATCAACAAGTACGAACTCAGCTCAAAGCAAGGCTTTGATGCAATGATGTTTATCTACTTTCCTGTTCATTATACGGGAAACCTTTATATGAAGCATTTGTAGGGAACCTTTTGAAGATAAAGATTTCATCTACAGAATAAGGCTATATGCATAAGTTTTGGAGATATCGGCTTTTAAAGGAAGCAATTTTTCCTAGACAAATTGGATACTCTTTTCCTTGAATTTTCTCTGTTAAACTCCTATGGAGACCTAGTTTTTGTTTGGTTCTTGCTTACAGAAGAAGTATTTCAAAAGAAGTACAGTACCGCTTAAAAGTTTGTCGTCGACTTTGAATGAAATGACCAACAGTATGAGTTCGTTTCTTAATGAAATGAGTAAGCAAGTTGATGCCTTTTAAAACATGGATATAGAAAGCTTAACAGGGGCGACAAGTCTGTGAACACTTTGACTATAGTTCCTACAAAGATGATAAGTCAGGCCCAGGTTGAACGAACAATTTGTAATACTTTATTTAAATTGTTTACCATCACCCTGTGCTCATCATTACCATTGTCGTGGGTGGTTTGCGTGGTAATGGCTTAACATGTAAAACGCATCAAATGGTGCACTTAAAGCGTTCATTCCGTCCGAGCTGACTAATAAGGGATGCATGTCACGCACAGATAGCTCTCCCCGGGGAATACTTGTGTGTGTAAAATTATATCTCTCTTTCAAACAGCTTTAAGTGGTGCGGCGGTGGTTTGGTATTGTCCCGCGCTGTCTGTCAAAAGGTATATTCCCTGAAATTCGTTCCAATCAGCAGTTTTTCTTTTCGTTTTTCTATTTTGTCAGTCTTATTTGGAGTATCTATATCGCCTCGAGTGTGACTGGGATCCTTTTACTCTGGTGCCTGCCTCTTTGCCTGTTCGTTTTGTTTGTTCGCACTTTGTGTCTTGTTTGGCATGTGGCCGGTTCTTCTAACGAAAACCAGCTGTCGTTTCTAATGAAAATAGTTTCGAGAACCGAACAGAGGAGGAGCAGCAAACATTCCTTTTTCTTTTCTCTGTACAGAAAGAGAGGCGCTTGATTGACATTTTTAGTTTTTTTCTTTCGAAAAAAAAGAAACAGGCAACCAGCAGCATCCAATAAAGAGGACAAAATTGGTGGCCTTTCGTTTTGGTTTTGGAGTGTGCCAGAAGTTGTTTTTGCTTTTTTTTTTCTTGTTTTTTGATTAGCGTGCAAAATACAGTCTTGTGTGTGACGATGACGGCACTCACATTCTATTCAGTAGATACTATGGGATACATTTGGCATTTTTAATTACACTACTGGTTATGAGGAGGACATTTCGAATATTTTACGGCAATTTTTTTTTCGTTAGTTCTGAGGGGAATAAGTGGAGCGTGAAGAAAAATGCAGATGCGTGTTTTGAAAAACAAAAAAGAAAATTAGAACACACATTTCAGCGATGATAAATCTTGTTGCTTTTTTTAATTGGCTTTAAAATGGAATGTGTGGCGTTAAATGTGCCAGAGAATTATGGGCTCTTAAGTAGCTATAGCTAATCATGCAAAGGAAGTTGGAGGAAAACTGATTTTTTGATGTGTAGTCGAGAGTTCGATCGTTTAGGGTTCTGAAAACCAAAGTATAAATGATAAATTGGTAAGTACAATCGAAGAAACAGGATGCCTAGCAGTTCAACAGTTTAGCCTTTCATAAAAAAGGCAGGTCCTACGATCAAAGTCGTGAATGTGGCAAAAAAAACACACTGAGTAACAGACTACCTACAGACGATAACGACGAAATGTTTTAGAAATAGGATAGAGCGATACCGATGATAGAACGAAGCAGTATCATGTTCCCCAAGGCTAACGACTGGGTCCGCTTCTGTAGAAACAATTCTGCATATGGAAGAGATCCTCCGATGGGTAAGGACCTACAACTTGGAGATGAAAAGGCAAAAGCAACTGGTTTGTCATTGAAACGTCAACCTTGGGTAATTAGAGTAGCCGGAAGGACATTGAAGCACACTGCAGACACAAGGTCAACTTCTGCGAAAGACTTGCAGCTTGGGAAGACAGTAAAGGTTACATCTACCCTGGGAGAGAACATGCCAAATATCGGCGGCCCAAAACAAGAGCAAGACAACCCTTGGGTAGAGCTGTGAAGCCGACGGCAAGGCAACGTTTTGAAAGAATTCTTGTTAAAGAGGCCCAACGGAAATATCGCGCTAGCAAGGTAGCATCATCAAGACCTACAAATTGAAGCGGCACTGCCCCCAAACACAAGTCTGGAAGAATGGCGAGAGAGTTGGTAACACTTTGATAAAGACAGATTGACGTAGGAAATGGTTACCGATTTCGAGCTTTGGACAGATTTGGACATGACAACAAACCCCTAATGTTCAGGGTGTTCGGAAGCAGTAGAGGATGCGGAACACGAGCACTTCTTGTTGCATTGCCCACGCTATCATGAAGATCGTCATCTGCTTGTGAACAAACTGGCTGAGGACTTGATTTGAGGCAGATGATGAGCACGGAGAATGCTAAGGGCGTAGTTGGGGACTATGGCACCTTTGACGGTTGTTGTCTAGGGTTAGCTCCCCATGAATAGTGAACACAGAAGCGACAATTAAACACGACGCAGTTATAGCTGACAACATGAACGCCTGCAGCGCTGTAAGGACCAGGCAAAAGAGAGATAAGAGAGGAGGTGGTTTTGTTTGGTGGAAATTTCACACAATTTCTGACTGGGGATTAGTTTTGTCCCTAAATTGGTCAATTACTAAGCGAACTCGGATCGAGGAGATTGATCACACGCATGGCTGGGAAAGACTTGATATAAAAGGTCCATTTGATAACCAGTTTTTGTACACGAAAATTCACTTTGGACTTCGACAATTTGTCCAAAGAAAGTACACACTTCTCATGCCGAGTTTCAAGACAACTCAAAAAGAAGAATATCCCTTCTCACAACGCATTCACGAAAGAAATCATGCGAAGCGCGCTTGCGAGTCTTCTCTAGAAAATCACGTCCCTCACGACATGCAAAACTCCTCTCAAAGCCGATCCCTGATTCATTTCTCGTTTAACCTGATTGAACACAAGAAACTACGCAAAAGTGAACCCAAAATATCTCTCGAAATTCCTCGCCTTTTAATAATTTTTATTAAAATCGAACGAACAAAAAAATTCAATAAATCCCAGCTCACCCCTTGCAACTGTGCAACTACTGTGCGACAGACAACAACATCTGCACGTCTTCACAATCATTTCACTTTTATTACCAAAAATTCCATAGTTCAACAGCACTTTGGGTCTGCTGCAGTCTACAGTCTCTGCACTGAACGTCGGCGCGTACTCGTTCCAAAATCAATGCGACAACAATGGCAATTATTCGAAAATAAATAACCGTGCGACGAAAAAAGAATTTGTAAATTCCCCACAACCATTGTTCGTCTCAATTTGAGAAAAAAAGAAAAACCAAAAATTGTATCTCTTCCTCGTTGCAACTCGACAGACAAATCGAAAGGTCCTTGAGAGTGTTATTCTTTTCTTAACTGCTCGAATGCATTCTCTTACATTTTTTGAAACGTGAACACCTCAGGGTCGTTTTTGGATGAGAGTACTAGTATCCTATTCTATCAAAGACCTCCATCCATGATCCATCGCAAGCAAGGAATGAAATGCAATCCACCCTTGAAGTCGTCCTTTAACTTGCTTTTTTTTCTCTCCAAATAGTCCACCCTTCGAAATGAAAATTTACCCTTGATCCTTATGCGCCACCGTCACCATCACCATCACCAAATAGCAAAGTGCGAGGGTCCTTTATTGTTGTAAAACGATGCGAAACGTTTAAAATTATCTCCAATTCGTGTAGAGTCTCCCCGCAAAAAGGATTTTCCCTATTTTGCATGGAGTGAGGTGAATTGCTTTTTCTCTGCCAAAAGGATATATGAAATTTCCTCGACGCACGCACTGAATCTCACTCTCCTTCTTGTTGCATTCAGGGTGTAAGGTTACCACCGCCAGCAGCCAACCCTAGTGCTTTTTTGTCGTTACGTGTGTTATCCACGTGCCGTATCACCTGTATGATTTGGTGCGACAACCCTTTTTTGTGAAACCCTATCCCGTATCCTGACGCACGGCGCGTCTCATCATCATCAACATCACAACAACATCGAACAGGAGGTGTCGTGTTGTAAAAATTAAATTTTCATTTAAATTTTTTTTTCTCTTTGCGATGCGTTATGGTATACGTGCTTGGGGTGCGACAGGGAAAAAGGATATGCAAAAAAAAAAAAAGAAAACATGGTATTTGGTATCCTGGTCCGTATGCATTGTGAAACGTCGGATTGTGGTACGAGAAAGAAGTTAAATTAAATGGATGAATGGTTGAATGGATGGTTGGTCATTTTCGTGACTCCGGGGCAGGGATTTACATTTTTGGGGATGAGCCTTTGAGAAAGGATATTTTATAATTTGAAGAATTATATACACGGTACTCGGTGAGTTAGAAAATGCACAAAAGGGTGTATTACTTCTCGTGGTATTTGCGAAGGAAATGAGGAGATTATTTGGGTTGCGCTTGACTGGAGCGTGTCAATGCTCTGAAAGATCTCATCCCGGTCCAGAAAAACCTGATGGCTACTAATCTTACTGCGCGAGGACCAACCAATCGTACAATAGCATAAACCTATATTAAGCCGTGGGACCTGGTAGCGCTTGATACTTCAAAGCAACATTTCATTTCCCGGGTTCCTCATGGTTGTATACTGCCACCACTACTATTTATGATGGCGATCTGTGATCTTTCTCGCTCTCTGAGCCTTACCCTCAAACAAGGTCTACAAGGTTTGCTCAATGTCTCACAGAGTCATGGATCAAATGATCACTGGTTTGTTTGCAGAAGCAACTTGGTCTTTCCCTGATTCCATCAACATGAAACCATGTCAACTCTGAAGGACAACAGGTCGAGAGAGTAGATGACTTCTTTGGGAGTGTGTTATCGATTGTGGGTGGGACATCATACGCATAAAGAGGACACTCTAGAGCGCAAGGTTTGACTGCTCTTTCATAAGGTGCTATTGTCGCTGTTGTATGGCTGCAATACCAAGGAAGTGACCATTGACCGAGGCAAGATTCCTTGAGGAACGAATAAGATTAGAAGGCGAAGAAATACCGCACTAGATGTTGAGTTCAGTGGGTAATTTAGAAGCTGTTTGCGAACCACATACACGAATACAAATCGAGTTTAGGCAGGCAGGAGAATGAGAGAAGAAGAATAAAGCTAAACCCGCCCGATGAACGCGAGGTGACAGTGGTTTTGCCGAGTGAGGCTGTCTATAGAAGGTCCTCCCTTACTCCCTCCGCTGACCAAAAAAACGATTCCAACACAATGGCTTAGCGGCCTCCAAAGCGCCAAGGTATATGAGATTCTACTGCGTGATTGATGTCAGAAGAATGAGAACTCTTGGCACTCGAATTCGAGGACGTTACTATGATGAGATGACAGGCGATTCTAAGCCAGCGACTGGTTCTTTTTACAAGGTTTTTGGGCGCAAAAAATAGATACTTAGATCCAACTGAAGAGTCACTAAGCCTCAGCCATGTCCTATATCCCCTTGTAAGTCATTAGTAGATCCATCGAAGGACATGTGGGTCATGCTAGCGAACCATACTAAGGAAGACACAATTTCCACCGATTTAAATAAATCCTGAAACCCTCTAACGACTTCGAAGAGACAAACCGCTTCAATTTTTTAGCCAAATCAATTAGAATACAGCGGTTTTTCGGTCTGCTCCTCCCGTTAAATAAAAATTCATTCTCTTCACTAATGAGTTCCATTGCCATCCAAGCATCACGAGCTAAACGGAGAAATCTTAATTCTTTTAGCAACTTTCCACTGTGTGCAAATTAAATTCGTTTCACATTACATGCGAGTGCCTATGTACAATACGAATTCCCTTCCACATGACCACACCGCACGTCGCCGCCGCCGCCGCCGTCATTGACCACATAGATGCGCAAATTTTCGCTTCAGATACTAATCCTCATCTGACTATGTTTAGTTGTGCATACCTCACACATTATTATTTTCTATATCATGAAATATGTATTTTGTTTTCCTTGTGAAGTAACATACTATGGCCCGGCAAACGAGAAAGAAACGTTCCGAAACACTAATGAGGCCAATTAGAAGATGATATAGAATTACAAACACAGAAGATACTCAAGTTAAATTGCGAAATCTTTAGGTACGAGTATCTATCAGAAACATATGTGTGTATCTTACTCTTCAATGAAGTTAATTAGCAACAACAAACGAAATTACACACAAATATACGAACGCAAAAAAAACTTAGTATGTTTTTGTGAGAACGCAAAATTTGATACTCAGAGTTTGTTGTTGTTTTGTTTTGTGTCCTCTTTGACCCCATACTCCCTTAGAACGATTCTTTTTCATATTCGTTTTTTTAGGAGAAAAGAAGAGAATATATAAAATTTCAAATTCGCATGCGAAATTTTAATGAAGCATTTTGTTCGTTAGCAGCCAGCGCGCACAGATATAGTATAGATACTCTCTGGATGCATAATGAATTGATGGAGGATACAATGGACTCTTTCATTATACATGCAGATTTGATTACTTTCCTTTCAGTTAAGTCGTTTTTTTTGCTCGTGTTTTTTCGTATTGAAATTGTCACGTTCGTGAATTGTAGTTCATGTGAAATAAATTGAGAATAATTAAAGGATACAAAACGAAAAAAAAAACCGAAGCAAAATGCGCTTGAGGGAATGCATCCTATGGATGCATTTGCATTTGCATTCGTGCGTGTGACAAAGGAGATAACAGCTTTAAGTGATTTGAATTAGAAGGGAAGAGAGCAGCTCTTTTCGAATGGGAATTCTTAAAAGCAGAAAGGATCCAGCAGAAGGATATATAATTAACACATTGGAAGGGGATATGCTCTGTCTGTTGAAAGCAGTCTTTTGGTGCACTTTGCCTAAAAAAAGAAGAAGTAGATGGGGGGAACTTGAGGACGTAGTGATATTTAACAGAAAATGGTGCATTATTTTGCAATCCTCTTCTAAGAGGTAGGTTTTCTGACGCCTGAAAGTGTCTAAGATGACGTCCTACCCGTGTTACACTCCCACTTTACCTCTCAAGACTGCATCTGTACTTTAAGTCCCTTTAAGCCATCAGAGTTGCTTTATAAATGGGTATCATCCTTGTGGTAGAGGTAACGTATTGACCAATTTATGGTCCAGTGACAGTTTGGTACATATGTCTCCAGCCGATGATACAAGATGAAGGGTACTAGCAAAGAGATGCATTCAGAACCCTTGAACATCCCAAAGGAAGACCTTTTAAGTGTTGAGTGACATTTGAAAGGACATGACGGGATGTCAGACTGGGATATGGAACAAGGAACGACATCATAAGCACGGTTTAGTTGTGATGAATACCATGTTCGTCAAACAAAGTCGACAACTGAAAGCAGAGGCAGAAAGCAAACCCAGATAGACTACCATTTGTTTGCCAGTTCAATGCTCGGGATAAAGATTTCCCAGTGGTATGGGGGATCAGACTAAGAGGCGAAGATGATAAAGAGTGCAGAGCACATGATATGTTTAATTCCCTACATAGGACAGCTAAGTCACTGATTGAATCTTCAAAAGATCTTCAAAATTGTTACTATCAATACGACAGAGAAACATGGCGATGACCAGACGAAGCTAAAGAAGTGGTAAGTGCAATAAGTGGCATTCAAAGCTGGGTCGAAGTGATCCTCGTGTCTAGTTGGAATACTGACGTTGCAAGGAGTCTTATGAAGAAGTAGTGTGCCCAAATACAACCAAACAGATAGGCCTCTGCTATTGACGAATTGCGACAAAACAATTTGAATAAAGGTTCAATCATCTTCAAGATATCCTCATAGAGAAGGAGAAAGTTCTTCCAAAGTTCATTAACAATGCTTAAGGCCAACTCCTTGGATGGTGGACGAACAAATTCTACAGAAAGTATAACCAGATTCGCTGGTTATACTTTCCAATAGCCGCTTCTAAGATGGTACCGATTAAGTCACTGTGACAGCTTTAGGCTACTCCGCTCAAGACTGAACAATATCAGGCCTATTGGAGTGAGGAAACAAAAGAGAAGAACACGTCCTAACCAGGCAGACGCCCAGAGACTGAGAATGACTGACAATGACCTCTGTACGACCTGTAGAGATGAGAGGAAAGAGGAGACCATCGGACACTTGCTACCCTTGCCAACAACATCTAAATTGGGTGAGTACTTTTTCAATGAAGCGATTTATGATAGATTTTTCTTGGGAGGGAAGATTAGAAAACCGTATTCAGATAAGAGCACATTGTCGCGGATGCTAGAAAACTTAGTCTTCGCAACTGGCAGCAGCGAAGCCTAACAGAAGCCATGAAAATCTATCCCAGGAAGTATAGGTTTCGGTTGTTTGCCTTAGCTCTAAACACATAGTGCTACAGAGAGTAGCGAAGGCGAAGTGACTCACTGATTAGAGCATTGGACTAGCATGCATGGGGTACCTGATTCAAATCCCAGAAAACGTTGCGAGTGTCTCACCAACAGCCAAGGATATTGCCATCATGGAAAAACTTCTCAAAAACCCCTTATCCAGAAATGACGTAGTGAACACGCAATGCTCCTGATCTGATCAAAACTCACGCTTTATCAAAATAACAGACAGAGTCCAATCTATGGAACAGCTCTATATAAAGTACAAGATTGGGAAGAGTAGACTACTAAGTCACTGCTCACTAAGACGAAAAATTGGTTCACCATTTAGTAAAATACTGAAACACTGACCTGATATTTCATTAAAAATCTTAAAACTAATGTTTACTTGCCAATAGATTTATAAATGCCGATGTGCAAACTTACCTGGAAAGAAAAGAAAAGAAAATTTAGTAAGGACATTCAAAAAATAAATAAAATTTAGAATAAAGTTTTAAATAAGTAATTCTTCCTATATAAGGAAGTAACTTTCAGCTAGAAGTAAATTTGTTCCTCAAATTTCGAGCGAAAAAAACAATAAATAATTTGATGGAAATTTAGAGAAAAGGGAAACCTAATCCAAATTTTAAGCAAAAATGTGACCACAGAGACCAAGAGCTTGACAGAAATCTATTCAGACAATTCGGTGTTGGTAGGTCAGGTAGGCGACGCAAACTAGAACTGACCAGAAAATCAGAAAAGAATAGCTAACACGAAGGCATAGAAATTGGGAAAATAGTGCTCGAATGATGCTGAAAAATGTTCAAGATTGTCATCCAAGGATGAGTCCATTTTGGACTTGCTGTAAGCGCTAAAAGCAGTGAGTTAACGAAGCATCAATTGCGATATATTTAAGTGTTTAAGCAGAAGCACATTACCACAGCAACAGCAACTTCAACCTTCACTTCCTTCGATATCCATATGTCAACACATTGTCTCGATATTTCATTTAAGAGTGATATTTAAGTTCTAGCAAGCCTGTACCAAATTACAGCAGAGTCTGAATGAAGCCTTAACTGGCTGTCTATATAGATGATGATCGTCTTCCAAACGATATGGCTCTTTCTGCTACAGCTGGCAGCTGCTGAATACGATCTACGAATTCTGAATGTCAACTAAAATCAGTACTTCGCATTTGGCAAATGACACAACATACATTTCGTACAAAACTTAATTTAATTTAATGTCTTTATTGAGACTTTCTTGTTCAAATACTAAGGTACAATGTTTATTTTCTACTAATACTTATTTATAATGGAGAACTTTAATAGTATTGTCCTCATTCATCGGTAGTAATGTTGATAAGACACATGTTCTATTTCTATCTAAAAGTATATGAAGCTCTTGCTCATAGAGCTGTAATTTCAATTTCGTTAACGTTATGGTTAACAAAAAAAAAAAAAAAACAAAAAAAAAGTACAAAACTTAAGCCGAGTAACGTCTGACAATCTGTCAGAAAAGAATGAATACGTGATTTCCTTTCGTGGCTTCTAAGATTATGAAAAGATTACTTCTGGCAAATATGTGACACAATATTCCTTATTACTGACACTTATTGTCATTTATTGGAATAAATTCTGACGAACATGTCACTTGTGTAAGCCCAGCATTAGTCTGGACGAGAGTATGAATGCGGACAACAATTTGTTGCACTACCACACCGACCAGGCAGTTGACCAACTGAAGCAACAAAATTATGGTTTATTCAACAAATTGAAAGGAGTTGATCAACTAACTGGTTGAAACTAATTTGAAAGAGTTGGTCAACTAGGTCGTTGAGACTATTCAACTAATTGAAAGAGTTATTGAACTGGATGCAAGAAGCTGAAAAGGCGTTCAACACGAATATTTTCAATTTGCAATCAAATTGTGGTGCTCAACGGGAGCAACGTGAGTTTGGACTAGTGTACGAGGCAATAAATTGAACGAAGTTGATTGAGTTAATTGCACATTTTAGCTCATTTTAAGGCGTACCATTATTTGGACTGACATTTATAGAAATTCCTACATCCGCCCATGTACCTATGATATATTTTTGAAAACATATTTTCACCTACAAAATGAGGAAAAACTTTAAAAATCTCGTCTCCATCAAGAGGTAAAAAAAAAATTAATTGCACCACTTAGCGTATCTAATTGACTGACACGAATGACCCACAATTCACATTCGTTCGTATGTAAAAAAAAGCGGCACAAAAAATCATTAAATAATTCATACAGAGCTTATAGCTACCTAGAACATGTAATAAATATAAAGTAAAGGCACCTAACTGAAAAGTTCAACTTATAATTGCCGCCTGGTTGTGCTGTATGTCACCTCATTATTTATTGATCCGCGCGTCGTTTAATTAGAGTGGGATGATTGGATGGCCCTACTTTTTAGGAATTCTGACGCACGATTACATATGTATCTATGGCTTTTGAATGATTTGGTTACAACACACAAAAGACACGTCAGTGGAAAAGGCACGCAACCATATGTTGGAAGTTCTATGAGTATCTAACATATGTGTGTACTGGGAAGTTTTTTTTCTCAAAAATGTACTCGAGTGGTGGATGCACAAATATTTGTGCAGATACTGTATTTATTTTCTGTTGATGGAAAAGATAAATATCTCTCACGTGAAGGGTGTGGTGTGACATACCCTGTATCTCAGACATATGTACAAGTGTTTGGATATATTATCTAAGAAATATTTACTTTGCCCAGATGCAATTGAATTACATAAGACAAAAATTGATGAGAGAAAAGTATTTATCTGTTTGGCTTGAAAGTTTGAATAGAAACGAAAGTATCTACAACTGCTGGCGAGAGAAATTACGACCGGAGATACATATTTTATGCGACGGATAATGGCTTTTTCTGTAGTGATATAAATTTTCTTCACTTATGTACATATGGCCCGATGGCATTTTGTTCAAGGAAACGCGCAGCGCAGCGCAACGCGTATTGGCCTTATTTGGTTCCAAGTTTATCGGCTCTCTGCCTATGGGGCAATAAATAAAGATTATTGATATAAATTATTTATGGCGAAGACTATTAAGTCTTATTACCCTACTCCTTTTTATGTTTCTTCTTTTGGGCCCATTGCCATTGCATTGCGTTACCATCACCACGAACGAAGAGAGTCAATAACTCCGTCGATATCGCCGTCGATATTAATGAATATTTTAATTGATATTGATTTTATTTCTTGCTTTTAGTTCGAGGTTAGAGTGTGGATAGTTCAAGATAGTTAGTCGCCTTTGGGGTAGAATTTGGTGCCAAGAAGTGCCTTACACACTCATACGAGCACACATCAAGGATAACACTTGTACTTAATCGATCGTTGTTTTGTACTATCTTGGACTTATTAGTTTGACATTCAGAGATAATGAGTCTGATTATCGAATCGAGTGCAGAGGCAGACACGTGCACTTCCAGGAAGCGATAGAGAATTTTGTGATAACCTCGGGAATATGGGTCATATTTTCGTGGCACAGTAGGGGTGGAAAATATTCAGTCGTTTGGTTCTTTTAGATTCGATAAAGGCCTTGGGGTAAAGGAATAAATAAGTTGCTTCAGAGGGAATTGTCTAAGACTCAGTATAAAGGCAGAAATCAAGCTCCAACTAGGGCTTCAATGAAAGACCAAGACGGCGTAACAAGAACGCAAAGGAACATGGGTGCCAAAACTGAGGGTGAGAGACATATTAAAAGCCCACGATCAACTAGATGTATGAGCACAGCCACTTTTAGCATAGAACAAACTAGACACCAAACTTCAACCAGTTTCACAGATTTGTTCCCCCAAGCTGCGATGGGCTCTTGGTTGGCAAAGTTCCAGCGAAATCAAATGGTACCCTCTTCAGGCATCCTTAGTCAGGGACATTTTGTAGATTGTGTTGTACGTTTCGTTGCTGTTGTTTGAGTGACAGCTCTATCGTGTAAAGGCCACTGTACGCAGAGATACAGTGTAGTGATCTTTGTGCACAACTGCACCGCATTTCTACCATGTTTCTAGAGCCACGCGTCAATATGTACATCGGCCTTCAGATACGTTTTGTGTAGCCTAAAACAACTCGTCTTCTTCCAATGTGGGCCAGGGAATCTGATGAACAGTTACCACTCTTGCTTTAAGGCCCTATAAACGAGCATTCGAACATTTTAAAAGTCGCCTTTCAGATCTGAATGTATTAAAGACACTGGCCTGCTCGATGTATGAAAGTAAGTAAGACAAATAGCTCACAATTCTCTGGTTAAAAAGGCTCGAATCAGTGGTCTATGTCCTGAAGAAGTTTTGCTGTGCTTTGCCCTCACGAAAAAGAACCACTCCTTTTGGATAGGCTATAGCAGAGTCTACTAGAGTATGGAGCTTGAAACTAAGTACTTGAAATAGTGCACAGGCCTCTTTGAGCCCGATGGGAGAGATGACAATGTTATGTCACAACAAGGCGATAAGAGGTCCAAAATTTGGGAGCAATTACAAATTGTTAACAGCTGGCATGAGTCTAAGTTAGGTTTGGTTAGGGAAGGGGAAAAATCCATGACCTGACACCTAATGCGCTTAGTATGCTAAGGCAGCACAGATTGTGAAAAAAGTCGGGGTTGAGCTGACGAATCAGTTTAGGGAGGTGGTTTAAGTCAAGAACATGGACTAGGAAACACTACAGCTTAGCCTAAAAGTCACTCTTTTTGAAACAGTGGAATTTGTGAGCAGAAAAAGACTAAGCTAAAGGGAACATCCGTCAAGGCGAAGAAGTATGACTTTACTCAAGAGACACAAGGAACTATAATCAACTCAGAAAGGAAGCGAAAGCAGATGTCAAAGAACATAGGAGATGAATGATAGTGAACTGAAACCTAAAGAGAAGAATATAGAACGATTTTAGAAGACAGGCACCGGAGAGCTGAAGTAAGATTTCGCCGCCCAAATAGTGGATCGGAATGTATTCAGATGTAGTAGCATAAAGGGATAGAAGTAGAGGAAGAACCTATGCACCTACTCAACTTGAGAGAGCATAACTCTCCTTCAATATCATTGCCATAGTCCTTGACAACAAGATTTCTTTCTTGGTCACGTCATCCTCTTAGCTGATGGAATAGTGAAAGAAGGAAATTGCCTCACTGGATCACTGCCTAGATCACAAGAACGAAACTAGCAATGGGTAAGTGTTTCGCAGGCAGTACACTCTCTCTTGGAGGTCTCTCGGGTAAAGATCTTTGTAAATTTACTATTCAAGACCAATAATAGACGGCAGAGGTTTTGTCTACTTTGACAACCTAAAGGAGTTAGCCGAGAAAAGTAAAGGGCTCAGTTGGCTTAAAGGTACAGAGTGAATTTGAAGATCATCTAATTATCCTCTGATAGGACAAGTGAACTGTGGTGTAAAATATAGCAAAGTATGAACTATATATTCACCAAATTTTAGTTAAATCCTTTCAGCTCTTTATGTGTGATTGAGTTACAAACATCTAAGCACCTAAACTACGAAAAGGGAGATTACTCGCTGTGCCCACGAAGTTAAGGAAAACAAGGTTCTGAGGAGACACACAATAGGCAGAGGCTAAGAAGAGTTCGATGAAGAGAGAGAATTTCTGAAACGCCTCTACATTCCTCATGAATATTATAAGGCAAGACTGACATCCTTAACACAAAAGGTTAAGACTATGAGCATATTTTTTCAATAGAAAAGGATGAGTCAAGCATGCCTAGATCGAGTGAATTCGGACTAGTCAACTTCTGTGCTGAGTCTGCAGCAACAACGATTTTCACAATGCCATTCCAAGAGTCCAAGGAACACCTTTAACGCGACTGTTGATACGTCTGTGTACTAGTACCTTCGAACTAAATTTACATAAAAATATGGAACTTATTCCCCTCTAACTAGTATGGATTCGAATAAGGCCACTTATTAATGAAAGGACATACAACTCTATGGGACAAGAGACCACATCCGAGGATATATCTAATGCTTAGCCTTAGTGCAGTCTGTCCATTTAACTTCCTCTCGCAAAATAATTCAAGTGGCTTGACCTCCGCGGAAGGCAGGGACATGAGTTTACTTATGGATTGTCATTTGGCTATACTGAGTTTCTTCGTTTTGCTAAAGGAGACAGTAGTCTCAAGGTGTAGAAATGGACTCGCCAACTTAGAGGGAGAGAAAAACGCACGAAATGACCCCCTCAAGATCATTTGTAGTTACAGTATAGAGATGGGGACCTAGACGACAGCCTTGTGGAATACTAGACGTAGTCAGTAAAGGGACCAATGTGACAGAGCTAAACCAGATTCTGTGAAAGTGGTGGAATGGGAGCTGGACTTCAATTTATAATGTCTTGGGTTGCTTAAAAAAAGGGATGACTGTCTGTGTTTCAAACAATGGAGACTGCCAAAGAAAGTCAAAGTTAGAATAAAGAGAAGGGGACCTAGATGACTGCCTTGTAGAACATCAGACTAGGCTAATGACGGCTTCTTTGCTTCTAGTGTGGACACAAAACGGAGGACGAACCACAACTCTATGTATTGTGTTCGTTATAGGATTTGGTATGGTGAGCAGGACACCAAATTAGGCTGAAATATTTGAAACGAGTCTGTTGCACCACTCTTGCTTCTAGTCTTAAGAAACACTAGACGTTGGTCAAGAAAGGCCCAAGGTGGCCTGATAGTTAGGCTTAATCTCTGATATATCTTATGGAAAGTGGTAGGGGACAAAATTAAGTGTTTAGAAACCAATCTCTTGCACAATCATCAGTATCGATTCTCACGTAATTTTAAAAACCAATCACAATCCAATTAATCAATCTCAGTTCATCTATACAACTTTCTTATCAGCAACAAAAAGTCAACTAATAACACGTTGTGCAATAAATTACAGTTTCTATTCATTATTACATCGTTAAAATTGCTATCGCAACTATTTCTCTACCCAAATCACATACAATCTCATCCAATTACGAAAAACCTCTGTATGAAGTAACAGATACAATCTCATGAATATATTTGTGTTTAAATATAGCAATATCCTGAAGCGATATAATATTTTAACATAAAGTCTTACCCCAACCCCAGCAACATATCAAAATTTTTCCTTGAGACCAATTTTTATTTTTTTTACAAAACCATCGTGTGTTGTTGCTTTATGATTTAATTACAACAAACAACAACAAAAACGTTGCATGAAACACAACCTCGGGCAGAAAATTTGCATAAATATTCATAGATATTCTCATATTTGTCTCATATGAGCTATAAATCATGATGACAGTTCAGAAAAAAATTGTAAAAAGTCGACCCTGCCAGGAGTCGAACCTGGAATCTTCTGATCCGTAGTCAGACGCGTTATCCATTGCGCCACAGGGCCACCGTATGTAATACGGTTCGACCCTCAGTCTAAAAGTAAACCATCTCGATCAGGGTCAAACGAACGCGATCAGTGGCGCTTTTCGACCCACTTCATTGGTTTTAGATACTTTCGTGAGATGGTTTTCTTTTTTTTTGACCAACAACAACAACAATAATTACGAGTTTGTTATGCCCCGCGACTGTCATGAGAAACTCGTTTCATCGATCGATGGTGATCATTCATATTTTTCTTCTTCTTTGAAGAGTATCTGTGTATCTGTAGAGGGTATACGCCATCTTCATTCAGTAGTCTTCTGCCACAGAAAAAAGGGGACCCTGTTCATTGAATAAATAAATCGAACGATCGAAGGGAAGGAAAGGAAAGGAATCTTTCAACTCGATCAGAGCTCGAGACATAAGAGGGACGAAGAAGATACGCTTGGTGTCATTCAAAAACCGAGAGAGGCACCATCAGATGCGCGCCTTTTTATAATATTTTCCATTGGTGCGGTGCATTTTATATTTGTTTTCCTTCGATGTGAAGGTGAATTCATTTAGCTTTTGGATGCACACATAAACCCAAACCCATGTATAGCCTTCGAATCTGTATATAGATACTCGGTCGTATATTATTCAGTTGGCTTTTCAGAGTCGCAGATTGCATTAAGAACCGTCGTAGTCAGTCGTCGTCGACGTCGTCTACTGCGCGATATCTTTCTCATTTGCATATGTAAATGCAATTTGCACAAACTAATGGCGAATATGTTCTACGCGACAGTGTCGCTTCGAGAAGATTTAAGATGCAGAATGGGGTCTGGTTCTTTTCTTCACTCAGTTTCAGATATGTACATCCATTACTACTATATAGAACTCTGGTATCTAAGAGATGCAAGAGAGAGGAAGGTGTATTGAATTTTGAATTAAAATAAATTATTGAGATTTAGGATTTCATTTTATTTTGCTCTTCTGTCGCGTCATATAGCCTAGATACTTTTTTTTTCTTCGTTTTTTGTAAAGCGGATTATTATTTACCCCTGCTTCGTTTTGGATTGTATTTTTGTTCTTTAATTTATGAGATTGTTCGGTGAATGTGAAAAAGCCGATTATACAGTTGTTAAGAAGGAAAAAGGCAATAAGTTCCTGAGAAGAGATTGTAACTCAGTTTTTTTTTTTTGATTGATTTATAAATATGTAGTCCACAATCCATTTGGGGGGGAACACCTTATAGAGACCATAAAAAGTTCAAGGTGCACATTGACGTCACGAACGACAAATGGTGCATTTATATTTGCGTCAACAGTCGCGTCGGTTGTAATAAGTCTCAAATGGTGTGCAAGTAATTATTTTTAAAATTCAATCAGTTAAGGGTTACGTTTGGTTGGGTGCACACATTCAAATCGGGATCAGTACTGAGGTAGAATGTCATGCAAATGTTTTCGAAATTGAGGAAGATAAGGGGAGTATAGATCACGCTCTATCATGGCACAACTTGTTCTACTGAGGACTGAGTACCCATTGGGCTGTAACAAGTTGAAGTTGAAGCTTCACTCAAAGAAAAGGGTGATTACTTCCATAGATATTGAAAATATTTATGAAAAAATACACGAGAGTCCTAAATAACCTCAACCGAAGCCAAAATAATGGTTCCTATAATTGGTGTCGACTTGTACGTTTGTTTCTTTGCGCATTACTCTAAAATTACTGCATAAAACTGAATAAAGTTTTCGCAATTGCATAGCTTTGAGTTTAACTTAAAGTTTGTTGTATGTTTCATCGGTATAGACGAGCTAGAAGCCGAGATCTACGCTGAGTTGTAAAGTGAGTACAAATTTAGTTACACCATGTAGCAAATTAAGTGTAAAGTGACAGCGTCATCGCTACAGCAAATTAAGGTGTCTATTGCCACTAGCAGCGCCTCAAAGGAGTGCGCATGTACTGAATAACTTTAATTTGTTGTCAATCGGCTTTATTCCGTGCGAACGATGTATGTACATACATACATACATACATATATACTTATGTATAAGCCAAATTAAGGAAGAAACTTGGATTCAAAACAGGGTATCTCTTGTGTTTCTTACTCTTTTAGTTGTAAAGGGTGATTCAACAAGAGGTACCATTTTAAATTTACAGAAAAATGCAATATTTTTGCGAAAAGTTGCGACATTTTTACTTTAGTCTAAAGTACAAGCTTTGAGATTAAAAATGGAATACAATATCGGGTAAACATCTGCATCGACTGGGCAAATAGTTGGTCATTGTTCTGATGAAAGTTTTTATTGCGTTTCCGTATAATTGCGACTTTCATTGACTGTATTTGCGTTTAGTGCTTGAATCGCACGACCTCATCGGACGTTTAAAGCCTGCATTTCGAGAAATCCCGTGTTAACCCAGTTCATTGCGCAATAGATCCATAGTTTCAGCAGCTTGGAGGCATCTGATACCGTCCTGTTGAAAACAAACATCTTCCCCGTCCATAGGCTAAACAAAATCACAATGACTTGCCGTAAATAAACCACTCAAACTGCTATGAACGATGGCCAAAATTATGTAGAAGACAGCGTCTTAGTGAGGAGTGTAGACTCCATAGCCATACGTGAGTATCTGGAGTACAAAACTTCATTAGTATTTCGAGAAGCATCAACTAATGCCTTGAAGTTCAGCTCGCGGAAGAACCAATCAAATACTGGGCCTTGGAAACGATCAAGACTCTTACAACACCATCCAGGCACAACACTGCTGGATAAGAGAAGGTTGCAATGGAATCAAGAAATAAGAGGACAATATGAGTCAAATGATTCCTTCGCACATAACTTCACATGAAGCAGAACATGCAGTGGAGCAAACAGTTTCACAACAGATTATAAACCTAGCTTTCACCATTGAGCTGAGCAGGTTCTGGAAAAAGTGACAGAAGAAGGCGACAGAAGAAGGCTCGGTCTCACAAGAAGAACTTGAAAAGACGATGGTAAAAATGAAAAATGGCTAAAGTGTTATTTCTGGAAGAGGGTTTGAGCACAAGCTCCACAGGAGTAAAAGCTAAATGACCTCTCCCAACAGAATACAGGCAGTTCAAGTGAACATCCATCACTCTCTAGGTGATTCAACTAATAGCTCAAATGTTCACTGAGTCTTACATTGATTCATGAGCCATGGATCTTAAAATAAGCAGAGTGTACAGGTAGCTGGGGTACTCGGTTGATGAATCCTAAAGATTGCATTTTTTCCAGTGAAGGGATAAGTGGAGGAAGGCCCTTAGTACTCAAAAATATGGAGCGACTCCTGCAGCTATGCATTGGCCAAGCAGTTTGGAAATTGCAAAGGTGTAACAAATGGTGCCATTCGGTAGTGCAAGAAAGCCACGGACATGGGTAACGTCATACAGGCTCTTCTTCCACTTGCCCATTAAACTTTATTCAGAATATACAACTTGAGACTTGGTATCTCTACAATTGGATGAAGTACAACAGACCACTGTCATCGCATCGATGTAATATACTGGGGATGAACCAGCAGTGGGTATGGAACTACAAGGTCTTGTGGAAAACTGTAGAAACCTTCACTATCCACTTATGACGCTGATGCCTGATATAATGGGATATCACGGACATGAACTCAAGAAATATCATCAGGACTGATTCTAAGTTATTTCCTTTACTCGTAATCCGGATAAGTCAGAAAGGAGGGACACTATAAAGTATTAAATGATCCAGCCAAAAACCCAAACATGATCAATTGCGAGTAATTTGAAACGGTACTTGAAAGTAATTTGGAGGACCCCGACATTAGAAGAGATTCAGCTTACTACTTGAAACCAAAGAACGCTGTATAGTCCTACGATTAGCTGTCCTGTGAGCTGAAGTAACAGAGGATAAAAGGGCACAGCAATCTATCCAAAGCAAGACAAGTATGAACGATTTGCCTGCCACTAAGTACCTGAGGACTTCTCACATTAGCCAACCAAGCGATGCAATGGAACCCGCTTAGCCAGGATGGAAGGAGGGAACGCGACGGTCCAAGGTGTACATGGCGCAGAACAGTTGAGAAAGAAGCACGGCAACTGGGAAAGAGTTGAGGAGAGCTGAGGCACAGTTCCAGAAAGCTAGAGGTCCTAGGAGCCACAAGAGGATGTAGGACATAAGTAAGTAAGTTCTTACATAAGGTAAGTTGATCCAGAGGATTCAGAGCATCTAAACCATTGATAGCTCTTATGTCAAATATACGTTCCAAAACAGAAATGTTCTTGTGGTTCGGTGAAGTTTTTTAGAACCTATGAACGACTTATGGACTGTCGCTTTACATTCATCTACCCTGGTAGTGCAATGGGACCTAAAAATGCCTGGCAAGAGGCTGCCTGCTCTACGGTTCTGGAAGTCCGTAATAATACTTTAAATTTGAAAGTAGCTGCGCCTGTCTGTTACGCTTTCATGGGTAAACTACTAAACCGATTTCGATGAAATTTGGCACAAAGATAGCTTGAACTAGGCTACCTAAACAGCCATACAGATCACTAATCCTTCTAAAAACTGATATAAAATGCTCAACTCTACCTAATGAGTTGTCTTATTTATTAGATGATTTATGAACACTTTGTCATTTCTTATCTTAATCCATCGAAAGTTCATTAAAAATCGGCATCCACCCCCATTTACTAATCAAGTGAATGAGTTCAAAATGCACCCAAGCGAAACAACATGAAATGTTACTCTAAAATGTCTCTCCAAACAGAGAAATATAAATATCTCAAGCAGCAATCTTTCATGATAATCATCATCTTTCATATCCTCCCTCCAGTGCACTAGTCCCGCATTCGAACAAAGCACATAAAAACAGCCAGACATTCCCAATATATCCGTTCACAGTGTTTTCGAATTACAAACATCTATTTTTCTTCTTTTTGTTTTTAATTACATGAGGCACAATATACTACTCTTCTCAACACCACCGCCCGCAGCTGTTGCTGATGATGATTTAAGGCCGAGCGATAAAAGGAATATACCTTTCGCTGCGCGTTATCCCCTTCCCAATCAGTCATACGAGTATGAGGGTTGTGATTTTCGAAAACAATTTCTCCAAATGCACGCGTCTTGTGTTTCAATTAAAACACGAGAAAATTTCTCCGCCGAAAAATAATGACGAGATTCCAATTTCAATTCCAATTCGTGTAAGTATCTGCATCTGATGATCCTTTGAGATGCACTAGTGCAGAACGCAGTGCAGAGACGTGCCAAAGCGTAAATTGCCTGAGACATGCCCATTTCTTGTTTCAGTCTCAAGCTTAAGCCACTGGGATATAATTTTTGGGGCCACTGTCTGGAGGGTGTAATTTTTTTTTAGTGGTTTATTGGTGGTAACTCTTGGACCATGAACCGAGGTGAGTGTCACGCATTGGAGCGCCTTCTTTTGGTGGGAAAACTTGATACTTAACGCTTGAGTGTAAATTGACACAAGGGCAGTCATCCGATTGTTGTTTTTTTTTTGTCTTCTTTGTGTGGATTTGTTACATTTGTTCGTTTTTGAATGGCTCAAAAGGCAATTGACGCGACAGTGAAATTGCGAGACCTAATTGCTTTCTGGGTCAGGATTACATACTGAAGTGCGAGTCTTTAGCTATTGTTATGACGAGTTGTGTGAAGTGTCTATATACTCGTACTCTGTTTGCTTTGGAGCGTGAATGGAGCTTATTTAGGGATTAGCTGGTAACCATGGCTAATTAAGATTATTCACAGTCAAAGTCTCTTTTGGGATGTGGAATTTTTATGACTTTTTACTCGTCTAGAGTTTACATAATTTAACAAGTTGTTTATGTCACACGCTATAAATATAAATCAGAAGGAGATCAACGATTCAACGTTCAAGCAAGAGCCACCATCCAGCTTTAGATCAATAAATGTCAAGAAAATTTATTTGTATCGAGGCAGGAGATGGCTCTGATGTGATAGCATTGGGACGTTGACCTAACCTTGAGGTGGGACTTATATAGATGGATGTATCACCTTCTAGGATAGGCAGGCAGATGAACAATAGGACTATATAGAGTCCACATTGTACCCAAAATTGAAGAATCTTTGAAATGTCAACAGTAAATTCTAGTACCTCAATGTTTCCTTGCTCAATCAGCTCCACAAAGGCACAGCTGTAAAATGCATAGTTTCACTTTGTGGATAGTGTCAATCAGACAAAGGATGTGGAATAGCCCCTCTAGCAGTCATTATGGGGTAGCCCTAGTGTCCTGTTTTGGCACCAAGCTAAACATAGCTAACATTTCTCCACGAGTAATTTTCACAAGATTTTTAAGGCTCTTGGTGTCGTAAACTGGACTTGAAAGCATATGTCTAATGAACACCTTCCTCGTTTGACGATTTAGGTTGTATTCACCATGCTTTTGCTCCGATAACAAAGCCTCAAGCCTTAAGTCGAGGTCGTAGGCAAGAAAGAAATAAGACAGATCGCAGAGAATGAGCAATTTATCCCAGGGATGGTATAAGCCTTACCTTTAAAGCTTTAGGTTATACGAGGTAAGACATGAGCTAAGCATACCACCCACTGTTATACTAGACACAGAAAGAGCCTTTGAAGGGCTTACAAAGGCTAGAATGAGAGGTTGGGATGAAAGGCTTTAGCTTCTTTGAGAGTCATGCTTGCGAGTCTCCTCTATGGCAAACATTTTACGGTCAGTATAGACAGCCTCCTCTTTTTCAACTTGTATATATTCAGATACAACCAGCTTGGCTTCAGGTCTTTCCGGAACCTCGTCTAGGTGAACTTGGTTTGAGGATAGCTCCCAACCGGGGTCTGCAAAGTTGGTACCCTTTTTCGAGAGGTTATAAGAAAGTTCTGGTCTTCTTCAGTTCGTTAGGACGAACGTGAAAGCAGTGGTACCAATGTTCCTTCAAATGTGGTCGAAGATTGTCTACTTGACTTATATATATTCCATATCCAGGAAGCTGTAGAGCATTTCATGTACATAGATCTGCTGAACTGAACCCTTCGTTGGTTGGCCTTTTTCTTCGTTTTCGTTTGTTGGAACTGGTGCCCTTCTTTGTGACCACATTGTTGGAGCCTTAAGTTTTCCCTTTTCAGATCTTAGTGTCTTTGGTCCTTGATGTGTCTCTGAATCGTGGTTCCACTGTGATCTTACAGCGCGAACCATGTGTTGGTTTAACGATCCTTGCCTTGAAAGTCAGTAGAAAGTCACCAGAAACACCACCAAATCTTGCGATACAGTGAGACGATATTGTGACACAAGAGGCGAAAAGTGCGACCAATCTTTTAGACGTCCATCCAACTACTCGACATTGCCAGTAGACAGCTTCGATGCAGCCCATGACTAATGATCCTCACTACCTTCACTTGAGGCAGGGTACATGAAGGAGAGATATAGAACTGGTCCTTGATTGCCAAGGTATTTTAATGAAGAAACTCCGCAGTGGAGGAATGCGTCCAATAATGTGACGCGTATATTGGAAAAGGGACCTTTACAAGTTGTCTGGTTAAGGCCCTGGCGCAGGCGGGACTGCAGGGCTTTGGGAAGTTTGAATAGAAGGCATTGTTTCTTCAACATATCAAATGTATCTTGAAGTCTTTTCTTTTAATCACTCTTTCTTTTCACTGCAATCTGGGTAAACCCAATATGCACACACGTCACCACTCAGCGCGCATTGCAATCAGAATATTTCTCTCAACAAGGACTTTTATTGCATCACCACCACTGGACGTATTATATGCGATACAAGATGCATTTAACACATAAACGACTTAAATCAAAAAACCGCTGATAAAGCGTAAAAAAATGTATCTAGATACAAGTAAAAAAAACACGTTCACATAATCTCAGCAAACCAGCTGTGGTTGCAAAGAAAAAAACCATCCACACGAGATGATAAAATCGTAAAACAGAGAAAAAAAGTATCTCAAGCTGAAAAAAATCATATAAAATTCCCACAATTTTCACTGGGGAGGGACACACAACAACAACCATAGAGCAGAGGAGGCTAAGGAAAAATGTAATTTCATTACTTGCTTCTGCTGGATGTCAAAGCCACTAGCCACACACAAAAGAGATTTCTGGTCACTCAAATCCAATGACGTGCATTGCTAAGCAATCACCTCGCCACACACAGATACACAAAAACACAATACACAAGTCACAAAGAGCGCGCAAGACCAAGTCCAAAAAGGTAGAAGAAGAAGGGTTTGTACCAATGCCATCACCATCATCATCATTCTCATGATGGTTCTTGATAGTTCCACCGCCGTCATGTCAGTTACAGATACAGTACCAACCAACAAACCAGATTGTAAGTATTTATATATAATTTTTTTTCGGGAGAAGACACAGAGAGGGAGTCCTCCTCTCTATTCTAGTGAAATTCATAATTTAATTCCCACAGAAGAACAACAGAGCCCCAGAATAATACCGAACACCACCACCAAGTGGCGAGTCCAGAGTTCAATGTTCACAGACGAGCGCGGTAAGAAGAGGTTTGCGCGCTTTTTTTCCTGTTTTTTTTTTTTTTTTTTTTGATTCACTTACTATGTACTTTGTTGGAATACATGTATCTGAGAGTGTATCTTTTGTTTGAAAATAAAAAATCACATTCTCTGTGCGTTTTCTCAAGAGCTGCGCTCTGCAATTCAAGTTAATCACTTTATACGTAATTAAATTGAGAAATAAATGCGCTTTTCATTCGAGTGGATCTCTCTCAAAGCATTTTCGTGGAAAAAAGTAAAATTTTCTTCTTTTACTTTTGCAAAAAAAATAAAAACGAATTAAACCAGGAGAATGTTTATTTAACGAAGTGGAAGTGATGGCAGAGAGAGAGCGAGTGCATAAAGAGTTGATGTTGATGATTGGTGCTGCGCTCTGCCTTTGGGTAGTAGGAGTTGTCCGCAATTCATTGTTCCAAACGAGGCAAGTTCTTTAGATCCTTTGAACAGGAGCCACAATGACTTCTGAACGGCGTAGGTAGTAGTAGTTGTTAACTATTCATGAATAAGTTAGGAAATTATTGTCGTTTTAAAAACAATCATAGAGGATGGGTTTTTTGCTTTGTATCTGAGAGTTTTAAGCTGTTAGGGGGTTTGTTTGAATGGTTTTAAGAAGATGGAGTGGGAATCATGGCTTTAGTCTACATATTGCCAGCTCAGCAATGGATTTGGTAGACAAACAATCAACTGAAAGGAGTCAGATTTGGGAGCATGGTAAAAGCTCAACTCTAGCAACAGAGCTCAGTCATAGATTCGTCGTTAATTCGTTTGTAGAGGTATCAATCAGGGAAGTTCTCAGCAACGGCACAACCACCAGAATACGGATAGAACGATGAGCTCGCCAGGCTTCGTGTAAAGTGCCACAGCGCGGGTCTTTCATACCAGCCCCCCAGGAGCCACGGGGAACTGCAGTAGACATGTCTAACCGCCAGAGGAAGTCTTAAAACTACATTAAGGACAGTAAAGAGAGAAAATTACTCGAGTCAATCAAAATCCGTGAGAAAATTTGGTCATTATCCTTTTTCTCAATTGGGGAACCGTTATCCTATAGGCCTCCAAGCATCTTGGCTCACATGCGGACTGTGACGCATCATAAGTGACAAATGGAAAAAGAAATGAAGCAAAAACACAACAAAATAACATCAAATATGGTGTACCCCAAGACTCCGCAATAGGTTCGCTACTGTAGAACTTAATATATGACGACAGTCTCAAACATAGTCTCCCAAGAGACTTAAAAATAATGGCCTTCGTCGACGACATAACAATTGCCCTTGCGCTCAAATAATCCCTAAAAAGTTGAGGTATGACTATGCATTAGGACGTGCTAGCAAATGTAAGCCATCTAGGAAAAGAGAGAAAAGACCAACAGGAAATTTATGAAGACTTTCAGAATAACCATGGGCAAACACGTTGTAGTGCAGTTTCTAAGCAAGAGTTTTAAGGGTAATATCTACAAACATGCAACTGAGAAGGCAGCAAAGCTTCTACAGAGGAGATCATGCCAAATGCTGAAGGACCAAATATCAAAGCTACTCTCAGCAAGAGTTGCGACAACTATGAAGACCAGGAGTAGTACAGAATGAAGATGGAGGCAGTTTACAGAATCGACGAATTGTGAGTATGAAATGGTACCAATAGACCCTCTTGCTAAGGAAGCACAACAAAAATATCTCACCACCAGGACAGCGGCATCAACTGCGATGCGATGGGTCGAAATCATAAGAAAAGACAAGGATTAAGGAAAGGAGAAGTCATGAAGAATGATAAGAGAGGCATATGGACAGTTTCTTTGTTTGTTAGCGTAGAGCCTTTTATCAACAGCAAGTTTGGGAAGCTAAACTACTGTTTGACCCGGATGATTAGTGGCCATACTTCAAAGTCAACAAAGACCCGGTCAAAAACCTGTGTGGACTATGACAACATGAGATTGCGGTACTCATTAAGAAAGTCTCTTCGCCTTCTTGACGGCGAATACAAACGTCAAGCAAACATTCCTACGAACAGATGGAAAGGCTATAGGATCTGCTTCTGGAGAAATAGTTAAACTGTCCCAAAGATCTTTCTCTCCAAAACTGACCGACTGAATGCGTTGCTTCTTATCTGGCTAACAGGCTCCTCCGGTCCATTTGATTTCAATGAATTGGAGTATCGTTATTGGATTTTTGTCAGTGTATATCTCTGATAAAATATAGGCACCCAAAGGAATCCAAGTGTTCCTTCCAGACATATACATAATCATCAGCTTCTATCCTGTCTAAATGGCTGCTCCTAGACGTCAGTAAGACTGCAAACAACTTACTAACACTCTGCTTCTGCAAATTATTCTCAAGCAATACCTCAGTTTATGCATCTTGTGGAGAGGGCGATCAAGTTTTAGGTGTTGATGTAGTGGATGATTCTTCTCTTTGTCCTGTCTTGTATGGCACAAAATGGTTTCAGAACTCTCCCCAGTTGGCTGTCAAATTTTCGTACGAAAGAGCGAGTCAATTGAGTAAAAGTGAACGAAAACTTAACGAATCAAAGCAAAAAGCTATCATGATCGCAGAATACAAAACACCAAACAACCGTACTGTGTTACAAAAGTGATCGCACGAGGCAATACTTCTCTTTTGGTTCACCATTAAAGGCTCGATCATAATCAACATTGAGAGACAAAAGCTAATGTCACAACTGAACGAAGTGCTACTTTGAACGTCTTTAATAGAAATAGGTATTTCATCTGTCAAATGACGACTGAGACCTCTTGCTTTTTTGTTTGCAAATGTTTGCGAAAGTGAACGATAATTTAAGCAATAGACGCTGGGCTTATTATGACTGAATTATGACATGAATCAATGAACCCATGCGATCGCAACTGTCATATGTCATGTCATTTTTCTCTGACTCTAAGACGACGTATTCATTCACAGCGTTCCGTACGGAATGAAGCCGCTCTCGGAGGAAACAGTAAACGAAAACCCGACGAAACTTAACGAAAAGTCATTATGGGTACAATATACCAAATAGGTCTGTTCACATGATTACGTATGAACGTTTTAAGAGCCTATACTGCGTGTATACGCCGCCATTATCGATTATACTCTTCACTTAAAGAGCGGCTCATAATGGACCTTATGTCAATTCGAACGAAAGCCCATTCAATTTCTTTCAATCATTTAAGTGAATGCAAGCAAAGTATAATCTGTCAATGAAAGAAGGGGAACAAGAATATGGCAAAAAATCTCAAAATATTTAATCATTTCTGTCAGCTGTCATTCACACATTCTGTAAGCCTACACAAGTTAACGAAACTTGACGAAACCGAGCATAATCCTTTTATATTTTGGGACATTCTTATACGTTAGCTTAAGCTCATGCTAAGTCTATTATGCTTTTAACTTAAGTCTCATTGACTGACTGTGAACCTACCAATTCCCACTGAAAGCAATGCTCAAAAGACAAGTGCAAACAAACTCGAGGTGATTGACCAAACACATTCATCTTTGCAGATGAATACGAGTATCCATTACATGACGTCAACTTGTTGATGGTGAACCCCTCTAAGCCAAGTTCAAATGCCAGACTCGAATAAAACACTTATGTGCATCACTCTAGTGTTTACTTAAACCCAAAACTAAAATACTACCATCGACCTTGAAATAAATCGCAAAGACGAGACCTTAAAACGAAATTTCACACAACAAACTAAAGGGCAAATATTGGTTTTGCTTCATTTGTGCACACGTTTATTGTTTCAATCAAATTGGGTCAATATTGAACACACATCTGTTCTTTAGTACTTTTTCTATTTATTTATTCAAACACACGTTCCTACAACAGAAAAACGAATCTCCATTCGCCACGTAGTCAAAACTGAGTAGCAACGACGTCAACTGGCCCTGTGGCGCAATGGATAACGCGTCTGACTACGGATCAGAAGATTCCAGGTTCGACTCCTGGCAGGGTCGTCATATGAATTTCCCTTTTTTTTTTTTTAATTTCATTTGGCAACACGAATTTACATTTTGTTTAAAAGTATCTCATTCCAATTTTTGTGCAGAAACTTTTTGTTTTTTTTTTTTAATTTTTTTTGTTGGTGGGCTACGTTCTAATTTTACTTACAATGACAATTCAATTTGGCTTTCGAAATTAGTGCTGCCAAACAGAATATAAGTAGCTAAAAATAAAAAAAAAATTGAAATTCTTTTACTTTTTTTTTTTTTTGGTTTTGTTTTTTTTTTTTGTTCATAGCAGTAGCAATTTAAAAAAAAAGATTTACAACAGAAGAAGTGTAGACGTGCATAAATACTTTTTGTTTCAAGAGGGGGAGGTGGACGGGCGGGCGGATAATAAAAACAAGTATCGTGCGTGATTTATTGTTAAATAAATAAAAAATGGGAATAAATTTTATTTATTGTAAAAAAAGGGGTCGAGACAAAATTTTGTGTTTATGAGAGATGAGGAGCAGGAGAAAATAATAAAATAAATGGAAACACAATGAAATATGACGAAAAGTGATGACAAATCATTTTAGTCTCATTTAGTTAATTGGTTGTAGTTTTTTTCGTTTGTTTTTGTTTAAGGCGTTTGGTTTGTTATTTAGGAATTGTTTAAGTTTTTACTCTGTTAAGGTCGATACACAATCGAGTTGTGAGGTCATTGTGGCGCCCAAGTTGGCGTTGAGATAATATACTGAACTGAGAGAAGAAGCCCTAAAAGAACGGACCAAATTAATGCTCTATAGAACGCAAGACTGGTAAGAGTCTGGACGATAACTGAGAAAGCTGTGCAAATATTGGGCACCTTCGACGGATATTAGGTCCTATAGGCGAGGATGGCGAATGGAGGAGAAGATACAACCGCGAACTCAATGACCTGTATCAGGATGTGGATGTAGTCCAAGAAGCCATTGGCTCGGCTACATCGAGCGAATAGACAACAACACTTCAGCCAAGAGGACCTTCGAAACCCAGTCCCCAGGTTCGAGACGGAGAAGAAGGCCGAACCTCTGGTACACAGACCAAGCTGTCGCGGATGCCAGAACACTTGGTCCAGCATGCCAGCACAATGATCAGTTGATATCCCTGTCAGTAGTAAGGGCTTTACATTTTCTCCTGTGACCATGATCTATGAGACCTTCTACCATTCTAAAGGCGTCCGATAGTATTTCTCCATGAAGTAATGGTGCGGAAGAAATGGATCTTAGTGGATGACATGAGGAGGTATTATCAAGGTCAGCAAAGTAAGAATTTGTCCAGAGTGGAGGGTCCTGTCCCCTTGAATATGGAACTTCAATATGAATAAAGTGCCTACCCGATAAATGGACGAACCATGGGATTAATTAGAAATCACAGTAAGTTTCAGGCAACTCTTTATGATAGTACACAAAGCAGGGTAATATTGGTGCAAAAGGACTGTGCTAAACTAATATGCGACTAAAACCCTTCGCGAGAAAGAGGAATCTTGAACGACTGAAGTGAGTGACACCAATTAGTACACATTAGACTCATTTACAAGTAGCAATCATTGCCATCATGAGACCAAAGGACACATAAGGAAGGATTCCTTGGGTAAAGAAGACCAATCAAAAGAGTGACAAGACTAGCAGACCTCTATTTAACCTAATCTATGATATCTTGTCCAACAAGAGGCCATGGGAGATACTATTGGAGTTATCTACTCTGCATCTTATGGTCGAGGATTTTGTATACATTATGATTCTTACAACGGCTAAGAAAGAAAAGGAAATTGGATGACATCGAAGTAAGAAGCCCTACCCTTTTTCCCCTGCTCCTGGGCCACTGAACAGCGGATATAGTATCCTTCTCATTGATGGCAGGATGCTAGTACAGCAGTAGCTGGATCTGCATGCAGATCAGGACCAGGACAAAGCGCTTTAACTCCAATAGTGCTCTTTAGGATGAACTCGGCCTGGCAAATCGTGCAATTTCAGGTATTCAGTATTGGAAGATGGAGGAGTGCACCTCCCTTCAACCCTTGGATAATCTCTAACTAATGGAAACTACAGCTAAAGACGGGAGCTCGAACAATGTATGGCTTAAGGAAGCTTTCTGCTTACACCAGTGATACGTCCAGTCTCCTCTTGGCTGGATTGTTACGAAGTTCAAGCTATCGAAGTGATTGTCACCTTTTGAGCACTTCTTTTATAAGGAAGACTAAAGCTTAAGTGTTCGGTCTTTAGGTGAAGCTCAACAGTTGCTAGTATGAGTAACTGAACTCATGGGCTACATTTGACGACCATATTGTTGTGCAAGTTCGTAAAGTAAGATAGTGATGGTGAGTCGCAGGAACAAGCTTCGTATTTCTGCGACCAAAGTAAAGAAAGATCGAACCCTTTGCCAATGATGATGTAGTTCAAGATTAGGGTGGGTTGGTTCCACTAAGGAAATGTCAATAAGTAGGTCGAAGGCAGAAGGCAGCTTAAGTAGCGATTAGCTTATTTGTCATGTGAATATTTGTGTGTTGCCGTACTTGTGACTCTGAACGCAATAACTATGTAAAAACTCAAATTTCCATGCATGAATGATGATTTAATAAACCTAATTACTTTCTATATACAAAAAAGAAAAAACACGAGATATAACAGATACAACCACTTCATGTGATCCTTTCGCTTAGTCACTATACAAATTTCCATGATTTGATGCCTATCATGCGATTTTTTAGAGCCCATTAGAGGACATATTAAATAGGAATTGCACTCTTATTTTTTTTCAGCCGTTTCACTGTAAACAACTCAATTAAGAGCAATTTGTGTAATATCTACCTATCTACCTAAATGCCATCCATTCAAATGTCAATTTCACTTAATATTGCATTCGCAATTGTGCAATAAGCAAAAAATGAAAGAAAAAAAAATCTCTCTTATATCAATCGAGCAATTATTTTAAATAGACAGCAAACCGCAACAGCGATTTCCATTGTTGGTAGGGTACTGTACGTTTATTGTGTTATGTAAATGAACAAAAAGGAATTAGACAAAGGTAGTGTTTAAATATTCAAACTGATAGAGGGGGTCTTATGGGAAAAGTTTATCAGTTTTTGTGGTCATATGTCGGTTCTGTAAGGGGGTTTGCTCGCAGACATCAAATCATAATCAACTGTGTACTGATTTCCCTACAAACTATAGGTAAGGACCAACTCATTTCTTCTCATTTAGACTGGTTTTGGAAAAATTATGACAGTCACCATCGAAACTACTTTCATGTGAACCGATACTATGATTTGCTTCTAAGACCTGTCCTAAAACCTTCTCGTTGCAGTAGGATGATGTATATTTTATGATACCCTAGCTGGATCGCTCTCATTTAAAGTCATTTGCAAACAGATTTTTAAATAACAAGCACACTTTAAGGCAGATTTTGATTCCAGGCCCCGACGAAGCTCTTGTGAAGTCAGGTAGTTGGGCTTACCTTTTAAAAACCTGCATACAAGTACGTCTAGTTCACTTTCAAACATTTTTTTCCAGTAAATACTGAAATTTTTAGACCCGTCAGTGTTATATTTGAGAATATAGCTCGTTTTGCTTCTAAAAGGCCACCTAGAGCCCCTTCTTTAAGTTGGACAAAATTGTTTTAAGGTTTTCTAGTTCATTTGCTCTCATTTGAAGTTATTTGCATTCTTTTCTCTCAAAATCACTGACATTTGTTCCCAGATTGTGAAGCAAGTCGTCAGGGACACTAGTGTCAAGTAGGCAGATACCTTGGTTTTCTGTTTACCCGCTTAGAAGTACTCTCAGCTCATCAGTTGACTTCCTCGCATTTGAAGTCATTCACAAACTCTTTCTGAGTAAAAAACTGTCAATTCGAAACTGATTCCCATGCCAGTTGACAGTAAAACCAATTTTGATCGAAAAAATACTTCGATTTGCTTCTGAAAAGCCCCCGTAGAAGCACCTCTATCAATGTGAAGACTTATTTTCTCTCATTCGAAGTCATTTCCGAAAATTTTTTCAGTAGGAACTGGCATTTTGAAACTGATTCTTATGCAAATCGATGTTTGAGAAAATTTTGTTTGATCTATTTACTTCTGAAAACCTTTGAAAAAAGACTTGTAGCACCGAAAAGACTAATTTTTACTCATTTAAAGACATTTTTTCAGTTAAAACTGACATTTTCAAACAAATTTTGACGGTAGTCGACGTTTAATCTTATTTGATTTGAGAAGATTCAGCGATTGGCATCTAAAAAGTCACATAGATCCACATCTATCAATGTATTTACTCTTTCCCTACTCATTTCCCCTCATTTGAAGTCATTATTTACCCCATTTCCAGTAAATACTCAGCATTTTTGAAAGATTTTGATGGCAATCCATACCAAAACCCATTTCACTGAACAGATACTTTCGTTTCCTTCTAAGAACCCAAACAAAGAAACATTTCTATCAGTTCAAAGACTGTTTTGAAGTTTTCCAAGCCCATTTCTCCTCATTCAGAGTCATTTTCGACTCTTTTTTCGTCTGAGATAAATAGGTTCTAATGCTAACTACTTGAATGCGACACGAGTGCGAGCTCGGTAGGGACATTCACGTGATTAGACTTCCATTGATTGGACTGATGGCTGTTTCAAGAATCCCCAGCTCATTTCCTCTCATTTAAAGTCATTTTCGAACTCCTTTTGCACTGAAAACGAACAATTTTCGATAGAATTTGATTTGCTTTCAAAAGAAGAGAACCAAAACCGCATAGTAACACAATTCTATCCATATATCTATCACCAAACCAGATACCATCATTCGAAGGTCAACAAAAAAAAAATAAAAAAAATCTCTAAAAACGCAATTTAATTTGGAAATGTACCGCTCCATGAATTTATCTAATTGCCGCTGATAACTACTAATTATTTTCCGCAAAAAAAAAAGAACAAGTATCTTCCTACAGTGACTGTATCTACTCCCAGAGAAAGAAAGAGAGACAGTTCGGACTATGATCGAGGGTAAATTTATAAAAATAGTTATCTTCTTTCTGTTTATATATTTCTTTGTGTACATTAAAAAGAGCACGATTGCTCATCATAAGTCATCATTTTGTATAATGACGACTCCCGAATGCATCAGAATTGCGAAATCTATTTATTTGGCGTATCTACGCATCTAAGTAAGAATGAATAATCCCATTTGAGTTATGATCTCAATTGAATTATTTAATCACTATCTCTGACTTCAGGCGAATGAAAAAAAAAAAATAGAAAAAACTAAAAATAGAAACTCATCTTCTCGGTTTTTTTTTCTCATGAATTTACGATCGCACTTACGTCGACAGTTGGTGAATATAAATCAACGAGTTTTGAGATATTTTGTAAAATGTATCTCGCTGCAACTGTACTGTAGTTGTGAAATACGATATTAAAATTGAGATGCCAGGAAGGGAGGAGGAGCTCTGTTTGTTTGTTGTTGTTGTTGTAAGTTACCCTCTCTTCGTATTATTGACAACGTATTATGGATGTGAAACCACACAAAGTGCATTTGGGGGCATAGAAAGTAGCAGAAAAGTGCATCCACTAATGGACAGTAATTGATGTAGAAGAGGAGTGATGATATTGATTCGAGAAAGGAGTGGATTTTTATATGCTACACATACATATGTGGATGACTTTTGGAATGGGAGGGTCAAATGTAATGGAAGAAAAGAAAAGAAACCACAAAAAAGGATATTGGAACTTTCACAAAAGGATTTTAAAGAGTTGGGTATTGAATAACATTTGGTAGCTCAACTTCCTTACAAGTCTTAGACCAATGAACATGATTCTTTGAAGTGGCCTAAGATTGCATGCCCTAGTTCTACTATCCACACGATAGATTGTGGCTAGAAGAGAAGTGTAATTCAAACCAAGAAATGATGAGGATCAACCGTGTTTAAACAGCTCCTTTTCCGGGAATCGAACCTCGACTACTAGCTGGGGCTTTCATCTGCTTTGCAGTAAATTTGATAATTTTTAGCCCTCTTTACGAAGAAATACTCGTAGAAAATCCCATACTTTCGTCACAGTGGTAGCCGCTGGGTGCTCACAAATGGGTCGCATATTAGACTCTCAAGCTGCAAACACAACGACCTGAAGCGAAGAAAAAAATGCCACTACACCTCTATTGTTTTGTTTAGGTCCTGTATCCCCTTGTGGATCCTAGGGCCTCTACAACGCCTACGCGCCATAGTGTACGATTCATGGAAATGTGCCTCAGCTCTCCTCAACTTTTTCCCAGTTCCCTTGCTTCCTTCTCCTCTGTTCTGCGCCATGTACTCCTAGAACCAACACCTCTATAGTACTGTAGGAACGCCTAGAGAGTAAATGGGACCATCAGAGAGTTATATGCTACGAGTTGTGCATCTGTCATCATGGCAATGGTGGTTGGCCTATGTACCAGTGGAGCTCTCAGCATAATATTTCGAATTCTGGCTCCAGATTCATAAACCAAGCAACTGACAACCTTTCAAATGAAAGCCACATCAATTCTAACAAAGATCCTTCAAAGACTAGCTCCTACCATTCGTTTTTCGGCTGAAGAGGCCGAAGTAACTCCTCCAACTTAATAGGATTCAGATTCGCATTGCCACAGGTTTCCTCACAGAACACTGTCGAGTGAAAAAACATCTCATGGCCATAGGGATAGCCCAAGCCAATATATGTATGCAAATGTGAAGACGAAGAATCAGCAGAGCATATACTATGTCACAGTGACTGCTTAGGCCGAACACGTCATCGTTATCTGGGTAAGTTCTACTCTGAAGCAGAAGACATTACTGCTAGCTCACTGAAAGGCGTTTTTACCTTCACAGTCAAGACTGGGATCCTGAATGAGCTCTAGAATGAGGAATTCATAATGTACCCATAGAGCCCGCAGTAACAAGGTGACTAGTTCCAAATCTACATACCACTATACCAAACAAGGAAGATTCATTACAAGGTGATCAACACTCTATTGTAGCATGAACTTATTCAAAGGATAATGGAGATTTGCTTGCATCTGCGTTGGGTAGAGTCTTGGGATCGACTCTAGTGGAGTCTTGAAAGCGAACCTAAAGGACAACGGGGTATAGGGGTCCACGATGTACAAAGGAACCTTAATTCATAACTAGAGACAGCCAAGGACAGAGGAGACCTCTTGGACGAGTTTCAGCCTCAGTTCCACGTTAGTCCGTGTAGTATACTCGTAAGTGATGATAGGGCAAATACATTGCTAAGACTTGGCCCTCCATGGGCTGCTTAGGGACTAATATTCAGTTTTATTTATTTTATTTTACCAACTGGCAAAGAGATTTGTGACATATGAGTTTGACAAATCCAAGCGCTGAGCTGGCTCTGCTGATGAAGTGGTCAGTATCGGCAGGAATATTGAGCTGTCTATCACATAACACACCCAAGTCACACAATGAAGAGACCGATAGGACCAGCTGGCCACGAAATAGATTAATTAATAGTCGGAGAGTCAAAACGTGTACGGAAGTAAGTGTTAACTCGACATTTGTGGATGTTAAGCTGTAGCTTTTGGCTCCAGGTTAACAATCTATCAAGGTCATCATCCAAGAATTAGCAGGGGGGATATATGAAGCAATGAACACGGTAATTATGCTCTAAGCATTTCAAATAAATTCCACATACTAAATGCCCCGATAAAACCAAAAATAAAATAATATGCCAACTCGACCTTGAGCTTTCAGATAAGATTTCTACTTGACAGATTAGAACCTTCCGACAAACGCTCTATGGTACCTCGGTATCGGTATCTTTTCTTGTAACTAAGCGTAAAATAGTCGCTATAAGTGACCTTCATGATAAGGATAAGTATTTAGTTGAAAGTGGTCAAAGTGTTAAGTGCCTTGAGGGCAATTTGGTTGCCCCTCACACCCTTTTGCAATGCTTCACTTCATGACTGCAAACGGAATATGCCCTTAACAGGAAAGTTGTTTCAGTTTAAGCACAAAACCCCTAGCTCTGTTCCTCGTTCTGAAATGGTAACCCCTTCTCTTCGTAATACAAATGTGTTAGGGTGCACTATCAAGGCAATATAATGTCTAAGAAGAGGTGATACTTTTCGTTTGACCCTCGTCTCATCTCCATCTTATACCATGGCACAAAGTCTAAGACTGCGTCGCAAGTTAAAGGTCTATTTCTCTATGACTTTGGCCAAAATCTAAGCTGGGAATTGACTGCACTTCCTCTTTGTCTCGAAGGAAGACTGTAAGATCTAGAATCTGCATTGGGTCCTCCTGAATCAACGGACGACGCGACAATTAGATTGGATTTCTTACCAACAAAAATTTGAATGGCATGCCTCTAGGACTCAGGTAGAGGAAATGGATGAATGTATCCTCCCTTACATGTCCAAACAAAAAGCAGAATACAGGCAGATAACTCATAAGAACATTTCAGGGTGCTGAAAAGGTAACGGATACTGATGCCGAAGCACTCTCTCGGACTAACAAGAGTAGTACAGTGGACTAGTTGCAACTAATATTGGAAAAAAAAACTCGACTCGCGGGTGTTAAAAGTATTCTTCGGCTGCAATATATAAATCAACCTTCATTGACCTCGACTTTAGCTACTAAATAGGGTGAGGCAAAATTCTCTAACATTTAAGTAACTGATGGCAGGACATAGGATAGCCATCAAAGATTGATACTTCTGCTAAAAGGCTTCGAATAAGAGCCCAATATAAGATTTTAGTATCAGAAACGTTACTGAAGTTTGTGGAACACCCTGTGCAAGATTTTTTCGAACCAAGATCTGATTAAACAAACAAAGTAAGGTCTCTTTTCCAACTCTACACTCAAAAGTAACCATCTATCTGCGAATAAATCTTTGGAACAGGGGGTCAGTGTAGAGGTTAAGCATTGAACATAGGGTGGTACCAAATTACACAGTGCTTTATAAAATTTTTGTTTTTAAGGTGAGTTGTTTTATATGAATTACTATGAGCTGATGGTGTTTAATAAAAATAAAACATAAGAAGCAGGTGTTAGATGATTGAATTAATTTTGTATGCAAGCAAGCTCTCAAAGTTTTGATAACTATTGTTGGTCACACTGTATCCAATGTGGGACCCATCTAGATCTCATGCAGGACCTTCCTAAAACACCTACCAGGTTCTACTGTAACCCAAAACGCCTTCTATCTTACGCCTTCTAATCTTAATCATAAAACCCACAACATTTTACAAAATCAATAAAAAAAAAAAAGAGAGTAGTACTCACTTTCCAAAGAGCGGGTGCCAGAGGGCTGCATTTGGATCCGCCATCATTTCCTCTAATCCATTTGTTGTGCTACCAACTTCGGACATATCCTCACAGTTTAACAGTCGCCTTTGCAGTGCAGCCGGATCTATTAGATGCGATCCAGGCTTCACCTTTAATTTAGCTTGCTGTTGCTGCTGTTGTTGTTGCTGCTGCTGATGCTGCTGCTGTTGTTGTTGCAATTGTTGCTGATGCAATTGCTGTTGCTGACTAGCTGTTAAGCTGCCATGCATATTGGAAGCTGAGTGATTGTTACGATGAAGGGCTGCACTGTTTGCACCAGCACCACCACCACCAGCATTGCCGGCAAATTGGCCAACACCACTGGACCGGCCAGCTGATGCTGCTGCTGCGGCGGCTGCGGCTGAGGCGAATTGAAATGGATTCGCCGCAGCGCCTGAGGCGGCTCCATTAAAGCCAAAATCGAAACCCGGCATGGCCATCAGATTGGACATTTTGGCGTCGGACAGACGTTCGGGTTGCAGGAGATTCGACAGCGATTTACAGGTGACGCGTGGCTTTTGATCTTGAGACTGTTGGTGCGGCGGCTGCTGTTGCTGCTGGTGTTGCATTTGCTGTTGGTGTTGGGATTTCTGTTTGGCGCGATGTGCGGATGACGACTCTGTGCTGCCGGCAGCCGGTGGTCGATAGAAGGGATTTGGTACCGATCGCGCCGATGAGGAGGATTTCTCAGTCGCCGATAGATGGCGCTGAGTGGATTGGGTTGATTGTGGGTGATGATAGGGAGGAGGCGGATTGATTGGAGTTTGTTTTGTATTGGAGTTCGGCACGTTGTAGTGGTTTCGAGAAACATTCGCCTTTGTTTCGGTATTGGTGGACTTTTTAGTCGACTCACGTTGCTGCTGTGCGGCTAGGGCGGCAGCAGCGTTCATTTTCAGCATTCGCTGCATTTGAGCTTGAGTGAGAGCTTCCTGCCACATGGCCAGCTCCAGAGGGTTCTGGAATGCTGCTGCTGCTGCCATGGGGTTTGTAAGACCAGCGGCTGCAGCTGCCGCTGCCATTGGGTTGAATTGTGGAGTTGGGAAGGCGGATTTTTGATTTTGTTGCTGCTGTTGAGTGGTGTGCTGTTGCTGCTGCTGGAGAAGAGGCAGGAGCTCAGCCAAGCCATTGACATTCTGAAGGCCGGCCATTGCTTTGATAAAGTCGGGCGCCATTTGACCAAGGTAAGGAAGCCATAGCATTTGATTGAAGGCCGCCAGTGTTGCCGCATCGATGTCACCCATGAGAGGATTTAAGAAGTTGTTGCTGTTATTCTTGTTCTGCTGCGACGACTGTGACGATGACGACGAGGTTGAGGATAAGGATGGTGTCGACTTTTTGCTCGAAACAGTAATGTCGGGAGATGGCGCGCATATCGGTTTGTCTGGCAAACGATTTTTGGCGGGATTCGGTATCGCCTCGATGGTGACCTGAGGAATTGGAGGCGTTTTCGCCTTTGGTCGAGTCATCTCCACTTGCTTTTGCAGGATAGTTTCCAACTGAGCCATGGATATCACCAGAATATCAGGATCCTGCAGGATAGCTGGATAGGCAAAAGCCTCTGGCAGTCTCAACTCAGGCCTGGTGGTGAGCAAAAGTGGAATCTCACGGGCTGGCGATGCCAATACCGCACTCAAACGATCCTTTGGCACAAGAATAGGATCAGGTACTTTCCATTCAGGGTTTCGTATAAGCAAGCGTAATTGGGTGAGTGGATCTGGATCCTTGCCAGATGATAGCATCTCGATGAGGTTCTCTGTATGGGTTTTCTCAGTGGTTTCCTCCTCGCTCACCTCTCGCTTGATGCGCTTTTGCAGTGGCTCGTCTGGGGACTCATCATCGATGGTTACGGTCTGAACTCGTTTCGCCTCCTCCGAGCAACTGACAGTGGGGCTCGCCGACTTTCGATGCTTGCCGAGATCTAGAGGCTCCTTTTGCTGTTTCGCCGGAACGTTGGGAATCTTGATTGGCGTCACCGTAACTGAGGAGCATATTTTCGGACTAATCGAGTTGCTGGAGTTCAGTAGCTGCTCGAGGAAGACATTCTTTGACTTGGAATGCACTAAGTCTGGTGAAGGCGGTACCGCTGGCAGGCCACTAGGCTGTGGCGATTGTATGGCATCGGAACTTCTTGAATTCGGACGTTCCAGTAGCGTTGGCGCCTGAGGTTTCTCCTTTTCGACGACGGATTTCTTACACGTCAGGTCCTTTGGCATTTCGTCGACACACGAGTCGGGCGAGACTATTGTCACTGATTCAGCGGCTTTGGGCTTTGCCGGCGAGCTGTATGTCTCTTCGGCTGATTTCTCAAGATCTTTGATCGTGATAGAGAGCTCTTCCAGAGCCTGTCGGTTGAAGGGATCATTCTGAGTGGTCGACTGGAAGAGTTCCCCGTGTAGACCTTCGATCTCGCCAGCCTCATTGAAGGACAGACACTTGGGGGACGCTGTCAGTGATCCTCCCAATCGTGAGATGATATCTGCCACCGGTTCAGGTTGCAACAGGACATCATCATCCTCATTCTCAAAGTCATCCAGGCATATGGTCTCCTTGATTGACGTTTCATCGCCTGATATGTGATTATCCTCGCAACCTCGCTTCACCAGTGAGTCGATCAGTTCGGCTCCACTCATTGCATTGTCACTGCAGTGCTGCAGAAGATCAGCATCGTCCAAGAGGTCTTTAAGGTTTTTGGTATCAACATCCGAGCCGTCAAAGCTGTCGGAGAGCACCACTGGATTGACAACATGTGCCTCGTGGTGATCGTGCACCTGATGATCTTGCTCTGATTCTTGCTCGTGATCTTCTTCCACCACCGGTGGTGTCTTTTGAATAAATAGGCCGGTCTCTGGACACAATTGTAGGGTGCCGCCTGGATTCACGTCCTGCATGAATTGAGGAATATCGTCCAGCTCAAGATCATCGGAGATTTGTGTGAGATTCTTTGACAGCTCTTCGCTGGGTTCGTTATTATTTGGTTCCATATGCTGCACTAGATCACTTCCGACTTCGTCGTCATCTTCTACCTCTTCTATCGGCTCAGCCTCCTCCTCCACTTCTTGGGCATCGTCTTCTTGCACCTGGGCAAGATCAGTGGGGATTTGAAGAGGATCTTCAATGGCATCTTTCAAGTGATCCTGTGGCTCTTCCTCTTCTTCTTCTTCTTCTTCGTCTTCCTCCTCTTCCTCTTCTCTTTGCTCTTCTCGTTCATGATTTGTGCTTTCGTATACTAAATGATTTGGTTCTGTTGATATGATTGGATTCTCAGGGATTGCTGGTTGGTCGATCACTTCCTCGTCTGATTGGTGTTTCTTGATAATATTTTCCCGATCCTCGGTGTCATCGTTATCGGTGTGTTTTCGTTTCTTCTTCTTCTTCTTTTTCTTTTTCTTTTTAGCTGCATGAGAGCTTTCTTCTGAAGATGATTGCTGAATGATCTTCATTGGCTTCATTGGTTCGATCACGTCAGATTCGACAGGAGGAGGTGACACAGATGGTGGAATCATTGGAGGCGGAGAAGGCGATTGTGGTGGTAGTGGAGGTGGAGGACTTTCAGGAACTGCTGAATTTCTCATTGCTTCTTCGATGCGCTCCTGTTTGATCTTGACCACAGGATTTGGCAAAAGTTTCGCATATCGAGACGATGTTGGATCAGTTCGCGGTATCGCTCGCCATCCGTTCGCCGTCTTTGTCAATCGTATACGATTCCGTTTGTCATAGTCCTCACAACGGACCTCGACAATCCGCGTGTCATCCTGCTTCACCCACAAAAAGATCGGATTCACTCGAGGAACTGTTGTTGTTGCTGTAGCTGCAGCTGTGGCTGTGGCTGTGACTGCTGGTGCGGCTACAGTTGTTGTTTTGCGGGCAGATGTCGGGGTCGTGGTTGTTGGTGTCTTTGGTTCTGATTTGATCCGAACCGGTGGCACTGTCGTCCCCACTGTTGTTGATTTCTTTTGCTTTTTAGTGTCCGTCATGAGGTGTGCAAATTTTGATTTTGGCCTTCCCCTCGGCTGTTTTACCCGGCCACCTTTGCCGCGGCGCCGATTCGCCGGATGCTCTTCGAACACGAGGAATATATCGCGCGCTACTCTCCGACGATCGGACTTTCGGTGTGGTATCGGACACAGCTCGGGATCTTCCACCTCAGTCTTTATTTTTCTACCTCGCTTTTTGGCGCCCAACACGGGGCCACCCGTTGGCGTTAATAATTGCTCGGGCAACATTTGTGGTGAATGTTGCTGCTGGGACATGTTGCCATCGTGATACATGATTGTTTGATTGTCTAAACCTGTGGATGCTGTTGCTGTGGAGCTTGTTGCAACACTTGTTGATGTTGCTTCTTCAAATGTGGAATGTTGTGGATCGTCTGCGTCAACTTCTTCTTCGAAGTCGTTGATGTTGATGTGGCTGGTCGTATTGGTATCTTCCTCCACAGGATTTTCACTACTAACTGATAAAATTTGACTAGATGATGTTGATGTTGATGTTGATGTCGCTGCGGGTGATTGTTGCTGGTTGCTGCAGCAACTACTATTTGTATCTATTCCTCCCGACAGCAATTGCTGTTGAGCCTTACGAATCGGTATTAGATCCGGTAATGGCGGTAATGTCACTGACAGCTGCTGTTGTTGTTCGTGATCGTGTTGAACGTCATCCTCTGGATCAACATTTGCCTCAGTGGAACTGTCAAATGTTGTTTCGCTGATTGTTGGAGGATCGCTAGGATGGTCCGCGGATGTTTCGCTTGCCGTCGTAGACAGTCCTGGCGAAGGAGTTGTTGCAACACTTTCGTCGGTGGCTGTTATTGCTTGTATTGATGTTGTTGTTGTTGTTATTGGTGATGATGGTGGTGCTGGTGATGTTGTTGCTGTTGTTGTTGGTGATGATGTCGAAAATGATACTGCTACTGCTGGTGGTGGTGATGATGTTGTTGCTTCTGTTGATGATATGGGGAGCAATGTTGATGGTTGTGTCCATGATTGGTTCACACCAACAACCTCAATGCTCATAATTTTTTTTACGTGAAAGAAAAAAAAATATTCCAAACTTTTTATCGTTTTACCCACTGGTTAAAAAATTCATGCAATTTTACATTGCATTTACCGTTATTTTTGTTTGCTCCCCTTTTCAGTACAAACGTTAAGCGAAAAACAAAAAAAAAAACTTTCTAAAAATTCCACAACAACCGGACACACAGAGAATGGGGAAGAAAAAAACGCGAGAGAGAATGCTCTCGCAATTGGGAGCGCTACTTCTTTTTTTTTTTTTGACACTTCAACTGACACTTGACGTTAATTTTTGACACTTGCAAGGAAATATTTAATTTTTCTTTTGTTGTTATTAAATTTGAATTTTTTTTTTTTTTTGTTTAACAAAAAATATAATTTTTGCTTCTTTTGACACTTGTCACTTGTCACTCTCTCTTCCACTAATCCAATTGGGGTAAGAGAGAGGGTGGCACTTCTACACACACACACACACAAATGCGCGAACAGCCGAAGAACAGAAACAGAAACACGCGCGAACGCGGCGTTCTCTCTCTCTTTCGCTCGCACTCTCTTAGTGCTCAGCTCAGCTGTTTTGTGATGGTTTTATTCGCTTCGAAATGGGTAAATAGATTTTTAGAAAGGGACGACAACAAACACTGACACCTTGCACGGGCTATCTATTATATATTCTTGCTCTTTCTTGGCGAATAGAGAAATTTTTATTTATTTACTATAAATTTTCTTCGGATTTTCACAGAGATTTTCATGGATTTCCTTTCGGTTTTTTTTCTTCTACGCCTTTTTGGGGCAGATATACACTTTTTTGTTGTAAATTTTTTTTTTCTTCTTTTTGACACGAGGGATTCCTTTTACTTATATTTCTTTTTTTTTTTTTAATTTCTACTATATTGCACTTGTCACATTCAGCTTATACACAGAAAATCAGGAGAGGGGGAGAGGGAAAACACTGATGCGAATTTTTTTTTTTTCTTATAAGAATTTTTCTCTACATCTACATTTTTTTATTGGATTCTGAGTGGATTTGGTTTATTTATTTGCTGAGTTGAGGGTATTTAAATATTTTTATTCGTTTGTTGGATTTTTCTTTCATTTATTTTTGATTTTTGATTTTTTTCTTTTTTCCCTACTCTATACACGACGACACGATACGGGGGTTTCGTTCGTACGTACGTTCACGTTTGACACTTGTAATTGATTATTTCTGATTGTGTAGAGAGGCAACGAAAATGCCGTGCGTTTTATTCACTTGTTTCTTTCTCTATCTCGCTCAGTTTTTTTCTCGTGTGTATATACACGATTAATTGGTTGGTTTGTTTTATGGTGGTGCTTCGCAACTGCTTTTTTCTTCTTCTTCTTCTTCTTTCATTGAGTTGCAGCAGTAGTGAACGCGGCGCGCGGAATTACCGTCACATTCCATTGTACATTTTGGAAGTTCATCATCGTTTCGCTGTCCGTTGAACACTAGTTTAAATGGCGAGCGAAATGATTTCGTATGGCTCTTTCTTGTTGTTCTGTGCTCTGCTCTGCTCTGTGTGCTGCCTTTCGGGATGAATGGCTGTGTGTGTTTGTGAAGAACTCTCGCACACACTCTTGGGTATGGTTTCTTGTGTTTTTTTTTGGGAAAATAAATGGAACATTGGCCCCCGGATGAATTTTGTTGTGTTATCACTGAAATGAATCACACGGGTGCATTTTGACAGTAGCACAGTGGTTGGTAGTAGTTATGACGTCAGGCGTTTTTGGTAGTTGATATTCCGGTATCCGGTTTTTTTTTTTTTGTTGAAGGGAGAATGACATTTTGCCACTGGTTGGTGATGATAATGACAGTTGGCAAAGGTAAGTGGAAGAATTTGGTGTTTTTTTACTTCTCTTCAGCGGCGCAATGGGGTGCTGGGATTGGAATGCGTTTGGCGATCAGATATTGTAGGAGAGTGTTGCCGTGGAGGAGGTGAGTAGTAAGTTTTCTGGTTTTTCGTATTTATTTTCTCGATTGGTGTACCTCTACACATTTTGACTTGGAACTTTTGAACACTGAATTTTGTACCATTTTTACACCAAAAGGTACCCTAAAGGTATTGGAATTTTTATGAAATTGCAAAAGTATTTTAAGTAAGAGCACGTTTTTAAGTTCGAGTGCATTCAATAGAGGATTCGTAAATGAAACTCTCTACGATTTTGTGATGAAGAAAACTGCAAGGACCTCCCCTTAAAAGGCATAAGAACCCACAACATAATCGTAACGGACTACATTCGAGTTGTAACAAAAAGTAAAGTACCTAATCAATTTCAAACATCAAGACAAAATCGTCTTATGTCATCGAAAACGTAAGATTTTACAAAAAGAGTGTCTCAAGAGGAACCGCGAATAGTGTGACAGTTTCGTCTGTCAATTGCCAAGTTATTCGTCAAATCTTTTGTACTGACACTTGACACATGTGCATATGTAAAAATGTTTTTAAATGTCACGTAATACTTGCAAAGAACGTAAGCAATCGCGCGTTGCATGATGACATACTGCGATCCATTGAGTCATTAAAATTACTCGATCTCTTTGATGAACGCTATTGAATATTTTACTGCGAAATTCTTTCTTTCAATCTACCTCTAAACAGTTATTTAAAGGCGAGAGAAGCCTTTTGTGCTTTTACTTAAAAGATCGATCGAAAGCAGTGATGCCATGGCTTGGTAGCTTCCTACGCCTAACTCTAAACTCTTCTACTTTTGCGAGTAGATGCAGTAGTAAATTAACCTCCTTTTGCCACGTATCATGGGTTCGCGAAATAAAGATATGCACCATCTTAGACGTTTTTATGACCTTCCGCCATACCTATCAAGTGACTGCGGTCATATGCAAAATATTAGTCACTTGATCCTACTTACTAACCTCTCGAATGACAGCAAAGCAATTTAGACTTGTTGTCGTCAGGAATTGACGTAGAATACTCAAGATATTTTATAGAAGAGAGCCTTTTCAGATTATGCGAACTACGAAACTAGAGAGCTAACAAGCTAAGGAGGAATAGGACTATTCTCCGAGCATTGTGTTCTAAGAAAGGATATATGCAGTAGCTACAATGACACACATGTCTGAAAAGATATAATGATTGGAGTACTTTTCTGCAAGATTTAGAAATACTAACAGATGTCATTCTGACACTCATTTGTGTCATTTATTTGCCTAAGCCACCTTTTAAGAATCATGACCGTCTGCAACCTACTAGCAGATCATCCAAGAAGATTGTGACTAAATACAGAGGCTATCGCCACACTGATGGAGACTAAGTGCTTTCTTTGCAAATGTCCTAGCCTCTGCTTGGCCAGTAGAATCGCCTTTAGAGTAAGACTTCTCCAACAAGTCTTCTCAAGATAGTTCCAAAGAGGGGAAGTCAAGTACTTCTGCTTTAATCCCATTGCTTTGGTTCCTTTCTGTTTACATTCAAATAGGAACACACAGTCTCTAAACTAATTATTAAAATTTTGAACTAAAAAACATTTGTTACTATGTTATTCTTGTAAAAGATTCTCTCTAGACTCAGGCAAATATACAAGAAATCATAAGTAAATCCCTTATCCTAACTGGACCTTAAAAAGAGACTTATAGTTCCATTCATCATGGTTTTAAAGCTGAAGCTTTTAAAGCTGAAGTCCCAAGCAAATAAAAGATTATATAAGAATAGAAGGTGTTGGCACTCAATTTACGATTTATACTTATTTCAACTCAATCTTTCAATACCGCACGATTGCATTTTATACACGTACTATTTGGATTTTAATTGATTGAACTCGTCTGTTTGAACAATACCTATACTGAGTCATCAGTCAACTTTATATTGTTCCAATTGAATTTGTAATGAACTTGTCACTCATGGTCATGACTAATAAATGTGAATCAGTAAAAAATAAATTAAAAATACAAATAATTATTAAGCTCAATTAAGTCATACTGATTAGTATAAGGCAGGTCAAGTATAAGCCTTTTTAAGGCGATCAAATTTAATGAATGCTAAGTTGATGGAATGAAATTTGGTAAAACTGAATTCTAGAAATGGCTATGTGGCAAAAACTTCGTATATAGCTAGTCCTTTGATCATTTACTAGGTTTAAACGAAGACGAATTCTATGAATAGGTAGACAAATAAACAGACAAATTGTGCTCACAGAGATGATTTCGAACATGATGGCAATACATTTTATAGAATTTAAAACTATAGGTCCAACTCTGTAGAGGACTCCTTTGAAACGGGCCAGTAATCATTTACCACTTCTTAAAGTTAGTATTCCGGGCCAGAGAAAAGAGAAGCTTTCTGCTGAAAGTCATGCAATGTTTGTCACAAGTTTGTTTGACTTCAACGTCAATTAAATATGCTGTAAAACTTTTCACAATTACAAATTGGACATCATTTGAAAGGGGCCTTAGTATTTATGTTAATCTGAGTTTGGAATGAACCTACGTCTCAACCAAAATGCTTCTCAACTTAGCCCAAGTTGGTTACCTTTGTATGGTTTTGTGGCTCACAAGGCCACTCTAACTCTAAGGTACCATCGTGTGTGGTGTTTTTAAATCTTCCTTCCTTCCTTCCTACTACTTTGGTCTGATCATATTTAATCAGTTGAAGTTATCTAGAACTTGTACGTATCCCTTAAGACGAACATATTCTCTACTACATCGTGCTACCGAGTGAAATTTGAAGCTGTCCATATTTTAGCTCACAAACGTCATCCGAATTTGATGTCGCTGTAAGCCTCGAGTTATACGAGGAGTGATTAAATTCTCTCTACGATGATTAGGGTCTTGCGTAGAGCTTCTTTGGTTGCTCGGGAAAGGACGTTACGTTTAGTTCGTTGCTAGAACTTACAGCAGAGAAAATGTAGTCAAAGCCCTTTACTACCTCGAAGAAGTAGCTAATGCCACATTCCGTCTGTATGACCTCCTTGTTGTCAGCATAAACCTGGTTTTGGTCTAGTTTACTGCTAGGCTCATTTAGTGTTCTTCTGTTGCAAAGCTTTGGTGACACTTTACGCAAAGAAAATAACGTCGATATACACACACAGACCAACTGACTTCTTATGGATTATACCTTCGTCCTTATTTGTTTCTCACAGTCCACCCAAGCATTATATTAAGAAGGCACACCATTGTACACCCTTTTTGACACTGAGAGTCTCAGCGCGAAGTCGTTGATGGCTTTGATGAGGTATTTTAGTACACAAACGAACGAATTTGGCAGGGATGTCAAAATAAGACATACCTCTGTACTGATCATTTCCTAAAGTCGAATCATGGGTTATAATCAACATGGACTAAGCTTTCCCACAAGTTCTACCGAAGTGTCAAAACTTTGTCGATTGTGGACTTTCCTGGCTTAAGTCCTGCGCTAGTAAGGGTCTATTAGATTGTTTGCTCCTACCTATATAGTTGGCAAGTTTTGAGGGTTCTCTTAAAATATTGTACGGGTAATTTGACTTTTGGCACAGAATTTAAGAAGGTTTCATTAATTCTCGTTACATTCTTTTTACTAAACATGTTGCATTGTCCGCATAGTAGTAGTAGTACAAAAAGTACAAAAAAAGAAAAAAAACTCCTTCTATGGCAACACATAGCCCATTTTGTGCACTACACACAAAAATGCCACTGTTCGCATTTTAAGTCAACTAAATGAACTTTCAAATTGTTGTATCACCTCGCTCTTTTCGATAATCTGGTTTTTCACTTCAAACTTCAAACCATCTCTTATAGCTACCGCAAAACATGCGAACATCTGGAGAATGGAAAATGCATGCAACGAAGAAAAAAACAGCAACAAACATACAAAATGCCGAAAGTTCTCTTCTCTCAAGCACTCACACGGCGAAGACTTGTCTATTTACGAGTTTTAATTCATAAAAACTTCATTCTCTCTCATTCTTGCCGCAAAGAACCAAATAAGAGCATAAAAAATCAAAACAAAAACCGCGCAAATACATTTCTCTCTCTCTACTTCTTTCGGCTTTCCTTATCCACCACGTTCTTTTAGATTCATCGATTTATCTAATGAACACTTTACTCTAGAGAGAGCACTCTTTGCTTGGAAAAATGAATCCTCTCATGGTTTTGTTCAAAGACAGAAAATTTGTCCAAATGAGAGAAAGACAGAAAGAGAGAGAAGGAAGAAAGAAAGAAAGAAAAAAATGATTTGTTGTTTGTTATTATTGACAAAATGAAAACGAAAGTCAAAAGAGATACGAAAGAGCGAGAAGATGCAAACAAACAAACAAACAAAACACCACACACACGCACACGAATGAGAGAGAAGAGAGTAGAGAAATACCCCGGGAAAGAAGAAAACTGTTTGAAGAAGGGTAACGCCCACTATGAAGAAAAACCTGATGCAAAATTTTAGCCCCGCCCTGAGGCAAGGGCTATCGTTGGGGGCACCAAAACGTCAGCAGCAAAACAATTACAGATGACAGATGAATTTGACATTGACAATTAATTAGCTAATCTGCTGTCACTTGACATATGTCACTCTGGCAGAGGAAATATCCCTTTTATTACACACCGCATTCTTCCTCGCTCTCTCGCTCTCTTGGCGATCGATTTTAATTAAATCTAATTAATTGCATCCACCACCATGACTCCAACCCACCCCTCGTCCTCAGCCGGAACTCATTTGGCAAGAGGCCACTGTGTGAGTGTGTCCCTCAGCTTAGGGCGTTGTTATCCTTCTTCCACCAAAGAAAACGGGGAAAACTTTCAAAGAGCTTTCCCCCCCCCCCATTTGTGACTGTTGAGGGGGGTGCAAGCAAGGGCCCCCATCTAAGGGTGGTCACGACCACGTCAGGGTGTGGGTTATAAATTCATCCTAAGATGGTCAAAATGCTTAAGAAAATGTACATTTTCTTCAAAGTTTATGTGAACTTTTGGTCATTTACGATTGCAGGGGTTCAAGGGGGAAGGGCGGCAAGGGGGAGTGCAATAAAAAAATAATTTCCGTTTCGTTTTCTTCTTATGTTCTCTGGCGCTTTTCATGTTCTACCAAGGGCTGGTCGGGAGCGAGGGGGGTTGCTTTTTGAAGGAAAAATCAATAAAATGGAGATTTCTGGATTGAGGTGGGATTTTCCCCAAAAAAAAAAAAAACGCGATGGCAAACCCCCTTTCCGTCATTCCCTACCGCGGGCGAAAGGGGGCAAGCAAAATTTATAGTGCTGCACACATTAAATCCGCTTGCTTGGGTTCTATACATATTTTTTTTTTTTGCTCGTCCTTTTTGGGTCAGGGAATGGGGGGCAAACAGAAAAGTGTTTGAAAAGTCATGTTTTTGAGGAGGGGTTGGATTATACGAGCACTTTCGGGACAAAATACATATGTATTTGTGCTAGAAAATGCGGGAAAACACACAGAATCTCAAAGGAGGATGGATGGTATGTAGGTATACATACAGAAATTGGATTGAATGTCCTTTGGGACGTGTTAAAAGGGATTTTGCTTTTGTTGCTCAGTGGGTACTGGGTACCTACTAAAATGCTACGTAATTCTCCGTATGGATATAAATAATTCTGTGCAATATGATGGCTAGATAGATAGATACCTACGAAAGGGATTACATCATTTTCCATTGAAAAGAAGTAGAGGTGCAGATAGATAGATTATTGTGTCCTTTATATGGTATTAGCACGCAAGAAGGACATTAGTTCGTTAGCAGTAAATAGAAAAGTCTAATCATCTCGGGAGGGACACGTTTTTTTTTAATTTATCAGGATTATGCACTTAAAAGTTAACTAGAAGTCCCCAGAGAGGTCAGAGGACGGACATCATGTTTAAATTTTACAAAAACAAGTAAAAAAACTTCCCAATGAGTGGCATTTTAGCGGAAAAATTTAGAATTTTCTTCGATATAGAGTCTTATCTAGAAATTTATAAGCTGTGATGTTTCTTTGATTTGGAAAGTTCAAATGTGTTTTTGTTGTCCAGTAAGACTCCTAAGGAGGAGGAAAGACGGTGGAGTAAGGAACTAAGACGCGAAAACCGCAAAGGAGAAGATCTTTGGCGGCGTAACATAGCCTCCACAGCATGACAACAGGTTCCAACTAGGCTTCCAAGGCTAAGAATCTCCACAGTAACCTGGATTGCCCTTGACGGGCGAGCACGCAACCAAATCGGTTCAACATTTTGGATGTGCTCACTTTTTGAGGAACAAATGTTGACCGAAATTCAGAGCCCTTCTGTCCAACGAGAAGAGGCTGCTTTCCAGAAGAAGATACTTAACGTTGGACAGAAGGAGCCAGATCCCACAAAGAGCACCAAGAGACTCTTAGCCAGAAACGCTAATAACCAGTGGATCGAATATCGCAACATAATCAAAGAGGTAGCCGTGACTAACCTTGGCTACCAACCACCAGCAAGAAGGAGGCCTTGGTATGATGATGAGTGCGTCCAGCGAAAGAGAGTGACAGAAGAAGCACACAAGTAAGCGCTGCATCGCAAAACCAGAAGAACCAGAAGAAGGGAAGAGAAGATAATCGTAAAATGCGTAAAAAGAAAAGGGACCATACACTTTCCCAGCTCACGGTATCGAGGAGTCTCACGAGCAATACAAGATCCTATCCAACATATTGTATGAACCCTTTTGCAACACACTAATCGGTTTCCGCTTCGGCAATCCGGACACTCAAACAAATCCTGGAAAAGACCAACGAATTTCAAGTCGGAACCCATGACATTTTCATGGACTTTAAAGCCACCTTGGATAGCATTCATCCTCATCTCGAGCTATACCAGAATACAGAACCCTGCAACACATATGATGCTCTGGGCAACTTGAGAACAGCTCTTCTGAGCTCTTCCAAACGTGTACCGAATTCTAACAAGGAGATGCGTTGTCATGTGACTTCTTCAAAATCGTGTTGGAGTAGATAGTGCGTAGTCATACAACAGCGAACTCTATGAACTGTAACAAGATGTGGATGTAGTACAAAAACCCAAGATACACCGGCTACATTGGCTTGGCTAGATCGAGCGAATGCTCCAGCAATGATACAGCAAAGAAGATCTTCGAATCACAACCCCTAGGTTCGAGACAGCAGAGAAGCAGACCGAGCCTCCAGTAGGAAGAAGTTGTCGCGAATGGCAAAAAACCTGGTCTTCACAACTGGAAGGAGCATGCACGGTACCGCAGAGAATGGAAAGCAGTCATGTCTTAGGAAAAGACTTTACAAGGGCTGGAGAGTAAGTAAGACAAGATGCATCGCCAAAAATTGCTGATAGCACCAGGTCAATATACGCAATCATTAAGCTTAAAGTTCCTTCAGACACGATATGTCTATTGAAGCACATGTGATGATGATAGTGCCCAACTTCATTTCGCACTGGGAAGACTGAAACCAAACACTTGCAGTCTATGAAACATTGGAGAGATATAAGACATTTTTGATGGCATGGGAATGTTCTGACTTTTGAGCAAGTCTTTACCAAAATAAATGGGAAAAGCTAGACGAATTCTGCTAAAAGTGTTTGGGGTTTAGAAGGACATCGAAGAGTACAAAAAGTTCCACGCAGTTGGATTCCTCAACATTTGGGGTCATAGTTTCACAATCTAGTCAGGAAATTGTACCAAAAGTCAACAAATAATTCTTGTGAGTGACTTTACTGCACAAGAATTTGAGGACACATAACAATTGTGGACTTATACCCATCTCACTAAACAGTATGGGTCAAAAGTCCACAGGAATTTTTTGTTGATCCATGAGCAGGCAGGCTTTCCTACTAGATCCTCCTTCATCGACCATATAAATGCATTATGGATCAGATTCGAGCAATGCGATGAATACAGGTCTCCGCTACATCTCCTGTTTATTGACTTCCAGAAGGCAGAGATCCTATCTGATTGGCCTTGCGCAGGAGAGGTATTCCAGCAAAACTCATAGCTATTTTCAAAGCTGCACACGAGGCAGTAAGTGTTCCTTCCTACAAGGTCTTATAAGGCAAGGTGTCTGGGTTATTTGAAGCCCAAAGTGGAGTACGTCAATGGTCCATATTGTCACCGCTTTTTTTGGTTTTGGTGGTGAAATATGCCAAGCAGTTGTTCTGCTCACCCAAGTAGGCAGAATAGCAGGACGTCCTAGGCAAACGTGGCGCAGAACAGACGAGAAAGAATCGAGCTCTTCAAGAATGGGTTGAAGAAGAATCAAACGAAGGTGTTTTTGGTGCCCTATATCTCCTGAGAGGTAAAAGGATTTAAGTATGTTTAAGATTTGCTCTATTTGGTTGGGCTAAGAATCCCAGGAATCAGTCGTGGACTAAGAACTTAATTAGGTGAGTCAAAAGCCCTTCAACCGCAGTAAACACTGAGCCACTGCACCTACTATAGTTTGAGATTTAAAAGATTTAAGTACGACAAAAGTTAGTAGCCACTTGATCTCAATGCTCTTTAGAACAAGAATCTAAGACTTGCTGTGCTTATTGATCCATAACCCTGTAGGTCAGGTAAATGTAGGTGCTCTCTGTAAGACCATCTTTCTTGCTCTCTTACAGGAGTTTCTGCTAACTTACTCCAATTCTGTATTGGAAGGATGGAGGAGCATGATGACTCATGGTGATCATCTGAAGATTCTATCTCGCTGACGACATAGTAGCTTATTTCATATTCATTTCCACTATTCGTGTGAAGAAAATAAATCAAATCGAGAGATGAAGATATTTCTACTTCATGACAGCAGCATCTCAAAGTCCATAGCTTGCCACAAAGTAGAGGTTCCTTATTTTTTCTTTAAAAAAACACAAAAAAACTCCTCGTTTATTGTCTATTAATTTTTAATGATTCATAAAACAAAAATTCCGTCGAATTTTTATATCCATTTAATCAGAGATACAGATAGTCGCTCCACGGCTTTTCAGTAGGCACTTTGAATCCTCCATGGAAGCTAAATTTTAACCCTAAATAGCCTGCGTTCCCCACCAATTAAACGGTGAATAGAATTAATATCCCCTTTCTCAGAGAATGCATATAAAAACAGTTTGAATGGGGTACAGAGCTCGTTCCGCATATTTTAATCCGACAGGCCTCCAATCTCTCTGCCTCTCGGCGGCGGGCGCACCATCAAAACGTAAGAAAATGAGACGTCAGAACGGAGCTCATAATAGACTCTTTGCCCGTCATGCTATCATGAATAATTGTTCTAAAAATATTTCCACTACTCGAACACCTATACTTTCATAAATCATCTCGGATGAGAGCGGATAGATAGAATTTTCACTCATGAAATGTGACATCAAACGTCATTTCCTCTTGTGGAAAATCGACTGGCTCTGGTGGAAATAGATCAACCAGAATAGTGTCCAATTTACGCACACTATCGTTTGGCAATGACTTCTCTCTTTGAAAAGACTGCCCGTTCCCCCCTCTGCTCCCGTCAATTGGATATGCCATTGCCGTACTGAGGTCGGTCGTGGCAAATTAATATACGCTTAGATAATTCTACTTCCGGGCAACTACAACGACAACGATGGCTATGGCTACCATAGTGGTCTCTAGTCGGACATTGAACTCACTTTTCCATGGTAAAAGGGAACAAAACGTATCTAGATGGATGGAAAAAATATGACACTTTGTTCGAGACCGCAAAAGTTTGACTGACAGCTGAAGATTAGGTGGGAATTTCCCCGCACTCCCGGGTGTGAGATTATAAAACCCAACTCAATGTGTGTGGTGGTGGTTTCGAAATTAAATTTTCATTTGACAAGATTATTAGTGGAAACTATGCAATGCGTGTGCAACATGTTGTCGTGATGTAAGTGACATGAAATTTTATCTCTTCGAGTTGAGCAGACAGAAAAAAAAAACACACCCCAGGCCCACGTACAACATTCCTGATAAGAGGTTAGGACAACACACAATCACATGTGACGCACAGTGCGTTTTGACATCTCGCAGGCGTGTCTAGCAATTAATATCGAAATCACGAACAACGAAACACCAGATTGTATCAGAGATAAACCCAACATAAGCCAGACGACCTCGTCATCTGTCGAATGAAATCATAGTTATGTGCTTGTATTTAATCTTCCTTTGGGATGTCTGTATTCCAGTGAATAGGTGGTGACTTAAGCCTCCAAGATAAGTCGGAGAAAAAGAGGAGAATTTTCCCCCAAAGGTGTGCCATTGCTTTTGAGGAAAGGCTTCTCGTTGGGCGCCAGTTTTAATTTTTTGAAAGTGCTCAACAAAGTGGGTTTGGGGGAAGGGTGTAAGGAATTTTTGGTCTTCAGATGCAGACTGTCTTCCCTGGTTTGGAATTTCTCTATAAGGGATGCTATATGCTTGAGCTTAACTCGTTTTGTGCATCGTAGACCAAAACATCGTCAACCTTTCTACCTACGAAGGTTAGTTTAAGATAGACGTTGCGTGGACCTCTTTCCATTGCTTTTCCTCCCTGATCTGGAATTCTTTCATAAGAAGGAAACAGGAGCTAAAGCGTACTTATTACCCCCATCTTTTGATGGTATTTTTAAAAAGTCCTTGAGCAATCTGCCAAGGCTTAAGCATACTAATAGAAAGTGCGCTACAAAGAGGTTAAAATTATGAGCAAAAGATCTGTGGCACTATGATTAGGTAGGACATGGCAAAAAGCAGATGGACACACATTTTTATCCAACCAAAGAGGTTTAGAGAAAGAGAACGCTGAGACCTTACCCAGTTCTTATCTGGGTATGGCGGTCGTAGAGACGCCGATTGGACATTTTTCTATTGCAGGTGCTTCACAGAGAAAAAAGTGAATTTTCAAAGCCCACCGATTCTAATAGCCCACAGGACAAGTTTAGAAGACGACTGATAGGAGATCTGTTCTGTTCGCTTATAATGAGCGGAGAACTAGAAAGACTAACCAATCCCGCGGAGGAATAGAACGTAGTCCTTTTACTTACGACATTAAAGTGTCAACCAACTCGTTCAGCTTATTCAAAAAGAGTTTGATTCCTCATCGACTGTTTCTGCGTTAAGTTTGGCTAATGAGCCCCTTCTTATAGTTCGGCCTACTAGTATCTACAACAGCCTTTGGCGTAACTATGTCATTCACATTAGCCTTCGGGAAGAGAGAAGTGCGGTCTGTTCAGTAGAAGAAACCTATTCGTTTCTTGAGTCCGCTCCATTCTTAATTGGCTATTTGTTTTGCCAGTCTATGGCGGTCTTGGACTTCAAGAAGTTCCTCAGTTATCGAGACTGAGTGATCGCCCATTGAGTCATCCTGAGCAGTTTATTGTCGGCCCTTTCATTACCCTAGGTCTAGAGCTAGAAACAGGCAACTAAAACCAGTTGACAAGTTGGTCCCAAGAATGGAATGGCAGTAATCGTAACCACCCAACCGATCTTTGTGGGGCTATTCTCGACTTTAACGATCTCAATAGTAAGATCAGTATCTGAAGTTCATAATGGCAGAAAGGAAGACAGTGATCCTAAAAATTACAAAGCGCGAGATGGTTTAGAATTCTGTAAATCATTGGATGTGGTAACGATCACTTCACTCGAACGATCATAGAAAATGATCCACTACAGTCCAAGTCAGGGCATCGCTAGAAAAAAGGAAAGAAACTTCTGCTAGCAGAGGACAGGGGCTCTGTAAATCTGCTAAAACGACAAGAGTTTCTGGTCAATTCAGGCTGTACGACATGAATTCAGAATGACAACAATTTAGACACATTGGATCTGCTGCTGCTGATCTGTCTTCGATCAGTTGTTACGTTGTAGCACAAAAGATCGCACTCAAAAACTCCAGCATTCTTAAAAAAAAACATAGTCTATCTACTGCCGTAGAATTTAGGCGGAAATATACAAAGTATAGAGTAGTTTCATGAACTCTGTTTGCCTGTTAGATTCCTTTTGGTATTCGTGATATAGAAAACGTATTGCCACAATATTCGGCAAATATGATTGGTACTAGAAGGTATCCCTGAGACATATCTCTTCGAATATGTACTGTATGAGCACTTCTTAGACTTTCTCTAAATGGAAATGAGGAGACTTTAAACACAAAAGATTTAGGAAAATAGGTTGTCCTGTCTAGAAGAACCAGCTGAGAGTAAGAACCGTCAAAGACTCTCTTGAGCCTGACAGCCTTGAGCTTCAATGTAAGACCTAATCAACTTTTGGGGAAATGATTTGTGTCCTGCTTAGAACAACTAGGAAATAGTTAAGGCCCTTAGAGACTCGCCTGAGGCATGTCTATGGATTGTTTTCTCCTTTACGCAGTGAGTTCTTTTGTCCGTAATACTCGTCCTCTAATTAAACCTCATTCGGCGTGTCTGCGTCAGTTCTGAGACCTCGGTTTTTCCGTCAAATGTGGGGGGGAAAGAATGTTCCTTTTTCTCGCCCCAAAAGCAATTTTGCTTTGAAATACAAAAAGAAGAAAAAAAGCCCCAACTATTAATTAAGATTCAATGATGCACTCAAATCGATTTCCACATCTGAACATGCACACAAAACAGCAGCCGCCCGTCCCGATCTGTCATCTTTTTTTCAAGGAAGTAGACACATTTCACAGCAGATTAGAGCCGCGCTTGCAATTACAATTTATTTGTAGCAAATCGCCGCACAAAAGGCATTCATAAAACAACAACAAATGCATCTAAGTTCGTGTTGAACAACTGCACCCAGAGAGCTACAGCTAGACGACGATGCTGCTGTACCGTTCCAGTCTATATCCATAGAAAAGATACATTCGTTTGTACATAAGTAGGAAGCATGCATTTATCACGCCAAACCAAGGTGGGTAATTAAAAATGCTGAAAACAAAATAAAAATTCACGCAAACACATTACAAACGATCTCACCAAAGATCGCAACCGCAGCAAACCGGGTTTTGAATTTAGACCTCGTGCATCTCTCCCCCCCCCCCCCCCCCCCCCCCCCCCCGACTCGGTTTTTGGAGGGAAACCTCTCCTCAACGCGAGGTCATCATTGTGGCGCGTTGGATTGGAAGGAAGGTATGAACGATATTTTCTTCCAATTTCACACTTTTGTGAGATTAAAGCCAAGTGTGACGGCGCAAATTGCACCAAGAAATTGTGTATTTTTTTCTAAAAGAAAAACGCTTGCACATGCAAATTTGAATTGAATTTTGGCGCGAAAAAGATCTCGATCGAGATAAGAAAATGTTCATACCACGATCGGGATGGGGCGGCGGGGGAATCAGGAGAGAAAAGGATGCAAAAAAACGCGCGGGAATTTCTCTTTTTATTTATTCAAAAGACAAGATACATATTTTATGTAGGTACCCAAAAGTTTGTCGCTCTGATGTCGTCGGGTGGGTTATTTGGAACGTTTCTTTATGGCATAACTACACTGCACAAGGTGTAGGTTGAGTTGACTGTACAGTAGATACATCATCGAAGAGTCATTGCAATCTGAGATTCAAATGCTCCACTCCACACACAGTTGCAGGTTTTTGTGTTGGTGTGACCTGGTAATAATAATTCACTGTAAACTAGATACCATTGTAGTTTTATGTACTCTTTTCTAACTGACATTAATGCACACATAGTGTAAGCGCAATATACCTAGTGACAGCTACAGCTACCCACGTAACAGATGTATAGATGGTAATGGTTTTGTGTATCTATCTATCTATATTGTAAGCAATTGGTGAAGCGTAAAGAATTTTCGCACAAAGCATTGCCAGAAGGGGATTTTCGTTTCATAATTTGATACATAAATAAATAGAGCTTTGAACTTTCATCTGTCAAGCATAAAGCTGTCATTTTTTGACAGATGTCAAGTACATACTGTACGGTTTGAGGAAAAGAATAGTTAAACTCGTAAAAAACTTGCCTAAATTGTGGAATTTTGTACGAAAATGGTAAACAGTTTCTTAAGAACAATTCATGAAGTATAGATTCGTTCGACTATTGATCGCAGGCTTGCGATTCAAAGTGTTTTGACTAGGTGGGGATCGCTATATGGCTCTTTTCTTCTACAAAACCGAAAACACAAACAGACTCAGATCTTACGAAGGATTTTTTGTTTGAAGGACCAAAAAGACCTTTATACTTCTTTGACAAGCTTCAAGTGTTAGAGCCGTAAGGTCTTGGTACGATTATAAAGACCTTCTTTGATCTAATGGAAAACGCTTTTGCATTGGTAGATTGCCTTCTTAGCTATTCGCGAAATTTAGCAGTGATTTTGAGAAAGCAAAACTCCATCAAAAGGAAGAGAAAGGAAGGCAGAGTATGTGAGGTCTTATAGGCAGACTTAGTACAGCTTCAAAACAGTCGATTGAGGCTAAGAGTCGAAACAAGGGTCGAAAGTCACGAAGGATCTTTCCCAGGACCTTAGGGCTAGCTAAGCTTGCAAAGATTCAAAAAAATAAGTTTAAGCCTGACTTAAGCCGTTCCAATTGTCAGATGTACTATAAGAAAAGGGGTAACAGAGATCGACAGCCTCGGTAAGTAGATGGAGAAGAGAACTATTTGAAGCCAAGAACCTGCCACGAACCCTTATTAAATTCACTCTAAATCCAGGATGGTTTAGATAGCTAGCAATTTAAGGCAGCAGTCAAATCAGACTCTATGCCAAGCTTCTCTACAAAACACTGAAAGTGAGATCCGTATGCACGCTACTGTCACATCTCATCAAGGCACAATGACCAACGAGAACGAAAAATAATTATTTAGACCGCAAAATTCACGTCAAATTTCCACTCAAATTAAAACAGTTCCCAACTAAATTTTTTGTGTCTATTGGCAACACTGTGCGAGGTCTCCATTATGCTCAGCATGTACCTCCCCATGCCCCCACTGTGTCAGCGTGAAAAACTACTCTCATGCCAAAATAAGGTCGACGAACTCTGTGCGATGATAGTTTCACATTTTGTTATTGTGTTTGCTGCTGCTGCTGCTGCTGCCTGCAACTCCATCTGTAGTGAGTATCTCTCTGCTGGGCTGTGTGTGTGCAATTTGCACAAACACACACTCGCCGCCGTCGTCATCGTTGTTGGCGTCGCCTTGCCACAGCATGCCACCTCGTTTCGTTGGAGGTTTGAGTGTTAGATACTTTATTCCCATTGCAGTAGCACACACAATCGCTTATTGCAATTCTCTCTCTCTGAGACATCGGTCGTCGTCGTCGTGAACGTTGGTATATCCTATCGCTCCACTAAACGCACACTTTCGTGGAACATTTTTACGATAATTGTTCACACGTTGTAACACATTTTGCCACTCTTTTTGGTCGTTGATTTGATGCTCTTTCTGGTACCGACTCTGGGTGTTTTTTTTTTTTTTTTACTTTATTTTGGTTACTTGTTAGTTTTAACTCGAGACTGAGGGATAGAATGTTCTTCCAAGTTGAGTTGTTCTTCTCCGTTTTTGGGTTTTGGTGTGCCTTTTCTTGGAGTAAAATTTATCGTTCATCATCGCACCGCACAGCATTATTTAGGTTTGCTTGGAACGATAATGGAATTCATGATGGGGTCAACCGCACTGGTTTCTCGAAACAAAAGAGGAGCGGTTGACGACAACAATAGCGACGACCACGAGATGCACACTTAAAACCACAAGTTTGCTTGCTTTCCTGCTGCTTGCTGCTTGCTTTATGTGCAAATTAAAATCTTCTCTGACAGCGGAAAATATGGAAATTTCTCTTCCTTCCTTCTGGCGGGATGTTTTGTGGTAACAGGGGGGGTAAACACTAGTGTACACACTTCCTTTATGCTTCGTTGCACTAAAACTCTTAACTTTTAAGGCGTGTACTGTAGTTGAAGGTTCTTCCAAAACTCGTATGTAGATTTAGCAAGTTTTTAGACGAAAGTTTTGCATTCAATTGAAGAGGATTCTAGCATCTTATAATTGGTGGGAGACAGCGCTCTTTTGGGTCAAAATTTTGAAGTTCTAATCGGGTTAGGACGAGCGAAGCAAGTCCCTTGTATTAGTTTCGAATAAAACCTTCACTTAAAGACCAGAGGAGACTTTAAAAACACCTTCGCATTTGTCGAAAGACACATTCTTTATTGCGTTCCCTCAATGTATAGCGTGACTGTAGAGCACTTGCTCAAACTGTCAACTGTCTGTCAGTCTCGTGGGAAATGTACAAAGAGCCGCTTGCATGTGTATCAGCGGTGCGCTAAGAACCACCCCTTCTGCTGCATTGTGTTGTTTCATGGAATTCCACTCGACATCGCTGGCAAGAAGGAAGTGGTTGCCATTCGTCTCAACCCTGTCTTGAGTCTTCGACTCTAAATCTATGTATGTAGCTTGACAAACGAGTGATGATCATGAGTAAAAAGTTTGTTCCTTAAGTCGACACTTGCTATAGTCCAACACAAGCGAGAATAAAAATAACTGTGAATTACAAATGAATGCAAAGAACTCATACAATTCTCCCGACTAATTAAGATATCTACCAGTCAGGGAGGCAGAGAGAGAATAAATGTTGAAAGATTAAGCATATCCTTCGCCCTGAGATCTCACTCTAGCCCTATGCCCTTTCGGTGTGGTGTAGCGCTATATCTGCCAAGGACAGTCAAGGTGCTATAAGGCTCCTGTGATATAGATTTCTACATCAACTATTATAATCGATTGCTCACTGTTATTCGTGGAGGTCGACACTCCAAGACAGTCTGTCCAACTTCCTAAGCTAGGAACTATGCCGAAAATTTGGTTATGTCCCTCGCTAATGTTTTACAAGTCGTACGCTATAAGTTAGTCCAACATCCCCTGGGAGAATAATACCTACTGCGTTGAAGATCTCTAAACAAATCGAGCCCAAGTTGAAACAGAATCGATAAAACTTCAAAACCCTGACACTGCCCCACATTCAAGTCAAAATAACTCAGCAGATGCTCTGGACAGACTTTGTCAAATAGTATAAGCTTCCCTTGCAGTCAATTTTGGAGACAGACCCATCTCTTGCTTCGTTAAAAGTTCGATGTGCATAGCTCTGAGGATGATTTCTAACACATCATTGTAAATTTTGGTCCAGTGGTCGTCTGATTTCTTGACGAGCTTTAAAGCAATGGACTGTATTGACCTCAGTGTTTAGTTCTCAGCTCCTTGACTTGAGGACGTGAGGACTTGAGGACTTTAACACGAGATCACAGTCCTACAGATCCCGTGAGTTATAGTACTTAAATAGGGCTAATGAGGTTTTAGAGCGGTAACATTTCAAGGACTTGTTCAAGAGCTGAAGACATAGCGTTGACTTTGGTCCACCTTCGCCTTGTCTTTTAAGGTACAGAATCGACTAACCAGTGATCTTGGTTAGCTTTGTGGTATTGTTTAGAGAAAAACAGGTTATTCTGTGGGTTGAGAACATAATTACGAAGAGGAGGCCTAAACGTCTAGCGTATAGCTGGCCAAAGCAATAGCTCAATCGCTGTAATGAGGCATTGAGCCGAAAGACAGTTGAAACCACTACCTATATCTAGAGACATGCTTATTACTTATTGATAAACATACAACCTTAATAACGTGCTGTTCAACGCCTATTGCACCCGACTTATGTGCCAATACCAATTGTGGATATCCTCCCACAAGCTTTCGTTACCATAATCACGACTATTTGATGAACTCGCTCACTTTGTCTGTCGTCCCTCGGGACACATATTCCCATTTGTAAGGCCTGAATGCTTCTTTCTTTTTCTACAGCTTCTGGTAACAAACACGACTTGTGAGGAAGATGTCTTCATAATTATCTATCTCCAATATCTTTTTGACTGATCCTTTAACTATGCCTCCCTCAAATGGTGATTCAAATGGTCATCAGAGGACACCTTAGTAAGCGACACATTCATCATACATTTCTTCAGAGCCTCGATGATTGCTCCAGCTCCTCTAGCTGGAACGAGTGATACTTCTCTTCTACTATGTAATCGTCCGGCTCATGCACTAGATTAGATGGAACCTAGGTCCTTTATAACTTTCTGTAACAAAACTGTGCCCTAGCCCGTTTTACTCGCACCTGCATGTATCTTAGTAAATCTCTTGGATCCAAACAGCTTGCCAACGGGCGCTTCGACTAGGGCTGCTCACTGATATCTGTTTAACTCCCTACTCCAATATGGCATCCTTGACGATAACAGACAATTCTGCTATAAATCTCTTAAAATAAGAGGTCAACTCCAAGCAACGTTGTACCGCTTTCTTGTCTACTGGAACGGCAAACACACTTTCTGCTTTTGTGCTCGTTAAGAACGAGCTTCATATTGGTTTTCTCCGGTACCAGCGGCAGTGTATTCTCTTCATTTGAGAGCCCTAATGGATCTTCTTGCGTGCAACCAGATTGAGCTAGAGTTCGTCTCCCATATGAAAAAGTTGAAGATCCTTCAATCCATACAGCTCCCTTAATGGTCCAATATTTTCGTGATAGGCGCGAAATTCTAGTTCTACTGTACAAGTACCGAGACCGTCACTAAACGTAGGGATAATGATATCAGCCTTACTTGGGATTTCCATTTTGTTAGAGATATGAATATTCCCTGTCGAGATTTGTCCTAAGTATGCTTCAAAAAGGGGATAGCTCCAAAACTCATCATGCCATGGAATGGTAGTAGGAAAGCAATACACGGTACACAACATTAGGTGCCGAGGAGTCTTGCCAGCCAGCTGGAGAAGAGTTGACGAGAACTGAACTGTGCACGATGTAGTAGTGGCTTTAAGGCCCATAATGGAAGATATGAGGTAAAGTAGCTTTGTGTGACCCTAGATGTGTCTGCCGTTCGGCCTGTATGAAACCAGTTGAAGAACAATACTTTGTTCTGCTACCACACTAGGAGCACTTACAATCAGCTCTTTAAACTGTTTCTAGCTCCATCTCTTGACTCCAGTGGAAATACCAGTGGTTATTATCGCATTAAATTGCTTTCGAGATGGTGCTATCTCTAAACAGTAAGCTTCCTATAGGATGAACGTGTAGAAATTGTTATCACTTGAACCTGCTTGACAATCTAGAGTAGATCTTAGCTCTTGGACAGCCATTCACAACAAATCATGTACTCAGTTTTAAGTTAAACTCTGAGTAATACAACTATGAAAGGCTCGTTTAATTTCGTGCAGAAGTTTTTGCGTGATGCGCGAACAAAGAAACACATTGACATTGATTTGGTTTCTGTTAATGCTATAGACAACTCCTGCTGTTTCTATGAAAGTCCAAGAGTTCACGTGGTTTGGTTATAATTCCCACTCTCTTTGGCATAAATAAGCAGAAGGAAGGATCCCCTTTCTAAGCCCATTTTTCATTGATGATTCCTTCTTTGAATGACCATCTCTCTCTATGTATCATTTACCAATTACAGCGCAATAAGTCATATAAGTATGGGTATCTATGTATCTAGATAGCCTACCCCTGCATGGAGTTCTATTCCTCTTCGCTGAAATGGCTTGCATATTTCCTTTTTCTCATCAAAGGTCACTGCATTGATTGACTTTGAGAGCGCCAACCTTTTTTTTCGTTGGTTTTTTTTTTTAGATTTTGTTGGTCATAAATATTTATGCACACTAAAGGGACACCAGATAAGGTAAACCTACTCGCAAACCTCAGACGCGTTCATTATCAATTATTCAATTTAGCTGCAATTTACAATTCCGATTTATGCAGCCCGGGTAAGTAGGTAGGTACGACGGACGACGACGGACTCACAGCTTTGAATTAATTCTCCCCGAAATGGAATAATTTCAATTGCAAAGTCCGTCAATTAGGCGATGGATATGGAGGAGTCTACAAAAGACACACAGAGAGAGAGGAAAAGATGGATAGCCCTCAGGGGGACATTCCTAGTCCATTACATGCATATATACATATTTATGGGTCTTGGAAGGGCCACTTAAGGCTCAAGTGAGACATTTTGTTCTTTAAAGGTCACTTGCTTTGGTTAAGTGCCTTCGGAGTTGCTATATGGTTTTTGGAGCCACTTAAAAGTGCTTTCTGTCAAGAGAAGCTTTTACTGTATATAAAATGAATGTATGTGCTCACGTAAGAGATGGAAATGCCTTCATCTTGGAATTTTTGATGATAGCCTTCAATTAAGAATTAATTGCAAGTCGAGTGGTGGGTTGGAATTTCAAATTTAATGACAGACACACATGTTGTTGTAGTTTTGGAGGTTATGTGAATGAGTTTCATAAGATTTCCACCGAAGAAGAAGCAAATTTATTTAAATTGTTTCTGCGAAATTGGTGAAGGATTACGAGTATGTGTCTCTGGGGAGAATGTGTTGGGCTTTGCAGGGAGAAGTAATCAGAAATGTAAGAGAGAGACTACAAGAAGTAGGAGACTAAATGGAGCCACATTCCCATCTTTTGGGTAGGTGTTAGAATATACCCGAGGTAAGGCATGCCTGTCGTAAGAGGCATCTAAAATCCACCCTCCGTATGCCGAGCGCGTAGCGCATACAAAAGATGCAATGAAGAAAACACACGGAAGTATTACCCCACGTGGCAATCCAGTTTCACTGGCAAATCCACCCTCTTCGGAGGTAGGCTCTACGGATTCTGGGGAGAGCCACTTATTGCTTTCAAATCCCTTTCTGAAAAGATCAAGGGTACCTCGATCTCCACCACCATCTGGATCGAAAGTCTCCGGGAAAGGAAGTCCGCCGGTTAATCAGGACTCAGCGAAAATTAAATGCTTGGAAGCGGAAAACAACGAACTTCGCGCTAAGCTTAATGAAATGGAACGTCTCTTTTACGAGCTTAAAAGCGAAGTAGATTTGTTACGTAAAGAAAACGAAGACCTAAGAAACCCCCGTGGTACTATAGAATGCGAGGATACACCGAAACGTCAATGCGAATACCAGACGGACGAGGAAGAGCTTGCACGCGAAACGAATCCGGCCTTTAAGAAGAGGTCTAGCAAGAAGCGAAAAGCCGGTTCATCACCCGAAGTAGAGACCGTACAACAAGTAGAGAAAACACCAGTCGTACCAAAAAAAGCGACAGCGGAAACTCGAGGGAAAAATCGCCGACCACCTGCAATAAATGTCGTTGGGATAGCGGACTACGGAAAGTTGCGTAACATTCTTAAAAATACTCTGGGGACGAAGTATAACTTAACATCGCTTCGGAACAACGTATGGAAAGTTAACGTCGATGACTCTGACGCCTATCGGGCACTGTCACAAAAATTTAATTCAGAGAAAGTACAATGGTTTACATATGAAAATCACCTCGAAAAGCCACTGCGGGTTATCGCGAGGGGACTACACCCATCTTGCACGAAGGAAGAAGTCATAGAAGACGTTCAAGCCCAAGGCTTTAAAATTCTCGACGCCGTAAACATAATCAAGAAAGAAAAGCAACGTAAGGACGGAGAAAAGGACGCTACCGCTGTTGTTAGGCGCGGTCTTCCAATTTTTATGCTTACTTTTGATAGGACTGAGAACATCAACGAAATATATAAGATAAAAGCAATCCTCAACATCAAGGTCAAAATCGAGCCCAAGCGGAAGGGCAACAGACTAGTACCTCAATGTAAGCGATGTCAAGGCTTCCGACATACTCAAGCGTACTGCCAGAAACAACCGAGATGTGTAAAATGCGCCGGTGAACATCTTTCGAAAGATTGCGACGTTAGCACTCAGGCTCCAGCGGTTTGTGCCAATTGTAAGGGAAGTCATCCAGCGAGTTACCGAGGTTGCGAAATCGCCATAGAGCTACAAAAACGGCATGAAACTCTAAAGAAACGTACTGAAGATAAGGTCACAGAACAGTCGAGAAGAAAGAAAGGCGACTAGAAGAGCTGAGGTTAGATATCGCACAAGATGGAAGGTGGAGGACATATGCTACAGTAGAGCTTTATAACTTAAAGAAAGGCAGGGGGTGAAGTCTTCCCGAGATTCCACTATATCCCTCTTTTAGATGCACCGTGTCCTTTGAAAGTAGCACATATAACCATGACCTAGTTTCCTAAAAGCCTAGAGCCTTACGATACCAACTGAAGTTTTACATACCGACAGCTCTTAGTAGAGAATTATGAGTCTTATAAGACTGCCTTCCTAGATGTGGAAACAGCCCTTCATAATGTCAAACCAGAGGCAATTGCTAATGTATGTGTAGCGCTGATCCCAAAGATGGACACCCTTTTACTGTTTTACAGGACACGGCTGTAGGTCAAATTGGAGACATGATAGAAAAGAGTTGGTATAGTACCAAGCTTCAGTATTTCTTCTCCGTGGATGGTGTCTAAATCGACTGGGAAGAGTTGTATGTGATTTTTGCACTCGTTCACAATTCACAGTTTTTTTTTCGCGTTCATGTTGAAGTACATTAAATGGTTTCAGAGAAGAGGAATATAATTTTGATGAGAAAATTTAATGGATATAATCAGGACTTGAATACCAGACTCTTCATTCTAGCTGCAGGCAGGCTTGCAGACAATGGTACTCGCTCTGGGGGTGGGGGTGTATTTGTAAGCCCTTCTATTGAACATCAGTTCCCGATAAATTTTGAAGGTGCGGGCTGGCTATGCGGATAAAGTTGCTATTGCTGCCTCACGTACCTAGATCTCTTGTATGTCATCCATTGGACAGTTCCAGATTTCTCCTCAAGATTCGCTGCAGTATTGTCTACGAACCTAGGAGCTGTCATACTCTCCTCAACTCTCAGTGCATCTCCTTTGTGTTGCACTCGTGTTCCTGCTAAGATACAACTTTTTCGCTGAGTACAAAACTCGCACAAATTTAAGGACATACTTAATTAATAAAAGCAAAAACCCCATATAAATATTCACTGTGTCGTCTGTCGTCTGTGCCATCAGACAAGTGATGCCACTGCACTGCACTGCTCCCAAGTTTTGTGTGTCCAATGACCCAGTTTGCCAAAAAATGCTGCAAATAATAATAACAAAAGCAAATTCCTTTGTCTCTTTTGTGTTCGAATCTCGTCGTTCGTCGTGTTTATATGTATCTTTTATGTCACAAAAGACTCGTTTCGTCTATAAAAAAAGAAAAAGAGACACGTACGTACATTTCCTATTTGGCCGAAGGTAGGTTTCTCAAAGTTGCAATAATTGTATTAGGTCCAATCCATCCACCTTTCCCCGTCTCTCTCTCTCTCTCTCTGTATCTAGATTGTTAACCTGTCTATCTAGCGTTAGCGTTAGCGTTAGCATTGTGCATGTCACGATTCCGTATTGCAGGTCGAATTTGTGGTGATATTTAGTCGAACATTGATCTTCTCTTCCTCCTTCTTCTACTTCTTCTTCTTCTTCTTCTAATTCAACCGATCGTACAATTGTAACTTGAGCTGAAACAAATTTAGCTAGACGAGATGTTGCACGGTCGCGCGCATTTCATTGTCTCGAAACAATGAGAATTTGGCATTTTACGAGCAAGAAAATGATGGATGTGGGCATGTTCGACTGGTATCTGGTGTGCGCCGCCTGGGGAACACACCCAACAGAAACTATTCGAAATGGAAACATATTTGGATGGATTATTAGCGGCGAGCTAATGCCACGAAATCTATGGTAATTAGATAAATGATTGCACGCTTGTGGTTAGTGTGGCGATGGTTATAGGGGCTAGGGTAATGGCCACACCTTTAGCAATTATTTGAAAGTTCAATTTTAATGCTTAGTTAAGAAAAGGTGTGCGTTCGAGGTGTCTAAGGCCTGAAACTACTAGTTAAATTGATTTGGTTTGATTTGAGAAAAGGTGAGTGCTACATAAAGGGAGATCGTCGTGGCTAGAAAGTGGGGCACAGCTCTGTGGAAAGCTGTAAATCACTTAAGATTGTGTCAAGTCGTGCGAGACGGCGTCATTAACTGTCATATTTCTTTTCAGCTGTGACTATGTTTTATTGTGGAAGGCGACTTTCGACAAGACTATGCTGATCTCCATGTTTCTTGGTCCTCCGATCTCCGTGCGTCTTGAAGACTCTTTTCGAAGGCCTGTTCAACGATATTGCCATTTGGCTTCCTCGGAGTCAGAATGTGAAAAATGGAACGCCAATGTTGCTGCCTTATCTCGAATAGCTTTTGACTAGAACACATCATAGAGAAGTTTGTAACTTTCACGTTCCCTAGAGACCTAGAAAAGCTTCACAGGCATACAAAAGCGTAAGGAGATTTGACTGGACTTTCAACCATGGAGACAGAAAAACCAATGGCAAATGTTCTTGAAGTACTGTAATGGAACCTATATTGCCTGGGTTCAAAGGTTCGGAACCACTATTGCGGTCAAATGTGACATAAAGAGAGCCTGGCTTTTGGGGTAAAATATTGGATACGTTTTGTTTAGATCAACCCCTAAGAGAGATAAATGGAAAGAGTCTCTGTAGAGTCGCAGATTTTAGTGGCTGGACCTGGAAACTCACCTTCCATTTTCCAAGCAAAAGTCTCAAAAGAACTCAGATGCATATCTTTTCATGCAGACAAGCAAGACTAAGGGCCCTTTAGAGCTTAGAACCAAAGCTTCTATGGGATTTTATCAACCTGCTTGGCCCTAGTCATCGTGACTTGGATCTCACCACTCTGAGGCTGTGTGGGATATGAACGAACAGACTGTCTGGCGAGGAGAGGAGCTTCTTGTGCGGGATGACTATTCCACTTAAAGCGGGTTTTCTTCAACCCAACATAAACTGAGAAGCTAGGACTTAGGGAACTATAGAGGCAGTGCAGTACACTAGTGCTTCAAGCAAAAGGTCTGCATTCTCATACTTATAAGGTTCAAATGTTTCAACGAATGCTGTCAATCAAATCGTCAGACATTTGGTCTTTGGGTGTTGAAGAGCTGGACAAGCGATAAGATCTAAGTCAAAGACCAAACAACTATGATCATGATAAAAGCATTATGGATCTCCCTAACTTAGAGCATTGTTTGGAAATTCCGAAGGGAAGTACTCATTTTAAACTAAGTCGCCCAGCAGACAGTGGATCACAAATAACCTACTATTAAATAGTCCTTTGTGCTGTGGATGCTTTACCAAAAGAACGTTAATCGTTAAGTAACGAGTGCGATTCAGTCTTTGTTTGGTATGATTACATCTATACTGACCTACAGGTCAGCAATATATGCCAAAGCTATAGAAACCCAGTCATACCGACATAAGATTGAGTCGACATATCGACTTTGAGCAACCGGAGTATCCAGTGCATGTCCTACAACATCAGGAGATTCAGTCGAAATGAGGAGACAGGAACAAGTGAAACAAGCCTACAAAAACAACGATGGAAAGTGTCAAGCAAAGGCGGTGATGGACTCATAGTCCCATCTTGCTTCTTAAGGCATAGACAGATGCATATCTCTACAGATTCAAGAAGATTTCTTTCTACTGTACGAATTGGATCCACCCTTTGGCACATGCGGCCAATATTTTCTGGCATTCTCCGCGTCCTAAGCCTTAAGCCTTCTCCACAAATCCCATGATCTTAACCTCGACTACGACTGGTATTTCAAATCGAAAGACGTAGACGATGTTTCGTAGTATTGGTCCCAGCACCAAGCCCTGGGGGACTTCTCCTCTGACTGCATAGTGCTTCCCACCGACCTCTGTTTCATATCACTCTTTGTTGCAACTTCTCGAATGTAAGTCGACGTTCAGTGTTATTACTGCTTTGTGTCACTCCTACATCCTGATACTTCTTCATGTATCAACTACATCCTTAACGGCACGAACAGTGGCGCGTTCCTTTCGAAATCAGTACCTAAATCATACTGTTCTGATAGTTTACCTGCTTCTTCAATCACTGCTTCCAATTTTGGTATCGATGATGCACTCTAGAACTTTTTGCCACCATGTCCGGGTAGTAGAAGAAGCCTCTGTTTCTTCCTCTCTTACTCAGGGGCATACACAAACACCTCCATTCTGGTTTTAATCGCTGCTTTCAGCGATATATTTGGGATGCCATTTAGTCCATGCTTATGTCCTATATCCCCTTGTGGGTCCTAGGGCCTCTACAAAGCCTACGCACCATCGTGTACGATTTCTGGAAATGTGCTTCAGATCTCCCCAACTTTTTCCCAGTTGCCGTGCTTCCTTCTCCACTGTTCTGCGCCACGTACTCCTATGACCGCCGCGTATCCTGCGATCCTGGGTTTCATCTAGTCCAGGGCAATCCTTATTCCCAAATCGTTGCATCCGTCTAGGCTTTCTTTCGTAGTTGTCGTAGGGCTACTTTTTGTTGTCTTGAAAACACATTGGAGGATGGGGCTCGGCATTCTTTTAACTTTTTCTTCTTTGGTATGCTCTCCCCCAGAGGTTTTTACCTGCTCCATTGTATAACTCAGTGAAGCTTTAGAAATTTGCCGATGTATATTGCTGTTTTCATCTCTTCTTGGTCTGCTTTACCAACAGTATCCGACGTTGCCTAAAAGTGCAATGCTTCCGAGGCCAGTGTCAATGAAAACTGTCCCTTTTGGGTGCCTCACTACCTAAAAAGCTATCTTTGAGCGGCCGTACCCTATGATCGGGATCAAATTAAAGATTTAATAATTACAATACTTTCTTCCAAGTTTCACAGATATTCTGTGCAAAATGTCGTTCGTCTTCGACAAACTGTTTGAACTTGATGGTGACACAAAGATACATAGTGCCTTCCCTCTTATTCTTAAGGCAGCGTCTGCTTGTTAAAGATATCAAAACTGTTGCTTAAAGCCTGTTTTATACTAAACAAGTCTCTCTAGGACTAAATTCTAAGAATTTCTCAACATGTAACCACTCAATTGCAGAAAAATTCATCAGTTTTTTGCAGATTTCAACTCTTATGGCGTGATATGCGATAAACAAGTCGAAAAGAGCTTAAAAATACTAGAAAAATGTCAAGAGTTCACGGTCTTTTAAAGCAGAGTTAAAATAAAAAATATAGTCAGGCCGAACTTTTTACGCAAAAGGTTCACTCCTACAGCAATTCGGCGGCGCTATATTTTCCCCCTGTTACGTTGCGTTGGACTTTCTTCTTCTTTGACACAATATTGCGCAAGAACTGTTACATATCTACCCACACACAGCAGTCATTGTCCTGGACTTTATTTCGCAATAAATTAACGTTTATACAATTTATGTGCACTTCAGTGCTCGCGTCATTAGCACACTTCTCTTAGCTAAATCAATATTTTGACGGTTTAACTGAAGGAACTGACAGTCTCTCGACTTTAATTAAAGTTTACTTTGCTCTAAAACCATGAATTCGATTCAAAAGAGCCCATCAGTAAGGTAAATACACGCAACTTTACTTTATATACTCAGGCAATTAGCACGTATAGGCCCTGTAGATACACACACAGAGTAAAAGCAACAAAGAACCCTTATCAACAGAAGAAGAAAAAAAAGTTTCCTGTGGTCATTTCTGCTTAGATATCGAAAACTTTCTACGGATATTCGTTCTTATAAAACAAAAAAATAATGAAAAGAGAAAAAGTATCTATATATCCGCACACACACAGGAAGTGTATGTCTGCTGTGTGCTGCTATATGTGAGAGAGATTTAATTTAATGCGAGACATTATGGAGTATAAAAAGTCATTAGCAATTTTAATTAAAAAATCCGCGTGGAATTAATTTAGGGCTGCGCACAGATCGGTTTAAGGTCTTGTTTATGTATACAAGAGGCGTCCGAGGAAGAGAGGTGTGTGTGTGTGTGCCTCTGTAGATACATACATATAAAGTGTCACCCGAAGGAAGGAATAAAGTATCTATTGTTTAAAACAAAACAAAAGTTATTTTTTAATGTTTTTCCTCCACTGAGAGAGAGTGGGAGGCGGCCGCAACAGAGACTCGGATAATGAACGGAAGTCGAGTAAATCAATGTAGCAAATGTGGTAATAAAGTTTGTTGCTCACACACACACACACCCTAACACAACACTGAATGATGGAGAAAGTTTTTAATGCAAAAAAAAAAAAGTCAACAGACGGCGCGCGGGATAAATGAGGTGCATACGGCCAGCGGGGATTGTGATAAATTGAGTGCACCTAGATTCGAGGCACATTGCAATGAAAGCATTTATAAATTGTATCTTAGTAGGTAGATCTATGTAGATACATGTTCTCTTTTTTCCTATTTAAACAGACAATAAAAGCAATCACACTTTCAGAGTATAATCGTCGTCCAAAACGGTCTCAATGAGAGCGATAAACGGCGATGGGTTTCAATTAAAAATAATGTGCCGCCATTTGGTTGCAAATGTGCTGCCGAATGAGAAGAGAGGGGCTTTATGCAGCTGACATTAGTATGAGACAAGTCCTCAGAGTGTGGTGGCTATTGATAGATATCAACAACTATTCAGATTGACCTTTGATCGAGGCAAGCCACTGAATAGTTGCATCTTTCGATAGTCCTGGTCTTCTGTTAGAAGGAAGGCCTGCTTCAGATTTAAGGGTACGAATTGATGGGATACAATAATCTACCTCCTTTAGTCTTCACGTAAACAGAAGTTCCCATTCGAATACTACCAAAATCATAAAAAATCCTTCAGTACAACGGCCGACAGCACAAATGGCAACAGACGACAACACAACTGGCAACGGACACAACTGGCAATGGACGGCAACACAACTGGCAAGGGACGGCAACACAACTGGCAACGGACGGCAATACAACCAGCAAGGGACGGCAACAAAACTACCAACGGACGACAACACAACTGGCAACAGACGACAACATAACTTGCAAGGGACGACAGCACAACTGGCAATGGACGGCAACACAACTGGCAACGGACGGCAACAAAACTACCAACAGACGACACCCCAACTGGCAACGGACTACAGCACAACTGGCAACGGACGGCAACATAACTGGCAACGGATGAAAACACAACTGGCAATGGACGGCAACACAACTGGCAAGGGACGGCAACACAACTGGCAACGGACGGCAATACAACCAGCAAGGGACGGCAACAAAACTACCAACGGACGACAACACAACTGGCAACAGACGACAACATAACTTGCAAGGGACGACAGCACAACTGGCAATGGACGGCAACACAACTGGCAACGGACGGCAATACAACCAGCAAGGGACGGCAACAAAACTACCAACGGACGACAACACAACTGGCAACAGACGACAACATAACTTGCAAGGGACGACAGCACAACTGGCAATGGACGGCAACACAACTGGCAACGGACGGCAACAAAACTACCAACAGACGACACCCCAACTGGCAACGGACTACAGCACAACTGGCAACGGACGGCAACACAACTGGCAACGGACGATAACACAACTGGCAACCTAATCATAGCAAGTAAAAAAGGACGTAGAGCTCACGAGCAGTGTAAAGGACAAAGACTTCTCAGCAAAAATAGAATCATTCGAAGGAGGAGATCGAAGAACTTTATAGCAGAATGATGTTTGGAACTTTCATCACAAAGTAACAAGAGCAATTCTGGGCTTCGAAGCTTTAGTAGAAGCCTGCAGTTCCTCCTTGTAGTTCCTCCCTGCATGCTTCTGTTATATGGTGCTGTGTGAAGTAGAATCCTTGTCTGAAGGTATAAAACGAACACTTCAGACTGTTCCTTGATCAGTTCTTCTCTGCTAGGCAGTCCTTCAATCGTAGAAGTGACAATGAATATACCAGTAGTCAGCCTGACTTAAGAGCTATGAGGATAGCGATGTCTATTCGAGCCCTTCCATGTCTGGAAAGCTCTCAATCCTCATCTCCAACGATGACTGTAAGTGCACGCTACCCTTATCATTTCAGTTCTGCTGCATGGCTCGGAGGCATGACAAGATACCATGCCTACGTATGAGTGTATGACATAAACTTGGGTGACTAAGGTGGCTGGGAGGCTGGGATATCTCCACTGCTATCTGTATTTTGCTCTTCTTAATGATGTTTCTCCAAGTCCTTTAATCTTGCTGACTGCGTGCCTCATACCATATCAGAGTCTTCTGGTTTTATCCTCAGTTTCTTCCGGTGTTTTTCAACCTCATCTTGTATCATGCTAAAGGAATGCCGTCCTCTTTGGCATTCGGTACGACGTGATACTTGAATTGGCCCAAATGCAGCTTCTGTAGACTACTATTGCTTCATTCCATTCACTTGTCAGGAGCAGGAGTTCTTTTCCAGACTTTGGTCTTCGAATTTTGGGCATAAGACGACCTAATGATGGCGTTCTTTTTGTCGCCTAAGGAGACGTATTTGGTCTCAGGTTTGGTAGCCATGGATAAGTGCTCAAACCAAAGAAAGGGTTCGTTCCTATCACCCTCTTCGTTTCGAATAGAATCATGTTTTCTTAGCTGAAGACCGTCCTCCTATATGAAGTCAGATTGTAAAGGATCCGACGCAGAACTTTGAGGAACGCCACCTTTCCTGTTGTAGCACATAAGTAGGTCCATACCTTGATTCGTAGAGCAGCACGCTACTTTCGAAGTATGTCACCAGTATGCTCTGCTTACTGTTTCCATGATAAATGTCCAGGTTCTGGCTGCCTCTATAGCATGTCTCTGTGGACATACTGCATCTCTAAGTCGATCATCCTAGAGACTTGTGCTAGAAAAGGCAACCTATGGCCCACTTTTGACAATGCTAGGACTTACACTCTCTAGAACTAGCTATAAGCAGCCTACTGAGCGCGTAGAAAGAAGGATCTTTCTCTTAGACCCCATCACCAGGACTCCTTCTTCATTCAAATAAAGACGCATTCTCTGGCGAAAAAAAGGACACCATTAAGAATCCCTGCCGCAAAACCCCACTTGCACCAGCTACTGTTTCCTTTCTTCCCACTCACCTTAGTCCGCCTGTTCCTCAATCTGAGACTGCATCTTAGTCATTACAACGACCCCAAACGACCAATGAGGCGCAATATAAACGCGTCCGACCAACAGACGACCAACGACCAACGACCGACCGACCGGTGTGTGATTCAAGATGCGGAAGAGTCGTCATAAAAAGATACGATAAATAAAATTTGCGCGAAACAAAAACGCCACACTATACAACGCACGCAAAGCAATATAGCCGCGTGCAAAGGAGGAGGAGGAGATGGAGGATCTGATGAACATAAAAATGCCGCGATATAAATTCCATTTCATGACGGATTTCTAAATACGATGCACACAGGCCCCATATACAGTACCCGCCACCTTTCCCCTTATGCCATTGTGTGTGTGGGCGGACCATTAAGATTGTGTACTTCAATTTAAGGCTGCCACTCACACATGCACCACAACAAAAAAAAAAAAAAAAAACGACGAAATAACATTATGACCACCACGCGGTCTTCATACTCAAATGTCGCCATAAAAATCCCAATTTAATGCCATAAAAGCCTGTACTGTGTATACACACTGACTGCTATATAATGTACTTGCACTGTAAGTACCACTAGTTGTCGTTATATACATACGACTATATACAAATCTAATGTGTGCTTTTGTTCTATTCAGGTGCCAGAAGCAATTTTCGTTTGGGGATCCTTCGATTCGCAAGGAGCCTCTGATTCGGGAAAACGAGGACGAGGACGGTGTTGGTTTTGGCATAACAAAGGAATTATACTCAGCACAATTACGCACTATTGTTGTTGATCCTATTTAATTCTCGATGATTAATCGATTCGTAGTATTATGTTCTGTTGCTGTTGGTGTTGGTGTTGGTGTTGGTGGTGGCGGTGGCATTCATGACTTTTCTGTGGCTTTTGTAGGGTGTTTAGTACATAGGATATATGTAGTTAGATAGTGGAGACGATAGGGCTGTTGTAATGACGCATCAAGAAAGTTTTACCATCAAGACTAAATGTGAAATGTAATGGTTGAGATAATGGGCTGAATAGGGTGCACTTGTATATTTTAGTTTTAAAGGAAACAGGAAGCTCATCGATTGATGATATTGAATTGTTTAAATAGGAAAGACTTTGCTTTGCATAACGTCGATCCTTGTAGTGGTAAGGTTATCAGATACTCTACAATCTTTAAAAAATGATAGAAAAGCTAAAAACTTTCAACATTTCAATAACTTTTCTACTCTCTACTTATTGATTCTCAAAGATTCTATATAACAAATCTATGGCTCCTAAATACCCACTTCATAGTAAATAAATTAATGCATACTTTTACTTGTAAAAAAAAATTATACTGCCAACTGAAAGTATGCAGCTTGTTTTTTAGTTTGTTCGTTTTATCCACAAAGGTCTACAAAACTCGGCTTGAACTTGGAACAAAATAATTCCCAAGACCTGTCTACTATTTGTAGCGAGTTCCCAAGCCTGACAAGTTACGCAATTGTTATGTATTAAGAAAGGCTTCAACGTCTGCTACATGCAGACAAGACCAGACAATATAGATTGGACGCAAAGTGCTGAGCAATGGTTCGCTGTCAAACTTTGAGGAGGGTTCCACTAGTAAGACTGGAGTTGAAGCTGTGGTCTGGTCTTATCGTAGAAACTGTACTAAAACTTTTTCCTTAACCTTCCTATAGCTGGAAGCCAAATTCACTGCCTTTCGACTAATCGCAGCGCTGACTGGCGTTAGTCCACACACCTTCATTGCACTAGGAACGCTGGGCAATACTTATAACTGTGTCTACAAACTACAAAAGCGGAGAGGAAGAAGAGAACACCAACATCACACGATCAATGACAAGTCATTCCATATGATGTCTTCTGCAGAAGAAGCTGAATTGCGGAGGGAAAAGAAGTGACAGGAAGGCCATCTCGGGCGAATACTTCCACGACAGTCTAACCTATCTCAGCAGCATCTGTATGACAAACTCATTGGCTGACCGAACCACCTTTCTAATGGGCTCCAAAATCTATCTTCTTGTGTATCCTCCCCAACCAAGCAAAACTAGAGTTTGTTTGGGTCACAGTTGAGGACTAACTAAATAGTCAAACAAGGTTGACTCCAACTATGAATTTATGCTCAGTGAAAGCCTAAGAATACCTCCACTTCTGACACCAGTGGTCACAAGTCTGATGAAAGAGAGTTAATTCAATGATTCCTTTACATATTTTCAGTCATTAAGGCTTCTTGGATCTCTAATGCCTTCATCGGGTAATGCCTTAAGACTTTCCTGCTTATTGAGAGGAAGTGTTGTCGAAGTTTGGATCCACTTCTGACACCAACATGTAGGGTATTGTTCTCTCGAGAGTTTGTACCTAAGCTCAGTGGTGAGTGCGTTGAACTACGGTGCGCGGTTCAAACACCACAAAGTACCAGGTTTTTTTTTTAAACTTGCGTGCGTCTGATAAACATCCAAGAATAATTATCTAGCCTTCGAATACAATAGGGAGAAGAAGAGGCAGGAAGGCCATACTATACTTCCTTTTTATGAGTTCAGACACTCATATGTACCTATCACGCGCAACACACATAGATCTCAGAAGCTAGACCTTGGTCCCTTGATTAATGTACTTAGAGTAACTCTGCTTCAAACTCTAACCCAAAAAAAGTATAAGTTCCTAACGTTATGTTTGTACCACCCTGTGGTAAATGTCATACAGCCACTCCATGATATTTAATGAGTCATTAAAATAATTATTTTGCCAGTTTTATTGAGCATTGCTGGCAAATAAATGTTTATTGGGCATAACATCCATTCCAACTGTGTGACTGTTGTACGTTATTATACGTAGTCCATGCTTGTTGTGTCCGAAAGGACATTACGTATATACTTATATGTACGTAGGTACATGTCACTTTAATGTTCAAAACTTTTACTCGTTGTAGTTCTTTGTATGAAAAATGTGCTCTATACTGCTTTTAGAAACAAGAGACTTAGGTATAGGACGACAGGTAGTAGCTTAGTGGTTGCCGCGTGTGATTTCAAGGTTCGAAGCCACAAAACACCAAAAAGGTTTTTCACGGCTTCACCTCTTACGAGCAACTGTCTTTAGGAACCTTCTGCAAGAGCTCTTCAAAGCATGCTCCGAATTTCGACAAGGAGACGCGTTGTCATGTGACTATCTGTGGAACAGACAGGGCTTTGGGCAAGGGTGGCTCTAAAGGGCATTATCAATTCAACAGCATGAGACATGATTGACATGAGAGTACGAAAGATTCCTGCAACTTGTAGTTGAAACAAGGACAAGACGAATTACTTTTTTTTGACACCTTTGACATAAAGCCCCTGGCACTGATGACTAAGGAACGATTAGGGGTCAAGGAAGGAGCGCCTATTTCAGAGCAAGCACAGTCCACACAAATGTCTCCTGTATATATCTCTGAAACCATTTAGTACTTGTCTGACAGATTTCGTCTTAACGCTGTCGAAGGCCAGAGAAGGATGAAAGGCAGCCTCTCAGTCAGAGACACTCCAAGCGATGGAAGCATTTTAAGTATTCTATTGAAGGCTCCTTCGATACCAGGGAATGCTGCTTATGTGAACTCCTTGTGAAGGCGCTTGGCCTTTGGAATCAAAGAGGACCGATTGAGTTGTTCCTTAGTCTACTTAAAGCTAGAATGAACCACTTATTTTAAGAAGGAGAAAAGCTGGACATTCTCAATCAGATCCTGACACATTGAAAGGTACGACAGAGTACCAAATAGAGTCTATCAGTTTCAAATAAACTTTCAAATCACCTATTAATTCAAAAACAGTCTGTTCCCCCAAAAGGACTCCCCAAATCCCATTCCCTTGTCTGAGCTAAATCCAATAAAAAATCGACTCAAATCGAACATTTTACCTTTGGATGACATTCAACAACGTAAGTGGCGTCACGTTCGCAGTTCGCAATTGCGAAATTCAGCAAAACTACATCACGACGACGACTACAACGACACGGGTAGTAGATATTTATTGATCGTCAACCGAAAAAACCTATTAAATTGCGAAAAACTTTTCAAAACAACCTCCCAATTGTGGTCGCTTTTAACGACCAAAGTTGTGTATTTTAATGGATTTCTATTATTATTTCAGAGACAAGCCAGCATTTTAGTTATCGCCGTTTCCGTTTGTGTGTTTGTTTCCCCCCTATTATTCGTGTGATAATTAATATGTTCCCTCTTTGGCTAAATGCAGTTTGAGGCTCAAAACCGTAATATAAATCCTTTTTTATTGCCCGTAATAAATTGGGTATCCTCTCCGCAAAAAGCAAAAAAAAAAAAAAATGCTTAATATTACAACATAATGTCCCCGCCACAGGATATTAATGGCGATTATTTACTTCAAGTCGCGCGTTTGTATGAGTGCGACATTCGAAAGTGTCATTTGAAAATTGCATTTGGATTTTGCTATACCTATATAAAATTATAATAATCCTTTGGGGACACTAAAATGTCTACCTGTCTAAGGAGGTTTTGGTTTTAGTGCTGTAGAGGGAGAAGCTTGTCAAAAGAAGCACGCCAAGGAGTGAAACTTGGCTTCGAAATGGCACAAAAATTCGAAGAGAGAGAGCTAACAACCAGTAGAAGGATAGAAGACGAGTCAAGAGGCGTCCAAGCTTTACATGACGGATGAGGATTGGCAGTGGCTTGATAGTAAGTTCCTCGACATCATTAAGGAGCTGCAGATTTCTAATTCTACGAGCTCAAGATAGAAGTTTTAGAGGAATTCCTGGATTCAGTACGGACTGATGCAGGAGGCCGAGAAGTGGGTTATGGCGCACTCAATCCAGTAGATAATTCTGAAGCTCCGCCACCTCAGCAGACGAAAAACGCTGAGGCGACAGAGAGAGTTGGCTCAGGACCTTCACACGGAAGAACTTATATTGAGAGCAGGTATAGTCTGCGCTTTCGCATAGAAAGAAAGAGCAGATGACAGAAAGATCGCCACATAGTCCGGACCGACGACCATTGCCGCTTAATATGATCCGTCTAGACCAAATAGAATAATTCCTTAGAATAAAAGGAGCAACGCAATACGTGCTAGCAATAGTGGACAACTTTACGAAGCATGAAGAGCAATGAAGGCACCAAACGCAAAGGCGGTACTCGACGGATCTATTGGCAGACGTAGCTGGATACTTGGGCGTACCGAGACAAATTCTAATAGACCAAGGAATAGCACTCAACTCAAGGACTTTCAGGGACAAGGAGTATTGTCAGACAACAGAGAATGAACACCAGTCCTCTCGGTCATCTCCGAGCTCCCCAATAGGGCTGAGCACAGTGAGGAACTGTATGGCTAAGACGATCCTACATAAACTCCTGTTTATGTACAGGCCTACAGACTACAGATTCTGGGAAAAAAGTTACTCCTTGAATATCGAAATATGGCAGTGGAGATCTCCAGAAAGAAGATGAATAGGACACCACGACTTAATTGAAGTTATCCCCACCGGAAGATCTTCGAAACTGTAGCCATAAGTGTTTCGTGGCCCAGGACATGGAAACCAACCAATTAAGTCCCATGATGAGCTTTGACTGAATGAACCTTGACGAGGAGCTCATTCACTATAGGAACGATGTGGATTTTGACGCTATGTCCTCTGGAGATACGACTGCTGGTTAGATCACCACCAAAGCCTTGAAGAACCACGTGGCTCCATGTACGTATCGGAATGACAAGATCAGTTAAAGACGGTCAAGCTGTGAAATCAGTTCTCCACCACATACAAATAAATTCAAACCATTAACATAAGGAGGATCATGTGATCGCAGTGATCGTAATCACGCTGAAGTACGATCAATTAATAAAGAGCGAACATTGCTGTTCTTCCAATTGGTATTCCAATTGATACTTTACAAAAACGTTTGTGAGACTAAGAAAGGGACTTCCATTTGAACTATCGTTTACCCTTTAAGCTGGCCCTTCAAACCAGTACACCCAGTGATGGCAAAAATATGACAGAACTAGGAAATAATAAACCTGTTGGCTCCACCTAGTCATTTATATGAAGTGGAAAGAGAGTTGGTAAAAGAGCAGAACCCTGTGGTACCCCAACCAATTAAATCAATACCTTTTGAGAGAAATTTTCTGTCACATTACTACTGCTTCTACTTAGTTCGAAACCAGACTGGTTTCAAACAATCAGCTTCTGACAAAAATTTATAAAGAATACCATAGAGAAGGTATCCTCATCAATTGACCATAAGCAAACTTATACGACAGACACGTGTCGTCCTTCATTAGAGATGGTAATTGATTCAGATCCTTTTTTTTTTGCTTCTGGCCGAGTAAATTAAAATGAAATTTGACTTGTCCCTCATTTTTTTGAACGAACACAATAGACTATCCGTCTGAGTGCCAAGAATAAATAAGTATTTGCCGTGTAGGCGTCACAAATGTCATTAGGGAAAAAAGGAAGAAGAAACAATGGATGTATGTAGATAATGGGATGAATCATCGGAAAAGAATTAAGGGTAAAGGATGTTTGGCGTCTTGACATCATCATCATCTGTTGTTGTATGGCCAAGCAAGTCTGTATCCCTTTTGTTTCTTCTCTTTTTTAGTTGGGTTTTTATAATTTGTCACTTGATTGTGCTTACCACGTACCAGTGAAGGGAAAACTTATAAATCGCGGGGTAGTTTTAGGACTAAGAATGCCATCGAAGGCATGGAATGTTCTAGCAATGTCTGATGTCTGACAAAACCCTAAGGAGGAACAAGAGGGAACTGACCGTTCTAGAGTTCTTCTTTAAAGCTTTTTTTGAATTCACAACTCTATACGATAGGCCACAGAACTAAACAGCCCTAAAGAAGAATATCGGACATGAGAGGAGAATTTGTTGCCAGATGTTTAGAGAAAAGTCAAAGAAAATTCTGTGAACGACCATCGTAACGTATATAGACAGACAGACCCCTAAGCTTAGAAAATCGAGTGAAGACCTTTGCAAAACCTTGTGAAGGGTGCGCCAACGAAAGACAAAATAGAAAAGATTTTGTAGAGATTTAGAGACCACTGTTTATAAAGGCAAACTATCCGTCTTATGTAAAATATTTTGTACATATGTATATATAATTTAAAAGTGATGCACTCACCATAATTTTTGTTACGTCCACTGAAGTTTCCAAGTAAATAGAGCTCTCGTACCACTCGCGAGCACGAACCGAACACTGGGATGAATTGCACGACATTTTGGAATAAATTTGAAGCACTTTTTTGGGACTACAAAAGAGGGATAACATTTTAAAAACCTAGGACACCATCACGAATATTTATTTCACTTCAACAAGATATTAGGCAAAAGGGGGATTTCTTTTTTGTGGCACTTTAAGAAGGGGGATTTTTCTTTCTGATATTTTGAGACACGGACTCACTATCTCCCGGTAGATTAAGATTTTTTGCGGCTTTTAAAGCTATGCGGACACTATAGGGATATTTTGTAGGGAAGCACTCAGAAACACTTTATTTTCGATTGAGACTAATGAGAGGAACACTGACATTCTTAGAAACATTTAGGGGAATAAAGGGGACTTTTTTTTTAATTTTTCAAGAGACTATCGGAACGACGATAAATATTTCGAGGCAAAAAAAACGCGTGCTCCATTACTACACTTCAAGTGGACGTAAGCTTGATGAATCTTGAAGAAAGTCACTTGCAAGACTGCTGAAAAATTAAAGAAAAAAATATTAGAATTGATTTCTGAAATATTTAAATAAAATTAAACTATAAATTGTATTCAAAAGCAGCACAAGCAACTGGGTCTGATCAAGTTTTGATTTTTATAAAAAATTCCACCATAACCAAGTGAGAAACGAAGTCACCAAAAGTGAGGAATCTTGGTGAGGAACTATTTTACTTAGAATTCTGTAAAATAGTTCCCCAGGAAGAACAATAGGTCATTGAGAAACATACACTTTCTTCAAATAATGAGCAGACTTTTCCCTGGACTTAGAGTGCAAAGAACAGTGCCGACAGCGTGAAGTACAAATGAACTAGACTATATATGAATTTGTATTCACAAAGAGGCCAGCAAGAACCAAGGAAGAAGCTCCTTTTAGCTTCAAGGCCAGCGCCTAAATTTTGTTTAAAATTCCTTAAGCAGCTCCTATCTGACCAAATTATCCAAAGTTTCACATGTAATCTTAAAAACAATAGAATTCAGAGAAATATAGTATTTCAACCAGCTTACCGAAGAAATCTCCAAACAAATTTCATAAATGTTCAAAAAGTTCCTCGCCCACTGTACAATTTCAAATTTCTCGGGCGCTCACATTCGAACGGTTAATTTGCTTGCCTAATGACCGACATGAATAAACACGCTCAAAACCAAGAACAAACAACGAAAAACACTCGCGCAGCGAAAATAGGACATTCCAGAGAAGAAATAACTGCTTGCATATGTAATATATCGTTTTGTTCATCCTTTTTTATATAAATTTTATGAAGAAACACGCAAATATACCGAAATTAATCGAACAAAAGCTCCGCCAAGTACGCCAAAGTAATGATTGACCAAGAAAACTTCGTACGAATTCGATCGGATAATTGTAATTTCCCGCAATCTTAAGTCGAGAAAATAGTCTCAAAACACTTACTGGATATTTATTGCACAGCACGAGTAAAAAAATTGGAATAATTCGACGTTTTTAACACGAAAATATTAATTTTTAAATTTAATCTCGTCCGCACTAAGAAAACTGCAACCAATTCTATTTGTCAAATGACAGATCTGATGTCGATAATGTCGTGCAGATCATGCAGTGCGGGGGGTTTTGTTTTTATGCATTTAATGGTGGAGATGTTTTATAAATTTGATGGAAGATTATGGAAATCTGAGTTTGCATCAAGATAAATAAAAAAATAACGAGTAAGTCTTACCTAAATTGAAGAGCAGTGTTAAATGGGTTTTAGGGCAATGATTCCTTATAGGAAGGACTTGCTTTAGACGATGTGCAATGTTAATAATGACGAAACCATCCAACCATCATAAAGCATTTTTGGATAAAAGCATTTTTCTTATGAGAAGTTTTCGATGTTTTCGAAGTTATATTGTGTTAAGGAGCTTATATCTGTGGTACAAAAGGTCCTATATTTTCCTATGCAAGGGAATTCCAGGGGTTTGCTATGCAACAGTCGCCCTTTGGGAACCTGGTGATACCTGTCGTAGCGATAGAATACGAGGCTTGAAGTTCTGGTGCACTACGAGCTAAAAGGATCGTGCAAGTTCATCGAAACTACAGTATGGGTGATACCAAAGGCCACTCGTTCTAAGACGATGGATAGCACTTCATGGTATATCTATGTATCAAGAGGAGTCAGGCCAACTTGCATCCAGAGCAGCCCCAAAAGTTCCCGTGCAGAGACAAAATTTTCAGCTAGCTGAGATCAAAGTCCCTTCATCAAACAACCGACGTATATGCAAAGGTAGCAAGTTCGGCGAGCATGATCGTCGTTTGGGGCTACCTTAAGCTACAAACGGTTTCATCATAATACGGGTCATATGTGCAGAGAAACTCCATGCAATGCCAGAGACCTGAGGGCGCCTTTGATGCCTCTGTCTCAACATGTTTTGAGGAGATAACTTCTTATTCAAGATGACCTTTAGATTCCAATTCATTGGACAGCAGGATAGAGATGCCTTTCAGTACTGCCTGGATCAGATCGGTTTTAAGAAGTTTTTTCTGGGCTTGTGGCGACAGAAACTACGTCTTAAGAGCAATCCACTTTCTCACATCCACCAATACTTATCAGAAGGAAAGAGAACAGACTGAAGGGAATGGAAATAGCCGTCCTTATTCAAGCTGTCTACCACACAAATATAGTTGCAAAATCTGATCTATACTCTGCTGAACCATGGCTCTAAATATTACATCAGTTCCGGGTGACTTGAAACTATCAAATGATGCATACAGAACCATCTGTCGTACACGCCAAGTTTGGAAAGGATTAAACTTATCTCAGTGGGCCAAATTGTGACCTAGTCGCTGTCTAACTTTCTGGAAAGAACGTCTCAGCTTTCCTCTCACTAAGCCATCATCAGATTTGCGCAGTGATTCAGGCTTGATTGGATAGACCTTTTGTTGATAAGACTCTTCTAAGACTTTGTTACATTAAGGAGGCTTAGAAATCAAAAAGATTTTCCTAGATATTTAAATTTGGTTCCATTAAAAATTCTAGCAATTTCGAGCCTCCATCATCCCACTGTCTATAAATAGCCAACTGTCCCCCGGCGGAAGCTATCAAATGACCATTTCCCTCTAAGGTTTCCTATTTAAAATTGTCTCTTCAATTTTAACGCCCTGTATGCAGTGAACCACAGTCACCCTATTTTCGCCTCAGCCCCCAAATGAATCCAATTAATAGTAAGTTCTGTGGTTTTTGTCTATTTATGTAACACTTGTGTCTACACACTTTGAACAGACAGGCACTATCATCTACCCATCTGCCCACTTTGATTCAAATTATTTACACCCACACACACACAGAGAGAAACAGACACATGTGTGGTTGGTTCATATATCCTTGTGGCGCCTTAAGACACCCGACAATGACGACGACAGTTTCATTGCACATATTACACCACACAGAGGCGCGTACATCAATATCTCTCAACAGCGAACTAATAATTAGTTTTCCTTCAATTACCCACCCCCAGATGGTTCTCCAGATGCATACATACATACATACACATCCTTGGATAGCTGCCATTAACTGCTAGAGCTAGAGCAGCGGCGGCGGCGACGGGGGCAGGCGAAAATCGATAATTTTCCATTAACAAGCTCTGAAATTGTTAATCCTAATGAGCACCTAATTTCCGCTTCTAATGGCACGAATTTTTGGTGGGGAAAAAACTTGTATAAGTATCTTTTGTGGTTCGGAGGGGCGGATAAGGGTGATGGTTACATAAAATTCATAATCAGTTATAAATATTCAATTAAACATTCTGTCGGATATAAAATCAAACATATGTGAACCGCTGAGAGATAGAGAGAGAGCGAGAGGACGATTGGAGTGTGAATCTTTCTTCCTGTTGATCCATCACGCATCGCGTGGCGGCCATAAAGGATGAGAAATATTATTCATCTCCGGTTTTTGCGGAGGAGTGTGCGAAAGCATTATTTGCTTTTCAGTTTTATGTGGTTCGGTTCTTGTTAGTCTTGCGGCGGAGGATGGTAGTTTTTCGGCCTAACTTGCTCTTCGTCTGCGTCATCACGACTCTACGATGAGTTGGCACAAGCAAACAGTTGAGGATGACCCATCAATCATGTCGGCGCTAATGCAAAATTTATATGAATTACGTAAGTGTTAACCCTAGCCAATCCACCTACACCACCCACCCAATGGTACCAGTGGCATACATCACTCATTCCGCTCAGCCAGCTACCTACACCTACGGAAGGAAGGGTGCTGGAGGAAAAGAATTTCAATAAACATGAAGAATTATGATGGAATTTTTGGGATTTTTTGGAATTTTAAATATTTAATGCAGATTTATTCGTTCGTAGGCAGATGGAGGAGAGAGTGGGTGTGAGTGAGTAGGCGGATTGGAGCAGTCGATACCGAATTAAGTACATACATTATATTCCAATCTATTTTGTGTATCAAATTGGATTTTTTTGTTGGGGGAAATTATGACGAAAGAAATATGCCAGCACGATAGATCGATTGATAGGAGGCTTCCGTTTTAGAAAGCAAAAAAGTGATAGGGAGTAGGATGAGCAGAATCGGAAGTGTCTATTTAAAAACGATCTTGTTGGGTATCTTTCAAGGAACAATGGTCTTTCTAGGTTGACATTGAGGCCTTAGTATCGAGTTAGTTAATAAAATTCACAGCCCGGATGCCGGCCAAAACTTGAATCTCTTCTCTGTGGGTGTACACAGCCATTGTAAGACCTATGCTGAGCTATGGCAGTCTAGTGTGGTGGCAGGCAACAAACCTCGAAGATACAAAGACTGGCGTGCATTAGAACAAGACTAACTGCCGGTCCTGAGGCTATTCTCAACCTGCTTCCGCTAGAAATCTTCACTAAACTACAGGAAGCCATTGGTGCTCTAAGAGTATGGCAATCAGATCCTACCAAAAAACACATTGGCTATGAACCGGTTACTGACCGCATTACTCCATACCTAGACTTCACGAGACAATTCTCTTCCATTAAGCAAGGACGATTGGAAAAATGATCATATACCAAAAGCACAAGCCAAAGCGGTATAAAGAGATGGCTTCGCTGGGTATATCTCGGTCAATCAAGGTCTTGCCAGTGACAGCAGCAGTCCGTGAGTCTGCGGTAAGAGTAGTACCTCCTAAGAAGTTTTTCTTCTATATTGACAGCCAGGCTGCTATAAAAGCAATTACTGCCGTTGAAACAAAATCTTAGCTTCTGAAGTGCTGTTGCAAAGAACTCAACACTCTTGATACGCAGCACATATTGAACTTTTCCTAGACACAAAGGAATACCAAGAAATGAGAGGACTGACTAACTGGCAAGAGATGGCTCAGCATCGAGCAAAGAAGCAACTCACTAATCTGTATGTATCCCGCCTTGCGCCCTCAAACTTGAGGCAGCGAATAAAGCCACGAGAGAAGCAGATTACAGGTGGAACCCCATAGACCTGCGCCGTTACAAGGAAACTATTGCTGCCCCCACTTGACAAATCAGGAACCAATGGAAGACAGGAAATCCATTTCTGCCCTTAATGCCCGTCACAGAGCACAACACTTTGCGAAATTATAGGAAAAAAAACTACGACGAACAGAGGAGGAGCTCTGCAGAGGTTGTGGTGATAAGGAAGCTTTTGAAGACATCCTAAGCTCCAATACAAGTCCCTGAAGAGACACTTCTTCAATGATCTAGAGAAACTCTCGACCACATCAATGGACTCTACATGGAAACTCATCAAATCCACTTGTTAGTTTGTATGGATGGACCGCAAGCAGGATAAATTTGAAACCTATGCTATTTTTCCAATCATAGGGTTATACAGGCTAGTGAAAATCCAATTATGGATGATAGTGAATGTGATAGAAGAATCCTCTCTTCGCCAGCCCACATACCTAGCCTAACCCAACCTTTGGTCTATAAGTAAATTTCTGAGGCTGGGATGTGGATTGGTTGGTAGACTACTCTTGATGGCAGAAGAGAAAGCAGCTCTTTTAGAATACGAATCTGGCTTCAGAGAAATACGGTCTACTAGAATAATGGCCGAAAGAAGTGCTGCACTGGAACGCCTTAAACTTTGCGAACTTATCGTTCAGTAAAAGATCGCTAGACCGGATGGCGATAAACCATAGTTCTGCGCATTATGACGAACCACAACCACCGACGAAGCGTTAAACTACTACAACGTTAGGGTGGAAGTTTAAAAGGGATCAGCCTTAGGACCACTGCTTCGTCCTACGCTCCATATGGGTTACTATTGATAATGCCCTCGAGATAGTAACTAATCAGGCCATGCAGTAGAATAAGGTAACTAGCTGACCATAAAACAGAAGTTGTCGTGATAATCAGTCCAAACCATCAGCTCTTGAAAGGCAGTTTAATACCTTGGAGCAACGCTTGGCAACAAGCCGCAGTTCAAAGTACGCCTCTCTGTTGTTGTTTAATAAGAATAGAGCATAAACAGGGAGCTTTCTACAGCTACGCGAGAAGGAATCTGCTCTCCAGGGTTGTCATCTCAGTTTTATTATATGCCTCCCTAGTCCAGGCGATAAAAAGAAGAACATATTCAATATACAGACTATGCGCGGTGTGGATAATCAGAAGACTGTCTCTCATCTAAGACGAAGCCACCTTTGTCTTATTTGGATTGGTTCTCGCCAATATCCTTTCAGACGAACATGCTGAATAGAATAATCTTAAGTACCAGCTGGGACGTATACGAGTGTAGGGCGAAATGGACTGTTGGAATCGATGCCGAATCTTCTTCTATCACTCCCAACGGCTTAGCTTCCTTCTGTATGCACGTTACGTTGACGAATTATTGACTTTGCTTTCTGTGGAGTCTAAATTATGAAACTTAATGGACAAAACGAAGCGAATTCCTTTTAGTCCCCGAATCCGCTCTCAAATATACGGTCACCGTAAGTGTAAAATGTTGGAGTACATCAGGGGTCCGCACTAAGTGCTGTACTATTCAACCTTGCTATTCATATAGCTGATATTCAGGAGACAGTGCCATGGAATACCTTGTATGCAGATTGTACATGTATGTAGTGCTCATTGGCGACAATATATTGGAGTTAGAACAGCTCAGTACGGGTAGCTTTTATGTTGCACTAAGGCAAGAAAAACAAACAACAAACATACACCGGTACGAATGCAGTTAAGTGGAAAGGTTGTGATCCTTCTGCTCCGGATCATACCTTCGTCTAGAGAAGAAGAGCACGACGAGGAAAACTGATGGACTGATAGAAGACTACGATGATGCGGACAGGACATGCAAAGAAGAGACGACCACCTTGTAAGAATAGCGATGGCTTTAGAGGATGGTCCTCATAGAAGAGGAAGACCAGGGGTTAGGTACAGACTATAACCCTCTCACAATTGAAAAACACTGAAAGAACTCAAGACATTCTCAAGTCATATAGCTTACTGAGCCTAACGTACCGACAATTAAGAGCTTGGTATATAAATTCAATCTTCCAGAGATTGGTCCACTTTAGTGCCTAGTGTCTTGTGTCCTCATCGTCATACTTAGCCTACTAGCAATAGAAATTGATCCAATCAAATGTAAGAAAGGTTCGTTGCAAAAATGTCAAGGATCAGTAGAGCGCAGAGTGGGCACTGAAGGAGCTCTTCTGAGCTTGAAAAAAGAAGTCTCCAAAAACAAATAAAATTAGAAGGTGGCCAGCCATAAATTGATAACATATTTCATTGAATATTTACCTTAATTCGATGATGAAATCTTTTGTGTCTACTCATCACAAAGCAGTCACGATATTAGGAAACTCCACACGAGTTCCAATGACTCATTCGAGGCAACAACACCACCATCAATAGTAGAAATAAAGAAAACATGACGCAAGTCCCCCAAGAGAGAATCCCGGAAATACACCACCGATGCTGAATAGATTCTAAAATAAATCTCATCACGCCATCCTCACCTGCTATGATTCACATCCCACACCTGAGACTTATGTACCTATTTTGGGTGACGAAAAGTGGGTGTGAGTTGTTTTCTTCTTTTTTTTCCTTGCGAGCAACAAAAGCAAAAAAAATAAAAACAAATACTGGGGAAGGAATACTCTCAAAACTCATAGTTTCTGAGTTATTGCGTGCATTTTGCCGACATCCCCTATCCTTTCATCTTGAAATTAAAAAAGTTTAAATAAAGGTAAAATTTTATTTCTTTTTCTTTTTCCCCATGGCAAGGTTAAAGAGGAGGCAACAAAAAATAATAAGAAAATTGGAAGATCCTAAGTACCTTAAGGTGATTTACCTTTACCACCAAAATCCTCTTCCATCTGTGAGACAACACACACACATACAGACAGACAGACATTCGACCTAAGGGAGCGATACTATTTAATTTGTTCAATCAAAGCAACCCTCATATTCAAATCCAAGGACGATTGCCAGGATAAGTTTTTCTCTGTTTCCATCTAGTTGGCATCCCTTATGTGATGATGTTCCTTCCAGACCGACACACAAGGCAAATTGCCGCCGGTATAAGGTTCGATTCTAATGAAGGACATTCTCTAAGGCACTGCAAGTTAACTATGTTTAGTCTTGTGCGCCAAACACAAACCGGTATACCTACCTTTCGTTTTGCAAGGATAATTTTGCACACCAGCTTGTGTGTAAGGTACAAAACAGCCACAAGGCTAAAAAGGGGGGCATAAAAGGAGGAAGAAGAAGAAGAAAATTTCACTCAGGTGCTTAGTGGCACGTTGACAGTTTTATCCGTTCTAAAGAAATTGCTTTTAAGGATGTTTACTTTCACTTGCGACCGAAAGGAACTAATTTTCTATACCTATATAACTCTGTGTGTGGGTGTATTTGTACTACATACAGCTGTCGCATTACTTGGTAAAGTAAAGTTCTACCACCAAGAGCCTGGGATGAAATGTCAGAAATTCTTGAGGGATTAGTTTTAATACAATTTCCTGCTGCTGCTTTATCGTGGTGGTGGTTGTGAGGGTGACCTCTTCCTGGGATTGCAGTTTAGATAATTAAATTTACTATTTTTAGCACATCCGTTATGATGGAGCTTTTTGCTTCGTTGAGTAGGATTAAAGGATGTTTTTTTGTCCTTTTTACAGAATTTATTGTTACGAGGAATAGAGCTTTAAATGATGATTTGCTGCTTATCAGCTTTTGTCAATTGTTTCAAATGAAAATGAATGTTTGACAGACAAAAGTTTAGAACCAAATGATCGCCTTGACACCCTGTAAAGGAGAACAGCAGAACCGTTTCTGGATTCATTATTTTAAAACGCTACTCACCTCAAGGTGAATTTGAATTTAAGAAAAGAGAAGCTTTAAGCTCTCATTCGGGTTCATGCATCAACTAGTAGACAATCTAGGGTTAAAGTATCCGCTAGTCAATTTATTGGATCTTTCCACTTATGTTATGGAATTGATGTTTAATTTTTGACAGGATCTAATTCAGGAAAGCTTGAATACATTCGCTATGTGAAGAACGATCTATAGAGGAAAGTTATGCTATACAGAAAAGGATTGATCTTAGCGATAGATTCCCCTTGAAGACGAAGTCTTGTTAAGGCGTTGACAGTATGATCCTGTTTGAAACAAACTCATACTTTGTGGCATGTATAGAACCTAACATGGTACCAGTAGATCTTTTTGCTAAAGAACTCGTGCCAGCAGGAGAATGGCATCGATAGCGACGAGTTAAAGCAACAAGTCTGGGAGAATGGCATTAAAGATAGTATCAATATCAAAAGCGGCAAAAGCTGTTCCCCTATATGACGTCTGGATCAATAGAAATCGTGGAAACCTAAATTTTTGGTTGAAATAGATTCCTACTAGCTTCACATTTAACCTCCTCAAATTTGGGCCTGACGACCACAACAGCGAAGCATGCGGAACACTTCATGTTCCTTTCAAGAAGCTATCATGAAGAACAGCATCTACCGCTAAACAGTCTGAGTTAAGGCCTAACCTCAGGCAATATAACCACGCTGATGAGCATGAAATTTGCTTAAAAAGCAGCTAACGACAGTAAAATTAAGCCCAACAGGACAACTCTTGCCTCACCACAACACCATTCAAAGCTAAAGTGGACCAGTATTTGGTTTATTCGTCTCTTCACCATCGCTCGTGACCTGCTAACAATTTAAGGATACTTTCCTAGCACCTTCTGAAACGTAAAAATACTTAAATTTTTTAATTAGTTTGGCAGGACTTAAACCAATGACTGCTTAAGCAATGGTCGCTACTGTAGGGTTTGCCATTCGATACAATCTTAGACATCGAATCTTAAGATTCCAACATGTGAAGATGTACCTCTTGGCAATCGGAACTAATGCACTCCGTGTTACTCTCTTATGCCCACAAAATAAAAAGAGATCACGGGGCTAAAGAATACTTCATTGACAAAAATTGGTATCAATTCTTAAGCCATAAAGTCAAACGTATCCTTGAATTTTGATGCATCATGCTTAAAGGAAGTGTTTGGTAACTCTTATCTTCTGTATCAGTTGTACAAGGACGACATTTGCCTTGAAACTGCGACAATTACCAGTTAGTAAGCAAGGTAAGTCTACAGAGAACCATCATATTCCTCGTCTTTCTTATTTCTTTCATTCCTTTTAGTTTAAGCCGAAAATTTAGAAAGACCTGTGTTTTTTAGTCAACCTACTCTTTGAATAGTAACATTTTTTTAAAGCACATTTCGTGAAAGTGGCAGCATTGTGGCAGTACTGTCAGCTTATCCACTAAAAACAAAAGCATATACACAAACCACAATGCTTAAATCCACAAGCGCTTTTTGAGTGGAACCCAAGTTGTATAGCTTCTCAAACTGTTCGACGACTGCAATTTGTTCAAATTTTAGTTCACTGAGTGCATTGTTGGTAAAATTCTGCGGAAATGGAAGGCAAATAAAAGATAACGATGAGTCATTGCAAAGTCTAGGTCTTGATGCAATGAGTTACATAAATCATATATAAATAAGTTATCTGGGAAACTGTTGTTAGGGAATTTTAGTTTGACTGCGCTGATATCTAAATAACAGAGTACCTATGTGTCTTAACTGCAAGTGTGTAGGTCAAGCGCAACCTTTGTCTATGGAGAAGGCTGTAATACTGCTGAATTTCCTGCGATTGTCTTGCCACTACTTCAATTAGGTGCGACATTTCAGTTTATGTATGTAGGTGCTTGGACTCTAGTTTGGAGATCGAAGATACTCCAGCAGAAAATGGGAGCTCTCAAAGCCTTATGCTCAAAGCCTAATTTGTCATACCAATCGCAGCCTTTTTAATGTAGGCATGCTGTATAGGCCTAACTCCTACCAATAGGTCGGTTCGGAGCGCTGCTGATCATGCCGATCAAGAAATTGCCTTCCAAACCTTGTCTAAACCTCAAAATGATGGTATGTCTCTACACAGAAACAAGAAAACAACATGTTAGATGACCACACTTGACAAAGCCTCAAGGCAATGAGTTTCATTATTGCATAAGAAAAGTTATCAAAATTTCCAAAAAAAAGGAGGAAGAATAACCCACTTGAGGGCTTTGGCCTTTGCTGACTATTTCATCATGAATCGCGAAATTTATACAGAAATTATTGAATATTTAAGAAAAACCGATAAAACCACAGAAAGACTCCATCTGTAGTTGTAAGATTCTTTCAGGTATACATATACATTGACAAGGAAAACTGAACACAAAAGAATCTCTTCCTCAAGGTTAAATTTCTTTCCCTCCTCAATATTTTTATGACTAAAGAAAATCAGGTGATCGCAGAATGGAATCGAACGGCCGCTATGTATCTGACGAAATATCAGAAAATTTGTTTGATATCTCAAAGCAGTAGGTATTTCCGGTCAACTTTACGCCGCACGGCAAAAGAAGAAGAAAAAAACTTAGTATACCTAAATGATCAGATGATTTTTCAAAGTTTATTTTTAGATTTTCGGACGAGCCCCCTTGTGTACACGCATACGTCAGAAACTGTTAAAAGCTGTACCATATGGATGACGTCAAATTTAATGTTTAATTCTATTGGACGAGCCTCCACACGTATTAACATACATACACATACATAAGCATCTTATTAGAAAGATTAGAAAACGATTCACGCGCCGGCCGGCCGGTTTTTTTTGCAACATTTTAATGACGCATACGTCACGTCGCGTCAAAATGCTTGTTTGCTCGCAAATTGTTTTATATTTGCGGTTGAGATGTGGGGAAATCCCATCTTACAGCGGTAAATTTATTCTAAATGTACATATGTATCTACATGCCAATATTTTCTCTAAAACGCACCAACACACACGCGTTAATGCTATCAACGTATGACGCCTCTATACTGCCAAACTGAATAAATACCACCCGATAAAACGAACTGAACTTTAGTTTAAATTTGTGCTTTGAATAGTTTGTTACAGTATAATACCCTCCGCTCAGTGTTTGAAAAAATCTTTGAAAAACCTGTTGATTGTTATGGTAGATTTGAATAAAAAAAATAAATCGAATCCTAGACGTTTCAATACGGAAGATATGTTGTACAAAACTATACGAAAACCTCGAAAGAAATCTGTCGGTGAAAATTTTGAAGAAAGGTGTGTTGAGTGATTTGAGTGAACAATTTTGGGTGTTTGGTAAAATTTGAAGTGAAAATTTGAAGATAATTTCGGGTTTTAATTTTGGTTTTCTCGTGAAATTTATGACTTTTGGTTTGAATTATTTTTGTGAGTGTGTGGTTGCCGTGGCAAAGTGGTTAGTGCGTTGGACTACTGCTCAAGGGGTTCCAAGTTCGAATCCAGAAAAATACCATCAAACGTTTTTTCACGGCCCCACCTCTTCCGAGTGTAAGACAATGACTAACAACATTGTGAAATTCGTCACCAAACAAAAATAAAAACTACTTCAAAACCACTTCAGTTTAAAATGATAAGGGGCCTTATAAATGTACTTTATTTTACCCTATCCAAAGGGTATATTTAATTTGATTCATAGTTTGGAACAAAGAGAAATATTGCTGATAGACCAAACAAAGCAAATGATCAGGATCAATTGAGCCATGACTGTCCGTCTGTCCTTCCGTGTATTAGCAGTTTTTTGCTTTAAATTTTGAGCTTGATCCTTGCTATACAAACAATACAAGTGTAAATGACAATGACACGCCCACTTTTCGAAAATTTCACGATTTTCAGTGTTTCTACATGAAACTCGAAAAAACTTACTTTTTGTAGATATTTACGTGGTCTACAAATTCTTCTAAATTTATGATTTCGTCATCATTTCATCGAAACAAAGAAGGCAGAGTTTGATATTAGAAAGGCATCAAGTTCGTTCATATGGTATCGATGAGTATCTCCTTCAATGGATTAGATTGCTGATGTTCGCCATAAGCTGTCTCCTGTTGCCTTTGTCTTTTGCGGCAGCACTTGTCTTAGTATACCTCCATCGTACTAGATCCATGGCGTATTGCTGTCAGTTGGAGGTGAATGCATTCTAAAGAATTCCGTGGTTTATTGTGTTTTATAGACTCATTTACGTAGTCATCGCTGGAGAGAGAGAAGACATTGTTATGGAAACGTTGCTCAAGCTTTTTGTTCAACCATTTGAAAAAAACAAAAAATATTTTCACATGTATGGAATCCTGCTGCAATTCTCTTCAATTTGAAATGTCGCATGATAGGGAACTAACATGTTCTTTTGCTTCTTTCAAAAGGGGTCTCCAAAATAAACTTTACCAGCTCCATCTAGTGCCAGCTCACAGATAAAATACATGTAACGAAGCTTTTACTTTCAGCTACATACGACAGTACATAGAATGCTGTGAAAGGCATATGGACAGAAAGACAAGCAGACAGCCTAATCGTAGTTATTGAAAAAGTGGGCGTGTCTTTTGGTGAAGGTTTGTTTTTGTTCGCAGCTTTCATTTTCGATTCGCAGTGAAAGTCTTAAGTTAAGGGTGGACAGATAGAATGATACAAAAAACATTCAAATTACGGAGTTCTAAATGTAATCCTTTCATTTTCAGATCTATGAACCGGAAAATTGGAAAAATGACAATGACACCTACCTCCATGATGGCCTTACTACTGATGACTGCACTGCTTGTGCTGCAATATACGACAACCATCGAGGCCTTACCTATACCCATAGCCCGGATGCAGCCAGCCTTAGAGCTGCCTGAATCCAGGCAATTAGTTCATTGAAACTTCCAACGAAAATCAAGCCAAAGAATGTAGTCCAGAGCTAGATGAAGTGAAAGATTGTATCGAACACCTCAAGGCCGGTGAGCCCTGCCAAAAGCTAAACTGCCTGAATTCGATAAAAATAATTAAACGAGAAACGTACACTTCATCGCTCACAAGAGGAGACATTCTTTTGGTTCTTCAAAATAAAGACTTGCTTATTATCGACCTACCGGACAATTTGGATAAAGATGACCAAAAGGCAAAGAATCCTATTAGTCCCTTTTTAATGATCACAATGCCATGCCTCTGTGTCTTCTGCTTCATGTATTTGCCGATGAAAGATCTCCGTTCCGTGAATAGCTTGTCAACGGGTGTGATGTCTGCCTGGTTGACGATTGGATTTTTACTTAAAGAGATAGCTGGAGCCGCTGAATATTATGAATCTGTTCTAGGATATCTCATCGAGTTCTTTACGTTGTCCTTTTTCTTTTGGCTTTTCTGCCTTTGCGCCAACGTTGCCTTAAATGTTTGGTAAGTTGAAAGACAAGCTTTTTAAGAGAGGTCAGGCTAACATATCTATTTACACTTTTAGGTACTTTTTCCCCCAGAAGATACGACTGTCTCGTCGAATCTATTGTTTTACCTTCATCGTTTATGGGATCGTTTCCTCTGTGATTCCATTCGTACTGGTCATTGGGACTGCGCTAAATGGAGAGCCTGGCATGCCATTGTTCTTCTTGGATGATGTCCCTAAATGTGAGCCTCAATGACTAAGTCAAATGTTAATATTTGAAAATTTAAATCTATTTACAGCCAACAGTGTAACGCAACACTATTTTGTTGCACCAGTGGTCACTGTCTTATGTCTAAGCTTGTGTGCGCTTATTGCGTCATTCTTTGGATTTAATAATTTAGAATGTCCTGAGGATATAAAGTACACACAACTAAGAGTCTACATGGAGACGACAATACCACTGCCAATTGTGGAACAGAAGGACTATCAGGAAATGAAAAGGGAGTAAGTGTGATCACTGATCTTGCACGATCATCTTTTTAATAATTTTTATTTCCTCCTTCTCTTTGCAGTGCAAAATATATTGCCGGCCTTTTCGTTCTTATAACAATCACATCGATACTCGCACTTGTCACAGCTGAGTCAGCCAGATCGTCGGATTATATGGTATCTGTGGAGCTTATAGGTGGCTTCCTCAGTACCATCGTTCAACAGATTGTCACTATAATTGGGACAGTTTAAACGAGCAGGAACACATGATCCAGATCATTACTTAAAAATATAATAATGTTCAAATGATTTAATAAAGTCTTTGTTTTTTGTTTTGGAAATTTGTATTCGTGTTCAGGTCATTATTGATTCAAAGGGTTGGATATTGAGAGCCTTGTTTCAGAGTACAGTAAGGATGATAAAAAGGACATTTTTATAGGCAATTAGGCGACGTCGTCAACCAAGGCATTTCAGAAGAACTCTAGCTCTCTAGCTATTATCAAGGCTATATGCGAGGATACGTCCTGCACAATAGTAAGCTGTGAGAAGAGTTTAAAATGCTTAGTCTAGTACGTCAAGGATGTATACTGCTACCGCTATTGTTCTTGATTCTTTAGTTAGAAAGTGTGGTCCTGACTAAAGCAACTTGTTGTGTGCAGCAGAATCAAAAAGGACAGAGCTGCGTTCGGTATGCTATCCACAATCTGGCAAAATAAAGTTGTAAGCGTAAGACAGTTCCGCTCAAACGTAGAATCGGTGTTACTTTATGTGTTAGCCATGTAGGCGGCAAGTTTTCATAAAGAAATGTTCAAGAATCATTTCTTCACCCAGGGAAATATGCAATTTTTTTTCTTTAATTTTTTTTTCCTCTTAAATTTATGCAACAAAAAATATCAAACAAATAATATGTTGCCTACTTTTATGCGAAAAGAATACCAGCACTTGTCACAGCTAAGTCAGCTTTATGACAACTGTTGAGCTGATAGGAGGCCTACTCGGTACCATTATTCAAAAGATTCTCACTCTAATTGTGTTGTTTTCAACGTAAGGACTTAATAGGATCCAAATATATAAATAAATATTAGTTATAAGCAATCAATGTTTAAATAGTTTAAAAAAGTCTTGTTTTTTTTCAAATGGTTGTGAGAGATACCTTCTTCGAAGTACTGAAGATCACCCAGCAGTTTTCGCAAAGTTAACTTCTAAGCAGCTTTCAAAATAGCATAATGTGACGATGTTGTTTGAACCTTTAGTCCACATTTATAAATTTTATAATTGTCACATTATTTTACTGTCAAAAAACATTACACAAACTATCTTAGGGTCACCCTATCAAGTTTCTTAAAAAGCTTAAAACTTTCAGACAACAATTAGTTCGTACACAAACCTAACAAGAATTCCATATCACAGTCCGTTTTCCTATAATTTATTATGGGAACCAATGATTGAACTATGGCAGAATGTTGTGCAAAAACGCTGGCAGATGGAAGTATGAAAAGGAGTCAGAAGGAAGAATACACTCTTTGAATGTAAATTTCGTCCCTAAAAAGGAACTGAAGCAAGTTTTTTTTAATTAAAATTTAGGTGCAACACAGCAGCAGCATAATATTCTCTAAACAGAGATTGAAGGAACTAAAAGATTAGTCTCAAAAGGATCCAAAGAGAAGCTCAATTCTCGGGGTTTGAACCCCAGCTGCCTGGTCAAACCCGGATGAGCTAATTCTTATTGATAAACTTGTACGATCCAAGAACCAAGAACCAGAACTTAGGGGTTTTTGTAGAAAATAAAACCCACCACAACTTAGGTGACCCATCGACTAAGAATGCGACGAAGTACAGATGATCGCTGCAGAGGCTCAGATGATTTAGACGAGAACAAAATCCTTGTCGTACTTACATATGAATATGTGTTCGCATGTCGCTATACGTTGTGCTACGGCGTCAAGTTCGAACCGCAGAGCACAGCAACTAAAAAAGTAAAGACCAAGCTTCCTGGCATCCGTGATGGTTGGGTATTTATACCAAACGAACGCTCCTTTTCGTCACCTGGGACTTAAAAATCCCTTTAGCAAAAGCTTTACCTATTAAATCGATGTAACTAAGCCAATTTAGTCGCTGTTTCTTTGGCTTTGATCACTACAACTGCAACCTGGTGAATGTGGCACGGTTCTCACAACACCATCAACGTGCTTCTGGCTCCAAGGTGGCTCCTTCAACACTGGTTGTCATATAGAAAAACTGGCAAGAAAAGCGTTTTACATGGCATTAAATTGGTCCTTCGAGTTAGTAGTCTTAAAATCTGAATTCGCCTTTGTCCGGTGGGGTTTGACAGGAAATCTCTTTCCTGAAATCCGCTGCATGCTAGGAAGCTGAACACATGCGTCTTGTCCACCATTTTGCGATACCTTTGGTTAAGTTTTGACACTCTCCGGAATTGAGGTAGAGCCCAGGTTAATGAATACTGTCATAAGCGCCCTTAAAACCGATAAATAGGCGGAGAGTTTCACTGGCCTTTTCCAGGACATGTTTTCGTCTAAAAATCCACTTTATTGCCGGACGTTCTTGATCGTTCAATGGCGATAAGCAATGGATTTGAAGGACCCGGCTTTCCTTTAAAGCTGCTTAGCTTTTCTACAAACACTTAGAATATTTTTGCACTTGCAAGGCTCTATAGTGCCTTCAGCTCAGAAACAGCGTGATCCCTTAAGAGGGTAGGACCTGTCACAAATACATCCTGCTTTCTATTTGTTTACAAGCAACAATCGCTGGCAATTCGCCTACAATAGAAGTCAAGAGAGGGTAGCCGAAATAGACTATCTGTTGCATCAAAGTGTGTCTCTTACTCTAATTCTATAAAGGGCTTATATTAGCTCATGCGGTCTCCTTAACCATCAAATAACAAATTCAATTTCATCACAGAGCGCACTTTCAATCAAAGCCTATATTTGGCATCCCCTTCTATCACATTTTCTGCTTCCCGTTTTCGTTTAGTTCCCTTTATCTAAAATTTCCCTTTCTTGTGTAATTAAAACAGATTCTTTACTGCAAAATCCCCCTTCCTCTTATCAAACTAAAAAGTTCCAACTCATGACGCGCGCCGCATAAAATTTACATCTGTCGCTACTTGTTAGTCAGCTGACTTGCCATCAAAAAGCGATTAAAAATCTCCTCCCAGCCCGTTGATATAAATAATTATCATTTGGTTACGAACAGTAAATTTGCCGTACAACTACACCCAAAAAAAAGATGCTGTAAGAATAGAGTAAAATGCTGTAGATTCTACTGCATTCATTGTCAGAATCGACCCGACAATTTTCGTTGTAAATTTTACAGAGGGGTGGTTGTAAATTTAACAATCTAGTTGTGAAAATAACAGCTAAAATTGTAGATTTCACAGCACTTTGCCGTCGAACAGCTGTAGAACAGCTGTAGAAACAACAACAATTTGCATGTAAAAAAAAAAATCGCTTTCATAGCACCACATAAGCTTAAAGTTCTAATTTATTGGTATGGTGCGAGAAATGGGGTGGAAATAGCTTTTACAATCCAATTAGATGGTTCTTGTCCAAGAAATACTTAGTGTGTATTTAAACCGAATTATATAATTTAATTTACTTACAAAATGTGAAAAATGTTTGGATCTGGCTGGGGTTGAACTTGGAACCTCTTACTCGGCGACTGCATACACTACTACAACGCCATGGCCTCTGAAAATTATCATGCGAATATTCTCAAATGGTATCTACTTATTACGTTTTCGTAATAGATCCCGAATCTACAACTTGTTGTAATTTCTACAGCTCCTGCTGTAGTTACTACAGTAAATAGCTGTAGATTCTACAACATTTTGATGTAGATTTTACAAATTCATATCTGTAGATTTAACAGCCGAAATTGACAACGCGCTGTTGATTTTACAATTGGGGGTTGTAGTTGATTTAACAATTTTGCTGTAGAAATGACTGCATTCGCTGTAAAATCTACAAAAAATTGTTAATTTAACCAGATTCGCTGTTAAATACACAAATCTACAAGGAATTGTTAAATCTACTGCCTTCAATTGTAAAATCTACAGCGCTTTTTTTTTTGGGTGTAGTATCAACCTCTTCGAACTTTGAACCCAAAAATAAAAAATAAAAATCAATTGCTACTCCACCAAGCACGTCAAATCAATTAGCACCCGCACCCACCCAATCTGGCAATTCCATCGAACAATTTAACCGCTAATTTGCAAATAGAGTACATAGGAGCTTCACCATGAGTGCATAGACGCTTTTATCACTTCCAAATTCAACATGCCGATGAGTGACACAAAAATTCCCTGAACTATCAATAGGCAACAAGTGATTAGGCATTCCCAGTGAACTGTATCCAGTCAGTTGTCACTTGTCACTCAGCCATGGCATCATCATTGGGAGTTTACACATGTTGCAGAGGATGACATCAAATCAAAGTGCGTGACGTTCCTCGAGAGGGGAAACACCCTCCAGCTGAAGAGCGGTGTGTACGAAATGAACTTCCGAATGATTAATCATCGACAGCACGCGTTCTGCAGCCAGCCACTGCCACACCATTTGAAAGCGTCATTTTCAATTAAATTGTCGCAGCAATAAAATCGCAAAAACAAAATTCTAATCTCGACGAAAATAAACATTGAATTAGAGGGAAACGCTCAGAGTTGAGGAGACTTAAATAGACTTGTTGTCAGATGGTTTGTTCTTGGAATCCGAGAAGAAGCAGAGTGACCATGGCGACAGCTTGAGTATCTGTCTTGCAACAGAATCAATAGAATTGCGCATTCTGTTTCTTGGAAAAAACTGGGTCTTCGAACGCCTACACATAAAAACTAGAAGAATTGCAAAATTAATGGCGAAACTACAATAAACACATTGAATTCCAATTTCAAATAGAAATAGAAGAAAAAAAATAAGAAAAATAGTTTACAAGTGTGACCGCGGAGGTGATAATTGAAAGCCACAGTCGGTTGAACAAGAAGAGACTTATTCACGTGGAAGGAAATATGAGCATAACGCACTCTGGGGCAATGAGCTTGTCCTCTATTCCTTATTCCTTACTGGCACAAAGCCTACAACGACTGTCAACTGAGTCGACAAAATCACCAATCTAATGGCAATCATAGGAATGACAGACGGTCAAAGTGATAACAAGACAGAAGGCTATCTCTCTGTACTTCAGCTGGACATACATATTTGTATACATAAGTCAGCAGTGACAAGTATCAGACACAAGGACTAGGTACGCTGTTCTATACAATTGCCTTACTTAGCTGTGTCCTGTACCCTTCCCTGGTTCCACGGGTCCTCTTCTTTTTTTCTTCTTAAAGGGGTCCTAATCTTTGAGTGAGACACAGCTTCCTTCCATCCTCTGCGGTTTCGAGCAAGCTGCTTTCAGTTGCAAAGACCAAGTTCTCTGAAAAGACCTGTGTCCTCTACAATGCCGTTCTTAGTTCTCTATTGTTTTGTGACATATATTGCTCTTTGCTTACCATCCAGAGTCTGCAAGTTTTATTACATAGGACTGCTAGTTGTGGACCTTTCCAAAGGAAGACGAGTCCACCACCACTTTTACTGTCGGACGATTGTGGCTATTGATTCCTGCAGCGTTCTCTGAGGTTCGTTTGAGCTCAGGTTCCCCCTTATAGCAGAGCTCATTCGCCAAGTCCCACTTCCATATAGAAACATGGACTCAATGTCGCAATGGAACAGCCGTAGCTAGGTGTAAGGTTCAATAGCATTAATTTACCAAATTTTTGCAGAGCATGTAGATGTGGCAGAGTATGATCGTGGCGGTCTCTGATTCACTGCACCTTCTACTTCAGCCTCAACAGGAAGCCCACAGATAACTTCACAATTTGACCATTCGCTTCTTCTACTCAGTTCTTGACCTTCCAGTGGAAACAATAGCTCGGCACAACGTAAAGAAACTCCGCGGATGTGTAGTTCCGTTTCAGAGTTTTGATGGTAACATAGTCCTACCTTCTTCCTCTGGAAACTTTAGTCCGACTTTGGCGCATTTTGCTAGCGAGTGATCCAGAATCAGAACCGTAACTCGTTCTGCACCACCTTTCAGCTCTCTTCTCATTAGCATCCTCATCCGACATGAGCAAAGGACTATGTAAGCCTAGCACATGATGTTAAATGGAGCTGTGACTACATATAAGCTCAATGACTTTGCTAACAGTTCTACTGCCTGCACTTGCTGCTTCTTCCACTTGTGGAGCTAGAGCGTTGATGTAAATGTGCTTGATGATTTTATGCAATAGGTTCTCAAGTTCTGGCTCTAGGATACAGTACTTTCTTTCGTCGATGTTTCCAGGTATCATCCAAAAATTTCTATTCTATGTGTTCTCTGGGATCAATGGATCATTCTTTCAATAGTCAGCATCTAGTCTGAAAACTATTTTTACGGCATTTCAGTATCTATCTACAGTAGCGAGCAGTGAGCTTCTAATTCCACTTCACACTGCCTGAGTATTCTTCTATTCTTAGTCCTTCGAACGACTACTTCTACCACAGTGACTGATCTAAAAATGGTCAGTTTGGTTCGAGGTTACTTGCCTGTCAGTTGACAGACATTTTATTCCTGACGATGTGCTCAAACATGGTGCCACCCATGGCAAGGCTCTTTGTGTTATAGACACCAACCAATCTTTCTCCGATGTCATTGTAATCCGTGTCTTTTCATAAAATGTTTGAACCTTATGATGCATCTGCTTGCCTTGGCATTTAGGTCTCCGCTGCGCTGTTTCCTTCTCCTTAGATGAACCACCCATTGGAGCGTAATACTGCATAATGGTGACGTGACGCACTCTAGTCTGGGATTGCCAAGTTACGGGTTTTTCGAAGTGGAACAGTACCGTGCTACACCTTGGAGATTGATACTCGCGCAAATCTATCCCCTACTACCAATGCATATGGCAGAGATCCTTGCTTCATCTGGTGTTTTGACGCACTTCACCCTGTTCTTTGTCCGGAGACGATAGACAAATGTTGTCAACTTGCCATTGCGTCGGTTTCTGTACCACTGTAGTGTCAATAATTCGGGATGCTAGCCCAGGTTACATAGTCGAGGTTTATACCTCTGAACAGAGCAGGAACTACCCTACTGGCTTAATCTATGCTTTGGACTCTCACTAGTTTCCCCATCAATCCATATGCAAATCCTCCAGTACATGCATCCTATTTTCTTCACACGAGATCTTTTGCCACTTCTCGGTCATTTTAGGAGAAAACCATAAGCAATGTGGAAACTGGCAAACTAAACTGAAAAGTAACTCGAGAGCCGACTCACCTCGAACTGATTACAGTCTAGGAATTAGACACCAAGAGTTTTTTGCCATTGCTATGCATTTAAATACACAGAAAGTAACTCAATGCAGACTGGTTAGTAATTTGAGTTACTTAACGGTTTCTTTTGAGTAACTCAGTGTATAGATTATCAAGAGGTTCCGAATGAGAACTATGGAATAAAATATATTCTTCTGAACCATCGCGTACCAAAGACAATACCAATACTCTTACACAAATATGCAGAGCACGGTCGTTGGCTGAATAGGAAGAGAGAGATGAAGGGATAGAAAAAGAGTTTGTATAGTAGTCAGGGAACCTCAAAAGATATTCAATATCAATATTTATTCTCTGTGGGTGGTGCCCAAATTACTGAGAGGAACTGCATGCGATTTTTGCATTCGTTTATAATTCACAGAATTTTTTTTCCGTTTCTGTTGAATTAAACCAAGTGCATTTGTAGCGAATTATTTTGAGTTTAAAGCAACAAACCCGTTCTAATGCGAACAATATTTAACTTCAAATCCCCTTCTTGTCCACCACACTATTTCTCAAAAAAGAAAAACAAACACTTGTTCCGTCTTTTCCCTCTCTAAACCATGCGTAGCCACTACAGAATCTCTCATATTTTATTCTCCCATCTGCCAGCAGAAAAAAAAGTGTTAATATTTCTCGATTATTATATTCGAACGCATGAATTCATTTAATAAAAAAGAAAAAACCTGTTGAATCCACACACACACATAGCTCGCTCGCTAATCACAAGATTGATTACTTGTTTTTTTTTTTTCTGTTTCTCAAAAAGCTTAGTGATAATAAGATACAACACCTCACATCGAAAGTTGATTACAATTTCTACTCTGTCCCTTCCCCCGCTGCACCTTTTAAGGCATTTCATTCAAAGTTATCTTATCTGCACGACACACTCAGGCGAGAGAGAGAATAAAAAAAAAGCAAAAAAAAACTTAATAATACTACACGACAGCAGCAGCAGTGAGATACAAGTCCGAAATTCATTCGGAAATCACCCTAAAATGAGGCACACGCTACTTTATTCATTTTAGTTCGCTCAAGACGGCAGTTGGCAAAAGTTCGCGTATCTGTAAGTTCCGCTCAGAACAATTCAAAAATAAGTGCCGGCAGTTGTGTATAAAATAATTTTCTATTGATAAGATACTTAAGATATTTTCCTATTCGATCGGTTGCATTCTATAAAAAGATACAAAATATTTCGAGTGAAAAGAAAGTTTTGTGTATTCACCTTGATTTTCGGCTGCGCTAAGTGATAGATCGTGATAGATACAAATTATTTTTTCATTAAACATAATTCAACTGGAAAATGTAAGTAGACTTTGTTTAGTGGTTAATTACACTTAGAGCAAAGGGTCAGGGGTTTGACATAGATTAGATGTGCGACTTTTTCGGTAGAATAGTTTGGCACTTTGCCCCGTGGGAGGTCCAGAAAAAATGCAGAGAATATTTTCTCTAAACAAACAAAATATAGATAAATAAATGTTTAGTTCATTTGGGTTTTGCCGAATGACTCACAAAAGTTCTTTTGCAATAAGTAGTAGCTTCTTGGGCAATATTTCGGCGCGTCAGGTGAAATTCTTGACAGAAACTCGTGATCGAATAACAATCGAACTTATTCATAAACAAATGGACTTGTTTGTCGCAGATATTAGGCGGGCGGTTGGAATCCCCCGTTCTGTATGGAAATATTCTTGTTAGTAGGTGTTGTTGTGCTGAAATTGCAACTAGTTTGACATTGTTTTGGTGGCGGCTGAGGCTACTTGAATATTTGAACGATCTGCCACCTACCATAATCAGCTTGTTTACTCTCAAACTTAGAATTTATGCAAGACCCAACCACGTTTCTGTGAGTCATACAAAGTACAAAGCTGAAGGCACTTATGTTGGTTACTTAATTCCTTTTAATCAGAAGTTATCTATATTTTTGTGCAAACACTATTCAACTCACCGGTCTTAGGTAGTCGATAAGCTCATAAAGATAGTGGAAAACTGCCTTTATTCGAGGAGGAATTCTTCTTAGTGTAAAACAAGAGCATTTCCAGTTAAAGGGGACGCATGGAGCAATATATTTAGGGACTTCATATGCATAGAGACATAAAGACTTATGGTGGCCTAGGACTTGCTTTTGTCCTCTAGTTTTCTAGTTGAATGTGTTACCTTCTTAAGATACTTGAGCCTGGAGGATTCTTAAGCCTGACGTACTAAACACACTCGCTAAACACAATCTCCCTCCCAAGGCTGCCGTTAAGTATGACTACGCGGAACTGGTTATCAATTTGTGCTATGTCATCATCATTTGCGGCTTCAGTCCTTCTTAGAGCAGATCGCAGGTCAATGAATCTCATCGCAGATCAATCTGCATGCGTGTCCTCTGTCATCTAACCTCACCATATTGTTTCTTAGGAGCTCTGTCTTTGGTTGATTCCATATTCTCCCTTCCAAGCGTCTGGGCTGGCAGAGTCTTCCTTTTCTTTTGAACATTCCAACCAAAAGAGCAAGCTGTCATATGAAACTCTCTGGAGGAATTTTCGATGGCCATCATTCTCAGACAGGAACTTCTTTTTGGTCAGGCTTCAATGTTGGGAATCTTTGTGCCACCTAGCTTACAAAACTCTGTCACACCTCATATTCTACAGAAGGGATCCAATGACTGACCCCTGAGGAACACGTCTGGCAATGCCATACTATGGATTTAACGCCATTGTCAGAATGGTAACCTAGCTTCTTGTCGGTAAAGTAGTTTGTGACTATGTTCAGCAAGTTCTGTGGTGTATTCCTGTATATCTGCTAATGAATGTGCATTTTCTAAGGTTATAACAAGTGCTATGGATTGTTAACACACGTGTTATTGCGTGTTAACACGTGTATCAGAATAGAGAACCCTCAATATGACAACGCTGATCTGATCATTGACTCTAAATAGTCTCGTACTTCTTATAGTTTAAAGCACCATCATTTGTTACCTTACGTGTCAAACTTTCAACTTACTTGAACTGAATGCCTTCTGTCATTCCCATTTACGAAATACCTTCCCAATCCCACTTCAAGTTCCTATAATTCCTTTCACATTCCAAAATATGACTTTAATCAAATTTCCTTTGAATTTTTATTGCAAATTTCCCGGATATGCAATAAAGAATTGATTTATCAATTCCTTATCAATATGCCCCTTACAATGGCGTACACTTCGCATCCGGAATTCCAACAGTCAATTGATTTTCTTATTCATTTCATTCCATATCGTTGAATGATATCTCATGACGTTTTAGTGTGAGAAAAAGTGTGGAAAATGACGTCTGTGTTCATCGCATGATTATTTCATTGCGTCTATTGTCTTGGGGATTAAATTTCCATACGATGTGCCCTTAGACTGGTGCTTTACGCTTTGAACTAGTGCTTAGATAGTTGTGGGGGGAAAGGAGGTTCGTAAAAAACTTAAGGCTGACTCACAATTGACGTAGCAGTTTGAGCTATTTATGAAAGTTCATTCGAATTATCAGCGATAAGCGACGATAATTCTTCGGAAATCGCCGGCCGGATAGAAAAAAGGTGAAGTAGGTCTCGTAAGTTTAAAAATATTTAAAGTTCTAGCTGAATGCAGCTATCAATAAAAAAATCTGTGACTAAAATTGACATATGACAGTTGAAATCACTTGCACCCTTTTGAATTGTGGAAAAAGTGTCTCAAGACTTTGCAAACCGCAAAATGATTCACGGGGTTTCGCCCCGATAGATTTGAAGGTGGCGGTTGAGGAGGTATTGACCGAGGCACCAGTCATTCTGGCAATGAAATCCCCAGGGAATTGATTGTACTCATCGAATTGGAATGATTGTTCAAAGTTGGGATAAGAGACGCATATTTTGTTGGAATTATTTCAACCACTAGATGAAGCTCGGTCATGATTCATGGTTCTGGTGATGATGCAATTGTGCGTTGGGAAATTTTTTGGAAGGTTTAGTATAGTCGACGCGTGCTATGCAAATTGGTAGGGGATTCCCTCAAAACAGAACAATGTTCACCCAATGCGATATCTCAAAACAGTGTGTCATAGGCTCTTCTTCAACTTGCCTTTTCAATTGGAGATCCAAGTGCTGTAAAAGCTGATTGACTGTTGGTATAGATAACAATGTCCTTACAGGACATTGTTCTCATTCATAGCCACTCAGCTTGTTCCGTGACAGGTTGACACATATGGTACATGAGGAGGGAAGCTGCTTTCAAGCGGCAGTACAGGGGTTTGCGTCGCTTTATCATTAAGTTAGGGTTTTTTCTTTATGTCCTGTATCCTCCTCCGGTCATCTTAAATGCCTACGCTGCATAGTGTATGGTTTCTATCAGCTCCTCACCAATTTGATAATTATGTTAGACTGCTACGTCCACTAGCACGTAAAGTTGGAGGCTTCTATTGGATCTAGTGGTCACCCATTGGTCTGTTACAAGTTGCAAGCGGCTGTATGCTAAGCTGCGTGAGAGTATAGTCTGAAGCCGGGACTATCAGCCTAAGAGGTTTGCGAACCAAAAAATGAATGCTAGGACTACAATATGCCCTGTCCTCTTCTATCACTCGCTCTAAGGGGCAGCCGGTAGCTGTTGTCTCTCTTGGTTAGCAACGTGGCTATTTCTCTTGTCTCAGCTTGGATGATCGTTTCTCTGACCCCACGTCTTTTGACCTAATCATGGAGTTCATTAAGAGCTCTAAGCTTGGTAGGCTCACTATTATGAAGGGCCAATCCCGCTGTACTCTTTGGGCAGAAGGATGAGATCTGGTGTCCAAATCGGTGGAAATATGTTGGCAGTTCTTGGTAGTCCGCAAGCGTCTATTTCTGTCCATTCTTCACGCGAATGATTGCCGATTTGTGTCACACAGATTATCAAGCATTTGGAAGGTCATTGGATGCATTTCCTGTTATTCCTGGCTTATCTTTGCCGATGTATGTACCTTTTTGTGATTTTAATTTAAGTCTGTAGTCGAGCATAACTCAGTGGCATTTCAATATCTCCTTAAGCCTGCATCATACTCCATAACTGACTGCTGGTTATTAGAACAGCTTCAGTCAGAATGCAAGCATCTGTTTCATTCGCAACTGACTCTAGCTCTTGAATCTGCTTGGCCTCTTTATCCACGTCTATATCATCAGCAAAGCCAAACACACCAACTCCTAGTGGTAGGGATAACTCTAAAAGTCCATCGTACATTGAATTCTAAAGAAGAGGTCCTAAAACTGACCCTTGTGGGACCCTCATTCTAGTACTGCTATTTCCCGTTGGACAAGTAGATTATGAACATCTTCAACAGCTGTACGGTCTCTTCATTCCGCACACAGAACAGAGTTATAAAATCGATATTTTGCAGCCTGCGAAAGTGCACCTGTCAAACTGTCTACACGTCTTTCCTCTGACAGATAGAAATATGCGGATTGATGACATTTCATCTGACATATTATTCTATTTAAAGCATTTATATTCGGATCACAGCGCCCCCTCTATGTTAGATCGAAAGCTTTTTTGACAATTTCATCCGTCATCCATTTTTCATTTACTCAAACGTCATAAATATTTTATCAGTCAAGATTAAACACTACAAAGTAAACGTTTAAGCAAAAAACTTTCATTACCCAATATTCGTTCAAAACTACGTCTAAATGATGATACACATGTTATGTATGCAACCATTAATCATCCAATAAATAAATAAAAACCTGTCCTACATAAACAATGATAATAAGTTTGTGTACATTATCTCTGACTATCGTCTCATTTAATGTCATATCATTGTAATTTTATCTAGCAACCTCGTCGATAAAATTGAAATTGAAGGGCATGGCGCCGGTTAACCGCAGCGCAATTTTATTTGTAAAAACAAAATAAAATAAAAAAGTCTGACTATTGGGTATCCCCCCTTGAAAGTATCAAATGTTGCTCATTCTTAACCTTCTGTTATATGTCAAAAGAGTTCGAGAGAATCTTGTTTTCATCGTGTTTCTAAATTTTAGCAGAAAAAAAAACTGCCCACGTCGAGTTTTAATAAATTTGTATAACCATTTAAATTAACACTAATATGTACAAGTTGAATAAATTTGCATATACAGCATTTGAAGGAGCTTAGATACTGTTCTTTGGGAAATATGCCTTTTAGGGGGTATTGTCCATTGATCTGCTAATTTCCTTTGGACTAATATGATGGATGGGTAAAAATTGGTGACATTTTGAACAGCCCACGCTATTTCAAAAGTTTACTATCCAAAGTCCAATATGAGTTTATTAAAATCCATAAAACCGCGTTCGGTAAACCTGTTGGGATCTTATCTATCATCTTCCCATCAACATGTGAATGTTATTTGTTAGAATAATTTGGGTGCGACAAATAGAATATTGTATAACATGACATTTGAGCAACATAAACTTGACATATTGCAATAAAGTTTTATTACAAACTCCAATTAAATATATTATTCTAAAACTAACAAGGTCTATTGAAAGTCAAGAGTTAAAGTTAGTTTATGGCCAAATTATTTGCGCAGGGGTCTGACACAATGGATCCTGGGGTTCCTCTGAAACTCTATTGGCAATTGGCAAACTATATTGCGTTCAAGAGTGAGTTGTGATCCTGCAATTCGATGCCGACGATGGAGCATAAAGTCACTCTTCAAGAGTCCATACTAGGTCCGCCACTGTTAAACAAACAAACAAACAATACGAGGAGTCGGACTGCGAAGAAGCTATCGAGACTGGGTAACAGCTTGAGCCTACAACTTGCAGAGGAAAAGACACATGAGTAAGGCTCATCAGCAGCAGGCAAGCGCTGAAGAGTAAAGAAGTAAACTTATCTGAGCATTACTGTGGACACAAGACTAACTTTAAGCAATATCTGAAGGACGAAACTTAGAAGGGAAACAGTAAGGCGCAAGTCGAGACTGCTTTCAGCAAAAGTTTTGACATTGAAAACGCTCTACGGTTCCCAAATATGTAAGAAGTCGAGAAGTGAAAAGACGTGGAAGGGACCTACAGTGTTATGCCATATCCGAAGGACAGGGGGATTTCTTTTGAGAAGCTTTTTCATGACAATAATGCTCTAGAATTTATGGCAGACGCTCGCAAGAGATGGGGCTCTAAAAACAACTTTGATGGTACTTTCCAGTGAGATCAAACTTGAAACCCCGATGCTTAGTAGCCAACCACTGAGCCACGGTACCCACATGGTATATGGTATGGTACCAATACACCTTCTGGTTAAAGAAAGCCAAAGAAAATATCATGTAGGACAACGCAATCAGTAGCGAGGATACTGAAGTATTACAGCGGACAAGTGTCGAAAAATGGTAGGGTAAATGGTATCATTCTGAAGGCATAGTGCAGTCAGTTATGTTAGGCTTGGTAAGAATGGCAGGCAGGCAGTGAATAGCCCATTGTGATACCGGGAGATAATGTATCCTCAACCTTATCTAGCCGTTGAACCAGCAGAAGCGTTGGTTGGTTGGAACCAGCCCTCGGTAATAATACACTTAGACCAAGAATAGGTCAATTGTGGTGAGTATGTGTAAGGTGGATGGGTCACTCTCTTACTCTGGGAATCATTTACTCTTTAATATGAAGGAGCCAATCTTAGCCGTGTAGGCTTTGTTGAGATCGTTTAGATCGTTGAACAGGTATTCACCTAATGTTGCCTTTCTAATGTTGGCGAGTGCGGGGCACGTGCATAGGAGGTGATGGTCTCCTCTTCTTCTTCATCTCTACAGCTTCTGCAGAAGTCATTGTAAGGGATGCCTGCATGAAGCACGTCTCATGAGCGAGTTCGCCAAACTTGTCGAAGGATTACTCTCCAAGTTGTAACTTCCTTAGATTTGAAAGTCCTTGGCATGTGCATAGAAGGTGAGGAACAGTCTTCTCCTCCTCCTAATCCATGCAGCTTATACAATACAGATTTGCAGAGAGGCCCAATCCAAGGGCTTAGCTCTCAATGATGAAGTGGAAGACAAGCAAGCCACCTAAATAAAGTGACTTTTGAACTGTTTCGCCATCTCACTAAGAGATAGACGCCAATTAAGGGTAGTTCTGGAAGTGAATGTGATCGAACCTAGCGAGTGAATAGCAAATTGACTATGCCATGAGTTTGCCATGACAGGGCCTACTTTGTCGCCATGAATTCCATTTGGAATATGTTACAGTGTTTAGAGAGACAAAAGGAAATTTTAGAGCTTAGATCTTGGGGAAATGTACCTCGACCCATCCCAGTTTCCATTCTACAAAGGCGGATCTCCCAAAAAGCCACTCAATAGTCTCCCAGTCTGCCCTGAAGGGAATAACGTTTTTGTTGCATATAAACTGGATTAGGATCTAATTGGTATCTTGGGGGATGCAACATAGACGAGTGACTTGTTTGATCACAGGTCTACAGAAGAGTGAAACGCCTACACGCCATCGTGTGCAGTTTCTGGGAATTTTCCTAAGCTTTTTTGAACTCTTTCCCAGTTATTATCCTTCCTTCTCGACTATTTTGCGCCATGTACTTCTGGAACCGTCGTGTATCATACTATCAGTTGGTAGAGGAGTTGCTTTTAAGCGAATACCAGACTTTGCTGTGGGACATCACATCCATAGCTGGTGTTGGAGTGGATCAGATTTGACGGTCTGCGATGATGCCATAGTTAGGGTCAATGAGTTGTCATCTTTGGGTATCGCGGCCAAATGAATCAGATCTTGGTTATAAGCCGCCGAACTGAGATTTCCTTGTAGTACTAGCGTCATGACTCCTAGGGATCGTATGACTACGCTAGGAGATCAATATTGAACAGATACTTCTCCAAATAGAAAACAAAAAACAGTGTACACGTCGTCCAACCGGATTCAAAGACCATCTACCAAGCGTATGCTTCTACGTAGAGAAGCTGGTCTCCACTGAGAGTACCTACTGGTGAGTTGGATTCGGTGATAGAAGATTGACAGAAATCCACACGAAAGAGGGCGGCGAATTCAAATGATGACGATGTCAAGAAAGGTGCTTTTTGTGGCTATATCCACGCGCATAAAGAGAAGAAAAAGTGATGTATTTTCCCTTCATGACCTCAGCTTATACCATGACTCACCAAGGCATCTTTCAACACCAGTTTAGACCCAAAAATATGCCCATTTATCTCCCTCAATCAACAACAATGCAGAGAGCTCTTAAACTATGTACATTATCGCAAAATATGCTCAAGAATTCATCTGCTTTCATCGTTAAAACTTATTCAACTTATTTCTCACAAAAGAAAACTTTATAAAGACCAGATCATGTCCACAGTAGTGGCGGCCCAAAATATACTAAACAAAAGCAAGCACTAAATCAAATCGCTCGCCTTGTGCCAACATAAATAGATACTAGATACTTAAACAGCCAATTTTCAGACTACTCTCCTTCCTGGAATGTACTCAATTTAATTCTATTAAACATGTCGTTTTTTTTCTGCACAACGAAATTCTAGTTAAATATTGTCCGTCCAAGTAATAAGATCGGAATTTTATTCAGAAAAAAAATAACAAACTCAAAACAAATTGTCTTTTCTTTTAGAAGTTGACGTAATAGATTTATCGATATAAAAAATAAAAAAGTAGAAAGAATTTTCCTCAACTCGAGATTAGATATCGAATCTGTTTGGTGATAAGAGCTCGCTTGGAAGGTTTCAAATCATCCAGTAAGAGCAGGTGGATCGCAGTGTTATAGAGAACAGATACATTTTTACAACAAGTTGTACTCAGTGTCCATTGTTCCGGTGGTTCTTTGTTTATTCATCCTAATCAGATGTGAGTGCGAATCTTTTTCTATTTTAATTACAAACTGACCGTTCTAGTTGGTATACTCTATACTCAGTCATATTCGTGCGTTGCGTCGCGATCGTGAGGAGTGTCACCACCACCGTCCAAAAGTTATTCAAGCGAAAAGTTTTATTTTATTTGTTTCTAGTGATCCTCCTACACAAAGATTTTTGTTTTGCTAGCAAATAATTGTGTTTTAAATAAGATTTATCTGTGGACTAACTAATCAGCTGTGTGTTTGCATAATAGTGTCGAGCTCAACGAACAAAACAAATTGATTCTACGTGATTAGGGAGAACCTTTTTTCTCGTGTCGCGCTGCTTTCGGCGAATTCATTTTTATTGAACTAATAATTGATTAGGTTGTTTGGCTAAGATTACACGGGTATTTATAGGATTCACAGTGACGATACTTGTGCTTTTATTACAAAACAAACAAGTTTACCTGTCACTAGCTGGGGGATTATTTGAAGCGGAAACAATAGCAAGTGTGAAGAATGCTATAAAACTTGAGAGTTGCCTTCACTTAAAGGTTTTCTTTACTATTGTCTAGTAGCTAAGTTCTAAGAAACGTAGACCTTTGCAATCTGATGGAATCTGTGTAGCCACGTGTCCCTGTCGGGAAGACCATGGATTAGGAAAAATACTCTCCAAGAACGCGACATTGTGTGTGGGATACAACCGCAGCCACTTGCCTCGAGGTGGCTGACTCAACACGGGATATAGTAGCAGGCGTGTATCGCTACTCTCGGTGCAGATGTTCAGGAGAAGCCTGAGACATCAAGCACACTAAGTGAGTCACGCAATAAGACATTAGTAGACGAACATTCCATTTAGGACTTGTTTCGTTCATTATGAGGCAGAGAGACAGAGATAGAGACAGAAACAAATAAAATAGACCTAGAGGCAGACATGGTCTTCAAATAGTTATCACCCCCCAAGGAATTTCAACATACAATCCAAGAAATAATATATTTTCTAAAGTTAAGGTCAAGAATCATGCACTTACCATTCAATTTGTTACGTCCACTGAAGTTTCCAAGTAAATAGAGCTCTCGTACCACTCGCGAGCATGAACTGAACACTAGGATGAATTGCGCGAAATTTTGGAGTAAATTTGAAGCACTTTTTAGGACCACGAAAGAGGGGCAAAATTATAAAGACCTAGGACACTATCACGAATATTTATTTCACTTCAACAAGATATTAGGCAAAAGGGGGATTTCTTTTTTGTGACACTTTAAGAAGGGGGATTTTTTTTTTCGGATTTTTTGAGACATACACCCGGTAGATTAAGATTTTCTGCGGCTATGCGGACACTTTAGGGATATTTTTATAGGGAAGCACACTTTATTTTTGACCGAAACTAAAAGATTACACTTAGAGGAACACTGACATTCGTAGGGACATTTAAGGATTAAGGGCGATTTTTTCTTTTTGATTTTTCAGAGACTTTCGGAACGACGTTAAATATTTCGAGGCAAAAAAAAACCCGTCCTCTATTACTACACTTCAAGTGGACGTAAGCTCGATGAATCTTGAAGAAAGTCACTTGCAAGACTCCTGAAAAGGATTGAAATATATGAGAACTCATTGCTTAAATATCTAAACTAAATAAAAATATAAGTTATATTTGGAATATCTGCCATAATGTTAAGAGTTACTGCGATCAGTTGTTGTGGGATCGTAGAAGAGTAGAAGAAGTAAGAGATCACCAAGCTCTCTAAAAGATTACCTGGAAGACAAAGCCGGTGATAAAAAAGGAGGTGTCTGATCTGTAACTCATTTGTTAGCCTCATTAAGTCATGAATACCCTGCAGATCATCATCGATCAGTTTGATCGCGACTTTGTTTGATAAATCTTATAAAAATTGCATGTATAAAGCAATAGAAACTATTAAGACCCAAACCATCTCTTGAATAAAGGAATTAACTAACCAAATTGGCAAAGCAAAGTCTGTCTTTAAACGAAGAACTTTTCCACTATATGGACACGGTACCTCAAGAATGACCCCTTTTACTACGAGAAAGCTTCAGTGGTTAATCGGTCCCTATCAGAGAAGATGCTATGACTCTATAGGCAGAACCATATGATGGCAAATGGGGCAGTGGATTGGTCACACTTTCAGAAAAGGTGACATGCCTGGAGTTAACATTGCGATGCAATGGAACCTATTAATTCAGGGGCAAAAGTTTGTGCAGTTCTTCTGCAAGTAAAGCATGGACCGGATGTGCTTTGCTTTCTTGTGAATATGGGCTTCTATGGGCAACTATCATTGAAAGCTCTTTCAGCTGCGGGCGTTGAAGAGAATATCACATACAAAGGCTAACAAAGTACCAAGCTGATGTTGTCTGTGATCTCTTTCTTTATCTTTATACCATGTGCTCTCTTTGGTAGTGCAGAAACTGACTGGTGGCTTCTTTTGTCACCTCGTCCTTGCGGCTTCTTCAGAAGTCATTGGTACTCAATTTTAAAGCGTGTCTTACTATTGCTCAATAGATGTGGACCCTTCCTAGTACTAAGATGGTTCAGATCTTTTGCTTCAGGAGTCTAATTCACATGCTTGTGTTCAGTGTTAGTTGATCGATGATTAAGAAGTTGGTACTTTGTTGGCTGTATCAGCAGCGCATTGCCTTGTCAACTAGTCAGCCTTCAGGAGTTCTTAGCCAAATCGCATTACAAGTCAGCAGGTTATGAGAAGCATACAGGAACACTTATAAGCCACAACCATGCTATGCAAGCGTTTACCCACCTAACTTAGTAGAATGGCAAGACACACCTACAAAAGGGATCAATATTTTGGAGTTGAGTCAAAAAGTTTTGCGTGTTGCAATCTTCCGAATAAAATGACGCACAGGAGCCTGTGATACAAAACAACGAGTGAAATATGAGAACAGTTTAATTGTACGAGGAAGGCGTTTAACTGAAAAATTTTGAATTGATTTTGCTGTTCACTTGTTTAACAAGTACAAGTGACTTGTGTTACAGATCTCAGACATTGTTGATGTTCTTCATCAACTCAAGGACAAGGACAAGCTACGTAGCAAAGAGCCAATGTTTGTTGGTTATTTTTGAATGAAGAAAGTGGTTTAAATTATTCAGATTTGGTCCGATCTATCAACAACAACAAGAAAGGGGGTCTGCCGTCATCTTGACTAGCAACAGCCCAGAGATTTTGGCATTAAACTGCTCCTAACTAACTCCCCCCATTTCGTGCAATTTGAGCTTTATCGTTAGCTCAAAAGGATGCCTTAATCGATCTTAATAGTATGTCAAGGTTCGGGAAGCATACGTTGGAATATTAAGGGGTTTTTGGTCTTACGTCTTATACATACTTATAAATATAAATAAGGAAAAACAACTTACTGAAGAAAGACACGTTCTGCGTTGGGTTCGATCGATGTTGATGCAGAGTTCAAAAAGTTTTTCACTCGCGAGAAGTATTTGAAACCCGGCACAAATTTTAAATTTCCCGCCGATTTGAGCAACAAAAAAAAAAAATACGAGCACACACGTAATGGCCACCGATTTGCCAAACGAAAAAGAAAAAAAGGAACATCGTTCCCAACGGACATACGCCGCACGAAATTAAAGAAAAATACGATATTTTTGTAAAACAAAGCGAGCTTAACAATTCAATAACATAAATTTTAAGAGTAATATACAAAAAACTAAAAAAAAAGTAAATTTAACCAACTTACGACGAACCGAAACCAGTTGGGAGCAGGTCGGAAGGTGGAGGGTAGATTTCGCCCCCGCATTCTTTATTTCCGCCATTTAAACCGGAAATAATTGTTCAAAAACACTTACCGCATATTTATTTCACACGGGGACTACAATTTTCGTCCGAATTTTACTATTTTTCACGATTTTTGTTTAAATTTAAATCAGAGCTCACTAATTTACTCGACTTTCTTCAGCAAAATGACAGATCGGTGGTTGGCCGAGAGCCGATAATGTAGTGTAGGTCATGTAGTGCGGTTGGTTTTTTATTTGAATGGGTATTTAAATCCTATAAAACTAAACCAATTATAAAAATGAATAGAATGCAATAATTTGGATGAAAAGCAATTGGTTCTAATGCTTAGATTTTTAAAGGATTAATTACTGTTAAATACAAGAGACTGATAATGACGTCTGCCATAGCTATTTGACTACTTTTAAACACTCCTTGGGACTAGTTTTTCGAACCATTTTTTGTTTATTGGTTTTTTGGGACCATTTTTTGAATCGCTATCATTCATAATAATATAATTTATTATTTAACATTTTTCGGAGTCGTATACGTACTATTTTATCCTCCAACTTTTGCCAAATTGTTTTATTTCTTATTCTTTCAGGGAGCTTTACCAAAATACTTATTTTTTCTTTTCTTTCAGACAGTTTAAATAATCTTCATTCAAAATGACATACTCACCACGAATGCCACTTAAGACCAGCATAGTTCTAATCATCACAATCCTAGGAATAGTTACCGCACAAAACATCACAAATACCACAGATTCAACACCAACAACAGCCGTCCCTCTTGCATTAGATCAAACAACACTACCACCAAGTACAAATGACTCCTTGCCACCGCCTCTTGGGACAACCATAATCGTGCCAGAACCAAAGATCCTAGAAGACTTACCGTCGAGTAGTGAAAAACCGCCAGATATCTCAGACCAACCCGATACAGTTTTACCAAAAAAACAACGCATTATACCTCCTGATTGTTCTCATCGAGAGAAGCTTCGTGAACAACCAAAACCATCCTATTCCTCGAAATTGCGTAAATGTTGTCCCAATGGAGAGACTCTTATCACAGATGAGGATTCCTTTCAATATTGCGATACACAAGTGAAAGAATTTGCACCACAGGTAGTGAAAGTTGAACTCTATGAGAATTGTATCGAGGATCTGGAGGAACCGGTTAAATTGGCCATTGAAGTTGGTAATCCTTGCAATGAGTAAGTTTTCTCTTAACACCCCTCTATAAAATCCTTACAAATGATTGTCTATTTTATTTTTAGATCCTTCATCTACTCAGCCAGTCGTGGCGATCGTTTGGTGGTCCTGCAAGACGGATCTCTACTCATAATGGATCGTTTCGCAAACGAAAGTTATCAAATCGAAAACAGCTACTGCATGGATACAGATGTCGCGAGTGGAGAACTATTCGCTGTTGTTTGTATGTCCTCAGTCGATGATCATGTCAGCTCAGGACAGACCATCCTCTACGCCCTATTCATGATGGTTTCAATACCATGCCTTTGTATTGTCAGCTTCCTGCATTTAGCCGTCAAGGAGTTACGTTCAGTGCATGGTTTATCCTTGGGTGCACTGTCCGCCTGCATGGCTGTTGGATTTTTCCTACATACAATCGCACAGATCTCGGAATATTATAAATCTAGTCTGGGTTATGCTGTGCAGTTCTTCATGTTGTCCTATTTCTTTTGGCTCTTCAGTCTTTGCTGCAATGTTGTCTTGCATGTTTGGTGAGTTTTAATCTTCTTAAGCTTCTAAGACAAAAGGCTTATATATTTTGTTTTGCAGGTACTACCTCCCCAACAAAATCCTCATAACTCGTGCCATCCGCTACGTACACTTCATCACCTATGCTGTTATATCCTTCTCGATACCATTCATCCTTGTCATGGTTACCATACACAAGGGTCTGCCCGGTATGCCATCGTACTTCTTCCAGGGTCTCACCGAATGTAAGTCTGAGTAGTTTTTTTGTACCATAATTTAGGCATTTATAGTTCAAAATCAATTCTCAGCTATTCGTGAATCTCAACGATACTTTATACCACCGGTGAGCTGTGCTTTGTTGCTGAGTTTTTGCCTACTTGTGGCGTCATTCTTTGGATTCAGGAATTTGGAACGTATTACAAGTCAGGGCGCTACTTATCAACAGGTCACCGTTTATACACAGACCACGATACCACTGCCAACTGTGGACCAAGAAGGATATCAGGAAATTAAAAAGGAGTAAGTACCAACATTCTGTCACCTAATCATGACACATTTGATAAAAACCTCACCTTAAAACCGTTATACAATCTAATAAACATTTTATTCTTCTCTCCTTTCCAGTGCCAAATGTATTTGTTGCCTTTTCGTTATTGTAATCATCACATGGATACTCGAAGTTATAACCTTCTATTCTCCCGGACCAGCTGATTACATTGCATTCATGGAGATCGTCAATGGGCTACAGGGTGTCTTCATTTTGATGATCTTCATTGTGATACGTCGTCGAAGAAATGCAATTGTTCGCTGGTGGCACGATCGCGGATCACATGAAGTGACTCATGTTGAAATGAAAAATCTACGAGCATCAGCCGATCGTGAGAATGGAACTGATGTTAGTAGTATTAGATAGTCGGGTTAGATTTTATCTGATCAGAGACTATTAATAGCTTTAACGAACGAATACGTCGAGTACACTAAATTTTTTATATATTTATTAATAATTTTAGCTTTAAAAAAGAAAAAGAATTATTGTAGTCATTTTTTCTACTTTTGCTTAATAATTTATTTATGTTTATAGTTTGCCTAAAAGTTTAAAAAAAATACACATATGCCTTGAAATATGGACAATTTAATAAATGATTAGATATAAACGCTGACTAAAATCTTTATTCTTTTACTTAAGTTTGGATCAATCTTTCTGACAGTCTAAGGCAGCCACAGTTCACAGGCTGACGTACATGCGGACAGGAACTCATGAATACATCAGGTAGTGGTTCTAAAACAATCAACCGATGGTCAGAGACATCCACAGCTCAGAACTCAACCCCGAGATAGTATGGTGTATTCTACGTTTGACAGAGGCCTCATCAGGTTCCATACATCTGATTCCTATATTTCTCAAATATTGGTGTCCACTGCAATAGTCTTTTTGTCCATCTAAGACCGCGTATGGGGGAACTAATTGAGAGAAACTCAGTCCCCAGTAGTGTAAAGTTGAACTCTTCGCTTAGAACTGAAAGAAAATTGCCCTAAACTAGGATAACCACCCTGCGTAGACCGCTAGATTTCATTCGTAATACTTACTTATGTAAAGGTCTCTCAGGCAAGACCGTCTGAGTCTCGAATTTGGCATTGGGGTTCGAAGATATCTACTCTTCTATGCGATATCCATATGCTCGATGGACATATTTTTGCACTGCATCTACATCCTAGTACTGCCTACACAAATTTGGATTCATTTTAAAGATAACTCGAACTGGTTCATAGTCTGGTAGACCTTGAGACGATGAACGCTGACATAAGAATTCTTTAAGTCAATGAATAGATAGTGAGCTTTGTCTTTTGCAGGACTTGACTTGTTGCGAAAATCCCGTCCACTGTTCGAGTGAAAGGCACACTGGTACTTGGCAATTGCACAAAACTTTCAAACGTTCACACAAATCATCAAAAACTCTGGACGTTGTGTTGTTCAGACGTCGAGAAGACACTCACAAAACGTTGTAGTAGGCAGTAGTGTTGTCCCTCTTCTTGTTACGTAGAATTATCTCCCTTAACTTCCTCTGATTTGGTACTTCTGTTTCTTATGTGCATCTTCCTCCACTTCTCTCGTGGAACGCAATCATACCAAAGGCTTTTTTTGTGGTTCCTCATAGTGCTAACGACAACATCTTTAATTATGGTTCTATTCTGTACAGGATTTTCTGACGCCCTTATGCTTCTAAATATAGTTGAACCTGGAACACCGTGCACGCACTAATACCTGAGCCACGACATGCACTTTCGTTGCCCTTTATATTTGTTTCAAAATGTATTTCACGCAGAACACAATTGGTTGTAGGATACTAGAGCTCTTGTGGTCTTATATTTATTTATTTTAGCAAATCTCACAACCCATTGACAACCGTTTCTTAAAGCAGGGTGATCCAAATGTACATACACTCTTTAAAAGAGTAAAATAATATTGCTCACCTCTCTTGTTGCTTAATGATTTATTTCAGATAACTATAAAATCACAATTTACAAGAATTTCCTTTTTATTTAAACTTGTTTATATTGTAACCTTAATTTAAAAACATAAAATATATTTTGGTAGAACTATATCTTATATAATTCATCGTTTTTAAAAAATTACATTTTAATTTGTTCCCTCTTAAAATACTTCACATTTTGATCAGGCTGCTTTTATGCTTTACATTTTATCGATAATGATGTTGATCTTTTATTCTTTTTCTTTATAAACAAAACAAAGCATTATTTTGCGTTCTTTGTAAAAATTTAAAGCACCAATTATCTTAATCGTAAAATAGTTTTTTGTTTTCTTTAATTTCTGTTGCTTAATTCCAAACCAAAATGAATGTGTTTAATTCTAAAGATTATGCATATATTTAATTGCCTTTGCTGTCCCCAAAATAGAATAGTTAAATTTAATTTTTGTTTTTATAAACGTCTTTTATTATAATTATCACATTTAACTCGTTAATTTAGTCTTTATTTTTTATTTAAAGAATTTTACTTTTTTTTTAAATGTGAATTTAGTTTTCAAATGTATATAATGCTCCCGATGATTTATTTAAATATTTAAATAGACAAAAGAAAATCAAAAAAAAAAGATTTAAACAAAATAGGAGACGCTATTGTGATCTAAGAAGCCAACTCAATCGGCGTATAAGTTTTGACTAAGATAAAATAAGTCTTATAATTAAAATAACAAAGAATAAATGTCAAAAAAACCGTTATTCCAGCTGCAGTTTTAAGAGGTTTACTTGTGAACTGGGTATATGTTTGAAAGCTGATAATAGAAGTGAAGTTTGAGGTAAAACTATGATCTCATACGGAGATAGAGTGATCAGAAACCAACTAGATTCTGACTAATTTAAAATAAATATAATAAGTCCTTAGAAAAAGAAGGTAGATGCCAAAATAACCGTTGTTTCCGTTTGAAGTGCTCTACTTGTGTTGTTAAAGAACGACGCCTCTAAGTCACTTATGTCAAAAATTAAATAAAATACGTGATATGACAAGCAACCGTGAACTGCTGTCTTAAATGAGAATTGGCAGTTGTTTAGACGTCGGTTTTATTGACAGCTGAACTGAAAACTGTTGGAAATGTTAGGTCTGTTCGCGTACTTTCTGCACTAAAATTCGCAGCCTGCCAAATATCTAAGAGTGGGGATAAAGTTCTCTCAGAGAAAGACAGATGTCCAAAAAACTACGGGAACGGGTTGCCCACTTTTTAGACGTCACTTTTTTGTATAGATTTACATCAAATTATCTTGCCAGCCAACAACTACACAACCATTTGACAGAACTCATATTTTTTCCCAAAGAAATTACTTGGGCTGAAATTCACAGCATTGGGAAACTTTTTACTCTCCCGTGAGCTCGCCCTTCTGTGAAAAGTTAGGAAACGTTTTAGTCAGTACGGGAACACACCTTTTATAGCTTTCCATTTACACATCAGTTTAACTGAAAATTCAATGAAAACCGAAATGATTTAGCTGATATGGGGCTTCAGGACGTTAATTTTGATCTTTTCAAAGCTAAATACCTATCCATCTATGCTGGAATATTTTATAAATAAGGACTTAACAAAAGTGCGATCCAATTCTTTTAAATTTTACTATAGAAACTGGTTAATTTAATAAAACAAGACTTTGACTATAGAATAAGAAACATAAACTTGTCCAATGCATTTTAACACTAACTTACCATATTTACACACCAAATATTTATATTTTTATAAATTAAAAACTAAAATGTCTTCAAATTTCAATTGGTTAGTAGGAAATAAAGCTTTTTCCATAAATTTAAATTATTTCTACTACACAATTAATATTATTTGTGATTTACCCCGATACGCCGAACACTACTTTATCATGTTTACAAAATACTATTATTATATTTTTATATAATAAAAACATTAAAATAAAATGTTATTTTGTTATAGACAAACGAAGGGCTATCCTTAGAAATATCCTTTATATTTTGTTGCATATAATTTGTAAATATTTAATTAGATTATTTAGTTTAGACATTTTTAAAATATATATTTATAACCGCAGCATGTTTTAGTATTGAGCTGTATTTAAGTGGCTTAAGGATCAAAAGAAGGATTCCTTCATAGATTTTGTAAACAAAAGTAAAACTAATTTGAAAATGAATTCATAAAGCAGTAAGTATTTCCAAGACTATTTTCTAACTCATAATTTTATTTTAATTTGCTACTTAAAAATTATATAAAAGATATATATACCGCGTATTTATGTATTTAAACATTTAATAAAACAAAACAACAATATAAACAAAAAAACAAATAATAATTCTTCTAAACAAAACCGATTGACCAAGAAAATTTTAAATCGCACTTAATCGACTTGTTCAAATCTTGGAGTTGGTGGTCTCTTCTCAGCCCTGAATGTGTTACTCATGCCAGCGATACTGGTTATTCCTCTCAGGCCTGTATTCTGGAAATAAATTAGCATATAATTCTCACCGTCCCGCAGTTCGATATCTTCCGAGAACTGAATCCTCATAGTTGTCTGATTGACGGGTTGTGCTTTGTGATAGGATCTTGGTCCCAGATTGCCCGTTGCTCCTGGCGATGGTGTGTCAGCTTGATTGACATACTGATAGGCAGCATATTCACTAAAACTAGCATAGTTACTGCGATAGATGCCAATCCAATCGTTATCTTCCTCTTGGAAGTTCTTCGGTTTGTAGTATTCGATTGTGTTCTCTTCGCCGATCATCCAAATCGGTACGTGACGGAATTCAACGAACAGCTCATTTGGATCCTTGAAGACCTGTTCGTTGGGAGAATCAAATTGATCATATGCGATGATATTACCCATGCGTTGTTTAAGTTTGCTTGGCGCCGGTTGGGGTAGAATGGGGAGCTTTTTTTTTTATAAATTATATCCCAAGAAGCAATATTAATCATGCAAATAATGATGCCAAAGTTGGAGTGCAGTAACCCATGCGGAGATGTTTTTTATTTATTTTATTTAAATAAAGCAAGTAAAAGAATTGTGTAAAGTTAGTTTAAGTACGTTCTTTTCAATCATATTGGGGTCTTACAAAGCGATGCTCAAATATCTATAGAAGCTTAAGACAATCACAACAAATGCAAAGGAGTAAGGTTGAGTTAATAATTTTTAGACAAACGGTTTAATAGATAGAAACAGGCTCAAACAGAAGGAATAATAGTATATCCTCTTGCGAGTAACACGAAATTAGTAGGTCCTTCTCTTTTGATAGACGAAATGTAATTCATAGAGAAACGGTCTTGATGTTTTCTTTATCCTTCTACAATGCAATGCTTCTGGTTCCATAGACACTACTGACCTATGTATTTATTGAAATTTAGCTGCTTGCCTTAACAATGGGTCTAACAAAAGTCCTAAGGCTATTTTTGTCAACAAGTTTGGCCACATTGTAAGAAATTCTTATGATTAACGTACGAAATAGAGTGCTCTGACTAGGGTTTTTGAAGGCAGTTCCTTCCACATCTCGTGAGTGGCAATCTCATTTATATATTCGTAGGAAAACCCTACCAAGAGACAGGACTTTACATGAGAATAGCTCTAGCAGAATTTAGTTAAGGAGATCCACAGACACCTACCGTAGGAGGCAGCGCATTATGAGAAAACCGATTAAGATGCAAGGGTATGCAATCTTGAAACACGTTAATTTTTTAGAGCGCTCCTGATCAAGTTTGTCTTACAATCGCCTGGGGATGTAATACGCGGTGCCATTCTCTCAAAAGATATTGGATCTATCAGCACAAGCTGACATGTAGTGAGGGACGTACTCAGATTGCTCCTATCTGACTATATTTTTGAGGTAATCCCTAATTTGACGTTTTGTCAGCCTTGCAGTCACCTAGATCATCTTTGTGGCCTGACACCTAACAGAAAATGATCTTAAATTGGTCCAACATCTCCTTGAGAGACAAACGCCAATCCACTGACGTCGTTTGATGTGCAGATAGACGATTGTAGAGACTCTATTGGCACTTGACGCTTGGTAAAAATACTGATATCCTTTTCAGATACATAAGACAGGACCGTGCCCATTTCTTAATTGAAAAATTTCAAAAGAAAGAACAGAAGAAAACCTAAAAGAAAATAGGCTTAACTAGTATGATCATGTAATACAACGAGGTGAGGCGAGAAAGCGTTCAGTATTACTAGCAAACAGAAGATCGGGAACAACTGCGAAAGATATGTGAAAAAGCTATATTCATGATGCGATTTCGAGGAATTTTAAGTCTCAGTCAGATCAAGGGAAGCTAACTTCATATTAAGACAACGAAGAAGGGGAATTCTTTGAAAGTTCGTAGGACAAGCTGAAGAAGTATTGCTAATTCAGTTAAAGAAGTATTTTGCTTCATAAACTAAAAGAATTTAAGGACAAGCGGCAAGAGTTTGCACATATTTTAAAGTTATGTCGAAACAACGAGAGCTATATACGCTCTCTTTCCAAGAGGTACCATCTATGGCCGATGTTTTAGGTTAATTGTGTGCGTTTTTCTAGATTTCTTCAACAAAGGGTTGACAAAACTCATGTTAGGAGTATACTTGCTAAAGTAAAACAAGGCTAAGTACTGAGTCCTAATTTGTCTTGCATATTCATCAATAACTACCCTAAAACTTGGTCGGCTAGAACGTTTAGCTATATAACTTCTTCCTCCTTCTTTTCTTCGCCTTTGCCTCCGGACTCCATAACTATCTCTCACCATAACAATAAAACAAATATTTCGACCAACTTTAGAAGATTTTTTTCTCTTAAGAATACAACAACTGGCTTTTTCTTGATTCCCTACTATGCTACACATTTTTCTTTCTCTTTAATTCCTTTCCCTGATAACTATATACATGTGTATATCTAGGTTCTTTCTATAATGAAATCGTGTTAATAATTCAAGCATGGAACACCCAAAAATAAAATAAAAATTAAAAGGGTTAAACTGCCTTACCGACAGTGTCAAAAAGTCAAACTAGAAAAAAACATTTGAAGCTTAGTAGTAAAGTTAGTGACACTATTTCTTTAGAAAAACAAATTTTACATCGAGAGTTTAGAACTTTCTGTGTTTATAACAAAATAAATTAGAACAAACAACATGTTTTTAACAAAAAATACAGACAAACGACATCCAGGACATATACAAACAAGCAACAAAGACTACATCCAAGACGAACGGATAAATCAAACACAATAAATGCCGTGAGTAAAATGTTGTATTTATTACAATAATTTAATTTATTTTAAAGAACTTTGTTAAAACTTTATCTATTGCTTAAACTGTTAACTATTGAGTGCATAATTTAAAATATTTTTTAAAAATTTTTATCACAAATTTTATCGAAGCTTTCTAGTTAAAAAAAATTTATATATTATATCCAATTTAAATAAATATTAAACGTCGACTGGTCACAAAGATCAGCGAGAAAAGTATTAAGATTTCCAAATTGAATAATACATAGTGTAGGTAGATTTGTTGTGATGATGAGTGAGTTAATTCGTATAAATCGATTTCGGATTCGGATTCAATCTAAAAAAATAAAAATTAAAAGAATAAAGATAGAATACCGAAGGTATAATAGCTTTAAGGAGAATTTATTTTTGTGTTTTTTTAAAGCTTGAGGTTGTTATGATACAAGAGGTAGAGGTTTCAAAGGTTATCAACTCAACTCTAGTCGGATAGAGAGGTACTTGTTTGCATTATTTTTATGAGTTAATGAAAGGAAAGGCAATGAATTTAGCGGCCTATTAGTTAGCTATCAAACAAAAGAGCATTGGTACATAGAGCTGATAGAGAGAATGAGATTAAAGGATCCTTTGCATCAAAAAGATAAATAATTTCTAGCAGAGTCTGGTTAAGAAATTGATTATAGTTGTATAGAAAGCTTGATTTAAAAGCAGATAAGTTGGTGGGGTTCCTAAATTTGTGTAAAGTAGAGAAAACAACTGGATAACACAAGTAGTTGTAGAAAGAACTATAGTGTTCGATACAGACTCTTCATCAAATGACTGTGTCGCACGAAAGAGCAAAGAATTGCTTTGGAAAATCGACTGCCATCTGTGGCGAATAAAGAAGATGAACAACAAATACCTACATGTATCTTCACGACTCGAAATATCTTTCTTATCCTACCGAACACACATGCATTGGAATGCATCCGACTACAGCTGGTTATTTTCTGGCAAAAAGTGCATACCAAGCCCTGAATCATAAGAATGTATGAACGTGGAGCTACTGCAGTAATGATTCGAACAAAGGTACATGCATTTGGAAAGGCTTGATGGGTTTCCTTAGATGATATTGTATTTGCTGTGTTGAGTCTCATCACGAGCAGTAGAAGGAATATAAATGAGAGGCCCTGTAGGATTTTATTAAAGTTCTCTATACCTCGAGTAGAGCTGACTGTGTTGTGAACAATTCAACTAAGATTTTTGATACTCTTGAGCATCGTTGAAGGATCGGAACTTGAACTTTGGATTGGGCTAATCACAGAGCAAAAAGCATGCAATTTAATGTGTGTACTTTGTCTCCAATCCGATGAAACGATGGATGGCATTCTTTCTATCAAGGTATTGGATCCAATCGACGTATAAGTGAGAGGTTGCAGCATGGCAGCACCAAAAGCCAGTTATGTGTCATCTGTTCTAACAAAATTAGCTCACAGTTTTACCAGTAAGACGTAGATGTAATAGGCTCAGTACCTTTATCAAAGAAGTATTGATGCCTTGTGGTTTTGTACAATTAAGCATCTTTATTATACTAATAGATCATAAGCAGCATTTACAGGCTATGAAGAGTTATGAGGCTTATTTTTAGAATAGTAGGAAAATGTCTCATGAGTTGTATGTGAACAAACAGAAAGATTTTGTAAGCAAATAACCAGAGTACTCAAAAATAAACTCGCGCTGTGCATATTTTAGTCAAAATTACTAACTATTAAGAAAGTTCTGTCTTGATTGAGGTGTAGTCTATAATCTGTGAAGGGTATTAGCACTTTTACAGACATACAGTGGCTATAAAGGCTCTGGAATCGCCTATTTTCACATCAATGGTCGTAATCGCTTACCAGAAGTCTTTGAAGCAATTCAACATTCACCAGTGTTGGGATGTTTGACCTTAAAGTCACCAGAGAAGACTGAAGCTGGCGAAATTGCTTAGGCATATAAAATCCTTTGAATACTCCCTTTCTTCTTATAAAATCCTGCTAACACGGGTTGCTATTAATCTAATTTCCTTTGAAAGATAGCCCTACGAGCAATGTCTACATGTTAAACCAGAAATGTTCAAGGGAATCGATCCTATTGAACAGTGAACAGATCACTGCCCGCATCTAGGCATTCTCTCAAGTAATAGCAGCTGGAGTTGGAGGCAGACGCATCATCCTTCATCAAAAGCTTTAGTTGCATTGCAAATTCCCTACTTATATGTGTTTATTGATAGTCATGTTCAATTGTAGTGAGCAAAAGTAAATGTTTGTCTGAATAGTATCATAAACTAGTTTGACAAAGGCCCCTAGTGGTCTGTGTTTAACTAACCACTTTAACCTACTCGCACGGAATACTTTTCAAGGAGAAGTCCACAGGCAGATGTGTAATAAAAGAATAATATTCAAACACTTTGAGGAAATTGTATAGAATATTTGAGAGCAAATTAAGGGACGATGTAGGATCTTTAGTCTGTTCTTTTGCAACATTCTCCAACATATCAATAGCTTGGTCTTTTTGGTAGGTTTGTAAGACACAATTCTCTATATTTCTTTGTGTTACCGCTACAGCAGAAACCTATCCCCTCTGTACCATAGACTCTTGAGTCTTCTCTTCCTTTTAGTGACTAGGATTTCGATTACAACTTCATGCAACACACGATGCCGCCGCCAATTAGCTGCTCTTTGCATTCAGCTGGCAAAAGAGACTGCAGATCCCAAATGAGGATGGTACTCGAATTTTCTATACGAAGCAAGACCTTTCTCACACAATCCTAGCTCAATCTGGTTACGATTTTTCAGCTTAAAGGTAGCTTAAGGGCATACAAAAAGCTCTACTTAGCATAAAATGCATGCTTAGATGAGTTTCAAGCCTAAAATCAAGATGCTATTCAACTGTTATTGTACCTTTATCCTCGATTTGTCATCTTTGTTCATAAATTTTACAAATTTATTCTTACAACCGGTTTAAATAAGCCACGCCAGTCGTCTTATAGCCCTATTCTGCATTATAAACTGCGAGAAATATTACAAAATTAGTTTAATGTACAAATTATTCATAAAACACAATCTACGCATGCAAATTTTTTCGAATTGATTTATGATCTAAAGGAGCCCGCTTCATGTGATTTAAATTCTTCTACCCTTCCAACCTTTAAAATCATTTGTCACTCAATTAATTCTGTCCGCCCATCCGTTACACATCGTTTGTTTCTATCATAAAGTCGCATGAAATGAACACAAAAAAAAGTCCTGTGCTACGGGATGACCTTCAAATTGCTTAGTTTATTATCCTTCCACAACAATTTATTGCCTGTCATGATGTGTCCATAATCAATGGAACAAATGATGATGAATGAGCTGTTATTCATTTGTCTAAAAAAGTTTTCCTTCTCCTTACAAGTTCATTTAAATCACTAAACAAAATGTGTCCTCCTCCTTCTCCTGTTATAGACATGTTTTTGATGAAAATAAAATATTAAATCGAATGCGTAGAATGAACCACAATAAATGAAATCTCTCCCATTGCTTGAAGGTACTCGATGAAAAACAAAATCCCTATAACAAAGCTCCCCATCACCCACAATAGGACAATAAACAGGCACGTAGTATGCTTGCACGGAAAAGCCAAAGGACAAATAAACAAATAAACAGAAAATCTCCTACAACATACCTTCATAATGAATTCACTAGAAACCGGCTTATGGTCACTAATATTGTATCCAGGATGGCTTTTGTATGACAATTGGTCTAAATGAAGTTTAATGTCAGGATATTTGTCCCTCTGCACCATGTACAGAATACGATCGGTCCATGCGGGACGGCGTCTAAAAGATAAAAGCAATTTTAATAGGAAATTCGTAAGAATAGTTATGTGTTTGGGTGTTTCACTTCATGTCATAGATGGAGGTGTTCTCTTTGAATTTGAATGTTGGCGGGAATGCAGGTAGTCTTTCTTCGAGTTGATGGAATGCTTTGCCAGTTTCTCGTACCAATAACAATTGATCTCTCTGTACGAGTTCGGCAATTTTATCCTTTTCCACAAGATCACGCACTTCTTCGGGGGAGTCATCACCGGTGAGACGGAAGTTGAGGTCACCAAACCAAAAGACGTACCTAAAAAGTAGTCGCTTGTTAGATAATTTGCAGTGAAATAGGATTTTTGTTTGTTTTACTTACTCATGATCGAAGATTTCTCGATACTTTTTCACGTGGTAATGATGGTTTTCTAGAATTTGTCTGTAGTCTTCGATTCTTTCGTCCAATTCATGGTCATGAGCTGCTAGATGTGATACAACAAACGAAACACCACAACCATAGACGCTGAGACGGATACTTACTGCTCCTTTGTTGCCCTGAAAGAAGTTTTAAGTACACAAGATTAAATGGCAATTCTGTGAAAGAGACTGAGAATTAAATCAGACAGAAGACTAGGTCTTGCTGGGATTTTATGTTGACTATTGCACTTTCTCTCGATATGGCTGAGAGGAAAAATACATAATCGATAAGACAGCTGAGATTGTTTTTGGGGCTCTTGCTCTGGATCTTATTTTATTCTTAGAGCGGCTGCTGCTAGGAGCATCCACAGCTCTTGCATAGATCATATTGTTGTCTATTGATCGTACGAGGTGGCATGACGAATCACTAATGCTTACAGAGCTGTCTTGCCAATTCGTTTACATTCTTGTTCTCTTCTATATCACTAGATCCGTTTGACCAGGCTTCGGCTTACTCAGGAAAGGCATCGCCCATCAATTTATAGCAACAATCAGACGACCACAGATCGATACGTTACGTCTTCCACATGGGAAGTTTGTCTAAAGAATTCTAGATCGAAAGTGGAGTCCTACAAGGCTGTATTCTGTCACCGATGCTTTTTCCTTTTGCGATTTGCGACGCATTCTATAAAGCTTTGTCAACAAGAGGTGGATGGCTTTAATAGACTCTTGCATCATGCATCTTGTATGCTAGCTCTCGCATAGTAATCCTATGCTTTGAAACTTCAGCAAATTCCAGCAAGAGTGGAGAGGGTTCCAGGCAATTATCAGGCTAGGTACACACTCATTGGCTACCAATAGAAGGAATAGAAAGTTTCCAGTATCTTGCAAGAGCTGTCTCCACCGATGGTGAAACAGAACTAAATATTTTGCCTTTTACATAAGTATTCTTACCCAAATTCCACCGAATCCAGTTCGTGTGAATTCCGCTTCAATATTCCTCAAATGTGGCACATGTTTCCTTTTTGAAAATAACGTCAACATAAGCCCTTGCATTTGTTCTGTCTTAACGGCCACATAATCATGATCTTTGAGAACTTCTTTAAATTTAATTGTCCATGGGTCATCCTTAAAAAGTCCAAGTACTTGGTTTTGTGGCTGTGAGTTGACTTCCTGCAGACCAATTGCATACATATCCGGTGTCCCCTCACCAGGACATTGATTTGCTGTCAATCCCAGCAAATTGGTGAGCGATAGAGTTTCGGGGTATTTTGTGCCGACATTCCATGTTACTATGTAAACACTGAAAGCATAATATAAATTTTATTTTTCCAATATAAAGCAAGATAATGCGTCTAGGCTGTGTAATAAACAAAATCAGTACAACGTGAGACATTAACTACAAAATGGACAACATTTATGGCGAACAAATATTTTTAAAAGGAATTCTATAAAATGCGACTGTTTCGTGTTCGTGGTTGAGTGCATTGAATGGGTTTTTTTTCATGAGAAAATTTCACACTTTATGATGTGAAAAGCACGTCTGTTAGCGAGTATTATACAATCTAATTACCTGACATGTACGTTCTACTGTACCAATGGTAAATATAGACAAAAGTGAATGGTGACGAGAAGTACTTGAATAGCAATCACATAGAGGAGCTAACAGACTCCTCTGTCTGTGGGGGAGTAATTAAGTTAACAGAAGTAGGCATCCTTAAAGGCTATCGACTGCAGACCAATTATTGGTTTATACAAGGGCCTTGAGAGGATAAAAATAAATGGACTCTGCTTTATTTTGCAAACATCTTGAACATGATGGAAGAAAAAGAAAGACACAGCTTTACAGTGCCTTTCAATAGGACAAGGACATTGCGACCTATAGTATCGCTATCATCTGACGAAGTTTAGACTACTTTATGGCTTAAAAACCCGCCGAAACATTACGTTGTCTTTAAATAAACCTGAACCGCAAATTTTTCGCTTAAAACTAATTGAAAACTTTGTCAGGTCCTTGTTTTTATTTTTCTGCACAAGGTAATAAATTTTAAATCGCAGCTCTAGTAGCAGATTTCTTAAATGCGCTGCCGTTCATCACATGAGTGCTCAGCAAATAGCTACAATGAGCAGTGGCATTTTCTCCCAGAGTTTAACCATGACCTGCATTTCTTATGTAATTATTTGATTAAAAAGGATTCCTTGCACATATCTCTTTTCGCTGTGCACAATTTCCTCTTTGGGTGGTTCTGTGTGTATGTCCACTGATTGATGAGCATTTCAATTGAAACTTTCTTATCAATTTGAAAGCTCAGCACAAAAGACATGAGTGGATTAGTTTTAAAATTCATGACTCAACAATTTGATAAGGGAAATAAACTTTCAAAGGAATGCTAGCTCTTTGAATTTGTCTTAATTTTTTTTTTTTTTTTTTGAGAGGAAAATCAATACTCTTAGCTCTAGTATGGTATATGCTAGTATATGGTTCCTTTTTTTGTGATTTTCAATGGGCCAAGGTACGATAAAAAACTCGTGATAGACTATGCGTTATTGTGTGTGTTAATCATCAATTTGTATTCTGAAGAGGATTATATTTCAATTGCTTACTCAGACAAGTAGGATTATCTCCATTTCACAAACCGGGTAGTAATTCTTAAATTGTTGGGATTTAGATGGATGCACCAAGTGATAGAGTTCAAATGTAAACATTAACTGACGATGGATGCCGCAGCAGCAAACGCAAACGTTTTTTTTGTCCAATTTTTAGCAACAAGTGCCTTCTACTTTATTAAATCTCAACCAATTTCAATTATTTTTAGTTTTTCTGAACAATAAATATATTGTGTTTAAAATATATGTGCAAGATATATGTCTGTAACTAGCGGTATAGTCGAAATTCGAGAACAAACCCCTTGACTTCTGAGAAAGCATCTTTCTCTTAAAATTCTGAAGGCACAATCTCTTTTATTTTATATTATATTTTATAAAAATATAAGCGCTCAACAATTTCTAGTCGAATACAACAAAAACCATAGAATTCGGTGCAGATTTGATAAAAATATGGCCAAAAAAGGCGATGGTTATAAGCATTATAAGATGTGTTTTAACCTAAAGAAAGTGTTCTCTTAATCTTTGTACTCCTTGATGAATATATATACTGCATATACCCTGCCCACCCTGTATATTTTAAAACATATGTATTATCCTCCTACAGCATCTCAAATTTTTATAAAAGCAACTCCCCTTCAATTTCCTTTTAGCAAACAATAAAAACTAAACTGCCGCACTGCATAACCTACACTACTTTACCCACTCTTGGCCAACGGCCTATCTGTCATTTGCATACAGCAAGTAGTTGCAAGTTGGTTCGTGCGGCCGTGATTCAATTTAAAAATTAAAATTTTCGCGTTAAAAAGTTAAAATTATTTCGATGTTTTAGCTCAAGTCGTGCAATTAATATGCGGTAAGTGTTTTGCAAGTATTTTCTTGATGTAAAACAACGGAAAATTGCTTTTATTCGGTCGAATTCTTTTTGGTCATTGCTCCATAGCAGGTACTTTGCGGATTTTTCAATCGGTAAATTTCGTTATATTTTTATGTTTTTTCATGAATTTTTTTGCAAAAAATTGTAAAATAGTCGTTATTTTATAAAAATATGCAGTTTTTTTGGCTTCCGAATGTCCTATTTTCGCTGCGCGAGTGTTTTTTTCTTTTTTCTTGGCTTGGAGCATGATCTTTCGTGTCTTATAACGGCGGCCATTAGACAAGTAAATTTACCGTTCGAATTGCAAGTGCCCGGGAAATTTGAAAATTGAATTTGCGTCGCAGGTACTTTTTCGTAAAGACTTTTGCGAGTGCGTCGATTATTATGAAATTTGAAGAGTTTTTGGGTGAGTTAAATTTGTAAAGAATACTTTTTCTCTATTTGATTATATTTTTTAAGATTTCGTTTGATTTAAATTGGTATATTGGTATAAAAAATACTCTATAGCTGTTAAAGGAGTTTTAGGTCCTTATTTGATGTGAATCCTTGAAAGGAATTTAAAGTTTTCCTTGCAAATAGTTCATTCAGATCTGAAACTTAGGGAGGGTTCTTGGAATTCTATGATTTTGTAGTTGGAACGAGCGTAGTCTTCCAGGATTGATTGCCGATTTGTCGAGCAGACGTTGATCTCCAGTTCTTTTGTATTTCTATTTGTGGGCGTAGCTTACAGCTTAATGTACCGGGCTATGACTAGTAAATGTGAAAATCAGGGTTCGAATGCCAGAAAGGATCCGAAAGTACAGTGATGAAACTTCTGAACGTCCCACTGTTCAGCGTATTTGATCTGTATGTCCCTTCAGTAGACGACGTAGATGTAAGAAGACTGATCCTTAATGGACTACTTGTAGGCCTTAAGATATTGAAGTTTTTCCTCGGTTTCCAGTGGTTTCCGTTCATAAAATTTCAAGATATTACTTGGCTAAGACCAGTGTCCGTTCTACCCATTTGCTTCTGAAACTTTCTTGACTGGCGTCTGTCGCAATTTCATTCTGCATTCGTTCCTGTGATACTCAGCTCAGAACGTAGGTTTACTGAGGTAAAATGGGTCCGAGTAGCTCTGCCGGTTTAGTCGAACAGTTGAACAGATAGAGGGGTCGTTATGGTTTCAGTCCAGACATTTGTCTTCTGATAAAAAGCTGTTGAGTAGGTGACACTAGCCTGAGCGGAGTTGAGTAAATTTTGTCCTGGTTTGCCGTTGATATTCGTTTTCTTCGTTAGCAGTTGCCGCCGAGCACGATGTTTGTTTTGTAGTTGCGGTTATATTTGCGCCTGTTGATTAGTTTACTTTCTAGAGTTCTCTGTTGAAGATGGTTGGTTCTGTGCCTTGGTCTATGTTATGTTTGTAGTTTCTGATGCTTCTACTTATTTTCTGCTTTGTTCTTGTGTAAAATTTCAACTAAATTCCTCCGTAAAAGGATGCGGACTGCTCCATTATACACTCTTCTTTTGGCTCTACTTGTAGGTAAAGGCTAGAACGTACTGCTGAGAGAATATGTTGTTGTGTTTCTTCGTTGAGAGTATCATCACTTCATTGTGCCGATGGTCTTCGTCAGCTATGAGCGGACATTCTGTGATGGTTTGCACTTGTTTGTGGCGTGCAATACAAGAGCTAATCCCTTTTTATGTCGCTAGTAGCATTTCTTTACCACAATAACTGGCAGCAAGTGACTTTAAGTAGATCAGGGCTTTTCATTTCCTCTGATACACCGTATACTCTTCCATCCATTGCATCGAATGGTTAGTCAGAGACCAGTTGTCTTTCCAAAAAGTGTGACGAATTGACTGCCACTTTCTTCGTTGTATGATTGAGGCTATAGGTTCATTGGACTCTCGATCTCGAAGTCTGCGGTCAGCTGTTAATCTGTTTGATGCTATCAGCGATCGTTTGATTATCATGGCGCTTTAATGAACTTCTAATCATACTTTGTCCGTCGGTCGTTTTACTTGTATGGATATTATTCAGTCTTCACTGCTTGCCTTAATCGATTATGACAATGTTAGTGCACCAGAATCCGCATATATCTCAACAAAAGCTGGACGTTGATGCCATACGAGTTCTTTTGGTCCATGTCTTGGTTATCGTCCCTTATTGCCTTTCTGATTTTTTTGATCGCGATTGTATTTTGTTTCCTTACTCTCAGTCGCAGCGTGAAGAACCCCTTTCTCCAAATACACATTTGTTCTGTTAAGAACAGAATTCAACAGAGTGTTAGGCATCATGTAATGAGTTTCTTCCTTCTCTTTGTCCTAAGCCATAGCAATAGCACAAGAGATGTCTGTAATTTGTATGAACAAAAATTAAAATAAAATAATCATGTGCGAAGCGAAAAATTGATTACCTGTGCAAGAATTAAATTGAAGGCATCGCTGGAATCAGGATTACTTTCTGGCAATTTTTTGATGAACTCGAGGATGAATCTCCAATTTCAGTTTATAATCGACTTATGTATGTTCAAGCGAAGGGAGATGCATAAGTCTTTTCATGTAGTCTGTGGGCGAAGGGTGTTTACGTTCTGCAGAAGTGGATGTTCCAAGCTTGACTTTGGGATATGAGAGTAGAAGTAAAAGTTCGGCAATCGTTTTCTTAGAAGATGCGTTTGCCTACTGTGTACTGTCTGGCCATACCCAGAGGCAATGAGATTGCTCGTTCCTTTCTGCTTACAATAGTTGTTGCAATTGACCATAAGTTCCTTAGTTCCTCAGACCAAAAACTTTTTGATATGAGCCATCACATGGTCTTCTACGAAAAAGTAGTTTTGTCCCTCCTTTTCTTACTACTGTCCTGGTTTTCTGTATCAAGGCTGAGCATTTGTCTCTAGGGTACTGGGTTCTTTATGAAGTTTCACCACACACAGCACAATACATATTTCTGCTCAGTTAGTATCCTCACCCCAAAAGGCGATTCGGTTTCAATCCAAATGTGTATACTCTCAAAGCATATCATACATTTGTATGTATGTAGTGTGCCAAAGCTATGCGATACTTTTAAGACGGCAGACTTCTTGTCTCCTGTTCACTGTTCATCATGTCTGCATGAATCACGCGGTTTGGCATGACACCCAATGCTTAGTCATATCCGTATAAGGTCATATCGCAATTTTCTAAATATAAATTTATTTATAAGCAGCTACACCCCTTCTATGAGATTTAAGGGTTTACAGCTTGAAATTTAAAGCAGGTGCCCTTCACCTTTGAGTCGCTTCGTTTATCTTGCTATCTCATCTCAATATATTAGAGTACCCAAACGTTATCCTAATTAAATCAATTATGCCGAGAAACCCTTTCGGAGAAAATCACTTTTAAAACAAAGTTCAATCTAGGTGAACGAAATCATTAAAAATACATCATTCTCCCTTGAGATGGATCAATGTCTGTCGTCTGCCGTAATGACGTTTAAATATAAACCAATTTGTACCTAGCTGAATTTGACACGCTTATTTCGAGTGAATTTTCAGTCCTAAAATTTAAACCAAAACGTCTGCTACGTGTTCAACATTAATTACGCTTACTTCACCCTCTCCTAACAATGTCCATCTATTGAAGACAAATATTCCACCCAGTTTTCTGTTTACCCCTCGATAGATAAACTACATGACGTCAAGGCTAATGTAAACAACTATTTTGGCATCCAAACAGTTTTGGAATGCAAATCACAAAAATATACAAAAAAAAACTAGTTTGAACCGCAAAATATCGTCGTGAAGACAAGGCCACCATCACCAATATAAATGAAATTATCAAGTTTATCCGATGAGGTCAGTGGACGTCGCAAAATTTAGATGCAAAACAATTGACGGAATTAAAAACTGGTCATGCATTAGAAGCAACTTTCAAATGGGTGTTTTGTGTCATATTTATACACTGAGATGGGTATCTTTGTATCTAATTGTTTCTGTCGCCTTTGAGGATGACCTTAAGTACCAGTTTGGCGACAGGGGAGTACTGTATGTTCTGTGTACCGGAAAAATACTCGCGCAAGGTTATGGCAGGCAGTGTCAGTGTGCCTTACGTCATTCTGGCCAGCGGTTGGAGTGGGGGAACAAGAACAAATAGGTGTACCGAAGCATCACACAGATGAAAATTCGTCATTAAATTTTTTTTAAAAATTAGAGATAGATAGATAGAGAGAGGGAAGAAATAGTTAATTTTGAACAATGATCGCACTGCGGAACACGTGACTTGTTGCCAGTGGGAGTAGAGAGAGATTCTGTTGCCTTTGTCTATGATTTCATGCTTGTGAATCAGTTTTAATTAAACGCTGGAAATTTCTTAAATTTTTTTTGCATTTAAACTGAGTGTTTAGGGTCTAATATTAGCAGTGTGCCAACATTAAAGGTTAATTACGTCTTTATACATATTTTAAGGGCTTTTTTTTAAGAGTTCAAAAGTCAGTATTTGTCGCGAAGATAAACATGAAAAAAAAAACACCGTGTCGTCGGAGGTTGGTGGGAGGAAAAGAATTTATATTAATGAGGGAGACTCAGACGTTAGTAGGTCATTGGAGTTCAATTTTTGTTTCTTTATGAGTTAGAACTGGTTCTTGTGGTAGTTTGTTAGTGAAGAGGGATGGGTGGTTGCGAAAGTAGAGAATCTATTGGGGGACTTTGAAGAAACCTTATAGGTGTTTGGAGAGATAGTTTTTGCGGTATTCAGTTATGAATTTCTAGCTGTCGTTCGTGCGGGGAATAGCCGATTGAAAAATAGTTAGTCTGCGACCAAATTCTTCACTGAAGACCCAGTCTAGTAGCGTTTATTCCTAGCACATTAAGGCTGAGTTCATTGATGCAAAAAATCTGTATTATCTAAAAGCAAAAGCAAAAGTTTTGCAACACTTGCGTTCATAAAAGTCAAAAGTTTTGCATATTTGCAACAGATTCCATTTTGTTCCTAGAATGTTTTTGGTTGCTGCAACATTTTGAGTAAGTTTGCGTTTATAAAAGTTTGCAAAAATGTTGCTGCAAACTTTTTTGCTTTAATGAACTCAGATTAAGTTGCTTCTAGCGCCATCTATTGTATGTTTCGAAGTGCTTATGAATAAGCAGTGTAAGATAGATGGCGCGATTTTAGAATACTAAATTTTGTACATGAACCCACTTTACAATTCAGCTTAGATCTCAGCTTATAAAAAACAGATCACGATGAAACATATACCAAGTTTTAGATGAATCTCTGAGCAATGCTACAGCGAAAGACCCTCTCGATTCCATTCAGCAGTTTTTGCATGATGCGCGAACAAAGAAACTTTTTGCAACGATTCATAATAAAATGAAAGCGATATAGAATAACTGGTTTTTACCGTAGTTATATCCATGATTCATTCGAGGCGAATCGATGCTCATGTAGTGAACAAATTGCGCACTTTGTGAAGATGAAAGAACCCGTATATAGTCGTTAGTAATTGCTTAATTCTAGAGATTATTTCGCAAGATTATATTCAGCCAAAGTTCAGCTAGAAACATAAAAACCTACTTTATAGTTATTAGCACGCGCCAACTTTAAAAACACCGAAAGCATAATGTATTCTTTAGTGTGGGCTAAGAATTTGTCTGTTTGTTGGATTTAAATTTGCTGTGAGGCCTTTTTAGTACTAGATGTTGAGTAGGCTTTGAAGTTAGAGGGCTGTTACTTAGTGTCTACTTAATGTAAACGTTGATCTACTCTTAGCATATGTAATGACGTAAGCTCAGTGGATTGATCACTGAGTATGAAATTCATGGTTCGAATCCTAGGAAACATTTAAGAGCTTTTCTTCTTCTTCTTGTTTCCTGACCTCTCGCTAAATTTGAAGCCGAAATTCGATGGTATAACTGCTGTGAGAAAGCCTTAAATCACACTGCTTGTAGCCAAATGTGGATGGCCATCGTATTACGGCAGCGTATTCAATTTGCTTGGTGTTCAAGTCCATTCAGTGTTATTCACCACAAACACGTATACTGTGAATTACGAATGAATGCAAAAATCCCATACACCTCTTCCCAGTCTATTTGTGCACCACACCATTTGGTGTACCATTGCTTGAATTTAGGAAAAAAAATCCTCTACTCCATTATGGAATGGTCAGTCACTTACTCATAAATCTGTGCCTCTATCGCTGTTATGTGATGCACAGTATTCGACGCAAATTTCAACAAGATATTGAATTTATATATTCATACGAGTGCATGGCACTTAAAAATATTCTAAATTGCTTTGCTTTTGCAAATAGATTAAAATGGATTTATTACAAGCAAATAAATGCTTCTTTAAAAGGGAGGAAGATAAATCATTTAAAAGAGACTATGTTTATAGCTTTTGAAAAGATTTGAAAGCAAAGGTCTCCACTAAGTTCTTCTCCATTTATTTTGAATTCCCGCATGACCTTGACTGCGTTATGAGTTATTTCTAGCCACGAAGTATTTAATGGGTTAATGAATCATACCAAATCGCTGTGGGCATGCAAAGATGACGAGCCATTTTAACTTTGTCACGATAGGATACGAGATATGGTCGTACGAATGCCGCATGCTTGATAATTACGCTCAGGTTGATTGCTTTCGTTGATGCCGTTGAACTCGTATTCCAATGAAATTTGAGGTTTTATAACTCCTAATTGTTTACAACGAAAGATATAATAGCAAGCATACGTTAATCAGTAACTTGGGTCATATCTAGTACTAAGAACTGATAGTTTGTAATGTTTTTAGCTGGAAGACGGTTCTGTTAGAGGTGCTGGTTGCCGTGGCTCAGTGGTCAGTGCGCTAGACTACTGCGCCAAGTTCAGATCGCAGAAAATGCCATCAAAGTTGTATTCAACTACTGCCAGCATCGGACGAAAATCCGAGAGTATTACTCTCATGAGAAAGCTGTTCAAAAGGCTTCCTTACCGACGATGGTGTACCCCTGGGTTTAGTGCTTTCTCCCACACTGGTTCTTCATGTTTTTCGCTAGTAATTCAATTCATTTGTTTGCTTACTACCCTCATTTCCACGACCAGGACCCCAAGTTTTTAAGTCCCATCGAGAACGGATGTATATAGAGCTCAACTCTGAAGTAGAGCTGATCGTAGTAAGCTAGTTCTATCTCCTGTCTCTTTACCTGTCTGCTAATGTCGCCAACTTTAAAGAGAATGGAGTTGATACTGCGGAATTCGATGATTTGCCAACGCTTTGCCAGGGCTTTACTAGACTGGATCTAAAAGGCTGCTCAAGCTAGTGGTAGATGCCTCAGTATATCTACATTTTGGCCTTGCTTCTCTCATCTATAGGTACTGAGGGCAGTATAAAATTTTGCACGAATAGAAGGGACCTAGAGTTTTATGACGTAGCCTTAGGGCAGAGGCTTGTTGAGAAGCTGGCAGAAGCTAGCAGAGCTCACTAGATCACGTTTAGCGATTTAGATTGATCGATGACTGGTAGGTCGAAGGCTCTATCGCTTCCACACGGTCGGAATGTTAAATCCTAAGCTCTTTTTCGCCAGTACTTCAACCACAAGTGTGTCTCTTTCCTTCGTCGCCTTTCACTTATTCACGAATCATGGCTTTTATGTATCATCATTCTATCATTTTGTTTTATGATTCAAAGGACAAGTCCTAAGTAGTTAAGAATAAGAACTATAGAGATGGATTAAGTATAGCCTGTTCATTAGTGCCAACAAGAGTATAGCCAACTAGAATAGTACATGCAAACGATGTTGTCAAGGGCTAGATAGTTCTGATAGTCTGAGGCGAGCACTAGTCAATGTAGGAGATCCATATTTTCGACTTAAGGTATATCAAAACTGTCACGCCAAATGTCCAAATGTCAGACCGAAAAAAATAGAGATTTTAAGCAAAAATGTTCAGACAGCCAGCTCTTATCTAAGAGGTTCTCAAATTTTGCTGATAAGAATAATTTATGTTGACTAAAAGACTATTATTTACCACGTGATGATTGCGCCCCCAAAAATCCCTCTTATCGTTTTTTTTTCGTCTGTGTTTACCATATAGAGACCTGGTCTATCGCCACACTATGTTATTCGTAAATCAGCACGAACCGTCATTTAAAAGAGTGCAATCCATAAAAACACAGCACAGCTGTTGACCGATAAAAATGTGGTAGCTAAAGTGCTTTTCGGCACAACACGAGAAGTGGTTTCGGTTTCTATAGTTACATAAGAAGGGAACCTATTTTTTTTTTTGCTACCCACTTGTCCCATTTTGTCTTGTTGGGGATTACTTTTAGAGCAACACTTTTTCGTGGGGATTTCTTATCACCAAAGTTTGTATGGGGATTACCCCGTACAAGTGTTCTGTTTGTCCCACTTAATGGATGGATTAAGCAATTCATTATGTTAATGGGTGGTACGTTCTTAAGGACATTTTTTTTTTCATCTTCCTTTCAGAGATCTTGCTAACTTAATTGTATTAAAAAAAAGACCATCCAAAGGGTACATGCCAATTGAATGCCAGACAAAGTATATACAATCCTTTACAACTCAGAGCGTATTACTTACAAAAGAAAATATATCACGACTGTGAGATGGTAAAAGTAATTAATAAAGTTACCGGGGGTCTCTGTTAGCCTCAAAGGAACAAGTGTATCTGCATCCTTGAGACCAAACTTTAGGGTGTAATTGCTTTCAATCTTTAAACTTGAATTTCGACCTTTGATCTACACAACTTGTTGATATACTTTTTATTTTTATTTAATGCATTAATCTAAGTTCATTAATTACTACAATGGCGACGACTACTTCTCTTGTGAGGGGAGGAGGCGGGGAGGAATTTATTTCAAATAATTTATCTGTACCGGTTTGTTTACTTTACCGTGTCAAGCTGCCTTTTGTTTGTCTTCGATACTGTGTAATGCGCAATTAGTTTGCTGGGCTGTGTGTGCTGTTTTTTTTTTTCTACGAATCGATAAGTTTATTGCAAATACAGTATCGTTCTGATAAGCGGTGTGTTTTTATATGCCATAAGGACGTAATAAATTTAAATAAAAAGAACAGAGAAATCTAAATAAAATAGACTTTATCTTTGTGCCACGTGTAGATACATTTAACATTACTGTAGGTAGCCACAGACAAATGTATTGACTTATTCATACACCCTTGAGGTTTTCTTCTTCTCAGAAATCCTATTCTAACAGATGGTATTACAAAAGGCATTATGCCTCGGCCTGGAGCGTATTATTTTAGGTACATTTTGCAATGTTGTTTATGCTTACTTTGATCACAGTAGTGGGAGGGTGTATGAATGTTTTCTTTTAAGGTCCTTATTGAACATGAGTTCACTTGAAAAAACCTTGCCGCAAGGATGATTAAAAAATATGTATAGGTATAAAAAAATTGAAAGAGAAGGAGTTGGAACATATGGTGGTGAATCAACTTGTAAAATGTCGCAGTTTTAAGGATTTGGAGCCACAAAGTTGAGCGTACTCGTCCTTAGACGACTCATTTTACTCAAATATATAATTGCTAAGAAGAAATAGCAGGAATCGCTTATGTTATTGATTGATTGTGAAACCTTTTGGTTTGAAAACAAGGGTTTTTGTAACATGAGTTACCACAGGAAACTTATTTCGACTGTTAGTCCCTTAAACGACTCCTTTCATTCAAATTTATAACTGTAATGAACAAATAGCAGTAATAGCTTATGTTATTGATTGATTGAGTCGCCTTTTGGGTTGAAAGCAAGGTTTTTTTTGTAACATGAGTTACCATATGACATTTATTTTGACTGCTGATGATGGTCAGCTAAGTATACCTTTAGCCTGAAAGTGATTGTGTACGTCTGTGGCATAGTCTGCCAAATATCGATTAAAGAGTAGATTTTTTTTTTTGTGTAACATGAGTTACTGCAAGAAATATTTGGTTGCTGTGCTTTATAATGTGTCAATCAACTGATAGATTTGTTGGCTTTGGGTGTGGAACTGAACGTTCTTTTACTGACCCTAAATTGTACTTCTATTTGTTGTAGAATGAGTTACCGCCAGTATTCGAATAAGGTTGTGAATCTTTACTTTGTATAGGAAGTCTGTAAAATATGGATTAGAATCTAATCCATAAGTTACCGCTCACTAGAAAGAGCTCGGGGTACTTTAAACACAGCAAAAGGTAACTTTCTGCTTGGTCCCTGGACGCAGAGGTATTGCAGGCAACGAGAAAGCCGACAAGCTATCGACTCAGTAGACGAACTAGAAAAAGCTGACTCGCTGTGTGTATGCCGCCTTGCACACTTGAGCTTGTTGAAGGGGAACAAACCCATTAGAGAGGCAAGCACTAGATGGACTTCCATGGAAACTCGTGACCCAACAAGGAAGCTATTGCCCTCTTTTTACAGAGAGAATTATTCAAAAAGACAGGAAATTCCTTTCCGTTTTTGAGGACATCATCACGGCGCACAATGCTCTGCGGTACCACCTGAAGCAACCAAGTCTGAGGAAGGAAGAAGTTTTCAGGGGCTGTGGAGAAGAGGGAGCTATTGAGGATACTACCCACTTCCTATGCCATTGTCTGGGTCCTTAATATTTTAGAAACAGATTCTTGGGAAACTATACTTCTTCCAAGATCAAGAGGAACTTTCTGCGACCGTTTGATGCCTCAACACTAGTTTCTTCTCGATTTAGCGTTCAATTAACTCTTCTGGTAAGAGGGATTTTGGAGGACAATCTCTTTTTTGTAATTTTGCCTTTGCCGTGCCTGGTTCTACCAAATCTTTTGGGCATTGACCACGACATCCCAAAGTGTATCTAGCAGAAGGGACCGCATCAGACGCATGAACACTATTGAAAGTTGGAGCATCTGAAGCTGATTTCGTTTGTGTTTACCTGTTTGAAATAGCAGGATGGGTTTATATGGTTCCAATAGAGTCAAGAAAGGACGGTATTCGCTGGAATGTGTGGATAATTACTGTTCAGATTGGAAGCTATAGAGTTAGCAGTTCAAACTCCTTTATTCTCGTCTTCTTCTTCACAATATCTGTTTAAAAAGCTCGATTATATCCGCAGACGCAGACAGGGTTTGAAGGAGACCTAGCTTTTGAGTGCTACTCTAGCCATCTCCTAGAGGTTGTGCTATTTGCACTTTCCCCTGCCTCTTTTGCAGGTTCTTTGCCTGTCTCTCTTCCGTTTCCTCTTTTGCTTACTCTTAGACACAAACTCTCTAGATTTCGCCGCTTGTGGCACTCGTTTTGCCATATTGAGTTTCCGATTGAGTATAAGCATGTCAGCTAGACAAACCAGATAAAACATTTGCCCTCATTCTAGCTCATCGCCCAGTCGTATTAGAGAGACAGAATTGTAGGAAACTAGGGGATAATACATGTGTACATGAGTTACCATTGAATCAATGTAACTTACAGTGAAAGAATTATAGATGAAGGAGGTGTAGTTGGCCCTAAAATCCTAACGCACGTTATAAACTAGCTCAAATTTTCTTCATGAAAAAAATTTTCTTCAAAATTAAAAAATTTTAAATCTCCCCTGTAACGTGAGTTACCATGGGAAGGTTATATTTTGTCACGTAGTACATTCCGATAGCGAAACAAGCTTTAAGTCGTAGTCTGAGTTACCATACCAGTCCACTCACCGGACTCTTTTTGCATGAAAGAGTGGTCTTCAAAGTTGCGATGTAACATGAGTTACCATGAAATCAGTACTCAAACCAATCTAAAGGTGACAATGGAAAATCGCCAGCTATAAATTCAATTTGAAAAGTTTCAGGGGTTTATGTGTGTGTTACCAACAATTTAATGAGTTGTATCAGTTGACTGGGCATGCACGTTAAATTGCATTAAAATCTAATTTGACATGAATATAATCTTTGCTCGTGTAACTCACTCTCACTCTCAGCCCATTTAACGACTTACCCTAGTAGCTCACACCATTAAGCAAATAGATTGGCAAGCCCTCTATCTCACTCACCATAAAATGATACAAAATATTAGATCCTCCTCGTAACCAAAGTCATTGCACTGCAAAATTGCACAGACAACTCTTACATTTAATTACATTTCACAAAGTTATGAGTTTAATGCTTTTATGCTTTTCATTGCGTACACACATTCAAGTAGTACACTGCTGTGCATTGCATGAGTCATTCTTTTTGATTCAAAAGAAAAGAAAAAAAAAAACTGTAATTAAATCTCCAATTAAGTTTTCTGTTCATTCATTTTCCACACAAATATCAAGCAATGAAAACAGAAATTCCATTTTCACTGATGAGAGATAGAAATAATAAACACTTGCCAAGTTAAGCACTCGGGGGGAGGACGGGGAAACAAATTTATAGTCTCTTCTCTAAGTGGTTGGCTGATTTTTAGCACATAAAACGGATAAATAAATAAATCGATTCGTGGTGTGATATAGTTTGAACAGAAATTTTATTTAGGAAGCACATTCTAATGAGTTTATATGACAAATTTGCCCAACAATACACGAGACGCAGACGACGTGTGATTGGCAACTTTGTGGGAAAAACTTTCCGCGGAAATCAGAAAAATAAAAATTTTATGCGAGGTGAGCGTATTTCAAAATAGCCTTTGTCGTGTACACATTCTGCTAAAGAAGCAGTCTATTACTATAATTCTGTCCCCAAGAACCAGATCCTTTTAATAGCTTAGCTTTCATTGCTAAAAATGCAACTGATCTTGTGAATGCGTGGCCAATATGAAGGCTCATGCACGACAGCCTGGTGTGCTGCAGAAGGTGTATCGATTATAAGAGCAGTCGTTGGAAAGTTAAGCTTTGAATAGTACAGGTACTTGTCCTTATCCGATGAAGTATATATCAAAAGAACTTGAGGTCTATCTCCGAAGATGATCTACTGTCTACACGACAAGCTAGACCCATCCTTATGTAACCTTAAGAACCTCAAAGCCTTTCAACGAATGGGTAATTCTGATGAGTAAATTTAAAGTTCCAAGTGGATGTCTGCAAGGCTGCATGCTATTACCAGTACTGTTTCTTGTTGACACATGAAATGTAGAAATTCTTTGGGTTCTTACAACCGACCTCGTAGATCTAAAATTCCCCGAGTAGGTTAGGCTACTCCCTCACAGATAAAAGGACATCAATCCAATGAGAGCAGCTGTAGAGTTATCAAAAGGTATTTAACGTCATCTCAAATATTCATAGTGATTGAGAGATTCGATTTTTTTCAATATTTTGGGAGTATTGTCTCAACCGATAATAGAATCGAAGTAAGTGTAGCCAAGCAAATTGACAAAGCATAGTCTGCATTGACAGGGTTTGAAGGAGGCCTTGCTTGTGAGTGTGACCTTTGGCAAGAGTTCGCTCTTTTTATGCGTCTACTAGAGGTTATGCACTCTGCACTTTCACTTGCCTTTTCTTTCTTTGCACTGTTCCTCTTCTGCTTCCTCTTTTGCTTAGTCTTAGACACAAACTGTCTAAATTTTGCCATTTTAAGTTTCCGATTGAGTATATCTCCATAAGCATGTCAAATTTTAGTCGAAATAACGTCAATGCATGCGCTGATAGTCATAGAGACTAGAACAGGACTCACTGTCGTGCATTTTACTGTCAAAAGAAGGAGTAATAATGGTGCGATCAGTCTTCGTATAATCATGTAAATTGCTGTCCGACTTTCCTTAGCTAGTTATGCTTAAGACGGCTTCCCAATTTAGCCTACTTGGCAAAAGATTTGAAACTAAAATATAGGCCCAACAAATTGGCAAAAATACAAGTGTTTGTTAAGCCGAGCTATAGCCAAAAGAGCCACCACTCAATGAGTGCCAGTCAAAGCGATTAGCTTCCAATTGATTAACTCGAAATCAGTTTTATGTAGCTTCAATAATCTAGAAGGTCTGGCCTCACCTAATGCAGTGGCAATTGAAGTAGGCATTGAAGGCAATAACACATTCGCTCGAGTCCGCTTGTGGGCTTCTCTTTCTAAAACAAAAGAAAAGAAAGGACTTTAAAAGGCAAAATATCGTGGTCTTTTCTTTTTCTTTCTTTCCCTTATCTTCAACTGTAAAGTTTTTACTTGACAGCTGTCAAAGAATGACAGTCCTATGATCAAAAACAACAAAAAAAGTTCTTAATGGAAGACTCTATACATTCTTATAGCAGTTCCTTCAGTATTCTTGAAACTAATTTAAATATTTAAAATAATATTCATTTTTTAAGTTTTTATTTATTTATATTCTTTTTCTATTTTCCAGGAGTCTTGCAAGTGACCTTTCTCAACACTAGTCAAGCTTACGTCCACTCACAGTGTAGTAACAGAGCACGCGTTTTTTTTTACCTCGAAATATTCGAAACCGTTGCGCATTCTAATAAAGTGTAGTCTCAGTGCAAAATGCATCACCATCCCTTGTTTGCCATAAAATAAAAAATAGATATCCCCTGTCTCTGCAATTATCCCTCAAAGTGTCAGTGATATAATTTAAGTGTTTTGAGTGCTTGTGTCCTCTTTTTTATGCAAAAATATCCACTTAAATCCCTTTCTGCATAAAGTTCTCTGGTTTTATTTCAAATATCGCCTTGAGTGGCGTTCTACAAGAAAAAAATGAAAAAAAAAAAGTCCCACAAAGTTCGGTTTAGTATCCTAATTGAAAGGGACAAGTGCGCGTAAAAGGTCCCCGCGAAATAGAAATCCCCCTCAAAGCCTTTGTTTAGTGTTAAAGTAAAATAAGATCCCATTGTGTGTTGGCTTTTATCGGTTTATAGTCTAAAAAGTGTGAAAATGTCCCTCTCAAATTGTCCCTTGTCTTTCAATCAATCAATTAGTGAAGTGGTTCGGTTCGCGTACGCGAGTGGTACGAGAGCTCTAGTTACTTGGAAACTTTAGTGGATGTAACACAAACAAATGGTGAGTACCTACAATTTATCTTATCATATGTGAAATATAGTTCTTTTTAAATTGAATATGCCTACATGCTATCAGGGGACAATTGAATTTATCGATAACTAAATGTTGAAAGTGCTTACTATCTTCCACATTATCGCAGAAGTACTTCTTAATTAGGGATTTATCAAAACAAATTAAAGTTTTGTACAGCTATTTTCAAAGTTTACGAGTCGAGATTAAAAATTATGCTTCGACGGCAAGATAAGTAAAGTATTTAGTACAATACGTATGGGCTTAGGTGCTTGCAAAGTTTGGGAAGAGATAGGAGCTTCTAACTAATTAGTTCGCGCAATCTCTTTACAACCATTGTGGGAAGACGATCAAATTCTTTAACAAGTCAGAGACATATTCACTAAGATAAACGTAGTTCTGGATAGACTAGTCATTTTAAGGGGGACAATAGTGCAGTGGATAGTATGTTCTCTGCTAACCCAATGTGTGCAAGTTCAAGGCCCAGTGGGTGACAGCAATGCAGCCATTGATCGTAGAAAAATAAACATCACCAAAGTTTCGCACCACTGCACTAAAGAAAGGTTTCTGTTCTTTAGTTAGTTGAGTCTCTAGGACTTGTACTTGTTTGTAGTCAAGGTCGGGAGAAAAAGAAATGAGCGAAAGAGTTTATTGGTCTTGTAGGCTCAGTTGAAGATGCCATTCGAACATTATACGGTGAAAGCTTAGCTCCTAAATTTACTTTACAAATTCATATTCAACTTAAGACATTCTATTTATCCTTTTTGAATTCGGGGTTAGGATAAAACCCATCGAATCTCTGATCATTCAGCACTACGTCGAGCTCGCTTTTAGTTTAGTTGTGTTCCGAGATGTTATACACAGTACTTTACTACCTTTAGCTTGTTTCACTCATCCGAAATGCCCCATAGGATTCATAGTAACATACTCACTGAACGGCCTGCAAAGTATATTGGTTAAGAGTTCTCAGTTTGGAGCCTTGTTCATATTTTAATTGTTTTTCTTCTCGCACCTTGTACGGTTCCAAAACACAGCATGCTTGTCTAGTTCTATGGATAGTTTCCGAGTCGTTTCATCCTAATGATTCAGTGCCTACAATTCGTATCCTTGGCCTCCCATTGTTTCCCTTTCTTTAGGACTCTGAAGCGTTGGCAAAAGACAACGTTGTTTATATTCGGTGTCGACAATAAAAACTGTTTGTAGTGAGTTTAATGGTGTAATAGAAACATTTTCTGAAGTTGAAGGTGTCAAAGTGTCATATTTCCCCTTAGCGTAGGACTATAGTAGGCAAATAAAATTCAAACCATCTCATGTAATTTTACCTCTAAAGACGAAGATAAAATCTGTTTTTATTACCAGCAAGGACAAATCCTTTTTAAGATCGGTCTACAGGGGATATACGAGTATGTTGAGCAGAATTTCATGTGCAAATCTCTGAACACAGTAATTATTTTATTTAGGAAGTTTGTCAGCAGTAAAAAGCGATTATTATTTCCGTTTATTTTGGTATCCAGTTCCCCCAAACAGGCTGTACGTGCTACAGTGGATAAATTTGAGTCAACCTATTCACTATTGTATGTTCTGTGGCATTGTAAAGTCTTTGGTTTACGCCAACAAAACGATAATGGTAGAAGAGATCGAGAACGCGAAATTGTCAAACTTACGGGCGAAGTTCTAAGAATCAATCGCTATAAACATATGAATAAAATCGAATTTCACAATAATTAGAAAATTGTTGTGTCCTTATTGAAAAACTCTTTCCGAAAATATCCAAAGCATGATGCCTAAATTAACAAAAAGTGGGCGTGTCTCAATTAGAAGAAGTAGGTTGTCTTTTCCTCTTTTCTTACAACATACCACCGTCATTCTCAATTGAAAGTAGGTATTTGAAGCACTCAATCGTTAAATTGATTACACAGACCACCTGTTTGTAAGCGCTTTAGCGTAAGCACTTATAAAATCGCACGATCGTGACGCGCACGTCTTCCTTCTCCGCTCGAAAAACTACCTCCTCTCTTGATGAAATAGCAAAGCAACTTCGCATAACGCGCAACGCAACTCAACTTAATGACTAATCGCGTTCGCGTCTACTAATCCGGTTTTAGATATGTGTTGCGCTTTAACATTTTGTATTAAATCGCATTACCTTTTGCTCACCGATCTGTGTCCGTCCGAGCTTTCGATTTTATTTCGATTATTATTTTTAGAATCGACATCATACTATCCAGCACACATTATATCTATCTGAATTGAGTTCACACACCATATAATCCAATTAGAAAATAAAAAAGCGAATGAAAGCGGCGCAACAAAAAGCAACAAACAATATGAGAATGCAACATATAAATAGGTACCAACAACAATGTGTCTATGTCTACAAACAGACAGGTTATCCTTGACCGAAACGACGAAAAAACCTCAAAGGCCTCTATCGATGACGATGATGTCCCCAACTGGACGCGCAACATTATGTAATAAGAAAAAAAAATAACAACAATTTTCCAGTTGAAACTTAACAAAAAAAAAAACGAAACAACAACAACGAACACGATACAGTCCGCCTTGCCCCCAACAACACAAAAATAAAAAATAACGAACAAAAGACAGAAAGAAGAAGATACAATTTGTATTTTTTGCGGGAGATTCACTTAAATAGAAACAACAACAAAAAATGTATCTCAACACACTTACTTAAAGTTCCAAGGCGTTGTAACTGATTTTTTACTTTTATTCATGATTAGTTCGCTAGGAAACGTTTCTTTTTTTTTTTATTCAAAAAAACAAAAACCACGACGGCGGCACTTTTTAGTCAATTTTTTGTTTTTTTAGTTTGCTTGTTTTTTCTGGTCACAAATATGGGAAAAATGGAAATGTGAAGTCAACACAAAGTCCTTAAAATTCTACTCAAAAAAAGCAGATATAAATATACGAATGATTAGATTAGGGAATTAGGAAAGAAGAAAGCAACAAAAAAAAATCCTCTTTTTTTTTTCTTTTAAATAATTTACCACAATTCAGCAATTAGGGTTGTTGTAATCATAACAACAAATTTTTTTTTTTTTTTTCTTTGCGCACTTTTTTTTATTTGTATCCGTGTATTTTTATTTTTTCTAAACAAATCTTTTGAAAGATAAATGTATGTAATTGTTTTCGAATGAATCAAGACGAGGAACAAAATGCGATAAAGAAATACGCGTACTAACGAACGCCGATGCAAAAACAACACTGAAATTGAAAATGTGTGAAAAGCTAAATATTTAATGTGAAGTGAAGAAGTTGCTAATTTGAAAAAGAAATAAAAACCAAGGTGGAGGGGAAATTGACACTGACAGATGTCAAAAGTGACAGTAAAGGTTAAGAGTAGTAGATTTGTGAAATTGTAGTAGAGACAGTTAGGGTGGAAGCAGATGGAAGTTGTCTGCGTTCAGAGAATTTATTCATTTTTGTGAGAATAAAGTGAAAGTCTTTGTCTTTTTGGGGTTTGAACATATTCCATAGAAAACGCTTTCAATTGGTTTTGGTTATGATGAGTTTGTGCAATAAAAGACACAGTGAGCGGTTCAGTGGTTGTACACACTACTTGTCTCTGCAGAAACATAGCGTATTGAACGGCGAAATTAATGGGCCCGTTCCGAACTCTAGGCCAACTTTTTGAGGTAAAGCGTTATATATGGAACGGGAAACGAATTTTTGACAGTTTGCACTTTGACTTAAAAGGTAGGGAGAATTTTCTTACATTCAATTCCAGTTCCTCAGTGCCTAGAATGTGGAACGTGCCCAATCAGTAAGCTCTCACTCCCTGTCCAAGTTTAGAATATTATCATCTAGAGTAAGAGATTGTGAGTAATAGAAAAGAGCTGTAGTTCGTTCATTTCTACTGATGGTGATTATAAAAAGAGGAGAGTACCTATTCGTTCTGAAATCTTCTCGGAAATACGAGCTATTTTCTGGTCCTTAAAGATCACATATACGCAAGTTGTTTTATAGCGAAAGTACTCTCAATTGCCGGCGACAGTCGATATCTACCTTATATCTAAAGTGCACCTACATATGTAGATATTTGCTTTGACAGTCAGGCCTTCAAAACGATCGCAATAGCATCTTTAAAGTCAAAATATACTTACTTACTTAAAAGGCTTCCGACCCTTGTAGAGTCCTTGCCTGAGACATTGTTGCCTTCCATCCTCTGCGGTCCCGGGCACACTGCTTCTAGTTATGAAGACCAAGTTTTCTGGCATCCGCGACACCGGAGGTTCGGTCTTCTTCTCTGTCTCGAACCTGGGGCCTGGGATTCGCAGATCCTGTTGGCTGCAGCATAGTGGCCCATTCGCTCGATGTGGCCGACCCAATGTAGTCTGCGTATCTTGCATTTTTAGACTACATACACATCCTGGTACAGCTGATAGAGTTCTCGGATGTATCGTCTCCTTCATTCGTCCTCCTCGCATAAGGGACCTAATATCCGACGGAGTATTTTTCGCTCGAAGGTGCCCAATTTTTGCTCAATTTGCTCACCTTTCTTACTTATCGTCTAGCACTATAGAGCATTAATTTGGTCTATTGAGTTAGGAGTTTTGAACCCAGTTGTTTTGCCAAACCGAAGTAGCAGCCTTTTGGTTGGGTTATTCTTTGTCGGATCTTTACCAAGGTGTCATATGTAGATGAACTCCTCAACTGCTTCGAAATTATAGTTATTGACTGTGACGTTTTGCCCAATCTGACAACTTACTTTATTTTGTGGCACTACGATCTGGCAAGCACTTTAGCCTCAGTTAAGTCAATCTTTAGCTAAAAAGTCTAAGTTAGTAGAGGAAATTTTGTATAATTTAGAGCGTAACTTCGCCGCTTTTGATCTTTAGCTAATTTCTTTACAAACTTCAAGTTGGTAGTGGTCACTTTTCAAATTTAAATATAATCTTAAACGACCAAGAATACCTTTTATCTCCTTCATAATTCACGCTTTAGCAAAGCAGAACTGTCATAAGAATCAGGTCCTCTAAAAGGCCTCCTTAGTATGCGAGACTGAGTCTTACTCAATATCCTCTAGGCTTAAGGAAACAACGATGGGTAATAGTATTCATGCTTGCAATTTCGAAGAGATAAAGTACCAAATGTCTCTTGCTACTTAGTAGTTGTACAGGCTGGTGTAGAAGGCATCACCCTTTCGCAAGATGATGACGTCTTATGTTAAACATTTATGAAAGCAGAATTCATGTAGCAAAGCCATGGATTGTTATTCTCCTCAAGAAGACCGAATACAGCCATCACTGAACAAATACTACTGCATCCAGCCACTTGTCTCTCAAAACCTGGCTCAATATGGACCGTGGTTTACCCTGGAGTAGGCAACGAACCATGCAATTGACCTTCAGTAGATGCTCTATACATCGCATACTATTGACGGTATAGAATCAAACGATCTCTTTCTAAAGTCCAGTCTTTTTTTTTAAGCTGAAAAAGTTATAAATCAGGAGAACTATTTAAAACCACCAATCTTAAACAAAAACTTGTCAACTTTACCTGGAACTATTGACAAACAACGGCAACGGGGAAAACCACTCACTGCCATGGAAATTTCAAACCGATTAGCTGTTCTAGATAAGGAATTATCTTGCAATCGTCGCGATCAGAGATTAATGCAATTAATCTTCAAAAAAACAAACAAAGCAATTAAATTAAGGTTAATTGAAGCCTAAGCTTTATTTATGAGTGTCATTGCGTCAGCCTTTGCATGCCTTGATTTCGTGATTCCTCTATGAATGGGGAAAAGGTAAATAAGGTCGTTAGATTAGGCCAAAAAGTTTGTTAAAGCTGTTCGTCACAAGGCTGATACAACCTCTGAATGAATCTACACAAGTTAACCACAGGGCATATTAGGTACATCAGTCAGCCTAGTTAGCTATGACTCTAATTCTACCCACCTTCCTGAATCATTCTCAAAACTTACGTGTGTTGACCCCCAATCAGGTACGTGTGTCTGTGGTATGACGTAGAAGCATGCTCGTCTGAGTTCTATTACGTCAACAGTGACTTAACACACATCAACGGTGACCTAAGAGTTTCGTGCTCCACTAGAGCCATTAGCTTTACGAACATTTTATGTTGGCATCAAAGAATATTTCCCTATTCACTGATGTTATTCTGATTAGGGTGAGAGTTCTATCACAAGCCATACTCGCCTGACCTCAGACGATGCTATTCGGATCAATCAATTGCGTCCTATGCAAGAGTTTAATGCTCCTCAAAAGCCAATAGCTTCAAGAAGGTTCTCAGCTCCTAGCTCTCTGTTGTTGTGTGAGAGTTCTATCACATGTCATGCTCGTCTGAGCTAAATTACGTCACAACACACTTCAAGCTGCATAAAAGCCATTACCTTCACGAACATTCTGTGTTAATATCAAACGAGAGTTCCTGTCATTCTCTGACACGTGCTAGGGTTGTTAGATTTCTCTAGCTTTCTATGGTCTTAATAGTCTCTGGCTACCTTGGGAGTAAGAGTTTTTCTTACTATTTATGAGTTCCGTCTAAAGTTGCACTTACAATAGACTCATTAACATAAAGCATGCAAGACCATGACTAGGCACTATCTGCGTCACGATAAATTCATAATTCCCCATCCACCACCTGTTTACACTTTGATCACGCAAAAAGCTTGCGCTCTCCCAATGACACAGGGCAGCGCCTAAGCTATTTGTGCTATTCGAATGAGGCACACGTAATTATTAGCCAACCATAAAGAACTAGTTCTTAGTAAACTGACCACACCTCTGACTCCCCTTGTTTGTAAACATAACAAACAAATTTATTATTGCACTTTCTAGTATATTATGATTGCAATAAAATTCTAGGTTATACCTAGAGTTGTTTACACCAATCTCGCCGACAACGTAATTTAAAAAAAAAAAAAACAAAGCACAAACGAACTGATAAGTTGAACTGACTAACTGCCATTTGGTTCAGTTTGTAAGTGAAGCTCGTCATGAACAGCACCAGTACAATGTCTACACAGCAATACCAGTTCCCCGTGAGTTCGCCTAGACGAATGCCATGCAAGCATTGGCAACAATTCCCCTTACAAAGGACCTGTGTTGAGTGTTTAGACGATTTCTGTGACAAGTGTCGCCTGAAGCTGCCACCCTATAATTTCGAGGAGAAAAATCTGGAATTCCAGCACGAGAAGCAGTTTTACAATTTCATCTATCTACAGCCGAAAGCGGCTGTGGTGTGTGAACCTCGCTAGAAGGTCCAATCACCGTTCAAAGTGTTCTCTTGTGATATTTCAAAAAAAAAAAAGTCTTTGAAAATAAATTTTAAGTGCTACTTGTATTAGTTTAAAGTTAAATAAATTTTATGTTTAGTTGTAAATTTTTGTGAATTTATTTGAGTTCCAATTGAGCCCAAAAATTACATCACCACCATCGGATACAGTTCAGTTGAACGATAAGTGTCTCGGAAGGTCTTGAAGCAAGTAAACAGTTGGTGTTTGTTGCTGCTTTGCTCGTTCGACTGTTGAGTAATAGAGTAAACGATTCCAGTGTCTGTTTTTTTTTTTTTTTAATGAAAATGTGTTTTGATTTTGTGGTTTTTATTCACCCAGAAACGAAAGGTGCTCTCGAGCACACAAGTGAAGGTGTAACACGTTGTTGCCTTGATAAATTCAACTTCCGACAAGTTTAATGGAATTGTTTACACGATCGAGTGTTGAGTTTCTAATAGTTACATTGTAGAGTCATTATACAGTCCATGTTACATTAGATTCTATCGACGAAGGTTGAATTGTAATTTTATAGGGTAAATAGCATGGTGTATACCATTAGAGAGATAGATTAGACTAACAGTCGTCCGAGTGTACTGAGTTGAATCTGTATGCTGATGCGCTATCTATTCTCCTATATATCTGATCTTCTTCGATTCATAAGCTATGTTGGGGGCCTCTAAAGACTTTATTTGCGCAATGGAACATCATGTGCCTTTCTCTTGTTTCTATTAGTATCTACTGTAACTAGCTAAGAACTGTGTGCTTTGAGAGAGCAGATCGTGTGATATTCAGCTAAAGTCTGTAATATTCCCTACTACTTTCATTTTCACTCAAATTTCTCGTCTTCACTTTTTTTGTTGGCTAATTTTTCAGTCGTATTATTAAATTTAATAAATTTCCCACTAGTTATAAGCACAGCTCTTGTTTTATGGTCTGCTAGTCCCAGAGTTCCAGTGCGGCGAACACCAGCCCATTCTTTTTTTTTTTTTTTGACTCTATGGATACTCGCAGGCCGTACTACGAAGTTATGCCCAACTCCATGCTCTGGCATGTTTACGTGCTGAACCACCGCCCTCCAAAACTGTCCTGTTACCCCCTACGGTACCGCCGATGAAGGCATTCCTTCGTAGGGGCAGGTTTTTGACGTCATGTCTTCTTCGTTATGTTGCAGGGCTCTGTTCTTCTTCGGATCTTTGTGTTTGGTTTTCCAGCCATATGGGGGCTGCATACATGAGGATTGACTTGCTAACTATCGCAAGTAGGCTTCTTATAGGCTGCTTTGGTCCTCCAATATTGGGCATTAGCCTGGATATTGCTGCAACCACGCGATTGGCCTTAACGCTTGTGTGGGCTAGGTGTTCTCTAAAGTTTAGCCCATGGTCAAGCCGTACTCACAGGTACTTTATGTAAGGCTTCGACTCGATAGTGTGTTCACCTACCTCTATTGTTAGGCGCTCAACTTTCTTGCGGCTGCTTATGAGGACGGCCTCCGTTTTATGTTCTGCCAATTCCAGGCCAGGTCCTATCCCTACTACTGTTGCATTTGTAGCTGATTCTTCTTCACGGATCGGTTTAGTTACTCTAACGATAGTTAATCCAATTATAGTTAGATGGCGGGTGGCATCGTGAATGATGCTCCACAGTAGCTGTCTTAGGAGTGATTTCTACAGGGGAGATCAAAGGAAGAATCTTCAATCTTCAATCTGTGTTTTTATGGTCTAAGAAGGCAACTCTGTAACAAAGCCCTAACTCAAACTAGTAGGGCTACACTTTATAAGACCCTAATTTCCAGTTCTCCAGTATAGCACAGAGGCATAGACTTTGATAAAATCGGATGAGGATACGCTTGAATATTTTCAGAGAAAAAGTTTTTCGAGCGGTCTTTGGTCTTGTCTGCATGGAAGGTGAGTGGAGAAGAAGATACATTGCCGGACTATGGCCTATACAAGGACATCGACTTAGAACTAGCTACTGGTTCCCTAAAAAGTTCAACGTGGTACATGCTTCTCTTGTGACCCTGATTATAGCTTAAGTGCGCAGACAGAATATTTAGAGAAGTCTGAGCAATACAGGCACTCAAGTTGAATCAAAATAAGTTCATGGATTTTAAGCGAGAAACTTCCAACAAGAAACGTGCTACCCACAAATCCTTTATTCTTCTTTATACATATTACACCGCCACGCCCCTTTTTTCGAGTATTTTAAGATCTATTTTCCATATGTTTGCCTTTACTTTCTTGATAGTTCAAACCTAAAACACTTTAATTTGTTTTCTACTTGCAATGCGTTTCCACTGGCAATATTTCAAATTGAAGGCAACAGATTGTCCCAGGGAACATTTCGGTTGCCATTTCCATCCCAATTGCTGTTGCCTCATATATTGACTACGAATACGCAGGCCAAGTACCACTCCCCTTGGTACAAAAACTTCTTCAGTACATGTGACTTCCTAACCTAAAACACAATCAACAATCAGTAGCCACGTTTCTTCTTCTATTTGCCAACTTTCATTAGAAAAACGAGATTGTAATGTGAGTACGACATTATTTCGTAGCGAATTTTCTCGAACCAAAAACCGTACGTACGTACGTCCATTGAACATTGTGCGTTATTTATCATTTGAGGGCAGTAACATACACATACGCTTTTGTTTAAGATAACGCAAGGTTCAATTACCAACCAATTGCTTGTCTTATCAGCAAGGTTGACGAAATTCTATGTAATAATTCGCAAAACTAGTTTAATCTGGAAAAACAAAACAAAACCCCGGGTGAACGTGATGTATGTCACGGATTTGTAATTTTTTGTTTATTACTTGAATATACTCTCATAAGAACACAGGTAAACAAGTTTTCTAATCAGTTGTTCCAGTTTTGTTCGGGGGGCATATACAAACGGCAGGGTCTTTGGCTTGTCTCTGGTCTCATATCACTGAAGCTATCAGTCTTAAGCTAAGCCTCAAAACTTTTTGTTTTCTCTTAAGTCAAATGTTTGCAGTCAGCTTTACGACTCAGTGTCTAATTTTTGAGTACAATCTAGACCTTATAAGTAATAAGTACGAAAAGAGTATTAAATTTCGAAAGTGCCCTCCGTGAGTGGTCACAATTGCTTGTCATAGTTCTGAGCGCTAGCTTATTGGCTACTATGAATGTGCCTTTGGTCTAGGAACAAAGAGAGTGTTGGTCAAGGTACCAGTGTCAGTTTTAGGACACCAATATGATAAGTCAAACAAGTACATCGTCTCGTGAAAGATGTGGCAGTCTCTTGAATGTGATTCTTTGTTGACAGCTGGTGCTAAATTAGGTTCGTCGGTTTGGCCATTTCAATGACAAAAACACCTTCATCTTTAGATTTTCGCTTCTCGACGAAACATGTCGAAGTTTGACTGATAGACTATTTCGCACTCGCCTATCTTGGGTAGAGATGAATGGACTCAAGAATTGTATAGTTTAGATGCTTGATGCTTTGCTCTATCACCAGATCTATGGTTACTCAGATCCAACATTCCATGTCTGTATCGATGTTGTAGTTGAAGAGTGAGTGGTACAATCACGTTCCTTAATAGGTGCCTGCCTGCCCAGAGTCATATAACTATTCCTGCCCAAATCCTATTTGAAGGCCAAGAAATGCAAGCCAAGTAGCAGCGGATTTATCGAAAAATTAACAGGACTTAAACTATGACGCAGTCTAAGAAGCTTATGGTGCAGGACAGTCTAAAAGAAAAAACACGGCAGTTGAAGAAAACTTGACGTATATTGCTGCAGACCCAAAGGAATTCAGAACATAATTATATAAGTAAGCCCTATCTGAGTGCCTGCAGCTGAGTGCCTGCATCTGAAGATGAAGGAGAGTCATCTAATATCAAAGGATGATCCACTGGACTGGAGCAGAACCTCTCACCATAGTGTCGTATGGACAGGAAGGCAAGTTGAAATACTGCGGGCTATAACGGAGCACGACATCTATTTGTAGAATAAGTAAAAATCGAAAATTTATATAAAATTTTGTAACATAAAAGCACAAGGCTGTGTACTTGGGTTTGTCGACTTGTTAGCTGTATTGTAGCACACAGGTATGTAGACCTAAGCTTCAACGTTGAAACCTCTCTAGCCAGGCCCTTTAGGAGCCAAGTTGGTTAAGGTCCCCTTCGGCATGTTTGCCCCATCCATACAGGTGAATTCTTAGAGAATGTTCAGCTCCATCTGGTCTACATGGCTCAGCCACTTAGTTTATGTATTTGAACTCTTTTGCCCTTATACTTCGACATGGTGTCCTATCCTCCACTTGACGTCGACGGAACCGAAGATCATTCAAAGGTCAAAGAAACTAAGGGCATCTTCATGCAAATTTGAAAAAGTCCCTGTCTCTGTGTTTGATAAGAGTCTACTAAGAGTTGTCCTAGTAGTTAGAGATAGTTGTTTGTTATGTTGAGTAGAGTAAGATCTCCCATGGATCAGTGGACAGATCGCCATCGGGACTAGAAAGAATTGTGTGTACTTTTGCATTCATTCAGTAATTCACAGTATTTTTTTGGCACTCGTGTTGGGATATGCTGATTGTGTTCCAAGCTATTGAAGGGACATGGTTGCACACTATCACTAGACCACTGCTACTCACTTTGATCAAAAGACTTCGATGTTGGGTTGTTGACAGAGTATTCTTTATGGCTTTTACCTGGAATAGGTTTCACTTATGCCCTGTATCACCTTGTGGGTCCTAGGACTTCTCAAGACCTACGCGCGGTTTCTGGAAATGTGACTCAGCTCTCTCCAACTCTTTCCCAGTTGCCGTGCTTTCTTCTCCACTGGTTTGCGCCACGTACTCCTAGGACCGCCGCGTATCTTGCCATCCTGGGTAAGCGGGTTACATTGCATCGCTTGGTTAGCTATGGATCTATGAAATTATAAATAATTTGAGCCTAGTAGGTGTTTCTTTGTGAAGTGGATTCTTTTGTGAAGTCGAAATCACTCGAATTGGCACTGTGAGGCACGTTGCTTGGTGCCCACTGACAATACATATCTATGAGTTGTATAAAATGAGTGGCTTTCATTGCGTCAAGAGACCCCTTCTCTCTAAAGCCCTCCTTTGGAGTTCCCAGCTTTTTCTAACCCATTGCATACTTTTAGGCCTTAAATCAAAAAAAACCACTGAATAGCTTCCTTTTGATTGCGTAAACTACGAAATTCTCCCCTCTGCTCGGTGAGTCATTACTCCCAAAATGGAACGCGATAGTGTTCCCATAAATTGATCACCTTATGACTGATTTACTATCAGCATTTATCCCCAAGATAAGTCGCCCAATAATAATGCAATTAAAATCAAACCCCCCGATAACGATAACCGCAACTGCGCAAATACGTACGCTCCTCAGTCCGCCGCCGCTGATAACTCAAATTACAGACACCCCACCCCAACATCCGAGTCGAGTCGAGCCCTCTCCACAGAAAAATTTGAATCTCCTACAAACACGCTCATGTGTGCAGTGCAGCATGCGCGTAGGTTTAAATTTCAAATTTGAATTAATGAGCCAAAGCTGATAATCAAGTTCCACCTAAGTTTTTGTTTCGATTCGAAATTATCTCCACGTTCTGGTTCGCTCGCCTACATAGCCCCCCTCCACCCGAAAACAAAAAAACCTCGTCCGGTTTCTCGCTCGCGATCGTTGGTAAACAAAAAATATTATCAAAACGCGTCGCATATGTTTTTTTCTTCTTCTTTTTCGTTTTGTAATCCAAGAGATCTGTTTTTTTTTTCTTGCTTTTTTGAATTTGAAACAGAAGAAAAAAAATGTGTTTACTACAATCTTCAGCGCTTTAGTTCGAGTAGGTAGGGCCGTCAGCAGCAGTAGCAGCAGCAGCACACAGACTCTAGTAGGAATCGGCCGACGACTTGAGTTTCAGTTCACATCGCGTTGTCGAATCGGAGTAGTCGAGTTGAGTTCTCTTCTCTCGAATGAGTTGCAAATATAATTCGGAGTTCTCTTGAACATTTAGTTTGTCATTTTTGTGTTAATTTTGCATAAAGACTGAAATAAAAATTAAAAAAAAATGCCATTTCCAACAACACCACCACCACAGATGCCCTGTCCACATTGGGTGCACTTCCCCATTCGGCCAGCTGAGGTCTTGGAGTGTCCACCGTCGCCAGACGCCTCCTACTACCCCTACTGTCCCCAGTGTCGTGAACAGCACAAGACCACCGCTCCCCCAAAGAAGTTTAAATTCTAAGATACTCTTAACAACAACTGAGATACTTTTTTTTGTAAAAAAAAAAACAATTTTTGTAAAAATGAATTAATTTTTAATCGTAAAAGTTACTTTTTCTATAAATAGATACATAAAATGCGAATATATATTGAACACAGATACTATAATAGTATCTGAAATATTTAACTTATTGTTTGATTTGTTTCTGTTGGTTTTAGATGGCTGGAGGGAGTTTTTTTTTTCTTTTTTTTTGTGGTTTTCGTGTGGACGGTTGTTGCTTTGTTGACATTGAAATTCAAGGCAGGTTTCGGCGATAACAATGCAAACATGGTGCTGGCTTTTGATCAGGCAGGTCTCCCAAAAGGGAGGTGTGACGGGCGTGAATTGCTTGTGGGTGTGTTGGTCTGATAAGAGGAAATTCTGCAGCGCGCTTTCTGGTGGCCAGGGACAAACAAGAAATAAATTGTTGTATAGATAGTTTGTAGAAAAAATTAGAACGTTTTGTTTGCCGAATTTGTTTGTCTAATAAAAAAAGCAAACAAAAGAAGAATACTGCGTTTTATTTGGCGATAAAGTCTTGCAGATTGAGGGCAATCAGTTCAGGGTTACAGAGGGAAACACTTGCCATTAAAACCACTTGGCGTACCTACATGTGTTTTGAATAATAACGAGTAAGTCCGACGCTTCTAAGAAGATAAGTGTTTACACTTTTAACTTGTTTTCTTGGGAATAAATTACCAATAATCTTTAGCCGGTCAGAGAGTGCGCTGCGCTTACGTCAGCAAATCGCCACGGGCAGCGAATTGGTAATCAATTGTTTTTCTTCTTCTTTTTTTTATGATTTTTTGGGTAAACAGCTCTGCTTCTCTCTCTTTTTTGCTGCATTTGATAAGTGAATTCAAGGCTTTGGACTTCCAGGAAGGCATTTGGGTAAACACTCTTCTAGATGCGTAGATACCTACATCTTAAAGCGGAGCTCTTGCATGAAGTGTCGACTGATTGATTGATTTACTGCTTGAGTGCGTGTACTCGTAATGAGTTAAGATTTATAAATAGCAACCAGTGCAGTGCACTCGGACAATAAGAACAAGACATCTGGTTGCATCCCTTTGTACTGCTGAAAGAAACAAAAAGACCTTGTGACACACATAAGAATGCATCACAGTGACACGAGATGTGTTTTATTGATTTCCTGATGAGATACAGTGTGTTTTATGGCAGTTTTTTTTTTTGCATCATATCGCAGGGAGAAAAGAAATCACTTATTGCGTCGTAATTAATTGAATTTTTACTTGCAAAAGAAATCCTTGATCTACAAGTTTGAATGCAAAGTACACAAGCAATAGTGGTGCATTGTGTTGTGTCTGTACTACACCCCGCTCTCTTTTTGATCCTTTTTTAATAATAATCTGATGTACAAACTCTGAAGTTGGTAGGGGAAATATCTGCACGGGGTCTGCAAACAAATGTTCATTCTTTGGATGCATTTTTTCGTCGTAAAATAGCAGCTGTATTTCAGGAATAACCGCTCTGATATGTTCTTTTAGTGCTCGATTCGTTAGTGGAACATTGGCGTCGACATACTGCCGAAAGAAGAGACTCTCTATGGCAATTGAGGTCTCTATTTTGAGAAACCACTCTAGCAGAAAATTTGTCACGCTTAAGAGCCAGCTGCGTGGCATGTGGTACAGTCCTGCTGAAATTGAACGACATCCATGTGCATAACATGAATTTGAGACCAAAAACAGTCAGTCAACATCGGTCTTTCATCACTCGGTCATTTTGAAAAAGATATGGCTCAATGGCACTGATTACTCTAAAGCCGTCCAAACTGTCACTCATTATGGATGGACAGGTTGTTCTGCTAAAGGGTAGGCCATCTAGTGGTTTCTTTTTAGATCATAGATTATTCTGACACTGACAGCTGTTTTCCGCTCGAAATCTCGACAGAGAGTCAGTACTTTTTGCACTAAAATTCATAGATTATCAAATTTTGAAGAGAGAGCTAAAACTACGAAAAAGTAAACAAACGCGTTGAACAAGAAAAAGTTGAAAATACACTGCTTTGACAGTTTTGACAGTTTTCATAAACCAGCCCATAGAAATTTCTTGCACTAAAATTCGTATCAAGGGGAAGTTTCTTACTCTCTCGTGAGTGCTCTCTCTGCGGAAAACTACGTAAATTCTCTGAATTCTCCGTATTCTTCTTTTCTTAAAAATTCGCTGTTTTAGGATGGTACGCAAACGGCCCTAGTATCATACCTCCGCGGAACATTATGAGTCGCTTTACGCATGAACAACGTTGGGAAATATTGAAAACCTATTTCCGAAGTGAGTGCTGTGTAGCCCAAACAGTGTGTTTTTTTAAAGGAAGTCTTGACCGAAATGTTTGTGCAAAAAGTTCGTCAGACTGTTATGCTAGCGAACAGCATTCATAGTCCCCGTCGTCGTACAGTGCGCACAGACGAGAATGTGGCTGGTTCTGCCGAGAGTGTAAGACTTAATTCATGAACATCAACTAGCCATCGATCGCAACAGCTCAATGTTTCACGCACTATCCTGAGGAGAACTCTGCACAAAGATCTTAAATAATTTTTACTTATTCTTTTACCGAAATTGAAGAAATTGACTTGGACGAGCTCTGGTTCATGCAGGATGACGCGCCATGCCACACAGCCTATGCCACAATCGATCTTTTGAGCACCAAATTCCCAAATTGTGTTATCAGCTGTCTTGGCGAAGTGATCCCTTCGGACTTTTTTTTATGGTGAACCGTGAATGATCGTCAATATTATCCAACCAATCCGTGAGCTACAGCCCGAAACCATCAACAAGGTCTTGGAAAACTGGAGTGACAGAATGCGGTACTGCAAAGCCAGCCGAGGCAGCCACTTGAACGACGTTGTGTTCCTTAATTAATGGGAATGTTTGCTTCTACTAATAAAGCCATAATACATGGAAATTAAATGTGGGAAATAAGCCTTATCGCTCAGAATAAATTTGAGTAAAGAGTCTAGTCTTGTTCATTCATTTCCAGCACCCATTCAACGAATGTGCGATGCTGTGCGTGGTCTTTTGGCTTGTATCAAATGTGGTGCAAAGTAGTTCCAAATAAGCTCAATTCCTGTGATACTCAATTATTTTGCGAAGCGTCCCCATTGATATAAGGGGAGGAATAGTCAAGAAAATTCATCCGATTCCTGCCTTTGAAGCGCACTTTATCAAACGACCTCTGAAGAACTCTCTGCCTTTCGGATATGGTACATATAAAACTGTAGGTTCCTTCTGGCCTTGGCTCTCTATGGGCTTATGGGCTAATATTTATTAATTTTTTTATACCGTGACACTGCCCTCTCGTCTGTTATAGGATGAACCAAAGTGTTGTGCTTGGACGTACGTCGTGAGACTTTTGGCCCTTTCAGTAAGATGTGGGTTTGTGAGAGAGGAGTAGACATGAAAATTGGTCTGTAGGACTCTTTGTTTCTGTGAAACCCATACATCATAATGATAAGGCTTTGCTTAGTTTCCTTGCTAATAAATTAGGGCTTTTTGTACTTTAAGCTTAGAGATACAGTTGGTCCTTTATGTGGAGACACTTGTTTGCTACACAAGATGGACTAGCTCTTTGTTCCTTGTCCTAATGCCTTTTGAAAGGCAGATGTGACAAATGAATCTAAGGAGAAGTCCTTATAGACATAATCTTGCATAGCCTGCAGTATGTTGACATTTAGAGGACACCGGGATGTCCATCTGACGTTTTATATAATTTCAGTTCGTGTTCATTGTTTTTGGCGAGGAATATGTAAGATTGTAGCAAGTGGGCCACACTTTTCCTCCATGCAGTCAAAACCGAATGGTTGAATCTTGAGCCACCCACACGTCTCTCTTTATGTCGATCTCAGAAATTTCCATCGATTAAGAGTTTATTCACTTTTCTGTCTCTGAATGGAATCGGAGACACATTATGTTTGTTGCTCTGTTTGGGTATTTAACTCAAATCTAATTCAAGTTGAAAACTATTACATATTGCACGAACAAAACTAGGTCTATAGGCAACGTAAAGTGCAATCCAGAGCTCTATTACCATAGTGAAAGTGGGGTTATTGGCTCCTATGCTCGTATCAAAATACACAAGGCACACAAATAGGTGGGAAAGTAACTTTGTTGGTCGTTCAACTCACAGTGTCGCCCCAATGTGTGTTACGTAGTTTGTATTTTGTTTGTTTGTTTTTTTTGTATAATGTTCCACAACAACTGAGGGCTATTGTGGTAGATATGTTGGCGAAGGTAGTTCTTCAGGTCCAAAGTTGGATTGGGTTTGTGAGGAGGTTCAGTGTTACTCCATAATCCAACGGAAACTATTCAGTTGTTTAGATTATTTTTCAAACATGCATGCAGATTTTATGTCACATAAAAGAGCACAAAAGGTCTTCTGGAGGAGACTCTACAACTGTTAAAAGGTCTTCTTGATTAAGTTGGAATTGAAGAGTTAAAAACGCTTTTAGAGACCGAATGCTCCTTCCAAGTTGTCATCAAGAGTCACTTGAAAGAGTTTGGAACATTTTGCTGGAGTTAGTATAAGATTAGGTGGACTACAATAATAGGAGTTAAAAAGGGTTGCAAGGGTGAGTTCCTAAGCTTAATTCTTTTGTACACAAGGTTTGCTGAACCCTCATAGTGCAAGCGAAACTGTCTCCTGCTATACGTTCACACACTGCTCCCATACATAAATAGAAACAGAAACTAGATCATTCTACAAGTTTCTATTTACAATTTGATTAGGCACTTTACCCCCATGCACACGCTCAAATCTTAATATCTAATCTCTGGAGAAACCCCACCATCTGACCGCAACCTATAATAAAATTCAGTGTAAATGTCTTCCAAGTATTTAGAATTTATTTGTTTCATTTGAACAACAAACTTTCGGTCTACTAAAAGTCTACAACTGTCACAAAGAGCTACGGGGGAAAATCCCCTCATAAAAGGTCTTAACTGAGAATTATTCCTCACCGCCAGAGCACCTTCTAAAGATCACCACTGTTGACATAGTCAATTGCCCTTGGTAATGGAAAACTATCTGCTTCCGTAAGCGGAGATAAGTATTTTGTTGTTGTTTACATCGTTTTGAACCCAAAAACAGTTGAAGATGTTGCACTCAAGGTGATCAAAGTGCACTTTCCCCACTTAACTTGTCCACTTCACTTTAAATTGCCCATTTGTTTAATAATTAACAAAAAGAAATAAACAAAATTAATTAATATTTATTTATTTATCATAAAAGTATAAAATTACAATAAAAACTTATTACTCTAATATTTATCTTTTTTTGAATAATATTTACAAATATTTTTTTTTTTTTAAATTAAGTTTAAGTAAAAATAAAAAAGGAAACAATCACAATAACAATAAATTAAGTATTTGCCATCCTTTTGATAGATAGGTCTTAATAGCTATTTCCTGCTTCATTCTCGACTCCCTTTACTCTAAAGTATATGCACCATCCTTGCTTAGGCTCTAACTTAAATAGTTTTTATATTTATGGATTTTTTACACTTAAATGGATTACTTGTCAAAAATTTGTTTGTCTTATAAGCAAGTTTAGATATGTTTAAGGAATATATACTTAACATTTAATCTAAGTGTAAATTGTTTCGATTATATGATGATTTTTGTTTACTATACAGTCTCCAAATTCCACAAATTCTGTCAACTATTTAGTACTAAAAAAAAGTATTTTTTTTTAACTTTATATATAGTTTAGTTTTTGTTTTTTTCCTAAGGACTAGGGATCACCTTTATATTTGTGCTACTGTGGGCATTTATGCTGTTTTCTTTTTTTTAGAATTCGTTGGTTATAATTTTTTTTTGTGTTCAATAAATAAATTTTCGTAAAAAATATGAATAAAAAAAGTTCTAAATTTAAGAAAAAAATTAAAAATTAAATAGACTTTTAACCGCTAAGGCCTATTAGACTGTTTTGTTGAACGGCTGCTGGGGAGAAGGCTGATTGTACTGATTTTGCTGCACCCTGTGTGGAAATGGAGTAGAGAATTTCAATTAAAATTTATAAATTATTTAAGTTTATACTAAAATCTAAAACTAATGGTTATTCTATTTTAGGCGACTATTTAGCCAACTAAATAGAAAAATATTGACTTTATCTTTAAACGGGTGGTTCATAAATGTCTGTCTTTTTTGATAAGTTTTTATTTGACAAAAGGTTACCGAAGTTGAAAGTGTGTCTTTGAAGGTCTGAAACGTGTTTAATTACTTTAAAGTTAAAACGATTTTATGAACTCGCAGACTAAAGTTCTTATTTGCTGTTCTACCATGCTTACTAGAAACTAGGGGTCAGCATGTGATGCAAGTATAGCCACTCCTACCTACCTACCTACCTACCTGAACATTGATCAGGCACTAACCTAAGCCTAGATACGACGACTTCAATGGCTCGGCCACATCTTTCGAATGGTCAAAAATGCTCCTGATAAGAGGACTTTGAAATCACAGCCCCCTGGTGGACTTCACAACTGGAAACAGCGTACTCTGGACCGTTGAGGATGAAAGGCAGCCGTGTCACGGGCAGAGACTCTACAAGGATCGGGAGCCCTTTTTAGGCCATATGGTGTCTAGGCCTTGTGGCTGGAATTGAATTGTAAAGTATCCGGAATTAGAACCAATCCATTCAAAAAGTGATTGTGAGTACTGTCTGCAAGTTAACTAGGACTGTCGGACAGGAAAGTATGCTGAGTCTGCACTTAAACAATTAAAAGCTACTCTTTTCACAGCGGTTTTGAGAAAACATCTATTTGCTCAAGTTTTATAGGGCAAATGGACAAAATGGTTTAGGTTTTCAGTCGTTAAGGTATCATTTGATCTCGCTTTTCTTATTCCTTGCTTAGGTAAAGTTATGTTCTGAAGTTAGGGGGTCTAAACCTTCCAACTTTACTACTTTCCTACTGGTTCGCCTATAGGGTTTAGCTTGCTATGACATTTGTTATGGTGCCTTGTGCCTTAGCCTTAGGATGGAGAGGGAATGAGTCTTTTTCAATCTTGTCTTGTCTTGTCTTAAGTTAGTCATCGGTGTCCACTTTACAGCCAAAACTATGTCAAGGACTATAAGCTCTTGAGAAAAATATATTCCGCCTTACGTTCTACACCCCTCCTTTTAGAAGAACCACATATTTGGGACCCAGAGTCTTAATAACTAAACGACTTGTTTGCATCCAAAGAGATCTTGATCCGTATAAGTACTTTTGTGCCTCCTTCACAGTGGTTGTTGATTAGTTCTGGATATGCCTCCAGCTATTTTGAAGCTTCTACTCAGGTCGGACGCTGTAGATACATGCGTACAATAATCGTATCTCCAGGCCAACTGGCATAGCCTAAAAAAGAGATGGTCTAAAGGTCTTCACCCCTGACATTCCCTTCATTGACTGTAAAGGATCTGTAGAGTTGACAAAGGAGAAACTACACTTCTGTTTTAGCTGTTCCGCCCTGTGTGTTGAAACAAGGCTTCACCATGAGTCTTCTTTCTTTGATGACCTAAGTGATCTGTTCTGGTTAGTCGTGTGTGTCTCACAGTTGCGTTTTGATGAAAACTCTTGACTTTTGCGGTCTAAATGTGTCAGGTTATGTTTTGATATGGACTGATACACCAACCTAACCCGACCTATGGTCTAGTTATATGTAGTAAGCGGCTTTCATACATAATTCATAATTAAAACATCTTACTGCCAACATTGGTAGGACTTAGATCATTTCGGTTTTTGGGAGCTAGTTCGTAGAACCTTTTAATTTGGTTTCTAGAATCATTTGTTGAAATTTCATTGAAAAACATGGAACAAGCAGCCTATAACTTTAAGATGTAGCTTTTCGAAAGTGTACTTGTTGCCATATGTAGAAACCTCAAGTATTTTCTCTTCGAAAAAAGATGAGAAAATACGGTTCTCCGAATAGTAGGCGTAGACGAATTCTGAAACACCGGGGGTTTTCAACTATTTTTCTACAAAATTCCACTTCCAAGCTCGAAATTCATTTAGGAAATTTAGTTTAATGTTAAGAGCTGTAAATCCCCGTTCAATCTCGGTCGAAATTTTATTATTTAACTTACACTATAAATTCACCATCGATTTCCAGTTTCTGTCGTGGGTATGACCCTTAGCTGCTGGCGGGTTTAAATTCTCCTCGACGCCTATGTCATTATTGATTTGTTGATTTATTTTTTTTTTAAATAAATAAAGAAACAATTGATTGAGATAAAACTAATTTTTAAGATGTATTTGTACTGCAGGAGCACCAGTATGTAAGCCGTATTAGTTCAGCTGTAACTCGCGTAGGAAAAGAGAAAGTTATCTAGTGTTACAGAAAGAGTAGGAAAAAAATTCATAGTACGAAAGACTTTTAGAGAAAAGAGAATAAGCAGTGTGATGGCCACTATAATTTTGAAACAAGCTTCATTATATTTAAACAAATTTTGAATAAGTATGCGGAATGATAGCAACTTGACGAATCTGTGTTAGGTTAGAAGAAGAAAGAGTTTATAGGTATTTATAGTTTCAGCCAAACTCAGGCAAATCTAAGCTTATTTCGAAGCATTTTTCTACGATTTTGAACCGATCAATAGGCATCCAAGTCAGACTTGTTCGAGGAAGGAAATGGCCCAATTCGTGCCACAACAGTTGACACTTGGTTGAGATCATAACCGCGATCAAAACACGAAAAAACAATTCCCTCGAGCCGAGTCAAATGTGTCCACCGAGCCACATATTGGGAGAGCCTGGATGCCCGATAGCTTTCCAGCTCATTTGAAGAAGGAAAGTATAGTGTACGAGTAGCTCCCAAAAAAATAAGTAAGTGCGAAACACGAAGAGCTGTTTACGTGCTTTATAGCTAGAATGATCCTGAATTGAATGAAAGAAAGAACATGAACGACGCACTTGATTCAGCAGGTGTTTTGCGCTGCACCCTCCTGCATTTGTTAATATCGAAACTTTACGGACTCACTATGAATAATAATGGTGGTCATTACTATTCTGGTTATTACTTTTGCATACAATATATTGTCGTAGTGCACATAGCACTGTTATAAAATTTCCTGGTTCAGTGAGACGCCGAACAATCAATCTGATTTGGGTTCTTGGGTGCAAAGATAGTGATTGTTGCATGTGAGATATAAGCGATAAGAATGTGATACAGCAAAGCAAGCAAAAGATTGTCGTTCAAAAAGCCTAGTATCATTCATTTTCGTGCTTTTGAACTGCAGGTTACAATGGCTTCTATTCTGCCTCCTATTACCTTATTAACTTTGATTTCCTTGCCACAGGGCACATACTTTTCCGTGTTTGTTCCTAAAGGACTGTGCTTCTGCATTGCCTGGAAGAAAGGCAGATTCACCTACTCCACACCTAATGCGGTGACCCTCTTCTGGGAATAAGGAAATGAAAGGGCTTACGAGCTGGCAAGAAAAGGTTCGGTGCAGCACGGTCTTGTCTGGAATTAGAAGACTGGGAATCGTGTCTTTGGCATTCATGTGGAACGCCTCGATGTACTGCACAGACACTACTGCAGAAGTTGCAGGGAGAAGGAAGAAATTGAATCAATCCATCACAGAGCAGGTACTGCCAGAAGAATAAGGACTCTTGGTAGTTATTTCTTCAGAGCTCTAAAGGATTTGGGTAATATTGACCAGCAGGACCTCCTCTCATTGGTCTTTAAACGCTTCCTGGGTTAAATAAATGAGTACAATGGGCATAATCTTATAAGTCTGAGTAAACAGCGAAGTCTGTCGGGCACAACCCATAAACCGAACATAGTCTAACGCTAGGTCGGTCTTCGCTCCTGACGGTTGCTTTTGTACGTTTGCTTCTTCTGGGTCCTTTTCGACCTGAGAAAATATTTTTGAAGGACAATAAAGGCTAATGTGTCAAACAGAATCACTTCCTGTTCGGTGGGAATGGTAAGATTTCGAACTCTCAGCTTTTGGGTCGATAGAAGTACACTACATTACCTACAAGACAATCTTATATTTTTAATTCTGGAGACTTTAGCTTAAGCACTTCTTATGTTTAAGAAATATTTATTTACACAGAAAAATACAGTCTGCTCTTTATAATTATCTTCCACTTATTGTAGGTATAGTTTAAAGTGTTGGCTACTTATACCGATATTTCTGATGTATTCTGTCTAGAAGCGGTCAATGGAGTATATTCTTGCTCCAACTTTGTTCTTTACCACTGAAATGTTGTTGTTTTTCTTTGAGTCCGTATAAATGTATAATTTCCGGGCATCTACAATGAAATGGTACAAATTATGTAGATGTTCTGTATAAGTTTAGTCTGAAAGTCGGTAGGTTAAATTGGGAGTAGGTCCTTGTCCTCTATTATCTTCTTAACATAGGAGAGTTTTGATTTGTCATCGGGGTATGTACATACAATGGGAAACCACTCTGTAAAACCAGTGACTGTACAGTTTGTGTTCTCTGTACAGTGTCGCTTGTTTTTTTTTTTTACATAATATCTACAAAATATTATCCTAAGGACGACTAATTGCTGTCCTTTTCTTTTCTGATAACTTTGTTCTAAGAAAAATTCTCCTTTTGAATGAATGTTTCCCCCTAAATTGTAGGCAAGTAAAGTAGATGCCCAAAATAGTGATTTTGTGTAGCAAAAATCTTGGGCTTCTCAGCGCTCAATCGAATGAATTTGTGTATTAGCCTACTTCTCAAAGGTTGGTGTACTGAGTAGAATTGCATGTAATTTTTGTATTCGTTAGTAATTCACAGTAATTCTTTTGCATTCGTCATTCGTCATTCTGACAGGAAGGCTGCAATCGAGGGATGGTCAGAATTAAGGTGTGTAGTGGTCCATATGGTCCTCTTTCCGACGGTTGGATTGCTTCAGACGGAGGGCACTAAACACAGATGATAATTGTGTACACAATTCTAGTAATAAAAGTGCGTATATTGTTTCAAAAGCTGCAGTCAGTGGGATTTGAATGAAGCGTGTAATGGCTACAAATGCTAGTCTCTGGAGCTAGGACAATGCTTTCAAATTTGTGACCTGCTCTTGCTTCTTGCAAGATTACTAGATTAGAGCTGTGTATATCTGACTAAACAACATAATTTAGACCCTCAATCAAATATGGAAAAATGCTGGAAAATCTATACTTGGAATGATACTCCTACAACTTTCGGTAAGGAAATACATACATATGTTTCCTGCTGGAACAGAACACAGGCAGAAGACATTGAAGACACTTTTCTTAGTCTGGCAAATCAACTGGGTTCAAAGCTACCTACTCGACGGACAAAACGAATGCTCTACAGAACGTTCGTCTTACCCGTTGCACTTTATGGAGCCAAGCTATGGATGATAAAAATGAAAGCAGAGCAAATTAAAAGCTCCTTTGGGTGAATGAAGGAGAAGGTATAGTCGTGATCTCCTTAAACTATATTGGAATGTGGATGGAGTCGAAAAAGTCAAGACACGTTGACTATACTTATTTGGCTCAACCAAATCGAACGTGTGGATACAAAACCTGCAGCTAGGATGAATCCCAGCCCTGGAATTAAGACGACTTAAAATCTGAACGACAAAGATGTCGCATATGGCAGGAAACTTGTTCGTCACTACTGAAGACATCGTTTCCAGACCATCGAAGAAAGCCGTGCGTCAGGTAGGCACTCTAGAAGTGCAGAGTGCCTTTTAAGCAAGTTCTAAAGAAGAACAGTAGATTTTCTTTTCTTCTTTGAGTCTTTTTTATACTCTACTTTTCCCTTAACATAGTGCCACCCTGTTCTATAGACTTTCTTTGACTTTCCTACTTTAGTGTATTTTTTCCTAACCCTATTGAGTAACTCTTATACCCTACTCTTCTTTTTATACTATTCCTCCTAAGACCTTGATTTGTCTGCCTAAAATTTATTAAAAATCTAAATTTTAAGGCTTAAAGGGTGTACACAATAAAAATATTTACAAAAAGCTTTCGGTCTGAAGCGCAAAGTAGTTAGTACACAATTTATTATTGTAAAAATAAAGAAAAAATATTTATATGGGTATTTTCGGTGTCTTGTCTGTAACCATTTGTATAAAGGCGTCCCCACAAAAATATTGTGTGTAATAAATAAAAAAAATTAAATATACTTAAAATGGAACAAAAAATATTTATAAAAAAAATTAAAATAAAATAACTAAATAACTTAAAAACTAATACAGAAAAGATCCGGCGATTTTTATCAGACACTGTTGTGAGTTTTCTTGAAAACATAAGTTTTACAGTCAAATTTTAGGGAAATTTCTGACAAAAGGACTTATGTCATCCTTATTTGTCGTTCGTGATAATGTGGATCGAGATTTGGAAGTCCCAAAGGTAAAATTTTAGCTTTAAAGTCGGTACAGGGTGATCAATAATTAGACGGACGACTTAAAGAGTTTTGAATTTCATGTGAAATTTTTGGTCCTTTGAGTCAGACAAAATTTAGGTTGGACTATGAAAATGAGCCAGAAATTCTGACCAAAAATCGCCAAATCTTTCCTATCTATGGCATACTTGCGGTTCAGTGTGATTTGTGTTTGTATTTTTTTTTTGGTAATCCTTTGTAACTCACCTGAAATGCAGCGCCCAAAAATTGTGTTACCGCCCGTGTAACACCAAAGGCCGCTGTTAGTAAACCATTGCCCTGTCCTAAGCTTGGAGTTTGGGGATATTGCAATTCGGCATACTCTCCACCCTACAAGGTTCACAGGAGGATTTGGTTTTGGTTTTTTTTTTTTTGTTTTTGGTTTTTGGTTTATGTTCAAATTGAAGGGTTTTAGAAATTTAGAAACTTAAAGTCTAGGATAGCATAGCGGATAGTTGTGTTAGTGCATTAAGATTAGGTGCTACAGAAGCATAGTGGTGGTGGTGGCATAAGTATGTATGTAACTACGGACTACACTACGTCTACAGGAAGGATTCAGAGAAGCAGATGATAGTAGCAAAAGTTTTTAAGGCGCAGGCATATGGCGTTTAATGCCAACTTACTTCGCCAGAGTTTGCTGATGCTGGTGGCGGTGCTGAGGATGGTGATCCACCACCACCGAAGGCTCCAATTATGAGAGGACTTTCGAGTCTGGTTGAGGCCGCTGCTGTGGGTTGACGATTGTTTCTGGATGAGCGAGTACCAGGGGCGGTATCTTGCCATGCTCGCCAAAGCCAAGCTAGGCCATCGAGGACTGGTCGTCTTTGGGGTTGTGTCGGAGGAGGTGGCGGTGGTGGTGGCGCTCGAGTTGTGTGGTAGGGCGTCGGGGTTGGTCCCTGGAGGAACAAGTCCTGTGAAGTATACAAAATGTTACACATTTCTGGAATGGGAGTCATTCCAACTTACATTGACAGGAATATTGTTATGTGTCGGCCCAATGCCTCTTTGCTTCAGGACCGCTGCAAGGACGGCGTCGTTTGTCTTGCCATAGATGTTTAGCACTTCAGGCGAAGCTCCTATCTTTTGGTCCTTTAGCAGTTCGATAACTTCCTCCTGGCTAATTGGAGTTTGTGACTGAACACTAAGAGTTGTCTTCGGTCGACTTGTCGTCGTAGTTTTCACTGCATTAGGACTGATTAGGTTTATCCTTGCTCCAGATGCTGTTCCTTTAGGCTTTCGTCCAGACCGAAGGTCTTGCATTATGAGTGGCAGTTCGTTGAGCGATACAGGACGACCTAAGAGGGACGAGAGGAGGTTCAGATTCTTCTCAATCTCTGCAATCTCGTCTCTAGTCATGGGTCTCTCTGTCGTAGTTGTTGTGGTCGTCCTTGGGGTGGTGGTTGTCCGCCGGGTGGTGGTAGCTTGCGGGCGGTTGCCACCAAATTGTTGGGTTATCTGAGGCAAGTCTGCTATTGTTATCCTTCGCCCGAGCAAAGAGGACAGCAGCGAGAGATCAGCGGAGAGTGACGCCTGATCTTGACGGTGTCTTTCAACCTCGTTGGGTGGCAGCAGTGTTGGTCGCCTGGCTATTGGCATTGGAGAGAATGCCGGCGGAGTGGTAGTTGTTACCCTCGCGGGGATATACACTGGAGATGTCGGTGTGACTTGACGGTTTTGTAGAGCTAGCTCGATGATTCGGTTGGCGAATGTTGGAGGCGTTGAAGTTGTGACGCGGAGTCTGCCAATATCGCGCTGAAAGGATGGGATTTATGTTAGTAACATTTTTGTGGTGCACCCTATGGTGCTGCTAACAACATCCTTTACTTACCAGTGAATTCAGGAACTCGGCATCATCTTGATCACGTGGCTTAGGAGTTGTGGACGAAAATGAAGGCGTGGAGAAGCTATTCAGCAGGTCCTGGAGATTTTGCTGAGATATCGTCACCGGTTGTACAGTTGTCGTTGATGTTGTTGTTCTTGGAGTCGTTGTTGTGGTTGTGGTTGTAGTTGTAGTTGTTGATGATGTGGTGGGCTTCTTTGTCGTCTGCTGGCTCAGTAAGAGTTGACGCTAAAAATAAAACCAGGTTTATGGCCTGCCATTTTGGAGATCAGTTGCTTACCAATGTGTTTAAGAAGTTGATGTCATCGATGTCGGACGCTTTTGCTGGTGTAGCCTTTGTTGTGGTTGTTGTAGTCGCTGGCGTTGTTGTTGTTGTTGGTGGTGGCGTTGTGGTAGTGGTTGTTGTGCTGGATGATGTTGAGCTACTCGTACTACTACTCTTGGGAGTCAATGAGGACTGCAGTGCTAGAAGCTGTTGTAGGAGTTTGATGTTTCTCTCTAATTCGCTGTTGGCGCCGAGCAATGGATTTTCTGTTGTCCTGGGAGCATTTGGTGTAGTTGTCAACGGTGTTGTTGAGACTGTTGTTGGCATTGGAGTTGTTGTGGTTGTTGTTGGAGGCTCTGTCGTTGTTGTAGTGGTTGTAGTGGATGGAGTTGTGCTTTCTGTGGTTGTTGTTGATGGAGTCGTTGTTGTGGTTGTTGTCGTTGTTGATGGAGTGGTCGTTGTGCTAGTTGTGCTAGTTGTACTAGGAGTCGTACTGGTTGTTGTACTAGGTGTAGTAGTAGGAGTAGTAGTAGTAGAAGTTGTAGTTGGCATTGTTCCTGGTGTTACCACAAATATAGTCGGTGTTGTTGTTGATTTGTTATCAACTCTCTTTGGTTCTGTGATGGTAGTTGAGGAATTTTTTAAATTATCAATAATATTTATATTATCTAGAGAACTTATTGTACTAGATTCGTGAAATAAGTTGTGTTGTGGTATAGTGTTGTATAGTGTTTCAGTGTGTATTTGTTTGCGTGCATCGACGTTCACTTCGGGACTCATTTCGGGTGTGTATATGACTTCTGGTGGAGTGGTTTTGGTCCATGATTCCACATCACTTTTTGTGGATTTTTGCTGAGATATGATGGAACTAATGGCGGACCGCAAATATTGTTCTGGAGTAGAATCGGTTTCAGAAACTTCCTCATCGGCGACGAGTAGATCATTTGATGAAGAGCCTGTCGATGGATTGAGTTTGGACATGGAAATGTTAGAGCTTTCAGCGGACATTGTGGAGTTGACAGAACGCATATTTGCTAAAGCGTTTTCAGACATTTTGTAAACGAAATTGGGTTTCTTTGGTTTGACTTCAGACGATTGGATGATATTTTTGGATGGTGCTTGCTGGGAAGCTATTAGTTGCTGGGGAGTGGGTAAGACACCGATTGTATCTGTGTCTTGACTAGAGGGAGTGAGTTCATTCAAAAATTGGGTTTTGGCTTCAACATCTGTTAAGCCAAGCTTGAGTTGATTTAAGCTCTCTGTCTGGAGGTTGTTTTCCATACTTTCTTTTGACAGACTCATGGGGATTAGTTGTTCTCTGTCTTGACCTTGCGAGGGCTGTTCTTTTGACTCTATCTCGGTTAAGCCAAGCTTGAGTTGCTGTAAGCTCTCTGTCTGGAGGTTGCTTTCATTACTTTCATTTGAAAGACTCATGGGGATTAGTTGTTTTCTGTCTTGGCCTTGCAAGGGCTGTTCTTTGGACTCTACCTCGGTTAAGCCGAGCTTGAGTTGCTGTAAGCTCTCCGATTGAAGGTCATCCTTTCTCAGCTCAGTGACTGGTTTGTTTGAAATATTGGGAGACTTGTTGGATTCAAAATCTACCTTCAGATTCTGGATCTCATTTTCTACCTTTTCGACTTGAGACAGACCATCTTTAAGTTGCTCTAAGCTCTGCAAGGCAGTCTCAGTTGATCTTGGGTAACTTACACTTTCAAATACAGAAGCTTGGGTTGTAGCTCTATCTAAACTATCTTTCAGATCCTTATCTTCAAGTTGTACCTTTCCTAAAGCCGACTCCAGCAAGTCGAGGCTTACTTGATGGGTTTTGAGCGAGTTTTCCTCATCATTTGGCGACTGCATGTGTTCGGTGATCTCATCGTAGGCAGAGTTTTGAACAACTACTTGCTCGGAAGATGTATCTAAATTTGGCCTTGGAGCTTCTGTTGTAAGGACAAAGTCTTGTGGTGTGGTATATCCTAAGCTTGAAGCAGGCTTCGAGCCAAGCTTTGGATAAGCTTCAGTAGATTCTAATAGATTTTTATGTATCTCACTATGATAGGGTGAATTTGATTTGACAAATTGCTCAGAAGATGATACTAAGTTCAAGCCAGGCCTAAAGTCATCGACATTTGCCTTAAGATAGCCTTCAGTAGTTACAATAATGTTGCCGGAAAGCTGAACATGGACATCATTCTGATCGAATCCTGGTCGAATGCTTGTTACTCTCAGGTTTAAGTCAGGCTTAGAATCGACAATAGCGTCTACATAGGACTTAGTGGCTATTGGAAGGCCCTGAAGTAAACCACTTTCGTCGACCAATTGTTCAGAGGGAGAGTGTGAGTTTGAGATGGGTTTGGCGTTAGCTACATCTTCTGAGTAGGACTTTAACATTTCGGGTGGTACACCACCGGGCACGAAAATCCTTTCCTTGGCTTTTGGCTCTTCTAGAGGACTTTCAAGATTTGTTACTGTTGGAGACCTTGATGCCTCGTGAGCTTCTCCAAAAGTGTGGTCAGATTCAAGTTTTAAACCAGGCTTAGAGTCGTTAAAATTTGCCTTTAGATACCCTTCAGTCGTGACTAATACGTTGCCAGTAAGCTGCACATGAACGTCATCCTGATTAAAGCCTGGCTTAATACTGGACACCATCAAGTTAAGGTCAGGCTTGGAGCTGGGTATATTATTTAAATAAAACTTAGTGGCTTCCGGTAAGCCGCGGAGAAGATCGCCTTCATCGAATGGTACTTCAGAGGAAGTATCAAGGCCTGAGTAAGCCTTAGCAGCTTCTAACATATCAGGTGGTACTCCACCGGGTGTGAAAATTGGACTTTCTATATTTGTCGTTGTTTGATACTTTAAAGTTTTGGCATCTGATTGTAAGCTTTGGCCAGTATTTGCCTTCAAATAACCTTCAGTAGTCACAAGGACGTTACCAGAAATCTGCACGTGAACGTCATCCTGATTAAAGCCTGGCTTAATACTAGACACCATCAAGTTTAAGTCTGGCTTAGTGCCAGAAATAGTATCTAAATATGATTTGGTAGCTATCGGCAGGTTTTCCACTAAATCACGTTCATCAAGTGAGAATCTAGCTAGTGGCTGTTCAGGTGATTCATCAGAACTTGTAATGCGCTTAGCTGCAGCTAACATTTCAGGTGGAACACCACCGGGAACAAATATTTTTTCCTTGGTATCTTCAGGCTTTGAAACTACTGAAGGCTTAGTTGGCTCGATAGTACTGACACCATTTGACGAATTGGGATTAACTTCTACTTCAAGAGAAGATTCTGAGCTCAATGCTGGCTTAAAGTCTCGGCTATTTCCCTTTAAAAAGCCATCAGGAGGTACTAGTACGTTGCCAGCTAGCTGCACATGAACATCATTGTGATTGAAGCCCTGTTCGATTTTCGAAACTTTCAAGTTTAAGTCGGGCTTTGAGTTGGCAATGGTCTTTAAGTATGATTGAGTAGCTATAGGTAAGCTTTGAAGTAGTTCATTAGCTTGTTTGGAGGAAGTATCAGAGTCTGAGACCGGCTTAGGGGGTTCTGTTCCCTTAGAGGCATCAAAGTTCTCCTCTAAAGGACTCTCGAGGTTTGTTACGGTCAAAGACTCAGATGGCCCTGAAAAGTCACTGGGTTTTGACACAAGTTCAACCGGCAGGAGTAGAGAATCATTGGCAGTGCCTTCTGCGGTTGAGCTAATCTTGTCATTACTTGGAACGAAAGTTGTGGTTTCAGTCGATTCTTCCCTAGTTAGAGGCTTCTCTTTGGGGTTCTCTTGAGGCTTCTCTTGTGAATCATCTTCGAAATAAGAGGGTGGATAGATAATATTCACTGGAATGTATGATTGCCGATCATAGTTCGGTTTGATTTCAACTGACTTAACCTTTGGTATGAGCTCCAGCACAGGCCTTTCCGTGTACATTCGATTGAAATGTCCAGGCAAAGCAACGTTCAACTCAGGCTTGGCATCCTTTGGGAATACCATTGCAATCTGATTTGGTTCCGTTGAACCTTCCATGACAGCTTGCATGTTTGTTGGCATTACAATTGCAGCCTTGGCTGCATAGGTTGTCTCTGACTTTTTGGGCATACTCATTGGATAATAAACGGCTGTAGGTTTTGTAGAAAATGACTCAGACTGTATCCTACCGCTTCGTACGTTTGTCTGAAAATCAGATTGGGTTAGATTTTGTGACAACATTTCTGCCGCTTCAACTTTGGCAACGCTATTGAACTTTTCTTGCAAGTTTTCATCCTCAGCGCTAGATAGGACAGATTGGGAGTTGTCATCATCTAAACTTAGGTTTTCTGAAGACATTTTTGAATCAGAATTGTTGTAAATATTTAGGTCTTCATCCTCTGAGCTGATTGTCACTAATTCGGGAATTGAATTGCGTGAATCGACCTCAAAGCTGTCCTCGGGGCTTGTGGCAAAAGTTTTTGAACTCTGTTCCAAATTTTTGGGGACACCAGAAGTATTCAATGATCCGGTAGAGCTGTTGATTTCAGGACCTACATTTTGTCCAAAGTTGTTCAAACTTTGTTCAGTGAAATTTGAGAGATTTTTTTGGTTGTCGTAGTCTTTTGAACCTGTCCCCTTTTCTGCGCTCAAAATTTCAGATTCTGTGGGTGCATTTGTGGAACTTTCAAAACTGTGAGTCATACCTGCATGGGCCTCACTAGATGAGTTGCTTTGACTTGGGTATTCACCTGCTAGACCCGGGAAGTTCTCGTGCATCGCACTATTTTCTTCGGTAGAAGTTAGATAGTCTTCTTGAGGGTCTGAGCTGGTAGTTGAGAAACTCGCTCGTATTGGAAGACCTTCGTACATTGTGCTGCTGCTCTCAGTAGAAGTTTTCAGAGTGGTGAGTTCAAGCTCTGACTCATTCTGTGAGTTGAAAGAACTACTTCCAGAAACCGAGCCAGCAGCTGAATTGTTTGGACTCGTAGAAGTTTTCAACGTTAGACCAAGGTCTGATTCATTTTGTGATTCGAAAGAACTACCTCTAGAGTCAGTGAATTGTAGACCTCCATTAGTTGACTCATTTTGAGAAGAAACGTCGGCATTAACCTCAAAGTCTTGCAATTGTCCCTCAATTTCAGCCTCAGATGGAGGGAAGTCCCTACCACTGTCTAAACTCTCAAAGCTAGTTCCATTCACTTGAGTTGGCACCTTTGCCATGCTTATACCATCATCTTGAGGTGCAGACTGATCTTTAGACTCCTCATTTTCCTCCTCAATGGGAGTCAGTACTACACCCTTCCTAGGAACCACATGCTGATCAGAATCTTCCTCGTTGTCTGTGCCTCCATTAACATCGAATGACTCTATGAGAGGATCTAGTACTATTGGGAAGAAAGTTTCATTCAAAGTGTCAGAAGTGGAACCTACTTTTGAGTTTGATAGCTCGTTTTGGGCTACAGATTTATTCTGGCTTGTTTCTGGATCAAAGGCCAGTCCTTCAGTCGTTGTCGTCTCAGACCTGTTAACTTTTAGTAGTCCCTCGTCTTCTGGATTTATTTCCAAGGGCTCTTTGGCTTTATTTTGAATGGAATCCGCATCATAAGTGACCAGAAAATCGTTCATAGAATCATTTTGACCTGAAGTAAAAGATCCTTTTCTGAATATCATGTCGATGTCGGAAGGAGTTAGCCCTAGAGCTTTCTTCTTTAAAGAAGGATCTTTGAATATATAAGTTATGGGAGAATCAGGCTCATCAGAAGTAAGACTATCATTAGATTGCAAAACAATTTCTTCAGGCAAAGTAGGACTTGGACCTTCACTAGGCTTATTGCTTGTTCGGGTTTCTTCTTGAGACTCGTTAAACATTGTACTATTGGTGTCAGAAGTGGCGAAATTGTTAACTGGCTTGTTGCCGGACTGAGGTTTTTCAGAAACTGTTAACTCTTTAGTAAAAGTTATGCCACTAGTGTCAGAAGTGGGGAAATAAGTGTCAGAAGTGGACATATCGATTGCCAGCTCATTGACGGACTGAGGATGAGTTGCATTTCCTTGAGATTCTGATAGATTTTCATTAAAGATTGTGCCCGTAGTGTCAGAAGTGGGGAAACTGGTAGCTGATTGGCTGTCGTCGGACTGAGGGTAAGGTGTACTTTCTTGAGATTCTGATAGTTTTTCAAAAGCTGTACCCCTAGTGTCAGAAGTGGGGAAATTTGTAGACTCTGTAAAGGTGTCAGTTTTGATTGTGGTGTCAGAAGTGGGGGAATTTTTTGCAATTTTGTCAGACAGAGAATCGTTTGAGGCATAATTTTCACTTGAATCGAGATCGTCGTAGTATTTGGAAATGGTGTCAGAAGTGGGATGGGTTTTATTAACCTCTAGCTCATTGAATATTTTTGGACTTGTGGTAGACTGTTCTTTAGCGGTGAGTTCAGGGGAAGAAGTTGAAGGTTCCGAGGCACTAAGCCCCATTCTTCCTGACTCATCTATCACTAACGATCTCAAAGTAGTTGTAGAAAATTCAGTTGATCGGTGGAAATCTAAGCTTTCAGTTTTTTCTGAATTTGTTAGAGCAGGTACGGGAGTAGTCATCTCCAAAGATTCTTTAGGAACGTTTTTACGATCGGAAGTCTCTAAAAACTTGGAGAGTTGCTCGAAATAGTCATCTGGGTACAAAACTTTAACCGGAATCAAGTATCCTGGCTCTTGGGGTGAAGGTGTGATTGGCGCTATGATTGGAGAAGCTGATTCAATCAACTCAGAGTCAGAAGTCGAAGGAGCGGGACCAAATGGTGCTACTGTGGTAGAGACTGGGCCTGACAAACTACTAAAGTCAACAACCTTATCCCCTACTCGCGTCTGAATAAATTCCCTATCATCTCCACTGCCCTCAACTGTATCATCTGTAACACTCCCTTGAATAACTTCTATCCGATCTTCAGGATCCATAAAATAATCTCCATTCGCTTCTGGATCAATTTCCGATTCCAAAATACCAAAATCAATAATTTCCGCCGTACCATCACGCTTTGGTGCCATATTTGACCCGTTTACAGAGTTTTCAACAGCACCAGGCGTTCGATTGACCTCAGCTAAAAATTCTTCTACAACAGCACGGGTATCATTTATCACACCTGCGGCACCACTACTACTCGTTGCAAATTGATTTGTGTAAATTGGAAATAGTTTTGTTGTTGTATTCTGACTGGCCATCACCAACTTAATTGGATACAATTTGGTACGTTGTGAGAATTGAAGTGCTCTACCTTTGTTTCCCGCAAAAATGCTACCACGACCAACATTGGCGAAGGATGTGTCAAAGCGAGAGATTATATTATCATCATCGGTGTTGGGACGATTTGTTGATCCTGTAGTTGGGAAAAGTTTACCCAGTAGATCCTCCTCCGATGATGTTGAAGATGAGATGTCCTTTCGCTAGAATAAATCCAATAAATCTTAAACAAAAGATCGATTTGTGAGCAAAGACTTACCTTCTCCTCGCTGGAATCGAAGAGTGCATTCTCTGAAACGTTTTCCTGACGATTTGCCGGAATTGAACTTTCTTCGATGACGTTTCTAGCTGTCGTCAGACTAACCACATTCGAGGATCTTGACGGTATGTCCGAGTTGATGTACTTGCGCTTGAGTAAGTCCAAAAGAACTGCGTTCTCCTAGATATTGAATGTTAGTTTTTTGAGACTCTTGTAATTTGTCTCTTTTTAAAGTTTTAATTTTTTGTTTATGGGTTATAGCATGCAATTTAGAAATTTTGATCTGTACAAGTTTTTTTGAAAATGATTTTCGGATGTCTCTTGTTTAGTTGTTATTCTGATTCGTTTAATTTAATGATTTGGTCTTAAGAACTATGTTATAGATAAAATTTATACAAATAATTGGAAAAAATGTCAGCTTTAAGGTGAGTGCAACCACTTGCTGGTCACCCTATTCGTCGATTCGAGTTCGAATTGGTTCTTTTCGAACAATAAGGTTTGTGTATAAGCTTAGCGCTTTGTACCGATTCAAACCGATTCGAGTGTATGTGCTTGCATTCGATTAATTTGGTTCTAACATTGACTGGTAGAAGTTCGAATAGATAGGGTTGCCATATAATTTGAGTTATTGGAAGAGCGAAGAGTGTAACAGCCGATGGGTGTTTAAGAAAAACGTAAAAAAGTGGAGTATGCTTCAGTAGAAGTAAGATGGCTTTCGTTTCTTGAAAAAAATATGTGCCTGGTGTCAGAAGTGGAAGGGGAAGGAACACAGAAAGCAGGTTCTATCTCATGGTCTGGCGAAGTGTGAGACATCAAGACGAGATCAATGAACTGACTAAATTAGTAGAAGAAGCAGTAAGTGGGTGTGGCAGCAGACCAAAGGAACGAAGATAATTTTATTCCGAATGAGAAGTACCTGAAGAGTTGGAGCATTTTGACAGATTTTGATCACAGTACTTGCTGGCAATATGTAGTCAAGAATGCCTGAGGTGTTCGGCAGAGGAAATGGCCGGGTCCGTACCCCAATTTGTACATTAATTTTGTTGCAAACTTTGAGCCCATGCTACTAGAAGAGTGACAGCTACTGTCACAAAAAGTTGCAAGCATTTGTCACTTGATGCGTTCGGAGTATCTTAAGATTTTTGCAATCGAGGAAAGAGTAGAGAAACGGAACGGAACAAAGCAGATTTGGCACATTCTGTCACTCAAACGTCACTCAAAAAAGCTGACACTTTTACTTAGGCCGCATAAAAACTAAATTTCCATGCGATTAGACATATAAAAATAGCCTAAATTTTAAAAACACTTAAATACTATAATCCATACCGTATTAGATTCAACTAGACTAGTGGAATTCAATAAATTATCCTCATTTTCATTTAGCAACTGATTGATTAGATTCTCCTCGTCACCATTAGTTGTGGTGGTAGTTACATCGCTACCACTACTATCGGTTGTATCTTTAATACTATTTCCCCTTCGATTAGTTGTGCTTGTGCCAGCAGCTGGCAACTCTGTACTCGAGCCAATCAAATGATTACTTTCAATCAAACGATGCGATGTCGTACTACGATGTGTGGTTAGTAGTAAGCTGCTCTGGCTGGTGCGATATAATTCGCTAAACGGATTGAAAAGCATTTTCGGATCGATATCGATCACTTCGATGTCTTTTGATGAATCAACTATTGCCAGTGTCCCGTTTGGATACTTCCGTACCACAGTTTGATTTGGCAAAATTCCATAAACCATTATGCCGACGTCTAGTGTCCGTGACACTTCTGTCGGACGTTTACGAATGACCGTGTTATTTGGTAGAATACCATAGACCGAGTAATCTTTTATGGGCTTTTGGATTGTATTTGACAGTTCGTCTTCTTTTTGTTGTTGTTTGGGTTGTTTTGGTTGTTGCTCGGGTGACACTTGAGTGACAGCTGAAGCTTGAGTGGTTGTTGTTGTGGTGGATGATGTTGTAGTTGTAGTTGTAGTTGTTGTTGATGTTGTTGTATTGCGAGATCCAGCAGATAGAATTGGTAAGCGATTGTTGCCAAATCGTGATCGTATTGTTGTCTCGGTCTGTTCTGTGGTCTTGGATGGGCTAGTTTGATCGTATTTTTGTGTGGAACCTAGGATACTATTCAAATGGATCGGTAAGGATTGGGTAGGCGATGATGGTGGTGGAGAAGTGTTTTCAAATGTTGAAGTATCGAGAGTGGTCTCGCCACTGGTCACAGTATCGGCGTTGCCTAAGAACGTGCTTGACAGTTCTTCAATGCGATCAGTTGACGTTCCGCCGGTGACAGCGATCGATGGATAGGTTTGTGTCCTGAAAAAGGTTTGAATATTCACTGGACGACCAGTTGTTTGACTGAAGGCTTTCTGTTTCCTTTCGGATGGTGTTGTAGTTGGATCCGGTTCCCTGTAAATCGGATGGACTTCGATCACCGGTTCGGTATTTTGATTGACCTTCTTCGGTTGGATTGTGAATAGATCGAGGAAGGAAATTGTGACCGGTGGCGATTCCGTAGTAAAAAAAGTAGTAGATTGAATAGAAGAAGTAGTAGTAGTAGTAGAAGGAGGAGTAAGTGTAGTGGAAGCATCTGTAGTAGAAGTAGTATCAGTGTCTTGCTCTGTATCTGTTTCTGTATCCAGTGTTGCCGCTGTTGTGGTACTTGTTTCAGAAGCATTTTGTACGGAAGTATCCAAAAAGTTACTAATAGCTGAAATTAATTGCGGCCGTGTTACCAAACTACTACCAGGAGTTGTTAGTGCGTCAGCCAAATATGGCATTGGAAGGCTTGTTGGTGGATTACTTGGCAGTGTGGTTAGTTCTAAGCTAAGGTTAGTATTATTAGTGAAAGTAGGCAGAGTAGTAGGTGCAGCAGGTAAAGCGAGTGTTGTTAAATCATTTAGCTGTGTTTGTGTTTGTTCTGTTTGAGTATCAATAGTATCTGTATACTGAGGGATTGTAAAGGATTCAGTAGAAGTAGGAGAAGTTGGAGAAGGATCGGTAGTAGGTATGGTTGTGGATTGTTGTTGATTAATATCCACACTATTTAGTATACGCCCAGCGCGATCGTTATTCGTTATTTCATTAGTAGTAGTAGTTGTATATTCATCATCCACATCGGTGATGAGATGTGTATTTACAGTGGTTGATGGTACTATTTGCATTGAGTCTAGTTCCGGTACCTGAATTATTTCTGGAAGTTCTGTCGTTGATGTTGTTGTCGAGGTGGTTGTTGTTGTCGTTGTTGTGGAACTAGTTGTTGGTGGAGTTTTCGAGAGAATATCTGCAAGAGCTTCAAAAATTGATACTGTTACCGCTGATTGAAGGGGCTGTTCCTCAGCACTGTCTACACTGATTTCACTGCGTGTCAGACCACCAGCTACGGGTTCGACCATATTCCAAATGCCGGCTTTTTCATCGAATAAAACGCCGGTATATTTGCTGGCCTCGGGAGTATTCACGTCGTTGCTCTCCGGATTGTAGGGCGTTATGGACTTGGCTGTTCTCGATGAGGATAGATCCGCATTTGGTGGTACCTAACAAAAGAGAGAGGGGTATGTGAGTATTTTATTTCATTTCTAGATATTGAGAGGTTTGATGGAGGAATGATTAAGTACCCACCTTTTCTTTCGACAGATAAATGAATAAAAGAACAACTTACGCCTTATTCATGGTCTGTAAATTGATTGGGTAACATTTAACCATGAACATACGACAAAACGCATAAAAGTGTAACAAAACAAAAAACACTTTCGCTTAGGAAGAAGACGTGCCTTAAGTCTGTGCGAGAGACAAAAAAAAAAGTGTCAATGACTTTGGCACATGCTGCTGGCTTCCCACTTTGCATGCAGAGTACGTTGGCGGATCGTAAAACAGGCGATTTGTCTCTGTAAATGGTTCATTCAATTTTACGGTAATTTAAACCAGAGACCTCTGTTGTTTTGAAATGTTAACTTTCGTAAAAATGAGTGATAAACATGCAAAATTGAAACGAGACAGGATCTTGGGTATTCTAGGGGTTTTTAAGGTTAGATCCAAACACATTTGTTTCTACCTTGTGTAAGTGGAGACTATATTTCTTTTTTGTAGCCAATGCATTGACTTGAGCAAAATTCGTAAGGAGAAATGATTTCGTTGGTAGTTGGTTGGGTACTCTATAGTCCTTCTATGGATCGTTCATATACCTACAAACTTAAGATGGATTTTGCCTTTCTTCAATGACATTTAAGGTTTGATAGCTTTGATACCTAGAACACTCTTGCCTTCTGTCGTGTCTATAGTCTGCCTAATTTGAAGACGGAAGGACATTTCACATAAGTAAATATCTTATGAATACAGGCCATTATTTCTCGTCCCTACTCAGGTTATTCGAGAGTAATGGTTGCCCGTAGTTAAAACCTTGTACGTAATTCAAGGGACAAGTAGAAAGAGAGCCTGCGTCCCAGTTCAAGAACTTGTTGCGGCATTTGTTGCTGTTGCATATGATGCCTTCTGCACTTCTGTGACTTCCAAACTATGGGTTTGATTTCTCTTGCATTTAATCTATATTTTAAAGTACCGATCTGCAGCACCGTCTACGTACTCATAGGCCCTTCTTTCACTAGCCCCCTTCAGTTTTATATGGGTCCAGTCATTGTATCTATGATATTTATAGTCTAGGTAAAAATTCCCCCTTTTGCCTATAAATAGATGCTAGTATCCTGGCGAGTTATTTTCATCATTTTGGGTCACATTTACGTGGATGTATTTGCAGGTTTTACTCATCTCTTTAAGGTAATTGAATTTGTCATCCGTGTCGATCGTTAGCAGAGGTAACAAGAGATATAGATATCCCACAGAATGCATCAGAATAGTGCCTAGTTAAGCTGATTGTCAACCTAGTAGTGACCTGGCCCAAGAGAAATGAATATTGAATTGAAAGTTACAGGAAATTCTTTGTAATTCCTGCCTTCTTTACTGCAGGCCTTATCTTTTAGAGCTTAAATCTGTTTTAGGCTTCAAAACCTGACGGCGATTTGATAACATTCTCAGTGAAAACGAGAAGAAAATGTTAGTCGATTGCATCTCGGCAGATGCACTTATGGTCCACAATACTTAAGAATTGTTCTTAGTTACTATTGTCCTCTGTAAGGACAATATTATTTGAGTACTACTATCAAAACTGAGGTCCAAAAAGACTGACGGTAGACGAATTATGCAGCTGGAGATGACTTAACAGGAAGCACACATGAACTCATTTCCTAGTACTCTTTTCTGTATTACGTACAAAACCTTTGCTGGCTGTAAAGTTCAGGTCTCTAGGCTGTAAAGATAAAGGTCCTAGACCTAAACTAGATTCATAGTTTACCAGCTTGTGGAATTTTCTAAATCAATTTAAGCTTTATGATCCTTCAGAGTAAGTAAAGAGTTTACCTAGATAGCTAAGGTTAGGTTTGGTGGTCAGGATACATTTAGACCAATGAAAGGTCCATTATAATACCACAGCAGGAGTCGGGAACCTTTATCTATATCAGAAGAATTATGGCTGAGGATTAATTTTGCCTGTGTTGGCTAAGTAGAGTGACTAACTCAATCAACCCTTACTGTCAATGAACCGTGAAGGTAGAATGCGCAAACGAGTATTGGGATTGATTCCATCGAAACTTTGTACTTTCTTGCAGCAGGTGTTGGTGTTGGTTGGTCTTGGTTGGAGCTAGAAGAGACTACGATGGATTAAGCAACAAATGGAAACAGAACTTTGCATATTCTTCCAAAAAGAAGGGTACCACAATATCGACGAATCAGGCAAAATCTTACAGTCGAATTTTAAGGCAATTGAATTTCTCATTAGTGTCTAGCCTCAGCAGGGTAGCGGGGGCATTTACAGATTCTTTTCATCAGACAGGATGTATTATAGTACTGTCTAGTTTAGAATTACTACTATCAGAACCCGATGAATGGCTCTTGCCTATCGCTGATTCGTTTTGTAGAAGAAGGGAGTAAGGTAAGGCCACAAACATACCACAAAGAGAAGACTGAATGCCTTTATGAAACTTTCCTAAGTACCACTCTTCGACATTTGTCAGATACTCGCAAGTGTTGTAGTCATTTCTAGAAATCAAACGTGAGCCCAACGCGGCAGAAGTCCAAAACACTAGCTACAGAGTACTGAAGGTCTCTAGCCGTAAGGTTGTTAAAACTGGGGACAGTTTTGCTAAATGTTAGGTACGTGTGAAGCTATACTAGATGGGGCTTGTTTTCCAATTACATGCTTCTCGCATACATTACGAAAGCTTCTCGCATATACTAGTTTAAAAAGTACTTAGGCTGCGTGCGCGCACACAGATGCGATAAACTGATGCGATGCAGGAAGCGTTTGCTTGCGATAAAACATTTTATAAGTGCGAACAGTAAAGCCAAACTCGTTGTGGTTTTTCAAACTTCTCGCAACCATCTCGTAAGCTCAGGGAAGGTTTTCGCATAGAAAGTCTTCTGAACACTTTTTCAATCGCAACGCATCGCTTTATCGCATCACTTTGCGCGCAGCCTTAGAAGAGTTGGTGTGCGCGAAGTTTTGCTAGAAACTTGCAAGATGATTGCGAGAAGCTTGCCCTTGCAGCTCAGACACACACTGATCATAGCTTTTTACTGTTCACACGTATCACTCTGAGCGCAGCCTAAGGAGAATGGAACTGCAGAGTTTTCGAATCGTCGTCGTCATGACTCGTCAATATTCTATGTGTACTAGCGTTGGCAAAAGACTTGCTTAATGATTTAAGTGGCACTTTGAAAATTTACTGCTCTTCAGGTATTGACAATTTTTCAAATTTAAAATAATAACCCCGACAGGCAGAGGGGCAGAGTGCAGGCAAAAGATCCAAAAAATCTGTTGCTTTGCTGTCACTTGGCGCATGTCGCGATGAATTGACAGCATCATCCAGAGAACACAGTGCTTACAAGCCCATTGACCTGCTATAATAGAGAATGGAAGATACGTAGGTGTGGCTAAAGAGCACCGTGAATGACTCACATTTTCAGATGAACCCAAGTTTAAATCGAATGCGAAGAAGAGCTAAGAAATGATAATTTGCTTCCGGCAATTAGACACGCTTTAATGTGGGATATATGACTTCTTCTTTTCTTTCGGATGATTTCGTAAATGCAGGGAAAAATTAAGAAAATCTTACTGATGGAATCGTTCCTAAAATATGGAGGCTTTTCTGCCTCTTTTTACCCCACGTAGTCTAAGTCGTACCTTAGATCCAAGCTTTGTTTAAGGCTATTGGTTGGGCAAGCTACCAACAACTTAGAGATTCGACTGTCAAGATTCTGAAGACTTGAGACCTAAGTAGACCTTCCATTTTAAGAATATTCCATTTTAAGAATATTCCATTTTAATTCTTTCATGAACAAGTGAATTGCTTACTGGCAATTCAAAAACAGCTGAAGGAGCACCCTTACAGCTCGGACTGAAATTCCCTTCCTAAATCCAAGGATATAATGTTTATGAAAATTTCTACGAAAAAAATATTCAAGCTGAATGATTAGAAGCCAATCATTAGTGTTTATTTTATTTTTTTATCTTTTTTTTACCAAAAATTAATTTTTATGTGTAATTAATGAAAATATACCGTCAGTTCTCGATTCTTTTTATTAAAATATAAATCTTTAATAATACTTTAAACAAAAAATAAAAATACGTACACAAAATATATATAAACAATAACAACTGATTAAAAATGATTAAAAGCCAATGATGTGTTAAACAAAAATAAAAATAAAAAAATTAAATAAAAGCAGCAAATGACATTTGATATATGAATTAGTACGATGTTAATTATAAAGTAGGACTAACAACCGGCCACCAACATTACACATAACACAGATAAAAAAAAATGTATAAATAAAAGAAAAGAAAAAACAAAAAAACAACTGAGAATCTATCGCGGTTCTCCTATTTCCCGCCGCCACCACCACCATAGCCACGTTTATTGCTCCAATTTGGTTGAATCACCGACAACGAAGACCAAATCTCGTTCAGGTCGTGCGGTATTTCTGTAGTTGGCGTCACGAAACGCCTTTGGATTTCTGTAGTTTTTATTAGACTCTTATGCAGCGCATAAGATGTGGCGGCGGTGGCGGCAGCATGCTGAACCGGTCTCCGATGCGGTAATGGTGGTGTCGGCTGTTGTGGCGTTTGCAATTGATTGCCGATGGCGGCCGGCTTTAGGATGCTGTGCCTCCTTAGCTTTTGCAATTGTGGCGACTGATGGTAGCTATATGTGTCGGGATTGATCCTTTCCTGGTAACTGGCCGGTCCCATTAATGGCGGATGGCTAATGGACCACTCCCACAAAAAAGCCTTTAAAAAGCGAGTTCGATTTGATGTACATAATGACACATATGAGTACATATGAATTTCAATTGTTATATAAAATTGAAATATTTACTACAATGAGAGAACTAGTATTGATTTGTATGACCAATTCTGTGATTTTGTGTGGCAATGCAATTGGCAACACTTTTTGTTTTTTCTTCTTGATGTAGTCCACTTGTTGTTGTTCGTTTTTGTCAATTATGTCGACGTGATCTATATTTTTTGTAATCTTAACACACAGTTAGGTACAAAATTTTAAACAAGTTGTTTCGTTAGTTACAATTAGAGTTTTTAGTATGTAAATGTCGGCAATGCAGGGTGCGATTTTTAAATAAAAACACTAGACAAAACTGGTTGAGACCTGACTGTAGCGCCACCTAAGTAAGAGACATTCATTGACATACCCCGGTTCTCAATGTCGCCTACCATTTTTTGTTCCGTGGCTCGTGTCCAAGATAATTGTGGAGAATTGTATGAAATTTTTAATTCGTTTATAGTTCACAGTATTTTTTCGCGTTCGTTTTGAAATACACCAATTGGTCTCCAAGTGAACTATTTAATTTTATTACTTTGAATCGATATGGTTGAGATGCATGAGCCTCATCTATTCAAATAAATCTTGCAATCTAATGTAAGATGATCCCACATTTCAACAAGGACATTAGCCCACTTGTAGTAAAGCTAATTACACACAGAAGCATTACAACTAAGTCGCGTGACAAAATTGCACACCACGCAAGTATGTGACAACCATTTAAGAGTGAGTCTGAATTTAGAGTTTCTATTGTTATATCCATCATGCGAGTAGGTAGTGATTAATACTTTGTTTCAAACTAAATGTGCATGACAACAGTCATTTATCTTGTTAGATGATATTGGGTCATAATGGGTTTTGTGAGGTTTGCTTTCCTACCATTAAGCTACTGCATACAGAATAGGCTAGGAAGACACAATGTCGTATTGAGGAATAACACAGTTTTCGCAAGCTCATAGCCCATAGAAAGGGTCATAACTTGGATGATGCCAAATGGCAAAAATTGGATTCACCAAATATTAGACAGGAAGTAAGTTAGGCCTTTGATAGCTTGACCTACAAAACACTATGGGAGAGGAAAATACGAGAAAAGCCTTCTTTTGGCTTGGAGAACTGCATGAATGTGATCCAAGGAAGACAGCGTGAGACCTATCCTTTCATATAGATGTATCATCTCGAAGTCTACTGCTGAATTGTCCCAAACCGTAACATGCTTGCAGAGATCAATCTAGCGTGTCTGAATGAGCCTCTTAAGACCAAAGCAAAGTACTTCGGGAACAGAGTCATGCTCTGGTTATTTTAACTAAAAAAGCGTTCTCAGCAGGCTAACTTGTATATATTCGATCTGATAGGTCACCAGAGTACCGCCGCTATCTTTTTTAAAGGGCTTAATCTCTGAAGGTTAAGCTTCGTGGCAGAAGGTGAAAATGGGGTACAATAAGTCGTTCAACTCTGCATGTTGGGATCTTCTAAAATATTTCTTTAGGTCATTGGTCGTATCATGATTTCTTGTTTAAATAGAGCTGAAATATTCCGGAAAGAGGACTAAGCTACTGATGAATAAGTTCCATAAGAATTGGTATTCGACCCTCAAGAATTAGGGGCCATTTCTAGTTAATCTGTGTACAGTAGTTCCAGGAGAATCGGTATTAGCAACTAGCCTATGAAACATTGTTTATGATGGCTTTCAGATGTTTGGCATTCCAAATTAATCATCTGTTTCGTAGACGAAGTTGCAATTGTTTTGGCAGAGAAAAACCAGACCTTCAGAAAATAGAGGGTATTTATTTTAAATCTGAGCAAAGAGTGGCGGAGAGAAGAGTCATCACTTATCCAAAATTTCACTGACTTCTTTAGGAATAACTTGGAAAAGCACCGACTCCGGAAAATATTATAAACCACATGATGGTATCGTGTACATTGTAAGACACTCTGAAATTGGCTTCAGTCAAGGAATTTCAGTGAAAACTACTAACGAAAAAGAAGACTTACTTACAATCCGCTCAAAAATAGAAGTGGCATGAAGCGAGGTGATGAATATTGTAGGCAGCCAGGCTCGCTAATAATTCAATACCAAGAAGAGCGTATTAGAAATAGTATGATGTGTGTGGTTTGAATGAATCCATGGGCGTTTTCCCGGCTTCTATTTGGTAGGCAGATTTCCGAATACGTGTTGGTAGCAAGGGTTACTAGTATACTAAGAAGATTATCACATTATTTGGCATAATCCTAAATGTAACGTAAACACCTCTCGAGAGGAAGCTGGGAGTAATCAAGGAGATGTCATGAACTCCACGTTCTTATCCAACTTCACTGATGGATGAACCTGAGCTGTTGTCATAAGCATACCAGGACACCAAGATACCGAAATGGTTTCCAGACAACATGCATGGTATCTACAGAAGCTGTAGTGACAATGATGGAAAGGAGACTATCTTTTTAAAGATCTAACGCCTGAGTGGCTAAAGGATATTCCTTCATACAAAAAAGCCATTTAATGGTCGGAATCATAATGAACCAGTCAACCAACTCATTGTTTGGTGTGGATTTTGGACTGGTGACCATACTTCTTTGAGAACGAATTTGGCCAGGGCATCACAGTCAACGGCGAGCGTTATCGGTCGATGATAAACAATTTCTTTTGGCCCCAATTGAATGATATAGACAACGACGGCATGTGGTTTCAGCAGGACAGCGCTACTTGCCACACAGCCCATGCCACAATGGACATTTTGCACGAGCGATCTTCGAATAAAGGCAACTCACTCGGAGGCTATTTGAATTGGCCCCCGGGCTCGTGTGATTTGACTCCGTAAGACTTCTTGTGTAGTTCTTCTTCTTAAGTCACAGGTCTATGACAATAAACCAAAACTGCTCTCAAAGCCAACATAAGTCGCGGAGGACAGTTGAATGATGTTATAGTCCATGCATAATGGCATAGATGAGCGGTCACAGTTTGTTTCATTTAAATTAAAAGATAGAAAACGCTTAAAGGACTTTGACCTCTTCTTCATCTGAATGGTTCTATAGAAATGCCCATGAAATTAGAGCATTATTGAGTTGATGTCGCGAGCCACAACCCATTGTCTTATCTTTGACATGCCTGACTTGTATGGTAACTGCATGCACATCAAGTGTCGACTGCGTTTAACGGTTGAGCCAAATGCAGATTGACAGGCAGTTATAGAACAATTGTACGGTGTGTTTCTAGCTTAAGACTGATGTTTCCCAAGATGAACCTAATATAGTGCATAGAAGCGGTGTGGCTTGCGTATGCCTTAAAGGACTCAAATAGGCCACAATTATTGTGTCCCTGCTGATGCCATAGACCTCCTCTTTTCAAAACTTTTGATACAAGAAACCCCAGCCCAAAATGTCTCCACCTAAAGCGATTTGTCCTTCAAAAAAAAAATATTCACACACAAAAAAAAAATATTTCAAACATCCATCACCTACCCTCCCAAAAAGCTTTCAACCACATTCGCACAAGCTTTTACAAAATAATATGAGTAAGTCCACATCGTCCTTGTCCCGTCAAGTCAAGTGTTACCAATTGAGTTTTATATTTTTATTTTTTTTTTAGCAACAAATTTGTGTACATGTGTCGAGTAATGTTATGTAAAGTATGCGAGTTATGTAAAGATGTCAACATGAGAGAGAGAGAGAGAGCATGATGGTTGGTGGTTTTTATTTGAAAGTAAAAATGTTGGCACTAATGTTTGGCTTCTAATGGTAGGCTCATAATCTTTTTTCTTTGGCAAAATTTTGATGATTTTTCGAGTTCTTTTGGATAGCATTTTTGAGAAAAACTGGTACTGGGTTGGTACTTACGGGTTCTGTGGTAACAGCCGGAATGGTTGGGGTGTAGATGGGCTTCGATGGTTCGGTTTTCTGTTGATACCGACTGTAGGCATCGCCTCGATACCTTGAGCTGAATTTTGGAGTTTTCGACTGAAAGGATGAGAGGGGGGTTTAGAAAAGAAAAATAGGCAAGACGGGACTCTGTTACGTACCTTTGGTTTTGTATCGACTATGGGTCTGTCGAAGGCTAGATTTTTTGACTTTGTTATCTGTGGCGGACGGATGGGTTGGGCTTTTGGCTGGACTTCATTGTCGTCCTTGATGATTTCATCTGAGGGTATGGCAGTCGACTTGGTTTTGAGGGTCGGGAACTGTAGGCGGGCATTGACGCGGGGCTTGTACTTGGAACGAGCGTCGAGATTGTCGGATTTCCGGTTGAACTTTGGAGTCGTGGTTGAACGGGCTGTTGTCGTTGTTGGTTTAGGGCGATAGGGTACTGCTCGTCGGGGTACAAACAGAGGCTTGGAAGGCTTTGTTCCTTCGAGGATTTCATTTGGTTTTACTTGAGACTTGACATCCTCAGCTGGGGGTTCAACTCGCCGGGATTTGAAGGAGACTCGTTGGGTGACTTCCTCGACTATGGCGTCAGTTCGTCGTGATTTGAATGGCGCTCTTACGGACTCTTCCTCAAATTGAGGTCTAGCCTTAGCTGGGAGTCCTTTCTTAATTTCAAAGGGCATTTCTTCAGTTGAAGGTTCGATTCGTCTCGATTTCAATGGTGCCTTGAGGGTATCTTCACTTTTTCCTTGAGATGTCATCTCCTCAGCTTGAGGTTCAATGCGTCTTGATTTCAAAGCCGCTCGTGCGGTGTCCTCCCGTTTGAGTTCGACTCGTCGAACTTTGGGAATCGCCCGGGAGACTTGAAGAATCTCATCGCTATTCTCCTGACTGGAGTGCTCCAAGCGACGTGGTCTAACTGGGGATTGAACCTTTGGCGGCTCATAAATCTCATTTGACTTTGAAAAAGTTGGATCTTCTATCAGTGGGGGCCTCGGTAGATTTCTCGGAGGCGAAGCATCCTTTGGCAGCTGTTTCTTCAGAAGAAGCTTAAAGTGTTCCGGATAGTTCTCATCCTCCAACTGGTCCTCAGGCAGAGACTTGGGTACCCTTTCGCTGATCTTTGCCTTTGCTGAACCTCTGCGAGTTGCTGCATTTCTCCAATTGTTCTTCGTCGTCGTGACCATCACTGGAACCTCTGAGGAAACATCCTCGTCAATGCGTCTTGTTACACTTCGCGAGGTGAAAGTCCTGGCTTTGCGTATGTTCTCCGTGGATTCTTCTGGGAAAACATCGACTCTTCGTCGGAAGTGTGGAGCTGAACTCTGTGGAATGCTGGCAGTTGTGGACTCTGATCGGCCTTTCACCCGTCGGATGACATTTGTTCGATCAACGCTCGAGGTTGGGAGTTGAACTTTTATTGGCTGATCGTTCGATGGAGCAGGATTCACGCGTTTTCTTGGACGAAATGCTGGAACTACATCAGTGGCTTCGGTTTCGAGTTTTCGAGACTGTGCATTGGCTTCAGAGCGACTTCGACTGCGTTGGGCACTGCGAATGGGAGCTTTGTTTTCTGCTGTTGAAGATGTTATGGCAGGTTGTTCGGTTGCACGAAAACGACCCGATGCTCGAGGAGCAGAGGTTCGTACGCGACTAGCACGAGGCGCTGCCTCGGAGCTGGCACTGATTTCGGTTTCATCTAGTCGAGGCGGTTGTCCGAATTTCACTCGACCACGTTGTTGTGACTGAAAGGAGAGAAGGAGAAGATTTGTTAGAAAAAGAGATCATTTATAGCAAAAAGTTATGAGAAGAGGCCATTTCTTCAAGGGAGGAGGGCGGCTGCAATGAAATTTCAGAGGACTAGAGCCAGATCAGAGGATGGAGAAAGAATCTATAGAACTTTTAAATGAAAGGGCAATTTAATTGCGAAGTTCATCAGGCAGGCAGAGAGCAGGTAAAAAAGAGTAAAGCTCCTTGGAGATTGAGAGACGACTTAAAACTCGTTGCTGAGCTCTGAGCTCGAGTGGTAAAGAGATTTTATTGATTTAGTTAGCCCAGTCAATGCTTCCAGATATTTTCATTCCTTAAATGGACTCATACATATCGAATGACTCCATAGAAGTGCTGATGGTTTACTACCAAGATAGCATCCTGTTGTGCAGTCATAGCGTCGCTTCAGGCTTTGAATATGAAGCTTAGGTTTAGGTTGGGTATACTAGAGCTACCACTTAGCAGCTCTATATTACCTAAATTGATTCAAGTGCCATCTCTTGCCCTGTTTGAACCTCTAGTAGCAGTTAGCACCATAATTTTGCTTTCAGATGCCAGATGGCGCACTCAATAAAAGCTTTATTTGTTATAACGAATAGAAAATGTATGTAAGTTGAACCCAGTTTACACTTTAGCGTATATCTCAGCTTCTAGATAGCCGATCACGACAATACTTACACAAAAACTTAAGTCAAACTTTGGCCTTTGCAACTGTGAAAACCCTGTTTAATTTGATGAAGTAGTTAACGCACCATGAGTTAACAAAGAAACGTACAGACAGACAATTATTTTAAAAATCATTTTTTGCCTTCGCCCAATGTTGTTGACAACTTTCGTATGATTTCCTCTCAAATATTTTCAATTTATTATATGTTTCCATAAATTTGGCTTTAACTAACAATTTTTCTTCTTTCTTTTCAGTAAAAGTCCTGCAAAAGACTTTGTCAGCGAGCTTACGGCCATTTACAGTGTAGTAATAGAGCACGCGTTTTTTTTCATTCGTATTCGTTGCGATACTATGTGTTGTGCCCATTTTCACAAAAAATTCCCTTTTCGTAAAATGAAAAAAAAAAATCCTTCGCGAAAAAAGTCCCTTTCGGAAAAAAATCCCTTGCTTGCCAACAGAGTGCTCTTCATTCAGTTCATTTCAATTTTTTTCAATATGTTGATGAAGTGTTAGCTAATTTTTATTTTTTTTTTAAATTCGTGGTCTAAAAATGCAAAAAAAAAAAAAGGAAAAAAAGCCCTTCAAATTCCCTGCCTTCTGCACAGTGTTTATCGTTCGCCAGTAATTCGCGAGTGATTCGCGAGTGGTTCGCGAGTGGTTCGAGAGCTCTATTTACTTGGAAACTTCAATGGTCGTAACAAAATTGTGGTGAGTGCTTAAATCTTTTTTTATATATTTTTTTTTATTTTTCTTAAATGTCGGGGTGGGATATACTCTTTTCGAACTTCCAAGCTGAGCACATACGTTTCGACTATTGGGAGTTAGGTCGGACTTAGTTTTTCGTCATGTACATCGATATACTCGTACAAGGGTGCCTTATACCGCGCTATGATCTTGGCATTTCATTTTGAAGGTCGTTGAATGTCATATATCCTAAACTGTGCTATCAGGAGTTGTCACTCCGTTTTTGCCTTTTGGTTGGTTTATGAGGATAGGCTTGCGCTCTTTCACTTAGGCCTTCATTGGACCCATTGTGTTCCACTCGTTAATATAGGTGTTAAGGCTTGTTGGAACTGTATGAGAATTTTGTTGGGAGGGCGATTTGTGTAGACATTGGGGACAAAGGAAGTTTAAGCTGCACTATGTCGTATAATTATAGAGAAGGGGTTTTCTTTGCCTGGCAGATCCTATAAATCACCAATTTCTGTTTTTGTGAGATGTGTTAAGTCGGGTATTGCAAGGTACCACAGTATCTTTTGTCTTAACATTGCGACAGTGGCAGAGGAAATGCTTCCTACTACTCATCTTATAAGCGGTTAGGACAGATTGCTCTTCCAGATAGTCGGAGTCTGAACGATTGTTTGTTGAGATTGATTGACTCCAGAATCAACTCTGTTCTCCTTGAGTGTAGCGTTTGTTTTGATTTGTTGTTACTCAGCTCTTTTGTTACGGATCTGTCCACTTTGCACTTATCAGATTCCCCTAGTATTGCTGTCGTATCTGGGTATTGATCATAGTCTTAATAGTTGTCAGGGGAGACCTCTCACTTGCTCCTTTCCTTGCCAATTCATTTGCCTTTTTGTTGCTCGGGATCACACCTCCATTCCCCGGTACTCACGAGGGACGTATCTTGTTTCTGCTCGCCAGTAGATTCAGTTTGATTTCGCACTCGTAGTTTGGACATGGGCCTTGTAGCATCATTTATTACTTATTTACTGTCCGCGCAGGTGTCGATTTGCCTATAAATGTTGGAGTTCTCAGCCAGTGCCTCGATTTCCGTCAGTATTGCAAAGACTTAAGCTTGGTATACCAACTTTAGATGAATAGCAAGTTCAATCGATGGCTTAGCACAAAGAATGCTAGCCTTTGATTATCCTGACTCAGTATTATTCAGTATCTTCGCATGTTCATTAGTCGGTTTGTTTCCACGTGTTGGATTCCCTCAGTCTGAGGGCTCCTTTTGTGGTCATAGCTCTCTTCCTGATGAACAATTTTTAGTGCTATTAGTCGAAGAACATGTCCTAAAACGCATGTCGTCTATAATATAATACAGAAGGCAGAATACCTTTTGAAGCTTCTAGAGCTAGGTTGCCTTAGTCCATTAGGTCTCTATGGTTAAGGTTCACAAGGTCTATTGCCTGATTTGCTGTCGGACTATAACCCTAGTTCTAGTTGGTTCTTAACGAAGCACTTTCAAGAGTGCTATTATCTTCTGCAGAAGTTCTGTGAATAGACTTTGCCGGCTTTGAAAAGTGGAAAAGAACATAGCACCCATAGCATCTGTCCATCCATTCCTGAATCTATAGGTGGCACATCCCTGGTTTAACCCAAAAGAAAAGGCATCCATCGTTGGAATCTCTCTGGTCACCCTTTTTCGCAACGTCTCAAGTGAAAGCAAATCTATTAGAACTCCAATCGTTGTAATTGTAAATTTAAATCTCCCTCTTAAAGTGTCTACCTTTTATCCATAATTTAGTGCGTGTCAGCGCGACTACATTAAAGTCATAACTGAATAAGCAGCTATTACAATTCTAATCTGCACGTGCACTCTAATTTATGCAATGTGCCCCCTTAAAGGCTTGGCTGACCACATTACCACCGCTAACTGGGTGTAATAATAGTGCTAAATCCAATAAATATTATCTCCGGTATTTCTTAACAAACTAATTACCACTTTTCAATGGCACAACCCCGATGCATTCGATACAAGCCTTGGACTTCAAAACCGATATTGGTTCTGCAATCAACTTGAGTTTTTTTTTTTTTTTTGAAAAGTAACCTCCAACACGTTCTCCTAGGTGTTGAACATATTGATTGCAATTTTTAATTAGAAAAAAAAAAAGAAACAAATTATTAACTAGTTTTAGTTGAGGTCCGCCCGAAAGAGAAATCTTGTTAATTTTTCGACCAAGAGCCTTCCGCAGGAGACTCCTTCAGTTCCGTTCTGCAATTTTGACTTGAAAAGTTCATTGAACAATGTCTAATAACAAATTGCAACACAACATTTAGTTCCGTGTGTGTGCCCCCAATAATTTACTCGCTGCAATATTTTATTCATTGCTTTACTAGACCTGTTTGTATAGATGTAGTTTGAGTATCTAAGCAATCAGAAGGTTACTCAAGTGCAAAACTTGCAACTTGATGTTGTTAACGCAAAAAACAAGTAAAAAAAAACACAACACAACTCATATATCGCGTAATAGTAAAATTAAATAACTTTTTTGCTTGCTTCCTTTGCTCGCCTTCTTTTGGTTTTCTTTTGAGTTTTCGTACGAAAACTGACAGTGAAAGTGGTAAAATGTTCTGTTTTGTGGCGGGCGATGTCGTTTTTTTTTTTTGATTTATAAACGTACTTCGAAAGGTTGTTTGTTTAATTTCATACAATTACTTTGTTGAATGAGTGCACACAGAGACGAGATAAAAGACATTAAACGTTTCAACACAGTCAGTCAGAGACTATGTTGGTCTGATGATGGTAATTGTTCAGATTATGGTTGAAATGAAAATTTAATTAATTATGTCGAGTGGCTTTTTTATGATGTTAAACTGTCGTTTTATAGGAGACAACAACTATTACTGATGGTTTAATTAATTAAGTGTGACTGAAAGTTTTAAACGTCGTCGCTCGTAACTATACTAAGAGATGGGTGCTAAGAGGGAACCCTATGGCTCTTGAGATGGTCAGAGCGACGAAATATTGTCTCACTCTATAAGGGAGTATGCCTCCTGAACTATCTGTCAAATGAATTTACTTACTAGCTATCTCACTTCTTTTTCTTCTTTGCCTCTAGTTCCAATTGATTGGAGTCAGGCATCCTTACCCTGAGCCTCCAAGTTCGTTTGTTCTCTTTTTAATTCTAAGTCGTTATTTTTATGCTGCCTTCAACCTTCCTCTACCTCCTTTAGTGGCATTGTCTAGATCTTAAGCAAAACATAGAATATGGTCATCATTTCTTTGCACTGTCACTATCTCCTGATGTATGTCATTATCACAAACCTTTTATTGCCGGCAAAATGTCTCAGTAGTCTCAATGTTTTCATGCTTTGGACAGCAGAAACGTTTATCTGTTTTATTAACCCAAGATTGTTTATGTTTGCCACCTTGTCATCACAATAATGACAAAAAAGCCAAAATATGTATTTGATAAACCATGTGCCCTCTATTTATTTGCATTTCCTTTGGTTTGCCTTGCAACTACATAGAAAACTAAGTTATGGTTTAATATAAGAGCGTTAACACGATACTGACATTTACTGACATCAATAATGACAGACATGTCATTATGAGATAACATATTCTTTGCACGCAATTAAAACTGGGGAATGTAGGTTACAGAGTGTGGTTTTTTGTACAAATTTTCCCAAAAAAATTCAAAATTTGACATACAAAATCTGCCAATACTGACACAGACCACGTGTCGTAAAATTCAAGAGTTTTACTGACATAAGAAAGCTTTTCGAAAACTCTCTGTCCTTCGGTTACCAGCTCAGAACGGTAGGTCCCTTCGGTATGTTCAGAAAGGCTTACTACGCACAACATGAACAGTTGTGACAAGCTAGGCCTTGGCTCTCTGTGGGTTCCTTATAGACTGGTATGTATTTAAAACTTTCTTCCAGTTGAACTCTGATGACTTTTGGAGCTCTTTTGGAGTTTGTTTGATTTATTTATAAAAACTCAAGCTGATTCTTTCTTTGATTTCTCTCTGTTGCTTCTTTGTTTGTCACAAGATTGGACAACGAACTCTTCCTAAGACTGATCTTATATCTAGCCTTAGGTTGAGATCTAATAGAGTTTGAGGCACTGTAATCTAAAAGTCAACTCATAGCCGTCTTACTGTTAGTTGACTTTGCCTTGGCCTTCAGACATAAAAAAGCCTCCAGGTGACACCATCAGCCAACACCCTTAAGTGCACTCCAATTTAACCTTTTTTTTTCTATCCATCTTTAGACATCTTACTCATATCTGTATTCTAAGATCAGCGACACCCAAAATCAGCTTCTAATTACATAACGTGTTAACCCTTAGGAATTCTCTAAAGACCCACACAACAGGTTCAAAGCACTTTTTTGCCACATTCATTCTCATACCAAGTGTGATAAGCATTCAACAAAAAAACCCAAGCCATTGAGTTTCCCATAGCTGGGGCCTACAGCGGTTTTAGGGTAGTCACATAATGGACCATAATGAGACTGTAAATCCTTTTGGCTTGATTTATTATTCTCGAATAACATCCGTCTTCTTGGGGGGAACTAGTTTCAAGTGGTATAGTAGAATTGTCGCCTACAACCAGAACCAATGTTTGATGGATGAAGTGGGTGTGGGTTGTCTTAAGACCAAAACTCAAGTCTCTAAAAGGCAGAACCAAATCAATTGAATTCCAGACAAATAAAATAATTATGGTGATCGTTTTTTTTTTGTTTACAATAAACAACAAGTGGACAATGTGCTATGAAAGATTGGTAGATACTTGTATCTTGGATTGAATTGTGTTCAAGTGCAACATTTTCTTAAGAATTTATGTAGATATGGAAAGGTCAAGAGGGGGTTTCTTGTTAAAAGCTTTAGTCTTGGAGAGAAGGAGGTGAACTGTTGCAAGTTGTAGGAAAGGAGAGCCGTAAAGGACCTGATTACTCTTCCTCGCGAGACAAAGTGAAAGTCAAGGACAAGACATTCACTTTTGTGCGCACTACATTACGTGCTTGCAATTGATATCAAGGTCTGTTGGATGCGCGGCGACAGTTGATGTACGAAACAAGTAGAGCAGGATTTTACTTCCAAGGTTGTGAAGGGACTGCAAGAAAATTCGATTTGTATGTCATGTCTGAGGAGGTTAATGGTTTTCCTTTGCAACATCATGTATGAAGTCTTATTTATCGATGCATTGTACTCGTTACAATGTTGCATGGCATTAAAAGTAATTAATCCGATGGAAAAGGTGTTTCTTTGTTGTCAAGGTTAAAGCGGGCATCAGAGATGTAGAACAGTGGAGCTATGGTGAAGCAGTTTCAGTGGAACTCGGAGAGAACAAAGGAATTATGCTTAAAGTGTGGCCAGAAGCAATCAATGTCGATGATACCGATCTGTCTAGACTAGATTGCCCTTGAAACTAAACTTCTAGTGATTCCAATTGACTTGTGCATCGAGCCCAAAGGAATGGTGTTTAAAGAAAAGGAAGCAGCTGTGAAAAGTGTCGAATTAAACAGAGAGTAAGAGTATCCTCCGCCACATGTTAAGCATAAGATTAGACTTTCCGAAACAATCCGACTAGAGATGGATGGAGATGCGGTATCTTTGTGTTGTGTCTCTAGAAAAGGAAATATAGTATTGGTGACCCATGTAAGAAGAATGGGACTCAGTAGGGATTACCTTTGTAGAGGCTTACTCAGTGATGCTAAATCCAAATCATGTCACTCGAAAAAAAGCCTATTCCGCGGCTTCACCACAGTCTTTGCATAGCTTTGTGAAGCATAACCGCATTCTCCTTAAATCTGTGAACATCTACAGACACTTCTGTCGGTATTGAAAAATGTATGATGTAGGCAATTGGTTTGTGTTAACACTTTAGTGTCATGTAGATGGTTTCATCTCCTGTACTCCCTTGTGGGACCTAGGGCATCTACTACGATTAACGATGGTCACTCTCCAAGTCCATATAACAGCACAGATATTACATTGGAGCGAAACAGTCATGTAGTGCGTTTCATCTCTCATCCTTTGCGTATCCTTCTACAAATTTATATGGGTGAGGTATGTGTGATTGGTCAGTAAGGTCTGATTCTAAGCCTTTTGTTGTCAGTTCCACGAAAATTTCTTATGACTTTATTTGCAAACTACATCCAACAGGATGACAATAAGTATGACGCTGAAGGCTTCGAAAACCATGAGAACTTTCAGATGAATAGAATCTTGCTTGCGTTTAGAAGCTAAATTTAGTCTCTTATACTCTTGGCTTTTTTGACTCATCTTATGGGTTTCCTTAAAGCGAAAAAGACTCCATTACTAGATAGTTCATGCATTTTAATCGGATTACTTAGGCAAGTAGAAAAGGGATAAGGGAGCAAACCTAAGTGCACAACAGTTAAGTAGGAATCGAAGTCTATTGGTGCAAAGGCTTTGTGCATGCCCTATAGCCCTTGACATGTTAGCGTGTTTGGTGAATAAGTTTACTATGATGTAATGGATGCAATACATGTCCAAGATTTTCTTTTTGAGCTCCCTTTTCTTATTTCAGATGTATTCCTTGACTATTCAGTTACAAGAAGGGCTAGAATTTGAATAGTTCCTATGGCATATTCATTTTGTAAAGCATCCATATTTCTTATTTTCAATATAAACCCACAGTATATCTATTAGGTCTAAATGCCAGCAAGTATTTTCAAAAACTTATTCGCCCACTTATAATTGATTGAGCACTCAAGAGATAAGTATAAATTCCTAGCAGTCTTTAACAAATTTAAAATCACTTACACGACACGAGTAGTTCATATGTACATATGTATACAAAACACATCGAAAGAGAACTACTTCTTAGTTGCTCTTAAGAGTCGCCTAAACTAAGCTTAACCACTTTGCTTATAAAGTTTTGAAGATAACAATATTCTAACATGTATCGTAGGTAGGTTTGGTTAGGTTACAGTGGTGGCTACATACAACACAAAGCAAAGTGGCTATATTTAACTTGGAACCCATGGCGTGTGATACCAAAAAAAATAATTAATTGATTGCATTCCGTACTCAATATGAATAGTTTTAGTGGGGCGTGATTTACAAATAATCTATATCACTGAATTAAAGTCTTTCAAGTTCGTATTCCCAGATCTTCTGAGTCTTAGGCATTCACATTGGAGGTTGGTCTTACTCTTCTCTACTTTCCACGTAAGAGAATAGAAAGGACATTGACTATCGGCTTTAAAATGAGTAACAAGAATAAAAACGAAAGGCAAACTAGCGTCACTCCCAATCGTTTTAGGTTATTGGAAAACTAAAACCTTTCACCAACTAGTTTAAAAAAAAAGCAAAAAAAAAAATTTCAAAATAGATCTCTTTAATATGCCTCCTGTGAGGATTGAACTCACGACCCCTGGTTTACAAGACCAGTGCTCTGCCACTGAGCTAAAGAGGCTTGTGCCTCCAACCAGCTGCAGCACGGTTTCGTGTCTTCTGTGGTTGTTTCGAAATTCCCCATTTGTAATCAATTTGATTGACAATTTATGTCTCGGCAGCAGATACACCAAATGTGATTATTTATTTTGTAACAACTGATATGAGAGTCTGCTACTATTGACATTGAATTGGTGTTTCACTATGGTGTGTAGTGTAATCAGTGGCAAGTTTGATGGAGGGACAAAGGGGGAGGGAGGGAGTATGTTTCCACACAGATAGACCTCCTCATTAAAGAAGCTCAATGGATTTATCGTGGTAGCAGGACAACGTTGCAAACTGTGATAGTGACGAAGAATGACAAGAAAGATGGAACTTCCTTGATGGAACAAAGGTAGTTGGACGCAGAGATTGACGTTTGGAACAATAGGAAGCAAGAAGAACTGAACTTCTACCAGACGTAGATGCTTACTGGATATGGATATTTCAACGCATAGTTCTACAGATTGGAGCATGAACACAGAAGCAGTCGAACAAACATGCTGACAAACAAACTAGGTGAGGACTTAACACCAGCGAACATCATCAGACAAATGCTGAGCATGCAAGAAGCTTGGGAAGCAGTCAGTGAAACCGTGACTACTATCATGAATGAACAATAAAGACAGGAACACGAAATGCAGCGCAGGTGCATGCCAACGTGGAACGAGCCGAGTATAGTTTCGTCTTTGCAAGATTTCCACCTTCCAACTCAAAAAAAAAGACAAACTGGTCTCTTAGTCTGTTCAATGGTTGTCAGCGGCCATGAAGGAGGACGCACTTAGACCAGCGAAAGGTGCTTTTAATCATTTGTATGAGTGAGCTTATCTTACCCATGCAGGCTTACTGAAATTGTTGAAGAGGTAGTTATCTAATTTAGACCTTTCTGCTGTTGGAAAGTGCAGGACACGTACATTGAAAGTGACCACTGGTTTCTTCATATGAGGAATGCCTAATCTGTGTCCTTACTTTACTTACTTATGTCCTGTATCCCTTAGTGGGTCATATGGTGTGTGATTTCTGGAAATGTGTCTCAGTTCTTCCCAACTCTTTCCCAGTTGCCCTGCTTCCTTCTGTACTGTTCTGCGCAAAAATCTGTGACCTTGGCTTCGCCTTGACTTCCCATGATACTGTATTCAGTGCGGATGATTATAGCACATATCTTACAACGCGTTTCCCTCTTGTGCTTCAAGTGTCCAATGGACCTGGTTTTGTTGGCCAAACTACTACTCTTTGTATGAGCTTTATCGGACCTTAGCTATCTCGTTGAGAGCTACCCGGCACTGCACTTATAACTCATTACAATATCAAGGGTTGAGGCGGTATTATTTACTAGCCAGTCAGCAGCTAATCGAAGAAGGCTGCCGTGTGAACCAAAAGAGGGAGCAAAGAAATTGTTTGGTAAGGTGGACTTAGAGAGGACTTTTCAGAAAGGTGAAAGGAAAGTTTGGGAAAAGGTTTCCTTACCATTGTATAGCCAGATAAAGTAGTCAGCTTTTGAGATACAATCTGCCTAAAATAGCCCGAGAGAATATACACTTTGTTCACCTTAACATTTCACTTTCATTGTCGTTCAACTCTATAGCACTCTCGATTAGAATCTGCTACCAAAATAGCTCCCCAGGACCGCCTCTCAATCAATTTCAACAAAAACCAGTTGAGTAATATAAAATCTAATTGATTGCCTATCATGTTAGCAAATAATTCAAAATAAGTTCCCATAGTGTGTAAGACAAACTGAAAAATGTCCACGTCTCTTAGACAAGAATCTATACCTCAACGCCGTTTGATTCCCCCAAAAAGCTTGATTCAATAATCACTCCCAAGAAGCCCGTAGCAGCCTGCAACCGAAAAACCGCTCTACAATCTCGTCATAATTCATGGTTAATCATTTCGAGGTGATTGTACAATACAACACCGCGCCGCCGCCGCCGCCGGACTAAACCAACTAAACATGCATATTATGTACTAAGCCACTTGCTACTCCTCGTATGCCCATTAGTTGCACGTAATCCAAACTCTAAATTCTGCAATACATGCATGTATCCATTCACAGAGCGCTCCACACAGAGTCCACAGAGCAAGAGATCCATTGCTCAGATAATGCAAAGCACAAAAGCAAGAATTAACTTTTAACAACAGCACAGCGCGCAGCACGGTCGATATACATAAACGACTGACTGCTGTCCCAACTCAAGGATATTTTCGAAAGTTGTTTTCCTGGCTGCGCGTTTGGTAGATTGTCTTCTGTTCCCCTTTGCCCCCCTTTGGTGTGGTTTTTATGGGATGTATTTCAAGTGGCACACACACACAATGTGCAATTTCAGGCGAAAAAGGCGAGTTAATCGAAGAAATTGGTCCAGTGTTGTGCGATAAGCAAACAGCAAACATAACCGTCGAGGCACAATTAACAATAAGAGACACATACCAACAGTGGGGTCAATAGGAAGTTCAACTGCTTCGCGGTTTAAATTGAAATTGAAATTTTGTCAAGCGTCAACACAATTTGTCGCAGTTTAATGCGTGAAGTGGTCCACTCGATGGAACATATTTCCTGGTGACCTGGCAATTTGTCCATGGAACGAGAGTCAGCTTAATTAAAGATACACAGTCTTTGGTGGCAATGCTGAAGTGTGTGTTCTGCAAATGGCCCATAACAACTCTGGCCAGAGAGCGTGAAGGACAGATGTGATTGATCATTGGTACCAGAAACCTTCAATGTTAAAGACAATTCTTGCATGGGGGAGTTCAAGGATTCAAAGCAAATGTAGGGGATAGGAGTGTTTACAACAGTTATGCCAGGAGAAATATTCCCAAGAAAATATACGACATGGCTAGTTGCAGCTGGGCTAATCTGGAAGGACGCAGGCTGCCCAAAGCCTTGTGGCCGCAAGCAAACTTTAAAAGATGGGGAGAGCTAGGAAGATCACAAATCAGAGCCATGATTGGAATACTCTCTGGATATTGTTTTCTGCGGAAGCATTCCAGTCACTACTCACTTGAACAACAAGTTGCGTCCATTGTATCTGGAAAATAGTTGGGGAGAGCTGAGGCACATTTCCAGAAATCGCACACGATGGCCGTAGGCGTTGTAGAGACCCTAGGACCCACAAGGGGTAAGTTCATTGTGTCTGTTTAGTTGGCAGAGAAACACTGCAAAAGCAGGAGTTTAACATCGGCAGTCCTAAGCATTCTAAGTCAATTCAGAGTCTTCATATACTGGAACCATTCTGACCTACGGTTCGCCAGTTTGATGGAGGCAACATCGAGCGCCAATGCAGACCATGCTCAGACTCATTCCATTGGATATATACTGCAGTAGTCTGGCAGCCAAAACTGGAGTTGGATCGACGATATCTAGTCTCAATACTTGTATTTGAAAGGAGGTTCTGAACTGATCTCACTGGAAGCACCACAGAACCACCAATAAAAAGGAACTGGCCTTCTATACAGAAAATTCTAAGATGGATGTTGGCACTGGGGCTGGAATCTATTGCAAAGTTCTAAGAGTTTTCTTACGCAGTTTCCTGTGTTCACTAAATGGCACAATGGACACAAGCTGCTGATCTAAGTAGGGATCAATATAGCTACTCAAGAACACAGAAAGTACGTAAAGACCAATGCCAATGACAAGGCACACTGCCTGACAAAGCAAGGGTCAACCATGGAATTCTCTGGTCTGAAACAATTTGCTGCAATTAGGAGAGGAATGAAGGATCTCCTGATGAACGACTGGTGTTGAACTGTGGAAGGTTGTAGGCAGGCTAAAATAGCTTTTAAAATGTCGATCGGCATCACTCAAAGAAAATCTCTAAGCCTTGAGTGAAGAACATTCAAATGGGTGGTAGGACTATCTACAGGTCATGGAAATGTTGGGTATCACCTTAAGAAGATAGAACGTCAAAGAGGACTTCTGGAGGAAAACGATATGGCACACATACTGTGTCAATGTTCGGCATTTGTTTGCAGAAAAATGGAGATCTTGGGAAGTCACTCAGACGAAACCCTGAAGATTAACCAGATTTCTGTTAAACAGATGTTAGCGTTGACACGAGCAATCAAAAACAGAGAAAAACTGTGAATTCTGACAGAGAATCTCTTGGGCTAAGATGGATGGTGAAAAAGAGATGAAAAGGAACCCAATATTCTAGTCATTGGAAGAGCTGTTTAAGCATAACACCTGCCACAAGATCAGGAGGTAGGTCTCAACTGACAGACTGCGAACATCCAACCAGATTGATCATACTGCAATTAGCCGCTAATTTAGATGTCTCAAACAGATGTGGAGCAGACCATGGACAAAAGTGCGATCACTATCTTATATTCACTCATATACGCCAACCAGGTTCAATGCTGATAGACTCAGGGATCCTCAAGTTCGCCAACTGTTCAGGGACCAACTTGCCTTAGAAGTAGAAGCAATCAGCAACATGGGATAACGTGAACGACCATTGGAGTGAAAAAATGTGTTTCCAATAGGGGCATGCACCTATCTTAGTCAGAAGCAGGCTTTCGCCTAAAACTCGGACTCAGATCGATGAGCGTACACCAAGCAAAGCTCCAATTGCAGAGCCCTTGGCAGTAGAGCTAGACGTCCAATATCGTGTGATGAAGAATGAAGTGTAGCGTAGTGTAAGACATGACAAACGTCAGTACATCGACACACTGCCTTCAATAGAAGAAGCAGTCAGTAGGTGTGATGGAAAAGAAAACTCAACCAGTTCTTTTTCTTCGACATTTATTGCAAATTAGCTTAAAATACTATTAGCCTTATACGAACATATAAAATTATTTATTCAAAAATTCCGCGCTATGACTTACATTCAGCGGCCATCAAAGCTGCATAAATAAGTTAACAAGTTCAAAAAGTTTCTCTTGACCTCGTCCAAGTCAACCACCCCACTGTGCGTTGTGCCGGCAACACACTCTATTGCCCAAAAATGATTAATGAGGAAACTCCAAACCTGACTTAACCACCACCACCGAATCGAGAGCCCATTCGCCCGGTGACACTGGTCCAAATGTTGCACCGATTCTTCCAATCCAACACGACTGTATGTATCGATTGCATCATTGTACGGCGGCGCGCGTAAAGAAAAAGGGCGCCGCTTTGCAAGCAACCGGTTTTCGCTTTCAATTGGCCCACTATTATAGATTCTCACACACTGACCGACAGACCTCTTAACCCGAATACACAACATTCACCAAAGGAATTTCAGTCTTCCTGCCAAAAAGCAAAGGAAACGAACTCATAAATTGAATTTCTGCACGCAAGGCGAGACTTTCTTTTCGTTTCGGTGCGTTTGACCGCTACTTATCATTTGGGTTATTTGTTGGGCCATAAATGAAATTTTTAATTGTCGTTTAATTGTCGCTTCTACTTTTGTTTTGGCGACATGATGTTAATTACAATTCAGTCAGCCCTGTGCAGTGTGCATGTTTGTCTTCACTTTCAAAGAGTTCATTCCACTTTCGAATCCGATTAAAGACTTTTTCGGGCTTTATGTACAATTTTTGGCCGCAAAAACCCGTTCGAATTGCGTAAATCACTTTGAAATTCGTGAGAGGAGTTGCATTACAAGCCGCCGTCAGCGGTGGTTTCTGTCTTTTTTCTCTGTTTTGCGGTTTGGTTAAAGTTGCTGTTGTATCTATGATAAACCACTTCATTAGTAGTTCAATCGAAATGCGAAATTTGAAATGCGGTAGTGATTGCTGTTGTTGTTGCCATTCATTGGGCAAAAATGCACCACGCGTTGCGTGCATTTTTCAAATTAATAACTTTTGAGGAATCTTCTTCATGGTAGGTGGTAGCTCTTCTTGAATTATGAATCGCGCACTTTATGCTTACATAAAAATTGAGTTATTTATTGATTTAATTAAAGTGTAAACAAGCAAAAACTTCGTAGTGTGTTATGTGAAATATTAATAAAACATCCGGACAACAATGGATAACAAATTGTTGATTGAAAGATTGCTGGTTATGAGGAGGGCTCTGCAAAATTTGTTGCTTTGTCTTTTGAATTGGCAATCAATTTGTTTTTATTGAACTCGTATTAGTTGTTTATTTGGCAAACAAATATGAATATGAATTTAAGAGAAATCTAAAGCAGCGTTTTGCAAATAAAGATGTTGCCATCAATAGGGCTTGAGTCAGAGGATTTCTTTTGATTGCAAGTGCTAAGGAGTTGCATACCTAGTTAAGTCATATAAATCGATGCCAAATGGACCGAAGTTTCTGATTCTGATCCTAGGTTTTAGGCCCGGAAAGTCCACTATTGGCCAAATGTTCACACTACGGCAGATTTTAGATTTATGATTTAGATTTATGTATCAAAGGAGCATGGACTTTGACAAAATCGGCAGGAGGATACCCTTGGTGATTTTGAGAAAGAGTTCTTCGAGTGTCTTTGGTCCCGTCTGCACACAGGGTGAGTGGAGAAGCAGATAAAATGCCGAAGTATGCGCCTATACAAGGACATAAACTTGGAGTTCGCGTATGGTCATGTAGAGCCCAATATTCCAGCTAAACACTTCTTCAAATCTGGATGGACGGTGCAGTAGGGAACGACCTTGTGGTAGGTGGCACAAACAAGTGGAGAGGGACCTCAACCAACTTGGCATGCTCAACTGGAGGAAGCTGGCTTATAACCGGGCTGGATGGAGAGGTGTGTTGGTTGAAGCACTGATCCACCTCGGACTGCATCGGCAACATCAGAACTATCTCTTGCAAGCAATTGAGTTTGGTAAGGTCTAGTAAGGTGACTGTGTCCTGGCAATAGTTAGAACACTCTTGGTCTACATTTGGTTAGACCAGAGAAGTCACAGGGAATACTCGGAATCCTTTGCCTATCTCAGGAGAGTTATGGCTGAGGATTAATTATGCCTAAAGTGGCTAAGTAGAATGACTGGTTGGTCGGGAATTTTGTAGTAATTGATTCAATAGAACTCTGTGTAATGCTATGCATTTTTTATTAGCTGGTAGTGGACCTTAGATAACCGTGAAGGCAAAGAAGTGACGATCCTGATGATTGTGCATAGTCAGGTGATGATACTGTTCTCAACACTGCACCATACCAGAGTCTACTTAAAAGGACTGCCCTCAACATTGCTGAAAGCACCTCAACATGCCTCAACAGTAGTTCAGGCTACTACTTTAGATTCATTCAGTAACTAGAACACCTCCTCTAAGACACCTACTACCCTATTTTACAGCTCATATTTGGTAACAATTTTGAGAACCAATTTTGAGCCCATAAAACTGATCAGGAGTTTGTCCACAATTTGGAAAACTTTCAATTGGTCACTGAAGAAGAAGAAGAAGCAGTTGAATTCAAGTTGTTTGGAAGCATTAGGAGCTGAATTTCTACCTGACACAGCTGCTTAATGGGCAGAGTCTTACTGGCTCAGAGCCTCCATAGGTTTGGGCTCGACGTCAACTCTTATTGCCAACATCCACGGAATTAGTTGAGTATGGAGAGCACATCGTATTACATCATTTATTGGAAAGAACATTACTCGAGACAACAGCACCAGAAAGATGAGGAGCATGGAAGAAACATCTAGTGACACTGTGACAGATCCATTGCAGGGAAGAAAGGAATGACAACGAAACGCAATATAGTCGGCTGCCAGTATGAAGGAACCAAGTACCTAAGGCTGAAGTCGCCCTCTGCTTGATGACAGTGACACGGAGCCCAATATACGAGTGGAAGTAGAGTTCAAATCATTTACCAATTTAGTTTCTTTAGTATTGACCGTCCCTAAGAGTTGGTTGCTTGTCTCCAGCTACAATCCTTAACGTTCTGCAGGCTACTTTCTTTGAGCTTTCGAACTTTTTCTTTTGAGCTGTAAGAACACAACATAAAAGAGATCACTTTGTTTCTAATGTAACCACAGTCGTTTAGTAAGATTTCCTCTAAATTCCAAAGAGTTGGCATGCGAACTTAGTATCACTATGGACCATTAGTTTCCTCATGCCGCTTACATTTATTTGTGCTCCTTTATATTCTTCCAAAATCACGTATTTTTGGACACAATTATCTTGCTTTTTTGCCACTGAATACTCTCCCATTGCAATGGAAATTTCATCTTTATTTTAACAATTGATGGCTTACTTCGAAAGAGAATAGAAACATGTCACCACAGTATCAAAGCCGATGCACGTTCCAGTGCCCTTCTCTCTTATAAAGCCCATGACAAAGTAGCAGACGATTATCAATAACCTTGGACACCTTGGACACCGGTATGCCCACAAATCCCAAACAATCTCGAACCTTTTCTCATGTTTGTGACGACAAACTTTCTACTCTCTTGATCGTCTAATGAAAGTCAAGCTGTGCTGTTGATACAGCAAACATCTTCTCAAATATTTCATCGCCCTCAATCCAACAGAAGCTTACTTAGACTTGTTTTCCCCAAAAATAAAATGAAGGTTACCAACCTTTTGAACTCTTGGACTTTCATTATTAAAATACGCTTGCCAACTCTTTTGTTTTCCTTTTCAATAGTCGTACTCGTAATCCGAATTCAAACATCAATCAGTCAACACACAAAATCGTATCATTACACATCCATTGGCTTTACAAAATGACCATTTGGTAATCCTTAACACAGTTGCACTTGTCAAATTAAATTAAATCTCGCTCTAATCGCCTGTTACGCGATACCTTTAGCAGATGACCTTAATTAACACATTTATCAAACTGCGCGGTTGAAATATCCCACAACATATCGTCTCTGTTGGTCAAATACTTTTTTTTTGGCCAAACAAAAGGCAATAAGAGAGTGAAATTCACACACAAGAGTTCATCATACAACAGGCGGTTGTCAAGTGTGTGCTACAAATATGTCAGACAGTGTGAACTAAGCACCAATTATGTACCGTCGTCACAGCATCTTACCTCTTACCTCTTCTTTTTGATTAATTTCCGTTTCGCTTTTTTTTTTGATATTATTAAGCCATTGTGGGCGAACCATGAAATGTATAAAAACACTTGAAAACAACTAAAAGTTTCTATTGTCTCAATGTCCATTACAAATGGTTCAGATTTGTTGTGTTGCCTGTAATTTGGATCCACGCTATCTTCAATGGTAATTGTTGGCTATCGTCATCGTTTTAATAACTCGTCATCAACCGGGTGTATGATTTGCATTTCTGGTATATCTTTTCGGACCACTGCTAGTGGTCAACGAACATAGTGTTCAAGTTGTAGATACTTTCGCTGCGGTGGTGTTTTGTCACGTAATAGGTTTTTATATACATAGTTGCTTGTTTTTTTTTTTGAAAGAAAGGTCGCGTGGAATGTTTTGTTATAGCGTGGGGAATATTTTAAGACGTCTGTGTTTTTTTATTGCTCTTGTTAATATTCATGTAGGGAAAAGGAAACAGAAAGTTTGGTTTAAGTTGATATGAGAAGGTTAATCACTCGGTCAGTAGTTGGACATTTGTTATGATTTGTGAAAGAATTTCGCCACAAAACGTGGGAAATATTAAGAAAAAAGTAAATTGGATTCAAAACTGCATCAGAGAAATAAGAAAAACGCATAGACTTTGAAGGAAAGGAGACATTGCAGAAGGATCTCCGAAGAATCGAAAGAGTTGGCGTGCGAACTTTCTTAGTTCCTCAACACCTAATGCAAAACCAAGCACTTTGAGGCGTAAGCACCTTAAATATTCATGTCCAAATAACAAACATTGATTTGTTTTTCTGTTTTATGCAAAATCTTTGACCATAAATGCCTTTGAAATACGAAAGAGTTGGCATGCGAACTTATACACCAGTCGCACTATATCAGTTGATTTTCTGATGATTTTGGTTGCCAGCCTTTCCTTTCTGATACACTTCCAATCCAAAACCCTTTCTCACAACAATTACCACCAATTAATTGAAAAACAAACACTTTTGCTCGAGCCTCTGTTAAATGAGTTAATCAAATTTGTAAATATTAACACAACTTAATCACAGTCAATTGACTCTGTCCACATCAAGTGGTGATTATAGCTCAGTAGCTCTGTGGATATGTGCAGTTTAAACCTTGAAACTCCAAACTCTGTGTGTTTGGATGATTGACAAGTGCCAAGTCAATTGTGCATTGTTGGCGTAGACAAGATATTATATTCGCGCGCAGCTCACCGATGAGAGTGATCTGACTGACGGATGTGTGTGCGATTTTTTTTAATGAGCCAAGTGATTTGGATTGTAAGTGAGCTTTTGCTTGCTTGTAAGCATGTGCCATTGGGAAATTGTCTTTCAGTTGCGGATACAAATATTAGCATAGTTTTGCAAGATTATCGCAGAGTTAAAATTTGCAATTTCAAGTGGGGTTTTTGATAATTTGCGTAGACAGATAGGTTTTTTTGGTCTTCTTGTTTTACATAATTGAGATAACGGTCTTAATTAAGTAATTAATAAGGCGGATTTTGTAAGATGTAAATGCAAATTACAAGGCTGATTTCTTTTGTGTGATAAAGTGCGTGTCAAGAGTTTAAGAGATTTTAAATTTAGTTTGACAGTGATAGTGATATAAGAAATTGGTGTGTCTAACTTCGTGTTATAGGGGATAAAAAAATGGAAACTGACTGTCGGGGCTAAGGTCTTCTATACCACGAAAAGAACACAATGTTATAAAGCGACTAACAATCCATGGTTTCGCCACTAAAGGCCTAAAGAGGACATTTTTAGGGATACTATGTCATATGATAGTCTATGCCCTGTCAACTCTTACAGTCAACTTCCACGGAGGAACCGCTGGAAGCATGTGATTGAAAGGCAGGAAAGAAATCTCTTTGGAGGGCATTGGAGGCTTTGGAGGCTTTGGATGAAGGAGCAGACAATAAAACCACATGAACTAAGTTTGAACGAGAGCTTTACTATATGAAGATGATTGATTTCTACGAGAACTTGGACACAACGTATGAGCAATGTTCTTTACCTAGACGACGTTTGTAGTAGCATGAAGCGGAAAGTATAACCTACGTGCTAACACATCTGATTTGGGCTCGTCGACTTTTCTAAACACTATCAGGAGATATGGATCTCTTTTGTCACTCAAAGGAACTTATGTGGACTCCATTCGCAGTAGCATTGGTTAGCCGCAAATTCGGTGAACCAGTAATCAGAAATAATCTAGGCTCCCTTTGGCGACTAAAACGAACCTGCTTTGTCGATTAAGAATACAGACAAGCTGATGCAGTAAACCTGATGATAAACCTATAAAGAACTGCAACTCTGCAAACTGAGAGGAACATCGACTTCCGAGGAAACGCAGGGAGGTACATGAGAAGCGCTGGATCGAGTATAGTGAGAGACCTTATGATGAACAACGGCTTCAATGACGAAGTGATCTGAAACTAGGAAGAGTGATGATACATCCTGAGGTTAAACTACCAGGCCCAGCCGGCGGACAAGTATACTCTGGGACATAAGCTAACCATTATGGAAGAAGAAGAAGATTCTACTTCCAACCAAAACACACCATTCAACTGTGACAGCGATGGTCTTTATACCCTTCCACCGGACGAACATGAAGTGCCCTCGCACCACCTTTTCATCGATTTAAAAGTTGTCTACAAAAGCACAAAAAGAGAATAGATATAGAGAGAGCAATGTCAGATTGACTTCGGTTACTTTGGAAGAAATGTTCATATTTGGCTAGGTCAGCTCGACCTCTCCATGACATGGATTTTTTTTGAAGGGTTCATATACAGCAACTAGAGTACAGGGTCATGTACAGTGGATAGAGTCTAACATTCTGGCCAGATCTTATCTTATCTGGATCCACTCGAAATTGTCGTACAGAGCTGGGAGTGTCGGTGCCCTGAACCAACTTGGTGTGGCCAAACGTAGGCAAGTGGCTTGTAGCGGGGTTAACTGGAGATGACTGTCTAAGGCCTTAATTTACCCCTGCACTTACATAAGTACTTATTCCTAAGGTTTTGGTTGACCTAAGCTCAGCTTCTGAATAATGAAGCTGGGTGTTAGTTGAAGACTCTTGAAGTATATGTAAGGCCCAACCTCGCTCTCTGGTAACTAGGGCACAAGATACTCAAACTATTTCATATTAGACAGCGAAAAGTCTAATGATTGAGACACGGAACTCATCAATATAAAGAAAGTTGTTTATATTCGGTTCATTCGATTGGAAGTTCTAGAAGTTCTCATTGCTTTCGTCTTGTCTGTTCATTTTGAGCTCTAGTTTCTTTAGTTCAGCTTTTAGCTTGTGAGTCATTAGATGAGGGTCTATCAGCAGGCATAGACTACTTCGGCGATGAGCACAAGCACAGCATTCCATTCTTCGTTTTAGGATCTACTGACGCCTCAGCATTGTCTAAAACATGGTTCTTTTGGCCTTCTCCTTTGCTAGACCAACTAGACTGCTCTTCCATTCTGTCTAAATGTCTCTCAAAGTCATAGAGAGTCCCTACTTCTCCAAGTTCACTGAGGAGACTAGAATTTACTGGTTCGTTAAGTAATCTCTTTGACCGCAAGATTAAAGACCGAGAAAGCCGAAGTGCGAACAGTTGATCTGCACCTACTACTGTCAGAGGTACATATCGTTTGTGGGCAGTATAACCTGCTGATTGATCGATTCGTAATGCTAGTCCGTCAGCCATCGCCCATATGTCTTTCAATGACAATTCAAATTTGTCTCAGTCGTGCTAAGGACTGCTTAAAGGCACACAAACTGTGATATAACCACAATTTGTTATAAAACACTTGAATACAATTTATGCCTCGTAAATTTATAAAATTCGATTTTCAGAAACAATTAAACGATAACAATCACTTAAACAAACGCCCAATCCTTTCAAATGCAGTTCACCAACTAAAAAGAGTGAAATATCACTCATACGCCCCCCTAGTAGCCTAAGGCCAACCACAAAACAGAGAAAAAAAAACAAAGGTAGTGTTCCAATTTATACCAGTCTCTAAGGCGCGCAGACAATCGATTGTTTAATCGTGACTAACGTGCACCCCAGTGTCTTGGCCCAGTGCGCCCCTGATGTAGGTCCAACAACAATAGCAACACCACTCCATGTACCGTGAGAAGGAACGAGTGGCGTGTGCCTTTTCCAGTGCCTCGGGCTGCGCCTCCAAGGAAGGCCTCTTTTTTTTTAAATAGATGCAATGCGGTACTCTTTAAGCCCCTTTTTTGCATTATTATGCATCATTACTGTGCACTGCTGCTGCTGGTAGTGTGTAGAGACGTTCAAGTGAATGTCGATTAGAAATGCAGAAGTTAACCGAAAACCAGCTGCGAGTTAGGTAACTGCTGGGCATACGTTTTCTGCTTTCTGCTTCAGTTCGTGCCAAGTGATGCACTTGAAGATGATTACCGAGTCTGTTCACACGAAGGCGGTGGCGCAGGCAGAGGCTTTGAACTTCCTTAAAGCGCGCGAGTCTTGTCGACGCTTTTGTTTTTTGACAGATGAGTACATGGTGATTACACGACCAATTGAGATACAGATGGAGCATCCTTAGATGGTGGATGGAGTTCGTGTTATGAATGGGGGATTCGTGCAGACATTTGTCTTGTCTTCTTCCTCTTTTTGTCTGATAGCCTTGACTTCAAAGTTGATGTCTTATTTTGGTCACACATTTTTGGAGATTATTTTCGTCTCTCCGATAAAAGAGGTGTCTGTTGTCATTGTTGTCACATAAATTCGATGAATGGGTTTCATTTTTCAATTGAAGTTTGGTAATAGAGAGACAAAATTGTCGTTGATTGAGCGTGGTCAATGTCACAGACTCACAAGTGCACTCATTAGTTTGACAAATTGTAAGCAGATTTAGGCTTGGTAATTGCTTGTCAATTGGAACTTCCCGATCCACTTGGAGAGGGGGGTTGAGGTTTATGGAACCTTGATATAAATTGAGTCCAGAGTTGAAAAGAAAACATCATTACAATTAGCTTTGCAAAATCTTTAATTACTTGCGAAGGTGATCTACTTTGAGTTGAAATTAGAAATAATTTTGCAGCACTACGGGTGGTTAGATTTGAGAAATATGTGAAATGAATTGTTGGAGTTGAAGGTAGATAAAGAGATACTGCGAGTTCAGGGACCGGTTATCCTTCTTTGCGTCTCAAATTTAATTTTGCGGAAGAATGTGAAGTCACACATCGAGTGCCATTAAAAAATATTCATAGACCTACCAATAAGGCGTTTTAGTTGTCTTCAGTGAGCTCTCAGTGTAGTTGGAATCTAGTTCGTCGCTCTAGTTCATTTGAGTGCAAGAAAATTATGTCTTATTATGGATTTTCATCTGCTCGAAGCTGAATATTATACTATAACTGAACTGCGAACTAGTTCGGGTAATTCACTTCTTAGAGTTCTCTCGTAAACTACACAAGCCTTCCATCAACACACTCTATCACTGGGACCGGTCAGTAGCAGAAACAACATTCGTTTTCCATCATTTCTATCAATGCGGTTCAAAGCTATGCTGTCTGAGCTGGATCTAGGCAAATCAAGTGAATTTGATGCTTCATAACTGCCGTAGGTTCCCAAGTTTTGCAGCACACATCTGAGAGAAACATATGACACTAAGTTAAGTTAGCATGCCTGGCGGACAGACGTTCATTGTCCATGCTTGTGGGGATTATCACGGGTCACAACACTCTGAGGTACCAATTAAAGAAACTGCGTCGTACGGAGAATGATGTACAGGACGCCACCCACTTCCCCTGCCAGTGGTCCAACATTCCAAGTACAAGCTCTTTGGCAAGCACTTCTTTCAGGATCTAGGAGAACTCTTCAATGCAAACACTGACATGACCTACAAACCTAACCTAACCTAGCATGCGTGATATGCTCCAACGCAAAAAAGGTGCCAGAGAACCAAGAAAACACTGTTAAAGGTGTCTATGATGAGATTCATAGCAGACAAAGTCTAAAGGACTAGGCGAGAGGGTGAAGCAAGGTGGCATTCTCAACTTACTGCTGTTCAACAACTTTGAGATGAAAAAGAAGAGTCCTGTAAGCCCCCACAATGGTTTAATAGTCTGACGAGAAAGTGATTGAAAGTGAACTTCTACGGAAGGACGAGTTATCCTTTAGATTCCGGAAGGTTTTTTCTTTTCGTTTAAACCACTCACTGTCAACTGTGAAAGACTACTACCAAATGCTTCTCGATCGCCCTCAAGATCTTATTGTTCATCATAATGGCTTCATGTGCATTCTGTTGTAGTCGATTGTGCATGACATCAATAGCGTCTATCATAAGTCTTGGCCTTATAAAGCCTAAAGTTCGTCTCGACTCTTTTCCGATGAAAGGTTTACATAAAATGCAAAGGCGGTTGAATTGGCCAAGGTAGGGTCACATCTAAGCTCTTCGTGTACCCTTCCTAAAGCCAGTACATCGCTTAACACATTCCACAGGAAAATAGGCAGTGAGTCCTCCAAAGAAGTTGATAATTGATGGTGTTGAGGGCAATGAACTCAAGTGAGCAGTTGGCGCTCTCTGACAACAAGGGGAACCATCAATCTATCCTAGCCTAAGGTTAACATAACATAGGTAGGCCTTGTTTATGCTATAGTAGTTGGTATGTCGCCTGCACTTCTTATGGTGATTTTAATGATAATGAACTACAGTATTCGCGGCGTTGTCCAAGAATGACACCAGAGAGAGATATTTGCTAGAAGAAGAGATCTTCTTGAACTGCAATCCATAAATGTCAGTGGCTACTGTTAGCAGACTTTGTTTACCCAAACGCCGATTGCTTCTATTCAAAGAATCGCCACCATTAATATGCATCATGTCTGACAGCTGACAAGCGTGCGCGTGACTTAACCTTTTCCACTTCTGAGTAAAAGCATATCATTCGCTACATTGTCCATCAAAATGCCAAATACCCACAGCTGCCATGCATTCACTCAAAAGCCACATGACCAATGCAATTCCCCATTGCACAATCATCCTCTCGAATATGCATCCTGCACAGTATCTCATCGGAAAAATGATATCTTAATTCCTCAACAAATTCACACATATTACGAGTATGTTACTCCAAATGTACTCTCCGGTCAAGTGGTAGCAGATTTAATTACTGATGCATCAAATAAATATCGATTGCATAAGTCTGGTCTCCATTGAAGATGCGTGTAGCACTCCTCAGCAATTGAAGAGGAAGAACTAGTTTTTGTTTTCCTCCCAGACACACTCCAACTGGGTTTTTAGAAAGGAGTTGTATCTGTCTGTCTAGCTTACAGTAGATTGCTGATAAAAATCCATAAGTATTAATTTTTTGCTGCCACATTAAGGACGGTAGTTTCGCAGATGATTTGCCAAAACTGAATCCTGTTTGGTTTAAGTTAATCAAGATGTTGCAATTGATTGTGGGATGGGAATGTGTGAGGAGGTTGTATCTGCCTGTTGGAATCCATAACCTGTGATCTTCTCAAAGAGATTGATGGACATGCACTTGCATTTAATCCTGACAGTAATTAGCTTCTAAGCCTCAGGAGGCCCTTCCAAAACACACCACAACCATTCACTGCCTCAAAAAACACCACTCACTTTTTTGTACAAATTTCAAAGTTATGCAAAATAACCGTTATTGTCTCTGGAGCCATAAAATTTTAAAACCCCTCTAATTGTCATAAAAAATACCAATAAAAGCTCACCACAATCAGATTCATTCTTCCGACGTTAGAAAGTGTACACTGGGTTAATAGAAAGTGCAAAATTTTGTGGTGACCAAATAACATTTCGTTTGTTGTTTACACGATGACACACGCGATTGACTTGAGTCGGCGCGGCGGCGTCCCATTTAGCTAAGCTGTCAACTAGGTATATAATTTGTGGCAAGAGGTTGAACTCACTTTGCTCTGACAGTTAACATGCCGACATGAATCAATGCGGTTACTTTCTTCAATCGATGTTGGTTCGGTTTGGGTGAAAGAAGAAGAACACGAAGAAGAAATATTAAATTATGAGTCTTGTTGTGGTGTTTCAGGCCAGTGGCCTTCCTCCCTTTCATGGCAGTTAATTGAATGTCATTAAGTTTTGTGTTGATATTTCGGTGTCCATTGGAGCATGGAATGTGGGCTTAGTGGTGGTCGACTGGTGGTCGACTGTATGTAGTTAGAAGGAAAAGCCACGCTTAGGGTAGAATTAAATTTCTTTGTTCTCATTGAAGAGGCGACCTACATCAAGTTTATTGGTGGTTATGGTAGGTTAAGTAGGTAGTCTGCAGAGAAGTCTTAGCTTCGACTTTAAGATTCATGATAAACAAATCCATATCGCTCTAGTATCATGCACTGAGCTTTAAAATACGTCAACACCGAAGTAGTCCCTTTTAGTTAGGTCTACGTCATCCTAGACAAAGGACTTGTCTGGAATTCTGTAATAGAAATGACCCAGGATTCGAAGTAGATCATGTTCCCCTACTGGGTGAAGACCTCACTGCAGAGCACGTCATTGCCGAGTATTGAAGAAGCTTGGGAAACATTTAGAAGGTAGAGCGAAAGTAGGAGAGACAACGAAACACAGAACTAATCAGCAGCAATCTGTCAACACAATCGAGTCGAGTAGGCAAGGCTGAAGTTCTCTCCGGCGATTAAATGCTTGGAAGCAGTGACGCAAGGACCGAAAGTAGCAGTAGAGATGGGTTTAGGGGGCGAAAGTTTCACTTTGCTATAAAATATGGACTCAGTTTCAAGACTATTACTATCAGCGTCCACCTTATTGGGTTGCATGTCATGTCTATGAGCTGTTATGTGCCCGAGGGACATCCTTGCCGAAACTGCAGGTGAATATGATTGGCTGCACTATGGGTATAGATGGGTCTTTCTCGCATCCCACATTTTAATTTACATAAGACACCATATTCATTAGCCAATTTGAGACTAAGTATGAGTCTCCCGCCATGTACATAGATGATGAGTGGATAGTGGGTTTGCGAATAGATGGAAAACAGCATTTGTCAAACCGAAGGCTTCTGCGAATCTTTGGGCAGACTTTGGCATGAGGCTGTTTTGTCTTTTGTCTCCTCCAATGGATTAGAAATTACATTCGTAGCGTTCAATATAAGCTGTGTTGGATGGTTTCAAGTTTGATATAAATGCTGCTGTTCCCCAGGGTTCAGTTTCTTGTCAGCAAACTCTAATCCAATCTCTTCTTTCCCTCCCAGTTTGTCCTTTTAGTTCCCTAACTCTCGTCCCCTCCCTTCGGCCGTAGAAAAAGAACGTTAACGTATGTCAAACTCGTCAAATGCCGATCTTGTCCCCCGAGGGACATCCAGAGGAACTATTTGCAACAGAGTCAATTGAAATAAAATAAACGTGTCAGAGGAGAGGAAAACTGTCGCATCAGAAGAAGTCGTATAACTTCTGGCAGCAGAGGAATTGGGTCAGACGATGATGGAACATGAAGCAGCTGCAACGGATGTGGCTTTGTGTCTGCTGCCATTACCCCGAGAACGCAGAATATCCCACCTAAGCATACAGTGATGTCCACAACAGCTGACCACCGTGATGACTCAACCTTTCCTGTGAGTTTGCCTGATGAACAAATTTCTCAGAATTGCCTGAGTAGAGCACAAGATATATAATTTCCTCCACTTAAAATCGCTTAATTTCCGAGGAATCGTAATGGCAATTGTTACACTTATTACTATGCTCTCCATTTGCAATTGTAAATACGCATTTCCTCTCCCATAGCCAGGCGGCGTACACTAGGACTACTTTCCTACTGTCCAACCGCCTCGACTGGTTTTGTATTTTTCCAAAGAAAAGTGGTGCAACCACTCTGCCATCGATACGGAAGCAATTCAACTGTATCTATCCATCAATGGACTCAATGGTACCTACCACACACCACAACCATTTGAGTGCGAAAAGTATTCAAAAATATTTCTTTGAAGCCCTGTAAGATTGTCTAATAAACCCATCAACTGTGGTTGCATCTCTTAAAAGATGTCTTCCTCTGGTTTGCCCATTTAACTTTTACTAACATTAATTAAAAGCCAACATCAGCTGTATTAAGTGACGACAATTGTTAACATCAGTGTTGGGTCTGTATCTGGAATGCAAGCCGCCTCTGGCGGTCGTCTATTTCTCTTCCATGAAAGTGAATGTGAACGCAAAAATCTAATCAAACGCGTCCAATGGTAGGGAAGTTTTTTTTTTTTTTCTCTTTCAAAACGAGCTTAACACTTTTAACAGTGGCAGCAGGCGACTGAATGAAAAAAAAAAGGAATTACACAACTTCTTTTAGGCAGCAGCAAAAGAGGTAAAAAGAGCTACCAACGACCATAATATGCGTTTTTGGTGTCTTTTGTCGAGTGACAAATGGTGGCAATTTTCTTCTTGTCTAACTCATCCACAGCAAGACACAGCAGACACATCTAGAGACATTTGCATAGCTCAAGTTTTTTTTTTTGTTGAAATTGCGCTTTGTTATTGTTTATCACACACAATTCGCTAGAGGTTTTTTTTTGCACGAAAATTAACATAAATTATTCACTTGGGAGCAAATGGAGCGAGTATTACACAAAAATTGTATTATAATTGTAAATTTTTTTTTTGGGTTTCTTGTTTTTTTTTAGTAACTTTCGTTTGAATTTATTGTGACAAGTTAGAAATTTTGAAATTTTTTTTTTCGGTAAAAAGAAGCAGCTCATTGGGATGCAATGCACCACCGAGGTGGGTAAAGAAATAGTTGCAAGAGCTGAGAAAACTATCAATCAAGGTCGGAGGTTTCAAAATTCAGTGAAGAGAGGAATTTTAGAAATTTGCAATAAGATTGCGATTCCATTTGAAAGGTGCAATCAATATGATGCAGAGATTGGACTGTTTTAATGGATTGTAAGAGGTGGTTCATTTAGAGGTACTTTTTTGTCTATGGATTTTTTTACAGTTGATGTATAAATCGTGTATATTTGAAATCGTATTTTTATTCAGTATTGTTTTCCATTTTATTATGAAAAGTCTTAGACTACCAGAATTTTCAGATACATTACGAAAATCACCATTCTACGAGCAATGTGCTTCGTGTATTTAGAGCCACTTATGGTCTACATAATCGGCATATCGAATGCTCTATTTGGTATGACAGCAAAAAGATAAAAGCCTCATTTTAAAAGTGAGACAACACGCAACCAAAAAGACCACATCCAGCACGTAGTGAAGAAAATGTTGGAGCAGTAGCTGAGAGTGTTCGCAAGGACCGCGATGAATCAATTCGTAGCCGTTCTTAACAGCTTAGCTTAGGATCTTCGTTTTGGTCAGGTTAGATTGGCTGACTGCAGTAGTTGCAGGCCCGTTGTGATACCGATCGGACCAAATATCCTTAGTCTACCTACTGAAACCAGAAGGAGATCTCTATGGAGCGGTGAAGTCGTTTGACGTCTTTGTCAGCAAGTTGGCCTTAGTCAAAGCACTTTATTTCGGATTAAGACAGCATGGTAGCTCCACCAGAAATGAGGTATAGTCTTCTCTTCTTATTCGTCTCTGCAGTTTCTGCTTAAATCGTTTGAAGGGAGACTCAATCATGTTGCGTGCCTCCCAGTGACTGTGATGACACTATGGTACTACATCGACAGCCAAGCAGGTATAAAAGCCATTTCATCGAAGTGGAAACTGCTTTCACCAAGAGCTCAAAATACTTTCCTATTGATACCAAATAACTATCTGGTGGATCCAGGAGCATGACGAATTCTTAGGAAACAGAACGACAGATGATTTGGAAAAATGCTCTCTGCATCTATCAATGGCCCGTAGCTCCATTAGAACTTGCAAAATTCAAAGAGGAATGTGTCTAGACACTGGTGACTTATGAAGAGATGGTAGCAACACAAACACAGAGGAAGACTCCCTACATCAGAACAACGGACTAAGTCGTAACGTACCTGGACTTTTATAAGAAATATTCCATTGTTCTTCCTGACACACAGAAGTCTTAGTCCAACTAAATGGTGTATAGGACGTTGAACTCTATAGTGACGGATCTAAAATATGTATAGGAACTGATGCTGGAGATTAAAGATTCTTAAAAGCTCCCGAGTGACTGTACCATCTTTTAAGGCGAGACCATTAAGAGAGCAGCGCAAACCATACACGCTAGGTCCTTAAACACATCCGGGGTGACGATCCTCTAAGACAGTCAAACACCACTCAAAGCACTAGACTGTGATTTGATTAGACGAGAGCTAGGAAACGAGTAAGCATAGAATGGGTCAGCATTAAGTGAAGGGAAGTAATCCAGATAGGAGTATTCAACAGAGACATAGAACTTATAGCAAGAGATAAGATTACAACCGAGGCGACTGCTTTATACCTCGAAACCTATGGCCAACAATCGTTGAAAGAAGGACTAAACGCGTCTTGTTAATGAACAGAAGGAAATTGGTATCATGGTTGGTGTTCTAACTGCCAGACTGGGCATCAATTCAGCTGACTACTTCAGGAGTTACCAGGATACGGAAGAAACAGGAACATATCGCCTTCGTTACCTGGGAAATAGACTACTTGGTGAACTAGAGGATCTAGCGGAAATCTCACTCGCGAATATGATTATTAGCATGACGTGACGTGACGATTGCGCGCATCAATATAATCCTTAGAGCGAATTTTGGTCTGAAAGGCTTTGGTTCAATCTTTGCCTTTTTTGCACGTCACTGCCTGGACGAAGCAAGTGATACAGGCAATAGGAAAGTAATTTTGACCTCAAAGTTACATCTTTGTTATGGATCCGGATCCACTGAGTACTGACTCTATTATACGAATATCTGTGGTCGTCTTAAATCCTTGAACTAAGCCGAAACAAGGTTCTTTTCTTCCTGAAGGTTGTCTGTCTGCCTATACATTTATTTGCTCGCTCATCACCATAGAACTACTTCACAAAATTCATCTATATTTCCACAGTTAAATTGCCTAGAGTCTAACCTAGAATTTGGTATATGTTTTGTCGTGATCCTTTCTCTTGAAGCTGAGATATACGCTGAATTGTAAAGCGGGTTCAAATTATGTATATAAATTTCCCATACGTTGATCAAACAGGAAATTGAGTTAAGAAAGATAGCGCCATCTCGTATATCGTAAGCTATTTAATGTGTGAACTGTCACTAGCTTCCGCAAGAAGTCAAGAGATGGCGCTTGAAGCAATGAATAATTGTAATTTCTATATTTTTTTAAAGCTGGCCTTAAGTCGAGTGACGTTGCCGACATCTAATGACTGACAGTGTCATGGTACTTGGTTTTTGTCACATGCAATTAGTACAAGTTGAAGTAACATTCATGCGAAATTAAAAGTCACCTCTAAACGGTTCCGGAAAATAAGTTTCCAACCTCAAATCATAATCACTCGCGTAAAAAGTGTCATTTAAGTTCAAATTAAGTGTCACTTCATCCGTGGAGATTGCTCTGATTTCAAAATACATACAATCCCAATCGGCGTGTGTTTTTTTCTTGCTGGCAAATTACAGCCCAGTTTTGATTGTGTGTTATTCCTTCAATCCTATCACAACACAAGAAACGGAAACTACCTTTCAATTTAGAGTTTAGGTTGAAGTGGTATCAAAGCAAAACTATATCTCCCATTAACTTGCGCCGCGTTCGTACCGAAGCGAGGTGATTATAAATTTGTTTCCTCGAGAGTATGGCTTACGCAACTTGCTGCTTATTTTAATGGAACAACTTAAGCACTTGAACATTGGTTGTTATTCCAAAGAGCCTATCCCAGCCATATGTATGGATGCGGTCAATTAAGTTGTCTTCGGATGTGAAATAGAGTTCATGATCCGAAAGAGGGTATAACATGTGATAAATTTTACTCTCTCGAGAGAAAAAAAAAACAGAAAATTAGCGCGCTCGAGAAAATATTTAATTGAATTGAAAACATTATTTCCAAATAAAAAAAAACTGTCATGCATATAGAGTGAGGTGAAAATGAAAAGATAAACGCTGACAACAAGTGTTTTCCAGTTGACACCCAAGTGTCATTATATGGAAAACTTGTTCTGGCAACACTTGGCTTTGGCTTATTGAATTCCGGAAGATAATTATGAGTATTTGTCTTTGGATTCATGATTACTGTCTAGCTCTGATGTAATTGGAGAACAATACCCCCACTTAACTTAGTCATTAGTGTAAATTGATTAATTATGTGTGCGAAGGGTACGTCGAGGCAATGCTTCTTGACCTGACAGATTAGAGTATGAACTTTCAGTCGCACAAGCTAGCATTGAAATAAATGCAAGGATTTAAGGCAACACTAGTCTATGCTTCGAGACAACAACATCTCTAAAGTTAGAGGGCCTAGAGTAGGGTTCAAGGGTGGAAGCTGTAACCTGCATTCAGATCTGACAACGATTCTCATGTGTGGGAGATCCCTTATGAATTAATCTAGAGACCATATGAAAGAAACTGCTTGCTTTCCAAAGAGACTGGTCATTGGCACATGAATTATGCTGCATCCAAGTATGGTCCTGGTCAATATCGAGTGCTTCATGAGGTGTACTTGGTTCATTCTCTATAAATTGTAGTAGCACCTATCTATTAGTTTCTCATCCTGGTATTGAACCAACCTGTGCTTTTAATAAAGAGATATTCATGATTCTTGGACCAGCCATCTCTTTTAATTTCCCAGTTTTGAGCCAATCTCCTCGAAGCAAGCCAGTAAATACCACATTGGCACCACAAGACATACACCATGTTTTAAGTCAAACTCTAAGCAATAAATCTGTGAAAACCGCGTTTAATTTTAAGTCATAGTTTTTGTGTGATGTACGAACAAATAAACGCACAGGTAGATAAACAAAAACGGCCATAGGATCGTCTTCCAATGAAAATAACTTCTTCTCCTTCTTTCCACCGTAAGATGAGGCAAAACACTAATTATGGTGAAGTGCTCAAAACTGTTCCCTAAACTCCCGAAATCAGTGTTGCCATAGTTCTGGCAAAAATTATGTAACTTCAGACTTAAGGATTTCATTCTTACAATTTGCAACTGCTGGCTAGCCACATCTACTTACAGTAAGACGTCGGCACACTTAGACTACCAGAAGGTCCGTTGTTATAGAAGATTTCTAAAGAGGTCTGCAATTTGCTTCGGTACTTTGAACCATGGGATTCTGTAGGCAACATGTAAGCTCATCGCGCAACTTCTCCACTATTTAGAAGATGATACTGGACTCTTAGAGATGGTAGTCTTCACGAAACAGAGAACCAACCGCCAAATAGAGCTCATTGAATTCCTTGAATCGCTCGTGGATTTGATGTCAATTCAATTGCTTTCTAATATCTCTTCAAAAACCCATCGAACTTCTTCTTTCATTTAAATTATTTCTTTCAAATCGTTTATACATATTTAAATATTGTCCACGACCTCGCGCCAGATACATATGTGTATACAGGTTTCATCTGTGAAACATCTCGGAAACCTGTACGGCATCAATCACTTTTGTATCTACATCAATCTTTTATATGTATCCGGTTGAGCCAACCCAATATACCGCCAATTAAAAGCATGCTACAGCTTTCCTATCTCAGGCCCGACATGGAGCCATCTCCAAATACAGAAGTTAGAATATCGAAATCCTCCATTTACAAATCTAGATCAGTGATCGAGCGGCGATCGGGCGATCAGTGTGTATCTTGTTGTTGAGATTACTCAACAGAAAAGCAAATTTGGTCACTCGTCGGAATGTCTACATAATGGCATAGTTAGCCGGTTGTCCAAAATAACCACCACGAAACCTGTAATGAAGCCCATAGCTGGGAATTGAGGACGTTGCACTTCTCACGATCGATCTGTGAGCATACATGATGGGGGGACGCCCAGCACCTAGTGAAATTCCAGAGCACACTTTTGCTTTCCTCCAATGACTGCGGTGGCCGGTGTGTAATCAATGCTCAAAGAGAGCGAAAGTCGATCGCCAGTTGAAAGAAGAAGAAGAAGCAGATGTTTGTGTGCTTTGACACCGGGAAAACGGGGCTCCATTTCGCCCCGTTGAATTACATGACTTAATATACATACCACCCTTTTGTGGTGTGGTGTCTATGATTTTGTATCTTTCACCTGCCCGAGGTATCGGATGTCGCTTTTTCAAACAATTATGAGATCACTCTCACTCGCTCGCGGTAGGTATCGATATTGATTACGATTTAATGCAACCCGATAGGGTCTTGGACCATATAACACTAGTCTGGTCACTTACCTGTGCTAACGAAACTGTTGCTGTACAACAAATTATCGCTGTAAACATTAAAAATATCCAATCGTGGCATTTCATCGTTCTGCTTGATCCACACACAGTTGGTGTTGCACGTTGTTGTTCCTACTGCCGCTCTGCTGTTTTTGCTGTTCGCGGATGCTTTCTCACTTGATGATGGAAATCCAATCTAAAAGGAAGTAAAAAAAAAAGAAGAAAAATGGTTACTCTTTTATTTTATTACGATTGTGCCTTGATGATGAATTTGAGAATGGGAAGTGAAAATGAACACATCAGCGTCGTCGTCGGGTTGATGGAAAGTAAAAGGACAAGATTTACGATAACTGGTTGGGGGAAGAGCTTCGATGGCCCTAAAGCAAATAGGACGTAAGATGTTTGCCATCCCGTGTGGTATGTGTGGTAAATTTTGAAAAAATGGCCATAAAATCAAATTTTATTGAGAAAAACTTTATTAAGTAAGTTGCATGGTACTTAAGGCTCATTAGGGACATAAAACGAAGAATTTCCTTGTATGTAAGCACCCGCAAGAAAGTAGAGACTAACACCTATTGAGTCAAAGCATTACATAATGTACCCAGAAGTATTGCTTGAACACGGGCTCCACCACGCTCACGCAATAGCAAAGGCAAATCCGCCTATATTGGAGGACAGAGACAACCAAAGCGAAGCCTGTCAATCCTTAGCCCCCATTTGGGAACCGGCTACAACCACAAATTCAAGCCTGAGGGAGTTGAATGAGCATATGAGAAGAAGAGCATCTCTGAGATTATCCAGTATACAGAACAGTATCAGGGAACGATGGTGGAGCACCTCTGAAGCTGCTGCCAAACGTCGATGAGTGGATCAGAAAAAAACACGCTGAGGTAAACTTTTACCTAGGCAAATTCTTAACAAGACATGAAAGCTTCAGGGAATAGCTCCACAAATACAATATTCGAGATGACCCATCCTGCTATCCAGATTACCGACCAGGTGCTTGCAGAATGGAAAAGGTACGAGAGACTTTAGGAAACACTGTAAAAAGAGATGTTGGGAAGGCAGTAACTCCAAAAAGACTCATAGGGTTCACACAAACGCCTACAAGCATTATGCAGGAGCTATAGGAGGAAAACCAAACACCGGGAGCCTTTGAAGGAGAAGAGAACCCTACAAGCTAGGACAAAGACAGGACATCAACACATGCCGCTACGAAGGAATGCTTTGATAGGCGGAAGGACAACAGGGTTCAGGGGTGGTGGCTTAGGACACAATTATCCAGAATCATGAATTCAGACATAACTTCCTAGTATGAGCAACGAGTTTCCATCAAGAGTCGATCGTAAAAATCCATGAAAACTCCTGTGCGGCTGTTTTAAAGTAGAGTAGAAGACATAACTCTATGAGCTGTACCAAATTGTGGATGTAGTCTAAAAGCGTCATCCATATCGAGGAAGACCATTATAGTTAAGAGAATTCAAGACTGCAGATTTGATATGACGAAGATGACTGACCTTTGGCTATTGAAAGTTTATTATGCTGCAGGACGAAGAGGAGATAGAGTCAATCTAAAACACCTGCTGTAGCGATACTATGCCTTGCTACAATGCGCCTAAGTATTCTATGCTACACATTCTTCTCTAGCACTGCAGAGGCTGTAGATTCCTAGATCGTAAGAAGCACCACATAGGTTTAGGGACTTCCGATGCCAAGATAGCCGACTACCTCGCAGTATTTTTATTATTATTCTCTCCTACTACTCAAGTGGACCTTTATTGTCTCCGAGTATATGCGATATTCCATCACACACCCTTCATAACCTAACCCAACCCAGACGCCTTCCTGTCTTATACTTTAAACTGAGCTTATAATTTCGATACCATTTCTTTTGCCTGTTACCCGGAAGCCAAACAAACTTTATCACAGAAGTGGTAATCCAATTAAAAGAGTAGCCCTGGTCGATTTAAAACATCACCCTGGTCAATCTCAAAACAATTACTCACATTCTATCCTTAGTTTGTATTAGACTCCCGGAAACATTTTTAAAATACAATTCGGGGCTCAGAAAGACCATTTCATTTGATTAAAATTGATTTAAGTGAAACATTTGCAATGTGAGCTGCCGGTTGTGCAAAAAGCTATCATCATCCAAATGGATTCTCTTTACTCATCCACCAAAGGGAATGGCTTGCGTCTAAAAACAATCACTTTCTCTAAATAAAGAGTTTAGTAAGAGGTAATGCTTTGGTCAGGAATCAATTAATTTGGGGGCGGAAGGAGTCGATATTTTTTAAACATTTCAAGCTACGATGATGTAATTGAACTTAGCAATGGAGAATGTGCATTTGGTTGGGATTTTATTACATAGTAATCGATCGATATTTTATATCTTCTATCAATGTCTTCCGCATTTTGATTCCCCATCCAAACTATAGTTGAGTATTACCCTTGAATAGCATCCGCAAGAGAAAAGTGAAGGTGATTCATGAGGATTCTCTTAGAGAGTTGGCCCTAGAGGCACCATTTCCTTAATTGATAATTTCAAGCCTTTTCATCTCATTGGTACATTCGCACAGATTCTCTTGAAGATGTATTGAAATCTTTGAGCTGTTATGTAAATGCGCTACGACTTTTAACAATCTAGGCAAACCAATAGATTGGGAGGACAAATAGGAGGACAAATGCTGACAAAAATTGACTCAGATATGCCAGAACCCTTCTGTTGAATAAAACCAAATGGAAAGATAAAAAAAGAGACGAAATGAACAAGTGGGTTATACTCTAGAATAACATCCCCCTTTGAAGACAGGCCTAGGAACCCCGAGTACACTTCAAACAGGAGAGAAGCAATACATTGTGATGCGTCTTTTAAGACAAAACCAGGACCATCAGACAACTCTGTCTATATTGATAGCCACGTAGACATTAAGGCACTGGACTCTGATATCTCGGGAAAGAGAATAGAAGAACTAGCCACCTGCTTAGCAAACTGATGTTGGGCTCATCTATTAACGCTATGGCTGGTCATCGGCAAGAAGAGATCTACTTCTCTGTGAAACTTAGTCACTAGTACGTACATTGGTCATCTCATCTCCACATAATCACTGGACACACATCGGTGATCCGGTAATACGCAGTGTCCTCTCCACAAGCGTCGCAGACAGATGTTTCACTTGAGCCAATCATACTGGGATGCTTAACAAAAGGGAAGTATCCCGTAAGAACGCCAATAAGTTCCTCGCAGATTCCTCACTAACGTCTGGAAGCATCCGTTTAGCCAGGCTACAGCATAAGCAAGGCCTTATGCGCCGCTTGACTGTCACTACAGACACAGATACTACGTCCCTGCCACCTATTCCCAACGATGTGACTTTTAGCCATTAGGATTGCAAAAATCTCCGCCTGAAAGGCAGAGGCATCCTTACCCAATGAGAATTGCAGCCTTGTGTCTTCCACAAAAACACTGGCCCCTGAACCTTGAGACGACTACACCCCATTCCTGGCTCAGAAGCTGGCGGTAGCCATTCCTGAATATCTGGAAAATCGACCTCATACTTGCGCTGCCACTGAAGCCTCGGAGTTATAACATCATAAGTTTCAAAAGGAGGGAGATTCAGCAGTGCATATAGAGCAGAGGCCGGAGTACTCGGAATGGCTCCTGTGCACTTAGTATACTTAGTATACACTTAGTATATAGGGTAGGCTACCGGGATCAGGATGAAAATAGAAGAAATTGAATCTGTTTAGCATCTGCTGCATGAGTTCTCTGGAGTGTGTGCTAGTAACTTGAGAGCAGTCGCTTATTGAAATTGGAAAGACCCACTCAAACTCAGATTACTTTTTCTGGTATAGCAGATATACATCTCAATATTCCAGGCTTTAGTGAATGGACACAATGGATCCAGACTCTGACTCTATCAGACCAACATAGCTCTTCTCCTAGCCGAGTTTTGTAGGAAAATTCTTTCAAAAATTGAACTACCTGATGTTGTACTAATAAGTTTGCCTTTTCTCTGCTAAAGAACGTCTTCAAAGTTTTTTTTTTTGCACCGACGGCTTGATCAGTATGAAATTTGGGACATTTAAGTCGCTACGGATTAAAGTGAAGCCTGCTATTTGATCTATAAATTTGTTGTCAGATCAACGTAACATTACATAAGTTACGATTCAATTAAATCACTTGTCAACCTCGTAAAATGCAAATGTGCCTCACTCAAAGCCAATTGTTTCTTCCAACATTTATATGAGAATATGTGCCTCTTATGACAATATACAATCAACATGCACTGCATTCAAGTCAAATGTAATTAAAACACAGAAGAAAAAAAACAGAGGCAATAAATTTTTACTACAACAATTTGAACTATAAGAGCGAGTAACTAAACTCAATCAAGTGAAACCAAGTAAACTTTTGCAATCATAAACCGAACCTAATTAGTTCCCTCTCTACGTGTACCTTGTACTTAACTACTTTCATCGGACGAGGCTTTAAGTGGCTCTATATTCGATTTAAGTACTCGCGGATGTATTTTTATTTTTACTATTGAATTGCTTTTAATTTGAATGCACTCATGCACAAGTGCAACCTACTGATCTATGTTCGTTTTATTTCGTTTTATTTCACTGCGCTAGCAAAACTATAAAGCATAACCGGAGGAGGGGTCATACAACATTTAGGGCTTAGGTTTAATCCAAAAAATATGATTTCAAGTTTTACGAATAAGTCATCGTCACATTGGCTCTTCGCCAAGCCCAAGTTTATTCGCGTAGAATAACTTTTTCCTTTCTATTAACTTAGTCATCGTTATTTTCGGTGGTCCATTGTTTGAATTCATTGAACCGAACACGAGGCAAAATGCTTTGCTTTCTCTGAAAATATGTCAAGGCCGCTGATATTTATGACATTTCTCATAATCCAAATTAATTAAAAATCCACCAAAAATTAATCACAATCCATTTCCCTGCACAGTGTCAACTTTTTAAGGCAAGATACAAATGCGAGGTCATAGCAGAAAAAACCGCACCGTGTCGCACGTTTCGAAGCCAAAGTCGTGATTATGCCTCCAGGCAACTAGTTTTTCCCCACCCGCTTCTAGCAATAATAAAATAAAAGTTCTATGCTTTAGTTTTAATTCATTTCTTAGGCTAACCAATTCCTTCACCAAAAGACAAATCCGTTTTGCATACTACAAACATGCTCGGGTCGACACCGTTAACTAGGTGTGCACGCCGAATAACTCAAAAACTGTGAAGAGAAAAATATTAGTAGTTATGTGCGATTCGAAAAGATAAATCAGATTCTAGAAGGAAACATTGCGCAATGAGTCAGTTAAAACGAAAGAGTTGGCATGCGAACTTTTTTCCTTCTCCCAATTGATGTTTTGGAAAAGTCATTCTTTGAAGAGAATTGTGATTATTTTCACTTCTATTGGATGGAAATATAACGAATTATTTAGCAATTTATGTTATTTCCCCCTTCAAATGAGGTATTTAATAACTTTGAGCGACCTTTTCCTAAAGAATGGAGTAGTCTCTTGCGAAAATGAATCAATTTATGACTTACGCACGGCTAAAGACTAAAAACAATTTGATTTATCTAAATTGTCCAGTCGTGCCATTTGTTAGTTGCATAAGATGCCAGATGCAATCAATTGTTTAATTGCTCAACAGATTTCATTTGATCGCTTTAAGTGGGCAAACAATTAAGTGACCGATCAAACATGATTTTTCTCACAAAATGTCATCAAATGGGCCGGAATACTTCTCGCAGAAATGAATATATACCTGCGTCCATTTCTGACTTAATTACAACCGAATGCGTTCACTCTTCGACGTTGGAAAGTGAACGTGTTTCTGAAGTCGATTTTTGCATCGTTTAAAGGCGTTTTTTTATAGACTCTGATTAGCATGACTGTTAGTTCGAATGGCTGTTGTTTTTTTGTAAATTTTTATCACAAGTGGTACATGGCTTTCAGAAGGAAAAAAAAAAACAAAAAACAAAATGCTAATCCATTCAATGTCACTGCCCCTGTGCGGCGCCCAGAGTGGCAGGCAGCTCACCAGTTTAATATTATAATTAAACGTCACTAAGTTAAGTCGATGTTGGAGCTAATTTTAGCCGAGGTATTTATTTTAATTTATGTATCTGCAGTGAAAGCTAACACTTTAGATGGTTTAGATTGAGATCGATTCATTTCTCTATCGCGTTTGCCATTTAATCAATTAAGTTTGTATTGACTCATGTAAGGAAGTTGGTATCATCAGAATTTGAATGGATGAGTGGACAAAATCGAAAGTAAATCTGCGTTAAATGTGTGATTTTCTACACCAAACTGAGAGTTTTTTTTTTTTTTGTATTCAAAAATCAATATGGGTGGAGGAACAGTAAAAGAAGAGAAGACGGCGCGGCGCGGAATAATCAGAAAAGTTGACAGAGTGTGGCAAATGAAATAAAAAAAATAAATAAAATTTTGAACATGAACAAAAACAATAAAATTGAGGAGAGATATTGTTTGACATGACAGTTGACACATTTTTTTTTATATATTTCTATGCATTAAATTTTTAAAAATCTTACAGACACTGGCCAAAAGTTTATAGCAACTTTTTGTATCTTTTTAACACAAAAACTTAACTAGTCTCCGCTGGTAGTCGTGGTACCACACCTGCTTTTTGATTGTGCATAGAAAGCAATAAACTACTGGGCATAGCGTCGGCCATGAAAGCCATGAAACCATTTGCCAAGCACTCGGCCAAATTTTAAGGTGATGAAGACAGTCTACTTGGTCTATTAGACTGTCCACTATTCCTTGAGCTAAACAAAATGTATATACAGAAAGAGTGCACAGATTGTAGAAGAATCACTTTCTAGTAACTCAAGACAGGCAAATTGTCTGCTCAAACATCTTATTCGTCCTTTTGCAACGCGTTTGAGCTCTCTCCAACTCATTCCTAAGGAGCTCGAGTCCTCCTCCTTGAGTGCTATCCACAAAAGCCAAGAACAGGGAAGGGAGCCCTTGATAGGATTATGACTTCATCCAACAAAAGAATCGGACAAAATATGCACACAAGAAGGCGCTGCATTGCAAGACAAAAACAGCAAGAGAATAGTAGTAAACCAGTAATAAACCGAATTCTTGGTAAAAATAAGAGAAATCACGCAGCTTTTCAGCTTAATAAATCTTAGGTTAGAGTGTAGCAACCAAATACAGATGAGCACTAGCTCACTTAGGCCTAAAAAGAAGGCTCATTGTAATACCACTGGATCTACAAAGCAACACAGAACTACTACCACTACGAGGACAGAATAAAGGAGGCTACAAACAAATAGAGACACTTAGTAGGGGGTTAAGCTGAAAAAGTTAGGAAAACCAACCGCAGCTTTTGACTCGTCAGGTCAGGTCGTCAGGTCACCAAGATCATAGAAGAAATATTATCCCAAGTTGAGGTTCCTTCTTGATGCGAGAGCAGTGCAGTTACAGAGAAGATGACGGATCGTTTCCTCCTCATTCTCGTCCTTGCAACTCGTGCAGAAATCATTTGAAGGGTAGGCAATGGACACCGATAATGACGCTCAGGTCTGGACGCTTCAGAGATATCTGCGATATCACGAGAGAAAGAAAGAAAACCCCCTCCCAATCGTTGACGAACCAACACTCCACCAAGTAATGAAGGAAGAGCAGCCATCCGAAATAACATTTTTCACAGCAAGACAAATCCTGCTAAAGTTTAAAGAATATGAAGTCGAAGCTTACTCCCTAGTAATAAACTTCAAAGGCGCTTCTCCCGAGATCTATCAGGCAATGGCTCAATTAGGGTTACCGTGCGACTTGGAAATAGCTCTTCCTAAACATGCATCGGCGCATCTTGCTGTCATGTAATTTCTTCAATATCGTGTTGGGGCAGATAAAGACACATTGCCATAGCAAGGGAGCGTAATAGAGGCTTTAGGTCCCACAAGTGATTGCAAGGCAAAAGGAAACAGGGAAGGCACTAAATCATTAATCCATAAAAGCGCTGAGATACGACGAGAGTATTAGTATCATCGCAAGATTACAGGAAACTATCAAAGCAATTGATGAAAGGAAACAAGTTGTTCTTCCAGTGGATAAGAGCAAGACGAAGTACATAAAAACAGAGCCCTGATTTTAGCTCACTTTTGATTGTTTGTTACTCACTTTTTGGTCTTTGGCACCAGTGCGCCCACTATGAACCTTACTATTATTGCCTAGAGACAGTAGGTAGTTGTGAACCTCATGCACTCCGTACTAACTTTCTGCACACAAAGACTACGTTAACGCCGAACTATAAGGACATCAACTTAGTCAAAAGAGTTCGCATGTAGCGACTAAGATAACTGGGTCATGTAGAGCGGATGAAGCCCAACGTTCCAACGAGAATGTCTTCGAAACCAATCCGGATGGACGGCGCAATAGAGGACGACCTCGCGGTAGGTGACGCAAACAAGTGGAGGGGAACCTGAACCAACTTGGCCTGTACAACTGGAGGCTCGTAACCGGGGTTTGGCTGGAGAGGTTTGTTGATTGAGGCCCAGGTCCACCCCGGACTGTTGCGCCACTTAAGTAAGTAAGTGAAGACTGCGTTCCAATTCCTTTCCAAAAATTGTGCCGAGAAAAACAAGTTGTAAAAAGTTAATAATATTTTCCTGCCCAGTAGTCCCACATGTGATAGTAAATTGGTCGTTTATAGATTCGTATGCCGAAATTTGACGACATGTAGTGAAGTCTAACAGCCTTAGAAAGCATTTTCTACCATGAACTTGTTTGGTAGCACAAAGTAGATCAATACCACGTTCAATAATATTCTTGCCATCGAACAGCCTAGCTTACAAATGATCTTAACTCGATCGATCTATAATTACAACCCATCACAACTTAAACCTCCTCCTCCTCAGTTTTTTTTTTTTTGTCGGCCGAAATTTATAAAAAAAAAAAACTGCTGACCAGTTAGCCCACTACCCACGGTCTACTTGTGGTCAGTTTTTTTGTTTTCTTTTTCTGTAGAAACTATGTCCAAGTATAATTATTTAGAACCACCCAAACACACCTCATTTCTGACTTCCTGAATAGTTCTGTTCAAGGTTAGCAATTTTAGTTGAGAATGCATTCAAACCAACATAAAGCACACTCTTTTTTGGTAATATCAACCATTTACCAAAGTCGTTGTGTGTTCTATGGAAAGACTTGAATAAAACCGATCGACCGAGGCTGGGATGATTTATGAATTTTGTATTTTGTTTCTGAAGAAAGTTCAGAGCCGCTCGCATCTGACTCGAACAATTAATAAGAATCGAATGGTGTGGGCTTAAGATTTAGGCCAATTTGAGAAGAACAAAGATTTAGATCACCGCAGTGATTAAAACTATACCTCGGGGGAAATTCGAATGATGGATAGATGGAAATAAATACCAATTATTCTATCCACTATTTACTCTAACCGAACCGATTGTTAGACATAAACCTAGTTAACCGAGATCCACATTGCAATATGTGGTAACATCAAACAATGAATCGATTTTGCAAATGCATTCCAATCATGAGGAGACCTTCACTGGTTGCTACATAATCCCATTTTTTTTTTTCTTGTTTAAATAATATAAATTCAAGTGAGCAAAGTAAAACTGCAAACTTACTTAAAGAAGAGGAAAAATAAACGAATATTCCAAAATTTGGCAGTTTATCCACACAAATGCGACATTTTTCGAAATCGATTTTCTTTTTTCTTTTTTTGGAATCCAATTCAAATATCCAAGGTAATAGGCGGCCCGGGAGAATTTATTTATTTTTTTTTTCTCGATTTTTTTTAAGAACTCTAAAATCACAGAAAAATAATTTAAAATACTCTGCACACTTTCGAGGATTATTTAAGAATTTATTTTCATTTTATTCATACACTTGTGCTTAAAAAATATTATTTGATTTATTTTATTTTTATTTGTTAAAAGTAAATTTAATTTATTTCACTGCCACAATATTTTTTTTTCTGTAAAATTATGCACAAAATCTCATTTATTTAAACTGCCAACCGTTTTTATATATTTTTCCGTGCCAACGTCTGTCTGCGGACAGATAACAAATCGAACTGTCGCTTTCCTGGTTACTTTTACCTTCGTTCACCTGTGCAATCTGCAATCGTTTCAAAGTGGTACGGTTTCGGTTGTTTTTGTTAAAATAGTTAACCGTTTCGATGGAGACCGCTGTTAAGAGTTACCGCTGTTTATCTACACTACAAAAGAGAAAGGTCGTTTGCGGTTACTATAGCACGAGTGGTGGTGTGTTGTGCTGTTGGTTACTTCCACGTTCGGCTGTGAGTCGCTTGTTGTCGTAGCAACCTTGCTCTGTATTTTTTTCTTTTCAAACAGTTTGTTTACATTTTATCAGCTGATTGGGATAAATGCCGGCACCTAAAGTGAACCGAGACTCTCTTAAAGTTGAGAAGAAACGAAATAAGTTCGCATGCCAACTCTTTTGATTTTTAATTTTATTTTTCTTTCGCTTGAACATTATGAATTAGGATATAATTTTGTTGGTTAACTCTACTTCCATCGATTTCCATGTGATTTGCCCTTGTTGTTCATTGCATTATTATTCTGTTGCTCTTCTTGGGCGGCGAGCTCTTCATCGATTAGGAGTTCAAAGTTTCCCAGGGCATCCTGCGAGGGAATTTTATTCCAACGGACACTAAAACAAAATCTATATAGTGGATGAGTGCAAATAAAGTTCAAAACATACTCTGGAACACCGTCTGGTGGTAGGACAACCGATAACATGTTGTCGATCAGTTTGTATTTCAAAATTCGATCTGTAACAGTTGTGGATGTCAGCGATGGCGATGCATTGACTTCTACTAGCCATGGCTTTAGATTATTGTCAATGATGATGTCGTAGCCATAGCACTCGAAACAGTGACGATCACTAGCCATAACTGGAGCAACTGCACGTAGCGAGTGGACAATGAGCCAGGAAATGGCGCCAAATAGACGTTCGGTAACCTCCTTGCCGCGTGTACCCTCCAAGTAGAGGCCTAGATTTTGAACAGACCATTTGCCGCCATGATGATTGTTGTATTCACCCTAGAAGAAAGGAAGCAAGGAAAAAGGTTGTTAGGAATCATTGAAAGGGTATATAGCAAGACTATTTTGCAAGGAATCAGTTGCAAAGAGGAAGGAAATCAAGTTAAATCAAAGAACCCTTAAACTCCCTAATAAATGAAGCTGCCTAAAGAATAGGAGCTGGCTAAGACATGGATAGTCCTAAGCAAACAAGGAAATCTTTTGTGCTGTGCCCTATCCCATCTGTTTATGAGATTCTTCCCTCTGAAGAAAGTTGAGGAAAATGTGACAGCTTTGCTAAAGTTCTTAGCCTGAAGCCAAGCTATAGCCATCAGTCCCACAGTAAATGCTGAGCATACAGAGACCATACACATCCAATTGGACAAGGCCAATTTTCTTCAAATGATAGTTGAGAGAGCAGTGATCAGCTAGAGAGTCAGTCAGGATCTTAACGTTGTGTTTGCTCATTGAGAGAATGGCTCTAGATCTTTTTGAGAAAATTATGAATTTCGTGGCATTGATAGTGCACTGCTTGTCGTTCCCATTGATTGAGCTCTATGTTTATTTGGTTTGCAGCTGAGCCACAGCGAGGTTTAGGTCACATGAATTGGGCTCCTAAGCTGGCAAGCTCATCAGCGGATTCATCAACGGGAATTTCTTCATGCCCAGGGATCGAAGGTAGATGGACTGGAGGGCCTGATCAAAAGATGTCATGGTGACTCTTGCATTAGGATAGAATGAAGACACAATACTAATGGCCTTGACTTTGACTACCTCTGGGTACTAATCTACACAAAAGAGAAGCCCTTGGTTAGTGCCTCCAACACCAGACGTTTCCAGAAAATGCAGGAAGAAGCCACTGAAGTCCAGCAATCAGGAGACCATCAAAAGCAGAAAATCATTGGTACAAAGACGCCAGAAACTTTATCTCCACAACTAAAAGCCGCATCGCTGAAAACCGTGACTCATGGAGAGAGTGTGAGTGAGTGATATAATTAAGATTTGCCTGGATGATTCCAAACAATGGAGGGAGGAGTTGGTTAGATGCTGCTTTGAGTCAGGCATTAGAAGTAAAAAGAAGGAAGCTGTAATCGGTATGCACTCAGAACGATAAGCGGTTTCTTGACAAGAAGCAGATGCTAGCAGGTAGCGACTATATGGCGACAGTTATTAAGGAACAGTGAAGACAGGAAGACACCGAAACGTGACGTAGCAGGTACTCAACACGCATGAGTTGAGTTAGTCAGCTTGAACGTCTTCCTCGTGATAAATGCTTGATGGCCACGCCGTGAGGGGTGAGGAAAACTGTGCGTTTAGTTTAAGATTTTAAAATTCCCCTCATCCAACGAAACAAACATGTTCTCTGGTCTTATTGAAAGCAGTTGAAGATATCCCTAGTCGCATCGAGGGAAAAATTCTTCAGAAGATATTTGATATTGACGGATTTCGGAGGAGAAGATTCAACAACGAACTATACGAGCTGAACAGCATCATCGACCTAGTCAAAAACAGCGTATTGGACATCTGAGATGGATGGTACATGTAGGGCAAATGGAAACCGACGCTCCGACCGGCATAGTCTTCATATCTAACCCGGAGGGACAACGAAGCAAAGAGTCTCCTCGCCGCTGGTTGCACGTACAAGTGCCTCGACCATTTTCGAGTGTCCAACTGGAGGCGATTAGCTAAAGATCGAGCTAAGTGGAGAGGCTTGTTGGTTGAGGCCCAGGTTCACTCCGAGCTGTAGCGCCACGTAAGTAAGTAGAAGTCTGGGAAAGAGAACATGTAGCACTGCAATTGGCACACTATCTGGTTCTTGTTTAGGGATGACTGCCTGACATTCCTCACATCGCTGGATACTAGCACCTTTAAAATTATAACCACTTCTTTGTCGCAAAATAAAATTCTCTTTCAGGCTGAAGTTGCCTTTTTTGAACTCACCCCATGTCTCTGTACACTGACATTGGTCAAGTGAACGTACATATTGTCCAACTCGGTGACACTGGTATCATACTTGACTGTACAAAATCGACAGAAGCCCTGTTTGAATAGGTATGCCTTTAAGGGTCGAAACGACGTCACCAGCACATACAAACGAAGATCAAACTTCTTTCCTCCAATAAGCAAAGGATTATCGATATACCTGCAAGCAAATTACATATCAAAAGAAGTCCTCTTTAAGACTCTCTCTCTCTTACCTTGAAATCACATAACTCTCCTTGCCAATTTGTGGATGGAATGGCCCTTTTGCCTCCCGCGACCATTTCTTTAACTTTGACAATTTATTGATGAGAAAAATGCCTGCGCCCTGGGATTTGCCACACGGCTTCATTATCCAAGTGCTTTGTGGATTCTTTCGATATTCCTCAACGAACATGTTGTAATCTGGAAAAATAGTTATTTGACTGGCAAGCATACTTAAAACTCCATTTTACCAGCTGGCAGAACAAAAGTCACAGGAATAAAGTCCAGGTACAAGTATCTAGCTCCACTGTTTTGTGTCGGTTCGGCTTTCTCTGCCAGTAGATTTCCCTCGCGTTCCAAATCCTTGCGGTACCTTTTGATGTTTTTCACCAACAAATCCTTCCGCGACAGCTCATAGTGATTTGGAAAATGATTGATCATCCTGACAAAAAGAAAAGAAACCTTAAAACAAGTACCGAAACAGAGGAACTCTTACTCACTGATTATCATGCATCCGATAGCCACTGTCCACACTGAAAATATTCCTACATGTCTGCACGCTAGACCAGTAAAAGTTCCAATCTTCGTCTGCGTTGACATGCGTCCAGCCGCGCTTTTCGAAATTATTCACCAGGACCGACTTGTCTAAATCCGTGCAAAAGAAGATCTTCATTCGTTCGTGTACATTCGACTGGGCACCAACTCTGCAAATGAATTTTACACTCAATTAAAGTCGAGTGACCTTACCTGCATTTTTAGTCCCTCCCCGCCCCTTTCTGCCTTTGTAAAGAACTCTTAAGCTCACCTGCCGTACATGTTTGCAAGGTTCGTAACTAAACGTTTCTGTTCGCATGTCATTGTGAAAGGGTCTTGGTATGTGAACGCCCAATATGTATGCTATATGGTCAGGTGTTGTAAATTACATGCGTTAATGTGCTCAAACACTATTGATAAAACTTTAGAGTTCCTAGTGATGGACGTTGCTTGGTGATGGGGTTGTTGTTTATTCTTAGTCGTGCTACAGGTTGTAGCAACTTTATGTTACCACTCGAGTACAATTTGTCTACCGTCTGATGTACACTTTTGGAATTCGAAATTCCAAACTCCCTCCAGGGAGAGGGTTTATATCAGACAGACATCGGAGTACTGCACTCTCCGACTTTGACTTACGAAGATCTTATAGGACACCATGTCTCCCTTCAACTCTAAATACTTACCGTCTTCTTCGGGCTTTTTTCAGTTTCGTTTTGTCATTTGACGGATAAGACATACTTTTTGTTTAAAATCAAAAAAACTTAATTTTATTTTCTCCTATCATGATGACTACAAAAACAAGACTTGTAAAGCAAAGCCGACTCCTCCTATTATCCTGCTTAAATGGAATACCATCCAGGAGTGCCAGGGCGCTTCTTATTCCTGTCGAGGAAGTCCTTGAATCCCTTCTTCGATTCCTCCATTGCCTTCTCCTCCTTCTCATCCTTTTCGCCATCCTTTCCGACGCACACATCGGGGAACGTGAACTTTACTTCTCGTGGCTGCAAAGAAAGACACAAAGTCAGATTCTGACCGCAATTTGGAGTGACACTACTCACCAGTGTTACGTAAGCGAGCTTAACATCCTCTCCTTTCGTTACATAGCCATGCACTTGATCGCGCTTTGTGTCACCCAGCGCTATCCTCGTTCGAACGCTCTTCACCGGCACGTTGTAGATTTTCTCCAAGTAATTGGTGATGTCGAAACGCGTCATTTGCATTGACACGGAGAAGGTGACGACATTTTCGGGTTGTTCCTCTTTTGGACGAATCAATTTCATCCAGAAATTTGGAAGGAAGACACGTAATTGAGGATTTCCTCTCTGATAAATTGGATACCAACGTGAGGACATCTTATTTCTTTTGGTTGGAGGCCGTAGGTCAGATGGAAAATATTCGAATGACAGTTGCGAGAAATGTCATGTGCGATGGATGTCATAACAATTGAGAGGTTTGTTTGTTTGGAGGTTTTTCGAAGACAATCGAGCTGAGAACGAGTGTTAGGTTGTTTCTTTTTGGTGTTAAAAGATATTTATGTCGTTCTCTGTTGGTTTCACTCAAGAATTCCTTTCTTTTGGATTCCAATGAAACCTTATGCGAGAAAGACGAATGGAGAAGCAGATGCAACCGCGAACTCTATGAGCGAAACCAGGATGGGGATGTAGTCCAAAAAGCTATGATACGCTGACTACATTGGCTCGGCCATAACGAGCTAATAGACAACAATGCTCCTGTCAAAAGGATCTTTGATTGATCTTCAGGTTCAAGAGGACGAAGAAGACCGAATCTTCAGTGGAAAGGTCCAGTTGTTGCGAATGTCAGAAAACTTTCCAACTGGAGGCAGCGTGCTCGGGACCGTAGAGGATGGAAAGCCGTCGTGTGTCAGTCAGAAGCAATACAAGGGTCGGGAGCATTTTAAGTAAGTAAGTTATCCAGAAGGCAGAGGGTTTTAAGGAAGCTTTCTCATGGCAATAAATATCCTTGGACGTTTTTCAGACACTTGCAAGACGTGGTGAAAATTGTCTCACTGTATTCCAACAAACCAAAACAAACCAGAAAACAAATCAATTAGAGTGCGGCCTAAGGTGTGTATGTTGTCAAGGTCTACATAATTAATGTTTTTGTACATCCGTTTCTAAGACTGGTGCCAAAAAAGCACCTGTTTCCTAATTTTGCCAAATCTAAAAAAAAAAAGAGAACCAAAACCAGTTGAACTACACTTTCCATCCATTACTACCACCTCGAAACGATAGATGCCACTAACTGCAGCTATTTTCGAACTACGAAAAATGCCTTTCGAACATCTGACAGCTGACGTTTTTTTTTACTTTTCACTTGTCAGCTGTCAGTTTGCAGTGAATTTCCCCAGCAGGTAAGAACATATTTTTCTCTCCTCGAAGCGAAGAAGAAAAAAATTCTAATTAATTTCTTGTAATTGTAATTGCCCGAGGGCGTCCGGCCGCCCCTCCATTTGACATTAATAATTGTCGACTCTTTTAATTGCCAATTTCTAAAAATACCCCTTGGTCGGCTGCAATTATGAATGCACGGGCGGCGATTATGAGGCCCGACGACGAGTATTACATAAGCCACCCGTCGTGGATGGAAATGTTCTCATTCATCGAGGCATCGCCACCAGACATATTAGAACAACCTCAGTGCAATGTTTATCTTTACAATTTGCCTCTTCGCTCAGATCCTTTTTAATCTGTTCTAAATGGACGAGGAAGTCTCCTCTCTTCCACTTGTGTTGTAATTGTTAATTTTTCATTTCGTTTTTTTTTTTTGGTTCGTTTGAAGCCTCTAAAAACTCGATCGAAGATGCGTCTAACTTCTCTGTTGCGTGGCCAACATTTTGGCAATTTGTACAAACTTAACGGTTTGGTCACCTATAAAATATCGCCTTTCGAGCAGAAGGCATTCGCTGGTGCCATCAGCAAGGGTGTTCCAAACATGGTTCGTCGTTTCTCTTCGAAAGTGTTTATTGTAGCACCACGTAAGTTACGCTTTTTTGTGAAAACAGTATAGTTTTATGGAAGTTTTTTTTTTATTTTTAAAGCATTCGTCGTGGGATACCTTGTGTACGATTTGGCTGAGAAGGAACACCATCATCTGGCGCGCAAGGACCCAGCCGAGTTCGCCAACGACGAATAGAGCGTTTCGAGGCTAGTCTAGTTCTAGATTAATGGAAGTATTTCCCTTTTGTTATGTAAATAACCCACGAATGTAGAATGTAAGCCTTATATTGGGGCTTGTGTACTAATAAAACAGACGTGGAAACAAGCAGTTTGTGGTTTTAATTGTACGGGATGTGGTGATGTGCTTAAATCATTTGGGGTGTATTGTTGCTTGTAATGAAAGCCCTTTTACAGATTTACCATTATAATAGATTTTAAAGTATTCATATGCTACTTAGTGGCTGTATCTTACAGCCAAAACTGATCAGCTCTTATAAATCTCATTCAGTAAAACAAAGTTGTGTGCAATTAGGGAGCATGGGTAGCAAGATATGGCTGCTGAAAACTAACCTTTTTGTCATATTCCAAACTGTTGCGAACCTTTGACCAACACCTGAATGTTTACTGTCATAAGAAGGTCTCCAAATTGCTGCATCTAACTGTTATGGTTTGAACACACGTGCAGCAAAGCATCGTGCAGCAAATGTTGACATTTCATCGCGTTTTACACGGAAACTGGACTGCCGCATGTTGTAGGTGCTCTCGAGTGAAAGCATATTGAAATAAAGTGTCCCCTCAAGACAGAATCGCCCTATTTCAACTACAAACTAAACTCTAGTATTGTTCTTCTTGCTGCTTGTGATAGCAGTTATACATTCACATCAGTTAACTTTGCAGACCAGAGTGATAGAGGTGTCTTAAGAGCGAATGGCTTTGCGAAACAAATCTTACAAAACGACATTAGTATTCCGAAGCCCAAACATCTTCCGGACAGCGACGTGGAATTTCCATTCTATTTCGTTGCGGATGCTGCCTTTCCCCTCAAACACAACGTTATGCGGCCATACCCAGGAAGACAGTTATCACCTGAAAAGGAGAATTTCAATAAACAAATATCGAAAGCCCGCCTACGGATTGAGAATGCGTTTGGTGTTCTAACTGCTAGGTGGAGAGTTCTATCGAATCAATTGAATGTATTCCCTGAAAATGCCGAACAAATTGTCAAAGTTTGTGTTGTGTTGCATAATCCTAATAAATTTCACAACTTTAATAATTATTGCCCGCACAATTATGGCGATCGATATACAGAAACTGGTGAATTTATCAACGGCAATTGGCGTCAAGAAATGAGTCCGCTGAGGCAAAGTAAACTATTTACCAGGTTCAATGCAACAAGAAAAGCATTTGGTGTCTGTGATTGCCTTAAAGATTATTTGCACAAGGTAAATGAAGAAAAAACTGCAAAACAAAAGGATCATTAAATTTTTGAATCCGGTTTTGTGGGAAAGTTGGTTATCCTTCAATTTCTCTCATGATCGTTGGATCGTTGCTGACTTTCAGCAACGCATTCTCTGTAAAGATCTCAGAAAGATCAAATTCACTGCCTACACAAGCACCTATCCCCGGATGTAAGGGTATCACACATCTCCCATTAACCTTCTTCTAATTGGAGACAACAATACAGTGACCTAGACATAATTAATTCGCCTACAACAGATCATTTTTATGGCTGCATTCTTGTGACACCCACAACGTTGCATATAAAAAATTAAATCAATTATCTAAAGCAAAGTCGTGCTAATCATAAATTTAATTGAACGAAGCACAGTGCCCATCCACAACTTGGCTACGTGAATTAAGGCAATAGCATTCCAAAGTGATGTGGTAGTGAACTAGTAGACTGTGGAGTATTAAATAAAAGCCTTACTATTCTTACATACATAGTATTGAGATAGCAGAGTTAAGAGTAAATCGTCTAAACTAAGTTCTAAAGATACCTTTTGAATATGGGCGAAGTAGAGGATTGGGAGTCAGCATAAAACTCTTGATCTATTCTATTTGTGCACAGTGTATACGAAGTACAAAATATCTACATAGTTGTGAGAGCTGGGCCTTAGCCTTTGTGGACTCGCGTATAGCTTTTGTTCTTCCGAAAGAAGACATCTTTTACATAAATTCGAGCGAACTTTAAGTTGAGAAGATGTACTTCTATGCCTTTGTTATTCATTCAATTATTTATTCAATGATTCTATTATGTCGGTTTGAATATCCCCTAAGTCGTTAGCTGGCAGTTAGTCAGAAGCTTATTATGGTCAGTGGATAAATGAGATGAAACATGCCCCGAACATCATCTCCTTTGCCATTCTTTGATAAAACGTAGAAAATCCACAGACTTTTTGAACCAAAATCAAACGAAAATATCCCAATGACATGAAATAACTGGGAATAATTACAAGGACATAATAAAACTTCCCAAGAGTAGTCATTTCTTCAACCGCCTATGATTAGTAAAGTCTGAAACCCAATTGGCAAATAAATTTCCCTTCTTGGAATGATTCATTTCTTCTTCTTCGAATGAAACAAAATGAAGGTCTTATTGGAACGTAATATAGGGTGCACATGCAATAATTTAAATTAAAAATAGAGTGACGTATTTATTTGCACTTTAGGTAGGGCCTGTAATGCGGGGCACTTGCTTTGTGGTCTTTCGGTAGGTAACCGATTTAAAAATGTTTTTTTTAGGTAATATCCTCAACAACAACGCTCTGAAGCAATGGTTTGAACAACAATCGGACAAAATTATTCTTTTATACGCCAATTCGTCTGTTTCTATACAAACACATGGTTCTAGTAGTTATCTTTGGTATTTCTGAAAATGGGACCAAATTAATAGAACTGAAAGGTAACTTAAAATCTGATTCCTCATTAGCAATGCACTTTCCACGAAAATCATAAGCAAATGCTTTGCTTTTCATTTCCTTTTGAAAGATTGCCCCCAGTTTCTTGTTAAAGTCCGCTGGCATAATCTTAATCGCATACAGTAATGTTGAGAGGAATCCCATTTAAAAAAGAAGACTTAAGCAAGCATTTAGATTCGAGAGTTTAAACAGTGTTTTACAAAGCCATCGACTGGACGGCAACATATAGATCCAGACTAAAACAGGAAGAAGCGGAGGGAAAGCAGACGACTTTAAACAAATGCGAACAGAAACGGTCGAATGCTTTGCATAAATCTGGCTCAGACTCTGGTTGAAGCAAGTAATAGAAAAGTAAATTCATACCTTTGGATCAGTTCAAGTATCAGACCATAGGATGAGAGTCTTAGAATATAATCAGAGTTACCTGATTTTTTTGAAATTTCGAAAAATTTGGGATCAATTTTTATTCATGATAGGGTTGATTGTGGTGCACAAAATCATCAAAATTCGGAATGGATCGTATCATCGTATCATATATAGAAATCGGTGAAATCTTCCGTTAAGGTTCGTGATAGGTGCTTTTTTATCGTTTGCCGCAAGAAGCACCGATGTATTTTGTGCATAAGACTTCATCAAACAAGCAGAGTATACAGATAGAAGGAATCTAAGCAAAGTGAATGCGGTAGAGACAGAATAATTAATTTCGAAATGGTCAGGAACTAAAAGCCTCTTTTCACATAACCCTATTTAATTTTATTTCCTGCAGCGAATATGTAAATGTTGTTAAAATGTGAATTCAAGCCGCTTCTACCTATTTGCTTTGAGTCAAAAGTATTAAATGCTTTTGGGTACTTTTCGGAACCAAGCGGAGACATTGTCGGCAATTGCTTTGCAATTAGATCGGAATGGTTAGGGAACATTCTAATAAGCGGTGCTTGTCCATAAAGCAAAATACTTTGCTTCGTTTGGAAAGGACCGCATCACGTGGTCTGAATGGAAAATTCTATTGAGTTTCGTGAATCGTAGTTTATTGTTTTGATTTAAAGAAGATATGGAATTAACTAGATCGGTTATAACACTCAAATAAATAATACCGAAAATAGAAAAAAGAAGACAGGGCAAGAACCTGGAACAATACTACAGGCCTGAGAAAAGCTAACAAACTACTGGGAAATCACAAGAAAAAAAGATTCGAAGCTCGCATCTGCCTTAGCAAGAATGACCTAAGCATCCTAACTAGCTTCCTAAAAGCAGGACACTGCAAACTGAGAGAGCATCTACGGAAACTAGGTATAACAAATGAAGAAAAGATTACTAATCGTTTAATTTGTTGAAATAGCTTCTCTAAATGTGCTCACAATTTATTCCAAAACACGTATAATACATCCTAAAACATCGCTGAACTCCACCATTCTTTTGTCATTTTCACTGACAGCGCACTCGCTTTCCAAGCACTTCCCGCTTCAACACACTCGCACACCCCATGCACCACCAGCCCCCTCTTCTATCTTTTTCATGGAATCTATGGAAGCGCCCTCTTCCAGTGTTCACTTCAGCATGTCCATTGGCCCAATGGGTCCGTCCTGTACCGTCCGCACACACAATTCGTCAGTTGGTTCGTTCCACCGCTCGTCTTATTTCATTTTTTCTCATTCTCTCCATCGAAACGTAAAAAAAACACAGAAGCAAATAAAGTAAAGTAAAAATTATGTGCACTTTGTCCTAAATTCGCGTTTCATTGGTTTTTTAATTTGAACTTCGTCCTCCACTCGACTATTAATTCAAACAAAAAAAAATGATTAAGTTTAAAACGAGAACAGAAAAGTGAAAAAAAAAACGAAAAAAAACCGCCCGCACAAAAAAAAACACATTTTCCTCTCGGGAGTCTCAGCGTGCCAAGGAAAAAGGCGAACAAGAAGAAGAAGAAGGAAAATTCACACACAAACACATACACACGCGTGGATAAATGTCGATTTTGTGATACACAAGTGAAAACAATTAACCGTTTTTTTTTCGTTCGTTTGTCGTCGGTTTTTCTCTTATTTTTTCGTAATTTTGTCCCCATTTTTGAGTTTTTCCCTCGAGAGATTCTTTTAGTTTTTTTTTTTCGTATTTTATATTGCCTCCCCCTTGCCCACCACCCACCCATTTGCACACACAGACGAACATAGAGTGAAGAAGGAAAGGAAGAGGAAGAAGAAGAAAAAAAAATGTCCAGCTGGGCGGAACGAGTACACCGTCGTGCCGCGGATATTGGCAGCGTTGTCACCTCGTGTGGTCATCCGGGAGGCTCCGGTGGGCCTCCGTACCCCTCATATCGACTGGAGAAAGTCAAGTTTGGTGTCCCCCTGGAGGAGGTTTGCAAGAATGACAACATTCCAGGGCCACTGCTGGTGCTAATCCTCAAACTGAACAAGGAATCGCCCAATAGACGCGATGTCTTTCGTGCTCCCGGCCATCAGGGGGCGATGAAGAAGCTAATACACTTTCTACAAGCCGGACGACTGGTCAACGTGGACAACTATTCGGTATACACAATCGCCAGCGTGTTGAAGAAGTTCCTGAGGAAGATTCCGAACGGGGTGTTCGGGCGGCTGGGCGAGAACGAGCTGTTTGCGTGCATTGAACTGGATAACGAGTCGGAGCAACAGGAGAGAATTCATAGGTAAGTGAATGAATGAGTGGGTGGATTATACTATGTCTGTGGTCAATTGGGAGCGAAATTTGGGCGTTGTTTTGCCGCGCGCGGGGTGAAGGGGGTCACTGACCGCCCGCGACAGATTAATTGAGGTCAGTCGCAAGAGATGACATAACGAGAGGAGGGCTAACTTGGGGAGAGTTTGTTTTTTTTCTTTTTAATTGCATGAAGCAGTCATTTAGTGATAGCTAACGAGAGGCGTTATCAGAAGTGCACTATGTCATTTCTTCGAAGTCGACGTGTCTCATTTGCTTTTATGGGACAAGTTTAATTAAATGTTGGCTTCTTTGCTTATGTTTTATGGCTCAAAGAGGTTAGATCTAGACTCGAGAGGAGTATATTAAGAGCGCAGTGTGTAAGATGGGTTAACAGGTTATTTTGTGTGGTTTTGTTTGTATATGATGGGGGTTAAGTTGGGGGTTTTAATAGATCCTAATACGCTATATGATGGTTTGAACGTTCTTTCAACATCTGATAACTCAGCTGCACATTGTAACTGATCTGCACAGTTATTCTGCATCTGTTTATTTGCATTTCCCATCGGTCACTAGTGGCTTGTGTTTCCAGTTGCAACTAAGAGCGTGATCAAATGATTTCCACTGAAACTTCAACAAAAGAAACTCTTTAACAACTCCTATATGGCTGTCCAGCTCATTCAAATAGAAGAATTCTTGTCTTTCAAGCCTCTTCCCTTGAAAATCATTAGAATTTAATCTATCTTGGGCCATTGCTGCTGCATTAAAGCCCTAATTTCAAAGTCTTTGGTCCATCCTAGTGAGTATAAGTGGCAACTACTCTAATCTAACCTCAGCTTGAATTGGATAGCTATACTCAGCTATAATAAGACTGGAATTTTTCCTCTTTTGTTCAGTCCATGGAAGCCTACATAGACGTCCTTTATTGCCTGTTATTGTTGGCAAATATGCTGGCTCTTATTCGGGTGCTGCTAGTATCTACTCTACTCTTGTTTATGCCATTTGTGATTGGTGGAGCAACTGTCCTCAGTCATTCTGATTCCGTCTTTCAATTTTCCAAATCAAACATAATTTACTACTCTTTTCTGACAGATTTACACCGAGTCGTTGTTTTTGTTGATCGATATCTACCGATTAGTGCTATCAGGGCGCCGCCGTCGCCTCTTTGAATTGCGCTGTGTCTTTGTTGTTATTACAAACGTGTCTGCTGTTGCGTTTGCCTAGAGAGTTGTTGGTTTCACATTGGATAAGTGGAACAATTTACTTGCTTGAGGGGTTACGACTCGTAGTACTTATAAGGTCACGGTCTGTTTTACGATTCCTTATATCTACTCTATTCTCAGTTTTGTTTTTCGTGAAAATAACTGGCTTTCTACTGCTTTTGGATAGATGATAGTTAAAGTACCGTCATCATAGCGTTGTTAGTCGTAAAATACTTGGCGTTGTGCCTTCAATTTCATGGTTTTCAAAAGAATTGATCATTTCCCCGAAAATGTTTGCCGTTTTGTTTTGATTTGCATAGAATTCTTTGAAAGAAAAGCGATATTAACGTAAAATTTATTTATGGATTGTATTTGCTGTTATCGGTTGCAAAATTAGAAGAAAAAAACGACGGCGATTCGTATTTATTTGTGTGATTACCTCAAAGTCAAATCACATGTGCGCTGTGTGCGATAAGAAAACAGGGGGTTTACGAACTGAAGAGGTGCCTATTCATTGACAAATTGATAGAATTGTTATAGGAATTATGTACTTGTCTGTCGGTCAAGATTATGCGAAACGATTGAGTTCATTCAGATTGATAGTATCTCTGAGGGAGAGGGCTTGTTTGTGATGTTGATTAGAAGATTGTGGCAACTGCATTGAGTCTATCTGTTAGGCACAGTCATTCTAAGAAGGACAATGACTGAAACGTTCTCTATATTGAGCTACAACTCCAACTTGTCTATCGATTTGTGATCCTTAGAGGGACAATCTGTAGCCGCTAAGTGCTGTGAATGTATCCCTTTTCAACAACAAATTATGGCGTCAGTTCCTTTATCACAAACTGTGAACCATTCGGTGAATATAAAGGCTTAACAATCTTGTCTACATTGCGCTTCCAACTACAAATTGCCTATCAGTTATTGAGGTCTTTTAAATGAAATGACGTAATTAAACATACGCCTTTATGGCTTCTCTATACGATAAGACGTTAGACAAATCTCCATTCCATAGAAAAAATAAAAACCATAAAAGAGATAAGGTTTGGCTCTATGATCGTAAAAAAATAACTAGTGCATCACTTTAGGACTTATACCCTGGGGGATTTCTTAACATCCACGGCGGCGCATTTTGATGACTCCCGCATTTCATATTATTCTCTGTATGTACATTAGTATTGCCAAAGACTGACTAGCCCATTTCATTTAAATTTAAGCAACTAAATTATCAGTGGAAATAAAATTTGTAGTTTAGAGTGACATAGCAGTTGCCCTATGAAGATAGGCAAACCACATTACACAAGGGAACCCAGAGCGTGTTATTTTGTTGGATTTTTGTACAATCTTTAGGGCCCTTATAAAGGGCAAACATTCCGGCCAAAGATTTGGATTTTAACTTCCATTGAATGCCATCAGTTGCAAAGGTTTTAACCATTAGTATTAAGCCAAGGAAGAAACAACAAATATCAACTACTCTAATAGATCATGCAAGAAAAGATCGAAGGAAGAAGAAGTATCGAAAGACAGCGATTCACATGGTTGTCAAACCTACGAGAATGGCTCAATGTCTCTACAGTAGAAATTTTCAGAGGAATTACAAACAAACAAACGGTAGCATCGATGATTTCCAACTATAAGAAGAATAGGAAATCATGGAAAACCAACGCATTACCTCCGTATGTAAAGAGTTCAGCTGGGAGTCCATCAGGCTACATTAACATCTTCAATACTGGGTTCTTTATTGACTGGAGGTGGGTTCTCTTCTTGCCCTATCACTCACTCTATTTGCTGCCACTGCTGGAAGTCTTAAACACCTTAAAAATTCCCTCTGCGTCGGTGACTAGGTTGTCTTTGCTATTTAGATGAGCCTGTGTTCCGAATCCAATTCGAAGCCAGCTGCTTGGCTTTCCGATAAAAATTCCGGATGTTGTTGCGCCTACGAAACTCCTCGATATTCTTGAGCTGGGAAACTGTGTGGTCCCTTTTCTTTTTACGCAGGATTCCCTTCTCTTCCCTTCTTCTGGGCCGGTACTTCACTCTCGCATAAGAATAACAATTGTATACATTTCTCAATCTACTTTGGGCTTTTTTTTTGTAAAAGTCTTATGTCCCTATGTATCTGTCAGTCCTGGTCTCTTAGCTTTAGAACGGAGACCATGGAGTATTCACAACGCTATTCAAAGCTATTCATTGCTAAATTTGTGAGTACTCTAAGTCTTTTAACGGTCTATCGTAGCTCGTTGGTTGTTTAAAAGTCCATTGGGCACTAATCACATTGTGTCCACACCCGGGATCTGTCAGATTTATCAAAACTAGTTCAAGCACAATCTTAGTGCTCTGTTGATTTGATCCAAAGGTGACGCATGATTGCCACTGGTTAACACTGCATACACCTTCAGTTCATCAACTTCAAACTCATTAAGAGCTGATCGTATCTTCTTATATAATGAGTCGTACTTTCGATCCTTCTCCATTTAACGTTCGTTGATTGTACGTGCATTTTTGCACATGACGCAGGATTTGATCCATTCATTGCAGGTGTCTGCTTAAGTGGAATGCTACTGATCCGATGAATCGGTAGGAATAAATCAACCGTGCACTAGGTAGACAACAATTGACTGACGTCGACATCCGTTTACGACAAAGCAAACGTTCATTAGTCATATTTATTGGCATCGAATCAGTAGACAATATGACGGTGTCAGTCGCCAATGGAATGGCCTTCAACAAATAAGTCTGATCCCTTGTTTCCTTGTCATAAAATTTTCTTTAAATTAGTCTACGACTCATCTAATGGCAAATACAGACAATCAGTACAGACTAGAGCTGAGCTCCTCGTATGCCATACCAAGGCAATAGATGAAACAATTCGATAGGGTTAGGTAGAACAGACAGTATCCATTGTTGAGAGAGTCCCTTTTTATATTGTAATCGAGATTGCATTCCTTCACGTCGCCTTCATTCACAACATTCCACAGTCAGACAGACAGCAGTAGAAACAACATAATTTGTGTTACATAAGGGAACACACAGTCATCGCCCCCAGGCGACTGGCACTGGCGAATTGAAACACAAAACCCATCATTCAAAAGCATTGCTTGCTTGCTTACTGCTCGGTTGTCTATTCTAAACAAATCGCCACAGAGTGTCTGTGTCTGCCGCCCTCAATTCTTTGCCAATCGAATTCCATACACAAACTGCTCCATTCGACCGGAAATCGGAAATGCAGTCAACATCAGTCTGGGAGGTAGAGCTGGACTCCGACTCCTCCGACGATGTAATTGTTATGTTTTGTCTAACAAAAAAAAACACGCAATCGAACTCGACTCTGGGCCTGCCTCACCAGCACTAGTACCACCCAGCCACCGACCCCTCTGTTCCCATTCAGAATCGCGCACCTACGTCATTGAACTCTCTGTGATAACAATCAAAGTAGAGTATAGCACAGCGGCATAGAGGTGCTGGGTAATTTGTATGTCTGTCCACACGTTGAATCATTTTTATTGGGCTAAATGGTGTGTGTGTTTGGTTTTTTTTTTTTTTTTTCGTTCGTTTCTTGATTGTGCCTCGTCGGATTTCAGTGGAACTATAACTCAGGGAACAGCGGCACGGGAGCAGTAGTTGGATTCGATAAAAATTAATTTCTGATTATATTATCTGCGAAAAACAGTTTTAAGAGTTAAACGTTTGTGCCTTTGGGGTGGCTAAAGGCTAAAGTCGTCCTCCTAGCCCGCCTACCTCTTTTTGGCTAATTTGTGAGTCATTACACCGCGCTATACTTTGTAAATAAACAGTCAGACGTTGTTTTGTGGTTTTCGATTTCCTTTTGATTTTTCTCCTACCATTTCCGAGGAAATCGTATTCGTATCTTGTGTCACTCCAGGTAGGAAGTGGGTTATTGTATCTTGCTCTCGAGAGAGTGTCATTTGGGTTAAGGGCATGACCTTCGGTTTTATTTTTTTATTTTTCTACCTTTCTCTCCCTCTACCTGCGTCAGAAGCTCAGGAGATAAATTCTTTGTTTTATTTTTAGGAAATTTTCCATTTTGCATACTTCATCATTCGTGCACGTTGTGATCAATTGTTTTGTAGCACATGTCTCGTAAGATCGACAGAGAGAGAGGGGAGAGTGATTCTCCAGCGATTGATTTGAATATGTTTTTGGCGTGCGCGCTATACAAAGTGGGCTATACGGCACGGCTCCGTTCAACTCAGGTTCAGCAGCAGCAGCAGCACAACACAACATATTTGTCAATCTAGTGTTTTGTTTGCGAGATCTTTATCTGGTTTTTCTCTTTTTTTGTGGCGCGGGTTTATTCACCGTCTGTTGTTTTGGCCATATATCGTATATAGGCGATTAGAGGTAGCCGATAGGATAGGTGCTCTGTGTGGTGACTGGTGACACATATGGAATTGTTTTTCGCTCGCTTCGAAAGGGAAAGTTGTTGGTGTTATTATTGTTTGGGAGATTGCCGATTGAAAGTGATGATAATGGTGTAGATGACGACAGAGGGGTGTTTAAAATTTGATTTGCAAGTCAGTAGACTTGATTTTAGAGTGGGCAGACGCAGAGTGGTGTTTATCAACTTTCAAGACTGTATAGCATGTGGTGTTATCCTCTGCTTGGAGGGCATTTTTGCCGGACGATAGCTGCAGAGTTCTTATGGAAAATACGCTTGCTTTTGAGCAATTTTGGTTGGAGTAGCGCCTAGAGTACCACGTCTGAGCGTGGGCAGCCACTGCAACCTAGCACGAGATTGTACTTATCATGGACGACTTCTATTCTATTACATTCTTACGCGAATGGTAAATGGCTCAATTACTGGAGAACACTGTTGCATATTAAGATTGTGAAGCTGAGTGTGGCTAGAGTTCCAACAGCTGAACGAATGAGACACTTTTAAACGCTTCTAAACTTTCTTCAGTTCAGCTGATCAGTGTACCTACCTCGTTTCAACTTGACAATGGTAATTTTTCATGAAGCATCCTTGTTTGGTATACACATACATATTCTACAAGAGTGGGTCTCTATCCAGATAGTATGTATATGATGAGCATTCATTGGGCAGGGATGAAGATCTAGCGACCTTTCAAGGAGATCAGGACAGATTTGAATATGAAACGCCAGCTCATATGGACCTACCGGGCATAAGCTATCATCAAGTGATACCAGCTGAGATTTCAAGAGACTTTCCAATAGTATGAACCCTAAATCTTTTCTCTAAAAAAAGAAAACTGGCTTCAAGGCAAAAAAAAAAGAAGTTCTTTGGCCATTAGAATCCTTGTAGTCCAGTAGAAATTTACTCAGCCTAGTCTCTTCACTAAGACTAGCCGTCAAAGCTTCCTCGGCTGGTGTATTCCTCCTTTTATATCTTCTGGTAGTTTCCATAGGAATTGCGAGATTTCTAATTCACTCTTTGGAGTTGTGAGCTCTGTTTTCTAACAATTTGCTACCCCAGTCTGGACACAGATACTAAGAAATGGTTAGAATGGGCCCCATCGACTTCTTCGGTTAGGAAGTGTACAGGATAAGCAATAGAAGAGCCTAGACCCCAAAAGCTGATTGAAATCGAGGAAAATGACAGGGTGAACAACTTCGTGGGCAGTCCATTTAGCAAAAACAACGAAAGGCTGACATAATCACATCAAGTCATAGTGACAATTCACGACTGGATAAGTCGAACGCATGGTGCCTGCAAGATCTCCATTGATTTGGACAGGACAGCTTCGATAGAAGATGATAAAGATTCACGAATTGTTCTCGACTTGTCTATGTTGTGGACGGAAGGTAATTGAATGGCAATATGTAGTCTCGTAACAACTCTTGAGCTGAGAAGAATAGAAAAGCTAAGAAGAGCAATGGAAGCTGTTGCCGTGGTGCAGGATGTCTCCTTAAATAGAATTCAAACTGAGAGTTTTTAGTACCTACCAGACTCTATCCAATTGGCTTGGGCGCTTGGGCATCCTGCCAAACGAAGCAAACATCCCTCATCTTCTTTGAATCTGTTCTGTCATTTCTGTGAATTGGAATCTCCTTTCTTTTGACGACCTTACGAATCTGTCCTCGCAAACAAATCCTAGGCTTTGTTAAAAGTGTCGTCCATACTCGAAAGAGAGTTAATCTCCTATGCTCAATTAATTAGTGCTTTGATTCTGGCACTGGCTCTGGTCCAACTGCGTCCGTACCAAGCTGCATTGGGGTAAGGACAACCATTTCTCTCTAACCTAATCTAGTATAAAATAAAATAAAATATTTGGCCATAAGTAGGACATAGAGCGCCAAGGCCTAGCTTCTCGCAGCTATACATGTTGTGCACGGAACCTTTCTCTGCACGTATAGAAGGGTCCTACAGTTTTAGGCCGTAGATGAGGCGGAGAGGGTTTTTAAAAAGCTTTCTCATGGCTTAATATGTTGTTAAATTTTAATCAGACGTGGGGCCGTTAAAAAACGTTGATGGTTGATTCCAACGTACCAACTCCTAGTCTACGAGACCCTCGCACCAAAGGCTTTAAACTCTTGCTTAATTTCTCTCGATTTTCCTGACTATTTCTTCGAGATACTCCGCATTGTATAACAGAAGTAGGCAGGCACAGTTTTATTATGTTAGGAGCTTTCACTTTAACTTAATTTCAGACTTATTACTCACTTACTTAAAGAGCTCCCGACCCTTGAAGAGTCCTTCTACCCTCTACGATGCCGGGCAGGCTGCTTCTAAGTGTGAAGACTAAGTTTTCTGCCATTCGCGACAGCTTGGTCTTTATACCGGAGGCTCGGTCTTCTTCTCCGTCTCGAACCTGGGGATTCGAAGATCCTCTTGGCTGGAGCGTTGTTGTCCATTCGCTCGATGTAACCGAGACTTGTTTGTCTTTCCTTACCTCTAACTTGACCATAATAAATCGATGGTTAATTTCTCTCTACAAAAAAAGCCTAGTGCTTAATCGACAACCAAAGTGAAATTCCCACTTCGTCAGCACTTTTCTTCTTCTTTGCTTGAACAATGGAATTCTGATTCGTGCTGCAATCAAGAGTTTGATAGAGTAGTATCTTTATCTACAGAATGTCATGTAGGTTTTAATTTATCTGACGACAAATTGGGGCACAACCAACCGCGTACTGCATTCTGCTGCTTCCGCATTCAGTTGCAATGTTATCTTATCAGCACAACTTCGGGCCTAGCTTTTTTCTTTTTTGAGTTAAATGACCCACGAGTGCTTAAATTTGTGTGTGATGTGAATAAATTTATAAAAAAAGAAGAAACAATCAACAAACTTTACTATGACTTTTGTCTATGTTCTTTAAAGCGTAAAATAAGGGGCGTGCGCCGGGCCGCCATAGGCGATGATCGTACCCAAATTGAGTGTTGACCACTGATTAGTTGAAATTTGTGTCAAATGCAATCAAGCGTACATTGCTTGATGAATGCATGATATGTAGGTCAAATAAATTTTTGGGAGTTTTTTTTGTGGTTTACACTGTGAGAGATAAGACAAAAGTTAGGTAGGTTTTCGAATTTCTCTAGAAGGTTCCTTATGACTTTGTTTAATCATCAGGTAAATAGTTCTTGCGTCAGTTCTTACATTTACTCTAGTCAATAGTCACGCTTCGTTGTAATTTAGTCTTTTGAATACTTTTGCGGCGAAACTAAAACTTACTTTAAAATCAGAAAATTTAAGGTCTTAGTGATACTGTTGGATGTTTGTCAGCCACTCCTAGGATGCTTTTCGAACATCGACTCGTATGTAACATACATGAGCTGTCCGTTTCATATTGCAAACTTCCATTAAGATCCAAACAGTCTTTCATGTGGTCGTATGGCCATCGTATCGAATTGGAAAAGCGTCGTGTGAACAAGGCCAAACTCGGCGTTAACTTGCGCCATAGATGTTTAAACTTCGTACTCTTTAAACTTAAACTTTACTCTTCCCGCGGCAGTTCACTTTGGTATTACTTCGCAGGGCTGATTTGCGTTATGCTCTAGTCTTCGTAGGACTCCGTCCACTCGTCTTTTAATACCTTCCTGTGACTGGACTTGGCAGGTTTGCTCTATCCTCTATCCCCGCAAAGTCTCTGCCAGTAGAATACTAATGCTTCGCGTCCTCCTTCTCCATCTTAGAAGCTATTTCGGCGATAGCTGCCGTGCCGGGACAGAAACTGTGTAAGGTGAAATTTCGAGTTCCCCCTCGCTCTCTTTGTTCATGATTCTATGGTGGGAATGAGCTCGTGGGTCCACCTGGCTTTAGTAGACTTGTCCCATTTGGTTTGCCACAGTGTTGCCGAGACTGCTTTTTCTTCCTTGTTAGTCCTTTTTACCTCTTGCCGGTTTGAGGGTCGCTTAAGGTACACCCATTACACTGGGACTATTCCAGCTAATATGCAGGCTGCTTCGCCAAAATAGTTCAAAAGCCGCTGATCACTCTGATTAGGCGGAGCCTTTAAGCTTATGTTAGATTTCCCTTAAATACAATTGTCGTCAATGTACCTGTACATATCGGGGCAGCATATAGGAGGACAGCAGGATCGTTCATACGTGTCTCGATCCGCCGATGTTCTGGAGAATTTGGTAGATCGCTGCCTGTATGACCGATGCCTTCTTACTTGTATACTCGACCGTCTGACCGGCAGACTCTGGCCATTCCTTTACTATCGTACTATCATCCGTGAAGGATTCCACGTCGTCATGTCGTCAGCAAAGCTATTCACTTTGATTCCTTCAGGCAATAACCGCAAAACTTCGTCGTACCTAGGAAGGAGAGGTCCAAAAACCGATCGTTGTGGGACTCCTGTGGAAATTTTGTCATAAGTATGTTGAGCCATCTCTTAAGCAAGAACTAAAAGTCTGTTGGGAAAATACTAAGCATCCCCGAACTGCGTTTGGAATGGTGGAATGACATTTCAAGGAAAAAAAACTATCACTATCAAAGTCTAGTTTATCCTAAGGAAGTATATCTTTCTTTTTATACTTATGTCTCGTGAGTGTTAGAGTCTTTGTAAAAAACAAAAAGGCCTACCCAACTTTTCTCTTATTGCAGTGACTCCTTCTTGACTGATCAGCGCCATCTGCTTCTCGAACTGGTACCCACTGTAGGTTAGTTCGTACGTAATGCTTTTGGGGTATTTAGGGAATCAATTGTGTGCTAAAAATGTGCTAAACTGTCAAATTTGCCAACGAGAGTCAGACTCACCAGATAAAAGTTGTAAAAGAAAATTGGTCTCACGAGTTTACGTGTGGTCGCCGACTTAGAGGAATCGATTTATAAATTTGTTCGAGTTGAAGGGATCTTTGGATCTTTCTCTCTAGAGATAAGCAAACATTTTATTCAATTTAGATGGATTTGGCATAGTTTTTAGTTGTTTTCAGACTGAGGACTTGACTCTACCAGAAGCTTCCCTTTGGTAGAAAGGCTCCTTCAATCTTTCAACCTAAGTGCAACTGTTAATGTCTATTTTGCCAATTGAAATTTTTTCACAGCCAAACATTAAAAATCAATTATACTAACTGCTCACGTAATAATGATTAGTTTTCAATTTATGCCACTTAAACTTTTCGTCTAAAAAAAACAAAAAAACGAATGTCTCCTCTATTAGTTCAATAAAAAACAAAAACTAAGTGTGATATTTCCCACCATTAAACCTAATCAATTTGTCAGTTGAACTGCAAAAAAGAAATAAAAAAAAAATGCCATCAATCAACATTATGATTCCAAACAAAAACACACAGAAACGTTTAATTCTTTTGTTTACTTTTCTGAAAGAAAAAAAGCAAAAACTGTTCTACCTCTCGAACATGAATACGCTTCGTTGTCATCTTTTATTTGCCAATCGATATTTACGATCATTTTTGGCAATCAAAGAGGATCATTCACTACCAGGCCTCCTCTCGATCGATCTACAGATGGTTCGCTTTTTTGTGGCAGCTGTGATGATCATCAGGCGCAGACCGAGTGTCTCCGATACCCCAAATCATATCTCACACGATCGATTTTTTTTGGCGGGAAAAAACCACAGTCAAACGTTCGGTTGCGTTTTTATCCTCAATTCTCACCGCAAAACGATTCGATTGCATGCGCGATTGTAAATTAAAAGTGCTCTTAATGTATTTGGACATATTTTGTGGTCTGTTTTTTGTTTCAATTGAAAGCAGGAGGCCAGAGCACAGAATATGACGGTCACTAATTTGTCTTTATGAATCCGCCCCAGGGGGTGGTTGTCTCTCGGTGGCAAAAAGAAGGCTCAAAACAAATGCAACAAATTTCAATGAAACAGAAAATATGTCGGTAGACATGGTGGTGCTGCCGTACAAATTTCTGTTTCTTTTGACCCTGAAATCATGTTGGCGTGTTGCACTCGGGTGTACTTCATGTGAGCCCAAGTCGTCGACGAATACAATAAAGTGCAGCACTAGGTCTGTGTGTGTGGTTAGGTTTGTTATGCTCTGGGAATTTATGGATTTGGAGTAGAAGGCTTAAAACTGTTGAAATTCGGTAGAATAACTTACATATGAGCCTACACGGTACATTGATTTTCAATTTTATTGCAACAGCTATTGTGATGGTAATGTACACATGTCTTGCTTGAAAGTTTTGTTCTTTCAAGCCAACGGCCTTCTAGTTGCGTTTTCGAAAGCAGCAATAGCTTTGTCTTACCTTATAACCCAGTTTTTGCTTTATGATGGCAACAATAAGCAGACTGACTATGAGTCATATTTGAATCACAGACTTTCTTCGGGTTCAATCTGAGACCTGTCTTCCTTCTAGACGATATTAATCTTCGCGAGCAGACGAAACCCCTTTAGATGGCTATGGTGCCGTATCTTTTCCTACAGCTTACGCTTGGCCTGTCCCAGACATAGTCTTGAATGTCTCTCTCCAGATTGTTTGCTATATCTGCTCTATTTGTGGTTTCCACGAACAGCTAGGGTCAATCACACCACCTGACTAATCTCTGATTCAGCCAGATCTCAGAGAGCTCTTTTAATGTATAGGTGATGCACCTTATGGCTACAAACTTAACTGTGAGCATGTCATGGCTTATTAGTCATATGTCAGCTCGTTCAGTAACCGATACTCATGCTACCGAGTCATTGCGACTAGCACCGAGTCAAGCTGCTTATCACGCCAGAGTGAGATACACTGCGACCCCTAATCGATGTGTATCTATCGATGATAAAGTACCTCGTCCTGTCCGGAGAATTGTTTTTAGATCTAACGATGGTTGGGCATTGCACATTCAGAATGAAGATAGGTCTTCCGCTTGGTTTCTTAGATAGTCTTAGAATGTGGAAGGATGTCATCCCAGAGTGTGCCCAATTTCATTCTTCTCAGCTTTGTCTGTCTCTTATCCCATCCTATCAATCAATAAAAGTTCTGTTTTTTAGAACAGGAACAGGAACTCCTACAATTGAAAGCAGGAGGCCAGAGCGCTAGAGCGACAGTTGATCTACTTTGGTAAACCAGTATCAATCAAATTTTGATCGGACCACATACGAGTTCAGCGTCTTATTTGCTAGCAGAATGGCGGTTTAGGCTAGTTATTTGTCTATCGTACTTTGAGGTTGTTCTTGAGTATAAAAGGTGTCCGAAACTATCAGAGATCTGACCGTCCGCGCACTGCTAAGCTCGAATCAGGCGAAAACCGCTCCGAAAGTGGAAAACCTTGTCGCGTTCGATGAAAATTACCCAAAAAGTGCATACAAAAAACATACTGACACATTCGTAAAACTTTGCATCATTAAATGTCATTATCGCGTAAAGGGTCTTGTTATTGTTAGAACAAATTTTTCCAGGCAAACAAAACACTTACGCTGGGTCCAAACGAGAGACGTATTGCTAAAAATATATGTCACTAAATGTCAGTATCGTGTAAAGTGTCTGAATTTTGGTAGAACTGCTCTTTCCAAGCATACAAACCACATGCTGGACACTTGCACTGGATCTAAACGAGAGATATATATGTATTATTATTATGTCAGTAAATGTCAGTATCGTGTAGCCAGAGGATTTCAAGTCGTATTGTAGGTGGAAAACGTATCGCTTTAAACCCATTCTACGTGCACATGAACTCTGAATTTTATTGAACATCTATCAGTTCCCAATTGATATGTATCTATGTAACCCTGTCAAGGCCCAGTCACCTGTTCGTAGCGCGATATTTTTCTCTAACCCCCTTTCACTGCGAAGCCATTCAATTTGCACAAAATTTGCTAATTTCCGTTCACAATCTTCAAGAAACGTGTGCATAAGTTTTTGTATACATTTCTGAATGATCGCCACTATCTTCTGTTGTCCTAAGCAGTTATCGCACCAAACTAAATAAATATTCATTTCATTTTATAAAAGCATAATTCGTCTGCCCCGAATGCCGCCATAAGTCCGCACAAGCCTTGAAAAAGCCACTCGCCGATAAACACAATATGCTTCGTCGTCGTCGGTCGCCGGCCTCTTGTGTTATGTTTTTATTTATCTGCACTATATTTCGCAAGATACTGAGTAACTTCATCTTCATCCATAAGTGGTAATGACGACGTTAGCCATTGAAGAAGAAGATCCTAAAAAATTAATATATCTATGCGTCAGGGCAATTTTTATTTGTCAGCAAGTATCTCGTATCCATATGATGACATTCCATCGCACTTATGCCACTCGAGTGTGGTGATAGTTTTAGCACACATCTGTGTGGCTGTGAAAATTTTGAAATTCATATCAAAACTCTGTTAATTGTGTGCCTCCACTGTACTGAGACGGGATGGCCACTTTCGCGCAGTTAACACATTGCAATTAGAGGGCGTTCTTTGTCAGAGTCAAGCGAGTAGTCAGTCTCCTCCAGCTCGAGCATCTGTGGAGAGTTTTTTTTTCTGTTATTTTTGTAGCACAAAGCGTTAAAAGGAAAATGCACATGCAACAATGACGGTCACAAAGAGGAGGCTTTCAGTGTCTTTTTTTGCCCTCCTTCTTTGTCCATGAACAGACAAGTGACAAATGGTCAGCTTTTTTTTTTTTTACTTTATTGTTAGACTGCATGACTGAAAGCAATGCCAGATAAATACACAAAAAAAAGGGCTTAAAAGTCTACACTCGTATTTATATTTTGATTCTCATTTAATCTCCAATTAAAAAGAATCATTGTGCAGGGAATTATTATTAGATAACGGTTTTTATTCATGAAACCAGAGCGGAAGAGGAAGAAGAATACGAATACGTTAAACGTGTTTATTTTTTCGGGGGGATTTTCAAAAAAATAAAATGTATAACAATTGACAAATTGACAGTGACAAGTGATTTGTTGATAATAATATCTATTTTTTTTTCTTTTCTTTTTGCAGATTAATTACATCACTGCCCAAATATACCCAACATTTATTAGTTTTACTCTTTGGTACATTCCGTGTGATTGCGACAAATGCCAGTCATGCCGGCACCGGAATGACAAGCGAAGCGCTGGGCGTTTCTGTGGCACCGAGTTTCTTTCAATCGTGCGTCAGCGATGGCAAGACAGCAAGAATGGAAGATGTGCTAAAATTTAAGGTGAGTTTTTTTCTCTTTTCTTTTTTTTTCTAAAAATATATTTTTTTTAACGTTAAAATGAAACCGGTTTTTTTTTACCTATTGATCTACTACTTTCTACAAGTACAGTAAAGCCTGTTCTTTTGACACATTGAAGTGAAGTAAGACCCTGTTTAGATGAATAAAAAAGGCGAAACGCTCTGCCAGAACTAGGAAGTCTGTGACTGTCATACAATTTTACGAAGTAGGAGTTCGGCATACATACATTCCATTCTTATCTGCTTTTAGTTTTAACTGATTTGTTTCCACTGGCAGTAATAATTGGTTCTCTTACTCGTTCTTTATAGCGAAGGTTTCCCTCATTAGAATTCGCTTAAATCTCGAAGTAGAGTAGTTCTAGCGCATGCTCTTTAGGCTTAAGTATCCTTTGCGAGAGTACTACAGTCACCTCATTGGCAGAGTTCTCAACACTTTGCTAATCTAGCTACTAGAATACTTTTGCACCGGCATGACAGATTTTGTTCTAGAGGCCGCTAGATGCGTTAGCGACAATCTGTCATCCTTGAAAGCCTCGAAGTTCAAGGTGTTGTGGTTCTCTACTGTCTTAATCTGACCATTTATGAGTTATCAGCTGAAATCCAGTGTTGGTTCGCCTGGTCAAGTTCTGGTGACGTCTATGATGTCTATTCTTCTTTCCGACTCACGCTTTTGTATCAAAATGAAGCTTAAGAAAGAATAGTCTTAGAATATTTGTATTCCAGTTCTTGGTATGGAATAACGGGCAAGTGTTTGATAGTTTCTTTTTCTCCTTGGCGGCGAGGTTATGATCCGGATCCTCCTGGACTGTGGAGTTAGTCAGTTTTACCTTAGGGAGCACCCGCAACCTTCCCGGTTTCCAATCAAATGCTGGTCTTTACGCATATATCTTTTCAATACCAACTGAACCAGTCATACTCTACCTTTACATGAAGACTTCCTCGAATCTCCGAACTTCCTATGTTCTTATTTTACTTGGTTGTACAATAGGCGTGTTTTTTTCGTATTCTATATAGGCTTAAAATATATTTTCCATATTAAACACACTAACAACTCAACCTGTATAGAATAACGAAATCGAAATTATCGAGCCTTATTTCCTTAGCCGCAATAAAAACTGTGCTCCCAAATTGTTTTATTTCGATTGTGTCGAAAAATGATATAGAAAATGTCAAAAATGATTGAACAGACAGCAGTCATTCATAAAAAAAAAAAAAAATTAAGAAAAAATGTGTTTTGAAGAGAAAATGTAAGTAAAACCTAAGATACACCATTTATTTACGGTTTTATTGTCATTAGAAAACGAAAAACATGGGCAAAGGAGGAGGTGTTGGGATTACTGAAATCAAAATTATTAAATGTCAGTACAAAGTGCTTCCAAACTGTGATACTGAAATTCCTTAGCCCCGATAGGCGTTTTATTGGCTAATACTTTTTTAAGCCTATATAGGATACGAAAAAAAACACGCCTAATAATACTATTAATCGACAAGAGACTTTTGTTAAGTTTTTTTCGTTTAGTACTTCCCATAAGTTGCGAGAAATGAAACCGTCGCCTTTAGTTGTCCAGAATGTGGTGATCGTTTTTCTTCTATTAAGGTCTTTTTTTCTTTCAGTACGCCTACCCAATAAAGGTAGCTCTATAAGCAAAAGACTTATGGGTGATTTCCAAATTCAATTCCGACTTTTACCGTGTTAGTTCGTGTCCTTCTATATTGTTATATCCGGACCTAGAGTAGACATTTACTTCTTGAGTGGTGTAGCTTCTCGATAGGCTTATACTGTTTTCGTCTCTATTACCTGCCTAGTGCATTGAGTTGCGCTTGTCTATCTACGAAAGCTGGGTTAAGTTTTTCTATTTCTTGGGGAAACAATACAGCCACCAGGGAAGTTGTATGAGTCTCTAGTATTGAGTGATTCCCTTCAGTCCCGAATACTACCTCCGTTTTGGAGTCATCAGTTTGGAATTGAAATCGGTAGAGCGGCCAAACACTGTTGTCCTCTGAATGGAGTATTTCTTGAGAAAGTCTCTACAGTATGGCATTGCCCATTGTTTTATCGAGATGAAATGATCATGAAGCTTGAGCCAGAGGACTCTCTTCGTAATTCTTGAAGATGCATGACGGCTAAGCAAAAAAAACTTAAGTTCCTCTCCTTAATTGCATCTCTGCTGGATTTACAAAAAAATGATCTGGTCAGACGGACACACAATCTTAATTCACGCATGAATATGATTTTATAATCAAGCGTAATTCCATCACCCCCGCTGAGAATTTAGTCTCATTTATCCGCTCATTGTTATTGCATCAGCAAACTCCTTTGATCATAAATTCTTCTTTGTGTACTTTGCGCAATTTTTTTTTTCTTCTTCTTCAAGAGTCACTGCAGTATCTGTGTTCCCAGAATCGCTGAACAATTTTTTTCTCTTTAATTATCCGATCTATTACTTGAAGTGAATAGCCTGCTGCCAGCCGCAACTTACGCATTAAATAAACAAAAAAAAAGAAGAAAATATGTACATATTTGTGTGTGCATTGTGCTTTATCTGTGCGACACGACAGAAGTAAGTTTTATCATTATTTTGTCAGCGATACTCTCGTACTCGTACAAGTTAACTTGTTCACTTTAAGTGATACATAAGTCATGTCATGTCAAAAGTACTAGCAACAAAAACACAAATAAATCTTCGACTTTGTAATGGAATTTGTGTTGTGTGTTGAGTTAACACATTTTGTTTGTGCAGTTTTCTCAGTATCTCCAATTGAATTTTACTTAGTTTTTGAGAAAGCGCGAAATCTATACAAATAATAGGCGCGGCGCGGTGCGATAATTATTTAAAATTGACAATCAGATGGTGTCAATCGTTGATGTAAGCAATGTTAGATTAATTAGTTACACCATGAGCATGTTTAAAGTGGCCTTACCCTCTTGGTACTCTCAATTCATGATTGTGTCATAACAGCAGCTAACTAGAGACACGCCTTAACGCAGAGGCCTCTAAGTAAATGACTTCATGGGCCAACTAAACAACGTCTCTACAGGGTTGTTTCTTGTAAATATTCGACGACAACAACAGGAGGAGTACTACGAAGTGTCCTTGCTTTGGAGAGATCAACTGTGCCATAGACAGTGTTGGCAGAAACATGTGCAACTCTGATGGAGAAGACCCCCTGGCAAAAGATTTAGTAACACATACTTATTGCTACTGCTACTTATTTAAATTTTAAGGTTAAAAACGCTTTTGAACACATCCCACAGTGCCTTAAATGTTGTGTAGTTGTGGTTATGGCGGCGGCGACGGGAAACTAAATAAAAAAGAAAGGAAGACGGCCGTTTTTTGGGCTGTTCGTGAGAAGAGAGACCAAGCAGTAGATCTCAGCATGGGCATGGTTCAGAGAAAACAAAGTTGAGGTAATGGAGAGACTGCCTCAATCTGAACTCGATTGAGAACTTGTTGGAGATTGTTAACCAATGTCGATGGGCTCGTCGATTAAGTCCAAAAAGCCAAAAGATCTCATAAATAGCAAAACAGAATCTGAAGCATATTTCCAAGCTCGTTTGAGTTTTGATTGCCACCAATTCTGCCATAACACAGGCCCGCCTTAAGGCAGACCTTATTTCTTTGGGTTCTGGAGTCTACTACTAAGAGCTCTGGTGGTTTACTACGCCACCGATCTTCAATTATTTTTCTCTACTCTGAGTATGAGACTTGCCATTGGCCGAGAGTAGTTTTACTATTCAAAAGCAAAGCTCCTTCAGTTCAACTATCGGTTCGCTAGTCGTCTGTACTTGGCCTGGTTTTCTAGATATCGAACCAAACAATTTATTGATGCATAGTTTTAGTTGCTGCTACTTTTCCCTTCCCGAGAGAGGAGATAAACAAGTAAAATTCCATGAAGCCTATTAGGGGCAAAGTAATATGCTTTTCTCTCTCTCCATAGATTTAGTGGCTAAATGTTGGCCATGCTATGTATAAGGAAGAACTACTTTAACCTAAAAGTATGCACCATTTTTTAATTTAAGCCTTGCTTATCAACAAAGAGTATGATCTGTATAAAAGGGGGGTTCAATCCTAGAATGATTTGCACCTTACCTGCGTCTTCATGTGGTTGAGATCTGTTGAATTGAATTTTGTGCATTCGTGTGGGTGCTCTGGGTTATAGTGGTTATTGCGTTGTACTACTCAATATGGGGAAAAAAGTTTGAATTCCAGAAAATACCAAGTAAGTTTTTCTTTTACGTTCTCACCCCTTGCAAGTGGCTGACAAACAGTCAAGAGAATTGCAGCGCAGAAAACTTTAGGTCCTTTCTATTCGTGCAAAACATATACTGCTTACAGCACGCATGGCCGTGAAAAGTGCCCTCTATGAACTGCTTGTGGTCTAATACTAAGTTTTTATTTCATTTATGAGTATGTTGGAGGTAACTTTAATCGTTCGTTGGGTTAAAACCTAAGCAGGAGTAGGGAGATGCGTATTCTCCCAAGATCTTCTTCCGTCTCCGTTAGGCATGGAGGATATGAATACTCCTTTACTGATTAACAGGGCATAGGCGTTGATTAACTTGGAAGAGAGAAGAAGGCATAGAAAAGAGTTGGTGTAATGGTATTTGAAACTAAGGCGGTTTGAATATTTTGGTTTGGTTTCGGTTGGTATCCAACTTGACTGGGGAGAGAGTTGTGTGTGATTTTTGCATTCGTTCGTAATTCACAGTTACTTTTTCGCGTTTGTGTTCAAATACACTTAAGTGCTTTCTGTGATAATTCAATGAATATGATCGGGACTTACGCACCAAATCCTTCATTACGCCTGACGAAATCGCCAGGCTTGGCACAACTCTCGCGAAAAGGAGAATCTCAATATGCCTTTTGCTGCTTAACCAAACAAAATAGGACCAACGCTACTAATCACAGCGAGTCGGCCTGCACCACACACTTCATTACCAAACAGATTTGACCTAAGTTGGAGTTCAAGCTCTGCCTAATAAAGCTGGACAGATCTCGTATCATTACCATAACAGGTCTCATCATAGGGCTGCCCTTCAAACGATTTCTTCAGAAGCGGAGGAGAGGACTAAATAAACCTCATCTTCCGTGCAGGTGCCTTGCTCTCTCAATCCGAAATAAAGTGCTTTTAGGAGAACACTTCCACGCCAATCACCTCCACCGCTTGATAGTGAGCTCCTACTCCTTCTAATGGATAGACTTAGGATACTTGACACCACAACGGACCTTCAATCTAACCTAACCTACATTTAATCTTTACTAATTTATTCTTCAGGTTGCAACAAAAATAATGAAACACATCATCGATAAATTTGCCGTACACGATCTATTTGGTCGTGCAAATTATGAATATTATGCTCGTGTTACCGGGCGTATCCTTAAAGTACAAGACGAATGGATCTGTAGCTTCCAGTATCCCCCACCGCCACGGGGTAAATTGGCGCAACAAAAATACGCACGTAAATATCGCTGAGGTTTAATAAACTAAAAGAAAACAATTTAAAGAGACTTCCCTTGATTTTCAGTACAACATTCGCTAGAAGCTGAGAAGACCTGGTTACAGTGCCAATGTGAACGTTGGGGATTGAGTGAGTACCTTGGAACACGATATTGCTTATTACATACTTATTTAAACTATGACTTGCTTGATTACTAATCCTAAACCCCATCCTCATTCATCTACCTATTTCTTTCTTTCTTTCGGTCTTTGTCTTTTGTCGTCGGCGATCGCACTCTCACTATTCTCACTCATGGTTCTCTATTTTTTTTTTTTTTTTCTTTGTGGCTGGGTCGTTGGTGGTCCTGCTTTTTTCCTATTTCTATCAAATTATCAAACCACGTTTTGTTTTTTCCCTGTCGACTGCATTGAAACTACATTAACAACATCAATTCCATATATTTCATCTTTCATTTCGATTTTGCTGTTCTTGCCTGCTGTGTACTCTTTCGCTGCAGCAGTTGCTCAAGAGGAATCCCGATCGACGCCCGCACTCCTGACCAGCTCAAGTTCAGCCCTAGACAACAGTGTACTCTCGTTGGGCGTTACCCCAGATCATTCGTTTATTGAGTCGTGCGCCCGACTCTCGGTGTCATTGGAAGGACCCGGCCTGTTTGCCATGGCAACAACATCATCACCAATTCCATCACCATCGAAAGCCGGCGGCGATGGCGATGAGGAAGCACGCGATGGTGACTATGAAGATATCGATGAGAATAATCCATCCAATCAAATGGTTGAACGACCACAACGACGCAAAAAGAAAGTTGCCGAAGAATGCCGACCAAATGCGGGCGCCGCCACCACCCATACACAAAAACAAATGGTAGCCACTTGCAGTCGTTGCAATCGTGGCATTAAGCATTCCTCCAGCTGCTCATCGACACGTTCCTCAAAGTCCACAGGAAGTGGCAGTGGTGGCGGCGGTGCCAATCAACAGCCACAGCATCACATGACAATGGACGAACTGAGAGCGGTCAATCGTTACGCGGAGAGTACAAAGAGCCTATCGTATCTGCCACAGGTGAGGGATGATTTCTATATAGCTTCAAGGATTTCGGTATAGATAGATATACACACTCTCTGTGTAGATGACAACTACTATTTTTATTTTATTTTTATTTTCTCTCTCTTTCCCTTAGTGATTAGAGAATGCTATATATATTTTTTTTTCGTATTAATTAATTATAATTAAACTTAACTCTCTCTCTACTAAAAAAAAGAAACAAAAAACAAATCTCATAAGTCTCTCAAATATCACACGTTTTGTTTTGTTCTGTTGTGTCGTTTAAAAACATTTTTATTTAATATTTTTCTCGCTCTCTCTGTTAATCCATTTAATTCATTCAAAAAATTTATTAATTTAAATTAATAACTTTGCACTAATTGTATTTTAATTTTTTTTTTAATTTAATTTAATTTGTTTTGTTTTCTTTTTTTCATTATAACCGTCATTTGCATTTGAATTTGATTTTTTGTGAACGAAAAATGGCACATCCCTTACATTGATTATTTTATATAAAAAAAAAAATAAATAAAAAATACTAATTAAATAAAATTTAATTAAAAACTGTACAAATCTTTTTAAATTTTTATTTTATTTTTCAATTCACTTTTTTTCCTTGTGGCACTTGTCTTGAGATCTCTCTTTCTCTCTGAGTTTTGTTTCACGTGGTGGGAATGGTTAAGAACATTTAGATGTACATAGTTCGTTTTTTTTTTTTACTCTTTTTACTTGAATTGTTTTTATCATTTTCTTATTTTTTTATTTTCTTTCATTTGTTTATCGCTGGCGTTAAAAATAAAAAAACAAATGCTTTAGATGTCACACGAAATTGTAAGTCAGACGTACACCTCAACATTATGTAGTTGCAGTGGTTTTTTTGCTGTTGTTTGTTTGTTATCTTAGTTTTTGAAGAATCGAAATAAAAGGTTTTTTGTTAATTGATTTATTTCGAGTTGATTAGTGTAGTGTCGTGTAGTTATCTAGTTTGTTTATTAGTTTTTAGTTTGAAAAGGAGATAGTAGAAGGTATTAGTTAGTTAATTACAATCATTTGCGACGCACTTGAGTCTTGAATGATTAATTGTGAGTAGCAATCAGGTGTAAAACAGAGAAGAAGATAGTCATCAATTGATACCCAAATTTAGAACTAAAATAAGACACTTTAGTCATCGATAATGCCATTTGTGCCGGTGTAGGAGGAAGTAGTCTCTCCTTATCGACTGATGTGTCATAGAGCTCTAGCTCAGGTGGAAGTAAACCAAGCAGAAATATCCAAAAAATTATTTGAGCGCATGTGTCAGAGCATGCAGGTGGTGTTTTTAGACTTCGCTTGGGGAGAAGTTATCGCTTCCGAAAGCATTTAAATTGCTTGGCAATGAAGCAGATTCTAAGTTGCTATTTGGCATTTGTTTTTAGCTAAATTAAGAGAGTCAGTATGTACCTTGCTGTTAGTGTGCAATGATCTCTGATCTCAGTGTTTTCCAAGTGAAGCAGTCGTATACTATATTGATAACAGGGCACTTGCTTTACCTAACACCTAAAGTTTAGTTGTAGCTAAAGGTTAGATCTAATTTTAAGTTTTAGAATAGATAAGCTCTTTTCTATCGGAATCGAATCAGTAGAATAGAGTAGAACTATAGAATCATTACACAAAGGAGGTTTTTCTCTAGAAAAAAATGCATATTTCTTATGAATCACACTGAACTTTAATTTTATTCGACGGTTTGAAACCAAGTCCTCTTACAAAGCAACACACCTTTTGCCTATGAGGGCTACTTTTTGGTGCTACTGCATCGAGTCCTCTTTGGTCTCAAGTTCAAAGGGATGAAAATAATTTCTATCTACTATCAATCGAATGCAAATCCTCTGCTTCGCAGGTCTTAAAACATTTTTTGAAGCTTCTGTTCGTTCGAGTAGAATCATCAACAACAAACAACTTTTTCTTCCAGCGAGCATCTTCCACTATTAATTTGTCTACTCTTTTGTTAGTTTTTTGACTTCGACTGTCAAATATAGGCATGGGTACAGGAGCTGTTTTAAAGGATCACAGACCATGATTTGCATGGAGAATGGACTTCTTAAACATTGCAGAGTGTTTAAGAAGTCCATTCTCCATGCAAATCATGGTCTGTGATCCTTTAAAACAGCTCCTGTTACATTCATTATTGTTTGAGGAGTTTGTCCTTGTTTCGTTAAGGAACTTAGTGACATCATTATTATACTTTTCTTGCTTTGAGTATGAGTGTGAAGAATCATTAGATATTGTGATAGTTGAGGTCTCACATACATGCTGTTGATCGCCCTATTTCCAGTGGATCGTGCTACTCTTTTAGCTTTTGAAATAGGTTTGTCATTCTTCGATTGAATCGGTCCTTCCACCTGAGAGAATGTTCTTATACGGTCTTAGTGGCCTCATTTCCATTCGGTCTTTTTCAATTGACCTCTGAGAATTAATGTCTTTGTCATCGTACTATTGAATCCATTCTTTAGCCCCATAGAGTGTGATTATCATGTTCAAGGTTTTGTAGATACGCACCAGGAGCAAGAGTATTACAACTACCCAATTGGCTATTGATCATTAGACCACAGCGTTTGGCAGGCGTTATCTTTTCGAGACAAGGAGTAATAAAAGAGCCAAAGTAGATAGTCAAAAGGATAGGATACCAGGTGTAACACCATTACTCATCCAAATTCTTGAACTCCAATATGACACTTGAATCCAACTTGAGTGGGTGACTACTTTTTACTCATTCATTGTTTAGCTATCTAGTCCACTCTTCTGTGACGTACCTCTGACTGCGTTTAGGCGGCTAATTTATTAGACTAGGCGCTCCATTTTTTCGCTTAACTTTCACACTCATGCTACAACTAACCTACTCGCCTTCACACAGCAAATTCACCATCACCAAAATACGCACTAAGCACGCCAACGTGATGCACATACACACCTCTTAAAAAAAACTAATTGTTGTCCTTTCAGTGTCTTCAAAACCTTATGTTTTTTTTTAGTTTAAATTTAGCGTAAAAATATTCATAATTATATATAAATTAGAAGAGAACAAAAAAAAATTATTATAAATGTACTATTTCCCTCATGTCAACCCCGCCCACCCCTTGTTTTACCGCACCAATCTTGCATCAACAACACCACATCCACTTTCGTTGCTGTGCGTTGCGAAACATTGCATCACACCACAACTATACAACAACAACGAAAAAACCAGGTCCATGAACGTCAGACAGCGAGAATGCGCACCCGTTCTGAATGGTTCTTGGGCGCTTCAGGCCTTACCACCACATGCAGTAACTGCCTTGCCGCCCAACGGGCCGATGAATTCCTTGGCGGCAGCTCTAATGACATCCCACTCGAGCCCAGCAACGAAATGTACATGCTGTTGCGACGTCGTGTCGCAGCAAATCAACAACACTCCGAGCACATGGACACCGACGATGGAGAGGATTACTGCAGCGGCGTTGGACAATATCTCTCACCACATGGCTGTCGCACAGATGAGAATAGCAGCTCCTCAGCAGGCCGTATGTTCCTCGAGACGAACTTCTCAACGCATTCCGGTAGCTATTACGATGATGCCTCATTGAATAACACAATTAACAACAACAACTACAATAACAACCATGAAGCTTGTAGCCAAATTGTTGTCCATTCTACATCTAAATCAGCCAATACACATCATCACTTTCATCACAATAATCATACTCACCAGCAAAACTATTCGCATTACTACTCGTCGACATCGATTGCTAGTTGCAGTGAAGACTTTGAGTTCCTTCTGCATCGTCAGCCGAGTACTAGTGATGTCAATACAACGTACCATAGTCCGAATAAGACTTTGTCGCGTTCTGCACATAATTTGACGTCTCTGGTACTCGGCGGCAGTGTTGAGAGTTCTCTTGCTGCAGCTCATGAAACTATTGTGGCGGCGACAACTGCTGCTGCTCCTGATACCGAAGAAGAAGTCGATTACATTTTGACTTCCCGCTTCCGGCATAGTACACCGGTGACGGAAAGACGAAGAACGCGGCGCTTGCGCAGACAGTCTTCGTCTTCGCGTAGACGCCAGCAGATGTCGCACAGCAGCAACGACAATCGCAACCGGAGTAGTAGTGTGAATTTTGTTTCAGTATTATTTAATGTTTTGGATTTTTTATTTTAACTTTTTGAGAAAAGTGTCCGTTCTTTTTTTTTTTGTTTTTTTCTGTTAATTTGTTGTTGTCCACAAATAATATGTCACAAATATTTAAAAACATATGCTCACAGCTTTGATATAATATATATTCTATTGGATAAAACTCAAAATTAACACTATAACTATGTAAGCTTTATTTATTTGTTCAAAAAAAGAAGAAAAGAAAAGAAAATATGGATTTTGTATGGTTTGTTCACAAATTTTGTGTTTGTTTTTGTATTAATTCGTATGGTTTCTTTATTTTGTAATTTATGTTTTAAAACGTAACTTTTTTGGTTCAATAATAATAATCGTATCTTATGTGGTAAATGTGGTTTTTGTTTTGTTTTCTGTTTGGTTTGACATAATATTGATTGAAATTAACCATTCCTTTTGAAATTAACCTATTCCCACAAAATAATTCGAGACACTTTTTTTGTTGTTTTGGTTTCTAATTTTGGGTGGCCTAACAATTTAATAAAAAAAAAGATGTTTGTGCGACAGTGGCAAACAAATTAAAAAACTTTTAGCAACATATGGTTTGAATGCAAGTTTCCTTCGCTAGTCAAACTAAAGGTCCATTCACAGCTCAGCGACCTGCGAATTAGATCGAGCGAATATTCAAAAATTTTGACATTTCATTCACAACAACTTTTTTGTCGGAGCAGTCTGCGAATTTCACTTGTCATTTATCAAAGAAAAAAAAAAGAATTGTGAGGTTAAACTCTCGCGGAATGTGAATAAAATTTGACATTCATTCATTCGCATTAAAACCAGCGAATTGTTGATTTCTTGACAGAAACTTATTACAAATTACTTTATTTTTATATGCATAAATCGATAAAATAAGCTCCTTTCTCTGGAAATAGTTAAATTGTCAATTGTCTCCCTTTAATTGTCCTAAAAATAGTTCGTTCGCAGTTCGCTCATTCGCTGGTAGCTGAGCTGTGAATGAACCTTAACAACTTGAAAGCTCTTATGAATTGCGATTTGCTCAAATAGGAAGGAATAGTAAATAACTTAGGAAGGGATTTTTGGACATGAAAAAATGATTACTGTTCTGACTGGAGACTACTGTTTTTTTGATCGAAAATTGTTCAATCTACTGTCTCTTGTTGTCAAAATATGTTTTACCAAATTCTCCTGTTTTTGCTTTATTCGTTTCGTTTTTCAACCTTTACAGTTTAAAAGTTTATATATTTGCATCTTTTGCAGAAATTTTTTGTGAGGACGTTTGCCATCCTGCTTTTAAAATCTTTTTAATGACTAGAGAAGCGGTCTAGTTTAACGGTTAGTGATGCTTATCACACTTACTCGTACATAACACACATACAAAATAGTAAGATTCCGCAGATAGCACATTATATCTTATCCACGAGCTAACGAGGTCTTTTTAGACGCATGTTTCCGTAAAAACACCCCTGTGGCTTGGAAGATAGAAGAAGATCTTTAAGTCTGAGTCTTGAGACCTTTAAGGTCTTATATCATCTTCTCATCGTCCTGGTACAGTAGGTCTTTTTATAACTTAAGCTTATTTTCAAACGGAGATTCCCTTTTTCTTAAAAATCTACCTGTTTTTCTTGACACCTAAACAGTAGATCTTCTGTTTCGCCAAATTTTTTAAACGGCAGCACTGCATGGCGTCTTGCTTTGACGAATCACATTCTGGTCATTCAATTTTGAGCTTTTTGCCAAATTTGTATTTGAATAAGACAATGATTGCGTTCGGCTTAAAACATTTTACTAAAGAAAAGTTCACTTACAATCTCCATTGACCGAAGTGCTCGTTTTTAAAGAAACAATGTCCGGTAATGGATCTTACTTATCAGCGTCTAGATATATTTGTCTTTCGAAGTTTATGTGAGTTTTTCAGGTCTGAGACTATTTATAAAATTGTTGCAAAGCAGAGAAGAAGAGTTATAATCAATCTTAAGTCTGGCTAGCCAATTGTTTGTGTAAAACATCTACGTACATCTCTTTCTCTGCATTCTGCGCCCAATTGTCCACGCAGCTTGGTGTTGTTGTCACACGAGCAGCATTTTTAAGGTCGCTTTTTGGTCGCCTTCACTCTTTTATACAGTTCCAATGGTTTTCTGCATACTCACGGGACGCAACCAAAAAAGGAGCTCGTGTAGCATTGGCCTTAAACATTTCTCCCAATATGTTACCGATAACTAATTTTTCGTAGTCATTTCTTTACCACAAGTTTGTACTGGCTTTTTCAGAGTCATAATTGTAAGATCACCCACGTCGTCTTCTGTGTATGATTTGTTGTCTGTCTTACGCTTACAGGTGATAGAGACATTGCCTTTCTCAAATATTGTAGACATATCTCATGACTGCCCTATTTTATTGCAATTTTTCATATTGCCAGTCGAATCCCAGTCTTTCAAGAAATCATGCTCTATATTTCCTCATTGCGAGTATAAGGTTCAGATGTTCCTGTTCCTCTTCTTAGTTTTCCTTCTAATTGTATTTGGTCTCGGAATTTTCTAGTCATTCGCGGACCAGAAAATATAATTGTGAGCGTTTGAAAAACTTCCAAGAGTATTTTTAACATGAGATAGCTTCTGAATAATGGCCTTCGGATGTGAGCTTACATATAGGGCACACAAAATCTCAGTTCTTTCACATAAAGGTTTTACTTTGCTGAAAGGGTGGGCGTCTTACCAAGAGGGACTTTATTCGTGATTTTCTATCTAAAACTTCCGATATACTCCTAGGAATCAGTATCTGTCTATGATTCCTCGCTGATTTGTGTTGGAACTTTCCAGCTGAATCATTCGACACGTTCCATTCTTCAGAATGTATTCTGATGTTCAAGGCTTTAATAGACGTCTGCTCTGACCTGCAATCGCATTTATCTTCGTCAAGAAATATAGTCATCCTTTAGCATCTGTTCTTTACCACAATATTCAATTCGAATTCTGCTTCAGAAACTTTTTGAATTCATATAGCAGGCTCCTTTTATTGCTTGAATTTATTAAAGAAAGGTGCTTGTCCACTTGAGAGTAAAATTCAGGCGAGTAGCTCTCAAGCCACTTTCGAGAGAAATTTCATAAGTGAACACGGATCTAGAGCTGGTTTACTACTCTCAGCCTTCAAACTTTTAAAGAGTTGCTCGCAAGTGGACAGTCGTTATCTTACTCTCGGAAATCCACTCGCACTTTTCAAACATTATTCGAATTCCGAGAGTAGCTAGTCGCGAGCATGGCTTACACAAATTTTACTCTCGACAACTTACTAGCAAAAGCGCTCTCAAGTGGACACGCACCTTAAGAATCTGCCAACTTGTGTGATCATATCTTACTCCATAAGTAGAACTTAGTCCCTTTTTTAAGAGTATAATTTGTGAACCCATTGAACTACATTATACCCATTTCCTAGAGGTCCAACTAGAACAAAACAAAAAAGCTTTAGAATCTTCTGTTTCCTTAGCTTCCATCGTCATCAATAGGACAAACGCGATCGTCGTCTTTGCGGGCATTACTTTCGTCTTTCAATTTAGCAGCTTTAAATCGAGTCGTTTTGCCAAATCGTCGAATCATTGCATGGAAATCATTTGTCGAATTAACCTTAACACCGAGGTAAATATGCAAAAAACATCAAACATCCTACGCCCAAGTAAAACGCCACTGATAGCCAACAAACAGATTGTTTATTATTTTGCACGTTTGTTTATCATCCGTTTTGTTGAATTTTGTTTTGCTTTGTTTTGTGTTTTCAATCAAACATCAATCATCAGACATTAAAAAAAACTGAAAAATCACTTCACTAAGAAACCATCTTCATGGCGAATCAAATCCAGAATATCTTCAAAACTAATTTTCAATTCGTTTTCCCCCACCACGCCCACCTCCACTTCCCAACACCCGAATTTCCCCTTTTCTATTTTCTTGGCATAATTTCCTGAAAACAGCTGGCAACATCCGTTTGAGTAACAGTGCTGAATCAGTCCAATATCCAGTCACCAGAAGACCATCCAGACGAGGAATAACCGCACTCGCTGCACGCCATCATCCACATCGATCATCGTTGCGTCGCAACAAGGATAAAGTGAAATCCTCTGCCGGAAATGGAAATGGCAGCCTCTGTTGTACCGGATGTTGCAATTCGACTCGCAATTCCATAGCCGAATGTGCGCCCACAACAAATTTCTCCACACGTCCACGAACGGTATCTTTCGAAACAAATAACCAATTAAAATCCTTCATGGCAACAGGCTCCAACATGGACATGGACACAACAGAGCCTTTGCTAAAATCCGATGCCACTATTTTCATTTATACATCACCACCAGCCGAAGACATCGATGCATGCAGTGCAACTGGCACAACACCGGTAATCACAACCACAGCACCAACTGGTTTGCGTTTTAAGCCACCAAGGGTTTAGAGAAAGGAAACATTATTTTTTATTAATTTTTTTTTTTCAACATCTTTAGGAAGACAAATCGATTGATCAGTGTTCAAGAATTTCATAAATTCGAATTTGACGTTAAAAATAATTAAACTTAAAATATTTTTAATTATATTTAATTAAATGGCAGCATATTTATTCTACTAATAATTTTTATTTTAGAGTAAGTGAAACAGAGAGAAGCATTAGGTTTTATATAACTATTTTATTTTTTCAATCAAACACTAAGCTATACACATGTAATTTAAAATTACAAAATAACCACCCATCCAAAAAAAAAAGTAAACATTTTTTAATTTAATTACGACCGGGAAGATTTAAAAAAGATATATATATTTTCTCTCCCAAAAAAAATACACAAAAAACTGACTGGTACGCGTCCAAAAATATTTAATATTTTATTTTTCTTCCAACTTTTACTAAATAAACATAAGAAATAGTTTAAATTTTACAATTACTCTTAAAATAAAAAAAAATAACTAAAAAAACTTTCGATAAAAACATTTTAAGGCTGATTTACAAGAAATGAAGAGAGGAAATAATAAAATCTAGAATTCAAAGTGCAGTTTGTCAAAAAAGATAGAAAAACTATATTTTATCCAAACAGAAATAACATTTTACTAAAAATTTCATTATCCATTCAGAGGGGTTTTTTTCAGTTTTGTTATCGATATATTCTTCGGGTTCTAGTAGTGTCTCTGTAGAAGGAGTTGTGTCTTCAAAAGTTGGATTATATTGTGCTCCAAAAGTAGCACAGTTCTAGGTCAAATATTTCGAAATTCCATTTAAAAAAAGTTCCAAAATCCTTGCCTTGTCCTTCAATTTGAAGTAATTTTTCTATAAACATCTACATAAACTGATTTATTTCTTTTACGACTTAAACCAAACTTTTCGTACTAAATTTCGGTCTAATCTTGAAATCTCAAAAGCTGCTCTAACGGTTTTGATAAAAAGTCGTAATTTGAGACAATTTTAAGATTGCGCGATCAGTTTTTGAATAAAAACGATGATGACGCCTTATTTATTAGCCGAATGGGAAAAGCCTATCGGTTTTTCTTTGCCACAAGACATAAGATTGATTTTAAAAGTGTTAACACCTTTTATCACTGGAGGATCTTCTTTGAGCTGGTTATGAAAGGTTTGGTGCTTAAGTCCTTACCGTATCCATTCGATTTGCATTCGTTCAGAAAGCCCTTTGTGTATTTAAACACGAACGCGAAAAAGAAACTGTGAATTACGAACGAATGCAAAAAGCACACTCAACTCTCTCTCCAGTCAAATTGGGTACCAACCATGGCACGTGCAGATTATAAATAAAAAAACAGCTCGTATCAAGGCAAGGTGGGTGCCGTGGCTCAGTGGTTAGTGCGTTGGACTACTGCGCAAGCGGTTCCGAGTTCGAATCCAGGAAAATACCACCAAAGTTTTTTTCACGGCCCCACCTCTTGCGAGCGTCTGACAAACATCCAAGAGTATTCACTGTCATGAGAAAGCTTCTCAAAAAAACCCCCTGCCCTTCGGATACGACATAAAACTGTAGGTCCCTTCTGTACGTACAGAAATGTATACCACGCACAATACGTACAGCTGTGAGAAGCTAGGCCTTGGCCCTCTATGGGCTGCTTACGGCCTCATATTTATTTTATTTTTTTCGTATCAAGGCATGAACTTTGGCATATCACGCTCTTTTTTACTACGAACGAGTTTATATGTAGGTCCGTTCGCGTTCTCTCCTAAAACAGCGAAAATTTACGAGGAACTGATCGCGTACGGATAATAGAGCGCTCACGAGAGAGTAAGAAATTTCCCCATGCTACGAATTTTCGTGCACGAAATTTCTTTGGGCTGGTTTATGAAAAATGTCAACTTTTTCTTGTTCAACCCGTTCGTTTACTTTTTCGTAGTATTAGTTATCTCTGAGAGAATTTTTTCCCCCACTTTTCGAAATTTAATAATCGTCGAATTTTAGTGCAAAAAGTACGTGAACGAACCTTATGATTCCGAGTAAAAGGATTAAAACCCTCCCACTGTATTCGTGGAAAGGACAAGCTATACTACCAAACTCCCCAGCTTCGGATCACTTCTTCACTGAGGCCAAGCAAATGCTGCTCTTTTTGCATTTGTGTGATTCATTTGTTTTTTAGTTCCTAAGCGATTGTGTAGGAACGGTGATTGATATTGCTTTTTTGAGGGATTTAATCTCTTATTTGCTTATACCAACCTAGTCCGTTGTCCTCTATATGGTTTGTGATGAACTCCTTTACATTAAGGCTTCCTCGGATGACACTAAATATTTAAATCAGAATGCTGTTGCTTTCATTCCGCATTCCTCATTCTTCACAACGTGGACCAGGCATTCTATCATAAAGTGCTTCCAAGTTGCCGCCACCTAACGCCCAACAAAGGAACATTTCCCGTATATGACAAATCTGATCATATTACTTCCAGTCCTTTCGAGAGGCGGTTAGTTGGGGCTTTGAGTAATAAGCTTTAGCATTATCTAGTTCTGAGTTCTGCTAATTGTTTGATTTGCCTTCCACTCCAGTTTTTGGACAACTTTCCGGCTCCATGTGTGAAGCTAAATGCTACAAGGTCCCTGCTATATTGGCAAAACTTACAATTCAGGAATGTTTCATATTTCTAAGTTAGTTTTTGTACAAATCCACCACCTCCATTGTAAATCACTGAAAACGTGAGGCAAAGGAACTAACATGTAAGAATATTGCTGATCATTCTTCTATTCATTTCGGGCAATAATTTGGTACCTTTCGAAGACCATTAATACTCGCGAAGAACTTTAAAATAGTGACCGTCCTCTTATCAAAATATCAAGCTGAAACCAACCAGACCCTCAAAAACCACTCTCTTTGCACGCATACAACACAAGACCATTTAAAAATATATAAATATCTAAATAATTCCATACGATAGCATTTATTTAACTTCAGTTACTTCAAAAACGAAAATCCAATCAACTTTTTGCAACCCATTACTATTACAATTCCTATTTATTTAAATTTTCTAGAATATAATGATTATTCAACATTTTTTTATACATACAAACATATTATATCGAATAAAGAAACTTATAATTTCCCTTGTATACGGAATGAATGAAAAAACAGTGAATATCAAGTTTAATAAATGTATTTTTCTTTTCTAAACTTTATTTTTGAAAAATATTTAGATTTAAGTAAAAATAACCTAAAACTCTAAAAAAAAAAAACATAAAAATGAGCTTCAGTCTTTTTTTTACATAAAAAAGAAAAGAAAATAATTAAATACGATATTTTTTAAAGGGAACTAAACATATATATATATATAATTACATTTTTAAATGTAATTTTTTTTTATATAAAATTAATATTCTTTTTTCTCTTTTTTAAATAAATAAAAAAGAACAAATAACCTTTATCATAATTTAATAAATATCTAATTTTAAGGGAAAAAGAAAAACTCTAAAAAAAAATTAAAACAACAAAAGTACGCTTAAAAATAAATGTCTGTATATCTTAAGTCCTAGGAAATACAAGAAAATTTACATTAAAAATACATATTTATTATCAAGTAGGGTAAGAACTTTTTTTTTTTAAGAAATACACAAACTTATGTGGTTATTTATACATATTGAGTCTTTAGGAAAAAACAAGAGGTAGAATTTAAGAAAATAAATTCACGAAAACACCAATGTAGATTAAAATAAAATAAAAAAAATATACTACGGATAAAATTTTGGATCTTACGTAAAAATAATACCTTTATGATTGATGTACGAGTAAATATATTATATAGAAAATTTTAATAAGGCCAAAATTATTTATAAAAAAAAATATTAATTATATTATACATATACTATGTCGCTATATATATAAACCATTTTTAAATGTTTATTTAATTTATTGATAGTAAACAAATGAAAAACATATTAATAAATGTAATTTTTTTTATATAATACATTTAATAAGAAAAAAAATATTCTTCAATATGTAGCTTTTTAAATAAAAACAAATAAATATTTCTAATTGTTTTTTGAAAATTGATTTTTAGAAAAAAAGAAAAGAAAAATAAATATTATTCAATTAAATCATTATGTATAGAACGATAAATTAGTGATGTTTATTTTAACTGCAAGAGAAGTTTTACACGGAAAAGAAGAAATGTGAACACGATCCAACGATATGAGCTCATCTTATGAAGACAGTAAAGCCTTGAATAATAAATAAACATTAGGCAACAAGCAGTGCATAGAGGATCAAGACCAAGCTTCTCACAACTGTGCGTGGTATAAAGTTCTGCACCTACAGAAGGGACCTACAGTTTTATGCCGTATCCAAAAGGCAAAGGGTTTTTTAGAAGGTTTCTCATGACAGCAAGACTCTTGGATGCTTGTTAGATGCTCCCAAGAGGGCGGTGAGCCCGGAAGAGAAATTTGATGGCGTTTTTCTGGATTCGAACTGTAAACCCCATGCGCAGGGGTCTAATGCACTTACCACTGAGCCCCACTTGTTCTTCCTTGTACTTCTAAGAATAATACAATTAAAACTTACCTCAAGGCACTTACACTTGTGACTTACACGTGAATCAAGTTTGGCTGTAAGAATTTCAATATGGGAGCCACAAGATGGCGTTGGTTTCCTTTTGTTAAAACTCTTCCATATATCGACAAATTCTAAAAATTAAAGTATGAAATCTATGTGTATTTCCTCAGGAATTATTAGACAAATGCAACAGCAGCAGTAACTACTTTCACATTACTTTTTGATTGTTGAATTTAAATTACTTATCACCCTGTACTATTTTAAATAATCTAGACCCTAATATTTGTTTCATTGTGCTAAGGCACCCTCAATCCATTCCATTTCGATCACCGAAAACCTACGAAGCATCCATTTGCACAAACATAAATAAAAATGTGACAGGGCCACCCTGTATAGGTAATTAAAACCTCCACAATGTATACTACACCTTCTAATGCACATTTTGCAGTTTGTTTCATGTCTCTAAGTCCTCTAAAAGCAAAGAGATAAAGGAAAATTTTCACTTCTTAGAACACCAGGCAACCAAAAGAGGCAGTAGGTAACATGTCTCATTTGAATGACCAGTTTCTTCTGGGGATTGACCGGTGTGTATCGATTTTGGCCTCGATTTCATATTGCTGTAACTTTGTTGTTTCTTGACGGACTTAGGTGTCAATTAAAAGGGCATTTTTTTAGACTCTAAAGTGGACAGTGTAATGATTCTGATATGTAAGCAGATTAACTAGATTTTGGGGGTATAATGGGATTCCAATACTAAATGTCTTTTGTTGCATTTACTTGTTGACATACCGAATTGATGAATCAAAATTGCAGCCAAAGTTATTCAAGTGCGCCATGTTCTCCTTTTTATGGTTTGCATTATGAATTAAGTTATACAAACCTGTTGATAACAAATATGAATAGATCAGTTAACCGCTTAATTAATGCATATTGAATCATCAACCAACAGCCATGTTGAAGTTATACGTGAGCCATAAAAATTCTCTGGTATGACTACTCCCAGTCACTCAAAGCATGACTGTTAACCTTCCATATCAACTGAGTAATTACTCTTCAGCCCAATTAAGGACAACGATTCCAAATATAAAAAAAAACAACTTCTATCTTCTTTAAAATGTTGCTCTCGAAGGTATTTTAGTTTATTTTTCTGATTAAATATCAAATAGATTACTACAAGACACCTACAAGCCTATATAAAGGTTCCTTTTGTATAATAGTTTAGTGTATATTTATTAAAAACGTGGGTACATGTATATAACTTACATACTACAACCTACAATCTACATAAGTAAATCGAGAATTTTTTTTTGATTCGACGCCCGTTCTTAGTTGTACAGACTTTTGTCTACTATCATTCCGTTCTCGATGAGAAAGCTCTCCAGGTCGGACGAGAAGAAATCATCGCTCAGGTCGTCTGTGATGCGTACAAAGTTCCCAATTAGGCTGTTCCCCTTGTAGACCAACAGAGCTGGCAGTCCTTTCGAACGGAAGTCACGACTCATACCCGCCACAGAGCTGCAAATCTTGGCAAACTTAATCGTCTGGTATTCGGCTGCCAAAGTGTCTAAACACTTATTCAGCGTGGCACAGGCAGGTACCGACCGATCATAGATGTGAATGATAACAGTTGTGTGCTTGTTCTCCTTCTCGACGGCATCCAAGAACTCCTCGTGTGTAGTCAAATGCGATACAGTTCCGAATTTCTTTAGGTGTCCGCACTGCTGCATCATTTCAGCCATTCTCTTCTTTTGGAATTGCTGCAGGAAGTCCTCGCTCATCAGTTCAGCCATTTCAGCTTCGAGTTCCTCCTCCTTGCGGCGTTCTTCATCCTCGGCAGTGGTGGCGGCTGTGAGGCTTAGTTTCTTGATAAGTTCCAGTCGCTGTTTCTCGTTCTCCTCACGCTTCTGGGCTTCCAGTTGTTTATATAGCTGCCAGTCTTGGACGACGCCTTTTGGTCCAGTATTTGTTGCGGCGCGATGGGTCATGTTTTGTGAGAGCGCTGCTGGAGGCGCTTGCATCATCGGTCCAGGGCCAGAAGCACCTGCTCCTTTCGATCGAGAATCTCCATCATCGCCATCGTCGTCGTTATCCTCGCCCTCGCTACTACTGCAGTAATAGTGGAGCTTTTCTCCAGCTAATTTGTCCTCCAAAGTGGCCATCGCGTGTGAATTAGAACCGCGGTTAATTTAATAATTAAGTTTGAAGGCAAATTATGGATTTTTCTAAATGTTTAAGCGGAGCCCTTTCACGGAGAGATGTCAACAAAAAGTGGCAGATGTTGTTCAAGAAAAAGCGTACTCGATGGGATTGCATGCGGGAGTTCGACCTTTGGGTGAGTGCGCAATGTACAGTTACGAATATGTAGTAGATTAAGGAAAATCTTGTATTAAGTCGGCCGCCGGAAGTGAAGTGATAAAATTTATAATAAGTTTTGAGATATGATATGAAGGTGGACAATCCAGGGAATAACGTTAATAAATAAATAGTATTCCTCTAAAATAGGTCCGTTCGCATACTTTCTGCACTAAAATTCGTAGATTATCAAATTTCAAAGAGTGTGGGAATAAAATTCTTTAAAATTACGAAGAAGTGCACGAACGGATTGAACAAAAAAACGTTTAAAATGCATTGATTTGACAGTTTTCACAAAACAGTCCAAAGAAATTTCTTGCATTAAAATTCGGAGCATGGGGAAATTGTTTACTCTCTCATGAGCGCTCTCTTCTGCGAAAAATAACAAAAATTCTCCGTACGCGAACAGTTTTTCGTAGAAATTCGTAAGTTTTAGTAAAAATTCGCTGTTTCGGGAGGATACGCGAACGGACGTAATGTGTGTCATTCGATAGAAAGATTTAATAAAAAGATAGAATTGGCTTCAGAGAACGTACGATTTGACCCGTTTATTGGGGTTACAACTATTTCGGAATCGGTCTATCCTTAAATCATGTTTTGCTTCTAACAAGTCTAAGTAGGTTCATTATTGGTAACTTTGGCTAGAAAATAATCTGTTGCCGAGAGTGTGCAGGCGTTGCCACGGTGTAGTGGTAGTGTATTCGGTTATTGAATGAGAGGTTTGGCGATCAATTCCCGACCATGTCCATTCAATTTTCACAGTATTCAACATAAATAATTCGCTCAGAAAGCACTTTGTGGGTATTGGGTTTAAACGTGATCGCACAGGGTTACATGCAAATACATGTCGCCCATGCGTTCTAACATACTGTGCTTTTGCATTGTGATTATTTGTGGGAAGGACGCTTTGATCTACAAAATTTATCGCTTTGCCTATGCGAACCCGCACACTTCTAGTCAGACAGTAATACGTCAATACCCATAGCATATTCTTTTTAGAACATCTACACGGCAATGATCTATTTCATAATTTTTTTTGAAGAGGAAAAGTCTATTTCTGTACACAAGATGTACAATGAATTGCGTGCTTTTATCGTAAGGGCAATAAAAACTATTATGCGGGCAGCAGCCGAATACAATACAACAATGACGCTAATGGCATTTATTTTGGCAATTAACCAAAATATCTTTTTTCCAACGCTTTTCAAAAGGCTTCGAAAGTGAATAGTGAATGAACGCTAGAATCTAAGTTTATGACATTGACCCTGCACTTTTGCATCTAAAACCAATAAAAAAGAATAAATAACCAAACAGATGTCAGATTTGTGGAAGAAGAAATTCACCTCTCTCTCTTTATTACCCGAGGTACAAAAATACATTTCAATCTTTATGAATAGGTAAATGGTCTTGATAAAACCCGATACCACTTCTGTACACTAGCCCATATGACCTCTTTGAATAATGCTAAACACTTCCTTAAGATTCTCGGGAACTTTGTACAGGCCCAATCGCTGTTGCATACTTGTGAAATCTGCCTTCTCGAGCTGTTTAATTCAAAACATATTCATGTCAAACTCTAGTTAAACTTTAAAAAATAAAAATAAAAACCCTCACCTCATCACTAGAATCTGTAGCTGTAATATCTTCTAACGCTAGTCGTTCCCCAAACGACACAATACCACACCACGAACGAAAATTAAAGTCTCCAAGTTGGTCAACTTTGATTATTCTCAGAATTTCCTTAATATTCTTTTCAGTTCCATAAAATTCCAAGACTTCTGCTAGAGCTTGTGAGAGGTCCTTAGCGGACATTTTGCGTTCTTTGTATTCATTGTTTATAGTCACTTCACTCTCTTCCATTAAGTCGGGGTCTTCTTCTTCAACCAAGTGTTTGAGAAAGACTTTTTTGTAGAGCTGCTTCCTTTGCCTGGACACCCAAACGAATTTGCTTAGGTAGTCAAAGACGGACATTTCTATATGAAAAAGAAGACATACTCTTGGGTTAGAAAGAGTTTCAAAAACTAGGCTTAAGGCTTCAACTCACTTTCCAAAGCCGCCATATCGAGCGGCACTTCAAATCTTGTGGCGGACTTTGAAAACTTTCTCGGCATATTCTTGCAAGTTTCGAAGAATAACTTTGGAGTTTCATATGGGTCCTTGTCCTTATTCTCCTTGGGTTTAACTGGAACATATTTAACGGCTTCTCTCATGGCACGATTGAGCTAGAAGTAGAAGAGATACATAAGTGTTTTAAAGTTTTGTGAATTGATACATTCTTTGATGAAAATTGGTCTCAATCAGCCTTATCAAAAACTTGGTGAAGGATTAAATCGTGACAAGCTTAAGTGCTAGTTTAGAAGTAAACTATGCCTTACATATCTGCCAAAAGTATTCTCAATAGAATCCACATCCAGCTTAGTTTTCAAGGCATCAAAAGCTTCATCAGTGAGGAAGCTACCCTTAAGCAGAACTGGTTCACTTGCTCTTTTTTCTTTGTTCGGTAACAAGTTAGCCGCATTTGGAATCAACGATGGTCGAGTGCTGGGATTTAACGAATCTGGACCTAATGTAGCAACTTGAGTTTCAGGATCCTCACTCAAATGAAAGATTGCCGTCACTGCAAGGAAGATAGGATAAAACGATGGACATCAATTTGAAACAAACATACCAGGCTGTGGTTTAATCTTCTTCCTCTTTTTACCCCGGCGAACATCATCATCGGGCAAATCATGTTCGTTGATACAGGATACTGGTGGTTTTTTGACATCCTCCTCCTCTGGGATGATTGCCGGAGTCTTTAACAAAAGAACAAGAAACCTTACAAAGTCTCTTTAAGAAAAATATTGAATCGCACTCACCTTTGGCCTAACGTCCTCGGATTTCTGTTTCTTCACCTTCTTCTCAATTGTAACTTGTTTCGCGTCAATGTCCGTTTCAGTTACGACACTTTGAGATATCTCGGATGTTGGCTTCCAATAGAGAGTCTCCTGACTGTGACTACGTCTGCAAACATTATCCAATGTGAGCACATGTTTCTCTGGTTGCCAGACTCTTACCTCAAATCAAGAATAATTTTCTTTCTCTTGCTTATCTCATTCTTCCTAAGCTCCGGCGTTATACACCGTCTATTGTTCAGAAAAGATCCTGTACTATTTCTAGTTCGAACACTAGTCACAGTGGGTGAAGGTGTCAACGGTCTCGAGTCTGTATCTGTGTAACGACGAAACAAATCTTCTGGAATATTATCAGTTTCACCATAATGATCCGACTCGAACTTGTCTCTGTGCGATGGCTTATTTTCGTTCACCTGGACGAATCGACTGAGTAAATGATTTTAAATGGAATTTTCTAGGACTCACCAAAGAAGTTTTTATCTGGTTTATGAAATTTCTAACCGCACTTGGTGCTGGGTGGTTGCAAAGAACCGAGCAACCCTTGGCGTAGGGATTATATAATCCACCAAAAGGCCGAAGGGTAAGTGTTATTGGTTTCACTACATTTTTTGTTGGCAGAAGAGTTTCGGGCTTAACCGGCTGGGGGAATAGAGCTATAGGCAATCATATTCCAACTTATTTCTGTTAAACAACTTACTTTCTTTTTGTAAATGACTTTTCGAGGTGTTGGAACTAATCCTGTTTTACTAGAAATATTACTCATTGTTTTTTACGGAACTAAGAAGGTTTAGAGAGAGCGGCAAATGAAATTGTAACAAACTGTGTATCTAAGGAGGGCATTCGAATTTTGTTTCGGTAACCATCCAACTGGTATCCAAGCGACAGAAGTTCGAAGGAGCGTTCACAATAGCTGAGTGTTAGGTGCAAAAAAGAATTAACCTTTTGTTAGCTAGAACTACCACTGCATCTATCTGTTATCAAAAATCAGAGGGTTCATAGCTATGGGCATGTCAACTCTTTGGAGAGTGTGACAAATCGACTGTTGTTGTGCTCCTTCTCTGATAAAGCTGTTTCTTTAAGATACAATTTGGCCAGAAAAGTCCTTAAGACACTGCAACACTCCACATTGGAACGCAAAAGTCGTAGCTTATTGTCTTAGCTAATTCCATTACTTAGCCAAATTGTGGATATCATTTCATACGGAGACTTAGCTTCTCCTATTCCACTAGTGCATCCAGTTTGGTTCCGGTATAGGGTGACTAATGTATTGAAAAGTCTCTACTATCTTAACCGTTTGTCCAGCAATGCACATGTATGTAAGTTGCCGAGTCCTGTCCTGTCCTAAACTAATCATTTTCAATTTTATCAAACTAATTTTCAACCCGAAGATGTCTGCTTTCATGTGCTGTCTTTTGGCCCATTATTCTGTAAGTTGAAAACAACATTGGTGAAAGAAGTACTATCAAGAAAGAATACAGCCTTGCGGGGGCCCACTTTGGACGAATTTTTCAGCCACCATTCCTCTGTGTCATGCTGGAAGTATAAAATGCCTCTCTTGCGCAAGGCACATCAAATATATTCCTGATTGACACCATAAAACCCCTTTTCGAAATCGATGAATAGCAGGTCCAACGGCAGTTGATTTTCAAGACACAACGGTAATGCTCCGCAAAGTGTTGATTTGGTTAACACAGAAGGATCCAGAAGCAAAACTTCCTTGTTCGTTGACGAATTCTTTGATTTCCTTCAGTATAATTATAGCCAGTTGTTGCACGGTGTGGATTTGCCCTTTTTAGGGAGCTTGGTCAGTGGAATTGGCTCTCAAATCTTATTTTCTTCTCTTAAGATGCATGTACATATTAAGTGCAATAGAACTATTTCAAAACCTCTTTTCAAAACACCCCTTCCTTCATTGCAAGACACCTAGTCATATTTTTAAAAACTTTTCTTTTCCGTTACGTATTACCCGCACGTTTTCGTACTCATATGTACATAATTATCGAGGTTGTTCTACTTCAAAACAAAACAATATCGAGATCTGATATGTACATATGTACATATGTATGCATGCTGCCCATCAGTACTACATGACATCCATTCATACCTTTGCATCTGTGTACTTCATTCCATTGATCCAAAAATATCCATTTCAGTACGTATGAGATGCTAAAGCATTTCGCCGTCGCCAAGTTGTACGGAATATCCATCCCGCTGACAGTCCAATAATTAGTTTCGTCAGCCTCTATTGTCACGACAACTTTGCTCCTATCACTTCCATGCCAAGTTTTCCCCAAAATACTTTACAGTTGTCCACATGTAAAACCAAATTCATTAATCTCCTCCATGTGATCATTGGGTACCCAACATCATTTATCTAGAGTACACATGTCGTACAAAAAGAATTCTTTCTCGAGTAGCACATGCCGGCGTCTATCTACGTACGACATTCGAATTTTAGTACAAAATTTAGTACATGATATTCCATTCGTATTGCACCACACATACATACATAAATCAACGTTTAATTCCTGCACAGAATTTGTTCAAACCAAAAGGCCAAAAAGAGAACCAAACCCCGGCCAAGTAGAACATACCCGCAACGCAACTTGAGGAAAAAATTAAATGGCCGATGGCCAAATTTGATTTAGTTCTTCGATAACAATAGACCGTATTGGTCAGATCCCAAAAGTGTGCGGTTTTTTTTCGAAAAGATTACATAAGTTACATTATTACACGAACAAGAGAAAATGGAAAGCAATCTGGTGCGAAAGAAGAACAATAGAAATAAGGGCAAAAAGAATGGAAATCCAAATTCAAAAACGCAAGTAGTTATGCCCGTCGTAAACGGAAATACGTCACAGGAAATAAAAGCAATAAACTCTCCAGTGAAAAGTGATTTAAAAGAAAATTTAAATTTGCCAACTGCTGGTAAAATTTTGAGTGAAAATGTGATGCCAGCTGTGAAGACAAATGATCCTTTTCTTAGTTCGCTACAAAAGAAAATGGAAATCGCTTTGGCTAACAGTAAGTCCAGTGAAAATTTGTTTGAAATCAAAATTTTAGTTTAAGCGAAATGGTGATTTTTGTACTTACGTATGTTAAAGTGTCTAGTGACTTTTATAGAAAAAGGTATTTCACATGAAAGTTGAAAATTTAAGAGAACCTTTTCCAGTTGATTTTTTGTCTTTAGAATTTTTATTTTTCAGAAAATTTTTATTCAAAAAGACTGCGATTTTTTTACTGAAAATCCAAGGGTTTTGTAGTAGAAATCAGTTTAAAATTTTACTCAAATCATTTTAATAATAATCAAGAAAGTTTGGGTGTCATTCTAAATTCACTCTTCAATTTTTAGTTTTTAGACCGGAACAATCATTTCTATTATATAAAGTCGAATCATTAAAAAACGTTGTCCTTAGGTAATTTCAAAAACTACTAAACTGATTGACATGAAATAAATTTTCTAATATTCTTTATTTTTAGGAGAGCGACATAGGCTACTTTTTTTTAAAGAAAATATGCTCTATTTTTTATTTATTTGTTATTTTAGTTTTCTAATCTTTGCGAAGCAAGGGGAGCACGGGCCAGCTAGTTAGTTTATAAGGCAATAAGTTTGAGTTTGCGAAACCCATTTTTTTTTAATTTCTTGAATAGTAAGCAAGTGTACTTGTTGTTTTCTAGAGTAGGTACGTGGGCATTCGGCTTTAGACTTAGGCAGAGACATTTGCTCAGTGGTTTCAAAAAAAAATGTTGTTCAAATTAAGCATGAGACTACAGTTTTCCATTTCTAAAGAGGTTGATCTTTTCTAAACTTTTCTGTGCCAAGTTTGCCTAGGGCTTCCCTCTATTTTGCTTGCATGGATGATCGGGGTCTTTTGCAATGGATTTGTCTTCGCGTCTTCGTGTCTAATGAATTGCCGCTTTCTCCTTCGTATAGTAATGGGTATAAGATTCTTGGCCCGTTCACATACAAAGTTGGTTAGATTAGGTTACAAAGGGGTTATGAGCCTATCATAAAGAAACTAGGCACCATGATGGGCCCATCGCGATCCCCTTAGTGAGTCTAAAATAGTAGAAAAAAACCTAAAGCCTAAGTCATGTCGCCCAAGCAATCGATTGCCCTACAGAGAAAAGGTCCTTCGGTTAGTTACAAGAACCTACCTCTTCCAGACTGCTAAAGAAGTCCCTTGCTAGGTGTATAAATCTTTTTCTAGAAATACCCATTCACACAATGTGCGTAATATCCTCCGAGGAGTGTAGGTCCTCACAATATCTGCAAATATCAAATTCAGATAGTCCTCACCTGTTGGTTGTCTTAAAAGACAATGACCAGAGAGGATTCCAATCATAATCCTAACTTGTGATCTCCCTAGCTTAATGATTTCCACTGATCTTTTGTGGTTGATCTCTGGCCCTAAGGTTTGGTTGGGAGGCCTTAAAGATTATTCCTAAGCTTTTATGGATTCCGAACACATCTTTTACCGCCAGTTCAGTGCCACCGGAGTTAACCAAGTTCTCATCAACGTTTTGAACTTTTTTTTACCACATGCTGGCATTGGTATTAGGAGTGGCTTTTGTTTTGGTTCTACTTGGTTTGATCCCCACTTTGTTCGATCTAGATTCTAGTTTGTAGGCCACTAAATACAGGACCTCTATCCTATGTTTAGAGTAAACACAAATTACCAGCGTACATATGTATACAGTCCAACAAATCCGTACCATCAATGCCGCATGGAGTACACGCTACTTGGCATTCTTGCCAATAGTGGTGACAGTATACACTCTTGTCGTTCCCCACTAAGGAGTTTAAAATCCTCCAACTCCATGCCATTGTGTAAGACGTAACAAATTAAGTCTGTTTCTTGGAACAAAAGCCTGACTTTGTTCATATATTTAGAAAAACAAAATGTATTCTACAATAGCATCACAAACAAAAGTGGTGACAGTATGTACTCATGAGGTTCTCCACTTAGGATATGTCCTCCTATGCAAAGCCAACCAGAAAGCATTAGTTATTGGGATCGAATAGCATTTTCCAAATGTTTGAATAGGTCTATTGAATAGATACATACTCACGTCTCCATTTAGTGGACATTGTAAAATAAAATTGTTAGTATGTTTCAAAAAAGATAGAACCTTATAGCGCTTCTTTCCGATTGAATTCAAAAGTAGTTTAGAACAAAACCGAAATTATTCTACAATGTTCCTAAATATCACTGACTTATTTGCTTACTTTAATGATTAATTAAACTCCATCAACAGGTGGCACGGATCTTCCCAACACACTTCTGGCCAATCTCCAAAAGCTAATAAACCAGGAACCCGTAAGCGACGTAGAGTCCTCAGACGAAGAGGAAGAGTACGTCGAATATGTCTACAAACCAAGACAGTACTTTGCTGTATCCATTTGTAATGTAAATCCATTTTTTTTTTATAAATTTACAACAACCATTTAATTGCCTTAATTTTATAGTTCTGCAAGTCTGATCTCCGCAACACAAAACTAACTCAATGCAGCAAATGCAAGATGACATTTTATTGCTCCTCCGAACACATGAAGCAAGACGAATCCCACAGACAACTATGTTACGCCCTCCGACAAGTCGCTGACAACTACGGTGAGTAATATCCATCCCATTAAGATAAATCCCCATCAACAAATAGTTTACATTCGCCAAAATCAATCGTGTACCCAATCAAGCTCTTAATTGAATGATTAGTTTTGAATTATTAATCCAATCGAATGTATGTACAAACGGCATGTAATTATTCATATTACTACCAGCATCCACGGCTCTGCTTGTTTTAGCTATTTGCATGTGCAGTCTGTCGATTAATGCTCCCATGCACGAAAGCAGTCATTTAAAATACATTATTGGAACGTTGTCAAGTTGGCTGCAGAATGCGCCTCGTATTTTATTTAATTATCGCCCGGCTAACTTGTGCAGTGCATCGAAGGTATTCGTAAGGCTAATCAACGGCAAATTAATGTGTACTTCCACAAGAAAATGTAGTTGGAACTGGCGATTCCTAAAAATAAAACTAGACGTCGTCAAATAGTGCGACAAGTTAAAGTAAATAATGTGATGTTATGTGCATCAATGTTTTGGCAAATTTAAGTGCTAGCTCTACAAAGAAAAGAAGATAATTTTCAAAAACAAACAAACTTGTCAATTCAAAATCTTTAAATTAGCTACAGATGTCTCTTAAGAATAATTTTGGAGGCTAGCCATATTTTTAGTTGGAAAGGAGGAGGCGCAATGCAATGTGAAATTGTTTGAAAGGTGTCGGTGTCAGAAGTGGGTCAGATTGAAATAATTAAATATTGACTGATATTAGTTGAAAAACAGTGCAGGGACCCTTTGGTAAAGGATAGTTCAGGAATGGACAAGACAGACTTCAAAGACCAGTTTTGATCGGATTCTATTCTCATGGATCTGCTTCGAAAAATTCTTTAACATTTTCAATCAAAATAATGCGGTTTGTGAGTGGAGAGAGCAGTGATTGGGACCACTCAATAGAATGCATTCAAATGCAGAAATGTGTCTAGAACTTCAATGAAATAGAGACCAAGTAAATTGACAATTTGAAAAGCTAAAAAAGAGATCTCACTTAGATTTAAAATCACAGTAAATCGTCTTGACATTTGCCCTGGAGATTAGTAGAATCTGGACTGCTAACTTTTTGAATAGAGAGTCACCTTCCACATCCCGATCTGGATCGAGAATGCTGTTGTATTAGGTGAATCGATTCACTTTTACACTGATGGCTCAAAAACCAGGACGGAGTTCCTTCCGTCTACCAAACTATTGTGTTCCAGGCAAAAATTGTGGCGATTAAAGAGATCGTATTGTGGCTTAATAAAACGTAAGGATATCCGCATCTTTTCCGACAGCCAAGCTCTCATCAAGGCCTTGTATTCGATCTCTACAACTTCCTTAATAGACCTAGACTGCCGTTCTGTATTCACTTGTATTAGGGCCAGGGCATAGAGATTCCATTTCAAGGAACTTAGGTGGCAAATGGAACAACATGTCTAACGACAAAACAAATTTGGCCAAGCTCTAAGATTTTGATTTTCTTCAAACATTTGCATATCGGCATCACAATACGTGTCATCACTGGGCACCGTCTAATAGGAAACCACGCTACAATACTAGGCCTTTTCACAAATGACTTCTGCAGGAGCTCTGTGGATGAGGAAGAGGAGGAGACTATTCTTTTTCACCTTCTTTGTGTCCGTCTAGCTCTCTCTCGTAGAAGAGAGCTGCACCTAGGAGCTTTCTACTATAATGACTTAGATGATCTCAAGAATTTAGACATACGAGTATAAGCCGCTTCCGCTTCATAAGAAGCTCAATATCTGATCTTCGTGGTATCACAATGCACCTCTAACTAGTCTAAGTGTACAGCCACTTCCAACCAATACAAACCGAACCCCGCAAAGCACGATGTATTGATTAGAAGGACCTGTCCAGTATTCGTCTTTCACTTTGCTTGGACCGATAATAATGGAGTATAAACTTAATTAAACTTTCTTAACCACTTTCCAGGAGGACATATATTTTACAAATGTGGAGACTTTACCCCAGAGCAGTTCCGCTCCTACCGCATCATTGCGATCCGGAAGACAGAAAGCATCATTAATCGTCAATTAACGCCTTCGGAACAGGAAGTTTTGCTCTTTCCCCGGATCTGTTCCAATATAAACTGTCGAGAATATAGGTTTAACAAATTGGTAGACTGCAAGGACTGTGGTCAGGTAATTCAACGAAAAAAAAGTCATTAAACATCAATACTTCAACTCAACCCACAGGTTGCCTATTGCAAGAGCACTCCAGAGCATTTACATAAATTCCACAAACTGTGGTGCAAGTCCTATCAACTTTTCAAGGAAATGATCATGTTTCAAGAGAAATTCGGCAAAATCGATCCATCGCTGCCAACGAAAATCTTAAAGGATCTACCACTTGGATGCGCGAACATGAGGCAAATTTGTTCAAAATTGGCATTCGGTAAAGGACTTCAAATACATTTCCCCTTTCTCAGTCTGATTCATGGATTCCCTTTCAGATATGAAAGATGAATGTGAATATGCGGCATTGAGTCAAATAGCCACAGGACCTCTCACTGCCTGGTATGCCTTGAAGTTGTGTGATAAACTGCGAGTGGAGAAAATGACTGTTCATTTGATAGGTACTTAGCTTTAAACCTTCCATAAAAGAATAACTTCTAACTATCTGTAACGAAAAAAAGGTGCTGAAATTGAATTTGAAGTGGATCTGCTTCATAAATGGGAGCTTTTCTTTCTACACATCACTCCAGCGCTCAAGGAGCTCAATGTGGTTTTTGTTGGACCCGAGTTGAATCCAAGAGATATCTCATTTGACCAACTAAAGAAGACTAAGTAAAAGGATTGCTAACCATCTTTATAATACCATTTAACCTTTCTTCTACCATAGACCTTGTCGATCCTGCCGGAAGAACAACCGGATTGTGAAATATCATTTCGAAAACAGTTTGTACCACAATTACTGCAAGGAAACATCGTACTTAAAGCCAGATTTAAGTGAGTAATGTCGTGGATTCTTAACGTTGCTTACAATATAGTTTGTTGCCTTTAGTTTGCTTCTTCAATCCGGGTCTGTATCGCTCAACTGGTTTCAACACAGAAGACACATGGCCAGAGACTATTGAAGCATCTGCTCAGAAAAACTGCCCAGTTGTTATAACTTCCTATACACAGTGTGAAGCTCCACAGGATTTAACACGTTTCATTCAGGAATCTAATCGTCACTTGGATATAGTTGTACCTCCGACAGTAAATCCTTTTGGATCTGTGAAACCAGAAAGGAACTTCATTTCTGACGAAGAAGCGCCGCTGATGTATAAAAATTATTTTTGTTTTGTTATTGAATAAAATGGTTATCGAAATTCTGTATTCCTACACTATTTCTGCGGCGCAGAACAGCGAGAAGGAAGCACGGCAAAACTTTAACGTCCAGTGGCTTCTGAACAATAAATATATTGTACTTAAAATGTCTGTCCAAAACGTATTTCTTTAAATAGCGGTATAGTCGGAAATTGAAAACAAGGACTTGATTTCAGATTTTATTGTAAGAAGTTATCCAAAAAGAAGCACCTTTCTTTTAAAATTTTGAAGGAATCAAAGCCCTACTTTATTTCATTTCTTAAAATATGTACCAGCTCAACAATTTCTGATCGAATAAAACAAGAACCATTAAATTTGATGAAAATATGACCAAACAAAAACAATGGTTTCAAGGATTTTACTATTTGTTATAACTTAACATTGGTTTAAAAATTGTTCTCTTAATCTTTGTATGCATTCCCTTCAATTGTATTTGCAAAATAAAACTAAAGTGCGGCACTGCATTACCTACACTACCTTACCAGCTATTGGCCATTTGCCTATCTGTCATTTGGATAATGCAGATTAGTTCGTGCGAGTTAGTTCGTGCAGGTTAGATCGTGCGGCCGCGATTAAATTTAAAAATTAAAATTTTCGGGTCAAAACGGTAAAATTATTTCGAATTTTTTACACAAGTCGTGTAATAAATATGCGGTAAGTGTTTTAAAACCATTTTCTTGATGTAAAACAACGGAAAATTGCAATTATTCGGGCGAATTCACGTTAGCAATTTTTTTTCTTGTCAATGCTCCATAGAAGGTACTTGGCGTATGTTTTAAATGATAAATTTTGCAATATTTTCGTGTTTTTTTATAAAGTTTTTACAAAAGAAACTGTGAAAAAGGCAAAATTTTGCCTTTTGAATGTCCTAACTTCGCTGCGCGAGTGTTTTTTCTTACCTTGGAGCATGATTATTCCTGTCATAACGGCGGCCATTTGGCAAGTAAAATAACCGTTCGAATTGCAAGTGCGCGGGAGAATTGAAATGTTAGTAATTGGCGTTGAAGGTGATTCTTCTTAAAGCATTTGGAATTTAGTTTTAAATTTAAATCCTATCCGAATTTCTCTACACTTTCAAATAATTCTCTACGTTCAGCACATTTACCACAATCTACTACAATAAACCCAAATACTTCCAATTGGAAAATTTTACTACATAAACCACTGCCGACTCTGCACATGTCACTCGTGCTGTCAAAAATTCCTTAAAAAAACGAACGATTGAAAGAAAAAAATATGCTCGCAACTCCTCCTGCCTCATCACGTCATCAATCGAAGGAAAACGACGACGAAAATTGCCCAAATTCGAAGGTTAGTTTAATAAAATCCCAACCGTGTGAGTTGTTCGCATAAAATTTGCCCTAAACTACGTGTGTGTTTGCTTTAAAAAACAAAAAAAAAATATTACAAAATGTACGAGTTGAAAACCCTCCTTCCCACGTTCGATATCGAATTACCGACCTGCATGTACACCTTACGTAGTAACGCCTTACAGCAGGAGAACGAGAACGAATCAACGACAATATGCAATGGATCTGGATCTGGACCCGGACCAGATGTAAGTGAAAGAAAACTAAATAAATCATCACCACCACTGCCACAGTCGCCACCTAAAGCGTTGCTGCCAAATAAAAGTTGTGTTCTCCTCGATGCCGTGGAACGACAAATTCAACAGATTCTCAAGGTTACTACTGCACAATCCTCTTTTTGAACAAACAAAATTCTTATTTTCCATCACTAATCCATGTTGTTTGCTGTGTGGCTTCACGTTTATCATCATTCTTTTGATTTTTTTTTTTGTAAATAAACATAACCATTGGCTGCTTTTTTCGTTTGCAAAAAAAATTCACTATTCACGCACGCAACGTGGTGCAAGTTTTCTATAATTAGACGGAAGTGGAACATCTGCTTTAAGTGGCGCAGGAATGTGCACAGCTGTGGGGTGGTTTTGTCAACCCGTGGGTCAACTAAGTTAAAATTGAGAATATCTGGTTTAAATGTTATTTTTACTTGTGTTATGTACCTTTTGAAATGTGCTACTAGCTTTAGAATAATGTGGTAGTGTCCTCTCGTTCAGATTAGTTGGCGCTCAGTTATGGTGTCACAGGAAAGTTGTCTCGTCAAGATAATCAAAGTCTGGCCTTGTGAACTCTGTTCGATGATCGGCAGCATACACTTTGATCTAGGACGGTAGACTCAACGGCTAAGTGGATTTGATGCAACCTTTGTTTCTAGAGTTCAACAATTGGTAATTATTTCTCCCAGTGTTTAAACTGTAACGCGATAACGATAAGGACGTCTACACTTCTACCAGTCAATACAGGGAAGGTGTTAGGACTTCTCTTGTTGCATATTTTACGATTCTGCGATTCTTTTTCTTGATTTCCCTCTGATCACCACAGCCTTTATTTTGTGTTCGAGCTGACTACAACCATCCCGCCTTTCGTTCCACCTTAATGTAAGTTATCTTTGTATTTTCTATCTAACCCTTTATTGTGTCGTAAAGTTCAGCAACTACTTTGCTTCTATAACTCCTCTAGCAGCTGAGCAAACTGCGGGGTCTCTTTTTCTTTTGCAGGAAGTTTACAAATTCGCACCTGGCCTTGCTCATATAACAACACTCCAAATCATTTTCATTGAAATAACAAAAGATACAGTTTTTTTATTCTTTTTTAATAGTACCAACTTTTCTTTCCATTTCAGGGTACCAATAACACGTCAGCGATTGAACAGCGACAAGAAAAAGTCCTTCAGCAGCTGAATGAACTTAAATCCCAACTGGCTGGAATACGATCGCAGCTGGGCTTGTGCCAAAAGGGAATCCAACACACCCAGCAGAATGCCGCCCAAAAAGATGAACTTATTGTTGAAGTAGGTCTTTCTATAATCTGCCGTCAATTCCTGTACTTACTCCATTTCTTTGCAGGATCCACTCCATGATATTGTAATCAACTCCCATCCAAACTTTATTCCTTATGCACTATTAGCTCTTAAGAATGCCTGGAGTGGCATCTTTAACATTGAGGTAAAAGTATTCGCCCACTCAACTGTCCCCGACATCGGTGAAGAAGCAAAGAATTTCCAAAAGAAACTATGCTCCGGACAAAGTGATCCGTCCAAACGTGGCATCAAAGTTACGCTCATTTGGACTGATTGTAAGCTTGCAATTGTTTTTATTTGCCTTTCCTTGTTTGTAAACAATTTTCTCTTTAAAGGTGAGCACACAGAGATGATCATGTCACCCACAATGTATGTCCCCATCTATGGCGAAGTCAACATCATTCGATACCTGGGACGCGTGGGTCCCATTGAGTATCGGTACGAGCTGACACCTATTTGCAATGAAATCGATTTAATCCTCGACATCTGCTATGAACTCCTGCGTTGCAATACTCCTAAATCAAAAGCAGACATCATTCGGGTACTCAATGGTCGATTGCAAAAAGAAAAATTCTTTGGTGGCAATCAGTTATCAGTGGCGGATATTGGTGTTTACAGTTCGCTAGTGCGAATGAAACTTACAGCCAAGGAACTAACACCAGCTCTCAAGGAGTGGCGTGAGCGAGTCAAAGCAGTGATACTTCTTTAAATGTGTTTTAATGTAATGAAGAAATATGAATGGAAGATCAACAATAAAGTTACAAGAAATGATAATTTATGACAAGAATTTGATTTTGTTTTCTTTGAGTTTCCTTTCAAAATTCCCTGATGGTTTTCACAGATTCATTCGAGTACAACTTGCTGAAGATCCTCATTGATGCTCACAACAACCATACTACATAGTAGCAACTCTCAACAATTAAATGAACTCAAATCAGGTGATCTACAAAATGGGCCTATCTGTGGCACGATCTGGGGCATGTGGCAGCCACAATCCTAACACGTACTTCCCCTTCATACTTTCACCACAAGCTACAAAATAACAAAAGGCATTCATGAAAAAAATTAATAAATTTACTTGCAATAAGCTAAAAATAAAGAAATGACCAAAAATGGACACCCTGTATTTAGAACGAATCAGTCAGATTATTCTACACCCTCTGACGCAAATTTTGGTGCCTATTTCATGTCGCTAGTCCACCTAGAACCGAAGATATTGGCTATGAAACATTCGCAAACCATAACCTACACCCCATGCCGGACACCACCCTGTGCCATAAATTATGTCTTACCTTATAAACATACTCCACTTTCTGGCATAAATCATGGTCTTTGTTTCATGTCGCTAGCTGGTCTAGATCCCAAGCCATCGCCAAAAATCTGCTCGAGTTTTCATACAAAATTCTCCTAAAGCACCAGGCCAACAGAAATTCCAGAAAAGCAGTAGGTACCTCTGCGTCTAGCGACGCCCTCTTTTGTCAAAAGCAAGCTTTCGCCATGACCTACAAGCTGAGCTTTGTTTCATGGCGCTAGCTTCACCGGAAGCCGAGATATCAACCAAAATGTCTTTGAAATTTTTTTTTAAAACACCAGGCCAACAGAACTGGTAGCAGGTACCCCAACCATTCATTCGGGGAGCTTTCTGTGTACTGGTTTTGGCGTGGATTTGTTTTTGTAATAACTTTTCTATTCCTCGATGGATTTTAATGATTGAGGTGTCATATGAAAGGGCATCTTGATACGAATCGAATGGCATGGAATTGAAGAAAATCCAATATGGCGGATCCAAGATCGGGGTTGTCCATTTATGCGTGATTTTGTGTGCTTTATAGGATCTACATATGTCGATGGAATTCAAAAAAAGACATGTGGAATTAATCTACTCCCTTTGTCTTAAGTTTTGGTGTTTGTTTCATGTCGATAGTCCGCCTAGAACCAAAGATATCGTCTGCGCAAAGTCAGGTGAAACTAGGGTCTCCCTTGCTGTTTAAACGACAAAATTCTGGGCTGGGTGTCATCCGCTGGTTACTGAATTCCGTGTGAATTTGTTTTGGAAATAACTTTTTTGTTTCTCAATGGATTTTCATGATTCGGGTATCAAACTAAAGGGCATGTTTCAAAGAATCCGTTTGACTACGACTTATGACAATCCAATATGGCGGATAAAAGATGGCAGCCTTTCTATTCCTACCCCTTACACAAAAGTAAACGACCGCCATCTTGGATCCGCCATTCTGGATTGTCATAAGTCATAAATCAAATGATTCCTTGCAATATGCCCTTTAATTTGATACCCGAATCATCAAAATCCATAAGCAAACAAAAAAGTTATTGCCAAAAGAAATTCACGTCAGAATTAGAGACCGGAGGATGACACCCAACCCAGAATTTTGTTCGTTTTAACAGCACGGGAAACCCTAGTTTCACCTGAACTTGCACAGATGATAACTTACGTCCTAGCCGGTCTATCGACATGAAACAAACACCAAAATTTAAGTCAAAAGGAGTAGTTCAATTAGACATGTCTTTTTTTGAAATCCATCGACACATGTAGATCCTATAGAGACAGCAAATTTGGGCATTATTAAACGCCCGCCATCTTGGATCCGCCATATTGGATTTTCTTCAATTCCATGCCATTCGATTCGTAACAAGATGCCCTTCAAAATGACACTTGATTCATGAAAATCGGTCCAGAAACAAAAAAGTTATTGCCAAAACAAATTGACCACAAGGATAGAGTCCAGGCGACTACCAGCTAAAAGGGGAAAAAAGTCGTCAGATGGCGCGGGGTACCTACTGCTTTTCTGGGATTTCTGTTGGCCTGGTGTTTTACGAGAATTTTTACAAATTTCAGTGCGGGATTTCTCGGCTCGTAGACCACGTAGCGACATGAATCCAACACCAGTGTGTAGGCATGAGGGCGAGGTTTGATCTTGGGTGGGTCATGAGTTGATACGGTTGGAAAGGGGGAGGGGGAGGGCTTAAATGTTGCGGGGACTTGTTGCATGTGAGTTGGTTACTGATCTGACAATGCAGATTTGTTTTTTGAATAACTTTTTTATTTCTCAATCGATTTTCATGATTTAGGTGTCAAATTAAAGGGCATTTTCTTACCAGTCATATGGAATGGGTATCATGAAAATCCAAAATGACGGATTCAAGATGGCGGCTGCACAACATACCACAAATTTGTTTCTAGTATAGCTTTTGTTTTTGTTCATGGATTTGGCCAAATTGGGTGTCAAATTAAAGAGCATGCTCTGAAAAATAAAAAAAGTAGCTTACCAAAAGATTTGTGAATGTCAACATGTCGGCGGACATCACTATTTTTGGCTGATTTGTGTTTGCTGTTACTTACCTTCTTGTACTTATTTGAAGGCAGATATTGATGATTTGGGTATCAAATTAAAGGATATGTTCTTGGGAAACAGATTTTGAAAAAGATTTGTACAAAGAATATGGTAGACACAGTATTCTGATCGATCTGCTAGCATAGGTTTTTTCTACTTGTCTATGTGTTCTATTCATCTGTCGACGTTATTCATCTAGATTGTGGCCTGGCAAAAATTTAGATCTGTTGAAAAAAAGTTTTCTTCCACAAACTGAGGCTAGTGGCTGCCACATACGAGTATCTCCTGCCAGGAGACTGTTCCAAATTTATGCTTCGTTTGTAATAATTTTTATTTAAATAATATTTTTCTTTTTAACTTGTAAAATATATAGATGTTTAACATAGTCAAATACACTTAAGTAACAATAATTATTTTTGTTTTTGTTTCTTTAAATATGTAATAAAGTCTTACAGCGGTTGTTTAATGTACTTTCCTCTCTCTAAAATAATCTTTCATTTAACACGTTTTAATTTTTTGTTTATTTAAGAACTAACTAGCATACTCTTAGTAATAAAAACTACTCAGTCCGTATATCTTAACCGATTGTTGGGTTTTGCATTTGGGACAATGCACTTTGTTTATATCTGTTGTATATATTTTATATAGATATAAAAAAAAAAACAATATCTAAGCTAAAATCTATGTTTTATTGCATTGATGTGCCCGCATCTTGATCTTACTAGATTCCGTTGGTGCACAGCTTAAGTACGTAGGGTATCATGTTTTCGATTTGTATTTGTCCGATTAGATTGGCGAAGAATAGCTCTTCGACGGTGTCCGCTTCTAAGGCACAAAGCGGCATTAGACGTAAGATAATCGTATTGAATCGCTCTTCCATGTCCTCTTGGATTGGATTAGTGTCACTGAGGTGATTGCGCAGGCCGGTCATTGCGTGAAGTTGGACACGTTTGATGAAATTCCGACCGTTTTTGTCTTTAATATTGACTGCTCCGTCAGCGCTGAAAACCAGTATCAGCCGGAGGTAGGCGAACTCCAAGTCTTGCATATCGAGCAATTTCATTGTCTCAATGAATTCGTGCAGACGCAAAGTGTGCTCACACAGCTTTCTTATCTTGTGTGGCTCGATTTTTTCCACTTCGGAGAGCTGCCTGATGTTGGCTACGAGGGTGCTCATTATTGTGCCAATCGAGAGGTTGCTGCATTGTGCTAGCGCCAGCGCGAAAAGTTGAGGCCAGTGTCGCCGCATTAGTTTGGTTTGAATCTTTTCGTCGAGTTGAGCGAAGGCAGGAATTTTCTTCATCCAGTAGGCTGTGAGGAAAATTATTCGACTGCTGCTCTCACACACATAGTGGTTATTCAAATAGGTTGACACGAGGGAGGGTACTTGCAGAAGAAAGGCTGCTTGCTGTTCTTGCAAAAGTGGGCCGTCGAAGACGGCTTCATTAAATATTCCACAATTGTCCATACTCTCATCGTCGCCTTCATCATCGAGTTCGTTTTTTACTAGTCCATCGAATTGTGTCGCTCCGCTGCGATCATAGTGGAGTTGAACAGCCGCCAGGAGTTCTAGAGACTTGCCAATGATTGTTTTGTCAATTGATGTCTGGATGAGGTGTACCGAGGAGGCAGCAGCGTTGGGTAACGCCTCTGAGGCGGATGTATTCATAGCACTCGTGTTTGTGTTGTTGTTATTGGGAGTGCATAGGGTGCTGTTGTCCATTGAATCCTCATCGATGGTGGCTTCTTCTGGTGAATAACAATAGTTCTCATGTTTACACGCTTGATTCTGTTGCTGGGCTTGCTGTTGTTGCTGCTGCGCTTGTTGAGCGGTTGCCGACGCGAACACTGTATAGAAAGAAGATGCGAATTAGAAAAAAATAAACAGAGGAGAATAATTAAAGATTAGGCCATAAGCAGCCTATAGAAGCACAAGATTAGTTTCCCCCAACTGTACGTGTTGTGGTGGTATACATTTCTGCACCTACAGAAGGGATCTAGCCTTCAGAACAGACAGAAAAATCCTCTGCGTTGAAAAACACTAAAAAAATTAAGTTTTCTACTGTTTAGAAAGGAAATAAAACTTAAACTCACTCAACGTCTGGGTCAAATCAGCCAAATTGAATCCCATGGATGGAAATACTCCCGGTGTGACTCCACTATCTATGGACAGAGCTGCAGCAGCAGCCGCAGCCGCAGTCCCGCTCAATGCGGCCGCTGTCGATGTCGGGGACGTGTTCTGATGATTGTATATCTTGCCCCGCTGATAGACGGACGGACTGCTTGTACTCGTACTGTTCGAAGAATTCAACGCTGCTTCCTTCTTATCGATAATTGGTTTCCTTTCATGCTGGACGGCTATTTAAACAGAAAATAATGATTAGTTGTTTTCCTCACAAAAAGAAAATTCATAAGATAAACTATTCTAGGAAAAAAATGTCTCAGGCATTTTTTTTTTGTTGTTTTTCTATAAATTTAACTGAAAATTACAATCACTTCTCATGCCGCTGGCTAAACACTTCTGCAATCGACAGAACTGACACCTATTCCGGTGGTGTTTGGTGACCTCACAGTTCATTGCCCCGCGACACTGGTAGCCGAGTTGTTTACGTATCGAACGTTTGAAGAAGCCCTTACAGCCCTCACAGCTAATGGCCCCATAATGGCGACCCGACGCACGATCACCGCATACTAAACAGAGTTCCACACTCATGCCACTGCTGCTGTTGCCGCCGCCGCCGCCTCCTCCTCCCCCTCCTCCTGTTCCACCGACGACACTGCCAGTAACGACGCCTACTGAATGATGAGTGAGATTTAGCGAAGGTTTTTCTGTGACAAATCAAACAATTCTTATTAGAATTTTACATTTGTTTTGAAAAGGGATATTCTTACCATCAACGTAGTCGGAATTTGTATCCATTATTTGAGTTTTGCGAAGGAATATAGTTTCTTTTTGGAATTCCTTTATAATTTATGTTAACCTAAACAAACATATTATCGATACTGGCGATGGATTTTACTCGGTGACATTGTGTGGGAATACTTTGAGAGGTGCACAATTTGATGGGTTTCGTTTGGGACAGTATAAAGCAAGTGGAAAACTGCTAATTGATGGGAAATTTGCAATGAAAATAGCACAAAAGTTAGGAATTTTTAGGTCACACGTCACTTGGCGAAGGTGAGAGCCGCCATGTTTATTTGAAATTGTTCTTTTTTTTTTTTTGCTTGATTGCTGTGACTTTTGCGTAGTGAAGCCAAGTCGGCGGGAGGTCGTTGATATTTTGGTGCTGTGAGAAATCTACTACATTCGTGTGTGGAGAGAATAGTAGAATATTTATAGCAGGTTGTTGGGTGAATTCGGAGGAACAGGTGAATGTGGATGTTTTCTTTTTATTTCTGTGAAAATAAGTTGACTTTATAAATATTAGAAAAAAATGTGAATAATAAATATTGGGGTTAGTATTTATAATGGAATAAGACGTTTGTTTTACTACTCGCAGTTTTCTTAGCTTCGCATCTAAAAAATCGGATTGGAGTAAATGTATGTACATAGTTTTATAGATAGGCAGGATGGCGAAATATTTATTTTAGTAAGATCTTTCCAGTTGGTTTAAATATATAAATAAAATTGCTTCAAACGTTTTATTACTTGAGAACCTTTGGAGGAAAAAAGGGCTTGACCTGTTAAGGGCTACAGATTTGTAGATTTTTGCTTGAAACTAGTCTTGTCACTGTTTTTTTTCCTTTGGATTCCCAAATGAATTCCTCACCAGCATACTATAGCTTAATTTTCTTCATCCTTCTCGCTCTTCAACTTCACATCAAAGTTATCGACGTACACCCAAGGTTTACTCGCTTCTGCTACTATCGTCTTACTTGGCTTCAACTGGGTTAGGTGGGTGTGGTTGTACGTACCCAGATAAAGTTGGGTACTAACGCCCTTAGAACGCTTACTTATGCTTGTTCCAGAGCAAATCTTTCGTTTAACATCCTTCGTAGGTATCGTATCACTTGCCACTTCTGTGACTTTGGGAATGTTATTCGTCTCGTCGACGTTTCAGTTCTGTTTTGCCTCAGTCGATCTGCCCAAAGTGCGTAGAAATGAGCGCGTTCCCAACACTTCGATAATCTAGCTGCTGTCCAAGAAGCCGCTCTGATCTGACAGAGTTCTGAGTTCGATTTCGCCGTTCTTCATTACATCTTGTTGGTCTATGTCGCTGTCTTCCTCATCCGAGCCAAGACTATGCTTTCTGACGATTATGTGCTTTTCATCATCGGCTTTACGTTTAAAGGATATTTTTGATGGCTTTTTGAAGGACACTTGTTGCGGAATGCTCTGAATTCTCCTGCATTGATCAGTTTTAAACGCTCTGCAGACCATTATCGAGCAATACCATGCATATCGATCGCCAGTTTACTTGTTCTGATGGTGCCACTTTTTCAATAGTTTCTGAATTGAAAATTTAGTCCTATTCATAACCCAGGATTAAATATCAGCATCCTTTGTAATGGAAGATTAAAATTTGCTTGAATATGTTGAATAGATCCCTTATCTTGAGCACAATCTACTGCTTGCCATAGGGAACAACTTTAGTTGGACAAGATTGAAAAACTAATTTAATACATTTGTCAATAAGTTTAACCAATAATAAGCATCTTCTCATGAAATATGTTCTGTTTTACACATTACACATCTTTTCAACTTAAATCTCATTTCACTTCCCATTCCCTCATTACGGACATAAGTAGAATTCTCACAAAAAAAAAAGAAGAAGACACAACCCCTAGTAACTCTCTTAACTACCAAAGAGATGAGTCCCGGAAATATGCTACTAGACCCTTCAACCCATATAATTCTCCCGATAAATACACTTTTTTTTTCCTCTTTTAGTCGCGGAAAAGAAGCAATAAAAAAGTCAACACGAAACAAGTAGTCGCCGAACCCTAACTTGATAAGATGTCCTAAAGTCCTTTGCCACCATTGTGTCACCCACTGTCACCCTCGCGAGTAAAGTTACACTGAGATCCAAGAGATAGTTAAAGGAAGAAGAATCTTTTTTTTTCCTCGTCTTCGCGGTATCTATTGTTCACTGGGGGTAACCCCATTGGCATGGAAATTCCACGTAATTTTTTTTTCTGTAATTTTCTTTGCGAAGATAACACACTGAAAGTACCTTCGCCAGTTTCGTTATCCTCTTCTTTTTTAATTAAAACGTTAAAATTGCTAATTATTTTCTTTGGAGAGTGTAATAAAATTTTTGGGTAAATATCCTATGGGTTGGGGTGAAAATGACAATTTTTGAAAGATTTTTTTTTTCGCCTGCGCTTCTTTATTGAGATTCCAAGGATCAGAATGGCGGTGTACAGTTTTATAGAAATTGAAACCCTCAACTATGACAGCACACTGATGACCCGTAATTTTTGACACAGTCACTTGTGTGTCCTGTGTATCTATTTTTATGTGTTTCGTCACAGACGGAAAAGGGGGTGGTTTGGTTGGGCAATTATCCTGTTTGGAGAATGCCATTCTAATCGCAGACATTTCTGCAGAGTATCTAATAATAAAACAGTTAGTGCGACAGAAGGAATTTAATTTAAGCATCGGTGGCTATTTATCGAGGCGTTAAGAGAGGTGCGATGGTGTTGATGATGTTTCTTATTTTTATTTTTTATTTTTTGCTTCTTCCTGTTATCCCTTGGATTTTTTTCTGACCCAGTTCTGTCTGTCGGTTTTGTTGGGTTCGCGTTTGATGTGAATGATTTTGTTTTTTGTGTTTCTTTAAAGTGTCCCTGACGTGTGTCGTTGTCGCTTTGGCTTATCATTTGAGGCGTTAAAAATGCAATTAAATTCTTTTGATTTTTTTCGCTGCGGGGATTTGTTTGGGGTTTTATGTCATTAAGTTGATTTTGAAACACAGATTGCTTATACGAAGATAGGACTTACAAACTGTTGAAGTATTTATTTGGGTATATTGTATTTAATGCCTTTAGAAGTTAATTAAAAAATCAGAACGAGGCGGCTGGACGTTTGAAGAAGAGGGCTAAATTGGCGCCCAACGTGGGGAATAGTAGTTGAAAATGTGATCAACAAACATAGCATGCAAGAATTGGTCAAATTTTGAGTTAAAGTTAGGAGGTATACATAAAATCAGAGAAAGGAAGTTGATCTATAGAAAAAGAGGACAAAATTGGCGCCCAACTTGAGGACTAGTAAAAGTTTAGGCAACGAACGATTGGTCAAAGTTTGAATAAAAGTTAGTAGGTATACACAGAATCAGAGGAAGAAGGTTGATCTTTAGAGGAAGAGAACAAAGTTGTCGTTCAGCGTGGGGACTAGGGGAAAAGTAGTCAACGACAGCATTTTATTACGATGAATTGGTTAAACTTTGAACACTGCACGACAAATCTTTGATGGGATTTTCTCGAATTCTAGTACAATAATATTATTAACGCTAACGCTATAACGAACCAGGCTAGACAGTCAAATCGAACTTCCCTCTATTTCATCAACAACAAAAAATTGTATGTTCAAAATGGCTGCACCCAGAACTGTCAGGCCAGCTGCCGAGACTATTACTTGTAAGTGTGGGCTTTGTGAGCTAGCATTTGATTTTGCTTGAATGGCAGAATACAAATCTGTCACCCGACCCGAAGTTGGCTGTTATTACGGGCAAGAAGAATGCAGATACTTCAAACTGCTGTTTACTTGGAGTAATTATCGAAAGCTCACTTATGAAGTACTCGCAGGAAAACTATTTGCAAAGAAGAAAAAAACAAATACTTCATAACCTCATTTATGACACATGGGGACTTAATATCCAACACTGTTCAACTGCAATATTTTATAATAATAATTAACAACAATGACCACAATTAATTACCTACTACTACGCACTGTTGTTTTTTGCTAGCCGAAACCAAACTAAACCCAATAAAAATCCACACCACACACAACACCAATTAGAGTTGGTAATTGGCCAATTTCTATTCACAACACGCACCAAATCAAACACACAGTCAAACACCCACCCTTCGAAAGCCCAAAACCAATTGTTAGTCCAAAAAAACACAAATATCAATTCCAATTTAAATCGTTTTACAACTTCTTATTGATTCCAATTGATATTTATCCAGTGGCGATGAAAAATTGAGGTGTTTTCTAAACGACCAACCCCTCTCTCCGTATTCATGGGGTGGAAATTCTTTTTAAAAAAATAAACAGATGATTTCACCTGTAAGTAGACGATAAACAAAAGCAACCCTTAAACGGATTCTGGTTCTCTTATGCTCGTAGACTCTTCACAGGATGTGTCCCATTTGCAGCGCAGAAAGAAAAAAATCACAGATTCTAACCACCACCACGATTTATAAAAATAAAAGGTTACAAGTATTATTACAGGGAAACAACCCAACCCCCCAAAGGCAATCATCCCTTGCGTCGTTTTCTGTGGGGGGATACCGGCAGAAAAAATTATGCACGAACTAACTTGGAGAGATCCCGCAGGCAGTTTTCAGCTAACTCTGTGGCGCGATGATGATTTCCACAGGATTTGTTATACGATACAGTGTTTATAGCACTGGCAGGGGTGGGATTTACAGTCAAGTTAAGTAAACAGATGAACACATCTGAGACTAAGTCGAAGGAAATTTCACACACCCACATGAGGTTGGCCTCTGCAGCAAGAAAAAAAGAAAGAAGAAAACTAATAACATTGCAAATTTTTCATGTCACTTAACGCACCAGGATTCGCATCATGACGAAAAAAGAAAAAAATAGAATCCTTAAACTGGTGTCAAAATCCTTAATACCATAATGATTTGTTACAAGGATTACATACGCAGCCACAGCACTTAGTGTGTGTGCATAACACGCAGCCAACAAAAAAAAAGAAAAACTGTTTGACTACTCTACACACATGAACATATGGATAAATTTTGATGAAATTACATATTAGCAGGGATATATGAGAGTCCTGCGTGGTGTTCTTTTTTATTTTTGCTTTTTTTTGTGGGCGCGTACGGTGTAAGCCAACTCTGACAGCAGCAGGTTGTTCTCTGGTGGTTATGTGGTTGGTTCATTTAATTTGTTTTTTTTTTTTTTTGCTCAGGCTTTTCTCTGTATCATAGGAATCATAAACAGGATTTGATTTAATGCTATTCCAATTTTTCGTATTAGCATTAAAAAAAAGTAGGAACACATGAAATGTAGTATACAGTGGGGGTGAAAGTTATGGGAACCAAATCTATAAGGTGTCTCTTGATTGGTTTTAAAATGCTTATATTTCAAAACTATAGGCTTGTGATGCTTATGAAATTTGGAAACTCTTCTGGTGTAGTTAAACTAAGACCCGGAGGTTGTTCCTGTGCAAACAGTTTTGATCAAAATTTAGGTTAGGTCTTAAGCCTGGCGTTTGGCTTTTCTATTTTGTGGAACAGCTGTTTCTGTCAGAAGCTGTTTCTATTAGAAGAAAAGAAAATAACCTCAAAAGCACTTAATATTGCTAAAAGCAAAAATGTATTCAAATCTGAATCGCAGGCTCTTCGGAATAGCGAAGGCAAACTAGTCGTGGAAGAGCAGGGAATTGTAAGTATGTTTAAACAAAACTTATGGACAAATAGAGAGAGCGCCAGGCAAGGAAATAACCCTCCAAAGGAGAGAAAAACCCAAAAGCATGGCGACTGAAAAGTCAGCTCTATATGTCTAATCTTCAAAACGGCGAGGTCTTGTAGAAGTGACATGCCAACAGACAAACAATTATCTGACCAGAACCTTGGACCGAACGTCACTGTTGACATCATTTCACAAATGATAAAGAAAAAGATACAACTCCGAGCTCTATGATCTACACCAGGATGTGAACGAATACTAAGAGTCAAGACTCATCCATTAGGTATATAAACTCGGAAGGGTCAAACGAACAGGTGACAATGCTGCAGCTAAGAGAATTTTGGAATAACAGCTCCCAGGTTCGAAACGGCGAAGAAGACCGAATTCCAGATTCAAAAACCAAGTAGTCGCAAATGACAGAAAATTTTGTCTTCACAACTGGAAGCAGCGCTGAGGATGGGAAGTAGCTCTTCTTTAGACAGAGACTCTTCAAGGGGGTACCGTTTAGATAAGTAAGAATTAAGATAGCATTTGACGGAAGTAACAACTTTCCAAGAACAATGAATTATTATCTTATTTAAGAGCAAACTTTTCTAATAAAAGATAAAAGAAGAAGAAGCTTATTCTAGGTAGCTCTGCTGTGTGCAAAAATAAAGCCGATCTATGGCCCACAACTTGAAAAAAGTCTTCATTCCAATCGCATTATACAAATGTGGCTTTTGCAATGCGAATTGCAGATGCCTAAGCTAGAGGTCTGAACGATAACTCTGGCTTTCGCGTTACGAGTCCATAGACCCCGATGCTGTCTTAGAAGTTTAACTAGATGACTTAGACAAGTACTTTTTATGGTAGTAGAGGACAATACCGTCATCGGTATGCAAGTGTGACATTATCCACATTGATAGTGCTTCCATACCAAACGTCACACCTACTTTGTCTACCACTCAATAAAGCCAGGTCCATTGGACTCTTGCAACACAGGAAAGGAACCACTTTCAAAAATAATAAACATTCTTACTGGGAACTATGCCATGGAATAGGACGCTCAAAACAGACAAGAGCAACGTCTGTATGACCTTTATTTAAAGAAGGAAAATGTAGCAAGAGTTAGAGATTGCCCCACTACCTCACAAGTCAGCAGTGGAATCGATCTGTCTCTATTCTAAATGTATCCTCATTGAAGACTGTTTACAAACCATGTCTTGAACACATCAAAACTGCCATACTTCTCGTAATTCTATTTTTTTAAAATTTGAGAGGGCTCTTGGTGGGAAGAAGGACGCGTGGATATACAGCATTTAAGGTTGACTTACTGCTCAACGACCTGCGAGTACGAACGAGCGAATATTCGCAAATTTTGACGCTTCACTCACAGCTACTTTTTTATCTAGCCTCTAGAGAATCTGAATTTGCTTTTTCATTTAATTAAGAAAAAGTAACTCACGCCAATATTTGGGTCGTGTGAACTTGAAATGCGTTCCACATCTGTGGAATGTGAATAAAATTTGACAACTGCAAATTGTTGATTTCTTCGCAGAAACTACATAATTGGAATTTAAAATCTATCGATTAAGTTCCCTTCTTTGGGATTACTAAAATTGTTAATTATTACTCTTAAATGCTGCCCATTCACTGGTCGTGAATACTAAGCTGTGAATATACTTTTTGTTGCATTTTTTGGAACATTTCACAGTCTGCACATGAACGAAGAAATAAAAGAAATTTCATACTTCCGCTTCACTATTTTTCACCCCCACTGTATAGAAATTCACTTCCACTACACCGCTGCACTGCTAAAACTGAGATCAGTTGTTTGATTGCCTTAACTTAAGCAGGGATATACAAAAAATAAAAAAATGAAACAAAAAAATATGAAAAAAGAACACACAGAGGACCACGTTTTTTTTTTTTTGCCAACGAAAAAGAAAATTAAAGGAGATTTCTTTTGAACATAAAAATGATAATAACCACTTTGTGTGAACGAGCAAAGGACTAAGGACTATACTACTTGCGTTCTTATTATGATGATGGTTTTCAATTCTTTTTACGAAGTACCTACGCTCTTTATATTGTACTTGGTGTTATGTCGGTTGCACCCTTACCATGATGGGGTGGCCAGAGGGTGATAATTATGTTTTTTTTTGTTACACCATTTTGTGGTGAAATGAGTAAAAGATAGTCCTGATTTTTTTATTACCATTTAGGGACATAATTTAATATTATCATCATCATCTGGGCAAAGTTCTTTTGTTGAAATGAAAGTGATAAGTGTAGAAGGAGAAATAAAAATATTAAAGAGGGCGCAACATCTCTGCAACAGTACAGTACCACCCTATCCGCCATTAACTGCTTCCGATAGACTTCGTCATATGTAATTGGTATACGTAATTACAAAACCATGTGGTTGAGTTTAAATTTTATTTAATTGACACCAAAAATGAAAATAAAATCATAATTTCATTTGTGTGTCTGCAAAAAAAAATGCAGAGAGATCTGCCTCAACTCACAATAACAGACAGCAAAAAACCCACAACAAAACAACTTCCATCGTCCGAGTATAAACCTTTTTGATGTCACACCATGCATATTAGCTTGGTTAAAATATATTTAAACATTTTTTTTCAAAAAAAAAAAACAGGACAAAGAGGAGGAGAGAAAATCACCATTGACCATTGCAATTTTTCGCATGAAAAATTATTATGTATTCCTGTGACACAACATGTAGGAGTAGCAAGGACTACTGCCCAAAACAAATGTCAACCAGCAATAAAAATTCCACCACACACAAATGGAGTAACAAATGTTACCTCTCTACGAGTAGGAGCAAAAAAAAAAAAACACGCTCAAATGAAATGCCCAATGGCCGACAAAAAAAAAACAGGATAATTGATTACTGTACCGTATACGGCCGAGTCGTTTTTTCGCCGCCACCTCTGCAGCAGCACCAACACAACGTGTGATGAACTTTGAATATTAAAATTTATAATTGCTCTTAAAGTGTGCGGAAAAATCACTGTGCCGGGAAATTGTCATTGCTTTTGGTCCTTTCCTGCTGCTGGGGGAGGTTGTAGATGCTAGTATAGTAGTTCTGTCAAAAAATGTGTCGTCGTTGGGATTTTCCACTCTTCCACTGGCAAAAAAAACACAGCCTTGCAACAGTCTAATAATGTATTCAAGTCACATTCCGTTGAGTTCGGTGTTTTAGGAAGTTATGGGATTTTTTCCCTCGCTCCTGGCGACATCTTTTGACAGTACTCGTCGTACTGTGACCGTGAGTACAGAACATACTGACAGTTAGTGGTGGTAACTTTGTGGATGGCAATTACGTTTATGGAATTAAGTTGGGCGCGGTAGTAGAGGCTACGACAAAAAAAAAAAAAGTTTGTTCCGCTTTTTAGCACGTGGTACCATGAAGCAGGTTTTTGAAGAGTCAAATTGATTTTAAGTAAAAAAGTTTCCATGGGTGCTTAGAGTGGCTTCTTATATTCAAAAGAGGACATTTCCCTGCAAAGAGTTTGGAGCTTAGAAGAAAATGACATTTGGTTCTCATATAGAAGATGTGTGGGAACCCTACTTGAATCTAGCAAAAGACTTGAAACAAGCGACCAATAATCTCAGCACAGTGTAGGAGGGACTATTAACAGAGCTAGACTAGCCTCATAAACAGAGACCATTGAATAAAGAAGTCAAATATCCCTCTTACGACCTTTTTTGTACCAGACCCCGAAGGAAATTACACAAATAGGTCACACTAGAAGCGAATAGGACACTTCGGAGGACGAGGTTGTTGAATATTGATTTAAGAACAGTGATCAGAAGCTAACGTCGAAATTCGTAGATTGATCGGAAGACTAGTAACTGTCTTAGGGCATTGGCATACTTAGGCTTTACAATGTTATTTGCCTCAACCTATCCTAGCAGAGAACAATGGAAAAAGGTTATATACCAAATGCCAGACCACACTGATAGAACAAAAAAGGACATCGGCGCATAGAATCCATTTTCTTAGTTCTCTAAGTAGAGGTCCTAGCAGTGAAAACTGCCGCCTATGAGTCTATCATAAAGGCAATAGGTACTAAACAGAAGGGATTACCTTTTTTTATCGACAGCCAGGCAGCTATTGGAATAAGGCTCCCCCGCAGAGATTCTTGGAAAACAGCACAAGGTAACGACCTCCTGGTTTTCGCGACACAAGGGTGTCCCTGGCAGTGAACTGGCAAGAAAAGGCTCGTTCAACATACAACAAACTGATCTTTTGGTAAGCCTTCCACAGTGCGTGGCTTGAAGCAGGGAAGTAAGCCAGAAGAGGGTCAGACTTAGAATGAAACTCCATGGGAACTTGTGACATTACAAGACAACTGACAACTTCCTTCGAATAAGCACGGACTTGTGCGTAAGGACAGAAGAGCCCTCTCCTTTCTCGTGGGCTTAGCATTCTGCGGCACAATATGAAGAAACTGGGATTGATGGAAGAAGATCGCTGGAGAGGATGCGGCTATGAGACAGTTGCAGAGGACACCCCACTTCCTTCTCCAATGACCTGGACTCCAGCATTCCGGAAGCAGATTCATCAGCAAATACTTAGGTGAGCTAACTTAACCTATGGACATAGTTTGGGTCAGTCATGAACCACGCAAGTGCTTATTCACCGTCCTATAGTAGTAGCCAAATATTAGTAAATAAATAAATAAAACAAGTAAACAGATTATACTAAATATCAGACTTTTTATAATTCATTGAGAATCCATTGACAGGACAGTCTTCTTAATAATATCAATACTTTCTTCTATTTGTTCCTTATTAATCACAAGAGGTGGCGCGAAACGTATAATATCACCATGTGTTGGCTTCGCCAGAAGACCATTCTTCTTCAGCTTCAAGCACACATTCCAGGCATCATATTCTGTTAAAAGACAAACTCTTTAAATCCTTTCCTTAGGTTGCACATATCCTTATCACTTACTTGGATTGATAACAATTGCATTAAGCAAACCCTTGCCTCTAACAATCGAAACGACATCCTTGGGCAATTTACTCAGTTCACTCCTGAGGATGTTGCCCATTTTCTCTGCATTTTCAGCTAGATTCTCCTCAACTAAAACGTTCAAAGCTGTCATGGCAACCTTGCAGCCAAGTGGGTTGCCACCGTAAGTCGAACCATGCTCACCGGGCTTGATGCACAGCATGATTTCGTCGTCACAGAGCACCGCAGATACTGGATAGATACCTCCAGAGAGGGCTTTTCCTAAAAAAGATAGAGGATCCTTGAAAAATTGTCCGAAAATTCCATGGCTCCGTGTTGAACTAACCTAAAATCAAAATGTCCGGGCGGACATTTTCATGATCCACAGCCAGCATCCGTCCAGTTCGTGCTAAGCCAGTCTGCACCTCATCAGCGATAAAGAGAACATTATACTTTGTGCAGAGCTCTCGAACTTTGGTAAGGTATCCTTCGTCGGGGACAACAACTCCAGCTTCACCTTGAATAGGTTCCACCATAAAAGCGCACACATTCGGATCCTTAAGAGCTTCCTCTAAAGCGTTGGTATCGTTGTAATCGATGATATCGAATCCAGGCATAAAAGGTCCAAATCCTTCATAACTACTGGGATCAGTGGAAGCCGACACAGCTGACAAGGTCCTTCCCCAGAAGTTATTCTTGGCAAAGATAATCTTAGCTTGATTCTTTGGAATTCCTTTCTTCAGGTAGCCCCACTTTCTGGCCAACTTACAGGCGGTTTCTCCGCCTTCCACGCCAGTGTTCATTGGCAAAACTTTGTCATAGTTAAAGAACTTAGTTATGTACTCTTCGTACTCGCCAAGGACGTCTGAGTAGAATGCTCTGCCGAAAATTAAACAAAATTAATCACACTCTAACTGGGTTAGTAGATTTTGCACACTATTCACAGGGAAACGTGCGCGAGATAACCCCCTTGACTGACCTCGACAGAAATGGTATCTCCTTGTGAGTGGAAATTTTTTCAAAAGAGCTAATTTTAGTTCTGATAAGGGACCAAAATATCATTTCACTTGCGTCGCTCTTATTTTGCACAGAGAATTACATGATAGGGGTTTGGTATGGGGTTGAACGAGTACTTATTCTGTGGACATGGCGTGAATTAGATACTGATGATGGGAGTACAAAGGGGGATTTCGTGATGAATGTCGCAGATCGCGCGAATGGAAAACTACTAGAAGTTGATAGTTGGTGCCTGGTGGTTGATTAGAGGTCGCTAACTTTGAGAAGACTTGAAGAAGTCGATGAGTTTTCAGATGGGGTAGCTTAAGCCTTGTGACTCTATTTCATCTTTCCTAGGGGATTTGGGGGATTGTGTGTTACGACTTTCAACGATCCCTACCTCCAGCGTCGAATCAAATTCTATTTCATCAGTTTAGGGTCCGTTCTTAGAAGTAGTTTCTATCCACAACTTTCTGATCAAGTGGCTTCCAGTAGGAACATGCCTCGCAATGCACAATATGAAGTAGAATGCATGGAGTGAAGGTGTCAGTTTTAAGATCAAGTATCCGAAACGAGCCGTCTTTAAAGTACACATGTACCACCATAATATGTTTACATTTGCAAGCACAACAAAATACTTAATACAAATAACCAACAAAGTAATTAAAGATGTCAGCAAATTTATTTTTGCGTAATTGGAGGCTCCCCAACAGCAGGGGTGAGAACGTCAACAGGAAGTTCAAATAAAGAAGAAGAAACTAACAAACAAGATAATTTGTATTTTGGTAAATAGATGGCGCATCTTCGCTGGGGGTTATCAGTCTTGAGGGGCTGGGCTACGTATCTGCGTACGCACTATGGACGAAAATAGATCATCAAACTATTTTGGGAAATCAAAAGAGGAAAACAATTTTAAGCTCACGGTTCGCTAAACTGCTGATTGGCTGGCAGTTAATAAAAAGTAAGTTTAGAGCTAAGCTTAACTTGAAACTTCTCATAGTTATATGTGTTGTGCGCAGTATATATTTCTGCACGTATAGAAGGAACATACATTTTTTGAGGAGAAGAGGAACTCCTGCATATTGAGAAATATCTATCGTACATATCTACAGCACAAAGGACCTGCTATCTTTCGACCACCTAACCAGGACACAAGTCTGATGCATCTTAAGTCAAGTGCACGATGTAAGTTGTTAGAACAGAGAAGCAATAGAAAGAAAAAAATAGGTTTACTGATTTGAAAGATATATATATGTATATGGTGCGTATATATCAAAACCCGAAATGTCACTGTCGTTAAAGCTTATCAACCACTGTAGTGTGTTCCTAGCGATGCCATGGGAAAATTGTTATCTTCTTACGGCTACAGTCTTACTACCATCCAAGCCATATCACCCAAGAGAGTAAAACCGAGTCTGTTTAAACAGTACCCAGAAGAGCTTGGATCATCAACCGAATGTCACCAAATAACATTTTGGAAGAGAAAAAGCAAGCGAATTGGACCTGTACAAGACCTGTCCATAGTCTGTAACTCATTCTAGCTGAATAAAATCACAGAACTAGCACAATGGAATAGAATAGGTACTCTGGAAACAGTAGCATAAGATGAAGGCTTAGCCCATAAAACACACAAAACACCAAAGAAGAATACGTCAAGGCGTGTGAGAACATAGATAAAGAGGAATGCTCAGAACATTGTCAGTGGAAATGCACAAGTAACTGCTTTATCAGAGAGACGCCCCTGGGAAAATGTCTAAGAAGCCCCCAAACGCCATTATAAATTTCATAAATTCATCAAGATCATTGACAGGAAAGTCGCTCGAACAGCAGAAACTAACACCCTTGTTTCATCTTTCCAAATTTATTCGCATTGAAACCCAGGGAGACGTCGGAAAACTTGACCTGCAACATGGATAGAAACCAAAATCAATTAATTCAACAATTGGGTTCAAAACTCCTAACTTGAAGGACCAAATTAATGCTCTATAAAACGCTCATCTTAACAGTTCTGCTGTATGGAGCCGAGCGCTGGACGATAAGTAAGAAAGCTGAGAAAATATTGGGCACTTTCGAGCGAAAAATACTCCGTCGGATATTAGGTCTCTTATGGAGGAGGGCGAATGGAGGAGAAGATACAGCCGCGAACTCTATGAGCTGTACCAGGATGTGAATTTAGTCCAAAAAGCCAGGATACGCAGACTACATTAGCTCGGTCACATTGAGCGAATGGACAACAATGCTCCAGCCAAGAGGATCTTCGAATCGAATCAAGGGGCTTAATGGAAGCAAGAAGATCTGGAAACCATAAAAATTAGTTGTCAAAATTTTGTACGAGAATAGCCATAACTTCAAGAGAAGTTCATTCGGAACGCCCGCACGTCTCCTTGAAAGGTATGTCATTTTGTTCAACACCACTTGAAGATCACTGCTGCACCAGTTTCCTGTAGTGCAAGGCCCCAACCACATCACACTTTTGTGACTGTTGCTACAACGAAAGATATCAAGATTACATTAAGCTAAATGCAGAAGAGAAAAACTAAAGTTTCTAGGACGATGTAGTCGACATCAAAAACTAAGGAGAGTGACAGAAAATACATGATGGCCATTTGCGAAACAGTAGCAGGGATTTCAGGACTACTGACCAAAGATGTAAGCCAGATTTACATGACAACGCTGTGACTTTTGAAAAGAGGAAGAAAATGCGATCTTTTAGTCCATTCATTGTCTTTAGAAGACGCTCCTAATACTTTTGACACCTCGCCATCACTTTTGCTGCTGACTGTAATTTCTTAGTTTAAAAATAGCTCTTGTCAGCAAAGGAAATACAAAGCGTTATCTCATAGGGAAAAAACTGCGAACATGATAGAAATCAAGTTCACACAAAAAACAAGGAACTATCTCAAGGTATTTTGTTACCAAGCAGATAAGATTCCTATCTCGTAAGTAGACTCGTGCAAAAATAACAACAGATAAGACGCATTACCCCCAACTAAGCTCTTTCCACCCACAAATCTAATAAAAAATGTCTCTCTCACCTTGACGTCAGTGCCAAACGTTTGGACTGCTCCACAAGAGCTTCGATAATCTTTGGATGCCCGTGACCTTGATTGACAGCCGAATATGCGCTCAAAAAGTCAAAATATCTCTCACCCTCGACGTCCCAAACGAATACACCTTCGCCGCGTTTGAGTGCCACCGGCAGCGGGTGATAGTTATGTGCTCCATATTTATCCTCACGTGCGAACACCTCCTTCGAAGTAACACAACGCGTGACAGCGATAGCACGGGGCACTGCTACGACACTCCTCATCAGCGCTAGATTGATATACATTTTTTTTGCGGCTCGTTTTGTCCGATAACTATTAATAAAAATTATTTCTGCCTGTACAGTGGTTTGTAGGAGTTTCTGAATGAATTTCTATTTGGATCGGATAGATGAAGCAACACTTGTGAACTGGTCAAGAATAAATTGAAGACTGACTGAGCTGGATTTTTCCGCTCAATATTGGAGTGGAACTAAATAAACTTGTGGGACTGGGACTATGTTGGTCGTTCTCTACTGGTGGTCTTAATTATCTTTTGGGTTTATTTTTAAATTGTTTATTAATTGTGTGCGCTATGTTTGAGTGGAGAGATAGTGAGATTTTTTTTGTTTTTTTTGCAACATGGGCTAACAAGGTGAGTGCGAGGAGTTCTCTCAGATGGGGAGCTGTTGTTATGCGGCGACAACAGATGATAGCAGCTGATGTTGGAGCTGGAAATTTTCCATAACTACTTATGAATGAGCTTACAAGTGGACAAGAGAGAGAGAGATTTTAGTAAATGCGCAGATGTACAGAGATAATTTCATTTGAATATTGCACTAAGAAAGCGGTTACGAATGCTGTTCATAATGATAAATTAATTGAAACAAAACCTGCCCCTAAACGAGATTTTAATAATGCAACAGGTTAACAGATATCTGCTTATGAACCTGCGTATTCAGTTCAAGTTTTATAAATAAATAAAATTTACATGAGTGAGGTTGAAGAGAGTAGGGAGGTAGAATAGCTTGAGTGCTAAGAATGCAAAATGTTTTTGTTATTGCGCTTACATATCTGCAAACGAAACACGTGCGGATGTAGTAATGTAATCTGGCGGGATGACGGATTTTGTCGTAGAGGCCGCTAGATTCGTTAGCGACAAGTCTGTCATCCCGGTGCAAAAGTATTCTGACAGCTAGATTAGCGAAGTGTTGGGAACGCGCTTTTTAGAAATAGAGACTTGGTGCAGTGCCACACCGCATGCAAACTACGAATCGTGTACTACATATGTTTTTCAAGAAATCTGTAGGCAAAATTCTACTACACAAACATGCTTGGACATAATCAGCTCGGATTTCAGTTATTATTTCGACGCTTTAGTTCTGCGACATCTTAAGAATTTAGTTTAAACTTCCAAATGGTCAGAAACAGCGGTATAGACCTATTCATTAGCGGAAATGTACAAATAGAAACAAAAAATTAGACCGACTCTTAGACCAATTTATAAAGCATGTGCCAAAAAAGTCATCGTTTTGAATAAAAGAAGATTCCCTGGCGTTAGTTTAGCGACTGATAAAACCGAGTTAGACTTTGTAACAAAAAAATGGATACCGACCACCCTCGAGTTCGTGGTAGTCCAAGAAACAATTTTCAACAACGCTACAGTGAATTATGAGAATCCCTCTAGATTCGAAACTAACTTCCTGCCAATAGATTAACTACCTAGCATCAGAACGACCTGCAAAGACAACCTCAGCTCCTAACAGCCTCATGTCAAACATTGGGAGACCAACCATGATCAGACGCCATCCTGCTGTATATAGTTGTCAGATCTCACTCGATTCAAACTAGAAAAATAGAGAGACGCGAAGCCCTACTAACTCCCATCGACCTGCTAGCGGCAGAAAAAAATCACGAAATAGGTTACTTTTCTGGACATAATGCCATAAACAAGATCGTTGCTAGTAACGACAACTGAATCAGAATCTATTCTTTCATCGAGACAGCACTTAGACAGAGGAAAGGAGCAATTATGCCCTCCATATTTTTGTTTTCATACGATTGACAGTTTAGGAAGCCAGAGGCAGACACAGTTTAGAAATACTTTAGTTTTACGTATTAGTTTGCTACCGTCAAACACTTCTTTAAGCCATTTCCTTCTACCGAATGTAACTCACTTACGGTAGCCCTAAATGACGAACATGCTTGCCGAACCTGCTCGCTAAATTTTTCTCGTGTAGGGGCTGTTTCGCGAGCAAACTTCATTTTTGCTGTCAACGCCGCCAAGTTCATATCGTAGAAACAACAACAACACGAAATGAATGCTCGTCAAATGTGTAGGGGATAACACAAAGGAGCAAGTTCAGAGAGCTTGTTCGTCGTTTAGGGCTACCTTTACTAGTGCTTTACGAATCAAAGAATTTAGTCAGCAGACAGTAAATAGTAATAATAAAGAGGTACAAAAATTATTCATTCAAGACTATGACACATACAAAAATTAATTTTCTGCTTAGCAACTGTACTAAATATGTACATCATCTGAAGCGTACTGAAGAGAAGCTTGCGCTTGATCGACATCACTTAGCGCCAGACACAGTTGTCTACTAATTTGTACCAAACATCTGTTCATTGACGACTGTGGTGTTGTCGCGTGATAATTGTTTGTCATAGAAGTTGGATTTATTGCCGACGCTCGAGTTGTTCTTGTTATTGTGCTATAAAGTGACTCCCAATTAGATAAAATTTATAAATAGACTAAATAAAAAACGGGGAAGGAAAGAACCGTTTAGGCCTTATTACTAGCGAAAAAGCTCAACGAAATCGACTGTACGGAGCGGACATGATAAGCCACCATCATCGGTGGAACTCCCCACCTATCAAAAGGGTGTATTTTTTACTAATGAATATCACATTCATCACCGCATTGTCGCGTCAGTTTTGCCACAACTGACTGAGGGGAATGTAAAAAGAAGCTTAGAAGAATCCTCCACAAAACATCCACTGGTTCAGATTTATGACGAAGGGTTGAAAGGCAGCTAAATGTAGTCAATATAGTTTGGGAAGTACTGGCCGCGTTTGTACTTATTGCTTCTCAAAGTGAAAAGCTAGTGGCATCTATTATAAAGGATTCTTCCGACGCAGACTCTCTAGTTCCGGCATATGGTTCAATACGTTGATTCAAAGCTGCTATTACAATGAAGGAGATTCTGAACGCAGAGGCTTCTGAAAAGCTTCATCGGGTAAAATGATGGTCCGAATTGTATACGAAGTGTTGCCAGGATCTGTACACAAATCGTGAATATCCACTGACTAGACGGTTTGAAAAAGACTAGAAATTCGATGAACAGTTTCTTCCATTGTTAGTTTTTTTGCTATGAAGTTTCTAGTGTTTCTATTATATAACAGGCTAAGACTTTAGTTCTAATGTTATTCCCAATTGATGATTCCTGAATGATGATCAAATGAACTTCGTTTCCAGCGATGAAAGCGTATCCACCTCTCGCCTACTTGCTATTGGAAATCAAGTGCTATGTTGGATTTAACCAAATGAGGCAAGGAACTTTAGACCATTGGCAGGTCTTGCTTAGATTCCTTTTTTTGTCACTCCAGTTTCACTTTCGTCCACTTGGTTTCCATCCAGCTTCCGGTGGAAGCAATTTATTTCTCTTCCATAGTTTAATGGTAGCCGTACTATCTATTTATCTATTTGTTGGTTTCTTTGTAACAATCTCGTTGATAGTTTTCGCAGCTAACCTTCTAACTCTAGTTTAGCTGTTTGTGACACACTGCCACGGTATGAAAGCCTTGCTGATAGTAAAACTGCAGAGTCTGATGAGCAGATACGTAGTCCATTCCTTCTCCTGTGTTAGACCTGACTGTGAAAATTGAAAGCTTTTACGGGTTGATAGTGCTTCTCTTCTTCGCTTGCTATTCCAACTTTTAGGTTGAAGTCCAACGTTAAGTGTTGTAGAACATAGAGGCATATTGAGCTCTAGTTCTAGCTTCCCTTCTGTTCAACCTTAAGCCCAACTTAGGACCTACTGTCAAATACAGTTGAACGACACGTACAAATGTGACATGATCTTCCAGGCTCTGCATTTCCTTCAAACAATCGAAGCCAACGTGCATCAGTACCTCTCTTGTTCATCTTCCTCCTTTTCCAAAACGAAAGCAACTTGAATCTTCAGCATAACGGTATTCATAATCCTTACATTAGATAGTGTGGAGAGCTCCCCCTCGTTATATATTGGTAGTAGTCTAACTATGCATCCTAGTGCTCCACACAAAATTTGCATGATCAGGATCGAAAATGTCTAGAATATCGATTTAAAATTGTGAGATCAAACGTAAAGTTTTAGGCAAATTCTCTCTGGCCGAAATTTTGGTACCGAGAAGTTTCACGATAAAAGTTCTTGTCCAGGGAAACAAGAAGTAGGACAAAAAAAAAAAAAAAAACAAATATACCGATCACTACTTGCTTAAATCCAGTCACACTATAACACTTCAGCTGCAGAAAAGCCGAAATTACGTATAAGTCCATCTGACCAAATTCCAGGCCAGTCCAGTTCAAGCGCTGCTTAAATCCCTTCTTCAGCTATTGTAAAGGCCGTCCATTTATTGTTGATCACGTACTTACTCACGCTTTTCTTTGATCGAAAATATATTCCATATCACAGCAATGCATCTCGTCAAAATTTCACTCGTAAACACCTCGAAAAAAATTTGATTAGTTTTGACCTTTTAAAAACAAAGTAATAAACTTTCCTTATCTTGCGTGTTAGTATTTTTATTTCTCATATTTAAATATAACAATAATTGATTTATATATTTTTTTTTTGTATTTTCTAAATTCTTGTTTACATAATAATTATTTTTTTTGTTTAATTTAAATTATATTTACCGATTAATTACAATAGCTCGTTTATTTGTCAGAGGTCTTGTAGGAAATTGTTAAACATGGTTTACACCTTCTTACAAGCCCATCAATAGAGTATTTTGTATTTGAATTGAAGTCTATGTCGACAGTGTTCCTCATTAATTTAAATATTCTACAATTAAATTATTTTTATTATTTTTTCTTTTCAAAAAATTAAAGAAATATGTGCATATTTATAAATAAAAAATAAAAAACGTTTAAATAAAAGCTCAAATTAAAAAAAAAATACAATTCTTTTTAAACTTAATTATTTGATACATTATGCTGTTGTTGTTGTTGCTGCTGTTGCTGCTGTTGCTGTTGTTGTTGCTGCTGTTGTTGTTGCTGCAACAACTGTTGATGGTGATGCTGTTGCTGTTGAATGTCTTTACTCAACCGATAAGTACTCATGACATTCGCACAACTCTGATGGAAGTACAGATTCCTACCGCGAAAGAAATCCGAGGAGAATTCCTTTATACCTGTCTTGAGTAAACAGAACACAAGAGCCTGTCAGTTTTTTGGCAACTTTTTATGGGCTTCACTATATATTTTGAAATTTGATTCTGATTTTGTGTTAATTGAAAATTGAAATAATAAATTTGCCATGCAGTGAGGGTGCTAAGTGCAAGCGAAACTAAAATCCAATGCAAATTTACCTTACAAATGAAACATTTGTATTCTTCGTCCGGTTTATCCGAACTTATCCCCACCTTTGAGTCCTGCATTACGCCACTTCCAGGAGTACCAGTCGAGGCTGGTGGTGGTCCGCCACCATTCTCCGGATCGGGTATTTTCGATCGCAATTCTTCGAAATTGTATTTGTTGTTATTGTTGTTGTTATTATTATTGTTATTCGGCATCTCGATATTTGGCTCAGTGCTGGTTACTTGGGGTTCCGAACGAGGTCGTTCATCATCGGGCGAATGGTTCTCATTTCTGTTGGAGGGGTTTTCTTGAGGAAACTGCTCTTTTGGAGGGAGGTTGTGAGCTTTGCTTACCTATTACTTATGGTCTCTTCGAATTTCCGCTTCTTTGTGTTTAAGGTTTTGACGGAGTCATCATCGTCTACGATCACATCCTCGTCGCTGTCATTATTGCACGTATTTGTATCCATCTCTTTGCTGTTACAGTTGCGCTCCTCGCCGCATGAGTCCGCATTGTAAAAGTGATGCGTTGTCGACGAAAGTTCACTGACATTTTTAACTGGAAGAATATTTAATAGGAAATGAGGTTGATTTTTTTCTTTTGATTGAAGATTGTAGACTCTAAGGAAAAGAAGATTAAGAAGATCCACCAGGAAGTCTCCTCTTTTTTGAGAGAAGTACGAAGAGCCGAAAGTCAAGGCTTAAGTAAAATCACTGGTTGGACCTCTCAAAATCCAAGAAAACTTCTCATGGACGAACTACTCCCAGGCAGAGCCAGCCACAACCGACTGAGGAGGGTGTGGAAAGAAGCTTAGAAGAATCCTCCACAAAACATCCACTGGTTCAGATTTATGATGAAGGGTTGAAAGGCAACTAAATGGAATTACTTTAGTTTGGAGAGTCCTGGCGGCGTTTGTGCTAATTGCTTCTCAAAAGCTAGTGGCTTTTTCTTCCGACGCACAATCTCTAGTTCCGGCATAAGGTTCAATACGTTGATTTAAAGGCAAGTTACTTCCTAATCTTAAGCTGCTATTACAATGAAGGAGATTCTGAACACAGAGGCTTCTGTGAAGCTTCATCGTTTAAAAGGATGGTTTGGCTGACATTTCTTCAAGATAATATAGGAATCTATTAGCCTTACTTGTATCCGTTGTTGAAGACACCAGTCGAATTTGAGTTCAATTCCAAGGACAGGTGGAGCTATTTGTGAGAGTTATTTGTGCTTCAGTAAAAGTGAATTGTTTATGTTTTCTGTCACAAGGTCTGCTGATCCTTAGTCCTTTAAATGAAGGGCGAACAGCCACTAAAATTGACTGCCCAAACTCATGCCTAAAAAATCATTACATGCGTGATCCATTTCAGAAGCAATTCTCTGCCAAGATCAACGTGTGCTGGACTAGATAAGGTATAAGTGGAAGCAACTTGCGGAATATGAAAGAATTAAAAGCAACCTCCAACAAAGGATAGTGGAATTAAGTTATTTGTGTGCTCAGAGTTGTGTCTCTTGGGTAATGTGCCGTTTCGAGTTCTTGACATGCAGATTTTATTCATGTTTAGTTCCCTTCAATCAATCCTTCTCGACGTTGTGCAAGTTGAAGAAAATGCTGGACATAGTGAAAGTTGATTGAAGAAAATGGTGAACCAAAGTGTGTGCGGGTTTGTTCGTTTAAATAAAGGAATAGATCTTGAAGTTATGAGTTCAGTAAAAACGTCGAAGAGTAGGACCATCGTGGTCCAACCAAAATCCGATGTTTATGATTCATTAAAGATTGATTCCTGTTATTGTGTAACCAAACCTATCAAGCTTTGTACTAGTTTCTTGAAGAAAAATCGTGGTGCAGAAAGTGTGCATTCTTCTTGATAGGCAGCAGAGAAAAAAGGAAGAAATCCGCGTTTAAATTAGTCCAACAGGGCTTTAGCCAGAAGAGTTTTTAGATTCCCCATCCATCCTCCAATATGATAAGTGGTCTTCAGTCCTCCAACATGATCGTATGCACGTGTGCTTAGCTTTACAAAAGGAAAATTAGCTATCCTGGACTGAAGAAGGTAAAGTGATGTTGGGATGTCTTGAGCCTCTTCATGGAGTTTGAGATATAGTTAACATTTAGTTAGACATTACAGGGACTGATGCAGAGACAATACCATCGTTCCGTCTCTGAAGTAGATAATATTGAATGGGGGACTTTTTCTTCCAATTTTTTTTACAACTCTCACCAACATTTTTGCCACAAAATGAACCACAAGCAACTTTATTTTGCAATCACACTTTCCACGGATTCAAGTCAATTTTCAGATTAGTTGAACGTGTAACGAGTAAAAAACTTTTGTTCGCGAAACAATTCGCGGGAAGTTCAAAAGCCTATTCACAGCTCAGCGACCGGTGAATGAGCGAATTGCGAACAAACCCTTTTTGCCACATTTAAAGGCACGCAGTTCAAAATCTTATTACGCCCAGGGAAGAGAGCTTAATATATATAATGATTTATAAAAAAGAAGATAAGCGAATGATTTTGCGAACTGTCAAATTTTATTTACATTCCACAGATGTGAAACGCAATCCACATTCATACGACACCTCTTCACTACTCTTATTTTCTTTACTAAATGACAAGTTAAATTGACAGATTGCTGCGCCTAGATTAAAAGCGGCTGTGAATGAAATGTCAAAATTTGCGAATATTCGCTTATTCGTATTCGTAGTTCGCTGAGCTTAAGGCTTGCGAAAATCAAACTTCAATGATCAGATAAGTCTTCAAAACTACTACAAAAAATGTTATATGCACAAATGTCAGGACGGGAAAAAGTTACAGGGGATGTATGGGCTCGATAGTTTCCTGTGCTCACTCAAAAGAAGTTCTCAATGACTATAAACTTGGAAAGTTGGCCAAAAGTGGTTTTCGAAGATCCTTTTTAACGCTTTTAGATTAGAAATATATAAATATATAAAACAAATCAAATTTACTCCCAAAAGACCTATTGCGCACTTGGGACCGTATTGTGCGTGGTATGTATCTTTTTTCGCATAAATGAATGTTTGTGTCATTTAAATAGAGAAAAGTTTTTCTGAAGATAAATCGTTCCCTTGGACTTAATAATTATTGGCATTTTCTGCGATTTGAACCTCGAACTCTACTCATTGACCTAACTTTTACCAGCTAATGTCCAGTCTCTTTCAAAAACAGTGACAACCGCGTTTCATAAATCCTTAAAAACTAGCACTTACCGCTGATATGTGGACTGGGGTTTGATTCCCAATTATTTGAATTCGTCACATCGTCCTCTGCACTCTCTTTATTTATCACACATGCAGTCCTGTACAGAACACCGTCCAGCTTACCAGCACCATTTGAACTGTTCATTTCTGAACCAGAATCCGGAACATCATCGTTACAACTCTCAACATCGACTGTTTCGATTTCGTCTTTCGGTTGTGGTTCCTCCTGCACATGGAAACAAGGATATCCTTTATTATGAAGAGATGCATATGATTTTTTTTTTAAACCTCACCTCACTATTCTTTGTCGTTTCCATTGAATATTTCCTTTTACAAATCGGACACGAACTACAAAACAAATTATCTAAGAAGTACATATCACTGCCGTACTTCCGTTTTCGAACTTTGATTCGCAAACGATTCTGTCGATTGTTTCGTATTCTCTGGAATGTCTATCCCCCCCAACAAAGAAAGGATAAATTTTAAGTGAAAAGATTTTTTTGAAAGAAAACTCACCTCCCATCGATTGTGACTAGTCCGAATGGCATTCTCCTGGGCAGGACATGGCGGGACAAACATATAATTGGATTGTAAATTCGCTCGTTCCATGCCCGAGCTCAATTTATACAGCCTATCTAGTTCGGTTAGGAAGTGTGAGTTCCACTCTTCGGGGGTGAGCTTAATACCACAGACCGGACACACATCAGGAACATGACCACGTGAGTTGCCATTTTTTTGCTGGCCACCGCTGCTACTGTGGACATCTATAAAGAGACAGGGGTTTAAGTAATTAAATTTGAATTAATTGTACATCAGAAAATGTAACAAAACAACAAAAAAATGCAACAAATTTAACGGTCATTACATGCCGTAGTGAATAATCAACGAACCTTGCAGCAGATAATAACCATTTAGGAGCTGTAGCTGATGCGCCATCTGTTGTCTGTTTTCGTAGATTGCATTGTGAATTTGTTGTGATTGCATTTCGCAATAAGGGGGGTCATTGGCTGGCTGTATGCGAATTAGGAAAATATCCTGCCAAGGATGCAGTTTATGGACGACTGGTGGGTGGATTTTTATGGTGACAATTAGAGTTAGAGAATGTAAAATGCATGAAGATGACAATGGGTGACAGTTTGCACAAAGTTTGAACAAAGTCAAAGTTCATTCGAATTGCACAAATGGATGTGATTGCTGCCAGGGGGAGATTATGCAGTTCTGTTGTGGGGTTTGGCTGGCAGGGTAGGCATGCATATGAATGCAATTAAAGATTTAAATAGAGCAAGCTTCGAACGTTATCCTTGTCGTTATTTCGATATACATACAACGTTCATAATGGTACTCTTTTTTATTCAAATATTCAGATAGATTTTGAGGGAGTATAGTACCGGATTTGAGAAATATCGACTTCAATAACTTTGCTTCTAGTTGCTTAAGTAAATCGCGTTTTTCTGGGATTCCAAGACCATTGAGATAGAGTATATTTCTTAGAAAAAAGGTCAGATGTCACACAGAAGAAGGCTGTCAGAGGAATTCAAAGTCCAAAGTGGGATTCGGAAAGGCTGCATGCCTTCGCCAATACTGTTTTTATTGGTGATTAGCGATGTGCTGAATGCGGCCTTATCAACAGGAAATGGAGCAGTTCGAGGGACTCTTACAACTGAACTCAAACACCTAGACTACGCCGATGATGTATGCCTTCTACAGAATAATGGACCTTCACCAAATGACAGCAAATGTGGAGAGGGAAGCTTCAAGCTGGTGCTAGGGTATATGGTCCTAGTTTCCAGAGTTTGGAAGCCGTTGGAAAGTCACCCACCATCTTCCGAACAGAAGCCCAACCAATATGTAGAACTTTAAGTACGAAAATGCTTTCAAAGAACTGTGAATAGAACTCGCATCAACATCTTTTCAGGCACTCAAGTAACACTAAAGACTCTTAATTCCTTGGCCAAGGCTGGGATTAGATCAACAATTTGCGTTCGCAAGCCAAGTCACCATAACTTGGATTAAAGGACAGGAAGGTTTTGAGGGATATGAACAGGCAGACGCTAGTAAATTGACAGGATTTAATAACAATACTGACATGATCCTTTGGGGTTTCCCAGTTTTAAATCTGGCCTGGTGGACAGTTAAAGGTGGGCACTTCTCATTAATGAAGCGCTCTTTAGGAGTGTGGATAGCGAGTACTTTGATGAGCCAACGTATTGTAAATTCCTGGTATATCTACAAGTATTATCCCTCCAATCTTAGGCTACGTGAACAACCTAAGTGAACAAAAAGTGATCAGAAGTGTTCATGGCCGAGAAACTTGCAAGATGCTTACAAGAAGCTTACACCTGGACCTCAGATCCAAAGTGAAATTAGCTTTACTCTTCACACGCACATATGTATGTACATAAGAATATATATATTATAGCTAAACTTAAATCACGAAAACAGTCCAAAATATTGGCTTTCCAGATTTAGGAAGTAAGCCAGGGCATTGTTCCGTAAAAACGAATAGATTTATGTTGGTTAAGTTGATCTTGACACTAAATTTTCTTATCTAAGTGACAGCTGATTGACAACAAGGCCTCAGACCTCGGTAAGTGTTTGATATTTGGAGCTCCCCCTCTCTAAAACTCCGTCAGCACTTTTGAAACGTCGTACAGCGCTCCTTTCCCTTCCCCACCACACGTCACAAGCCCCAGCATAAGCAGCAAAATTCAATTAATAATGGCAACATTCTCGATGATGGAACACATTTTCTCTTTGACTTGCCACTTGACCAATAACCAATATAATAATAATATCAATAATTGCAGTGCATATTTTATCCATTTTTCAAAACCATCTCGACCTTCCATCATTACCCTCATATCGGCATCCTTTTTTCAATTTCAACAAGGATATTAATACACGTGTTAACAGACAAAAATAAACAAACAAACAATAAAAGAGTAGAAGAAGGAAAAAAAATGTTCTATAAAAGGGAGAATGAATTATGATTTTTCCAACCCCGATGAGGGTTGTTTGGTCCTTTCCTTTTGTATCCTTTCGGCTAGAAGTGCCACCCCATTCCATGCCGATCCCGAGATAGAAATATGAGCCTCATATGCTTATGCCATGTGACTAATAGCGATTTTTATTGCAATTGCAAGGATAAATAATGCGGCCACACAGTGGAAATGTGTGGAATTTTTATTAAAACGATGTAACAAACGATAACTAAAGGATAACATCAAAACAATAACAGAGATACTGTATCTGAGTCCTGAGTCCTTTATACAGTTCAACTCTGTTGTATTCAGTAAGAATTGGAATGAGTCAGCTACCGACCAAAAATTAGACGGATGAATGAGTGTATGGTTCCGGCGGTTGGTTGGTTGATTTTTTGGCGGATGTGTTCACCAGTTATACGTATGCAAAATATTTCCTGGTTAGGTGTGGTTCCAACAACAGCAAAAAAGAGTCAAAACCCAACACTTTTTGATGTCCATTCAAGCGCGTGAATGTGCATTTCAATTCAAACAACAAAAAAATATACAAAAAAATCATTCTGGTCACCACAACTTGCTGTTGACATTTAAACCGCGAACAACCAACACACATTCAAAACAACAAAATGTCAAAAAATGTCTACCTATCAGCAAATGGTTGGTGGATTGTTTTTTTCTGTTCTGTTCTGCCGCCGAACTGTTTTGACGTTTGACATGACGGTTTCACTTTTATTTTTTCCTGTGGTCAAACCTGTAGCCCACTCCAAAGTGCGACGCGCCACCCTAACCCAATTTGTCATGACAACAGCAAGAGCTGTCAAAAAATATTTATTTAAATTTGACACACTTAAGCTTTTTTGAAAATTACTGCAAGCAAAGCAAGAGATCGACTAATTAAACTCAAATGAATAGTAGAATTCAATGCAAATGTAAAGGAGGGTGTTGGATGAAATGACATCTGTTTACCCCATTTTTGGGGTGAGTTCGTGGAGTACCACATGAAGCAGCTAATACACAGAGACCGAGTTAGACTTTGTCATGTAATTTTGGGAATTAATCGTGAACGCATACGTGTGTGCGAAGAGTTTGGTCGGAAAACTCTTTGACCTTTTGACGTTTTAAAGTTTGTGTTTGTTCGTTTGTATGTCGGTAAGTGAAGGGTATGTTGGTAGAGTGTATACAAATATTTTCCCTTGGCAATTGTTCAAATGATTCGGTTTTAATGAGCTTTTTTGGGGGGAAGCATTTTGTATTGCGAATGTGAAAGGGGTGAAACGAGGAAGGTATGTGTGTATGTGGTTTAGGCAGTTAGGTGAAAGATGACTTTGCACAGATTTGAAGTGATTAGCCGGGTGAATTCAAGTGGAACATTATGCGTTGTTATAGTTATTAATTGCTGTCGAAAAATGTTCGTTTTTAGGGGTCGATTTCAGAACGTGGATGCATAACAAATTGGATTTGGAAAATTAATTTTGATATTATGAAATGAATTATTATTGGCCGTAGCGGTGCTGATGGTGGGGGAATGGTTTGTGGCATCAGGCGGAAGGGATAAATGTGTGTTTTTGCGAAGGACGATGGAATTAAATTAGAATTTTGCTCTCAAAATTCAACATGTCTGCTTTGTGGAGAAAAATTCAAATTTGACATTAACTTACATTATCTGTCACTTTTCACTTATTCAGCTGTCACTCTTCAAAAGAAACTTCAAAGCCTAGCCAATATCACCACCACCACATCAATCAGACAACCAAGGCATGTTCCATATCGAACTGTCAAAATTTCATAACCGAAATATTTAGCCAAAAAAACTTCAATAGAACATAAAACCATACGAAATTTATTACACGCATTAAGTGAAGCCAAAAAGCGAGAAAATATTTACCAAATATTGGCATTCCTTTTGAGAACTCATCAGTCAATTTTTACTCGGATTATTGTGTACGATGTCCGATAAAGGGGGCGTTCCTTTCAGTCAGTATTTATAGGAATATGATTTTTAATTTCGCTATGCTTTTTGATTAGTTCCAAATGGCAGGGGGATGAGTAACCGAAACGAATTACTATTCTGCCACGCAGAGAGTACATTGAATAAAATTTTTTGGCGGAAAGGAAAAGAACAACAAACAATGAGGTGTTTTCAATCGTTTTGCGGTTGCAAACTAAATTAAAAATTTATTATTAGCATTTTTTTTCGCCTGTAAGTAGGAGGAATTTTGAGTTTTTTTGTTTGTTTGGGTTTCGAGTAATTTATGTTGTGAAAATAGAGTATGGTTCTTGTTGTACTACTGAGCAAAGTATTAGTTTTGGTTTTGTTCTTTGAGGTGTTTTTTTTTTCTCTAAATATTTGTTTATTTAGAGAAAGTTATTGGAATGTTTTTGAAGGATTCTTTTGTTGTAGGTGAGGTATTAAGATTCGAGACATGTATGAATGTTTTGTTCTCCAAAAACATGAAAGAAATTATTGAACAAACTGAGTCATATGTTTCCAGCTCTAAGTCAAACCGTATAAGCACAGGAGCAGCATATGTATGGGCAACAGCTGTGACAGGTAATTGGTAGTCTGGCAGCACCACTATGCACTCGAAAGGCACAAAGCTAAGGTATCCCAGGAAATGATTTCTGTCGCAACTGCATGGACGAAGAGAAGAAAGAATCGAATCCTGCCGATCACATAATCTAGCATAGCACACCAGAATCACTAAGAGAGAATTTGTAGCGCTTCCAAAAGACTACAATGCCAGCACAATATACTTCACAAAACTTTTTCCATTTAGTATAAAGTGCTGGAAGGTCCTTAAGGATTTTGACTTAACAATCTGCCGACTAACACTACCTTCTTAAAGCTTGTACAACTACTCGCTTATGCCGATGACATTGACATAGTCGTAAGAACTCAGCGGACCATCAGTAGGGCTTTCTCGAGCATTCACATCGAAGCAGCAAGGATGGGTTTAACGGTCAATGAAAGGAAGACAAAATATACAAATGCTGTCTAGAAAAAAAGAGGCATTAAGCATCGGCGACATTTCAAGGTAATAAAGGACTTATTCTACCTAGGCTTAGACTCTGAGCTCTGCAAATGACACCAGTGGGGAGATCAACGGTGACTCTGTGGGCTAAGAAAACAATTGAGCAACAAACCCTATCTCGAACTACTAAGGTGGCTCTTTATAAGGCACTAATCATCCCAGTCCTGCTGTATGACGCAGAGGCATGGACTTTGACCAAATGGGATGAGGATGCCCTTGGTTTTTTGGAGAGAAAAGTTCTTCGAGTGGAGGAGAAGATACAAGGCCAACCTATACGTATATGGCCTAAACAAGGACATCAACTTAGTCAGAAGAGTTTGCATAGAAGGATTACAATGGCTGGGTCATGTTGAGCGGATGAAGCCAGACGTCTTCGAATCCACCCCGGACGTAGTAGAAACTGACCTCGTGGTAAGTGGCCCAAACAATTGGAGGGGGATCTCAACCGTCTTGGCGTAATTAGAGCCAGCTGGCTCGTAACCGGGCTGGCTGGAGAGGTTTATTGGTTGAGACACAGGTCCACCTCGCCACGTAAGTATGTAAGTCTGCAGACAGACAATTCAGATATGAAGTAATGGAAGGATTGCTTAGTCGAACGTCTTAAAATCCTACAGGTTGCTTCCCTAGAAGCACTAGAAGAAAAGCTCAGCTTATGGAATTCATCGGATTTGTTGTATACATTTGCAGAGTAAAGACGAATGATCAATAAGTTCGCTATTGGGTAGAGAGGAGCACCTCAAAGGAAGAGATGTCGGTAGTTAGCAAAGAAGCTAACAATAGCGATGTTATGATCCGGAGTAGGAGAAGAGCTCAACACCTCATGAGGGACAACAATGAGAAAGAAATTCCACCGATCACCACGAGACGTGAACGTTGTTTGTTTCTATGCGTGGGTCCTCGTTGTTGGGACTGGTAAATTGTGGTTCCAACTCTTAGTCTTGACACTTGATCTACCACCGAGTGGATGTAAGTTGCTAAAGATATGGATCATGGGTCTGAAGACTGTATAGACAAAAAGGCACAAAAAGCGTTATTGAGATCAGAAGCGTTCCCAGTCTGGGGTGACTGTTTTGTAGCAAACAATTGAAGGATGTTGAAGTAAAACCCTACCAATTTGAAATTTTCAGCAGGTGGACAAGGTTTTAGAGCTGCTCTTCACTGTCTTTGTAAATTAAAGTTCTGGGTCTTGATAGCGCTTACACGAGGAGTCACCATACCCAGTTGAAGGAAGAAGAAAATAAGAAAAACTACTTTTTTTCCATTTCATCTGATAGAAGTCATTGACACAACTTAAAGTCCTGTAAAACATTTAATTATTTCGTTTAACTGCGTCCATAAACAAGTGTCAAATGACAACTTTATAGCCTGTCTCTCTACCCTTCAGTCATTCACCTTAAACATCGGCAATTTACAATTACACAACGACGACGACGAATTCTATTAATCTGCTTCCTCCCCCAACAGCGATATGAATTCGCAACGGAAGCACAAAGTTTACATTTCCCACAAAAACTCAATCCGCAGCATCTCTTCCAAACTGTCAGAATTCCAGAAATATCTACACAAAGAGTATTGTAACACTTGTCAAGAGTCTTCCATACAATAACACCCCGATGAAGGGTTACAAAACTCATCGTCGACAACCCCTTCGCACAATATGCTTCCATCCCTCCGCCCAGTCAGCAGACGGTGGCGGTGTATCCCAAACGATTAGAAATAATGATCGTAATTAAGAGATTCCCCAGCGCAACGAACCATCAGATACTCATAGAGATATGGAGCCATTTTGCCATTGCCATTTGGAAATGCCCGTCCAAAAGTATCTATTATTGAAATGGAAGTATCTCACTCACTCACTCGCCGGAGAAGGATTGACACGGAGAATTTATATTTACAAAATCCCGAGTATCTGCATCCATGTGACGATGCGCTCAAGGGGTGCCTCTGCCCAGAACAATGGCACATCATCATCTCTTCTCCTCAACGAGGACGAGGACGACGACGACGTCAATTTTTCGGGTAATGATTGTTTATTTGTTCGGCGATTAGCATCGCTCGCGGAGGAGTCATAAACACCATATGGGTGCACACGTCGTCGTCAGTGGCCGTGGTGGATGGGAGTACTCGTATGTGTATAGCCTTGGCGCTTCATCTTTTGATTTTTTGGATTGAAAATTCCGGTCGCGAGCTATTATAATCCAATAGCTTCCCGATTTGTGTGTTCCTTTTGTTTTGATTGAGATTGTTTTTGGGTTGCTATACGGGTGGATGCATACGCATCCGTGATTAGCTCTCGCCTTTGTCGTGTATCATCATCAATCGATTAAGTAAAGTGCCACTTGGTAGATTCTTCTTCTTTTTTTCTGGTGGGGGGCTACAGATTCTTGAGATGTTTACGGAAGTGTGGCGGCAGAAGTGTGATGGGTGTTCGCCGAGAAGAACGACCGGAGAATTTCGAAATATCAATAAAAATTCTAAGATCAGGGGTCGTATCGAGGTTGAATGTTAAACAAATAGACTACAAACAGGATATCGGTTTTGGAAAAGGGAAAGGGAGAATGATGGCCATAAAAGAACGATATAATTTTAAATTGAATGCTATAAATTTTGCTCCCCGGATTGGTGTGGAAGTCGTTTACGTGCGGTGGCAGAATTAAGCTATTTTAAAGGTGAAGGGGTGGGGCTATTGTATGGTTTTGTAATTTTTTTTATTTTTATTTTACACCAACGCCATGCCATTGAATTGTAATTAATTGATCGAGAACGAAACACATACGTTTGGCGGGGGTGATTTAGGGTTATTCTGCTGGAAATTTGATTATTTCTTTGAAGAATTTTTTCAAAAGGCAAAAGGAATTTTTGACGGATGGCAAGTGGGTTGTGGAAGGCGTTAAGGAATTGAAGATGGAAGATTCATTTGGTGGTTAAAGTTGATTTGAAAAACACGAAGGAATAGCAATTTATCGGAAATCAATTCGAGAGATGGAAATCCAATGAAATGAGTTTATAATGACGACACAGTGCTTCAAATAGTCTAGACGTCATACGTCAACAGTGCTCGTCAGGACACTGTCAGAAAACAAGCTGCTTTGAACAAAATTTCAAATTATTTTGAAACACCGTCTCAGATTCGGCCTTAAGCAGACTGGTCTTATGGGCACAACGCCAAAAGTGTGCAGAAATTTCCACCAGTGGGTGGTCAACTTTTGATGACAAATTTACTTTGGTTTCTCATCCCAAAAATGCCAGAGACCAAGCCAGAATCTAACCAGACCAGAAAAATAAAAATTCCCGGCCTTCTTCGTCAAAATTATGCTAAGGATTTTTTCCCAGCTATAGTAAGACCAATGTGTATAGCCTATGCAACAACAGTGTGGTGTCAACAAGTGAAACTGAGGAACATTCAAGGCAAGCTCAATAAAATTCAAGCACTGCCTTATGTGTGTACAAAGAACCCACTGCAGCGCTGGAGCTAAGCGTCAAATATAAGCTGTCATTAATGCTTTCGCCGAAAATGAATCAATCGATGAACTAGTTCATTCTGATTGCAACCGACACTTGTGGAGCCTCTGGATTTAGATCTACATTGTTCTAAGTAAATCTACTACAAATTCGTAATCCGCAGGTTCTATTTACATACTCAGTAAACAGGATGGCAAATTTGTCGCTAGCAAATCTACCAACAAAAGAGAAAATGGACTAGATTTTAGCCAAATAAAATTAGACAGTTAAAATTCCGCCAAAATTCCACCTTAATGTTCTCATCAGTACATGTTAAATTGCATGTGACAAAGACCTAACTATAAATGTGTCGCACTGCTTCATACTTTCCTTTTGACTAAAATATTTTTGGAGGTTATGATTCCTTTAGAAACAACAAATTATACCTACACCAAGCATCTACAAAATGGCTGAACTTTTGTGCTGTCAACTAAGTCAACCATTTAATTTTGCTGAAACGTCACAATTCAAGTTTTATGTGGATTTTAGCTTGAGTGAGGGAAAGTGTCAAACGACACGAAGTTAACTTTCAAAATGAGTTGGTCTATGCCCTTTCTATAACGCAAACACACCAATGTATACTTCCATAAAGGGTAGTAAGCGAAATAAACATAATAATAACAGACAAATCGGTTCAAACTAAAAGCCGCGGTCCACAAAGAAAGGAATTCCCTTGTCGCTAGGCCCTAGACCCGTAAAAACTACTAGAAGAGGAAACGGATCGTTAGAACAAAAAAAAATATTTATCCGCACAAGAACACGGCACAAGAAAGGTGATAAGGAAGCGCGACAATTTGGGATGAATTGGGGGGGCCTGAGGCACATTACCAGAAGCCTCACAAGTTATCGCATAGGCATTGCCTTATCATGCCAGAAAAATTCGACACATGTGGCGCTAGAAAAGACAAAGAACTAAAGTCACAACACCATTGACAAACAATTGACAATTCAAAGTATGAAGTAAAGCTTCTATAACTCTTTTCGAAGTATTCTAAAGGACCGCTCAACGACCTGCGAATATTCGCATATTTTGACATTTCATTCACAGCAGCTTTTAATCAAGTCACAGCACTTATCATTTACCAAAAAAAAAATTTTGAGGTAAAACTCTCGCGAATGTGGATTGTGTTCCAAACTGTGGAATGTGAATAAAATTTGACAGTTCGCATGAAGCATTCGCTTATGAAAAATCAAGGCCTTGGTAATTTCTTTGAAGAAATAAATTGAAATTAAACTTCTTTTGCAAAAAATTGTTGCACAAAACTAGACTCTTTTCTTTGCGAATTGTCAACTGTTTCTTTGAATGCACCAAAAATGGTTTGCTCGTAGTTCGCTTATTCGCCAGTCGCTCAGCTGTGTGTGGAGTTTAAAATGGATTCCGAAAAAAAACTACTGCGAATTATAACTGAACGTGAAAAATCTCAGCAATTTATCCCAATAGATTGGGGATCATTCTCTTGATCTTAAGAGTACATGGTTCCTTAGAATTTTTATATTCTCTATTTTACTATTCAGCTTCTCTCCGTTTAAATAAGAGGCGTAATACTTGAAAAAAAAAATCCACAAAAAACACGAGGGGTTCAGTAAACAGAGAAGATTATTCCCCTGGCTATTAATGAGCAGTAAGTTTAATTTTCTCCCACCGGACTTATTGACTTTCAAAGATCAAAGGTGTCAAGAAAATCACCTCGAAACGATAAAAAAAAAAGAAGAAATTCCCAACATCATTCGTGCATTTCTCCCCCAAAAAAAGTATAAGATTTCACCGCGTTTATTACATTTTTTTTCCTCCGAAATTACTCACTCCCACACTTACTGCCAATTAAAATCACTTTGGTCAATCTCATTGAAATTTCTTCCTCAACCGAGACACACACACACCTTTTACCAGAGTTCCCTAATTTAATAAAGAAAAAAAGGAATTCTCTCATTAAGTGATTTCCTTTCAACATCCTTTTTTTGTATTTGTTAATCTATAGGCAAGACCACTTGATAAAATGCAAATAGTCCTGAATTCTAGCTTTTTTTTGTTTCTTTTAAATTAAACAGTGGAAGAGGAAAAAAAGGACATGCAGAAGAAAAGGAAAAAAAATCAATTTGCATTTTTCTTTAATTTCTTCAAATCAAGAAAAGAAGCAAAGAAAAAGCGAGAAAAAAACGTATCCTGTGTATCCTTGGAAGGGTACGTGTGTTTGCCTCTGTTTATCTATAAACAGTCAAAGCCAATAAAAGTCATTCATGCGTTAGAATGCACAACTTTTCCTTCCAAATCGTCCTCTTTTCCTCTGACGATTTACATACACGACAACACACACACCCTCTTTTCAAAAATCAATTGCAAACATTTTTTTTTATAAAAAAGAGAAAAAAAAATTCTACTTACGTCTCAAATCCCTGGGATCAGAATTATTACTTCGTGGACTTTCACCCTTTTCACCGTCATAATCGTTTGATCCTTCCATGGATTCATGTGATGTGCATGTCGGGCTCGCTGAATCCGTTCGAAATGATTCGCTGCTACTGTTGAATAAATTCTACACACAGAAACAAAAAGGAAAAAGAAATGTTGATATGTGATAAGTCCTGGATCTATAATTGGATTTTGTGTAAGTTTTTTATCACCCTTATGATACTCACCTGATCCAAGGATATGCCAATGTACTTGGGAGGTGAGAATGCTGAAGGCAGTTGAAAATTCGTTAATACTGGTTTCGAGAGTCCTCGATCGCTGGCAAAGTAACTTGCAGGACCACCGTTTGCCAACATTCCATGGTTAAGGGATTGCAGTAGATGCGGGTGAAAACTGTGCAGGAGGTGGGTACCATAGCTGCCCACTAAGGACATATTGTGAAGGTCTTTGGCGTCAGGGAGCTGTGAAAAGATTTCCAAGGATGTGGATTATTTTAACCGCATTTAACCCTAGGGTAAGTGAGAGTTCTTAAGATAATTTTATAATTTTGTGTGTGTTCACAAAGCTCAAAGACAAAAGAAAGGAAGTGATGTCCTTTTTTGGATGGCAAATAGTTTGTGGGAGATTAACTAACCTCAAGAATGTGGTGAAAGGACTTTTGTGGGATAGTGATTGCTGGAAAGGGGTTGGAGAGGAATTCTTGGAAGATGTCCAAGATTGTTTTGGGTGTTAATTAGGATACTCGATATTTAAGGATGATTAAGGGGATTTTAATCGATGTTTGAAGATTTATTTGATTTTGGGAGGCAATGGGGGAAAGGAGACCCTTTTACGAGCTTTGATCTAATTGGAAGAGAGTTGTAGGGATGGGAAAGAGATAGTATAGCGACATTTGAAACTCAGGTGGAATATGGCTCCAATATTCATTCTCCAGGGACGGTGTCCACTTTCACCAGAGAGAATTGTATGTGGTTTTTACATTCGTTTGTAATTCACAGTATTTGTTTAATGACTTGAAATGAATTTAAATGACTTAAGAGGTAAGCAAATGACAAAAAATAAACACAAATGGATGAAAAAGAAAATGGACTTGTTTGGTTTGAGACGACTATCAATAAACAGAAAGGTGGGTACTTGGGACTCAAGAAACCATTCCTTTTCCTGGATAAAGGGTGATGATGAGACAGATTGGCTAGCATACAGGTAATGGCCGATGGTCTCTTCCTTCTCCTCGTCTCTATAGCAAATGCAGAAGTCGTTGTAGGAGATGTCTAGTCTCTATGTTTGTCTTCGCATTGCCCAGAGGCTTGATCCTCTCAAGATCCCTTGATGTTTGTCTGACTGTCGATGCATATATGATCTACTCGCTAGAGTCGGCAGTGTCTTCGACCACCTACAATGCACCGCAGTAGTTTGGAAGAATTATGGTGAAAGTCCAGGTCTTCCGGGAAAACTCCTGCATCGACTCCGTCCTTGGTTTCGGCGCTGTTCGTGAAGCTAAAAGCGATTCGTTGATGATATTGAGAATCTATAGTTCGCATTGAAGTTGAGCTGATGATGACGATCCTCCAATAGTATTATAGAAAGCCATGTGCTTTGCCCTTGCCACCGCTTGGAACTCATAGGTCTTATTGCTCAGTTAGTAACCAGATGTTGGGGGAACGTTCATGCAGAGAGACTGGCAGTCGTTAAGCCCCGGCTGAGTTAAGTTTGGATTCTTCTCTAAGGCGGATTACAATACCAATATTTCATACATAAGAATAGGTTTTAGTACAAACTAGTGTGCAACTATTGCCGGAAGAACTCACTGCCTTCTCACGCTTTTTTGCTAACTTTTATTCTGCAAAAGTCTGCCAATTTTCTCATTTGTTTTGCCAGGTCCACTTATACCTTGACATGAACTGATCCCCTTACAATTTCGCTTCTAATTTGCCCTTTTGACTTATTATTTAAATTAATTCAGTCTACCAATCTTCCCCCATCAATTCAAGCCTCAATATTGCGTTTTTTTCTTTCTTTCTATTCCACTCTCCCGCAATTCTAAGTTCTCATCTGTACATTACATTACCACGTCATCCCCGGATAGAATCCGTACCAGAGAAAAAAAAATCGACAAAAAGGATTTTCCATCCTTCCGCACACACTTAATCCCAAGCTTATGCGACTTTTGAAACGGATTTACACTGTAAAGTGGCATCAGGGCATGGAGGCAAAACAGAACCAGCAACAAGGATATTATATTGGATGGACAGAAGGAATTTGATTTGGATTCCTTTCCTTGTTACACATCCTTCTGGGCTCCTGACCCCAGGTTGTATACAACTCTGGTGGTGTAAAACATCAACTTTATTATTATTTTGTTCTTTTCGTTTCCAGCGTCTTCCCCAAGTCTTTGATGTCAAAATTTAAGGAGATTGTGAAATTGTGACCACTTTTCTTTGTGTCTGTTTATGAGGAGGAGTTGGGCCATTGTCATAATCTTCACTGCATGTTGCATTTTCATAGGGCAAAATATTCAAGGGAATTTATTCTCTCTTCATAAGGACGAACAGGAGACATCAAAATATGAAACTTCATTGTTGGGGTTTATAAGTTTGTTTTGCATTTTTATATGCGTGTTTGACCAAAAGGATCCCATTTGAATGGGATTATTGGTGTTATGCGTGAAATTGGATTCGGTGGAAAAAGGAACTGTATTAAAGGGGCATTGACGGATTTAAGTAGAATCTTAGAATCGTTTGACAGGAGAGGGGTTTGACACATATACACACTTAAATACTCAACTAAATAGAAATAGAAACTAGATTCTCCGAGAGTTAAGCAGATGTTTGACAGTAATTACCTGTCACCTGTCACAATATTGTCAAATCTTGTACTAAATGTCAATAAAATTTACTCAACGAACTTCAACTAATGCTCAAACAACGAGGAACACGACACATTTGACTAAAGTAATAGAAACTGTATGTAGGGAACAATGACATTTTTAGACTCGTTTGACAGGAGACGATTTTGGCATATGTATCTGGCAAAAACGTGTAGAAATAGCGTTCAGATTATTTGGCAAAAACAATTTACTCAATGGACTTCAACTAAAGTTAAAACTACAAGGAACATAACGCATTTGACTAAAGAAACTGTATTGAGGTATATACTCGTTTGACAGAAGACATTATTGGCATATGCATCTGGTGAAACGTGTAAAAATAAAACCCAGTTACCTACTCAAAATGTAGAAATAGTGTTCAGAGAGTTCAAAAGTTGTTTGACAGCTGCTGTTACACAACGTCAGTTCAAAATGTCATCTTCAATGTCAAAACAAATTACTCAATGCACTTCAACTAAATGGTTAAGCCGCAGAGACCCACAACATAATATGTCATACATATTTCATCGCACACACTGCCAAAGAGAAACGAAAAATTAATTTTATGTCAAAAAACCTGTCAATACTCTATCCATATTAATTCGATTAAATTACATAAATACACTTATAAATTATTGTGACATTAACTAACTACATTTGTCAACGAAAAAAAAAAAAACAGAGCGACTGAGAAAAAAAATCAACATCAACACCATCCTTCATCTTAATTGCGGGCAAATATAATTTAATCCGACTCAACGCCAACCCTGGTTAAATCAGTTCCAGTTCAACCCTAAAAAGGTGTTAATTAATCTGCTGCAATTTGATTTATAGTGTTTGCTTATACACAGACTATACTGTTTGTATATGGAAATGTATATTGTATACTCTCTCTCTCTGTCTCTCACTGTGTGTTGCAAAATTTTGTTGTAATAGGCTAGAGCTGGTGGACCATCTGTGGCACAGAATATTATACACAGAGAGGCCCATAATCATCGACACGATGACAAATTTGGTTTGAAAAGTTTTTTTCTACACCGAAAATCTGTAAAGAGTATGTTCAGAGAGTGGGTCGGGTTTTCGATTTTTTTTTTGTTCGTTTGTTTGGTATGTTTGACAGATATTTTCATGTTTTTCTTTAGATAAAATGCAAACTGAGTAACACCAGTTGGTAATTTACATGTTGCATACACTAAGGCGGTGTGGAAGGACTAACAAAAAAATATCTGTCTCTAAAAGGATTAGATGGAAATTAATGGTGGGCAAATATTGTAAGAGTGAAAAAGCATTGGCTAAGCGCATTAGACGCAACCATTGAGGAGTAAAAATGCCGAACAAATTTATTCAAATTTATCCAAGGATTGGATTATGTTGTGGTGTTGTAAAGTGGAGAAGGAGGATTAGGAATAAAAAAGGAGTGGTCCACAAAGTGCAGCAGCAGAGTCCACGGGATGAAGGAGGAGTAGATGTTAAAGCAAATGCTTTAAAATGAAATCACGGCTTGAAAACATCATAAAGTCAGCAATAGAGAGTTCATTGGCGAAGATCTAAGACAAACTGATGATTTTCTGGAAGGTAAATGATTTTTCGAGCTATTTCAATGGCAGGGTTAGACTATTTGACAGCAGACAAACATGTGGCCATTTTAGTTGACAGTTTGTGACAATTTAGACAATTTCCCGCAGTCTAAATTTATGAACAAACCCTCTTTAAACCTGGAGCTTGAAACTCAGTTATTTGACTGTAAACTATAGTTTAAAAGGCTCTGGAAAATTTAGTATAAAATTGAGGCCAAAATACTACATTTTTTGATGCAAAAATGTTAAAATTTCCTATTTGGTAGGAGGAACAAACGGAACTAAATAAAATTCTACTTTTTACTCGGAGAAACTGTGGCCAAACGTTGAACCTTATTTTAAATAGCTTCATAGGTTTCGAGAACAGTTAAAACCAAGTCAAGCTGTCTAATTTGGATCAACATTTTAGCTAAAAAAAAGGAAACCAAGAACAAGCATCCATTATCTTTTAGTTCCAAAAACTGATATTGCGAAAGCACTGAACTCAATTGTGAAGAACACTTAAAAAGGATGATTCAGACTTCGGAACATTTGGTCTTCGAAGTTTCATCACAATTTTTCCTATCGGTCTTTACATTAATACACAGTGGCGTACCCAAACCACTTCGGCAGATCGTGATGACTGCACAGTGAAATATGCTTTAACTAATGCTAGGGCAATACTTAGTTAAGGCTATAGACGGCATCTATGGAAGTTCCTAGAACGGCTCCGACGATCCCCTTTAGGTCAGCCTTACTGAATATTTTACGCCACTTATTTCGCTAAGGAATTTCCACGATAAGTTCGGACAAAAATAGTCGCTGTTAGTGTACTGCCTAACTACAACGGCAGTGATCAGACTACCTTTGGTCACTCATGGTAGAGGAAGACACTGGCGGACTATGCGAAAGTACCTAGTATGATAAATAGCTCTATGTTTTCTCGATTCTATAGCCATGTTTTTGTTGCTGAATAAGAGTAGATCTTGGAAGTTTAAGGAGAAGAAGCTGGGAAAATAGCCCAAGCACTTTAGCCAAGGCCTTACAAGAACAATGGACCACTACCCACAGACGGAGAGAGCTATCATCGCGGACAAAAATCAGGCGATGTAGTATAGCACCATCAACAATCAATTTTTATCGAGAAAGAGTCCATCGTATGGTGAAGAATGTCTGCCATAGTGAAGAAGTGCTGTAGAATAAAAGAAGGACAGCAAAAGATACATAAATGTCATACGTTAAAGGGACCTGCTGAGACTGATTGCTCGAGGATTTGAGTTTCCTTTCTTTGGGCAAAAAATATCACAGTGTCTCTTGAATGCAAATACTTCTGTCACTTCTATAGGAAGGCCGTCAACTGACAACAGGCTAGAAAACCGAAACATAGGCTTTTCGAAAGCAAAGGATACCTAGTTACCCAATTGCAGAGAATTTTTTATGATATTAAGCAGTATTTGCAGAAGAAGAAGCTAGTAAGTACAATCATTTTTGAATATAATTCATTGGAATGCTCCGAAAAAAATGATTTAATTCATTGACTTCAGATTGAAAAAAAAATAAATCACCCTTCATTTTGAAGTCATGACTGCAGCAATCAATTTTAGCATTCAAAATGATGAAGTCAGAAAGAATGCAATCTTTTTGAACGCTCTGCATTCTTTGAAGTCACTTGAAGTCACTAGCATTCACTGATTGCATTCAGTTCCTTGAAGTCAATTGAAGTCAGTGACTGCATTCACTTAGTTGTAGTCACTTGAAGTCCTTGAATGCAGGGTAAACAATGCAATCACGCAATGTGCCTTCTGGCTCAATGGATCTTTTCATCTCAAAGGCAAAGAGAACAAGTTCAAAAGAGATCAACGATCTGCCACCAGAAATTCATTGCTTTTCGTCGGCTTTAAATCTTTATGTGATAGTACAAAGACTGACAAGACAAATACTGACTTTTAAATCGAATTTGAGGAATAGGCAAACGACTGAATTTAGCTTCAAAAAACTGCGATCAAAAGTTTGACTGCTTTGTTAAGACCGGATAGCTTTACACGAGGCAAGTGTTCTAGGAACTCCAAGATATCCGATATGCAGAAGGCAATAATCAGAATTCTAGTAACCACCTAAAGAGGACGAGTAGGACTTTGTAGAACCCTAGGTTAGATCATGAACTCGAGGTTTACGCACAAAATTGGCTGCAGGATAACGAGATTGACAAATTGTTTATAAATGGATATTCTTTAGTCCGAGCTCTTGATGGTGAATCACGGTTCTTTGATGAAACTTGAAACAAAAAATGAATGGAACCACATTTTGATATTTCCAACTCGCAAGGAATAACAAAAAGGACCAAGGTTCAGTATAACTTGTTTACCCAAAAAGAAATTATAATTTTATTTGAAAACAGAAACAAACAAGGACATTTCAGGATAGATACTCCCTCCAAACAGTCGTAATTTGTAAAGAAAAAAAATTAAGTAATTTAACAGCCCCTTCCACTGTTTCGAAAACCCCCTCATGCGACCTAAATCTGACGACAAATTGACACTCATTCGACATTGTTGTCGTCGATATACGACTATACGAGAGTATTCGAATGCGAATTACTTTTAAATCCCCTTTTTTGCGAATTTATATGACAGGAATGTCATCTCACCGATTATCCTCAATTTTTTGTGTGCTTTCGTATGGATTTCCCTTTTTATTTTTTTGTTGTCTCTTCTCATAATAGTGGGTGTGGGGTTGCATGGATGGTTTCCCTCATCAACGTAAATTTGCCAATCGATTTAAGTTCGTTTAAGGGATGTGAAACAAAAAAAAAAAAGGACTCACACACATGATACCACACACATTTGCATACAAATGTGCAAATATCCATGTAATTTGTTACAAATAAGTAAACACAAGGATCAAAAGATAATAGTTTGTCGTTGTTTTCTGTTTCGTTTGTTTTTTTCTCTTCCTCAGTCGCAAAAAAAAAGGATCAAAATGTATTTTTCTAAAGAGGCAAAATGGTACACTTGTAATCCTTAACAGGGTGTGATAGGACCACCACCCACCCGATAGACATATCATTTTTGAACATTTATTTTATGTATTTGTCCCGCGCGTACAAGGGTGATAATGTGTTTGTTACCACTATACACACGAAAAAAAAAGAAGAAAATGAAATGGGGCAGAAGGATAATCGCAGGCGGTTGGGTGTTGATTCTAAAACAGGATCAAAAATATTTTATTCCTCCAAAGTTTTTACTTATTTTTGTTCTCTCAGTTTTAGTGTGAGATTGTAATCGGTCAACCCTAGTCTAAAATTCGTTTCTTTTTTCCTCGTGTATCCTTTTTTTTTTCCTGAGCACTGTCACCGGCTGAGGGGTGGAGAAGGACGACGGTTTTAAAATGCTAAATGGCTGTTAGGTATTTTTCTTTGTAGCGAGAGAGTTTGTTGACTATGTTGTTGCCTTCCGACGGAGAGAAGATTTAGTGTGAAGATATTTAGCGGAAAAAAGAAGGATAAAACTGGTCAAGGACATGGTACATGTGTGGGGGTACATATCTTTATTGCCGTACATACGGTTGAGAGCATTTGAAAAATACGTTTGAATTTGAATTCGTGGGGTTTTGGTGTGCTTTTGGTTGGATAGATTCCACACACACGGATATTAATGGCATGCGTTTGAGATAAGAGGAAAAGGATATCGCACACACAGAGTTGGTGGTGATGTGTTAACTGAGCGATGCTGATTTACAGAGTTTAAAGTAATTTGAGTTTACTGGGTGTTGACACATACAATTGTGGGAAGACAGTGAGAAGTGTTGTGTTGACTTTTTTAAAGTCTGATATCCTTTTAGTCTTCTTTTTTTTGAAGATGTTATCAGGTGATTGAATGGGAAAAAAGGGAATGTTATGGCTGAACATTCTGTATAGAGAGGAAATTGGGGGTTTACGAGCTGTTCTTTTCTTTAATCTAAGGTGGAGTTTATCTTCGCAAATGGCATTGGCAATACCGTTACATAAAAGATGACTGCTTGGCTTTAGCATACAATCTGTCTCTTATAAGATAAAATAACTCTCACTTTTGTGAGTTGGTGAGTAGAAAGTTTTCAAGATCATAACCGATCTTACAGTCTACGATGAACACGATTTGAATTGTGAATTTTCGGTGCAAAGAATATAGGCTGAAGACTTGAACATTTATTACTAATGTGTGTGGACATTCTAACCCATTAGTCCAGAAATGGACCTCGTCGCTGAATATGATTTTTTGACCGAAATTGGTCGAGAGCCCAGTCAGCGAAGAAAAGGCGTAGTCTATTGTTATTAGTTTTCAGCTCCTAGCTCAGTTGAATCTTGTACGGGTGCAGGGCCAAATTATGACGCAAAATTTGCCAATTTGTGGCTTGCGAAAGGCCGAGTTCTTGTGAGTGGCGTGCAATTGAAGGCCTCGGATTCTCCTCCACACTCTCACGGATAGCGGCGATATTTTTGACTGATTGATTGTTGACTGAACCGGTCTATTTAAGTTTATCCACCACATTGCAAATAGTCATCTCGGCATAACGATTATGGCGACCGTAAAATGGGCGAAGTGCGATAAATGTTCTTCAAACACAAGACCTTATTTCCTAAAGCAATTTAATCATTTGCACATGTTGTCTAACATTATGACTCTTTGTGTTAATTTGGCAAAACAGATTTAGTAAAACAGACTAAATTTGATAGACGTAGCTTGAACAATATGGCCGGAGTCATATGTCAAAGTTAGGAAATCCCTATTGGAAAACCCTTTATTTACTTTTTTTTCTGGAAAATTTACCTTTGGGGCCTTTTCAAATCCAACTTTCAGAAACAAATAAGAATTTCAAGCTCATTCTAAAATTTACTTTCAGACGATGATTTTTAAGAACGTCAGACACAGCAGAGCACATTTTGGCTGAAGGAAGTAAAAGCTTGTGTCAGCAATTTCAAATAAGTACTAGAATCTGCTTTAAGTACTCAAGTAATTCTCACCTCTTGGATGTCAGTCTAAAAGCTACGGCAGCCAAGAATTAAAATCAATTTTAACGAGACAGCTTGGCACCCTAAAATCTTTAATTTATTCCACGTACCTTGCTGGTAAATCGCTAAAAATTGTAATTAGTGTCAGAGTCAATCTCCCACTGTGTGGTGGCAAAAAAATCAATAGAAGCATTCTTATTCCCACACGAAAGGAATCCAAGATTGCCTTCAATGTGAATTTAAAGGAGGAAATCAAAATCAAACTTTGACTTAGACGTTTGAGGGAATAATGGTTCTTTAAATTAAACTGAGAAAAGGATATGTAAAATGGTACAAACTCACATTGTAGCAATCAGAATCAACAGACCTTTCTTGCCAAAATAAAACTCAAAGTCCCTTTATAATTCTTCGTTTAATCACTCCAAGGACAACATACGTATGTATATGCAAATTAGTCACAATTTGGACTAGATTACTACGCAACCACCTAAGAAAAAATATGTACAAGATTGTGCAAAACCACTTCTACAACTGCACTTGGTGACCGGTGTTCGCCGGACGGACATCAATCAAAACCTCATTTGGTGGGGAGAAGGTGGAAATTTCGAAATTCATCATGTCCTTCGCCCAAAAGCATACACCCGCTCTTTTTCCCCTCTCTGGCTAATCCCATACATAATCAGCATGTCGTATCCGTTTAACGAATGCAAGGATTAAATGGCATTAGCCCGGTCGGTGGTGTAGAGTAGAGGTTACAACGAAACCATTGCGCCCGCACTGACCACGAAAACTTCTGCCGGACACAGGCGGCCATATGCTACCCTCATTTCACAGCCACTTTCATCCGTTAATCACATCAATTTAAACGGTATAACAACAACAATAACAATCAATACCCATCGCCTCCCTCTTGTTATCTGCTTGCTGACATTATCCCAGGATATAGCCATGGGGTGTGATTCTAACACTCTTGTCGGTTGGAGCTTATTTAGACACGACACACGACGAAAAAGTCAAACTCATTAGCAAAGCTCTCTGCTGTGCGACGACGACGACGACGATGAGTGTCAATATTGTGAGGTGTTGACTGGTAAGCGAGGAAGGGGATGAAATATCCCCCATCGCAGGGTGATAAATAGACGGGAAACAGTGCCAAATTGTGTCAAACGGAGGTGATACTGTGCCTCTGGTCTGTTCTTTGGAAAAGTGTTGATGAAAGGCTGCTCTTCTCCTTCCTATCTCTCAGGAGACTCAGCATGAGATTTAGATACTCCTCCTGTGTGCGTTTGTGTGCTGGTAGTAGTTTTTCCGTAATAAATCAAATAATTAATCCTTTTTTGGTCACACGCGAAACTCAGATACGAGTTTGTAGACGATTGAGTGGGGTTTCTCTGTTTTGGGGGGTTGACGCAAAATTTATCATCGGTAAGTTGTGTGGGTGTCGCTAGACTCACATGTGTTGTAACTTCGATTATCGTTGAGGTTGCTATTTTGAAATGACTCAATAGTGAATGATGGGGGTGGCACAAAACGGTGACAAATAAATCATATTAGCTGGCTTTTTTGGCACAGCGGTTCGAGGATAATTTATGAAAGGGTTATGGTTAGCGAATGTGGAATTCCTTGATGATATAGTGCCCGACAGAAACTTTTAAATTGAGAGATTTTATTTTTCATATACATATAGACACACAAACTTTTGGTTTATGATTAGGAAGAGTTTGGAATCTTGAGGTTTCTTTGAAGTAAATGAAATGCACGCAGAAATCGAGTCGCAATTGAGGTTCAAATCTGGAAATTTAAGCCAACTAGTTCAACAATTTCATGCACAAAAATTGGACCTATCAGAACAACGAATTTCGACGAACGATTTGCATTGTTATGCCTATAACGTTTGCTGAGTGATTGTGGCCAAACGAAGTACATACATATAAGCTCACAAAACTTAATCAATTGCGGATTGGGAAAGAAGGCAACTTACAGTCAAAAATGAGGTAATAACTGAAACTGAAAGGCCCATTGTGATACCGATTGGATCGAGTAACCTCAGTCTATCCATTTAAAACCAGCAGGAGCTTATTATAAAACGATGGATGCGATTGATGTCTAATTTAGCGAGCTCACCTAGGTTGTCGAAAAAGTATTCACCCAAATGCAACCTCCTTCGGATTGAGAGCGCTTGGCAGCTACAGAGACGATGGGGAATAGTTTCCTCCTCTTCTTCGTCCATGCAGTCCTGCAGAAGTCGTTAGAAGGGAGGCCCAGTCTTGCTGCGTGTCCCGTAATGACACCTATCATAGTACTAATATAAGACATACTTAGCTAACTTCAGTAGCAAAACTTTCTCTAAATGAAAGAATACATTTCTAAAACACCATGGCCAAGGTCTAGCGATAAGAATCGGAATGATTCGATTAGCCATAGTGTACGGCAATTGGAAGATTTCGAGGAAAGAACTTAGCTGATGAGCTTACAAGATACTACATTCAAGAATTGAAGTCGAGAAACCGAGATTAGGTACTCTTGGTCCTCATTTTCAGCACAAAATTCTGTAATTAAGGCTCTTTTTTACCTTAAATGCCAGTGTTAACGAATAAAATTACTGATTTTGGAGTGAAGAGAAACACACAAGTCCAATGAGCTAATGAGGTAAAACTCATAAAAAATGAGACTCGAATCTGAGTAAGGAAATTTTGCATACAAACCAAAGATAAAGTGTGTATAGATTCACGTTTACTGACGTTTGCATTTACAATTAAATGACATTTATGTGAAGAACCTGTGTTTTCAACAAGATGGCTGTGCATTCAGATCGTGGGTCGTTAGTTTACACCGATAAACCAGACACAATTGACAACTTAGAAGCCATTCGCTGCCCAGATGAACGAAAGACTATCAAAAATTAGGCTTCCATTTAGCACCCATATGCCAAGAACCAATACTATGGACCAATATGATCATTTATTATCTTCAAAACGTTGATTTTTTTGCTGAACTGGCCCGAGAAGAGCTCTTTAATTGCTGCTGGGATCTATTCAAAAACTTCTTTTAGTTATGCGAAAACGGAATTGAAATTTGAACCAAAGAAAAACAAGCGAGCAAGCAGAAGATAGAATGGACTTAAGCCATTTAAGTTAAGTTAATGCCCACTGTGGGACTAAAATTATTTCAAAACCTAACGAAAAGCTTATTTAACTTCTTATTGTCACTACTTTTATGTCGTTTTTCATTGGGCTCAAGGAAGTCTTCTTTTTGTCTTCCGCAGAGAAAAAAAACACTGCCAATCATGGACCATTGGCTCCACTGAAGTTCTTCTGCGTAAGTTCATTTTAAGGCCCAACTACAATTGCCTTAAGCATGCGATATCGAATACTCTCCTCACGTGCTGTCAAAAGATGGTCGCGTTCGCACTTAGCCATGTCATGACGTATCATTTTTGTCTGGCTGTCACACGATGTAGAGAATGTGCGAATGAAACCACTCTCTAGTCTCACGTAAGGAGCCAAAACCGAAATAGAATTCGACGAAACTAAACGAAGTCATTATGGGTGCAAGTGCAAAATGTGTCTATTCTACGGTTGCGTTCAAAGCCTTTATTCATTTGTGGTTGGGCCTTAAGTCTATTTATTATGATAGCATCAGAGATGGCCTTTAAACAGTTGTGATGCGCACTAAACTCAATGTGGTCTAGGTGAGTCGTAAATATTTCTGTCAACAAAGACGAGGATTTGAACTTTACTTCCCTTCTTTGCATTTTTTCCATTAAAACCTCCCCTTTAACGATAGATTACCTAATCGTACCTATCTCCCCATTCTCTTCCTTTTTAAACATTTTTGATCCTCTGTTTTTAACCAAATAACAGAATGTAAAAGTAACACATTCATGCTACCAAAAATTTCTCAACCAAATTGTTAAGACTTCACTAAGATCCAAACATCGCCCTCGTTCTCTTCCAAAAAAAACGAGAAAAAGGACCCAATATAAAGCCCATTATCCCTCTATACAAACAATGACCAATTGTTTTTGTTGTCAAAATAATCGTGTATAGCAACAGAGTAGAAAAAAAGAACTAAAATCTCCGCGAAACAATCCAATCCATGGCATTATGCCGTCGGCACTTGTGGACACGCAAAAAATGACGTTTTATTGGACGGGACAGTTTGGATTGCTCTGCTCTACCGAAACACCAAAACACCAAAAAAACAAAAAGAAACAAAAATATTCTTGACCACTTTTTGGTGTCATCCGTGTTGTTGTTCTTCACTCCCCACCATCCTTCGGGAGACAAGACAATTGGGATCGAAATATACTCGTTCGTATACAACAGACACACAGAAAAGGACCGGCGAATTGTCCTTTCATCAGAAATTCAATGAATTTTTATTCGCGTTGGGGTTTTTTGTCAT